>CM057449.1:499765000-502265000 GCA_016271365.2 Neoceratodus forsteri
ACATTTGATGATGTAAATAGATAAATAAACCCATGTGAGCCCTTCATACTATTTACCTGGGATAGCACATTAGAACCAAGAGAAAAAATACAAGAAGATTCCCATTTTCCAAGTATTGGGCCCTCCATCAGAGCACGCCCATTATCAATTACACATAACACATTTCAGGTATTATCTAGAATCAGCTCTAACTTGTGTTCCTAATGCAGTTCACCAGGATTCCACCCCTTTCCGTGCCAACAATGGTGATATCTCTTTAGAATCCTTTTAGCACAAGGCACCACTACACCATTGTAGGTTCTGAGTACCAATCCACCCTAGCTGCACAGCCTGGGGATATTCCATTTAAACCAATTATGGTCTGAGTTTACCTCACTTTGGAATTTAGGATCCTGAGAAATCATTGTGCCAACAAAATATGGGGTGACATGGGTCCTGTCCCAGTAGACACATCTGGGCCACTTGTACTTGTTAGTTCAAGAATTCTAGTACTTCGTGAACGTGAATGTAACTAGCAATAGGTCTGAAGGATACCTCTCCTTGTTACTGGTAAAAATTATTGAACCACTCTGGCCAAGCCAAGCCAACCCCAAGCAATAGGAGAAATGCGGGGCCTATCAAAAACAATCATCTAGTGTTCTGATTATCCTAAAACATATTGATTACTGTACTTAACAGCAAGGAATACTTGATCAGATCCTGAGGACACATACAAAATGTCAACAATTATATACTCCTTTACATAAATAATATGTGCACTAAGTATTATTAAATTACCCCAATCGAAAGGACACCCTAAAAGAAGGGACTTGTAGCACTTTCTTAACTAATACAAACATTAACAGCTACTAAATATATGCTGAATGGACTCTTGCCTTCTAAAGCTGGGTTTGAATCCCACAGCTTCCACTTGCATACTGTGTGACCCTGAGCAAGTCACTTAACTTCCCTGTGCTCCCAGGTCGCACCTGTAAAAAAGCTTTCAGCTTAGTGTGCTACTCCTGGTTAAACAACTAAATTAAATTAAAAAAAAAAAACCCGCCACCTGCATTATCTATTCAAGTGGCATCTCCCTAATTAGTAGAGAAAAAGTTTTGTTGTTCATCAACCAGCCACACTTGTTTTGTATAAAATGTATTTCCTTTTATTTGTTGCTTTACTATGAACACAGTGATCCCCTCTGGCCCAACATTTCTCTGAACCCTGGGCTTCATCAGGGGCAAGGATCTGATGTTAAATCTCCCACATAAATCCTCTTTATGTTATTGATTCATGTGTACACATGAATCAATAAGAAACAAGAAAAAATAAAAATGAAAAACGGTCACCAAATAACATAAAGAGGAATTATGTGTGAGATTGAACAGCAGATCCTTGCACCTGATGAAGCCCAGGGTTGGGTGAAACGCTGGGCCACAGGGGATTGCTGTGTTCACAGTAAAGCAACAAATAAAAGGAAATAGATTTTATACAAAACAAGTGTGGCTGGTTGATGAACAACAAAACGTTTCCTGTGCATCTTGGAATCTGTACTGCCAGCCCTCCACATAAACTTTTAGGACTTATTCATAATCAAAAGGTACCCACCCAACAAATCTTCCATCTCCCTAACTAGGGCAGCTCACCATCATAAAACATATAATAAAATATATACAACATAAAAAAAAAATTCTCACTCCATCCTATGTAGAATGTCTCAAAAAGAAGTTCACATATTATATAAATACAGACCTGCTTTTAAACACAGAATTGTTTCAGGTTCAATATGCCAAGTTGTATATTTCCCATCAAGGTTACCCACTGATGGAAGTTTCTTTCCCAAACCAAATTACGTTATTTGGTATTATAGAGTTTTGCAGAAAAGCTGCTAGAATTCAGGTATGGTAAAAAATCAGCTGTAGAGACATTGAAACATCAAAGGACAAATCGGAGCTCAGACTCCAAATGAAGAGTTCTGGGCATCGGGACCATAAGTGATCCTATAAGCAAAGCCAAAGTTTTCCATATCTCTTGTTTGGGCAGTTAGAGAGTAAACAACAAAGAAGGGTAATCTAGGAATACCTCTAAAGGGGTATTACTCCATGTCCAGTCTTCACAGTCACTGAGCAGCATCCTTGCACAATGCAGCAGATCACCTTTACATTACCATATAATGGAAGAAAGGCTCCTTTTTTTCCTAGGGGTGAAAATGTAGTTTCTAATCAGTCAATACAGACTCCCATACATTCATATTCACTCTTATCAGCCATAAGAATGCGGTCAGCTTTTTATGGAAATATACCCTTGTCTCCTTTCTCTGAGGAGGGATGGGGAGGGGGGCTCCAATGGACACTCAATTACTTATTCTGTCTTCTCCTTCCTTTACTTTTTGAAACTCTGCATTCTTCAGCCTCACTTCTCAAGCTCAAACAGCATAAAAACTTCATTAAAGACGGCCACCAGTCACAGTTTAAAAAAAATCTCTTCTGCTGAGGTTATCTTTTGTAGTCAGCTAGCAGTTTCTTGGTACCCACTGGCACCTGCCCTCTTCACCTGTCATGGTGGCAGCAACGAACTTATGACAACAGCAGGGCAGGACTGTCCACTTTCTCCTGATCGCCAGTCTTCTTTCTGCCTCCATTGAGTTATGCTGCTTGGATGAGCAGCTCCTGCTGTCTACCGTATGATGGCAGAGGACAAGATAGCTACTTGAAGCTTTGCTCAAGACCAAAATAATCATAGGTCTGGCAACCTTTAATGTTGGCCCAGGAGGGCAGGGTTTGGGGGGCTGGTGTCCATGTCCTTGGAAGATTCTATTCATCATCTGTGCATCTGTAGCTGTTGTAGCCAGGGAGATTCGGTTATATTCATCTGGTTATGCAATTGTCATCAGCCTTAAATGACTTTCCTGTGGCTCCTCAGAAGAGATATGTTTTGTTTTGAAAACAGTCAAGTTGCCTTAAGTGTGGTTTACTCCAAATGAAAAAGGCTTGGTTCATTTGAAAATGGCACTCCTGCTTTGAAGCTCGTGTGGAGAAGGTACTAGGGCCATCTGAGCTGGTGCCTTGGCTTCAGCTAAGCGGCCCAGCGGAATCCATTCCTCGGAGGCAGCCAGGCAAACTGGATTTACCAGAAGAGGAACTTCTGAAATTGGACATGTACCCACAGCCTGTTGAGCCTATTCCCCTGTGGGATGAACCAGGAGAGCTGCATTAGGTGCCAGAGAGACTGGCACCTACACCAGGGGAGGACCCAGCACTTCTACCACCGCTCAAGAAGGTTCTGACCAGGAGAAGCAAGCAAGGGGTTCTGGTAACAGATCCACAACCAGGTATGCCTGACCTACTGTAGTTAAGTTATCAACAGAAGAGTTGAAGGCCCTGCTAAGACAAGAGAGAAGGTGACCCCTCCGGCAAAACAGAGGCAACCTCAGAAGCAAGGAGATGCATGGGGCCATCAGGGCCAGGAGGGCAGTAACCTGGGTGGGCAGGAGAAAATGTAAGGCTGGGCCTGGCACACTCAGGGAACTGAACAATGGAGATCCGCAGCCTGGCAACTGTAAGTTTAGGGGTGCTAGAAACCATGGAGCAGGCGCAGTCAGTCTTGGCACAGGTCCCCATGACATTGCTGCCAAAGGAACTATTGCAGATTCAGCAGAAGATCTGGGTTGGGCAAATTATGGACCTTCTGCCTGGTGTTTTCTGCTCTCTGTGAACCAAGCCAGCAAGTGGAGGGAATTTAAAGGTCCTCACTCGATTCTTTGAATTTCCCGCCCACCCGCCTTGTGGCAGTGGCGTCCTAAATAGGCCGAAGTTGGAAGAAGCCCTGCCCAGGCTTTGATTTTCTCCAATCATATCCTGTATTTACTTCCCAAGGAGGAGCTCCCCAATGACGTCAGAGCCCAGTACTCCCTAAGCTGAGATCTATAGTAATGACAAACTGATGAGGAGTTCCCCGTGTCTCTCTCCTCCTGCAGCTGCCAGGCACATCACAGGGCGTCCCTTTTTCCCCCCTGGGACAGAACCTTTTTAACTAAGGCAAAGCCTAACCTCGTAGCAGCATTCTCCCACTGGGCAATATTGCCCTGACTTTGAACACTAAAATTCCTGCTGCATCATAAATAATCTTGTGCCTTCTGTCTCCTACTGGCACATAGCCAAAGGACTTTATTCACTGTTAGACTTTGTACACTAAAATTCCTGCTGCATTATAAATAATCTTGCACTTTCTGTCTCCTACAGACACATAGCCGAAGGACTTTATTTACTGTTAGCCTTAAGAATTTAATGCACTAAACAATAAGGTTCTGTGATTGCGTAGTCTAACAGATAGTCCATGTTATTGCAGAATACTTAAAACAGGTGGAATTGTGTTGATAGCTCTAATCCTACTTTCTCCTGCTACTAGCTAAGCCCTGATTTTAGGATCTCCAGCATCCCAGCAGAAAACTAGCCTCCTTAGCCAGTGACAGACAGGGAACAGTGCAGTGTCTAGCAGTGTCAGTGGCTCAGCATGTAGCACACTCGCCTCTGAGGCCGGGAGATCAGTAGGCTGTGGGTTCTATCCCCACACCAGGCACTTGGGTTAATATCCCAATACTGACACTGTAGTGCAGCATGAGGGGGGTGCTGCACTCCTGAGGTGCTGCCTTTTCGAATGAGACGTTAAACCGAGGTCCCATCTGCCTGGATTGGTGGTAGTTCAGGTGGATGTTAAAGATCCCATGGCACTTCTCGAAAAGAGCAGGGGAACTTCCCCGGTGCCCTGGCCAAATTTCCCCATTCACAAAAAATACCACCAACAGCTTAATCTGGTTCAAGGTCAGTTGGCATTCATCTGTATCCCCTTCCCTGGGTCGTGCCTGAAAATAGGCAGGATTTGTCTAGTGCACTTACCCAGTCAACAAAAACTAAATAAAAATAAATAAAACCTGCTACTTCTCTTTGTCTCTGTGGTAATCGTTATTCAGAGTAAGATAGGGAAACTTATTCATTTTTGCCACTGTGGGAATTGCATACTGTACCCCTGCCTGCTAGACTGAGCCTGAGGTTTCTCCACTAAAGAAATTGTGCCCACTACTGTAGCTCAATCTGGGAACCTGTTCCTAAGGGTAGTGAGCTGCGCTCGTCTAAGTTGCACCAGGCTGGGACCCGAACTTGCTTCTGGAACTAGCTGTTGAAGTTCTGCATGTGTGAGCATACATAAGGATTGACTGCCTGTATCGGATCCTTGGCTATTAGGCCAGGCACCTGCGATCAAGGCGAAGAGCCCAGATAAGTCCCATCATGCACCCTGGGAACTGGAACAAGGGTATTAGCTTGGCAATAATTTACATTCTGGCTCAACTAGGGATTGACACGCTTGTCAGTAATGCCTACTGCCCCCCCCGATACCCGTGGGGGGCCGGGAGAGGACACGGCCAGTCATTTTAGATGTCCTTCTCCAAGGTGTAACATCCTTCTCCTAGAGGCACATGAATTCTCTAGGAAAGGGATCCTCTACAGAGCCTTTCTCTCCACTAGGAGCCCAACCCCCTGTCAGGCTATACTGGCTCTACCACCTCCAACCCTCACTCTCCTGAGCTTACTAGCTGCCCTTCTACTACTGGAGGGGGACATCCAACCTAACCTAGGCCCAGGGATGCCTAATGTTTCAATCTCCTCCCCCCCCGATAAGGCATGGGATGGAGCAAAGGGTCTGAGGTTGGTGCACATGAACATTTGCAGCCTGAGACCGAAGATCCCTGAAGTACAAGCATGGCTGGCAGTATACAAACCAGATATACTAGCAGTCTCTGAGACGTGGTTAAAACCCCACATTCAGGATCACGAGGTAGCAATCTCCGGATACGCCTTTTTCAGAAAGGACAGACCCTCGAAAAGAGGGGGTGGAGTGCTTATATATGTTAAGGACACTCTTTCTGCATCCCTTGTTAGGCTGCCCCAGGACATGACCCAGGACTCAGAAGCAATCTTCATACGGCTCACAATAGGAAGGGGCTAAACACCTCACAATTGGCTGCATATACAGCCCCCTCACCAATGCGCTCGGCTCTCTGGACATGCTCCTGAAGAGCCCTGCAGTCGACACTGCATCTGAGCTTATCTTATTGGGTGACTTCAATTTAAACTGGGCACAAGAGGCGAAGTCTGCCATTAACGGAGTTTTACATGACTCCCACCTCGCTCAAATTATCTCCCTACCGACCAGAATGAACCATAAATTGGGAAGGCACTCTATAATTGACTGGGTTCTGACCTCATCCCCAAATAATGTAAAGTTGGCTGGGATCCTGGCCGATGCCTTGAGCGACCACTCGCCGATATTTGCCATATGGAAGAATAATGCGATCAAAGTCCCCCCCAGAACGATCACTACTAGGGACTACTCCAACTTCCACCCTGACCAGTTCATAGGCTACTTAAATGGCATTGACTGGAACCCCATAAGACACCTACCTACCTGGAGGAGGCTGTAACATTTTTCCAAACAACCCTCACTAGAATCACTGACCTCGTAGCCCCAATGAAAACCCACAGGGTAAAGGGTAGCTGCTATAAATGGATCTTGCCCCCCTTAAAACCCTGATGTCCACCCGTGACAAAACCTGAAAAAAGTTCAGGAAAACAATGTTTCCTGTGGACTTAGCAAGCTACAGGGCCCTCAGAAACCAATGCAAACAGGCCATAAAGAAAGCTAAAAAAGAATATATCACCAACCTTCAAAAAACTAACCTAGGAAACCCCAGGTTCTTCTGGTCACACATTAACGAACTCCTCAAAGGGAACAATAAAACTACAACCGGCCCTATCATGGCTAATGGGCAAATACTTGAGGGGTCACTCATCACAGAGGCCCTAAACGGGTACTTCACGAACCTGGATGCGTACAAGGTGGAACCCACTGATAACAGGAATGAGCCTAACGCACACCAGCCCCGGGAACTGGACCGCCCATTGTTTCATTTGAGGCTGGTTAGGGTAAAGGAGGTTTTGCTCAACCTTAAATCCCTGCATTCGAGAGGATCTGGGAGCCCTGACGGGATCTAGACAAGAATCCTTAAGGAGGGTGCCCCAGCACTAGCAAAGCCACTAACTTGGCTGATAAACCGGTCCTTAATGGAGGGGTCAGTCCCTGAGCCTTGGAAGCAGGCCCTAGTGATTCCCATTCACAAGGGAGGGTCTACCGAGCCTATAGGGAACTACAGGCCTATCTCCTTGCTGTGTGCTATTGCGAAAATACAAGAGAAGCTAGTCTACTCCCAACTCCGAGAATACCTGAAAATCCACCGGGTAATCTCTCCGTCTCAGCACGGCTTCAGAGCCAAGCATGGGACAGATACTGCACTAACCAAATTCTTGGCAGAAATCCTGAGCAATAATGACTCAGGGGTCAGTACAGGCGCGGTCTTCATTGACCTCTCAAAAGCGTTCGACTTGGTAAACCACAACCTCCTTTTACAAAAAATGTGCTCTCTTGGCCTGGATACCCATGCACTGGGATGGTTTGAGAGTTACCTCACTGGACGTACCCAGAGGGTCAAGTGGAAGGATAATGTCTCTAAGATTGCACTGCTCAAAGAAGGGGTACCACAAGGGTCTATACTTGGTCTCCTTCTCTTCACACTGTTCATAAATGATCTGCACTCACACTGTGGGAGCAGCAGCGTCATCCAATACGCGGATGATGCTGTCATTTACTGAGCCTCCCCCAACTTAAAAGAACTGGAGAAAGCCCTCCAAGAGGACATCCTTCAGATGGAGGACTGGCTCACTCTGAACAAAATGGTATTAAACACCTGCAAAACTAAGGTGATGCTGTTTGGGCCCAGATCCCTGGGAACTGAGCGGTCATTGCTCCTACATCTGCAGTCCGGGGGGGAGAAAAACTTGAGGTGGTTACCTCCACTAAATACCTTGGACTAACCCTGGACCAAGGCTTCACTCTAAAAAATCATGTAGACCAAATCACCAAAGCCATCCATGGGAAACTCGGTATCCTATACAGAATAAAGGACCAGATTATCTCTGAAGCTAGGGTAGCCATTGCAACCAGCGTACTTCTCCCTAAGCTCACCTACGTGGCCCCTGTTCTCCAAGGCGTGGCCTCTACAGAACTAGGCAGGCTGCAGACCTTATATAACAAGATTGTCCACTTTGCCACTCTGTCACACCCTAGGACCCACCACTGCGAGGCACAATCAAGGCTCAGGTGACCATCATTGGAAGCTCACCTCATCTACCCGACTCTCTGCCTTACATTTAAGTTACTGGGTCCCACACCTCCCCCTAGTCTCAAAGGGCTAGTCAGGGTTAAAACCAATCCACGGAGTCTACGTACCTCATGCCAAACTCTCCTCATGGTCCCCAAAATGAGGACTAAAGCAGGGTCCAGGTCCTTTGCGTTCACAGCCCCTTCTAACTGGAACAACCTCCCCCTGGAGGTACGGGAGGCAGGGTCTGGCCCCTGCTTCCAGACTAAGCTCAGAGCACACCTGCTCGACAGGAGCATATGCCTATGCCACAGGACCTGACCATATGTCACAGCACCTCCCTCAAAGGAAGGTGAGCATTAATGTAACAACATATCCCCCTTCCACTAAGCCCTTAGGAAGGTTCCTTGTTTCTTTAGCAACTTATTGCCTATATCTTGAGCACTCCTATTTCTACATGATACTTGTATGAAAATGTTTTCTATGTCTTACTCTAATGTCCTACTGCCTGTATGTTCCTCCACCACCTATCTGCTTGTAACCCTATGAAGTCTTTATTGTCAAACAATATGGCATTTACCCGTGTGTACTGATCTGCTTACCTGTATGTAATTTTTACCCCCGGGTCGCCCCTGAAAATTGGACCTCCGGGGCCCAGTGGGCCTACCCGGTCATCAAAATTCAATAAATAAATAAATAAATATTATGCAGTTCTCAGCAGTGCCTCTACCACTGCCCTGGACCATGGTATCGCCTGGGCAGACAGAGGTGGGGCCACAAACAATACCCTGTCCATGGGCCAGTAGGCATTAGAACAGAAGCTTGACTACCTGTTAGCTTTAATTACTGCACAGGAGCATCCTAGGGCAGGTATGAGATAGACAGACCCAGTGCCCGGGGGACACAGAGCAGGGAGTGGGGTAGTGTCAATAACACAACCAGACTCCAGGGCAACAGGTAGAAGTGAGTTTTGTGTCACTGGGCAAACCAGTGGGGTCGCATTTGACAGAAAATGTAAGACAGCAAATTGTGAATGGGGAGTATGAGGATGTCTTCTCCTTGCTCAATCAGCCAAAAAAGCAGGAAAAAGAGAAAGGTGAGAAACAGCGCGAGGATGGGGTAGAGCAGAAGAATAAGGTGACCATTCATCGCACTTGGGAAAACTGGGTAATAAGTTTCACAATATATGCAGGAGTACTGACCCAGGGCAGCCCAGCCAAAGCAGAGGGGCTGTGGGTGTATTTCAGTCAGATTATGACAATGCATGCTAGCAAACTGGGGGAGGGGGAGGGTGGTTAGGATATGATGAGGAATTCTGGAGTAGGAAACAACGATTCCGGGAGGTCATGAGCCATGATGGACCTGCCATTATTGTGGACAATAGACATGGACGAGGGAGGGTCCAGCACATGGTTAGCAGTTTTCTGGTCCGGTGGCCCACTTCACCAAAGAAGGGGTATCAAAATAGTAATAGTGGGTTGGGGGGAGGAGGTGGTGGGCATTACTTTAACTACAACCAAGGGTTGTGCAGAGGGGAGCGATGCAAATATAAGCACAGATGCGTGGCCTGTCGCAAATCACATCCCTTCTAGCAGTACAGAAAAGGGACAGGGAGTTTTTACCTCTTTTAGAAAGGAAATGCCAAGGCTCTCAACACCCATAAGGGTGGAGCACACTGAGGGGTGGCTGGCCAGTAACTCTGATAGGGCAGCCACTCGCTTCTTGGCAGATGAGTTCAGGGTGGGGTTTCACATTCCATATGAAGGGCCATGGAGGGCATATGAAGCAGACAACCTGAAATCTGCCAGGGAGCAACTGGAGGTCATGTGGAGAAAGCTACAAAAAGAAACTCGCTGGATCAAGGACTCCTGGTTGGGGCAACCTTCGTCGACCTCACCAAGGCCTTTGATACAGTAAACCACTCACTCCTCATTGACCAACTTAAAGTCACTGATCTCTCCCTGGACGCCTCCAAGTGGTTCATCAGTTATCTTACTAACTGATCTCAGCAAGTAAAAATTGAGGACGTCCTCTCAGACAGTAGACCCGTTTGCTCAGGGATCCCACAAGGTTCCATCCTGGGTCCACTACTATTCAGTATCTTTATAAACAAGCTTCCCAACTCCTATCAGGGCTGTATCCTTCTATACACGGATGACGCCGTTATCTTCACTAGGCACCCTCACCCGACGCACCTTCAGGAGCAACTCCAACTAAGTTTTACGACTGTTGAAAAATGGTTTACTGATCATAAGCTTATAATGAACTATAAAAAAAAACCAAGACCACGATGTTCACCAGCATACACAGTCAGCATAAGAGCTTCCAACTTACCATTAAAAATTATGTGGGTTCCACCCTGGAGCTAGTACAGCAATTCAAGTACCTGGGAATTACCCTTGATTCTACCCTATCCTACACACAGCACATAGACATTGCAGCAAAAGCCATAAACAGGAGGACTGGTATGCTGTACAGACATAAGCGAAACCTAACACAGGAAGCACTACAACTAGCCATACTGAGCTCTGTAACCTCACTCGACGACTGTGGAATGGTCATCTATGGATCAACTATGGACACTGCCCTATGATGCATCAAAACAGCTCTGAATAAAGCCTGCCACCTTCTTACTGGTGCTGCGCATCAGACACATACGTGTGACCTTTATTCCCAGGCTAACCGGTTACAGTTTGCTAGTAGGCGTGGATACCAAACCTGCTTGCTAGTGAAAAAAATCTGTCTAAATATGATGCCTCAGGGTGTTCAAGCCCTCCTTAACCCTATGCCAAATCCAAGCAACACCAGAAGTTCCGGCAGTCAGACTTTCAGAACTCCTACGTGTCGCACCGCATTTGGTCAGCATGCTTTTGCCTTCAGAGCCCCATTAAAGTCACTGGTCTCTCCCAAACACCTCTTGCAGCAACACCTAGTAGCCAAGACCTCCTGTGACTGCTATCACTAAGGTCCTCCCTTTCGGGCCCTCACTTTAAGGACAGCCGATCCACCCCTTGCCTACCCTACAACACACAGCACTTTAAATAACACTCACCACTGTTTTTTACCTTCCTCTTCCTAGCTTCCCCCTCACAGCTACCTTCTCCAGCTTATCCCTCCTCATTCTCCGTTTCTCACCCCCCTCTTCCTCTCCCCTTTTCACCCTACACACTTTGGTAAGCTAACAGTTATTGACTCAGACATACATTATACAGTGCCTCTGCTACATGTAACATAGAACTATAACTACAGTCCCATGCTAGTGTTGCTCTATTACCCTTTCTTTTCAGGCTTAAAGGTTTTGGGGTGCATATGTGGCAGTGTAATTAAGTCTACAGAACTGCACTCCACTACTCCTCTTAGTGCTGTCCACCTGCACTCCCCTTCCAATGCAGTTTGCTTCTTTTTTTTTTCCTTTTTAGCAAAACATCATTCATTGGGTATTAATTAATAGTTTTACTTTCATTAACATGTGCTTAAAACTAACATGTGTTTTTAAAAAAACTCCTATTCTTTGAACGTTGAGAGTCCAAAGATAGTTATATTACAGTCATTGCTGAAAACAATTTGTGTTTATATATCACTTTATATCTGGGGTTGCACATACACCACCACTGCTGTTATTGCAGTGTCTGACCAGGTGACGTACACTTGCAGACACATTTCTTTCAAACAAGCAAAGTCCATTTTCATGCTATTCATCAGCTCCACTGATGTCATGGTCCCCAAATCATTTTCCCCCAGGTGAATCCCCAGAACCTTGGCAGGCTCCCACTGCCAGGCTTTGCCAGTTCCCAATGCATCCTTGTGACTAGTTATGGACAAGGTTGTGGGGGGGGTCCATGATGAGACATCCAGAGACTGTAGTTAAATGGCCCTACCTTTATCGGAAGGATGGAGTGCATTTATCAGGAGTAGGGCTAGAAAGGTTTTTAGAAGATATACAAAGAGCTGTGAACAAAGTGCTAGCATGAGGTGATTGTGGGGGGCTGAGCATAGTAACAATACTCATCCTGTGGTGGCTCGGTAGTCTTGGAAGGTCTGTACAGAGGGGGAAACGGGATCATGAGTCTTGTGCAGCCAGATCTTCCTGATGTTGACAGGAGGTCGGGGATGGATGGCTGGAGTTTCCTTCCTTCAAAGGGGGCAAATGGAACAGCAACCTCCTTGGGCATACGCCAACAGCATGACAGGTTCTCTGGCAGGGGGAGGACAAGGCAGCTGATCAAGAGAGCCATCCCTCATGCCCTGGAGGTGTTGTCCTTGTGGGGTACTTTGATAAGTGGTAAGGTGGCCCTCTCGACCAGGTGGCAAGGGGGGTTGCTGCCAATAACTGTGAATCAGATCTAGTTGATTGATGAATCACGATGATTTGTACTGTGCCTGCTGATATATGATTAATAAATACATGGCTGTGGCCATTTTTCTCCAAAGCCCTTTGTTTGTCTCAGTCTGTCCAGGTGAATGAAGGGATGTGCCCTATAAGACGAGGCTTCTTGAGCCCTGTTTGAAAGCTGCTCTGATTTCACTGAAGCCCACCCCTTGTTATATCCACCACCTGATAAGAGGGAGGTCTCCTTGCACAGAAACAGGATATGGGGAACAGTCCTGAGTGTTGCTATTTAACAACTTGTTTCAGTCCCTCCATGTGTGGCGGTGAAGTGCAGCAGCAGAGCTGTATTGCTGAAATAGCACTGAGTCTGTGCACCAAAGATACTGGCTTGTCTCTCCTCTTTGTTTCCACTCCAGTTCCAGACTAAAGGGAGCACAAGTTGGTGGCAGGCTGCAAAGCTGGTGCTCTCTGGAACCAAACCAGGCGAGCCCCACCATGGCAGGGGGTAGGGTGGAGCACTTTGAAGGATAATAGCACCAACCTCCAGGCAGAGCATTGCTCTACACATCACAATTAATATTATTAGGTTATAAACCTAGTTGACACATTGAAAAACAGAAGTGTTTCTAAAACAAAAAGTAAAAACTGACTACTTTAAAAAATCTAATGACGAACTTTGTTGTCTGCTAATTGTGACAGTACTAGCTCTTTACATTGAAACACAGAGGAAGTGTAGCCCAGAATTTCAGGCAAAGAAATGTAATCCAGGAGAACTGGAGGTCTGAATCCTACAACTGTCACTTAATTACTATGTAACGCTGAGCAAGTCATTTAACCCTTCCTCAGCTTAATACTCTCTTTTTCCATCCCTAGCTGCTTGACTCTTTCTTAACTTGTCAGTGTGTGTCTAATTTTATATTTATTTGAAACTTATTTAGCCTGCTAAGCAAACGGAGACACATAGCTAGTTTCCAGTTGCGATTGTGAATGGGAGGAGGTTAAAAATGGAAAAGAGCAGACAGTACATCTACTGTTATTTATTTTATTTATTTATTTAAAAGTTGATGACCAGGAAAGGCACACTGATCCAAAGCTCATTTCCATCTGCAACCCAGGGTAGGGGGTAAGGGAACAAGTACAAGTAAACATAATCAATAAAAAATTAAATAATACAAATGGGAAGAACAGCAGGTGATATGCAGGCATACATGAGGATAGTCCGCAGTTACAGTAAATACAGTTGCGCAGTTACAGAAAATACATGTAGTAGGGCCTAGTAGCTTACCTAGTAATATACGATTAAATAAGAGGAGCGAGTTGCACATTGGCTATAAATTACGATAAGTGACTGCTTTGTAGCAGACAAGAGTGCACAAGTAAGTACAGTCGAGGTGGAGGACACACTAACATGTAGTGGACAAACAGGATAGGAGTAGGAGCTGGGGTTTGCAGAATAATAGCAGGGAATGCTTAGTGTTGCTCTAGGTAACCGGCATTAGGGAGGGTTGAAACATTGGCATGGAGGGGGAGCGAGGTGCTTGAAATAATTCTTGATGGTCAACACTGTAGGCAGGTTACATACAGGGAGCGGAAGGGAGTTCCAGAGGGTAGGGAGATGATGGGCGAATGCTATTTTTCTGCAAGCGTACGGGGTGTGGCCAGGGTGAAGGAACAGTGGTCACATGAGCGTAGGTTGTAGCCAATACTAGGAACTGGGGTTAATGAGGAGGAGTGGTAGGAGGGAAGGGTGTTGAACCAGAACTTAGCGATAAGGGTTGTACAATGAGCTAGGCGGCGATTATCGAGAGAAGGCATGAAGACAGATTGGTAGAGGAGGCAGTGATGAGTGCAGTAAGGGAGATTTGAATTGAATCTGCAGAAAGCATGGAATAGAGGGTCTAGTTTGGCCAGAGAGGATTGTGGCGCTGAAATAGAGACCATGTCTGCGTAGTCAAACGAGGGAAGGATAAGCTTAGAAATTATTTCCTTTCTGATAGGGAGGGATAGACTGTCCTTGTGCCTGTAAAACATTCCTAATTTTGGACGCAGTTTGTTGTGGATGGTGTCTAGGTGTAGGGAAAAGTCCAGCTTGGGATCCAGCCACACTCCTAGGTATTTGTATGAGTCAACTGCTGTGATTTTGGAGCCATCTAGGGCATAAATGAAAATTAAGTCAGCAAAGAAGAAAATTTCAAAACTGCTACACGTAATAGGTCTAATTAATTAGTCATAAGGGTCATCACGCTCTCTGACTGGCTGCTGTACCAGGCAATAATCCCTTAGAAATGTCTGGTACATGTCACAGAAGAGTGGCACATGCACGTGTGCACTTTCTTTTTTCTTTAACTGCCAGTTTTCCCTTACTAACATGATTAACAATATAATCACAATAATACCTTTCAATAGGGCATTAAGGAATTGCCCAGTTGTTTGGGCATTGTTGCTTAATAAGGTACTTGCCCTTGGGCCTCTGTAGGAGTACAGTATAATGCCTGTTGGGAGATTTAAGGCCCTTGGCTATGCTTTGCATCTTAGTTTCATCCAACAGTCATTCTCCTCTTATAGATGTCCTTGAACTCTTTTTTTCCTTTCTTTTTTTTTATACCAGAAGAGACACACTAAGCTGAAAGCTTGTTTACAGCTGCGACCTGGGAGTACAAGGAAGTTAAATGACTTGCTTAGGGTCACACAGTATGCAAGTGGGGGGCTGTGGGATTCAAACCCAGGTCTCTAGGTTTGCAGCTCAGAGCCTTAAACCACTGCGCTATACTGCTTCCTCTAAGGCTGTATTGCTTCACTAGGTAAAAGGCATTGTGCAAAATTTTAGTGGCATGGTAGTTGAGTAGATACTTAACGGATAAAAACATGTTTTCAGCCGCTGACATCTTGTCCATTCCTTGATGGATTTACATGTAAGTTTTGAAAAGTGTGTATTCTGGCACCAGGTTTCCTGATCTGCCAGTTTTGGCAAAATTTACTTCCATGGTTTTTGACAGGAGACGAGGAAAACATGCAAGTTACCAGTTTATTCAAAATTAAGGGCAGTTCACGTACCACTGCATCGGATATGCAAAGAGCAGGCAGAAGTGTATAAATTGCCCTTAGCAGGCCTCAGTAGCTAGCTGTGAAGCTGCCATTGCTCCACGGGACCAACGATCAGGAGCCTATCCCTCCTGTTGGTATTGCTGCAGTTACTGGTCTCTCTCCCTCATAATTCCTCCCTAAAAGGTGCTTGCCTGCAATTTTCATGTGCAGTTACTGGCGGTCAGAAGCCTATCCCCACCACTAGTTCTGTTCTCATATCATCATGTCTTCCTCTCTTTCCCCCTCCCAACAGTAAAAATAACCCCCTGCCCAATAACCCTTTGATACCCCCCAACCTCCACAAGATAATTTTTTTCTGGTCCCTTTGGTGGGCGACCAGCACAGCCCTCTCTCCATCTCTGCCTGTACAGTGTGGATCACCTTCAAGGTTGGACTTCTGACCTATAAGGCCCTGCATGAACTGGGTCCACACTATCTGCAAGAACTCCTGACTCCCTACAGCCCTGGCCGCCCTCTCCACTCAACTGATAAGGGGTTGTTAGAGGTTTCCAGGATTCGTTTGAAAATGTCTGGGGCCTGGGCTTTTATGTATGGTGCCCTCACCCTGTGGAACTCTCTACCTCATCAGATTTGAGAGTGCAGGACCATGGAGAGCCTTAAGGTGGCCCTAAAAACCCATCTATTTCAGCAAGCATTCAGTGCTTATTTTATCTGATTTACTTGAATTCTGTATTACAAGCATTTTTATGGACTGTTTGTTGTTTTTGTGTATTTTAATTATGTACAGCTCTTTGGTTTTTAGAATTGCGCTATGCAAATAAAGTATTATTATTATTATTATTCATCTCAGCTGGCCACTGCCTGTTGATTGAACTAAAGACACTAAAACAAATGTGACTTGGCTGTTCTCGTGGGAAGGGTGTGATGCATCTTTGCTGCTAGTTTTTTTCAACAATTAAAAGTTTTATCCTGATGTAACAGAGCTGAAGTTTTTTGCCAAACAGTAACTGTGAAACTAAGCCTCCTTGTCTGCTTTGTAAATCTGAAAATGCAAGAACTGGGCATGCACACAGACATAGTTTTTTTTAACTTTAATTATCTGTTGCCTTGACATTTACATTTTTAATATTTGATTCTCCAGAATTTCACTCATCTTCAAATTACCACCCTCTCTCATGCCCACATAACTTGGAAATCCCACCCAAAATGTATTTCTCGAGTTGTGATCATGAAAGATCACGGTCATGGTAACTTGCTGATTACTGAAATTATGGTAAAAAATGCTATGAGTCAAATAAAACTGAGATGGGGAAAAAACCTAAGTTTGTGCACAGGTGGGTCTCATTTTCAGACTGTTTTCTTGCATTTTGTCTAAAATAAAAAAGACATAGAAATGGTATGTTGGAAAAGCAAACTTCATGTGCATGAACTTAGCGTTTTCCCACTTCAATTTAAACAATGTGAAGCAACCTACAGGTCTGGAGCAGGACCCCACAGGTTACCTACTTTGTATACGGCCCGGGCACAAGGTACTATTTATTTCAAAAAGAGAGGAAATTAATTGCAAAAAAACTGCATTAATACACAAATTAGTTTTGAAGCACAAAGTGTAAAAAGTAGGGAAATGGAATGATGGTAAAAAGTCTACTGAGCCTCGCTGAATCTCTGGCATTGTGTTCCTCAGGGTTGTAATAGTCATGTGATGCAGCACTGGTGTTGCCCTAATGTCAGCAATGGCTGTCCAGGCAGAGAAACAAACAATCACATACCAGTGCTGGCAGACATGGGGCCAATGTTAGGGCAATACTGTTGTGCAACTTGGTCATTCAAATCTTGAGGAATGGAACACCACAGATTTAATACGGCTCAGTGGACTTGTTACCACACACCATTGCATTTCCCTACTTTTTACGCTTTGTGCAGCAACCCTGTATTAATTTTAGTGTGTGTTATACATATTTTAGTATATGCTAGATCACTTGTGGTATATGTTCTCATTTTTTTATGTGTTATAATCATTTCAGCCTGTGTTGTACTATTTTGATATGTGTTGTACTCATTTCAGTATATCTCACAATCATTTCATCATGCGTTATACTCATTTTGGCACATGTTATGTTCATTTCAGCATGTGTTATATCATAAATATGGGATACACAATGTCCGGACTCAGAATATGCCATTTACCATCATGAGTGAGGGAGCAGGATCATAACTCACGAGTGACAGAGCCACGAGTGAGTTATGAAAGTCCTATCCTCTCATATTTCCTTATATAGGTATAACCCCATTACAAAATGGGCTTCCTATAATGTCTTCCTGGGCTTGCCTAATGCCCATTGTCAGGATGGTGTCTTGTGTCTGCAGGAGCTTAATGTGCCTGCATGAGAGCGCTATAGTAAAGCCTCCATGCTTGTCTCTTTAAGAAATTCATTATGTTGTGTTAGGAATTAGTCTGGGCTGGGGTCCAAGTAGTTTAAGGCTTGTGACCAGCCCGACAAGTGGTGTTTCTGATCCATTCTGCAGTTGCCAAGTGCGCAGAGGGAGCGCATTTAGGAACTGTGATTATTTGCTGTTTATCTGCTTTAATAATAATAATAATAATAATAATAATAATAATAGTAATACAGGAGTTTGTTCAACTTGCCTTCCATTGCAGCCTGGACTTTTTGTATTTAGAGCCACCATTTTGGTTCTGGACTGCCAGAGTTGGACCAATCGGAACCTCGGGGGATGTAAAATTGGGACTGTCCCCAGAGGACTTGTGGGATTGAATTTCAGTAGGAATTGTAGTTTTAAGGTTTGGCACCTAAATGGACCTGGGGGGGAGCCCTTACTGTGATAGACAGTTTCATCAACCAACCGAACCTTTTGGACCACTGAAAAAGCCCAGAGCTACCTGCAGCAGTGAGTCAGTTGAGAGTTGGAGTTTAGAGAGTGAACAGCTCGAGGTATTCGAGCAGCTGCTCTTGCGTGGTAGCACGGGAAATCGGCAGGAAGGATGTGTTTGGCCTGCCTGCCACCATCTTCCAGTGTGAAGGAGTGCTGTGAGAGTAAAAGTGGACTTAATTCCGGTAACTTTGACTGAGACCTGAAACCTGAAGAGAAAGTGAGTGATCGTTTCTTGGGTGTGGACCGAAGACTTGCTCCAGAAGCGATCGGCCTGTCAGGTACCGTAGTGAGCCTCAGGGTGAAAGGTTTGTGTAGAAACCCTGCTGAATCACAAATGGACTTTACCCGATCTGTGGCTGATTGCTGTGTTACTTATAATTGTGCTGAATGTGTAGTGTGGGTCGTGGTCTGGTTCCCCACAATTGTTTATGTTATGCTAGCTGGAAGATGCTCCAGCACTCGTTACAGACTAAATCTGAACCGCTTGCTCTGTCTAGGCCCTGCCATCTCGGTCTAGACTGCTGCTCCCATTGCAGAGACTTTTTCGATGAAAGACACACTCAGGGATTCGGCTCCCTGCTCAACAACATTGAATAGGTAGGGACCACCATGATGAGTCAAGTGGGCCCTGCGTCCCTTGGCAGTCCAGAACAATATTCAGAGGTCTTCATCTCATCAGTCCTGCCTCCTGCTCTGGGTAGCGTGAGTACTAAACAGGGTAGCTCCCTGCAACAAAGCTGTCATCTGATTTATTTGTTTGGGTTTACTACAACGAACTGAGCCATCCGGCTCCGGATTACAAATTCTGGATTGATGTGCATGCTAAATGCTTTCTTTCCTAAGGGCTCCAAAAACAGCTGCAACGCCGGCCTTCCCTGAGCAACGCTTCAGGCTAACCTGCTTGACAACTGGGTACCCAGGGTGTGTGACTGTAACAAAGGGACTCCTTGTGCATGCATGTTCAGCCTGAACCAATCAGATCTAATAATCTTCTGCTTGATTTCTGCCCCACCGTTATTCAAATCCCCCTGAATAAATAAGATTTTGTCTTTTCTGCATTTAACCTGGCTAGTGTATACCTTATTGGACAGAATATTGTGCTGCCATTGAACTGTTGTATTACAGGTCTTATTTTACAGGGGGTCTCCAGGGCATTTGCTGCTGATCCTGCCCTGGTGGTAAGTGCACAGAGCGTGGGTTCAGTATTGCTGTCTTATGGTATATGTGATTGTTTATCTGTTGCTCTTCCTAGGCCACTAGAAGAGTGGGTAGGTGGTTATAGCTTCAGGGAGGGCTATACCAACAGCAGTTACGCTACCCCAGAACCATTCCTCCAGGTGGAGGCACCCATTCACAGAGCTCAGGCCCCCCAACCTGTGCCTAGTCACGCAGGTATGAGTAGTAGCCCATAGGATAGCACCACCTAGGGGTTACATAGATAAACAGTTTGTTACAAGGTAAGATTCAAAGCCTGGTGGTCTATATCCTATTCTCTTCTCTAGGGAAGTGTCTGAAGGGCAGTATACTGTGGCCCCCTGCTGACAGCAATCCTTAAAAGCCTAGCTGATATCACCACCATCACAGGGCGTATCTCTGTCTCCGTCTCTAACTCTAACTCTAACTCTAACTCTATCTCTATCTCTGTCTCTATATGGGATACATAATGGCCTGACTCCGAATATGCAATTTATCATCATAAATGAGGGGGCAGGACCATAACTCACAAGTGGCAGAGCCATGAGTGAGTTATGAAAGTTCTGCCATCACAAGAGATAAATGTCATATTCTGATTAAGACCATTGTACTCCCAATTTATATAATGTATTTTAGGTCTTCAGGCAATAGAAATAAATATTTTTCTGTAAGGTTTTATTCTCAACTACATTGTATAAATATATATTGGTGAACCCATTAGCTTGTGATCTGAGAATTACGACTCTTGCCACTTTCGAAATGATGCATGACTGCATGGTCATAACTCCCTCATAACGTCATCTGCTGAGTCTATAAATATTGCTCTCTATGTATTGAGTTAGGGACCCGATACATCCATTTTCTGCTGTACTGCCCAGCGGTAATGATGTCACTGGCCAGAGAGTAGACACTTGTCAGGACATGGTTGAGACTCAGTCATGACTGGCAATGACTAATAATGTTCCCCTGCTGGGGACATGGTTTAGCTGCTCCATTTTACTTAATCGTGGCTTTATCTTTTGCACTTATTATAGCTATAGTCTCAAATCTGTTATCTCTGTGCACTGCTCATTGTTTCATGTTCTTCCTGTATTTTGCCAGCCCACATGCTGATATTGTATTTTGTGTCCTTGCAATGCGGTTCATGTATTGTCTGTAACTCTCCTGGGTTGTGCCTGAAAATAGGCAATATTTTTGTCTAGTGCAGCTACCTGGTCAACAAAAACTAAATAAATAAATATGTCAGACGTTAGCCCTATTATCTGTGCCATAAAGGTTAACAGCCCTTGTCCCTCATGTTTATTTATTTTTTTTAACTTTCTATTTTATTCCCCTCCACCACAGTGCCTACCTTCCCTCAGGGACTCCCAAAGCATCGTGTCCACCAGGTCTCTGGAGTGTGAGCCCTTCAAGCGTCCACCGTGCCATCGCCCTCAGATTACCTCCCCCCCGAGTGGGGTGGAAGGCCTACCCCCAAGCCTCCAGTCTATCGTCCAAGTGTTGGCCAGACTGATGTGACCCCTCTCCGGTTCTGGTCTCGTGATGCTGGGTCCCGTCTCCAGGCATCGCTGCGGGTGATTTTTCCACTTTTCTAGGGAGTGGTGTGCATCCAAAATCAAGGCATTCCCACCGACGTCCACCACTCCTCAACCCCTGTTTTTGCTCTGCACACTTGCTGTACCTCTGGCCTCTGGCAGAGGTCAGCCAAGCACTGAGACTGTGCCCCCCTCCCTCCAGGAAGAGGAGAGCTGTCCTGCAGATGCTCAGTTCTCTCCCTGCCCTGCCGACCCCCGATGGCCAAGGCTCATTCCCCAACCCAGGTCGCCGGCGTGGCATGAGGTGTGGCGTCCAATGCCTAAACCCTCAGCGCCACCGGGCCTGTTCCTCATGTTTACTACATTCTTTTGGTGTCAGAGTTTGTGGTACTGTACTTGACTGACATAAACTCACTTTTGATAGTTTTGTGCATGAAATCTCTCATTCATAATAGAAGTACTGTACCTGTGATCAGCATACTTTGTAAAGCTAGCTGCATGACTTGTGCCCCTAATGGGGCTTGGACACTGTGGCTACCCAATGAATGGGGCGCCTAAGAGATTTGTGGATGATATCCAAGAGCATGAAGTTGAGTAGAATAATTAAGCTACAGAGCAGTTTGGGACCATATTTGAGATTCGATGTGGAGCCCAGTGCTTCAAGTTGTAACCCGTTGTACTGTGGAGGCCTTGCCCCTGGAAGTATGCTGGGCAGGCCCCTCTGGTATGCTCCTCTCCGTAAATGCTGACAAGACAGTTTGGGCTGCATCCAAGTTGACTTATGTTTCCATCAGTGTGTCCATTTAAATGGTTCCACTGTATGTTTCGTTACCTATTCAGGGAGATACCCTGTAGGTGACTGCACCTCCATTTGATTGCTTAAAAAGGATAATCGTAGATGCACTGTCCCTACTTCATTAGAAATGCATGGAAGTTCAAGGCCTGACTGCCTTGGACCATTAGATATTTCTCATTCCTTTTATCATCTCATGAGCTGTCTCATTGGTGGAACTGTGAGATATATCCCTGTTTTGAGGAATGTGGTCTTGAAATGAAGTTGGGCATTGTGTCTGTGCTGGTGGCTTGGGCCCCAAAATTGCCTGCTGCTTTGTGTGGAGTCAGGAGTAGCAACATGGGAAGAGTATGCCATCTTGCAGTTGGCTTGACACTGCCTGTGGTTTATAGGCCCTGCCCATTGTGCTTTTATGAGTGCTTGGTGCCCAACCGAGCATGTCATCTTGTCTGTGGCTGAGCACTTTAGCATATGTAATATTATCTTAGATGTGGTGGTGTTTGTGCAGCGGCTTCTCTTCATGGTGTACTGCTACTGCTTTCTGTAGGCATGAGAGAGGTGATGCCCTGCCTGATCCCATTGAGGAGAAGACTGTTAGTATATGTGGTTGTTTATAGACCATGGCATGTTGAGCCCCTCTGGCCTTATTAGCGTGCAATTTGGTAATACTTCACAAGGGTAGACAGACCAATTTAGAGATGAAGGAGCCAGCCAGCCACCTAGCTTCTGAGGGGTGGTATAATGGTGATAGCTTGATTGCCCCACTCAAACAGAGGGAGAGGGGGACATAGCAGCTGGAATGTGATAATCATTCACACTGGGTGTTGTAGTTTGCCTGCCCTGCTCGAAGTGAAGGGGGAGAAAGGGGAACAGTATAGTGGCTGGAAGGAGGTACTCATTGACACCAGGTAGTAGTACAGACAGCATGGGCGCATGGCTTGTTTCCTCCCGCCACCTATAGTTGGGGTGAGGCACTGTCATTTAAAGTGAATGGCATTTTAAGGTCTCTACAATTAGTTGGATGCTGGACGAGGCGCATTCACTATGACTGTGTTACTGTATAGTAGGAGTGATTCCAGATTCATCTAGCCATGGCATTTCCAGAAGTACTGTACCACACCACAATTCCTGTTGTGGTGATTTCCATCTGGTGAGGTATTTAAACATTTTTGGGTATCAACTGATAATGCTATCAGTGGTACATATGCATCATGGCTACGAATATAGGTGTGGGTTGCTGCATCCTTATTTATTTATTTTTTTTATTAGACCTGTTTCTCCGCCTTCGTGAACCTGACGGGCTACGATCTGTCTCTTTGGAGAGGTACATCCTCCGCCCTCTGATCGCTTCTGCTTAGCTGCCCTCTGAAATTCCTGTGGTGGGGCCAGGGCAAGGAGTGCTGATTTGCCCCCTGCACCCCTGGAACAGCAATCCAGAATTGGGCCTTTACAGCACAGGGGGGATCAGGGCCTTCATGGGTCTTGCCAGGTCCAGTTTTTTTCCTCCCCTGCCCTATGCATGTGCAATGGGTGGGGCAGCTGCCTTCACCTCCGTGTAGGTAGCCAATTGCCCTGGATGTGGGCTGACTCCTTGTGCTTGTCTCTGCACTGACACCTAGCCACCACTAGGTGTCAGTCGACAGTGCACAGTGCTATCCCCCCTCTCCGAAGAGAGAGTGCACTCCTCTGGACGCTCAATCCTTACCTCCCCCGGCCGACCCCCGAATTACCTGATTCTGTTTCCGAACCCGGGTTGCCGGCGTGGAGTGAGGTGTGGTGTCCAGCACCTCAACCGTCAGTGCCACCAGGCCAGCGGGTTGCTGCATCCTTACAAACTGCATCCTGAACCCCGCTGAGGGGTGTAGTCACAAGAAGCAATGTCAGCTTTGACTCCTGTATAAACCAGCTGTCTGTGGCTGTACTAGATTAAGATATCTATATGCAAGAGGCTCAGCTGCCAGGATCTGCTCTGTTCAGAGTCTCCAGTACAAGAAGCCCTGCTGGGGCATGCTCAGTTACATACCAGACTGATGAAGATAGCCTTCCTTGAGCAAAGGCAGACATTATAGGTGCTTGGTGATGGAGTAGATGATTGAGAAAATGTCCTGATAGGCTGCTGGCTTGTGAATGATCTGACAGCCTGCTCACCTTAAAAGTTGTGTATTGCTACCTGCATTTCTATACACATTGGATGCTAGAATAGTGATAGACTGGCCTAGAACTGATTGCTAGGGTTCATAGGAAATGGATGAATACTAAACAGCTGTCAATGCCCTATAGTGTACTGCATAGGCAGATGGTCTGTTGAAGTTCTTTTGAAGTCTGGGACCTTGATCTTCAGCCTTCCCCCTCCAGTGATTGCCTGGGAGTAAATGGGGCTTCCTAAGCCTGCACCTGGACTACTTTGAAATAGCTCACCCAAGATCCCCTAGCCAATCAGGGAGGCTCAGTGGCAGATGGTGGAGAAGCCTGTCAAACTCTTTGTTTCAAAAGTTGCTGCAGCAGCTCCTATTCGTCAGAGGAGCAACCGCAACGAACACAGAATTAGGGGTCGCGAGGGCTCCGGGACCTTGATCTTTAGACCCCCCAATGATCGCCGGAGAGTAAACAGGGCTTCCTAAGCCTGCCCCTGGATTAATTTGTAGTAGCCAGCTTGAGCTCCCCTAGCCAATCAGGGAGGCTCAGTGGTGGCCGAGGTCACTGTTCCATATTACTTAAATGGTGGCAGTGCTAACAGCTGCTGCACTTCAGCCCCCAAGTGAAGGACCACGTGCTAAGATTATAGTCTGCCTTGTGTCTGCCAGTGTCAGCTGGTAGCAGCCGGTTGGCCAGCCACTATACCTCCCCCCTTCTCTGCCTTCTGTCCCCCATAAGCTCCTGTAAGTACATTCCTCTCAGTTCATTCCTAACGTCACTGTTGTTATGCCATCATAGCAACTGCACCTTATTCGGCATATAGCTCCTGTAACATATAAATCTTGGACACATTATTGCTATTTGCTGAATGCTGCTCTGAAACCATTTAGTACTTCAACTACTGGGCAGATTACAGTTTAATGTGCAATTTCTTAGTTTAGGCTGCTCACTGTACTACTGCTATTGATTTTTGTTCTGCAATCATATTACTTCACCTACAGGGATGGCAATAGTTTTTAATTCTCCCTTCTCACTACTAGATATCAACGTTGTACTATTGGATCTGTGTAAACAGCTAATTTCCTCTGCATCTTAATTTTGCCCTGTTTCCCTTCACTCCTGGTACCTTCTTCCTGCAGGAAACCACTGCCTACCCTTTGCACTCTTGATTTAACCTGCCTTAACATAGTTAATTGCCTTACTGCATACATTTAAAGCATACAGTGATTTAACTTGCTTTAACATAGTGTATTGCCTTACTGTTCATTTATTTAGCTTTTGTTGACCAGGCAAGCACACTAGACAAACATATGCCTGTTTTCAGGTGTGACCCAGGAGAATTACATGGAATATGCAGACAGAAGACAAGGTTTACCCAGGAGTGAACAAGATTTCAAGGGATATACAACAACGTAGGGTACAACAATAGAGCAAACTTAGACAGTAAAAGGTAAACATTTAGCGATTGTCTCAGTATAATAGTGTAGCAGTCATATTCAGGATTTATGCACAAACTAAAGAAAAAAAAACTCAGGCCAGTCTCAGCCAGCGACCATACAGGAACAATAAAGTGCTATCATAGTTAACAATAGGGGGCACATTGCTTTAGGTGCAGTTACAGGCCGTGGTGAGCCTCAGATGATTCCAGAGGGTGTTTTTAAAGCTATTGTGAGATGTGGCGCTTTGAACAAGCGCAGGAAGGGAATTCCAGATTCGAGGTGCACACACAGCAAAGGCCCAATCACCCATGAGTGTTCTGGTTTTTGGGACGAGGAACAGAGATGAGTCAGTTGACCTGAGTAGGTAAGCTGAGTTAGCAGGCTTAAGTAGTTCTGCTAGAACTGGCTGGGTGGCAGTTCTGACAATTCTGTTAGTGAAACAGCCCAGGACATACATATGATGATTCCCCGGAGAGAGCCACTCCAGTTTATCCCTCCAGCTGTACCTCTCCACAATTCATATGCTGTTCTGGTGGATAGTGGTTCCTCTATGGAGGCACCTGCAGTGGAGACCAAGGAGGTTGCTGGGAACCTTCACAAAGGAGACCCACAGGAGGGTGGCATGGGACCCCACAGGGGAAGGAAACAACTCCTGGTGGGGGACTCAATCATTAGGGGGGTAGAAATGGGGGAGGAAGGGGAGAGGGAGGTAAGGTGCCTGCCTGGCGCCATGGCTTGGAGGGAGAGGAAGTGAATCCTCAGGATCGTGGGAGCAGCTGCACGAGGGAGGGAGCTGGATGTCATTGTCCACCTAGGGACAAATGACCTGGCTAGGAATAGGATCAGAGTGGTACAAGAGGAGTTTGTAGAGTTGGGGAAGGGCCTTAGACAAGTAGTGCATACGGTAACCTTCTCGGAGTTGCTGCCTGTCTATGGCAAGGGTGATGCTAGGGTACTCCTCACCAGGGAATTCAATGAATGGTTGAAAAACTGGTGTGGAGCTCAGGGTTTTGGCTTCATTGGGGACTGAGGAGCCACTTGGAGGGATGCAGACCTTCACTGGCGCGATGGTCTGCATCTGTCCGGGGGGGAACCAGGATCCTAGGTGAGAGGTTTAAATGCTTCATTGGCAAGCATTTAAACTAGCCAAGGGGGGAGGCACTGAAAAGGAGCAGGGAAATCCCAGACTCCCTCCACAAAACACGGTAATTCGTGAGGTAAACACCAAGGTAGAGAAGTCATTAGGGAGCAGGACAGAGGTAAATGTAAAAAAAGGCAAAGGCAGTAAGGACAGGAATGGAGCTAAAAGGGGTAAGGCCATCAAAAAGTGGAGGGTGATGAGCACCAAAGCCCATAGTCTGTGTAATAAGCTCCCTGAACTAGTGGCCTTGATGGAAGAGGGTTGCCTGAATATTGTGACAGTTACAGAAACATGGTACACAGAGAAACATGACTGGGATGTCAACATGCCAGGATACACAATCTACAGGAGGGGCAGGGAGGGTAAAAGAGGAGGAGGAGTAGCTCTCTATGTAAAGGAAGGGATCAAAGCAACAGAACTAAGGAATAAACGGGAGCAGATGAAGCACTCAGGGTCACCCTGGAGACAGGAAATGGCACCACAATCCGCATGGCAGTTGTATACAGACCCCCATCTCAGCAGGAGGGAATGGACAAGGAAATGATAGAAGGCATCCTTAGAATGGCAGAAAAAGGGGAGATATTGTTGATGGGGGACCTGAATATGCCAGATGTTAACTGGAGCACCTTTGCTGCAGGCACATCCAAGAGCAGGGTCATTCTTGATGCACTACAAGGAGCATGCCTCAGACAGCTAGTACTGAAACCCACTCGGGAGGGAGCAATCTTAGATCTGGTACCCTCAAATGGGGACGGAGAAAGAATCTCAGATTTAGAAGTGGGTAGCCATCTGGGAACAAGCGACCACCAAACAGTGTGGTTCACGATAAACACAGCCATACAATCAAGCCATACAAAAGCAAGAGTATTGGACTTTAGGAGGGCTGACTTTGGGAAAATGAGAGAGTGCCTCAGAAAAGCACTAGCAAACAGGCAAGAAGGAGGGGTGGAGGAACAATGGGGAGTAATCAAAACAGCCATTACAGAGGAAACAAGCCTTTGTGTAAAGCAAATCAACAAAACACAACGAACGAAAAAACAGCTATGGTTCTCAAAAGAGGTGGCAGGGAAGGTTAAGGAGAAAAGGATAGCATTCAGGAAATATAAGGAAACACAGAAGGAGCAGGACAGAGAACTTTATCAGTTAAAGCAGAAAGAGGCTGAGAAGGCAGTCAGAATAGCAAAGGCCCAAACCGAGGAAAGGATAGCCAACTCTGTTAAGAAAGGGGATAAGACCTTTTATAGGTACATTAGGGAGCAAAGAAAGACCAAAGGAAGGAAACTGAGGCTTAATAAAGGGGAGGGAATGTGGGTAGAGGGTGACAGTGAAAAAGCAGGGATACTGAACGAATATTTCTGCTCAGCATTCACAAAGGAAGAGGGGGGTACCTAAACCAAACAAGAAAAACACTCTGAAGATGGGGGTCGATACCAGTCCATTTACAGAAGAAAGGGTTCTGAAAGAACTAATAAAATTGAAGGTGGACAAAGCAATGGGGCCTGATGGGATTCACCCAAGAATTCTAAAAGAACTAAGGGTAGAACTAGTGACACCGCTGACTACTCTCTTTAACAAATCATTGGAGGATGGGGTGGTACCTGAGGACTGGAGGAGGACGGATGTGATTCCTCTTCACAAAAGTGGGAGCAGGACAGAGGCAGGAAACTACAGACCAGTTAGTTTGACCTCAGTGGTAGGGAAAATGATGGAATCACTTCTGAAGGAAAGAATTGTTGAGTACCTAGAGGCCAGTGGGGCACAGGACCCAAGGCAGCATGGATTCATGATGGGAAGGTCATGTCAGACGAATCTAATAGATTTCTTTGACTGGGTGACGAAGCAGTAGACCAGGGAGGGGCTTGGACATGGTCTACCTAGATTTTAGCAAGGCATTTGATACAGTCCCACACAAAGATTAATACACAAGTTAGCCAGCCTTTGAGTGGGTCCCAAGGTGATAGCCTGGATAAAAATTGGCTAGACAACAGGACGCAAACGGTAGTAGTAAATGGAGTCCACAGTGAAGAAAGGAGGGTTACTAGCGGGGTACTGCAGGGTTCAGTATTGGGACCGGTCCTTTTTAATGTCTTTATAAGTGACATTGCAGAGGAACTGGAAGGGAAAGTATGTCTCTTTGCAGATGACACAAAGATCTGCAACAGGGTTGATACACAAGATGGAGTAGAAAGTATAAGGGACTTGGCAAGATTGGAGGAATAGTCAAATGTATGGCAGCTCAGATTCAAAGCAAAGAAGTGCAAGGTAATGCACCTGGGAAACAAAAACCCAGGGGAAGAGTACACAATGGGGGGCTGAGATACTGACAACAGTAAAAATGGAAGGAGACCTGGGGGTAATTATATCAGATGACCTAAAGGTGGGCAAGCAATGTGAGAAGGCAGTAAGGAAGGCTGGGGGGATACTGGGATGCATAGGGAGAGGCATCAATGGTAGAAAACAGGAAGTTGTTATCCCTCTGTACAGACAGTTGGTGAGACCCCATCTGGAGTACTGTGTGCAGTTCTGGAGACCCCATCTCCGCAAAGACATAGACAGAGTGGAGGCTGTGTCAGCATGGCTCAGTTGGTAGCACATCCGCCTCTAGATCAGAAGGTCATGGGTTCTCATCCCACAGCGGGATTGGACTTGCACCTAAAAATCGCTGGCATCCGAGTGCAGTATTGGGGGTGCTGTACTGCTGGGGTGTGCCGTCCTTCAGTTGAGACGTTAAACCGAGGTCCCTTCTGCCCATCCTGGTGTTGCCCTGGTGGGTGTCCAGGTGGAAGTAAAAGAACCCAGGGCACTCTTCGCAAAGAGCAGGGAACATTCCCGGTGTCCTGGCCAACATTCCCCTTCCCATAAACCGGTTCATGCAATTATCACATTCAGTCACTTCACTATGAGTCTAGTATTGCTTGTAAAGCGCTTTGGGATACTGTGTATGAAAAGCGTTATATAAATGCTGATTCTTCTTCTTCTTCTTCTCCTGTCCAGAGGAGGGCAACTAAAATGGTGCAGGGTCTGTACCAGAAGATATACGAAGAAAGACTAAAGGAGCTTAATACCCTTAAGGAAAAGAAGGGTGAGAGCGGACATGATAGAAACTTTCAAGTACCTCAAGGGACTCAACAAAGTCCAAGAGGTAGCATCTTTCAGAAAAAGAGATGTGCAAGAACCAGGGGGGAACAATTTGAAGATAGAGGGGGGAGCGGCTCAGAGGTAATGTGAGGAAGTATTTTTTCATGGAGAGGGTTGTAGATGCATGGAACAGCCTCCCTCAGGAGGTTGTGGAGTCAAGAACAGTGGGGAAATTCAAGAATGCATGGGACAGACATAAGGCAGTCCTAGTGGGGGGTAGGAGGAAGTAAGCTGTTGGTTAACTAGGATCTGCAGCTTATCTGTTAGGGAGGAAAATGCGCAAACTAGGTGGGCCAAGCGGTCCTTATCTGCCATCAAATTCTATGTTTCTAAGTTTATAAGTTGTTATCCCTCTGTACAGACAGTTGGTGAGACACCATCTGGAATACTGCGTGCAGTTCTGGAGACCCCATCTCTGCAAAGACATAGACAGGGTGGAGGCTGTCCAGAGGAGGGCAACCAAAATGGTGCAGGGCCTGCACCAGAAGACATACGAAGAGAGACTCAAGGAGCTTAATATGTATACCCTTGAGGAAAGGATGGAGTGGAGGGACATGATAGAAACTTTCAAGTACCTCAGGGGAATCAGCAAAGTCCAAGAGGGTAGCATCTTTCAGAAAAAGAGATGTGCAAGAACCGGAGGGAACAATTTGAAGATAAAGGGGGGACAGCTCAGAGGTAATGTGAGGAACTATTTTTTCATGGAGAGGGTTGTGGATGCATGGAACAGCCTTCCTGAGGAGGTCATGGAGTCAAAAACAGTGGGGAATTCAAGAATGCATGGGACAGACATAAGGCAATTCTAGTGGGGGGGGGTAGGAGGAAGTAGGCTATTGGTTAACTAGGATCTGCAGCTCATCCATTAGGTAGGGAAATGGGCAGACTGGGTGGGCCAAGCTGTCCTTATTTGTCATCAAATTCTATGTTTCTATAGGCCGGTAATTTTCAAGGAGTTTTGGATTGCCTTGTTTAAATACAGGCACAACCCGGGCATACTGCATCCATTTAATGCTTACAGTGATTTAACCTGCATATGTTTTATATTGTTAACTGCCTTACTGCTTACGTTTAAAGCGTACAGTGATTAAACCTTTTGCCTTACTGCATATGTTAAAGCTTACAGTGATCTAACCTGCCTTAACAGAGTTAATGGCCTTACTGCATATGTTAAAGCTTACAGTATTCTAATCTGCCTTAACAGAGTTAATTGCCTTACTGCATATGTTTAAAGCATACAGTTTTTAACAACTAGAGCTGCATTTACTTACGGTTGCCTATGACTACCTCACATCTGTCTGCATACTGCCTCCTAATTCACCTCTTGGTCACTCCAATTTCCTCCCTCGCATCATGCTGAGTTCACTCCTTCTCTACATTGGCCTTTTCTCCCTCCTACCCATGTCCCCATCCCCTAAACAATATGCCTCCAACATCTCCCATTCCCTCCCCTCCTCCCTCCCTCCACCCCTTTACTCACCTTTCCCCAACCTCTCCCTCCTCCTCCTCCTCCTCCCGAGTCCTTCTATCTACCCTGGAGTGCTGTGTCCCCCTCCCTCCCCTCAATCCTCATCTCCAAGTCCTTCTATCCACCCTGGAGTGCTGTGTTTCCCCTTGCTTAACCTTGAAACCCTTCACCGATTCTGCCACCCTACTTTTTTCTCCCTCCACTCCCCCTCCACCCGCTGTCATAAAAGGTGAAAGAGACTCTCTCTACACCCTCTACCTCTTTTGCTCCTGCTTTTCTCTGGTGATGCTTAACTCAACTTCAGCCCGTCTTCCTCTTCTCATCTGCTATACCAAAAGGCCTCAGCCTCTTCCATCTGAATGCCAGGAGCCTCCTTCCCAAACTGGATGCACTCAAAGTCTGGATCATCCAGCATTCCTGTGACGTCCTGTGCATCACTGAAATCTGGCTGTCCTCCAAGATCCCTGACTCCTGCCTTGCTCTCCCTGATTTTCACCTCTTCCAGCAAGACAGAGGCAAACATGGTGGGGGAGTTGCACTGTACATTCAACAATCCCCTTTCTGCTCATTTTCTGTCTGTGAAACTCTCCCCTCCACCCATGAAGCATAAGCATCTTTATTTATAAAATAGTGCTATTCACCACAAAGGACCTTAGCGCTAGAACAATAAATAATAAAATCAAATAAAATCACAGCTAGAAAACTCCAATCATCACAATTAAATATCGGACTTACACAGTGTCAGAAAAAGCAAGAGTAAACATATACGTTTTCAACGCAGATTTGAAGGCATCATTGCTAAATTAACCCTCCTTTCCACTCTTCCAGTTTTTGTTGGAGCATTATATGCTTCCCCTAGACTCTCTCCCGCTTCCCTGGTCACTTGCATTGCTTCGATTGCCACCCATGCTATCTCTGGTGAGCTCATCCTCCTTGAGCATTTCAATTGAAACTGGCTTTCCCCTTCCGCCAAGCCTACCCCACACAAAATTGAATCTCTGAACCTTACTCAGTTATTAACTGAACCCATCCGCCTCAACCCACACTCCCTAAGCCACTCCCTTCTGGACTGGGTGCTCTCCTCCCACCCCCACCGCATCATTGCTGCAGACACCCTCCTGGATGCTTTCAGTGACCATTGACTGACCTATTGTGTCAGGAAGGTGCACCCCCCCAATTGGCCCCTAAATATAGCTGGTACCAATTTCTCAGGGCACTTAATTCAAACGCCCTGCTACAAGACCTCTCTGACTCTGACTAGTCCCTTGTTTTCTCAGCCCCTGATATCAATTCAGCCCTTGGCCTATTCACAAACACTCTCACATGTGTCTGGAACTCTTATGCCCCCCTCAAAAAAGCCAGAATCAAATGCTCTCATCACCCCTGGATCACTGCCAACCTTATAGCCTTGTGTAAATCACAGGATCATGTCTGGGCTCAGTTTAAAACATCCCAGTCACTATCAAATCTCCACGTGTACAGATCACTAAGGAACTTGTGCACTAAAGATGTCTGTATAGCTAAGGCCGAACACTTCAAAGACCACCTTCATACTACTCACAACTCAACTCCAAAATTCTGGAAAGTCTTCCATTCCCTCCTAGACCCCCAACCCAGTCTGCCCCCGTCCTCATAGTGAATGGCTCACCTGTCTCAGATCCCTACTCCATTGTGGCTATCTTCGACAAATTCTTCACAATGTGTGCTCTTCCTGACCACCCTTCTCCAGCCCCTAGTGACCCTCCCTCACCCCCCTCACTGGGAGGCTAACACTTGCCCCCCATCTCCCCTCAGGAAGTCTACCATGCACTAGAGTCCCTAAACCCTGCCAAAACCAGCCCTGGTGGCCTAGACTGCAAGCTCCACATTATCTCCATCCCAGCCATTGTCCTTCCCCTCTTGCACCTTTTGAACCTATCCTTCTCCTCTGGCATGGTTCCACTCATTTGGAAAACTGCCAAAGGTTTGCCCCTTCACAAAGGTGGGGACCTTTCCTCCCCCTGTAACTACTGGCCTGTATCTCTCCTCCCCTCTCTAGTTAAACTCCAGGAGTCATAGAAACAGAGACTTTGACGGCAGATAAGGACCACTTGGCCCACCCAGTCTGCCCATTTCCCTACCTATTGGATAAGCTGCAGATTCTAGTTAACCAACAGCCTACTTCCTGCAGCCTCCCACTATAATTGCCTTTGTCTGTCCCATGCATGTTTGAATTCCCCCACTGTTTTAGACCCCACAACCTCTCCAGGAAGGCAGTTCCATGCATCCACCACTCTCTCCATGAAAAAGAATTTCCTCACATTACCCCTGAGCCGTTCCCCCTCTAACTTTAAATTGTGCCCCCTTGTTCTTACACATCTCTTTTTCTGAAAGATGCTACCCTCCTGGACTTTGTTGATTCCTTTGAGGTACTTAAAAGTTTCTATCATGTCCCCACTGTCCCTCCTTTCATCAACGGTATACATATTAAGGTCTGTCAGTCTCTCTTCAAATGATTTCTGATGTAGACCCTGCACCATTTTAGTTGCCCTCCTCTGGACTGCTTCCATCCTGTCTATGTCGTTGCGTAGATGAGGTCTCCAAAACTGCACGCAGTACTCCAGATGGGGTCTCACCAACTGTCTGTACAGGATAACCACTTCCCTTTTTCTACTTGTGATGCCCCTCCCTATGCATCCCAGTATCCCCCTGGCACTCCTTACTGACTTCTCACATTGCTTACCCACCTTTAGGTCGTCTGATATGACTACACCCAGATCCCTTTCCATTATTGTTGTCATTAGTACCTCCCCTGCTATTGTGTACTTTTCTCCTGGATTTTTATCTCCCAGGTGCATTACTTTGCACTTCTTTGCATTGAATCTAAGTTGCCATATGTCTGACCATTCCTCCAACCTTGACAAGTCCCTTCTCATCCTTTCTACCCCCTCCCTTGTGTATCAACTCTGTTACAGATCTTTGTGTCATCTGCAAAGAGGCATACCTTTCCTTCCAGACCCTCTGCAATGTCACCTATAAAGACGTTAAAGAGGACTGGACCCAGTACTGAGCTCTGAGGTACTCCACTAGTAACCCCCCTTTCTTCAGAATGTGTTTCATTCACTATTACCTTCTGTGTCCTGTTGTGCAGCCAGTGTGCTACCTAGGCTACCACCCTGGGACCCACTCCCAGGCTGGCTAACTTGATTATTAATCTTTTTAACAGGACTGTGTCAAATGCCTTGCTAAAGTCTAGGTAGGCCATATCCACAGCCCCTCCCTGGTCTATTACTTTGGTCACCCAGTCAAAGAAATCGATTAGATTCATCTGACATGACCTTCCTGCTGTGAATCCATGCTGCTTTGGGTCCTGTGCTCCACTGGCCTCTAGGTACTGAACAATTCTTTCTTTCAGAAGTGATTCCATCATTTTCCCTACCACTGAGGTCAAACTAACAGGTCTGTAGTTTCCTGCTTCTGCCTTGCTCCCACTTTTGTGAAGGGGAATCACATCTGCCCTCCTCCAGTCCTCAGGTACCACCCCATCTTCCCATGATTTGTTAAAAAGTGTGGTTAGTAGTGTCACTAGGTCCTCCCTTAGCTCTTTTAGGATTCTAGGGTGAATCCCGTCAGGCGCCATTGCTTTGTCTACCTTGAGTTTTAGGAGTTCTTTCAGGACTCTTTCTTCCATAAATGGACTGGCGTCAACCCCACTACCCATAGTGCTTCTACTGTTTGGTTTAGGTAACTCCTCCTCTTCTTCTTTTGTGAATACTGAGCAAAAGTATTCATTCAGTATCTCTGCCTTTTCACTGTCTCCCTCTGCCCACCTCCCCTTTATTAATCTTCACTATCCCTCCCTTAACCTTTCTATGCTCCCTAATGTACCTGTAAAAGGTTTTATCCCCCTTCTTAACTGAGTTGGCTATCTTTTCCTTGGTTTGGGCCTTTGCTTTTCTGACTGCCTTCCCCACTTCTTTCTGCTTTAATTGATACAGTTCCCTGCCGTGCTCCGTCTGTGATTCCTTATACTTTTTGAATGCAGCCTTTTTCTCCTTAACCTTCCCTGACACCTCTTTTTGAGAACCATAGTGTTTTTATTCCGCTTTGTTTTCTTTTTATTTGTTTTACACAAAGGCTTGTTGCCTCCATGATGGCAGTTTTGATTTTTCTCCATTGTTCTTCCACCCCTCCTTTCTGGCCATTTGCTAATGCATTCCTCAGGTATTCACCCATTATGCCAAAGTCAGCCCTTCTAAAGTCCAGTATCCTTGTCTTTGTATGGCTTGTCTCCATGGTTGTTTATTGTGAAGCACACTGTGCAGTGGTTGCTTGTTTCCAGATGTCTACTGACTTCTAAATTTGCGATCCTCTCTCCATTTGAGAGTACCAGGTTTAATATTGCTCCCTCCCGAGTGTGTTCCACCACTAGCTGTCTAAGGCATGCCCCCTGTAGGGCATCGAGAATGACCCTGCTCTTGGATGTGGCTGCAGTCCATGTCGCCCAGTTTACATCTGGCATATTCAGGTCCCCCATCAACAGTATCTCCCCTTTTTCAGCCATTTTGAGAATGCCCTCTATCATTTTCTTGTCCATTTCCTCCCTTTGAGACGGGGGTCTGTATACAACCCATCGTCTACTCCAGGCTCACTGAGTTCCTTACCTCTGCCAATACTCTCTCCCCTGTCCAATCCAGCTTTAGGAAATGTCACTCCACAAACTCCCAATTATTGTGAGTTTCTGACTCCTTCCTCTCTGGGATGGATCAGAGTCACATTATCACTGCCATATTCATCAATTTGGCCAAGGCCTTTGATTCTGTGTCCCACTCACACCTTCTAAGTAAGCTGCAATCTGTAGGCTCCAGCTGTAAAATGGTTCCGTTCATACCTCACAAGTAAGTGGCAGCCAGTTCAGGTGGGGAAATGTTCAATATTCCCCTCTCCTGATCCTTGCTGGGATCCCCCAAGGTTCCATCCTTGGCCCAGTCCTCTTCTCTCTCTCTCTCTCTCTCTCTTTATTAATGATCTTCCCTCTGTATACACCAACTCTCACATCCACATGTATGCAGATGACATGGTCATCTACACCTCCGGCCCATCAACCTTTGATGTGGTGGCCCCTCTCCAGCAAGACTTTAATAATGTACTGAGCTGGTTCCACACAAACCAACTCAGGGTAAATACTTAAATAAAAGTCTCAATGACTTTCAGCACCAGACAAAAACTGGCAAACTTTCGACACCTCCAGTGTTCATCACCCCGGGAGGCACCCCCCTTGACATGGTCTCTGCCTTCAAATACCTTGGGGTTTGGCTGGATAACAATCTTTACTTCTAGGCCCAAATTGATGCCATCCACTCCAAGCTTTGCCCTAAACTAGGAGTATTGTATTGTAACAAAGATTGCCTCTCTCTCCCTGTTCACCGGGAGTTGGTAACAAAAATGATCCTCCCTGTGTTTGACTATGCAGATATCATCTATGGCACTACTCCTGTCTTATCCCTTGCCAGACTGGACACCCTCTTAAATGCCTCCAGTTGTTTCACCACCAACTCCCCTTTTTGCACGCATCACTGCTCTCTTTACTCCTCTCTATCACACCCCTACCTCACCATTGACAGGCCATTGCTTAGCCTTCATTGCTAAGTACTGGTTTGGGACCCTTCCTTCATACCTCTCCTCTCTCCTATCCCCTGCCATCCCTACCTCTTACCCACTGCTCTTCAGGAAATACCGCACCTTCTCTCTTCCCCATCCCCACTCAACTGCTGGCCAGTCTGCCTTCTCCTACCACCTCCCATCCCTCTGGAATCAATTATCCTCTACCATTTGTCAAACCTCCTTGCTCCTGCCCTTAAGCGTCTGCTCAGACTCTTACCTGTTGCTCCTTGCTGCTGTCCCTCAACCTCCTGAGCCTCCTCACCTCTTAATGGTCTTGAGTAATCTGCAATAAGGCTTATATTGCTGGTGTATAATTTCCCTTTGTATGTTTTTGTTTTCCCTTTCCCTAGGTCGCACCTGGAAACAAGCCTCGGCTCAATGTGCCTTTCCCAGTTACCAAACTTTAAATTAATAAATAAGTTGCATGCAGGCATAAAATGCCTACTCAGAGTAGCCTACCTGCATTTGAGAAGAAGTCTTCTCCTGTTCTTCCCATACAGGGCACGCTCAGTAATGGAGAATACCTGTTGTCCTGTGCAAGGCATGTTGAAAGGCCGCATACAAAGAGACAGACATAGGAGAAGAGTGAGACCTGGTTGAGTAAGTCACTTTTCCTTCCACGGAGTGTTTGTGTTATTATGGGAATGGATGTTAGCATATTGCCTTTGGAAGTTAGAATGGAAATAGGTGCAATCTGGGTTCCCCCTTATATTTTTGTGTATCTTAAGAGTACCCCCCCAATTTTATTTAAGATGTAATTCATATGTTAAGTTCAGGTTAGGAGCAAAGTAAACTATAAAATCAGGATTTTTAGTAATCTGAATGACAATTTTTTATTTATTGTTATATTTTGTATGTTAATCTGTGTTTTTCTAAAACAAACTGAGAACAAACTGTCCCGTCTTTTGATAGATCAGACATGCTAGGTTTTTTGTTGGGTTTAGGGTATTGTAATACCAAGGGAATTGAGTAAATTGTTATTTATTGTTACAGTTCTGTATGTTAAACCAGTGTCTTTTTAAAAAATCACTAGACAGGATCTTGTATTATGGGATAGCTTTAATATGGGAATAGACGCTAGTATATTACCATTGGAAGTTAATAAGGGAATAGGTGCAATCTGGGTTCTCCCTTGTATCTTATGTGTACCTTAGGAGTACCCCCCTTCTTTTATTTAAGATATATCTTCTATGTTTAGTCCAGGTTAGGAGCAAAGTAAATTATAAAATCAGGACTTTTAGTAAATTGAATGTCAATAAGTGTTTTGCTCATTGTTGTATTTTGTATATCAATTTGTGCTTTTCTAAAACAGGTTGAGAACAATTTGTATAACAGGACCAACTTGAAAACAGGCCCTTTAGACCTAATGATGTGGATTGTCAACTTCCTGTATAAAAATAAAGATTTTACTTACTATTATGGCTGGGTTTGCCAAGGTGTCCATCCATGATTTTGTCTGGTTAGAGCTGATGCTCAGTAACATAGAAACATAGAAACATAGAAGTTGACGGCAGATAAGGACCGCAAGGCCCATCCAGTCTGCCCATTTCTTTTTCTACCTTATAAATGTGCCATCGGCCTTTGCTATGTCAGTGACCTATCTATTCATAGTCATTTGTATTGCTCCCTTATGCCTATCCCATGCCTGTTTGAAGCCCTGCACTGTATTCATAGCCACTACTTCTTGTGGTAAGCCATTCCATGCATCTACCACCCTTTCTGTGAAAAGAATTTCCTCACATTCCCCTTAATCGGCCTCCCTCTAATCTCATGCTGTGTCCTCTTGTCCTGCTATTTTCTTATATTTAAACATGTTAGACTCTTTCACCTTGTTTATGCCCTTAAGGTGTTTAAATGTCTCGATCATATCACCTCTCTCCCTCCTTTGCTCAAGGGTATACATATTGAGCTCCGTTAATCTGTCCTCATATGTCTTCTGATGCAGTCCCTGCACCATTTTGGTTGCCCTTCTCTGGACTGCCTCAATTTGGTTAATGTCCTTGTGAAGGTGTGGCCTCCAATACTGCACGCAGTACTCCAGATGGGGCCTAACCAATGTCTTGTACAGAGGGATTATTACCTCCCTCTTCGACTTGAGATACCCCTACTAATACACCCTAACACCCCCTAGCCTTACCTACTGCTTTGAGGTCTGCTTGGATGATTTCAGGTCATCAGTGATGATGATGCCCAAGTCTCTTTCTTCCTTTGTGACTGCTAGCAACTCCTCCCAGCCTATAAGTGGCTTCAGGGTTTCTCTTCCCTATGTGCATGATTTTGCACTTCTTTGCATTAAATCCCAGTTGCCACTTCTGACCATTCTGCTAGTTTATCCAGATCTCTTCTCATTCTGCCCACCCCATCTGGATCATCTACTCTGTTGCAGATCTTGGTGTCATCTGCAAACAGACAAGCCTTACCCTCTAGTCCATCTGCTGGGTCACTAATGAAGATGTTGAATAGGACTGGCCCCAGGACTGATCCCTGAGTACCCCACTTGTGACTTGCATCTCTTCTGACTGTATACCATTTACCACCTCTCTGTTTCTGCCAGTCAACCAGTTTGCCACCCAGTTGACCAACTTCTGACCCACCCGAGCCTACCTAGCTTATTTATCAATCTTCTATGTGGAACAGTGTCAAAAGCTTTGCTGAAGTCAAGGTAGGCGACATCAACTGCTCCCCCTTGGTCCACCACTCTGGTTACCCAGTCAAAGAAATCTATGAGATTAGTTTGACAGGACCTTCCTTTTGTAAACCCATGCTGTCTTGGATCCTGTGCCCCTATGGATTCCAGGTGTTGCACTATCCTTTCCTTAAGGAGTGCTTCCATAATCTTGCCCACTACTGAGGTAAGACTGGCCGGTCTGTAGTTCCCGCCTCCTCCTGCTACCACTCTTGTGGGAGGGATCACATGAGCCCTTCTCCAGTCTTCTGGGACCTCTCCTGTGCTCAGAGACTCACTAAACAATTCTGCTAATGGCTCTGCTAGTTCCTCCTTTAGCTCCTTAAGTACCCTGGGATGTATGTCATCAGGTCCCATTGCCTTATCCACCCTGAGCTTGGCAAGCTCTTGTAGGACCCTTTCTTTTGTGAAGGGAGTAGTGCTCACCTCCCTCCCCCCTGTGTCCATGATGCTGAGCTGTGGGCCCTGCCCTACCTTCTCTTCAGTAAATACTGAGCAAAAGTATCTATTTAGGATAGATGCCTTTACAGGGTCCTCCTCCTCACATGCTCCCTTTTCTCCATTAAGCAAGTACCCCCTCTGGACTTTCTCCTTTCACTAATGTATCTATAGAAAGTCTTGTCACCTTCTTTTACTGTTTGTGCTAGTGTTTCCTCAGTTTGGACTTTGCCTGCCTTACTGCCTTACCTGCTTCCCTTAGGGCAGTTTGGTATGCCCCCTATCTTCATCCGCTGTGTTCCTTATATTTTCTGAAGGCCAGCCTTTTTGACCTTTTCTGCTACTGTATTTGAGAACCAAAGTGGTTTCCTTCTTTTTTGCACTTCCTTTTCTGTCTAACACAATGGGATGTTGCTTCAAGTATTGTATCCTTAATGCTTGCCCACTTTGCCTGTACCTCCTCACCTGTGTTTCTTTTGCCAGGGCTAGCTTAACTCTGTTGGCCATCTTATCAAAGTCAGCTCCTCTGAAGTCCCATATTTTTGCCTTGGAATGGGATGATTTAGATGTAGTAGCCAAATTGAACCATACCATGTGATGGTCACTTCTTAGGTGACCTTCTACCTGGAGATCTGTGATCCCTTCTTTGTTAGTCAGTACTAGATCTAGGATAGCCCTGTCTCTTGTGGGTTGCTGTACCAGTTGTTTGAGGCCCTCCCTGCAGGGAATCCACTATGAGTCTAGTTCTGGCAGATGTTCCTGCTGGTATTGACCAATCTGTATCTGGCATGTTGAAGTCTCCCATTATCAGAACCTCCCTTTAGCTGTCATGTTTGTATATCTTCTAACAGTAATGTGTCTATGTCCTCCCTCTGGTCTGGGGGCCTGTAGACAACCCCAGTTCTTATGGCTGTCCCATTTCCTGTTTCCAGGGTGACCCACAGTTCTTCTGGCTCCTTATGTGTATTCTGAATTTCTGTAGCTTTGATATTTTCATTAACATACAGGGCCACTCCTCCCCCCCTTTTTGCACCTCGGTCTCTTCTGAACAATACATAGCCAGGTGAGGTGGATAGACAGTACAAGTCACATTAAACTGTTCCTCCAACTCACTGGTTTATCATGTTTCAATGAGTTGCTTAATGTGTGCAGTTTTCACTGCAGTGAATTCATAAAAATGTCCTAATGGTTTGTTTCTAGCAGATATTCAATGTCAGCTTCCTTTACAGCTCCCTGGAAACTTTTATCAATGCAGTGCAACCCATAAAAAAGTAAACCACTGAGTTGGAACCCAATTTCACTACTACATTGTTCAGTACAACTTGATTGACATGTCATTCTACCCAATCCCATGAAGAAGCGCTCACCAAGTTTGAGCTAATAGCTATCCTGCATTCAGACTGAAAACCCCACCCCCACCACCATGTTGTTTTCCCCACATCTGAGAATTCCACTCGCTGCTGTTTTTTTATTCAGTTAAACATATTACATGTTATTTCTGCCCTTTTATTCCTTTATCCCCCCAAACGCCACTATTTCTGGCTCCACTGACTGTTTGCGGTTGTTTATCTGCTCTGCGATCGCTCTGCACAAAAGCTGACCATTAGCACGGTAGCGCAATACATGTTATTCAATGGCTATCATGCTAACGGTTAACTTTTGTGTGATTAGCACTGTACTGTAGCAGCTGAAGAAAACTGCTGCCATTTGCTGTATTTGTAATAATTATGCAGACACCAATGTGGCGTGAATGGGTAAGTTTACTGTGCTGTATAACACTGATAACAAACTGCAGAAAATGTGGGCTACTGCCCATCAGATAAGGGTTTTATATATAGATATTGGTGCATGTGCATTAGCAAGGCATACACAAGTTGCATATGCTAATTCACTTCATTACAGTTTTCTGGACAAAAAGCAAACTAAACAAGGAAAAAACACACAAGGTGCAAAATGGTATTGGAATTCATTTTTTCCAATATAAAAGGTCAAAGTACTGTACAGTACTATATGAACTGGATAAGGCAGATTTGGGGCCATTTATAAACTGAATGCCAGTAACTACTGCACTGCAAATGCATTTGAAAATACATTGCATGAGCATTAGATGGGAGCTGAAGGGAACTTACAGTGACTGAAAGTGCATTGCATGTGGACTGCATGTGAGTTGATGATTACTTGAAAAAGAGTTTGTATTTTAAGCATTTAGAATTGCCACTGCATTGTCAGCACACAAAAAAAATTATGAAAGAGCAGTGAGTTGGAGGAACAGTTTAATGTTACTTGTACTTTAGTCTGCTAATTCCCAGTTAAACGTAAACTCCTGGGGGTTAGGAATGACCTGATGTGAACTGGGTTTGTTAGGTCACAATGTTTGAATAGGTGTGGTGTGTACTGTTATCACAGGCTAAGATCAAGGGGATGTACGTAGGCTGGGGAAGGCACTTGATTGCATAAACGGAGTCCCATACTACCCTATAGCCATCTGTCCCTAGTCTCCTGTGGGATCTGAACTGACTACTGTGGGGCTTGAATAATGGGATAACTGGTGATGCCATGCACTGATGCAGTCACTCCAAAACTGGATGTACTACTCAGGATTATGCACTGAGTTGCCCCTTCTGTGGTTAGGGCCCTAGAATTGCAGCACACACTGTACGCACCAGACCTCACCATAAAATATAGTCCAGCAGCAGTTCTGTAGTGTCAGGCTGCATTAGTATGCCAATGTCTGAGCCCTTAGGTGATTACAGGGTATGGCTGTAGATGTGGTACCTGATATCCTTGCTTAGCGACGTCCAGTGGTGACTAGCAAGAGGTGTGGTGTTTGTAGGGATAACATGGCAGCCGGATGTGAATGGTACTGCTCTTTTGGACCCTTAGTATGGGGCTGTACTCCTTCTGTGTGATGTGTGGCCAGGGGAAACAAACATGGCAACTGACCCTAATGGTACAATGCCCTTAGGGACTTACAGTATGTAAGGTGTCATTTGTCTGTCTGATTAAAATTAATAATGTGATCTTTCTAGTGTGGTCTGGTGTTGCTACTGAGAGCCGCTGTATGAGGGGCCACCAGAAGTCACTGGCTGCAGCTGCTTCAGTAACCTATATCATTCTGTAGTACTCAATGCACCTAAGGGTTAATTGTGTCCATAATTTAAGATTGATCGGCTGCTCTCCTGTATGAATAGTTATGAAGGGCCACATGGATGCCTCGAGGTCAGTACTGTTGAGGAACATTTCAGTCCAGAATGGAAGCAGTGGAAGTAATCTTGCAGGACCTGCCCATGGGGGAGGACTGGGGTGAGAATGGTGCCTGCTGTGATTAGGATTCCAGGGAAACCGCTGATAGAGGGGCTGCCCTAATGTTCCTATTGTGTGAGTGAAAGCATGATCAGCCTTATGACCTCTCCTCCTGGACCATTTAGGGCCAAAGGAGGGTCAGTGCTCCTACCACAAACTGCTGCATGAGGGGCTCACAGAGGTCACCAGCTGACTGTGGGGGTCATTGAAGTGTTGCTACTACAGAGAAGCCACAACAGCATTGAAATCTAGTTTCTTGCTGGCATTATTATGAGTATTGATATGTTCAGCTGCGATATGCTGCAGTGTGGCCCTGGCAGGGGCCACATGAGCATTGATACGCCTTTGTAGAAAAAACAGGGGACATATGAGTAATGCCAATTGAACTGTTTCTGGTAAGAGTAGCTTTTCCTAGTGCTGTAAGCTGTTCCTCCAGGTGGGTAACTTAAAATGGTATTATGCATGTGTGGAATGGAGTGCTAGATACTGATGTGCAATGAGAGAAGGGATCACGGTCTATCTCTTTGTATAGTTTCCTCTGCCCACATGAGTTAAGCAAGCATTCCATCAACACAGTGCATCAACTACTGCTAACACTGTGTGCCTGCAACCCCCAGACAGAAGTGGGGGAAGCTGAGAATCAGAACTTTTAACTGCAAGAATTATTGCAGTTAGTTGCAAAGCCTCACTTTAGATTGTTAGTACAAAAGTATGTGACCCCTGCACTATCCCAAGGGCTACTACCCCTGCCTGCTTGGCTAGTAGCAAGTTAAGGGGCCTGAGTTCTGAAACGGGTGCCTCCACCCGGAGGTCAGGGTTGGTAGTGGTCAAGCTAACCTGGGCACAGCCCTCCAGGACACTGTAACCCCCCCCTTCCCCTCTAGTGGCCTGAACACTGTACAATAATCACTTTCACAATACCCATGGTACACCACACAATTACCCACACTGTTTGCACTTACCACCAGGGCTGGTGCCTCTGGCTCGACCCTGGGGACCCCCCGTAAAACAAGCTTATGCACAGTAAATAGCAACAGTACAGTACTTTGAGCACAAACTGGAACCACAGTCAGATTACATGCAGAAAAAGTTAGATCTGATTTATTCAGGGGACTTGAACAAGGAAGGGGCAAAATCAGGTTAATTAGCTTAAAGGTTATATCAATCAAGCAGTTATGCATGTGCTTTGAGTCCCCCCACACAGTCACACTTCTGGGTGCCTAGGTGGAGAAGAGATGGGTTAGCCAGGACTGTTGCCCAGGGTTGCAGCTGGGTGGGGCCCTGTGATGGAAAACACAACATGCACAGTACATAATATTTGTAATCTGGAGCCAGACGGCTCAGTTCATAAAGGAAACGAAACAACAAGACAATCAGATGACACACTCAGATTAAGCTGTTGTTGCAGGGAGCTACCCTGGTATTTACTCACGATACCCAAGACTGTACACAGGCTGGATGAAAATCGAGACTGCAGGTGGTTGATCTGGAATGCCAGGAGAAGCAGGGTCCACACGAGTTGCAGAGGCATCGTTCCTGTTCAAGCGTGGAGCAGGGGGCTGATCCCCAGGCAGGTCTCTCGTTGATGGCTTCTCTGTGCAGTGGGTAGTCTGGCTGAGCCAGTCTGGCAAGGCCCAGACCGCATGGAGACAAATTCAGATGCAGTCCGATTTGGGCTGGAAACAGCTTCCAGCCAGCAGAACACAGTTCACACAGTAGGGAACTAACTCACAACCCACTAGCAGCTCATAGCACATTTGCATGTATGGGAATTCTACTGTACCAGGCAAAGCTCTCCCTGGTCACAATCGCAAAGTCTTTGCACACACCGGGAGCTTAGGGGTAGCTGGAACTCCTGACAGGCCGATCGCATTCAGCAAAATCTTCGGTCTTCTTCAGGTTGAGCCTGGCCCACTTCAGTAGCTTACTTTAGTCACATAAACTTGGATTTAGTCCAAAATAATTCTCTTCTCTCCCTCTCAGGAGCAGCAGCAGACATGCAAGCCAAAAACTCATCCCTTTCACAGTTTTCCCATGCAAATCCACTCAGAATTGCTGCTCAAAATTACTTCAGCTCTTTCTTGTTCAGCTTCCAGCTTAGATCTAACTGAAAACTGCAAGCAGCCCGGGACTTCCCCAAGATCCAAAAATTCTGGTTGGCTGATTTGGCAGTCAGTCAAAGCAAGAGCTCCCCCTTCAGTTGCAAAAAAGGCACAAAGAGTTAAAAACTACAATTTCTACAGATTTTGACTTCAGACAGCTCCTGTAGTCCGGCTACATTTTAGGTCCAACCAGAACTGATTGGTCCAATTTACAGTCCAGAACCAAGATAGTAGAGGCAAACAAAACAGTCCTTGCTACAAAGAAAGCAGGTTAGACAAACTACATTATCATTATCAGTCTAAATTATTTTCAGAAAATAGTTACATCTTTCAACAGAGTTCCCTCTCAGATTACTTATGCTGCAATCAGGCAGCTCTTAAAGAGACAGCACACAGAGGCCATACAGGCTCTGGTAATCATATTTAAACTGCTAAAACGCAGGACACTAGCCTGGCAGTGAGCATTTAGGCAAGCTCAAGGAAGACTTTTTGGGAACCCCCATTTGCAGGGGGGGGTCACACCCTTCTCTGCCTGGGAAAACTTGGCATCTGTGTTAAGTCTGTAGCATCATAACATTGAAAATGCAACATATACAAGACATTTATACCATTAGCATGCTATACAAGTACTACCTGATTCATCAATTGGCATAACTTGTCACTTTACTATACATTTCAATGTACTCCACTATATCATTTCCATTCTGACACTACATTATGCATATTTCACACAGGTAAATTGACATTACTATACAGAATCATGTAATAACTTCTTGTACTCTAAACAATGCAAGAAGGGGCCCTTCCCTATCAGCTAACTTGGGGCTGGATGGGGCAGGGGCACCATGGTGAGAGGGCAAAGCAAGTAACCTGGAATGGGCCGTCAAGCTCAATTTGGGCAGTGAGCTGTGAGAGACATAAATACCTTTGTGGACTACATTGAGAGGCAAATCCACTGGCCTCCCCGGGGAATCGTAACTGAAGCGTACCATTGGCTTGACAGCTCGGCCAGTCTTTCTGGGGTTAACAACCACAGTCTCTGTACTTTCAGCAATGGTCTTGGAGCTTTCATCACTTGTGAGGGGTGCCTCTGCAAGAAGGGGAATGTCCAAGCTGGGAGCACTGTCAGCCTCTTGCTCTGTGGTCTCTGTTTCTACAACACTTGACTCATTTTGAAGACACTCTGGCACTGAAGGGGGGTTGTCAGTACTCTCATAGTATTCCTCAAGTTCTGGCATGTCACTAGAAAGACTCATACCATCAGCCTTTCCTTCAGGCAAATCATATAGTTCCATGATACACAAAGACAGCATCCTCAGACGTTATACTTTGCACTTCACCTTTAGGGAGCATTGGCTCCAAGGATGATGCCGGGGCGTTAGGCAGTCCAGAAGGCCCAGCTTCATTCCCATAATTCAACATGGGATTTCCACGAAACAACTGACTCAGTTCGTATGAGGGGTAATAGGCATTATCACACTCATTGTCATCCGAGTTAGACTGGCAGTCACTATCATTCTGGGTCTGCTGCGGGGGAAGTCTTAAATCGGCAACCACGGGGGCAGGCAGACTCTGTTTCTTTCTTGCAGCAGAATGAGTCACTGGTCCAGGGGAATCAATCTCATGGGTTCAGCCTCAATTATAACTTGACCAATAGGTAGCAAGTGGTTACGGTGCATGGTCTTGACAGCTTTGGAGTTATTCTCTGAGCGCACTTTGTACACTGGGAAATCATCCAACTTTCCAACTATGACATGGGGAAGATGGTGCCATCGATCAGCAATTTTGTGTTTGCCATGCAATCCTAAATTTCGCAACATCACATGGTCTCCAGGTCTAAGCTCTTGAGCTTTTACTTTTCTATCATGTCTCTCTTTGTTGGCTAGATTTCTTTTGGCGGCCATTGTCTGGGCCAGTTGATAGGCATGGTTCAATTGAGCTTTCAGTTTTTGTACATATTGCAGGTAATCTTCGGCTTGGTCCCTATCGGGAGAAACCCCAAAACAGACATCAACAGGCAACCGGGCTTCTCTCCCGAACATGAGGCAGTAGGGAGAGAACCCGGTAGCATAATTCTTTGTGCAACTGTATGCGTGTACCAAGGTGCTAATCTGCTGGCTCCATTGGTGCTTATCTTTTGGGTGGAGGGTGCCTAGCATGACTAGTAGTGTGTAGTTAAAGCGTTCTGGTTAAGGATCCCCCTGCGGGTGATAAGGGGTGGTTCTTGACTTTCACACCCCCCATAAAGAGAGCATTTCTTTGATTAGCCGACTCTCAAAGTTCCGGCCCTGATCAGAGTGAATTCTCTGGGGGCACCATAGTGGACGAATAAATTTTCCACTAGCACCTTGGCCACGGTAGATGCTTTTTGATCTTTGGTGGGAAAAGCTTGTGCATAGCATGTGAAATGGTCCGTAACCACTAACACATTGCCAATGTTTCGCTGATCGGGTTCTAAACTCAAGAAGTCTATGCAGACTAGTTCCATTGGGGTGCTGGTAGTAATGTTGACAAGGGGGGCAGGCCTCTGAGGCAGGGCTTTTCTCTGCAGGCAGCGACTATAAGTCCTTACATGGTGCTCAACATCGGCCCCCATCTTGGGCCAGTAGAATTGAGATCGTACTAGGTCAAGGGTCCGGTTGATACCGAGGTGGCCCATATGATTGTGGAGGGACCTCAGTACCAAATCTTTGAAGGCCGTGGGCAGGACCAATTGTTGCTTGTCTATTTGGCCACCCCGATCTACAGTCTCTCTATACAACAACTGATTAAGCAGCTTCAACCTGGGGCCTTCTATAAACAATAAAGCGGTTCGCAGATTAGAGGAACGCAACTTGGATGCATCTTTTCCTGCACGAAGGGTGTCAAGTGCTGGTTGAATCATAGGATCTCGGGATTGAGCCCATTGAATGCTGTCATTGTCAAACTGAGGTAGTGCATTAATATCTAGAGCAGAGAAGTGGCAATACGCAGCCGGTATGCAGATGTCAGAGGGGCCCAAGCAATCTATTAAGCAGTCCGCTGTATCCGTAGACATCTGTTCATTTCTATCAAACTTTTGGCACAATGCTCGGATGTCAGGTTCAGATAGCTTGACCCAGTCGCTCTTGGAACTGGGCCTCCGAGATAGGGCGCCAGCATCAATATGATTCAGGCCTGGTCTGTATTCAACAGCATAATCATATGTTGACAATGCAGAAAGCCACCAGTGCCCCATGGTGTCTAACTTAGCTGAAGTCTGTACATAGGTCAACGGGTTACTGTCAGTCCTCACCAATATTTTTGCCCCATAGAAGTAATCATGAAACTGGTCGACAATGGCCCATTTTAACACAAGGAACTCCAACTTGTGCACAGGGTAGTTTCGCTCTGACGGGGTCAAGCTCCTACTGGTGAATGCCACTGGTCTCAAACCATTCTCATGGTCTTGATACAGTACAGCTTCTAGACCCTGCAGACTGGCATCAGTATGCAGCACATAGGGTTTGGTGGGATCAGCATAAGCAAGGATGGGGGCGTGGGTGGGCTGGTATATAACTTCATGGAAAGCTGCTTCACAGTCAGGTGTCCAGTGGGACCCGAAAAGTTCACCTGGGCGGAAATATGCTTTGTCTGGTTCTTTGATGGATCCTTTTGTGTATTTCTGATCGGTAGGAGGGTAACCTTGGGTAAGATTCAAGATTGGCCGAATCACTTTGGAATAGTCCTTTATGAACCAGCAGTAGTAGCCACAGAATCTCAGGAAACATTGTAATTCTTTAAAACTGTGGGGCTGGGGCCAAGTAGTCAAGGTTTCAACTTTACTAGGATCAGTCTCTATCCCCCCTGTAGACACTATGTGCCCCACATACTTCACAGAGGTTCGGAAAAACTGGCACTTGTCAATGGACAGCTTGAGGCCGAAATCTTCCAGTCGGTCTAGTACTTCGAACAGTCGACTCTCATGTTCCTCTAGGGAGCCCCCAAACACAATGACATCATCCAAGTACACCAGGCATTCTAGCAAATTCATGTCTCCTACTGCTCATTCCATTAGTTGCTGGAAGGTGGCTGGGATGCCCAATATCCCCTGTGGCATTCTCAGGAATTTGTAGAACCCCAAAGGACAGATGAAGGCAGTCTTCTCATGGCCCTCTGGAGCCATCAGAATCTGGTAATATCCACTGCGAAAATCCCACACCAAGAACCATTTGCTCCCATTCAAACAATCCAGAGCATCTTGTATACGGGGCATAGTGTATTGATCGGGGATGGTCCGCCGATTCAGAGTTCGATAATCAACACACATTCTCACAGATCCGTTCTTCTTATGCACAACCACAATGGGAGAAGCATATGGGCTCCTGGATTCTTGTATCACACCAGCCGCGAGCATTTCCTGCAAGTGTCTTCTCACATCGTCTAAGTCTGTAGGGGCTAGGCATTGAGACCTCTCTTGAAATGGCCGTTCATCGTGCAGGCGTATGTGATGCTCTGCACCCTGGACACATCCCACGTCCCATTCCTTCAATGAAAACACTTGATCTCTCTGGGCAAGTTTCTGGCTAATTCTAGTCTTTCATTCAGCTGGCAACGGGGAGTCACCAAAATCAAACAAGTCATGAGTCACTCTATCTGTCTTGCCAGAGTGCTTGTTGCTGGGCAACACTGCAGTGTCTGTGCAGTGTGCCATAGCTAGGGTGCATCCTCTGTTCACCTGGATCTCCCGATCTGACACATTATAAATCTGGACCCTCACTCGTCGTGCATAGGCATGAGCACGAGCTGGCAAGATGCTGGGCTTAATCAATAATCCTTCCGGCAATTTTCCATCACCTGGTGTGTCCAACAGCAGTATTTTGTTCTTGACATCTTTGCGGAAGTGGACCTCCCCTTGAATGGTACACTGGACGATAGGGGCCAGTACCATTCTGTTGCTGTTGCAAATCATAGGCCCTCTTGATCAGAACAGGAATTCTTAGGGCCCTCCCAGTCCATTGCCCTTGTTTCTCGTGACAGAGTTGTGCCAGTTTCCCAAACATATGGGCGTTGGTCCCAATTAACAGGGGAACCCCATCATACAGTCCGGTAGGGGGACACACTAAGGCCAGTGTCTCGACTTGCTCCTCTACACCAGTTACAGCTTCAGGAAATGACAACCAGAGGCGGACATATCTTAGATGGGGATAATACTTGTCGCTCAGCTACCACACATGTAGGCCTTCCAGGGATTGTAAGGGCACAGCAGATAAGTGTTTGTCATACCAGTCCTTAAATACAATGGTCACTTGCGACCCACTGTCCAGCACAGCCCGAGTAGGAATACCATTCACAGCCACAGTAGTCTCCATTGAAGGGCCCACTATTTTGGACCAGTCTGGAGGGACAGCAGCAGGGGCCTGGAGAGATGATTTAGCCACATAGGGATTTGAGTTACTACTTCTTTTTTTTTTTTTCAAATCAAAGTTTATTGTTTTTCACACAAATAAGAACAGATCCAATCTTGATAAACAGAATTGTACATATAGCCTGAAATAAGCTTTTGCTACATACATTGGAGCTGCTCTCCCCCCATACCCAATCCTCCATCCCTACTAAAACCCCCTCCCCAATCAGCACAGCTAGAACTTATCAAATGATAATCCATCCCAAACTTCAAAAATAAAGTAGTATATACTAAATGATAAGCAGCGTATACAAAGGATCCCAAATTTTCTTATATCTATTCATCCTATTACTTAAACTAGCCACCATTTTTTCCATCCTGAGATTAGCCAATAATTCCTTAAGACATTCCGAATAAGGAATATCTGCATCATCTTTCCAGTGTCGGAGAATAACCTTCTTAACTGATAAGCAAATCAATGCCATATAATACCTTCTTGATATCACAGGAATAAGGGTATAGTCACCTAATAGGCATACCTCTGGAGTAAAAAGGTCAAGGAGGCCCAGTAAGGGATCCATCCTCTGTTGAATATCCCCCCAGAGGGTGGAGGCCTTGGGACATGTCCAAAATATATGATAAAGCAAACCCTCTGCCTGCATACATCGGGAGCAGGTGGGCGAGTCAATAAGACCGTACTTATATAGCTTTTGGGGAGTATAATATATGTTATGTAAAATGCGGAGCTGTATAAGTCATAACCTATCCTGAGTAATGTATTTATGACAATTTGACCACAATGCTGCCCAATCTATCTCCGAATCGGGGAAACATGATGCCCAATATCTCTCCAGTGCAAACACCTCCGAATATTTAGTTATATAAAGTTTTATAAATGTCGGATACGGAGTGAGGACTGCCGAACATCGACGCTAGTATATCCCTAAAATTACTCATACTTCTTTGGGGGCGGTGCTGGTCCAAACACCTTCATTATTAAGTGTTTTAACTGAAAAACTTTAAAAATAAACTTAGTGGGAATATTAAAGTTATTCAATATTCCAGTAATTGAAAGTCAAGAATTGTCCAGGGCAACAACCTGAGAAAGCTTAACATTTTCTAGCTGAGGGAGCCATCTTGGCGAGATTGGCTTATTACTTATTTTTAAATTAGGGTTACCCCTAATGGGTTGAGCTAGGTCTAGAGTATGACTATATTCCATAAATAAACATATCTGGGAGTGCACTCTGACCGAGGTCGCAATGGGGGTAGATTTCAACGGTGGGGGAGGGCACTCGGCCTGATATAAAATAGATATGCTGGCGATAGGCCACTCTGTTTAATTACAGATAGCTCTATTTTGAGCCAAATAGGTAGCCAACCAGTGGAGTCCAGTTCTCCCATGCGTTCCATCCATCTAATGTGTTTTGCCATGTGATTCGCCCAGTAATAAAAAATCATGTGTGGAAGACGGAGACCCCCTTTATACTTGGGAGCCGCCAACTTGTGAAACGCAATCCTGGGCTGCCTATTAGCCCAAATAAATTTTATCAGTCCATTAACTTTGCGGAACCATGAGATGGGTATCCAGTTATTAAGCAAATGCAATGGGTTAAAAATCCTAGGAAAACGATTCATCTTAATCAAATTCACACGGCCCCAGAGTGAAATAGATAATTTGGCCCATCTGTCTAAATCAGATCCTAAAATTTTAACTAAGTCATCCAAATTCAACTTATGAAACAAAGTAGGGTTCCTGACAACTTGAATCCCTGAATATTTTAGAGAGTTTGGCGCCCAAGACATACCATTCTCTAAAACACTTGATTTAATCACTTTATGGTTAAGCGGGAAGACAAGGGATTTATCAATATTTAATTTGTAATTGGAGAGATTGGCAAATTCTTCTATGATGGCTAACACAGCAGGTATTGACTTATTCGGGTCCGATAGCTCTAAGAGTAAGTCATCTGTATAGTCGATACTTTAACCTTATATCCTGAATAGTGATTCCTTGAATCATCGGAGAGATTTAAGCATGTAATATGGACTCCAAATATAAATTGAAGAGTAAGGGTGATAACGGCAGCCTTGTTCAGTTCCTGAATGCAGCTAAATCTTCTCAAATAACCCCATTAGCCATTACTCTAGCTGAAGGGGTATTATAAAGGGCTTTAACCCAGTTTTGAAAGAGCTCAGGAAATTTATAAGCATTAAGGGCCCTAAATAAAAAGTTCCAATCTACCCTGTTGAACGCTTTTTCAGCATCCAGAGAGACCAAGACCACTGGAAATGAGGCATCTCTGGAAGCTGAAAGAACGTGCGACAGAGTTCGGAGGTGGTCTAGTGAGGAATACCCTTTCATGACTCCTACTTGCTCCGGCCCAATAAGATCGGGCAACACTAATGTCATGCGATCCGCTAAAATTTTGACTAATATTTTGATGTCTTGATTCATCAGGGATATTGGGCGATAGCTCGCGGGTAGTTCTGGGTTCTTCCCGGGTTTCAAAATTAAGACTATTAAAGCCTCCCATAGACTAGGATCCATCTGGGCGCCCGATAAAATGTATTGAAATAAAGGTAATAGCAACGGCAATAACTGGTCTAGAAATCTCTTATAAAAATCCGCCGAGAAACCATCTGGGCCAGGTGACTTATCTGAGGGTAAATTTTTAATAATCCTGGAGGTTTCATCGGCTGTTATTGGGAAGACTAACCATTCCTGCTGAGAATCTGAAAGTGAAGTTAAGCCGGATTATCTAAGCTGTCTCCTGGTACTGACTTCATTTTAGAGCTATATAAGTTAGTGTAGTACCGCTGGAATTCCAGAACGTTATCCTCTGGAGATGTTTTTAGGACATCATCTATCTGGGAGCGGATTGACAGAATGTACCTATTCGCCTCCATTTGCTTAATCCGGAGTACCAATAACCTGCCCGCTTTCTCTCCCTGGTCTGAATAAGTTGCCTTAGCTTTGAGAATCACGAATTTGGCCTTATCCCTTAGTATTTCCAAGTAATCCTCTTTTAGTTTAACCAGCTCCTGTTGTGCGGATTCCAAAAAGTTTTGGGATAACATTGTTTCCTTTAAATGGATTTGGCCCAGTAGTGAGACTAATTTCTTATCTTTTTCTTTCTTTCTGTGTGTAGCTATACTGATTAACACGCCCCTAATAAAGGCTTTAAAAGCACTCCATATTAGGTCTGGTCTGGAAATAGAGTGGATGTTGGTTTCTACAAAATGCTCTATGTGTTTACTGATAGTTTTAACAACGTGGGCATCCTTTAACATTTGGTTATTAATCTTCCACCTGGGAGATTTCTTAGGAAGGGTTGAGAGAGTTAGCTGGCACGTCACCAGTGCGTGGTCCGAAGGTGGGCCTGGCTGTATAGAAGCTTCTATCACTCTGGAGAGAAGAGTTTGGGAGAGAAAAATATAATCGATACACGTGGCTGTTTTATGTACTGGGGATAGAAAAGTAAATTCCTTCTCCGAAGGATGTAATACTCTCCAGACATCACACATAGCATAATGCTCCATGAGCTCTTGAAGGGCCCTTTGGGTATGGGAGTGGCCTCTTCTCATAGGAGAAGAACGGTCTACTAATGGGTCCATAACGGTGTTCATATCCCCCCCCCCCAATAATAATTGGTAAAGTGATGTAAGGATATAGCAGCTCAGTTAGTTTCACAAAAAAATCAGGGGAATCCACATTGGGCCCGTACAGAGTTACCAGGAGGATTTCGGTGGCATATAAAATGCAATGAATAAACAAGAATTGACCCTGCGGATCCTTAAGCACCTGCTTCAGAACAAATGGAGTCTTCCTATTAATCAGGATCAATACCCCAGCCCTATTGGTAGCATTCCCAGCAGAAAAGACATAACTGATCTGCTGCCGTCTCATACAATTGGCTTCCGAATCAGTAGATGTGATTCTTGTATTACTGCAATGTCTATGGACAATAAGGCAAGGTGCTTAAGGACTTTATATTGCTTCACACGCTGCCTTAATCCTTTAACATTCCATGTTGCAATTTTTATAACATTAGCCATTATTACACACTCCTTATAGTATAAAATATACAGATATAAATCTCCCGAAAATACACAATCTTGAGAGACCCACAAGAGCTGTGCTGATTCCCCCCCCAAACTACCCTTGTCCCTCCCCCCTTCCCCAACCGATTAGAAGAGTCAACCATAAACAAATCCCTTCCCCTCTCCCTCCCATCCGTTACAGGTTTCGCTCTGCAGCATACCAACACCTTAGCCCCCTCACCCCAGCAACCCTTAGAGAACCCTCAACTTAAATACAAAATTAATAAGCAAGGGATACACATTTTGGATGTCCTTCAGAGCAACTTTGAAAACCAGTATAGTCCGATGAGGAACCATATATACTTATCCCAGCTCCTTCCCTATTAGTTGTATTTTTCTCAATATTAAGTTTAGATATTTCGGTTTGCTTTACAATCTAAGAGAAATAAACCCCCAAGAAAATAAGCTATATTATAATGATCTGCCTGCACCCCCTGGAGATGCAATCCTTAGCTAAATCAATTCTATAGCCCCAATGCCTTATGTCCGTCTACTACTTGGAAACTTAATCTAGCCTACTGGCTCTTATTGGCATCCCAATGAATGAAACCAATTATGTTCCCCTATCTCGAGTGACAGCTGGGAATCTGCTTTGTTTTGAGACTTAACCTGAATTACTTTATATGCCTGTCCATTCCTGTGTCCATTGATGTTATCCTGCCAGCTTTGGTATCTTAACCTTGGAAATGGAAAGCAGGATTGAATTAGCTATGGCGTGGGTTATTATAAGTGTCTTCCCTTGGGAATTAACTTCGGGCAGGAAACCCTCTGATAGCTCAGACGCCAATTTGATCCCAATGCCAGTAGCTGTCATCCAAGCACTGAATTTGATTGCTGAAAATCTAAATAATTTGCAGATCCCCCCCAAGTTTATGCTTGTCAGTTTAACACGTCCCTATTCCTTTGGGGGTTGAGTTATGAATTACATTTTTAAATCCAATGCAAACATTGCCAGCCTACTAAATGAACCTGTGAAATAGAGCGCTAACCCGATCTAGCGATCTTATTAAGCAACACCCGATATATTCCCTTGTCTTGGGAGTGGAAACAAAATGATTCCATAAGTACAAAGCTTGGCCTAACTTTTTTTCCCCCCCTTCTGGACCACTTTTAAGCTCTGATGGCATGATCCTTCTGGGTTTGATATGAAATATTTGCTTACCAGAGAGCCACATAGATACGCAGACTAAGATTTCTTCAGCCCTCCGTTCTATTACTAAGAATAAATATGCAAAACTCTAATAATACCTTGGTGCCCCGATTACTGTGGTACAATCTCTGGTATCAAAATATTAAACATTAGGGGTCTTTGTAACACCAAGTAGCTTGAGACCACCACGTTCCCTTAAGCAAAAAACTTCGGGATGAAGTCTATTCAGCACCCCCTGTATTCAGTTTTATTACACTGAGGAGAGAAACACAAAGAAAAAGTATAAAAAGACATAATTATTAGGTAGGCAGTTATTCCCCTCTGAATCTTAACAGAAACACAGCAAACTACATTTCGTTGCTTCCTCAGGATCTAAGCACTAACTGTGTCCTTTGTTAAAGGGATTTGCACTATATAAAACTCCGGTGAAAACTTTTGGATCTCCGATGAAGTTAGCATGCTTCTGTCACGTTCGCTCTGCAGATGAAATAGCAATCGAGCCAAGGGCACCAGCTAAGCATACTGTGGGAAACTCTTCCCTCTACAACTCATAAATGATGAACAATCAAGGCTGGTCTCCAAACCATCACCCCGAGGGTGTTTTTCATTTGCAAAATTAGCCATAGATGCAGCTCAGACTTCTCGGAGGAGATCAGGAAGCAACTCTTTTAAACCAGAACGAGCCAACTCCGGATCATTAAAGCTGTGCCATACACCTGAAATGGAGACTTGCAACCGCAGCGGATACAGCATTTTAAAATGGATTCCAGCTGCTATTAATTTCGATACATAGGGATGAAAGTCAGAGCGCCGCTGCCGGACCGTAGCTGGGAGATCTTGGGCCACTCTTACTCTTTTACCCTCCCAGGTGATGCCTTGCACTTCCTTGACTGTCTTCAGGAAAAGTTGACGCTTGAGATAGTTAAGGAACCTGAAAATCAGGGGTCTCGGCAGTGATCCCAATGGGGGGGTGGTCTAAGGGCCCGATGCGCTCTCTATAGTATTATCGGCCCCATAAGGTGAGGGCCAGCCACAAGCCCACAAATTTCTGAATGAAGATAACCGATTCTTGCCACTCTTCAGCTTTGGGCAGCCCTATCAGGACTGCATTATTTCTTCTGCTTCGACCTTCAAGGTCCTCCAACTTAGACTCCATTCTAGAAATCTTCTGCCTCGTAGTTATCAACTCTGACTCTGCTTTACCAACTCTCTTTTCCAAAGAATGAATTTTCACTTCAGCATCCGAGGTTCGCCGTGTTACTTCTTCTTAAGCTGAGGACAATATCTTGATTTCAGCCGTCATAGACGTGATTTCCTCCTTAAAAGGCTTAAATTCGGCAAGAAAGCTAGCCAGGGTTAATGGCTCTTGCTCAGCAGGGTTAGGGGTTACTTCACCCGAGTCAGCTGCACTCGCAGGCCTAGGCTTCTTAGGGCCTTTCTCAGGAGTGGTAGGCGGCGTTCTTTTGGGGAGATTTTTCTTCATCTCAATCTCCATTCGCGCTATCGCTTTATCGCGAAGCTTAAAAAGCCTTCTAAAAGCCTTTCCTTTCCCTTTGCCGAGTATTTACTAGACTTTAGTCATGAAATTAAATGAAAATAGCAATCGGGTGGCTGGAGGAAATGAGAGAGGCTTGCAATCGGCACCTACATCACGTGACCAATCCGAGTTACTACTTCTTGAACTCTCACTGCGGTCATTTTGGGTACTCCTTGGTTGCTGATTCATTCTCCGAAGGTCTCCTTGAAGCCTGTATAAAACTTTATCTAGGTCTTTTGTGGACCGGAATTCTCTCTTCATGTGCCCATCCTTCCCACAATTATGGCAAAATATGTTTTCTGGGAGTTGGGGTGGCCTAGGCATCACACTGGGAGCTGGGGTGGTGGTACTACCAACTGAAAACCTTGGTGCCATCTCTGTCTGCTGTGTGGTGAACATTTGGAGACATCTCATCAATTCTCTTACTTCCATAGTCAAGGCATCGAGTTTCGAGCTGCTGTCAGCAGGAGATGCCTGGGTGGACACCCCCATCCCCATAGCAGATGCAGTTGGATAAGGGTCCGTGCCTGTACTTGCAGGAGTGGCCTTCATAAAGAAACTGTTTTTTGTTTCCATGAACTCCCTCAGTAGTTCATCTCATGGCAGAACACCCTCATTGGTCCCCACTTTGGAAGGGCCTTCCGATGCCGTGATCACTTGGGTTGCGCTCACCCTAGAATTAACAATCCCCCTTTTCATCTTCAACCTCCCGGAGTTCTTTTATCAAGTTACAATAGTCCGGTGGGTTACCCCTTCTATCTGGGAGCCTTAATTGAAGGAGCTGCAATTTAGAATGCTTTGCATGTTGCAGCACATGCCCCAACCTCACATGGTTTAAGTCACTGGCGGCTACCCCACCTTTTCGGGAAGCCTTTTGCAGCACTCTTTCCAGACGAGTAACATATGCAGACAAACTTTCCCCTAAGCCATTGTTTTGTACCTTGAAATTTCCACATCATGTTCTCCCCTGCCTCAATGCTCCCAAAATTGCCTTCAAGTGCAGATAGGTACTTCTGGGCAGATACATCAGGGTTTGTGGACCTCAGAAATTTAATGGCCTCTAGGGCGGGACCCCTCAAACTTTCTATGATCATTTTCCATTTCTCAGCCTCCACACACTGCCATTCAGGTACCAAAGGGGCAACACAATCTATCCAGGTCTCCCAATCATCCTCCCCTTGGGGGGTGAGGAGGGTGCCGGAGAAGATTCTCAACCTTTGGTAAGAGTCGTGACTAATGGCAGGTACAGACATAGGAGCCAGAATTGGCATGGGCACAGAAGGATGGGCAATAACGGGTGCTGGAGCAGGAGGGGGTGTTGAGGAAGGAACACCCCAGGTGGCAGGAATAGTTTTTTTACGTCCTCCACAGTTTTCCCTTCCTCCAGCAACAACTTAGTAAATGTCTCCTCAGAAGTCTCAGATAGTGGGGGGGAAAGGAGGCTCATTCTCCCCGGGGTCTTTACTGACTTTAGTTATCACTCTCCAGGCAGTGAGGGCTCCTTCGGGGGTGATAGACCGTGGCACTTTGGAACTGTCTACTGGATCCTTACACTCTACTAACGCCATGAAATTTTGGGCGAGCAGATTAGCCTGTCGACCCACCACCACAGGGTTTTGTAAACATTCAACCTTGGAAAGTACTCCCTCTACAGTGTCCTTATTGGTACCCAGGGAAATATCCAGGATAAGTATAGCATTTTGGGAGTCGATCTCCTGCCCAGTACACCACCCCACCAACTAGTGTACAGCCACTTCTGTTGGGGTAGCCATTTATTTTTAACAGGAATTCACAAATTTGGCCACTAGGGGATGCTAATCCCAGTGGTGCCCTTCAATATGTAACCCCTAGGTGGCGCTATCCCAAGGGCTACTACCCCTGCCTGCTTGACTAGTAGCAGGTTAAGGGGCCTGAGTTCTGAAATGGGTGCCTCCACCCGGAGGTCAGGGTTGGTAGTGGTCAAGCTAACCTGGGCACAGCCCTCCGGGACACTGTAGCCCCCCTCTTTCCCCTCTAGTGGCCTGAACACTGTACAATAATCACTTTCACAATACCCCTGGTACACCACACAATTACCCACACTGTTTGCACTTATCACCAGGGCTGGTTCCTCTGGCTCGACCCTGGGGACCCCTTAAAACAAGCTTATGCACAGCAAATAGCAACAGTACAGTACTTTGAGCACAAACTGGAACCACAGTCAGATTACATGTAGAAAAAGTTAGATCTGATTTATTCAGGGGACTTGAACAAGGAAGGGGCAAAATCAGGTTAATTAGCTTAAAGGTTATATCAATCAAGCAGTTATGCATGCGCTTTGAGTCCCCCCACACAGTCATACCTCTGGGTACCCAGTTGGAGAAGAGATGGGCTAGACAGGACTGTTGCCCCGGATTGCAGCTGGTTGGGGCCCTGTGATGGAAAACACAACATGCACAGTACACAATATTTGTAATCTGGAGCCAGAGGGCTCAGTTCGTAAAGGAAACAAAACAAGACAATCAGATGACACACTCAGATTAAGCTGTTGTTGCAGGGAGTTACCCTGGTATTTACTCACGATACCCAAGACTGGACACAGGCTGGATGAAAATCGAGACTTCAGGTGGTTGATCTGGAATGCCAAGAGAAGCAGGGTCCACACGCATCGCTGAGGCGTCGTTCCTGTTCAAGCATGGAGCAGGGGGCTGATCCCCAGGCAGGTCTCTCGTCGATGGCTTCTCTGTGCAGTGGGTAGTCTGGCTGGGCCAGTCTGGCAAGGCCCAGACCGCATTGAGCCAAATTCAGATGGAGTTCATTTTGGGCTGGAAACAGCTTCCAGCAAGCAGAACACAGTTCACACAATGGGGAATTAACTCACAACCCACTAGCAGCTCATAGCACATTTACATGTACGGGAATTCTATTGTACCAGGCAAAGCGTTCCCCGGTCACAATCGAAAAGTCTCTGCACACACTGGGAGCTTAGGGGTAGCTGGAACAGCTGACAGGCTGATCACATTCAGCAAACTCTTCGGTCTTCTTCAGGTTGAGCCTGGCCCACTTCAGTAGCTTACTTTAGTCATACAAACTTGGATTTAGTCCAACATAATTTTCTTCTCTCCCTCTCAGGAGCAGCAGCAGACATGCAATCCAAAAACTCAGTCCTTTCACAGTTTTCCCATGCAAATCCACTCAGGACTGCTGCTCAAAATTACTTCAGCTCTTTCTTGTTCAGCTTCCAGCTTAGATATAACTGAAAATTGCAAGCAGCCCGGGACTTCCCCGAGATCCAAAAGGTTTGGTTGGCTGATTTGGCTGTGAGTCAAAGCAAGAGCTCCCCCTTCAGTTGCAAAAAAGGCGCAAAAAATTCAAAACTACAATTCCTACAGATTTTGACTTCAGACAGCTCCTGTAGTCCGGCTACATTTTAGGTCCCACCAGAACTGATTTGTCCAATTTGCAGTCCAGGACCAAGACAGTAGAGACAAACAAAACAGTCCTTGCTACAAAGAAAGCAGGTTAGACAAACTACGTTATCATTATCAGTCTAAATGATTTTCAGCAAATAGTTACATCTTTCAACAGAGTTCCCTCTCAGATTACTTATGCTGCAATAGGCAGCTCTTAAAGAGACAGCACACAGAGGCCATATAGGCTCTGGTAATCACATTTAGACTGCTAAAATGCAGGACACCAGCCTGGCAGTGAGCATTTAGGCAAGCTCAAGGAAGACTTTTTGGGAACTCCCATTTGTAGGGGGGTTATAAGTAGATATGCAAGGGCCATGCTTCCAAGGGAGGATTTTACCTTATTTTAAAGGGACACTGTCAGCTTTTAACCGATTTTCTGGACCCTTCTACTGCTTGTGCCCATTAATAAAGCTCTACAATGTGGGCTCAGGGAGGGTGCGTGAGGTGGATCTGAAGCACATCCCCCAACCAGTCCGTCTAAGTAACTCCTACGCTGTCTTGGAGGAGAGGGAAAGCCCCACAAGGGCACCCATGGTTGGGACCAAGGAGGATGAGCGGGTACTCCGAGATAGAGTCCCACCAGTGAGAGGCAGAGTACTGAAGAGGAAGAGGAAGCTACTTCTGGTGGGGGATTGAACAGTCCAAAGAGTGGAGCTGGGAACAACTAGCAGGAGGGAGAAGGAGGTCAAGTGCCTTGCAGGAGGCACAGCATAAAGGGATGGAAAGCGAATCCATAGGATTGCATGGGTGATAGTAAGAAAGGAGGAACTGGGTGTCATTGTCCACCTAGGGACAAATTACCTGGTGGGGGACAAGGTAGAGGCAGCCAGAATTCAGGAAGATTTCAGGAAGCTAGGGGGTGTCCTAAAACAGATAGCACACACCGTGTCATTCTCGGAGGTACTACCTGTCCACGGCAAGGGAGAGGCTAGAACACTCTGCATCCAGAAATTTAATGCCTGGTTGAAGGAATGGTGTGGAAAAGAGGGTGTTGGCTTCATGGGAGACTGGGGTCACACCTGGAGAGATGTAAACCTGTATAAGGATGATGGCCTGCATCCATCTGGGAAGGGGAAATTACTCCTAAGTGAAACCTTTGAATGCTTTGGTGGCAGGCATTTAAACTGGCCAAGGGGGTGGGATCTAGGAAGATTAGGAAGCTTAGTATCCCCCCCCAGTGAGCACATGCTCTATTTAGGTACTCAAGGAGAAGCTGGACCAAAAGAGGGCACAATTTGACATAAGGGAGGGGACTGGGGAGGACCGGAGAGGAAGTGTACCCAGGAAAGGAGAAGCACATCTCAACAAAGCAAGGGAGGGAAGCAACATCCTGGAGAGTCATGTATGCTAACATCCGTAGTCTGAGTAACAAGATGGAGGACCTCGAGGCGGCCATGGCGGAGTCAGACCTAGACATTGTGGCCATAACAGAGGTCTGGTGTAATGATAACCACAGCTGGGAAATGGCCATACCAGGGCACAATCTATTCAGGATTGACAGGGTAGGCAGAAAAGGGGGAGGAGTGGCACTTTATGTAAAGGATAACATAAAGGCTGCTGAGATTCAAGGGGAATGGGGGGGATATACTGTGGGTTAAGCTAGAAAGATGATCAGGGTTAGCCATCTGCACAGGGGTACTATACAGACCACCAGCCCAAGGGGAGGAACTTGACAGGGAGATGATGCTAGTTATCCAAAGGATGGCTCATAGGGAGGAGGTAGTGCTGGCTGGTGACTTCAATATGCCAGATGAGGACTGGAACCTACCCGCAGTGGCAACAACCAGGAGCAGGTTTATCCTGGACTCCCTCCAGGAAGCTTTCCTTAAGCGACTGGTAGTCGAATCCACTTGGGAGACAGCAGTACTGGACCTGGTGCTTACAAACAGGGACAGTGTGTCGGGGGTCACAGTGGGAGAGCACCTGGGAAACAGCAATCACCAGTCAGTGGAGTTTGAGATAACTGAAGAGGTGATATCCAGCCACACAAGAACAACATTTCTTGACTTCAGGATGGCGATGGGGAAATGCTTTAAAGAGGCATTAGTTGGATTAGAGGAGTAACACGGGGTGGAGGAACAGTGGGCGGTGATCAAATCCAGAATAACAAAAGTGACACAACTCTGCATTAAACAGGTTTCAAGAGGAAGAGGAGACCTTTAGGGTTTTCAAAGGAGGTAGCTGAGAAAATTAAGGTGAAAAAAATGGCATTCAAACAATACAAAAAGACACAGTTGGAAGAGGACAGGGAGAGGTACCACAAGGCACAAAGGGAGGCAGGGAGTGCAGTAAGGAAAGCCAAAGCAGAAACTGAGGAATGCATTGTAAAATCAGTGGTGATGGGGGACAAGACCTTCTACAGGTACATCAGGAAAAGAAGGAAGGGACAGTGAGGGATACTGAGGCTGAAAGGGGAGGACAGGTGTAGAGTAGAGGATGACAGCAGCAAAGCAGACATATTGAATAGATACTTCTGCTCAGTTTTTACAATGGAGGGGTCATGTCAGGGGCCAGAAATGAGTATAAGGTGTAGGATGGTCACAGAAATGGATACAAGTCCGTTCCCAAGGGAAGGATCCAAAGGGAACTGGAAGCATTAAGAGTCAATAAAGCTATGGGGCCAGATGGGGTGCACCCCAGGGTCCTAAGGGAGCTAAGAGGATAGGTGGCAGAACCTCTGGCAACCCTGTTCAGCCTGTCATTGGAGACAGGGGAGGTGCCCAATGACTGGAAGAGAGCTGATGTCGTCCCTGTACACAAGAGCGGTAACATAGAGGAAGCGGGGAACTACAAACCAGTCAGCCTGACCTCAGTAGTGGGAAAAATCATGGAATCACTACTGAAGGAAAGAACAGTGGGGCACCTGGTGGCCAACAGTCTGCAGGACCCAAGACAACATGGTTTTACTGCAGGGAGGTCATGCCAGACCAACCTCATTGTGTTCTTTGACTGGGTGTCAAGGGAGGTGGATCAGGGGAAGGCACTGGATGTGGTCTACCTGGACTTCAGCAAGGCCTTTAACACTGTGCCACACAGATGGCTGATAAACAAGCTAGGGAATATGGGAGTGGGTTGGGTAAAGTGGGTAGGGAATTGGCTAGGCAACAGGACACAGAGGGTGATGGTAAATGGCAATCACTCCTCAGAGGGTAAAGTGACCAGTGGGGTACCACAGGGATCAGTGCTGGGTCCAGTCCTCATCAATATCTTCATCAGTGACATTTGCAGATGGCCTGTAAGGGAAATTTTTCCTGTTTGCTAATGACACAAAGCTCTGCAACAGAGTGGACACATTGGAGGGTGCGGATAGAATGAGGAGATATCTGCAGAAACTGGAGGACTGGTCAAGGGATTGGCAGTTGAGGTTCAATCGAAAAAAGTGCAAGATAATGCACATGTGGCACAAAAACCCAGGAACAACATATCTGCTGGGGGTGGGGGGATATAGAATGTTCCAAGCAGGAAAGTTATCTCTGATGACCTCAAGGTAGGAAGTCAGTGCGACAAGGCAGCAGGAAATGCAAACAGGATGCTGGGATGCATAGGCAGGGGTATCACCAGCAGGAAAAAGGAGGTAATAATTCCACTATACAGGACATTGGTGAGGCTGTGCCTCAAGTGTAGCGTACAGTTCTGGAGGTCTTACCTGCATAAGGATAGAGATAGGGTGGAGGCAGTTCAGAGGAGGGCAACCAAGATGATGCAGGGATTACATCACAAACGCTACAGAGATAGGTTGAAGGACTTAAATATGTACTCCTTGGAGGAGAGGCGGGAGAGGGGGGATATGACTGAGACATTTAAGGACCTCACAGGGAAAAATAAGGTGCAGGGAAATATAATTTTTCCAAGAAAAAGATGCTCCAGGACAAGGAGACATAGGATGAAACTGGAGGGAAGGAGGTTCAGAGGGAATGTGAGGAAGTATTTCTTCACAGAGAGGATGGTGAACAAATGGAACAGCCTACCAGAAGAGGTGTTGGGAGAAGATTACAGGATTTAAGAATGCATGGGATAGACATAAGGGGATCCTGGTTGTCAGAGGGGGGAGCAACAACCTAGTTCCTGGGAAGCTTGAAAAAGCACAGTACTAGCATTCATGGGCAGACTAGGAAGGCCGAAGGTCTTTATCTGCTGACAGCATCTATGTATCTATGGCATTTCAAATGTATTTTTTTCTTGTAATTGGTATTTTTCAGCAAAAATTACTTTCAGTTGTCCAGACCTTATCATCACTGTCTGCTTCTTCCCGTGCGTCCCTGATAGAGATATGGCACTGAATCCCACCAAATTTGTGCATGAATGAGTTTGGTGAATTTTGTAGTATATAAAGTAAATAGCCGACTGTATTAAAGGAAATGTGCTAATTTTGGCAATATCATTCATTTTTGAAACCTAGGGGTATTTCATATAAAAATCTCTACTTGAAAAGTAAAACCCTGGACTCAGCACATGCATACCAGAGCCGGCACTAATGCACATGCACTGAGTCTCAGTTTTACTTTCCAAGCAGTGACTTCTATATGAAATACCCCCAGTTTCAAAATGAGGGATATAGCTGAAATCAGCACATTTCCTTTACTATAACCGGCTATTTACTTCATATGTGTAGCCCCCCCCCGGGGTGGGGGGCTTACCTTATTGGGGATACAGCCCCTATGGGATTCAGGCCCGCGTGCCCGTCTGGTTCCCATGGTTGTGGACACCGATGTCCTGCAATTCTCTGCCCCATGCCAGAAGGGGACCAAGGTTCAAAATGTATTGGTGCGCCTCCGGGTGCCTGTGAGGGTCGGTCACCAGTCCGAGGAGCTGCCACGAAGTGGACTGGCCAAATGTAAACAAACAAAAGGGCCGCAATGCACCGTATATGCATGTGCAGCTGGGAGGAGCCAAACATTTAAAGGGGCCATGGCTCCATTATCTGGGGGCAGGGAAAAGGTGTGAAAATTGGGCTGTGTGTAATGGGAGCCCCCAGTGGGCTAAAGGAGGCTCCCATGAAATGATTAAAGAGTGTCCTGGCTCCCACTGGCCAAGCGGAGCAAGGACATATGAGTATCTGCCACTGAAAGGGCTCAAGATAGAAGTATTGGGGCTCTGTGTCTTGGGGGGGGATGTAAATGAATATGGTGGCCTCCGTGGGACTTGGTCAGAGTGGGGGCTGCTAGGTAAAATGTGAAAGGGCACTGAAAGGCCCGGGACAGACAGGAGCCAATCAGAGGAGGACTGGGAAAAAACTATAAAACGGACTGCATTGCCCACCATGGAGAGATTCCTCAGAGCTCCTGGAGAGGAAAGGAGCAAGAGAGACTGTGTGAATTGCTTAGCCGCAAAAGCCTGCCTTGCTAGCCTAATGGCCTGTTCAGTCCCAGCTACCTACAACTAGGCAGAGCACCTGAGATAACTGGTCTGCAGAAAGAGAAGTTTGGCAGTGCTGCAGAGGGAAAGGAAAAGGGGAAATTAACCAGGAAAGGCACACCAAGCTGAAGCTTGTTTCCAGGTGTGACCTGGGAGCACAAGAAAGTAAAGTGACTTGCTCAGGGTCACACAGTATGCAAGTGGGGGCTGTGGGATTTAAACTCAGGTCTCCAGGTTTGCAGCATAGAGCCTTAAACCACTGCACTGTAAGAGAGAGAGAGAGAGGGAGGAGGAGGGAGGGAGAGGGGGAGAGAGAGAGAGACTTGGGCAAGAGAAACGGTTTGGAGCTGCTGTGTGAGAGCAGAGACTGTAAGTTCTGCAGTTTTGAAATGAAATGTCCTGTAGCTAAGTGAAGCCTGAATACCCTGTGTTCCCCCCTCAGTGTGGTAGTTGTCTGAGACTATTTGTACTGCAAGCCGAGGGACTATAAGTGCTGGGGTTAGAGACTGAGCCAAAGCCCACCTATCTTGCTGCTGCATAAAAAGAATGTGTGCAAGCCACAAGTCTAGTGGACCATCTGCGCTGTCCCTAGATCAAGAAAGAAGAGACCCAGCAAGGAAGATGGTAAAAGGCCTGCCTGCAAAGTACTGTCCCCAAAGGCCTCAGAGGTTAAGTTGGCAAGGTCAGGCAGGTGAATACCAGAGTGATCCAGTTTCTCCAGTCAGCCCTGCTGTTGCTGTGGTGCACCATTAATGCCTCCACGGTACCATGCCAATTCAGCTTGCTGAAACCCCCATCGAATCATCAAAACTGTGAGTACCTCTGGGTTGTGGCTTAGAGGAGTTTATTCAGCTAGCTAACTAGTCAGGTTTCTGAGGGGGGAATAAGTCCTGGGCTGAACTGCACCCAGGCAGTAAAGATCAAAGTTGTTTATTAAAAGTTATTTGGGCCCCAGTGTAAGTACCCCAGCTTGAGCACCAGTCTGTCACCTTTCAGAATCCCCAGTGCGGTACCCACTGCAACTAACTGTAGACTGTGTAACCACTATTTGGGGAAAAGTCTGGTGCACCCGCAGGTGGGAGGTGAAAAATATTGTGTGGGGTACAGTTTGGGATTTCGCAGTGTTTGCTGTGTCTTCTCTCTCCCTTTTTTCCCCTTCCCCACAATAAAGCTGGTTATTGGTTCATGTTTTATTCTGTCATTGCTGTTTGTTGTAAGATGGGGATTGTTATCACTGTTATTGTGTGGGGGAGTGCTCTTGGGGGCAGCTACTGTATTTTCTTTGGGGGGTGGTAACTTGCAGTTTGTTCCCAGGTATCCCCTATCACTACCCCAGGTGGAGGCACCACGCCATTTCTTCTCCTGCCCACTAGTGAATCCTGGCCAGCCCCTTCTGAGGTGTGTCCAAGTGAGACCCGAGGGCTCTGGAAACAGCCAAGGTGAGCCAAGGGGCTGTTACATATGCCACAAAAATCACAGAACTTATTCATGCACAAGTTCAGCAGAATTCAGTGACAAATCTCTATCGGGGATGCGCAGGAAGGAGCAGACAGCGATGATAAGGTTGGGAAGACTGAAAGTCATTTTTGCTAAACAAAAACACTGATTATAAGAAAAAACATATGCTTGAAATGCCATGTAAGCAATTACACTGTAGAGTTCTATTAAGGGGCACAAGTAGTAAGGGGCACAAGCAGTAGAGGGGTCCAGAAAATTGGTTAAAAAACTGAGTGTCCCTTTAATGAAAAATCATAGAAACATAGACTTTGATGGCAGATAAGGACCACTTGGCCCACCTAGTCTGCTCATTTCCCTACCTATTGGATAAGCTACAGATCCTAGTTAACCAACAGCCTACTTCCTCCTACCCCCCAAAATAATTGCTTTATGTCTGTCCCATGCATTCTTCAATTCCCCCACTGTTTTTGACCCCATGACCTCCTCAGGAAGGCTGTTCCATGCATCAACCACCCTCTCCGTGAAAAAATACTTCCTCACATTGCACCTGAGCCACCCCCCCCCATTTTCAAATTGTGCCCCCCTTGTTCTTGAACATCTCTTTTTCTGAAAGATGCTACCCTCTTGGACTTTATTGATTTCCTTGAGGTACTTGAAAGTTTTTATCATGTCCCCCCTCTCCCTCCTTTCCTTAAGGGTATACACATTAAACTGTTTTAGACTCTCTTTGTATGGCTTCTGGTGCAGACCCTGCACCATTTTAGTCGCCCTCCTCTGGCTGTAGAGCAGGAGCTTAGGTGAGTGTGCTGCAGCCTACTTCAATGCACATTAATAACTGAAGGTTCTGGGAGGACAGGGAGCCTAGGTGGACTCAGATTTCTTTGGAAGTCACATGTGCATCTTTCAGCCTATCAGGTGGACATAACCCATGCCTAAGGCCTGTGGAATGCCATAGAGATATACAACCCGCAATATGTGTTGATGTTGCCCCCTTGTGCAATACCCAAACAGTACATCATGTAATATACAGATAACTGCATATTCCTGGATCTAGATCACAGTCTTGCAAAGGCAGGCCTTGCTGACTTAACTCACAACATTTCTTTCACTGCTGTCTTTCTAGCTTACCTTGTTTGTTAAAGTACAATATCACTGATAAAAATACAATACAATTGTAACCCCCTTACAAATGGGGGGTTCCCAGAAGTCTTCCAGGAGCTTGCTGGGCGCTCCAAGTCTGGATGGTGTCCAGCGTTTAAGCCGTTTAAATGGCACTGCAGTGAGTGCTTTTAGAGCCTCTGCATACTGTCTCTTTAAGAGCTGCCTGCTTGCAGGCTCCAGTGGCTGTGTGAGGGGGACTGTGTGTTCCCTGCTCGAATCCTGCCTGAGTTGCGGTGACATCGCTCCAATGTTACAGTCGCTGTAAGCGTGAAGGGAGCCCTCCTAATAGATGTAACTGCCTGGTTGTAATTGCTTAGAGTATTAGTGAAATTATAGTTTGTCTAACCTGCTTCCATTGCAGCTGGACTTTGTGTGCTTGGTCCTCCATTTTGGACCTGGACTGTGTGTAGGGGTCCAATAGGAACCAGGGTGGTACCTAAAATGGAGTAAGTAGCAGCCAACCAGAATTAGGACTCTAAAGGGAGCCAGCTGACCAATGAGACACAGCCAGTAATTCTAGGAAGTGAAGTCTGGATTATGGCGCCTTGTTTGCACCAATAGGGGCAGTATCAAGTGACTGGCATCTGCAGCCCACCTATGGGATCGGGTGGCGCCCGAATTGTGAGACTTGCTCTAGCTGCCCAGGGGCAGAGATGCTGTGGCTGTGAGCGAGGAAGCAGCTCTGGGCTCCTTCACTGTTGAGTGTTCACGCAGGAAGTGCATGTGGAAGGCCTGAAGTCGGCGGTTTTAAACGCCAGCAAGTGTCGGACTAAATCCGCTAGGCAGCAGTCAGAGGAGGCTGTGCCAAAGCACGGCTACCTACCAGGTTCACCCTGTAGAGGACTGGAGAATCTGCTTCAGTTGCGCTCGGTCTGTCAGACAAGTAAGCTCAGCCGCTTGGTCCGGTTACTAGTGAAAGCGATCGAAGCATGCAGCAGCTGCCTGGTATGGTACCCTCTGCCTTCATATAAATGTGTGGAGAAGTGTATGAGTTACAGGTTCGATCCTGCGAGTGGTGTGAGAGCGCTCCTTTGCTACTGGAGTCATGAGTACTAAACCAGGGTATCTCCCTGTCAAATGATCTTAGTGAGGGCAAGATCTTCTGGTTTCTTTACTGGCTACAATAACTGAGTCTGCTGGTTCTGTCCAAGCTTCGTAGGAATCAACTGCTCGTTTCCATGTCAGGGCCCCAACCAGCTGCATCGAGGGACTAGTTTTCTTTGCCCGGGTACCCAGAGACAGTGACTTATAGGTTAGGCCTATGCACAGTGCCCTAGACAGCGACTTATATCTAAATATATATATATATATATATATATATATATATATATATATATATATATATATATATATATATATATATATATATATATATATTAGAGTGTAAGCTAATTAACCTGATCCCCCAGTCCTTCTTATTCCCCCCTAAAATAAATCAGATGGATTGTTTTTGCAAAGGTATACTGGCTAACTTGTGTGTTTATGGTGAATTAATGTACAGTGATTACTGTGTAACAGCATCTCACTTTTCAGGGGGTCCCTGGAGGCAACGGATTGGTTCAAGCCTGGGGGTCAGTGTATACAGTGGAGATACTGTGACTGATCTGTGTGGGCCACTAGTGGGAAGAAAGGGGGGTTGCAGTGACCCAGAGGGCTGCGACCAAGTCATACTAGACTGTCTCAACCCTGACCTCTGGGTGGAGGCACCCGCCATTGGATCCAGGACCCTCAACCTGTTAGTAGCAATTCTGGCAGGGGTGGTAGCCCTTGGGATAGTGCCCCCTTGGGGTTACATTGTGGAGGCACCACTGGGATTTGCATCCCCTAGTGGACGAAGTACCCCAATATGGCTAAATTGAAGGAAAAGCTGGAAGGGGATATCATGGCTAAGATTAAGCTGGACCCTATTAAGACGATGGTACATAAACTGATGGGGTGGGGTGAAGCAGAAGAGTTGGACTCCCAGAAAATTCTGTTACTACTAGATGTACCTCTGGGGAACACGAACGCTGACCTTATTTCTGCAGTGGAGCGTGTTAAATGTTTGGGCAAGGTAGAAGTGAAGGGGCGTATGGCTGATCTACTCGATCAGACTTTGCAGGTGTTACTCTTATGCAGTATAGCCATCGACCCCGAGAGGGTACTCTCAGTGATCTACCTGGAAGGTGCCCAACAAGGCTGGAGGGTCATTCATATCTGGAGTGGGTCAGTCACCCCGGGGGGTCTCCCCAGACTAATAGCTTCAAAGATAAACTGCTTAAATTGCTAGCTGTGGAGGGGAGGACTACCCAGGAGTTACTGCAGGCATTGGACCTTTCTAGTGAACCTACCCCCCAAGCCTCCCCAGGTACCTCTCCCGGGCCCCCCAAGAGTTCTATCTTGGTGTCACCACCCCTAGTGGTCCCCCCATACAGCTAGATTCTTACCGTAGGCTAACACTTTTTCTGGCACTGTGCCAGTGCCCCCGCGGGAAGATGATTTGGAGGTGTGGATGGACTATGCTACCCCCCTAGTCCAAGAGTGGCAGTGCTCTGAGGAGGAGAAACGAAAGAGACTGATGGAGAGCCTGCGAGGCCCGGCTTTGCAAGCCATTCGGTTCTTGAGGGCTACTAGCCCGGAAGCTACCGCGGTGGAGTACCTTTCTGCCTTAGAGGGAGTGTTTGGGAGTACAGAAACTGGGGAAGACTTATTATAGAAATTCAAGTCTGCCAAACAATGGAGGAATGAGAAATTGTCCACCTTTGTCACTAGGGTGGAAAGGGCCCTGCAGAAAGCTTATCGCAAGGGAGGAATTACGGCCACAGCCTTGAACCAGGTCCGGCTGGAGCTTATTTTGAAATCTGCTAGGTTTTCCAGTGTGATAGTGTTAAAACTTAAGTTACATGACCGACGGGTCGCCCCTCCCAAGTATTGTCAATTGATGAGGGAGATTTGAGAAGTAGAGACTAATGAAGAGGGGTGGGAACCCTATGTGGGGGCTGTGAATCTGTGCCAAACCCCTGAGTATAGTGAACCAGATGAGGCCCACCCTTCACGGGGGCTTGATGTTTCTCCTGTACTCCCAGAGGCACAAGGAGGGGTGGGGGTGCATGCTATTTCCTCTGATCCCCGGGTAGAAAGTGATTTGAGGGCTGAGATTAGAAATTTACGAGAGCTGGTGAGGGACTTGAAGCAAACTGCTACCCACCCTGTTAGGTTTGGGGAACCAGAGTTACCTAGAAACAAACACCCTAGCCAAGAGGAGCCCCCTCGACCCCAGGATGGCCCCCAGCAGGCGAGGTATTCCCCTCCCAATAAAGACCCCCGAGACCCTAAGTTCTGTTACCATTGTGGGGAGGATGGGCACTTTCAGACTGAGTGCCAGTTACCGGAGAATTTAAGGAAGGTCAACAGCAGGCTGATCACCTGGCACCGCAAGGCCTATACCCGACCCCCTAGGAAGAGTTTTGTGACCCGGGCCAATGCCCAAGCAACTTCCAAAGCTGTGCCCCCTGAATGGTCTGATGTGGTGGGGCCTTCGATGGAGGCTGCTGTGCGAGTGAATGGGATACCCACCTGGGCTGTGTTGGACAGTGGCTCTCAGGTGACCATTATGTTCCAGGACTGGTATCAGAAACACTTGCCTGAGGTGCCCTTGCAACCCTTAGATGGTCTACATGTTTGGGGGCTGAGTGATAAGGCCTACCCGTATTCTGGGTATGTACGGACCTGGTTGTCTTTTCCTACTTCTGTGGCTGGGGTGGCTGAACAAGTGGAAACTCTGGCCCTAGTATGTCCTCCCACTGGGCTGTATGATGGGGTGCCCTTGTTGATTGGAACCAATGCTCACATGTTTGGTCGCTTAGCACAGTTGTGTTCTGAAAAGCAGGTGTCCAGGACTGGGTGAGCTCTTAAGATACCCGCCTTGATCCAGAAGGCCTATGAGACTCAGAGAAAGACTGGCTGGGTGGAATCTGAAGGCCCGGTGGGTGTCGTCTGGAGGAAGGATCCGGAACCGTTGCTATTAGCTCCAAATGCCCAGTGTGTTTTGCAAGGGGAAGCCTGGATTAAAAAAGACGTTAAGAATATGATATTGATGCTGGATGCACCCGGTGAGGGAAAGTTGCCTGAGGGGCTGCTGGTTAAACCCAGTATCTTACCTGCCCGAGCCCATGCCTTTGCCAGAAGAGTGATGGTCCAAGTGCATAATGTGTCTGATCGAGAGATTCGAGTGAAACGGGGTTGCACCCTGGCTACGGTACATTGTGCTGATACTGCTGTTTTGGCCCACAACAAGATTCCCAGAGGAGGTGACTGAGTGACCCCCGAGCTGTTTGACTTCGGTGATTCTCCCCTACCAGCAGAATGGAAGAAAAGGGTCAGTGAACAGCTCGCCCAGAGGGAACAGTTGTTTTCTTTGAAGGAGTGGGATATGGGATGTGTACAGGGGTCTGAGCATCACATCCAGCTGCAGGATGAACGACCTTTTCGTGAGCGATCTCGACGCCTAGCCCCTGCTGATATAGATGATGTGAGGCGCCACCTGCAGGAGATGCTGGCAGCTGGGCTGATACAAGAGTCCAGGAGCCCTTACGCATCCCCTATTGTAGTAGTGAGGAAAAAGAATGGGGCTGTTCAGATGTGTGTGGATTACCGTACTTTAAACCGGCAGACCACCCCAGACCAGTATACCATGCCACGCATACAGGACGCCTTGGACTGTCTGAATGGCAGTAAGTGGTTCTCTGTGTTAGACCTCCACAGTGGGTACTATCAGATCCTGATGGCTCCAGAGGATCGAGAGAAGACTGCTTTCATTTGCCCCCTAGGCTTCTATGGGTTTATGCGGATGCCCCAAGAAATTTCAGGTGTCCCGGCTACTTTTCAGCGTCTGATGGAGCGTGCTGTGGGGGACATGAATTTGCTTGAATGTTTGGTTTATTTAAATGATGTTATAGTGTTTGGCAGCTCCTTGGAAGAACAGGAAAGTCGATTGTTCAAGGTCCTGGATCGGCTGGAAGACTTTGGTCTCAAATTATCCATAGACAAATGCCAATTCTTTCAAACCTCTGTAAAATATGTGGGACACATAGTATCCACTGAAGGCATAGAGACTGACCCCAGCAAAGTAGAAGCTTTAACCACTTGGCCCCAACCAAAAAATTTGAAGGAGCTACAGCGGTTCCTGGGGTTTTGTGGGTATTACAGACGATTTATTAAAGACTACTCCTGGGTGATCCACCCTCTGCTTAACCTTACGAAAAAGTACCCCCCAACCCATAAAAAGTGTAAGAAGACTATACAGTCTGGGACTGAAAAAAATTATTTCCGCCCAGATGATGTGTTTGGCACCCGCTGGACTGCCGACTGTGAGGAAGCTTTCCATGACGTTATATATCAACTTACTCATGCCCCAGTGCTGGCCTATGCCGACCCTGCTAAACCATATATTCTTCATACTGATGCCAGTCTGCAAGGATTGGGGGCCGTACTGTATCAGGAGCACCCGAACGGTCTGAGACCTGTAGCTTTTGCCAGCCGCAGCTTGATCCCTTCTGAAAAGAACTACCCAGTGCACAAACTAGAGCTCCTAGCTTTGAAGTGGGCCATTGTTGATCAATTCCATGACTATTTGTATGGGGCTAAGATACTGGTGAAAACTGATAATAATCCTTTGACATATGTTCAGACCTCAGCCAAGCTAGATGCCACTGGTCATAGATGGCTCTCTGCGTTATCCACCTACAACTATGCTGTTGAATACAGAGCAGGCCTAAACCACATAGATGCTGATGCTGTCTCCCAGAGGCCTGTGTCCTGAGCCGACTGGGTTAGGTTGTCAGAACCTGACATGAGATCCCTTTGCCAGAAATTCGACAAGGAGGAACAGGTGTCTCCTGATGCTGTGGACTATATGGTGGATTGCTTGGGGCCATCTGAGAACTGTATACCTGCTGCTTACTGCCATTTTTCTGCATTAGACACTAGTGCGCTGCCTCAGTTCAATAATGATAGTCTCCAGCTGGCTCAGTCCTGAGACCCTATGATAAAAACTGCCCTAGAGGCACTGCAAGTAGGGAGAGATGTGTCACAACTGCGTTCCACTGACCCGAGAACTGCCCTGTTATACAAAGAAGGTTCAAAGTTGAAGCTGATCAATAAACTACTATACCAGGAGACCATAGACAAAGAGGGGTGAGTAGACAAACAACAACAGGTGCTGCCCACTGCTTTTAGAGAACTGGTGCTGAGGTCCTTGCATGACCACATGGGACATCTTGGCATAGACCGAACTCTTGGCTTAGTGCGGACCCGATTTTACTGGCCCAAAATGAGTGCTGACGTAGAGCAGTATGTTAAAACCTGTGGCTGCTGTTTGCAAAGAAAAGCCCTGCCTCAGAGAGCTGCCCCCCTGGTCAATATCACTTCCAGCGCCCCTAAGGAACTGGTTTGCATTGATTTCCTGAGTTTAGACCCCGATCTGAAGAATATCAGCAACATATTGGTAGTCACTGATCATTTCACCCGATATGCCCAGGCTTTCCCCACCAAATATCAGAAAGCAACCACGGTGGCTAAAGTCCTTGTTGAGAATTTCTTTGTTCACTATGGGGCTCCCCAGCGAATCCATTCCGATCAGGGGAGAGATTTCGAAAGCCGTCTGATTAAAGAAATGCTATCCTTGTGGTGAGTACAGAAGTCAAGAACCACCCCGTACCATCCCCAGGGTGATCCTCAACCTGAGAGATTCAATCACACCTTGCTCGATATGTTGGGCACCTTGCACCCTAAAGACAAACCTAGATGGAACCAGCAGATCAGTGCCTTAGTCCATGCCTACAACTGCACCAAGAGTGATGCTACTGGGTTTTCCCCCTATAGACTGATGTTTGGAAGGGAAGCCAGATTGCCAGTAGATGTTTGTTTTAGGGTTTCTCCCGATGGAGTTCAAGCAGCTAATCATCTACAGTATGTGCAGAAGCTGAAGGCCCAACTCAGTCATGCCTACCAACTAGCCCAGACCATGGCTGCTAAGTGGAATTTGGCCAATAAAGAAAGATATGATAAGAAAGTGAAAGCAGTGAAATTGAAAGAAGGAGATAGAGGGCTATTGAGGAACCTGGGATTGCGCGGTAAACATAAGATTGCTGACAGATGGCATCACCTCCCTCATATTGTCGTGGGAAAATTGAAAGATTTGCCTGTGTATAAAGTGCGGCCTGAAAACAATTCAAAAGATGTGAAAACTTTACACAGGAATCACCTGCTGCCCATTGGACAAATTTTGATAGAGGCTGAACCTTCCAATGCTCCCCCCTCTGGGCCTATAACTAGAGCTGCTGCCAACAAGAAATCCAGGTGGGTCGACTCCTCAGAACTCAAACTCCAGAGGCCTTCTCCCTCCCCCCTCTGATGAAGTTGATCCTCAGTCTGTGTCTGAAGACAGTGAACATGATGTTGAGTATTACCCCTCTTATGAACTGAGTCAACTCTTTAGGGGCAATCCCCTAGCTAACTCTGGGGACAAAGTTGGATTTCCTGGACTGTCTGAGCCCCCAGCTTTGTCCCTGGAGTCCATGCTCCCAGAGGATGGAGTGGGTAGCACCAAGGGCGAAGAAGTGGGATCTTTGAGCCTGGCTGAATTATCTGGGCTGGCTGAGCTGTCTGACTTTTCAGAAGAGGGAAGTGATGTGGGGGAACCCATTAGTGATATGCCCGAGCAAGAAGAATACTTTGAGTGCCCTGATAGCATCCCAGTAGTGCCAGAAATGTCCTTGGCTGAACCAAGTAGTGTGGGTCCTGATATAGAGGGTCCTGTCCCTGAAAGTACTATGGGCCCTGGGTCCCCTTCCCCTATGGAGGTTCCCCCTACTAATCTAAGTGAGGCTGAAATGGAATCTGGCCTGTAGCAGGTTTTAATGAGACCCCTAGATGCACTGGCCAAGAAGTACGTCCCGTAATAAGGCTGAGTTATGAGTCCCTGGGTCAGCCTGTGGAGCTACCATTAAATGTAGTCCATAAAGGGATGTATGTGTCCCTGGGTTCCTTGCCCAAGTTAGTCTTGGGAAATGATGCCCAACTGTTAGTGTTACCCTCTGAGTATGGGATTACTACCCCCGTTAGCTCTCAGATAGCTGATAGGGAGGGGCTACCCTTATCCGGGTGTCAGGGGCAAGAGGCAATGACCTGAGTTATAAACGAAAACAAGGTTGGCTGTATGTGTAATGCTGTATAAGAAATCGTGAACCTGTGTATTACAGTATTTAATGTGTGTAACCAAAGGTCTGACATTCTGTCAGTGTAAACTGCTTGCCTTCAAGTGATTTAAGGGTAACTACTTGACGCGGATGCCAAGTTTTTTCCAGACCAGGAAGGGTGTAACCTCCTTACAAATGGGGGGTTCCCAGAAGTCTTCCGGGAGCTTGCTGGGCGCTCCAAGTCTGGATGGTGTCTGACGTTTAAGCCGTTTAAATGGCACTGCAGTGAGTGCTTTTAGAGCCTCTGCGTACTGTCTCTTTAAGAGCTGCCTGCTTGCAGGCTCCAGTGGCTGCGTGAGGGGGACTGTGTTTCCCTGCTCGAATCCTGCCTGAGTTGCGGTGACATTGCTCCAATGTTGCAGTCACTGTAAGTGTGAAGGGAGCGCTCCTAATAGATGTAACTGCCTGGTTGTAATTGCTTAGAGTATTAGTGAAATTATAGTTTGTCTAACCTGCTTCCATTGCAGCTGGACTTTGTGTGCTTGGCCCCTCCATTTTGGACCTGGACTGTGTGTAGGGGTCCAATAGGAACCAGGGGGGTACCTAAAATGGAGTAAGTAGCAGCCAACCAGAATTAGGACTCTAAAGGGAGCCGGCTGACCAATGAGACACAGCCAGTAATTCTAGGAAGTGAAGTCTGGATTATGGCATCTTGTTTGCACCAATAGGGGCAGTATCAAGTGACTGGCATCTGCAGCCCACCTATGGGATCGGGTGGCGCCCGAATTGTGAGACTTGCCCTAGCTGCCCAGGGGCAGAGATGCTGTGTCTGTGAGCGAGGAAGGAGCTCTGGGCTCCTGCGCTGTTGAGTGCTCGTGCGGGAAGCACGTGTGGAAGGCCTGAAGTCAGCGGTTTTAAATGCCAGCAAGTGTCAGACTAAATCCGCTAGGCAGCAGTCAGAGGAGGCTGTGCCAAAGTGCGGCTACCTACCAGGCTCATCCTGTAGAGGACTGGAGAATCTGCTTCAGTCACGCTTGGTCTGTCAGGACAAGTGAAGCTGCGTCGTTTTGACCCGGTTATGCAGTGAAAGCGATCGGGAAGTATACAGCAGCTGCCTGGTATGGTACCCCTCTGCCTTTCATATAAATGTGTGGAGAAGTGTATGAGTTACAGGTTCGATCCTGCGAGTGGTGTGAGAGCGCTCTTTTGCTTCTGGAGTTGTAAGTACTAAACCAGGGTATCTCCCTGTCAAATGCTCTTAGTGAGGGCAAGATTTTCTGGTTTCTTTCCTGGCTACAATAACTGAGCCTGCTGGCTCTGTCCAAGCTTTGTAGGAATCAACTGCTCATTTCTGTGTCAGAGCCCCAACCAGCTGCATCGAGGGGCTAGTTTTCTTTGCCCGGGTACCCAGAGACAGTGACTTATAGGTTAGGCCTGTGCACAGTGCCCTAGACAGCGACTTATATCTAAATATATATATATATATATATATATATATATATATATATATATATTTATATACATACATATATATATATATATATTAGAGTGCAAGCTAATTAACCTGATCCCCCCAGTCCTTGTTATTCCCCCCTAAAATAAATCAGATTGATTGTTTTTGCAAAGGTATACTGGCTAACTTGTGTGTTTATGGTGAATTAATGTACAGTGATTATTGTGTAACAGCATCTCACTTTTCAGGGGGTCCCCAGATGCAGCGGATTGGTTCAAGCCTGGGGGTCAGTGTATACAGTGGAGATACTGTGGCTGATCTGTGTGGGCCACTAGTGGGAAGAAAGGGGGGTTGCAGGGACCCAGAGGGCTGCGACCAAGTCATACCAGACTGTCTCAAACCCGACCTCTGGGTGGAGGCACCCGCCATTGGATCCAGGCCCCTCAACCTGTTAGTAGCAATTCAGGCAGGGGTGGTAGCCTTTGGGATAGTGCCACCTGGGGGGTTACACAGTTGATAAAAGTACAATATCACTGATAAAAGTACAATAACACTGATAAAAATGGTGCACCAGTGTAGCAGGAACTTAAAAAATACTCCAGTCTAGTGTTGCTATGATGTTCAGTCCACTCACAGCCAAAGAAGGTGGAAGGGTCTGAAAAGTGGTAGGGCCAAAGATGTAAGCAGTAAATCTGCCCCCCAGTTTAATGAGTTCACCCACACCTTTATTCTGTGTGCAATCATATTTGCAATATTGTATATGCAGTAACATCCACGACCACCATCACCACCAAATTGACAGCATCACTTTGTGCCTAGTTCCTTCATCCCCGAAGGCCTGGCCATTCATTTTCATTTTTAAATTTGACCACTGTGCCTTAACTCAGTAGGCCATGACTGTAGCCCACCCCCACTAACACTACTAAGGTCTTCACTTTCCAAAATTCTGCTGACACCCTGCAAGCCACAGAGGGAGTGATTAGTAAATAACACTGTTTACGAAACAGGCTGCACTTTAAAGGCACAGTCTTCCATATTAATCAAAACAGATAGGTCCAGGCCCTACCACTTATGAAACTGGTAAGACCATGACCGTAGTGCCTTCACACTGTTCCAACACCTATGCTGACAGTATAGCCACTGCAGTCTGCACGGAATCCTAAGGCAACACTAGGTGATGTGGGTAATAACACATGGCAGGGTGTGCATTTATTGGGAGATATAGCACTTCTCTTGTATGCTCTGAGGAATGAGGCCACAGGCTGAGTGCTCCTCATAACATACTGCTGGAGTGCTTATATCTTTCAGTTAATGAATGCAGCACCCTAAAGTGTATTATTGCACTTATAAAATGGCCTAGTATTATAAATTCAGGCATAGAAAATGCAGTACCATGCATTCATGAGTACATATAGGTATGGCAGGAGATCTGGTTCATCCACTCAGAGAGCCACGTTTGTTGTGGCCATCTTCACCCAATTAGTGAGTGCACATATTTCTTTAATCTCTGAGCATGTACAGCAAATGGGAACTAAGTCCCACCACTGGTTATTCTTGGGTGCTTCTGAAAATATGGTAGTCTAATGTGAAGGAACTTCAGCAGGCTTTCAACACATGATCCTTTCAAATGTGAACTTGCTTGAGAACAAATGAGACAAATACCCAAGTCTCATCCATACATCTGTGGTGGTCTGGGTTTAAGGAAATGTGGTTGCAGTTTACACTCCTCGAAACACTTTAGTACTTTGCAGCAGCAAATATGCTCCTTACTTTTAAATAATGCCTTTTACAGCATTTTGACAGATTGTTTTGTGGACGTCAACCACAGAAAAACAAGCCATGAAATGCAAAACTATCCAGTATGGTGACAATAATATATTTCATTCATAACTTCTTTTAAAATACAAGCTTAAGAGGGGTCTCATTGTCCCTCAAAGAAGAGGATGAGGGGGTTGTTCTTTGGTGGTACAAAATGTAGCAGGTGAAAAACACAAGTGTAAGTTGCAAATCCCAGGCTCCTAGATTCAGTTGTGAACAAGGTCTGCCCCAACTCCCAACCCCATAAATCTTACAAGGAAACTATTTTTTAGCATTTAAATATGACTGTAACATGATTTTAAAATACCCGTATAAACTAATCGATATTTGCACTGTATACTTACTAATCACTGCTTATGAATCAGTGGGGATGACCTGATTAGAGTCTCTTCTGACTTTAAATTACTGCTACTGTGTTAAAAACAGCTTTTACACAATGCTCACCTAAGGTCTATCAGTTGCTCCTCATCTGAATGTTGTGTTGCACTGAGTCAAGCTACTATAGCTAGAAACAGGTGCACTCAGAACCTTCCAGGCAAAAATTCTGTGTTCCAAGAACTATTAAATGACTAATGCCATAGGAGCCCTGTTTCACTGCACTCACCAGCTGGGAGCATAAAACATTCCAGTTTCTGACTTTGTGCTTCACAAATACATTGTCTTTTAGAGATAACTATTATTTTTGCTAAAAATGTTGCTTTTTAAATTTTCAAACGTGTGATTTCGGTGCATTACATACTTCTTGCCCATAGACAGTGCTATAAAGATGTGACATGTCTGGGCAGTACAGTTTAAAATAAATGGATTTATTCAGCATCATTTATGATTGGTAGAAGTACCAGAATTTCAAACAGTTGAGACCTGAACACATACAGTTCTGAACAAATGACTGAAGCTAGTCCTTTGATTCTGACCCACGTGTTTGGTGAGAAATCACTGGGCAGCTTTCCTTGGAGTGTTTCAGCTCAAGAATTTTTTTGTGGCCTTTAAAAAGTAATCCCCTGTTCAGAACCTACTATTCCTCCTCCCACAAGGGGGTACATAGGAATAGCTGGAGGTGACATGGTGTTCAGAAGCCCCTTTTCATCCTTGCTTTTATTTTTCCAATAAAATATTGGGGGCACCAGGGCTAAATAATTGCTTTGTCTTTGTAGAACCTGCTCCCCCCTCCCGATCCCAAGTCCAGAGTTTGTCCCAGAAACACATTACAATGCTTCCAGAAATAAACAAAGGGAAATACAAGCATTGTACATTACCAAAAAATGAAGCCTATGTATCCCAAGAAACCTTGTTGGTGGTGGGGGAGGGAATGCAGGAGTTTCAGCAGCATAACCAACAGAATGTGTTCACATGAGTTACAAACGTTGTCTGTAGAAAACTGCTTTGGTGCTTGGCTCCTACATCCCATGCAGCCCGGGCAAACCACCATTATTAATGGGCTTTAACAAAAGGTAACATCAAGTTCAATTGCTTGACTTGAAACACATCAGAAATCAAAAGACCTTCAGTTACACAGTTTGGGTTGGAGAAATGTACATCATCGGGAGCAACCTGTGCAAGGTTTTGTAAAGTGTCCCTGCCACTCTGCTTTGGCATTTTTTGTTTTCTGGAACTAATATGTCATCCTTGCAGTGTGCTGATATTAGCTGAGTACAGTATGCAGGAGTGTGCATTCAGTTTGCTTCTCAGTGCACCAACATACATATTCATTTACACTAACTGCTGTATGTGTTTATCATGTGTGAACTGTTGCAGTATAAAGCCAGTTAAGAAAAACAAATATTTTACAGAAAAAAATCTTTCTCTGCAGTGGTTTCTGACCCTTTACCTTCTGCCTTAACTTCCATATATTCTAAAGATATAGATATATGTGTGTGTATGTATGTGTGCGTGTATTATATATGTGTGTGTTTAATGTAAAGAAACATATCTTATTTCAATAAAAACATGATTACAGTTCCCATGATTTATACCTAAATCTATTGGTTATTCCAGTTGATATACAAAATGTGTGGACAAGTGCAATAATGCTGAATGTCTGAACATGGTCATGAAATATGTATTTTCCCTATAAAACTCTAATTGGTGATAGCCATTTACTTCATCTTTGGACTTCGACATGGAGCCAGACAAAAAGTATAAAAGATGTCTTTTATTAACGTAAAGGTTTCACAAGTCGGAAATTCAGTTGTATTTGAGATAAAAAGGAAGTCTGACCTTTTAAGGGACTTCCTGCAGTATACTAAAAAAGCACCAATAATATACTAAACAATAGTTTTAGAATCTTCTACCATGTTTCTAGTGTTATTTTTTATCATTTCTAGTTATAGACCAGGATAACCCAACTATTCTACTGAAATATAAACCTTGACAGCAGTTAAGGACTGCTTGGCCCACCTAGTCTGCTCATTTCCCTACCAACTGGATAAGCTGCAGATCCTAGTTAACCAACAGCCTATTTCTTCCTTCCCCTCACAAGAATTGCCTTATGTCTGTCCCATGCATTCTTGAATTCTCCCACAGTTTTAGACCCCACAACCTCCTCAGGAAGGCTGTTCCATGCATTCACCACCCTCTCTGTGAACTGCACCTACTACAGTTTGATAAATGACCTGTGCTTCACTCCAGCCCAGCTTCCATGTTGCTGGTGTGAGTCACTCATACGGTACATCAAACTTGAAGAAAAGGAGCCCCCATGTTCAAAATATTTACTTCCAATTAATGCCATTGCTGGCATTATAGGCACAAGGCCCACACTGTGTCATTAGTTTCAACAGCTCCTTTGGAAGTCTGAACTATCCACTGCTTAAAGGGACACTGTCAACCCCCTTAGGCCTCAAAGTGTCCCCAGTTTAAAAAAACATGTGTTATTGTTCACATTCTGTTAAGACTGTTGATATAGCTAGGAGTTTGATTCTTATTCCTTTTTTTTTCTTTTAAAAAGTAGAAAACAGACTGTCTACCATACTGGTGTTACCACACCGAAATATGTTTCTTTACATTCCTTGATAACTCCCACTGCATCTTTCCTGGACTTGGGAATGCCCCCATCACATCCTAGTCACTCATTATACAGTTGGAGGAGTGCATACAATTCATCATGAGTGTCTGCACTGCTTGTGGGTATTCTTAATGTTCAGGAAGCATGCAAGAAGAGTAGAGCAAAGATTTAAAATGAAACAGGATTGGGTACAACCATACCATTTGCATGCATTTCAGTTCTTCTAAGAAAGAAGACAAATAAAACAACCAGCAACATCAATGAATTTTAGAGAAGGTACGCAATCATCAAATGAGGCTTTTTAACTATAAATAATATGATGCAAAAAAAAGGTTAACATTGTCCCTTTAACCTTGAAACAAAATGGCCACCAAGGTGAAACTAAATTAACATGGGGTCAATACATGGGACAGCCAAGGGATATCTGATATCAGTGTCAATGCACCAGGTCTGCAGTACTGGCCCATATGGCATCTTCAACAGGCATTCAATCTTCTCATGCTGCTGCTGCAGAAGGCTATGTGGATGTTATAGTCAGTGGCAGATTCTGAGGGAAGAACAAAGGGACTTCAGACTTCCAACTGGAAGCGTTTGGTCCAAACAAGGAGGATCTCATGTGTAAACACTTTTAGATCTGCTATCCCTGTTGTGGAGTTGGCCTCTAGGATTGGTGGGTAATAACAGACCTGCTGTTATATCCCCTTACAAATGCAAGTTTACATCTAGTTTTTAAATATTATTGTTTTTACTTTTTTTAATAACAAACATTACAGGTATCTTCAACATCCTAATTCATTATATTAATATAAATAATTTAAGATACATAACCAGTGGTGGAGGTGATTGAGTATGAGATTTGCTTGTTTTTCAAGAGTTGAAGATGTCAGATTTCCCGGTGTATCTGAATTGAGCTCTAAGGTATTGCAAAATGATGCCGTGTTCAAAACTGCCTGATTGTAATGCCTTATCTCTTTTGTAATTCCTGCCTGGCTAAGCCTAATCAACTATGCCTAAAATTCAAAAAAATAAGTACTTTAATGCAGTGTAATGGAAATATAAAGTACTCCATTACTTCTGTGTTAGGGGTGTACACATAAGGTAGTTCTTGTTCGCGTTCCTTAGTCTGAATGTGCAGCAAATTAATGTAATGACCCCTCCCAAGTATGCAACCTTAGTTGTTCCATGAGGATGGCTACATTCAACTTTTGATAGTTCAGACCAGTTTATATCACAGATAAGTCACCTGGAGCATAAACTAGACAAATGATTATTTAAAACATCACTGATTACCTTACAAGAGGAGAAGAAAGGAGAGGAGAATGCCTCCTTTTCAGAGGGTCATAGAGTGGCAGTAGATAGACACAAAAAGGGTATATTATGGAGGCAAAAGACCAATTGGAATGATTCTTCCACCACAGTTTTAAAGCCCAGAACAAAATAGTACCTTTTATTTATTTATTTATTTAGTTTATGTTGACTTGGAATAGTGGCCCTAGATAGATCAGTTGTTTCACTTGCCCCTTACAATTTGATGTCTATTGAAACAATAGTAGTGTAGTATTAAAATAGTACACATGAGAATGACAGCATGCTTTTTATTCAGGTTTAATGGCAGAAATGGAATACTGAAACATTTACAAATCCTAATGTGCCTGAACCAGTCTGAAAAACAAAAGTCAATTGTAGATCATTTGCACACAATGTATTATAAAGCTATTTGTTTTTGCTAGATTTGTTCCATTACCTGCAGTATATAAGACAGACAGGCAAATCAGCAAAAAGGGGGCAGAATGTGTGCACAGTAAAACATAGTTGTGTTCCAATGCAGTGTTTATGCTATAAAGGTGCAAAAACAGGTCCAAGGAAGTAAAAGTCTTCCTTTTCTGTCTGGTCCAAGGGAACCCAAGTATCTATGCCTAACAAATCCCAACTCCATAATAATCGGATCAAGATGGCAGCTTGTGTCATAAGAAATTTTACTCATTCAATAGGAATTTAAAGAAACTGTAAGTGAATTTGTTTTTTTATAGCACCTTTAGTACACACTGTATCCCAAAGGGCTTTACAAGCTATGAACAGATGCAGTAGCAACTGGGAGATTGAGGGAGGTTGAGCACAGCCCAGGGGGTTAAGAGGACTGGGATAAAAGTGAGAGAGAAAGGAGAAATCACAGGGAGGTTAAATAACCTGGTCAGAGTCACCCATTGAGTAAGTGGGGGTGGTAGAATTCCAACTGTGGTCACTCGCTTCACAGCTCCACACCCTAACCACTAGGCTACACTGCCTCCCAACAGTTATCAGGGTGCAAATAATAATCTGACAAATTATACCCTTTTGGTGTGTGTAAAGGTTAACAGGGGTACACCTTAAGTGCCTTTATTTAGATAAGGTGGTTAAGCCTCCCCATGGCCCTTGCTCAAAAGTGATCTAAAAGTGCTGGATAAATTAACAATAATAAGAATTAAAATGTTAATAATAATACCATAAACATATTTATCTTAAATAGTTGATGTTCCATCTCCTAATATGTCTGCCATATTTAGAGACTGTTTTAAAAACAATGTCCTTACTTTAAAACAGGTCAAATCATTTTTAAGTGCATGTGGAACCTCTGAATGGAAATTGTGGAAAGTGCTACAGCTTTAATGCTGGGATTAAATTATCTATCAATTACTAATTCATTACTTATAACTGTCTCTTCCATTTGTCTCACCAGAAACTTGCATCTTTATATGCAACTTATTTATTTTATTTGAATTTATTTGAATTTTAGCAACAGGGTAGGCCCACTGAGGCTAACAGTCCCTTTTTCAGCGGCAACCTGGAATTAATTACATTCAGGTAAAGGAACAAGCATGAAAACACTGTTACAAACAAATGTACTAATGTATAGAAGGAGTGTAGAGCTAGATTGCAAACAACAAAGACAATGGATAAATTAGGGCCTCAAAAATAGAAGTAAATAAAGACAGATATTTACAGGTTGCGGAGTTATAGGCAGCAGTGTACATATTGGCATGAGAAACAATAAGGTTAATAACATAACATAGGATCCCAACGGAAGGAAAAGACACAAATTATACACCTCAGGTAGGAGCTATGGCAGTCATTTGGGCACAGCTAATCTAGTAGACACATGAGTCAAGGGAGTGAAATGGGCAGCACGCAGATCAGTGGTTGCACAGGCACCAAGAGTCTTTAAGTAGATGGGTCTTGAGGTTAGACTTAGACATAACCAGGGAGGAGCAGTTTTGAACTGCCAGTGGAAGTTTGTTTCAAGCAGATGGGGTTGAGACTGCACATGACCTTGCCCAGAGCATGTCCTGGACCTAGGGACATTGAGCAGTCAACATCTTGAGGAGTGTAGGAGCTGTCTTTGGGTTAAAAGATTTAAAAGCCCCTTAAGACTGGTGGGGAGATGACAGAGTCTGTAGGCCAGACAGTCTACCCTTTAGGGAGGGCCACTTCAGATTTGAGAGAACTATTCAGTGATATTCCTTGGGGTGGACAATAGCCACAGACCGAGTGACACTATTGTATAGGACACTTAACCTATTAAGCTCAGTTCTCACAGGGAGTACTATAGGGGAGCAGCGTACATCAGGGCAGGTAAGAGAGTGCTGGTGGCAATGGCTAGTCATGCCTCTTGGTAAAATAAGCTTTGGGCCTGTACAGCAGACTAGTCTTTTGGTGGACAGACCCAGTGACTATACTTATATGCCATGTTACATCTTCTGAACAAGATTGCTTATTCTAAAAATATTTACATTTCCCAAATATGACAAGATAATTAACAGTCATTTAGAATTGGCACAATGGTTGTGTCAAGTTTATGTGAAATGATTATTATGTTCTAATGTGTGTGGTCTGATCACTCATGAAAATGGCTATAGATGCCCTTGGCTTTTACTCAGTCAAATAAATAAATAATGCTTTTATGGAATACTACAGAACGTTTCCTGGTACAGGTAAAACAGTCCTAAAACCACCTTATATAACTCCTCCCCATGCATGCACCCCATGATACAGGCTAGAAAAATACAAACTGTAGTGTGTGTGGGTGATAATTGAGCAGCTCAACCCACCACAGGGATGGACTGCATGACTATTCTTTTGGTATTTTAATTATTGCAACATTGAGGTGGAACTCTTCTATGTATTTAAGTCTAATTTGGAGGGGAGGGGTTAATACTTTTAGTTTGATGTTACATCATTCTGTACATTTTATTAAGAATGGGTACTACCCCAGATAACCTTAACTACAGTATGTTCAAGGCTTTCTTTACTTCAGATCCAAAGGATACAGCTGCATAAAGTGCAAGTCACATGCCTCAGATGACTACTTAGAAAAAGAAACAATCAGTTGCCCATGGGAACAAAAGCTCAGCTTTAATAATTTCCACTTGTTTTTTCCATTTTTTTCTGTTGCTTCAGAACCGTCATAAAGTCATGCACTGGCCTTGTGCTTTTTGGTAATCCCACCCCACCACCACCACTACCCCCAGTGAATTAACATACATGTACACATGTCTGCACTCAGTCTGGTTCCTGTAAACCACACATTTAGAGCAGCTTCCAGCACCTTGACCACACAATCCACTTTAATTCATTAGCAACAGCCTGGGTTGACTAAGTACATGCAGGTTCTGTGTGAATAAGGCTGCAAAGCAAGTCACAGGAACATTGTAAACTGCCACCTTGCCGGCCATCAGGAGTTGTACAAAAAAATATAAAGAATTCTATCTAATTATACACTGCTTCGACAGCAATTAGTGCAAGTCAGGTACAACATTTGTTCAATACATTAAAAACAAGAACATGTAAAACAATATAGTAAAAGCAATGTATTTTCAAGCCATGGATATTTATATGTACTGTACATATATTCCCTAGTTGTCTTGGTGTTAATGTACTCTGTATCATTATTAGAATTTACTGTCACTTTTTAACCAGGTCAGCCTTGATAAAGGAGATGCGAATCTCATTGGGTCTTTTTACATGGATAAATAATGGTGGCTGTCCTCATCATATTATAATATTCAATGTCAGAGTGAAAAAAAAAGAACCCAACAAAACAATGTGGGATAACTTTTGAACTTGTTTTGTAGACAAAGTATTGTCACATGGTATACGAAGACCCAAATGACCATGATCCTGCTGATACAGCAGTGGCATGCAATGCCAAGACCTTGAATGCAGAGATAATGTTATAAAATATTTAGCTTAGCTGAACTGGGAACTACATTGAGACTCAGAGAAATGTCCTTATTGATAGGACACATGTTCCAAATCAAATTGTTGACTTGTGAAAAATGAAGAGAGTCTTGCTTGTATCAAACCTCAGGGCTCTCCTTTAGTGGGAAATTGTGGGCAGTTTCTGATGAGCACCATGCAGGCTGGTGTTATGAGGACACTTTAGGGAACTGCACATATAGACTTGTGTCAAGGCACACAGAGGCAATGCCTCACACACACACAAAGGTATTATAAGGGTACAAGAAGACACTGTGCTATACACACTAGTGTCACAAGAGCCCAAGAAGCTACGGCACCATGCAACTTGATGTTGTGAGAGCGTACAAAGGCACTGCTCTATGCACACTGGCATTGTGAGGCTTCACAGAAGTGCTGTACAAAACAAAGTGATGAGGACACAGAGACATAGCACTATGTAGACTGGTATGTGCACATCAGGAGAGACAGCACCATGTAGACTGGTGTTGTGAGGGCACAAGGAGACACTGCACCATATAGCCTGGTGGTATGAGGACACACACAGACACTATGCCAAGTAGACTGGTATTATGAGGGCACAAGGAAACACTGCACCATATAGCCTGGTGGTGCGAAGACACATACACTATACCAAGTAGTCTGGTGTTATGAGGTCGCACACACATAAACACCATACCATGCAAACTGGTATTGTGAAGGCACAAGAAAACATTGCACCGTACTGGTACTGGGAGGGCAAAATAAGTTACTGCACCATTCACAATGATGTTGTGTGTGATACAGAGGCACTCCTCTATGCATGCAGATATTGTGAGAGCATACAGTAGCAATACAGTATGCAGACTGGTGCTGCGAGGACAGAAGACACTACAGCAGGTTGCTGCTGTAAAGTTAACTACTGATTTATATACAGTCTGATACTGAGTATTTGTCTTCACTGGGATTCAGTTTTACAAACCAGAGGTGTGCCTTGTTTACATTCATCTGGCATAACGTGATCCTAAGTGGACATAATACTGTATATTAGTGCTCATGTATCCAAATACAGGACTCTATTGCATGGCACTAGTATGCATGATAGGCAAGGTCAGTGTCACAGTAGACTTGGTGCAGGTGCTGTACGGCCCTTTTCAGGCACTTGTATGTAAGCAGTAAGTGCAGTTGGTACAGGGTGAGGCTCGTGCTGTATCTCTAGGCAAACATATTAGTGTATACTGTTTGGAGTAGGTTGTCTGCATGCCTGCCAATCAGAACCATGTATGTACTGTAACTGCATTACTTGGTAGACAATCTGTGAGGTTGGTAAGTGGGATAGCTACTGTATAATACAATTTTTTTATAGTTTATTTAACCAGGATAGCCAAGGTGAGCTAAAACAGGTTTACAGCTGACAGAACAGGAGCACAAGGAGATCAAGCACTTTGTTCTAGATCACAGAGTTAGAGGCTGTGGTGGGATTCGAAACTGCAGTATTCTGGTTCCCAGCCATGTGCTCTCACCACAACACTACACAATCACCACTGAGTGGTGGTAGTGGTACTGGTAGCGGTGGAGTATTTTTATAGTAGCCAGCCTGAACAACCACTGCAATATACACTGCCAAGGATTGAAAATCACCACAATGACATTGTATGGCACTGTGGAGACATCTCTTTGCTTATTATTCACAAGACACAACCACCATCTGCACCACAGAATGCTGGCACACCCATTATGGCCTACAGTCATCCAAACAGGTTACAGGGCCAAGGCCAGCCTATTAAGCATTATCTGCATGCACTGCATTTTGTACTGGTACCATCTCTACTGGCCAAAAGCTATCATTTCCAGATGTCTCAGGTTGAATGTGGCTACAACAGGGACTGGTTATGGAAGTTCCAGGCATCCCATGCTGGACTGGTAGCACTCATCCCTGGTTCCTAGCTCAGGGCACCCGTGTTGTCCAACACCAGTACTGCAGCCCTCTATTTGTCAGAAAAGAAAACACCATCTAGCACCCAGATCCTTTACAGCTCTATTATCCCTTGAGAAATGTTCCAAACTTAAAGACAGCACTGAGACACTGTGAAAGGGACATGGTTCAGATTTCCCAAGGGCTGCATTTATTTATTTAGGAAATCGGAATTACAATCCTTTGAGTCATAGACTCATTTTCAGAGGGTCCACGTCAGAACAAAACATAAACATTGTATGTAGGTGATCCACCTGTATCTAGTATTGTCCGTTGGGTCCATCACTCTCTTGGATGCAAGGGGAGCTATATATGAAACCACATCTTATTTATGAAGAGCAAATGTGGTTTACAGCAGCATACATTAATTTGCAGATTCATCTGCCAGCAGAGACTAAGTCAGTCTAGACCTGCCCTCTCAAAAAAAAAAAAAACCTGGGCTAGCTAACTTTATCCTTGGCCTCCTGCGTCCATGCAAGGATGCCGGAAGTTCTGCCAAGCTGTCCATGCCCACCTGCATTCAAAGAAATGGATCCAACAGAACCCCTTTGAAAAATTGCCTGAACACATCGCAGGTATCAGGGATTTGAAAATCCTGCCTGGCATATCTCCAGTGTGTCCCTCAGGTATATTTAATGGCTGATAGGCTTCTGCAGCATAAATTATGTTTTCCTTTTAATAACATTGTGTTCTTAAATGATCCAAACTAATATAAACACCAGTGGCCTGATGATACATTCTGACATATGAGAAATGTAAAATAAAACAGGTACTAAAGCATCTTGGCTTCCTTCCCCCATTGTGCCACCCAGTTTTTAATCATACATAGACATTAGGAGATTTTGGAGGGAAAGTCAACATTAACTTGCTCATCATCCTGAAAAAAAAATATATATATATATATATGTATAGTGTGTGTGTGTGTGTGTATTTTATTAAGCATTTCTACAATAGCCATACACAGTGAGTTGGGCAACTAGCAGTTGTGTTATGTGTGCGTGTTGTGTGAACACTCATGAAAAGCAGAGGTCTCTGTCTAGCAATACAGCTGTATGTGCATGTGCATATGCATGCGTTGTGTGTGTGTGTGTGTGTGTAAGGAAAAAAGAAAGCTACCTGCATTTATATAATATTTTGCTATTCCAATTTGGTACTCTACTACAAATGTTTAAATATTCTTAAATATTTAGCTACCTATCCTTACACATCAATTTGTGGCTATACTGTACTTTCTAATCAGAGTCAAATACATATTTTTACACACACACACACATACACATACACACACACACACACACACACACGTAGTTGCTGGTTGACCCCTATTCATTGCTGGGGAGGTAACAGGGACAGCCACAGCTAGTGCACTAAGTTTTCAAATTCACATTTTTTTAAACTGTTTTTATTTTGTTTACTGTAACATCACAATGCCCACATGACACTATGATGCTATTAAATTACCTGCCGATGTATAGCTTAATCAATCAGAGCAAAAGGAGTAGAGACATACTGCATGATGAGGGGACTATCAATGAGTGAGTTGATGTGTTCCCTTAAGACATCAAGTCATTACTGCAAATTACATATCTGGTTTTGTCAAAATGTTTTTAGTGTCCAGCTCATGATAGAGACACTCTGTCTGCTATATGTCTGTCTGTCTGTCTGTCCATCCATCTGTCCATCCAGCTATCCATCCATCCATTTGTCTGTCTGTCTATCCTGTGATACACTATGCAATGGTCAGACTCAAAATAGGCAATTTTTCTTCAAGTGTGTGGGAGCAAGACCATAATTTATGAATAGTGGAGCCATAAGTAAGTTATGAAAGTCCTGCCCCCTCAGAAATGATAATAAATTGTGTATTTTGAGCAAGACCTTTATATATTTGGTTTATGTAACATCAATTTACGAGTTATGACTTTTAAATTAGCTGTCTGTGTGAAGATGTAACTGTTTCTCTTAGAGTTGAATGGCTGGCTTCAGTACCGCACATGGCTATTGTGATGTCAGACTCAACAAAAGCTGCTCTCTGACTGCTACAATATTCCATTGTGATGTACTCAACTTTTCAAGACATCACAAGTGACCTACCCATTACGGTCGGTATAGGATAACACACTATATATTTGGAGATTTAACACCATGTGTGTGTGTGTGTGTGTGTGTGTGTGTGTGTGTGTGTGTATATATATGCACATGTATCTGGAATAACACACATTAGGATGTGCATTAAAGCATTTTAATATGCAGCCATGTGACATGTTTCAACCAATCATGTTTGTGGGTTTTCCAAATATATATATATATATATATATATATTCAATTTAGCTTGGATATCTTATTATGCATTGTTCATAGGTACATAATATACTAAAGTGTATGTGTATATATAAAATATGTGTGTTAAGGTTGACTTCCCCATGTTTACAATAAGGCAAAATTGTTTGAGTTTTCTTAAACAGCTGAATCTAATAAAAAATATTTATTAATAGAAAAATCAGTCCAAAAGATTCTCCCACAGACAAACAGCAAGAAAGGCTGCTTTAAGTTCATGAACATTATACAGTACTCAACATCTTTGGATACTTTACAATTTGTCAAAAGAATTATAATCAAACTTCTGAAGTGAGAAGTGGTCTGCAAAAGTAAAGCCATCAGAAGGGCAATGCATCTGCAAAATGTTGCTTATGCAGTTAAAAGGATGAGTTTCCTACCATCTTGTTGCGCAACATATATACATTATGTCCTGGAATGGTAGCTCCATGCAGATGAGCAGAGATCCAGATGATACACTTTACAAGGGACCCTGCCCTCTTTTAAAAGCAAACTGTTCCTATGACACCTTGCCAAAGCAGAGCAGCCACCTCCTGAATGGCTGTAGTTTGAAGTATTTCTGAAAGCAGTGAAAGGGGTCCAGATAATGTAGTTGGATGTTGCCAGCCCAAACATTATGCTCTGCTTATGTAAGACTCGCTTTCCACTCTTGCAGAGACAAATCACGTGACAAGGGACCAGTGCCACTAATGACCAATAAACTTGGAATGAAAAGGCTGTGCATAACATCCTCCCAGCCTGTCTGTTCCCCCACCTGCTTGTTTCCTGAACGTGGAAGATAGAGACAGTGGAGCAAATGTCTTCTCCTTGGAATTTTCCAGTTGGAACCCTGGCTACAGTGTTATAAAACTGAATCCCTGAGGTGGTGCCTGTCTTAGATCTCAACTGGATATGATTCGGTTTCAGTTATTTTTCCAAAGGGAGGCAACGTTCTAGCTAACTAACTTCTCTTCAGGCTTTTTCACTTTGACTTTGATTTGAAATTGAGCGCACTCCCACACAAAAAAAGCAGAATCTCAGTTTTAGTGTGAAGAGAGAATGGCGGGGAAGGGGGCTGGATTAAACTAACCCTTTGTGCCACGCTGTTCTGTGCTGCAGCTACAGCTGTGCCATGTCCAAATACCACAGCTGCACGCAATTTTCCAATATCGCATACAGCTACGGCTGTTGGACCTGGTTTACTGCTGCTTGCCGCTAAGATTGGCCACAAGCCGCTTTAAGATGCACGCAAGAGACCACAACATTGACACATGCTAGATGGATATATGGTCTAATGGGCATCTAAATAATACAAAGGACAGAAAATCCTTTTTTTTTTTTGCCACAAGTATGAAGCAGCATATCTCTGATGAACCCAGAACTTGTGGCAAAAAAAAAGATCTCTGAAAATCTAGCCCCAGATTTCTGTTGTTCTTCCTTATAGCAAACTCATCTTCCAATAATCTTTACTTTTAGATCATTCAGGCATATATTTCCACTTTTCCAACTTCAGTGTTTTGTGTTCTAAAAGGGAAACCATGTACAGTATTGTTAGCTTTTAAGACCACAGAGCTGTAGAAAGCAGGCTGTGTGTAAAAATCTCAGAACATCCAATTCTCACTCATTGCCACAATATATGAACACATCCTTGTGGCCACTCATTTTAGGATGGAAAGTTAAAGTTTGTAACAGATGATTGTCATCATAGCACCATGTGTGGCCAGTGGATCTGCAACTAATAACACATGGCAGGGTATATGGGGTAGTGCCAATATTACCACACACCGTAGAGAGTGCCATTGCACTTATAAAAGTGGTTTCGAATGATTAGAAACATGAAAAAATAAACAAGATTGGAACACAGTACAGTAATGATAAATCTCTGCATGTCATGTGGTTGCTTGAAACCAATTGATTTATCTATGCCATTTGATAATTTGTCTATTTCACCACCAAGCATGAATGGGGAGGAGGAGTTTCCATATGCTTACTATATAACTGTTCAGTGAAACATTTTCTTTGAAATGTGTTTCTTTGTTGAAAATGACATGCTTAGTAATTTACCTTTTGAAAGTAACAGTTAGCCAGCTCTGTGACAGAAGCTGCCAGCATCCAGGCTGGGACATCTACATCTGGAAAAGCAATATTTTAAAAAAGGACTTCTAAGAAGACCTGCTCACTTAGCTGGAATTTCACCCTTTATGGTTTCAAAATATCTGAAATTTAGACAAGAAGATATTCCAATCTATGATACATTCACGACAGCAAGAGGGATCATTACAAGATAAAACATGGTAGGACCTTTAAAAGCCATCACTGGGATTCAGTTTTATAAACCAGAGGGGTGTCTCAGTTGCTGTGCTCGGGAATGGAGGCAGCAGAACCCAGTCCTATGCTCCAGGGCTCATTGGCAGGGTAGTATTGCCGTGCAGGGATGCTCTCACTGTGGTTCAGTGCAAAGGCAAAAATGCCCCTGCTCCTTTCAGCCTCCATGTGGGTCCTCTCTAGTAACTTTACATCCATGTTTTCAAATCGCTGTTCTAAATCATCTTCCAGGTTGATGGCACCCCTAATATCTCCCAGAAAGTGCCTGTTGTTGGGGCTGGGGATGCCCATGCTCCCCATACTAAGGTGTCCATTCCTTTCCTCGAGGCTTGGCTGGATGAAGCACTTTTCATCCCGTTGGCTGTCTTGAGCATATAATAAGCTGGCTGCCCTCCAGGCTGCAGGTTTCCGCCCTCTCCTGGGCCGAGATATCCGACAGCTTTGTCTTTTGATGTGCCGGTGGAGGTGGTCTGATCGGGTAAAGCTCTTGTAACAGTGCTCACACTGGTATGGGCGGACCCCTGTATGGATTCGCATGTGATTCTTTAGGTCATAGTTGTGTACAAACCTAGCCTCACAGTGAATACAGATGTAGGGCCTTTCGCCTGTATGTTTCCGCATGTGGATCTTTAACTTGTCTTGCCTAGAAAACAAAACAAAACAAAAATAAATGAAAGTTTCCTGAACCAGTGCTTACCATAAGCATACTAGTACATACATAATTGTGGAACACTCAACACAGAGCAGGAATGTTATGCAGCTGCATTTTAGAGAAAATTAACTTTGTCATTTTGAATCTGTAACACAGTCACTTACTGGTTTGAGGTTAGTAACATTAACAGTAGTAACACTGCTTCACACAACTCTGTTTCTATTGGTATATTTTATGCACAATGCATGTATAACTCTAAAGAGCAGCTGATGCCTTTAGGATAACTTTAGCAAGCATAATTTTTAGGCATGCAGTAGTTCAGCTTGTGTTTTACATTAGTTCTGTATTTCTCTTCCCATTACTTATCACTGAGGTCATTTGCATGAAAACAGAATCTATGCTTCTGAAGAGTTCATCTATCTCAGACTGTGCTTTCTTTTGAAAACCTCCTGAACTAGCAACCAGCCCTCCCAATAACCAGGGACTGGCATCAGTGGTTCCAAACAATCCCCCCAAGAACCTTGTCAGCATTAACATTTAAAACCAAATTGAATATCTCTTGTTAAAACAGTCTGAAATGTTCAAAGTGCAAACAAGCAGCTGATGTATACATAAGATGCAAATACTTTCAGATTAGTAGGTTTGAAAATGAGAACCATCTACTTTCTTTTTGGGGGGATTTTAATTAAAAATGAAATGGAAAATTGAAAAAACAATGTGCCAAACGGTCCTTGTCTGTCGTCAAATTCTGTGTTTCTTTGTGTTTCTGTGAAACAGTTCACCCTTATTTACTGATAGCAGCTTACACAACAGATTTCAGCTCTCAAAAAACTTAAACAATGAGTGTGCTGAACCTGTAGCTAATGTCTCCATTGATTATATTTTCGGTTCCAATTCTGTTATTGTAATTAAAAACGAAAACATTAATCCTTCCCTATCGATAGCTGATTACAGAACTGACTGCACCCTTTAAAGGGCTTAAAAAAGAACCGTATTGACTCTGTAAGTACTTTTTCTCCATAGAAGATGTTTTTTACATACTGGTTCCAATTCTGTTGTTATTCCATCTTTACAGGCCCTTTAAAAAATTCCATAAGTGTTTCTAATTTTCACACTGATGGTAAGTACCTTTCTAAAACTGCATGACGTAGTCAATGTAGCACGACAGTAGAACACTGATGCACTGTGACAACAATATAAAAGAACAAGGACATAAACTTCATCACGCAAATCTAAAAATGGCCTTTACCACTAGTGTGTATATCTGAAACACCAACTGAATTTATTAAAAGGCCAGTAAAGACATAGGATGCAGGGACCTGGCTACCTGCAAGATCTTCTGCGCTGCTACTGCCCCCTCCGCCCACTCCAGTCTGCCAACAAGTGATTGCTAAAGGTTCCCAGGGTCCAGTGAAAGACTTTTAGGGCATGCACTTTTACTTTGCAGCCCTGACCCTGTGGAATGCTCTACTTCACCAGATTAGAGACTGCCTGACCACTGACAGTATTAAGACTGAATTAAAAACATACTTGGTCAGCCAGGCATTTGCCGATGAGAGTCAAGTCTAATTATACTGCCTTCTGCTTTTAATTTTATTAAGTGTATGCCTATATTATGTTTTAAATACAGAAAGTGCTTTGGTCTTCTGGAATTGCACTGACAAATAAATTTTGATTGATTGAATAATACATGAGGTTTGGTTTATGGACTGATAAGACCACGTCCCAGATGTGTAATGAGGCATGAGGCACTTGCGCCAAGTGCCTTTAGCTTAGCACCTGGGAAGTGCTCGTATTAGCCCATAAACCACAGATTGGAGTGTCTTATTTCGTTTATAAAATGGGTCCCCAAGTAATTATTTAAAAAAAAAAAAAAAAAAGAGGCAAAAATATAAAAAAGGGAGGTTTCAGTAGCTCAAACAGTAAAAAATAGTCCCCTATTAAACTACTTTGACAAGTGTTTCATTGGCAGTAGAGGGCTCCCCTTTGTATTCCTTATGTTACCTACCCATTACTGGTGCTTTTTCTGGCATTAGACCCGCATTTTGTTTTGTGTTCTTGCAGTTGTTTGCAGGTTTTGAGACATTTAGAAATAAGCCCTTTAGTGCTGTGCTCAGTGTGAGTAACAAGTATGCCAATCAAAAAATTGTTTTCTGCTAGTGGTAAATAATTCACAACAGAAAAGATGCACTTTTTTTCATGGCTGCAAAACTTCAACTCTTGTAGCATTCAGTAAAAGGCACTTTCTTGCTTTTCTAAAAAGTTTTACTAACATTCAGTTTTACTGAGAATAAACATGTTCCAATGCAGCCACCATACTTCACGCTTTTGACACAGTGCTTACCAGATCGCGGTTACAACTTCGGATTAGTCACTTATAATGGATTGCTTTTTTTTTTTTTAATTCTTTTTTAAGCCGGTCAGGTGGCACTGAGGGTTGAGGCACTGGACACCACACCCCGTGCCATGCTGGCAACCCACGTTCGGGAACGAGCGTGGGCATGGGGGGTCAGCAGGGAGGAGAACAATTGAGCATCTGGAGGACAGCTCTCCTTCTCCAGGGAGGGGGGTTTCGGTGGTCAGCGCTAGCCGGCACCTAGCAGTGGCTGGGGGCTGGTGCACCGATGCGGCAAGACGGGGTTGGGAGCAGCGCAGATGATTGACAGTAGCATGCACGGGAGCACAGTGCAGTCTCAAGCATCATTGCATGTGCCATCTCAGCAAGAAGGAAACCAGGAAAAAATGCTCCACAGAGGATGAAGGGGGAGCTCACAGGCCTCGCACCTAGCCAGCCACAGCACAGGAACACCTGATCTGGTCTTGGAGGGGAGGGCCCCCTCTGACTCCACCAGGGGGTTAAGCCCTGGGGCCACTACTGTGCCGGCTGGCGGACACCGGGGTGACGGGGCTGGGGCTCCACCAGATTGTGAGGGCTGTTGGGGCAGAAGTATAAACAATCTAAAAAAAAAATTATTTTCAATTTTTACATACATTTTACATAAAAGGATCATGGAGGACCAGGTCTGGGTTTTTATTTGAAAGCTGCTGCCATGTTCGCTGGATCAATAATGAAGAAGCAGGTTAGTAATGGGTTTGAACACTGCGGCATGCACTTCGGTCAATTGATTCCGGTCGACTTTTACCAAAGCAGCACAGGTCAGGCTTCAGTTAAAAATAATGATGTAGGGAATTGGCTACTTTCATTCTGTAAGATAGTGTGTGTGTGTGTGTGTGTGTGTGTGTGTGTCTGGGGGGGGGTCAGGTGAATGATGATGAGACTGCAGATCAGAATTTTTTTTATCTGGTTGGCAGATATGGATCTTTCTGGCTGTGCAGCATCCGTGACAGCCCAACTAGCACTGACTGCCAGATTATGCAAGCAATGACACACGACGAGGTGTGGGTCACGTGCTGATGAAACACGCCCAGGAGTGTGTACTAAGGCACGAGGCGCTTGCACTGAGTGCCTTATGCCCCTGTGCGTGTTCTTATCAGCACGTAACCCACACCTCGGAGTGTGTTATTGCACTTATAAAATGGGCTGTAAGTAATTATAGAAAAATAAAAGAAAGTGAGATATAGTAAAATATAGATTTCACTAAGGCACATACCATGGTAAAAGAATAGTAAAAAGATAGTCCCTTGCAAAGGTCTTCCTATGTATTTATAAGGTAGAAAGCTATAAAAATATTATACAGTGTATCTAAGCTTGTTCTGTCCCCCCCCCCCAAACTTTATTCATTTTAAGGTTTTCTTCTTTTGTTTGTTTGTTTTTTGTCGCTTTGCCGCTTCATTCATAGCGAGCATGTCCGTTTGTGGCCACTGTCTGGAGCGCTTTCTATTTTTTACAGTTTTAAAACTGCGAGTACCAGTGCATTTCAAGATTTTTTTATCTTTATTTTACTGCTTTTGTTTTAGGGTTGTATTTATGGAGAGGGGTCTGGACTTGCTAAAGAGAAACCGGTAACTGTTACCGAGCGGCTCTGTGAAGAAAGATCGCGTTCGTGTCATGAGTTGGAGGTTCGTTTCATTTTTAAATATTTATGCTTCTGCTGTTATGTAGTTTTGGTAGACAATTGTAAGCTTGATTGAGACTGTCAGGAGAAGGGATTTTTGAATCAAGCACGTCACTTGTGGTTTCTGTGTCTGTCCCACGGCTTTCCGACTGATGGTGCAGTCTTGCCGTGATTGTTAGCTGAGCACTTTTGGTGGAACAGCAGTGGCACGTAGTGATTTGGACCTGTACTGTGTCTTTCTTGGCACAAGTAGTGCCCGTTGAAGAAATACATGCTGATAAGGACATGGCTGGAAATGCTTTCCAACCAATCAGCATTTAGGATTTCTTGTACCCATTTTATAAAGAACAATAACGAATGTGAGACAGCATTTGAAACCCAGCTTCTATGGAAAACGCAGGCTTGCAGGACAAAGGCAGTCCACCTTTAATGTGTACAAATCCTTTGAAAATGGAGCCTTGTGTTAGCAAAACATTTAAACATGATCCCTTATTTGTGTACAGAGACAGCACCCTTCCACTTTGGGTCAATTTCTTGTACACTGGTCTCTCAGAGTGTCAGAGGTAACATTTTCCAGCCCTGTCTCTATCATCTCCTTACTCACTCACCAGGAACCTCCTTTGGCCTCTTTACTGTTCCCTAAGGCCAACAACTCTCTAGAAGTGACCTGCTATCTTCAATTCCACACCTGCATGGAGGGGCCTTTCTGTAATTTTCTCTCCTTCCTCCTAGGAGGATGTAGAGGTATGTAAATTCCTGCTGTAGTGTTGTCACTGGTATTACTTGATACTTGTAACCTAAGTTTTTTTTTTCATATAGATTCTTCTGCTTTTCCTTGGCAGTCTGGATGGCTGTATCAGCCTGTCCCCATAGTACTGCAATTGTCCTGAGTTTCTGTCTGTTCCCCTTTCCCCGAGACCAGGCAGGCCGCCGGTGCCAGCTGGGAGAGCTTCATTAAGCGCCATCCTCCAGTGTTTTCCTCCTAGTTTTCTCCCCTGGGCCAGTAGATGTGTAATGAGTGTGCAAGCACATTCTACCTCCAAGGAGGCGCTCCAGTATTCTGAACGCTGGCCCTTCCCTGCATCTGCGGGGCTCGCATGCACCACCATGTGGCTTCTGCAGGTGGAAGTTGAGCGGTGAGTCATGAAACCCTCCCCCCCTCCCTGAGGGAGAAGAGCTGTCCTATGGATGCTCAATCGTGCCTCTCCTGGCCAAGCCCCTGAGTGACCCGAGTCCGTTCCTGAACTCAGGTCCTCGGCATGGCAGCTGGGAGGCAAGGATGCCTCATCCCTCTGCACCACTGGGTCAGCTTATTGTAACCCAAACTTTGACATGGATAACTGTAACTAATGTTTGACCTGACTGTAAATTATTTCTCTCAATATCCCTATAATAATTGTATTTGCTATTTTGATGTCTTTTAAATAAAAAAAAATTTGTTATGTAACTGCACAAGCTTTCAGGGATGCCACGGGACATACACTTTGGCTCAACTGGCCTATTCACCCCCCATTTATTTTAATAGACAAACTTCTACATGAAATTAATGCACGTGATTAATCCAGCAGATGGACCTCACTTGCATCCTTTTCCCTTATTAGTGCTCATCAACCACACTGCCACCTGTGCAGTCCTTTTCCTCCCACTCCAGAGGAGAAGAGCATAATGTGAGATGCTGCATCCTTTTCCTGCAAGCTCTTCTGGCCAGTGTCAGAAATATCTTACAAATCCTATAGATACATGTATTATGCGAAGGCTGATTACTGAGCATGTTCTTTTTATGCCTTGCCATTTTTAGTTGCATTTATGTCTCAGATTGTCTAAATGAAAATTTAAAAGTACACATATTAATCGCTTTCTTCGAAACTTATTGAGACTGCTCAAGTTGTGTCGGCTCTAAGGCTCACACCTGTTTTGTCAGAATAAAAAGAATGATTCAGTAATTCCTTGACTTTTTTTATTTTTACAATTTATTTTCCCAGGATTGCACAGCACAAGTGCAATTTCTGATTTTCAAGAGGATCCTGCTTCTATCCTGTTTTACAACTGGGTGGACTGCAGCGCAATTGATTCATTTCTCAGGTTATAGAGTGGCATACTTTCCAAGACTCCTTATTTTCAGGGCGTTTTCTTGATTTTGGCCTTTTTTACATTCTTCCTGCTTCATGTAGTATAGTACCAGTCCATGCCCCTAAAATCATCAGAACCAAAAGAACAAACTGTTCCTCCTGTAATTAATAACTCTTACAATGAATTTCTTCTACCTTTTATTATGCTTAGTTTTGCATATACATTAGGGCTTTATGAAAATCCCCCTGATTTTAGAGGTCAGAATCAGGAGACATCCCTCACGCAAGGCGTCTGGACTTGGAAGCTCTGTGGTGGAAGCTGCACTTGGATCTTATGGCTCCGAGGTCTGTGTTCTGGCCACATGCCCCCACTGCCCTTTGTTCTGTGTATGGAATAAAGTATGGCTGATTAGTGGCAGCAGTGACTTCAGAGGTGTGTACAGACCTTGGGGTCACCCATGGGAACTAATCCTCCAGCGCTACTTTGAGGTAACTGAGCCCATACTGCATGGGACAGAGACCCTTCTGATTAAAATCCTTACTAGATTACAACATTGTGTAATTCTGCCTCATGCAGTCAAGGAAGCTAGCTGATAAGCACACGGCTTGCGATGATTTTTGAATTCATGCAGCCTACTGTAACTGCTCTAAGTGATAATACAAAGCTTCTTAATGAATGGTGATCTTTTTGCTGCTTTGCTCTTTCTCTTACAATAACCCCCTTCTGCCACTAGATGTCTCAAGAGCACACAAATTCACGAATGGCACTTGCCTGAATCCCTTCAACATGTGGTGCAGAATTACTGTACTCAGCCATGAGAACTACAGTATTCACAAAAACATTTTCAGTTATGCAAACAATCAAAGTGAAGGTGATGGGAATGTACAGAATGTATGCATGGGTCTCATTCTAGGTACTTACACTCAGGCAGGGGTGGCTCCACAGTTTGTTCAAGGGGGAAGAAATTATCCTAGAAAAATGGACGCTGTTCTGTTTTAAAAATCAAATTATGCTTACAAAGCTACTGTTTGCTGGCCTAAGGGGACAGTGAGTGCTTCTTTGCTAGTTAACTGGATCTGTGAATGCACTCAGGTGCTCTGATATGGTGTGAGTTAAAATGGATGGAACAGCACTACATTAAATTCAGGGGTGTGGCCTGGCTGAGGACCAGGATGGTTGTTTGAGCTGAAAGCTCTGTGGAAATCTACCCTACATCTTTTTACATCCTTGCTCTAAAACTAAAATCAATGGCTGTTTTTAGTATCCTAGATCTTCTATATGGTGCTGCAAACTAAATCGACTCGATAGACGTTACCAAACTATCTGGGCCTACTGAATCTCAGTTGTGGCCTACCGTAAGTGCAGGAGCAGGAGACCAGCTGGATGACATGATCAGCACTATGACAAACCCGCCATCTCCGCCCCAGAAGCCCATGACAGAAGCCCTGCTCTATGAACTTAAAAATGAAGTCCAGGCAGGTTTTGAAAATCTTTAATACCCAGCTTACCTACCTTAGGTGCACAGTAAATGGCCAGGGGAGATGGCAGAGGTGCACTGTAAGTGCCTGGAGGAGTTGAAGTCCTGCCTGGGGGGGAGGAGGAGGAAGGCCAGACTAAAGAACTCACAATGAACTCTTAGCGCTCAAGCAAGTTACTGAGCTATCTAACATCCTTGATGATCATGAGAACCATGAACACTGGAATAATGTTCATGTCACTGGCTTACCCGAGGGTCTGAAGGGGGAGGACCCCATGGCCTGCTTTCCCAAATCATTGCCAGAGGTCCTGGATCTGGAACGATATGTCATCCTGGAAGTTCAACGGGCCCACTGATCCCCAAGAAAGAAACTGGGACCAACAGAGAGACCCAGGCACTTCCTGATCAAATTCTTACATTATCCTGACTGACAGAAGGTCTTGCAGGCACTGTGCCAGAAAGTCCACATCCATGTTAAAAACCAAGTAGTTAGCTTTTATCCGATTATAGATGCCGACTGCAGACACTGTGCAAGGAGTTCAATCCTATCAAGAAGAGTCTGCATGAGTATCCTAGATCTTCTATATGGTGCTGCAAACTAAATCGACTCGATAGACGTTACCAAACTATCTGAGCCTACTGAATCTCAGTGGTGGCCTACCATAAGTGCAGGAGCAGGAGACCAGCTGGATGACATGATCAGCACTATGACAAACCCACCATCTCTGTCCCAGAAGCCCATGACAGAAGCCCTGCTCTATGAACTTAAAAATGAAGTCCAGGCAGGTTTTGAAAATCTTAATACCCAGCTTACCCACCTTCGGTGCACAGTAAATGGCCAGGGGAGAAAGCAGAGGTGCACTGTAGGTGCCTGGAGGAGTTGAAGTCCTGCCTGGGGGGGAGGAAGAGGAAGGCCAGACTAAAGAACTCATAATGAACTCTTAGCGCTCAAGCAAGTTACTGAGCTATCTAACATCCTTGATGATCATGAGAACCATGAACATTGGAATAATGTTCATGTCACTGGCTTACCCGAGGGTCTGAAGGGGGAGGACCCCATGGCCTGCCTTCCTAAATCATTGCCAGAGGTCCTGGATCTGGAACGATATGTCATCCTGGAAGTTCAACGGGCCCACTGATCCCCAAGAAAGAAACTGGGACCAACAGAGAGACCCAGGCATTTCCTGATCAAATTCTTACATTATCCTGACTGACAGAAGGTGCCAGAAAGTCCACATTCATGTTAAAACCAAGTAGTTAGCTTTTATCTGAATTACAGCTGCCGCCTGCAGACACTGCGCAAGGAGTTCAATCCTATCAAGAAGAGTCTGCATGAGAACCATTGGCAATCTGCTTATATGTTCCCTTCTCAGCTGATTATTCCATTAGGACCTTCCTCTGAAATCCTTCCTCCAACTGGATTTCACTGAGGACTTTCTGGAGACTGAACTTGCTATGAGGGAGGGCAGATTGGGCCCATGTCAGCCGGGCCCTATGGCCTGATTTTGAGGCCTGGCATGGATGCCACAAGATGCTGCAGAGTAAGTAACAGGCCCGGGGGGGGGGGGGGGGCTCATGTTTTTCCTAGGCACTATCTGGCTCTACACACTATTGGATTAACTGGATGCCAGCATGTGACTGGCTTTTCTGACTGTTCTGCTACTTGAGAGCCTCAGATATAAGACAAATAATTAACTTTGTGTTGGGCGCTCCCTCTGGTGGGCCCCGTCCCTAAATGACCTCAAACTGCAATGTAAATCTGCCATGGCAGGATAAGAGACCTGGTGGGGCTCAACCTGAGAGCTCTGATATGTGTGTGTTTGTGTGTGTGTGACTCTAGACTACAGGAACTACGAGAATTCCACCAGGACACCAGCTCACCCTTAAAGCCCACTGTGTGGAAAGTTGTTTGGACATTTTGTTTTTGTCCTTTTTACTTTTAAGTTCTGTAGTCTTAACTACATTAACAGTTTTCACTGCACAATGCTCTGAGCCAGACTTCCTGATGGTAGCCAAGCGTGCAAGACAGCACTGCTTTCTTCTCATACTACTGGAACGATACTCGTTCAGGGACTGCATGATGAAAATTGACTGCACAGTCTGTGCTCATCCTGTTTTCTTTCCTAGGCACTAATCTTGATGGAACTGAATATGTCCCTGAACTGTCTGAGCCATTATAGTCAATGCTGTGACTTGCATATACTGACTGCAGTTTGGGGGGAGGGGGGTTTGGACCACAGGAGGCCTAGTTCTGGGGTCCCTTGGCTGGGCAATCACCACCTAACTATTTAGTGGATAGTTGGTTTAAATGGTGCTGAAGGAACTTCTGATATTTTGTCATTACTTGAGGTCATGTGTCAGTTGGATGCGGACTGCTGGCTCTGTGGCCTAACTTGTCACTGAGCACATATATGCAAACTGCTGAGCTAGTATGGCAGGAGACAGTATCTCCCTCTCTTTGATGCCTCCATGGAGATTTCTGCTTCTTTACTCTACCTAAAGTGTAAAACTCCCAAATCAGCTCATTCTGCTAAATGAGCAAGAGGTATGTGGATCCTCTGCAATCCTGGATGTGGGAGGAAGGAGACTGGCAGTCGACTTGTTGAGCCAGTGGCTCAGGTTACTCCCAGGGGTTCAAAGGCGCTTTCTCAGTGGGTTGGGGAGGGAGGGAGGAGAGGTTGTCAAGTTCATTGAAGTAGTTATGTTTAGATTTTTGTGGTTGTTTTTTCAATATATAATGTTATTGCCAATTCTGGTGGATGCCAGGGGTGGGGGGAGCACTGCTCTGTTAGCTGGGCATTTGAACCTTTGGCCCAAAATAACAATAGCTACTGATCTTAATTAGTGTCCTAATGTGGACTATAAATTGCTTGAATACTGTAATGAAGCAAAAGAATATCTGGGCTTATGCTAAAAAGGTGCAGTGAGATGTGATCATTTTATAGGAGACATATGATTGGGGAGGAGGCCCTCAAACTGGAGCGATCATGGGAGGCGGTCCTCCTACATTCCCTTTCCAGTTCTGAAGCCCATAGGGAGGCCATATGAGTCTGCCCGTGGCTTTTGGTTGCCCTGGTTAGGCAGCTGGCAGATACTCAGGGGAGATACTTGTCATGTGTGGCTAAGGTGGGGGTGAGCTTTTAACCATTGTGGCAATCTATGGCTCTAATTTTGACCACCCAGATGTTTTCCACTCCCTGGCCCTTACACTGATGGACTTCCCAAGCCCCCAATTCTAGGGAGTACTTTAACACACCCTGGGACCCTGTCATAGACCACTTTGCTCCCCTTACCCACTCACCCCCAAAGAGCTCACAGGCCTGGAGGCAGCCTGCTTCAGAGCAATCCCTTATAGATGTGTGGCATTACCACCCCTCAAATTATTGTTTTTTTCTTATGCCCATAAACTCTACAGCTGGATCAACTCAGTGCACTTTCCTCATCCTTACTGCATTGCCTGGAGTCTGCCTCCAATGGTCCCATTCTGTACATGGATCATGCTCCTCTGCTTGTCACTCTGGGGGAGGGGGGTCCCACCACTTCCATCAAGCAGTGGTGGCTGGACCCTAGACTCTTGGTGGACCCTGGATTTAAATCCAGAATAGCTGCAGCACTGCATGAATACTTCCACAAAAAATCCCAAGGGGGACACAACAGCTTCCATTAGGTAGGAGACAATGAAGGCATTTTCCAGAGGCATTGTAATCTCTGGGGTGGCATACAAAAGGGAAACCAAGGAGAAATGAGAGCTAGAGTACAGGGTGGTGGCTCTTGAAAGCAACCACATGGCTAGCCCATCTTCGACATTCCTCCATGACCTGACATTCTCTGCATCATGGAATCATGGCTATCTGCCAAAATCCCTTACTCCTCCCTTGCCATTCCTGACTGCAACTTATTTCGCCAGGACTGGGGCAAGTGAGGAGGGGGCGTGACACTATACGTCGGGCAATCATTTCAGTGCTCTACCATTTTCAATGAATCTTGTCATTCTTCCCAGAAATTAATTGTGGCACACCTATCCTTTCCCTCCTTCATCCCCCTCTACATAGGGGTTCTACATGCCCCAAAGACCTCGCCTGACTCCATCGTCAAGGCCATCTCCTCAATCTCCTCCATAACATCAAACGGCGAACTTGTGCTTCTAGGTGACTTCAATCTTGACTGGCTCTTCTCCTCTGCCAAACCCACCACCTTAAGGACTGAACCTCTAAATCTCTTATCCGGGAACCTACCCACCTAAACCATCAGTCACAAAACCACACCCTTCTGGATTGAATCTTATCCGCCCACCCCCATCATATCTCTGCCTCAGGCATTTTCTCCAACGCCCTTAGTGACCACTGTGTTACTTATTGCATTTGTAAAATCCACTCCCTGCTCTCCCATCCCAAATTCATCTGGTCTCACCCACTAGACCTCCTAAATGACCTTGACCTACAGCAAGACCTCACAAACACATATTGGTTACCAGTCTTTTCCGCATCTGATGTAGACATCGCTCTATCCCAGTTCTGCGGTATCTTCCGGTGTAACTGGGACCTACATGCCCCACACAAGAAAGTCAGGGTAAAACACTTCCATCACCCCTGAATCACTCCTGACCTTATCGCCCTGTGTCATTCCAGGGACAAGTCATGGAGACTGTACAAAGCCTCCCATGCCTCTTGGGATCTACATGCTTACAGACATCTTAGAAATAAATGCGCTAAGGCCATTCGGCAATCTAAATCTTTTTATTTTAAAGCGCAGTTCACACAGAACCAAAACCCCCATGCATCATTCAGGAAGACAATCAACTCCCTTCTTGACCTGCCCTATAAAACAGGCATGCACGGCCCTTAATATAGGTGGCTGTACTGTCTCAGATCCTGTCTCCGTGGCTGAGCTCTTCAATAAGTTTTTCATCTCCTGTGCCCTCCCGATCCTCCCCTTCCCCAACTTGACGGTACCATCCTCCCCATCCTCCAGCTTCCTTTTTCCGCCTTTCACACCAAGGGAGGTATACAATGCACTCTCCTTCCCTAGCACATCCAAATCCAGCCCCAACAGCATTCACCCCAAACTACTCCGTATCTCTGACCCACTATCGTGGCCCCCTTGACTCACATATTAAACCTCTCTCTAGCCACAACCACTGTCCCCAAAGCCTGGAAAATTGCCAAAATCATCCTTCTGTACTAAGGCGGTGATCCCTCCATACCAGGAAATTACAGGCCTATTTCGCTCCTCCCCACCCTTGCCAAAGTCCAGGAAACCCTCATACTGTCCAAACTGTCAGAATTTCTTGCTTCCAAATGTTCCCTCTCACCTGTACAGTCACGTTTCAGAAAACACCACTCTACAATCACCACCCTTATTCATGTAACCAACTCCATCCTCTGTACCGTGGACAACAGCCAAACCACTGCCACCATATTCACAGACCTGGCTAAAGCCTTTGACTCTGTTTCCCACCCGCTGCTGCTCTGCAAACTTAGTTCTTTTGGCATCGCCCATGCTGCTGTCACCTGGTTCCATTCATACTTCCACAATAGACAACAATATGACCAAATAGGTGACACTCTCTCCACTCCTCTCCCTATCTTATCAGGTGTCCCCCAGGGCTAAATACTTGGTCCCATCCTCTTCTCTCTTTTCATAAAATACCTTCCCTCCACCTGCCTCTCCTCCAGTGTGCATCTTTAAGCAGATGACATTATCATTTTTGCTTCAGGCCCCTCCTACGACAGTGTCCTACCCAATCTCCAAAATTATTTCAGCAGAGTCCAATTCTGGTTTCATGAGAACCTGCTTACTCTCAATGCAAAAAAAAAAAAGGTCACCATGGTCTTTGGCTCCAGACAGAAGCTTGCTACCCTCCCAGCCCCCCCAGCGATCACCACCCTGGATGGCTGACCCTGAGCTTGTCCCGGCTTTCAAGTACCTGGGAGTATGGCTGGACAGCCACCTCAACTACTCCACTCATGTAGATGCCATTTGCACTAAACTCCGGCCCAAATTTGCCATCCTCTACTGCCACAAAGACAGCTTACCCATCCCCATCTGTTGTGACCTCATATGTAAAACTATCTTGCCCATAATAGATTATGCTGACATAGTCAATGGAATTGCCCCAGCCTCCTCTCTCACTCCAAACTAGACATCATCCTCAACTCTTTCTGCTGCTTCACTACTTCCTCCCCCCCTCACTCACTCACCACTGCCTACTCCATGCTACACTCTCCATTGCTCTCCTTTCCCACAGGAGAAACATCCACAGCACCTCCTTCATAGCTAAATATTGGCTGGGATCCCTTCCCCCCTACCTCACTTCCCACCTTACCCCAGCCACCTCCCTAAGCTACTCTCTTCACCACAGGGACCCACGCACCTTCCACCTGCCCCACCCACACACTCTCATGGGCCAAGCTGCCTTTTTGTATCATCTCCCCTTCTCTGGAATAAACTTCCCTCCAACCTTCGTCTGGCCCCTTCTCATCCTGCCTTTACTCAACTCCTCAGGCTCCTACCCACCCCACGCTGCCCTAATTGCTCCAATGTTCCCTGCAGCAGCAGAGGTCCCCCCACAGCCTCTACTTACTCACCCTAACCCCTGTTAGTAACCTTGCTTCATTACGTTCATTTATCCTGCATGGAAATTAATTGTACAATACTATTATTGTGTTGTTCACTTTGTAAAGATGTCTGTACATATTGCTTGCATTTGTAAAATGTCTATACATACTGTTGTACTTCCTCTAGTTGTTACTCTCTGTCTCTTACTGTACACTCTGTACCTGGGTCGCACCTGGAAACGAGCCTCGGCTCAGTGTGCTTTTACCGGTCATCAAGATTTTAAATAATAAAATAAATAAATAAATAAATAAATAAGCTTCACTTAGTGAAAGGGAGACTTTACTAAATTGTCTAGCTCACCTGGAGGGAAATATTCTCCTGTGTCATGCCAGTTCCTATTTTGATAATGACAAGGGAGGTCCCTGGCTAATATGGCAACTTAAAAAAAAAGAGGTGGACAAGTCTATCTCCTGCATTAAGAAGGCTGCTGGGCCCCTATCAGCTAAACAGGAGGATATACAGTAGGGAGGGAGTTCATGTGCTTCATGACACCCCTTGTCCAAGTGCTTTTCTAGACCACCTCCGCATGCCATCCCTTTCAGAAACTGACCAAGTCACCTTGGACACAATCTGCACTCAGAAGGAACTGACCCACGTGGTCCAGTCTCTTACATCTAGAAGGCCCAAATGGTATTCTTGCTGAATCCAAGAAATAGCGGACTCCTTCAATCTCGCATTCACTGATCTTAGCCATGTCCTTCCCCCCAACTTCTTTGACAACTCTGCCCAGCACTACCTCAATAATAAAATCAATCTCCACAGTAATACCCACCCCCATTCTTCTTTAAGAGGGTATCCATGTCTGAAGTTAAAAGATATCTTAAAGTGCTAAGCAAAGCCAATTTCAGCAGCGATACCCTTGACCTCAAACTCCTCTCTCTCTTTCCCTTGACTTTGTCCTACAACCTCTCACTAAACTTCTGAGTCTTTCACTCTCATAAACAATTCCCCCAGCTCTGGAAATCAGCAGTGGTCACACCCATTCATAAAAGTGGTAACAGGTCTCTTCTCTCTAACTACTGCCCTATTGCTATCCTCCCATCACTCACCAAGGCATTGGAATGAATTGTAACTGACCAGTTGTCTGAACACCTCAACAATTACAACTGACTCTGCCCGCAACAACATGGCTTTAGAAAAGCGCATAGTTCTACCACCGCCCTGCTTGACTTCACCAGCCATATTCATAAGGCGATTGATACTGGCCACCTACTGGGTGCGGTGTTCATTAATTTAACTAAGGCATTTGACACCGTGATCCACCAGCTCCTGCTTCACTCACTCTCCTCCCTTGGACTATCTAATGATGTAACCAAATGGTTTGAAAGCTACCTCTCGGCAAGGAGCCAAAAAGTCAAATTCATTGACTCTCTCTCAAGTGCCTTTCCTGTCCGCTCTGGTGTACCCCAGGGTTCCATCCTTGGCCCTATAGTTTTCAGCCTTTTCGTCAATACTCTTATTGCAGCTTGCAATAATAACTAATACTCTATGCCGATGATGCAGTCCTCTTTTCCTCCAATACTGACCCCGTCTCGCTCTTCAAGGTGCTACAGACGAACTTCAGCTTAGTTGAAACCTGGCTTCTCCAACATAAGCTGTTGATGAATTACATAAAAACAAAGTCCATGCTGTTCCATAGCTCTCACAACAAATACAGATCCATAAACTTCACCATACATAATGAACTTGAACAGCCACTTGAGAAAGTTCAGGAGTTTAAATTCCTTGGTATTATCCTTGATTGCATGATGTCTTTCAGCTCTCTTGATCACATCTGAAAATCAGTCAACTCAAGAATTGGGGTCCTCTAGCGCCACTGTCGCTGTTTTACCCAAAGAAGCTATGTGTGCAGCCATAACTGCCTCAGTCCTGCCCATCACTGATTATGGGCTTGACTTCTTTGGGGCTGCCATTGATACCACCCTAAAACGGGTCAAGACAGCCCTTAACAAATGCTGTAGACGTCTCACTGGCACAGGGAAGCATACGCATACCTGTGATCTCTACAAGCAATCCAACTGGCTCAATCTAAATAGTAGACTTGCCTACTGGCTAAGAAAATTTGTCTTAACCTCACACCCCCTGCAACTCATGCCTTAATGTTGCCCGCAGTCACTGCACATTTTACATGCAGTTCCCTCAAACCAACGTTTATCATTCCATTCTGCCGTACCAACCAGGCTCAATGTGCTTTCCACACAAGGACCCCCCTGCTGCTAAACAACCTTCCACCTGAAATTGCAGCTGAAAACAAGCTTGGCCCATTCTAACGTAAACTCTGCCAGCACCTCACTGACCTCAGCAGTTGTGATTGCTCTGCCTAGGCTTTCGGCTTTGTTTCACCTCTTCCTCCTCTTCTCTCCTCCCTTGCTACCCTCCCCACTTCTCTCCACCCCTCTATCCCCTGCTACTCCCCATCTCTCTCCTATCCCTCACCTACCATTCTACCCCCTCTCACCTCCCACCTACCGTTCCACCCCCTCTCCCGCTCCTCTCCTCCTGTCTCCCCTCCCTAGCACCCTATCTTTTGTTGCTCCACCCCAGACTACCTAGCACTTATCTTTCTGTTCTTGCACTTACGACAATGTCAAATCCTTGACTGCCTACTCTCCTTTTCCCCACCCCTCCTCCTCTTATCACCACCCCTTGCTCCACTTATGTCACCCCTAGGATGGTTTTCATTTGTATCTGTGTCTTGCTATATATACACATGTATTGTTAATTGTGTATTGTTATTTGGCACTGACTGTTTGCTACTGTGCTAGTCTATACACATGTACTGTTTTTTGCTACTAAGTTAACCTCCTGACCTGTATCGTATCTTACCACTGCTTGCTTCTATGTTAACTTCCTGACCTTGTATTGTATCTTGCCATTGTTTTTCTTGCACCCATTGCTGATGCGGAACCTTTGTAAATGAACCCTTGGTTCAAAGGTATTTGTAATGGGCAGACTGGGTGGGCCTTGCGGTCATTATCTGCCGTCAACTTCTATGTTTCTATGTAATCTAGTAATAAATAAATAAATAAAATCCTATAAGGGATTTGAGGATCTCCTGAAAGGGCCATTCTTGGATTTGGCCTTGAAGTCCTTTGAACGAGGGACTCTTCCTGAATCCCTCACTCTGGCGACCATCATAGTCTTCCCCAAGCCTGGCAAGGACTCCACTCTATACTGATCTTATTGCCCTATATCTCTGCTAAATTCAGACTATAAGATCTTGACTAAGCTCTTGGTGGGCAGCCTGGAGGTGGGGCCCTGCTAAGTTTAATCCACCTGGACCAAAGAGGATTTGTTAAGGGGCATCAAGCTAAGACTAACCTAAGGCTGTTCTTGAACATTATTTGGAGATGGTCCAAAGGTGAGGCGGTATGTGTTCAGCCCCGCCTCATGGTCCTTGATGCTAAGAAGGCCTTCGATTGGGTTGAGTGGCCCTTCATGTTCTCCACACTCGAGCACTTTGGAATGGGCCCACATATATGCTCCTGGATAGCCACTCTATACAATGCACCTAAAGCCCAAATTCTAACCAGTGGTTTTCTATCCCAGACCTTGTCCCACATCTGAGGCATCTGTCAGGGATGTTCCTTTCCCCCTTATTGTACGTCCTTAGTATCAGACCCTTGGCTATAGTGCCCCATCAACATCTGGACATCTGTGGCCTAGATATCTAGGGGGTGAATCATAATATAGTATTATTTATCAATGATGTTCTATTGTATTTGGTTGACCACCAGAAGGCTTACAGACCCTCTAGGCATATTCCATGCCCTATGGACCTATGTTGGTACATAAAATTAATTGGGGAAAATGTGAGTGGCTCCCACTGGGAGTGGGACCACATGCTCCACTAAAAGTCACCAATGCAGAGTTAGCTCCAGCCTCTAAACTTAAACACCTCAGGGTCCTTCTACCGAGAAAGCTCTCAACCCAGGGTTCCTTGAATCACCAACACTTACTCATTAAGACCAGGCAAGATTGTGAGAGAAGGAGTTTCCTGCCCCTCGCCCTTACAAGGTGCGTCATTACAGTGAAAATATCCATCCTACCCCAGCTACTTTACATGTTTCAGGTCCTCCCGATACACCTCCCTCTGAAGTATTTTGCTTCTATAAGAGGTTGCCTTGTGTGTACTTGGCATGGCAGAAAGGTAAGGGATAGGCAGGCTGCTCTATGGCACCCCACCACTCAGGGTAGTCTGGGTCTGCCTAACTTTCCCGTCTACTACTTTGTGGCCCAGCTGGTATTCCTGAGAGATGCATAAACTTTGGGGAGGGAGTGCCCACATGGGTGGACATGGAGTGGGAGCCCCCCTGTGTGGCCAAATACTTGTGCAGTTACTGGCCACAACCCTGCAGCATACAGAGAATAATGTAATTGGTGTTGTACATTACAAGTTTTTTTTACACATGCAAGGTGTGTAATTCCATATAAACCATGAGAGTGAAGCACAAGTGGTTTGTGATGGCATTACACACCAAGCTGACAGTTGTCATTCTCGCTGTTTGGTTGCTGTCAGCTCCACTTCTCAGTTACAAAAAAAAAAAAAAGAGAAACTCAGGTTTTAAATATCATTTTGGAGAAGTGATATTAAGCTAAAATGACTTTTAAACAGTTACTGAGTGATGATGGATTGTGTGTGTGTGTGTGTGTGTGTGTAGACAAGAGGGCTACTCTCAGTTTCACAACACTACTCCTTATTGTCTGTCTGACACCCATGCTACAGTAACTGTCCAGTTATTATGGATGGAACCCTTTTATTATGGATGGAACCTGGTCGTTTTCAATGGAACCTAGTTATTATGGCATCAGAAAGTGGTATCTGTCCAGTCAATAAATAGCATCAGCAGTAATTATAGCTTTTTAAAACACATCCCCAACCCCTTTCTGAGAGCAATGGCCTGGGCCTGCTTGTCTGCCCATCAGATCACAGACAATCCCATGTCCATCTCCTGGGAAGCCAATATTGAGAGGTCCCTCTGGGGGCATGTTGCTCCACCAGACTGGGTTGAAGAGGTCCTGGAAACATGGAGGAGAAAAGGGCTCCAGGTTCTGGGTTCTCGATTTAAAGAGGGCAAGTTTTTTTCATTCAAGCAACTATCCCTCAGATATGGGTTAACCTAGTTAACTTTTTCCTTTACCTACACGTGTGCCACATACTAGAAAATGCACAACAGCTCCTCACTAGTTTCATGCAGCATTCCCCAGAGAGACTGGAAAAAGGCAAAAGTGATCCTATTCTACAAGACTGGTAGCAAAGAGGAAGCAGGGAACTACTGCCCAGTTAGTCTCACCTCAGTGGTGGGAAAGTTGATGGAATCGCTGCTCAAGGAAAGAATAATAGTATTTCTGGAGGAAACTGAACAGCAGGATGCCAAGCAGCATAGGTTCACAGCAGGAAGGTCTTGCCAGACAAACCTGATTGAGTTCTTCGACTTAGTTACTAGGGAGGTGGACCGGGGGCGTGCCATGGATGTCATCTACCTAGACCACAGTAAAGCCTTTGATTCTATCGTACATAGAAGCCTGCTAAATAAACTCAAGAATACAGGAGTAGGGAAGGAAGCGGTATCATGGGTAGGAATCTGGTTTCAACAGTGAACCCAAATGGTGATGGTAAATGGGGCAGCATCAGAAGCCAGGGAAGTGACCAGTGGTGTGCCATAAGGGTCCATCCTAGGATCTTTGCTCTTCAATGTGTTCATCAGTGACATCACAGATGAGTTGGGCAGGAAGGTACAGGTATGTTTGTTTGCAGATGACACGAGGCTCTGCAACAGAGTGGATACAGCACAGGGGGTGGCGCAAATGAGAAGTGACCATCTCAAGCTCGAAAAATAGTCAAATATGTGACAACTAAAATTCAACGAAAAAAAATGCAAGGTCATGCATCTGAGTAAGAACAGCCCAGGTACCGCCTACCATCTGGGTGGGGGGAGGGAGACTAGCAATCACTCGGCAGGAACGAGATCTGGGAGTTATCATTTCAGATGATTTAAACGTGGGCAACCAATATGAAAAAGCAGCATTAAGGACCAGCAAAATGCTAGGATGCATAGGAAGGAGCATCTCGAGTAGAAGAAGGGAGGTGATCCTGCCACTGTACAGGTCCCTGGTGAGGCCCCACCTTGAGTACTCCAGTTCTGGAGGCTTTACCTCAGGAAGAACATCAACAGACTGGAGACTGTGCAGAGGAGGGCAACTAAAATGATTCACAGTCTCCATGAGTTGTCTTATGAACACAGATTAAGGGAGCTCAACATGTACTCCCTGGAGCGGTGCAGAGATGGGGGGACATGATTGAGGCATTCAGTGCCTAAAGGGTATAAACAGAGTCCCCAATTAGGAGCCCTTTCTCATTAAACACTTGGAATGCACAGCTGGAAGAGGTCATCTCATTGAAGAGAGTGGGCAGCTTTAAGAGAGGCTGGGATAGGAATGGGGGAAAATAAGGATCATGGGTAGGGAGGATGGGAGGAGTGGGCAGGGAGGGCAGGGACATTAGCTCAAGCTGTGGACCCTGCAATACAAGCAAACTTGATGGACCAAATGGCCTTCGTCTGCTGGCTTCTTCATACGTTCGTATTAACAACTTCATGAGAACAAGAGTCCATGACATGAAACTTTGGAGGTAGATTCAGAGTTAACATGTGTAAGTTTTTCTTCACAGAAAGGCTGGTTGATCCATGGAATGTCCTACCCGCCAAAGTCATTGAATCCAAAACAGTATGGGGATTTAAATAAGCTTGGGATAGGCACAAGGGGATAGTGACAAAAAGTATCTGAGTAGGGAGGGTAGGATCTGGGCAGACTAGATGGATCTTTGGTCCCCATCTGCCATCACTTTCTATGTTTCTAAGAAATTATATTGTGCACCTGCATGGAGCAGAGACCCATTAAACAGTTCTATTCCAGAATCCTGGGAGACCTGCCTGTCCCACTACAACTGGTGCATGTAAAATGGGAGGGAGATTTTGGAGGAGGGACCCTCATGGAGGGGGACTGGAAGGCAGTTACTAAACTTATCAGTTCATGCTATGTGAGTAATCGTTTGAGACAGGTACACTTCAACCTTTTCCACAGGACATTCTTTACTCATAGCCCTAGCTCACTAAACAGACAATGCTAATTCAAGGCTCTGTCCAAAGTGTATGGTAAATGATAGTACATTCTTTCATATTGTTTTGGCAATGTCCAAAAATTCACCAATACTGTGCAGAGGTGGCCATGCTCTTGTCTAAGATCTTGAACTTCAAGCAAAGTTACCCAAAGAGAATCCTGCTGGGAATTGGACCGTGGGGCGAGGCGGGGGGGGGTTCAACCCAAATATATCACACCTTCTGGAAGCTGGGTATTAGGGCAGTGCAGGGACTGAATAGTATTTCCCAAATACTATGAACAGTAGGGCTTCTTAATATTTGGGAGCCCTTCTTGAATGGGGCACTCTTTGTATTTGGGAACTATTTTTCCTAATTGAAAATGGAAAAAACCCACAAAAACAACATTCTCCCACCATTGCCTCTCTTTCAATCACTACCCCCAATCCCTCTGCCCATTGTCTGCACCTGATCCCACCCTCTTCCCCTCCAGCACCCACACAATGTGTCAAATGTTATAGTCCATCTCACAGTAGCCAACCAGCACAACCTGTCCACCTTCATGGTCAGCTGCCATGTTGTTCAACAAAAAGTACTTGTTTATGCTATACAGAGTAAGTAGTCCCCCACCCACCCCCATCCTGACAGTATCCTTATTCCACCCTTCACCCAGCACCCAAGTAGCGGTGCTCCAAAAAGGCCACTGGCACAACCCGCCCTCCTCCATGACCGTCCACCTTCTAGTGAATGAACGTGTTCTCTTTGGCCCTGTAAAGCTCAGCAAATCATGTGATCAGCAGCTGGTTTTCTATAGAGATAGAGGAAGCATGTTCATTAGTGCAACACTGGCTGTGGAGGGCCGGACCAATGCTGGTTCATCCAGTTTGAGCGCCACTACTTGGGTGCTGGCGGCGGAGGGTGGAATAAGGATACTGCCAAGGTGGAGGGACAGGGGAATGCTTAGTCTGTCTAACACAAACAAGCACTTTTTGTTGAACAAGGCAGCCAGCCATGGAGGTTGGTGGGTCGTGCCATTCATTCACTGTGGGACAGACAATAACATTTAACATATTGTGTGGGTGCTGGGCAGGGAAGAGGGTGAGATCAGAGGCTGACAATGGGTGGGAGGATGGGGTAAATATTTAATGGTTGGGTGGAACACTAAGCAAAGTAAGGGTGGGAAAGTGTGTTCTTTTTGATTTTTTAAGCAGAGAGACATTTTAAATATACAAATACTGAATACCCAAATATTTGTCTTCCGAATACTGACTATTCAGGAAAAAGTATTCACACAGTCCTACTGGGTACAGTCGTGAGTAAAAAACAAACAAACTCTAGAACACATTAGAAAAGCCAGTGCTGCCCCTAGCATTGCTCAGTGGGTAACCTCCCTATCAGAATGTATGAAAATGGACAGGGCCCAATACACCTCTCTCAATAAGCTCCCTGCATATGAGTCAGTCTGGGCCACCATTAAAGCTGTGTTAGATGCACTATGGTTTCCAAATTTTTGACCAAATCCTCCTTGCTTTCCTGGGTCATTGCTGGTTAGGGGAACAGTAATAAAGCCCCATTAAATGTTTATATTATGTGTAGAGCCATATCTACTTCTGTGGTAATTTTCATAGTTGAATTGTTAACTTAGCCTGGGGACAGAGGTTGGAGGTCAGGCACTGCCCTCTCCCACCTTAGCCTACCCTTTCCAGTGTAATATCCACCTACATTATCTGCATTTGTATTTCTATTATCTCTGTAGCACCTGTCCATTGCTTGCCAATAAATAGAATTTCTCCCCCCCAAAAAAATAAATAAAAACAACACTACACTAAATTCATTAATTAGTCCTGAAACAAAACTGGTGCAATTGCTTTTGAACAGAACCAAACATAGAAACTTAGAAGCATAGAAGTTGATGGCAGATAAGGACCGCAAGGCCCATCCAGTCTGCCCATTTCTTTTTCTACCTTATGAATGTACCATTGGCTTTTGCTCTGTCAATGGCCTATCTATTCATATTGATCTGTATTGCTCTCTCATGCCTATCCCATAGCTGTTTGAAGCCCTGCACTGTATGCATATCCACCACTTCCTGAGGTAGGCCATTCTATGCATCCACCACCCTTTCTGTGAAAAAGAAGTTCCTCACATTACCTTTTAATCGGCCTCCCTCTAATTTCAAATTGTGTCCTCTTGTCCTGCTGTTTTTCTTATATTGAAACATGTTAGACTCTTTCACCTTGTTAATGCCCTTAAGGTGTTTGAATGTTTCGATCATACCACCCCTTTCCCTCCTTTGCTCTAGGATATACATATTGAGCTCCGTTAATCTGTCCTCATATGTTTTCTGATGCAGTCCCTACACCATGTTGGTTACCCTTCTCTGGACTGCCTCAATTTGGTTAATGTCCTTGTGAAGGTGTGGCCTCCAGTACTGCACGCAGTACTCCAGATGGGGCCAAATCAGTGTATTGTAAAGAGGGATTATTACCTCCCTCTTATGACTTGTGATACCCCTACTAATACACCCAACATCCCCCTAGCCTTACCTACTGCTTTTGTGGTCTACTTGGATGATTTCAGGTCATCGGTGATGATGATGCCCAAGTCACTTTCTTCCCTTGTGACTGCCAGCAACTTCCCTCCCAGCCTATAGATGGCTTCAGGGTTTCTCTTTCCTATGTCCATGATCTTGCACTTCTTTGCGTTAAACCCCAGTTGCCACTCTTTCAACCATTTTGCCAGTTTATCCAGATCTCTTCTCATTCTGCTCACCTTATCTGAATCATCTACTCAGTTGCAGATTATGGTATCATCTGCAAACAGACAAACCTTACCCTCCAGTCCATCTGCAATGTCACCGATGAAGGTATTGAAGAGGACTGGCCCCAGGACCTATCCCTGAGGTACCCCACTTGTGACATGCATCTCTTCTGACTATATACCATTTACCACCACTCTCTATTTTCTGCCCGTCAACCAGTCTGCCACCCAGTTGACCAACTTCTGACCCACCCCAAGCCTACCCAGCTTATTAATTAATCTTCTATGTGGAACAGTATCGAAAGCTTTGCTGAAGTCAAGGTAGGTGACAACAACTACTACCCCCTTGGTCCACCACTCTGATTACCCAGTCAAACAAATCTATGAGATTAGTTTGACAGGACCTTCCTTTTGCAAACCCATGCTGTCTTGGATCCTGTGCTCCTATGGATCCCAGGAGTTGCACTATCCTTTCCTTAAGGAGTGCCTCCATAATCTTGCCCACTACTGAGGTAAGACTGACTGGTCTGTAGTTCCCTGCCTCCTCTCTGCTACCACTCTTGTGGAGCAGGATCATATGAGCCCTTCTCCAGTCTTCTGGGACGGTGGACCTCTCCTGTGCTCAGAGACTCACTAAACAGTTCTGATAATGACTCTGCTAGTTCCACCCTCAGCTCTTCAGTCCCTTGGATGTATGCCATCAGGTCCCATTGCCTTGTCCACCCTGAGCTTATCGAGCTCTTGTAGGATCCTTTCTTTTATGAAGGGACTAGTGCATACCTCCCTCCCCCCATGTCCACGGTGCTAAGCTGTGGGCCCTGTCCTACCTTATCTTCAGTAAATACTGAGTGGAAGATTCTAGTTAGGATAAATGCTTTTATATGGTCCTCCTCCTCACATGCCACCTTATCCCCTTTGATCTTAGCAATACCCCCTCTGGACTTTCTCCTTTCACTAATTTAGCTACAGAAAGTCTTGTCACCTTTTTTTACTGTTTGTGCTAGTGATTCTTCGGTTTGGGCCTTTGCCAGCCTTACTGCCTTCTCTGCTTCCCTTAGGGAAGTTTGGTATGCCTCCCTATCTTCATCCCGCTGCATTCCCTTATATTTCCTGAAGGCCAGCCTTTTGGCTCTGACCTTTTCTGCTACTGTTTTTGAGAACCAAAGTGGTTTCCTTCTTCTTTTTCACTTCCTTTTCTCTCTAACACAATGGGATGTTGTTTCCCGTATTGCATCCTTAATGCTTGCCCACTTTGCCTGTACCCCCTCACCTGTATTTCTTTTTGCCAGAGCTAGCTTAACTCTGTTGGCCATCTTATCAAAGTCAGCTCCTCTGAAGTCACATATTTTTGCCTTGGAATGGGATGATCAGTCCTGGGGCCAGTCCTCTTCAATATCTTCATCAGTGACATTGCAGATGGACTGGAGGGTAAGGTTTGTCTGTTTGCAGATGACTCCAAGATCTGCAACAGAGTATAGTATCCAGATGGGGTGGGCAGAATGAGAAGAGATCTGGATAAACCGGCAAAATGGTTGGAAGAGTGGCAACTGGGGTTTAATGCGAAGAAGTGCAAGATTATGGACATAGGTAAGAGAATCCCTGAAGCCACCTATTGGCTGGGAGGGGAGTTTCTGGCAGTCACAAGGGAAGAAAGAGACTTGGGCATCATCATCACAGATGATCTGAAATCATCCAAGCAGACCACTAAAGCAGTAGGTAAGGCTAGGGGGATGTTGGGTGTATTAGTAGGGGTATCACAAGTCGTAAGAGGGAGATAATGATCCCGCTTTACAAAACACTGGTTAGGACCCATCTGGAGTACTGCGTGCAGTACTGGAGGCCACACCTTCACAAGGACATTAACCAAATTGAGGCAGTCCAGAGAAGGGCAACCAAAATGGTGCAGAGACTGCATCAGGAAACATATGAGGACAGATTAACGGAGCTCAATATGTATACTCTAGAGCAAAGAAGGGAGAGAGGTGATATGATCGAAACACTCAAACACCTTAAGGGCATTAACAAGGTGAAAGAGTCTAACATGTTTCAATATAAGAAAAACAGCAGGGCAAGAGGACACAGCATGAGATTAGAGGGTGGCCGATTAAGGGGTAATGTGAGGAAGTTCTTTTTCACAGAAAAGGTGATGGATGCATGAAACTGCCTACCTCAAGAAGTGGTGAAAATGAATACAGTGCAGGGCTTCAGACAGGTATGGGATAGGCATAAGGGAGCAATACAGATGAGTATGAATAGATAGGCCATTGACAGAGCAAAGGCCGATGGCACATTCATAAGGTAGAAAAAGAAATGGGCAGACTGGATGGGCCTTGCGGTCCTTATCTGCCATCAACTTCTATGTTTCTATGTTAAAAGTAATTGGTGCGGCGACCTACTTGCTAGCTTAAAGGGGCCTTGTTAAACTTAACCTACTTAGTTTCATAGTGCTTGGGCCTTGTGACTTTACTTTGTTAACTATGTATGTCATTTAAAATGCAAAGTCTGCCAAGTAAGATTTATTTGAGTGTGATGTTTCCCACCACCACCCTTTGCAAATTCTGTCATGAAAATATCACAAGATTTGTGAGAACTTGAAGTGTGTGTGTAGTAGTAGTCTCCTTATGTGCCATTGTAAGAGGGGTTTTATTTTGTGGTGTATGTAAGACTTGGCTGATAAAAATGTACATGGCTAGTTTGGTTATTATTACCATTGTGCTGCAATTTATTAGTCAGTAGTAATGCATAACACTGAGGAGCAATAATTTGTTGAAGCATTTGAGTGTATTTAACAAATATATGGTATGGATTTCAGGATTTGTCTGTTACCATGCAGGTACTTGAACAGAACTTTAGTAAAAAGTGTCTGAAGGTCTCAAGTCAGATGAAGGTAATAGGGGAAAAAATATATGAAACAAAAACACCTCTGCTCAATGCTGCCTCTGTACAGTTCAATGACTGTTGACTTGTGGTGGCAGCTCAGTTCACCCAGCCCTCACACAAGGTACCACCATAGTCTCGAAGATTACCCTAATAAAATATATATCCTGTCTTGCCTGGGGATGGGGGCTAGGTGTGTTCTGCACTGTAGCTGAATTGCACACCCTGACCTGAATTTAATATCCAATATGTGCAACTACTAGCCCCCCCCACTTCCTTTTTCCCATCCACAAATAATCTTAAGGGCTAGGACCCTCGGTGGAGAGCAGGCGCCAGGATTACATAGGGAACTGGGGCAGGCTGGTCTGAATTTCTGCTGTCATTGCTTATGTTTCTATTTTTTCTGTGATTATTTTGGGCTTTGGTACTGATATTTTGGGTTCCTTTTTCCGTTCTACCGTTGCTATTTGTGGATGGTTCTGTCTTAATCACTGATTTTCCTTTTTAAGAAGTCTTCTGTTTGCTGATCATGGAAACTTTAACTGTACTGTATGGAGTCAGGCATTCTGGATGGTAATAGGTGTAGGGCCACTGACCACAGCAACTTATGTGTACTTGATTTAAATTTAATTGAGCAGTTGGGTCTGTTAAAACTGAGCACCTGACACTTTATAAATAAATGGCGCTGTTATCAGTCATTCAGGCTATCAATATTGAAAACAGAAATGAACACCAACTAGCCTGCTGAGTCTAGATGGGATTAAAGAATGTAGTCTTTATGACTGAATTGTTTTGTTAAAGGACAAAAACATATTGCTGAGGTACGGGTTTTCCAGTGTTTGGTTGGTGACATTTTTTTATAATCAAATATTTTCATTATGAAGTAATTCCCTCCCACCATCCACTTTAGTGTGTAAGATGTTCTAGAAAGATAACAGAACTTTGTTTTATTTTCAATATAAGCCTTAAAATGCACTACAGAGTACCTAAAACCCCAGAGCTGCAGGGGGCCTAGTGGCTCCCAGACCCCTGGCTTTTTACAAACATTTTTGCATGCTATGTGCTCAACATACCTCCACCACTCACTAAAAGACCCCCCCCCCCTTAGAAAAACCCAGGCAATGGACCAGCCAAGGGGCACCATTTGCAAGTTTGCCTAGGGTCACCACATACCCTAAGGCCAGCCCTGCAGATAACCTCCTGAGCACGAGAACAAGGGGAAAGGTAGAAGCACCAGAGGCAACTTTGTATATATGCCATTATATCTGAATAATGCTCATTGGCTGTGTAATCATTTCAATGGGGAGGGAGGGACAAGACACTGGAGCGGAGACAGGTATGCTGTTTTCTTTTAAAGCAATACTCAGTACTTTAGCTTAGTCCTCGCCCTGCAGCCCCAGACAGTTGAACTCAGCCAGTCCTGACAGTCCCATGATATACTCACAGCAGTTGTGGGGGGTGACACTACTTACTTCCTAAAAAACTGCAAACTGTGTGCATCTATGAAATAGCAACACCCTCAGTTTGTGTTGGGGGGCACTACTTGCTTCGGAAAAAATCAGCAAGACAGTGTTCACATACAAAACAGCAGCACCCTCTACTGGCAATTGTACCAGTAGAGGGACTACTTTACAAGAAATATAATTTCTATTCTCTTTTACTAATGTTTAACACATTTTTTTTACATTTTCAAATATTTTATAAAAACATCACATGCAACCCATTTTTTCAGCACAGTAATACCCTTCAGGGTGGGCAGCATTGGGTTAGGCTGGACCTTCCAGGTGGCTATAAGGCTCTCTACCTGTGGTGTCAGGCCTCATTACATCCCCTGGGCTGTCCTGTAAAACCCAATTCTGCCCACCCTGTCAGGTATTATTGCTTACCTACTGACAGTGATGGTGCCTCTACCTCCCCCTGCCAAGTACTGTCAGTGGCATTAATTGCTACAGTAAACTAATCCCAGGCTGTCGCTGATAGAAGTCCCCTGCAGCTGAGTTAGTGGATGTCGGTCACAGAGGCTTGCGGATAGACTTCTTGATCAGGATGCAGGCAGGTGGTTCGCAGGATCAAACAGATAATACAGGATTTTTCACAAAAAATAAGCAAACTGAAAATTTCTGTGCAGTTTTACTAGGTGGGACCTGTCAGTCCTAGAAAATTGTTGAGGGGCAAAAGTTTATTCCCATAAAAAATTACAGCTCAGAAAAGCCTCACTAAAATTTACAGGAAAACTCTAAGTCCCCATACAGTTACATATAATTCAGTGTTGTGAATGGAAAAAATTCACCCAAGGAACCCAACATCTTTAACGTAGAATTGAGTATGCTTGACAGGGGTCTTGGGACATGTCTTGTCATTATTAACTGAATTTTTATGGTAGTTCGTTTTACGCCTTTAGACCTTTAGGGGGTTACATTTTACACATGGGTATTTATTTCCCATTTTACTCCTGAAACTGAGTCAGACTTTTAATTTCACTCCTGGAACTGAGTTTCTACACCCATTTATACCATGGGTCACAGTTAAGTGGTGCACAATGGTCAGAACAACCTCTTTGCATCACTCTTCTAGCTTGTGTCCATTTGTCCCATACACAATTGCAAGCCCTTCCTTGCATCATTGCAATGAGCATTGTGTAAGCACAGGGAAAGGGGTGGGGCCAGCAAATTAATGAAGTGCTGGGCTATGCTTAGATGCTTCCCAACCCCAGCATAGCTGACTGCACGCTTCAGGACCTCCAACACCATCAGTACTGCATGAACCAGGTTTACTGGAGTGGTGCATTCAGGTGGCAGTTACAGGGGTGAGATCACTGGAGGACAGGAAAGTTAACAGCTATGTGGCGGGAAAGGGATGTGAAACATAAAAAAGATTTGGTCCATAGAAAGGTAGTACAGGGTTGAAGGGTTGGAGTGGTGACTGATGTGGGTGTAAAGCCATGTCCAAACATCCATGGTGGCTGCATTTTTATGTTGATTGCGCGCAGCGCAAGAAACATATTTGCACAGCTTGCTGAGAAGCAGGCTGTGGAGTCACGGCACTGTTGTGGCCAGTGCCCCCACAGCCTGCAATGGCTTGTCCCACTTCCCCCAGCGCCATTGCAGGCTGCTGGAGACACAAGTTTGGAACATTTGCACCAACTTGTGACAAATCAGCTGCTGCAATCAGGGGCCGCCTCATTATTGCAGCGTCAGCCATACGCTGCAATAAGGGAGCGACCCGTCATTGCAGGGTGGATCTAGCAAGCCTGATATTGTTTGTGAACATGGTGGCAGGTTGCTGCCATGTTCACAAACAATATAACCCCCCCCACCGTGTTTATGTGCCGATGGGGGCCCCAATCCCCCTCAGCTTTGGTGCCCCCCTGTTCATTTTGCCGACGGGGGAGCCCAGTCCCCACTGGCATTCTGTCACCCCCCCACACTTTCATTTTCTGCCGATGGGGTGTCCAATCCCTGTCAGCATAATGAAGCCCTGCCTTTGTGTGCCGAGGGTGGTGCCCAATCCCCCGTCAGCTATTGCTGCCCCCGCCAACAGAAAGCCATTGGTGCCCTCCCCCACATGCTATTATTCCTGCCGATGGGGTGCCCAATCCCTGTCAGCATAATGACCCCCATTGTGTGCCAACGGGGTGCCTAACTTCACATATTGCTGGCCCCCCAATAGAAAGCCATTGGGGCACGCTGGGAGCCCACCCCAGCATGCTACATGCTCCTGTAAAAGAAAAAACTGTCCAAAGTCTTTTACTTTTTCCCCTGAAAAGCAGAAAACGGTCCTCGTAGTCTCCGTGCTGCCCACCCACCCACTGTGCACCCTGCCTTCCCACATCCCCACACCCATACTTACCTCCGAGTCCGGCGCGATGATCTTCGGTGGACCGGGAACATGTCTGCACTCTTCAAAGCCGACCACGAACTGAGGAAATGCCGGTAAGCTGTATAATGTAATGAATAGGGTTTTTTCAACTTTAGTGCATATCTCGGGCATTTTTGGGAATTTTTTCACCAAATTTTCATCATGGGGTTTTTGGGACCACTCCTCATGAATGCTTGAACTGTCATGGCGTTAATCAGCCCAGAAAGGTGATTTCGCGGTCACTGCGTGGAATCACCTTTGGGGGCCGATTAACCAAGCGTCAGTGCCAGTGTTCATGAGGTGGGCTCTCAAAACCTATGTTGCAAATTTGGTGGGGAAAAATCCCAAAATGACTGTTTTACGTAGTGTGTGCTGCGAGAGTTACTACATGCGTGTAACTTCGTGAATTTGCAATATTTTGACACCAGATTTTCAACATTGGCATTTTGTCACACCTCCTTGTGAACAGTACAGCTGTCATTGTTCACATCCTGGCAGAAATGTGTTTTTGCACGTCAGGCTCAGAAGAGCACGGTCGCTGTCGGAAATCAGTGTTTGGGACAGATTAAGAAAATGACAGTGACACTGTTTATGAGTAGTGGTCCTGAAATGGCTATGTTGAAAATATGGTAATGATACTCCATATAATGACTGTGTTACAAGCGTGCATTGTGCAGTTTGCATGCACGCTTGTAACTTCGTGAATGTATAATATTTTTACTCCAGATTTTCAACTTTCCATTTTCCCACACCTACTTATGAACAGTGTAGCTGTCAGTTTTCCAATCCTGGCTGAAATGTGTTTTCGCAGTTCCGGTGCAGAATAGAGCGGTCGCTGTGGGAAATCACTGTCCGGGACAGAGAAATAAAATGACAGTGATACTGTTCATGAGCAGAGGTCCTAAAATGCATATGTTGAAAATTTGGTGATGATAGCCCATCAAATGAGTTGTGTTGCACACTTTCCATACACCCTTGTAACTTAGCAGATTCGTAATATTGTCATGCCACATTTTCAACAATGGCAATTTTTCGCACTTCCTTATGAGCAGTACAGCTGTCATTTTTCACATCCTGAGTGAAATGTGGTTTCACAGTTGTGGCACAGAATAATGCGGTCACTGTGGGAAATCAGTGTTCAGGACAGATAAAGAAAATGACAGTGGCACTGTTCATGAGCAGAGGTCGTAAAATCCCTATGTTGGAAATTTGGTGACAAAACTCCATAACATGACTGTGTTACAAGCAACTGTTTCCACGCACCCTTGTAACTTTGCAAATTTGTAATATTTTCACGCCACATTTTCAACAGTGGCATTCTTTCACACCTCCTTATGAACAGTACAGCTGTCATTTTTCACATCCTGGCTAAAATATGTTTTTGCACTCCTGACGGAGAATAGCACGGTCGCTGTAGGACATCAGTGTTTGGGATAGATTAAGATGGAACGAGTGAGAGGGGGGAGTGACCGAGCTCAACTGAGCTCTGTCGGGACTGCTCCAGATTTGTTTGTGGACAGAAAAAGGCCCCAACACAAGAGGCCAGTACAAAAGGGCAGCCTGGAGCAGTGGGAGAAACAGAATGAGAGAGTGAGTGAGGGAGGGGGAGTGAGCAAACTCACCGGAGCGCTGTCAGGGCTACTGCAGATTTCTTTGTTGCCAGAAAAAGGCATCAATGCAGGCAGGGGCCCAGTAGAAAAGGCTAGCCTGCAGCGGTGGGAGAAACAGTATGAGTGAGTGAGTGAGACAGGGGGACTGAGTGAGCTCAACGGAGCTTTATTAGGACTGCTGCAGATTTCTTTGCTGGCAGAAAAAGATGCCAATGTAGGCAGGAGCCCCATACAAAAGGGCCACTTGCAGCACCAGGACAAACGGAATGAGCGCGTGACAGAGAGAGACTGAGCAACCTCAATAGAGCTTTTTCGGTACAGCTACGGATTTATTTGTGGACAGACAAAGGTGCCACCACAGCCAGCAGACCCATATAGAAGTGCAGCCTTGCAGCACCAAGAGAAACAGAACGAGTGAGTGACAGAGCGGTAGTGAGCGAGCTCAGTGGAGCTCTATTGTGACTGCTGTGGATTTCTTTGTGGGCAGAAAATGCGGCAACACAGGCAGGAGCCCAATACAAAGGGCCAGCTTGCAGTGTGGGCAGAAATGGAATGAGTGAGTGGGGGGGGGGGGTGAGCGAGCTCAATGGAGCAGTGTCAGGACTGCTTCAGATTTCTTTCTGGCCAGAACAAGCCACCAATGCAGGCAGGAGCCCAGTACAAAAGGGCAGCCTGCAGCACCGGCAGAAACGGAACGAGTGAGTGAGAGAGGGGGACTCAGCAGGCTCAACAGACCTGTGTTGGGACTGCTGCAGATTTCTTTGTGGGCAGAAAAAGCCACCAACAGAAGCAGGAGCCCAGTACAAAATGGAAGCCTGCAGCGCCAGGAGTAACAGAGTGAGTGAGTAAGAGAGGGGGAATGAGCCACCTCAACGCAGCTCTGTCGGGACAGCTGTGGATTTCTTAGTGGGCAGAATGAGGTGCCAATGCAGGCAGGAGCCCAGTACAAAACAGCAGCCTGCAGCACCAGGAGAAACAGACTGAGCAAGTGACAGAGGGGCAGTGAGCGAGCTCAACACACCAGCGCAATCAACATTCGGCATTGACAAATGCTTGTTCGTGTTTGCAGTCGGAATCCCATTTCTGACAACACGATTCGCATTCTGACTTTACTGCTAAGGGAGACACTTCCCCTGGGAGCTTGACTACAAGTGATGATATTTGATAATGGGCATGGTGATCAACGGGGTCCAGCTGACTACTAGAGATGCTATTTGTATTATGGGTATGGGCATTAAGTGGGGGATGGGGTGGGTATACATGGAATGGACCTCCCACTTTTCCTGTCTACCCAGCTATGGGAATGTGGGTACAAGCAGGACCCCACTGGAAATGAGATGGTGCATTTCTGCTGAACTATCCTGGATAAAATCATTGGTAAAAAAAGAACAAAAAACAAAACAACCTCCCCCCCAAACCCCACAGGCAGTGGAGGTACTGTGGTTTAATGGTTAGAGTACTGTTGGGAACTTGTAGATTTCAAGTTAAAATCCCACTACATTCACATGCTTACTGTGTTACCAAGAGCAAGTCACTTAGCCTCCCATTGCTCCAGTCTACCAAGCTGTGAAAATGGACAGAATCAGGATCCTACTGGAAATGGGATCTTGCATCACAGCTGCCATATCTTGTGAAAATAAACTGTACAAAAACAAAAAAAAAACAAAAGCAAAACCTTGTTGACAGCTGCTAACCTTTTCTGGCACTCCCCCTCCTACAGACAGTGTGGTATAATAGGTATTGCACAATTGAGAATTGGGAGATTGCAGATTCAAACTCCGCAAGAGCTAAATACTCATGGTGTGACCCTGGGCACGTCACAACCTGCCAGGGCTCCAGTTCACTCAGCAGTAAAAAAGGGTAGAAGCAGGACCCCACTGGAAATGCAGTCTTTTTACATCACCGCTGAACAATCTTGAGAAAATCATCATAAAAATGGGAAACAAACAGTCCTTTAAATTAATTTAACCTCTCATACTAAGCCTAATAATTTCACAACAAAACCTGCCATACTATACCTTCCACGCTCCTTTAGCTAGCTCCCACACAAGGTCTCTGTATACTGGCCTTGGCCACCTTCAGTACCACATTTTCCCATCTTCTGGCGGCTTGAAGGACACAGGTTTGCCTCCCAGGTGGGGATTGGGCATGGGTAGCACTGAAATACCCAATATCAGTGGTGGTAGTGGTGGTGGGGGGGGAGTGGCAGGCATTCTGCATGTCTGGTGAACATGGCTGGTGACAGGCAAGCATCATCCTGCAGCCAGTTAGGCTTTTCACCACCTAATTAGGAACATCACATGTCCCTGACACTGACAGGTGCATACTCATCACAGCTCTGTGGGAGCCAGGCATTTCGTGCTGCCCCCCCCACCAGTGGTATGTCCACTAAACCACCCCTTGGTGTACATGCTACACTGAGAGTTTTTTGCATTTGCAAATATGTACTTCATGGCACTTTAGATTTTTGTTGCTCAACTGCTGATTTGTTTAATTACCTGCCTGGTTTGGGGAGCCTTCGGTACTAAATAGGGATGATGCAGATTTAAGCAATACACGGCACCTTTCCCAGGTACATCAGCTGGTTGTTTGTTTGCTGTCTGTTTCAAAGATGGCTGGCCTGACGGGTGCGCCACGCAACACCATGGATGCAACTGCTACTTTCTGGATCCTGTTGCTCAGAGAGCAGTGCACTTGTACCACCCACCCTCAAGATGAGGGTGGTCGTGCCTTTTTTTCCTGCAACCTTCCTGTTGGCCTGCACTCCTGTTGTTCTGTACTCGGAGCATAAGTTCAAGTTACTAGTATGCCAGAGTTGTTACCCACCTCTCTGCACCAACCATGGAGTCAGGTTACTCAATCGTATCTTAATTCATAATAAATTCATCGTGAGAATAACTACTATAATACATGAAATAGCCATGATTGTCACCACAAATCACAAAAATGATTTTATTGAAATGTGCATGTTGTTTAGTTTATCTTAGTATTGTTAAAACAGAATTGCAGTATTTTGATTGACGGTACAAACACTGTGTGCCTGGATGACTCTGAATCAGCTTTACAATGGCATTTTGAGAAAATTCATGTCAAATATGATTAGAAAAAAACTCATTATGGAAAATGTTGGCTAATACAGTATTTACTCCCTATTACTATTTTAATGAACACTATTTATAACCTACTGTATTCCATAGTGAGAACCAAACCTCTCATTTTGATTAAAATGTAATGAACACTCATTTTCAGGTTGTGGCGATGTTTAAAATCTTTAGCTTTCCACTGAGTTATTGTTCTCTTTTGGCAGTATATAAAGATACTCTTTCATATCTTTAGTACTCAAAATTGCCCTCCTATTGATTCTCACAGTGTAGTCATAGGTGAGGGCAAGCTATGATAATTCTACCCTAACATTGATGAAGCTGGGTGTTGCTATATCTTTGCCCTCCAGCCAGTTAGGTTCTTTCCCCAGGCATCAGCATAAGTTTACACCTTAAATGGTAATGGTTGTTACTTCTGAATTCTACAGCATCTAAAACTGTCAGATAAGAATGAAATGTGAAGGCTGTATGTAACAATATATATTTAGACATCCAAGGTATGTGATGACCTCAAAAATCAACTCTTTAGGTTGTAAAGTCATCATATTATAATGAGGATGTGTAAACAAAACCAACTGGGTTAACACTACTCTGCCATATTTTATGATAAATTTTCATTTAAAAACAAACCAATAAAGTGTTATAATTACTGGCAGGTGCTTTTTCCCATAGGGAAACCTGGTTATAATTTGCCGTTATAACCAGCTCGGCTGGTTATAATGGCAAACATGTGCCAGGTTTCCCTCTGATCAAGCATGCGCCAGTCACAGTGTTCCTTTAATAGGTGATGTTCATTGTTCCAAGAAGCAACACTGCTCGCTGTCAGCGTTTTTTTTTTTTTGTATTTGAAAAAAAATAGACTTATTCTGGTGAACAAAAACCAGCAGAAAAGGAACACACCGTCTGGTTTCCCTCTTCACACATGAAAGCTGGCGGGTCTCTCCTCTTCATACCGAAGAACACTGCAGCTCTGCAACTGCTGTTTGCCGGTAAGTAAGAATACCGGAAACAAACAGAAAAAAATATAGACACAGCTACCGTTACTTTCTCCACTTCTTGTTACCTCACATCAGCTGAGCACTATAACTTGTCAGACTGCAGAATGCTAAGACTTTTGACTGGTCCGTGGTTGTCTGAAAACGGATCATTTTATTTTCTATGATTGCTGAGGCAAAAAATCGCATGCCAGCAATTATAAAAATAAAATAAGGGGTGGTGTGTGTAAAACTCGATTTTACACACACCCTCGTTGTGGGATGCATTTTATAAACCCCAAGGGCGAAGCATCCCACAACTCTGGTGTGTGTAAAATCTCGTTACACACACCACCCCATATATTATTCTCTATATAAAATCAAATCTATAACGTACAATGGGTCTGGAACCCACAGCTGAGTGGGAGGGTTTAGCAGGGGTACATTTATTACTGAATATGTGGGGAAACTGGGGGAAGGGATCCAAAAGAGACACTATGAGGAAAAATAAAATGTCAGCAAATACTATACATTCCAAAACTTCTGTTACACAAGGATATGACATCTTCTCAACCATGTATAATGGGATTTAAAAAGTCAGCCTTATGTATAATGGCTACCTACAGCTTCTGAATGTTGGTTAGAATCACATTTACCCAGTCATGCTACATTAATTTCATCTTACTTTACTGTTTGAATGTAGTTGTAGTAAACATACAAACCTAGTGAAGCGAACCGCAGATATTACACATATGGCTTCTCTCCTGTGTGTGTCCTCATGTGCCGTGGCAACTTCCCTGCCCCCATGATCACTTTATTACAGATGGGGCACTGCTGAGAAGCCTTGGGTTTTATCTTCCTTTCTTCATCCAGAGGCCATGGAGGAAACATTCCTCCCAAATGGGAGGCACTTAGGAAGCTAGAGATAGGTACTGTAGTCCCTTTCAGACTTAATATGCCCAAATGGACTTCTCGAGTTTTCGGCAAACACTTCATTAAAAAAATCATTTGGGTAAACCATTGTAGGAATCTCCTCCTTTTCCTCTTCTTTGATTTTTCCCTTTTTTATCACCAAGTCCAAAGGTCCAGTGTCCAAGTCTTGTTCTGGCACTTGAGAAAAAGCCCCAAAGTCTCCATTCCACATATGAGGGAAGAAACCTGCTCCAAACGGAGGCAGGACTGGCCTTCTGTCTGGGACATTGACTTTAGGATACAAACTTTCCCTCAGTAATGATTCAATTGAGAAGTCTCTTAGTGTCCCTAGGTGGCTAGAAGAGTTATCTTCTGGGTAATGATTCTCACAGTCTTTAGCTACATCTGCAGATGTTTCTTCTTTAGGCTTTGAAGTTGAAGAGTTTTGTTGGCATTTGTTTACCACTTGAATGTCCAGTTCATTGTCCTCTTTCTGGAAGTCTTCTGTTTCTGCATCTTCTTCATCTTCCTCATCCAAGTCTCCATTACTCTCCATAATTTCAAGGCAAACATTAATAATGCATTGAATCTCTAGCATTTGTGCTGCACTAAGGATGTCTTTTACATTTGAGGTGGTAATGGTAAGGGTTGAGGTGTATGCAAACTCTAAAATAGCAGAAAGTGCTTCAGGTGTGACAAAGTCAATCTCGTAAACACTGGGCTGGTCTTCTAAAGTGCCTGTAGTGAAGAGTTTCTTGAAGTACTTACTGCATGCAGCAAGGACAGACCTGTGGGTCCTGTATTCTTGGTCCTGAACAATAAGTATGACATCACACAATAAGCCATCATGCCTCTGTTCATTCAAACGGCAGAGAATTTCACTGCTGTGGTTTGGGAATGGAATCCCAATGAGGTCATCATCACCACTGGCCATATTATCATTTACAGCTCTGAAAAACACAAACACCAAAGTGAAGGTACAGCCTAAACTGGCATTTTCACTGTCAATACATCAGTAACTTTAAGTATAATAGGACTAAATGTGAACTTCTAGCAGATGAATTGTTTAAAATCTAGGACACAATCTATATCATGTTAGTAATTACATTTTTTAATGTATTTAAAATATTGGGCCTGGAAGGCAGACTGAGATGAGATATAGCTTGTTTCAGAATGTGCTTTGGAACATCATCACCGTCTCATGTTAGTAGTCTGAAAGGTAATAAATATCTCATGGTGATTGACTAGTACCCTTTCAAATGCAACTCACAGTGCAATACTTCCATCTTGCTTTTTAATTCTAAAGTTTATATCTGACAGTCTGAAGCAGAGGAGTCAGGCTCAAGCCACAAGAGACATGAGAGAGTCTTGAATATAGGGCATGTCACCCTTAAGCAATAACAACCTAGAAGCCAGTCATTTCTGAGGGATTAACTACCAGTTGAGGGGAATGGGTAGCCCGGGTCATTGCCTCGGGCCACCTCCCTTCAGCTGGTCATTAATCCAAGGACAGGACTGGCTTCTCAGTTGTTATTATGATTATAGGTCTAATCACAATAACAATTTTTTTTTCCCGTTTATTTTTGACTTAAGGTTTTAAGCAGAGTGGTGCGGATGGTGCATGCTGCACAGGGTCAGTTTGCAGTTGGATCGGACATTCCTAGGACGTTAATGACTGATCCTTTAGCCAATCAGGAGCCTTGCTAGGCTCATGAATAATTAATTAGACTTATAGGGTGGGATTTTAGAAGCCTGGAACAGGGCTTGCATCCAGGCCTATGCCAGGGGCACTTAGGTTCTGGTGGTGTACCGATGACTTTGCTGCAACTGCGCCTGATTTTTCAAGCTCGAGCGAAGTTGTGACAGTTTCCACATATTACAGCAACCTGTGCCATATATCTGGTGCAAGCTCCGTAATAATGGCCCCAAGATTGCCACACGTTAGACCAGATAAAGCTGATCTAACTTGTGGCAATTGCTGCATGGGATGGAAAAACCTGTTAGATCGCTGCAAGACCCTTGTACCCTATGGTTAGCGCACCGGGACTTATAGTGATTTAGGGCATTGGAAAATGCCACCCCTAATGTTTAATAGATACAACACAATAAAAAATCTACCTTGGTAGCACCACCTCACCAAAACAGGCTTTGGCGAGGCTGTGCTGCCACGTTGATTTTTATTATTTTGAATCTGTTAAACAGTATAACATGCCCTACATTCAGGACTCTCTCGTGTCTTTTGTGTCTTGAGCCCGGCTCCTCTGCTTCAGACTGGCTGTTTGGCACCAAGCGATTCCTCACAGCCACCTCCTCTGCCATTTACTTAGTTTATATTTGACATTGTTTGCAAGTTTGAGTGCTTCATTTCAGTCCCTGGTAACCAGTAGTCTATACCCATAAACATCACAGAATTCACCATAATTGAAATACTGTTCCTATGCTCCACCAGCTGAGCTATCAGGCCAACTGGCTACCCAGACCTAAGCATTAAAATGGTATTCTAAAGGCCCAGGTTCAATTCCCAGTTAGATCTCATTATTCCTTTTCATTACAAATGCTCAACACTGTTAACATTGTTCCAACAATTTCTTGCCACCAAAATTGTTCCTAGCTGTGGGGTTTTCAGTTTGAGAAAGAAAATGGCTGAAGGAGGCTCACGAGACAGTCTGTTGGCCTGATAGCTCAGTTGATTAAGCTCTGGGACAGTATTCCAGAGACCTGGGTTCATTTCTTGGTTAGGCTACATTATCTTTATCATTACAATTACAATTTGTATTTTAATTTAAGGTATACAGGAGGGCTAATTAAGCAATATGGCATGACAGGGTGTGGTATATCATGGGATATCATCACACATCAAGTGGCTGGGCACGAGACCACAGGCCAAGTGTGTCCAACATCAGAGAAGTGACGATATCCCATGACATACCACACCCTGAAGTGCCTTATTGCTATTATGAACTGGATTAAGGTTTTTAAGTAAAAAATACAAAGAAATCTGTTAAACTATTTAAAACAATTCATTTTTGGGATAGTGTAGAAGTACCATTTAAAAAAAATAGTTCTTAGAGGGTTGTGGTCAGCAGGTGGCATTGTTTTACTTGGAGCTAATTGTGACAGTGTGAACTCTCTGCCAGTCTCAGCCCGGATATGAACTGTAGTACGCTTGTGTCCTGCTTGTCTCTTCCCATTTGTAGAAAGTGTGTCTGAATTTTAGACACATATATTTTGTGACATCTTTTTTGTTTTTTTTTTTCCATTTGGGGGAGGTACATTTGGATTTGGAAGCAGCGGGACTGAATGGAGGAGTTCGATATGTGGAGGAAGCGCTGCCGTTTTGAAATGTGCATGCGCTTGCTTGTGAGAAATGAAAACGCTCATGGAGCATGATTTCGCAGTGTGGCATTTTTGTTTATGTCTGAGTGCTGAGAGTTTGAATTCCTTTTTGTGTTTCACGCTGCCACCGATCACGACTATAGTCAGCCACTAGGCGAGAGTGTGGAGAGGAATGCAGGATTTTGAGGATGCTGCAGTTGGCAGCAGTGTGCTTTGTAGAAGAAAAGTGTTGTACAGGATGTGCAGCCATTTGTGAAAGGCAGGGGCGTAGCTACAAGGGTGCAGGGGGTGCACTGGCACCCAGGCCCATGAGGTTTGAGGGGCACAAATCATAATTTTGACGTTTATTCAAAACTGGGGAGGGGCCCTGTAACATCACCTTGCACCCAGGCCCTTTGGGAATTTGCTATGCTACTGGTGTAAGGTAGGCTTTTGTGGAGGTCTGACTTGCTCTGGACTGGGGGAGAAGAGGAACACTGCACTGAAAGTGAGAAGGCTGGTGGCTGGAGGTTTTTTGAAGCCATGAGTATGTAGCCCAATATCATCATGGCTTCAAAAACCTCTAAGAGAATCAGTTTACTCGATTCTCGGCAACCAGTTCATAATAGAATGCTAGGGTACATAGGGAGAGGGATTGCTAACAGAAGAAGGCAGGTGACATTGCCTCTGTATAGATCACTGGCAAGTCTGCATGATCTGGACTATTGTGTCCGGTTCTAGGGCTCATGCCTAAGGAAGGACAGGGATAAATTAGAGACATTGCAATGAAGGACCATGAAGGCGATCCATGTCCAGCAGTGCATGGTGTGTGATAAGTGGCAGAAAAGTCTCAACGTATATTCACTGTAGGGCAGAAGGGAGAGGGGAACATGACAGTGACTTTCATGTTCATGAAAGGCTTCAGCCTAGTGGACACAGTAAATTTTTTAAACTAAAGAAACAGTGCATCCACCGGGGGCATGCGCTCAAGCTGGAGAGGGAAGGCTTACTAAGGACATTAGGAAGTACAGTGGCGTGAAAAAGTATTTGCCCCCTTCCTGATTTTCTCTATTATTGCATATTTGTCACACTGGATGTTTTCAGGTCTTTAGACAAAATATAATATTAGATAAAGGGAACCTGAGTGAACAAATAACACTTTTTTTTACTTATTTCATTTATTTAATGAAAAAAGTTAACCAACACCAACTGGCACTGTGTGAAAAAGTAATTGCCCCCTAGTTAAATCAACCCAATTAAAGGGATAATTAGAGTCAGCTGATTGAACACAGCCAGGCTTGATTACAGCCAGCCCTGCTCAATATAAACCTCACTTATTTTGGCCCTTACCATCAGAGTCACGTTGCCAGCACAAAGATTCAACAAGCACATTATGCCATGATCAAAGGAAGTTCCTGAAAAGATCAGAAAAAAATTTGTTGCCCTCTATCAGTCTGGAAAGGGTTACAAAGCTATTTCTAAGGCTCTGGGACTCCATCGAACCACAGTGAGCCATAATCTCCAAATGGAGAACACTTGGAACAGTAGTGAACCTTCCCAGGGTGGCGACTTGCCAAAAAATTACTCAAGGCGCAGTGTAAAATCATCCAAGAAGTCTCAAAGGATCCTAAAACAACATCCAAGAACTGCAGGCTACTCTTGCCTCAGCTAAGGTCAGTGTTCATGACTCCACAATCAGAAAGAGACTGGGCAAAAATGGGCTTCATGTGAGAGTAGCAAGGCGGAAACCACTGCTAACCAAGAAGAACATAAATGCTCGTCTCTCATTTGCCAAGAAGCACCTGGATGATCCACAAGCCTTTTGGGAAAATGTTCTATGGACAGATGAGTCCAAAGTGGAACTTTTTGGACAACATAGATCCCATAATGTCTCGCGTAAAGCAAACACAGCATTCCACAGTAAGAACACCATACCAACAGTCAAACAGGGTGGTGGTAGTGTGATGGTGTGGGGATGCTTTGCTGCCTAAGGACCTGGATGACTTGCCATAATTAAAGGAACCATGAATTCTGCTCTGTACCAGAAAATTCTTAAGGAGAATGTCCAGTCATCCTTCCGTCTCAGCTGAAGCTGAAGCGTAGTTGGGTCATGTAGCAAGACAATGATCCAAAACACAAAAGCAAGTCCACATCAGAATGGCTAAAAAGTAAAATTAAAGTTTTGGAGTGGCCTAGTCAAAGTCCAGACTTAAACCCAATAGAGATGCTGTGGCAGGACCTGAAACGAGCAGTTCATGCTCGAAAACCTACCAAATGTTACTGAATTAAAGCAGTTCTGCGAGGAAGAGTGGGTTAAAATTCCTCCACAGCGATGTGAAAGACTGATATTGAATTATAGGAAGTGTTTGGTTGCAGTCATTGCAGCTAAATGTGGCATAACCAGTTATTAAGTGTAAGGGGCAATTACTTTTCACACAGTGCCAGTTGGTGTTGGTTAACTTTTTTTCATTAAATAAGTGAAATTAAAAAAAAAAAACAAGTGTTATTTGTTCACTCAGGTTCCCTTTATCTAATATTACATTTTCTCTAAAGACCTGAAAACATCCAGTGTGACAAATATGCAATAATAGAGAAAATCAGGAAGGGGGCAAATACTTTTTCACGCCACTGTATCACTTCCTTCAAAGGGTGTTGGAAGGATGGAACAAACTTTATGAAAAGGTTATGGAGGCAGAGACAATGGCATTATTCAAGAGGAAGTGAGACACATATGAAGGAGTTTTTAAACCTGAAGTGGAGGAAAGGGTGACTGGGAGGGACAGCAGAGACTAGAGTGCCTCCAAGTAGGGAGTCTTGAGACAGACTTGATAGACTGCGTAGGTCTTTTCCTGTCCATCACTTTTCAATGTTTCTATGTTACTAAAAGCTGACAGAAAAGACTCACCTTCCATGTTTTTTCTGCCCATTTTCCTACTTGAGCCATACCAACCTAGCCCTTGGTTGTGCCTAGGATAAACGTCCATTGGTAGCTTATCTCCCCTCTGCCCCATTTACAGTCTTAGTTTTCACCAGCTCCTTATAGCTGTCTGATGCTCTCTTGAAACCTGTTACTGTCTTGGTGTTTATCATCTCCCTTGGCAAACCAGTTTATATATCCACCACTCTTTCTGTGAACTACTTTCTTACATCCTTCCTGAATCTACCCCCACTAGTTCATACTTGTGTCTCTTCATTGCCGATTCCTCACTATGCTTAAACAGGTCATGAGACTCTGTACTATATATCCCTTTCAGATACTTAGAGGTTTCTATCACCACTCTCCCTTCTGACCTGCAGCGAGTACATGTTCAGGCTGAAAAAATGCTCCTCATATAGTTTTCCTTGCAGACCCTGTATTTTCTTTGTAAACCAACACTAGACAGAGTTTATGAAATCTTTGTCTTTTTTTAGATGTGGGCTCCAGAACTGGATACAGTACTCCAGGTGTGGCCTTACCAGTGATCCAAACAGATGCAACAGTACCTCTTTTCTCCTACTGGAGAACCCTCTCGCTATACATCCCAGTATCCTGTTTGCATTCCCTGGTGCTCTGGGTCATTGAGATTATCACTAATGGTGATCCCCACATCCCTTTCCTTGGTATACAGACCAATTTCTTTCACCCCATAGCCAATAACCCACATTCAGAATATCCTAGCCTATGTGCATAACTTTGCACTTCTTCGCATAAAATTCCAGCTGCCATACTTTGGACCACCTCTCCAACTTTTCTGGGTCACTGTTCATGTCCATAACCCCGACCCCTTGGAGTCTACCCTGTCACAGAGTTTACTGTCATCTGCAAAGAGGCAAATATTTCCCATGATCCCTTCCCCTGTGTGGCAGATGAACACATTAAATAGTACTTGTCCCAACACCAATGCTGGTGATGCCACACTTGTGACCTCCCTAACCTCTGAATGTTCCCCATTTGCAATCACCCTATGGGTCCTCCCACCTAGCCAATTTGTTACCCACCATTGTAGGTTTACCCCAATTCTAGATCCTGCAGCTTCATGATAAGTTGTCCATTGTGTACGAAGTTAAAAGCCTTCCTGAAATCTAAATATAGCACATCGACTGCCTGACTCTTGTCCACTACTCTTATTGCAGTAAAAAAATCAGGTTAGCCTGGCCCAACCTTCCCTTCATGAAGCCATGCTGCCTCCTATTCCATAGCCCATTTACTTCAAGAAATTACACCAGATGCTCCTTGGTGATAGTCTCCAGGAGTTTTCCTGCTACAGATGTCAAACTAACCAGCTTACATTTTTCCCAGGTCCTCCCTGCTCCCACTCTTGTGGTAGGGGATCACGCCCCCATTTCAAATCCATTGTCTTTACTGCAGTCTCCAGGGAGCATTTGAACAAGACCATCAAGGGCCATACAAGTTTCTGCCCCAATTATCTCAGCCACTCTGGGGTGTAACCCTTCTAGTCCTGGAGACTTACCCACCCTAAGTGCCCTTAGTCCATTAAGTACCTGATCCCTAACACCGGCTGCATGTTCATTTCTCTTGACCCCCTTCTTGCAGCCTGCCTGCCTTGGTTGGGGAGCAAGTCCCCCACCTCTGCCATGAATACTGAGCAAAAATACTTATTCAAGATATCAGCCTTATTCCTGTCCTCCTGTGCACATACTTTCCAATTATAGCCACGTAATATCCTCCTTGGTATACTTGTTCTCTCTGATATATCTAAATAAGGCATTTTCATTCTCCTTGACTGCCTTAACTATTCTCAATTCCATATACGCCTTTTCCCTCCTTACAACTCAGCTTGCCTTCTTCATTTTCACTAAGTATGCCTCTCTATTACCCTCAAAATGATTCCCATTATACTTTCTGAATGCAGCCCTCATTGACTGGAATGTATCTTTCACTTCACTGGAGACCCAGAGAGGCTTCTTGTGCTTTTTATTTTTACTTAGCCTGCTTAAGACAGGGTTTAGTCACCTCCAAAAGACTACTCTTAATGAGTTCTAACATTTCCTCTTCTTCCACAACCCTTTCCACCTCCCTTTAGTTTGTCTTGGATGGTCTCCTCATATCTGCCCTCCTGAAATCTAAGACCTTTGTCCTAGACTTTGTCTTTTGGTCTCTAGGGTCAACATGATCCAAACTGAGTTGTTATCACTCATCCTTGGGGGTTCCCTTACCCTGATCTCTTCCACCATGTCTTGGTTAGACAAAATCAGATAAAAGATGGATCCCCTCCACCTGCTCGGTTCTTTCACACAACTTTCAAGGAAGCCGTCTTGTAATGAATCTATAAAGGCATTACTCCTTGTACTTCTAGCTGTTGGTGTTTCCCAGCACACATCTGGGAGATTAAGATCATCCATTAGTGCTATGTTCTGTCGAATGGTAACCCTTCTGATTCACGCGCCGTTAGCTCCTGTTCTCATTATCAGACTGGCTTTGTGGCTGTAAGGCCTCTCCCACTGTTAGATTCTTCCTGGTTTCAACTACCATCTGCACCCCCCACTGGTTCTATTCCCCCCATCCCTCCCAGACCTTTGGCTTCCATTGCTTATATATTGTCTCTAATGTGAAGGACCACCCCCTCCTCTCGGCCTTTATCCCTATCCCTTCTGAACTGGGCTGATTCTGTGATAATGAGGTCCTAATCATGGATCTACATTGTCCACGTTTCTGTGACTACTATTAACTCTGGTTAAGCTTCTGCAAATACTGTCTGGAGGTCCACCATTTTGTTTCTGAGACTCCTAGCATTAATGAAAACTGTTTTCCCTGAGCTATATTTGTCCTTCCCCCTGTGACTTCTACCCCTAACCTTCCTCCCATTCTCTGCATTCCCTGTATTTTTTATGCATACTCTTAATCTGCTGTCTCTAGCTGTCATTTTCCCAAGAGACAGACACTGTTTATATGTGTAGAGGAGAGCCACTGTGTGTGCATGTGTGTGTGTGTGTGTGTATGTGTGTGTGTGAGTTGAAACTTACCTGTAAGTACTGCCCCCTCCCTAGTTTAATAACCTTCTAATTCCCACATCCAACTTCTTCTCCAACATGCTGGAGCCATCCTTAATCAGCTGCCTACAATTTCTAGCAAACAATCCACACTCCTCCCAAAATGATCTTTAGCCCCCTGGAAAGAAAAATCTCTCATCCCCACACTAGCCCTTTAGCCATATTTTGAACTCCCTAATTTACTCTTGTCACTCCTCACCCTCACGTGGTACCAGCAGAATCTCAGAGAAAGTTACTGTCTCAGTCTCTACCTTCAGCTTCCTGCTTAGCTCACAGAAGCTGTTCTTCACCCTGTCTACCCTGCTGCCTATCAGGCCACTGGTGCCTAAATAAATTACCATGTCTAGCTTCCAATCCCTTACAGTGTTCTGAAGTACTTTGCCAGGTGAGGGAGTACCTTGCTCACTGTTGCTCCTGGCAAGCAGCAGACAGTTCTCCCCTTTGAACAGGTAATGCATACCAGCCTCTCCATACCTCTGACCATAGAGTCTCCCAGTACTAGACTCCTCCTCTTACTCCCACAGTGTCCCACCCTTTGCTGCACAAACTTCTCTGTTATAGCCTCCTGTCTTGAAAATGTCAGTGCCCTTGTGGGTCAGTAGCCTGAATCAGCTCCACCATGGAGGATTACCTCCCTCTTTCTCCTACCCTGTCCTACCACAGTCCATCCGCTCGCACTGACCTGTGGTGCTCCTGTGGAATCTCACTTTGCTCCTAAGAGCAGTATCATCAGTAGTAAGTGCCCCAATCCTCCCACACACTAGGAATCTTTCAAGCATCTAGATCAGTCTCTGGAAGACACTGGCACCGCATCCACTGCAACTGACCAGCTCTCTTTCCCATCTGCCTGCCTGCCTGCCACAACATGGTGCTGCTGTGTATTGTTGATTTTGCATGGATGTGGACTGCAGTTTACTTTTCTAAACCTACGTCCCTCTCCTGGGGCTGTTCTGACCCCTTTTTTAAGCACAGTGGTCTGCCCTCTGCCCTTTCCTCCTTGAAGCTCCTCCTCTGTTAAGTCCCTATTGCACTAAATCTCATGGCACTTCACTGAGTAGCACATTCACTATGCTTGGCTCACTATGCTAATGGGAAGTGCCTTTATATATCTCCTAGTGCCTCACAACTTGGATATACAATGGTAGCATTTGATTCAGCAAGTTACCCACCAAATGTCTCTGGCGATACCTAGAGAAAATATTTCTGGGACTGCCTGCACTGCAGGAATTCTCATAAAAGGCTCCTTAGAGATCAGAGGTCTCAGAAAATAACTGCTACTACTGTACTCCCCTTCACTTCCTTGTCTTTGAGCACCTATGTAAGACCCCTGGTACAGGACCTTTGTGTGATCTGTGCTCCCCTCCACCACAAAGTAAGCAAATCTTAAAACAAAACACTGAAAAGCACGTACCTCTTTCAACCCACCACACTGCCACTTTAAGTATTAAATAAAGGACCTTATTCAGTGTAGACTTGCAGCTCTGTTCTCCCCTCTCTTTAAGGTCTCGAAGCTTAGCAGTGGATGATACTGTACCAGTGATTCATTACAGTCAAATGGACAATTGGACTACACAGGTGTAAGAAAACATGCTTGGGCTAAATCACCTTCTGGGTGACCTCAGTCAGCTCTCCTCCCCACATCGTGAAACCATTATATTGGTAGATTTTAACCTGAACTGGTTGAGTTCTGCCAAATTGGAGTACAATGACCTCCTTAAACAACATAACCTTACCCAAATAATAACATGAACTACTCGGATAAACAATAAATCTTCAAACCATTCCCTCCTGGACTGGATACTAACAAACCTATTTCCTTCTGTACATTTATTTTGCACTGTATTGTACACTTATTGAACTGTTTGTATTTACCACACTGTATCTTTATGTCTCTGTCACACAACTTTGTACTCCATATATCGCTTTGTCTGTTGTACCTGTGTTCTACCACGACGTGGAGCCTTTGTAAAGGAGTCTATGATGCAAAGGTTTGAAATTCTGATTCTTTTAATAAATAAAAAAAAACATAAAATAAACAGAGAGGACGGAATCTCTCAAGCAGGGACTATGTCGGATGCCACTAGTGACCACTCATCCTCCTATTGCATCTGATCCTCAAAACCCAAGCACCCACCCCCTAAACGTTTACATTTCAGAGATTTCTCCAGCTATAACCTCACGAACCTGTCCGCTGACATTAAATTGGGTGTCCCTACTCTCCCTTCGTAACATAAAATCAGCTGCTAGATTCCTCACTGATGTCCTACTAAGCATCCAAAACAAGCATTTCCCTTTAACCTCTCACTGAATCAGAGGAGGAAATACCTGTTGGCTCACAAAATACATGCTCTCCTTGATGAAAGAGAGAGATGCCAAATGGGCAGCTTTCAAAGCCCCCCCCCCCCATTGCTGGAACGAGTACAGGAGATTACGCAATATGTGTAAGCAACAGATTAAAGGGCACAAGACTCCCTACTTTCACAGGCTACAATGTGACAACCTTAGAAACCCCTGACAGTTCTGGTCAACCGTAGGCTCGATGACTGCCCCTAGAGCCAGCCAGATGGGTATGCAACTAAACTCCTCAGATGGCTCACTGGCTGACCCCACCGATGTGGGAAATGCCCTTAACAACAGAACTGCCGACTAGTCCACCCACCTCAATAAGCTGCCCCCCTCAAAAAACAGCGAGCCTGCCTCACTTCAGTGCCTCGACTGGCGCTGACACTCCTCCTTTCCACTTTAAAGTTATCTCCCCCCAAGATACGTATAAACTGCTCTGGAGCCTCCCTAACAGGGGTAGCCCAGGGAGTGATGGACTCTCCCCACGCTTCTTTAAAATAGTGGCCCAGCATATAGCGTACCCACTGACGACAGTCTTAAATCTCTCCCTCACCTCCTCCTCTGTGCCCAAAATCTGGAAAAATGCAAGGGTCATCCCCATTTACAAATCTGGGGATTCCCAAGCCACAGAGAACTACCGACCTATTTCAATCCTGCCCCACCTTAGCAAGCTCCTAGAAAAAGTTGTACACCAACAACTCTCTGAACATGTTGCCAAATATGACCTCCTTTGCCCCCAGCAACATGACTTTAGGAAGTACCACAGCACAACCTTGGCCCTGACCCAACTCACAAACCACGTCTTCAGAAATATGGATGCAGGAAACCTTACAGGTACCATTTTTATAGACCTAACAATGGCCTTTTCGATCTGGTGGACCACAACACTCTACATGATAAACTAAAGAGCCTTGGTTGCTCTGCAGGGACCTCCACCTGGTTCCAGAGCTATTTTGTAGGATGCTTACAATCCATAACTGTGGGAAGAGCCACCTCCATGGCTAAGGTTGTAACTACAGGAGTTCCCCAGGGCTCTATCTTAGGCCCCCTCCTATTTTACCTATTTATTAACTCCCTCCCTAATGACATACTAACATACTAAAAAGTCAGCAGATTAGGCCCAACAGTCTAGTGAGTCTGCTCGTTGGATCAGTGCCCTGTCAGGGCACTGTTATAGCCACCCTCCGCACAAGGTCCCACCCCTCCCAGTGAGGCTGTGGGCTGATCCTCCCCCTGTACCTATCCCAGCCTCTTTTGAACCCCTCCACAGTTGCAACAGCCACCAGTTCCACAGGCAGCACATTCCAGGGCTCCACAACTCTCTGTGTGAAGTAGTGCCTCCTTGTCTCCTCCCTTAGTCTCCCACCGACCAGCCTCATTGAGTGCCCCCAGTGGCCCCTATCTCCCTCACCTGCAGGACCCCCTCAAGGTTGACCCTATTTATTTCCTTGAGGTACCTGAAGACCTCTATCATATCCCCTCTGTTCCTCCTCTCCTCCAGCGAGTACAGGTTGAGCTCCTCTAGTCGCTCCTTATAGGGCCTTTCCCCCAGACCCTGTATCATCCTGGTTGCCCTCCTCTGGACCCTCTCCAGAAGAACAATATCCAGTTTTAAGTAAGGATGCCAAAACTGCACGCAGTATTCAAGGTGTGGCCTAACCAGGCAATTATGCAGTGGAAGGAACACCTCTTGGCTCCTTGAGGCCATCCCTTGGCAATGCACCCCAGCATTTTATTTGCTTGGGCCACAGCCCTTCTACACTGCTCTGAGTTGTTCATTTTGGCATCCACTACCACCCCGAGGTCCTTTTCCCCTTCTAAAAACTTGTAGAGTCCCCTCCCCCAGGTGTACTCATGTGCCAGGTTTATGGCCCCCCAGGTGGAGCACCCTGCATTTCCCAGTGTTAAACTTTAGTTTCCAGGCACAGGACCACCTCCACAGGGTCTCCAGGTCCTCCTGGAGAGCCAGCTTCCCCTCGTCCTCATCTACCACCGACCACAGTTTCGAGTCATCGGCAAAGAGGCTCATCCCACTCCTGATACCTCTTCTGATGTCTGAGATAGGCATTAAACAGGGTGGGCCCAACACGAACCTGGGACCCCGCTAATGACTCTCCTGAGATGAGACCCCCCACCATCACCTTTTTGTACCCTCCCCGCTAGCCAGTTTCCTATCCATCTTACCAACTGCCCCCCACCCCCATATCCTCCAGCTTCACCAGCAACCTGGGATGTGGCACTGAGTCAAATGCCCTGCTGAAATCTAGAAAGAGGACATCCACTGGCCTGCTCTGATCCAGCTCTCTAGTCACCCACTCACAGAACTCCACCAGGTTGGTCTGACACGATCTGCCCCTAACAAAACCATGGTGATGATCATCTAGGTGGCCCCATGCCTTCAGAAACCCCTCCAGCCTCTCTTTCAAGGTGACCTTCATCCCTTTGTCCACTACCGATGTCAGGCTTACTGGCTTGTAATTACCCGGCTCCTCTCTCAAGCCTCCTTGTGTATAGACACGATATGGGCCATCCTCCAGTCTTGAGGCACCCTCCCCATCTGAAGGGAGGAGTTAAAGGGCCCACCAGAGGTGCAGTCCAGGTATCAGCCAGCTCCTTAAGCACCCTGAGATAGATCCCGTGGGGCCTGGTGCATTGTCCGCTCTTACGGCCTTGAGTGCTTCCCACACCCTCCCAATGGGGATTTCCTCATCCATTGCCCATACTACGTCTTTTCCCCCCTTCTAATCCCCTGTGCCAATCTCAGTTCCGCACCCACCTTGGCTGATCTCACCACCCTGATGACCCTCTTGGCTGCCCTATCATACTCTCCCTTGGAGCTATCCCTCCTAGAATGTTTGTATCAGCTATAAGCCACCTTTTTCTCCCTCACCACATCTTGGACCTCCCTTGTCCACCAGCTCGTCTTCTTAGCTCTGCCCCACTTGCACCTCTCCTTCGTGTAGGCCTTAGTGGCCTCCAGGAGCCCTTCTTTTATACCTTTCCACCAGGCCTCAGTGCCCATACCTGGCCTGATCTCATCCAGGTGGTCCCTGAGGATCCTCTCCATCCCCTTGAAGTCTGACCCTCTAAAATCTACCACCAATGTTTTTATGTGATCTGCCCCCCCCCCCAGGTCCATGGAAAACCAGACCATGGCGTGATCACTTCCCGCCAGTGGATCCCCAACCACTGGGTCCCTGATGAGCTCACCATCTGACAGGACCACATCCAGAACATGACCCCCTCGCATTGGATCAGTCACCAGCTGGTAACAGCCTGGATGACAGCCTCACACGTAATGCCATACTTAATGCGGATGACCTGGTGTTGTACCACAGTGACAAATCACTAGATAGCATCTCCGCCACACTCACTACTAACTACAGTGGTGCCCATATGTGCTTCCTGGAAAACAGGCTCCTGGTCAACGCACTTAAAACTAAAGCCATGCTTCTAGGCTACAAACCTAAGTTAGCCAGGCACACCAGTACCCCCTCTGCTCTATGCATACCTACCCCTGGTGGCCCCTCTCTGAACAAAGTATCCTTTTTTAAGTACCTGGGCATTACCCATGACCCCTCACTAACCTTTTCTGAACACATAAACTCCATAATATGGCACATCCATCAGAAACTGGCAATGGGTTATCATTTAAAACAGTTCCTGATTCCAGAGACCTGTTTTATCTTAGCCCAAGAAAATTGCCTCTTGTTAATGGATTACTGCGCCCCCATATATGTGCAAACCACCACCCAGCAACTCAGTGGGCTAAATGCAACATACAATAGTATCGTCAGATTTGTACTAATGGCAAATTACAATACCCACTACTGTACCCTATACCAGTCTCTTGGCTGGCTTCCTCCACAGCCTCAAAGAGACTATGGCCTCGGATGCATCATTGACAAGGCCATTAGAGATGGGGACAAATCACCCCTTATCCCCCCTGCTTACACCAAAAACATCCCCCCATACACCAAGAAACTCCACTAGCCTGCTGCTGGATGCCCCTGGGATTGCCACTTGCCTGGACAGCAAAGCCTTCTCTGCAGCCGCCCCATAATTGTGGAATAAGCTGCCCTCTGTACTTCACTCAATGGACTCCCACCTCTCCTTCATATCAAATTATAAAACAGCCTAATGGCAAATGCTGATTGTGCCTGCTCCCAGGGATAAGTCCCCCCAAAAGTGCATTGGTTAGCCTAAACCCAGTTTACTACCCAACGAGACTGCACTACTCCTTCCTATCTCTTTTTCAGTAAACACAACTCTGTACTGCAGTTTCCCAACTAGATAGGCGTTGCTCCATATATGCCCAGTACACTTACATCCAATGTTTACCTATGTATTGTCCTTTCCACTAGGCATTGTTTTCATACCATGCTTGTATGTACACCTCTGTATTCTGCTGTACTGTATTGAACTCAGACTGTCTGTACTTGATTTGAATTGTATATCTTTCAACCTTAAGACATTACTGCAATGTGATATGTACCTGTACGTTATCTTTGTGCCATCTTTATGGCCCAGGTCGTGCCTGAAAATGGTCCTTTGGAACAGTGCACCTACCCAGTAATCAAATGCAAATAAATAAATACTTATTTTTGCACAATTCCTTATAGAAAAGGGGTGGGAGTTGAAGTTTCCCAAAAGGAAACAAAATTTCACTGCAAGAAATAGCAACAGACATACATGGCAAGTTTGGGCTTCACTAGGTTAGAGCAATTACCCGTGGCATCCAATTCACTTTCAGGTTTGATTGTAGCATAGCACAGTTTATTCTTTTTACAGTCATTATTCTATATTTTACTGTTAACCATGTGGCATCCTGTATTTTTTTGGTATGTTACTCGGTTTACATTGCAGTTTGTTTTATTGTATGTATGCCCCTACTGCCCCACCAACCTCTCACCATGGGAGTCACACCTGGAAATGAGCCTTGGCTCAGTGTTAAAAATATTTACTACAGTATGGAGGCTCTTCACTGCATGAAAGGAACAAGCTTTTGAACTTCAGTGCACTCCTTTAATTAAAAAGGCCCACCTATGTCACAAATTATGTTTTAAGAAAGCACTAATTATAACAATACCTCACCTTTTTCATCTTCATAACGACAGCCTTGACAAGCATTGTGTTGACCTTCAGCCTCCAAGTCCCACCACTCTTCTGTGCCTGGGTTCTGCATAGCTGGATGCACTTTGACTGACTGTGAGATAAGCTCTCCAAGTCACTTGGGCAGACAGGATGTCCTGCCACCTATTAAGTGTAAGACTATGCAACAGTGCAGACTACAGGCAGTGAGAAAAAAGCGTAGCAAGACTCGGAGGCTGTGCAGTGATGTCACAGCAGTCACTATGATACTCAACATGAGAATTTATTCTTATAATCATCACTTTGTTAACATATGAACCATGGACATGAGGGAGGCCAGGTCCCTTGAGTTAGGTAAAGAAAAGGAGGCTTCTAGATCTAAAACTATTTAAACAGGTTTGTTGTTCAGTTCCTGGTCCAGTCCGACTGAGGAGGCAAATTTTGACCAGGCAAGTATGTTTTTGACTAGGCTCAACCCTACACATTTCAACCAAAAGATCCAAGTTCAACACTCAAAAAAAGCATCACACCCGCCAGAGGAAGAAGATCTCAAAATTGGAAAACAACTTGCAGAACATTCTTGTACATGGCAAAAAATATAAATTGTGCCCCCCCCCAAAAAGTGTACCTGAATGACATGAAATTTCCATACCAAAAGGAATGCAACCTGCTCAGTTTAATGCAACCAACCTACCTGCCCCTCCGTGTCTGACCTGGTCAACACATCTGTGCTTCTCCACAAACTACTGGCTCCACTGACCTCAGCAGACAGTGTTTTAAATTGAGATCTGTGTTTTCAAAGACCAAAACAAACTCTGTGTTTATCTACAAGTACTAAAACAAGCCCCATTAGTCTAGAAGAATAATCTTCTTATCAGTTGACAGAACTGTAAAAGTGTTCTTAAATAAAAAAAGGGAAATTTTCATTCTGTGTGCTCTTCCTCCCACCCATAAGAGATCGATAACTAGGTGACCTTGCAGCTTTCTCTCTCTCTCTCTCTCTCCCCCAGCACTTCACCCACCCCCACACAAACTGCCACTACTTAACAGTTAACATGTGGGAGAATGTGAGCCAAGGCCATGGGAAAAACTGAAGACTGCAGTAACTACGAAACAGCTGCACTGGGACCACCTACGCTTGAATGTCACTGCCATCACAAGCTGGACTCCAAACAACATTAATTCTCAAGCACTGCCACAGTGAGACTCTCCCAATATACAGAAATAACCCCAAACCCTGACCTCCCCTTAGAAATCGCATCATGCAGTACTTTGCCCAGCACACTAAGAATAAAGTGAGATACCTTTGAATAAATGGCAGAGTTTATTCAGCTGACATGAGTTGCATTCATTTTTACCCATCTCTTCATACAAAACATTAACATCTCCAAACTGACGCAGTACACAGTGAGGTTTGCTTGAGCCTCCCCCCGCAACAAGTTGGGTCCTCTCTTGGGAGGCTGACCTCCCTTTTTGAGAAATAGTACTCTAGACTTTTTTAAAACATCACGACTCACTGTCTCAGTTAAACTAAGAGTCATTGAGCTGGGTATTACCATCATATTACAGACTGCAAAAGAGTGAGAGGAAGAGAGAAAAAGACACAGAGACACACACACACTAAAGAAACATACATAGAAACATAGGGCTCGATTCTCAAAGGGTGTCACAAGCTGTGTTAACGACAGCTTGCACCGATTGTCAGTGTGCCTTTGACCCTGCATCTGATTCTCTATCGGGTAGGGTCCTGGTGGCAAAGTCAGGAAGTTTGTGACAAAGGTGGCTGTGCACCAAGGAGAGAGTACACCCGAGAGGTTTGCTGCAAGCTGCGGGTGAGGTTGGGTGGCACTTATACATATAAAATATAAAGCTAGCGCCCCTTCCAGTCCTGATCCCCTTCTTATTAACAGTAATCACATTCCTGGTGGTCTGGCAGATACCCCCAACCCCAATCCCCTTTTAATTAACTGTAATCACGTCCCTGGTGGTCTAGCAGACCCCCCTTCCTATCCCTGATATGTCCATATAAAATGACATATAACACACACACCACATACCCCCCACACACCCCCCCCCCACACACTCATACGAACATACAAAAGCTAGCAGAATAAGACCATTTAGTCTATCTAGTCTGCTGGTATTACAGGGTCCTCAGCTTAAGCTACTGACCCTGACCCCATCCCTAATCTGCCCTTTTCCTGCGCTCACCTATTCCCTTGACCCTTATTTTCACCTTAACTCCATCCCAGCATCTCTTAACAGTGCCACCATTTTCAGTGAAGCCACCTCTTCCGAAAGTGCATTACAGCCCATTACCACTGTCTCCATGAAGAAGTGCCTCCTAGCCTCTCTCCTGAACCTTCCCCTCCAACCTGAGACTGTGTCCCCTCATGTTTCAATTTCCACTAAGCTTCAAGAGATCTTCCTTAACCACCCTGTTGATTCCTTTCAAACACTTAAAGATGTCAGTCATGTCCCCTCTCTCTCCTGTCCTCCAGGGAGTACATGATCAGGGCCTCCAACCTCTTTGAATGCATTCTACCCTACTGTCCCATGATCATCTTCATTGTTTCCTCTAGGCCATCTCCAGCAGGTTAATGTTCTTTCTAAGGTAGTGGCACCAGTACTGTACACTGTACTTCAGATGCAGCCTCACTAATGACCTGTACAAGGGTAATAGTACCTCCCCTCACCTGTTGCTGATCCCTCTGGCAATGCAGCGCAACATTTTATTTGCCTTTGCTGCTGCTTTCCTATACTGTGTGGAGTACTTCAGGTCACTAGCGATCATCACTCCCAGGACCTTCTCCTCCCCTGATGCAGTTACCCAGACCCCTCCCAGTCTGTACTTACTCATGGGGTTCTTGGCTCCAATGAGCATGACTTTGCATTTCTTTGCATTGAAGCCAAGCTGTCAAATCCTGGACCCCCTTTCTAGTTTTTACAAATCCTCCTTTAGGTCTTGTATCCCTTGTGTTGCGTCCACCCTCCCACAGAGCTTGGTGTTGTCTATGAATAGGCAAATTTTACCCTTAATGCCATCCCCAGTATCATTGATGAAGATGTTGAACAACAATGGTCCAAGCACCAAGCCCTGTGGGACCCCACTGTGACCTTCCTAGTGCTAGATAGCTCACCACCCACTGCAACTCTATGGGTCCTGCCCCTCAGCCAGTTTTCTACCCATCTGGTCAACTTCAAAGGCCTCACTGAAGTCCAGGTAAAGGATGTCCACTGCTTGGCCCCTGTCCAATGTCTTAGTGAGCCAGTGAAAGAAATCAGTCAGATTCATTTGACACAACCTCCTTCCCATAAATCCTAGCTGCCTCACATCCTGCAGACCATGCTCATCCAGATACTTCACCAACCTTTCCTTAAGTATGGTCTCCATGAGCTTACACATAATTAAGGTCAGACTGACTGGTCTGTAATTCACTAGGTCGTCCTTGGGACCCCTTTTATAAAGGGACACTACATGTGCCATTCTCCAGTCCTGCAGTACCATGCCTGACTCAGTGAACTCTTAAACAGGCCAGCTAATAGATCTGCAAGCTCTTCCACCAGTTCCCTCAGCACCTTTGGATGTATGCTATCTGGGATTGAGGATTTGTCAACCCTCAGGGGTAGTAGCCCTTTCCTCACCCTATCTACTCCATCACAGCATCTGTGCTCCCTGCCCCCATTGCTCCTCTCCTTCCCCCTAGTGGCGCTGGTCCATCTTTCTCCCTGGTGAAGACAGAAGTACTCATTCAGTACCTCTGCTTTGCCCCCATTCTCCTCCACCCACATGTCCCCATTCCTGAGCCTAATAATCCCATCCTTTTTGTCCCTTTTCTCATTAATAGGGCAAAAAAGGCATTCTCCCCCTTCTTAATTCCCTCAGCTAGCTGCAGTTCCTTGATAGCTTTAGTCCACTGGACTACTTTACCTGCTACACTAGCCATCTTCAGGTAATCCTCACTGTCTTCCACTCTCTTGGTCCACCTGAATTTCTTGTAGGCTGATGTCTTATCCCTTACTGCCTGGGTGACCTCAGTACAAAACCAGCTGGGTGCTTTGGCCCTCATACATAGAAGCAGTAAAACTGGTTAAGCTTGTTCATTTATGCTAGTCTTGAACAAAATAACAAAACAGATGGCAGAGGTAATAATTTGCAAAGACCAGCTTTTTTACAGAATGTAGAAAATGGGAGATTTTTGTCAAGAATTGCCAATGCTGAGCATTTCCAAAACTATTATTACATTTAATACTCACCTCCCCTGATGGAAAGAACTGATGGTGCACTACTGGTCACTGCTAAGCATTTGAAATAACAATCGTAATGGGAAAGAAATAATGGGACCTACAGTAACTGAATTAAATGCAAGTCACTGGCATACCATCCCAACACTCTACAAACTGTGGTAGCAGGTCAGTTGACTAATCTTATCTCCCCACAGTCACTTCTTTCAGACTTACTTCCCTCAAACAGAAATCCTGCAGCTACTAATGGTTCCATGGCATCAGGGTGCCAGCATTAGGGGCGCTGCATCACTACAGTACCAAACATCTTTGTTGCCGACCTCTCTCTTTGTGGGGGGCTGCATCCCTATGTCCCCCCAAACCCCCCTTACTAAATATACAAACTACAGGGGGGTGGACCTTGGGGAGGGGTGGTGAACTCGACTTTTGGTGCTGTAGTGACTCGGCGCTCTAATGCTGGCACCCTGATGTCGTAGAACTGTTAATAGCTGGCATTCTGCTGCCATGATACAGCTATTAACAACTCAGCTGGAAGGAACTGATGATGCAGTATTGGCCACTGCTATGTATTTACACTGCCATACCTCTCAACCTCTGAGCATTGATATGTATAACCCAGGCCTTCAAAATGCAGAGCAAATGACCAGACCGTGTAGCACTTTCTTATTTTAAAGAATAACAAGTTTAAGAATAGCAGATGCCATATGTTTAGAGCTAAGGACTATTTCTATTGCATTAGTTTCATTGTATAATAGTTTGTGTTCAGAAATAGCTCTAACATTATGAGGAACCTCAGTAAATCTTCAAGGAGAAAGGGTGAATTTGAATGTAAAATGCATAGTAAAAATGCATAGAAAAGCATGTACACTGTATTGGGAAAGAAAACATGAATCAAACCTGGGCCCTAGTGCTCTATCAACTGAGGTATCAGTGATCATGCCAGGCAGTTGAGTTTGAAGAGCATGGGGATGGCATTCCGGGACTGGGAGCCTGAGTTCGATTCCCTGTTGAGTCACATTAGTTCTTTCTCATTACCATTTGTTTGAAATGCTTAGCGGGTGGCTGATGCAAGGTCACGTATTCCTTCCATCTGGATTGTTTCCTCCCGCTCTTCTAGTTGGACTTTTGCTATTGTTGCTGTATTTGCAGTTTGTGAGGGAAAGTGACTTCAGGATGCTCAGGTTAGTCAGCTGATCTAATAGCTCAGCTGGTAGGGCAGTGGAATGGTACTTAGAGGACAGTGGGTCATGTTATTTATTTATCTTTCCAATTTTTACCTTCTTGGAGAGATTTGGGAAAGGCATTCTGATGCATTCAGACAGCAATACATGAACTTGAGTAAACTGTAGAGAGACCGTGTCACTGAGGAGAGTTGTAAACCTTTCATTATGTAATGTTTCATCTCTGTCACTCAGAAGTTTAATCCTGTGGTCATTATGTAATTATACCTGACTGCCTGCTTGAACTCATGTACTAGCAAATGAAACAAAAACAAAATACAGCAAAATGGAGTTGATACAAGTAATAGTTCTATCTGTTCTAATTTCTACTCCAAAGGTGTCTGCATTTTTCAAAGAATGTTGGTATTGCCTGGCCCAGTGGCATCAACTGGCAGAACCATGTGAGGGACCTGGATTTGGTTCTCGATCCTGACTCCTCAGTTTTGGCCTGTGGAGTCTAGGGCAAGAGTCAGAGACACTGAGCACTGACACCCTGGGGACAGGGGGAAGATGCAAGGCCACCCACTGCTGTTATATCTCCTATGTCATAGTTGGGATAGTGTTCATATACAAGTGACCATGCAGTATCATCTGTCCCTCATGCCTGCAGGAGGGATACTGTGGGTGGCCTCCAATCAAGTGATGGAAGGAGGGGCTAAAAATGGGAAAATGTCTGAGACAGACTTTAAAAACATATCACTTTTCAACATAAATGGCTCTTCATGGGTACAAACCTCCACCTTGCTCCCCACTCTGATGGTGGGTAGAGCATCTGAAAAGACATCTGGTGGGGGCCACACGTTTTCTCCCGCATGCCATAATCCATCAGTGATGCCTAATACAAAGTGCATCAGTATGCAGGAGCATGCTGCCTCAGAGATAGAACTTTATGTAAATCATGGAATTTAGAATGAAATTTGAGCTCTGCACTGTGGTCACACTCTCCCCCTATTGGCTTAATGTCAGACTTGTTTTTCCACTTGAAGACAGCAGTCACCCTGAAGTTGTCGCCAACCTTCTGGTCACTTTTATACTTGTTTTATTTTAAACAGACTGCCACACTCTTTGTTTAAGGTGCTTGGGGCCAGATCACAATTTTAAAAATTGTGTACTTTGTCAAGGTTATATCCAAAGGTACAAAAGAAAAGAGCTTTAAAAAGAGAAGAGTGCATGGCTTCGCAGTCTGTCTCTATGTCACCAAAGCACAATAAAGGCTCAGAAGGAGTTCCCAGTGATGGTGGAAAGTACATGTCAGAGGGTTCTTCTAACAAGCAGAAGTCCCTACTGAGGGGGACAGACAAAGAAAGATAAAGCAGCTCAGCCAGCAGAAAAGCATGGTAAAGGTTCATACTAAGGTAATTAGGTGCAAAGGGGGCAGAGAAGCCCATAACTGCACCGTAATCAATTATAGTACCCAGATTTGGCTTTATTAAGGATGAATTTGTCAAGGCAGTTTTTAAAAGTTATTTTGTTGTTACTAGTAACAATTTCAAAAGGTAGGCTATTCTAAGGATTAATAATTCTTTGTATAAAGATGGTAAAGACAGCAGGGTGTCCAAGAGGGGAACCATGAATCTTGTAATAGCAAAAATACAAACAAAAGAGTCTCAGGTTAGGTACTGGAACCAGTGCCTGCCACGAAAAAAACACAAAGAAAAACATATCCCTGCCATTCCTCCTGTAAAGGAAAAGGAGCAGACAGTGGATCAAATGCCCTCAACAGAGGACATTACAAAGATGTGGCAGGTTTTACAGGCTTTTCAGGCCGTAGGGAATTTATTTAATATATATTCCCCCCTCGACAGGATCTGGTTACAGAACTGCAGCTTCCATTGGAGGGGGAATTTATTATGAAGAGGAAAAGGAGGGCAAACCTATAGAACCTGATGGCTGTCCTGAACATGAGTTTGGTTCCCCTCCCAGAGTTATTACTCTTAATCTCTTTTATTAAACAAATGGTTTATCTCTTCTCTTATGAAATAGAGGATGATGATGATGAAGTGTAATTTATGGACATGATGGAACTAACCACTACAAGAAGGCCATTGGTCCCCATACACAAGTCCCTTCAGAAAGCCACTTTGAAAATCATATCAGCACCAGCTTCAGTAGCTGACATTGATAGAAAAAAAAAAAAAAAAAAAAGAGAACGGAGAAAAAGTATTACATGGACAGACAGTGGGTAGAATACTTGTGTGCACATCCTGACAGGGCCGGACTGGGATACAGGAGGCCCACCTGGAAAGCTGACACAGGGGCCCACCTAGAAAATCAATAGGGTAGAGCGCAGGGTGACTCACTCATGTCAGCATTCTACTTACATCTGATACACCAGCTCTGTGTTTGCATCTTACACTTACTAGCACTGCCCAAAATATCGCATTTAATTTGAAAAATGGATGATAAAACCAAAGATTTTCAGAGTTTATAAAATGGCTATGTACCCAACAGAAAGGGCCACCTGGAAATTTCCAGGTATCCTAGTGAGCCAGTCTGATCCTGATCTTGAAAGAGTGGTACAGATGGCTGCATGTGAGACAGCAAAGGTGCCTTTCTCTGTACAGCCCCTTGAAAAAGATTCCAGAAAAATGGATACCATGGCAAAAAAGTGTACACAACAGCTACCCTACTTTTCAGATAAGCAGCTTATTTGGCCTATGCAGCTCAGAACATGAAAGCACTGTGGAATGCGCTGCTGGCACTGAGTAAAAATGTGGATGGCGAGATGGCACAGAACCTGGCAGCAACAGCTAAGTCCGCGCTGGATGCCACAAATACCAGCTCCACATAGCTGTAGATACCTATGATTCAGCAATAAGAGTCTTGACACATGCAGTGTCACTGAAGAGATTTGCTTGGCTGAGGGTCGCAGTTCTTACCCAGGACACCCAGGCAAAAGCCACTAATTTCCCCTTTGAGGGAAATTATTTGGTGATAAGACAGAAGTATACATAAAAAAGGGGATGAGTACAGAACCACTTTCAAGAACTCTACTGAAAAGGAAAAGGCCTTCACTTTCTACAGGCCTTACAGAAGAGGAGGCAGGGGCTACTACCCCAGACCATACACTTGCTATGAGTATCAGCCTTGGTGAGGATACTATAGTGGTAGAGGTACGGGGCACAGGGTGTGCTGCACCACCAGTTCCTAAGTCACAGCCAGTGCCAATCCCCTGACAGTTTTGTCCTGGTTGCGAGTCAGCCATTGCCAGAGGGAGGAAGACTGGTCCACTACTAATAGGAATTGGGGGAAAAATCAACACAAACAAGTGGGTCCTGGAAGTAGTGGGTCAGAGGTTTCCCAAACTGCAGAGCTGAAAAAACCTTCCAGCTCATTCACCAACAGAAAATAGTATGTTAGAACTGGAGGTAAAGAAATTAATGCAAGCAAAAACTGTAGAAAGGTTCCTGTATCACACTGGGGCAAGGGCCTGTTTTCAAGACACGGCCTAACCCCAAAGAAAAATGGAGGATGGCAACTAATTCAAGATTTAAGGTGCCTGAACAGAAATATCAAAAAGAAAAATTCAGGAGGTAACACTGGGCACAGTAATTCAGTCTCTGCAGCTAGAAGACTGGTTGATGTCACTGGATCCAAAGGAAGCCTACAGTACTTCCACATCCCAGTCAGACCCAGCCATAGAAAGTATCTCAGGTTCAGGGTGGGAAACTGCCACTACCAGTTCAAAACCCTACCTTCTGGACTCACCTTAGCACCAAGGGGGGGTTCACAAAGTCCTTAGCGGTGGTGGCTGCCCACCTAAGAAGGCAAGGTGAGGTATTTTTTCCTTACCTGGATGACTGGCTAGTCTCAGGGAAAACAAAATAGGAGGCAGTGTGCTCCATCCATGCTGGTAAGAAGCACCTTGGAAGATCTGTGGTTCCTAATAAATCTGCAGAAGTCCCAGACAAAACTAGAACAGGTCCTGGACTTCACTAGAGCAGAGCTGGATACCCTGCAAGGAAAGTCCTTTAACCCATAGGGCAGGGTAAGAAATCTACTTCTCAGTGCAAAATCATTCATCCCAAGCTGACCAAGGCCTGCAAGGGATTTTATGCAGCTACTAGGTCACATGGGTTCAGCCACAGCTGCAGTGCTAGGGGCCTGTCTCCAGATGAGGGACATACAGTACCACCTAAGAGGTTACTGGTCCCAAACATCAGATAACTTGTCTCAACCTGTGCCAGTCACAAAGAATTTTGTGCAAGCGGGCATTCTCTTCCTCCAGCAATCACCCACCAAGGTTCTCACAACAGATGCCTCTCTCCTAGGGTGAGGCAGACACCTAGAGGACCTCATAGTAAGTGGCATCTGGAGCTCTTAAGAGACTCATGAGCAAATAAGCCTCCTTGAGCTGGGGGCAGTACTACAGGCAATGCAGTCCTTCTCCTCCCAGTTACAGGGTGAGTCAGTCCAAATACAGACAGACAATACCACAGCAATGCATTACATAAACAAACAGGGAGCAACAAGATCCTGAAAACTGCACAAAATCAGTGAGGATATGCAACCTAACTTACTCCCTGGACATAAAGATTTCTGCAGTGTATCTGCCACGCAAAGACAGTATGCTTTCAGACTCCTTAAGCAGGGTTAGCTGAGGACACCATGAATGGGCCTTGAACCAGCAAGTGCTGACTTTAGGTTTCAAAAGATGGTGTACTCCAGAAACATACCTTTTTGCCTCTTGGGAGAACACGCATCTCCCAATTTTTTGTTGCAGGCCTGCAGTCAGTGGTGCAGGCCTCAATGATGCCCTTACTCTGACTTGGACAGGAAGGTTCCTATATGCTTTCCCCCATTTTCCCTCATACAGTGGGAACTCATGAAGCTCAGGAGATAACCAGCAGTAATCATCCTGATAGTCCCAGACTGGGCCAGGCAGGCATGATACTCAGGGCTGCTGACCCTGTCCTGCAGGATCCCTGTCAGCCTGTCACTGATACACAACTAGCTGACTCTTTTTTTTTATTTACTTATTCTTTGTGCTCCCTCTGTCCTGGTTGGCCCGTGTTCATGCCCGTCCTCCCAGCCCCATCACCCTGACTTCTCCCAGGTCTTACCTCAGTCCTGGAGTCCCCCATTGTGCCTTTTAATGGTGGGGGTGGGTGGTGGGGAGTCCTTCTAACCACCAGGCCTTCAATTCTGGAATCCAGGGGTGCCTGACTTGTTGAATGTGGTGCCTGCAGAGGCCGGCAGTCATCCAGCATGACTGGGACCTTTTTTTAATTTTTTCCTCCCTGGGGAGGTAGTGTGTGCTGACGTCAAGATGCATATGCTGATGTCTGCCATGTCCCCCCACCTCCTTGAGCTCAGGCTGTCTTACCCCCAACTTCCACCAGGGGTCAGTCCAGTACCAGACTCATCCCCACCCTCCCCTCAGAGGAGGACAGCAGTCCTCAGGATGCTCGATCCTCCTCTTCTGGCCGACCCTCCAACTCCCAAGGTTGCTCCCGACCCTGGGTCGTCGGCACCGAAAGCGGTAGTGCTACTGCTGCACTTGTGAGCTAGCACACACAACTAGCTGACTCTGCCCCAGGGCAGGGTAACCTTTCCAGATCTCTAAACATTATGCCTAATATAAGTTGCAGTCTTATTAAGGACATGGTTCTTAATGAGCTAGATTTTTTTTGTTTGAATTTGTTACAAGAGATGTTCCAGAACAAATGGTTTGATACCTTTTATTGGACCAACAATAACAATAACTTTTGTTGGTCCAATAAAAGGTATCAAACCATTTGTTCTGGAATTGTTCTTACTAGGACCAATACGGCATTAAGCAGTTTGATTGTCTTATAAGAGATGATAAAAGTCTTGAAGGTTTTTGGGATGTGCTGCAGAGAATAGGCATCCCCATAAAAATATGTTCAGGTTTTGCAAAGATTAATGTATTCTGAAATACCGTAGTTAAATAAAACTATTAAATCGTGCAATTCCTATGGTAAAACCCTGCAAGACAGCTACGACTACGTCATTCAGTATGTGGCGCCAGAGAATAAGTACAGCAATTGCAGTGGCAGCCTGCAAAGACTATGTAAGTCTGCTGCCTGCAAAGTGTGAACAGTAGGCTGGAAATGCCCCTGTATTTCAATGCTTCTTTCTAGTATTTTCAGGTAAGAGTGCAACATATATAGTGATTGCATAGTTATAGGAAATGTTCAATAACAGACTGATGCAACAAGCCAGCCCGGTGGCGCTGAGGGTTGAGACGCTGGAAGCCACACCTCATTCCACGCCGGCAACCTGGGTTTGGGCTTGAGCTCAGGTCATCAGAAGTTGGCCGGGGGGGAGGGTGAGGAGCTGATCAAGCTGCCGGCTGGCAGCTCTCCTCCCCAGGAGGATTGTGGAGGGACTCCCCGTTGTTTGGCTGCCTTCCGGTGGAGGCTGGGGGCAGCGCCACATCGAGGAGCCCTGGCGTTAGGCCGGGGGAGGGAGGAAGGAGCTGTACTGGAGCAGTGCACATGTGCGCCTCCAAGCGCATGTGCTACCAAGTTCTGGGGCTGCGGGGAGAAAAATGGAGGAAAATATGGGGGTCATGGCAGAATGAAGCCTCTGGGCAGCACTGGGGATTTGCTGGGACATGCAAAGCGTAAGTAAGCTGCCGAACGACCCCAGTGTGTGGAGAAGGCTGGCCTACATAAGCAGCGGCCTGCCGTGGAGGATAAAAACTTTTCTGGAAAAAAAAAATAATATACTGATACAATTCTAGAAGCCTAAGTTACGTTTTCCAGTTTAAGGAAAAGCCCTGTATTTCAATGCTTCTTTTTATTATTTGCAGACCTAATAAAACTACTTACAACCTCACTTGGGTGTAAATCATTTCACGTGAGCAACATTTGCAGGAAATTAGCCACAAAGAAAGCATATTTCTCTAAGTGGAAGAGATTCTCATACTGATGTACTCCCAGAATGATAGTCCCAATGCAGGAAGGGCTGTCTACAGTTCCTTACTACCTGGTACATTTACAGTTCTTAGGTCTGAAACGTTCGACTCTGAAAGTGCACCTGACAGCTGTGTCAGCTTACACATCAGCAGACAAGGACAAGTGTTTGGGTTCACAACCTGTTTTTAAAGGTTTCTCAGTGACCTCAGCCACCTGCACCCTCCTGTGAAGGAACCTGTTCCACCGTGGGAAATGAGCAATTGTCTTGCTCAGCTGATGGAATCCCCCTATGAGCCTATGACTACAGCAGACTTAAAATATGTCACCTGGAAAACAGTTTTTCTAATAGCCGTAACATCTGCGAGGAGGGTAAGCAAGCTGCAAGCCCTTTGCAGATTCAAACTACGTAATATTCCACATTGATATGGTAGTCCTTAGAACCAATAGGAAGTTACTACCTAAAATGGTTTTAGAATTCCACCTAAATCATTCAGTGACCATTCTTGTGCTTTTTTCGGAACACTCCAGTGCAGGTGAGCAATAACTACAACATCTTGGGCTGCTACATGGACCAGGCAAGGAATGTCAGGTCTGATAGCACATAACTCTTTGTTACCTACAGAGAGGTTGGCAAAGGTAAACCAGCAGCCAGGAAAATTATCTTTCATTGGATAGTCTCTTGTATACATACAGTACAGAATAAAGGATGGGTGAGTGTGTGATATGAGAATTTAATGCACACCAGTGTGGGATGCTACATAAGTTTATTAAAGCATCCCACACTGAGGGTGTGCATTAAATTCTCATATGCACACTTTCCCATCTTTCATTTTATGTAATTACTGGGCAACAATTTTTTTCCAGCCCAACTTCTGTGACCATGTGTCACACACACACACACACACACACACACACAGTCACTGTCTCCATGTCCCTCTCTCTCCCTTTCCACAATGAGCATTTTGTTCTTTTTTTTGCCTTTATTCATTGCTTTGTTTTTAAACTTACAGTTTGTTGTCCCAATCCCGATTGTGCTGCCAGTCAAGCCGCGGCTGCGTTCCCAAAGCGGACGAAGAGCGGGATCAACCAGATAGAGTTTTTTCAAAATGTAGAAGGTAGGATCAACCAGATAGAGTTACTGAAAATAAAAAATAATGAGACTTGAGGCTTGTTGTGGCAGCTCTTCAGTAAGTGAGAGATGGAGTTGCCATTTACGACACTCTTAAGCCCACCCACGCACAGAATGACAGCCAGTGGGGACTGCACACTTTGATTGGCAGTGCGCATGAATGCCATAATAACCTATGGGTTATTACAGAAAATATAAACTCATCCGCCCATATTAAAAAATTGCTGACTAGTTATTATAGTTCTGAGAAAGCTGGTAAACAGCGTCTCAAAGGCCTATGGGCACACTCCACCAGGGGCATCTCTGTTTTTGTGGCAGCTATAAAGGGCATTTCCCTTCAAGAGATTTGTAAAGCAGCTACCTGAAAAACAGTGGATATCTTCACAAAGCACTACAGTCTGGATATTCAGTCTGGGGGGATGTCAGTTTGGGAATTGCTGTTTTGCAGAACCATTTTCCTAAATAGGTTCTAGACCCCTCCTCTCAATGCACTGCTAGTGAATCTGCACTTTGTAATAAGTATCACTGATGGATTCCTGCTGTTAGAAGAAAAAAAATACTCAGCATAGTAGTACGATTCTTCTCAGGGATCCATCAATGAGCCAGTACAAACCCTGACCCTGTCTCCTCTTCTAAAACCTAAAATAGTTTCACACAAGAATCATGTCTGACTTTTATTTATTTATTTATTTAGTTTTTGTTGACCGGGTAAGTGCACTAGACAAATCCTGCCTATTTTCAGGCACGACCCGGGGGAGGGGGATACAGATGAATACCAATTGACCTTGAACCAGACCAAGCTGTTTGGTGGTATTTTTAGTGAATGAGGGAAATTTAGCCAGGACACCGAGGAAATCCCCCTACTCTTTTCGATAAGTGCCATGGGATCTTTAACATCCACCTGAACTACCACCAATCCAGGCAGATGGGACCTCGGTTTAACGTCTCATCTGAAAGATGGCACCTCAGAACATGAACAGTACTTTCTTGAAGTTTTCACAAAAAAATTTAAAAGTTGCCATTTAGTCTGCTAGTTTTTGATTTGTTTGTTTTTTTAAATATTTACAAATTTTTGGAACAATAGTTTAGAAGTCATTAGATGATTTTAGTGGTCACTGCTCCTCTGGCTTAAGAAACAAATCTGGCAATAAGCCAGTACGCGGAGTGTGACCACAGTGCAGAGTTCAAACTTCATTCTAAATTCCATGACTAACATAAAGGTCTATCCCAGGGGTAGCACACTTCTATGGACTGATGCACTTTGTACTGGCTCATTAGTAAATCCCTGTGAAGAAAGAACATTACTGTGGTGAGTAAGAATTTCCTCCCAGACATAATGCTTTATTTTATGTTTTTCCTCCCAGACATGATGCTTTATTTTACTATGATATGGTTACCTTGTGACAGGGAGCTCCTGCCACTCTTGATGACTGATCTTTTCTTAAATCTGTTGCAACAGTTCTTATATTTCTTAGTTTATTCTATCCTTTACAATTTCTAGTCCATAAGGTTGGCCACCTATGGGCACCCCTCCCCTTTCTTGACTATGCTATAGTGTCCTCTTTAATTTTCCTTTTCCCTCTCAGGTCCTCGTACAGGGAGATTTTTGTGGTGACCTCCAAATGTATGTAAAACAGGTTGTGCTTATTGTTGTTGGATTTAGTATGTAATAGCACTATGTCAGAAAATACCTTGATGTATACACCTTATGTTTATGAAACCTGTAAATGTTAAAAATACCATGGCACTAGGTGTTTTTGATAAAGGTAAACAGTACTAGGTGACTATTATAGAAATTAAGTTAGTTGTGCTATTTAAAATGCATGTAAATTGCTGTAAACTGAACAAGTCTGAAATGTCATTGTGATTTGCATTTATTTATTTTTATTTAAAATTAGTGACCAGGAAAGGCACACTGAGCCGGGACTCGTTTCCAGGTGCAACCTGGGTACAAGTTGTACACAGAAAAATAAACAGAGAAAACACTACAAGTTCTTGTTACAGACATATGTTGTACTATACATCTGTAACAAGAACTTGTTTACCCCTACTGTTTAGTTTCTGTGTACCTGCTGTATCCAATGCACTGCAAATGAGCCCCGGCTCAGTGTGCCTTTCCCGGTCACCAATTTTAAATAAAAATAAATACATATATGCAAATCACAATGACATTTCAGACTTGTTCAGTTTACAGCAATTTACATGCATTTTAAATATATCCCATGATGCTTTGCATTATGGAAGTATGTATGATGTTATATTTCTTTGAAACTTGATTTCTTGCCAATACCCCTTGGGGTAACCCTTTTTTTCAGTGATTCTGTGCTGAGGTTCTTTGTTTTTAGCTTGTTTTTTTTCCTTTTGAGCCCTCACTACCCAAGCAAACTGGGCCCACATAGGGATGAAGGGTTTTCACTGAAAAGTGGTTAGATCAGAGATTAGTGTCAGTATATGCTGGCTAAGTGCAGAGGAAGGATATTCATAGTCTGTTGCTGCAAACTGATGAACAGAAGAAGGAATATGCTATTGCTAAAGCTTATTTCCTGTATTCTAAATAAACATCACACAGAGATTGTGTGTTGAACCTGAAGTTTGGTGTCTGATCCATCTGTTATCCCACAACCCCTCCACAGACTTGGTGTCAGAAGTGGGATAACTTGCTGGAAGCATCTGGACTAGCTAAAGAGGGACGTTTTCTGTTGGATATTGCCCAGATATCCCAGGTGGACTGATGCACAAGGAGCTGCCAGAGGAGAACCTGGAGAAGAAAGTCTGTGGAGTTCTGTCCAGAACCATGGCTGCAGACGGCAAGAAGCTGCTGCCTGGACCGGACTTGGGAGCTCGGAGAAAGGCCAAGACCGAAGACAATGAAAAGATGCAGGTTGAGGCAGACTGGAGGTGGAGACCCTGATAAGGATGATCCACTGGATGAGTGGCAATGGCTGGAGGCAGACTGACTATGCACAGAGGCGGAACATTGGTGCCAGGTGCTCGATAGGTTCCTGCTGGAGAGTTTGGATAAAGAGTCAGAAGAGGATTTTTTGTGAGCTCAGTTTGAGGAGGACCCCCCTAACTGAGCAGGATATTCCTTTGTTTCCTGTGTTTCCAGGATGTTACCTGTTGGATGTCAGAGATGCAAGTATGGAACTTGAATGTGAGACCCCAGGTAAGACTGTGCCTAGTGATATTGTGCTTGGGTTGAAGACTCCAAGCAAGCAAGAAGAAGCCTATGAGGCTGAAGGGACTTTTTCTTGTATTGATGCAGCTAAATCTATTAACAGTATTGACTGGGGTATACTGCAGACTAAAGATGCTAATATTGCCAAAATGTTACAATATGTTAAGATCAAGGAGGTGGTACATGTGCTTTATTTTTTTGATGAAAAACCTACAAAGGAGGAGGTGGGTGGAAAATGGATAGGAACCTGTGTTGGGGTAACACCTAGAGTGTCTACCCAGAGTGTCTGCATCTGTAGCAAGTGAAACGAATCAAGAGACATAGTGGGTTTATGTAGAGGGGTTGAACCTAGGACTGGGCCCCTGCTTAAACTGGACATGTCTGGTGGGGTTGGAGCAGGTAATTACTTATCCCAGAGAAAGTCTTTCTGTGGTACTGGACTTTACAGCCATCCAGATTTTTGGTTAAGAAACATGACATACTTTCCCTAAAAGGAGATGGGAAGGTACTGTTAGTCTCTGTTGAGAAATGTGTTAATGCCTCAGGGTAAAGAATGATGATATCCACAATGTTTATGATATAATGTTTATCATTAATAGGGACCCTGAGACAGACCTTCTGAAGATGGATGGCTGAAGCTCCATCCCTTCCTGAAACAGGAAGGTGGTAAGCAGTCTCCAATAACTGCTTCCCTCTTAAGGTGGGGTATATGTGACAGGGAGCGCCTGCCACTCTTTGAGGACTGACCTTTTCTTAAATCTGTTGCAACAGTTCTATTTGGCCTCTCTGTTCAATCTCTCATTTTCACTTGCCAACATACCTTCCAACTGGAAGCACACCACTGTCATCCCCCTTCCGAAAGGGGATGACCCCTCCTCACCAGGTAACTACCGCCCCATCTCCCTACTCCTCATCCTAGCCAAATTACAGGAGCATCTTGTTCTAGAACAACTCTCCTCCTTCCTTGACTCCTCCTCTTTCTTCACACCCTACCAGTCATTTTTTCAGGTGTGACTGTGGCAATTGCCATGAGGTGGCAGCTGTAAGGTCAAAATGTGAAGAGGAACATGTCACCTGCATCACCGAGCTCGACTGCTTTCGAGAAAACTGCCTGAGTTGCAATGTGATTCTCGTTTCCTATTATGAGTATGAATTCATGGAGGGACCACTCGATGATGCTGTTCCTCTAAACGAGTGAGTATAAACCATGGTACAGATCAGTTTTTGAATCGTGAAGTATTTACTGCTACCTGCTGTAACCGGGTACTATTTTCATCTACGTGGTAGTAGAAAGGGATTGATAAGGGACTGAAAGGGATTAATAAGGTGGATAAGGAGAGTCTCTTGAAGCTGAGTGGCAACCATAACACGAGGGGGCACAGTCTTAAGCTGGAAGGTGGGAGGTTTAGGATGGAGGTCAGGATTCGCTTCTTCACAGAGAGGATGGTGGACACTTGGAATGCGCTGCCAGAGGAGGTGATCTCGTTGAAGACAGTGAGCAGCTGTAATAGAGGCTGGGATAGGCATGGGGGATGGTAAGGATCATGGGTGGGGAGGATGGGAGGAGTGGTGAGAGAGGGCAGGACAGTAGCTGAAACTGTGGACATGAGCAGACTAGATTAACCAGATGACATTCTTCTGCTGGCTTCTTCATATGTTGGTATGTTCATATGTAGTAATACCATGCTTTGACCTATCTCTGGCACACATCTGTAAAAAAAGGGCACAGTATGACTGGGTGTCTGCAACCACTGACCCTCCTCTGATACCACATAGAAGTCTTGAGACATTTTCCCACTGCCATGTAGTACACTGACTGTATTTTTAACATGCTATGTTGCAACTGCCCTTCTCGACATCCAGTGCACAACTCCTCAAAGAGTGTCCTGCATGTACACAACTAATACCTATGCTGTTTTCTTATCCAACTCTACTGCTGACAGTTCATTAGTATGTTGATCCATGCCACTAGCACTTAATGCCACAGCAAATTTTGTGCATATGTACCAACATACTGTCAATATACAATGTTGAAGGTCGTCCCGGTGGTGCTAAGGGTTTAGGTGCCGGATGCCACCTCTCATGCCATGCCATCAATCCTGGTTCGGAAACGAGTCATGGGCATGGGGGGTTGGCAGGGGCAGGAAAGGACTGAACGACTGGAGGACTGCACTCCTTTCCTGGGGGGGTAGTCTACTCTCAGTTTCAGCTGCTCCTGGCGATGTCTGGGACACAGCAAGTAGTGAGTGGCATCATTGCACGTCCATGTCCTGGGGCAACAGAACAAAGGAAACACCCTTGTGCCTCAATAGAAAAAGATGGGTCGAGTGAGAGACCACCACTCACAAATGCTGGATCCTCCATCCTGCCTGTGGCTGCTCCATGTGCCATACATGGTCTGCCCACTACATTTCAGAAAGGTCAGTGGATGAACGGTGGTCCTGCCATGGGGTGCTTAGATTCAGGGAGTTGGTGGTCCAGGATGAGTAGCACAGAGTTGCCTCCCCCCCTCAGACAGGTAAGGATCAGAAATTTCAGGTGGGTGGGCTAGATTTGTGGAACGTCCCACCAGAGACAGTCCGAGAACATAGAGGAGGAACATAAAGAAAGCTGACCCCCCAAAAAAATACAGTGTGGGAAACAAACTCCGAAAATCAGGAAGTGGTAGTAAGTCATGTCAACTGACAATGTCCCTGCCAGAAACTGGCCAAGTTTGCATCTCAGGTGTGCATAAGTAACCCCATTGTGCAACACACCATTTTGTATACAGCACAGTTATTTATGCGTCCTCCATGAGAAAGGATGGATTTCTGCTGGTAGTATGTGGGTGTCATGTGGCATGCTGGCAAAACAAACATGGGTTCTTTTTATGTGTGGCATTGATGCTATACTGCTATAGCTACACACTGCCGGCATCTGCCACGTTTGTCCACTCATTAGGTCCACATCCGGCAGCTCCCCCGATCTCCATCGGGGGTCGCGGGGACACTGGACTACCCCACTGCCCTACCCGCTGGAGAGGAGAGCAGCCCAATGGATGCTTAATCCTCCCTCCCTCCTCCTGCCGACCCCCGGCGCCCGAGCTTGCTCCTGAACCTGGGTCACCAGTGCAGCGCGAGATAAAGCATCCAGCACCTCAACCCTCAGCACCACCGGGCCATGGGAACTCCATTTCTTGCCAGTGCCATCTGTACAGGTCGGGAGTGTGGCCATATCATGTCGTGGAGTGCCGTGACCATTCGGTTCAGTGATCACATCCGTGTAGCTGCCAGCATATCGCGAGTCTTGGAGTCAAGAGGGAGTGTCCAGTGTCGGTGATCTGGAGAGGAGCACTGAGCACAAAAAACACCAGTGTCTGACACCAAATGCCTGGTAGGTAAGTACTGAGAGGGTCTGGTGGGGGGGAAATACTACTACTACTGCTCAGAACATCGGATCGCTGATCCTGAGTGTCATTTTTTCATCTGGTGTATTGTGAGTTATTGGTAAAAAACTGAGTGGTACCACTAACTGCCGTGGGGGGAAGGGACAAGCACATACAGGGTGGGATGATGCTATTCGGCAGCAAGCAAGCACAGCAGTGAGAAGGTCAGTCAGGGAAATCAGTAAAAATTCCTATGTGCTACCACAATTTTTCTTCTTCCCTGAGTCTGTGTGGGAGATGTGTAAATCTCCATTGGGATGCATCCATGTTGCCGTCCTAAGAGAGGGACTCACAGGAAAGCATGAGGAAAATCAGTACAGCAGCAGTAGATTTCTGAATCAAGCTAGTGAAGGGAACAAGCAGACTCTGTTGCTACTCTGGGTGACTCACCCAGTAAGCCAGGTTGTGTTGCAGCTCTGCATAAGGTCAATAAAGCTATTATTGATGATTGTGTGAGGACAGTGGGAGGCATGACAGGGACAGACAGTTCTTATGAGCAAGTGACAGACCAGCATAGTCAGGGTATTTTATTTGTTATGTTGCTACAGCTGTGAGTTAGCAGCAAATTAATAATACCTTGCGCCTTGCTGGTCTGTCACTTGCTCATCAGAGCTGTCTGCCCCTGTCATGCCTCCTAGTATCCTCACACAATCATTAATAATAGCTGTATTGACCTTATGCAGACCTGCAATCTGGCTTACTGGTCATCATGAGTCACCCAGGGAGTAGTGACAGTCTGCTTGTTCCCTTCACTAGTAAGCTTGCTTCAGAAATTATTGATGATGCTGCTGCTGTCTTCAGATTTTACTCATGCTGCTGTGAGTCCCTCTCTCTCAGGATAGCTGTATGGAACAGTCTCAGAGGAGATGGTTGGTCAGTGAGTCAGGCTCAGTGGTGAGAGAGTCTGCAACTTGCTGCTCCCATTATTCACTGCATGCTCTGTTGTTCTTCAGCTGTATGGTGTGTGTGTGTGTGTGTGTGTGTGTGTGTGTGTGTGTGTGTGTGTGTGTGCTGCATAATTGAGAATACAGCTCAGCAGATCACTGTGTTGTCATTACAGGGAGCAGACTGCCTGGCAGTCAGAGTGACCAGAACTTGATACTGCTATTGGTTGTGTAAGCAATAAGACATGACAGGGTGTTCTTTACACAGTTTAACACACAGCTAGGAGGTGTACTGAGGCACGAGGCCACAGGCTGAGTGCGTCCAGCCTAGCTGTGTGTCAAAAGTATGTAACGCACACACTGGAGTGGCCTATTGTGCTTATGAAATGGGCTTTTAAATTATAGTGGGATGTGGAAAGCATATAAGGCGATACTTTGTCCTGTGTTACTGGTATCATGATTGACACAATGTGCTGTACTATACACCCACTGCAGAATACTGTCATAATAGTTCCATTTTAGCCATTATGGTATGTTCATCAGCAATATATTAACAACTGGAATGCATATGAACTGTGTTACATAACTATTTATCACCATAGTGACTTGTGTGTAACTATTGTTTTCTATGTTTATCTTTGCAGATCATTCAGATTTGTTGCTTATTGAAAATTTGTTTGGTGGATTTGGCATCGTCTTGGAAGATATAACAGAAGAGTTTTGCCATCCTGTGCTGTGTCTGCTATTCGTGCAGCATTTCCGTCTGAGGAATATACTGGCTTCAGAGAAGCTGATCGACCTACACAGAACTAATTACACAATGTTCTACTGCAAGACATGTTATACAGTACTTTTATATTACAATAGAAACATAGAAACATAGAATTTGACGGCAGATAAGGACCGCTTGGCCCACCCAGTCTACCCATTTCCTTACCTACTGGATAAGCTGCAGACCCTAGTTAACCAGCAGCCTACTTCTTCCTACCCCCAACCCCTAGAATGGCCTTATGACTTTCCCATGCATGCTTGAATTCCACCACTGATTTTGACTCCACAACCTTCCTCCGAAGGCTGCTCATGCATCCACAACCTCTCTGTGAAAAATACTTCCTTAAATTACCTCTGAGCCCCCCCCCATCTTCAAATTGTGCCCTCTTGTTCTTGCACACCTCTTTTTTTGAAAGATGCTACCCTCTTGGACTTTGTTGATTCCCTTGAGGTACTTGAACATTTCTATCATGTCCCCATCTCCCTCCTTTCCTCGAGGCTATACATATTAAGCTCCTTTCGTCTCTCTTCATATGTCTTCCGGTGCAGACCCTGCACCATTTTAGTTGCCCTCCTCTGGACAGCTTCCATCCTGTCTATGTCTTTGCGGAGATTGGGTCTCCAGAACTGCACGCAGTACTCCAGATGGGGTCTCACCAGCTGTCTGTACAGAGGGATAATAACTTCCTGTTTTCTACTGGTGATGCCTCTCCCTACGCATCCCAGTATCCCCCCAGCCCTCCTTGCTGCCCTCTCACATTGCTTGCCCACCTTTAGGTCATCTGATATGACTACCCCAGGTCCCTTTCCATTTTTGTTGTTGTTAGTAGCTCACCCATTGTGTACTCTTCCCTGGTTTTTGTTTCCCAGGTGCATTACCTTGCACTTCTTAGCATTGAATCTAAGCTGCCATGCATTTGACCATTCCTCTAACCTTGCCAGTCCCTTCTCATCCTTTCCACCCCACCCTGTGCATCAACTCTGTTGCAGATCTTTGTGTCACCTGCAAATAGACATACTTTTCCTTCCAGTCCCTCTGCAATGTCGCTTATAAAGACATTGAAGAGGACAGGTCCTAATACTGAACCCTGCGGTACCCCACTAGTAACCCTCCTTTCTTCTGAGTGGACTCCATTTACTATTGTTACATTTACAATAAAATGTTCCTGTTGTTTTCAAGTTATTACTTGATAATTTTGTAAATCATTATTGATAGTTGTATGCAGTTCCAGTGCATGTGTATAATGCTGATACATGTATTGAAAATGTTTGTTATACTTAGCATTATACTCAGGGTATGTGTTTATACATATGATGCATCGACATTTATGGAATGTAGGTTGCCATATATATTGCAGCCGAACTGTACAGTCACTTTAAATTGTGATGACTGTGAGTCCTTTGTGCCACCTAGGGACCCCACTGTGCCCTGATCCCAGCCAACACCACTCCACATTGGAGCACCCTTGGGTAGCCCAGCATAACCCTTTGCCGGATGTGTCCCCCTCCTCCGAGAAAAAAGGCACCGGTGGGAGATGGCCACCGCATGCACTTAGTCTTGGCCCATGTGCTGCTGTGGTAGTCTTGGGTAGTTCCAGGATTTTGGTAGCAGTGTGGCCCAGCAAACATCATCCAGCATTCCGGGGAACAATTTTCCTCCCTTCCCCCACCGGGGCCGTATGGTGCCACTGATGTCAAGGCTTCCACCGACATCGCCCACACCACCCATTCAGCATAACCTAATGTGTTGCTGTCTCCCCCAGAATCCTGCAAGTGTCAGGTCACATCCCTACGCTCCCCCCAGGTGAAGGCGAGCAGTTAGATGCTCAAGCCTCCTCTCCCCAACCAGCCCTCTAGCGCCCCGTGTTTATTTCCAGACCTTGGTCATTGACATCACAATTGGAAATCAAACCACTGTGCTGATGATATGGCTAACATCCACCTTTTCTGCTGTATAGGGCCTCCCTACCCAGCCATATCACAGAGTGACATAAATAGAATTAATGTACCTATTCTATACTGCAGTGCACCTACATCCCAAGGCCTGATCACTGTATGAAATCAAATAAGGCACTGAGTCACATTCCCATAGTGCAGTGCCCACTCCCCCAGCTCCTGTAGGCAGTAGCTGCACCACTCGCTTCACACCAACCAATCAATGTGTAGTATTTTCTGTACGCACTCGGTACTGGTCACAGGGGTCGAAGCTGTCACTGGCCCACTAGCTTAACGCTGGTCGATTTTTTGTATCGGGCTAACACAATTTTCATTTAACTAGCTATGTGGACAAGTATTGGATAAGGTAAAATCTGAATGAATACACCGGGTGTGCCAGAAGAAAAATACGTGGGGTTAGTGGAGTCTCCCAGTCAGTAACCTTACTGGCTAGTGCCTGCAAAACTTCATTTCAACCACTGTGAACAGTATGTGGCTGGCAGTGGCAGGGTGAGTAGTGCTGGTCAAGTTGTCACCACACCGTTGGTTTCGGGGTGTGTGGGTATGCTGCATACCGTGGTGTGTTGTATAGACAACACACTATGTGAACAGCACTCTGTGTCTTATTCGAATTAGTGGCTGGGGCTATGGAGAGTGGTGGGTACCACAGTATGAAATAGGGTGATCTTTTTTTTTTTTTTATATCAGTCTGTGTTTGGGCAGAGAGGGTGCACTATGGAAAGAAGATCTTATATCTTTTTATGTCATCACCATTGAAGGATCTGTTTCAGTCGAACATACGAACATACGAACATACGAAATTTGCCAGCAGATACAGGCCTAGAGGTCTATCAAGTCTGCTCGAATGTGCAGCTAGCACCCCTTATTCTGCAGCTGCCCCTTCCTTCCACCCTTCCCCTTCATTAACCCTCCCCCTTGTCCTGTCCCATCCTCGTTTGAAGCAGTCCACTGTTCTACTGCATACCACTTCTGCAGGTAACGCATTCCACCCAGCCACCACCCTCTCTGTAAAAAAGTGTCTCCTCATCTCCCTCCTGAACCTTCCTCGCTCCAGTCTCATATCATGGCCCCTGGTGGCCCTCCCCTCCCTTACTTTGAACAGCCCCTCTGTACCTGTCTTGTTTATTCCTTTCATGTATTTAAAGGTTTCAATCATGTCCCCCCTGTCTCTCCTCTCCTCCAGTGAGTACATGTTCAACTCCTTCAACCTCCTCTCATATGATAAGTCCCCCAGACCCTTGATCATCTTTGTCGCCTCTGTGCTGCACTCCTCCAGTAACTTAATGTCCCTTTCAGATAGGACGACAGAACTGCACGCAGTACTCAGGTGTGGTCTAACTAATGACCTATACAGTGGCAGAATCACCTCCTCCTCCTTGAGGATATACACCTTGCAATACAACCCAGCATTTTGTTGGCCTTGCAGCTGCCTTCCTACACTGTGCCGAGTTGTTCATTGACCCTGTGATGAGCACACCCAGATCCTTCTCCTCCTCTGTCTGGGCTAGCTGCACTCCCTAGCTGGTAAGTCCTCCTTGGGTTCTTCATCCCAAATGCATCACCTTGCACTTTTGGCATTAAACCCAGTTGCCAGGTGTCTGACCAGGTTTCAAGCTTTGCCAGATCATCCTGCAACCCCTGCCATCCCCTAGGTCATCCACCACCGCGCCAACCTTGGTATCATCAGCAAACAGACTGATCTTGCTCTTGATGTCCCATGATATGTCTGCAATGAATATCCCAAACAACACTGGTCCCAACACCAGACCCTGTGGGACACCACCTGTCACTGCCCTTGGGTGTGAGAGTCCCCACCCACCACCACCCTCTGTTGCCTTCCCTGCAGCCAGTTTCCTACCCATCTCACCAGCATTGCACCTGCCCCTGTGCCTACTAACTTCCTTCCCAGCCTTCCATGTGGCACTGAGTCGAATGCCTTACTGAAGTCCAGATACAGGACATCCACTGCATGTCCCCCGCTCAGTTACCTAGTTACCCAGTCATAGAACCCGACCAGGTTGGTTTGGCAGGATCGGCCGTATGAAGCCATGCTGTCTGCTGTCCTGTAGTCCTTTGGCCTCTAAGAGGGCCACCAGCCTCTCCTTCAGGATAGTCTCCATTAGCTTACCCACGATGGATGTGAGGCTCACTGGTCTGTAGTTTCCTGGTTCATCCTTGGGGCCACTCTTGTCGAGGCGCCAGGGGATTGTGCTTGTCCAGGGGGCAGAACTGTTTGTATTACCTTGTGCAGAATGAAACAGTACATATTCATTTTACTTGCACTAATTGATTTCAAGTAGTCCTTTGTGTGCACCATGTTTCTGGTTGTGATATTTTTATGTCACTCTGTGTTCTGGCCAAGGAGGGGTGGGGACCATCTACTACGGAAAGTGGACTTTTGTTATACCACTCTTCACTGGTGCATCCAGATATGTGTTTGCCAAGGTACTTTTTAATAGAGGGGGAGAGATATGCATGAGGTACCCGTTATTTGAATCGCTGTAATGCAATTTTACATGTAGCAACGCAGTTATTTTTGTGTGGCGTACTAGAAGTCTGGAACTGCGTGTGCACATTTCTTGAGATGAACCACACATCTGCTTGGAAGATGTCCAAAATGGACAACATTACAGAGTCAAGATGCATTTGGTGACTACAAACATGCTTTCCTTTGTGACCCTTTACCATTGCTGTTTATGTTTGGTGGTAGATGGATGTGGGGGGCGGTGATTACACATTGCACAGGACAGAAACTATTTTGTTGCATACCTGAAGATTGCGCAAAACACTATTGTTTGTCCTACCATGTATGTATGTGAGTATGGAAAATCAAGTACACATGTGGTGAGCAGCATTACAGACTGATTGTGCTGCTGAAAGTAGTCGAATAAAGAATTTCAAGTCTCTCAAATGTCATGTTTACTTTTACCATTCAGCCGTAATTTGTACCACACAACGGTCATCAAGGCAACCGGGTAACATGTTCTCCTTTTTTTGAACAGCTCTGCTGCAGTTGCCCCAGAATTCAACAGAAATTGCACCTGATGAATCAAAGAACTTGTAAACCCTTCATTCGGATCATAGAATAATCCCTTCCTGCTGGCCCGGTGGTGCTGAGGGTTGAGGTGCTGGACTTCACACCTCGCGCCACACCGATGACACGGATTCAGGAATGGACTAGGGCCACCGGGGGTTTGCAGGGGAGAGGAAGGATTGAGTGTCCCATGATTGCTCTCATTCCTCTGGGGTGTTCAAGGACACGGTTCTGCACTGCAGCAGCACCTGGCGGTAGCTGGATGCACTGTTAGCTACAGCCAGAACAAGGGGGTGGAGCGCGGCAGGCATCCGCATGTACGTGCGCTGACACCATTGCACATTCCGCTTCTCGGGGGATCTAATCCTGGAGGAAAAATGGCAGACCAACTGCATGGGCTGATGGCCATGCCCTGCTCCCCCAGACCCGTGAAGACATAGCCACTGGGTGTCTGTGACACAGGTCCCTTTGGGGGGGGTCCTGTCATTGGCCAGCCTTGTGAGTGGGCGTATGAATCCGCACGACAGACCTGGTGCGGGTGCTGGCACAAGGGCTGGTGGGGGGGCAGCTCTAGCCAAGGAGGATAAAATTATTCAATGATAAAAAAAAAAAAAGAGAACAATCCCTTCCTCGGGCCCGAAAGTCACAACATTCTGCAAGGGAGCACGGCACCAATCGTCAGTCTGTACCACTGCAGAATTCATTTGTCATGCTGGTGCGACAGGGCAGCCAAGAGGAGGTACCCATAGCAGTGGAAATGGAGGAAGTGAGATTCCTCAGAATGGGAGGCCTAATGGAGGGAGGAAGAGGCCCCAGCCAAGGAGGAAGCAGTTGCTGGTGAGGGGCCCTGTTTTTAAGGTGACAGACCCGGGAGTGGGGAAGGAAGGATGAGAGAGGTGAACTGCCTGAGAGGTACTTCAGCTTGGATGGATGGAGAGCAGATCCAGAGGATCCCTAGGGCAGCAGGAGATAAGAGGGAGGTAGATGTCATTGTCTAGCTGGGGATAAATGACCTGTCAAGGACAGCGTAGGGGTAGTGCAGGGAAATCTGAGGGAGCTGGGGAGGAGCCTTAAGGAGGTGGCATGCATGGCCACTTTTGCCAAGGTGTTACCTCTATATGGCTGGGGAGAGGAAAGGACACTGCACACCAGGGCTTTCAACAATTGGTTGATGGCATGGTGCATGGAGGAGGGCTTTCACTACATTGGGGACTGTGGCCCAACCTAGGAAGATATGGGCCTCTACTGGGGAGACAGCCTGCATCTTTCCAGGATGGGGACCACAGTCCTTAGTGGGAGGTTTAAATGCTACTTGTATAAGCAGTTAAAGTAGCCGGGGTGCTGTAGGACTATGGGAGGCAGCAGTTGTTCTCCATAGATTATGAAGCAGTAGGGATAGAGGGCCTAGGAGAGTAAACTGTCCCAGGGTAGGTGTGCAGGGAGACAGGCATTGGGACAAGGCAGAGGACAAAGGGGGCATAAATTACAGAAGGAAGGAGTAAAGGAGACAGGTAAAGGAGAGGGTAACAAGGGTAGAGCTATGCCAGGCAAGTGTCAGGGAACAACATGAGGGGGGAGTAGGGTATGGAGAGCCATGTGCGGCAATGCAAGGAGTCTGGAATATAAAATTGCATACCTGGAGGTCATCATGGCAGAGGATGGGATGGATTTCCTGGCCCAAACGGAGTCACGGTGCACTTACAGTCATGACTGTGACATGGCCGTAATGGGCTAGTCTTTGTTCAGGAGAGGCATGGATGGGAGATGGGGAGGAGGGGTTGTACTATATGTAAGGCAGGGAATCACGGCCCTCAGCAGTGCAGGGGAACCAGGAGGAAGAGAAAGTGCTGGGAGTACTGTGCGTCATCCTGGAGGCAGGCACTGAGGTACATCCAGACGTCCAACACAGGCAGAGGAGTTGAATAAAGCAGTTGGAGAAGACATTATCAAGATAGTGACTAAGAGAGAGATGCTACTAGTTGGTGACTTTAATCTGCCAGATGTGGGTTGGAGTACTCCAGCTGCATGTTCGGCAGAGAGCATGGCAATTCTTGACTCCATAAAAGGAGCGTTTCTCTGGCATCTAGTAGTAGTCCATGAACCTACTAGCAACAGGCAGCGCTACACCTGGTGTTTAAAAAGAGGGATGGCATTGCAGACATCACAGTGGGACGTCCCCTAGGTGCTGCCGATCACCATACAGTGCGGCTTAACATTAACAGCGTCTAAAGTTGGAAATGAGGCTCACTCACCTTATGATATTTTATATTTCCCAAGTTCTTTTATTAAACCATCAGAATGATTTTTCCTATGTTTCATGCACAATGCACTTCATCAAGGAAATATTGTGCTATCTATAAAAAAATGCATATATATGTATATGTGTATATATATATATATATATATATATATATATATATATATACACATAAATATAATTATAATTCTGATTACATGATGGTGTGTGTGAACATCCTGTTACCTCATTGGTCAAAACATGTCACATGACCGGGGTAAATCCTGCATTACCCATGGCTGAGGAATACCATTTTTAAAAAACATAATTAAACACATTTTACATCTGTTTTACACATGGGTCCACTGTATAATCACAATAAGGTACTCCAGGGTGTGAGTTATTGGGGATTTACTACTTCTGCTGTGGTTAAGTCACTCAGCTGCGCCTCGTGACACACCATACAAGGCATGGGTAAACTCCCAATAACCCACACCCTGTTGTGCCTTATTGCTTAAATGTAAATAACAAAAAAACTTGTGGAATATAAAAGTTGTGGGGTGAGTGAGCCTCATGTCCAACTTAAGATACTATTAAACACTGTTGAAACAGAATCCTCCTGTTTTTATATTTCCAGAGAGGGGCCACACTGACTGGGTGGTTTAACATGAAGACAGGAACAGAGGCAAAACAAATGAAAACATGGGTCCTGGACCTGGGAGGTTTGATTTTAAAAAAGAGGATCTGTTGCTTGGGGGTGTCCAGATTGGCAGGGAGGGGTAGAGGTACATTGAGGAAACATAAGGGAGGGCATAATTAAGGGATCCAGCCTCTACGTGAAGGAAGTGAGTAAAAGCAGAAGGGAAAAAAAGAGTGCCCACTGTGGTTCTATAGGGAAGTGACCAGGGCAGTGAAGGAAAAAAGAGTGTCATCCAGGAGTATAAGGAAACACAGACGGAGGAAGACAGGGAGATGTACCGAGGAAAGTAGGATATGCAGTAAGTGAAGAGAAAGTGCAACAGAGGAAAGTATAGCCAAAGGGGTAGCTAAAAGGGATAAGGCTTTCTTCAGGTATATAAATGAGAAGAGGAAGGCAAATAGAGGGATTGTGAGGATAAAAGTCAGCAGGGGGAATGTGCAGAATAGGACCTATAAAAAGAAGACATTCTGAAGATGGATTCCTGCTCTGTCTTCACAGTGAAGGGAGGAGAGGAATGGACCAACAGGGAGCAGCAGGAACAAAGGGAGGGGTGGACAAAAGTCCATTTTAAGAGGAAAGAGTCCTGAAGGGACTGCAGCTCTCAAAGTGGTCAAGTCTATGGGACTGGATGGGACGCATCCAGAGGTATTGGAGAAGGTGCTAGCTAACCCACTGACAGCCTTATTCAACAGCTCTTTAAAAACAGGCATGGTTCTGTAGGACGGGAGGAGGGCAGATGTGGTCCCTCTACATAACAGTGGTAGCAGGGAGGAGGCGTAAGCAATAAGACACTCCAAGGTGTGCATGGAACATATTTTAACTGCAGCCAGGGGCATAATAAGGCATGAGGCCTCAGGCCGAGTGACTTTAACCACTGGCTGTGTGGTAAAATATGTGCCATGCACACCCTGGAGTGTCTTATTGACCTTATAATATGGGCTACAATTTTTGTTATAAAAAATAATTTTATATAAAAAGGTTATTGTTATCAGATTTTCTGATAAAATAGTCCTTCCGCCAGGCATAATGATGTAATTGAATTGCTTATAAATATTCATGGCCTCATTTGCATATCCTGGTCAAGGATTGTTAGGTGGGAGATTTTACTATGGCGACATGGGACAGCTCAGGACAGATATGCTTCAGTCTTGGGAGTGTGTTGCCTTCCAGACTTGCCATTGTTACTGTAAACATAAAAAATATAAAAAAGAAACACTTAATGCAGTTGCACGGACGCTCTCCCCTCCCTCCCTCCCCAGTACAAGTAACCCCCCAACTACAAGTCAAGCTTAGACAGAAACACGAGGCATTGGGTTACAACTACTGTAGTATGAGAGAGCCTGTGAGCAAATAGTGAACATTGAAAAAAAAAAACAAGTGACAGTAACAAGCTGTTGGTAATGAACTCGGAATAACCCCCATTGCCGACAAAAAAACAATGGCGGAATTTGAAAACTGAACGTTACAACTGCTCGCTGATTTTTTGTTTTGTAATTACCATCCCTGATACCCTCAAACTTTTAAAAACTTTGAAGTTAACAACAAGCCCAGGTCCTGACAATATTACCCCTAAATTTCTTATGGGAACATATAATAACATCGCTATTCCACTTACCATTATCTTTAATAAATCTCTTAGAGAGTCTAATGTCCCCTCAGACGGGAAAACAGCTACTGTTACACCAATTTTTAAAAAAGAGGCGCACCATAAGGCTGAAAATTACAGACCTATCAGCCTTACCTCCATTCCATGCAAACTATTAGAAAAACATATCAAATACTTAATTGAAGAAGAAATGCTGGCACTAAAACTAAACGATGTTACACAACATGGATTTAAATCCGGGCACTCTTGTACAACAAACCTGCTATCTTTTTATAACTTAGTCAGCAGTAATCTCGACCTAAACATACCAGTGGATGTTATTCTGCTTGACTATAGTAAGGCATTTGACAAGGTCTCACATTCCATATTAATAAATAAATTAGTAGCATTAGGTTTCTCTAACTGTATTGTGTCTTGGCTCTATAATAGAACCCAAACTGTCAGGGTGAATGGGGAATTATCAGACGAAAAATCTGTGTCAAGTGGAGTCCCTCAGGGCTCAGTGTTGGGTCCCACTCTGTTCAACATTTTCATCAGTGCCCTTACCATCTCATCACAGAATACCTTATCTAAATTTGCGGATGACACTAAATTAGGAGGACCAGTCGATAATGAAACCAACAGGAGTACTCTTATAAATGATCTCAAAAAAATTGAATCCTGGGCGGGAACTAATAAAATGTCATTTAATGTGTCCAAATGTTCTGTGTTACACATTGGTAAAAAAAATCCCAAACAAACATACCATCTTAATAATATAATACTTAGGGAATCTCTCGTCGAAAAAGACCTGGCTATACTGGTTGACAACAGGTTGTCTTTTTCAAATCATTATAATAAGGTTGCTAATCATGCCAATGCTCTCTTACGTAGGATTAATAATACTTTCATCCTCAAAACCGAGGAATGCATTATGGCTTTATATAAAACCCATGTCAGACCCCACTTAGACTATGGTTCACCTTTATGGAGTCCCTATTTAGCCAAGGACATTACAAAAATAGAAAAAGTTCAAAGAAGGGCCATTAAAATCATACCCCATCTTTCTCGTTTCAATTATGAAACTAGGCTCCATAAAACAAAGCTGCATTCACTTGAATTTAGAAGAATAAGGGAAGATCTCCTTCAGCTATTTAAAATCTTACAATCAGTTACATTAATGAGTTCATGCGGATTATTTTTTACATCCAGAAAAATAGTAGCTAGAATACACAACAAACAAATTGGAATCGAGAAAACAAGAACAAACAAAAGACAGCAGTTTTTTACTGTTAGAGCACCAAAAATCTGGAATTCTCTGCCACAGGAAATTGTTGACTGCCAGAATATTAATACATTTAAACTCAAACTTGATAATTGGCTTCTGGACAGAACATAACCTACCAATGATCCACATTGTGTGGAGGACATCCTCGATGGGCTTCCGCCTTCTTTTGTCCAAACTACCAAGTACCAAGTACCAATGTGGTCCAGCTTTTAGGCACTTGTTATTACCTGTGCATGGAACAGATTTCATGCATTGGTAATAACCAATTAGAAAGCCGGATTTTGTTGTCACATTTTATAATAGCAACTATAGGACAGTCAGTCAGTCTCACCTCAGTGGTAGAGAAATTAATGGAAACCCTGTTAAAGGAGAGATTGGTAGAGTATCTTGAATCCAGTGAGCTGCAATACCACAGGCAACGCATGCAATGCCACATTGATTCATGGTGGGTGGTGTTGGTGGTGGGGTTGTGGTAAATGAACCTAATTGATTTGTTCGAGTGGGTGACCAGAGAATAGATTAGTGGAAAGCAGTGGACATAGTCTACCTGAACTTTAGCAAGGCCTTCTTTGCTGTGCCAAATAGGAGACTGATAACAAACATTGAACAGCGTACGAGTGGGATCCTGAGTGGTTAAATTGGGCTAGATGCTGGTTAAAGGATAGGTGACAGAAGGTATGGTTAATGGCACTTACTCTAATGATGGGGTAGTGACCAGTGAGGTGCTGCAGGGTTTAGTACTGTGACCGATTATCTTCAGTGTCTTCATAAGTGACATTGCAGAACAACTGCAAGTGAAGGTATGCATTTTTGCAGACGATATCAAATTCTGTAAGAGGTTGGATGCTAGGGTGGAGGAAATGCATAGGGATGTTGGGGAAACTAGAGTACTGGTCAAGAGCATTGCAGTTAGGGTTCAATGCCAAAACGTGCAAAATCATGCACCTAGCGCATAGAAAATCAGGATATGAATATATGATAGGGGGAGATACTGACAGTTATTAAGCAGGAGTGGGAACTTGGTGTTATATCTGATGACTTCAAAGGGACAACGCAGTGTGACCAAGCAGTGAGTAGGGACAGTAGGATGCTGGGATGTACAGTATAGGGAGAGGTATCTCTATCAGGAGGGAGGTGGTGTTGCCATTATATCACTCACAGGTGAGACAACACCTAGAGTATTGTACAAGTTCTGAAGACTGCAACTCATAAAGGGTATAGGCAGGGTGGAAGTAGTACAGAGGAGGGAGACTAAAATGGTGCAGGGGTTGTACCAAAAGCTGTATGAGGAGAAACAGTGGGAATCTCAACATGTACAGTACACCCTGGAAGAGAGGAGAGGGGAGAGAGCGGGGACATGACAGAGACCTTCAAGTACCTCACCAGGGCATACATGGGTGCAGGTGGGGAGTCTCAAATGAGAAACATCACCAGGACCATATAGCATGCGATGAAGCTGGGTGGGGGATGGGTAGTTTTAGAGGGATGTGAAGAAGTACTATGGCGAACACCTGAAACACACCACCAACGGAAGAGGAGGTGTCACATATAGTAGTAGGTTGCAAGCATGTGTAGGACAGACATAGAGGAATATCAGTAAATGGTCAGAAAGCAGGAAGGGTCACCAGAGACCATTTAGGACCTACGGAGAGACACTAGGCAGGGACCATCTGGGCAGACTGGGTGGGCCAACCAATCCTTCGCTGCCTACAAATTCAATGTTTCTGTGTAGAGAATCTACCTCCTACTGCAGTAAATATGCCTAGTCAATATATCCTCCGAAGTGTCGTGAATCCACCCATACTGCAGGAAATATACTACCCATACTGCAGTAACTCTAACCTACCAAGTGCAGTGACTGTACCCCCACTCTAGTAAATTTACCCCTTGCTGTAGTAAACTACCTTCCACAGGGCAGTGAATCCACCCAATACTCCAGTAAATATACCCACTGCTTCAGTAAATATACCATCCCAAGTGTAATGAATCGACTACTACTGCAGTGAATACAGAAAATTACACATTGACAGCAGATAAGGACTGCTAGGCCCATCTAGTCTGCCCATTTTCCTTGCCTACTGTAAAAGCCACAGACCCTACTTCATCTCCGGCTATACCTCCTGCTTCATATTGCTAGGGTTCCCCCATGCTGGTCCCATGCATGCTTGAATCCCCCCACTGTGTTTTCCCGACCACCTCTGGTGGGACTCTATTTCATGTATCCACCACCCTTTCTGTGAATAAATGCTTCCTGTCACTATATTTTAGTCTACCCCCTTCCAACCTCATGTAATGCCCCCTCACTACTGGACATCTCCTTTTCTGAAAGATGTTAGCCTCTGGTACCCTATTTATGCCTTTTAGATATTTGTAGGTTTCTATCATATCTCCCCTGTCTCTCCTCTCCTACAGGGTATACAGTACATAATGAGGTCTCCCAGTCTCTCCTAATATGACTTTGATGCAGGCCCTGCACCATCTTTGCTGCCCTTCTTTTAACTGCCTCCACCCTGTCTACGTCCTTGTGGAGATGCAGCCTTCAGAACTGGACACAGTATTCCAAATGAGCCCTCACCAATTATCTGTACAGTGGCATCACAACCTCTTTCCTTCTGCTGGTGATACCTATCCCTGTGCATCCCTGCATCCCACTGGCTATCCCCACAGCATTAGCACATTGTTTGGCCACCTTGCCCTCATCACTCCACTACTGCAGTAAATATACTCTACGTAGTGCAGAGAACCCATCCAGTATTGCAGTAAACACACCCACTTCTGCAGTAAATCTGCCCTTCAACGTGCAGTGACTCTACTGCCTCCTGCAGTTAATATACCCCAACTGCAGTTAATCTACCCCATACTGCAGTCCATCTGACTTTCAAAGTACAGTGAATCCACCATCTACTGCACTGAATTTGCCCCTTATGGCAATATACCCCCACTGCAGTAAATCGACCCCTACTTTAGTAAATCTACCCTCCCAACTGTAATGAATTCAACCACCAGTGCAGTAATTATACCCCTGTACTGTAATACATGCATCATACCAAGTGCGGTAAATTCACCGCACCACAGTAAATGTACACCTGACTGTAGTAAGTCTACACTCCTAATTGCCATGAATCCACCCCTACTGCATAAGCATACCCATTATTGTAGTAAATATACCCCACTGTAATAAATCTACCCTCTCATGTGTAGTGAATCCACCTCCTACTGCAGTAACCATATCACTCATACTGCTGTAATTATAACCCCACTGCAGTAAGACTAACATTACAATAAGTAATGCACACATCACAATATATTAAAATAAGACTTTATTGACAGTAAATGTGTCCCATTAAAGAAAGACGTTGAGGAGCATGACGATTTTAATAGAAACAGTTTGCTGTGGCACAATCCCTCTGATGTACAGTGCTATCCTATTATTATTGTGTGTTGTTAGGGAAGGAGGCACTGAACGTGCCGAAATTCAGTACACCGCACCACATAAAAGTAAATTTAGCATACCACTATAACATGACAGAGTTCGGCAAAACGTAATACATTCATTACATGGATGTCAATAGTTGTCCCTTAAAATGGCATGGAAATACGAGGAGACATCTGCTTCACTACTGAGGAGGATAGTACACTCGCTACAGTGATGTCATCCACGTCAGGCGTTATTGCACCACGAGCAGGCAGGAGACAAACCGAGAAAATGCATCGCACTGCACTTAATACTTACGGAGCGATTTAAAATAAAACTAAATAGGCTTTTTCTTCACAACTTCGCGGGCAGCACATTGAAGGGATAATGCACCAAAAAACCGACTGAGATCTCTGCTACAAGGTGCCAAAATACCTCTGTTTATTTGTCCTTTAAGTCTGAATCCATGGGACCTTGTTTTTTTGTTTTGTTCCTGGCTTTTACTAACACTAATACATTCCATCAAACACTCATCATTGATAGCCCTAATTATTAAGCACAGATCACTTCTGAATTGTCTGTACTCTGTGGAGTACAGGCCAAGTTTTTTCAGTCTGTCATTGTATGTGAGGTGTTGTAACCCCCTTATTTTTTTTTTGTTAATTTCCTTTGAACTCCGTCTTTTAATTTTGTACTTTTAATGGTGTTTGCTGCTGTAAACTGGGAGCAGTATTCCATATGTGGTCCGACTAAACTTGTGTATAATGGTATCATGATTTTTGATTCTCTGCTCTTAATATTGGATATATACAACTCAGTATTTTATGGCATTTTTTAAGTTATTCTGGTGTGAGCTTCTGTGGTCAATTTATTTGTCCATATTATTCCCAGATCTCTTTCTTTGGGGGTGGTCTCTAGTACCTGGTTATCTATGTTATATGTGAAGTTAGGATTACTAGTGCCGAAATGCATCACCTTACACTTGGTGATGTTAAACTGCATTTTATGATCCTTGGTCCAAGTTGTTTATTTATCTAGGTTATTCTGGAGTTTCCGTCCATCAGAAGGAGTCTGTACTAAGCCACCTAGTTTACAGTCATCAGCGTACTTACTTAACCATGCATTGTCTGATGTCTGCAAAGTACTAATCAAGATGTTAAATAGTGTGGACCCCAAAACTGAGCCTTGAGGCACCCCACTCGTCACTTCTCCCCATTCTGATTGATAGCTCTTTACTACAAGTTGAACCTTCCTTTTTATTTGTTCACAGGTCTTTTAGTCTCCCAGTACATCTGGCAACCCTGCTGTAAAATGGGTATAAAAGCAGGACCTCACTGAAAATGAGATGCCACACCTACTAAGCTGGGCTAGATTTAGAAATCAGAGACAGCAGATCCATCGCAAGGTCTAGCAGTATGTCTCCAAACTTTGGAATTTTCAGCAAGCCAAAAGATATTTTTCTGTAGAATTTAGTCAGCATATATCAGTATGGAATGCTGAGAGTTTCATTTTTATGTTGCTTGCATGCATGTGCAAGAAACATAGTGCCATCATCGGAGATTTCGGAGGTGTGTCACCTCCTCCTCCAATTCAGTCAGTGATCTGGCAGGTGGCCCTGTAAGCCAATGCATTTTGGAGCTGTCTATGACAGGCTCCAAAATGCAGTAACACTCTGATTGAAAGAACTACGCTTGAGTGAGCAGCGATAGAGAGGCTGCTCATCGCAGCTCCCCACCCGCAAGCGTCTGCGCCCAAGACGTGATCACGCTGTGTAGCCGACGGGTGCCCAATCCTCGTCCGGCTGAGCTCGTCGCCATCTCCCTCCCCCAGTAGTTGGTGCCACGCTGGGAGCCCACCCAGCGTGGCAATCAGTCTTTTCGGCGGGGTGCCCAATCCCCGTCAATGAATACCCCCAACATCCTTGTGCCACGCTGAGAGCCCACCAGCGTAGGCAAGCAATCCCACGAAGTCTTTTTTTTGTTTGTACCTGTAAGACAAAAATGGTCAGCAGTGCGTCTCCGACCCCCCCTCCCACAACCCGCACCCACCCACTGCCACCCAGCCTCCCACCCCCCCCTCACTACTTACTTACCTCCGGACTCGGTAGCGATGATCTTGATTGGACCGGGAACAGGTCTGCACTCTTCAAAGCCGACCCATGAACTGAGGAAATGCCGGTAAGCTGTATAATGGCCTAGATAGGGGTTTCAACTTTATTGCATATCTCAGGCATTTTGGGAATTTTTGCGCAAATTTTCAACATGGGGTTTTGGGACCCCTTCTCATGAATGATGTCACTGTCATGGCGTTATTCGGGCGAAGGTGATTTCGGCGCAGTGACTGCGCGGTGACTGTAAATCCCCCTTCAGGCCTGAATACCACCATGACAGTGACATCATTCATGAGAAGGGTCCCAAAACCCCATGTTGAAAAATTTGATACAAATTCAAAAAATGACTGTTTTACTGAGCGTCAGTTGCGCAGTTCTCACGAGGCTCGTAAGTTCACAAAATTTCAATATTTTCACTCCAGATTTTCAACATTGCCATTTTACCACACCTTCTTATGAGCAGTACAGCTGTCATTTTTCACATCTCACCCAAAATGTGTTTCCTACACATGGCGCAGAATGGCACAGTTGGTGTCTGAAATCAATGTACGGGACAAATTAAGAAAATCACAGTGACACTGTTCATGAGCAGAGGTCTTAAAATGGCTATGTTGAAATTTGGTGAAAAATTCCTAAAATGACCTTTATTTCGGCGTTAAATTGTAAGTTCTCTCATAACTGTGGGTTTCTTAATTTTCAATATTTCCTCAGATTTTCAACATTGCCATTTTTCCACACCTTCTTATGAGTAGTACAGCGTCATTTTTCACATCTCACCCAAAACGTGTTTCCTTCATGTAGTGCCACACAAAATGCATGAAGTCACAGCGGTATCAGTGTATGGGACACATTAAGAAAATCACAGTGTCACTGTTCATGAGCAGAGATCTTAAAATGGCAATGTTGAAAATTTGGTGAAAAGAATTCTAAAATGACTGTTTTAAGTGTCGTTGCACAGTTCCCACCTTACATATAGGTTTGCAATTTTCAAAATTTCCATTCCAGATTTTCAACATTGCCATTTTACCACACCTCCTTATGAGCAGTACAGCTGTCATTTTTCAATCCTGCCCAAAGCATGTTTCCCCCATATAGCGCACAATGGGCAGATCGGTGTGCAAACTCAATGTATGGGACACATTAACAAAATCACAGTGACACTGTTCATGAGCAGAGGTCTTAAAATGGCTATGTTGAAAATTTGGTGAAAAAAATCCTAAAAATGACTGTTTTACGGGCGTGCGTTGCGCAGTTCCTACGCACGCTCGTAAGTTCGCAAATTTTCAATATTTGCACTCCAATGACTTCCAAATACCTAAACAGCACATAGAAGCAAGCAACATTCGGCATTGACAAATGCTTGTTATTGTTATTATTGTTTAAACTCCTTCCATTCCTCTACATGGCTGTTTCTTTGTCCTGTGGTATCCTAAAGTATCCTGATGTTTTGGGCCTGATTTTCACACTTGTAATAAAACAAATGTTGATTTTCTTTACCTCAGCTCTGCACTTCAGTTATGTACTTTCATTAATACATATGTTTTGGCTATTATACCATAGTTTACTAGAGAATGCATTTGTTCATTGTCAGTGTTCCTTTCCAAGGTTTACAGCAAATCTGGTAGTCTATCTCAAAAGTCTGTACAAAAAACATTTACCTCTCCTCAGTTCACCTCAGCGCCTTTGTTAAGGACATCACAGTACTTACTATGATAATACGCTCAACTCCACCTCTCATATATACCATTACTCACTCTACCCCTCCTTATCCATTCTTCCTCTACCCTCATGTCACCAGAACCACTCTGCCTCATTCATATCCAAATATTGGTTTGGGTTCCTTCCCTTTACCTCTTTTTAACCCTCTCTTCCATCTCCTCTGCTCCCTGCTCCCTCTGCTCCAGGGATCCTTGCACTTTCACCATTCTTCTTCCCTGCTCCTCTGCTTGGCAATCGGCCTTTTCCTAGTGTCTTCCTTCATCCTCCCACTGTTTCACTACCTCCCCTGCTTCCCTCAGGTACCAGCTGAAACTCCTTGCTTCCTTCCCCCCACTCCTGTGCCCCCCCCCACCTTGACTGCTTCCCTTACATTTGCCTCCTACCTTGGTGTAGGTGTGACTGAAATGCCTGACTTTGCTGTTTGCTCTTGTTGCCCTAAATCCTGTTTAAATCATGTACTCTGTTGCACGTTATTGTAACTGTGCCCCGTGTCTGTGCTTTGTATTTGCACTGTAATTGTGTACTGTGTCTGTGCTTTGTATTTGCATTGTAATTGTTTACCTGGCATGTTATGATGAAATTGGTGCTGGTAAATGTTGAGGGACTGACAGCACTGTTCTGAAAACCTCCAGGTACAGAGTGGGCTGGTACAATGCAGGCTTTCCCACATTGTTATGTGTTTAGTACTGCTGAAAGGTGTGGGACTGACAGCACTGGAGATTGCAGACCTTTGTTTATCCACATGGCCAGTGTAGAGAAGTCACTTCAGTGTGATTCTGCAAAAAAAAAAAATATGGACAGGTATGGGGGGAACTGCAGAAACACAGGGCAACTTGCACTGTTCATTGGAGGGCTAGTAAATTCATATTAAAAGTGATCCCTGGAGGAAAAGCTTATATTACAAGAATTCTGAGATCAATAAAATACAACTGCTGCACTGCCAGTATATTTCTTATTACAGTGACTAGCAGAATACACATACATGGCCAAACTGATTTCTACAGAGTGTCTGAAAAACAGAATGGATACTATACTGCAGTCAAAATAATTATTACAGTGCCATATCTAATTGTCATCATAATAATGGACCATCCCCCCTCCCCATATAACATATGCAAATTGCCGTCACAAGACCAGCTTTGTTGGCACAAGCAAAACCTTTTTTTTATTTATTTAGTTTTTGTTGACCGGGTGAATGCTCTAGATAGCAGAGCTGCCTATTTTCAGGCATGACCCAGGAAGTTACATACATGACATCTTATCTTCAGCATATTAGGGCTGGAGAACATGCATCAGTCGATGATGGAGGAAAACTGCAGATTTTATTTTAAGTGACACCAGTTATAGGTTATATGCAGCTTTTTACAGTTTGTAAAAATATCTTTCTTGTTTTGTGACTGGACTTTGTTGCTTATGATCAGCCTGAATACCAATTGTACTGTATGTAGGCCAGATGGCTGATTGCCTTTCAGGACCCAAATTCATCAAGCTGGGAACACGGCAGCTTGTTTTAATTAAGACAGATATCAAGGGATGAAGAAAGGATTTTGTAAAGGGTATGGGGAGGTGGAGAGTTACCCTCAGAAAGCTGGAATACAAGTCTGAGAAATGAACATTGGTGCCTGGCTCAGTGGCATTGCGATACCTTGCGGGAGGCATGGGCTCACTGTGAAACCCGCCCACCCACCCACCTCGAGCTGGTAGAGCCATGAGAGTGCTGCTAAAGCAGCGCTCTCCTGTTCCAAGACGGGAGGATGCCATCACCTGCTGACCTGTGGGGTGTGGGATGGTTCAACATCATAGGTGACTACACAGTGTCAGTCACCCTCCATACTGCTGGCACACAGCAGGTGATGCATGCAGTTGCATTGAGAGGAAGGTGGGATATAAAGGACATTAAAATGCTGGAGAAGGTCCAGAGGAGGGCTACAAAGATGATAGCCAGTCAGAGGAGGGCTACAAAGATGATAGCCAGATTCAAAGATGATAACCAGGGTAAGGCATATGAGGAGAGGTTGGGGCACTGAACATGTACTCCCTGGAAGACAGGAGAGAGAGAGGGGACATGATTGGGACCTTCGAGTACTTGAAAGGGACAAATAAGGTTGATAAGGAGAGTCTCTTTGAGCTGAGTGGCAACCATGACATGAGGGGGCACAGTCTTAAGCTGGTGGGTGGGAGGTTTAGGAGGGAGGTCAGGAAGCACCTCTTCACAGAGAGGGTGGTGGACACTTGGAATGTGCTGCCAGAAGCAGTCATCTCATTGAAGACAGCGGGCAGCTTTAAGAGAGGCTGGGACAGGTATAGGGGGAAGGTAAGGGTCATGGGTAGGGAGGATGGGAGGAGTGGGGAGAGGGGGCAGGGACAGTAGCTCAAGCTGTGGACCCTGCAACATGAGCAGACTTGATAGACCAAATGGCTTTCTTCTGCTGGCATCTTTGTATGTTCGTATGTATGTTCACATAAAACAAAAAGGGTCAAATTAGTCATCTAGACTACCACAGATGGCTGCCCCCCACACCCATGTCTGACCCCCTGACTCTGCCTCACACCTCCCAGACAGCAACAGTGCTATGCAGACCATTGCTCTCTGTCCATGTTCTCCCTCACCTGGTCTGGGTCCCAGGAGAGGGGGCAAGCTTTGGCGCTTAGGTGGCAGCTGAGGGTTTGCGTAGTTAGTCAGTGAAGTAAGTAGCGGAGGAATGGGAGTAGTGGGGACAAGAGCAGCCTGAACAAGCAGATCGCTGGAGTCAGGGGCAGGCCAATGCAAGAAACTGTAACTCAAAATAACAATAAAAGTATTGGCAATCAGAAAATCCTAAAAGAAGAGAATACTGCCCCATCACTGTGCAGCTTTCTTCTCCATTCTCGCCACACCTCTTCCTTTCTATCCTTGTCTCTTCCCCATTGTGCTGTCAACATCCACTTACCATTCTGAATTTATTAACCATTGCAGGATGTATCTATACTGGTATACATTTTTTCCATAATCTGTTTGTCTTCCTGGCTGAGACATGCTTGGGTTTCCTTCTGCCCTGCCCCACTGACCCTCACCATCCACCGCCTCCCCAAGCTTATCTGACAGGTCTGGGTACCCTCACGGTTTGCCCCCTGTGGCACGATCAAGAGGAGAAGGGCTGTCCTCTGCCCTTGAAGTCCAAATCTAGTTCAAACGGCAGGTGTTTCCTGGTGGAGGCTCTGTGTACACAGTGTCATTGATGCCTGCCTCACTGTATTTTCCTCCATACATTTCCACCTTTAACTGTGGTGGCAGGGGCTGTTCAGGCATGTGGAGGTGCGCAAGCATCCCGGAACTTCCACTCCTCTCCCTGACTACTGTCTGCCACTCATGCATCTGCACTACCACTAGGCCTCTACCTGGTGGCAGCCAACAGTCAAGTTCATCCACCACCACTATCCAGGAGAGGAGAGCTGCCTGACAGCCGCTCAATCAAATCCCAGCCCTCCGCCCAGCGAGCCCTAATGAACCGAGCTTGTTCTCGAACTTGAGTTGCTGGCATAGTGAAAGGTAAGGCGCACAGTGCTTCAGCTCTCTGTGCCACTGGGCCGGCTCCCGTTGCAGGATATTTGTCTGTTTAATGTGCCTCATCATTGTGATTTAAACATTTTATTATAAGTTTGGATATGTAAATTCTAAATATTGTAAGCTGTAACTCGTTTACCCTGCCCACGCTGCTGATGTCCCCCAGAACCCTCCGTTGTATTATCTAAATGAGGCTATTTGGGGTGCACAAGTTCTAAATAAATAAAAAATAAAATAGTGGTGATTTACTATTAGTCACACCGCCACCTGCTACAGTAGGTGTTCCCAAGAAAGCTGCATATACATCTAAGTGTGTGGGGTTTATTCAAAGGTGTGACAGCAGTGTGTCTGCTCAAACTGAACTGCAGTACCTGCAGAGGGGATTTATTTTTAGGAGCAACTCTGCACCCCTGCATGCACTCCCATAAACATGTAAACCCAGCTTAAACCTTCCAGGGCAACCCTTGCTTCAGTTATTTAGTACCAAGGTTCTTTGTCTTTTAAATTGGCTTTCATAAACATGATGTTTCAGCTATTACAGTTCACTAGTGAATGCATTTTTTAAACATTTTTAGTTTTCCTTTCTAGGACTTAAAATCATCTTGGCAGCGATAGCCAAAAAGTCTGTATAAAAACATTTGTCTGTCCTCAACTGACCGCATAATGCCTTTTTATATATGACATCATGGTACTCAACCATGACAACAGACTGTGATGTTACAAACAGCAACTGTGAGGTCAGTTGGGGGCAGTCAGATGCATTTTGAAAGACTTGATGAAGTATGTACTGCATTATCTGAAATATTTTAAAGACCAATAGCAGGAGACAGTAAAAAAAAGAGCTAACAAGCACTATGAAATTAAACTAAAAAAACGCTATAAAGTTAAACATAATTGTTATAAATCTAATAGTTCTCAACTCTTTATTTTACTAGAGAGCCTCTTTTTAAATGTTGCAGGACATGTTTCTTTGAGGCACTAACCTGTACGCCCTGCAAAGATACTAGCAGATCAAAGAGTTTTCAAAATTCAGCATGGAAGGTGAATGAGTGTATTTTTCTTTTGAGTGTGAGCCTGCCATCTTATTGTATGTAAGCACTTTTTCAGATTATTAAATCTTAGGCGGCACACCAACAAGTTCCCAGTAGCATACCCTTTCCACTCAGAGCTACTGCACTAAGAAGGCTGGCCCTTTAATGCAGCTGTTTTTATTTGTACCAGGAACTAATAACCAGACTGAAATTTGTGAAGCAAAAATAACACATTTTCCACTGCAAACTGTTACGCTGGGTCACTTTTTTTTTTAATAAGCCATCTGCCAAATGTTCACTCCCGTGAGAGCTCATAAAATATTATTAAGGTGGAGCTGGTGTTCTGTTCACTTGCCAGCATACCTGTGCTTCTTCCACAAGGTAAATGCCTGATATGTCAGCTCAGAGGCGCAGATCAATGGGCCTTTTGAAACTTGTAGAAAGTAAGGCCAAGCATGTAACTGAAGACCTGCTCAGACCACACCCTCGGATATATTCACAAAACAACCACAGGCCAAGCCCAAACCTAACCCTGTATCATCACCGCACAGAAAATCAGGTTTACAAGGCGCCCTTTGGCTGCTTCCTGCTTTGCTATTTTTTTCTTAATTTTGTTGTTGCACAGTCACTCATGCCACATTACAGTGGTTCCAGTTTGAGAACCAAAAGGGACTTGAATCATCTAAATAATGCTGGCGTTTGTGTGCCAGAGAATGTTGAAACGGAACCCTTGATCAGACTGTCTTTTCTGCCCACGTTGCAATTATGCTCTGCTGCTTGCTGGGCTTTCAGTGAGGTTACTATTTATGGAAGCAGTCGCGGCGGTGGTGGGGATGGTGGTATGAGGGTGGGGTGGGGGATAGCTGGGCCCTATCATTGTACTTCACACAGAGATGATATACTTAGGCTAGAAAAAGTTCCACTGCATGCCTTATAACAGCATCAGGCAGCGTCAGGGCTAAAGAGCCTTGAAACACTCTCACTCTCTCTATCTCTCTATACATATATATATATATATATATATATATAAAATCTGTGCAAAAAAACTGCATTAACACACCAGTTAGGGTTCCAGTTAATGCCACAAAAGTATGGAAATGTGGTATTAGGGTTTTCAACCCTAATTCCCCACCCCCACCCCCTCTTAAGCAACAAACGGAAAAGAATATTAGGTGTTTAGGTCTCCTGAGTCTTGGTGAACCAGTGGTGGGGTCTTCCTTGGGGTTGTCAGACATAATGCCAACCCCTCCCCCAGGCTATAACCACCTATCCACAGCACAAGGTACAGCTCCAAGCCAGTGTCTCATACTGATGCACTCTAAAGGTAGAGAAGTATGTCTCACCACATGTTGCCAGTACAGTGTGTTGTAGCTTTCTTTATGGAGGGTCCTGTGTGCCCTTTGTGAAGAAAGGAGATCACATCTTACTTTCCTTGCTCCGGGAAGGGGGTGGGCATTAGGGTTGACAACCCCAAGGAAGACCCCACCACTGATTCACCAAGATTCCGTAGACTCAAAACTCTAATGTTTTTTTCCTTTTGCTGCTTGGGGTGGAGGTGGGGGGGTTAGGGTTGGAAACTCTAAAGCCACATTTCCATACTTTTGTGGCAATAACTGGAAACCTAACTGGTGCAATAACACTTTTTTTTTGCAAAGAATTTCCTTTCTTTTTGAGAGAGTGGAATCATATCCTCATTCACACAGGTCCCTTCAAGGCCTGCATAAACACATGCAGATATGCATAGCCCAAGGGAAGAAAGGGAAGACTCTGTCTGCCTATGGAAGTGCAGGGCCCTTGTGGGCCCTGAGGTTTTGTGCAGCAATGGATGTCAATAATTCATGGGGCTGTCTGTCAGGCTGCAAAAGCGCAAGACTCTCTGTTACCTGTGCTTCCATGTGGCCACAGATACAGACACACAGGGTAAAGAGTCCATCTGTCAACCAATGCACAGGACCCTCTGTCACACAGGGTTGCAGACGTGCAGGGCTCTGTGCCAAGAGAAGAGTTGTCTTCAATATATGGTACCTGGGCCCATGTGGACAACCCTACAGCTTTCATTCCCTGGCTGGTAGGTGGTGTTGCACAACCTTGCCATCCCCCCACCCTCACCCCATCCAGTTGGCTCACTGAGCTTACCGTCAAACTCAACTCACCAGCACGGGATACCAAAGCATACCCGCTGGGGTCAAGGCTGGCACTACATACAAAGTTTCTTAACAATTATATATATATTTTTTAAGATTGACCCCAAATTTTCAAGAAAGTCATTTTATAACTCCCCTTATAAATATGACGTATCATTTATAGTATATTGTCCGAAATGTCATTTTGCACCAGAAATGTGAAAACACGTCTCACCCAGCACTTAAAATATGACATCTGTCATGTTTATGAGGTGCTGTAGAAAATGGCTATGTTGGAGTTATGGAGTCAAAATACTGAAAATCAGCAGAGTTATGAATGAACGTTGAAACATTGCAATGTTCACTCATAACCTGGGTATTTTACTGCATTTGTACACCAAATTTGCAGCGTAGGCTTCTTATTACCCCACCTCATGAACACAGTAGGTGAAAATTTTCAAACCCGTGCCAGAATGTAATTCTGCACCACAGGTGCGAAAACACAGTTTGGCCAAGATTTGAAAAACGACAGCTGTCACATTCATGAGGTGGTGTGAAAAAATGGCAATGCTGAAAATTTTGGGTTAGAATATTTAAAACTACCAAAGTTATTCATGAGCATAGAAATATTTCAACGTACGTTCATTACTTTGTCATTTTTACATATGTTGACCCCAGATTTTCAACATAGCCTTCATATAATAATATTAATAATTCTTTTATTTATATTGCACCTTTCCAAATCCAAGGCGCATAACAATAGATTAAAACAATGCATTAAAGCACGCAGTAACAAACAACATAAAATATAAAAAGATAGTGGCATACAGATTCATATTAAATCAAACAGTGTAGGCAGGAGTCCACATATGAGTCTTTAAGGCCCATTTAAATCCTTCCACGGTCACGCACTCCCATAACTGACAGGGTAGAGAATTCCAAAGGGATGGGGCCGCATACATAAATGCTTGGGCCCCAGAAGATTTTAAAAAAAAAACTTGGGATCTCTAGCAACCCCTCATCAGCCAAGCAGAGCGATCACCCCAGGCATGTAAGGGACCAGAAGCTGTTTCAGGTAGTCTGGGCCCTGTCCGTGTAGGGCTTTATAAGTCAGAAGTCCAGCTTTAAAGGTGATCCGCCACTGCACTGGCAGCCAGTGCAGATTGCACAGCACTGGAGAAATATGACATGAATGAGGTGTTCCAGTCAGTAACCAGGCTGCAGCATTAGCTGAAGGCAGTGGATATCAACCCCTGGTATCCCTAGGTACAGGGAGTTGCAATAATCCAGGCACGAGGACACAAAAGCATGGACCAACATAGGGAGATCGCTGGATGGAACAAGGTGTTTAACCCTGAAGAGGTTCCTCAGATGACAGAAAGAGGATTCGACGACTGCTGACACCTGTGCTCATAGTGTCAGCCCTTCATCAAAAATCATCCCCAGGTTTTGCACCCATTCGGAGGTAAGGAGTGGCACACCCCCAAGATAAAGTCTCGAAGGTAAACCTGCACCCAACCTCTCTATCCGGTGCCCCGGGTCCACAACCAACTCCTCAGTCTTTTCTGAATTCAACTTCAGCCAGCTCGAGTTCATCCAATCCTGGATTTCAAGTAGGCAGTTGTTGAGTACTGAGAGAGCTCTATCCTGGTCAGGAGCAAAAGAAAGGTAGAGCTGGATATCATCAGCATAGCAGTGAAACCTCAGCCCATACCTTCTTACAATGTCTCTGAGAGGGAGCATGTACACTACGAACAACATGGGGGGCAACACCGGACCCTGAGGAACCTCACATGACAGAGAGACTGGGTCAGAGGAATAAATCCCTAACACCACCCTCTGAATTCTGCCAGTGAGGAAAGATGTAAACTAACTGAGGACTATACCTGACAGGCCACAGATGAACCTCAGGTGACTGGGAAGCACCCCATGGTCCACAGTGTCAAAGGACCCCATCTCATGAACAAGGGTAGTGAAAATGTCCAAATCCTGGCTGAAAGGTGATTTCGCAAAGCAATTGCAAAATTGCCTTTTGAGCCAGATTTGCATAATTTCAGCACCACTGGTTATGAGGTGGGGTCCCAAAAAGGCCATGCTGAAAATGTGGGGTCAATATGTGTAAAAATGGCAAAATTATGAATCAAAGTTCAAACCTCATTGAAATACACTAAACTGCACTTATCTGATTTTCTCATATCACAGTTGCTGGTTCCAGCAACAAGATGTGTCTTCAATCAGATAGTGGACCTATTCTGTGAGACATGTTCAATTGAGTGAAGGAATGTGGGGCTGTGGGGTGGTGGGTGCTGAGCGGGAGGTCGGGATGGGGTGTGTGTGGGGTAGTCAGATTGGCAAAGGACCCTTTTCTTCTTTCCAGGTTAAAAAAACAGCAACAAGGGATGGTATTCTTAATTTCAGGGGGATATTCTGACACTGGGTAGTGGGCACCCCATTGTCGGGCTAGTGTTTGGTGGCACTGGGGGTAGGTGTCCTGGGGCGGTCAGCCATGGTCTACAGGGGAGGGGAAAAATGAAGCAGTACTGGGGTGGGCACCCTGGTCCACTTATAAAAATAAGTACACATAGGAAAAGTGGGGGGGGGACTGGCAAGCTGAAGCAGAGATCATCAGGTCACTTGTTCAACTGAAGTCGGCAGCATGACTCCAGCTGCGGCTTTAGAAATCAAGAAAGTCCCACTGTTCTCATACAGAGAACATGGCTAAATGGCTTCTCTTGCTACACTAGGCAGAAATACATCACAGGACATGTTCAGGTGCATGGGAGGGTGTCAAGTGGTGGGTGCAGAGTGGGACATCATGGTGGCATGGGTGGGGTGTGTGTGGGGGTCAGATCAAAAAAGGGACCGGTTTCTTTTAAAAAACACAAAACCAATGAGGGATGGTTTTCTTTATTGCAGGGGGACATTCTGACACTGGGAACTGGACACCCCAGTGTTGGGATAGTGTTTGGCAGCACGCGGGTGGGTACCCCACTGCCAGCATGCATACAAAGGGGAACAAGGGTAGGTGAACTAAAGGGGAGGGTCTGAAGTGAAGCAGCACTGGGGGTGGGCACCTTGGTCTGCTTATTAAGATAATAAAGTATACATGGGAAAGGTGGGGGAGCCAGTGACTTGGAAGGGAGGAAGGAGAAGGAAGTGGTACTGGGGGTGGGCACCCCAGTCCACTAAATATACAGCTAGATAGATAGAATGAAAAATAGCTAGATAGATAGATAGATAGATAGATAGAAAGACAAACAGACAGACAGAAAGACAGAGAGAGCAGGGGCTCGTTGGGTTACTGCTACAACTGAAGCCAGCAGCACGACTTCAGCTGTGGCTTCAGAATTCAAGAAAGTCCTGCTGTTCTCATACTGACAATGTGCTTGAATGGCTCTTCTCAATAAACTAGGCACATAGGATTTTTGGCTGCTTAGAAGCATTTCCAGGGCAATATTCAAAAAACAAACACCAGACTCTAGGTAGACAGGCCTTATTTACCTAGGTTCAGGTGGATTACCTATGAAATCCCGAAAGTTGGTCTCCTGATTTCTATAAGCCAGAGTCTGGGAGACCGAATTTCGGAGGACCAAAAGGGTCTTACATGCAATACAGGAAGCTTTGCCCACTGCACCCCCTGCACCCCCCCATAACTAAAATAACCAACTCAGAGGGACAGCGGACCTCGTAGTAGGTTAAAAAAGTTAAGAAGGGTAGAAGAGAACCTCAAAAAATATTCACCCTGGGAACGGAACCCTGGTGTGGAACACCATGCAGGCCAAGCTGCTAGTGGCTTAGCCCTCCATGCCATGGGAGCAGCTCGGCCAGCTTCCATATCTTCCCCTCTCTTGTGGTGCCTGACTAGGGGTAGGGTAGTGGTTCATTACATACATCCGCTACCTTACCCCGTTGGCACCAGCTTCCTCCTTGTCAGTCTTGTACATGTCGGGATACTAAACTCTGTCCTGTGAGTTTCAGGATTCCGAGTTTCAGTATCCTAAATAGATACCGGCCCAGATATTCAAAAGAGTTGCGCCATGCGCAACAGGGTTGCGCATGCTCAAGTCCTACATTGTGCCATTCTGCGATATTCAGCAGGAGGCAGTTGTGCCACTGAAAACAGGTTGAGCAACAGCGCAATGCAAATGAATGCATGCTCAACAGGAGGGGAGGAACTATGATAAACTGCACAGCCCGATATTCAGTCGGGCTGTGCAGAGTGTCAGGCGCAACCCCAACCTGCGCCTGCACAACTTTGAGCCAAAAAAAGGATCAAGTTGAGGCCACCATGAAGTGAGCTGGGGTTGCATTGTAGGTGCAACACAGCAGCTGCCACCAGGCTGGCCCCAACTCAGTCCCTGTGCCCCCACCAGCCTGATTATGGGCATCAATGTGGCCCCTCCCATTCACATCCTGGTGGTCCAGTGGACCGTAATGTCCGATCGTGGGCAGAACGTGAAAAAGAACCCCTGCCCAAACATCTTCTATCGCTCGATCGCGGCAGAATGTAAAGAGCCCCCTTACGCTCGATCGCAGGCAGAATGTAAAGACTTCGCCCAAACATCTTTATCGCTCGATCGCTGGCAGTATCGTATACGATACCCTCAACATTTTCCTCGGCGCAGCCACCGTTTCAGCGCAGCACACTGCCTTCGGCGGGTATCGCCCGCCGTCGCCTGCTGCCAGCCACCGACGGTCTGGTGGCATCGCAGGAGACAGCCATACGCAGTAGCCCATACCGCATACGACAGTCCAGATTTGGAATGTTCTGACTGTCATCGATGGAGGCTGCACACCATTGGCTCTAGCTCTGCACCACTGGCGGCAGCCCTACCGACAGTCAGTCGGGCGGGCGGCGGGCGGCATGGTGGGATGCTGCTGCCGCGGCTGCCGGGTGGAGCGGGTGGTGGGTTGCAGGTGGGTGGGTGGGGGACACTAGACACCAGGGAGATGTTTGGGGTTATCATTATACATTCTGCCCACGATCGGCATTACGTCCACTGGACCACCAGGGAGATATTCGGTTGGGGGGTCTTTACATTCTGCCCGCGATCGGGCATTAGGGAGATGTTTGGGGGTTCTTTTCACGCTCTGCCCACCATCGGGCTGCAGGGAGGTGTCGGTCCTCGACGGCTGCCGTCGCAGGGTGGCCAGGCGCAAGTCTCGATCGGGCGCACTCTACATGCTAATGGCATGCAAATGGGCCAGAATCAGATGCAAATGGCCCCCTGCGCTTTGCATGAATTATGGCCCCATTTGCATGTCACCTTTGAATATCGGAAATTTGCACATGGTAATGGTACTTGCACCACCGCAGTTGAATGCTCCACTTCGACAACTTCTGCGTGGCGCGAAACCCACCGCGCCACGCACAGTGGCTGTGGTTGGGTGATATTCAAAGGAGTTGCTCAACAGCGCAACCTCCTTGAATATCGCCCCGGTCACACCCCTGCGCAACTATTTTGAGCAGCGCAAGGGCTTGCGCCTCAGAATGGCGCAGTTTGAATATCCGGGCCACCATGTTCAGGTATTTGTTTTTTGAAAATATATTGTTTTTATGTGTTTTCAATGTTTGTGAGTTAAAAAGTTAACAAGATGGTGGCTGTCACAATCAGTATTTTTTTTCCACATGGTCAGTATGTTTTTTTTCACAAGTAAATCACGACAATAAATGCTCAGGACAGTTTTTTTTACTGTTCACATTTGTTGGTTATCCAAAAAATCTGTATAATTCTGGAACCATATAATATTTTTTTTGCAAAACCTTCAAAAGGCACACCCTTGGCATAGGCCCCTTCAACCCTGAAAATTTCACGAGAAACTTCCATACCGTCTAGGCTGTGAGTAAAAAAATATGCAATGTTAAGTATACATTTTTTCCCCTGTCTTTTGGTGCTCTATATCTCAAAAACTGAACAAAGTGCAGTCACAAAATTGTTCATATCTTGAGACTCTGACAGCCTAACTGCATGTGCTACATTTTGTGCTAGTTCATCAAATGATGCCAAAGTTATTAAAGTGCAGAAATTTGGGTTTAACATTAAACAGCCTACTCAATTCTAGCTATAGAGGCACTACCGCACCCCTATAACATATAGGGGATATGTAATGGGCTGACTTAAAATATGCAATTTATCTTCAAGTATAAGGGACCGGACCATAACTCATGAGCGGCAGAGCCATTCTAATATAGGCTGCACATCTAAACTTATTTGCTGAAGGAATTGGGGGAGCGTTAGCGTCGATAACCCCAATGAAGACCCCAGGCCTGATTTACCAATACTCAGGATAGCCAAACCCGTAATGTTTTTTCCTTTGCTACTTGCAGGGTGGGAGTGGGGTGATAGGGTTGGAAACCCTAACACCACACTTTCCTAATTTTGTTGGTTTAACCCTAACTGGTGCATTAACCAAGTTTTTTTGATCAATCTATCAATCAATCAAACTATATATCTACTGTATCTATCTGCACTGTATATAAATATATTAATAGATTTGCCCCCATTCAATGGAATGAATTGCACAAAAGGCAAAGTGTCTTGATTTGCCAAATTTCGTTCCAGTTGGATGTGCAGAGTCCAAGACCTGGATAGTGTGTTTTAAGAAAAAAAATCTTTTTTTTTGCAGGTTTTTTTCATCACCTACAGCCCAGATGGTTTGGAATTTTTATAAATAAATACAATTTTATAAAGTTATAAGGATTTAAAATGTTGGTTCTGAGCATGCTCAGTAGGGCATTAAACAGCTATTCAAAAGACCCTGCTGAGCAGGCTCAGAGCTGAAATTTTAAATCCTTATACCTTGGGAATGGATTAATGTGTTTTCATCAAACCAAGGAAAGGCACAATTGTGGGGCAAAGTCCTTTCTACTCTGAACATTTCAGGCTAAAATTCCAAACCACCTGTAAGTAAGTAAGTAAGTAACACTTTATTTATGAATCGTCCTATCCCTGGGGCTAAGGGCACTTTACAATAGACAAAAATATAAATAAAATAACAATGAATCCACAATTCAAGGCCAGAAGAATGACAATGAGATACAATAGAATCATGTGTTGTAGGTGATAATGAAAAAAAACCCAGCAAAAAACACCAATTTTTTCCTAAAAATGCACATCAGACTGGAACGAAACTTAGCAAATCAAAAGACACTGCCCCCCAGCCTGTGCATGCAACTTTTCATACAATTCTGATGAAAGGGGGCAAAGCTATTAAGGTGCAAAGTTAGGGGTTTAACATTAAATAGCCTACTTAACCCTAACTATAGTGGTGCTACTGCACCGCTATAATATATCGATATCTATATACATCTCTATACATAATAGGGGCACAGTAGCACCCCTATAGTTAGGATAGAGTTAGGGTTTCTATGTTAAACCTCAAATTTTGCACTTTAATAACTTTGAAACCATTCAGCACATTTGTACGAAGTGTCACATGCATAGTCTTGTTTGGTAGATCTCTTAACATGCCAGGTTTTATTTTGGTTGGATTTGCAAATCGCAAGCTGCGCATAGTGCAAAAACATTAAAATTCACCTTTTTTGCAATTTTATTGTCATCGCACTGTGTCCAGACAGTTTGGAATTTTGGTCTGAAATGTTCAGGGTACAAAGGTCTTGACTCACAGAAGTGCCTTTTACTGGGTTGGTGAAAAAATATTAATCTGTTCCAAAGTTATTTAATTTTAAAGTTTTGGGTTCAGAGTATGCTCAGTACAGTCTTTTGGATAGCTTCCTGGAACAACAAAGGAATTTGGTGTCACGAAAAAGGATTCTTTTTCTTGAGGACTCAACCCTTTTTCATCAGAAAAAAAAATATTTTTCATGGGCCAGCATTTTGTTTTCACTTTTTTCGCACAACAAACTGTCATAACTCTGCATAGTGATGTATTCTGCAGACATCCAAACATGTCTCTTGCTCATCGGGAGTTGATGAGCTTCATTCTGTAGTTTTTAATAGCTCCCATCACCCTGGAACATTTTTTGCCCACTATTTAAATCCTTTTTTGCAACTTACTAAGTTCCTTTTTCATGAATCCTTTTTCGTTCTCATGAAAAAAAAAATTGGTTTGCAAAAGATTTTTTTTTAAAAGTAAGTCTGAAATCCTTTTTCCCAAGCTGATTCCTTTTTCATGAGAATGAGAAAGGATTCGCAAAAAAGGAATCCTGTCACGGAAAAGGATTTGAAAAAAAAACTAAGTCCAAAATTCTTTTTCGTGAGATGGAATCCTTTTCCATGACCAAGGCAAAGGATTCACAGCAAATTATTCCTTTTCCACAGAAAATGATTCCTTTTCCATGAACGCAAAACATTCATGGAAAAGGATTCATGAAAAAAGAGTTCTCTGGCTTTTTCCCGTGACATATCAACAATTTCAGTGGTGTCAGTGGTACCCCCAACCTTCAATTTTCACCCCTGCCAAAATGAATATCCTTGCTGTCTAGTCAGATCCCTCACCCTGCCATTTTTCTAGATTTAAAAAAAAAATTTCTTCCTGCCATCTGGTACCCCCCACCCTATAATTGTAGTAAATGAGTAGCATCCCCAAATGTATATCCCTGGTGCCTAGTGGCATCCACCACCCTCCTATTCCTGAATTAGTTGTATAATTATATCTCCCATTGATGGCCAATGGCACCCCCCACCTTTCCATATAACTGTCAGTCTGCAAATTAGAAAATGATCCATCGCTGAGTTGATTTCTTTTTAAACCTGAAAAAAAAAAACCACGGACGATCGCACCAGCACCCTCTCCCGACCTCCCACTGTGCACCCACCTCTCTGGACTCCTCTTGAACCCCCATACACCTTCACTCACCTGAACTGGCCCCACAGTGAAGATCCACTCTCCAACTGAGGATGTATCTTGCTGCTGGAACCAGCGACTGCTCTACAACAAATATGGTAACTGCAGTTGAACACCCTAAATGTATATCCCTGGTGTCTACTGGCACCCTCCTTCCTCCTTTTGGGGGTGCTACTCATTTACTGCAATTAGAGGGTGGGGGGTACCACTGGGCAGCAATACATATATGTTAATAATGTGTACAAATTGCAGGGGAGGGGTGTCACTAGATATGAAGGATATACATTTTGGCAGAGGTGAAAATTGGTGGGTTGGGGTACCACTGACACCAATGACAACTATTATGTGCCAGTGAAAAAATGGCAGGTTGAGGGGTGCCACTAGACACCAGGGCTATTCACCTAAAATTAATGGGGAACTGGCCACAGTGATTGGGTGGGTGGTTTCACTGGATATCAGGAAAGAGACAAATGTATTTTTCTAAAACAATATTTGACCAACTTATATATGTGCTCCCACAGCCAAATAAGGATATAATTATACTATCTCAAAAAGTAAGGAAATAAATTGCAAACAACTTTGTTATTGTTCCAGTTAGGGTTAAAGTGACAAAAGTTGGGAAATGTGCCATTAGGGTTTCCAACTAACCCCCAAATCAGGCAGGAGAGCGGTGAGGGTGTGCTTTAGGCATCTCAAGCTCAACGCTACCCCATTCTCATAAAATCTGCACATCTGACCTTATTTACAGATGGAATCGGGTGAGTGTTAGGCTTGAGAAGCCCATGACACACCCCAAACTTGCCCTCCTGCCTGGTTTGGGGGGGGTAGGGTGTTAGGGTTGGAAAATCTAAAACTACATTTCCCAACTTTTGTTGCTTTGACCCTAACTGGAGCATTAATAAAGAATTTAGCAATTTATATTCATACATATACAACATGGGTGATGAGATACAAAGAGTATCATGGTTAGTGTCATCAGTAACAGCAACACATCAAAATATGTTGCTGTTTCTGTTGTCACAGTGGATATTTTTATGTTACCATCATCACAGTGGAATACTGAGCCAATCAGAGAGCAGCTTTGACAATACTGATGACATCACAATGCTTAGTGCATCACTGGAGCCAGCAGTTAAAATCAAAGAAAAGTAGGACAATCTTCAAACAAACTACAGATTTAAAAGCTATAACTTGTACAAGAGCCTGACTCAAAATTGGCAATTTATTATCATTTGTGAGTGGACAGGACTTTTATAACTCAAGTTTGGCTCTGCCCCTTGTGAGTTATTGTCCTGCCACCTCACACTTGAAGGCAAATTGCATACATCCTGCTCAACCTCTTAGCATTAAAAATCATAGCACTGGCCTTCAAAAATCATAGCAAAGGGCCAGAATGTGTAGCACTTTGTTACTTTAAACAATAATATGTCTACAAATAGTAGACCCCATATAGTTAGTGATAAGGAATGTTTCTATCAACTTAGTTCAATGAATTCATAGTTAGAGTATCCAGAAATAGCTCTAATATTATTAAGAACTGCAGTAACCAATGCGGAGCAAGGATAAATTTGAGTGTGAAAATCATAGCGCTATGCAAAATTCATAGCAGTTGAGAGGTATGATTGCATGTGTTGAGTCAGCCTATTGTATATGCCCTATTTAGAAAATAGGTAGGAGAATTCTGAGCCGCTGATTGGCTGAATCCCTTGTAAAGTGGTACATTTATGTGCTGAGAGACTGGGAAACAGCACATCCCTGTGCCAGCTTGCCCTTGCACCAAAAAAAAAAAAAAAAAATCAATGAGCAAAGCCAGTTTTTCCTAATCTTTCTGCCGCCATGTTTCTTCCCCTAGCTTAGCAAGATTTACAGTACCTTGCTATCCCTACTCGCAAGTGCACTCAAACATACTTTAAAGTACCATTATTTAACTGTTTTCACATGTTTAATATTCTTATCAGTGCCAGGCAGCTCCTTCTCCCTTGCTCTGCAGTTTCCGACTGCACTTCCTTGGCAGTTCCATACTTCCACCACCACCTGCTCTCAGTGCTGCTGCAATCTTGAAATTGAAAGTGGACCAGTACTCTCAGATGGAGGAAAGGACAGAAATGGCACTTTAAAAAATCAAAACCAGACCATTACTCGGGAAATAAGGACAGGAAGCAATAAAAAATAAAGAGAAAGGTATTGCTTTGTTCAGTGACAACATTCAACAGACTGGCGAAACATTGTTAAATAGAACAGTGTACTTTATACAAAATTGGTTTATGTCCATTAGCTTTTTTACAATTCTTTTCAATTATTTGAAATATTTACTCTAAAATGCCACCAAAACTCCATTTTATAAGCACAAGAATACCCTCCAGGGTGTGCGGTACTGGCCATACTGGACCTTCCAGGGGCTGTAAGGCCCTCCGCCTGCAGTGTTTTCCCTCATTACACCCCTGAGGTGGTCTGATATAGCCCAATACTGCCCACCCTATTGGGTATTCTTGCTAGGTTAGGATGGTCACTTTTTGTTTAAAATTGCAATTGCAATCACTGTTAGGTTTTGCAGTTTGTTATCTGTCCTCAAGGTTTTCTGTAGTGTACTGGGTTTAGCTTTGATGTCTAGAGTTGTGGCCCACTAGTGTTCCCATAATGTAGTGGACCCCTATATAAGGGGCCATGGTTGTGCAGTTCCGTCCTTTATTTAGTGGTGTCTAATGTACAGTCAGGTGTTGGGTGTGCAATTGTGATCCAGGCGTGCAGTCAGGTTTGCTGTGGGGAGTCAGGCATGTGTTTGGGAGCTGGGCATGTTATCAGGAGTGAGGCATACAGTCTGGAGTAGCTACAGAGGTTGCTGTACGGAGGACTTCAGCATGCAGGTTGATGGCAGCAGTACTGTGGAGCATACTTTGAGGATCTGGTTGTTTGGTAAGAGTGTGGGGAATTTTAAACTTTACTGTGAGGTTTTATGTTAATTTTCTGATTTGCTCCTGTAATTTTTTTTTTTTGGGGGGGAGGGGGCGCAGTTGAGTGTGCACTTGAATTGTTAGGTATGATAACTGGTGCTATAATGGCTTTATGGGATTGTTAATCAGTTGTGTTTTCTGTGATCCTATATATTTTAATGTTGTGTAGATATATACCTATACTTAGTGTAGTTTTTGCTTTTAATTAGTGTAGGCATATACTTTTACTTGTTTTATTGGTGTAAGTATATGCGGTATGTTTAATTGATAATTTACTGACAGATATACAGAGAAATTAATGATGGCCTTTTGTATGGGGAAACTTCCCTATCCATGTATTATATATAGGATATGCCATGCTCCTAATGGAAATATCTATAATACTTCTCCCAGGTACAGTTTGACCTTATGACATCACGAGTGATGTCATAAGGTCAAACTCCATGAGGGGGAAATATCATAGATATTTCCATTAAGGGCATGGCATATTCAATTTATGCAGTACCTGTTATATTTCCCATTGTTTGCAGATTTTTTAGTTTTAGTGCTTCTTGGTTTTAATACTTTTCTGTTTTGTATGGCGACAGCAGTTCTGGTGCTTCCTTGCTTGTGTGACGCTGCATCAGTGTGTTGTGTGAGATGTAGTACAGAATGAGCACATGCAGGGGGCAAGTGGGTCAACCTGGTGGGGAGAACAGAGCAGTTTGGTGCCTGGCCTGCTTTATGGGGCCTGTTGTCAGTCTGGAAGTCAGGAGAGTTGTGGCTGGAGATGTGGTGTGGGCAACTGTTGTCTGGCAGTAGGGGATGTAGCAGGTAAATGAGGATTTTGATGGCTGTTGCTTGGGGAAACACAATATATTTTTCTGGGCAGTTGTGCAGAAAATGTTTTTTTGGGGGTGGGGGCAGTAACTAGAGCTGAACAGCAGGGTGAGAGTGTCTTTTGAGCGGGTTTGAAAAGTGGAGTCAGAGCCGACGCATGAATCAGCTGGGAAATCTGCAAGTAAAAGTATGCTGCTCATGCTGCCGGCTCTCATCAGTCAGGATCTACAGTGAGGATATTATTGGCCATGGGGATCTAGAGTGAGAATATCATGATAGTCTCATGTTACATCCAGGGAGACCAAAAATATCAAAAAGATCTGCCTTTTTTTTTCTCACAGGTAAACAGATAGTGGTATGGCCCAGTTAGATGCAGTATCTCCTTTTCATGGGGGCCTTTTACAGCAGGCTACGAAAAAGGCTTTGCTTTTTGTGTAATACAATAGGATACACAAATGTTACTTTTAAAATGATAACACATACAAGTTACTTATACGGTACAGCAAAGGATATGTCATCAATGGAGAAAAATTACTCATACAGCACGCAAGGGGATGCTAGCTACTCACATTGTGGGCTGCTCTTTGTACGCATAGTGTTGGTGTTATGGAGAGTTGAAAGGATTGGGGAAATACAAAGTAGAGAGAAAGGCAAGAAGGCTTTTTTTTTAAACTGTAGTTTTAATCTTCAGTTTCTCTGCTGATGCAAACCACTCACAAAAGATGTTATTCTTTTAGTTTGTTCCTTATCATTCTTCTTGCAAGTAGGTGCTACTAGCTGCCACACAGATAATGGACAAGACAATATATGACAGGTCTTTCTGAGATTCAGATTTCACAACTAGAAGAACAACATCAAACTTCCAAGTAGTTAAGTTCTAAAAACATAAACCCCAGTGATTAATCACTTAAGGGACCCCCAAGAGCAGGTATCCACTTCAATTCAATTTCGGCAAAATGCTCTGCTCAGCTATTGCAGTTTACCATCGAACTCCTTTTTAAAGTTCACTTGCGTTTCTAATAGTCTGCAGTAAATGTCAAGTTATCCACAATTATATGAAAAGCTTGCATGTGGGGATTTTGAGTGGATGGACATCTGGGTCTTTTTCTGCTGCCATAGTCTATGTTTCTATGGCTGCATAGTGCACTTGCTGTGACATCATAGTGCTTGCCATGACACTAGACTGTGATGTCACAGAGACTGAAAGTTCAGTTGGGGAAAGTTGGATGGCTTCAAAACAGAAACTGGCTGAATAAGTACTTGTCAACTGGAAGGTGGCAGTGTGGTGTAGTGGTTATAGCACTGACTTGGGAAGGTTCACATCTCTCTAGAGCCAAATACTCACTGGGTGACCTTGCCCTAGTCAATTAACCTCTCAGTGCTCCAGTCCACTCAGCTGCAGAAATGGGCAGAAGCAGGACTATACTGGAAATGAAGTGTTGCAGCTCGCTGGATTATTTTAGATAAGCACATTGTAAAATAAAAATATGAAAAAGACTGATAATGGGACTACATCAGAAACCCAGAGAAAAAAATTAAGTATCCTTGCTATAAGCATAATAGTTTTAAACATTATATTTAATATATCCATGATCCTTAACATTGGAGATTCTCTGAAGCCACTCAAAGTATTACCTCGTATAGTACTTGCCTTCTTCCCACTTTCAGATTATACTATGTAGATTTTATTCCAACACAGAAAATGCCAAAGTGATCAGGGCACAGAATGTGTTTTCGGTTTATCGAACTGCACACTTCTTTAAATAACTCGTATAAGCTTTTCAACAAATGAACCCATCACACTTTTGGAAAACTCTCTCTTTAACAGGCCAGGGCTCACTCTGCCATCTAAGGGCCCCAGTGTTTTGTGTCAAGGTGTTCTACTACATTACGTACTATAACAAAGGCAGTGGGTCCAGTTCTGGAGACCACATCTCTGGAAGAACATAGAGTGAAGGCACTCCAGATGAGGGTAACTAAAATGGTGCAGGGTCTGCAACAAAAGCCCTATGAGGAGAGACTAAAGGACCTCAACATGTACACTCTGGAGGAGAGGAGGGAGAGGAGAGATATGATAGAGACCATTAAACCCCCAAGGAGAGTAAATAAGGTAGAGGAGAGAAGTATTTTTCAGAAGAAAAGGTGCTCAAGAACAAGGAGACATGCTATGAAGCTGGAGCGGTGTAGATTCAGAGAGATATAAGGAAATACTACTTCACAGAAAGAATGGTGAATTCCTGGGACATCCTTCCAGCAGAGGTGGTGGGGGTGAAAACAGTGGCAGAGTTCAAGAATGCATGGGGCAGAAACAAGGGACTCATAGTGGAAAGGAAGGGTGGAAGGGAGAAAGAGCTGTAGATCAAGTATGGTCTGCAGTAATAATGTAGGTAGGTAGGGAAAAATGGGCAGACTGGGTGGGCCAAGTGGTCCATATCTGCTGTCAAATTCTGAGTTTCTAACTGCAGTGCACATAGCCAGGTTTTGTATCCCCTTGCCTGCAGAAACACTGTGCAACAGTGCTGTGTCTTATTACATCTGCCCTTCTGTTATGCAAACTCACCTGCAGCTCCTGCTGGGACTTGAACCAGGAACACTGAGTCCTTAAGGCAGATGGTCTAACCCCTTAGCTAAAGATGTCTAAGCCCTCAGCTACAGAAAAGTTTCAATTAGATGGTAGATTAGACTGCACTTGTAACTTCCCCACTACTTTAGCCTCTCTCATTTATAATGATTTTTGCTGCAGTGTCTCAGCCCTATCAGACTCTGTTATTTTCGGCTATTGCATCTAGAGGGCACTGCTTTTCACAGCTACAACACACTATATACCAGCAAACAAAGCCTACACAGAACCTGCTGTCTGTCGCCTGTTGTTCACGTATCCCCAAATCATTCTAAATGACAACTCCCAGTATGGAATCCCCTTCTGCTTCCTCCTCATGATTCCAACACAGGTCATTTCAGGTTTAAATCTCAGTGTTAATCACAATTTTGAAAACAAATCAGAGCACATGAACTTACAAATGAAAGCACCATCCAGGATCATGAAATTCTTCATATGCTGAATGCAGCAGTGCCATTCCAAAAAAAAAAATCCATCAGGAACCATGTGGACATGGCCTACCTGGACTCTAGCAAGGCATTTGACACAGTCCCACACAAAAGATCAATAGTCAAATTAACCAGCCTGGGAGTGGGTCCCAGGGTGGTAGCCTGGGTAAAAAATTGGCTTGACAACAGGACACAGAGGGTAATAGTAAACAGAGTCCACTCCAAAGAAAGGGGGGTTACTAGCGGAGTACCACAGGGTTCAGTACTGGGACCAGTCCTCTTTAATGTCATTAAAAGTGACATTGTGGAGGGACTGAGAGGAAAAGTATGCCTCTTTGCAGATGACACAAAGATCTGCAACATGGTTGGTACACAAGGGGGGGTGGAAAGGATGAGAAGGGACTTGGCAAGGTTGGAGGAATGGTCAGAAGTATGGCAGCATAGATTCAATGCAAAGAAGTGCAAAGTAATGCAACTGGGAAACAAAAACCCAGGGGAAGAGTACACAATGGGGGGGGGAGGTATTAACAACAACAAAAATGGAAAGGGACCTGGGGGGTAACCATATCAGATGACCTAAAGGTAAGCAAGCAATGTGAGAAGGCAGTAGGGATGGCTGGGGGGATACTGGGATGTATAGGGAGAGGCATCACCAGTAGAAAACAGGAAGTTGTTATCCCTCTGTACAGACAGTTGGTGAGACCCCATCTGGAGTACTGTGTGCAGTTCTAGAGACCCAATCTCTGCAAGGGCATAGACAGGATGGAGGCAGTCCAGAGGAGGGCAACTAAAATGGTGCAGGGTCTGCAACAGAAGCCATATGAAGACAGACTAAAGGAGCTTAATATGTATACCCTTGAGGAAAGAAGGGAGAGGGGGGACATGATAGAAACTTTCAAGTACCTCAAGGGAATTAACAAAGTCCAAGAGGGTAGCATCTTTCAGAAAAACAGATGTGCAAGAACAAGGGGACACAGTTTGAAGATAGAGGGGAGACGGCTCAGGGTTAATCTGAGGAAGTATTTTTTCACAGAGAGGGTGGTGGACACATGGAACGACCTTCCTGAGGAGGTCATGGAGTCAAAAACAGTGAGAGAATTCAAAAATATATGGGACAGACATAAGTCAATTCTGGTGGGGGGTAGGAAGAAGTAGGCTGTTGGTTAACTAGGATCTGCAGCTTATCCAATAGGTAGGAAAATGGGCAGACTAGGTGGGCCATGAGGTCCTTATCTGCTGTCAAAGTCTATGTTTCTAGGAAGGTACTGTGGTCTAGTGGTTGCAGCAGACAGCTTTCAAATAGTAGCTCAGTTGTTCAATTCCCACCACAGCCACTGGCTCACTGTGTAACCCTGAACAGGCCAAATTTGGGTCTCTGTACCCTGCGTTTTACCCACTTGGAAATTGAAAGTTCTGCAACCTAGTGACAGTTTGAGCCAGCTGTATCCCCCTCCATGGGGTAAGTGATGGAGATTGCTTATTTCTGAAAGCTGAGAGACTGTGTGTGTGCGCTGAGGCCAGAGACTGTGCATGCCCAGTGACTAACTTGCTGAGAGGTGAGAAAGAACGTGTGCTGGGGTCAGAGACTAAGAGCAGCCCAGCCTTTGCTTGTGATCACCAGAGTGTGCAACAGAGGGGTCTGGGAATCACACCTGCCTATCCCTGGACTGAAGAAGATGAAGAAGACCAGTGGAGGAAGATATCGAGAGGTTGCATGGTAAACACTGTTTACAAAGGCCTTTGAGACGAAGACTGGAAAGCCAGGCAGGTGAAGACCGGTGTCTCCAACTTCTTCAGCCAGCCCTGCTGCTGCAGTGGCACACCAACATCCTGATACCACCATGGTACAGCAAAGTCAGATCACTGAACTCCCTTTGAACTGCTGAACTGTAAGTACCCTGAGCTGTGGCCTTGGAGGTCTTCATTTAGTTAGATAGCTAGGTTAAGATTATTAGGGGTTATGTCCCGGGCAGGACTTTGACAGAAAATTGTGCCCAGGCCTCACAGTAAAAGTTAAGAGTTTGCATTTAAAGTTTGTGCCCCAACGAAAGATTCCCATGTTGACTTCTGCGCTGTGGCAAGGTACCCACCGAAAAGACTGTATAGACTTCCTGGGCAGCTGCCAAGGGAAAGGTGGGTGCATCTGCAGGTGGGAGATGGGGATTGTTTGGGGCAGAATTATTAGCCAGTTGTTACTGTTATTGCAGTTTGATCCCCCCCTTTTTCCTTCCTTCACAATAAAATACTGTTATTGTTCTTGTTAATTGCTGCTATAGAGTGTTTCTGTAAAGAAGGGGATATTGTCAGTGTGTGGGGGGAACTGTTTGGGGGCCATTGAATTTATTTTCCTGGGGGGTGGTAGCCTGCTATTTGTCCACAGATATTCCCTACCACTTCCTTGGGTGGAGGCACCACGCCACTCTACACCTATCTATACTGACCCAGGCCTGCCCCCTCAACGCAATTGCTGTGAGGACCTTGAGGGCTCTGGAACAGCTAACGGTGAATCAAAAGGGGCTGTTACAGTACATATTGAACAAATCAGATAATGTACAGTGTGCGTACATCACCACGAAACTGTATGAGCTATTGAACTGACAGAATTACCAACTTGTCTAAAGTACTGAAATAAAAGAACAGTAGCTATAGAGGTATGCTGTGCAACTAGGCAGCCAGCAGTGCATTCATGGTGCACGTTGATACAACTTTGTACCTCATCGGATAATGTTTCGTTCTACCACTGGCAGCTACCTTTGAAGCTTATGTGAATGGAAAAAGAGATTTTAGCTGTATTGGTCCTTAGAAAACAGGAGTTGCTGGAAGGTTTGATATCTTTTATTGGACCAACATATGTCTTGTACAAAGATGGAATAGTACACAAGCTTTCAGCCCTCACAGGTCCCTTCTTCACCCTCAAAGTCCTCGCCCTGTTTCTTTAGGTCCAATACTCATTCACCCACCCCCACTGCAAATGCCACACCTGCATTGCTGAATCAGGTGTAAACTGTCCCTAACAGAGCTGGCAGAGAGGTATGTATAAACTGTCTGTTAATCACAATCTGGGCAGGGGAGTGCCAGCCAGCACAGATTTGACTGCAGGGGTCAGGGGAGTGTTACTGGACTGCAATGGCTGCTATGACATAGGGGGAGAGGTAGCTTGACCTGAATCCAGATTGTAAGCTTTATCTGAGAGTGGCAGCAGTATTTCGGGGTTGTGGAGCAGCACATTACAGAGCAGCAACATTTATCAATGCCACTGAGGGAGCGGTTCCATAACTGAAGCCACTCCTGATTATTAGCCGCACCCAATTAGTAGTTGCGGCCAAAATTTGAAATGTCAAATACAAGCTGTGGCTAGTAATCAATGAAGTATGGTAGGTGTTAAAGGCCAACACAGATGCTCTTGCGAAAGGCAGTGGGCTCCTGTACTTGGAAACCAGGGGCTAGATTTTCAACAAGGATATACGTGAACGCAACAGCGTGATCTGTGTCTGCATCTGCTGCAAACATCAGAGGTTCAACTTCCCAATTGTCAAAATATGTATCAGACTATAATTCTTTTGTGGTAATTTGTGCAAAAATTAAGACACAAACGCTACTTGCATTTTGAATTGAGACACACATTCCTGTAGATTGATACAAGTGATTAAGCATTTAAATGATGGTCTAGTGCTTACTGTGGATAGAGACGGAAATGCCATTATTGAAAACCAGGCCACAGACACAGGGCTTTGGAAATCCTATAGAACTGTGCCTGAGAAGAAACTCTGTTTGGAATCCCACTACAACCACTGGATCACTCATATGTGATCTTAAAAAAGCTATTTGACCGACACTGGGTTTAGTCCTCCTTGATATAAGACTGGGGAGAAGCCAGACCCTACTGGCAATGAGATGTCACCACATCTCAGTTATGCCATTCTGAGGAATTCCATTGTGGAAAATATTCTTCACATTTTTTGGCAGCAAGCAATGGCGTGCACCTATTATCAGGCATTCTCTTTTGTGCCGATTTTAAAGATATTGTTACAATTAGTGTGTGTGAGTTGGCTGTGGTGAGGCATCAGTAGTGACATGTCAAAAAAATGGCAGCACCAGCTGAGTAATTTACTAGTGAGTTGACCCTTCCAACGCACATATTTGAACACCCATGATGCTTTGTGCTGGGTTTGAGGCAGTTTTGATTGTATGAGCGGTTACAGAAACCACACAGACTAGAAAGTATCTGCCTTCTTGTACCATTTATGCATAATGCAATACATAGAGAATACTGGATGGGCAGCTATGCAGAACCAGTGTATTCTGCCACAGAGGGATTCTGAATCCCTCTGACCTCGAGAGCGAAACTGGAGAGGTCCACGGGGAATCAGAACCCCGAGGTGGCAAAACACACTGGTTGTGCAGAGTTGCTCATCCTGTATTTTTTATAGTGTATAGCACTGTGTGAAAAATGTGTTTTGTGAGTTCTTTTGCTTTCAAAACAAAACTGACTCATGCAGTCTCTAGAGGTTCTAGAATGCTGTTTTACCACAGTAGGGTAGAACAGCATTCCATGACCTTGGAACTGGGGTAGAACAGCATTTTGAAAGGGATGGAATTCTATACAGAGCAACATTCCACTGTACACTATATATTGTTCTTCTTTCTTCTTATCAGCATTTACATTACTTCAGCATGGTCACTCTCTCACTACAACATTGAAATAGAGGTGTCCAAATGTAGTTGCAGCCAGGCAGCAGAATTAGCTGGAATTGCCCATCTTGGTGGGATTCACCTTGTGGTGGAAAGGGAGTTATCAGTACTTGGGGAGTTAGTTTGCATGAAAGTCTGATGTTAGGGGCTGGATTTTTTTAAAGGCCTGAGATTGCTGTCAGTCTTGGGGATGCAGAGACTGCTTGTAAACGGATCATTATCAAGGGAAGGCAAAGTGACCAGTGGCATTCCACAGGGGTCTGTGCTGCGACCTATCCTCTTTAACATATTTATCGGGGATATTGCAAATGATTTGAAGGGGAAGGTTTGCTTGTTTGCAGATGACACAAAACTCTGCAACAGAACAGACATGCAGAAGGGAGCGAAAAGTATGAAAGCAGACCTGAAAAAAACTGAGGAATGGTCCAGGGATTGGCAGTTGAAGTTTAATGCCACGGTTATGCATATAGGAAAAAGAAACCCATGGATAAAATACACACTGGGGAGAGCATCAGTTAGAGGAGACAAAGACAGAAAGAGACCTTGAAGTATTCATTGCGGATGACTTAAAGGTTGGAAAACAGTGTGAAAAGGCAGCACAGAGGGCGAGTGGCATCCTTGGATGCATTGGTAGGGGAATCACAAGTAGAAACAGTGAGGTTATCATTTCTCTCTACAGGTACTTGATGAGGCCACATTTAGAGTACTACAGTCAGTTTTGGAGGCCCCACCTCAAAAGAGACATAGACAACCTGGAGACAGTACAGAGAAGGGCTACAAAGATGGCGCATGGACTGCATTGTGAGCCATACAAGGCAAGACTTGGGGAACTAAATCTGTACACCCTTGAGCAGAGAAGAAACAGAAGGGACATGATCGAAACTTTCAAGTACGTTAAGGGAATCAACACAACACAAGCAGGAAACCTCTTCCAGCAAAACAGGGATGCAAGTACAAGGGGGCACAACTTGCATTTTGTGGGAGGCAGGTTCAAAAGCAACCTCAGGATGTACTTCTTTACAGAAAGGGTCATAGACCCATGGAACAGCCTACCTCAAGATTTGGTGGAATCCAAGACACTACAAGAGTTCAAACTTGCATGGGACAGACATTGTGGACACATCATGGTGCAGCCTAAATAGGGAGGGGGGGGCAGAAACACGAGCAGAGCAGATGGATCTTGTGGTCCCCATCTGCCGACATGATTCCTATGTTCCTATGTGTGCCAAAGATATGGCACACTGGACTTGTGGCAATTGACATTTGCTAGGCAATCTTTTTCTGGTCTAGTTTGCATCAATAAGGGGGACTGTTACTGGAGTTTGTGTCAGAGATTTGGCACAAGCTGCTGTAAAGTGGGTAAACTGTCATAAAGGCTGACTCACGCTTGTACTCATACTGGTACTTGTACTAGTCTATGTTGATTGTTTGTACTATGTTTTTCTCTACTGTATTTTTTCACATTGTTAAGTATGTTGTATAAGGGACCTCGTTGTAAATGAGCCTGCTCAACGGAACTTATCCCATCACAATAAACTGAACCGAACTGAGCTGAAATGGGAATGGCATGGCTGCAATGATAAAGTGGGTGTGACATAGGGCTTACAAGCCTCGTGTCACCTTTTGAAAATCCAGCCCAAGGTTCCTACAGTTTGGCTATAGTTGAAGGCTGCTTTTACCATTGCCAGGTTTTTTTTTATCTGAGTGTGGGATTTCTTGTGAATTTTGGGAAGATTAATGTTATTCTTCCATGTGCATGGCATGCATGACTGTGGTGTGGTCTACATACAGTAGTGACATGGTTCTTGGCACATTCCATGCCATTGGTACTTTGATTCGTTACTAGTAATTCCTGCAGAAAAATAATATAGGATTTATATTTATGTAGTACTGTTCATGTACTGCATGACAAAGTGCTTTGCAAGCCATTTATTAACTTAGAATAACATAACTGGGATGCTAAATCTCATTTGCAGAGGGCTACTGCCTCTGCATTGGACAGCTTGATGTCTCTCAGTACCATTGGTACTTTGATTATTTATATTGTTATTCCCTTTTGGGTGGAACCCATTCCTTAGACTTGCATCCACACATCTGGAGTAGATATCATTAGCCTCAGGTACCAATTCCTCCTTATTTGTCACAGACTTTCCCCTCTGGGTGGGGCTGGCTAGCCAGGTAGGGACTGCAGCTGGAACCATCCTAACTAAGGTGAGCTGTGGGTGACCCTATGATCTGAACATTGTAACTGGGTTAGGCAGTACAGTGGCATTATATGCTTGAATGTTTCTCATTTTCCTGTTCTCCTCCCTAAACCCACCTACTGCTGGGGTGTGGTACTGTATTATAGTAGGGGCAGGGGCTTACTAGCTGGAAGACATGGACTGGGACCAAGTTCAAGGACATTACAATGGGCCTTTGCCTGATAGGGGCTGGATATCCGTATGCCTTTGCATCAGGCTTCAATTCCCCAAAGCCTTACATTAGCCATGCCCCATAAATGGACCACAAAATCCTGCTCACATGACTAGTCATCCTGTTTGGCCACAAAACTAAAGTCAACTCTCCAACATTGAATGTTCAACTTCACCCTGACCCCACGCTGTCTCAGCTCTAAAGCATATAGTTATGACACAGGGTATTTATTTACCTTAATGTTACTAATTAATAATCCATTAAGATTACACTTTTTATAAGGAAGACCTGACAAAGATTGGGGGTTACAAGTACAGAAACAACATAAAATACTGTACATGAATATATGTAATACTTTATACAGCAATACAAGTGCCAACAAAAGAGAACAGTAATGGCATACTAACACAAACCACATGAAACAGCTCATAAACCACTTTGAAGAGTGGCAAACACAACATCTTGTAACTACTGAGACAATCTTTATTTTAAGTTTTTCAAACTGATTACAACTTTCAATTTAAAATCTTTAATTCATCCTTCCAATAGACTACATAACATCACTCTATAATCTTCCACAGTCACTAAATAATGCTGTTTATGATATCAGAGATCATCTCTATGATTGATGCTGTTTTGTGCTCCTTGCTCTGTCAAAAGCTACTTTTTAGAAAAATCCCTGAAGTTTACAATATCCAGTTTGTCTGACCCTAGTCAGAAAACAAACTGAAAGGTTATGATTTTAAAGTTAATTGCATACTTGTATTACTATTATAGCATAGGAGAGTCAACAGCATGGATAAAGGTTTAAGTTTTCCCGTTTAAATTGTATACCTTATGGCCTCTCATATGGCACTTCTCATCCTTTTGAAAACTACTTCAGAGACAGCCATCCATCTCATATCAGTTTATTATTTTGTTCTACGAAATGGCAATTACAGACTTAATACAGTTTAGCAATCAGCCTGGCATAAGGTACCATGATGTAATACAATATTTTGCTGAATATTATTGTAAGAGAGCTATTTTAACAGTTAGCTTTTCTGTAACAATATAATTGCTTGGAAAGTATGTGAGTCTCCTATACACTTACACAGCGGTAAATTTATTCATGTATTGGACATTTTTGATTGGGAAAGGCACAGTGAACCAAGGTACTTTTCCAGGTATGACGGGGGGGGGGTGGGGATTATGCAGGCTGTACAAAAAATGGGCAACGGCAATAATAAGTACAAATGAGTCAAAAGGAAAACAAACATGGAGAAGAGTAACACAGAGCCAAATAAAAAGGAGATAGAGGGAGTGACACAGAGCCAAAGTAAAAAAAATAGAAGCATGGGAGTAACACAGAGCCAAAATAAAAAGGAGACAGAGGAAGTAACACAGAATCAAAATAAAAATAAGATTGAGGGGAGTAACGCAGAGCCAAAATAAAAAGGAGACAGAGGGAGTAACACAGAGCCAAAATAAAAAGGAGATAGAGGGAGTAACACAGAGCCAAAATAAAAAAGAGAAGAAGGGGAGTAAACACAGAGCCAATATAAAAAGGAGAATGAAGGGAGTAACACAACAGCAAAATAAAAAGGTGAGGGAGGGGAGTAACACAGAGGGAAAATATAAAGGAGAAGGAGGAGAGTAATACAACACCAAAATAAAAAGGAGATAAAGGGGACTAATACAGAGTGAAAATCAAAAGAAGATGGAGGAGAGTTACACAGAGCCAAAATAAAAAGGGGGTAGAGGGGAGTAACAAAGAGCCAAAATAAAAAAAAAAGAGAAGGAGGGGAGTAACACAGAGTCAAAATAAAAAGGAGATGGAGGGGGAGTAACACAAAACCAAAATAAAGAGGAGACAGAGGGGAGTAACACAGAACCAAAATAAAAAGGGGACAGAGGGAAGTAACACAGAGCCAAAATAAAAAAGAGAAGGAAGGGAGTAACACAGCTACAATAAAAAGGAGATGGAGGGGAGTAACACAAGGCCAAAATAAAAAGGGAGACAGTGGAGAGTAACACAGAACTAAAATAAAAAGGAGAAGGAGGGGAGTTACACAGAAACAAAAATAAAAAGGAGATGGAGGGGAGTAACACAACTCAAAATAAAAAGAAGACTGAGGACGGTAACACAGAGCCAAAATAAAAAGGAGACAGAGGGCAGTAACACAGAGCCAAAATAAAAAGGAAAAGCAGGAGAGTAACACAGAGCCACAATAAAAGGAGATAGAGGGGAGTAACACAGAGCCAAAATAAAAAGGAGAAGGAGGGGAGTAACACAGAGACAAAATAAAAAGGAGAAGGAGGGGAGTAACACAGAGCCAAAATAAAAAGGAGAAGGAGGGGAGTAACACAGAGCTACAATACAAAGGAGATGGAGAGGAGTAACACAAGGCCAAAATAAAAAGGAAACCTGTGGAGAGTAACACAGAACTAAAATAGAAAGGAGAAGGAGGGGAGTTACACAGAAATAAAAATAAAAAGGAGATGGAGGGGAGTAACACAGAGCCAAAATAAAAAGGAGACAGAGGACAGTAACACAGAGCTAAAATAAAAAGGAAAAGCAGGGGAGTAACACAGAGTCAAAATAAAAAGAGACAGAGGGGAGTAACACAGAGCCAAAATAAAAGGAGATAGAGGGGAGTAACACAGAGCCAAAATAAAAAGGAGAAGGAGGGGAGTAACACAGAGCCAAAATAAAAGGAGTCAGGGGAGTAACACAGAGTCAAAATAAAAGGAGACAGAGGGGAGTAACACAGAGCCAAAATAAAAGGAGATAGAGGGGAGTAACATAGAACCAAAATAAAAAGGAGACAGAGGGGAGTAACACAGAGCCAAAATAAAAGGAGATAGAGGGGAGTAACACAGAGCCAAAATAAAAAGAAGAAGGAGGGGAGTAACACAGAGCCAAAATAAAAGGAGTCAGAGGGGAGTAACACAGAGCCAAAATAAAAAGAGATAGAGGGGAGTAACATAGAACCAAAATAAAAAGGAGAAGGAGGGGAGTAACACAGAGCCAAAATAAAAAGGAGAAGGAAGGGAGTAACACAGAGCCAAAATAAAAGGAGTCAGAGGGGAGTAACACAGAGTCAAAATAAAAGGAGACAGAGGGGAGTAACACAGAGCCAAAATAAAAGGAGATAGAGGGGAGTAACATAGAACCAAAATAAAAAGGAGACAGATGGGAGTAACACAGAGCCAAAATAAAAGGAGATAGAGGGGAGTAACACAGAGCCAAAATAAAAAGAGATAGAGGGGAGTAACATAGAACCAAAATAAAAAGGAGAAGGAGGGGAGTAACACAGAGCCAAAATAAAAAGGAGAAGGAAGGGAGTAACACAGAGCCAAAATAAAAGGAGTCAGAGGGGAGTAACACAGAGTCAAAATAAAAGGAGACAGAGGGGAGTAACACAGAGCCAAAATAAAAGGAGATAGAGGGGAGTAACATAGAACCAAAATAAAAAGAAGAAGGAGGGGAGTAACACAGAGCCAAAATAAAAGGAGTCAGAGGGGAGTAACACAGAGTCAAAATAAAAGGAGACAGAGGGGAGTAACACAGAGCCAAAATAAAAGGAGATAGAGGGGAGTAACATAGAACCAAAATAAAAAGGAGACAGAGGGGAGTAACACAGAGCCAAAATAAAAGGAGATAGAGGGGAGTAACACAGAGCCAAAATAAAAAGAGATAGAGGGAGTAATATAGAACCAAAATAAAAAGGAGAAGGAGGAGTAACACAGAGCCAAAATAAAAAGGAGAAGGAAGGGAGTAACACAGAGCCAAAATAAAGGAGTCAGAGGGAGTACACAGAGTCAAAATAAAAGGAGACAGAGGGAGTAACACAGAGCCAAAATAAAAGGAGATAGAGGGGAGTAACATAGAACCAAAATAAAAAGAAGAAGGAGGGGAGTAACACAGAGCCAAAATAAAAGGAGTCAGAGGGGAGTAACACAGAGCCAAAATAAAAAGAGATAGAGGGGAGTAACATAGAACCAAAATAAAAAGGAGAAGGAAGGGAGTAACACAGAGCCAAAATAAAAAGGAGAAGGAGGAGGGGAGTAACACAGAGCTACAATACAAAGGAGATGTAGGAGAGTAACACAAGGCCAAAATAAAAAGGGAGACAGTGGAGAGTAACACAGAACTAAAATAAAAAGAAGAAGGAGGGGAGTAACACAGAGCCAAAATAAAAGGAGTCAGAGGGGAGTAACACAGAGCCAAAATAAAAAGAGATAGAGGGGAGTAACATAGAACCAAAATAAAAAGGAGAAGGAAGGGAGTAACACAGAGCCAAAATAAAAAGGAGAAGGAGGAGGGGAGTAACACAGAGCTACAATACAAAGGAGATGTAGGAGAGTAACACAAGGCCAAAATAAAAAGGGAGACAGTGGAGAGTAACACAGAACTAAAATAAAAAGGAGAAGGAGGGGAGTAACACAGAGCCAAAATAAAAAGGAGATGGGGGGGGGGTAACAACAATAAAATGAAAAGGAGATGGAAAGGAGTAACTCAGAACCAAAAGTAAGAAGGAGACAGAGGGGTGTAACACAGAGCCAAAATAAAAAGCAACAGAGGGGAGTAGAACAAAGCTAAAATAAAAAGGAGATAGAGGAGAGTAGCATAGCTAAGATAAAAAGGGGGAAGGAGTGGAGTAACACAAAGCCAAAATAAAAAGAAGATGAAGAGGAGTAACAAAAAGACAAAATAAAATGTAGATGGAAAGGAGTAAAACAGTGCCAAAGTAAAACAGACAGAGAGGAGTAGCACAGTGTGAAGAAAAGGGATATGGTGGGGAGTAACATAGAGACAAAATAAAAAAGACACTGAAAGGAGCAATACAGAGCCAAACTAAAAAGAAAATGGAATGGAGTAACACAAAGCCAAAATAAGATGGAAATGAAGGGGAGTAAGACAGAGCCAAGAAATGGAGATGGGGAAACATGAAGCCCAAATAAAGTGAAGATGGAGGGGAGTAACAAAGAGCAAAAATAAAATTAAAATGAGGGGGGGGGGCACAGAGCCAAAAAGTGAGGCAGACAGGGAGTAAGGCCTTATATCAGGTAATGTTCCTTTAGACTGGCGTAAGGCATTCGTGATCCCTATACACAAAAAAGGGGAAAAGGAACCTAATCAGAAACTATAGACTGATCGGTCTAACACCTATATGCTGCAAGGTGATGGAAAGATTGTTGAAACTTGTTATTGAAACGGAAATAACATAATTAAAATTAAAAGACATCTCTCCACATGGTTTCAAGAAAGGCCTTTCATGTAACACCAGTCTGATAATATTTTATGAGAAGGTTAGTTAGAGTTTAGATGAAGGTACACCATATGATGTACTACCTACATGTAATACCTAAACCCTACCCCTCTGCCCTCACCTTCATTTTACCCTGTGCACACCCACTCCCCAAATCTCTAGCCCTCCTCCCCTTCCCCCAAATTGCTCCACCTTGCTGGCCTCCTTTGATCTTTCACATAATGTAAAGGGCCCTGAATGCTCTCCACAGAGGCCCTCTCCTGCCCTCCCCAAGGGGCTTGTATCTCTCAACTACTCCCTTCCCCCGCCATCCTAAAGGGGTCTCTCTGGGACACTGCCTTATCCCATTCTCTCTGGTCCCCCCAGTCCCCTTGCAGGCTTCCTTGCATCCTGAGGGGGTATCCAGAATCACAACTCTTCCCCCTCCTCCCACCTCACTCCTCTTTAAGGAACCCGGCACTTATTATTGTCCACTCTTTTTACATGTTATGCACAACACTGTTGTAACACTGTTTGTAACACCTGCCTTACAACTGTTTGTTAATGTTGATCTTGTAACTTGAATGCTTAATGTCTTATTCCACTTGTACCTCATCCCCCCTAGGTCGCACTGGGAGACAAGTGACTTGTTGCTCAGTGTGCCTTACTGGTGAAACTTTTCAATAAATAAATGTAATCATGCTAGATTTGGGAAAGGCCATTGATATGGTAACTCATGACCTCCTGGTTGACAAGCATTTCAGTATGGGATTCAGTACCTTCACTGTCAGATGGATCAAGAGTTGTCTCTCTAACAGAACCCAAAGAGTTAAGAGCGAATGGAGTCTTATCTGGAGAGGGTGAAGCGAGCAGTGGTGTGACTCAGGGTTCTGTGTTGGGGCCAGTACTCTTTGGTCTGTTTATCACAGATATGGGTTTGGGAGTGAATAGTCACCTGACAAAGTTTGCAGATGACACTAAAATTGGGGGTGTAGTGGACAGTTTAGAGAAACATTCAGTTTTGTTTAAAGACCTAGTCACTATTGAAAACTGGGCAAACAAAAATAAAATGACCTTTAACACTGAAAAATGCAGTGTTGCACTTTGGTAAGAATAATCCAAGATATAATTACTGCGTGAATGGGACACTTCTAAAACTGGTTAACAAGGACAGGGATCTGGGAATCACTATTAATAACACCCTTCCCCATTCTGATCATTGTGCTCTGGTTGCCAGGAAAGCAAACTCCCTAGCTCATGCGTTCCTTTGTGACAAGAGTCCCACTGCATTGTACGGATATACAAAACATTTGTGATTCCTCACCTTGACTATGGTTCTCCCTTCTGGTGCCCTAATTGAAAAGGGATATAAAACTACTAAAAAGATCACAGAGAATAACTAAAATGGTGCAGGGTGATCACTAAATCGACTATGAACAGACTGGTGAAATTGGGCGTGTTTCGTTTACAGAAGAGGAGGCAGATCTCCTGTTTCTCTACAACATACTAAAGAATGAGGAACTTACGAATGAATTAGATATTACATTCAATGAAAGATACCCAGGTGAGATCCCACAATAGACAACTCATGGCACCAAGGGCAAAGACTAATAAAAGGTTGAACTTTTTTACTGTAAGATCAGCCTGTATGTGGAATTCTCTACCGAAATTCTTAGTTAACCTTCAATCTATGGATAGTTTTAAGTGGGAACTTGATAAATTTATTATCTATTCCAGAGCCAGGCAATAACCCACCTAATGGTGAGAGACAATCATGATAGGCTTTGGCCTTCTTTTGTCTTAATGTGCCAAGATATCAAGACCCAAAACAAAAAGAAATGGGGGCGGGTGGGTAACACAGAACCAAAATAAGAAGAAAGAAAGGAGTAACAAACAGCCAAAATAAAATGGAATTAGAGGGGATTAACATAGAACAAACAAGCGTTTGTCAATGCTGAATGTTGTTGCGCTGGCATTGGCATTGGCAGTGCCAGAGCTAGAGACGCATAATAAGAATGGCAATGAAGTATTGAAGTGACGCCAACCCCACCCCCACCCTGTAGAGAGTGAGAGGCATTGGGGTGTGCCTTTGGGTCATCAGCTATAACGCTCATGCCATTGTACCTTACTCTACCTTGTAGACACTGACAAGTGTCGGTGTGCTTTGGGGTCTTTGGGCATTATACATACCCCATTCCATAAGGAAATATGCAGACGTGGGTGCAGTATAGGAGCATGGGGTGAACTTTGTGGCCAAACAGTACAAGGCACACCACAATGCCTGTCACTGGCAGCAGGGTGGGGGCAGGGGATGGAATGGCATTAGCATTACATCCGATGATCCCAAGTCACACCCCTGACGCCTGTCATTCTGTACCGGGTGGGGTGCTACAGTTGGAAACCCTAACACCGTAGGCATGTGGTGGTAGTTTCACTTCACGCTTTCAACATGGACTTCTTGTCAGGCCACCTCATGAAAAGCAGCACAACCACTTTGTTAGCTGAAAGGTGGTTTTGCACAGTGGCTGTGGCATTTGGCAACAGAGGGATGAAAACACATTTTTGGGCAGGATGTGGAGAATGACAACTGTATTGTTCATGAGGAGTCGTAAAAAAATGGCAACATTGAAAATCTGGAGTGCCAATATGAAATATTGGTGAAGCAATGAGCATGCATACAAACTGCGCAACACACGTCTGTAACCCAATTATTTTTTGCAGTTTGGTAGCCACATTTGTAACATAGGCATTTTGGGACCTCCCCTCATGAACAGTGGCGCCGTGATTTTGTTAATCTGTCCCAAAACTTGATTTCCCACAGTGACTATGCCATTGTGCACCACTGGTGCGGAATCACATTTTGGGCAGGATGTGAAAAATGACAGCTTTACTGTTCATAAGGAGGTGTGCAAAAATGCCAGTGCTGAAAATCTGGCATGGAAATATTGCAAATTTGCGAAGTTACAAGGGTACGTGGAAACTGTGCAATGCACGCTTGCAACACAGTTATCTTATGGACTGTCACCACCAAATTTTCAACACAGGCATTTTTGGACCTCTGCTCATGAACAGTGTCACTGTCATTTCCTCAAATTGTCCCAAAACATGATTTCGCACAGCGACCGTCCTATTCTGCACCGGACGTGCGAAAACACATTTCAGGCAGGATATGTAAAATGACAGCTGTACTGTTCATCAGGAGGTGTGGAAAAATGCCAATTTTGAAAATCTGGAGTGAAAATATTACAAATTCATGATGTTACGAGTGTGCATAGAAACGGCGCAACACACGCTCGTAAAACAGCCATTTTTGGGATTTTTGTCACCAAATTTGCAACATAGGATTTTTGAGAGCCCCCCTCATGAACAGTGGCACTGTCATGTTGTTACTCGGTCCTGAAAGGTGATTCCGCGCAGTGACCGCAAAATCACCTTTCCGGACCGACAGTGACAGTGCCAGAAATCATGAGGAGGGGTCACAAAAACCCCATGTTGAAAATTTGGTGCCAAAATTCCAAAAAATGCCTGAGATATGCATTAAAATTGGGAAAACCCTATTTATTCCATTATACAGCTTACTGGCATTTCCTCAGTTCGCGGTCGGCTTTGAAGAGTGCAGACATATTCCTGGTCCACCGAAGATCGTCGCGCCAGACTCGGAGGCAAGTATGGGGTGGGGGGTGTATGGGGAGGCAGGGTGAGCAGGGTGGGCATGGGTTGTGGGAGGGGCAGGAGACCGCCGAGGACCATTCTTTTTACAGGGAACAAAAAACAAAAAACATTATGGACCTTTTGTTTTCACAGGGGCATGCTGGGGTGGGCTTCCAGCGGCCAACAGAGTCTTTTGTGGGAGGCAGCTGTAGCCGATGGGGATTGGGCACCCTGTCAGCACACAACAAAGGGGGTTACTCTGTGGTGATGGGATTGGCACCCCATCAGCATAAGCGAAAGCGGGGCAAGAGCCAAGGAAGACTGGGCACCCCTTGGTATATAACAAATGGGGGTTCTTTATGCCAATGGGGAGTGGGCTCCCTCATCGGCACATACATTGGGGGTAGGGTAAGCTGATAGGGGGATTGGGCACCCCCGAGGTTGGCAGTTTGGCGGGCAGTGTGCCGCCATGTTTCTGTTGCTGGGGAAGCAAGTCGGGAGGTCCGCTGCGTGTGATGAGCTTTGCTTGCATTGCAGCAGACCTTTCCTTAGTTGTGCTCACCACATTATGTATGCATGGTGTGGCACTGGCATGCAGGCTGATTGGGGAATGAGGGATGCACCTACTGATGTATGCCCTGCATTCGCCCAAAAGTGACCACACCTCCAAATCTGCACTACCGCAAGATGTTGGCTGCACAAGCATGCCAACATAAAAAAGGGGGACAGAGGGGAGTAGCACAGCACCAAAACATTGTGGAGATGGAGAGGAATAACACAGAGCCAGAAAAAGGGGACAAGGGAGTAAAAAAGAGCCAAAATAAAACTGAGATGGAAGGGAATAAAACAAAGCCAAAAAGAAAAGGCCCCCTAATGAAGCTTCATTTAGCAGGTGAAGCGCTGGGGTGGACATCGTTATTGTTTCACTGGGCGATTGGCAGGCAGCCATGCACGAACAACACTGTACTGAATAAAAATGAACTTTTGTTTTGGAAAATGAATGGAGAAGTGTGATTCTTTCTGTGGAGTGCAACTTTCTGGAACAAAAAGAAAAGAAGACAGAAGGGTGAGTTGGAGGCATCCTTTATAACTACTGTACCTGAGGGAGTAGATGTGGGCAGGGGGCACCTTTTATAAATGCTGTACCTGATGGACTTATAACTTATGTACCTGATAGACTGGAGATGAGCAGGGTGCACCTTGTATAACTATCGTACCTGAGGGAGTGGAGGTGAGCAGGAGACACCCTGAACAACTACTGTACCTGATGGAGTAGAGGGGGAGCTGGAGGCACCCTGTATAACTACTGTAGCAGAGGGAGTGGAGGAAACAGGGGTGTACCCTGTATAACTACTACAGTTGAGGGAGTAGCAGTGAGCAGGGGGCACCCTGTCTAACTACTGTACCTGTGGGTGTGGAGGTGAGAAGGAGGCACCCTGTATAACTACTGTATCTGAGCGAGTGGAGGTGAGCAGGAGGCACCCTGTATAAGTACTGTACTTGAAGGAGTAGAGGTGAGCAGGAGGCACAATGTATAACAATTGTACCTGAGGGAGTGGAGGTGAGCAGGAGGCACCTTGTATAACCACTGTACCTGAGGGAGTGGAGGTAACAAGGGTGTACCCTGTATAACTACTATTGCTGAGGGAGTAGAGGTGAGCAGGGGGCACCCCATCTAACTACTGTACCTGTGGGTGTGGAGGTGAGCAGGAGGCACCCTATATAACTACTGTATCTGAGAGAGTGGCTTTGAGCAGGAGACAACCTGTATAACTGCTATACCTGAGGGAGTTGATGTGAGCAGATGGCACCCTGTATAGCTGCTGTACTTGAAGGACTGGAGATGAACAGGGGGCACCCTGTATATTTGCTGTACCTGAGGGACTGAAGGTGAACAGGAGACAACCTGTATTAACTACTGTACCTGAGGGACTGGAGGTGGGCAGGGGGCACCCTGTATAACTGCTGTATCTGTGGGAGTGGAGGTGAGCAGGAGGCACCCTATATAACGACTGTATCTGAGGGAGTGGAGGAAAGCAGGAAGCACCCTGTATAACTCCTGTACCTGAGGGAGTGGAGGTGAGCAGGAGGCACCCTGGACAGCTATTGTACTTGATGGAGTAGAGGGGAGCTGGAGGCACCCTGTATAACTATTCTAGCTGAGAAAGTGGAGGTGACAAGGGTGTACTCTGTATATCTATTGTATCTGAGGAGGTGGAGGTGAACAGGAGGCACCCTGCATAACTCCTGTACCTGAGGGACTAGAGGTGAGCAGGAGGCACCCTGTATAACTGCTGTATCTGATGGACTGGATGTGAGCAAGAGGCACCCTGTATAACCTATACCTGAGGGACTGGAGGTGAGCATGTGGCATCCTTTATAATTGCTGTACCTGAGTGAGTGCATGTAGGCAGGGGGTATCCTTTATAAGTGCTGTACTTGAGGGAGTGGAGGTGAGCAGGAGACACCCTTTACAAATTTGATATACCTGAGGGAGTGGAGGTGGTCAGGAGACACCCTTACTAACTGCAGTAATTGAGGGAGTTGATGTGGGCAGAGAGCACTCTTTATAAGTCATGTACCTGAGGGAGTGGAAGGGAGCAGGAGGCACCCTTCATAACTACTGTACCTGAGGGAGTGAATGTGGGCAGGGGGAACCCTTTATAAATGCTGTACCTGAGGGAGTGGAGGTGAGCAGGAGGAACCCTTAACTGCAGCATCTGAGGGAGCTGATGTGGGAAGCAGGCACCCTTCATAACTATTTCACCTGAAGGAGTGGAGGAGAGCATGGGGCATGGTGTGTAACTACTGTACATGTAGTAGTGGAGGTGAGCACGGGGCACGCAGTATAACTACTGTACTTGAGGGACTGGAGGTGAGCAGGAGGCACCCTGTATAACTGCTGTACCTGAGGGAGTGGAGGTGAGCAGGAGGCACCCTGTACAACTGCTGTACCTGAGGGAGCGGAGGTGAGCAGGGGCACCCTATATAACTGCTGTACCTGAAGGAGTGGAGGTGAGCATGAGGCACCCTGTATAATTGCTGTACCTGAGGGAGCGGAGGTGAGCAGGGGCACCCTATATAACTGCTGTACCTGAAGGAGTGGAGGTGAGCAGGAGGCACCCTGTATAACTGCTGTACCTGAGGGAATGGAGGTGAGCAGGGGCACCCTGTATAACTGCTGTACCTGAGGGAGTGGAGGTAAGCAGGGGCACCCTGTATAACTGCTGTACCTGAGGGAACAGAGGTGAGCAGGAGACACCCTGTGTAACTGCTGTACCTGAGGGAGTGGATGTGAGCAGGAGGCAGCCTGTATAGCTACTGTACCTAAGGGAATGGAAGTGAGCAGGAGGCACTCTGTATGACTGCTAGACTTGAGGAAGGAGAGGTGAGCAGGAGGCACCCTGAACAAGTACTGTACTTGATGGAGTAGAGGGGAGCTGGAGGCACCCTGTATAACTACTCTAGCTGAGAAAGTGGAGGTAACAAGGGAGTACCCTGTATAACTACTATAGCTGAGGGAGTAGAGGTGAATAGGGGCCCCCTGTATAACTACTGTACCTGTGGGTGTGGAGGTGAGCAGGAGGCACCCTGTATAACTGCTGTACCTGAGGGAGTGGAGGTGAGCAGGAGGCACCTTGTATAACTACTGTATCTGAGGGAGTGGAGGTGAGCAGGAGGCACCTTGTATAACTACTGTATCTGAGAGAGTGGAGGTGAGCAGGAGGCACCCTGTATAACTACTGTACCTGAGGGAGTGAAGGTGAGCAGGAGGCACCTTGTATAACTACTGTATCTGAGGGAGTGGAGGTGAGCAGGAGGCACCTTGTATAACTACTGTATCTGAGAGAGTGGAGGTGAGCAGGAGGCACCCTGTATAACTACTGTACCTGAGGGAGCAGAGTTGAGCAGGAGACACTGTTTACAAACTGATGTACTGGAGGGACTGGAGGTGGGCAGGAGGCACCCTTCATAACTTCAGTCTCGTGGGAGTTGATGCAGGCAGGGAGCACCCTTTGTAAGTCATGTACCCGAGGGAGTGGAGGTGAGCAGGGGCACCCTGTATAACTACTGTATCTGAGGGGGTGGAGGTGAGCAGGGGCACCCAGTATAACTGCTGTACCTGAGGGAGTGGAGGTGAGCAGGAGGCACCCTGTATAACTGCTGTACCTGTGGGAGTGGAGGTAAGCAGGGGCACCCTATATAACTGCTGTACCTGAGGGAGTGGAGGTGAGCATGAGGCATCCTGTATAACTGCTGTACTTGAGGGAGTGGAGGTGAGCAGGGGCATCCTGTATAACTGCTGTACCTGTGGGAGTGGAGGTAAGCAGGGGCACCCTATATAACTGCTGTACCTGAGGGAGTGGAGGTGAGCATGAGGCATCCTGTATAAACTGCTGTACTTGAGGGAGTGGAGGTGAGCAGGAGGCACCCTGTATAACTGCTGTACTTGAGGGAGTGGAGGTGAGCGGGGGCACCCTGTATAACTGCTGTACCTGAGGGAGTGGAGGTGAGCAGGAGGCACCCTGTATAACTGCTGTACCTGAGGGAGTGGAGGTAAGCAGGAGGCACCCTGTATAACTGCTGTACCTGAGGGAATGGGGGTGAGCAGGGGCACTCTGTATAACTACTGTACCTGAGGGAGTGGAGGTAAGCAGGGGCACCCTGTATAACTGCTGTACCTGAGGGAGTGGAGGTGAGCAGGAGGCACCCTGTATAACTGCTGTACCTGAGGGAGTGGAGGTGAGCAGGAGGCACCCTGTATAACTGCTGTACCTGAAGGAGTGGAGGTGAGCAGGAGGCACCCTGTATAACTGCTGTACCTGTGGGAGTGGAGGTAAGCAGGGGCACCCTATATAACTGCTGTACCTGAGGGAGTGGAGGTGAGCATGAGGCATCCTGTATAACTGCTGTACTTGAGGGAGTGGAGGTGAGCAGGGGCATCCTGTACAACTGCTGTACCTGTGGGAGTGGAGGTAAGCAGGGGCTCCCTATATAACTGCTGTACCTGAGGGAGTGGAGGTGAGCATGAGGCATCCTGTATAAACTGCTGTACTTGAGGGAGTGGAGGTGAGCAGGAGGCACCCTGTATAACTGCTGTACTTGAGGGAGTGGAGGTAAGCAGGGGCACCCTATATAACTGCTGTACCTGAGGGAGTGGAGGTGAGCATGAGGCATCCTGTATAAACTGCTGTACTTGAGGGAGTGGAGGTGAGCAGGAGGCACCCTGTATAACTGCTGTACTTGAGGGAGTGGAGGTGAGCGGGGGCACCCTATATAACTGCTGTACCTGAGGGAGTGGAGGTGAGCATGAGGTACTGTGTATAACCACTGTACCTAAGGGAATGGATTTGAGCAGGAGGCACCCTGTATAACTACTGTACCTGAAGGAGTGGAGGTGAGCAGGAGGCACCCTGTATAACTACTGTACCTGAGGGAGTGGAGGTAAGCAGGAGGCACCCTGTATAACTGCTGTACCTGAGGGAATGGGGGTGAGCAGGGGCACTCTGTATAACTACTGTACCTGAGGGAGTGGAGGTGAGCATGAGGTACTCTGTATAACCACTGTACCTAAGGGAATGGATTTGAGCAGGAGGCACCCTGTATAACTGCTGTACCTGAGGGAGTGGAGGTGAGCAGGAGACACCCTGTATAACTACTGTACCTGAGGGAATGGAGGTGAGCAGGAGGCACCCTGTATCACTGCTGTACCTGAGGGAGTGGAGGTGAGCAGGGGCACCCTGTATAACTGCTGTACCTGAGGGAGTGGAGGTAAGCAGGAGGCACCCTGTATAACTGCTGTACCTGAGGGAATGGGGGTGAGCAGGGGCACTCTGTATAACTACTGTACCTGAGGGAGTGGAGGTGAGCATGAGGCACTCTGTATAACCGCTGTACCTAAGGGAATGGATTTGAGCAGGAGGCACCCTGTATAACTGCTGTACCTGAGGGAATGGGGGTGAGCAGGGGCACTCTGTATAACTACTGTACCTGAGGGAACGGAGGTGAGCAGGAGACACCCTGTATAACTACTGTACCTGAGGGAACGGAGGTGAGCAGGAGACACCCTGTGTAACTGCTGTACCTGAGGGAGTGGATGTGAGCAGAAGGATCCCAGTATAACTGCTGTACCTGAAGGAGTGGAGGTGAGCAGGAGGCAGCCTGTATAGCTACTGTACCTAAGGGAATGGAAGTGAGCAGGAGGCACTCTGTATGACTGCTGGACTTGAGGAAGGAGAGGTGAGCAGGAGGCACCCTGAACAAGTACTGCACTTGATGGAGTAGAGGGGAGCTGGAGGCACCCTGTATAACTACTCTAGCTGAGAAAGTGGAGGTAACAAGGGTGTACCCTGTATAACTACTATAGCTGAGGGATTAGAGGTGAATAGGGGCCCCCTGTATAACTACTGTACCTGTGGGTGTGGAGGTGAGCAGGAGGCACCCTGTATAACTGCTGTACCTGAGGGAGTGAAGGTGAGCAGGAGGCACCTTGTATAACTACTGTATCTGAGGGAGTGGAGGTGAGCAGGAGGCACCTTGTATAACTACTGTAGCTGAGAGAGTGGAGGTGAGCAGGAGGCACCCTGTATAACTACTGTACCCGAGGGAGCGGAGTTGAGCAGGAGACACTGTTTACAAACTGATGTACCGGAGGGACTGGAGGTGGGCAGGAGGCACCCTTCATAACTTCAGTCTCGTGGGAGTTGATACAGGCAGGGAGCATCCTTTGTAAGTCATGTACCCGAGGGAGTGAAGGTGAGCAGGGGCACCCTGTATAACTACTGTACCTGAGGGAGTGGAGGTGAACAGGAGGCACCCTGTATAACTACTGTATCTGAGGGAGTGGAGGTGAGCAGGAGGCACCCTGTATAACTACTGTATCTGAAGGAGTGGAGTTGAGCAGGAGGCACCCTGTATAACTACTGTATCTGAGGGAGTGGAGGTGAGCAGGAGGCACCCTGTATAACTACTGTACCCGAGGGAGTGGATGTAGGCAGGGTGCACCCTTTATAACTGCTGTACTTGAGGGAGTGGAGGTAAACAAGGGGCACCCTTTGCAACTACTGTACCTGAGGGAGTGGAGTTGAGCAGGAGACACCCTTTACAAACTGATGTACCTGAGGGAGTGGAGGTGGGCAGGAGGCACCCTTCATAACTTCAGTCTCTGTGGGAGTTGATGCAGGCAGGGAGCACCCTTTGTAAGTCATGTACCCGAGGGAGAGGAGGTGAGCAGGAGGCACCCTTAATAACTGCTGTATTTGAGGGAGTGGATGTGGGCAGGGGTCACCCTTTGTAACTACTGTACCTGAGGGAGTGGAGTTGAGCAGGAGACACCCTTTACAAACTGATGTACATGAGGGAGTGGATGTGGGCAGGGGTCACCCTTTGTAACTACTGTACCTGAGGCAGTGGAGGTGAGCAGGAGGCACCATGTGCAACTACTGTACTTGAGGGACTGGAGGTGAGCAGTGGGCAGCCTGTATATCTCACAATTAAACAAGGCTCGCTATCAACTGGATTGGTGCTTGAGTCCCAAACTTAAGCTGAGATAATGAAAGAACGTAGCACTCGGTGTCACAGAAATGTCCAGAAACAAATTTCCTTCACTTAAAATTTTTTTTGTGCAGTAGGCAATCGTGCATAGAGCCATTGTAGCCCATGGAGGCTACCACTGACCAATGTTTCGCACCCAAATGAGCGCTTTTTCAAGGTGTAGGGCACCCACTACTGGTTCCTTTTTAAACTGTCACATTTTAACTCCGTTATAAAAAAACAGGCAAAGTCCCTCATACAATTAGTTCTAACCATATTCTTTTACAAAACCATGTGCATATGTTATCCGGCACCACTTAAATACAATAAAGATTTTAGATTCTTTCAACATTAAAATACAGCCTGTTAGAGAACATTCCTCCTGCTTTTTATTCTCAACAAAATATTTTAAGTGTTCCTTACTCATAACACAATGTTTTAAGTATTCCTAAAAGCTCTTTTGTTCAGAAAACTTTAACAATTTAAAAACTTGTGGCTCCTTATCTTAAATGGGAGGGGAAGGGGTAGATAAATTAACATCCTCTGACAACATCTAAACGAATAACTAGGCTAAGATGTAGCTACACATATTTATTTCATAGACAATTTACCATAATGCCATTTCTGAATTATTCAATCTGAGTGACTGGAAGGCCTAATATAGGAGCTTCCCTACACACATATATACCTCTATATACAGTATGTAAATTGCTATTGACTTTTATTTTGTTATTATTTTTAAATGCCAAATGACTGGACACTCAATTAAAAAATGTTGCTAGCTCTATCTGATCATTTATTCCAGGCCATTCCATATCTCCCAAACAGAATATCCAATAGGCTTCCCTTCTAGCCAATTTCTTTTCTACATCACCACCCCTTGTACCTGTTATTATCTTATCTATCTCTACAAATTTTACTTTGTGTAATGTTTTGTCCCTGCAATTGTTAATATGACAAGCTAAGGCATATTTCACGTTGTTGTTTTCTATTTAGTGTATTGAGTGTCCAGTCATTTGATAATTAAAAATAATAAAAAATAAAAGTCAGATGGTGAGCAGGAGGCACCCTACATAAATCCTGTATCTGAGGGACTGGAGGTGAGCAGGAAGACCCTGTATAACTGCTGTATCTGAGGGACTGGAGGTGAGTAGGAGGCACCCTGTATAACTACTGTACCCGAGGGAGTGGAGGTGAGCAGGAGGCGCCCTGTATAACTACTGTATCTGAGGCAGTGGAGGTGAGCAGGAGGATCCAGTATAACTGTTGTACCTGAGGGACTGGAGGTGAGCAGGAGGCACTCTGTATAACTCCTGTATCTGAGGGACTGGAGGTGAGCAGGAAGACCCTGTATAACTGCTATATCTGAGGGACTGGAGGTGAGCAGGAGGCACCCTGTATAACTACTGTACCCGAGGGAGTGGAGGTGAGCAGGAGGCGCCCTGTATAACTACTGTATCTGAGGCAGTGGAGGTGAGCAGGAGGATCCAGTATAACTGTTGTACCTGAGGGACTGGAGGTGAGCAGGAGGCACTCTGTACAACTGCTGTTCCTGAGGGACTGGACGTGAGCAGGGGATGTAGGCACAGGGTACCCTTTATAACTGCTGTAGTTGACTGAGTGGAGTTGAGCAGGAGGCACTCTGTATAACTCCTGTCCCTGAGGGACTGGACGTGAGCAGGGGATGTAGGCACAGGGTACCCTTTATAACTGCTGTAGTTGACTGAGTGGAGTTGAGCAGGAGACACCCTGTACAACTGCTGTTCCTGAGGGACTGGATGTGAGCAGGGGATGTAGGCAGGAGGTATCCTTTATAACTGCTGTACTTGAGAGAGTGGAGGTGGGCAGAAGGAACTCTTTACAAACCTGCTGTTCCTGAGGTAGTGGAGGTGGGCAGGAGACACCCTTACCAACTGCAATATCTGAGGGAGTTGATGTGGGCAGGGTGCACCCTTTATAAGTCATGTACCTGAGGGAGTGGAGGGGAGCAGGAGGCGCCCTTTGGAACTAATGTACCTGAAGGAAGGGATGTGGGCAAGGGATGCCCTTTATAAGTGCTGTACCTGAGGTAGAGGAGGGGAGCAGGAGGCACCCTTAATATCTGTAGTATCTGAGTGAGTGGATGTGGGCAGGGGGCATGCTTTGTAACTGCTGTATTTGACGGAGTGGAGGTGAGCAGGAGGCACCCTGTATAACTACTGTATTTGACGGAGTGGAGGTGAGCAGGAGGCACCCTGTATAACTGCTGTACCTGAGGGAGTGGAGGTGAGCATGAGGCACCCTGTATAACTGCTGTACCTGAAGGAGTGGAGGTGAGCATGAGACACCCTGTATAACTGCTGTACCTGAAGGAGTGGAGGTGAGCAGGGGGCACCCTGTATAACTACTGTATTTGACGGAGTGGAGGTGAGCAGGAGGCACCCTGTATAGCTACTGTACCTGAGGGAGTGGAGGTGAGCAGAAGGCACCCTGTATAACTCATGCTTCTGAGGGAATGGAGGTGAATAGGGGGCACCCTGTATACCTACTGTACATGAGGGAGTGGTGGTGAGCAGGGGACACTGTGTATAACTACTGTATCAAAGGGTGTGGAGGTGGTCATGGGGCACCCTTTTTAACTACTGTACCTGAGGGAGTGGAACTAAGCAGGATGCACCCTGTATGACTGCTGTACCTTAGGGAATGGAGATGAGCAGGACATATGCTGTATAACTACTGTACCTGAGGAAGTAAAGGTGAGCAGGAGGTATCCTGTATACCTACTGTACCGGAGGGATTGGAGGTGAACAGGAGGCACCCTCTATAACTATTGTACCTGAGGGAATGGAGGTGAGCAGGAGGCACCCTGTATAACTATTGTACCTGAGGGATTGAAGGTGAACAGGAGGCACCCTCTATAACTATTGTACCAGAGGGAATGGAGGTGAGCAGGAGGCACCCTATATAACTGCTGTACCTGAAGGAGTGGAGGTGAGCAGGAGGCACCCTGTATAACTATTTTACCTGAGGGAATGGAGGTGAGCAGGAGGCACCCTGTATAACTACTGTACCTGAGGGACTGGAGGTGAGCATGGGGCACCCTGTATAACTACTGTACCTGAGGGATTGGAGGTGAGCAGGAGGCACCCTGTATGACTGCTGTACCTTAGGGAATGGAGATGAGCAGGACATACGCTGTGTATCTACTGTACCTGAGGAAGTAAAGATGAGCAGGAGGTATCCTGTATACCTACTCTATCTAAGGGAGTGGAGGTGAGCAGGAGGCACCCTGTATGCTAATGTACCTGAGGGAGTGGAGTTGAGCAGGGAACACCCTGTATAACTCCTGTACCTGAGGGATTGGAAGTGAGGAGACGGCACCTTGTATAAATACTGTATCTGAGGGATTGAAGGTGAGCATGGGGCACCCTGTATAACTGCAGTACCTGAGGGATTGGAGTTGAACAGAAGGCACCTTGTATAACTACTGTACCTGAGGGAATGGAGGTGAGCAGGGGCACACTGTATAACTCCTGTACCTGAAGGAGTGGAGCTGTGCAAGAGGCACCCTGTATAACTGCTGTACCTGAGGGAATGGGGGTGAGCAGGGGCACCCTGTATGACTGCTGTACCTTAGGGAATGGAGATGAGCAGGACATACGCTGTGTAACTACTGTACCTGAGGAAGTAAAGATGAGCAGGAGGTATCCTGTATGCTAATGTACCTGAAAGAGTGGAGTTGAGCAGGAAACACCCTGTATAACTCCTGTACCTGAGGGATTGGAAGTGAGGAGAAGGCACCTTGTATAAATACTGTATCTGAGGGATTGGAGGTGAGCATGGGGCACCCTGTATAACTGCTGTACCTGAGGGATTGGAGTTGAACAGAAGGCACCTTGTATAACTACTGTATCTGAGGGATCGGAGGTGAACAGGAGGCACCCTCTATAACTACTGTACCTGAGGGAATGGAGGTGAGCAGGGGCACCCTGTATAACTCCTGTACCTGAAGGAGTGGAGCTGTGCAAGAGGCACCCTGTATAACTGCTGTACCTGAGGGAATGGGGGTGAGCAGGGGCACCCTGTATAACTACTGCACCTGAGGGATTGGAGTTGAACAGAAGGCACCTTGTATAACTACTGTATCTGAGGGATCGGAGGTGAACAGGAGGCACCCTGTATAACTACTGTATCTGAGGGATCGGAGGTGAACAGAAGGCACCCTGTATAACTGCTGTACCTGAGGGAATGGAGGTGAGCAGGGGCACCCTGTATGACTGCTGTACCTGAGGGACTGGAGATGAGCAGGACATATGCTGTATAACTACTGTACCTGAGGAAGTAAAGGTGAGCAGGAGGTATCCTGTATACCTACTCTATCTAAGGGAGTGGAGGTGAGCTGGAGGCACCCTGTATAGCTAATGTACCTGAAGGAGTGGAGATGAACATGGGGCACCCTGTATAACTGCTGTATCTGAGGGAGTGGAGGTGAGCAGGAGGCACCCTGTATAACTGCTGTACCTGAGGGACTGGAGGTAAGCAGGGGCTCCCCATATAACTACTGTACTTGAAGGAGTGGAGATGAGCAGGAGGCACCTTGTATAACTGCTGTATCTGAGGGAGTGGAGGTGAGCAGGAGGCACCCTGTATAACTGCTGTACCTGAGGGACTGGAGGTAAGCAGGGGCTCCCCGTATAACTACTGTACTTGAAGGAGTGGAGGTGAGCAGGAGGCACCCTGTATAACTGCTGTACACGAGGGACTGGAGGCAAGCAGGGGCTCCCTGTATAACTACTGTACATGAGGGAATGAAGCTGAGCATGGGGCACCCTGTATAACGACTGTACCTGAGGGAGTGGAGGTGAGCAGGGGGCACCCTATATAACTGCTGTACCTGAGGGACTGGAGGTAAGCAGGGGCTCCCTGTATAACTACTGTACTTGAGGGAGTGGAGGTGAGCAGGAGGCACCCTGTATAATTACTTTACCTGAGGATGTGGAGGTGAGCAGGGGGCAGCCTGTATAAGTACTGCACCAGAGGGAGTGTAGGGGAGCGGGAGGCACCCTGTAAAGCTACTGTAGCTGAGGTAGTGGATATGAGCAGGGGTCAGTCTGTATAACTACTGTAGCTGAGGGAGTGGATATGAGCAGGGGTCAGTCTGTATAACTACTGTAGCTGAGGGAGTGGAGGTGGACATGCGGATCCCTTTATGACTACTGTACCTGAGGCCAGGTGTACTGGTGGGCAGTTGGCACCCTATATTACTACTGCACTTGAGGTGGTGGAGGCGGACAGTGCTCTCATTTGGTTAATGAAGAAACATTATTTGTAATTACTGTACTAGAACATTTGGGGGATTATGTTTGAAGCGTAAAAGAAACAAAAAAGGTTCTGAATACTGAGATTAGACTTGGCTGTGGTACTTGCGACTGTCCTGTATGTAAGAGGTTTTTAAAGTCTTACTTCAAGGAGCACAGACAGTTAACATGTCACATCATCCCCTTCCTAACTAAAGATAAAGGGACAGCCATCATTCATTTCACTAGGGAGAAGTTTGAGCCTTACACATGACATTTTTAAAACGAACACTGATATTAACACAGATTCTTGCAAGTCCTGTTGTTTTCTTCATTGGGACCATGCAGTTCCAGAGCCAAGTAATCCTCTCACTGAGTCTCGGTTTTGAGGCCATTCAGCACAGCAAAATATCTGCATCTCTTTCCAGCTTCGAATATTATACTACAACAACATATAGCAAGACTATAAATCTTTTCTTAAAATATCATTTACATAGGCGATACTAATATGAAAGAAAGACCGCTATGCATAATTCATGCCACCTCAATTCAAGCTGCTTTGCTTTTATGAAAATGAGCACTTGATTAAATGCCAAAAAGACTAAAAGTGGTCAAAAATCTCTCTTTAAAAAACATGGAATAAGTATCTCCTTTAGTCCACCTACCTTCCAGACTCCAACCTGCCAGGATAACACGCAATTAGAAAACACCCACCTCGTTACTTAATGTTTTTCCTGAAGCATGAAGGTGGTGCGTCATGGTTTTGATGCACCAAGTTATGACTTTACAATTAAATATTGAGAATTAAATAAATCAGTAAAAGGAATAGTGAAAAGCAATGCTTTCATTCTCGATAAGGAGAAGTAATGGTCTAATACTGCATAAATGTTGGAGTAGAATTGTATTTCAAATGCTCACATACTGGTTGGAGTGCCACGAGTTTTATTACAGGGTGGGTAGACGAAAGATAATAATACCCCATCCTCCTCCACAAGACAACTTATGCACAGTATGTAATAAGCTCATGGCTCAGCCACCCTTTGATTTAGGTCAGACAAAGTGAAATTTTTAGTTTGCTGTTTGGATGCCCTGGCAGAAACAGAGAGAGGAGGTACATGAACAAAAATACAATATACTGTAGACGAGGCAAAATGAAGACCATAGCAAACATTTTTATGCTGGGGCTGCATCACATGCATTTTTAATCAGAATTGAACTTTTTACCTGGAAACATAACCCTCAACCTCTCTTTAACCAAAGAAGGGATATTTTATGTGATTGTGTGTGTGTGTGGGGGGGGGGACAAAATGGGGGACATATATAATAGAGATAGATGCTCACACTTCAGGGGAAGATTTGCTTTTGTGTTGGTAGCATTTACTGTTGACTGAGCAGCAGAGATAAACATGACTTTCTGCTTTAAAACAATAGTGCAGAATAGGGGACAGCTCTGCTTCTGTATGGGCCACTGGGCTTCTGACTGGCAAAATGAGAGACATGCTTCAGAATAAGGGACAGATGAGAGATACAGTATGCCTGGAAGTGAACTAATATTGGGGTCCACGCAATAAATATCAGGACTCTTTCTGTGTATTTCCAAAATATTTTTTTCATATTGTTCCTTATGCACCCTGGTCTCCCACCTGCCTCCTTCTGCCCTTGCTCCCATTAGCCCTAGCACCCACCGTGTTTGGGATTACCTCTCTTCAAGGTTCCCCCCGAATTATCTCCCCTGGCAGGGTTGATTGGGGTGCTTGGTCCCCTCCAGAGCACAATGCTGACATAGAGGTGTAGCGTCATCAGTGCAGGGCCTGGGAGATACCTAAAACATTATCCAGCTGTAGTCAGGGTTATTTCATTGTGGTTTTGTTTCCCCTCGATGGCCACCATATATGCTATGGTGCACATGCATGCATGTGGAGGTTAGTAGGCACATATCAACACTGGTTGCGGGCCCTTACCTAGGAATACATCTTTGCTGCACTGCCATGCAGCCTGTACTGGGATGCATACTAACAGTAGGATGCAAGATCTAGCCAGATAATAAAAATGCATACAGCAGTACATGTTTGTTGTCCCATCTGTCACAATAAACACAAGTTAGTATACCATGGCACTGGATGCCCCCACACATGCACTGCTAAATACAGTTGTCATACACTGCCCCCTTAGACACCCACATAACACCCCAGAGCCTATAATGTTGTATGGTCCCAGGGATGCAGTCTCTGCAGCCAGCCCTTCTAGTTTGGACTGCCAAGAATGAAATTACAGAAAGGATCGTCTGGTTTTGGGTTGGGTTTCATGCAACAGTGGCAGCAGTGCAAAGCCTTTATGTTGTGCCCCACCCCCCTTGCAGCTGAGTACAGGAAGTATGTCTTCCTACACCCATGCTTGGGATGCTCGATCCTTCCTCCTACAGCTGCCCATCTAGCTACCTGAGTCTTTTCCAAAATCTGTGTTGGCGCCACAGAAAGTATTAGCACTACCATTGCATTGTCAGTATTTGCATAGATCTGTTACCTTTTGTTGTTTCATATGGCATTGTAGTCCCTCCCCCTCAATAATGTGCTCTCATTTAATCAGGTAAGAGGCAAACTCTTGTTCATTTCATAAGACAGAAGCTCGCATCCCAGTAATATGTTTAGATGTCTTTTCTTATTCTTAAAATATATATATAGATATCCATTTAAGAAATTTGTTTTTTTCTCAAAGCATTATCTGACAGTTTATGATTCTATTCTGCCCTGTCAGACTGGTGATTGGGTGGGGGGGTGACAATTAGTTATCACATGCCTGGTGACAGAGACTGTGGGGCTGAGATCAGCACTGAATTTCTTGGACTTGGGGTATACAGTACATGCCAGTTTTCCACACCATATTTTAAAGAATACTGTGTGTTATATTCTAAAATTCTGGGTAATACACTACACAATTCAGCAACAGTATTTTTTCATATAAACAGCTTAATTATATTTTTTATACAAGCTTATTTGTTTTTAGGTCAGATATTTACAGACTGTAATTACAAAATGGATGGTGTGAAATAGTACTTTCGAACCTTTAAATGGCAAGGTAAGACAATTTTATTTGGACTGTGCCTAGCCCAAGGGCTCAGGGCACAGTTAAAGCACAGCAGAATGTATAAATACATTCAGAAATATAAAACCCCAAATTATATACATTCATAAATAAATGATTTAGACATACTACAGCAATGCACAGAGTAAAGGGCTTAATAGTTACTCTGGGGTAGCAGAAAGTCATGGAGCAATGGGGGGAGAAGGGCGAAACCCATCTAGACAATAGGTCATTATGAGGCAGAGTAGGGTAAAACTGGGCATACTGGATGGACCGAAGGTCTTTCTCTGCCGATATTGTCTATGTTTCTATAATTAATTTACTTTGAGGACATAAGCTGATATAATTCATCAAGTTCCAAAAGCTTGTCAAAATAAAAAGCATTTCAGACCCTTTATAAAAACCTCCACCGAGGGGGAATTCCTAAAACTGGATGGTTGTAAGTTCCAAATAAGGGGGGCCACCACTGACAAAGCCTGGTCTCCCAGCTATTTGAGATGGGATCTTAGGACGGCCAAAAAAGAACCCTTGGTGGAGCGGAGCGGGTAACCATAAGCATAGCAGACTAAGAAATCTTCAAGGTAGCCAAAGTTCAACCTGTGAGGTGCCTTGTAAGTTAACAATGTGAATGGAAAGGTGGGACATATTATGACCCACATAACATCAGAGCTTTCTGATCTCCTCATCACATTGTGTTACACATATTTTCTTTGCTGAATCCAGCTTCGCTAACAAATTTCACCAGTTTAGCACCCTAAAAGCTTATTTTTGATTAATTTTGCACCATTTAAGAAACATACAGTATGTATGCTTGTACCTGGGACAGCAGTGTTGAAATGCTAGCCCATTATTCATGACATCCTCCAGTTCTTAGCATCACTAGGTTTTTGCCAGTAGTGTGGTTAAAGTGTCCTACCAGCAGGCTTGTTCAAGTTACTTTCTTTTAATTGTATTTCTTTATACTCCCTGCAGCACCAACCTGCGATCATCCAGCCACCACCTTCCCTCCAGATCAGCCCTCAGGCTTACTCACATACCAGCTGGCACTGATGTCATGCCACAGAGGGGGCCCCCTATACCGCTGCGCCAGGCCAGGAACCAAGACCGCAGTGCAATTCCATGATAGGTCCCACTGGGCTGGGAAGTGTGGCCATGAAGCTGCTCGGTTGCTGCTGCATGTAGTTCTCCTGCTATGTTTCATGCCTTCAAAGTACGGACGTGCAGTGACGTGTGAGGCACGGCGTGCCGATGTCTGCCGCACTTCAACCCCTAAGTGTACCGCTCCTTGCAGTGCCCCCTATCTCCATCGGGGGCCACTGCAGAGTGATGGAGGCCCTGATCCCACTCCAGGGAAAGGACAGCAGTCCTCCGGGTGCTCAATCCTTTCCCTCCCCTGCCGACCCCCAATGGCCCGTGTCCATTCTCAAACCCGGGTCGCCGATGTGGAGCGAGGTGTGGCGTCCAGCACCTCAACCCTCAGCACCACTGGGCCAGCCATTCAAGTTACTTTTGAAAAGACATCTATTGCAAATTACTTGCTCAGTAAGACAGAAAGATGAAAGTACTTTTGTTTGGCTTGGAGAGCAGGTATTGACTCTGAAATGTGTCCTCTTGCTACCCACCTTCATGGTGTTGGGAGTAGGCTGGAGGCAGTGAGGGATGTTCGTAGCTTTGGAGTAGTTCTTGATGAGCATCTTTTGTGTGAATGTCAGGTGTTGGCAGCTGTCAAAAGCTGCATTTACCATCTCATACTGTATGCTTTGCCAGGCTGCACCCCACACTCGATCTGGCTGATCTGAGTATTCTGGCACAGGCCTTTGTCTCATCTTATCTGGATTACTGCAGTGCACGCTACCACAGTACAAGGATTTACCTGGTGGTCAACCATGCCACTTGCAGCTGGTCCGGCATGCTGCAGTGAGGCTTCTGAGCTCTGTGAGGAGGTCAGATCACATCACCTCCTCTCTACAAACTCTGGGCTGGCTGCCAGTGAGGTGGCATGTTGACTTAAAGGTCCTTTTACTAAATTACACAGATCTGAATGATCTGGACCCCCCTACCTCAGTGAACTCCTCACCTCTAATGCCCTTGGTAGGACCAAAGCTTCCAACCAAGGGCTGCTCATAACTCCTTCCTCCCATTTGAAGTTGGCAGAAGATAGATCATTCTGACTATTAACACCTGCTCTATGGAATGCTCTACCGTGGGAGGCCAGACATGCAATGTTAGTAGCACTATTTAAATCGTAGCTACGGGGGCAACTGTGGAGGTAGACTTTCCCTCAGTCAGAATCGTCCCAGTCAGATATAGCTCTTCAGTTTATTTCTATGTTATTTCATGAATGGAGGTCTTGTCTGTTTTACTTTTTTATGTCTGCAGTTTTTGCATAAGTAACATGCTTTGAGCTCTTTGAAGGATAAAACATAAAAATTACTAACTAACCAACTAACTCAGCAAAGTAACCAGTTACATACCACTGAATATGTTGCCTCATAAGTACTTTATTAGTGATTATTTTTACTACTTTTGCATATAAAAAGATTAATCCATTTGCATGTCACTCATAAATTTGGTTATATATGCTACTGAGACAGGTCTGCAAAACTGCAAAATTCTGAGAAGTGCAGGAAATATTTTATGTGTGTTTTTTTATAATAAAATAAAATCATATCTCCGTGATCGGACACATGGTGACCACTGTAACAGTTGCAGAATGTAGGTAGACATGTCAAACACAAACTTAGCCAGGCTTCTATTAGAAATACGGGGAGGTATGGTAATTCTAGGTCCTCACATTGCAGTGTGGGTCAAACAATAAGCAACAGTCTGGCGGCAGCAGCAGCTGATCAATGGGCACTCAAGATAGGGAAAACAGTGCTCTTACTATTTCGGATGAGATATTAAAACTGAGGTCCCATCTGCCTGTTCTGGTGGTTGTTCAGGTGGATGTTAAAGATCCCATGGCACTTCTCGGTAAGAGTAGGGGAATTTCACTGCTGTCCTGGCCAAATTTCCCACCATTCACTAATACCACCAACAGCTTAATCTGGTTCTGTAAGTCAGTTTGCATCTGTACACATATTCCCCTTCCCTTTCCCCGGGGTCGCACCTGGAAATGAGCTGTGGTTCAGTGTGCCTCTCCTGGTCACCAACTTTCAAATAGATAAAGAAATACTATTTAGTACATTCTTTGTTTCATTGTACGCAGTGGCCACTGGATCACATGAAGAGAGGGAGAAAACAGTTGCCCAGCATCCCTTAACCCCCTGATGTCAATCATGCAGAAGAACCAATACGGTATCTAGCTGTCGAGTCATATGAGGATGGGGCTGGTAGAATACTGGAATAAAAAACTGCAGGACAGCTCCAAAGTAAAACAAATAAGTGGATGCTAAAACAGCCATGTGCACATAATAATAGGGATGGGATGAAAGGTACTTCTTACTATTTGACTGAATACCAAATAGCTGATGACACTATCCATCAAATAATGAATATGAATGGTATTACAAATGGCATGGCACTTAAAAATCACAGTTAAAAGGCATGCAGTTATTAGGCAGGAAGAAGTTAGTGCAGGGTAGTCTGTTTGAGCACAATTCTGACAGCACTTGAGAGCACTCAGCAAGCAGGCAGTAGAGGACACTGTGTATCGTACCCTTTTATAGTACCCCGCAGTCAAAACCTGTGGGGATTCTCCATCCATCCTATAGGTTGATGCACGATCCAATGAAATTGGAGCTAGCTGCAGCCAGCCCCTGTGCCTTGTCCCATATTCTCCAGTTTAAATCGTGCATCTGGAGAGGTTGGTTGGCAATCCAAGTCACTCCCAACATCTGGCAATTTGTCTAACAAGGTATTTACATTTAATTATTACTGGTAGCCAAGCGGTTTCATTTTTTTTTCTAAAAAAATGCATCGCATTAGCAGCATCTATATTTCGTCATGCACAGCACCTTCACTAGTAGTAAATTTGTCTAGCAAATATTCAATGCTCTTGTCTGTACCTTTAAACGGGGAGCCCTCCAGCAGCGCTCTCCTCTTACTGCTGCCTGCTTGCTTGCATGTCTCTTTTTTTTTTTTTCCACTTATTCTTTATACTCTCCTGGCCTGCAGCACTCCCACTCTTTGGAAGACACCTATGGCCTTCTAGTCCCCGCCCTCTTACTTGGAGCCCGGTGCAGTCCATTCCCCATGCAGCCATGGCTATGTCCCCCAGGTGGGCATGGGGTCAGGCCACCCCCGAAGTCCTTCTGTGCTGTTGTCGGGATGCTGGTACCGGGTTAGGCAGGGGCACTGGGGATTGGGGCCTGGTGCTCTGTCTACCAGGAGTTCTGTGGGGTATTTTCACATTTTCTATGGGAGTGGCGTGAGTCCCAATATCAAGGCATTCCCGCCAACGTCAACCACTCCCAAACCTCTCTGACGCTCATGCGCCTGCTATGTCTCCGGCTTCCACCAGAGTCCAGTCAGGCACTGGGCTTGTTTCCCCCCTTCCTCCCGAGAAAGGAGAGCTGTCCTTTGGACGCTCAATCCTTTCCCTCCCCTGCTAACCCCCGACGACCCGGGCTCATTCCTGAACCCTGGTCACCAGTGTGGCACGAGATGTGGCGTCCAGCACCTCAACTCTCAGCGTCACTGGGCCGGCCCTGCTTGCATGTTTCTTGTCTAGCAGCACAGCTCTATTTGGTGCAAGATTTTTGGTTCTGCCTCACCCCTCTGGCTAGCCCTCCAGCAGCACTAGCCAGTTACTCTATAGCCGTGGTCAGGCACCCTTCTGAAGTGCGCCCTACCAGGCACCACTCCCCCCACTACCAATTCAAATGGCACCTCTGAACGGCCACCCAATGCAAGTAGGAGACATAACCTTGCACCCTCCTTCCTTGCGGATCCTTCTCCTGCAGCAGATCCATGATGGTGTCTCCCCATGACAGCTTGTTTCCTGGAGGGTCCTCCTTAAGTCCTTGGACCCGCGATCATACCCCAACCCCCACTAGTGTGGGCATTGCGCAGCATTGTCTAGTACCTTGGTACCCCGTCAGGGCTGAGGTGATAACCTCTCAATTCTAGGGGGTCCACGCGCAAGTACTTCTCCCTCCATGCTCTCCAGTGGCCATCTTTCCCAGCCGCGCCCACGCCTCTCACCAAGCCGCCATTCTCTTGTGAGAGAACACTAAGGGTTCTTGACACTACAGCAGATTGGAGGGGAGGAGAACCATAATGACAGAACTGTATAACATGTAGTGGCTGATGTATGCACATATTGATAAAATCTTGCAGTTTGTGCTTCGGTGGGGAAAGTGGGGAAAGTGGGTTTTTATCAACTTACCCACTATTCAGATTTTGTACTGTGAGGTTGAGTTCACTTCAATAGTTTATAATAACTTTTTCTGTCATCTTGTCTTTCTCTTCTTTTCTACATGTATGCCTAATACTCTAATCAGCTAACCACTTCACTTTTATCTTTGTCTTCCTACCCAGTGCTACCTCTAAGAATATTACCACGTAAGGTATTTAATAATTATACTTGCTATACCAAGTAGCTATTATAACAAGCATGTGTCAATGCAGAATGTTGCTTGCTTGTATGTGCTGTTTAGGTATTTGGAAGTGATAGTTCCATGCTTTCCTCCCAAGACATCCACTGTGTCTTTTCCGTTCAGTATTCACAGAAGAGTGGGAGGGGCAAGGTCCACAACAGTACAGCAGCTGTCAAGTGGGTGAAGAGGTGGACAGTAGTCCATTCAAAGGCAAAAGAGTCCTGCAGGAGCTCACTAAATTGAAGGTGGACAAAGCGATGGAACCAGATGGCATACACCCAAGGATATTAAAAGAACTGCGAAGGGAGATAGCAGTACCTCTGGCAGCCATGTTCACTGAGTCATTCAAAATAAGTGAATTGGAGGAGGGCGCGCATGTGATCCCTCTACACAAGTCTGGCAGCAGGGAGGAGGCAGGGAACAATAGGCCATTCAGCCTCACCTCAGTAGTGGGGAAGATCATGGAGACATTGCTTAAAGAAAGGATAGTGGGGCATCTAGAAGCCATCAGAGCCCAGGACCATAGACAACATGGATTCACAGTGGGGACATCATGTCAGACAAATCTGGTTGATTTCTTTGACTGGGTGACAAAGGAAGTGAATCAGGGTGGGGCAGTGGACAATGCTTACCTGTGATTTCAGCAAAGCCTTTGACACCATCCCACATAGGAGGCCGATAAACTAGCTGGGTAGGCTGGGCATGGGGGAAAGGGTGGTAAACTGGGTTGAAACCAGCTAACAGACAGGAGGCAGAGTGGTGGTAAATGGGGTGCAGTCTAGGAGAGGGTGACCAGTGGGTGCTACAGGGATTGGTCCTGGGGCCAGTCCTGTTCAATGTCTTTATTAGTAACATTGCAGAATGTCTGAAGGAATTTTTCACCAAATTTTCAACATAGCTATTTTAAGACCTCTGCTCATGAACAGTGTCACTGTGATTTTCTTAATCTGTCCCAAACATTGATTGCGCACACCGGATGCGTCATTGTGCGCTACATGCACGGAAACACATTTTGAGTGACCTGTGAAAAATGACAGCTGTACTGATCATAAGGAGGTGCGGTAAAATGGCAATGTTGAAAATCTGGAGTGCAAATATGAAAAATTTGCCAACTTACGAGCATGCGTAGGAACTGCGCAATGCACGCTCGAGAAACAGTCGTTTTAAGAAATTTTTTCACCAAATTTTCAAAATAGCCATTTTAAGACCTCTGCTCATGAACAGTGTAACTGTGATTTTCTTAATATGTCCCATACATTGATTTCACACACCGACTGTGCCATTGTGTGCTACATGGGTGGAAACATGTTTTCGGCGAAATGTGAAAAATGACAGCTGTACTGCTCATAAGGAGGTGTGGTAAAATGGCAATGTTGAAAATCTGAGGAAAATATTGATAATTTGCTAACTTATGAGCTGCATGTGTAGGATCAAGCTTAACAAATGCTCAAAAATAGTAATTTTGGGAATTTTTTCACCAAATTTTCAACATAGCCATTTAAGACCTCTGCTCATGAACAGTGTCACTGTGATTTTTAATCTGTCCCAAACATTGATTGCCTTTACCGACTCTTATTTATCTTCACATGCATGGAAGACATTTTGGTGACGTAATGTGAAAGTGACAGCTGTACAGTTCATAAGGGGTGTGGTAAAATGGCAATGTTGAAAATCTGGGTAGAAAATATTAAAAATCGTGAACTTACGGTGGGAACTGTGCAATGCGCTAAATAAAACAGTAATTTTAGAATTTTTCACCAAATTTTCAACATAGCCATTTTAAGACCTCTGCTCATGAACAATGTCTCTGTGATTTCTTAATGTGTTCCATACATTGATTTACATACCGACTGCATGCATTGTGCTACGTCTTGTGGAAACACATTTTGGGCATGATGTGAAAAATGACAGCTGTACTGCTCATAAGGAGGTGTGGTAAAATGGCAATGTTGAAAATCAAGTGCAAATATTAAAATTTGCGAACTTCTGATATCGCGTGGGAACTACGCATAACCTGCGCTGGTAAAACAGTCATTTTTTGGAATTTTTTCACTAAATTTGCAACAGAGGCTTTTTGAGAGCCCACCTCATGAACACTGGCACTGACCTTTCGTTAATCGGTCCTGAAAGGTGATTTCGCGCAGTGACCGTGAAATCACCCTTCCAGCCTGATTAACGCCATCACAGTGACAGAATTCATGAGGAGGGTCCCAAAAACCCCATGTTGAAAATTTGGTGCCAAAATTCCCAAAAATGCCTGAGATATGCAGCAAAGTTGAAAAAATCCTATCTATCCCATTATGCAGCTTACTGGCATTTCCTCAGTTCGGAGTTGGCTTTGAAGAGTGCAGACATGTTCCCGGTCCACCGAAGATCGTCGCGCTGAGGTCCGGAGGTAAGTATGGGGTGAGGGGTGTGGGAGGCAGGGTGCACAGTGAGTGGGTGCGGGTTGTGGGAGGGGGCAGGAGAAGCGCTGGGGGCAGTTTTTATTTGCAGGTTTTTTGTTTTTACTAAGGCGGCGAGGATGTTTGTGGCAGCTAAAGGCTGTTTGGGGGCTGGAGCCAATGGGGGATTGGGCACTCCTGTCGGCTATAACACATTTTGCCATGCTGGGTGGGCTCCCAGGCGGCCCTGGATGATTTTGGGGCGTGGAGCCGGCGGGATTGGACAGCCCCGTCGGCCATAATAAACCTGGAAAGCTTTGGGAGGGTGTGCAGCCATGGAGCCGACGGGGGATTGGGCACCCTTGTCGGCTATGACAGTTTTTGCCACGCTGGGTTGGGCTCCCAGCGTGGCACCTAGACAGCTTTTGTGGGGGGGGGAGACGTGGAGCCAACGGTGGATTGAGCACCCCCGTCGGCCGTACAGTGTGTGCATGGGGGGTGAGGGAGCGCATCGGCACGCAATATGCGTGCTTGCGTGTGTGTGTGATGGGGAGAGCTCTGCTCACTGAAGTGGAGCTTTCCCTTTCAACTGTATACCACTGCATTTTCAGCTTGTCATAGACAGCTGCAGCAGTGATTGGCGAACTGCGACTGTGCCTGCAAACACACTGACTGAATTGGAAGAGAGGGTGCCACACCTCCGAAAACTCGGATGATGGCACTATGTTTCTTGCACATGCGTGCAAGCAACATAAAAATGATTTGATCCTTAGTTTCAGGGTATGGATCATGCACACTGTACGGTATAAGTGGCTATCATCAGCTGTAATTTGATTGCAGCTTCTGCCTTTTACCATTTTCTTTTTCTGTGTACTCTGTTTTTTTCCTTAATGTATTGTTTTAAGAAAGTTAAAGAAAAAAATAAAACAATACTGCTGCAGTACCCTGCCATAAAGCAAGGACAGCTTTATATATACTTTATACTTAACACCATGATTTGTTACTGCTTTAAATTCTGGACTTAAACCTCAACCATTGCCTGAGTACACTTGAGTCCTCCCTTTTGTCACTGTACAAATCAAGGTCCCAACACCATGATCTGTCTTTGTTTCAAATACTGGACTTAAACCCAACCACTGCCTGTGGCATCTGTCGTGTTCTCCCTTCGAACAGTCCTTCCTCCCTAGGCCATCATGTCCAACCCTCTCCTGTCTCGGCTGACCTTTTTTTTTTTTAATTTATTACTAGGATTACAAATACCCTTGAACCAAGGGTTCATTTACAAAGGTTCCGCATCAGCAATGGGTGCAAGCAAAACAGTGGTAAGATACAATACAAGGTCAGGAGGTAAACATAGAAGTATGCAGAGGTAAGATACAATACAGGTCAGGAGGTTAACTTAGTAGCAAAAGACAGCACATGTGTATAGACTAGCACAGTAGCAAACAGTCAGTTGCAAATAACAATGCACAATTAACAATACAGGTGTATATATAGCAAGACACAGATACAAATGAAAACCATCTTAGGGGTGACATAAATAGAGCAAGGGGGGGGATAAGAGGGGATGGGAGGGAAAAGGCGGTAGGCAGTCAAGGATTTGACATTGTCGTAAGTGCAAAAACAGAAAGATAAGTGCTAGGTAGTCTGAGGGTGGAGCAACAAGAGATAGGGTGATAGGGAGAGGGAGACAGGAGGAAAGGAGTGGGAGAGGAGATGGAACGGTAGGTGAGAGGTGAGAGGGGGTAGAATGATAGGTGGGGGTGGGGGAGATATGGGGAGTAGCAGAAGATGGGGAGCAGAGAGAAGTGGGGAAGATAGCAAGGGAGGAGAGAAGAGGAGGGAGAGGTGAAACAAAGCCGCAAGCCTCGGCACAGCAGTCACACCTGCTGAGGTCAGTGAGGTGCTGGCGAAGTTCACGTTTGAATGGGCCAAGCTTGTTTTCGGCTGCAATTTCAGGGGGAAGGTTGTTTAGCAGCAGGGTGGCCCTGGTGCGGAAAGCATGTTGAGCCTGGTTGGTACGGCAGAATGGAACAATACATGTTGGTTTGAGGGAACTGCGAGTAAAATGTGCTCACTCCCTCTATCCTCCTCCCCTTTCCATCCCACGTGCCAGGACATGCCTGCAGTACTTATCAGAGGACTCTTACATCTCAATCTTCTTCACACTTTGACACTAAAGGAACTTCCTGCTTACTGTGACTCCTCCAATGATGTTTACTGTATAAACTTTAGCTCATACCCTTACGTCCATATATCTGTATCCATGCAATTGCATTTAAATGGCAGTACCTCCTGTTGAGCCTATTGCTATGTTCTGGTGCAAGTATCTTGTCACATGATAGTTATATGTTATTATGTTGTTATTATTACTACGTAATTGTTTTGTACATTCACTCAACCCGTTATGTCTTAACCCTGTTGGCAATTGTTTTGCCCCAGGTCCAGCTTGTAAATGAGCATGTCTCAGTGATGTTCTGCCTGGCAAAATAAAGATTTTGATTGATTGATTGATTGATTGACATGATCACCACATTCAGTAGAGCAGAAACATTTTGTCAGAATCATCAGGATGGCAAATAAGGTGGAGATGCTGCTAGTTGGTGACCTCAGTCTGCCAAACATGAAGTAGAGCCTTTCAGTGGCAGCTTTGGCAAGGAGCAAGGCCATCCTTGACTCCCTACAAGGGGCTTGTCTCAGGCAGCTAGTCAAAGAACCCATTAGGGATAGGACAGTGCTGGACCTGAAGCATACAAACAGGGACACCATTGCAGATGTCACAGTGGGCAGTCCCGTAGGTACCAGTGATCACTGTACAGTGTGGTTTAACATACAGACAGGAACAGAGGCAAACTACATTAGGACAAGAGTCCTGGATTTTAGGTGGGCAGATTTTAAAGAAATGGGGGATTGCCTCAGAAATTGCCTCATAGTGGGAGATGGCCAGGGACTGGTGGAGGCACGGTGGGGAACATTAATGAAGGGCATAATTAAGGCAACCAGCCTCTGCATGAATGAAGTGAGTAAAAGCAGAAGGAAAAAGAGACCATTATGGTTCTCTAGGGAAGTGGCCAAGGTGGTAAAGGAAAAAAGGTTGGAATTCAGGAGGTATAATGAAATGCAGAGAGAGGAGGATAGGGAGTTATACCAAGTAAAACAGAGGGAAGCAGGTAAGGTGATGAGAGGAGCAAAGGTGCAGACAGAAGAAAGGATAGCCAATAAGCTAGCGAAAGGGGATAAGACTTCCTTCAGATAGATAAGTGAGAAAACAAGGGGAGGGATAGTGAGGACAAAGAGGGTAACAGGAGGAGACTGCACAGAAGAGGACCAAAAAAAAAAGCTGCCATCCTGAACATGTCCTTCTGCTCAGTTTTTACAGTAGTGGTTGAGGGGGATGGATCACCAGGAGTAGCAGGAACAAAGTGGGGGGGTGAGCTGGACTCAACTTCATTTTAGAGGAAGGAGTCATGAAGATATTTGCAGCTCTAAAGGTGGACAAAGCTGTGGCACTGGATTAGATACACCCAAGGATACTAAAGGAACTTAGGGAGTTGCTAGCTGCCCCACTGACTTCCTTATTCAGCAATTCACTGGAAACAGGCATGATTCAGGAGGACATTGAGAAGAGCAGATGTTGTCCCTCTACATAAGAGCAGCAGCAGGGAGGAGTCTAGCAACTATAGGCCAGTCAGTCTCACGTATGTGGTAGGGAAATTAATGGAAACCCTGCTTAAGGAAAGGTTGGTAGAGTATGTTGAATCTAGTGGGCTGCAAGACCACAGGCAGCATAGATTCATGGGGGGGGGGTGTCATGCCAGTCAAATCTGATGGATTTCTTTGACTGGGTGATCAGGAAAACAGATAAGGGTGGGCAGTGGATGTGGCCTATCTGGACTTTAGCAAGGCCTTCGACACTGTGCCACACAGGAGACTTATAAATTGAGCAGTCCAGGAGTGGGATCCAAAGTGGTGAATTGGGTTTGAAACTGGTTAATGGATAGGCAACAGAGGGTAATAGTTAACAGCAATCATTCTAATAATGGGAGAGTGAAAAGCATTGTACCACAGGGCTCAGTACTGGAACCAATCCTCTTTAACGTCTTCATAAGTGAAATTTCAAAAGAACTAGAAGGGAAGGTATGCCTTTTTGCAGATTACATCAAACTAGAGAGGAAGTGCAGGGATCTTGGGAAGCTTGAGGAGGGTTCAAGAGCATGGCGGTTGGGGTTCAATGAAAAAATTGCAAAGTTATGCACCTAGATTATAGGAACCCAGGAGCGGAGTACAGGATGTGGGGAGGTACTGACAGTTATCAAACAAAAATATGTGCTCCATGGCTAATGCCTGTACCCAGTCAAACCAGAAGCAGCAGACAAAAAAGAACTGGCACTAGTCTATGCTGTAAAGTTTATTACAAAATCCAACATTCAGCAAACATGATAAAAATGTGTACAAGTACAGGGTACTCACATTCAGAGCCAAATAAGCAGCAACAAATGTGAGAAAGAACTCCCTGACTGGTTTCACCTGAAGGCTTCTTCAGAAGGGGCTAGGTTGCTACCTGCCAGTATCCCATTTAAATATCATGATCAATTACATAATCAAATAGAAAACTAGATGACACTTAATATATAAACAGGTAAAGTTAGCAATTAAAAAATGCCATAGAGACAGGGAATTTGAAGAGATAGCAGAAACAGTCTTTGAAGTCTAATGATATATCTTCAGAGAACATCTCTTGGTCTCTGCATTAGAAATGGCAGACAACTTCTGAAGTCCAATAAAGTATCTTCAGGTAACATCTCGCAGTCTCTGCAGCTTCATTTTGCCCACAGCCATGGGAATACCTTTTTGTTGCTGCTGTATTTGGCTCTGTATGTGAGTACACTGTGCTTGTACACATTTTTATCATGTTTGTTGGATACTGGGTTTTATAATAACCTTTTTGCAGCATAGACTGGTGCCAGTTCTTTTTGGCTTGCAGGTACTGACAACACCTAAGCAGGAAAGGAACCTTGGGGTTATCATAACTGTCTACCTCAAAGTGACAGTGCAGTGTGTCAGAGCAGTGGGTAGGGCTAATGAGATGCTGGGGTGCATAGGGAGGGTTATCTCCAATAGGAGGAGAGAGGTGGTGTTGCCACTGTATTGCTCATTGGTGAGACTCCATCCAGAGTACTGCATCCACTTTTAGATTCTGCACCTCAGAAAGGACATAGACACGGTGGCAGCAGTCTAGAGGAGGGAAACTAACATGGTGCAGGGGTTGTGCAAAAAGCTTTACAGTATGAGGAGAGACTGCGGTATCTTAGCCTGCACACCCTGGAAAAGAGGAGAGCGAGAGGGGGACATGAGAGAGACCTACAAGTATCTCACAGGGGTGAACAGGGTGCAGGAGAGGAATCTCATTTAAATGAGAAAGAGCTCTAGGACGAAGGGGCATGCAATGAAACTGGAGGAAGGGAAATGTAAGAGGGGGTTGGAGGAAATAATACTTCACTGAAAGGGAGGCAGATGCCTGGAACAGATTGCTAGCAAAAGAGGTGGAAGTGAAAACAGTTGGTGGGGGTTAAAGCTTGTGTGGGATAGACATAGGGGATTACTAGTAAATAGGCAGGGAGGGTCACCAGAGACCAGTTTGGGTCTGTGGAGACAGATTAAGCATGGATGACCTAGGCAGACTGGGTGGGCCAAGCAGTCCTTTTCTGCCGACATATTCTATGTTTCAGAAGCTGTTGCACTGAAACTTCTAGCTTCATGGCTACACTGTGGCTTGTTTGTGAACTTCAATACAGATCTTTTGGACTCTGTTAACCCACCTTGTACTACTGCTTAATAAATGGCTTCCTCCCTAAGTTTAGCAGGGCTATAGTTTGTTTTAAACTGTGAAATGATCATTCCGCCCCCTCATAGGCTGGTTAGTCAGTAGTCAGTGTTACCCATTTGATATTATTCCTTTAGCTCAGTGGCAGAGCCTCCCTTCAGACACAAATGAGCACAGTTCAATCTCTAGGTATAAGAAACAGCTCATTGTATGTATGTCTATATCTGGTGGTCTGACTGGAATTCGATGGCTTGTTGCTTCATATGATTGACTCAGATGTAGCCTGGGATGTATTTCAGAGAATGTTACATGGTCACTGAATTAAATGAACACACACACACACACACACACACACACTATATCTACCAAAGATGATAACAAACCTTAGTAGTGATAACAAATGACTTGAAAAAAAAAAACTGAATCAAAAACCAGAAGCTCAATAATTCAATGAGGCCTCGTTATAAATGTGTTTAGTTCTTCAGAAAAGTGAAAAGTAATAGGCAGTGGGATGTAGTGGTTAGAGCACACAAGGTCATTGGCTCAGATCCGACCACAGACACTTGTTCAGTGTGACCTTCAGCACATCCCTTGACCTTGCTCTGCTTCAGTCCTCCCAGCTGTACAACGGGGTTGATGCCAGGGTGCTGTGTCTCAGCTGGGCTATCCTAGGTACTGTACATATTGTACGTTTTAACAGAAACATAGACAGGTGTTAAAACAGAGGCTGGGCATGGGAATGAATATGACTAAGAAAGGAGGAGACAAACTGAAATCTCTGTCATTGTGCATTAAAGGAGAACCTTGCTGGAACTATAAGTCATTTTTCCCAATAGAAGCTGTTTTTAAGTCCTGGTTCAAATGTTTTTATTGTTCTATCTATATGGTGATATTAGCAACCTCAGTTGGTGTTTTTGATTTATATTCTGGTGTTAAGTGCCATTTTAGAACCGTGTAATGTAGTTTATGTCCCATGTGACCACAGAGTTCTGTGCTAGAACATGGATACATTGTGACAACAATAGAAGAAAAGAGCAGGGACATAAACTACATTGTACAGTTCTACAATGGTTTTTACTAGCAGCATGTACAGTGAATCTGAAGCACACAGTAGGATAGCTGAAAAGCCTGCACTGGAAGACATAGGAAGAGAGACTAAAGGAGCTTAATATGTATAGCCTAGAGGAAAGGAGGGAGAGGGGGGACATGATAGAAACTTTCAAGTACCTCAAGGAATCGACAAAGTCAAGAGGGTAGCATCTTTCAAAAAGAGGTGTGCAAGAACAGGGCACAATTTGAAGATGGGGCGGCTCAGAGGTAATGTAAGGAAGTATTTTTTCACAGAGAGGGTTGTGGATGCATGGAACGGCCTTCCGGAGGAGGTTGTGGAGTCAAAAACAGTGGTTGAATTCAAGCATGCACGAGACAGCCATAAGGCAATTCTAGTGGGTGGGGGTAGAAGAAGTAGGCTGCTGGTTAACTAGGATATGCAGCTTATCCATTAGGTAGGGAAATAGGCAGACTGGGTGGGCCAAGCGGTCCTTATCTGCTGTCAAATTCTATGTTTCTATGTTTCTATGTAATAACAGAATTTAAACCAGTACTTAAAAGCAGCTTCTAATGCAAAAAAAATGACTTATAGATTCAGCACAGTTCTCCTTTAAAGAGACTAAAAAGACTAGACACAGAAGTGACTAAAAGAAAAAGACAAAAAATTATGAATTTGTGAATATAGGCTGAGATACTGGTAAGCCAACATCATGTTCAATGTCTCTTAAAGAGAACCTATTGTGCATTATTTGAAGTTCCAGCCCAAGCCCCTGCACCTAGCTTCCCTCTATTGGAGTTGTTCTGTGAAAAAAAAAAAAAAAAAAAACATAAATTTTTTTGTAATTGCAGCCTGTTATTAGGGGAAGGGATCCTAATTCTACATGGTGAGCCTGCCGTGAGGTCCATTCTCTTTCCTGGTATAAACACTCCCCCTTACACTCCGACATTTTCCGATATTAGAGTTTGTGGAGCGTGGAGGTACGCTCCAGTAAGGGTGTCTTTTAAATGCCCATTTTCAATATCTGTGCAGCCCATTTGGGTCAAATCAAAGCCACTACTCAATTAACAAGGACAAGCAGAGAGACACAATAGCACCTGTACAGGACAGAACAATAGCTAGTCATGCTCTGTACCTCCCTCTACTGGGCTATTGTGGTAAAGCATGGCCTTCCTTGTTCAACAGCACTGTTCATGGAGCCTGTAGCATCAAAAATCATGGACAGAACACGCTATCAATTTTAAAAAATAGTCCGTTGTTATTTTTTATTTCTGAAGTATTTTTCTTTTTACCTTTACTTATTAGCAGGATTTCTACCGGACAGTATTAGGCGTAATTTGAAGAGCAGTACTTTATCTAGAGCCTAACATATCTCATGCTATTTCCCTTCATACCTCATCTGCTTTGCAACAATATCCCAAGTGACCAATCAGGTAAGAAAGTGACTGACTCACTTCTTGGTAATTTATGATGTCACAGTCAGTGATTTTAAAAATGCTGATGAGGTATGATGGGGAATAGAACTAGATATGTCATTTCCTCATAGAGTATTGTTCCATACATCACATGAAGCAGCATGCTTGTGGTGCTTGGCCCTGGACATGTAGCTTACATGGCACAAGGCCCTGCAGGCCCTAAATGAAACAGCATACCCGTGGTGGGGGACCCTAGACCTACAGCTTGCTTCATGCATAGACATATAGCCCTGCAGCAGTGGATCAGAGTGCTATGGCTCTGAAGCTGTATCTTTGCTTTTGGTCACAATGATAGGGGATGGGGTGGGAGTTAGGGTTGAAAACCCCCAAGTTACATTTTCATACTTTTGTGGCTCCCTTAACCTAAAAAGGTGAATTTACATTTTACTGCAAATACTTTCCTTACTTTTTTGTAAAAATTATAAATAACAACTGACACTAACTGCATTCTCAGGGCCCTGCAAGAAGGAGCAGACCCTTTGGATAAACAGGAACCTGTAGCTTTCTTCACACAGGGCTGTTATTGTATTACATGAGGCATCAGTCCCATTGCACATGACACTGGACCAGAACTTGTTTCACAGGGTCGTGTGGTCTCTACACAAAGCAGCAGACCATTAGACATTAGTGAAAGGAAGAAAAACAAAGTGGGACTAGTCAGGCTCAAATCGGAGGGTGGGGAAATAATTATAGAAGGAGACATTGAAAAGCAGAAGCACTAAACAAATACTTCTACCCAATATTTACAAATGAGGCAGAAGGAGAAGGACCCAACTTGAAAACCAAAAACAGACAAGCCATGGGTGTGGACTTAAAACCCTTTTTCAGTAGAAAGGGTTATGATAGAACTAGTAAGGCTAAAAACTGAAAAGACCATGGGCCCGGATGGGATCCATCCAAGGTTAGTGAGAGAACTAAAAGAGGAGCTGGCAGCACCCCTGACAGATCTCTTTAGCAAGTCTCTAGAAGAAGGGATAATTTCAGAGAACTAGAGGAGGGCCACAGTAGTAACTATTCACAAGGGGGAAGCAGAGAGGTAACTACAGGCCAATCAGTTTGACCTCTGTGGTGGGTAAACTGGCAGCAGGACCTCAGGCAGCATGGGTTTACGACAGACAGATTCTGCCACATCAGTCTGATGCAGTTCTTCGACTGGGTCACAAGGACAGTGGATCAGGGAGAAGTGGTAGATGTAGTCTACCTGGACTTTAGTAAGGCCTTCGGCTCTGCTGAGGAAGGTAAAGTAGATCTGAGTAGGGGAAAAAATAGTAGTAGAGGCGAGAAACTGGTTGGAGGGTAGAACCCAGAGGGTAGTGGCATCTAGTGAAAGGGAAGTGACAAGTGGGGTGCCCCAGGGATTGGTCCTGGGGCCACTACTTTTCAACATATTCATTAACAACATCATGGAGGAACTGGAGGGAAGGGTGTGCCTATTTGCAGATGACACAAAAATCTGTAATAGGGTTGACACAGAAGAGGGAGGGAGTACAAGGCAGTATAGTCTGGAGGTTAGAGTAACTAGCTGTGAATGAGCTTGACACATCCAGCAGACCTGGGTTTGATTCCCACAACCTCCAGTTGCATACAGTGTGACTCTGAGCAAGTCACTTAACCACCCAGTGCTCCCGGGTTGTCCTTGAAAACAGGTACTTATGCCTAGTGGGCCTTACCCAGTTAACAAAGAATAAAATAAAATAATAAATAAAACAAATGAGGGATGACCTCTGTGCACTTGAAAAATGGTCTTCTACATGGCAGCTAAAATTTAAGTCCAAGAAGTGCATGGTCATGCACCTCGGAAAGGGCAACATCAGGGCTGAATACCACTTGGGAGGGGAAAAACTCACCACCTCCAGCCAAGGTATGTTCAAAAATTAAGTTAACATCAGCTCGATGCTTTTTTGTTGATAACATAAATTTCAATAAATGAAATGAATTCAAAACACAGACTCAAAACAAAAGGGTAATATTAAATTGATGCTGAAAATGGAAAGTAGAATCAATGTGTTGACCATAGGTCTTCTTCAGGGGTTATCTATAAAGAGAAAATAAGAAAAAGTAATGAAAGTACAGTTTTGTACTGTGGTCTGAGTTTCCTGTTTTCTAGGTGTTTCCAAACTTTTGAAATAAAATCAGTAGCATTAAAATTATGAAATGTATAGGAGAACAAAACATTGCCCTTTTAACAGTGTGCTTATCTAAAACAAACTCTCACAACTACTTAGGGCCTGGGAATTTTTTCTTAAATGATGTTTCTTACAGCTAAAGGTGTGTGAAATAGGAGAACATAGACCTTGTAAGCATAAAGGCTTTTATATATGCAAAAAAATCAGTCTGTCAACACATCTAGTTATGAGGTCAAACACTGTAGTAACAAAGCCCTATAGTGCTGACAAATGGTTGACAGGGTTGCTGCTGCATTCTCTACTTACAAGAAGCTGTTACTATTAGAGTCAAAACCATAGTCTAACCTCTCAGCTAAGGGGAATTTATCTTTAGCAGAATGGTACACAGGCCCCTTGGTTTGATTTCTAGAAAGGACTTTTGCTATGTTTACCCATCAGAAGGGCCATACATAACAAGGATCAATGCCGGCCCACTGGTACAGTGGTTGGATTTCCGCTTGCGATGCCGGCGAACGGGGTTCAGGAATGAACCCTGGTCATCAGAGGGCCAGCTGGGAGGAGAAGGATTGAGCATCCCTAGGACTGCTCTCCTTCTCCGGGGGGGGGGGGTTCCTGCACTCGGTGTGAGTGTGACACCTAGCGGTAGCTGAGTGCATCGCCCTAGCACCGACGCATAGTCAAAGGGGCACTGGGGTGGGACAAATGCAGGTGTCATTGCACATCTCCGCCCCAGCCTATAGGGACAAAATCCCTCTCTAGCAAGACGTCTCTATGACGCCATGCCCCCGAGCTTCACTTAGCCGCCTGGCTGAAGACTTCCCCAACCAGATACAGTTCCACGGCACCAGTTCCAGTCACGGTGCTATGCCTTGCCTCCTGGGGGGTAAGCCAGGAGTGACAGGGGGAATGAGGGGTTCATTAGGCTGTGGAAGTCTCGGGGGTACCATGACGAGGGTGGAGCGTTGACGGATGGCAGAGGGGCGAAAAAGCAAGATAAATATATAAAAAATAAATAAATAACAAGGACCCATGAATGTTGGTGGTGAATTTCGGCTCACCAACCCAAAAGTTCAACCCTGCCCACTGACTGAGAACCTACTGCATACAGTACTCCAAGGTAGGATTAACTAGGGATCTGTAAAGCTGTCTTGTTCCTCTGCACTTGCAGTACTGTGTAGTCCTGGAGCCCACACCTGTACAGCTCCCTTGTTCCTCTGCACTTGCAGTACTGTGTAGTCCTGGAGCCCACACCTGTACAGCTCCCTTGTTCCTCTGCACTTGCAGTACTGTGTAGTCCTGGAGCCCACACCTGTACAGCTCCCTTGTTCCTCCACACTTGTGGTACTGTGCATTTCTGGAGCCCACACCTGTACAGATCCCTTGTTCCTCCACACTTGCAGTACTGACAGTTCTGGAGCCCACATCTGTACAGCTCCCTTGTTCCTCTGCACTTGCAGTACTGTGCAGTCCTGGAGCCCACACCTGTATAGCTCCCTTGTTCCTCCACACTTGTGGTACTGTGCATTTCTGGAGCCCACAACTGTATAGCTCCCTTGTTCCTCCACACTTGTGGTACTGTGCATTTCTGGAGCCCACACCTGTACAGCTCCCTTGTTCCTCCACACTTGCAGTACTGACAGTTCTGGAGCCCACATCTGTACAGCTCCCTTGTTCCTCTGCACTTGCAGTACTGTGCAGTCCTGGAGCCCACACCTGTATAGCTCCCTTGTTCCTCCACACTTGCAGTACTGTGTAGTCCTGGAGCCCACACCTGTATAGCTCCCTTGTTCCTCCACACTTGTGGTACTGTGCATTTCTGGAGCCCACACCTGTATAGCTCCCTTGTTCCTCCACACTTGCAGTACTGACAGTTCTGGAGCCCACATCTGTACAGCTCCCTTGTTCCTCTGCACTTGCAGTACTGTGCAGTCCTGGAGCCCACACCTGTATAGCTCCCTTGTTCCTCCACACTTGCAGTACTGACAGTTCTAGAGCCCAGTCTTGAGGAAGAGCAGGGTCAGCATGCAGACAGTACAGAGCAGTGTTACCAACATGATCCGGGGACAACAAGGGGAACTCATACAGTACATGGAGAGGTTGGAAGTCCTCAACATATGTACATTCTGGGGGCAAAAAGGTACAAGGGGTATAATACAGACATACAAGTACCTCTGTGCAATCAGTAAGGTAGACGGCAAGGAGTTGTTCACACTCATTGGGAATACAGGTGCAAATGAGAACTCTCTGAAGTTGTTGGTGGTGGTTTGGAGATTCAGAAAGGATATCAGGAAACACCTTTTCACTGGGAGAGCAGTGGACAGGTGGAACAAGCAGCCAAGTGAAGTTGTCTATGCTAAGTCAGTGGAAGGATTCAAACATGGGGTGGGAGAAATATATGGGTCATGTAAAGAAAAAAGGGGAGGGGAAAGGGGAGATGAAGAAGTGAGTATAACCACAAGGGCCGACACATCCACGTGGGGGTAGGGCTGGGAAGACTTGATGGGCCATTCATCCTTTTTCTGATATCAACATTTATGTTTCTATGTCTTGTTAACCAGAGGTCTGCTCTCCAGTGAATGCGTCACTGCTGTGCTCAAGAAAAATGATGTGGGTTTAGAGGCAGTGCTGTTCTTACAGTACGTTCGATGAAATGTTGGGAAACTACAGGGGAGTTAGGCTGTGTGAACATCAGGGTCCAACATTGCAAATATTTCACATTGAACCTGGAAAAGTCCAAGCAGTGTGGTTTATGTTAGGTTTGATGTGAAAAGAAGCTACCACACCCCTACCCCCCCAGTCCCCTTACCTAAATAGTATGGGAACTTTCTGATCCTGAGTCTACAGTACCTGCCCACATGCCAGTGCCTGCCCTGAAGGGGGAGAGAGAGAGTAAGTCAAGGAGGTTGGTTTTTGGTTTTACTTGTTTTTTGTTATTTTCAAGGGGCAGAAACCTATTTTGTTTTGAACCAAACAAACCAATTTGTTTGACTGGTTCACTAGTTTGAACCAGGTCGAACATCACTACACAATTTTGCCCCCAAATTTAATCTGTTTAAATCTTGTGTAGACCTGAACTTGTATTTATACTAGAGAGGGAAACTGGTGTGGGTAAAACATTTATTTATTTATTATTCAATATTTATTTACTATGTAATAAAGTAAATGAATAAGCAGATAACTGGGTATTGGAGATATTATACGTTATGAAGAGCTGGGGGGGGGGGGAGTTCTCCTTGCAAAATTTAAGCAAGGAAAAATGTTCCAAACAATGACTAGAAGGTAGCAGGGAGCAGGTACCACTCCACTAAGGAGAACATTCTGTTGAGCTGTATTGCCTGGTGCTAGATATATTGGTTATAGTAGGGGTGCCCAACCCATAGCTCATGAACCATATATTGCTCCTGAAACAGTTTAACGTGGCTCACAAGAGCCCACTGAAGACACAGGCTAAATAAATAATTTGTCAATTATGCATCAATTACACGTCACAGTCTCCACCGGTGCATTTGATGTTTGCGGTGCCTATCAGTGTTATTAAATTTCTGTGCTGCTTGCTTACTTAAACAATCTCCCCCGGATCCTCTGCTCTTTGTGTGTTGAAATGTTGAATACATTCAGCAACATTTCTTTTGCCCAACAGTTTTCACTCTGTTTCTGTTGAACCCTTCTCTCATCCCGAACAGATTCTCTCTGTCAGCTGCCTCAGTTATAGCCAGGATATATGAAAAATGTTTACCAGCAGCAGATGCAGCTTAACGCCATTGTCACAGTGGTTTTTTGTGCTGTGTGAGGGGCTACAGCAGCCTGTCTGACAAACAAAAAACAGATTTCTTTTGTTCCAGTGTGCTACACTGACCCCTGTCATCCCTCCTCCCATGTACCTGACATCACCAGTAAGTAACTTGTGCATGAACTGCTCTGAATAACTATTTCAAAAATACAACTATTTTAAAAAAATATAATAAATTAATAAATACAATTATTGACTATTAACTATTGACTGTATTATTACTTTAACTCCTAACTATGGCAAAATATGAGTATGGTACGGGTATGGTATGGGCATTGCATTGTTGTGGCTCACATCTTAGTCAGAAATTTAAAAGTGGCTCACGTCCAAGAAAAGGTTGGACACCCCTGGCTTATGGGATGGACAATGTTATACTTTAAAAAATATCTTAGTGAGAAGTTTTCATTTAGGTATTAAGGGGTTAACCAAAAATTGCCTTTCCATAAAGAAAGTGTTTGTAAAAATATCCACCATTATAGAATCAAACAAGAGGAATGTTGATAAGTGCTAGTGTTCAACTGCTAATGAGTGTCTTGTCTCTTTTTACTATGCTCTGTGCTTTTGGTTTATTAGTAGCCTGCACTGTAGAGTGACCTGAGACTAGCAATAGATGCATTTCTGTACACAGAGGAAAGGAAAGGGATTAGGTTTTATGTAGTGCATTTCATACAAACTGCATCCCAAATCACCTTACAATCCTAGAGATGGAAGGGAGAGAATATTGCTGCTTTCAGAGCACAGGGATATTCAATGAGCACACATAACCATTAAAGAGAGGTTTAGCATAAGGAGGTTAAATGACTTGCTCAGGGTCACACAGAGAATACAGTAAAAGGTAGAGTACCAGTGGGAAAGAAAACTGGATTTCCAGGTTCACAACTCTGGGCTAAACTGACTTCCCAGAGTCATTTGACTTATTTAAAAAAAAACTCTTGTAAATGACTTTTCTGCAGTTTGCTTTCCTATTGGACACTATTGTTTATACATTTAGTATCAGCTTTAGTATTCAGTTCTGGGCTGGGCTCTACATGTTTTTTGAGCTTAACAGAACCTATTGTTCAACTGTAGAATGTGGGTCAGGATTAGAAATTCACAAGGTTCTCCCATTCCTAACAATAAGTGCAAGATCCCACCCTTGCTGAGGGCATTGGAACAAATGTCAAACATCTCTAACACGTTTTTCTGGGTGGTTGTCAAAAGCCTCTGGCTTTCTTCTGGCAGGAGACAACTGCTAATGCAAAGTCATTTGAAAAAAAACTTGCTCCCTCTTGCTCTCTCTCTCGTTTCAGCTGGGTTTACATGGGTAATGCGAAGACTCAGCAAATGAATACTATGCACAGATGGCATTAGCTCTGTAACAACTCTGTTTGGATCCCTTGAAACAGTAATCTGTATTTTGTCTTTCAGCTACAGTGTTCTACTTTATCTTTTACAATAAGGTTGCTTACTTTGATTAACCGTTTTGCAAATGAATCTTATCCTCAGTATATGGTGTATATACTCATGTATAAGTCAACCTCATGTATAAGTCGACACCCATTTTCCTTGTGAATTTTAGTATCTTTATATTAATGCTTTGTGTATAGGTCAGTCTCCATAATCAGTGCTCCCCAACACTTCTGCAGCTCCACTCTGCCAGAGTAACATCATCATACAACACATACCTCCAATAAACACTTTCCCCATTCAACAACCATGGTACTGCTTCCTTCCAGGGACATATTGTTGGATGATGCTCCCAGTTTTCCCTCCAAACCATCACCTCCTCTAATCTGATGTGGCCATGACTGCACCCAGGAGGAACATAGACAAAGGATGGCACTCATGCTGAGATCTGCCAGTGTGTGTGTGTGTAGGTGTGTGTGTTTGGGTCAGTGTAATGGTCAAGTGGAGCTATGGACTAAAGCCACGTAAGCAAATGAAATGCTTAGGCAGCCATGGAAGCGACACATATAAGTCAACCTCACAGATGTCAACATCATGTATACACCAAGTCCCTGTTCCCAAGTGACTAGTTTTGGTACTTAATACTTGACCCATATGTGAGTATCCATGTCATATAGAGCCCTGATAATAGCACACTAATGTTTATGTAATAATTTCTGATAAAGTGAGCAGTATCAAGAAATACGGACTGATTTAATAAGTAATGGGCCTGGGGTAAAGTTGAGGAACTATTATATCAAACCAGTGCATAGCCATGATAATTCCCAGTGCCAAGGTTCACATTGCTATTGTAAACTAATGAAGGAAGATTTCTTTTTTTTTTTTTTTTAGCTTGTCTTTCTCGCCCTCCCGACCGGCCCCCTTCCACTGGCCCCCCCCCAGTCACCTCAGCGTCCACTGAACTCACCTCTGGCTTCACGAGGTGCCAGCTGGCTGCGTGTGGCACCTGTGAGGGGCCAGCATCATCTCACCGGTTGGGATATTTTTCTTCTTTTCTTCCCATCCCCCAAGTGCAGTGTGGTGGCGTGCAATGACGCCAATGGCTGAGCCGCACCACTTCCATGTGTAGTACACCAGGTGTCTGCCCTGCATCTGCCCCCTTCATCTGTGGGTCCATTGCGCCATCCCCCAGCCACTGCTAGGAGTCAGGCAAGCAGCAGACTCCATCCCCACCCCTCCCCGGGAGGAGAGAGCTGTCCTCCGGATGCTCAATCCTCTCTCTCCCTGGCTGACCCCCGGTGGCCCACTCACACCGTGAACACTAGTCTCCGGCATGGCAGGAGGTAATGCACAGATGCCTTAACCCTCCACACTGCTGGGCCAGTGAAGGCAGAATTCTTTTTAAAGTTTTAATGCTTGTACTTTGTGGTATTGCGACATCAGAGTTATTATCAATCAACCAATTTTCAGTCCACTAGATTGTGAGTGATAAGCCTCATTAGCTATAACATGATTCTCTCTTAAAGGAATTCAGTGTCAGCAGCTTGTTCAGATCCTGGCAGCAACAGTTGTTATGGGCTGTGAATGAACTGACCGTATAACCTCTGTACTAACTGCATGACCTGGGGCAACTGCCAATTAGATCTCAGACTGTGATATGCTCAGGCTGGGCCCCCTGTAACTTTTTGACCTTCTTGGGTCCAATCCCCTTTGAACCCATTGCAGTCCACATGTACTGGACAGCTGGTAATCCCACTAACAGCCCAAATGATTAGAGAAGATGCATTTTGGAGTAATGTGCCTAAATGACAGAATATAATTCCAGCTTTTAATAAAGGTAGATTGTTAAAATTTCTACTATCATCCTCCCCATAGAAGAATCACTGATCTGTGTTACTGTCTAACTATATCTTTCAGAGGCCTAACTACAACTACTAGAGGAATTGTTAGAGGTTCCCAGGGTTCATCTGAAGACCTCTGGGGCCCACTCTTTTGCTTTTGTGGCCCCTACCCTGTGGAATTCTCTACCTCGTCGGATGAGAGAGTGCCTGACCGTCAAAAGTTTTAAAACTACCTTGAAAACGTATTTGTTCCATCTAGCTTTTCCTGATCTTAATGATAGCTAGTTTACTGCCATTTTATTTTTATGATTATGTTTTAAAATTGTTTGGTTTTAATTCTTATTTATTGCTGTTATATCATTTTAATGTTTATTGTACAGCGCTTTGATCTTTTTGGAACAGCGCTTATAAATAAAGTTGATATGATATGATATATATGATATCTTTCAGAGGCCTAACTACATTACTTTTTACAGGTTAATGATAATTTTATTCAAAACCGCGGATACACCTACAACTGGGAAGTGTACACTGCATGTTTGCAGTTACTGGTATTGTGTTCCTTGTGCTTGTCAAGTCAGGCGAGAACCCCAAGTAAGTCTCATAACAATGGCAGTGTCTTAATGTTATGAACACAATGTATGTCATTTTCAATTATATGGGGCCTGGGTTACTGTTTAAGGCATTTTTAATGCATGTAATTGTTGTCTTTTTGTTTTACTTTAGTTACAAACATAATTTTCTGGGGAGTGACCTCCCACCATTTTCCAACAGAAGTGTTATCTCTTCTGGTCCTCCACTGCTTTTTCCCATTTAGGGCCCAGTCCCTGGCCTCCATTGATACCTAAGCTACCATAAATGGGTAGAGGTTCCGGGGTGGATTTTCAGAGCCCCCAGGATGTGGTGCAGGTGTGGGAAAAACTGATGCAAGTGGTTCTTCACTTGTGGAGCCTCAGTTTTTTTCCACATGCTCCTGCTTTTCAAAGAAGGAGCCATTTTCCGGCTAGCTCTGTGATTTACGGCAGCTTGTGGCCTTTTTTGTTTGATGCCGCTGTGCCTAAATGTTGCACCTGGTTGGATCAGGCACAACATCCTCTGCAGCTCTGCCTGCCACCCATGCGGAGCACATGCTAAAAATATGACTGTCTGCTGGTGCGGAGATTTGTTCCACACTGACAGACTGTGACCCAGGACTTAGTCTCTCAGCCCTTGGGGGGGTCACACAATTCCATTTGGTCTAAGAGGAACCCTAAATAAATTACTTATTTACAGCCTAACTCAGTCCAAAAAAAGCACAATTTGGATGATAATTTGGAAGGGGGGGGGCATATGCCCCCAGAGTCTATAGGCATGACAGTCCTCATATGGTGACACAATTAAGTAAAAAGTTCCACCTGCCACAGTGCAATGCAAAGCTCAGTTGCAACTTTCAGTCAGCAGTTTGTGTGGGGCTTTGTGCTGGAATCTACGATATTTATGCAAGTCATTAAGAAATGCTAAAACAACTCATTGGTGTGACAGTTTAACATGACTTGTGCTGTAGATTTAAAATACAATTTAGAAGTGAGAAAGAAATGTGTCCTAGAAAAAAAAAAACAGTTTCCTAACATCCATGTGACGTCATGGACTGACAAAACAGTGTGTCTACACCATTGCTCACATAATAGATATGTTTTCATCCAAAAAAGAATGTGCTAAGCTGTAAACTGTTCGTTCCCAGGTGTGTCCTAAGTTCAAAGATACATATAACTGATAATACAATAAAGTACATCAGAAGCAGTACAATAATTTACTATTACCTGTGTAGAACAATAAAGAAATACATACACAAGTGCACAGAGTAAACAAACACTGTAAAGCCATAACATATACTATGAGAAAAAGGCTGTTAACTATGAAATTAGGTCATCAACACGTGGTGATCCCAAATCAGGTCTGAGGTCAGTTGAGAGTGGAGCAGCCACAGCAGCCCTACAGTATACAGTTCCCAAACCTGCCTGTTAAGGGCCAGTGAAGAGGATGAGGACTGAAAAAGAGAAGGAAGGAAGGAAGGCGGAAGGGAGTTCCAGGGGGAAGGGAGTCTCCTGGACAAAGCAGTTTATACAGTGTGTCCAGCTGATAGGCAGCATCTCTGTGTAGGGAAGGAAATGGGATCAGAATGCTGGAAGGGGTAAGCAGAAGGAAGTGAAGCCATGAGGACCGAGGGAAGATAATCGTGGCGGGCACTGGCCCAAAACCTGAAGATAAGTAGGATACAATGCACATGCCACCACCCTTCAAGAGGAACTATCATATCATGGATATCTATATGACACATGATACCCACAAAGAATTTAAAGTGATAGTGCCTATTTTAGTACAACTCTAATTCATGGGAAAGTCAAAGTGCTCAATTATGGATGGAACTGAGGTGCTAAATGCAGTGGACAGAATTAATACAGTTAAAAGCCTTAATCAAGCAGATTTTATTTATTGAGCATTATTTAAATTCAGGAGAAACATGCGAAGATAAGCAAACTGTTTTACCAGGAAAAGCTGAGCAGGCAGCAGCTCCATTCTACGGCTGTGGGTGGAGCCTACAGCTGTTTTGCTTTCTGTGGCTGAAAACAGCCAATCATGGCACTTTCCATTGGACTTTTGGAAGTATCCTTCCGAAAGTCCAACGGAGCTGTAACACTTCCATTAACGGTTATGGAGTAACAGCCACACTATTCTGGCTGTTACTTCCGCATTCCGGGACAAGAACTGTACATGCGCACCTTGCACACATGTGCAGTTCTGCTGGTGCTGCCATCTTGTGAATGGCATATTGGTATTCACTGCAACTATGCATGCATGAATGCCACGCATGTGCAGTCGTGTTGCCGCTGCCATCATGCAGATGGCACTTGGCAGCTCTGGTGGCGCTAGCTCTCTGGAGTTTTGGAAGCTTGCCACAGCCGTATCAGCTCTGGCTAGAACTTGTTCAGATGTGTCGGGGGAGGCAGGGGAAGGGAGACAGTAATATGCAGTGATAAAGCATCACAATAACATGGTTCAGAACAGAACTCTTAAAACATAGAGTTAGTACACTATAACATATCTGAAATTTTAAAGTACACCAGTTTATAACATTTAAAGATCTGCAGAAAAAATAAGTTCCTAACAGAAGGTGATATTTCATTCAAGGATAGAAAAAAGTGTATTGGAAAGCAATGTTTCAGATGAATTTAAAATTCAAGATTGCAGTTGCATATATATTATACAATTCTAGGAAAAAAAACTGCAGAACTTTCAGCGATGTCTCGCAATCACTGGCCCTGCATACGAGTATCCTATTTTATGGCAATTTCTAAGTGATATATAATCATATTACAGCTCTGGGGTGGGGGTGGTTCAAAACCTATGTCTAGATGCAATCTTCTAGGATGTACAAGTTCAGACACAAGAGCAAATTGTCCCTATGTCCAATTTTCAAAGTTAGGACATAATTAAGACCAGTTTTCAAAACTTTGACTTATTATTAGGAAAAGATAACACAGAATATAAAATACATAGAATGGCAATAAGTATGTTAGAATAAACAGGATAAACATGCTTAAGAATAAAATTGACAATCAGTAAAATTACTATGCAGTAAATTGTGGAACTGAATAAAAGAAGAAATAAAAAGTTATCATCTTAACAAAATAAGAAATAAGGGGAATGACTGATAACAAGGAAGAGGGAAATTGCTGAAGGTGACAGGATTAGGTAAATTATTTATTTATCTGAGTTTTGGTGACTGGGTAAGTCCACTGAGACTATTACAGTCCCTTTTTCAGGGTTGACCTGGGTAACAGAAAGCAGATGCAGCACAGTGCAACAAAACAGAGAGCAGTCAAGATAACAACTGGCAATATAACAAGAGAAAGGTATTAGAATATTATATATAAATATGGCAGAACATGGTGAAGGTATATACATTTCAATGGTATCATAAGTTACAAGGCACAAAAACAAATTGAGATTACAGACTAAACGATTTAAGACAACCGGATAAGAAAATGCTGGTTCAAAAGGTTTAAGACAAAAAGGGGGGTGGGGGGTAAGTCAAGAAGCAGATGGAAGTAGTGGGGACAGAGGTGGGGGAAGGGTAGGCAGGGGATAGGAGGAAGGAGAGAGAGGAAAGGGCAGATTGGGAAATAGAGGAGGTATCAGCGGGAACAGAAGTAAGTAACAGAGGCTGAGAGAAAGGCATACAGAGCAGCTTGGAACGTGGGCAGAGAGGAGCAGGACAGGACAGGGGAAGGAAGGGAAGGAGAATGACTTGAGGTAGGTGGCAAGATGCAGATTAGGTTTTCAGAGAAGGGGGAGGGTGGCAGATGTAAGGGTATGGGGAGCTTGTCTGAGGCGCATAATCTCACTGAGGCATAGAGGAGTGAATTTATGGACAAGCTTAAACACGAAGCACATGGCAGAATACCTCAGTTTAGATTCGAAAGGTAACTAGCCTAGCGAGGAGAGGATATTACAGTGGTGATAACGGGCATTAACTCCCAAAGCAAACCTTTCCACCCTATGGTAGGCCTGGGAGAGGAGAAACAGGGTTGAAGTATTCGTAGAAAGCAGTAAAGGAGCATCATAGGTCAGGAGGGGAAGTAAAGACGAAGAAGCAATCTTAAGGCAGGATGCAGTGGTGAGGTAGGGGCAGATACAAAAGAGAAGGCTTAGTTTGTGGTTCAGAGCTTTAGTGACAATGGAGGAATGTGATTTAAGGAGAGTGAGGAGTCCAAGGTGATGCCCATGTATTTAAAGGACTGAACTGACTCAAGGGTATCACCATTGAGAGAGGTAATGTTAAGAGAGGATAAGGGTACGCACGGAGGAGGGTAGGTGGGAAAATAGCATGCATTTAGTTTTTTTTTACAGGTATAACTTAGTTATGTCCAGTTTCCAAAGTTTAGATATTTATAATTTGTTTTTTACATTTTTATTATTTGGTAGCTGGGTAAGGGCCCACTAGGCACAGGTGCTTGTTTTCAGGGGTGACCCGGGAACACTGAAAAAGTTAAGTGACTTACTCAGAGTCACACAGTATGCAAGTGGAGGTTGTGGGAATCAAACCCAGGTCTGTCTGCTTGATATACCAAGCTCGTTTGCAGCTCATTACTCTAACCTCTAGGCCATACTGTCAGCCTGATATTGTTGTAACTGGACACAGTTGTTGGACCAGGTGTAACCTAGTCTATCATTTAGATCTGTATTTCACCCTTTTTGTTATCTGAAATTGGATTTAAACTACCACAAAACAGTTTCAAATAATGCCACTGTAATAAGTCCAGTCTTTCAAAATACAGTGGTAGCCAGTGACATGATGCAAAATATCCAGATATATCACAGGACATCCCCTTTCATTTCAATTGGATTTCCAATTATATTTCCCACTATATCCAGATAGGTAGTGCATCTTGTCACAGGCTACCACTGTAGCTAAGACAGAACGCAGTCTAGACATGCCAGGGCAGTTCCTGACATTGATGGTAACTAGGAGTTACATCCATTTGATAACTATTGACGCTCCCCATCTTTATCTATGTATACTTTTTGAAAATGTATGGAGTTTTTTTCCCAAAGTAAAATTTGAAAAGGCTTGAACACTATCTATAAAAAGGCAGAGTGAAAGAAATCATATGGCATCCCTGGGAATCGAACTCACACCCCTTGAGTTTCAGCCTGGAGTTATACCAGCTGAACTACTAAAGACCAATCAGTTAGCCAGAATCTCTAATATCCATTTCTTTCTTGAGGTGCAAATCCTGCAGCTAAGCAGATTTGTAGATGAAAAGAACTTGTGTGCCACATGTAAGATGGGTGCTTACAATAGACACTAAAGCGCTGCACATCATATAATGGCACTAGCAGGTGTCTTTCATTACCTACAATACATAACATTCCAACATACTGTATAGATTATATTGTCTATTGTTCAACATACAGTACTCTGTAAATGGGATTATGTAGATGATAATACAGTTTCAGTAAATATGATACTGCTAACGGGTGAGGGCCCAGGTTTTTAGCTGAACACTGGTTAGGTTCAAAACTGGTATACATGCTACGTTGTAAGGCAACTCTACCTCCAGCATAATTGTAATGAGCTTCATGGTCAATATTTACATGCTAAAATAGCCTACAGTAAAGTTTATAGGCAGATCCAGCACTGATGAGATACTGTGATCTAAACTTTCAACTTTTTTTTTAAATTGTTTATGCAATGTATTGATGCAACCTCTGTCTTCTCGGTTAGGCCCAGTCCCATCCCCCCATGTCTCCGGCACTTATCATTCTCCTTCCAATCTCATGAGCTTACCCCCCCCCCCATGGATGGGTCAAGCAATGCAATACTCAAACATCCCACCTCCGGTGGGTTAATGGGCCAGGAGAAACCAGAGTACAAAGGTCAGTCAGTAGCAAGAAGCAGATCCTGAGTGCACATGGAACCATCCTGCTTGCTCCATGGTGTTTCCATGTTCGGTCTTGCTCCTGCAGGATGTCGACTCAATAGGGGCTTCTAGTGTAAGCATGCAAGTATGTTGCACAGACTCTGGCTAACGTCCCACCTCCCCCTCAGTGTCTCCTGCTGCACTACCACCTGTGGTCACCCAGTTGGCAGTGTCACAGTGGGACTTAGGTTCATCCCACCCCTAAGGAGGAAATCATCCTCTGGGATTCACACCTTCCTTCCCCAGCCATTCCCCAATGGTTCAAGCTCATTCCTGAATAGTCCATCTCTCCAACTTAAAGGAAAACTGCACCCTCATATCTTCTAAATGTCATTTACTTCCATGTCAACAGACAACTCTTCTCATGTAGCTGTTAAAGATGTATGCAACTGCTTCAGTTAGTTTTCACACTTCATACTAGGCCCTGTCACTCTCCTGGGAGGGTCCATTTCATGGCTGTTGAAATCTCATTGTGTCTGAGAGCTGCATTAGCATATGAGAATGTGATGCGTAATCAACCTTTAAACTCCCCAGTATGCCTGTCTGCTTAAGTAGTTTTTTATTTATTTTTATTTAGTTTCTGTTGACCGGGTAAGTGCACTAGACAAATCCTGCCTATTTTCAGGCACGACCCGTGGGAGGGGGATACAGATGAATGCCAACTGACCTTGAATCAGATTAAGCTGTTGGTGGTATTTTTAGTGAATGAGGGAAATTTGGCCAGGACACCAGGGAAATTCCCCTACTCATCAGTAGGAGGACAGGCCGTTGCTAGGATGGCCACTCTGTGTGAGACGCCGAAGTCGGAAGACGTCTGCTCGGTGGGAGAGCTTGCCTCAGCTCCCACTGTTTGCAACACTGAGTCTACTTTTTCTCATATCATGGATGCGGATTCTGATATGGAGTTTCACGATGCACCTATTTTTATCGATGATATGGGCACCCTTTCTCAAAATTCAGAGGAGCAGGTACAGGTTTCAAATTCATTTGGTTATGGAGCTAAAGAAGTGCAAGGTCCATGCTCTGCAGAGGGAAGGTCTGCGCACAGAGAGGCAGCAGCGAATCTTGCTACACACTCTCTACCTTCAGAATTGCTACCTGTCAACAGCGTGGCTGCTCCTGTCAAAACCACAGCTGTATCTGATGCTTCTGAAGGCCCCGCGGAGTGTGGTGAGTTATTATTTAGTTCTACGGACACTACTTGTATGTTGCATACCATTTCTGCTTCTATTCAGGCTGGCAGTAATTCCGCAAATACTTACGTGTGCCTAAAGCCTACTAGTTTTCTGTCTCAGGTTAAACAAGTTCCCTTTTCAGCTCTTGAAGCAGAAATGCAAGGGCCCTGCTCACCTGTGGGTCTGCCGGAGCAACAAGTGGTTGCTATGACTCTTGCTGACAAATTACTGCATACAGAGTTGCTCCCTGTCAGCAGTACAACTACTCCTGTCACTTCTGCAGCTGAATCAAAAGCCTCTGAAGGGCCCGTGTGGCGCGGTAAAGCACAGCATATTTTCTCTCCTATACCAAGCTCATTAAACTCCTCTCCTGTTTCACTACAGGCTGGCAGTAATATCGCAAGCTCTAGCGAGTGCCTAAAGCCTGTTAGTTTGCTACCTTTGACCAAAACGATTGCTTCACCTGCTATTTCATTGGATCAACGGGAGGTTCCTCAAGGGCTGTCCACTTCTAAATTCATTCAAAATAAGACTTCCCTGCTGAGCAAATTGACAGGATTTGTATTAAAAAATCCTGCAAGCATGGAGTTACAAGCACAGCCTGACACTGTGTACCAATCCACTGCGGTATCCCAAGCTGGGGTTACTGAATTTTTCTTTACAAAAACTGAACCTAAACAACAAAGTAATTTGTCTACAAAACCTTCTGCTGCAGGTTCTTCCTTCCCTGCTTTAGAAACAACTCAGGAGGCTTGGTCTCCAGGTAAAGCCCTTGCAGGAGCTGGTTGGAAACAGGCCCCAACAGGTATCTGGACGCCTGACCCAGCCTGGGATGCAGATTTTTCCTTATTACAGCACTCCCCAGCGTGGAAACCAGACTTGCAGCTGATGGCTTCTACTGGAAGTTCTAATAAAAAAAAAGACTTGACAGCGACACTACAGCTTATCCCTCCCATTATAGAGCCTGATTTACAAAACTTACCACCTTCCACTTCAAATCCGGATTCTGATCTCCCACTTCCAGACAATTCTTCTTCTTTGCAGGACTCTTCCTTGCTGAAACCCCCTCAACAGAAGCCTCTCATGTCAGAGTTGTTTTCTACTGCTAAAAGGGAAGCAGCGCCAAGACGTAATGCTGTCCGCATACGCTACAAAGGGTGCTTAGAAAACAGGCCGGATAGATACTTTGTGGGGAAAACACGGTTGAAAGATTCCCTTCATTTCACTCCTAAAGATGTGCTTGCTTTCATCAATATTTCTGGAGAGGACAATTTCGATGTCAGCTTCCGGACATCAAATGCTCTGGACTTATTTTGGGACCGTCGAAGGCAGGTTAAGTCTTCTCCCACATGGACGCCCTTTTTGGTCATTCCCCTCACTAAGCCTCTGATAAAATTTGTGACAGTAATGTTTAGGAATGAGGGGGTCCATGTGGAAGATATTACTTTTTGGCTATCACAAAAATGTGAGGTGTTGAATGCTCCTGAACCCATTTTAGATTCAGAACAATTTTGGACTGGGGGTTGGAAGTATAAAATTAAATTGAGGCAATCTGATTCAGGAGTAGAGCACATACCTAATTCTTTTTTATTAGGTAGAGATAGAGGGGTATGTTTTTATGGGGGACAACCAAGAACTTGTTACAAGTGTGGCTCCAGGACACACCTTTCCAGTGTCTGTGACCAGCCCTGCTGTGATAATTGCGGGGAAGTGGGCCATGTTATCATGCAATGCGCCAATCACTCAAGGTGTGATCTCTGTGAAGATTATGGTCATGTTTTCCGAGAATGTCCCTGGGCAGCTAAAAATAAAGCATCTTGTATCAGTCCAGACCTCTTAATCCAGAAAGCTCAAGATGCTGCAAGCTCCTCCCCTCCCTCCCCTCCCTTCCCCTCCTCCTCCTCCTTCTTCCTCTCCCCTTCTCCCCTCCCCTTTAGGATAAAGACAGAGGCCATTCACTGTGAACCTCCTGTCAGGATTCCCTCCCTGGGCCTGATAGGGTAGTGCAATCTGCTGGTTCAGGTCCTCTTGGGGATAAAAAATCCTGTATGGGTCCTCCTGACCCTTTGGAATTCCCTCCCATATGTTATACTGATGCGGATTTAGTTATCCCTGAGAAAGATTCTAAAATTGCTGTCCCTGTGTCACCTTTGCCTCAGTGCAGATCTTCCAGGAATTTACATCCCAAAACCCCACCTTCTGCTGCCCTATAGAAACTAGTAATTCCTATGCAGCCCTTTTCACCCCATGGGGGGACACAGAAATGGAGTTGGGAGACTCGGACTCTCAAAAATCCTCTTTATCCTCCCTCTCTCAACCAGTGGATAATTATAAAGAGAAAAAAAAAAGGAAAAAGAAAGAAATAGAAGGTTGTTGTTCTCATATGATTTTCAATGTGGTTGACCTGGGGATCTTTAAACACCCATAGCTTGCTGAATACCATTAAAAGGCAAGCTCTGTTTCATTCCATTCATGATCAACATGTTTCAGTCTGTTTTTTGCAGGAAACTTGGATGCACTGTATTGAACAATTATCCTCTTTCAAGAGGGACTGGACTTGGGGACCCTCCAATTGGTCCTTCGGAACCGATAGGGCGGATGGCATAGGCATTTTTTTCCTCTTATTCATTCACATTGCATAATTTAATTGACTTGATCCCTGGCAGAGTTATGATTTTAGATGGGAAATGGCATGACATATGCTATTGATTTATTAATATCTATAACCCTCAAACGAAGGCAGATAGAGTTGCTTGTTTAAAAGCTGTTCAACCTTTTCTGGTAACCTCAGTTAAGGTGTTATGGGGTGGAGATTTTAATTGTACAATCATTGACTCACCCAAACAGAATAAAAAGACTTACTGTGACTCACATGCATTGGCCAACATTATTAAAGTGGCTGGTCTATTCAACTGTATTACTTATTTTTTCCATGGGGCCCAGTTTTCCTTTGTGAAGGGTAAAATTCGTTCCTTGATTGACTATATGCTAGTTTCCTCTTCTGTACAGTTGAACTCATTTGAAATGATTCCCAGTGAGTTTTCTGATCATTTTTTTTTGTTATGTTCCCTTCATTTTTCGGGTCTCCCTGAACATAGGCAGGTTCGGTGGAAACTAAATACTTCCATTTTAGATTTCCCTCACATACAGACAGGGGTTAAATATATTTTAAACACTAGATTATTGATAGCTTTTCTATATTCTGATATTGGTGACTGGTGGATGAAGACTAAATCCGATTTAAGTAACTGGTTTAAAAAGCAAGGGTTTAGGGCAAAAAAAAATCATAATTTTTTGAAATACCTGTCACTTAGACAGCAGCTTCAGAGGCTTATAACAACAGCATACACTTCCAGGTATGATTATTCAGAGCAAATTACCAATCTTAAGAACAGTAGGAAGGAATTTCAGTATGACAGGGCCAAGACCCTGCAAGCCATACTTACTAATGTTATAAAAAAATCCCCTATAGGGGACCCTTTTGAGGTTTGTAAATCCTTGAGGGATTCTTTTAATATTGATTTTTTAAGAAAGTCAGATAATTCTATGGCCACAACAATTGCACAGTTGAGGGAATTAATTAAAAGTCATTACCGGTCTTTGGAACCTTCCCTTCCGATCTCAGAAGAATCAATGTTTTCATATTTAAATTCTATTAAATCTCCTTCTGAGTTCACAGAAGACTCAAAATTATCAGGGCCTATCACTCAAGAGGAAATTGTTAATGTAATTCAGAAGCTAAAACCAAATATTTCTCCAGGAAAAGATGGCCTTTCCAATAAATTATATAAAACCTTTCCTGACGAACTAAGTCAATGTCTTTTTATTCTGTTTCAATATTTTATTAAAAACGTTGTCATTTTTCCTTCATTTTCAGAGGGATTATTAATTTATTTATTCAAATCAGGAGATAGAAACGATATTAAGAATTGGAGGCCCATTACCCTGCTAAATTCTGACTATAACATTTTTGCCAGTATCTTGAATAATAGGATAAAAAAATTATGCTAAGTTGGTGATTTCTCCCTACCAATTTTGTGGGATACCAGATAGAAGAATCCAGTCTGCATTAATGGTTATATGCGATGTCATCGAACACTTGTCCCTATCAGGCATTTCAGGATGTATGGTTATTGCTGATTTTGAAAAAGCTTTTGATAGGGTACATCTATCTTTTCTTTTTTTAACTTTAGAACATTATGGGGTTCCAATGACAATGGTCAATCTAATTAAGATGTTATATAAACATAATGCAGTTTTTCCTTTTTTGAGAGGTTGTACAGCTAAAAGTTCCCACCTATCGATCAGGGTTCATCAAGATTGTCCCCTTAGTCCTCTTCTTTATATATTCTCACTGGATCCTCTTTTGCAGACTTTAGTTACCTTGCAACAGTGGACTGGAATTACAGATAATTTATCTGAAGATAGTTAACTTTTATTACAGGCCTATGCGGATGATTTAATACTATACTTTTCTGACCAGACTCATGCCCATAAATTTTTGAATGCTTCTGATTCTTTTTCAAAAGTTTCAAATGCCAAATTGAATTTACATAAAACTAAAGGGTTGTTTATTGGGGCAATGGGTCCTGCTGCTATGGTACAGGATGGTATCCATATTTCCCGGACTCCACTCAAAATTTTGGGTATTCTTTTTGGTCCCCAAAACTTACCAGTTGAAAATTGGGAACTAGTTCTTAAGGTGGTGGAAAATAAAGTTAAAAGATGGAAGCAGTGGAAATTCTCAAAACTGAAGCGTATACACATTATTAAACAGTTTCTTCTACCCTGTTTACAGTATGTGGCCATGATTTTTCCTCTCCAGGCTCATCTAGGAACCAGGGCTTATAGTTTATTTTTTCAAATGCTTTGGGGTAACCGCTTAAATCCAGTAAAGAGATGTTATACTTATTTAAGTAAAAAATCGGGTGGACTTGGGATGACAGATCCTGTAGTTTTTTTGCACTCCTTGTTTATTATGAATTCTATCAAATGTGGTTTAGTTCCAATAGAAGGGATTGTAAAAAGATGGGTTAACAGGCCTCTGTGCAAATACTTTATGAACTGGCATATTCTGGCTCCTAAATTAAATCCCCTTATTCATATTCCACAGTATTTTAGGCCTGCTGTTCAGAAGTTGTACCGATGGAAAATTACTAAAGACATGATTTTGAATAATAGTATGCAGGTTTTCTAACCGTTGATGATGGCAACTTTATATCCTCAGGAGCCTTGTTTCAAAAATTGCCCATCAGCTCTAAATTCCAAGGTTTTAGCTCAGCTGAACAATATCAGATTGCCTCTGCTACAATGGGAAACACAATGGTTGATTTTTTATGGGCGTCTGAATGTTCAGGGTAATGCAAAATATAAAGTCATTGATGAAAGGAATTGCCCATACATGGATTGCATAAATATTGAAGAGACGATGGAGTATTTTTTCTTTCAGTGTTCCTATTTGAAGGGTTTGTGGGCTTATCTGGCGAATTTATGGAACTTTAAATGGCTCACCTTTATCACTTATGATATTTTGATTCTAGGACTTTACCCTGCTAACCTTTCTCATTTCCATAGTGGGACGTTGTCTTTATTTTTTTGTTGTTTAAGATATTTTTTATGGCAGGCTAGGTGCCAATGGGTTATATATCGGAGAAACATGCCTTATATCTGTTTTAGTATATTGGTTTCTACTGAGCTCTTAAAAATATATTCACAGGATGCACAGAGGCTGGCTCCCTCTAAACTTCAGAAATGGTGGAAAGGTTTTCTTCACTTTATAAAGTTTAAGTAATTTTGTTTGTTTTATTATCCATTTATTTTGTTATTATGATTTATTTTTGTTAACTTATTCTCATTTTTGCTTTCATTTCACTGTTTGCCTTGATTTACTGTGTTGTTCTCTATGTTTATTATTGTAATAAAAACTCCCCTACTCTTTTCGATACATGCCATGGGATCTTTAACATCCACCTGAACTACCACCAATCCAAGCAGATGGGAACTCGGTTTAACATCTCATCCAAAAGACGGCACCACAGAAGTGCAGCACCCCTCTCATGCAGCACTACAGTGTCAGTACTGGGATATTAACCCAAGTGCCAGATGTGGGAACTGCACCCACAGCCCTCTGATCTCCACTGACGCTAAAAGAACCAAGCTGCAGGAAGGTGTGAAATACCACATTTACCTTCAATGAGTTTTATAAGCTATATGAGTTATAATGCAGTTTTTTTCCCCTTTAAACTCCATTCGGTTTATAAGTTTCCAGAGAGTTTTTGCAGGGTATTTGTAATTTTAGCATAGAGATACATGATATAAATGGTTGATCTGACATCATGTTCTCATATGCTAATGCAGCTCTCAGGGACAATGAGATTTCAACAACCATGAAATGGACGCTCCCAGGAGAGTGACAGGGCCTAGTATGAAGTGTGAAAATTAACTGAAGCAGTTGCATATATCTTTAACAGCTACATGAAAAGAGTTGTCTGTTGACATGGAAACAAATAACATTTAGAAGATATGAGGGTGCAGTTTTTCTTTAAACCTAAATGAGCCCTGCTAGACTGAAATCTGCGTCAGTCTCTCTTGACACATTTAGTAGCATGGATTGCTTGCATTCTTTGGACTATGATATGGAATGGGCTAGCAATATAGGCTAATTTGTTTGAAGTCAGTCCTGCTTCACTGACACCTTCATTATTGACATCTCCCACTGATTTCTGTTGTACAACCCTTAAGCTGACAAATGGATTTAATACACAAGACATGCGTCCGTAGCACCAGGAAAGTGGTTGCTGCTCACATTTTGTTTATTTTGTAGGAATCATTACCCATTTTTGTGCAAGAAAACAAGATAACGTATAGTTGCAAGACAGTACATATCGAATAATTTCTGCCTTCTCACTGAGGCTGTTTATACAATAAAATACAATACAGTACAGTGCAATACAATACAATATGATACAACACAATACAATGCCATTTTATTTATTATGGTGTCTTTCATACGTTTTCTCAAAAAGGATTGACAGAATAAGAAGGAAACATAATGGCATCAATGGTTAATAATAGTCATTGTAAAGATGCTTCAAAACTAAAAATGTCTTTTGGGAAGGCAGTGGTACGAGAAATTTGAATTTTTCATAGGAGTTAACAACATGCACTACTGTAGGATGGGACTTCCAGAGAGCAAGGATGGAGGGGCAATATGCTGTTCCACCAACAGACAGTAAGATTACTGCGCTCTAGAGAAGGCTGGAATGACAGGGAGCCATACCTCTCAACTGTCCCTGATTTTCAGGAACGTCCCTGATTTTGCCTCAAAATGTTACTCTGTCCCTCCTAAAAATTGTGTTTCCGTGACCAAACAGTGGGGGTTGGAAGCACAAAATAATGTCAAACATTAAAGTTAAAGAGTTGTTCATCCTTAGAAAATGCATTTTGCGCTAATCCCCATATTCTATCAGCTTTCTGAGTGGATATCGTCAAGTTTGAAGATGTGTCCCTGATTTTGGTCCTTTGTCCCTAATTTTTTTAAGCCTTGTCCCTGATTTATGAGGCAGCAGGTTGAGAGGTATGAGGGAGCAGGGAAGAGAAAGGAGTGTTTCAAGTGAGCTAAACAGTAAACTGTGTGTGTGTGTGGGGGTGTGTGCGTGGTGTGAAGATCTAAAAGTTTGAAAAGTAACCTTAAATTGCGTTCTCTGATGGATGGCTATCTAGTGGAGTTCCCATAGGACTGTGGTCAGCAGTTGGTGTCTACAACTCTATGCTAGCAGGTAAGCTGCAAACTATTGAATCTGCTGGAGTAGAGATACTAGACAGTTGCAAAGGTTAAGGAGGAAGGTGGTGGTGGAGGGGTTTTAGCAACTGAGTCACAATGTCATAAAAACATGAAGTAAAATGTGAGCAGAACAGAGGTCAAGCCCGGAGCAGGTGTGGAAAATATTATTAAGATAGTAGTAGGAGGATTCAGCTCTGAATCACATGGGGATTTATTTACTTTATTTTTTTATTTATTTTATTGACGTTTCTGAATTATAATCCTTTGAGTCAGAGACTCTTTTACAGAGGCTCCATGTCAAACAGTGCAAGTAAGTACAAACAGTGCAATGCAATTTACAATAGAAAAACAGCACATTAGGAACATTCAGGAACAGTATGCTACCTAAAAAAGCAGAAGGAAAAATAAGGAATAAAGGGTACAAAGGGGCTTTAACAATTGAAAAAATTGAGGGAGTGGGTATTTACACATAGGCAAAGACAGTGGCAAAGACAGTGCTGAGGGAGGAAGGGAGAGAAGTGGGACACGTGAGGGGGGGAGGGGGCTAAGGACACAGGGCTGGGGAAAGGTCCAGGAAAAAACAGTGTTACAAGTAGAGTTGGCAGTCCAAGGGACATTGTCAGAGATCCTAGAATGAGGCAAAAAGAGCCAGAAGGCATAGGGGGAGATCCCTAAAGTTTAAGGAAAAGGGAAAGGAGGGAAGGGGGTGGGGAGTAAGGGTAAGAGGGAATGGGGGGGGAACTGGAAGGTCAATGAGATAATCAGACCATGGAGGTAAGGAGAGAGATAACAGAGAAAGACAGGAGGGCAGCGAAGGTCAGCAAGGTATCAAGGGTAGAGCTAGGAACAATCACAGCAGTTTAATGAGAGGAGATGCTGCCGGAGTTTAACTTTAAAAGAGCCAGGCTTGTCAGTGGATAGAACATCATGAGGCAGACCATTTAACCAAGCAGGAGCCCTATATATTAAGGAACACTGTCCTAGAGCGGTTCTGCAGAAAGGAACAAGGAAAGAGACCTCAGTAGAACATGTAGTAGCTCTGGGGGAAGGGGCAGGGGCCAGGAGTTTCAGGACTGAAGGAGGAGACTGACTGGTGGTATCTTTTTTGTCAACAAGCAGGTTTGGTAGGTAAGGGGACCCTCCAAATTTAACCAGTTCATTTGTTTGTATAGGTCACAGGTGTGGATGAGCCTTTGTGTGCCAAGTACCAGGCGACAGACTTTGCTGAAGAAGATCATGACTCTGTTTAGAACTGTGTCACAGATGACAATACCATAGTCAACTATGGAGAGGACTGAGCTTATGACTGCTAGGTGGAGGCATCATTCGTCATACAGTTTCTGTGTCTATACAACAGGCCGATTCTGGAATTCACTGCCTTGCAAACTAGACTGACATGATCAAGATAGGAGAGGGAGGAGTCAAGTGTAATGCCAAGGTATTTGAAACTATTTTTGTGCTCTAAGGGTTGGTGTTGATTATTGAGGATGGTTAGGGATACATCTTTATGTTTGTTCTGGGGTTTGGCAGACAACATGGTTTTGGTCTTTTTGTAATTTATGATGAGTTTGTTTTGGGAGAACCAGGATTCTAATTCAGCAAAGTTCATTTAAAGACTATGTTCTAACTTGCTGGGTCTGCGTGACTTGTGAAAATGACTGAATCATCTGCATAAAGGAGCACGTTTCCTGAGCAAGCTAGGGGGAAGGCATTAAGAAAAAGTCTGAAAAGTAGCAGTGCAAATATGAATCCTTGAGGAACTCCAGAATGAACTGGCAGCCTAGCAAAGAGAGTGTCGAGGATTTTCACTCTCTGGGAGAGGTCACTGAGGTAATTAGTAAACCATCAGGTGGCCTCGTTTGAGAGCCCAAGAGCCTGGAGGGATGTGATGAGGAGTCCATGGTTAACCATGTCAAATGCTTTTGTAAGGTCTATGTACACAGACCCTACAAGTTGACTACAGTCCATGGCTTTGTGAAAGGTGAAAGAGTCTAACATGTTTCAATATAAGAAAAATAGCAGGACAAGAGGACACAGCATGAGATTAGAGGGAGGCCAATTAAGGGGTAATATGAGGAAGTTCTTCTTCACAGAAATGGTGGTGGACACATGAAACGGCCTTCCTCAGGAAATGGTGGATATGAATATAGTGCAGGGCTTCAAACAGGCATGGGGTGGGCATAAGGGAGCAATACAGATGAGTACGAATAGATAGGCCATTGACAGAGTAAAGGCCTATGGCACACGCATAAGGTAGAAAAAATGGGCAGACTGGATGGGCCTTGTGGTCCTTATCTGCCATCAACTTCTATGTTTCTATGTAGCTAGTAAACTCCAGGAGGGCAATGGTAGTACTGTAACCCTTCTGAAAACTATGTTGTTGGTGGCATTGGAGATTATATTTGGTGAGACAGCCAGATAATTGATCTGATACAATTCATTCAAGGGCTTTAGAAATAGAGAGAAGGACAGAGATGGGGCCGTATTTGCTGTGGGAGGTTCTGTTGCCACTCTTGTGGATCGGGGTAACAATTGCAGATTTCCACTGAGAGAGGAATTGGCTTAAACAGAGTGAGAGATATAGAATCTTAGTGAGAGGGAAAAGAACAGCATCAAGAGCAAGCTGTGGTAATTTCAGATCCAGGAAGTCGCCACTAAACCTAGACTTGCCAAGGACCCGCGTGAGCTAAGTTTTAGCTTCTCTAGTGGAGATCTTCCTGAATCAGAAAGAGGGGGGTTATGAGTGGGAGTGGTGGATGGTGAGGGGCCAGGGGCATTGTTGAAGAAATCCAGAGGGAGTACTCCACTGAGGTTAGTAAATGCCATGTTAAAAGTATCAGCAATTAACAGAGGGTCTTGGGTGGTGACTGCATTGATATTCAATGGGGGGGGAGGGTGGTGCTGGCTTTCCTAGTGAGTTCCTTAATGTCAGACCAGAAATCCCTCCCATTTCACCAGGAGGAGGCGAGGCTTGCTTTAAAGTGTTCAGCCTTTGCAGGGCGAATTTCACGTGTGCAGATGTTCCTGGCTGTCCGATACTTTTGCCTGTCGACCTGGAGACCAGTGGCAAAAGCCTTAAGCCAGAGATTGTCCTGGGCTGCCATAAGATTTAGAAGAAAGGGTGTGATCCAAGGATTACCCCAATCTTTGACCTTACGCTTGGAGTAAGGGGCAAAGGTGTCACAGGCAGCATTGAAGGTGAAGATGAAATAAGTTAGAGCACTGTTAATGTTTGTGGCAGAGTCTAATGGGCAGCATTCACGGATACAAAGGTAGTCCTGGAAATTCCCAAGCATACCTTTTTAAGATGCGCTGATAGGATGTTTTGGTAGGGGTTTTAACAGAGTAGACCAAAGGCAAAGAGTATGGGAGTGGTCACTCAGAGAGTCAGGTTGGACTACAAAAAAAACATTTATACCATTATACAGCTTACCGGCATTTCTTCAGTTCATGGTCGGCTTTGAAGAGTGCAGATGTGTTCCCGGCCCACCGAAGATCGTCGCACTGGGCTCCAGAGGTAGTAGGGGTAGGGGTGGGGAGGTAGAGCACACAGTGGGTGGGTGTGGTTGGGGAGGGTGCAAGGGGCTCAATGAGAGACTGTTTTATTTTTTTACAGCATTTAAAATTAAACGGCTCAACGAGGGACCGTTTTCTTTTTTAACAGTATTTAAAATTAAACAAAGACTTCAGGGGACACTTTTGGCATGCTGGGGTGGGCTCCCAGCATGCCACCTGGCCGGGTGTTTGTTGGGGAGGTGGGTACTGGAGCCAATGGGGATTGGGCACCCCTGTTGGCCATACAGTGTGGTGGGGGGAATGGGAGCTCATGAGCCGAGGGGGATTGGGCACCCCCTCGGCACATAACAAATGGGGGAGCGCATCATGCCGATGAGGATTGGGCTACCCCATCAGCAAATAAACTGGGGATGGGGACATGCCAACAGGGGGATTGGGAACCCCCAAGTTGGCTTTCATCGGGACTCTGAGGTGGGCAGCGAGAGTCGCCGCCCGCCGCCATGTTAAAAGAAACTTTACACCCTGCAATGACAGGTTGCTCCCTCATTCAGCAGCGGATTCCTTTCAAGGTGGTGGCATGCTGGCTGAACTAGTGTCAGCAGTAGCGTGCCACCGCAATTGGGAATGCGGGCCAAGCCTCAAAAGGCACTGGGGGCATTGGCCCCCACAGTGCCCCACCTCCAAAACCCCGCTTCTCTCCTAAGCTGTGATGAAATGTTTCTTACGCATGCATGCAAGCAAACATAAAAAGGCCCTGTTTATGTGTCCTTTAAGGAATCAGAGAGGTTCAGTTCAAACTGGAGATTGTTTAACAGCCTTGGACTACAGTGTTTAATGGATCTCACCAATCATAGTTCTATAAGCTGTTTCTTGAGACCTGCTCTAAGACTAGGTTCTAACAATATGCACTTGCTGATTTTGAAGGAGATAACTGTACATGTGGTTAGGCTGATTGAATTTGAGGAGGAGTGGGGATGATGGGTTAAAGAAGAGAGGTGGAGCAGCTACTATACTTTATTAGTGAGCTGCGTTCAGGCAGACGAGATAGACCATTTAGCCTAATCTGCTGGCAAGTACTGTATGTATGTATATATGTATGTATGTATGTATAAAGATGTGTGTACAATTATAATACAAATGTTTCAAGTGGGTGCCAACTGTTGTATGTATTTGCATAGGTGGATCCTTTCCAGCTCAAGGAGAGCATATTGACTTATGATAGTGAATGTGGCAGAGATCAGACATGGTTCCTCTCCATAACAGCAGCAGCTGGGAGGAGGTTAGTAACTGTAGGCCAATCAGTTTAACATCAGTGGTGGAGAAATTAATGAAAACCCTGTTAAAGGGAAGGCTGGCAGAGTATCTTGAATCCAGTGGACTACAAGACAAAAGGCAACATGGATTCATGGGGTGGGGGTGTGGGGAATAGCAAATAAATCTGATTGATTTTTTTGAGTGGATGACCACAGAAATAGATCAGGGGAGGGCAGTGGGCATCACCTATGTGGTCTTTAGCAAGGCTTTCGACACTGAGCCAGACAGGAGACTGATAAGAAACTGAGCAGTACCTTCCCCTCTGGCTCCATATTGAGTTTTGGCTGTGCCGGTCTGCTGGTGTCTCCTGTGCTAGTCTTCTGCATGTTAAGCTCTCCCAGTAACCAGCCACCATCCACACTCCTTCACACTCTGGTCTATCAAAGCCAGGTTATAGTTGGAACGCTTCCTGCAGATGGATTGGTCCTGGTCACTATCCCAACCTATCCTGGCTAACCCCAAATTCAGGATAGGGGGCCACTGGATACCTGTAGCCTTCTGTTCTCAGTTAGAAAATGTTCCCATCTCCTCTCTGGCAGATGATAGGTAGCTTATCTCCCACTCACAGCTTGAGGCACTTTCTGCAATCCCCACTTTCCATGTTTTTAAATACTGGCAACTGGTGGCTTTCCTCACTTCAGTTTTTGGGCACTCCCCGGAGGCCTCCCTTGTGGAAGATCCTCTCTCCTGGCTATTGCCGCTGGCTGGGCAGCCTCATTCTGTGGCTGGGGTGTACTCTTGTCTACAGTCCCTTGCACCAGATGCCCCATTGGGTATCTGCTTTTATTGGCATCAGATTTTCCAGTGGCCAGCTGATCCATGCCACTGGATGCGTGTCTGGCGCAACTTGTTCAAATTTATTAAGAGAGAGCGGTACCACTGGACCCAGTTCCACATTTTGCGTAATCCTTATTATACTCCTCTCGTCTTGTTCAAAATGGGGTGCTCAGATATGCCCGCCTGCACTTGGTGTGGCACAGTGGATGGTCACCACTATCATATGTTATGGGAATGTTCTAAGGTGGCCTCCTTATGGTCTCACATTATGGCCTTCCTTGACCCTTTTCTGGGGTTGGAGGATTCCTTCACTCCTGAGATCTATTTGGTCGGAGATTATCCACCTTCATTGTTCGGCCACCACAAAGTGTACATGGCTGTGATCTCTGTGGTGGCTAAGATAATCATTCTCCAGCACTGGTGGGATGCTAGTATCCCACCGTACAAGGAATGGTACGGTGAGATGCTGCAGACACTTGCAGTGGAGAAACAAATTGCCAGACTTCATCGGCGACTTGACCTCTATGAACACAGATGGGAGCAATTCCATACTCTCTTTTCTATTCAGAGGTTGTCTGATTAATTTGCCCTATCCTTAATTTGCTCCTCTTCCATGCCTTTCTTTTTTCTTTTCCTATCTGATGTTTTTTTTTTTCCAAGGCTGTGCTCTGGGAAGTGGGGTGGTTAATAGGGTGGGTGGGGTGGGGGCTTGTCTAGTTTTCTCTGAGATTTATGTTTCCTGTGTTTGTTCTTGTTATTATGTCTTTTTTGTTGGGTTAATTGATAATTCCTTGTATTCATGTTTGTTGTAAACTCAATAAACTTTGAATTATAAAAAAAAAAGAAACTGAGCATACTGGGGTGGGCTTTTGGGTGGTGAACTGGATAAGAAACTGGTTTATGGATGGGTGACAGACAGTGGTGGTTAATGGATGGGTGACAGAGGGTAGTGGTTAATGGATAGGTGACAGAAGGTGGTGGTTAATGGGATGGGTGACAGAGGGTGGTGGTTAATGGATGGATGACAGAGGGTGGTGGTTAATGGATGGGTGACAGAGGGTGGTGGTTAATGGATAGGTGACAGAGGGTGGTGGTTAATGGATGGGTGACAGAGGGTGGTGGTTAATGGATGGGTGACAGAGGGTGGTGGTTAATGGATAGGTGACAGAGGTAGTGGTTAATGAATGGGTGACAGAGGGTGGTGGTTAATGGATGGGTGACAGAGGGTAGTGGTTAATGGATGGGTGACAGAGGGTGGTGGTTAATGGATGGATGACAGAGGGTGGTGGTTAATGGATGGGTGACAGAGGGTGGTGTTTAATGGATGGGTGACAGAGGGTGGTGGTTAATGGCAGTCACTGTAATTAGGGGAGAATGACCAGCGGGATGCTGCAGGGCTCATTACTGGGACTGATCCTCCTCAGTGTCTTCATAAGTGACATTGCAGAGGAATTGGAAGGGAAGATATGCCTTTTTACAGATGAAACCAAAATATGTAATAGGATGGACACTCAGGAGATGGCGGAAAGAATGCATAAGGACCTTGGGAAACTCAAGGATTGGTCAAAGGTATGGCAGTTGGGGTTCAATGCTAAAAAGTGCATTACCATGTACCTACAGCATAGGAACCCAGAATCTGAGTATAGGATGGGGGGAGGTGCTTACAGTCATTAAGCAGGGAAGGGACCTTGAGTTTTTCGTATCTGATTACCTTAAAGTAGCAAGGAGTGTGACAGAGCAGTGGGTAGGGTTGGTGGGATGATGGGATGCATAGGGAGAGGCATCTCCAGAAGGAGGAGGGAGGTGGTATTGCCACTGTATTGCTCACTTGTGAGACCCCACCTTGAGTATTCTGTCCAGTTCTAGAAGCCACACCTCAGAAAGGATATAGACAGAGTGAAGGCAGTCCAGAGAATGGCAGCTAAAATGGTGCAGGGGTTGCAAGAGAAGCCCTACAAGGTGAGACTGAGGGATCTCAACATGTACACCCTGGAAGAGATGAGTGCAAGAGGGGACATGATACAGATCTACAGGCACCTTACAGGGGTGAACAAGGTGCAGGAGGGGAGTCTCTTTCACATGAGAAAGAGCACCAGGACCATAGGGCATGTGATGAAGCTGGACAGGGGGGTGAAGAAGTACTACTTTACTGAAAGAGTGGTGGATGCCTAGAACAGACTGCCAGCAGAAGTGGTGGAGGCAAAAACAATAGGGGGCTTCAAGCATGCATGGCATAAACATAGGGGAATACTAGTAAAAAGCAGAGAGGAGGGAGGGAGGGTCAATGGAGACCAGCTGAGGTCTGCAGAGACAGACTAAGCAAGGACCATCTGGGCAGAATGGGTGGGCCAAGTAGTCCTTTTCCGCTGACAAATTCTATGTTTCTGTGTAACTCTGAATGTACTGAACACTGAATTGAAATCAGTGGTATTGTACAGAATATGGCTCTAAAAGTCAAGAGTAGGTAAGAGACCCTGGTTTGTAATAGTTTTCCATACTTCCAGTGTTAGACAATCTTTGTTTCTGTAATGCTTTTACATCATTAAATGTCTGTGTTATGTGATTACTTTATTACTGTCAAAGTGAGTTTATATAACTATAGTGGTAGTAATACTCCAAATGAGAGCAAATAGACTAATAAAAAATGCTACCATACTGTAACTCTTTAGTACACTGTAGGTATGTTGTGACACTGCTCCATGTTTGTTTATTTGGCTTGCTTTTCCGCAATCTAGTAGCACCACACCACATGAAAACACATATAGTCCCATATTGATGGGTTACTCAAGTCACTTGCTAGTCCAGATGGCCCAGACTGGATATCCACTTCCTTTGCACACAGCATTTCCATATTAGGACATTATTACATGCGATCCAAGCACATGAACATAAAAGATGCAGAGGCTTCATTAGTCGGTAGAGATGAGACACACTAATTGCCCTGGGGGCAGGTTTAAAGGGGAAACACAGAAACATAAACTTTGACAGTAGATGAGGACCGTTTGGCCCAAAAGCTATTTTTACTTGTTGAACAGAGTGAGAGTTATTTTCAACTTCTGGCACCAAGTCAGTTACCAGTACTGACAGTACTCGGTCACGCTACCTTGCAACAATAAAAGTGAAATAATACTCTGCACTACCTCCAAGAGGCCTGGCATACTCGGGCTTCACGAGGTCTGCCACACCCCCTAGCACCCACAGGTCTCCAGAGGGGCACCTCCACCCCAGCGCTGCCCTGGGTCTGAAAGCTGGGGCTGTGGTCATGGGAGATGAAGCTGGGTGGTTGCCAGGACTTGAGCCTCAATAGGCAGGCAGGAAAAATGTTCAAGTAAAGAAATGCTTAAGTTGTCAGGCTTACACAGATCCCTTCTACAGGTTATGGCAGTCTCTTCAAAAAAGCATTACATTTATACAATAGATAGTGCTACAGTACCAACTTCCAGCAATTAACACAGCTAACATACACACAAGACAGAGAAGCTGTGAGTCTAAATGACAGAAAGGCTGCTAGAAGTACACCCATTGTAATGTAATGTATCACAGGGTTAAGTGGAAACTGGAGTGGAGAGAGAGAGAGAGAGAGAGATGTACTCTATATATACTATATGTGTGTGTGTGTATATATATATATATATACACACATATAAATATAAATATGTATATATATAAAATGGGTAAGAAAAATCAGTGGTAATTCAGTATCCTGATTGGTCAAAACATGTCACATGACCGTGCATTATTCCACGACGACTGCACACCTCCCAGCACGACCACACGCCTGTACTGCTTTCCAGCCCCCTTCCGGTCCTTACAGCCTTCTTACCAGTAATGAGATTACTCCACACCTGGCACAGCTAGGCAGTCACACACATACAGCTGGTACACTCAGACTGCTACCCACAGGCACAAATAAATTAATATAAGCCTCCCAGTGTACACAAGATGTGGTTGATCCCACCATAAATTTTGAATAAAATGTAATGCAAGTCTTATCTGGTTGATCCTGCCATTTTTACAGTGTTTTATTGTACAATGACTTTCACTTTTATTGTTGTAAGGTAGCGTGACCGAGTGCTGTCAGTACTAGTAACGGTCTTGGTGCCAGAAGTTTAAAATAACCCTCACTCTGTTCAACAAGTAAAAATGGCTTTGTGTTTGTCTTTATTTTGTTTACTTTTTGGGAAAAAAAGCTGCCATCTGTACTAGGAGATGAGGGACCGATGAGCACTTTCACCTTTATTGAGGAAACGTGGCGAGACCGAGTGGGGTCAATAACGACAAGTGACATACAGGCGGATGTGTAAAGTAAGTTTCTTTGTGTCCAAAACCAATGTAGAAAGTGTGTTTTTTGTTAGAGTTCTCCAAAAGAAGCTGTCAACTGAACTGAGGGGTGAGCAAGCGCAAAGCGAGGAAGCTGGCAGTTTCAGAAAGGTAGACGCAAGGCAGAGCGAGTGTTGCCATAGCAATAGTTGCTCTACCTTGCATCTAGTAACTATATGAATAAATCAGTGAGGACAGTTACTTTGTATGTTTCTGTCTTACAGAAGGAAGTTTGAACAATACTGTTGGGATGTTGCTAGGTGATGGCACTAGAAGCGAAAGTGGGTAAGGTGCAAGTAGGACCAGCCAGCCGACAGGTGGGGGGCAGCGGGCTGGGTCATTACATAGTAACTATATGAATAAATCAGTGCTGACAAACTTACTGTATGAATAAATTTGTGGTCTTCAATTTATTCATATAATTGGTCTGATAAATGGATTTATCAGCAGTCTTGTTTGTCAACAAATCTAGACATTTCACTGGCCGAGAGATGTCACCTTACTGTACATTAAATCTCTATAAACACATGGTCAGGTGCCAAGTCTCACTGCCCCCCCCAAAAAAAAAACTTAAAGCCATTTTATAAGTGTAATAAGTCTGTCCAGGGTGTGTATCATAGGAGTTTAATGCACTTCCTAGGGGTGTAAGGACACTCAGCCTTTGGCCTCATGCCTCACTACATCCCTGGAGGATACATTACAGTCCTGTAATGCACACCCTGTCATGGCTTATATACTACACAGGCATGCAACACAAACATACATACACATAAAAATGCAGTTAGATACTAAGTTTAGCAAGGATAACCAACATGCCATAAATATACAATTACCCATACTCTGGACATGTGTGTAGATTAGCATTTAAATCAACCTGGCCATCAAAAACTGCATGATGTTGTTCTCACAGCTATTCAAAATAAAGACTCAACTGAACTTTCAAATGTGGAAAACTATTGGATATATCAACTTCACACATTTCATCCCAAGGAAATGAACGTGTTATGGTACCAATAAGAAGTTTAATATACATTCAGTTTCCTCTGGCCTACATTTCCTCCCCACCTTCTCCTTCACCTCTCTTTGCTCTTATCTCTAGTGGTCCTTCCACTGCCTATATATTTCTCTGTCAAAGAATCGTTGTGCCTGATGGACTGCTAATTAATTTGAAACACTGTACCTATCAATATACTGTATTATTTCATCTTTTTACTGTCTGCATGCGATTTTGCCATGAGGCAAAAAAAAACTTTATTGCAGACCAGGATAACCAACAAGTGTTCATGTGTGAAACTCTATTAAACAAGGGTTGTTAGAGGCAAATGTTCTGTACAGGTAGGCCCTATATGGTTCTGGATAATAAGGGCTTGCAGCTGTGACTTTTTGTAAAATCATTTATCTCAAAGTAAGGCATTATACTAAAACATATTCTAGGGATGGGAGAGTCAGATGTGAGCCACTTCTGATTCTGACTCTATTTAAAAAAAGGTTTTGATTTACTCTTTACTATGAAGAATTTTAGACCTGTTTTTAGCCTATATGAATATGAGACATGCATCAGTATTTTTATTTTAGATCCCTCTGTTACATAAAACAATAAAATTCTACTCTAACAAAATGTTGTGTCTGTATTTTCATGTTGTTCCCTTTATTGAGTCTGATGTGCTTTTTGTTAGGAGACAGGCAGCATGAGCAGGAGATGTGATGGGGCTCTGGCCATCCCTCCATCCCTTTTGAGATCTTAGTTTTATTTGGAATTTATTTTGCATGCCTACTTTGTGTTATTGTAAGCCTCGAGGGCCCCAATCCATCCCACGAACTGCTGCCTGAAACCCTGATGTTACATCTTTTAGTTTGCCATGGGTATGCTGTTATGGCAAGCAGCATTGGGTCCTCCTGTCTGCACTTCCTCTCCTATACCTGTTTCAAAAGGGAGCTGTACCACTATCTCATCTGTGATTCATGTACCTGTGCTGTTTCTTGTTTCCCTATGTACTATACCTTTGTCAGCATCTATTAACTATCTATGACCCCTGCTATCATTTGCTCTATCCTCCATGCTACTTTTGGGTGGTCCTTTGCTACCTTTTGTGCAGTTTACATTATTTGTGCTAAGTGCCGAATTTGTTTAACCCTTGCTGTGCCACGGACTGATACAGTATAGCAGTCCAAAATCCCTATACGTTCTAATTCTATTGGCAGCCTAAGGGTTAATTATCTGATGCACTTTATTGTTCATGCACCTTCTGCTCCTGTTGTTTTTGTTGCAATGTACTGGTTCTTCTTGCTACCTAGATTCATGCACAATTTTATCTAGCTACTGCTTGTGTACTGCACTGTGTAACTATAACATTTCTAATGTATTTCTTTCCTGTATTTGTACTCCTTTGTGCTTGTAACTGGACTCTACCAGGCTGTGCCTGAAAATAGACATATTATTGTCTAGTGCACTTATCTGGTAATGGATAAAAAAACAAAAAAAATGTTCTTTCCTTCACCCCCTGTTTGATGCTAAATTACATTTTGCCTGCCTGCTGGTTGTTATGAAAGCAGCATAGGGCCCCATCCTTTGCATCCACTGCCTGATGTTACTGATATATGTAGTGAAGGTAAATAAAGTAGAAAAAGGAAAAGAAATGAAAATTAAAGGGTAAGGAAGGAAACTGTGGGTCTGTTTAATTTACTGTGAGCATGAGGTATCAATTGGTAACATTCACCAGACTGGCCAATTATTTTATCACTTGTGCTTTGTAACTTACTTTTGATCTGGTTGACCTTGCTCCCCTGCCTGGCATTGTAATCTTGGACATGTCCCACAGGTTTCCACAATGTATGTGACTCCAGTAAACTATGGTAGACTTTATGGCGGCCAACTGCAGACAGGGAGCCTGTGGTATAACTTAGCATTATCCCACTGTGTGGCATGGTAAGCACATAAAGTTTTAAATATAAGGATGACGTCAGCAGTTTCAACTGATAGGATATAGCCATGATTGGGATGACAGGTAGGGGAGGCATGACCAAGCAGATAAGCAAGATTATTCAATGGGGTAAATTAAATCACCCAAATCCTGCTTGCTGATTGGTTGGCTGGCACCTTTTCAGCATGGCAAATCTTCCAGTCTATTCACTGGAAAAGGTGCCAGTCAACCTTGCCACCGCGCTATCCTATCAGTATCACCACCTCCCAAGAAAATCAAAATAACCGCTGCCATTTTCTTCACTGGTCACAGAATGGACTAGCAGGAAATTCAAAATAAAAATAACACATAATTCTAACCATTAGATATACAGCACCCTTAAATAATACTGAATCACCAAAACAAACCATTCGACATCGAAACAGTACCTGTAAATACAATTTCACATCCTCCACCATCACCTCCATGTCACACTCCTGTTGTAAATACGGCCATACTCAACGCAGACACCAAAACTTCACTCAGCCTGGAAAATCATCAGCAACCACAGCCCACTCTCCACAAGCAGTCTGCATCTTCCGCCAACTCCAAAAACAAGGCCATGTTTAAAAAAAAAAGTTAATGTTGGTGTCGGAAATCAGAAAAAAAACATCAGTTGTTGCCAACTGCAAAATGCCCACTGAAGCCACAGTCCCAGATACAACACGAAACCCGGAAACACATGATACAACCTCGGTGCTCACACTGCTCAACAAGTATTGTAAATCAGAACTGCTTTTTCTCATGCAGCAATAAATAAAAATAATTAAAGATGTGTAAAAAAACTATTTTTTTAAATTGCTTTCTGAAAAAAAGAGTTGAACATTATATAATAGCAATATACCCCTCCAGTGAGTGGGTATATGGGTGGATTTAACACTTCTGGTGTGGCTAAGTCTCTCGGCTGGGCCTTGTGACTGACCCACACCAGCCGTGGTAAATCCGCCAATATACCCACTCCCTGTAATGGTATATTGCTTAAAGTTACAACACCCAATTGATAACAAAATTAGTAAACCCCTTGTTTTACACATCAGCACCTCTAAGTCCCACTATATTAAACAGAAACAGACAGCTTACATTTTATATTCCAGTTTTATGTCCCATGACAGTGTCCTCCCAGACCTTCAAAATGACTTCAACAGAGACCAATCCTGGTTCCTTACAGACCAGCTCAAATTTAATACCAAAAAAAAACTGTCACCATGGTCTTCAGATCTAGACAAAAGCTGGCCTCTCTATCTGCCCCCCCAGCAATCTCCACCCTGGACGGCTCCCCCCTGGAGATGGTCCCTGCTTTCAAATACCTGGGCGTGTGGCTGGACAGCCACCTCAACTTCTCCACCCACGTCGAGGCTGTCTGTACTAAACTCCAGCCCAAACTTGCCATCCTGTATCACCACAAAGCCAGTCTTCCTCTTGCCACCCATAGCGAACTCGTTCACAAAACAATCTTGCCAGCACTAGACTACGCAGACTTCATTTACGGAATGGCTCCATCCTCATCCCTCTCAAAACTTGACATTCTATTCAACTCATTCTGTTGCTTCGTCACTGCCTCCCCCCCACTCACCCATCATTGCCACCTCTACTCTACCCTCTCCTTGGCTCCGCTCGCACACAGGAGAACCATTCACAGCTCCTCCCTCATAGCTAAATACTGGCTAGGCTCCTTGTCCCCCACCTCATCTTCTGCCTTGCACCAGCCAATCCCCTAGGCTACTCCCTGCGCCACAGGGATGCTCGCACATTCCTCCTCCCACACCCCCACTCTGCTACTGGGCAAGTCACCTTTTCCTACCATCTTCCCCTCCTATGGAACAACCTTCCACCCAACCTGCACCAGGCTTCCTGCCTTTTTGCCATTAAACAACTCCTCATGTTCTTACCTTCCCCTTCCTGCCAAAGATGCCCCATGGTACCTCCCCTACTAGGGCCTAACCTTCTCTAGGAGGCCTCATACAGTCATTGTCTACATGTTGCCCCTTACTGTACTGAATTCCCTGCTTCTCAGCTGCACTATTCCATGTGCCTATTTATACTACATTGTAAATATGATTGTCTCTACAGTGCTTGTATATTACCTTTGTGTAAAGTCCAATGGCTATACTGTATTTCTATAGGATGTACATACTGTCTGTAGTTGTTGCTATTACTGTCTGTAACCAAAAAATATTGTACTACTATATACTTCTTTGTACACCTTGTACCCGGGTCGCACCTGGAAATGAGCCTCAGCTCAGTGTGTCTTTCCCGGTCACCAACTTTAAATAAATAAATAAATTATGTCAAAAGGTTTAATCAAATAGTGTGCCAATGACTTAAAAGGTGCAAACCCATGGGGAGTGAGAAAGGGAAATGGTTTAACCAGGAGAGGCACACTAAATTAAAGCTTGTTTTCAGGTGTGACCAGGGAGCACAAGGAAGCTAAGTGACTTGCTCAGGGTCACACAGTATGGAAGGGGGGGCTTTGGGATTCAAACCCAGGTCTCCCGGTTTGTAGCTCAGAGCCCTAAACTATTGCACTATACTGCCTCCAAGGGCTATGCAAGGGCAGCTACCCATTTAGTCCATGCATTCAGCAAGCATTACTGAAAAAAAAATCTACTGACTGTTTTCACCATCCTATCAACAATGAAAACTAAAATGTAGTAGGCAACTGCCTGTTTCACTTTTTTCAGACTTTTGTCAAAAGAAATTCCATACAAAGTGCAGTTGCATGCTTAAGACGTAGTCAGTGTACAATAATTACATCTGAAATCTAGGAAACTTACTGCCCGTTTGTTTTTTTAACTTGCTGAATAAACAAATTAAACTTCAGCTGAGTACCTGAACTGAATCAGAAAAACACATACAGAAATACATTTAACATACACCTACAATAAGGCATTTTTTACTTGGTCTTTCTGTTACGGTTGCTGACCACCGTCCTCTGAATTCCAAATAAATCATTAAATGCTATCATCGTCTTCAAACACCACCAAGGAAGCACTCTTATTATGAGACACCTGTTGAAGTTGTTCATCATTGCTTTTATGTTCCTGCCACTGTTTATTGAACTGGTAAGAGAATTTGCTTGAGACTTACTTTCAGGGACGTAAGGCACTATAGTTTTCAGGAGTGAGCTATGTGCAGCTTTCAGAGGCAATATTTCCAGTTATGCTCAATATAGGCTTACAGTAAATACTAGTGGGAGGGCAACTAGCAAGCTTTATAGCAAAGGCAGATAGTGAAGGCCGGATCTTTTTCTTTTCCATCCAGTACTCAAAAGGGTCAACAGTAATATTAATGAGTGGTTCTCTTAAATAGGCATCCACAATATCAGACAAAGATGAAGAAGCTGTTCCATGACTTCTACGTCTAAATGATCATTTTCCGTGAGTTTTGACCAAAAAGTGTGAGATTCATCTGTATGCTTTTGAGAATGACATGCCTTTATTAAAAGTCATGAAAGAGGACTTTCTACATGACTACCTGATGTTAATGAAGAAGTAAATGGTGCCACTTATTGGAAATTATTGCTGACACCACCAGCTGACAATGTTGTATCATCAGCATCCACATCACTTCTGTTGCCAAATATGGCTTCCTTTTCCTGTGAAATTGCTGAAATCAGCATGTCTTTATATTCAAGATTAGTCACCAAGATCTGAAGGAGGCAATGGTTGCAACTTAAAACTGAGGTTTAAGAAGAGTTGAAAGAAGAAAATTATTGTCTTTTGTCATACTGCTAAGTCTTGTGCAATTTTGGACTTGCTGTATCAGTTGGTCCATAAGGGATACACCAGATTTGTCTCCTTTTTGGACGAAGCCTCTTTTCAGCCTCCTTAGTTCCCTGCTCAACAAATTTATGATGGGAATAACCTGGTTTAGAGTAGCATTCTCTTTGCTAATCTGTCAAGTTGTTTCCTCAAAGGGAAGCAACAGCACTGTAAGATGCTCCATGAGGCCTCACTGGAGTTAATTCAGCACAGCACCATCTGCTACATTGTGCTCCGTGGTATATTCATGGACTGCCTTCTTTTGTGCGAGATGTCTCTTACACATGTAAAAAATGGAGTTCCATCTTGTTGGAACATCTTGTTTTAGTTGCTGTATTGGCAATTTTTTTTTACCCCTGGAGGTCAGCCAAAGATACTATTTGATTTTACAGTGTGCCTAAAATTGCCACAGATTTTCTTTGCTACTCCCACTAGTATTACTATACTGTTGTCACTGGAAATGAAAGATTGAATTTAGAGATTTAATGAGCATGCAAAGCACAGAATGTGAGAAAAACCACCACGTTTCAGTGTATGAACAATGTTGGCACCATTGTCTGAAACCACAAATTCAGCATTGAGTCCCAGTGACTCTAACCACTCAGAAATGTTGTCATCTTCTCTTCTAAAATATTGTCAGTGGTGTGATCGTGAGCTGCCATTCTTTGTCTTCCTTCCTGTACATTGATGTTTGTGGTGGTGTTTGAAGATGATTGTTACATCAAATGTGCTGTGATGCACATATAATCAGTGGTTTGAGAACTCATCCATATGTCTGTGGTCAGGTGCACAGTACCACTTTCACTCTCTTTAAAAGAAAAGTTCTCTCAACATATTTTCTGTATACCTATGTAGTTTGTAGGCATGAACAACAATTTCCTCTCATGCACTCCCCTAATTTCACCCTAATTTAAATACAAATGAGGTTGCTTCACTCTGTTTTGCCCTGTTGTGAAAACCTGTTTGTCTCCATGGCAACGTTCAGACCCCATTCATGCAAAGTGTCATGGGAGTTGATGATGCATATCCGCACAAGCCAGCAGAAGTTATACTCTCAGCAAGTTCTGTTACACATCTTGTGAAGTCTCTGTATTCTCTAAAAGCATTTTTTTTAACTCAGATACACTTTAAACTGCAGAAAACAGCAGGGCATGTGCTATGCCTTGAAAAGTTTCACGGCCAGCATAAGACAAGAACACAGAGACTGCAGAGGACAGCAATAGCACGAACTACATAGAAACATAGAAGTTGTCGGCAGATAAGGACCTCTTGTTCCACCTAGTTTGCCCAGTTTTCCTTGCCTACTGTGCCACCACAGACCTTACTCGATCTCCGGTCATCTCCTCCCCTTGCCTTACTACCAAAGTCCCCTAGTATCTGTCCCATGCATGTTTGAATCCCGTCACCATTTTAGCACCCACAACCTCCACTGAAAGGTTGTTCCAGGCATCTACCACTCTCTCCTTGAAGAAGTATTTCCTCACATTTCCTCTGAGCACCCCCCCAACTTCATAGCATGAACCCTTGTCCTTGAGCTTCTTTTTTCTATGGAAAATGCTACCATCCTGTACCTTATTAATATCAGTATTTGAATGTTTCTATCATACCCCTCCTTTCTCTTCTCTCCTCCAGAGAGTACATATTCAGTTATTTGAGTTTCTCTTCATAGGGCTTTTGATGCAGGCTTTGCACCATTTTGGTAGCCCTCTTTTGTACCGCCTCCACCTCATCAGGTGGTACAAAAGAGAGCTACCAGAATGGTGCAGGGCCTGCACCATTGATAATATTGTATAACTACTGCAGGTTTTAGCATTAAAACATCATAAAATTCCAGGATACCTTACATGAGTCAGGTTATGACCTTTGCAATGGAAGTTAAGCAGGTTTTCACATCATACTTAACCCTTGCAGAGCTGTGGACTGATCTATCAGTCCAGAATTCTATACGTTCTAATTCTGTTGGCAGCCTAAGGGTTAAGTACCTTAATTTAAATTTAAATCCTGATGAAATCTGGAGGGTGCAATAGAGGCAATCATTGTTCGTACCTACAAGTTCACAGGTAAACAGAATAAAAGGCTGAGGGTACTGTCCCTTTAAAAGTCAGTTTTATTTTATTTTGCATAAATTCGTACATTTTGGAATTAACCACAGTTGCTAAATATTTAAGGCTTGGTATGTTGTGATGTGGGGCAAAATATTTTAAGAAGGCTCTAAAATCCTCATTCTTCACCACAGAAAATGGCTGCAGGTCCTTTGCAATACATTTAGCTGTTAACTGATTAATTTTTAATGTTACTTAATGTGATCTACTGTAGGCAACTTTTTGTTTGAGGATCACAACAATGATCTGCTGTTTAACTCGTGCAGGGTGGCAAACACCATGGTATTACAGTGGCAGAACTGTAGCTTGTCCAAATACTTCTGTTAGTGAAGTTGAACATGTGTTTTTTTCTGCCGTCACTTGGTCTCTTCACCATCACTGTCTAGGATTATTTTCATTACAGATTTTTTTTTGCTTTGAACTGTTGCCTACCAAATGGTTTGATGCGCTCTTTGCAAATGCCTTTTTTTTTTTGTGTGTATTTTATTTATGCTCCCCCCTCTACACCCCAACCGGCCACTCATTCACAGTGCCAGCGCCTTCCCGACCGCCTTCTGACCCCTGCCATCACTACCAGCCCCAATTGCAGCCTTACTTGGAAACCCCAGCATATCCCTTTACTGGGAGGGTCCCTCTCTTCTGAGGGGGAAGGGCCTAGTGGCCAGCGGCATGTTCTCCAGGAGCTGTGGGGCTGGTTCCGGGCTGACTCTGGGGCTTCGGGTGACAGGAGCCAAGCGCGCACCATCTAGTCATTCGGGGCACGCTTTTCATATTTTTTTCTGTGTCCCACCCATACAGTTCTTGGCCTTACGTGGGCAATCTGGGGTGGGGGTGTACGGGGGGGGCATGTCTAGGCATCATGTCCCCCGAGTATGTCGCCAATCTGCTCACATGGCCCCAGGCGAAACCCACCCCCCTGCGAGGGAAGTGGATGCTTATGATACCCCTCCCTGACGGCCTCCACTCCTGGGACCCGGGCTCGGGGCATGAACCCAGGTCTCCAGCATGCCGAGTGAACCCCTTTGCTCGCTGCCACGGAGCCGGCAAAATGACTTTTTAATGATGCTGTCCCAAACTGGCCCCTCACTTTCCCCGTGTTAACTTCCTGATGACAAAATATATAGACAGCAAAACATTCATTTTTGGCATGTACTGTATATGAAAACAGCTCCACACAGCTGAGGTAGAATGTTTTGTCGTCATGCCATGAACTGCACAATTTTGGTGGCTGGTATTTCTGACCCTGATTCATGCACACTGTAGCTGTCACCAGAAGAACTAGAATGACTGTTGTTATTTTGACTGATTTTTTTCCCCACTACTGGTTAGTGGCGGTGCTTGCTGTATGTGTTTTTTCTTTTTGGGTTCAGGTACCCAGGTGGCATCCTCTAGCTCATCGGTATCACACTCTGATTCATGACCTTTGGATGAGCAAAACTCTGATACAGCATGATCTTGTACATGTACAACCTCTTCATCAGAGGTACTACTTTCAGATGAAGGAGCAGGATATGCGTGAGTGGCATTTCATGGAGTGCCATGTCTAGTGGCATTAGACAGTGCCTTTTTCTTAATCGTTGACTTTCTAGGTCTGTTTTCATATTTTATCTGATTTTTCTGGCAATGCCGACAGTGCTGCACTACTTTTATCAGATGATTCTGCAACATTCTTTCCTTTTCCTGGTTCTGTTGTTTCATTTTTGTCAACTGTATTAATTATATCTGCAGCAGTAAATTTTCCTTTTTTTTTTCTGAATTTAGGGAATATTTTTACATTTACTAATTTCAGCTGTAGTGCTGGTGGTGGCCTTGTGTTCCATAACAGATTCTGAATCCATTTTTATGGGTCCAACTTAATAATTAGCAGAAGCTCAGACACAGAGATGGGGAACACAAAGTCTGAGATGTGATGCAGAGATAGGGAGCACAACAAAAGAACACAAAAAGTCGTGAACTCCCCAGAATCAGTGAGGAACTATGACCTAGTAGCCGCTTGGCTGCAAAGACAGTGAACACAGAATCTGAGACATGACACAGAGGTAGAGAACACAACACAAGAGCACAAAAAAGTCAGGAACTTCCCAGAATTAGTGAGGTACTATGACCTAGCAGTAGTTCAGGTGCAGAGATGGGGAACACAGAATCTGAGACATAACACCCTTCTCAAAATCAGTGAGGTACAATGACCTTGTAGCATTTTCCAGTGCAGAGATGGGGAACACAGAGTCTGAGGTGTGTAGACCCCCCCCCCCAGAATCGGTGTGGTACTGTGACCTAGTAGCAATTCAGGCACAGTGATGTGGAACACAGAGTCTGGGACATGAAGCCCCCCTCAAAATCAGTGATGCAGTATGACCTGGTAGTAGTTTGGATGCATAGATGGGGAACACAGAGTCTGAGACATGACTCTCTCCCTCAAAATCAGTGAGGCACTATGGCCTGGTAGTACTTTCAACACAGAGATGGGGAACACAGAGTCTGAGATGTGAAGCCCCACCCCTCACAATCAGAGAGGTACTATGACCTAGTAGTAGTTCAGGCACAGAGATGGGGAACACAGAATTGGGGACATGAAGCCCTCCCCAAAATCAGTGAGGCACTGTGACCTAGTAGTAATTCAGACATAGAGATATGTGGAGCACATGGTCTGAGACATAACACTCTTCCTCAAAATCAGTGAGGCACTATGGCCTAGTAGTACTTTGAACACAGAGGTGGGGAACACAGAGTCTGAGATGTGAAGCCCCACCCCTCACAATCAGAGAGGTACTATGACCTAGTAATAGTTCAGATGCAGAGATGGGGAACACAGAGTCTGAGATGTGACAACCTCCCTCAAAACAAGTGAAGTACTATAACTTACTAGTAGTTTGGATGGATAGATGGGGAATACAGAGTCTGAGACATGACACCCACCCTCAAAGTCAGTGAAACAGTATGGCCTAGTAGCAGTTTGGATGCAGAGATGGGGAACACAGAGTCTGAGATGTGAACCTCCCCCTCAAAATCAGTGAAGTACTATGACCTAGTAATAGTTCAGGCAAAGAAATGGGGAGCACAGACTTTGAGACGTGACACTTTCCCTCAAAATCAGTGAGGCACTATGGCATAGTAGTAGTTCAGGCACAGAGATGGGGAACACAGAATCGGGGACATGAAGCCCTCCCCAAAATTAGTGAGGCACTGTGACCTAGTAGTAATTCAGACACAGAGATGTGGAGCACACAGTCTGAGACATAACGCTCTCCCACAAAATCAGTAAGGCACTATAGCCTAGTAGTAATTTTGATGCAGAGATGTGGAACAGAGTCTGAGATATGACAGCCTCCCTCAAAATCAGTGAGACGCTGTGTCCTAGTAGTAGTTCAGACAAAGAGATGGGGAACACAGGGTCTGAGATGTGAAGCCCCTCTCAAAATCACTGAGGTACTATGACCTAGTAGTAGCTCAGACATAGAGAAGGCAGGGAACACAAGAAGTTGTGATTTGAACTCCCCAGAATCAGTGAGCCACTATGCCAGGTAGTTCAGCCGAGAGATTGGGAACACGCTAACACAGACTCTGAGTGAAGCCTTGGCAGGCAGTAGCTGCTCTTTAATGCGGCATCAATGGCTGAAAACCCTGACTTCAGTCAGAGTCCTCCTATCCTGTCTGCTCCCCTTCTTAGTTCTTATTTTCTTAATAACCATTTTTTTTTATTATTTTTTAAATATTTTTCCAAAAAGAAAAATAATTATTTTAAAGTTGTTGAATGTTAATGATATACTTAACTAATGTCTTTCACTATAACAATTGTTTTTTCAGTTGCTGCTGGATGACTTAGAACGCCGCCTGCTTCATGGCACTGCAAATTGCATGTGGCAGGCCATGCTTTTTTAAGTGCTCCTCCATTTTTTAAACCCCTTCCTGCACCAATTTACTTTTCGTATAACTAAGAAAACATTTTTTCTTTAGTAAACAATTTTTTTAAGAAAGTGTGGTTGTCTTTCTGCTGTTCTTGAACTCGGTCTCTCTTTCTTTCTCATGTGAGTGACTAATGTTTGACATTGCCTCCTTTAGCTGCAAAGCACCAAATGAGCTGTATACACTGTTCCTACAAATGCCATGTGGTTGGTGATACACAGGATTGGCAAGGACAACAGTCAATCAAACAAGAAAGACCCTAATTGGCTAGCTCCCTTCAGTGTCCCAGAATCATGAGTGTTGCTTTTCATACAGATTGTTGGTCATGAGGGTCTGAGGGTATTCAGTAACACACTGAAAAAAATGTTATTTTTTTTATTTGTTGGTACTCTGCCCTGATCTCCTCATTCAGTGATTCACTACTGCAGTACTGGTGAGTGTTATTTATATTTAGTTCACCACTAGACATGTCTCTGTCCCCCTCCCCCCACCATGTGCCATGCGCAGTACTGTTTTAATTCTCTCAGCACAGTCACTTACTGTGTGATTTTTTTTTTTTGTCTCCTCTCCTGCAGGCTGCCGCTGTGTGGCTTCATTGCCCCCTGTAACAGTGTGGCACAGACATCCATGGAGCAGACTGCTGCCCATAATCCACCTTATCTTTCCCTGTGCCAGTTCTCTCTCTTCCATGCCATTAACTCGGACCAGACTGCACTTCTAAACCAGGCCGACTCAACAACTCAGGTTGAGCCATGAAAGGCTCACTATTCTCGAACCAAGTCAAGTTGTCTAGGCCCGGGAAGTTTTATGAGTGCCACTGAGCCAGTCTGCCCACCCTTAACTTATTCTAGTATCTGAAGGATACTTTTTCAGGTTTAACTGGTACTGGTTGGGGGGAGACTGAGTCTACAGTATTTGCAGGTGCAGAAAATGTGTAGAGAAGACCAACTCTGTGATTCATGATTCTTGTTCAGAAATGGCAAGTGTTTTTGTTCTTTGTTATACTGTGCATAGTGACCACTATACCATAAAAGGAAGATAAATATTTAGCGTCATCTTTCTCTCTGCACACAGCTTCACTACATAACAAGTCTGCACTCCCAGAGGAGACTGGCATTTTTTTTATATTAATGTTAAACATGCATCTGTATTCTTGTATTTATACATTTCTGGAGTCAATTCAAGTAACCAATGCCAAGATTTACATGCACAGAGAACCAGCATAGCTCCTCACATACAAGGGTTATAAAAATTGGATGGTTTGTAAAATATTAAAATAGACACCAAAATGTCTCTACACCACCAAGGGGTTCACCTCTTGCATGCTTAGGGTACAAGAACTGCAAAAACTCTGTCTGCCGTTCTTGTATCCAAAGAATATGTTGGACAACAGTAGTGACAAGTGAAGACACCTTGGTGACTGTATTTACATACATTATAGGTTGCAGTTGTAGACAACAATGCAGAGAGTCTAAACGGTGTCTTACTTGCACTGAGACAGTGGTTCCAGAGAATTACAGACTGGTTAGCAGAACTTCCATTATCAGAAGCTCTTTAAGACTATAATTAAGGAGCAGCTGGTTGACTTCCTGGAGTCATATGGACTCCAGGACAGCAAGCAACATGGCTTTGTGAAGGTGAAGTCCTATCAGATGAACTTCGTTGATTTCTTTAATGCCTTGACACAAGTGTTGGAGAAAGGCCAAGTGCAGGATGTCCTGTGCTTTGACTTCAGCAAGCCCTTACTAAAGGCTGGGTTTTAAATTATTGTTGGACGCATGTATATATATAGTATCTTTCTAAGTAGATAAGCTGTGATGAATAAAAGCTGAGTGTATGTATATGGGACCCCTCTGAAAATGAGCAAAGCTCAATGGAATGCCGGGCTGCCAGCGCAGCAGTAGCACTACCACTACTGCTTGCCATGCCTGCAACCTGGGTTCGGTAGCAAGCCTGGGTTGCTGGAGGGTCAGCCGGGGAGAAGGATTGAATGCCCTCAGGGCTGCCCTCCTTCTCTGAGGAGGGTGGGTGGCAGGCCTTGCTGCTATACCACCACCTGGGTGACCACAGGTGAAGGTGCAGTCAAGGATGCAGCAGCACAGGGGCAGATGTTGGCCGAGAGCCTGAAGTGAAGGCACATCTCTGCGCGTGCCTTCATCTCATTGGCTCTCCTCGCGTGCTGGCGCTTGCAAGGGGTGGGGCCAAGAAAACAGGAAAATGCCCCACCTCTGCACCAGGAGATGGGCCTTGGCACTGGTGACCGTGGGGGCTCTGCAGAGCAGCTGTGGGTGTTTACTTCCCACTGAGGTTTGGAGGGGATTGGGAAAGCACCTCCACCCCACTGAGGGAGTCATGCAGGGGCTTTAGAAGGATTCCGGAAAGCAGAGCAGTCCATGGGGGCTTAGCATCTGCTATCCTCCCAGCACTGCCTGTGATGATGCAATTGAGAACCCTGAGGAAAGGGACAGATGTGGAGAGTGAAGGGGTGTAAAAATAGTAAGTAAAAAAAAAGCCTAATGGAGTAATTTCCCCTTTCATGGTCTTTGAATAAAATATACTAGTACTACTACTACTACATCCTTATGATATCATATATATCCATGTCCTATCCTTCTTTGGACCTCTCCGTATCTCACATTTAAATTAATCCACTGCTGCTTTCATTTCCTTCCTCTGAGTTATCTCTTAGTTCTCCCATGACTACATACTTGGACCTTTACCATAGCTGATCAGGGTTATTTTAATCTCTGTTCTATGACAAATTCGTCTACTGACTGCACATTATCTACCTCCACAGCCTTTATCACCTGTAACCATCCTTAGGCACTTATCTTGCAGTTCCTTCTATTTATTGTTGACTGTATAACCAACTACTGTACTGTACCTTGTAACTGCTCTTTATGTGTAACATTTCTGGGCATGAAGTCATAATGTTGTAAGACATTATGCTGCATGCATATATCGCGCTGCCAAAACAGAGTGATATATTACATACAGCATAAGTCTATGTTTATGTAGGGGGCTCTGCCCCTCACACTCCCTGTTACAGGGGGCTGCACCCTCCAAAACCTCCAAACTAAAATATCTAACTCCAGGGTGGGGGAGTGTTTCAGTAAATATTGCACAAAGTGCGAAAAAAGGAAATATTTCATGCATCTGGGACCGGGAATCAAACCTGGTCCCAAATGCTCTGCCTGCTTCCATCCCTGACAGTTCCTCATCCCTTCGAGCCATGGCAGCTACTTGGCGGAATCCTGTCCCAACAGAGGTAATATCCTCTGCCTCCGACAGTGAGAGGGTGCAGTACTGCACACAGAACCATTCATGGTATTGCACCCTCTCGCTGTCCTATACTGCGCTGTTGCAGTTTCGGGGTTTTGTCGTACGCTATTAAGCGCACAGCATTTTGACCCGGTAGGACATTTCTGTAATGATGTGAAACCTGTGTAAAAGAGTCCCTGACTCAAAGGTGTTGTAATTCTGAGATATAAATAAAATACATGTGACTGGGTGATGGGTATTTGTTGAGGCATGCATGTATGTTCATTAGTAACTCCCTTCAGAAGAGACAGTGAGCCTTGAGGAACTAGGAGCTTTTGTGGTTCGCCTGTGTGTGTGCACTTTAATAAATGGCACTTATATTTTCCAATTCATATGTTGCGCTGGTTTTCTTTTGGATTGATGAATATATAGAAACCCTGTCAAAAGCTAAAATGATGCAATGGTACCTAGCTGCTCACCACTAGGGGCATTTTCTCAAACATTGCTCTATTTACTGATTCTCAATACTAACAAAAACCCATGCTGAAAGAGCCAGTATATAAGATTTTAGGAATTTGGCAGAACTCTTAAAACCTCCAAAATCCACAAAAGCAGCTGTGAGATAAATGAAAACTTGTAGACTTGCTTACATCTCACATGTGGAACAATGACATTCAAAACCAGAGATCCCACGTTCGAACCCCGCCACCTGCACTGGCTCACAGTATGCTCTTGAGTAAGATACTTGACCTTCCTGGACTCCAGTTCCCTCAACTCTAAACCTGGGTAGATGCAGGACGTCCCAGCTTAGAATGACATGTTGCATCACAGGTGGGCTATCCTGTGAGAATCAACTATAGAATCTCTTATAGTAAAATGCTGCATTATTAATCACACTGTCTGTCTTGGACCTGTGGCATACAGTTTTGCTTGACATGTTACAGTTCTGTTGTATGGCGTAGGCATTAACATCATATTACTGTTATAATGAAACCGTCTATAAGTAAATCACTGCACAAAGTGATATTGCCAGTGTGTAAGGCTGGAGTACTGTGCCATTTCTGGATACTACGCTACAAGATGGACATTCTGGAATGGTTAAAGATTCGGAGGATAGTACTAAAGATAATTAGGGCATAAAATAGCCATAGGCTGAACAGAGACTACAGTAGCAGATTATCTACTCTGTGAAGACAAAATGAATGGGTGGGGTATCAGATAACAGTCAGACGTTTAAAAAGAGTTCCTACTCCAGTGCCATGCCCATCATTGAAAAAATGAAATATTTTGATACAGTGTCGTGCTGTTCCCCATCAGAAACAAGTGGCAGCACCATCCTAATACTGTACATCTGCACTATGAATCTAGCATGTGCATTCAACAGGTAACCTCAGAGGAAGAGATTTTTAAAAGTTGTGAGTGGCAAAAAGCTTTAATGATGTGAGTCATTGATTACCAAAGTAGTTATAAAAGCAGTTTTAAAAATGTCTGTGAAAACTAAAAATACATCACGGATGAATCTAAGGATGTCAGAAATACAATTTTGCTAAAAGCAACTATATGGTGACATTTTTTGATGACTAACAAATACTGCTGCTTTAAGCCATAATTTAAAATCGGAGTGATGTAGTGACAGTTCGGCAGTGACAGTCACTGTGCAGAACTGCATTTGGTGTTTCATATTTCATACTGTAGCTTCAGATTGAGGAGAATATTAGTAATTAGCAGCTTTTTGAAAGTGGGGGCATATTATGCACCAAATATAGGTGGTGGGAAGTTTGCTCCAAATGCAAAAATAACTACTTGGTATTCAAACTGGCTTCAATTAAGTATTCCACTGAATACGATTAGTTGGGGTAGGCTACTATTCAAGCAGAAAATGAATATGAAGCGAATATTCGGACCATCTGTATTACACACACACGCGCACACTGTAGAAGTGTTCAGAAGAAAAGAAAGACCCAGACTTAAGTGAAGAATGTAGTAGCCACAAGGTATTTCCAATTAAAAACACTGCAGACTTAAGTTTCTAGTAGATAATGTCAAAAGAAAAATTGTGTTGAAGCAGGCTGTTGTGAGCCCAAAAATATAACACTGTAACAAGAGACATGTTTATATTTTTTTAATGAAAATTGATTCCAATCTGCATGTTTTCACAGGATATCTTAAATTTTATAGAAAAATGCAAGAGTTAAAATTCAAGATGTCAAAGTTTGCTGTTATGTTTGGTGACCAAGTAGCCACTAGACCAAAGTTTTCAGGTGCCAAAACTTTGGTGGTGACCATTTACTGCAAATGTACAGGAAAGACACACATACCACACTCAGCTAATGCCTAGGTAAAAACACACTGTATATACTCCTTTTGCATATAATTATAAACCTCACGGAATGTTCAGTGTGGAATTCCACATTATGATTGGTCCACTGGTGGTCTTTATTCCACTGGTAATGGACCACCGGTATAAACAGAATGTGGGTCCCACTGCACGTGCACAGTGCTACATCTGTTTTTAAATAAACATAAGGCTTTCTTGGCTTCATTTTAACTTAAAAAACAGTTGTGAGGTATATAATAGCTATAATGCTGTCCGTATCAGGCCTTACAAGTCAGATATGCCCTGGAATATTAAGTACCCGCTACCTGCCTTCAGCATCTTCTGACAGATCCTCTCTCCATCAGCCCCTATTGCTTAAAAAATCCTGTATTTCTGTGCTAGCTGCTGTCCTCTGCTTTCCTTGTAATGGTATTAGCTTGTATCTTGAATTGTGTAACCAGAACAAAATGCTGTTTGTTAACCTGAAACTGTAATCATGAAATGCCTTTCAAGAGTTGTAACTAAAGACCCCCCCCCACCCCAAAAAAACAGAAACAAGAGAACACATCTTATGGGGATATCTAGCAATCCTGATGGTATCAAATGTTAAGTAAATAAACTTTAAATACATAAAAATAATTAATGGCAACTTGACCAGTTAAACATATTTTTAATGGCCACAAATGATTTTTACGTAACCACTGGCTATCTGACCACTGGAATTTTGGTGCACTGGAAAGGTTTTACATTAAAAAAAACTAAGGCAGACACTTTAATCTGTTTGCATAGTTTTCTGTATTACAGTGAAGCTATGTATTCTAACAAATATCCAAAATATAAAAAGTCCACTTTTAGAAAAGTTTTATAAATTGGTTACATCCGTACAGAGACTGGGTGCATGAGGCACCAGTTTCTGTAGGTTAGAACACATTCCAGGAGGAACTGATATTGTCAGGTATCAACACACTTGTGCTGGGCTGTTCCCCTTATGTCTTAAACCACTGGAGTTGTTCTGATATAACACTGGTGAGTGCTGTTAGGATTATCAAAAATCAATACATCATCCCTAGTCCACTACAATGCAGAAAATGCCCATGACTTATCTCTCATTCTGCATACAGATGGCATCTCGTCCTGTCAGCTGTTTGTCAACATTCTTATGCCCACTACTACACTCAGCCACCCACTTTTGCTGCTTCAGTTGGCCATTGGGTATCGCTGTTTCAGTCTGCCACCCACTCCCACTGTTTCATTTAACTGTCTGCTCCTGCTATCCATACCGTTTCACTCAGCCAGCCTTCACACAGTGGTTCACCCAGTTGCCCATACCCTCTGTTTCAATCAGCTTGCTTGTACCAAGTGATTCACTCAGCTGTCTACTCCCACTGTTTCAGTCAGCCTGCCTGCACCCAGAGGTTCACCTAGATGCCCACACCCACTGTTTCAATCAGCCCTCCTGCACCTAATGGTTCACACAGCAGCCCACTCCCACTGTTTCAGTCAGCCTGCCTGCATCCAGTGGTTCACTTAGCTGCCCACTCCCACTGTTTCAATCAGCCACCTGCACCAGTGGCTCACTTAGCTGCCCACTCCCACTGTTTCAGTCAGCCCTACTGCATCTAGTGGTTCACACAGCTGCCCACTCCCACTGTTTCAGTAAGCCCACCTGCACTCAGTGGATCACACAGCTGCCCACTTGCACTGTTTCAGTCAGCCCGCCTGTACCTAGTGGTTCACACAGCTGCCCACTCCCATTGTTTCAGTCAGCCCGCCTGTACCTAGTGGTTCACACAGCTGCCCACTTCCACTGTTTCAGTCAGACCACAAGCACCCAGTGGTTCACTCAGTTGCCCACACCCACTGCTTCACTCAACCCTTTACATAACTCTGCTGATGTGTTCTCGAAGTGGGGTGGGATCAGGTTCATGGAACACCACTCCCACTGCCACCATGCCTTCTTTTGTACCTCCAAAAGAGATTAGTGACAGACTGTTTCTATATATGTCATTGGTAAATGCAGTAGAAAAATGTCACATAGCACAAATAGACCCCTCCCCAGTGACAGTGTTCCTTTCACGGTAAAGTCAATTTCATGGGAAGATACCATACATATACAAACCTAGATTTTCATTATGTGTGGTAAAAAAAGGTTTAAATATATAAAAACAGACACATGCAAATCTGAAATCATCAGTTCTCTATTTAACAAAATGCCTATCAAAAAAGAAATCTTCATATTCTTGAAAGAGTAGGGCTACAGTATGATCCAGAATGTATAATTAGCAGCAGATCATTCCCTCCTACCGTTTGCTCACATGAGTTAATCCTTTCTGGCCTTCTGATTTCGGAATTCTGTATAGTGCGCACTTTTCTTGTCCTCTGCAGTACTGTATGTGCATGTGTCACTTTCTCGTTCTTTCTATCTGCCTCCCTCACTGCAATATCAATGAAAACAAAGTTTAGTAAAACAGAAGTTTATTGCGATTTCCTTACCTACATGGCAGACCCAGAGCCTGAAAAGCAGATTTCTAAGCAGTAAATGAAATAAAACTTGATGGTTCTTTGGGTGCAGAATTCCAAAAAATGAGATGGATTGTAAGGAAAACAACAGATATACAGTAGTTTTAAAAAACAGATTTTTTTAGTGGGAGAAGGAATACAGTACACTAAACTAGAAAAAGGTATGGTTCTCCTTCACTGGAAAACCATTAACATCTCCATAGCCATAAGCCTATTTTGTTAAAGGTTTAAACATGGCACTTATAGCAGTTGTTCCACTGTAGCTGCATCACTGTGAATGTGCCAAAATGTTTGCGGGTGATTTTTAAATATTTTGATACATTTTTCACTTTATGGTAGACAAATGACGTGTGTGCCATATTTTTGACTCATGCATCATTTTTGATGCACTGGTTGTGGCTCTTGTGACGTAAAGTTAGGCCACAGTTTATGTGGCTTAACAGTCATGTTGCAAGTAGTGCAGTAGAGCAAAATCAGGCCACAATCCTTTGCAAATCCAGGCCATAGTCTTCTACAATGTGTCAAAAGTAATAAAAGTAACTGTTTTAAATGTATTTGAACCACATTTTTCATTCTTACTTGGAAAATCTTACATTATAATTTGGGGCTTTAACCTGGGGGCCCATGATACACTGGATGAATAAATATTTTAAAGAAATATTGAAAAACGTTTTTTATCTGGAGTGGCTATTTCTTTCTTATTCTTTGAGCTATGCATGTTAACACCTGAAGTGTGCCTTCTGGCATGGTGCTGTGTCATTAACAGAGGCTGTGAGCACAGGCACTGCCACCTTGGTCATTCTGTCACCCACTAAACCTCTACCGTTGACCTGAGTATGGGCCACAGCACCCATATTCATCAAAGGCCTCTTCTGGCCCTCCTGGTGGTCCAATATCTGCCACCCTAGAACCCAGACCAAATACTGTTCCTGGTGGAAACCCCCTCTCACTTGTCCTGTTCCCCTGGGAGCTGTTTCTTTTCTTTATTTATTCTTTATGACCCAGGACGGACGCCATCTGTGGCATCTTCCCAGCTCATACCCCAGTTTCTCTAGTGCTTATCTCCACTTTTAAACCCATGGCTTACCACCCTTCCCCCCTCCCGATGTGCATCCCCCTAACCTGGCTGGGACTGGGAAAATATTTGGTCCCTCTATATATGGAGACCTTCAGGGTAGGGGAGCGGTTAGTCACTGGAGCCCAGGCTGAGGGTGACCTCTCATCCTGTCATGCAGGGGTGTTTTTCCTTGTTCTTCCCCTTCCCTTCCCAAATGGAGTCCAGCCTGCTAGGGGCATCAGCTGCATACATGTTGCTGTGTGACACTCAGCCAGCCTCTGCTCTTCCCTCTGATGTGTCTCCTGCTGCACTACCTCCTATAGTCACCCCAGTAGAAGTGTGGCAGTGGGGACTGCAGCCCTCCCTCCCAGAAGAAGGAGAGCATCCTTTGGGATGCTTCATCCTTCCAGCTTTGCTGACTCTCTGATGGTTCAGGTTATCTCCCAAACCCAAGTCACTGGTGTCGTGAATGGCAGCACTGCCACTGTGCCAATGGGTTGGCTCCCTGAGAGCTGTTCCCATTTTGTAAAGATCCCTCTCCTCTGCTAGGGTAAGGGCTTGCATTTCCAGTTGTGTATTGCTCTACTGCCTGATAAGGGTAAAATGTCAAAGTGTTATTTCTCTGGCTGCATGGTAGGTACTTGAGCGGCAAGTCCAAGTCTGCACTTTAAAGAGCTGCTGACACCTCAAAGAAAACTTTGAAAAACATAATAATTAGGTATAACTCAGCTTACATTCTGCATATATTCTATAGATTTCTCCTTCTCTTTACTTATTATTGAGGAAATTTCCAATAATACATGATCTATCTTCATTAGAGTTCATCTGACTCTATAGCTTACTCCCTACTTCAAGTCATAATCCTCTGTTGTGACATAAGTCTATTGCCATGGGAGTAACTGTGATGTCACAAACAATGCATTATAACCTCAGGAAGGGAGAAAGCAAAAGAAATAGATGAACTCTTCAGGAGCAAAGCTCCTGTTTTCATGCAAATGACCTCAGTAATAAATAATTGGGAGGAGAAATACAGAAGTAATGTAAAACACAAGTTAAACTGTATCTAAATAGCATGGTTTGTTAAAGTTCTCCTGATGGTGTCAGCTGCTCTTTAAGGGTTTAAAAGTTCTACACAACCATGTTACCTCTGCAGTATAGAAGGTTTAAGTGTTTTGTAGTTCCTTGTGTGTGTGACTGTGAACTGTTGTAGCATAATAAACTCTTTTCAAAAAGAATGTTCGCTGGTGTGACCACACTGGAATACTGCAAAAGGTGCTGGAGTCAACACCTGAGGAAAGACCGCAACAAGGTGGAGGGAGTACAGTGTAGGCAACCAAGATGGTCCACAGACTAGGAGATAAGACATATGAGGAGAGGCAGTAGGACCTGAACATGTACAGCCTTGTACAGTATGAAGAAGGAAAAGGGTGACATGATCAAAACATATAAGTACCTGCCTGGGATAAATTGGGTCGATACCAAGGTGCTTTTCTCCTTGAGCTCAAATGTACAGCAGGGATTAGAGGGAACTTAACAGAAACTTGCAGTGGGAAGATTCAAAAGGTACATGCACAAACAGTTTTTCACTGCAAGAGTGGTAGACAAGTGGACCAAGCTACCGGCCAAATCAGTGAGCAACTTCAAACAGGGGTTGTGCAGGCATATGAGATAAATTAAAAAAGAGATGGCAGAAACAAATGAGGGAGGGCACTAAGGCCAATGCAGAGTAATTAGGTTGCGTAGGCAGACTGCAAGGGCCGACAGGCCTTTTTCTGCTGTCATTGTCTGTATACTTATGTACAGTATCTGTGTTTCTATTCTAATGTCAGAAAACATCCTGTGCTAGTGAGGAAAACAAGTTAATGAAGGGACCTGTTAAGAAATTGGTTGCTAAGACCTAGGCAGATCTTTCAGGGGTTGTAATTTGGTAGTAGTCACTAATAAAAAGGCTCTTTACAGAAAGTTCTGGACTATTTGCACTTTGGGGCAGTAAAAAGGCTATATCATTAAGCGGTCAGATAAGGAGGAGGAGGACTGTGGGGCATCAACCCTCAAGGAGAGGGGGTTTAGGCTTGGAACGCAGTCCAGAAGAGGATCCCTGGACTCACTGAAAATTTCCAGCTGGATAGAATGTGAGATGAACTTCCCCAGTCAAGACTAAAATGAACATACTCTGCTATGTTGACAGGAAGGTACGATGGTACATACCTGGTCACCCACGGTGTTATGAGACCAGGGCACAAAAGAGAAGTTCCCACTAGGGCTTCAAGCTAAACATCAATGCAAGTAGCAGGATGAGCTGAGGAGGCCTGGATCTAGGGACTTAGGTGGGTGGACCCTAAAGCCACATGGTCTTTGGGCCTGGGGCACACTGGTTTTGTGCCATGGCAATTAAGTACAGTGCTTATCAAGATAAAATATAACAGCTGAAAAGGACTGAGTTAAAAAGTAACAGCATTATGAATATTAAGTAATCTTTGTATGTGACTATCAACTGCATTTTGAAAGTAATCACATGGACAAGTAATGTAGTCTATGGACTGCATACTCAAATATATGGCACTCATTGCCTTGAGTCTATGTATTTCTCCTGTGAAAAACAGTAAAGAATGATGCGTGCTGCCGGCCTGGTGGCTCTGAAGGTTGAGCCGCTGGATGCCACATCTCGCTCCACGCTGGTGACCTGGGCTCGGAAACGGACTCGGGTTGCTTGAGGGTTGGTCAGGGTAGGAAGGATTGGGTGCCTGGAGGACTGCTCACCTTCTTTGGGGAGGGAGGGAGGATTGCGCTGTGCTCTGCTGACTGACATCCAAAGGTAGCTGGGTGTCAGCATAGATGCACAGACATGCAAGGAGCATCCAGGGCGATTGGTTGCCTCTGTGGAGGTGGAGACAGCCTCCCCACCCATTGCATGACCATAGAGTACAGGAGAAAATGGAGGAAAATCACGATCCGGCTGGACCCATGATGGCCCAGTCACTCCTGTGGGGTCACTCTCAATTCTGGATTACTGCTTGGGGGGGAGCACACCGGCACTCCTCACCCTGACCCGGTCGTGGGGGGGGGGAATCTGTAGGGGAACTCCAGGGGTGGCCGAGCAGAGTGATCATGGGCCATAGAATGTACCCCTCCAAGGAAGGGGTCATAGCCCCAGTCGGGTCCAAGGAGGTGCAGAAAAATGTTCAAATAAAAAAAAAAAAGAATTACGTGTGCACTATGACATGCTCTCAGTGTACTCTTTTAGTGCAATGTGACTGTGGTGTGTAAGCTCTAGTTAGTTCCTGGTTGCCCCATTCCTAAAACATTCTACATTTTTCGTGGCTGGGAACAGCATTTGTAACCCAAGGGACCTACCCAACTGGAGGCAACACATTATGTTGACTGTTTGTCCCTTTGTGCCTTCAGGCATTAAAGAACTAAAGTCAGCCCTCTTGGCATGGTGGGGAGGGGGACATCTACCCTGATAGCCCCAGGGTCTGTACACATTGCTGTGTCCCCAACCAGCTCCTTGGTTCCTTGTCACACTTGAGTGACACACCAGTTGCCTGCCTGTAGGGTTGTCATGCCAGGAAAATTTCAGGGGAGTGAGACACACAATTAAAAATTGGTCGACTCTAACTTGCACTTTTACAACCTTCTTTGGTCTAAAAAGCACTACTTGGAATAGAATGTGCCCTCAGAGTCCATGGGCATGATGGCAGTGCCTGCCTGTAACTGTTCTATAGGCAAGGGTGCTGTTAAAGTTGTAACTGCAAAAGAGAAAGCTGCCATGCTTTGAGAATTTGCATGGTGACTACCTCCTCCTCTTCCGTGGTCCCCTTTTATCATAGCTCAGGGGGCTGCAAGCCAGGGAGCAGCACAAAAGAGCAGTGTGAGCACTTTAACTCAGGTTCCTTGTGACTGAGTCTCAGGCTCAACATCTTTTTACAAGTTTAAAACAAATTTCAGAAGAATGTATCTTAAGAAAAAAAATCAAAACATACAAAATAAGAAATCAAATCAAGACACCATACAAGAACAACTGTGATTATAGCAACTTATATCAAGTCATGCAAAAGTTAAAATATGTTAACATTAATGTTGACTGCAATGGCTTATGGGAACTCCCCCCAACCCCCGTTTCCCACATAGCACATTTTCCCCAGATGGAGTAATAGTGCTTGAAAGGGCACATATTGTATTTAGCTTTCAAAATAAATGTAGGAATTGAGGGGTTCATCATTTGAGGTTTGGGAGATAAGGGGGCCCAACTGGCATTTGGACAGGGCCTGAATGGGAAGTAATCAAGGATGTGTTGGTGAGATGTGGGGCCTTAATGGTTCTAAATGCCACATCCAAGCCACCAGTGTGAGGCTGCATGTGGCTAAGAAGCTACAGTATCTAATGGCGCAACTGCCAGTGGAATCACTTCAAACAAAGCTAAGAACTGTGTAGGGAACAGAAGGCCTGAAATCTAAAATTTCAAGTTATAAGCATTTTACATTTATTACAATGACTTTCTGGACCCCCTTTAATAAATAAATTACATATTTTCCACAAATATCATACATTGCTAGAAAGTCAGCTGATAAGCTTCAAAGCAGTGTAGGAGTTTAGAGGGCTTACATATTGAGTCTGGAAGCAAAGGGGGTGCAAAGGGACTTGAACGGGGCTCAGAATGGGAATTATCAGTCACAGTGGCAAAATACAAGGCCTTGTCAGGACCAAACGCCAGGTCCAACACACCAATATGGCACATTTCTAAAAAGTTATCTAATAGGGCTAGTCCCAGCAGTAGTCACTTTGCACGTGGGTGGGATCACGTGCGGTCTAGGGGCAGCGATAAAATCGAAGTTAACTGCAATGGATTCTGGACCCCCTTTTGCTGCCTAAATAACATATTTTCTCCAAATATAATGCACTGTTAGAAAGAATAGATAATTAGCCTTAATGGGGAACAGTCACAGAAAGGGACCCACACTGAAGTGTGGGGCTCGTCCCAATTTGTACTTTGTGTGCAAACACATTTTGGGTTTACTGAAAGTTTACTGTAGTATAGTAGATTATATTACACTAATTTTGCCTAGTTTTACACTACATCTTTTACTACAACTCACAGAATCCCCTGTAGCTGACATAAGAGCAGTAGACAGCAGTTGGAGATTCAGTAGCCTGTATTGCATGTTAGAGTTTTAATAGTCTCTGGCTGGATGTTTTGTAGGGGCTAAGTGGAGTCCTCTGTGACTATACACAGCCCAGGGAGGACAGCTGGATCAGAAAAAAAAAGATCAGAGCTTATACAAACTCTAACATGCACTGCAGGCTATTGAATCTTCTTGCTGCAACCTACTGCTCTGATGTCAGTTTCAGGGGATTCTGGGATTTGTATTAAAAGATGTCAGTGAAGAACTAAGCAAAGTTAGTTTGATATAATTACCATATTACAGTAAACAGTAAGTAAACCAAAACGCTTTTACACATAAAGTGCACACTGGGACCAGTCCCACACTTGAGTGTGAAGCCCTTGGTGGTGACTGTTCCCCTTTAAGACAATACAGGGTTTCAGGGGTTCATAATTTAGAATCTGGAAGATAAGGGGGCTCAAAGGAAACTTGGACAAGGCCTGGAATGAAAATAATTGGACAAGATGGTGAGATCCAGGGCTATAACAATGCTAAATATCAAGGGCACTGTATTCAAAACTTTGCCAAGTGGGCAAACAGAGTCCATGCACTTTGCATGCTTGTGCTATATTCAAAAGCCCTATTAGCACAGGCAAACTGGAATAGCACCGTGCAAAATGATAATGTATGCAGTGGGCAAAGAAAGAGGGCGTGTACATGAATACAGGCGCTATCCTATGTTTAGCACGTTAGCACCGCATGAAGTGAGTTTGCATGGCACATAGTGCAGTGCAAGTTACCGCCTGGAAAAGGTTGTCTTAAGTCTGGTAAAAACAAGGATGGGGGACATGGACACGGCAGCGACAGGCAACAGGGCCGTATGCAACAACAGCAGCATGGTGCACCAGATGACTGTAGTCACTGGGCAGGAAGAGAAGGCAGAAGGCCACCCTGGGCCACTCCTTATGTCAAGGAAGAGATATGCTCTTTGATATGTATTTGAGGAGGCAGTATAGCGCAGTGGTTTAAGGCTCTGAGCTGCAAACCTGGAGACCTGGGTTTGAATCCCACAGACCCCACTTGCATACCGTGTGACCCTGAGCAAGTCACTTAGCTTCCTTGTGCTCCCAGGTCACACATGTAAACAAGCTTTCAGCTTAGGGTGTCTCTCCTGGTAAAAAAAAATCCTGCAAACTGATGGTACTGGCTATGAGTCACAGCGCAACACCCTGGCAGTGCCCAGGACACCTTCATCTGGCACCAGTCCTAACTCTGCCATGCAGTTGAGGATGGTCTAGTACCCAGTGGACACCCTGTCAGTGAGTACATGCAGCACACACCCCTAATCCCTCCATAGAAAGTACACCAGCACAATACAGCACACACACATGCTGCAGTGAGGGGAGGGAGGGTGGTGAGGGGAGTGTGTACAGGTGCCCCAAATGCACCACATACAGTAGTAGGTGGTGTCAGATGGTTGGGGTCATCCACACAGTACACATGTTCCAGTAACAGGAATGCCCCTGACATCATTGGGCCAGTATGATGGTATGTGCTTGCACCCCCCAGGCATATATTGCACACCTGTACATTCACTCCTTCACACATGGCTGGCTATGTGTGTGGTAATGTAAGAATCCCATGCCATTGGTACAACGTATGTGGGTCATGGGACAGTATGCCATTAATGTCCACTGTTAATACACACCTATCTGCTGGGCTTGTCTATGTGTGGATAGCAGCATTCAATGTTACCTGACACACAGTATGCATTGATGTGTCCCTTACAATACCGGCTACCCAGGTACTGTAGCGTGTGATAAACACTATAGTAGAAACAACAATATGTCTATGGCATGCAGCACAACCATCTGTGCTAGTGGTGCTTGTCCCCTGGGGTACTGCAGCTGCCGACTTGTAGTTCCAGTCTGACATACAGATGGTGCTGTATGCACCCTGAAATAGCCCAGGCAATCTACACATGGAAATGCATGCAAATCAGGCCATAATAACATGCTAATGTGGCTGTTTGCCCTTAGAATGCCTAGGTAGGCTCATTTGCATATCTGTTTTGAATATGGCAACATTTTGCCCTGGATAAATGTGTTTGCCCTGGGCAAATGTGTCTGACCCTAAGTGCAGCTCTACAGTATTTTGCCTGCAATGTTGGTTGCAGTTGTTATGCACCATAGAAACACAGAATTTGACTGCAGATAAGGATTTCTTGGCCCACCCAGTCTGCCCATTTCCCTACCTAATGGATAAGCTGCAGATCCTAGTTAACCAACAACCCACTTCCTCCTAACCCCATCCCCTAGAATTGCCTTATGTCTGTCCCATGCATTCCTGAATTCCCCACTGTGTTTGACTCCACAGCCACCTCAGGAAGGCTGTTTCATGCATCCTCAACCCTCTCCATGAAAAAATACTTCCTCATATTACCTCTAAGCCGTCCCCCTTCTATCTTCAAATTGTGTCCCCTTGTTCTTGCACACCTCTTTTTCTGAAAGATGCTACCCTCTTGGACTTTATCGATTCCCTTGAGGTACTTGAAAGTTTCTATCATGTCCCCCCTGTCCCTCCTTTCCTCGAGGGTATACATAATAAGCTTCTTAAGTCTCTCTTCATATGTCTTCTGGTGCAGACCCAGCACCATTTTAGTTGCCCTCCTCTTGACTGTCTCCATCCTGTCTATGTCCTTGTGGAGACTGGATCTTCAGAACTGCACACAGTACTCCAGATGGGGTCTCATCAGCTGTCTGTACAGAGGGATAACAATTTCCTGTTTTCTACTGGTGATGCCTCTCCCTATACATCCCAATATCCCCCAGCATCCTAATTGCCCTCTCATATTGCTTGCTCACATTTAGGTCATCTGTTATGACTTCCCCCAGGTCTCTTTCCATTTTTTGTTGTTGTTAGTATCTCACCCCCCATTGTGCACTCCTCCCCTGGGTTTTTTTTGTTTCCCAGGTGCATTACTTTGCATTTCTTAGCATTGAAGCTAAGCTGCCATACATCTGACCACTCCTCCAACCTTGCCAAGTCCCTTCTCATCTTTTCCACCCCACCTTGTGTATCAACCCTGTTGCAGACCTTTGTGTCATCTGCAAAGAGACACACTTTTCCTTCCAGTGCCTCTGCAATATCACTTATGAAGACATTGAAGAGGACCGGTCCTAGAACTGAACCCTGCGGTACCCCACTAGTAACTACCCTTTCTTCAGAGTAGACTCTGTTTACTATTAACTTCTGTGTCCTGTTCTCCAGCCAATTTTTTACCAAGGCTACCATCTTGGGACCCACTCCAAGGCTGGTTATTTTTTTAATTTTTTTTTTATTTAGGTTAACTTGTATGTTGATCTTTTATGTGGGACTGTGTCAAATGCCTTGCTAAAGTCTAGGTAGGCCATGTCCACGACCCCTCCCTGATCTACTACTTTGGTCACCCAGTCAAGGAACTCTATTAGATTCGTCTGCCATGACCTTCCCACTGTGAATCCATGTTGCCTTAGGTCCTGTGCCCCTCTGGTCTCTAGGTACTCAATAATTCTTTCCTTCAGAAGTGATTCCATTATTTTCCCTATCACCGAGGTCAAACTAACAGGTCTGTAGTTTTCTGCCTCTGCCCTGCTCCCACTTTTGTGAAGTAGAATAACATCTGCCCTCCTCCAGTCCTAAGGTACTACCCCATCCTCCCATGAATTGTTAAAGAGGGTAGTCAGTGTTGTCACTAGTTCTACCCTTAGTTCTTTTAGAATTTAGGGATGAATCCCATCAGGCCCCCATCTTTCTTTTGTGAATGGGCTGGTATCAACCCCCCCCCTTCCCAGAGTGTTTCTGTTGTTTGGTTTAGGTACCTCCCCTTCTTCATTTGTGAATACTGAGCAAATATAATTGTTTATTATCTCTGCCTTTTCACAGTCACCCTCTGCCCAACCCCCCTCCCCTTTTTTAAGCCTCACTATCCCTCCCTTGGTCTTCTTTCACTCCCTGATGTACCTATAAAAGGTTTTATCCCCCTTCTTAACTGAATTGGCCATCTTTTCCTTGGTTTGGGCCTTTGCTGTTCTGACTGCCTTCCCTGCTTCCTCTGTCTTAACTGATACAGTTCTCTGTCCTTCTCCTTCTGTGAATCCTTGTACTTCCTGAAAGCTATCTTTTTCTCCCTAACCTTTCCTGCCACCTCCTTTGAGAACCATAGTGTTTTTTTACATCATTTTGTTTTGTTTATTTGCTTCACACAAAGGTTTGTTGCCTTAGTGATGGCAGTTTTGATTACTCCCCATTGTTCTTCCACCCCTCCTTCCTGTCCATTTGCTAGTACATTCCTTAGGCACTCACCCATTTTGGCAAAATCAGCCCTCCTAAAGTCCAGGACCTTTGCCTTTGTATGGCTTAACTCTACTTCTGTGTTTATCGTGAACCATACTGTTCGATGGTCACTAGTTCCCAGATGACTAACCACTTCTATATCTGTGATCCTTCTTTTCTGGTGCCCGCAGTGGTCATGTAGTTCACCCGTGCCTGACTCCACCTCTATGTGCCCTGGGCTGCTATTGCTGTTTGCACTGCCGAGTTGCTATATTCAGATCTGTCTTCTTTGCTGGGTTTTCTTTGCACTGCACGCACAGCCATATTTGCCCACCTTTGTTTACATGCTATATTCAGCAGTGTTTGCCCCTGGGCTATTCCTTTGAATATTGCAAACTCTTGGCTGTGGTCTAATTTGCCCGCCGGTCAGTGCAAATTTTGCCCTCGAGCAAAGTTTTGAATATTGGGCCCCAAGTCTGAACTCCCAATGGCATACATGGTTGAAAATATGTTTATGTAGTCTATTTTCAAAGGAAGTTAATTTGATAAATGGAGGAGGCACTTATGGGCCAGGTGGGCCCCAACTGGATTTCTCAAATTTGTCTACACTCACTGCTTGTTTTCATGCCAAATTTATGGTCACACAAAATGCCAAATTCACATATTTTGGGGGTAATCAGTACCACTAATTGCAAGAACGAGTTCTAGCAACTAAGATGATATGTTATTTTTAGCTTTTGTTTACTGGGTAAGTGTACTAGACAAAAACCTGTTTATTTTCAGGCACGACCCAGGAGAGTACATAACAGGAGACAAACACAAACGCAGTTGTACAGTGAAGTGACGGTATGAATGTTTAAGCTCCTAGTAGTGTGGTGTGGTGTGGTGGTTACTGGAATGTGTACTATGCAGGTGCCACACTGCAGTTTTCAAGGCAGATAGGCACATTTAATTGAAGAACACTGTACTTGCATTTTCAAAATGGTTTTAAGGGAACAGTTTTCTTTTCCTTTTTTTTAAACGTTTTGAATTTTGGTTCTCTTCCAGACAGTTTAACAAATATCTAGCTCATTTTTACCCAAACACACTTTCATATTATACCTGTACCCGAGTTACGAGCATTTTATCTTTCCTCCCTACCAATCCCCTAATCTTTTGTGCTTCCCCCAGGCTTTGCCTGCAGAAGCTTCAGTTGATAAAAATGTGATCCAGTCAGAATTTTTTTTTACTGTTATTGAGGGAGTTTACACTAGCTTGGCACCACGCTTGTGCCACACCATGCTACACTACAGAATTTGCATGTAACTGATACGTCTAAAAATTCTAAAAGAAAATTACAACTAGGAATTTTAGAACAACTTTAAAACTAGCTTCTTCTATCACTTTTATGATGCAGAGGTACACGCTGACTCAACTTTAATGTTCGTGTGAAAGCATTCTTTATTGTTCTTTAGAAAAATATTAGTCTCTGCTATCACTGAATGCCCACAACATGTAAACAGATTGTTCACAAGCTGTTGCATGTCAGTAACAACTGTTGTTAATGTTGGTTTTCTAGAAAAAGGAAGAAAACATGCAGAAACAACTCCCATTAAATATAATTCCACTTGTAAACCTGTATCAGTATGAAATGGTGTCGTGGGTTAGCCGGAACTTGATCACTAGTTTGAACCCAGCCAGAGCTAAAATAATCACTGTGTGACCTAGAGCACATCACTTAATGTCTCAGTGCTCCAGTCTCTCCAGCTGTGGGAATATGAGACGTCGCATCTCAGTGGGGCATCCTGGGTAAATACAGTAAGTTGCAAAATATTTGAACAAGAGCTTGGAAATGAAACTAGCTTTTAAAGCTTTTTATGAGAACTGACAGCAATGTGTAAACTCTGTAGTGTACCATGTGGTGCCAGCTGCCTTCACATGCAATCACCCTCCTTACATATTTTGAGATAGGCACAGGTTTCCCCAAGTTGTATAGCAAAGCCATTCCCTTATTTTGTATGTATGCTGTCTGGTGTCTGTCTCATCTAGTGAACATCAAGAACTTTCCTTCACTACTGCCAGGGAATTACTGTAAATACACAGGAGTCGCATCATTTCAAGGAAGCAGGGTATGAAATTAACCATTTCCATGCCAACGTGCAGGATCACAGGTGGATTACAATAAGCAGATTGACAGCTAATTGGGTTTTAAGGACTCTGCATTATATTTTCCCTGTCACATCTGAGGGCAATCACAGTCCCCTGTGTATTAGTTCTATATGGTAATAAGCAGTCCAGATCATTGAACTGCAACACTGCTGTCATCTCCGGAATGGCAGATGCTGTTCAGGGTCAGAACTATTTCTGCTTTAGCTAGGGACACTGCTTTTTGGTACAGGCACAGAGGTTTAGGATAATGGAAGACTAATGCTGATGATACTAAGATGTCAAGAACACTAGACATAGTAAGGGGGATGCACTACTGGAGGAACTGCACACATTAGAGGCATAGACCAATCAATTAGAGCTTGGATTTAACAATGGAGGTGTGCAAGATATTACACCAAGGGCTAAGGAATTTGGTTTGCACATACACCATATGTCGTGCAACAGTGGACAGTAAAAATGAGGTACGGATCATCGGTAACTGTGGACAGTAAGCTGAAGACAGACAGGCAATGTGCAGGCTTGGTCAAAGGAGCAAATACATTAGGGATATGTGTGTGTGTGGGGGGTGAATAAGCAGCAGGGCAGGACAGGTGACACTCTCCCTGTATAAGGCCTTGGTTAGACCAAACCTGGAGTACTGTATCCAGTTCTGGTCACCACAGTGCGGAAAAGACATTGAAGAGGTCAAGAAGATCCAGCACAAGCTACCATACAAATTAGAAGTTTAAGCGGCAAAAGCTAAAAGAGACTGTACGCACTCAAATTATTTAGCCTAGAGTAGGATGAGGGGGGGCATGATTATGGTGTTCCAAAAGCTAAAGGGTAATAACAGGGTGGAGTAGTCACAGATGGTTGAGCATGTGCATAGAAGCAGAACTAAAGACATGCACTTTAAATGAGAGGTGAGGGATACAATAAGGGGGAACATTAGATAGCATTTCTTAACACAGGTGGTGTTTTACAGGTGTAATAGCCTACCCAGTGACATTGCAGAAGCCAGTACAATAAAACATAAGTAAGGCAACAAGAATGCAGGGATGCATTGGGAGGGGGATCTGACAGTAGAAGGAATGAGGTGATGTTGCCCTAGTGCAGCTCATTGGGGAAGCCTCACTTGGAGTACTGTGCCCAGTTCTGTAATCTGCACCTGAGACAGGAGAGGGATACTCTAGAGTCTGTGTAGTGAAGGGTCACCAAGATCATCTAGAACCAACAATGTGCCCAGTCTTGGAATCTGCACCTGAGATAGGAAAGGGATAATCTAGAGTCTGAACAGTGAAGGGTCACCTAGATGATCTAGAACCAACATGGCAGGACCTAGGAGGAATGACTTGAGGCCCTTAATATGTGCTTGCTGGAGGCCAGAAGGGAAAGAGACAACATGATAGAAACGTACAAGTTCCTGTGGGAAATTAATACTGTGAATGTTAAAGACCTATTAAACAGCAGTCGTGAGAGGACATGAATCAAGGTGAGTTGGTGGAAACTTCAGAAGGGCATGAGGAAGTTCTTCTTCACTGAGAAGGGGGTGGAACAGAACAGATTATTGGCAGGTGTTGGAAGCAGGGACTATAAATGGATCCTAACACAGCTGGGGCAGGTTTAAACAGTTATTTCGGTAGGAAGAGCTAGGGAGGCAGGTGAGCTAGGGTGAGAGAGGGGGGGAGCTAGGGTGAGAGACGGAGGGTTTAGAGTAGACAACTCCTCCTTTAAGACATTAAGTCAGGGAAATAGGTAGGAAACTCTTTATGTAGACTGAACGGACCCTTGATCTTCATCTGCTGGCAACATACAGTATATGTTTCTCTGTTTCTAGGTTAGCAGTGTTCAGGTTTTAATGGCAGAACTGGACAGATTTATGGAAGTGAATGGCACTGAGGGTTACAGAGCATGAGTAGGGGTATTGGAGTTTGTGTTATTGTTTGGATAGGAAAGGCACACTGAGCTGGGCAGTGTCCAGCCACCATCACTCCTTCCCCCCACATGGATGCCAACCTCCTGGCTTGAGGAGTCCAGGATGTTGTGAAGAGTCACCAGCCAATCAGGAGGCTCGGGGGGCATGACACTACTTTTTAAACTCTTTGGTGCCTTTTTCAAGGTGAACCCTGACCGCTCAGGAACAGATCATTCAGCTCTTGCCACCCAGCCATGCCCTAGGGGTTCTGAAGGGGTCCAGTCACCATCATTCCCTCCCCCCAAAATGGAAGTTTACCTCCTCACTGCGTCCTCGGACGAGGAGCCCTGGATGTAGCCAGGAGTACCCCAGTCAATCAGGAGGCTCAGGGGGCATGATGGTTTCAGCAGTATAACTGAGACATCCTAAGCGGCCCTCACGAAAGAACCACATGCAAAGGACATTGGAGAGTCTGCCTGGGAGTCAGTAGCGAGGCTGCCAGCTGCCATACAGTCTGTTGGTCAGTAAACACCCTGCAGATATCAAGGTAACAGTTTACTAACTGTAAAGACAGCTTACACAGCAAACATCTTCTTGCACCCTGGAACAAAAGAAACTGAGGAACTACCAATTAATCTGTTGTCACTGTTTGTTACTGGTCAATGTCTGAATCTGCTACTGTTTTAGATTATAAGCAACAGTCAAAGTAACTGTTCTGTGATTGCACACTCAGCTGTAATATCATAGTCATGTTAATTATCTTTACTTGTTTGTTCTGTCTTGCCTCTACCCGCCTATCTGACCTTAGTTAATTTCCCTCACAAGAGATACCTATTGACTATATTGCCTCTACTAGCTAATCAGGATTTAACTAATTTCTCTTCACAAGGGGTTTCTTATTTTCTTCCTATCTGGGAGGCCTGTAGAGACATACTGTAAGAGACACAAGGCAAGTGTTAACAGCATGTTGTACTCAATCACTGTGAGTTCCTGTCTGCTTGCTTTCCTGACTCTGATTATTGATCACATGGCTTTAATTCAGCCTCACCTAACACTGTGCCAGCCAGGATGCATCAAGTTTGACACGTCTAGTCTTATGCTATGTAGAAATAAGAATGGGGTTAACATATGTTTGCTTATGCCACAGTGTCTGTGCCTAATTGCCCCTATTCTCTAAAGGTCCCGTTGGTCTTTTTAAGTTCTCACCCGAGGCCAGGCACATTAGTGTTGTTGGCCCACTCTATCCTTTTCCTTGTTGGGACATAGACCCTAACCCAGAGCCTTCACTGTTTATCTCCTTCCACACAACTATGTGTGCTTGGCAAGGTTGCAACTATCTAAAAATTGCCCATATGAGTATCAGGAGCCTTATCCCAAACTATGCTGACCTCATAACATGGGTCAACCATTTCAGCCCTGATGTACTTGGTGTCACCGAGATTTCGTTAAAACATTCCATCCCCAATTACCTCTGTACTGTGCCTGGGTATAACTTTATTAGAAATGAATGTCCTGGCTCCAAAAGCGGTGGGGGCACCATGGTGTACTTTAAGTCCCATCTAACCTTTCTGCACCAGGTACCCCTGTCCCTTCTGATAAGGGTTTTAAACTTAGTCATGCTATTCTCCTGCTTGCTAGGACCACAAGTTTGCACCTCATCTGCACCTATATACCCAATGCTGGTAGTTGTCAAGCACTCCAACCCCTTTTGAGTATTATTGGATCCATAGTTAAAAAATAAAGAATTCTTACTGCTCAGGAACTTCAATATAGACTGTGTCAGTGTAGCATGTAAAGATATTGACCTGTCTCATAGTAAGCTTTATCTTACCTAAATTATCTCTGCCTCTACTAGAATCTCACTTATGGGAGCAAAACCTCTTTGATCAGTTGGATCCTAACACCCTGGGTTGACAGGATCATCGGTTCTGGAGTGCTCCTTGATGTAATCAGTGACCTTTCACCAGTGTTTTGTGTTTGGAGAGCTAAATCCTCAAGCGCCCCCCCTCAAGACTTCTTCACTTTTGAGATCTTTCTCACGTTAATTCAACACTGTTCAAACAAGATGTGGGGCACTGACTGGTCATGTCTCTGGAACACCAGCAACATTAATCTGGTTGTCTCTCACTTTAATCAAATGTTCTCCAGACTACAGGACAAACAAGTTCCTCCCACTACTTGGAGAGTCCAGGGCCCTGAATAGGTAGACTGATCACTCCTCACCCTGATCAAGGCAATGGATAAATCCTGGTCTGTGTATAACGTATCTAAGCTCGTCTCTGACTGGGTAAAATATCCTACCAAAAGGTAAAGGAAATGTGGGTTCCCTCCCAATAAAGTTATAGGTCACATGGGGGCTGATGGGCGAAGTAGATACAAGAAATCCAAGAAATGGCCAGCCATGCCTATTAACTTTTTCAACAAATGTTCTTTATTGTCTATATTTCTCAGTCTTCTTGACAATGGATCCTAATATCCCAATGTTTCACCTCAACAGGCTTCTTCAGGGATAGGATCTAATTATAAGCAATACATAAATCATTTTTATTATATACTGTAGTCATTAAACATATCACACTTCTATATTAATAAAATATAATAAATTTTAGTACATGTCCTGAGAGAACGACTACCACAGACTGTCACTCAGCACTTATCTTCAAAGGTATTATATACATGCTATAGTCACTCTTATTTATATTACAATAACTTCAACAGTTGGTTACCACTTAGGCTAGGGGCCATGTCCATCGACCCCCTGAGGTGCCCCGGTAGAGGGCAGTGCTGAGGAGAGACAACTCACATTCAGCTTTCGTGAAGCCAAACAACGTAAGCTGTTCACAACAATTAGAGCACAAAAAACTTTAGAGATTTCTACTAATGAGCTGGAGTTAAAGAACAGACTTGAACAGTTGCAGAGAAAAGATACAAAACTCGAGTGGCACGGCATCACACTAGGTGAATAACTTGATTACAAAAGAATACCTAGGGGACTATGGGTCCTTATAGAACCCAATATTGGGGCTGAAGCTAAAAATTTAACAGACACACGGGAAGGAATAAAGAATAGGTGTAGTAATGATTTCATGTACGCCATCATTGAGGCAGTGTTAGAAGGTAGAAGTACTCCAGCTGAAGACATCAAAATAATACAAGATCAGCTGAAACCAGCAACAGAAGAAGAAACTTTTAAAAAGAATCTAGAGGAAATTAAGAAACCATTTAATGATTTTGAAGAAAACCTGAAGAAAACAAAACTGAAAAAGTTTAAATGGACTAATGATTCCAGACTAGATAGAGTATACAATTGGAAAATTAAAATAAGCTATAGGAACTTCAGAACTGATACTGACTCAGGCAGCGCAAACAGTTATACACATAGAATAGACACAGCACCCACATCAACTCCCACCATCCTCTGGTAGCCCGTGACGATAGCAATTATAAATCAGCGACTGTAGAAACAGCGACTCATTTATAGCGCTATCATCATCAGCTACCCTGCAACGGTAGCGATGGTATAGCACCTAGAGCGACCGGAAGGGGAGGAATGGGGAGCTGTAGGGGAGGGATAGGAGGGATGGTTTAGAAGGGGAGGGGAGGTGAGCCTGCTGCAACTGAGCCAGCCCTGTGGTGTAGTGGTGAGGGTGGCTGGCTACGGTGCAGTAGGCACTGGGTTTGGGACTGCTTGGGGATAGTGTTTTGCCGCTGCTTGCGGCTGTGTATTTTTTTTTCTGCCGCAGAATTTTGCCCTCTCCTCAACATGCACCCCACCCCCTGGAGTTGAGAATCTTAAGTAAGGGGGGTATGGGGGGGGTCAAAGCCCCCCACCGCAAAAACACTTTATTTTACTTGAAGTTGGGTCACTGACAATTGTGTATCGCGGAAATGCTTTTTGGCGATATATTTGCGATGATAGTGATTGCTGTTTTTCGATCGCTATCATCTCATGGATGGAACAGGTTAGCATACCATTTAATGTTAAAAGATTTTTACTACACAAAATACTGGTGGGGCAATCTGGTATGTGCTGCTAACTTTACCTGTTTTTTCTGAATTATATCATAGCTAAACAGAGGCCTCGAGCCATGCACAACAGTCTGTAGTATCTTTACTATATAACAGATGAATTGAGGTGTGTGAGTAATTCCCCACTTGGGAACATTTGATTAGATAAAACTTATGATTTTACAAGGTTTTTGCTAAATGAGGATCAGTATAAAATAAGCTTGGCACATAAAAAATTGCTTGAGGCTAACACCTTAGGGGGTTCATGGACACGGCCCCCTAGCCTTAGTGGTAGCCAACTGTTGAAGTTATTGTACTATAAATAAGAGTGACTATAGCATGTATATAATACCTTTGAAGATAAGTGCTGAGTGGCAGACTATGGCAGTCGTTCTCTCTCAGGACATGTACTAAAATGTATTATATTTTATTAATATAGAAGTGTGATATGTTCAATGACTACAGTATATACTAAAAATGATTTATGTATTGATTATAATTAGATCCTACCCCTGAAGAAGCCTGTTGAGGTGAAACATTGGGACACTAGGACCTATTGTCAAGAAGACTAAGAAATACAGATAATAAAGAACATTGGTTGAAAAAGTTAATAGGCATGGCTAGCCATTTCTTTGATTTCTTAAAATATCCTACCCTCAGAAATGAATGCAAAAAACTATTCATCTAGAAAAGAATGCTACCTTTAGGGTGCTCCCAGACACTCCTGTTAGTAACCCAAGACATTTCTGGAACTGTATAAAACATGCCTTGGGACAATCTGCTAATCTCCCCCTCCATGACGTGCATAAATGATGTCAACTCTAATAACCTCCAAACCATAGCTGACACACTCAGTGGTTTGTTCTCTGACCTGTCTTCATGTATGGAGGCCTTTCCACCTTCACCCTTTGACAGTGTTACTAAACAGTGGGCCTCTCACTGACCCTCTAAGTCACCCACAGTTCCACTTTAAAGTGATTAAAGTTTCAGAGGTGTGTGAACATCTGCAGTACATCCCTACAGTCAAAGCTGTGGGTTCTGATAATATAGATCCTAAAATCCTTAAGGTTACTGCCAATAAACTATCTTCACCCATTACCAGAATTATTAACTGTCTCTTATATCTAGAGCTATGCCAGAGCCATGGAAACTCTCTTGTACCATCCTGCCACTCAAGAAAAGTAATTCTAAATTTGTCTATAACTACATACTTCCAGTACTTAGCAAAATACTGGAAAAGATTGTTGCCGCTCATTAAACTGGGTTCCTAGCCAAGTATAACCTATTGTCTCCGGCACAACATGGGCTCTGTAAAAATCACTAACTTAGGTGCCATGTACCAGCAGGCTACTACCCTTGCCTTGCAGCCCAAACAAGGTTGAGTGGCCTGTATTCTTGTTCTGATGTAAATGAGGCTTCTTTCCCAAGATATAAAATAAATAGTGCAGTGCCTCCACCCAGAGTTAAAATATAAAGTGGGCCAGTTGTCTAAGCAGTACAACCCCCTGGGATGCTGTACCTACCCACCTCCCTTGCAGTCACCCCACATATGGACTACCATAACCCAAAACTTGGTTTCAAAATACTTGCAATTATTGACTTAAGCCAATAATATACTCGCTAATAATATGCTCATGAGACATTTGTTAAAACATTAACCAACAATTTATTTACACAGGGTAGGGCTAGGACAAGGGAAATGGATGTAGAGGTTAAGCAACAGTCTAGTAATGCCATTTGGTAAACATTAACATTCACTTTGCTTATAAAGCAGCACATTTACAGTGACCACCTTCCACCACCATTAAGACGGATACAGATCAGCGTTCTTTCTAACTAGCTGCTTGGGCCCACAGACCACACCCCAACTGGTACCAGCTCCCCAGTCAATTAGACAGTAGCCCTGACACTGTATCCCTGAGTACCCAGCCACTGAAATGTTACAGGACTGATATGTTGCAGCTGGTTGGCTGCTATTGGTGCACTTAACACAAATTAGATTCAAACAATTCTCCGTGGTTGCAATAACTGCCTGACAAAACTTGATCCTTTAGCTGAGCAGCTAAACTCAGAACTTTAGTTGCAACTACTGTTTCGCTATTGAAACTTGGTAACAATTGAAGGCAACTATTTACAGTTCCCCACATGCAGGGCAAGCCTTGAATTACTCATGGTTTGAAGAACAGTCTCTTGGCCTATCAGGCAGGTGACTTTCCAACTGTAGATCTGGGGTGGTCGTAATCAGTAGAAATTTGGCAACTTGTACATTGGGATAGCTGAGATGAGCAGCAGGCTCTTGCAGCATGGATATTATCTCTGCATCTTGCAGCTTGGGCCTCCTTTGCAGCAGGCTCTTGCAGTTTTAAACAAGCTGGATGCTTCTCAGCTATACTGGTAGCTTGTCTTCTTCATCTTTTGTCATCGCAGATCAGGAACAGGTTAGCACTTGGGAGTGGGACCAGGGCCACATGCCTCAAACCCCATGTCCAGGCACAAACTCTTAGGGAAAGATGCAGAAGTAATGCCTAGCAGTGACACCGCCTAACTGATTCCCCAGACTGACCTCAGATGGCAGTCACTCTACTTCTGGTACTCAGGAACATTCTGGGTATAAAAGGTTTCAGCCACTTTGCCAGTCGGCAGCTGAGGCCCTTTCTCAATCAGACCATAGTTTCTGGGTACCCCACTAAGTGTTAGCAGGAAACAATTTCTCAGACTCAGGCTTTAAGCAGAAAACAGGAGTACATCTTCTTACACCAAAGACTCACACTGGTATAGAACAATGAATCTTCTCACTTTGAAAATCAGACTTGCATAGAAGAGCAAATTTTCTCACTTCAGAATTCAGATACAACAGAAGAATGAATCTCCTCACCTTGCAGATTCAAACTTAAACAGAACACATCTTCCCACTTCACCTTTCATCTACAGGAAACATCAGGCAGGCTTCCCTTGGTTCTCTGGCTATGCAAGCCTCCAAGCAGACCTCCATACTTCCTTCAGGTGTACCAGGCAGTTTTTCTTCCCTCAAGGAACTCCTAGCTAATTACCTTAACACTGGACAGCAAATGACACTTTCATTCCATCGATACACTCCTTCCAGACACTGGAAGTCAAAGCAAGGCAACGTAGAGCACCTCCTGGGCTAGTGGCCATACAAGCCCACAGGCAGGTCTCCTTCTTCACTTGAGGATCATAGCAGGATTCCTCTCTCCCAGGAAAACTCTCAGGCAACTTTCTTGCCTTGGGCCAGCAAATTACACTTTAGCACTGGAACAGCTCCTTCCTGATGTGGGAAGGCAAATGCAGGACCCCTGGGCTGGTGGCTGAGTAAACCCCCAGGCAAGCCTTCTTCATTTCTCTCAGCAAGGTGCTCCAACTGAATTGAACTGTCTCTGTCCTCTGGATTGCAAGAGTTCAGGGAAGCCCCTAATTGGCTGATGCAAGCTGTCCATCAAAAAATGAATTTCATTAGGCTTACTCGATGCCTTATTGATCCTCTGTTAGGTGCCAATACATTGTCCTTGCCTCTTTTCCCAGGAGCCATAGCTGCAGTCCCTCAGGGCTACTTGATCTCTTATTGGCTGGCTGCAGGGTCAAATGTGGCTAATATGGCTGCTGCAATACAGTCCAAACATTAAAAGTCTATTTGCAGATGGCCTGGTGGCACTGAGGGTTGAGGCGCTGGACATCACATCTCACACCATGCCAGTGACCCGGGTTCGGGAACGGACCCGGGTTGCCAGGGGTCAGAGGGGAGGAGGAGGATCGAGTGTCCCAACAGATGCTCTCTTCCTCCAGAGGTGGGACCTACGGGTGTTTCATGCACCTGATGCTCCAATGCCTGTGAAAGAACGGGCACCAGGTCATAGGCAGCTCTACGGAGTCGGGGAGGATGTCTGGGGCACTTGACAATGGCATGCATCAGCACACCGTCTGTCTGGACGTCAGTCCTGCATGTCGACGTCCTCAGGGGTAGAGGGACCAAACAGGGGAGAAAAAACAGAAAAACACCCTCTTAACCCTGGATGACAACTGGTCCACACCCAAGATTTCCTACCGACGGGCAAGACTCCACTGTGCAGGCACTCTGAGGGAGGAGGACGATCGAGGTAGGAGTTGACTGGGCACTCTAGGGCAGATACTGTGGGTAGGTTCAGGTCAATGACAATTCGCTCCCGTCAATACGTGCTGTGACAACTCGCTCCCAACAATTCGTATACAAGTCAATTGGCTCCTGTACTTCCTGCTCTGCGTCTTTTCACTCCCCAATGCTCAGTGAAAAATTTACATGCCTAATAGCATAGCTAATTTGTGATTGCACCGAACGTTCTTTGCCTCTGTTTCGGTCCTGTTTTTAATTTTTTAAACTTATTTAAAATAAAGATTATGTTTTTAAAGAACTTATGAACTACTGGATCTACTGGATTACTATCCCTTCAGTGATGAGAACAACTTATGAACTACATGATCTACTGGATTCCTATGCTGCAGCGATGAGACAGAGAAGTGTCTTTGCTTTAAAACAGCTGCCTCTAAAATTGTCCAGGTTCCAGACATTATTAACAGTTTTTTATCCTTCTCTATATGTTATATAGCTCAAAAAAGAGAGAGTGCTGTAGTCTTTATCAGTTGCAGATCTTGTTTCAGCTTTTGTATTACAGGAGCTGCTTCGGTGCTGTAAGGTTCGAGCTGCTTTAGTGTTTAGGGCTATTTGTTTAAAAAGTCTTTGAGTTTGGCTGCTCAGCTTGGTTGCTGACTGCAGTTTTTTTCCTCCTGAGTGCAGTTTTGTGTGTGGCAGGAACTCACTGATAATAAGGTTGTAAATATCTGGAGTTTACTTGGAAATTAATATTCAAAATAAAAATATGAATAATCAGATAGCTGTAAGGTTTGAGCTGCTTCAGTGATTAGGGCTATTTGTTTAGGGGTATGAAACACACTATTAATTGCATGTGGGAGCGAAAAGACGAGGAGTGAAATGCAGAAGGGAGTGAATTGACAGGAACATATTGTCGGGAGCCGATTTTCAGGGCGCGAATTGTTGGAAGCGAATTGACGTGCTCCCAATATGTTCCACTAGGGAATTGACCAAGTCCAAAGGAGTAGGATAAGAGGGCTGTAAAAATGGGATAAAAAGGAAAGTATAAAAAAAAAAAAAAAAAAAAAAAAGTCTATTTGCAGCCAAACCATACTGGGGTGTTTTTGTGATTATTTATCCTCCTGGGCCACCTCTCTGCCCCTGGTAGACCTCGCATCCCATCCGGGGATCCGACCGCCATCCGTCTTGACCGGGACCGCTGGCACCCTGAAACCCCTATGGCTTGCCCCCCCACAGAGGGACAGCAGCAAGCCCCCTAACTCCCCACCCTCATAGATCTAGTTCAGGTACCAGCTCCCGACGAACACTCATGGGCAGCCATAAAGCCACGCGAGAGGTGCCACATTTTTCCTTTGTTTGCTCCTCCCCTCACCATTGCTGGAGCCATGGGCATGCAATGACACCAGCAGGGACAGAGGCGCATGCATCCACATGCCTCTCCTCCAGGCATCTGCCCAGACTCCTCCTGATGCTGTCACCCAGTGTACTGACCCCCCAGCCTCCGCTAAGGGGCAATCGGGCATCAGGAAGTGATCCCCCCCTCCCTGGAGAAGGAGAGCAGTCCAAAAGATGCTCTATCCTTCTTCTCCTCGCCAACCCCCGGTGACCCATGCTCATTCTCAAACACAGGTTGCCAGCACAGCGCAAGGTAAGGCATCCAGCGCTCCAGCCCTCAGCACCACCAGGCCAACTCAAACCATACTGTTTTAATAAATAAGGACCCTAATGTCCACTAACTGCTTCTCTGCCCTGTAATGATTGGGAAGTATTGATAACTCTATGGTGATGTAACAGTTTATAAGGCATGTTGTTAAGGGATGTTGCTAGGAGAAGTTTTCCTCAGATGAAATGAACAAGTGCTCCGTAGAGCGGTGGATGGGAGCTGTTAGGATGGCCAAGGTAGGAGTATGAGATAGATGAACGGGAGGAGTATTTGACTGGGTAGGAATACTGGCTGGTGATAGGTGTAAAATGCCCAAAAGGAGCCACAGCTAACAGGCAGGAGCTCTGAGACACCTGGGCGGTGATGATAAGACAGCTGTCAAAGGATGGAGGGAAAAGTCTGCAGCGGATGTCCATGGACTGGAGGAAAGACTCTGAGAAGAAGACAGCATAGGTCAAGCCATACTGACGTCGGCAGGTGCAGGAAGGAAGAGAACTGGTATCAGCGCCACAGCAGACCGAATAAATGAAGGAAAGCTGCTGCAGGCCATGAGTAGTAGATCCATGTAAGACCAATAAGCGAATCCAGGTACCAAGTGCTACGTAGTTGAGGTCTGAGAGTCCCACATCCGAAGTAGATTGTGAACAGCAAGTGCAGAGAACAGAAGGTGCTGCAGCAATGAGGCACAAAATTCCCATCTCCGACAGAGAAGGGGAACTCGCATGACTGTCAGGAAGGGGTGACCAGCAGCAAGGAAGTCCAGGAGGCAGTCGAACTGAATGGAGATGGAGGCTGAACAAGCTGACAGAGTCCAAATTCAGAGCATAAGGAGGCCAAGGCAGGGATGAGTACGATGAGTCCATGGAAGTGTAGGATGGAGACCAGTGAGGTAGGATGTTGAAGGCAAATGGGGCATAGTGCTCCCGTTCCCAAAGGGAATGCAGCAACCAGGCAACAAGTAGATAATGCATAGGTTGAAACAGTAGACTGCAGACATGGCTTCCATCCCTGGTAGTCAGGGAGAGACAATCTTCACTCGATGCCACCAGGCAGAGTTAGGGATGGAGGATGTCAGGGTTGTAAGTAGAAGGCAGTAATAGTAACAGAATCCCATCTCCAGTAAACGGGGCAAGCCTACCTTTGCTCAGTGCCTCAGAAGGTATGAGTTAGGGATGGAGTCTAGAAAAACTGCTGATATGGGTTGAGCAAGGAAAGGGCAGCTGGCTGCACAGACATAGGTAGGTAAACAGGTATGCAGTATGAAGGGGGAAGGCAGCAAGTCAGTGAGAGAACATGAGGAGGAAGGTATCAGAAAGGCCAGTAAATTGGAGCTACAGTAATCCAGGGTGGAGCATGCTGATAGCGATGGAATGTAACGAATGACTGAAGGCCGAGTAGGCTGTAAGGGTCATGATCCATGCAAGGGTAGCGGAAGCCATGTAGGCAGGAGGGCAGGGTAGATCATATGGCCACCATGAAGCAGACACCTGCTAATCCAAGCTACGATGCCCCGCAGGGACACCATAGTCCTCCACCATAGGAAAAACAGGGGAGTCACAAGCAAAGCATCTTTCAAGACCAAACAGGAATTATGGTAGGGTAGGAATCTGAGAGAAGCTCCAGGACAGGCAGGTCCTAGGGAAGGAGAAGCCATAGGAAAATTGGGGAGTGAAAGCAAACAGTGTGGCAGTCACAGAGAATGGATAATGCCTGATGAAATTAATGTGTGAGGAGAGCCAATGATACGGGCTTAGGGGGTGCCACAAGGGGAATGGAAGAGGGGGCAGGTGTGAACATTGCAGGTAACTGGCAAGCTGCAAGGTAAGGAGCACCATGGGAGAACAAGGAAACATAAATCTTGAAGCTGAGCAGGGTATAGGTGCTGGGAGCAAACTGGTAAGGGGTGCAATCGTCAGACTGGGGTAGAGGTAGCACAGGTCTGGATGATACAAGGGGCCAAAATGGAGATGGAATGCTGGTGTGAGGAGTGAAAGGCCCAAAAGAAAAACCAGGGAAGCACGGGACAAGGGCAGGAACAAGGGATGGGGGGGAAGAGAGGCAGGGAAGGGGGGGGGCCCAGGAAGAGACAGCAGGGGCAGATGAGGAGCAAGGGGATAAAGGAAGGGAGGGCAGGACAGGGAAGGGTGTTTTTTTTTTTTTTTTTTATGTAGAACAGTTTCCCAAAGCAACATCCCTGATACAGTAATTGGCATGAGATCCAGAATGTATATAGCTGTGAGAAAGAATGTGTCTTGGATTCCAGGGTAATCCCCCTACTGGCTTTGAATGGTGGCACTACATCTGTAACTGGCAGCAAGATAACCAAAAGGTATGGACCAAAGGGGCTGTATGAGGTAAGAAGAATGTAAATGTTATGCTCTAAGAAGTAGAGGTCCCACAGTGGGTCTGCAATGTCTCAGGTGGAAAACAATATAGTCGTATATGCTGTGTAGAGGTGTCGCTATTAAACCTTAAGCTCCCAAATACTCAGTTGGCCAAGTGATGCAGAGAATGCTACACCGATAGTCCAAACAGCAAGTAAGGTTTATGATTCAATGCATTTCAGCTCGTTACCTCCGGAATACAAAACAGCGACATACCAGCGGGAGGTCCAGAGAGCAGTCCCCAGAGAACAGGCAGTGGATCGAGGGATGAGGTCAGCCAAGCAGGTGCAGGGGGGTGACAATGTACCTGGAAGGTCAGGAAACAGGGAGCGGCAGACCCAAATGGAGTAGGGTGAAAATGAAGGAACCACCCAAGGAGCCACCACAGGGAGGGAGAAGAGCGGCAAGAGAGGTAAGGGGAAAGGAGGGGAAGGAATGGAGGCAAACAGGTAACAATAGACACCAGATGGGAGGAGGGAGACAGTGAGAATGGGGGGTAGCAAAGTGGAGTAAAAGAGAGACAAAGAGGGTGGGGGGGAGGAACAAGTCAAGGAGGGTAAATGAAGGAAGAAGAGGAGCAGGAGGTAGCAAAGGGGAACAAACAAAGGAGCAGGGAACAGAAGGGGAAGGGAAGGAGGCTCAGCCCATGAGCCACACAGGAGCCCAGAGCGCTGCAGCTTCACAACTTGCTAAGCGGGGAACTACTGTGTGAGACTGTCCTTTAAAAGGGATGTGGGAGGAGCTATTCCCCCACAGTGAACCTTGGGCTTTAGTCCTCCCATACTAGGAGGTCATTATCTGAACTCTCCACTGAGCTACTGAGCTCATTTGTGCTGATGTTACAGGGTGGACATCTAAACTGGCAGAAACATATTTCACCTCCAGCCGCCCTTGAAGGCTTGGGCCTTTCCCTGACCTCTGTGCTCCAGCTCAAATATGTAATTGCCCCAGTTGGTGATGGCAGCCCAATGGAGCACTGCTGCAAGTGGGAAGTTAAAGACAACTGGTGTCAGAAGGTGATCAGATGTTCTAGAGCCCTGGCTGGATGTAGTGGGTGGGAGAAAACAGAAGACTAAGAATACCTTACTACACAAACAAACAGTGTGGGGGTCAGTTTGGGAGGCAGTATAGCGTAGTGGTTTAAGGCTCTGAGCTGCAAATCTGGAAACCTGGGTTTGAATCCCACAGCCCCTACTTGCATACTGTGTGACCTTGAGCAAGTCACTTAACTTCCCTGTGCTCCCAGATCGCACCTGTAAACAAGCTTTCAGCTTAATGTGTTACTCCTGGTAAACAATTGGAAAAAAAAAAAACACCAGTAATTTGCAGTTGCTCAGACTATAGAACAAGCTTTGAATCTTGGTCGCTTAATCTTGCTTCAGCATGCCATTTCCTTTGAGAATGAGACAGATTTTAAACTGTTGGGAAAATATCTGTGGGTGAAATTGAGTCATATGTACATTTTCATAAAACTTGTCTCCATGTCTCCAGATATGCCAGCAATCTACGCAAAATGGCAATTTATACTCCATGATAAGAAATGTGTAAAAATCACTATTTTAAGAGACATTTCAGGTTTTTACACAAATCGGCTTTCTTTTCTGGAACCAGTGTTTTTTTACCCCAGAAACAATGATTTCATTAGAAAGCTGGCAATTTGTAAATGCAATAGTTTTGAGAATCTCAGAAATGGCTAAATCCTTCTGGAAGTCATTATAAGACCTATCGCTCAAAAATGTGTGTGTTGGGGGGGGGGGGGGGGCCGCGGGTATAAGATTTTTGCACAAAATGTGTTTCCCCCAGCCCTAACATAACAGAAAACTATAATGTACAAAAGTACCATATACTGTATGACTAAAATCCATCTCCTTGTGACAGTGTGGGAAAAATATTCTACATGGGTGAGGGACTCCCAAGATGGGGAAGGGGCATGCTGCTCTATTTCTTTTGGTATATTTTTGATGTACAGGTATATGTATTGCAAAACTATTTTGTCTGATGTATGCTAATCTAGATTGAGCGTGATCATTTGAAAGACCCATCACCCCCCCATCCTTCTCTTTAGTCCTCAAGTAGATTGCACTGTTCTAGTATTCCTGGGAACACTACTTGAACCTGAGAGGTATTGTGCATTTTAAAAAGGAGAACCTAAGCCGAAAGTGTAATTTTTGTACTCTAGGCTGCACAACCTGATATTCTTCTTTAGAGCTGGGATCCAATACAAAGCCAAAACATGCTTCTAAAGCTGCCAGTGCAGGGAGTTGTAGTTAGCTGTCAGACAGGAAGGATGCAGGCGCAGCAGTGACACTTCTAACAGCTTTCGGGCAGAACACCATGCAGCATAGCTTCCTTAATTACTAGCACTTTTTAGCCAGCTTAGGTACTTTCCTAAGCAACCCCATGACCACTTTCTCACACTTCTTATGCAGGTGCCTGCAGGTTATGGTATTTGTATTTTGCTGCAAAAGGAAATGTTTCTAAAAGTGGGCCTTTTTCTAACTTATGTTTTCATAGATGTTTACCCAGATATCCCAGCAGCACTTCTTCAGACTACTTAGTAGACTCAATATCTATACAGTGATGCCTGCCAGAAGGAGCAGGGTTGACACAACCACAAGCTCCGCTGTGGATGCTGCACATAATGCCCACACCTCTGTTAGGAGCATACACCCAGCTGTAGTCACATTTCCCCTTCCCGAGGAGAGGAAGGGGTGGATGGGTGGGTGGAGAAATTTACTTTCCCATGCAGTAGCAACTTCCCCTTATCCTGGCACAGCTGCTTGGACCTGGAAATCCACTTCATCTGCACACTAATAAATATCCCAACTCCCAAGTGGTACTGCTGACATTTCAACTTTATCACTTCAGGATACCGAGGGTTACAGTATGAATACACCTTTTGCATTATGACATAACTCTCCCATCGTCTTCCTTGGGGGGAGAGGCATGGATGTCAGTCTGCAGTGTTTTTAAAAAAAAGTTTCCACTTGGCATTCTGCTGCACGCCCACATAAATGTTCATCCCACAGCATCTGCCTCCCCTGTTCCTTCCTCCTAACTGGCAAGAATGTCTGAAAGCCACAGGGCCAAGTGGACAGGGTGTTCCATTATACTTTTCATCTCCTATTCACTCCCACATTTACTAGACTGCAATATTTAACCTACAGGTAATGATGTTGTAATGCTCTGAGCATTTCTGAACCAAAGTGTATTTTCAGACAAAGGACTAATATGTGTCAGTTTGCCTATGAAATAATGTTTTTTACAATCAGTTGCATAGAAAGATATTTTTATAAGCAATTCTTACAGTATATCATACAGTTCACTTAGGATTTCAAGACCTTAAAGGTCTCCCCTTAATAACGCCTGTCTATATTCCGCACCTAAAAATCTCTTGATCCCAATTCTTTTCACCATATGACCAGCTCAAAACAAGATGCCTGCTCATCACAAGTGATTGTTTTATTCATTGTATCTCATATGTTTGGATCACACTGCTGCTGCCTGCTAGTCTTGCTTTTACACACTTCTTTTTGCCAATCATTAAAGTGAACAAATTATAAAGCCAGACCTTCCTGATTAGGTGTTCATCTGGGGGGTTATGTGGGGGTATGGCATACTGGCAGTTTTTAAAATTATTTATTTATAATTTGCTTGTTTAAATCCCTATATGCCCACATAGACCTTTCAGATCTGATGGTAGCATACAATCAGTTTGTTTTCCAACCACTTTAACCCATTCTTGTTCAGAAACTCAGATGTGGGACTTTGCGTTCCTTTAGATGGTGGTTTAGATATTAGAACTCAGTCTACATTCTGATATAGTGCAGCTGTTAACTAAGTGACCAATACACCTGTAACATCACAAGTATACAGAACACTTAGATGTTGTATGCTGATATTTGTTGGTGTTGTCTTAAAAATAAACAATTAAATATGAGTTCATGTTTGATCTTGGGGCTCCAGGATCCTCAGAATTCAAGTATGTGAAGCAACATGGAGGTGGCTGAGCTTGAACTCTGGAAAAAGTGGAAGGAGCCCACCTGCTGCAATAGTACACCCTGCTGCCCTACATACAGCAGCGCTGGCATACAGCCTGGAGACACACATATGCCTGCAATTTTGGTAAGGGGACACAAAAATGGATGCAACATAGCTAACCAGCATTGAGGGAAGCAGTATGAGTATTCATGAAGACAAACAGAGTTCAGCAGGAAGGAAAGGGAGATGGATTTTGTATAATGTAGTTTTTACAAAAAGCAACATGAAGAAAAAGAAGGAATTGTTTTTTGTGTAACACAGTTTATACACACTGTATTCCAGAGTGTTTCAGAGTGCAAGAAAAGTAGCAGCAGCGATTACTGTAATGACCTAAATAGAGGAAGTGTAGTTGAGGGAGGTTAACAAGAGCACAGGAAGGCTACGCATAGATGAAAAGAGAGAGAAAAACAGACATTGAGAGAGAGACAGAGAGACAGAGAGAGACAGACAGACAGAGACAGACAGAGACAGAGACAGAGACAGACAGACAGACAGACAGACAGACAGAGAGACAGAGACACAGAGAGAGACAGACAGAGAGAGAGAGAGACAGAGAGAGAGAGAGAGAGAGAGAAGAGTATGTGGAGCCTGACAAAAGCAGCCATGTGGAAGGTCTGTTGATTTTTGAAACAGCTCTATTTTCGTATGATAGCTGCAGGAAGTCCCCAAGCCTATCAGATGGAAGAATGATACTGCTAAGGATAATACCAGGGGTACATTTCTGCCTAGCCTATCAGATGTAAAAATGACAACCCCAAAGGATAATACCAGGGGCACATCCCTGCCCAGCCTATCTGGAGGGGAGAATGACAGCCCCTAACGATGATACAAGGGTCATATCTCTGCCAGCCTAGCTGGATGGAAATTGACAGCCCCTAACAAGGATACAAGGAGCATATCCCTGCCCAGCTTATGAGCAAGAAAAAGAACAAAACCCTAAGGATAATACCAGTGGCACATTCATACCCAGCCTATCAGAAGGGAGAATGCCAACCCCCTAAGTATGACACCAGAGGCATACCCCTGCCCAGCATATCAGAAGGGAGAATGGCAGCTCCAAAGGATAGGAGCCAGGGCACATCCCATGGGCATATCCCTGCACAGTTTGCCAAGAGTGAGAATGATGCCTCCACAAAGACACCAGGAAGCCATGCAACCCCCGCCATACCAGGGAGATCCAGGTGACAAGTCCCACCCAAAAGAATACTTAACTTTCATCAAATGGTGGGAATCGACCTATGTTGATCAAGAGTCCTTTGTGTCTTTTAACAAGGATAGAACCATATTTAATAGTCACATATGTTATATTCAGGTGTGTGTGTGAGACATGTATTTCCATTTCTGATGTGCTGAATTATTTTAATAGAATGTTGTGGCTTAGGTGGAAATTGAACCCTGACATTATTTTTTTGTACTCAAACTACTAGGCACTAGACTATAGTAGATAGACTATAGAAGATCCTGCTATCTGGAGAACAGACAAATGAGTTTCTAGTTATAACATACATGTTGAATCTGTGGTGCCCTCTGCATTCTTTGTGGTATCACGTAACATGAGTGAGTATTATTGAGCACGTCAATATAAGCAACTCAATAATACTGCTCACACTGAGAGTGAGTGGTGAAAAACATCAATATATCCTGTAGAGCAAGTGTAGCATGAAGCTACATTCGCTACTACAGGATATATATATAGGATGTTGTTTGGCCACCCCTGCTGAGCTGGCCATTTAGCATACTGTTGTAAGCCACTGCTTACGATGCCAGCAGACCCAGGTTCAGGTCTGATTCCAGGGGAAATATTTTTTTGCAGCTTTAAAAAATAGTCACTTTCCCCTGGGTCCACCCCACCATGGAGTTAATTATTTTAAGTTTGTGGGGTGCGGGGGGCATAGGCTCCCGCATAAAAATACTTCATTTGGAAGGTTTTTTATTTGAATGTAGCGACCATTGCTATTTGCGATGGTCATTTCAATATCAGCCACCCTTTTGATGACTGGCTCTTTTTAGTCGTTTTATGCAATTGGCGGTCTTTCAGATTCACTGTTATCACACAAAACCTTCTTTGCAACTCACTCAGAGACAGCAGCTTTGAGGAGGTTGTCGAACCAGATGGGAAGTGGGGTGATATCACTGCCTACCCCCGACTGACACAGACCACTGCCCAAAAGTGTAAAGTCATTTTTTTTAGTATTTTAAATAGAAATGTACATTTGTATTGATATTTTAGACGCATGGTAGGTTTCCTTAAAGAAAGCTAAATTGCAAGGTAGAATGCTAATTTTTGTTATGTTGTTTTTATTTTTTTCATTCTCATAAAAATATTGTATTTATTAAAGCAGTATAGCTTAGAGGTTAGAGGAACGAGGTGTGAACGAGCTTGATACATCCAGCAGACCAGACCTGAGTTTGAGTCTCACAACCTCCACTTGTATACTGTGTGACTCTGAGCAAGCCACTTAACTGCCCAGTGCTCCCAGGTCATCCCTGAAAACAGGCACTTGTGCCTAGTGAGCCTTATCCAGTTACCAAAGACTAAAAAAAAAAAAAATGTAACAAAACTGGGCAAATAAACTTGACCCTACCTTTTTTCACTATAAAACATTACAGGCATCTTCAAGTTTTATTCTGTGGTACAATTTCCTAACTCAATCAAAATTTGAGTATTTCATAAATGTTTTAATTTAGTCTTTTTTTTCTTTAGAAAAAAAAAAGATGGCTGCCACATTTTGCATAGTAACATCATTGTAGACCTGGCAAGTGTTAGGATAAAAAAAAGAAAAACTCAGTTGGTTCAACATAGGAGGTACTGTACCTAGACATGTGCATTTGACAGGTATGCTAATATTTTCCTTAACTGTAGCTGAAACTAGATTTTTTTTAAAGATTTTTCATTGCACTGCTGCTTTAACTAAAAATTCACAGCAGAGATTTAAATCTTAAAATGACTGTGTTGCGTTTTCTTCAGTGCACGTGTACTGTAAATATATAGTGATGCTGGCTGAGACACATCATAAAAGTGAACATCATGTTACTCTATAGTGTTTGGTTTGGCCGTCCATTATATTTTCTTTCCTCTTTCTGGAACATTTCTTAAATTGCTGCTGTGCATCCAGCCAGTCAGATGCCATGCTGGAGTCATTTATTATACCCTCTGTAAAAGCATGCCCTTCCATACATGCAGCTGAATTCCGGCATTCACTGCAGTCACTGACTCACTCGAGCAAGCGCCGTGAGCTTCAGCATTGCAAGCTGTCATTTACAATCTGGAAGAAGTAAGAACTCAAGGAAAATAATATTGCATCTCAAGTGGGCTGTCCAGGGAGAATAAACTGTAATCAAAGTGTGATCTAGATACCCTTATGAATATGACCATACAGTATTTGACCAGTGGCGGTCATTCTGTAAGCAGTATGATGTGACTGGTAGTATTATGACAACTGTTTGCCCAGGAGCGTAGAAGGCATAAGGCCACAGACCGAGTACCTTCAACCAGTTGACAGTACTATGAATGCCCTGAAGTGTCTAATTGAGCTTATAAAACAGGGTTGCAAGGAACATATTAAAAATAATAAAAAAATAAAAAACAACTTTCAAAATAAAATATTTTATTCATTGGTAATGTGGTTACCATGCACAGGTCTTGGTAAGTCAAGAAGCAGGGATTTCCCTGCTCATGTTATTATCCTCCCTCCCTCTGGCCCGGACGTGTGGAGGCAGAAGATCACACTACCATCTGGGAGGGTTGAGTGTACATGCAAGCTGCAGAATCCCATACAGAGGCCATGTGGGGGCTGGATACATTAAGGAAGTGATGCACTCCTTTCCTGGGGGAGATGAGGAAGAATGCATACCACTGGCATTTTCATCCCTTCCCCTGCTGGCTGACCAAAGATTGGAACTGGTGAAAGCTATGAAGACAGCCACTCACCCCCTCATGGGCAGAGAAAGGGTGTAGTCATGTGGCCCCATTGTTGAAGTGGGGTGGAGGGAGGGCACCTGCTGCTGGGCATTCACATTCTCAGCTGACTGATCAAAAATTGGAATTAGTGAGAGCTGTGAAGACAGTCACTTAACCTCTTTTTGGGTGGGGGACAGTGGAAGAGGGGAACAATAAGAGGGAAAAAAATCAGTGTGCAGAAGAATTTAGGTCCTTCATCTCCCATGTATTCTGCTTTTTTTATTTTTATTTTTTAGTTTTATATTCATGCGCCTTGCCAGTCAGCCCCCATCCAACTGACCCCCTCCACAGCCCCGTCCCCTGGAATTACCGATGCTTACCTTGCCTGACCCAGGAGCGGCACCTGTGGGGAGTCGGTCTTCATCCTGCTGACTGGCATATTTTCCCCTCAGATTTTCTCCCAGGGCCCACGGGAGTATGCATGCATGCACATGGAGGCACGCATGCGCTGTACAGCCCCGGTTCTGACCCCTTTCCCCACCCCATGGCCTAATGCCTAGGCACCCTCGGGTCCATGCCACCCCCAACCTCCACTGGGGATCACCATCAGCTGAGGGATGCCATGCTTCCTTCCTGAAGAGGAGAGCTTGTCTGCCGGCAGCTCTATCCAGCTCCGCCCTCCCCCCCGCATCGACCTGGGCTAATTTCCGAACCCGTGTCAACCATGTGGGTCGAGGTAAGGCACATGGGGCCGCCATGTATTCTGCTTTTTAAATATGTATGCTAGGTTGGTGTAAGCAATAAGGTACAGTATGACAGGGTGGGCAGTACTAAGCTATATCCACATGCCCAGGTGTGTAGTGAGGCCTGACAAGACAGATGTATGGTCTTATAGTCCCTGCAGGCACAGTTACAGTCAAATACCACTACCCTGGAATGTCTTGTGCATAGAAAATGGACCAACATACATAGAAACATAGAATTTGATGGCAGGTAAGGACCGATTGGCCCACCCAGTCTGCCCATTTCCCTACCTACTGGATAAGCTGCAGATCCTAGTTAACCAGCAGCCGACTTCTTCCTACCCCCAACCCCTAGAATGGCCTTATGACTGTCCCATGCATGCTTGAATTCCACCACTGTTTTTGACTCCACAACCTCCTCTGGAAGGCCGTTCCATACATCCACAACCCTCTCTGTGAAAAAATACTTCCTTAAATTACCTCTGAGCCGCCTCTTCTATCTTCAAATTGTGCCCTTGTTCTTGCACACCTCTTTTTTGAAAGATGCTACCTCTTGGACTTTGTTGAGTCCCTGAGGTACTTGAAAGTTTCTATCATGTCCCTCTCTCCTCCTATCCTCAAGGCTATACATATTAAGCTCCTTTAGTCTCTCTTCATATGTCTTCCGGTGCAGACCCTGCACCATTTTAGTTGCCCTCCTCTGGACAGCTTCCATCCTGTCTATGTCTTTGCGGAGATTGGGTCTCTAGAACTGCACGCAGTACTCCAGATGGGGTCTGACCAGCTGTCTGTACAGAGGGATAATAACTTCCTGTTTTCTACTGGTGATGCCTCTCCCTATGCATCCCAGTATCCCCCCAGCCCTCCTTGCTGCCCTCTCACATTGCTTGCCCACCTTTAGGTCATCTAATATGACTACCCCAGGTCCCTTTCCATTTTGTTGTTGTTAGCATCTCACCCCCATTGTGTACTCTTCCCTGGGTTTTTGTTTCCCAGGTGCATTACCTTGCACTTCTTAGCATTGAATCTAAGCTGCCATACATTTGACCATTCCTCTAACCTTGCCAAGTCCCTTCTCATCCTTTCCATCCCACCTTGTGCATCAACTCTGTTGCAGATCTTTGTGTCATCTGCAAAGAGACATACTTTTCCTTCCAGTCCCTCTGCAATGTAAGCTTGTAAAGACATTGAAGGGATCAGTCCTACTACTATTGAACCCTCACGGTACCACCTAGTAACCCCCTTTCTTCAGAGTGGACTTCATTTACTGTTACTCTGTGTCCTATTTTCCAGCCAATTCTTTACCCAGGCTATCATCTTGGGACCCACTCCCAGGCTGGCTAACTTGTATATTAATCTTTTGTGTGGGACTGAGTCAAATGCCTTGCTAAAGTCTAGGTAGGCCATGTCCACAGCCCCTCCCTGATCTACTACTTTGATCACCCAGTCAAAGAAATCTATCAGATTCATCTGGCATGACCTTCCCACTGTGAATCCATGCTGCCTTGGGTCCTGTGCCCCTCTGGCCTCTAGATACTCGACAATTCTTTCCTTCAGAAGTGATTCCATCATTTTCCCTATCACGGAGGTTACAGCTTCCTTTTTAAATATTAACAAAAATATCTTTACTTGTTGGATTCCTGAAATAGGTTTGTCTGCTGTCACCAGGGAGGTGAGCGCAAGGGTGACTTCATGGCTGGGAGTGGAAGTGTACTTCCACTTTTACATGTGTGCACTGCTTGTTGAGTCTCATCAGTTTCCAGTTGGCTCACTCATGCTTGTTGTTTCTCACTCTTTCTCTACACTTTCTTTACAGTGCTTCACCCAGCTTGGTTCTTTTTCAACAGTCACTTACTTTTGCTATTTCACTGTTGCTCTGTCTGTTACTCCTTCAGCCAGCTCACAGCAGAGAAAGAAAATTGTGACTGGCTTAGAATTTAAGATTCTGAATCAGAGCATGGAATCTGAAGGTAACAAGGTTGGTTGGTACAAGGGCTTTTTATTTACTGGGCAGTGTTGACACATACATGTATGACATTAGAATGCCATCAGCTAATCCACTCCAAGGTTGTTAAACCCCATTTGCCAAAGAGGAAATAATGCTACTGAATCGGATTTTATTAACACCCACAATGCAAGTCATTCAAGTATGTACGAATCAGATACAAGTCAGGTACCATTTATTCAGGACTTACCCTCAACTAAAAAGGAGACGGTCACAATTTATACCACATTTTGTTATCATTTTCATATTCAGTAAACTGCATCACTTTTTCCCAGCAAAATTACACCAGTAATAATACTCCACATTACTGTTGCATAGCAGAAGTCTTCCCATGGAATTTATGATATGTATGTTATACAGTTCTTATCTCAGTCGGGTGGAAAATGCTGCATCAGCCATGGGAAAAATTCTCACTGAAACACATAAACTACCTGGAAGCTAGCTATTCACAGCTCAGCATACTTTCCAGGCCAAAAACTGTATATAAATAAATACCGTAATACTAAATGTACTTTTGAAAAAAAAAACAAGGCTTGCCTACAAGAAATATCCATGTCTTACAAATGTTCATGATAAGGGCCGATTTTCTGCAATACACTAATAAGAATTTTTAATAACTTGCAACTTTTGCTTGTAACAGAAAGAGCAACACACTACAAACCGACTTTCCATAAAGTAAAAAAGCTCAGGAAACCTGCTGCATTATGTATACACTAGCTGACAGCTGTGCTTAGCAGGCAGATCCATGCCATGTCCTGCTTCTTCCTTCCTTCTTGAGACACATTCTGAAGCTTAGTGGTGGTAGCTTCAATGGTAACCTTGGGAGGCACTTCTTCTCCCAGAGGGTGCTGAACCTATGGAACAACCTACGATCAGAGACAATGGACATAAAGGTAGTGCAGACCTTCAAAGTAGGCCTGGACAAATTTCTGCTTACAAAGGGAATCAAACGGTTATGTGGATAGTAGGGTGTGTGGGACATCCCTATACAAATGTTTCGATTGCATACTTGTTGGTCCCTGCTTGTGAAGTGTGTGTGTGGGGGTGAATGGTTGGACTTGATGGACCAGGTGCCCCTGCTGATTTTAAATTACAATATAACTATGATACTATATACCGTATGTTACTCTGAGATAGGTGGAACCTCGTTTGAAAAGTGCGCAGTACTAAAGACTCAGGTTTGGGAGTGATCATGGGTCTCTCCACTGGTCATCGAAGACCCCATCATGAGAAGATGTGTTTGCTGTTCAAGGGGCTGGGATCATTAAGCCACTTCAGGGACAGGAACCAGCATCAGTCTTAGAGAAGACCACTTGCTTGCACCTCTCATCATGTGTGTACAAGAACCTGGTGCAGGCAATATGGCACAATGCGCTGGAAGGGAACATGAAGATCACGGAGTGGGGAAGATATGCAATCTGCTTGGAAATTGCACACAAATGCAAAATTATTCACAAATGGTCTCTGTAGCAGTCACGAAAGTACATTCTTGCCCATTAAGGCAGCCAATTTAGTCTCATGGTTTGAGCATAGAGCTGTGAACCAGGAGAGCCAGCATCAAAGCTGATTGAAGCAACTCACTCACTGTGGTACCCTGAGCAAGTCACCTGACCTTCCAGTGCTTCAGCTTCTCCCACCTATACATCTGGATAGAAGCAAGGCCTCTCTGAAAAGGAGACACTGCATCTTAGCTGAGCTATCCTGGGTAAATACATTGTAACAAAAATATTCAAATACAGTGTAACCCACTGCCCCAGTCCCTCCTGTGGCTACAAGTTTGAGCATGCCCAGATCTCTCCAAATGAAAGTAGTAGGAAGGAAGGGAATATTCCTACCAGGGTATATAAAGGGGTCACTGCAGCAAAGGGGTGAGCGTGAAAGAAGGCCAGAGGCATGGGTCTGGGAGGTAAAAGGAGGGGACATCCCCAGGTGCCCTGAGCCTTGCCCAGGCCAAGAAAGTCATGAAGGGGCAGAGATCCCCACTGATGGAGCAAAAAGGGTCTGGAATGCATCCATGTGTCCAGTCTAGTATTATAGCCAAAGCACTTTGCTATTTCAGATTATCACTTTGGAGACAGGGAAATGGACTTGCAAACGAGCATGGATGATTGTTGAGGAGATGGATTACAAATGGTAAACCTTTAAAATGGAGACTTCAGTCTTGGGCTACTGAACTCAGAATGGGTTCAGGAAACAAGATGGAGTCTGAGGGTGGTGCTGCATGCACTGTGCAGGGTACTTCCTTTGCAGCTTGGGTTTGGTCCACCAGTTAACAGTAGCAGGGTCAGCCAGGCTCACTACTCCTCTGTTACTGGATAGGGGAAAATAATTTCTCTTGGACATTTATTTTATTTTATTTATTTAAGTCTTTGATTACCGGGTAGGTGCACTGGTCCAAAGGATTGTTTTCAGGCATGACCTGGGCCAACAATTTGGCATGAAAGAGTTACAAACAGATTACAAAGGAATACAATAGTTACAATACAGTTTACAATGAATTGGAGGGAAGGGTGACATACCCACAGTGGGGATAATAGTACATAATTGAGCAATTTCAGAATACATACCACAATCATTCACAGGCAAAAGGTAATCAGGCAATAACACAGTGCATATCAGGTGCAGAGAGCAGGCACAAAGTGCTGTGAGGTGTGACAACTGTAAGAGCAGAGTTGGCAGATATGGCAGGTAGGAAAAATAGCAAGCTAAGAGACAGCACCCTGGTAAGCACAAGCATTTGGCTTCAGTCAACAACCAGGTTTTGAAACAGTGTTTGAAAGTGCTGTTGGTATCAGCTGAATGGAGGGATGCAGGGAGTCTTTTCCAGAGCGATGGAGCAGCAACTGACCGTGCCTTGTCACCCAATATTAAGAAGACTTTGGGGATTTCCATGGGGGGAACTGAGGACATGCGTAAACATCTGGGAGCAGCTCTGGCCTTCAGGAAGGATGCAAAAGGTGATGCATTGCTGACTCTAAGGGTGTTGTCTATGATACAGCCTAGAGCATAGTCATATCGACCTGAAAGTGGGAGCCATCCTAGTGACTGGTAGAGGTTGCAGGGATGTGTTGTTGAGTAGGGTGCCAGGAGCAGAAAACCTCAGATGTTGTTGAAGACTGAGTTTAAGCACTTGCACAGGGTAGAAGACACTTGGAAATATATGGGGGAGCAGTAGTCAATAGATTGGGAGCAGCTTGCCTTGGGCAATAGCCAAGCGGGCCTCAGTGGTCAGAAAATGTTTTAGCCGATATCTGACAGTATGTATTTAAATGGATGATCAATGGCAGGGCTAAAGCTGGGAACAGATGGAACTAGGGGGACCATGAAGTGATGGCACAGACACTCTTAGACATGAACTTAAATGATTTAGACTTTAATTAGACTTTCAATGTTTTGATGAATAGAGTATGGAGCTAGTAGTGTTTATGTAACTGTAATTTACTTTTTGGCTTTTCTCTTTTCCCACCCTTGTTATGGAAGCCAGGTAGTGAGCAGGGACTAGAAAGCCCAGCACCAAGGGTGAGCAGAGTGCCAGAGGATGAGGCAGGGGTGGACGGTGGGTGTTTTGCAACACACTAAACAGGGAACTGCTGTGGGTTGCTGACCTTTATTGGGGATGTGGGAGGAGCTATTCCCCTACATTGAACCTCAGGCTTTTTTAGCCCTCCCATTCAATATTTTGGTGAACAGAGTATGGGGTTAGTAGTGCTTATATAACTGTAGTTTACTTTTTGGCTTTTCTCTATTCCCACCCTTGGTATGGAAGCCGGGTAGTGAGTAGGGAATAGAAAGCTCAAAAAGATTACCTCCTTCAACTCATGGAGAGTATGACCCGTAGCACCCAGGAGAGAAAAAAAATCCAGGTGGAGGAAACCTCTAAGGACCCATGGCTACTGACCTGTCCGTCCTCAGGGCAAACTAGAGGAGATGATCCTGGGTTCTTACAACCGTATTCTAGTTTCTGAGTAAGGTGGACTGTTTATAGAGCTGACGTTCCATCTTCAGAGTCTGTTGGATGATGCATTCTGGAAGGTCGATTCTGAGGCTGGAGAGGCAGGTCCATTCTGAAGGAATGTCTGGATCCAAAATATGGATTAAGTCCAACTGAAAAGGGGTGAATGTGGTTCAGGATTCCAATGTGATATTGATTGATATTCAATGGGGTTACAGAGTCAATGTGAGCATGAAGAGCCTGAGTTGATTAAATGAGCTGCCAGACCCTGAACTGTGGGGAGTATGATGGGTTATGAAATTCTTAAAGTAATCTATCAGAGTTTGTAGAGGGTTTGACATAGGGATTAGAGTCTCAAGGCTTGAAGTTCAGCAATGTGCGATATGTCACTGTGTAGGCATTTATGGAGATGATCATGGATTTGGACAGAAGCTTTAAGCGCCTGGTAGGAGGGGTAACATGGAAGATTTTAGACCAATGAAGGATGGGTGGTATATATATTTTTTTATTTATTTATTGAAATGTTTCACCAGGAAGGGCACACTGAACAACAAGTTGCTTGTCTCATGGTGCATCCTGGGGGGAGAGGGTATAAGGATTTTCTTAACGTACATACAAAACACAAAATAACTATAATAGTACAAAATATAAAAGGATACATGTGTAAACAGCAAATACAATTAATGACGGTATTGTACATTATAAGTGCAGGCATAAAATTGAGTTGATTTCCAACACAAGGACCCAAAAGTGTAGTCAAGAATGGGCATTGGGACCGGAAATGAGGCAGTTAGAAGGAGAACAGAGCTAGGAAGGGAAGGGAGTGGAATTAGTCACAGGTACAATTCACTGACATGAAGATTTGTAGGGCTAGGCTAATGGAGTGGGAGGGGGATAAGTGCCGAGTCGGTGGGGGGGGGGGCATGAATTTAGGACAATGGAAGTAATGGCAATTTTCTAATGAGGAGAAAGCCAGAGAGTGATAGAGATTACAGTGATGGGTGTGAGAGGGGGAGTCAAGAGCGAAACAAGAGGAGTTAAAAACAGTATCCAATCTGGTTAGGGAATATTAGGTATATGCTGTAAAGATGGTAACTGGATATTGATAGGAATAATTGGAAAGTTCAGAACAATAGGTTCGATGGTTGAACAGTGTTATTGTTGCTATAATGAGATTTGCATGGGCTCATATTCAGGAAGGACTGCTAGTGCGAGATGGTGGATATGGGTATTGCTGTGGCTAAATTGCCTGTAATAGGAGCTTAAGTGGCCATGGTGGCTTTGCCTTGCTGGTAGATCCAATGTTTGAATGCTGTGGGGAGCCCAGGAATGTGTCTTTCATTAAGTCTTTAGACTGATATGGCAAAGGAAAGTTGTGAGCAAGCATAGAACATAATGAGCGCCTTGCATGCTTAGTCAAATGCAGGGCTGTTGTGAAGTAGAACTGGGATAGTGAGACAACCAGGTCAATTGCGGATGTACAGATTGGAGAATCAATGGAGACCTGCTCTCAGTGATGGTATTCATTGGCGGGAGTATGGGAGGTAAATCTCGATGGATGAGTTAGAAGGACCATTGGATAGGTAGCTGGTATGATTTGGGGTAACGTGATGAAGAGATGTAGATGATTTTATAAAATATGGTGACGTCCAGGGGTCAGGGAACAGTGGCTTGGATAGATTAACTTTAGCAAGGCAGCTATGCCCAGAGATCTAACAATACATTTTCTGGGATAGTAACTGGTGATGGTCTTAGGAAAATCCGATGGCTATTCAGGGAATACAATTTGAATAACATGGTCAAATTGAGTAAGCGCTTTTGGGAGAAGACTATGAGGAGAAGGTATAACGGATGATGCCAATACTGCTATGAGGTATCCTGTGATTTCCATTAGCCTTGACAGTGATAGTTGCTATGGAGCTGGTACAACCCAGAAAGAATTAGGGTCACGTTTCCAGGTAAGATGATAGGAGGGAAGGAGACTCCACTAAATCTTGGATCCTATGAAGATATCGGGAGGTAGTCATGTCTATACTCCTTGAATTAATAGAATATGTAAGGAAGATCCTGCAGAATTCATTGAAAGATGAGATCTTCTATAGTCCAGTATGAATGGGATTCCAGAATGGATCCTGGGGAGGTTATTGGGAAGTACAGATGATTTATGGTGACTTAAGGGTCTATAGGACAAGCTGTGCAAGGGTGTTGCTGGAAGAGGGTTTCCACAGGTGAGAAGAAAAGGTACTCCATAGAGCATTGGATGGGAGCTGGTATGATGGCCGAAGTAGCAATACAAGATGGATGAACAGGCAGGAGTAGTTGATCAGGCAGGGATGCTGGACATTGATAGTTGTAAGAGTGCCCACCCAAAAAGACACAGCAAACGTGCAGGAGCCCCAAACCGCCAGGAAGGTGAGGAGGAAGGCAGCAGTCCAAGGATGGAGGGAAAAGTTCAAAGCAGAAGACCACTGACTGAAGGATGAAGGTTGATAAGGAGACAGCAGAGGCCATGCAGTACTGACATAGGCAGGTGCAGGTAAGGTACAGAACTAGGGGCAAGCACCACAGCATAGCGGAATAAAATGCAGGAAAGCTGCATCAGGCCTTGGGTGGTAGCTCCATATATGACCAAGAAGCGAATCCAGGTACAATGTGCTGTGAAGTTGAGGCATGAGGTTCCCACCTCCGAGGGAGATTGTGAATGTAACATGCTGATAGCAAAAGGCATTGCAGTGAGGGAGTATGAGGTTCCCACGTATGAAGGAAATGGCGAACATAAACTGCTGATAGCTAACACGCTGCAGTGATGGGGAATGGGTTCCCACCTCTGAAGGAGATGGCGAACTTGCATTGCTGACAGTAAAAGAGCAGCAGTGATGCAGTGATGCGATGAAGGTTCCCACCTCTGAAGGAGATGGCAAACTGCAATAGTTGGTAGCAAGGTGCAGCAGTGATGAGGAATGGGTTCCCACTTCCGAAGGAGATGGCAAAATGGAATTGCTGATAGGGAATTGCACAGGAATTGCTGATGGAAGACCTCTGAATGGGACAAGGGCAGCATAAGGGGAAAACTATAGAAGACCTCAGGCACACATCCTTGAAGATGAGCAAATGGCACAAGTCCAGCAGGAAGCAAGGGTGAATGCAGGCAGACTTGTACTTAAGGAAGGCAATAAGGAAATAGAATCATCCGGAGTAGCAATGAGGGAGAAGATGGCAGTACGGAGATGAAGGTCTGGATACTGGAGGAGGTTGAGCTGGAAGGCAAGCCACAACAATGATGCACAGGAGCATGGGAGGAGGTGGAATGCAAGTAGCAAGAAGTCTAGGAGTTGGGGGATGCTGCAGAGCAGTAAGATGGCAGCAGCAATTTAGAACAGCTCTAAACGGTCCTCCTGATAAGTTAAAAGCTTAAGGAACTTGTTGGAGATAACCCGCTACACAATGGGACTGATATCAGAGGACCTAAAGGTGGGCAAGCAATGTGAAAAGGCAGTAAGGAGGGCTGGGGAGATACTAGGATGCATAGGCAGAGGCATCACCAGTAGAAAACAGGAAGTTGTTGGCCCTCTGTACAGACAGTTGGTAAGACCACATCTGGAGTCCTGTGTTCAGTTCTGGAGACCCCATCTCTGCAAAAACATAGGGTGGAGGCTGTCCAGAGAAGGGCAATTAAAATAGTGCAGGGTCTGCTCCAGAAGATATATGAAAATAGACTGAAGGAGCTTAAGATGTATAGCCTCGAGGAAAGGAGGGAGAGTGGGGACATGATAGAAACTTTCAAATACCTCAAGAGACTCAATAAAATCCTAGAGGGTAGCACCTTTCAGAAGAAGAGATGTGCAAAAACAAGGGAGCACAATTTGAAGTTAGAGGAGGGATGGCTCAGAGGTAATGTGAGGAAGTATTTCTTCACAGAGAGGCTTGTAGATGCATCGAACAGCCTTCCTGAGGAGGTCATAGAGTCAAAAACAGTGGGTGAATTCAAGAATGCATGGGACAGACATAAGGCAATTCTAGTGGGGGTAGGAAGAAGTAGGCTGTTGGTTAACTAGGATCTGCAGCTTATCCGTTAGGTAGGGAAATGGGCAGACTAGATGGGCTAAGCAGTCCTTATCTGCCATCAGATTCTATGTTTCTGTGTAAAAAAGATGCAAAACATACAGCGCATAGGCAAGAGGCATTTCTATCCTCCCCGAGTTCCTCCAAAGGAACGGGGCCTATGGTAACAAGCAGCACAATGGTTCCTGAGCTCCCTACAGCACAAATCCTAGCCATGCTGACAAACATACAGGTGAACGGTGAAGAAACAAATGCTTAGTGGCCATCGAAGCAAAGCTTTCAGACAATGGTCATTCTATTCAAGATAATGTGTCAGCTATTAAAGATCTGCAAGAGGCAAGAGGCTGACAGGTGGAGTGTAATGTGGCCTAAGTTGAGGACTTCTCCTTACTGAAGTCTAAAATTGAGAGCCTGGAGAACATGCAAAGGCAGGCTAACATCAGGATTGTGGGTTTCCCTCCCACGTTTGCTACAGCCATGGATTCAGAAATACTACCAGCTGTGACTACACTCATTTTTCAAGATCTGCGACTTCTGCCTGAGGATTCTGGAATAAAAATACTGAAAGTGTTTGCAATTCTCCAATGGTCTCGCTCACAAGGGGAACAACAGCAGAGACCACTTACTGCCATTGTGACGTTGTCAGTGTCGGATGCTTGGATATCTCTTCTGCAGGCAGCCAGAGCTCGAGGAGACAGAATTTGGGAGGGCAGTCATCTGGGCTTTTTCCCTGATCTTTTGGCACAAACGCAGACCAGTAAATAGGAACTTCAGCTAGTCAAGAAAGATCTCCTGCAACATGGAATAGAGGCCCAGTTAAATTTTCCTGCACAGCTTCAAATTAAACATGTGTTTAAGTCACACATCTTTGTGGATCCTATTGCAGTGGAACAGTTTGCTGAGAAACTCCTCGGCAAATTAAAGCACCTGAAACATCCTCTCATGAAGATGGGCGATGAACTGTACCCTTGTGTGGGATTTCAGGTTTATTCCTGATCAGGGCATTGGGCTACATTCTGTCTTATCTTTATGCATGTTATTACAAGTTTTTATAGTTGTTAAAATTCAGGGGGTTTACTTCATAGCTTTGTGCATGGGCTGCTCATACAAGTCTAGTACAACATGTACAAAATGAAGTTTTGCAAAGTAATAGGCTATCAACTTTGCTTTTTTTTTTTCTCTTTTTCTCATATGTCACCAGAAGTGCTGCTCCAGTTAAATGATCTGTTTAATATGTTTGTTAAACTGATGCAGTTGATATTTAAATGTTTGTGTGTTAGAACACCTCTCAGGTTGTGGACATTAACTACAGTATATCCTACAAAATTATATTTTACCCATAGGGCAGGTTGCCATGCTTTGCCTTCTGCTGTGGGTTTTCAAGACATCTTAGCTGAGCCCAGTCTATCGCTGTATTAACCTGTCTATGGTGGTTCATGCCATTCAGCCCTCCACAACAATTCAGTCCTTCAAGGGACCTAATATCCTGGCTTTAGAGATTGTTAGACATACTGGGTGGTGAGAGTGGCATTGCTCTACAAGATAATTAGATTGAACATTACTCCTGTTTACAATTTATAGTACTGGCAGCTTTCCTTACTGCATGGACTAATGGTCTTATTTAATTTATACTGATTTACTGTACTACATCTGCACATCCAGTGTGGTGGTCTGCGTACCTCCTCTTAATTTTGTGTATTAACAGTTTTGCTATAAGATCATAAAATCTATAAATAAAAAGTTAGGAAAAAAAAAAAAGTAAATAAAAAAAAGAAGTCCAGGAGTCCGATGGACCAAGTGGTAATGGAGATGGAACAAACTGGTGGGGTCCAAATCCAGAACATGACGATACCAAAGACGGGGACAAGCACATCCATTCCATGGAGATAAAAGGATGTAGTTGGGTGAGGTAGGAGATTGAAGGCAAATCTGGTGTGGTGGTACCGTTCCCCAAGGGAGTGTGGCAACCGGGTATCAGGCAGAGAATGTAGTTGGTTGAAACTGTAGATTGAAGACACAGGCTCCCATCCCTAGTAGTCAGGGTGAGCTAACCTTCACTTGATGCCATACCAGGCAGAGTTAGGGACAAAGACTGTTAGAAGTTGACTGGTGTAAAATGCTTGAGACTGGAGGTAGAGGAAACAGGTTCCCATCCCGGTAGACAGGCGAAGCCTACCTGCACTGCTATGCCTCAGTAGGCAGAGTTAGGGATGAGGCTGTCAAACTGCTGGTATGGGCTGAGCAAAGAAAGGGCAGCTGACAGCTGCGTAGTAAAAGGTAGGTAAACAAAAGAAATGGGATGAAGGGGATGGTAGTAAGTAAGAAGTTAGAGAATGGGAGGAGGAAGTTTACTTGAAGGGCAATGAAGGCGAAAATAGGGTAATCCAGTGAGGAGCATGCAGCACAATAATGGAATGCAATGAATGTCTGGAGTGAGGTAGGTTGCGAGGGTAATAAGATATGCAAGGGTAGTTGAAGCCATGTAGGCAATTAGGCAGGGTAAAATCACACAGCTGACATAAGACATGCTCCTGCTAATTGGAACCACAACGCCCCACAGCAATACCCCAGTCCACCACCATGGGAATAACAGGGGAGCCACAAGCTGAACATCATGCAACCAAACAGCAACTGGAATGGTTGTAGGGCAGGAACCCGAAAAGAGGCTCCAATACCAACAAGGTCTTAGGGTAGGACAAGCCATAGGCATTTTGTGGAACAGGAGCAAACAAATACAGGAGTGACATAGAACGGATAATGCCAAACAATATGAAATGGAGGAGGAGCGCCAACTGTGCAGGACTAAGTGAATGCTATAAGGGGCATGGAAGAGGGAGCATGCGTACGTGATGCGGGTGAGTGGCATGCTGGAAGGGTAGGGAGTACCAGGGTTGGGTAAGGTAACAGAAACAATAGGCTGAGCAGGGTATAGGAATGCTGGGACTAAGAAATGGTAAGGTATAAGCAGCACGGGTGTCGGGCACAAACTGTTAGGGAAGGTTGAATGAAATAGATTGCCAAGTGGAAGAAACACTGAGGAAGTGCAGGTGCCAGACTAGGCAGGGGTGGCACGGGATTGGTACAGTAGAGGGGGAAAGGAGATGGTGACGGAATGCAGGTGCAAGGAGCGAGAAGCCCAAAAGAAAACAATGGGGAGCAAGGGCAAGAATGAGGGACAGTGGGGGGCTGGAAAACAAAGCAGCAGGGAAGGGGGAGCAGTTCCGGGAAGGAGCGAGCAGGGTCAGACAAGCACAGCCTTTTTTTTTTTTATATATATAACACCAGGTAAGTCCAACACTCCATATTAGCTTTTGTCCATCACTGTGGCATTGTAAACATTCCAAAATAAGATGCATGTGCCCCCTCCAACAGAAAACATCACAACAATAATGCAAACTGCAGTCAGAGCCTAAAAATAGGGTTGCCAGTGCTAATTTAAAATGGTTATGTAGCCATTTAGTCTCCCTCTCTTGTGTGTAGATATTGTATCAGAAAGGAAACTTTATTATATCTACTATACAATAGTATAATGGCAAAGGGAGAAAGGAGAGCAAATGCAAGGGAGATGCACAGATTCAGCTATGGGGGTACGGGGTCAGGAGAAAGGAATGAACTCCGAGGAAATGGATGGATAAACGGGGGAGAGCGCCAGCAGGATCCAAGAGAGAAGGAAGCAGTGGTATAGTCCGGTCACACAGGGAATCCAAGGCAGACAAAACTGTACCATGGTGGGAACAGGAAACACAAATGGGAACGAGTCCAGGGAAACAGCACAACAAACAGGTAGACAACTGCATGAGAGGAAAATGGAACAGGTACCACAGCCATTTGCAGAGCAAAGGGGAACCAACGGACTGCAGGCCCATCCAACAACCAAGATAAAGGTAGGGTGATGGAAAGGAAAATGTGGCGAGGATACTAGAGGGAGCAGAACTGAAGCAGGAGGAAACAATCCCATCAGGGCAAAGGACAGTGCTGCTAAAGGAGAAAGGATAGCACTAAGGACTGCAAAATGGCAGCAACATGCTCCAGCCCATCGGGAAAGGAATGGTCAGAGCATGGCAGCCTGGTGGTAAACAATGGGGAGGAGAGGGGAGGCGGAAACTCTGGGTGCAGGAGTGCAAGGGGCAGGGAGCCAAAATTAAAATGATGGCAAGGAGGAAGAGGGAGGAAGGCAGGAGGGGGGGCAAACACGAGGGCCAGGTGGGACAGGATTCCACTGAAGCAGCCAGTGAGGGAGGAGAAATTGCAAGGGGAGAAGGGAAAGTAAAAATGGAGCCCGGCAAGCGGGAAGGAAGCAGGAAACAAAGGGGAACAATGCAAACCAAACAAGGGGTAACAAACACAAAGTACAAGGGAGAAATGGGGAAGAAAAACGAGAGGGGGAAGGAAGGAGGCTCAGTCACATGAGCAACGCAGGAGCCCAGCGCTGGCAAAGGGGGGAGGTACCTTCTCAACACACTAAGCGGGAAACTGCCATGGGAGGCTGGCCTTTATAGGGGATGTGGGAGGAGCTATTCCCCCACATTGAACCTCTGGCTTTAGCCTTCCCATTATACATAAATACATACAGTGCATACATAGTTGCCAGCAGATTAGACCTAATGGTCTATCACATCTGCCCGAACACAGCTCACTGGTAAGGTACAGTAGCTGCTCTACCTCTCTTCTTTAAACCATCACCCCCACTCTCCCCTCCCTGCATACCCCTGACGTTCTCCTTATTTCCAAACCATACCAAGCCCCTGTGTCTATCCCAGCCCCTCTTGAAACCGTCTACAGTATCCACTTTTATCAGTTCATCTGGAAGCGCATTCCAGGGTGCTCCCACCCTCTCTCTGAAATAATCCCCCATCACCTCCCCTCTGTACTGTCCCCCTACCAGTTTTAGACCATGGCCTCTTGTAGTCACCTCTCCCTTCAATTTGTTCAGTCCCTCTTTTTTGACTTTGTTGACTCCCTTCAGATATTTGAAGGCCCCTATCATATCTCCCCTATCCCTCCTGTTCTTTAGGGAGTACATGTTCAGCTCTCTAAATCTATCCTCATATGACATATTCCCCAAACCACTGATAATCCTTGTTTCTCTTCTCTGGACTCTCTCCAGCAGTGTGATGTCCCTCTTTAGCCGGGGATGCCAGAACTGCACATAGTACTCCAGGTGCGGCCTCACCCGTGAGTTGTACAGGGGAAGCATAACCTTCCTGCTCCTGGATGTTATACCCCTAGCTATACACCCAAGTATTTTATTTGCTTTAGCAGCTGCTCTCCTGCACTGCTCCGAGTTGTTCTATTTGGCAACAGTCATCATCCCACATCCTTTTCCATTGTGGAGACAGACAAATGTACTCCCCCCAAGTGGTAGCTATACCCAGGGTTTCTAACACCCAGATGCAGAATGCTACACTTAACGCGTGTTAAACCCCAACTGCCATGAGTGTGCCCAGTTTTTCAGCCTCACCAAATCCTCCTGGAGTGCCCTCCTTTGCTCCTGACTGTCAACCTCGGCCCCCAGTTTGGAATCATCAGCTAACAGGCTCATTCTACTTCCAACTCCCTTCCCTATGCCTGCAATGAACACATTAAAAAGGATAGGTCCCAACACTGAACCTTGTGGGACCCCACTGATGACCCTTCTGTGAGTTGAGGCTACACACCCCACCACTACCCTCTGCTGTCTTTTGTCAAACCAGTTTGCCACCCACCCCACCAATTTTTCACCCACCCCTAGGTTCCTCAATTTCCAAATCAGCCTTCCATGCAGGACCGAGTTGAAAGCTTTACTTAAGTCCAGATATAGAACATCAACAGGCTTTCCCCTATCCAGGGATCTTGTCACTCAGTTGAAAAATTCGACTAGATTGGTTTGACACAATCTCCCATGGACAAACACGTGTTGGTTGTCATCCTGAAACCATTTGCCTTCAGGAACTCCACCATCTGTTCTGTTAAGATGGCCTCCATCATTTTCCCCACTATGGATGTCAGGCTGACCGGTCTGCAGTTCCCTGGTTCATCCCGAGGTCCTCTCTTGTGGAGAGGCACTATGTGTGTCATCCTCCAGTCCAGAGGAACACATCCTGATTGGAGGGAAGAATTGAATAGATCTGCCAATGGAGCTGCTAGGACATCCCCCAGTTCCCTCAGAACCCTGGGGTGGATGCCGTCTGGTCCTGGGGCTTTATCCGTCCTCAAGAACTTGAGAGCCTCCCTCCCCCTTCCCACCTGGATCTCAAGGACTTGAGAGCCTCCCTCCCCCTCCCCACCTGAATCTCACCATTTGTGAGTGCCTCCCCCTTGCCCCCCCTGCCCCTTGTGGCAGTGGCCCTCCCTTTCCTAGTAAAGACCGAGCTGAAATAATCATTTAGCACCTCAGCCTGCTCTACCAACCTCTCTACATCCTCCCTCCTTCCTCATCTTGCTTATTTGCCCCCCACCCTTCTTTCACTCCCTAATGTATCTATAGAATTCCTTCTCCCCTTCCCTGATCCCTTGTGCTAATCTAAGCTCTTTTTCCACCTTGGTAGCTCTTACCCTCCTGCTGACTTCCCTGGAGATCCTGTCCTGTGGTACTCCTCGCAGTCTGCCTTGCTATGGGAGCATTTGTACTTCCTGAAGGCCATTCTTTTGCTCTTCACCCCCTACTGCACTTCTCTTGACCACCAGCAAGGTTTTCTGCCTCTGGCCATCTTATTGTGGGATCTTGCGCAGGTTTTCGTGGCCTCTAGGATGCCCAGCTTCAGGATTTCCCATTGCCTCTCTGTGCACATCCCAGGTTTGATTTTCCCTATATGTTTCCTTAGAATATCTGTCATCTCCCCAAAGTCTGCCCTCCTAAAGTCCACTGCTGTGGTCTTTGTTTGATTCCACTCCTTCCCCAAGTCTAAAATGAAACATACCATGGAGTGGTAGCTACCAGCCAAAGGGTCTTCCACCACCAGGTTCTTAACCTGATCTCCGTCTGCTAGTACCAAGTCCAGAATGTTTCCATCCCTAGTTGGCTCCCCTACTAGCTAAGTCAGAACGTCATCCTGAAGGGCATCGAGTACCCTTTGCTCCGTAGCAGATGGAGATGCGATAGTATTCCAGTCTGCCCCAGGCATGTTAAATTTCCCTATTATCACATTCCCACCCCTACCCCTACTACAGTTCTTTCTCAAATTGTCAATCAGATCACTGTTCATGTGCTCCGACTGCGTGGGTGGCCTGTAGACCACCCCTAGATTGACCCTCCTCCCTCTGCTATCCTGTGATGTGGCCCAAACTGCCTCCAAGTTGTTTTCACTCTCCTCCTCCCTGCTGCACACTATCCCTTCTCTAATGGCTAGTGCAACCCCTCCACCTCTTCCCACTGTCCTATCCCTCCTAAGTGTGGTGTATCCAGGTAACCTCATGTCCCAGTCATGGTACTGGGTGGCCTACGTCTCTGACTGCTGCCACATCCACCCCCACCCCTTCCAGCAACAAAGCCTGCAACTCCAGCATCTTATTCCCCAGACTCCATGCATTAATCAGAACCACTTTCTAGCCCTTCCCACAGTTTTCCCCTATCCTTCTACCCCCTTGCCCCTGGCACAGCTGGAGTTAACCTTATGTGTTTGTCTTTCTTATGCTTGATGTTAGTATCATGTTTTGTGAAGATTTTACTGACTCTGACACCTTTGAAAAAGGTCTCCTGAGCTCAAAGATCTTCTGAACACAAATAAAATAAAACTGTTGGCAATAGAATTGTGTCTGTGTCCCCTTCAGAGCACACTGAGTGTTAGGAGCAGTGCCCCTTCTTTGCAGTTAGGACCTGACAGACCTATTTGGCAGTTCAACACACAGGTGTATTTCACATTTGTTTTTTTACATGTCTGGAGTGAGTTTCTTACTGACTGGAGCAGTGCCAAAGGTCACAAGAGCAGACGTGAGTGGGCCCACTGATGAACATTACATGTCTGCAGGACACTGGGGGAAGGTGGGGGACTGTTTAGTTAAAGGCTTGTATCAGAGAGTCCCCCAATACCCAGGTCCTCAGCTGTTATAGTCATTGAAGGCAGCAGCAAAAGAACTCTGGTCCAATGTTTATTTTTTTATTTTATTAACATCTCGGATTAAGACGTTTGAGCTGAAAGCTCATTTACAAAGGTTCCACATTGAAGAACAGAAGACAAAACAGTGTAACATATAACAAGGTGCAGGACAGAAGTTAAGTAAAGCTACTAGCAGTAAACACAGAATACAGTCAATGCTTATCCATAGCATCCATTGAATTTGTTACAATGTACAATATGAAGGCTGTAAAGTTAAACTAGCACTTAAATATTTCAATATGTATCTTTCAGTCGATGCTGTTAAAAGAGCATCTAGCGAGAGGTAAGGGGTGCAGGAGAGATAGAAGGAGGACTGGAAAATAGGAGGGAGAGTGGATCAGGGAAGAATAGTGGCCCGAATAGTGGCAATGGAGAACAGCTGATGATCAGGGGATTAGAAGTTAAAAGACCGGTGCAGCCCAGAGGGCCTTGTTGGTGTATAAATGGTGATTGGGAGAGGCCGGGGGTTAGCTCAAAGGTAAAGGACTGGGTCACATACTCTAAGGTCAAATCAGCCTCATCATATTTAGAGCCCCCCAAGAGCCTGAGTTACAACAGTAAATGCATAAATTGGATTTCTTCCACTTCATTTGCTCCTCCATCTTCATAAAGGCCAGGACCAGTGCCCGGAACTTCTGCTTTTGTGCTTTCCTGTTATTTTGAACTGCACTGTGTTGCGGTTGATAGACCTGAGCAGATCCTCCACTGTTAACCTCCCAGTGTTGTTCAAGTTAGGCAGAACCTAGTTGTGTATGATCCCCTCCCTAGTCTGTTCCTCCACATGTGGAGTGAGGAAGCAGTTCTAGAAGGTATCCACCAATACCTGGCTCCTAGTGCTCTGTGCCACAGGAATGCTGCAGTGTGCATATGGTATGTTGAAGTCTCCTAACAGGACAATGTCCCCTCAAGCTTTTATCCTCTTTAATTTCCTCAGCTAGTGTCCTGTCCATCTCCTTTGATTAACTTGGAGGCCTATGTGTCACTCCCATGTGCACAGCTCTTTCTCTATCTGCCATACACACAGTCATTCCACTTTGCCTCCTCTGCCTGCCACCTCATACTCCAGCACCCTTATGACTTCTGCACCCCCCCCCCGCTTTTTCCCTGTCCCTCTCGAATATTGTGCGATGTGGGACCATGAGATTCCAGTCAATGTTGGGTGAAGCCCACATTTTTTTCACTGCCATTATTTTGTATACTGATATTTCACCACACTTTTTGAATAATACATAGACATTTAGTAGAGAACTAACCACCATATATATATAATCATATTCATATTCATATTCAGAAGACCTTTGAGCCCAGAGCTCTTTTTCAAAGGTGTATATATTAAAAATAATTTGTCCAGAACATTGAACAAGATCAAGAGAAAAATCAAAGAGACATAAAATATCAAATTGTCATACAGGAGTCACATTGCCTAAATCAAAGATTAAAGGGTCACTGTCAACCCCCTTAGGCCTCAAAGTATCCCTAGAGTAAAAAACATGTTTTATGATTGTTTATATTCTGTACAGACCATTGATGTAGTTGGGAGTTTGATTCTGATTCCTGTTTTCTTTTAAAAAGTGAAAAACAGACTGTCCACCATACTTATATTACCACACAAAAACATGTTTGTTTACATCTAAACAGGTGCACCTTGTGAAAAGGGCATACATAGCCCTAATGGTGGTATCGCTGTATAAATACATTATATCTACTACTACTACTACATTCCTTGATCAACTCCCACTGCATTTTTCCTAGACTCGGGAATACCCCCAACACAGTCCAGCCACTCATGATGCAGTAGGAGGAGAGGATATAATGCATCATAGCTGGCTGCACTGCTCGGCAGTGTTTCTAATGTTCAGGAAGTACGCAATAAAAGTAGAGCAAGAATTTGATAGAAAACAAGGTTGGGTATAATTACACCATTAGCACGCATTTCAGTTCTACTAAGGAAGAAGACAGATAAAACAACCAGCAACATCAATGAATTTCAGAGAGGGTAAGCAATTATAAAATGTGGGTTTTAACTAGAAAATAATATGATGCAAAAAAGGTTGTCAGTGTCCTTTTAAACAGACCTAGAGCAATTAACACACATTACATATTCCTTCAGCATGAGAAATCTTACGCTGCAATGAATTTTAACACAAAACAACAAGCGCCCCCACATAAAGGAAAAGAAACAGCTTCTGAGGTATCACTGATTTTGTTCAGCAGGGGAAAAAAACAAACAAGATCTAAGATATGAAAATGAAATAAAATTTCCAACATTGCAAAAATCACTACATTAATACATTATATTAGTGATGAAAGTTAGCAGTTGATTATCTTCCATATTAAGTTAGCCTGAGACAATATTATTAGTCTGCATTTTTATCAAAGTATGCAAATGCCCACTGTACTGTTTTTATTTTATTTTAAGTGTTTGTACTCCTGATTCTCCCCCGGCAATCCCCTCTGACAGACCCCCCAGCCCCATCACCTAGCTTCTCCAGGGCTTACAGAACCCAACAACTACTGACTAATCTCAGTCTTATTCACTTTAAACAAACTACTCCAGAAGTTTGTTCATGGGTAACTCATTGATCATATCTTGGAACACTACCTCCTAATGGAAGCATAATCAGGCTATCACCCAAACCACTCATCCCTCATAGCCCTACTGAAAGTAGCCATAAATCTGGTGAGTGTTCTGGATGAGGAACGTCATGTTGGTGCCACCTTCATTGACCATGCAAAGGCCTTTGATATAGTCAACCATGATCTCCTTCTCGACAAACGCTACATTATGGGACTGTCAACTATTCCATTGCTTTGGATCAAGAATTATCTATACAGGAGATCTCAAGCTGTCAAAATGAATTGAGTGACCTCCTTGCCTAAGCCACTTAATCCTAGTGTTCTTCTAGTATCCATTCTGGGATCACTACTCTTTAGTCTATTATTTATTTATTTAGTTTTTCTTTACCAGGTAAGGTGCACTATGCAAACATTTGCCCGTTTTTAGGCACGACCCATGACAGTACAAACCAATGACATTTACAGTACATGCCAGGACAATAACAACAACATTGAAATGTAGAACAAATTATCACCATTAGAATACAGAAAAATATGGAAGAAAATTGCTATTCAATTTTGAGCAATAACTTGTGGGAAGTCCTTCAGATTAACTGTCACCTGATAGAGCAACAAGTACAAGTCAATGAATTACCTTCTGACTTTGATTTTCAAGATACTAGCAAACACCTTTATGCAGATGACATGGTCATCTACACCATGTCTTAATCTGACCCATGACTCCAATATTACATTACAATAAGTTTTTAATACCACACTGCTCTGGGCAGCCAACAGTTGTCCCCTGCTAAATAAATCTAAAACAAAAGTCATGCATTTCAGTTGGAATTCATACACCTTCAGCTTACTTCAAATTCACTCACTGGAAATTTTGCAGCACTTTAAATATCTTGAATTGTGGCTGGATTCCAAATTAATGTACACAACCACATCTCCAGGACTTTACAAGACACTGGTTAAGCTCCATCTGGAGTACTTTGTGCAGCACTGGAGGCCACACCTTCACAAGGACATTAACCAAATTGAGGCAGCCCAGAGAAGGGCAACCAAAATGGTGCAGGGACTGCATCAGAAAACATATGAGGATAGATTAACGGAGCTCAATATGTATACCCTAGAGCAAATGAGGGAGAGAGGTGATATGATTGAAACATTCAAACACCTTAAGGGCATTAACAAGGTGAGAGTCTAACATGTTTCAATATAAGAAAACTAGCAGGACAAGAGGACACAGCATGAGATTAGAGGGAGGCCAATTAAGGGGTAATGTAAGGAAGTGGAAGTTCTTTTTCCACAGAAAGGGTGGTGGATGCATGGAACGGCCTACCTCAAGAAGTGGTGGATATGAATACAGTGCAGGGCTTCAAACAGGCATGGGATAGGCATAAGGGAGCAATACAGATGAGTATGAATAGATAGGCCATTGACAGAGCAAAGGCTGATGGCACATTTATAAGGTAGAAAAAGAAATGGGCAGACTGGATGGGTCTTGCGGTCCTTATCTGCCATCAGCTTCTATGTTTCTATGTTTCTATGCCAGGAGTGCTCAAAATAAACGTGGCTTGCTCCACCACAACAAAAACTGAGTTAATTTAAATACCAGGAAACTCCTACTATGGCCGTCTCTACTCCCAGCTCTAGAATATGGGAGTAAACATTTACAGAACAAGCAATTTCACTGCGCTATTGAAAATAACAGCTGCGTTCAACAGTATGAGCAGGTTTGTGACAGGTGAAATCATTACTATACCCTCTGTAATAAACTTGGACTTCTCTCTCCAGGCAAGAGAAGAGAATTTATATGGTCCTCCCTTATATTCAAATAATTCTTCAGTTTAAAAACGGTTCCACTTAACAGAGGAACCCTTATCATGGGTGACATGAACCATAATCGGAATGGTAAGGATGAATTTAATTTAAGGGAGGCTTTGTCTGATCTAAGGCTAAATCAGATTATTGAAAATCCAACAAGACATAATTATAAAACTGGTAGCTCTGCATTAATCAACTGAATTTTGCTTACTGATATGCAAATAAAATATTTATCTGTTCTCTCTGACAGTCTTAGCAATCATTGTGTGGTGTTTTGCTGTTGGAGTGCCAGATGGATTTCAGTTCTACCAGTGTATATAGTTTCTAGAAACTTCAGAAAACTGGATATTCCAAAGTTTAGGGAAGCAATAAGGCAACTTGATTGGTCCTATTTAGATCTTATTATTTCTGTTGCTGTTGCATGATCAAACTTCTGTTCTCTGTTCAATTCAGTGTGTGATAATTGTATTTCCTTAAGAAAATTTAGGATCAGAGGCAACAAGCAGGAGTGGGTTACACCAGAGCTAACAGAATTGATGTGGATCAGAGGCAACAAGCAGGAGTGGGTTACACCAGAGCTAATAGAATTGTTGAGGATCAGATGCTACAAGAAGCAGTGGGTTACATCAGAGCTAATAGAATTGATGAGCATCAGAGGCAACAAGCAACAGTGAGTTACACCAGAGCTAATAGAACTGATGAGGATCAGAGGCAACAAACAGCAGTGGGTTACACCAGAGTTGGTAAGGCTTTGCCTGGAGTTCAGTGGCCAAGCAGCCAGCCACTACCACTTCCTAAGCAGTTCCTCTCAGCCTCACTGTGAAGCATTTTTTCTTTGCAGCCAGAGGCTATGTTGGTTTATCCTCTGAGCTGGCTGGGCCCCCCCCCCCGCCTGCTGTTTCTGTGTGTCTCTGCTGGACTTTGGTGTTTGTTTTCCTGCTTCTGGTTTGTATCTTTCCTCTGGCTGTGTGCTTCCCTGTGTTTTGTGTTTCTTGTTTTTGAGCCTTTCCCTGTTTTCTGTTTTGCTGTGTTTTGGTTCTGTCTTTTTTGGCGGGCTTTGTTTCTAAACTCCTAGCATACTGCTACTCAGAGCTCATGCTACTGCTTTTAGTTACCTACAGCTGCAGCCACTGCTGCTGTTTGCTTTAATTACTATTGTACCCAGTGCTTGTGTTTTTACGATGTGCGCATCACGCTCAAACTACTGCAATGCAACTACAATCATTATCTGTGTGTTTCAGCTCAACCATAGCTGCTCCATGTTGCATACTCAATTCTCTTCACCTGACACAGTTTACTCTGACCCTAGCTGTGCTGCTCATTCCTGCTCTCATTCTACTTGCAGCTTCATTGCACTGCCTGGCTACACCTGCTTTCAAAGCATTTGTCTCCCTGTTTCATTGCAGTTACAACTCTGAGGTCAGCCAACTAAGCTCCTGCTGAAGCTGTTAATATAGCTTGTTATTAAATCTTGCCTCACTGCCAAAAATCCTCCGAGTGTTTGTCACCTTGATTTGGCTATTCATGTCTGGCTGGCTTGCCCCCAATTCAGTGCTGTTTAATTGCTATACAGTATGGTATGCAGGTCTACCTATCACTACTACTGCTTATTGACCTAGATGCAGGTCCACACTTGCTTACACAACCGTTGCTCCTTGCTTATGCAAACCATTGCTTTATGCCTACTGCCATCCCCTCGGCTTCAGCCTCTGGGATTCTGCTGCACACAATCTGCATTCAACCTTGCAAGATCTCAGCACTCCATACTCATTTCAATCTCAGCACGCCCTGATCATCAGCTCACCAGATTTTCAGCTCTCAATCAATTTCTGGGGCATGCCAGCCATTCTATTCTGGAGAAGGGTTCCTGCAGCCAACGGTCTCGCTCTGCATTTAGTCCACATCTCGAGCGTGTCCCACTTGGGATGGGATCCTTCTTACCTGGCCCATAGCTGGGAATGTTCTCGTCCCGGGCTTGGCTTTAGCTGCCTGCTATGCAACAGCAGCTCCTGGTGTAGAATTTAAGACTAGTGGTGAAGGGTGGAAAAAGTTGCCTCCTTTGGCTCTAGTGTTCCACTATAATGGTTAGCCATTGACTTTAGTGGTTTCCCTAGCGAGGCACCTTCACCGCATTCTCCCTACGACTGCCTCTGGTTCACCTGGTTTGATTTAGGGTGGGTAGGCCAGGTGAGTGCCTCAGCAGTTGTTGCGCTCCTCCTGCACCTTGGATGCACGTATTGTTGCAGAGTTTTCTAGCAACCTTCCACGGCATTCCCGCTACAGGGTTTGAGTGAGAGCCTTCCTCCAAATTGGAATATTTTCCACCTTCCATTAATTGGGTTTTCCAAAGTGCAGCTGCAGAGCCATCATTAACTACACTATCCCAAGTCTGGAGGGAAAGAGGCCTAGGCCTTGGATCCACAGAGATTTCCTCCTCATAGGTTTTTTTTCTCTCCTCCATTGCCTCAGGTCATAACACTTAGTTAGCATAGTTGTTTCACCTAGTTTCTTTAGGTAGGTTCCGCTGTTGGATGGAGGTGGAGGATGTCCTGCCGTTCCCTGTCTCCTTAAGGGATCCCCTAATCTCAACGCAATCCATCAGTATCATGCTACGCAAGCTTGGGCATTCATTACGTTATCCAAATGAGTATCTCATGCATTATCAAACTGCCTATGCTTCGCCGCTGCTACGTTACAGTTACTGCTCCTATGTTACAGTTACTGCTTGCTCATGTGCTTTGTGTTGCCTCCTTTTTGGGGATGATACTACATTTCTTTTGGGGATTCCTAAGGTACCTTTAGCCATGGGAATCATACCTCTCTGGTCCCTTGCCTTGGTTACTGCCAAGAAAACTATAGCCCAAACCTGGCTGACATCTAGTGCCTCCACTATCCAACAATGGGCCCATAATCTAAAACACTGTATGATCCTGGAAAAAATGCAGCTGACGGCAAACAGGTCTAGTGAGTTTTTCTTACAAATGTGCCCTTTGCTTGACGCTATATAAAAGGGTGTGTCCCCCTTGTGACCCAGGACCCCCCTTTTATTTATTTAATCTAATCCTAGTCCAATGCTCCCTGGTACCTGCTGATCAATCTGATTCTATGTTCTATATATGAGAAGATCTCTCTGTGGTCCGTTACTGTGTTGCCTCAACCATTATTTAGTTTATGTTAATATGGTGAACATCAGTATGTACTGTTATGTGCACTCTTTATATAATTCAATAAAAACATTTTACAAGGCCGGGCCGTTGGCACAGCAGTTGGATTTCCGCTTGCGATGCTGGCGACCCAGGTTCGGGAATGGATCCGAGTCGTCAGAGGGCCAGCCGTGGGGAGAAGGATGGAGCATTTCAAAGACTGCTCTCCTTCTCCGGGGGGGGGAGGGTGAATGTCTGGCACTTGACAGACCCCCGGCGGAGGCTGGGGGTATCGCAGTGACTAGCAATAGAGAGTGATCCAGGGGGTTGGGCAGATGCTGGACATCATTGCATGTCCCCGTCCCCGTCCCCCAGAAACAACACACAAAATACTTCCTGCTGACAGCCCTAGATGATGCCTGCCTCAGCCTTGATTAGCCTCCAGGACCGTCCCTTGGACCTAGTCCCATTGTGCGGCACTGTAAGAGGGGGCAGCGTCACAACCCTACCCTGGGGGGCAAGCCAGGGGGTATCTGAGGGTCACAGTCCCATATGGAGGTGGAGGCTAGGGTCTGTGACCAGTCAGAGGTACCAAGCTGTCAGCAGTAGGGGGAAAAAGTATACTGAATAAAAAAAAAAAAATTAACAAAAAAAAGTTTCATCTAAGTTAGACAATCTAGTTTAAATAAACTGTAAAGAGAAACCTGATTGTATATTTAACAGAATAAAGAAGAAGAAGAGCATTGTTTAAAGGTGAAAGGAACCAGCTTTTTTTACACCTCTGGATGTCTTCCTACTTTCCTTTTAGTGTCTATCCAATATTCCAGTGTGTTTTTACATTTTCTAGTTAAATTAATAAGTTTTTTTGTCTTGGTAACTATCATGAATCCCTCTCACCTCAGCAGTTGCTGGCCTCTTTTTTCATACTTCTTGAACATTCTATGTAAGCAATAACCCATGACAGAGTATGGGGTTATTGGGGATTAATCAATACCCTGGATGCGTTGTGAGGCATAAGGCCACAGGCAGAGTATCCCACAGTACCCGGAGTGTTGATTAATCCAAAATAACCCCATACCCTAGAGTGGGTTATTACACTTATAACACAGGTTGTCCAACCAGATGACAATAGTGCAGAAAAAAAGTTGTATTCCTCTTAAAATTTATGAAATTGTAGTATATCCTGCCACCTAAGGAAGTAGTGCTCAACAAATAATGCATACCACATTGATAGTATGAAAACAGAAATGGCAGAAATGTACTAAAATGTTGGTTTGTGCCATTGCTGCTTCATGACATAACTGTGGCGATGAGTTCACTACTGTGCAAGCGAGTCCTGATGTGCAGCCACTGTGCCTCGCCATGTGCTCCCCTGTCTTAAGTGCTCTCTGTGTAACATCTGCAGGTGAATGTCTGATGATCTCTGTTGCCATGTGTAGCTGCTCCACTGTTAGTGCTTCACAGGTACAAGCTCCGGAACACACAATCTAACCTCTCTGCTTTGTGGGTTGGAGCTCTGGAGCACAGTGGCACAGGACGGCGTTGGGAACAAGACATGGGACAGATGTAAGAGAGAGTCGCAGCAAAAATGCTTCACCAAATGATATGCGTGTGCTCTCTCTCTCTCTCTCTCTCTCTCTCTCTCTCTCTCTCTCTCTCTCTCAGTGTGGCACTCAGGATCGGGATGAAATTACTGGTTTGAAGGGAGGATGTACCGGTCTTGGGGAGATGGGCTGACCAAATTAAATGTGCTCTCTATGTCTTTATCCCTCTCTCCCTCTCAGTGTGGCACTTATGATCAGAATCGGATTTATTGCATTGGTCAGTGGGGGAGCAGCTAAATGTCACTCACTCTTGTGGTTTCTGTCACTCTCTCTCTCTCTCTCTCGAGTGTTGTGGCAGACTAAGCAGGGCATGGATGCAAGACACAGCCTCAGGACAGGCGGCGATCACAGGCAGAGAGAGAGAAAAAAAAGGCAATTGTCTGCTGCATCTTGCACTCCTGTCTCTCCACACCGACTACACCTCCTGATCACATAAAAAGAAAAGAAATTCTCCTTTGGATGACCAGGTTGCTCTCATTCTCTCTGTCATGCTGTACGCTGTAATGTCCTGCTGTCACTCTCTGTCTTTGGCCCAGATCATACCACTTGCTTAAGTTGTGTCCTTGGGGATTGACAGTGTTACTGACTGCCCCATCCTCTGCCTCTCTCTAACTGTCTGCAACATGCTGTGATGCTTGACAGCTTCAATCAAAACTGGAAGGGAGCACAGTACACAAATAAAGGGATGTGGGCTTACAGGGAAGTAGGAGGGCCAACAGAAACACTTGCCGCAATGACCACGGTATGACAGTGCTGGGGCTCTCTCTGTTCCCCACATCTTTTAATGCATACCATTCTCATTTTGATGTCTGAAGCAGGGAACGAGTGCCGATGGCATTTTCCCTGAGTCCCTCCGCAGAACCTTGCACTAAAAGGGGTATTTAATGCATGGCCATGCGAGGGCTCTACATCAGACGACTTCGACGTTCCTGACAACCCATGTTATAAGACATCATTAACACTATTCAAGGCCATTTATACCCACGACAGGGTATGGGATTATTGGCAGTTAATCCACACTCTGGGTGCGTAATGAGGCATAAGGCCAGAGGCCGAGTGCCCTCACAGCACCCGAGGTGTAGATTAACTGCCAATAACCCCATACCCTGGAGTGGGTTATTGTGCTTATAACATGGTTATGTTTTAAAAAAAAATCTATAAAGGTGTATTTTTCTTGTTTTACTTGGGAATATGTGAGGGTATCCTGCCGAGTTGAAAAGTAGTCCCCACAATTTCTGACTGTGTTGCCAATGAAGAATGTTGAGCTGACGTCTTTTATGATATTTGTTGTCTATAAAACAGTTTCTAGGATTTCCACCATTTCTGTCCCGATTACTTCAGTACTCTGCCAGTGACTTATACCTAACAGCACGAACCGGAAATGGCGGGGGGGGGGGTGGCTGTCTCTCTCTCTCTCTCTATTTCTCTGTACTCCATGTCTGTCTCTCTCTCTCTTTCTCTCTCTCTCATGCTACCTTCCTTCTAGAAATAACCTCTCCCCTCAAACCAGCCTCACCCCCGCATTTTGTGCTCTTAAGCCCTCCTCAGGCCATTCCCTGCTACATCTTGTTGCTGTCCACTGCCCTAATCCACAACCATACTACTATTCCCCTTCCTCTCTTCCATTTCCTGTATTAACTAGGGATCACATGATTTTTGCTCTTTGTCTCAGCATGCTTATCGAATCTCCTGTACAATACTCTGTAATGTATTCCTATAATGTAACTTTATTTTCTCATTGTATTATGTGTACTGATGAATTTATTCTGTATACTGTACATTTTATGTTTCTTCTGTATTATATTGTGCCTGAATTTTTTTTCATCCCTTTGTTGTATGTGTACCCCCTGTCCCCGGGTTGCACCGGGAAGTGAGCTTCTGCTCAGTGTTCCTTTCCTGGTCAACAAATTTTAAATAAATACTCCACCACGCGTGATCTTAATGACTGCACAGAAACCGGAGGTCATCCAGGTGCATCCCCACCGAGGGACCAGGCAAGGACCACATTCACTGCATTCTATCACTCTGGTGACCAGATCATGGGGAGCGGACATCGTCAGGGGGGCAACCAAGGATATGCTCTGAGGATGAGCAGACATCGTTGGGGGTGCGGGGCAACCAAGGACATGCTGTGAGGATGGCCGACAGCTCCAGCACTGTATTGCCCCTTAAGAACTGCTGGTCTCTCAGTCTGGTCACTGGAGTAAGGGGAACGCACATCATTGGGGGAGGGGGGAGCCAACCAAGGACACGGTCTCAGGACGTACAACGAGCTGCACCACAGTATCGTCTGCTTAGGGACTGCCCATCTGTTGTCACTACCTGTCCCATGCACTCATGGGGGGGGCAAATTGCATGCCACAGAATGGACAGGAGGGGGAATCACGGTGACAGCACAGAAACCAGAATCTTGGTCCGTCACTCTGCGAACCGGAGCACGGGGAGCAGACATCGTTGGGGGTGCACCAAGGACATGTGCAGGGTGTAGACAAAGCAGAGTACAGATAGAAAACACATCTCTGACACCACTTAATCCATGGGGCGGAATGACAGCATATATTGTGAGGTGCACACACACACGCTCCTCAGAACACAGAAAGGCGACCACAAGCCAAACATCCCTCTGCCTGACTAAGGCACAGACCGGGGAGCAGAAACACTTGCTCTCTCCCTGCTGAAGACAAACACTCCCTAAGACAACAACTCACTCTAGAAATAATGTCACTACCTGACACCACCGCTGCACCTTTGTCTCGCTTCATTAATGGCTAGCTTTTTATCTTTTGCTACCACATAACAAGCATCGGTGGCTGTGCAATACTCTTTGAGGCCAATTCAATACATCTGCACATTTACTGACAGTTAATGCATGGCCACTCACTGCCCTCCACCAATGGGGCTGCACATTTCTCACCACCCATGTTATAACTGGAAGTAACTTATGTCCATCCTCCCAGATGACATCATGGTAGGCTGGAACAAACCTATTGACTTGGATGGGGACATGGGAAAGGTCTCCCTCAAAGTAAAAATATAAATTCAAGTGCAGGTTCTTCGCAGATCAACTGGTTGGGTAAATCATGTCCAGCAGGACAAATCAGATCATGCAGGCTTCTCCTCAGTCTTTTGGAACTGGACACATAAACCTGAAGGGGTTCCAGCTAGAGATATCATCAAGAGTCCCTATGGCCCTGTCCACACTGATCTCTTTTTGAAAAACCTTTTTAAAAATATTTTGAGTTCCATGTTTGAGCACAGTTGTCAGTGCATCCACACTGTGATCCGACAACTGTGCCTGCCCGCTTCAGTTCCCAGGCATGCTTGCATCAATACTGGACACCACAATGCATACTGGGATACTTGCAAATGGGCATGGTGACAGACCGGGATACAAGTTACATTGTTGGAATCAGGAGCTCTGCATGAGGTTGGGATGTAAGTATATTATCCCCTTTACTTCTGGGCAGCAGTACAAATGCCACATAAGTTGGAGGAGGTTGCCTTAAACCGTGTTAAAGCACAGTTCACATCTGCACTACAGTTAACATGGTTTAAGGCAACTCTTTTGGTCTGAAACCGTGCTTGAAACCTGCTCCCATCAGGTTTCAAGCACGGTATTTGAACACAGTTTGTAGCATGGTTTTACCATGCTACAGTGCAGACGTGAACCGTGTTTGTTGGTGTTGTAATGTTACAGACTGCTGGTAACATTAAAAGACAGTGGACAGTGACAAATTGGCATACTGTCCTGATATAATACTGGAGAATGCAAGGGCAGACTTAGTGGTGCATTCTATATTTTTTTTTATTTATTTCCATGTAAACCCCCCCATTTTGGGGGGCTTGCCTTAAGTATCTCCCTGGGCTCCTCTGATGCCCACTGCCTGACAGAGATCCCACACAAGAAGTTAAGACCATGTACCAGAGGGTGCTGCTTTTGCTCTGCGTGTGTGCGCACTTCCATGCTGCCATACTATCTCTTTAAGAGCTCCAGCCTTGTGTATGCTGTAAATAACCTGGGTTGGGTCTGAGTGCTCCAGAGCACACGACCAGCCAGGCATCTCCCTAACTGACTCCTCTCTGCAGTCACTAACAAAGCAGTGGGAGCCCTTTCATAATCTGTGAATATTTGGTTCTAAGTGCTCACTGTTGCTTAGATAGAATGAGTTGTTTGGACTGTTAGTACAGAGTATTAGTTCTCCACTTGTTCTCCACTATGGGAGCCACCATGTTTAGTCCAGGACTTCCTGGTTTGGCCAGTTGGAACCACAGGGACCTCGAGGGGTCCTAATTACAGTGGATTATAGGAGAAACTGTGAACTTTCTTTTTGGCCCTAAACTGACCACCGGGAGCACCAAAACTGTGATTGACAGCTCCCTGAGGCACCCAGAATACAGGAAAACCAGGCAAGTTCAGAAAACTGTTTTAAACTGTGGTCAGTCCAGCTTGAGACTCTGAGGAGAGAGGAGCCAGTTTGGTTCTGTGAAGATTTTCACAGGAGTGGCCTAAAATTGCCTCCCGTGATTAAGTTTCGATCCAAAAAGGGATTGATCTTAAGAAACTGCCTGCTAGCACACTGAGGGGTTACTCAGCAAGTCGGCTGAGATTGCAACTGGCCACAAACCAAAGGAAAAAAGAAGTTTGATGTTTCTTCAGCTAGATGGCTTAGGCTTACCTCATGTGTGGAGAAGTTAAACCAGGGACTCCTGTGCCAAAATTCAGGAGCCATTTCAGCCAGTAAGGACTTTCTCTTGCAAAGCCCAGCAGGAGGATTCACCAGCACGCAGACCAAACTTAACCTTAAAAGAGACATTTTCTTCCTCTGGGCCTTGGCCGAACCAGACTGTTCCTGTGCCATCTTCAGCATTTCAGTGAGAGACCAGACTTGGGGAGTTAACCCCTGCACAGCAATCAACCTCAGGCTGCAGCCACCTACAGGGAAAGGCCATGAAGAGAGGGTGAGTCGTGTCGCTCCAGGTCCCCACCAGCTTCCAGATGGAGCACCAGGTCTTCATTTTGCCAGCCTTGTCATCTGCCAAATTGGGTACAGTGAGTAAAACCAGGGTAGCTCCCTGCAATGAATCCTCAATTGTTCAAATGGCACCATCTGATTCTGTTTGCCAGCTTAATGTGCTTAAGTGACTAAGCCATCCGGCCAAGGACACAAATTGTTTATGGTTTCCAAATGTTTAGCTCTCATTTAATCACCCTTCTTTCCATCAAGGGCTCCAACATCAACTGCAACACCGTCCAATCCGTGGCACCACGTCAGGCATGCCTGTATTCCACTATGAGTACCAAGTAGTTGCCAGACTGATAAATCCAGGGACTGAAGCAGTGAAAAGTAACCTAGTCTGTCTGAATTTCAGTAAAGTAATCATTTGCCTAAATTCTCGCCCCTTCCTTGTTCAAGTCCCCCTAAATAAACCTGATTTACTGTTTTTCTGTTAACCTGGCTTGTGAGCATATTATTGCCTGGTCTAAAGTTGCTGAAGTACTGCAAAGCATATTGAAAGTGCATGCTTGTATTATTAAAACTGTCTGTTACAGGGGGTTGCAGGGTGAATGCCAGAAGACTGAACCCTGCTGGTAAGTGGAGGTTGTATGAGCATACAATTAATGGTCCAACTGCTTGGTGTTCTTGCTGTTAGGCATTGCAACTGTTTTGTTAACGCCAAAAGGCCACTAGATTGTGTGTGGTTATAGCTTCCCAGAGGGCAGTACCAATTCTGTTAGGAACCCACTTAAGCACTACTCTGGGTGGAGGCACCATAATTGTAGTTTTACTGTTGGTAGGCACACCACAGCACCCCGCATTTCTGAACCCAGGCCCCTCAACCTGTTAGGAAGGCCTTCAGGGGTAGTAGCCTTTGGAATAGCACCACCTAGGGGTTACATCCAGATCTCTGGTCCTGAGTACAGCTGGTAAGAAAAGCAAGGGCTGCCCCGGGAAACAGTAAGATAATGTCAATAATAGGTCTGGATTATAGACTCTGAAGCACTTCATGATTCATTTTACAGGCACATAGTGGAACAGGGTGTGGTGCAAAGTTCATTCAAGGACTGCCCAATGTACATAGGCGCTGGTGGAAAGACAGGATTTACTGTTGCATTTTAAACAAAACTACAACTGATATCAAAGATCTGTTTTGTTTTAGCTTTAGGAGTTTGGCAAATTGCAACTGTCAAAAACACAGCTGAGGTTTATACAGTAAACACATAAAAGAAAAACAAAAACATACAATAATCATTTGATTCTCTAAAAATACCACCAGTAGCTTAATTGGGTTCTATTTCTGTTGGTTTCCATCTTTATCTCTCCCCTCCCCCCAGGACAAGGCTGGAAATAAGCAGAACTGCCCAGCCTTCCTTTCCCAGTCATTAAAATAACATGGAAATTAAATGACTACGCTTAGTAACAGTGAGTGACTTGGGTATGTGTGGTTGTACGCCATTTACAGCTCACACAGTTCCAACAAGAGAACAAGTCCAGAGTGACATTTGTTAAAAGTATTTTGGGTTACATCTGAAGCCACTGTTTTGTGAACAGAAATAGTGTTAACATCAGACCTACAATGTAAGCTTTTTTAAAGAGCCTAACAACGCCTCTGTACCTACAATACTGTAATTTCAGTGTTGCAGGTAAAATGTGGTGAATGAGGGTATTGAGCAGCTGCTGAGATTTTTGTACAGCATCTGTACATTCAAAACTAGTATATCTCATTTGAGATATGAGAAAAAAAAAAGAAAAAGAAAAACAAGCCTAAAGGAAAATATCACAAAGAATAGGACCACTGGCAGATATCATTAATGATCTTCTTTACTATATCAACTATGGCCAGTTTTGTAACTGGGACTGTTTGCTTGTTGGAAGTCAAAGAAGGTTATGTGGTGTAGTGACTAGAGAACGGGACTGTGAGCCATGTGATTGCAAATCTCATCCCAGTTACTGACTCCCTTAGTGACCATGATCAAGTCATTTGACTTATCTGCATGTCTTCCAACTGTAAAATTAGTTACAAGCAGCACCCCAACTGAAAATGCATTGGTGTATCTGAGTTGTGCTGTACTGGGTAAATTAACGAAAATAGTTTAAGATTGTTTGAGAATATTTACCTGCTGTAAAAGCTATCAAATGGTAATATATTAGGCATGTTACTGTACCATTGTAACCCCCTACCCCCAGGGCACATCTGGAATCTAGCGGTACTCCGCTCAGCATGCCATCCTGGTAAATCTCTTAAATATATAAATAAATGCTAAAGTTATGAGCAAGGAATACATTTTTTACAAGGGCACAGCAACAGCAATGGAAAGAATAACTGCATGCATTAATGCCAGATATACTGAAGAATTTTCAATTAGTGTGCACATATACAGAACAAAAACAAACAGAAGAGAGAAAGAAATAAGTGCATTAGCTGGCATTTGAACCCAGGCTGCCTGGAATACCATTCAGGCTGCACTACCACCTGCACCACCAAAGCAACTGGAAACCTAGGACTCCCAGAAGCACCTTACTCTTTCTCTAATGCATAACTTGGTGCTGCAAAGATAATTACATTTTCAATCACAATGGAGTTGTGTGCACATACTGTATATGGAACCCAAACAAACCCAAACAAACAGAAGAAAGAAACCATAACAGTACCAGCTAAGACACTTATTCCTTTCTCTCTTCTATTTGTTTGATAACATAACCGGAATGGTATTCTGGGTGGCTTGGGTTCAAATTCCAGCTAAGGCACTATTTTCTTTCTCTCTTCTGTTTGGGTTTCATATATGTGCACACTGCACCCTTTTGATTGCAAATGTAATTATCTGTACAGCTCCAAAGAGTAAGGTACTTCTGGGAGTCCCAGGTTTCCACTTGTTTTGGTGATGCAGGTGGTAGCACAACTGGAACAGCATTCGAGGCGGCCTGGTTTGAAATCCCAGCTGAGGTAATTATTTCTCTCTTCTGTTTGTTTGGGTTCTAATTTAAAAAGAATTATGCTGCACATTCACTTCACTATACATAATAACATGTGTCTTACATGCCTCTTTACTACCCATCCCCACCAGCTTCTGTCTTATTTCTTCTTCCCTGCTGCCTTCCTTAGAGCCTAAGTTCCTCACCATGTTACTCCTTCTCTGTCTTCTTCTCTTCCTCCACCCCCTATTTACCCTCCTCTCTTCCCTCTCCTTCCCCCTCCCCCTCCTTTCCTTCTCCTACCATGACAAGGAAGGTGGATCGGGGAGAACAGTGGATGTGGCCTGTCTGGACTTCAGCAAGGCCTTTGACACTGTGCCACATAAAAGGCTATTAAACAAACTTGGCAATATGGGAGTGGGCAGGACAGTAGTGCAGTGGGTAAGTAACTGGCTTGGTGGCAGGGCACAGAGGGTGGTGGTATATGGCTGTCACTCCACAGAGGGAAGAGTGGCCAGCGGGATACCACTGGGATCAGTACTGGGATCGGTCGTATTCAATGTCTTCATCAGTGACATTTCACAGGACCTAGAAGGCAGAACCTCCCTGTTCGCTGATGACACGAAGCTCTGTAACAGAGTGGTCATGCCAGAGGGTGTAGACAGAATGAGGAGGGATCTGCAGAAATGTGAAGAATGGTCAGGGGTTTGGCAGTTTAAATTCAATGCAAAAAAGTGCAAAATAATGAATATGGGGCACAAAAACCCTGGAAAAACATATCAGTTGGGGGTGAGGATATAGCATGCACCAAACAGGAAAGGGATCTTGGGGTTATCATCTCCGATGACTTCAAGATAGGGAAACAGTGTGACAAGGCAGCAGGTAAAGCAAATAGGATTCTGGGATGCATAGACAGGGGCATCACCAGCAGGAAAAGGGAGGTCACAAGACACTAGTGAGGCCCCACCTGGAGTACAGTGTACAGTTCTGGAGACCTTACCTATGTAAGGACATAGGGTAGAGAAGGTTCAGAGGAGAGCAACAAAGATGGTACATGGATTGCATCACAAGTCCTATGAAGACAGATTGACAGACTTGAATATGTACTCCCTGGAAGAAAGGAGGGAGAGAGGAGATATGATAGAGACATACAAGTATTTTACAGGGAGGAACAGGGTGCAGGGATACACTATTTTTCAGTGAAAAAGATGTTCCAGGACTAGAGGGCATGGGATGAAGTTGGAGGGAGGGTGATTCAGAGGAAACGTGAGGAAGAATTTATTCACAGAATGGATGGTGGACAAGTGGAACACCCTGCCAGAGGAAGTAGTGGGGGCTGAAACAATCACAGGATTTAAGAATGCATGGGATAGACATCAGGGAATTCTGGAAGTCCGGGTAAGGAGCAACAGACTTCTAGGAAAACATAAAGTGAACTTACAAGCTCAATGGGCAGACTGGGTGGGCCATAGGCCCTTATCTGCCGACATCGTCTATGTATCTATGTATCTATGTACTTCTTCAATAGCTGTCAACCTAGAAACCCTCTGGAGTTCTCTCTCCTCCTGCTGTCTCCTGCTACCCTCTTTCTCTCTGTCCCCTTCACATCTCCCTCCAAGTAAGGTGAAGTTTCTCTCTATAAGATTCCTATTGCTGTCCTGCTTCTTCTGTCTGAAGTTGTTGCTAAACTTTGGTCCTCTTCTCCTGTCCCCAAGGGGCTGAGCATCAACCACAGTTATGCTTTGAGCATACCCCTAACTTAAAGCAGCTTAATCTGTGAATTCAGCAGCAGCTGCATGCTACTTTTGTGATTTCCGAAGTATAGCTTTCTGCAAGGATCAGTGATAAGGAACTGCCCATTGCTGGTTATGCTATTAACAGATAAAATCATTGTAAGCGAGAGATATGTGGCTATATGTTCATCTCAGCCTTAGTTGTAACATCATACATTGGTCATTCACACCCTCCTCACTCAAGCTTCTCCTGTGTAGACTCTCCCTTCCCACCTCCCTCCTTCCCAGTATTCATAGTCAGGGTCTACTGCTACCCTGACACCAGCACATATTTTCTTCTTGTCCTCCTAGCTTCTCTCTCTCTCCTCCTGGTGGGTTTCTGATCCTTAATGACCTTATAACAATTTGCTGCCCCCTTTACCAAAAGATTTCCCAACAAGTTCTAGACTTAAATTTCCCACAGCATATCTCTGAGCCTAGCTCAACCCCAATTACATTAAACTCCTACATTACTAAATGGGTCTTCTTTTCCCGTTTTCACCCAATTGTATAATATGGCATCCTGCCTGACATTATCCGCTACCTGGGTTTATTGAACTGAATGATTTTATGATCTGTGATTTTTGTAAAATGTTATGATCTATTGGAATGGTGTTTCATAAATAAATGTTGCTTGCTTGCTTATTGCACCTGCAATCTTCACTGCCCTAAAGTGCTTCCTAAGTACAGTACATCTGATGCAGGTAATTATGTTTGCTAAATCTGATATCCATGCTAAATGACCTTCACCACACCAACTGGTCTCCATCCCTGTGTCCATGTAGCCCTCTTCTGCTTCAAATTCATATTCATCTGGAACAAACACACCCTCTTTGGAGGTCCTGTGTTCAAGGCTCACACCTTGTCTGGATCTTTGCAGACTTACTGTAATTACTCTTTAAAGGCTAGTGTGTGGCACCAAAATAAGGCCTCTGGCTACCCAGAGGACTTGATGCAATAACAACAGTTCTACAATGTCAATATCAACTCTGTCAGGCAGGCCAAATCCAATTACTTTGCCACTAACCTCTAGAATAACCTTATGCCCCTCTCTAAATTCTGGAAGATAATTCACTGTTTTTATTTCCCCACCCAGTCTACTACTTTGGTCCTAAAGGCTCTTGCATCTGTAGCTCCACTGAGTTAGCCTTTATCGTCAGTCAGCACTGTATCTCCTATGTTCTCTTATTGATCCTGCCCTCCTTCCCCTTCCTGTGCCCCCACTGTCCCCTTCCCATTCCCCGCCCATAACCTTGCTGCCTCATCTCACCTTGCTCACCTCTTTCCCACCCACTGGCTTTCTCAAGTCTCCTTTTTTTCCCTCTTTCAGGCTGCTACACACTCGACAGTGCTATCCTTCAGTCCTTTCAAGGGTTTCAGCCCTGATGTTGTCAATCTTAAACTCCTCTACCTCTTGGCTTGGGCCTTTGAAAATCCTATCTCTTCCCTCCTAAAGCTCTTTTTTCACCTTGGCAAGGTACCTGGGACATAGAAGCATGCCAAAAGTCCTCCCGTTCCACAAAGGGGGTGACCCCTTCTCTTCAAGGAACCATCACTCTATCTCTCTGTCTGCTCCCTGCTCTGACCAAAGTACAGGGACAACTTGTACTCTCACAGCTCAGCTCATTTCTTGATTCCTCCTCTTCCTTACTTTGCCCTTTCCAGTAAGGCTTCCAGAAATTCCATTCCATAGTTTGTCACCTCTGCGGCTAACAGAATCTGTCCTGAAGGGGATACACCAGGGTCTGTTCAAATCCACTATCTTTGTCAACCTTGCAGAGGCTTTCAACATTGTTTTGTATCCTCTCTTACTCAACAAGCTAATGGGGATTGTTCTCTCTAACTTATTGGTCAGTTGCTTCCACTCCTTGTTTGAGAGACATCAAGCCATCTAAATAGTTCTGTCATATCACCTCAGCAGTTCCCCGAGGGTCTAATCTTGTGCCCATCCTGTTTTCCATCTTCCTAAATGACCTCACCTCAGTTTGTATCTCAGCACACATCCTCAGGTACATTGATGTCAATGTACTCTATGCAACTGGAACCTCTGCCTGAGTTAGAAGGGACTTTGCAGTATGAATTTGATTTTGTCCAGCACTGATTCCTCTTGAATTATCGTCACTCACTCACTCACTCACTTCTAAATAAAGGTCTCCATGATATTTGACAGGAAGTGCAACTCAACAAGCCCCACAAAAACCCTGCACCGGTTGTTGAGAGCTCTTGAAAGTCCCACAGCTGTGGGAAAAACCTTGCGCCAGTGAGTTGCCACTTGTACAGCTGCAGTTATTCCTGCAGCTGCAGTATTCTCAAAGGTGGAACCGGTTTGTGACCGGCTCCATGATTTCCAGCAGCTTACGTCTGTTTTTTCCCTGTTGCTGTGAGAAAATGTTATGCCCAGTGAGACCAGGCATAACATCTCCTGCAGCTGTGACAGACTGAAAATACAAATCTCTACAGCTGCAAAGATTTTAGACAACTGTAGTTGCGGAGTGGGACTCAGTCTCACTTTGTTTTAAAAATATGGCCCCTGAGGTTCATAACTCTGGAGGCCCCCCTTTTGAACATGTCCTGCACTTCAAATACCTTGGTGACTGGCGGCATAACCTTGCTTTCTCTTCCCACATTGAAGCCATCCATAAAAAAGCTCCTCTCAAAGCTTGGTGGCCTGTACAACAAAAAATCTTGCCTCTCACTCGATCTTCCATGAAGGCGTTCTCAAAATAACCCTCCTGGTATTTCACTATAGCATCTGAATGTGATTTACAGTATCACCACAACCTTCCCTGACCAGAACAGACCCCTCCGGCCTCATGCCTTTTGCCGTTTCACCCTAAACTGTCCCCTGCACTCATCACTGTTCCCTCTACTCCTGCCTCTCCCTTAAAACTCTTGAAGACAAGAGTCTCTTCCTCTGTGCCTCCGTCTTTCCAAATACTGGTTCAGTTCTCTCTCCTGCTTCCTTTCCTCCATCTTCTTCCCTTTTCTGCCTTCCTTCTACTTCCTTTGCCATGCTGACTCCTGCTCCTTCTCATGCCCTTGTTCGAAAACCTCTTCCTTCTCCCTTTCTTTAAACCCTCTTTTCTGTGAACTCTCTTCACACACCAGTTCATGGAGCTAGCCCCTGCTTTCCACACTCCCTCAGTCACTTGCTTCTGTTCCTACCCCTTTTTTACCTGCCCTCCATTGTATTGTTCTCTGCCCAAAGTGCCTTACTTAACAATTTGAAGTAATTCTCTTGCATTCTGTTGCTTGTCTTCACTCTGTTTGAGCTGACTTTCTGTATATATTTTTGTACATACTATTTTAACTATGTACTGACTTGTATTGTGTTTTAAGCTATTTTGCACTGTGCTGACTTACCTTGTATATTGTCTTCACTAGTTGTACTTCTACTTGTGACATCTTACACTGTGATACCCTATACCTTTCCCTCTTGCTGTAACACTCCCCAAACCCATCATACCTGGAAATGTGCCATGACTCAGTGTGTCTATCCCAATCAAAAATTATGAGTAAATAATTTGAGAGGCAGTATAGCGCAGTGGTTTAAGGTTCTGAGTTACAAATCTGGTGACATCCAGCAGACCAGACCTGGGTTTGAATCCCACAGCTTCCACTTATGTACTGTGTGACCCTGAGCAAGTGATTTAACTTCTCTGTGCTCTCAGGATGCTTCTGTAAAAAAGCTTTCAGTTTAGTGTGCTACTTCTGGTTAAACAACTAAAAAAAAAATAACGCTATATAAATATCATACAGGGATGGGAATGATCCCCTTTAACACACATAAAGTCAGTGTCAGTGGCTCAGCAGGTTGCACACTCGCCTCTGAGGCCGGGAGATCAGAGGGCTGTGGGTTCAGTTCCCACATCTGGCACTTGGGTTAATATCCCAGTACTGACACTGTAGTGCAGCATGAGAGGGGTGCTGCACTTTTGAGGTGCCGTCTTTTGGACGAGACGTTAAACCGAGGTCCCATCTGCCTGGATTGGTGGTAGTTCAGGTGGATGTTAAAGATCCCATGGCACTTATCGAAAAGAGTAGGGAATTTCCCCGGTGTCCTGGCCAAATTTCCCTCATTCACTAAAAATACCACCAACAGCTTAATCTGGTTCAAGGTCAGTTGGCATTCATCTGTATCCCCCTCCCCCGGGTCGTGCCTGAAAATAGGCAGGATTTGTCTAGTGCACTTACCCGGTCAACAAAAACTAAATAAATAAATAAAATAAATAAACACATTTGAATATTGCATATTTGGATAGGGAGATTAAAATATTTGCTGTTTCTGACCTTAATGTGTGACAAGAAATCTTGCTCATCTGATGCATTTAACATTTAAACGTGCCACCCAAGTTGAATAATAATGTATGTAATATTGACTTCTGTGTACAAAACTGAAGTACTGTTCTTGCCTATTTTTGTGTGCATGAGAGGAGATACACATCAGGCATTTCACACAAAGGGAATCCATGGATGCTTTGCACTAAAATCGCATGGGATGCATACATCCTTCTTCTCATAAAAATGGTCCAAAACACTTAGGTTGATGTCAGAATCTAAATGACTGGAAATCCAAACAGGAGGTCAGCTTTATCCATCCTTGACAGCAGCCATGCAATCAGAAAAAAAATCCACTGGCTTCTGACTCATACAAAAGTGTCTCAAAAGAGTCAAAATGCTTTTGGCAAAGAAACCCCAAAATTGATTCCCCTCCCTCTGTTCATCCCTCTAACTGAAAGAAAAGAAACTTAGTGGCAAACTTCCTCACCAAACCTGTATTGCTGTGTGGTTAAACAAACACATTGCAAGGCAAGCAGGTCAGCACAATTATACGCCCATGTAATTATTGTAAACACAGAAATACCCAGCCTCATCCTACAGCTGAGCTCATCACTTTGTCCTCATCATCATCTCACAGACAGGGTGCTTCTGTGTTACAACAGTGAGAAAAGCACAACCATGAAACAACAGTGGAGTGTCTTTTTGCAAAATGACAAAAATTAACCAAACATGTTAAGGGGAAGGGTAGGGGACAGATAAGCATAAAAACTGGAACATTAATTTAACAAAAAAGGTAAAATCTTGTTAGAATATTTGATAAACGCTAAAAGGAAACTAGGAGGGCATCTAGAGGTGTAATAAAACTGTTTCCTATCAATTTTAAAGTTTTGTTTTTAGAAAACTAGTACTGTATATATTTTTTTGCAATTTATTAAGCTTTATTGAAATTTGCTTGTAACATAGATCAAAAGTCACACAATGAAAACAATTGGGATAAACTATTGTACAGATTCAATCCATCCCTCCCCTTCCCCCAATAAAAATAACACTAGACCAGTACATATAAATTGTTTACCAGCCATCTATATGTGTCCACTCACCCACCCCTCCCCTCCCAACCCTTCATGATCCCCCTCCTCCCCTGACCTCTGTCCCTTCCCCTAAGCAGTGAGCTGTATACTACCAAATATATTATGTAAGTTGAATAGGACTCTTTTATCTAACTGATAGCATTCGTTTGACTCCATAATGTACCAAATGCATACATTCTAATCAGGAAGAGAAAATAAATGTCAGACTAACATTGTAAGAGCGGATCCCATCTTTCCTGAAATGTCAGTAGGGAATGATATTGTACGGCAATAGACCGTTCCGTGTTCAGTGCAATTAACATGTGTTAGAACCTTTCGTGCAAGGCTGGGAGAGAATTTATGACCCATTGTCTCCTTATAAGCAGCTTTGTCACAGCTGATATTAGTGCTATATAAGCCTTATGGTTCGAAGACATGACAGCCGAGTAATTACCGACTTCACATATTTCCAATGTGAAATATTTAGTATAACAAAACAGGGAAGGAGAGTTTAATTTTTTGCTAGAAGGAGGTCACCTCGGGACAGGCCCAAATCATGTGTATCATAGAACCGTACTCTTAGAGGCACTTATGGCATTTAGCGTCAGCCCGCCTGCCCATATGGTAAAGCCTGAGTGGAGTATTTATATATATATATATATATATATATATATATATATATATATATATGACCAATTAGTTTTCCGCTGAGCTGAGTCGTAGGCCAAGCTGGCAGACCAGTAGAAAGCCACTGGAGAGGAAGTCTTCCAAACACGAGTTCCCAATGAATTATATAATTTGGATATTGGTCTAGGCTGTGATGCAGTGATTGCCAGTGCAGAAAAAAATAAGGATGCCTTCTGAAGACCAGGGAGGTGCCCCTAAAACTGAGCAAATACAGTGTTTGATCTGTATGTAACTAAAAGCAGAGAAGGCTGGGAGGTGAAAAGAATCCTTAAATTCAGAAAGAGACATGAATTGGTCTCTTCTAACAAAGTCGGACAAAGAAGACACCATCAAGCCTTTCCAGTTAGCCGGTGTAACCACCTTGGTACCAATTAGTACGTTTGGATTGTTAAAGAATGGCTATCCCGAATCTTGTTTACAGTGTAGATTATAAAAGTCATACATTTGCAAATGCGCCTTCATAGACCACCCGATTGGTGACTGCCATAGTTGGTTGGTAATTTACTGTAAGGTGTGTAGAGGAGAGAAGGCAAGGAAAGACTGAACATACCAGCTCTAAAACTTTAAATGTTTAACCATACCCGGGCCAAAGGCCCACCTTCTAGGTTTCCTAGCCACTGAAAGTATTTGCTACCCTGAAAAGCAAAATAGCAAATGAGTAACTGAGGCACTTTGAGACCCCCTATTTTCCTAGGACTACATAATTTTTTCTATGGCTCTCCTAGGCCGTTTCTTGAACCAAAGGAATGTTGACCATATAGTGTTAATTGGCACAAGGTCATAATGTCCCAAGACATTATGCCGCATGGCAAAATCACGTTGCCAGTACAGCATGATTTCTACCATGAAGCACAAGTCTTTTTTAGAGGGGCTGCGCCACCCACTCCCCTGTTATGGAGGGCTGTGCCCCCAAACCCCCCCAATTAAGATTCTCAACTCCGGGGGGGGGGTTTACCTTGGACAGCACACAAAGTCCAAAAAAAATTAAAGGTTCTGGGACTGGGAATCAAATCCGGTCCCAGACGCAGTGCCTGGGTTCTTGCTGTGTCTCAGTCCAGTGAGCCATGGCAGCTGCTCAGCAGAACTCACTCCCAGCAGAGGTCTCATCCTCTGCCTGGGAGAAACATAGAAACATAGAACATTGAAGTTGATGGGAAATAAGGACCGCAAGGCCCATCCAGTCTGCCCATTTCTTTTTCTACCTTATGAATGTGCCATCGGCCTTTGCTCTGTCGATGGCCTATCTATTTATACTCATCTGTACTGCTCCCTTATGCCTATCCCATGCCTGTTTGAAGCCCTGCACTATATCCATATCCATCACTTCCTGAGGTAGGTCGTTCCATGCATCCACCACCCTTTCTGTGAAAAATAACTTCCTCACATTACCCCTTAATCGGCCTCCCTCTAATCTCATGCTGTGTCCTTTTGTCCTGCTGTTTTTCTTATATTGAAACATGTTAGACTCTTCCACTTTGCTAATGATCTTAAGGTATTTGAATGTTTTGATCATATCACCTCTCTCCCTCCTTTGCTCAAGGGTATACATATTGAGCTCCATTAATCTGCCCTCATATGTTTTCTGATGCAGTCCCTGCACCATTATGGTTGCCCTTCTCTGTACTGCCTCAATTTGGTTAATGTCATTGTGAAGGTATGGCCTCCAGTACTGCACACAGTACTCCAGATGGGGTCTAACCAGTGTCTTGTAAAGAGGGATTATTACCTCCCTCTTCCGACTTGTGATACCCCTACTAATAATAATAACTTTTTTTTTTGAGTGCCTTTCAAATGCCAAGGCACTTTACAGTTAAAACCTAGTTCCATAAAAAATATTACAATTAATAAATAAAACAGCGATAAAAAATCATAACAATTCATAAAAAAGCCTGACTCCACAAAAAAGTCTTGAGTGCCTGTTTAAAGCTCCCCACGGTCATGCATTCCCGAAGCTGACAGGACAGAGAATTCCAGAGGGTGGGGGCCACAAACATAAAAGCACGGGCCCCAGAAGATTTCAAAGTAACCCTCGGAATCTCCAGCAACCCCTCGTCAGCCAAGCTGAGCTGTCACACAGGGGTGTAAGGAATTAGAAGCTCTTTCAAGTATTTGGGGCCAAGTCCGTGTAGGGCTTTGTAGGTCAATAAACCTACCTTAAAGGTGATCCGCCACTGGATTGGCAGCCAGTGCAGATCGCGCAGCACAGGGGTGATATGCAACCTCCTAGACACCCCTGTCAGCAATCGAGCAACAGTGTTATGCATTAGCTGCACGTGGTGGATATCGACCCCAGGAAGCCCCAAGTAAAGGGAGTTGCAGTAGTCAAAGCGCGAGGTCACAAAGGCATAGACCAACATAGGCAGATCGCTGGATGGAACAAGGTGTATGACCCTGGCAATGTTCCTAAGATGATGAAAGGCTGACTTAACGACTGCTGATACCTGATAATGAAGGGTCAGCCCGTCATCAAGCACCACTCCCAGGTTGCGCACCCGTTCTGAGGTAAGGATCTGAGCGCCCCCCAGAAATAATCCAGAGGGCTGATCAGTCCTCAGCCCCTCTATCCTGTGACCCGGGTCCACAACCATAACCTTGGTCTTTCCTGTGTTCAACTTTAACCAGCTTGAATTCATCCAGTGTTGGATTTCAGTGAGGTAGTTATTAAATACTGAGAGAGTACTAGCCTGGTCGGGGGCAAAAGACAGCCCAACATCTCCTAACCTTACCTACTGCTTTAGTAGTCTGCTTGGATGATTTCAGGTCATCGGTGATGATGATGCCCAAGTCTTTCTTCCCTTGTGACTGCCAGCAACTCCCCTTCCAGCCTATAGGTGGCTTCAGGGTTTCTCTTCCATATGTGCATGATCTTGCACTTCTTTGCATTAAACCCCAGTTGCCACTCTTCTGACCATTTTGCTAGTTTATCCAGATCTCTTCTTATTCTGCCCACCCCATCTGGATCATCTACTCTGTTGCAGATCTTGGTGTTATCTGCAAACAGACAAACCTTACCCTCCAGTCCATCTGCAATGTCACCGGTGAAGATATTGAAGAGGACTGGCCCCAGGACTGATCCCTGAGGTACTCCACTTGTGACTTGCATCTCTTCTGACTGTATACTGTTTACCACCGCTCTTTGTTTTCTGTCCGTCAACCAGTTTGCCACCCAGCTGATCAACTTCTGACCCACCCCAAGCCTACCCAGCTTATTAATCAATCTTCTATGTGGAACAGTATCGAAAGCTTTGCTGAAGACAAGGTAGGTGACATCAACTGCTCCCCCTTGGTCCACCACTCTGGTTACCCAGTCAAAGAAATCTATAGATTAGTTTGACAGGACCTTCCTTTTGTAAACCCATGCTGTCTTGGATCCTGTGCTCCTACAGATTCCAGGTGTTGCACTATCCTTTCCTTAAGGAGTGCCTCCATAATGTTGCCCACTACTGAGGTAAGACTGACTGGTCTGTAGTTCTCTGCCTCCTCCCTGCTACCACTCTTGTGGAGTGGGATCACATGAGCCCTTCTCCAGTCTCCCGGGACCTTTCCTGTGCTCAGAGACTCACTAAACAGTTCTGATAATGGCTCTGCTAGTTCCACCCTTAGCTCCTTTAGTACCCTGGGATGTATGCCATCAGGTCCCATTGCCTTATCCACCCTGAGCTAATTGAGCTCTTGCAGGACACTTTCTTTTGTGAAGGAACTAGTGCACACCTCCCTCCCACCTGTGTCAATGGTGTTGAGCTGTGGGCCCTGCCTTACCTTCTCTTCAGTAAATACTGAGCAGAAGTATATATTTAGGATAGATGATTTTACATGGTCCTCCTCTTTACATGCCCCCTTATCCCCTTAGATCTCAGCAATACCCTCTCTGGACTTTCTCCTTTCACTAATGTATGTACAGAAAGTCTTGTCACCTTCTTTTACTGTTTGTACTAGTGTTTCCTTGGTTTGGGCCTTTGCCTGCATTACTGCCTTCCCTGCTTCCCTTAGGGAAGTTTGGTATGCCTCCCTATCTTCAGCCTGCTGCATTCCCTTATATTTCCTTAAGGCCAGGCTTTAGGCTCTGACCTTTCCTGCTACTTTTTTTGAGAACTAAAGTGGTTTCCTTCTTCTTTTGCACTTCCTTTTCTCTCTAACACAATGGGATGTTGCTTCAAGTATTGCATCCTTAATACTTGCCTACTTTGCCTGTAACCCCTCACCTGTATTACTTTTTGCCAGGGCTAGCTTAACTCTGTTGGCCATCTTATCAAAGTCAGCTCCTCTAAAGTCCCATATTTTTGCCTTGGAATGGGATGATTTAGTTCCAGTGGCCAAATTGAACCATGCCATGTGATGATGGTCACTGGCCCCCAGATGACCTTCTACATGGAGATCTGAGATCCTTTCCCTGTTAGTCAGTAGTAGATCAAGGATAGCCCTGTCTCTTGTGAGTTGTTTTACCAGTTGTTTGAGGCCCTCCCTCAGAGGGAATCCACCATATGTCTAGTTCTGGCAGATGTTCTTGCTGGTATTGACCAATCTGTATCTGGCATGTTGAAGTTTCCCATTATCAGAACCTCCCCTTTAGCTGTCATGTTTTATTTATCTTCTAACAGTAATGTGTGTATGTCCTCCCCCTGGTCTGGAGGCCTGTACACAACGCCAGTTTGTATGGCTATCCAATTTCTGTTTCCAGGGTGACCCACAGTTCTTCTGGCTCCTTATGTATATTTTGAATTTCTGTAGCTTTGATATTTTCATTGACATAAAGGGTCACTCCACACCCCCCCCTTTTTGCACCTCTTTTGAACAGTACATAGCCAGGTACTGAAGCCTCCCAAGTGTGGTTACTAGTAAACCATGTCTCGTGAATGGCTGCTATGTCCAGTTTAGCCTCTGTCATTATAGCCTGCAGGTCTGGGATCTTGTTTCCCAGACTGCGAGCATTTGTGTACATCATTTCCCACTGGCTAGATTTTGGTGTGTTAGTTGTTGGGCGAGGTCTGGCGTTTCCCCTGTGCATTGTATGTGGAGTCAGACTTTTTTCCTTACCTGGTGATGCAAATGAACTACAAACATGCTGAACTCCTGTTTGACCACTAACTAAGGGGGGAGGAGTGTTCTTCCCATTCGACATATGAGGTGCTGCACCCCTCTCCCCATTTGCTAGTTTAAATATTCTACAAAGACATCAAACTTCTGCCCCAATGCACTGACTTCCTCCTTAGTCAGATGCAGTCCATCAAATTTAAAGAACTTTCACTCCCAAAACTGTTACCAGTTTCCTACAAATTTGTGTCCTTTTTCCTGGCAGTAGCCCTTGATCCACATGTTTAGCTTCCCTATCTCCCCTTTTCTGACCTTCCGTCCATCTGCCCCCCCCCTCCCAGACTGGCAGGATCTCAGAGAAGGAGATGCTAGATGAAATGGATGATAGTTTCTCACCCAGCCTGGTCAGGTGTTCCTTGGTCTCCACAACTTGACCGACTGACGAGATCATTAGTTTCTATGTGTATCAGAGAGTGAGAATGGTGCAATACCGTGTACAGCAGTATACGCGGTATTGCGCCATTCACTCACAGGTACAGTGCTCTACCGGTTTAGCCATAATGCTCCACCCCACCGCCTTTCCAGGCCACCCCTGGCAGCTTATCGTTCTCACCTTCCCATCCTGCCAATCCCTACCCATTCCCTGCTCCCCCAAAGTTCCCCTCTCAGCCTCCTATACACATAGGAAACACACACATCACCACGTTCTGTCCAGAGCTGTGATCCTCCTTCTACTCTTAACAGGCAACATACATCCTAACCCAGGCCCCTCCCTGACCTGCCTATCAGGTGGGCCCTCTGGTCTGAGTATTGCCTCCTTGAATATATGCAGCATCTTGAAAAAACTTGACACCCTCCAATGCTGGGTCATGCTGCACAAACCGGACGTCATTGCACTGGTGGAAACCTGGCTATCAAAATCCACACCTGACTCCTTCGTCGCCCTCCCTGGCTACACCCTATACCAGGAGGATCGTGTAGGCAAACGAGGGGGTGGCTGTGCGATCTATACCAGGGATTCTCTCACTGGTCAGGCACTCCCTGCCCCGGCCCTGGCAGGTGGGGCACAGGCACTTACCCTTAAACTCACTCCAGACCCCTCTAGGGGTCCCCTGTATCTCACCTCCGCCTACACCCCACCTAAGAACCAAAACCCAGCTACATTATCCTTAACTGACTATCTTGCCACCCTCCCACACAGGGCTGATTAAGTCCTTGTGGGGGATCTCAACATAAACTGGCTCAGCCCCACCTCCACCACCACCCAGGACTCCTTTGCTGCCATTGATATGACACAGCTAATCTCCAAACCCACAAGAGCAAACCCCAAGAGAGGTACCAGCACCCTCCTTGATGTCATCATCACCAATCGCCCCCAAAAAATCCTGGACACCCAAATCCTCTCTGACTCACTCAGCGACCATTCCCCAATCATATTCCACTGGGTGACCACCCTGCCAAAACCCACAGCCCAGCACATGCCTCGCTGGTGTCTCAAACCTGGTGGGCTGAAGAACCTCAGGCAACTTCTGGCCCAAACAAACTGGTCGCCCATTCACCATGCCCCAGATATAGACTCTGCCCTCGCCTTCTTTTCCCATACATTTAATAAAGCCTGCGACCTCTTCGCACCCCTCACAGCTACCAAAACAAAAAAACATAAAGTGCCCTGGATTACCCCTGCCCTATTACAGTCACTTAGACATAGGGATAACCTGTGGCACCTCGCAACAGAAACAGGTCAGACGGCTGATAGACAGGCCTACAACACCAGTCGGAATAAGTGCACCTGGGCAGTCCGAAGCCAAGGTCGACTACTATCGAGCCACCCTCACCTCCTCTTGGGGTGTGCCCAACCTTTGGGACAATATCAACACTGAAGGAGCACACGCCCCTCCCCATCACATCTCAATATTGGCACACAACATTACAGACCCTATAGGCATCGCAAACACCTCAACTCCTCCTTCACAGACCTCAGCCCTATCCTCCCCAGTAACTTCTTCGCCCCGCCACCCCCCCTTCCGACCCCAGACCACCGACACCCTAGCTTCCACCTACGTAGAGTAACTGCCCAGGAAGCTAGACCCCACCTGATCCGTGTGCTAAAGAGCAATAGTCCCGGCAACTCCACCGTGGACCCCAGCATTCTCCGGCGCGTACTGGATCAGGTCCTTGTCCCACTTACCAGCCTTCTCAGTTTCCGGGCAGGATACAGCACAGGCACAACACTAGTTGAGTTCTCAACATTCCTACACACATTCCTGGACTCTGGCTCCCTAGCTGGGGCAGTGTTCATCGACCTTTCCAAGGCGTTCGACTCTGTCTCCCACCCCCTCCTACTGGGTGCACTCTACCAGGCTGGCTTCGCTACTGGGCCACTCGCCTGGTGCACCAGCTATCTATCGGCCCACTCCCAATGTATCAAAATTAATGGAACTCTATCAAAATCATGTCCCATCCGATCAGGGGTTCCTCAAGGCTCTATCCTGGGACCTCTACTCTTCTCGCTCTACCTCAACACTCTGCCAAGTGCATGTATGGGAAATATGCTGCTGTATGCAGATGACGCTGTCATCTTTGCATCCCACCGCAACCCTTCCTCCCTCCAGGACTCCCTGCAGCTCTTGTATAATGATGCAGAAACCTGGTTTACAAAGCACAGACTGATCATAAATCTAAAAAAATGAAAACAGTGCTCTTTGCCCACCCCCGAAACAAAGCCAGCAGTTTCCCACTCCACATCTTCCCTGGCACCAAACAGCCACTAGATCTAGTACACTCGTATAAGTACCTTGGGGTCACCTTTGATTCAGCCCTCAACTACCACACCCACATTGATGCTCTTGCCTCAGCAGCCAATGTGCGGCTAGGTATCTTATACCGCCACAAAAGCGCTCTCCCCCCAACTGCCCTCCGGCTTGTGTAACATCCTCTATATTATCCCTGGTAGACTATGGACTCCTCGGTCACGGGCCGCTGACACAACTGCGCTCAAAAAATCGACTATTACTTAACAAAGCATGCAGACTAATCACTGGAGCCCTAGGTTCACACATTCATGCCAGCTCTATGGGTTGGCAACACTGCTGAACTTAGATGAACGATCATGCTACCAAACATGCCTAATAGCAAAAAACCTCCTAGGACTGTCTCCCAGGGCTGACAGCCTCCCTCCCTAGCCAAACCCCTGGTATGTACACGGACCTCCCACAAGACCACCCTCCAGACGCCAAGAGCCAGGACCTCCCATGGTCAGAGGTCTTTCCACCACAGAGCCCCTTTCTGGTTCAACTCGCTCCCTCTCCCGGTCACAGAAGCCCCCACGATCTCCAGATTCAAAACTGCACTCAGAAGTGAACTGTTCAACACACAAAGTTGCACCTGTATAATCTGGAGGCACTGCCCACTGTGCCTGACAATGCCCACTGGGCAGCATCCTAACCGCACCACTCTAAATTTATACCACGAAAGACTGTACAGGAATTTTTCCTGATGCCTGGCCTTTCCCCCACGCGAGTACGTATCTCCTCTGGCTAAATTACAACTGCTCTGCCGACTGCCCAAACTGCAGTATTACCACGTGTTTACTGTAACCTGGTTTAATTGCTCCATTGACTTCTCTTTCGACAGTATTATTATGTGCTGCTGTAACCTGGTTAAATGGCTCCTGACTGCTCATACTAGTATCTACTACTGTAACCTATTAAATTACCACTGCTCTCTACTGACTGCCCTATTGCAGTTTTATATGTTTCACTGTAACCAATCTGGCCTCTCTATAATATCTGTTCAATCACCAATGCCTGCTATTGATGTACCCATATCCTGTAACCAAAGTGAGTATATGTACTTATGGCTGTATTTATCATGTTCCTCTCACACTTGCATGTGAATCCATGTAATCTACATCCTGTAACATGACTGTCCGTATTGTATTTGTCCACTCTGTGACGAGGTACCTTTGAAAATGAGCCTCTGGCTCAAAGGTTGTAAACCGATGTGCAAATAAATAAAATAAAAAAATTAAAAATAAATAATGTCATACGCTATTAAGCATGCGACATTATGATCCGGTAGGATGTTAATCTTATTAAACCATTTTCTCAGGAGAGGGAGGTTCAGCGTTGATATTGGAATTGTGTCTTACTGACCATGGTTCATAACAATGGGAGTGGCATCCACCATGACGGTTTGGACAGTGGTGACTTGGCCCAAGTACCCTCTCTGCTGGTTCAATCATGGTGTCTCTGAATCTGAAATATGGAGCCATGGTTCTCTGCCAGTGGCATAACACTGGCACCCCTAACCAGGAGCAGCATTACATGGCTGAAGGTGATTCTTGCAGACCACGGCACCAGGTCCAGTGTCTCTTACACGTGTCCCTCATCAGCCATGCTTGGATCTTCACTTTCCAAAATCCCCCTGACCCCTTGGTAGAAAAGGCCAAGAGGAGGAGGATTTAACTGAGGAGGGAATTTGTTCCACAGGTAGGAATCCTCAAGAAAAAGTAACATGACTGATTGAATTTTTAGCTTAAAGTCATAAAGGAATGGAGATTTAGAGGGTCTTGGAGTGTAGCAGAAAAAAAGAAGCAGGAATAAAGAAAGAGGCTAGATAACTTGGAAGAGTAATAGTCCAGTACTTTTTTGTTAATACTGTTTATTGAGAAAAATATAGCATTCCATTCCATCACAGTGAACAGTAAGTAGCAGCTTTCAGTTTTCAGGTTTAAAACATAAAGCAACTGGCCTGACAGCATGTACATTTCAGTCATCATACTCGTTCAATCTGTATGGCTGTGGTAGTCAGGCAGGTACTGTACTTAAAGATTTGAGAAGCATCATGCATGAGACTCCTCCCATCCAGACCCAGCCAACCAAAACTGCAGTATGCCACAGTGATGGGCAGATAAGGGTCAGTTTTAAAATAAAATGGCAAAATGTATTAAAATGGTGAGCAAGCTAGTTTGACAAGAAGGGTTTTGAAAGCAGGGCCATAAACAATATTTCCTTATTAAAACATGTTAGGATCATTTTGGACACTGTCTCGTACCTGGCAGTAACAGTGAAACAAGTTTTCTTGTGATACAGAGCTCCCAGTTTGGGGACAAGTTTAGGTGTTAAGGAATCAATATGGATACTGAATCAAGATGTTGATCCTGCAAAATTATCAGCTACTTGAAAGACATAATCTGCACCAAACAAGAACCACTAGGGGTTCTAATGGTGGGGAAGGAGGGGGATTGTATGTATTAAAATGTGTACGAAACATGTGCGTCTTGTAAAATGTTACTTCTTATATTATAAAACTCCTACACATGATATGCCTTCACCTTGTTATTTGGCTTAAAATTCAAGGAATTACAGTATATACAATGTAAATTACCAGAAGACTGATTTCTATAATGGCACTGGTGGCATTATCGCCAGCTTTGTTATGCTCAGTACCTAAGTTCAATATAAAGTAAGCACAGATGCAGTCTTCACTACCACTCAAAGAATGCCACTATTGCAGCAAATCACATGCCCACTATGCATTTTGGGACTGGGATTATTGTATGACTGACTGGAGATAACTTGTGTATCTCATCACATCTAGGTATTATTTCACCACCAATTATTACTGCTGCTATTCCAAAGGGAAACTCATATTTTCTGTCTTTCAAATGCCATAAATATTCACCTGTGCTGGGCCTAGTGAGGGTACTGTGCAAAGCCTCCACACAGTATTTAAAAAATTAAAATAGTGTATGGGTGTGCGTACCTTTTTAGAATCAGTGCAGCAGCTTCTTCCCTTTCCAAACACCCTCCTCCATATGACCTTCACTGTCTTGAAAATTCTAGGTTTCATCTTCTGTTTTATTGCCTACCGATGTCCAGTAACCCCCACTAAAGCCCTCAAAATACCATGTTGAGAAGCCACAGCTCAGTGCAACTTTAATATTAGAAGTGCACTTCAGTAAGTCTGACTGAGTGATGTCTCTGCACCACCTTGCTTGGCTGCTGCCTGTGTTTAAAGTCACAAAAAAGACATTTGATCCCTTGCATACTGTATGTACTGTCCTTTTTCTGTGAGACATTCATGTACAGTAGCTTTAATTGTCTGGGTCCATGCAGTTTCAAAATCCCTTTGCTGTGAAATAACCATTTATCAGTGCTTTCGAAAAAATACTCTCTCTTTTCCCTCTTTCCCACCCTCTATCTTTCTCTCTACTTCCCTTCTGCTCTTTTTTTTTACCTTCAACATACGTTTCTCTTTTATCCATATTCCTCCTCTACTGTGTACTGTTTGTATTCTTATAGGTATCATTTTATGTAATGGGTTGAAAGCCTTGCTATGACTTGTTCTTGTATTTATTTCGTACTAAATTGTCCTCTCCGAATTCATAATACCTTAATGATTGTAACTTTCTTGTTCACTACCTATGACATAATTAAGACCAACTCTTATCATATATATGTATATATAAGGCATCTTCATTATATCTAACCTAAACAATATGTTTTGTTAAATGATACCTTTTGTATTCGATATGAGGACTCCTTTTCATTATATATGCTTGTATGTTTTTTATATACTTAAAATTAATAAAAAGATAAAGTGAAAAAAGACTATTAAATGTAGCCAGGTAACCATATCTTGATTCTGACATAACAACATACACTGTAGCATCAGAATACCGACACTCCCTCATCTGTACCTTCATGTATAGTACTAAACCAGCAGGCAGGGACGATGTTGTTATAATGCAAAATCGAATCAAAAACAGAAAAGAGCTGAATCTGGCTTAGTATACAGTTGCACCTTCCATATAGACAAACTCAGACCACTCAATCACCTGCCTTGAAAATCAGGAATCAGGCTTAAAAAAATTATGGACAAATTACCAAAATCGGAGACACTTCTAACAAAATTGCAGTATCAGATCACGAAAGCCCTCTATATTGTGTGGCTTAATGTGAAAAGCATTTTCTGAAGTAGAACTTGAACTGTAGCATTAATGTCTAGCAGTATTTTATGCTTCAAATCCTTACTCTTCAGAACAGAAATGACAAATGATAAATTTAGAGGGGATTGAGGAACATTTTTGAGGCAAAATCAGGGACGGGTTTTCTAGGCCAATGATGCAGACAGTGCAGGGACTACTGTTAATGCAGGCAAGCATTTGCCAGTTTCCTGCAGAAGCATCACAGTGCATACTCAGGACTAAAATCTCACAACATTCAAAAGAAAAAAAATCCTAATTTCAGAACACTGCATTTTCTATAGGTTCTTTGCCCATTATACTTTTCTGTTCCGTTGCTTTTTCTGCCTAGAAGTCATAATCCTCGCTTTTTATGTCAGAATAATTTCCCAAGCAGCAGGTTGAAGCGTCATAAGCAGAGGATTGTGACTTTAGAGCAGGAGTAAGCAAATGGGAACAGATGAAGTCTAAGGGGAAAAAACTCTGTTGTCACGAAAATGGCTCTGGTAATAGAAAATGGAAAATCCTGAAAGTCTAATTTTTGAGCAATATTTTGTGACCCATGATCTATGAGGCAAAGTATGATTTGTGTGCTGGAAACTGGAAAATCATTTTTTGCACCCAACATCCACACGCAGCCAAAGACAGTTGTAGGACCTATCATGTATATAACTATATATTTATTTATAGATAGATAAACTGATATAGATATAGATATATAACATACACACAGTATTTCACTATTTAGAAGCCACGGCTTCCATTACATTTTTCTGTTTTTGGCCATGGCTTCCATACTGGGTAAGCTTTCATTAGCAAACACAAAGCTGTCATATGCCGTTCTGCACTGTGCCATATGGTGTCCTCTACTGTGCTCTCACTCCCCTGTTTCCTCCAACAGAAAGTTACCCTAATTACAGCCTCCTAATAAGAGTGAGGTAGGACTAGGGTGAACACGGGTGATCCAGTCATTCTCGTAAGGGGCATAAGTTCAGATGGAACTGACCACATGGCCCATGACAACCGGAGAACATCAACTGGTAAGCAAGTCAACTCTTTTACTGGGCATAGGTACGAGTCTTCATTACAGTATAAACACTGCTTCTGTTTGTTTTTCAAGGTGCAAGGTACATGATACAAGGCTACAACAGAGATCTGTTACAAATAATATCTGAAAACTGTAAGTGAGAGTGGTTACAGTGGGATCTCATGGTTTTTGTGTTTTGGCTTTGTGGTTTTATGTGTGAGTACTACCAGCTTTAATTAACAAATATGCTGAACACAAAATTCTCTTTAACAGCATGAAACTGAAACTGTATACGAGTAACGGTACCTATTTGCAGATGCAGCAGCAACCATGTGAGAGGGTGCTTTGCAATGTATCACTTTGCCATTGTGTATTTAGCCATGGCTTTAATTCGAGGGCAGCTTTTGGATGCTGAAATATGATATTACAATCTGTATCTACATCAATATCACCAGCCTCTGTCCTCAGCCAGCTCGAGGCAGGTTACCAGAGAGGCTGTTCGATGTTTCAGGTTGCTCTTGTGTAATATACCAATGATATCTTCAGAAGATCCAAGCACAGTTACAGTTGGCTACAAAGAAAGTTGGATTTACTCCTATTCAAATGTTCTTTATTTATAACATCCACTTATTATAAGGTTACCAGAGACCACCTGAAGGGTTAAGCCAGACCCTGAGAACTGTTCTCTGTGGGGAAATTGCCTGGAGACTGGATGTGTGGATGTTCGTGCTGTCAGTGGCCTGACTTAGCTAAAAGTGGAAAACTAGAACATGAATATGCATAATTCTGCCCTTCCCATGATACGGGGGAGGAGGGGGGGGAGAGAGAGAAGAGACAGAGAGAGAGAAGAGACAGAGAGAGAGAGAGAGAGAGATACACCTTTCTGGCTGCAACTGGACTTGGGGGCCTGTGTTCCAAGGGGTGGTGGTAGGGTCTTTGGGATCAGGTAGCACTAGTCCTCTTCTGCCTTATCTCCAGAGATGAAGAACAACACTGGAAGCAGCTGGAAGAATGGAGGCCCCAGGGACTTACCTCAAAAGGAGTGGAGACATCAGCCCCGAAGGGCATGTTTAGGAGAGTGGTGGGCCATAACTAAAGGGAGGTTGCTGGAACCCTTGCGGGTTTACTCCCAGTAGATTAAAAAGGGATTGGGAGAAATCAGTCTGTGTTTGGAGCAAAATTATAAGTTAACCTTGTGAGGGTAAAGTTCATTATGTAAAGTCTTAGGCAGTTCATAGTGAAACCCCTGGAAGGTAGCCAAATGAATAGGCTTTAGCTAGGGAGGGGTCTGGCAAGAGTTGGGGTTGATAAGTCCCCATGTGAGGGACCAGATATGGGAGTTTGTTTTTTGGGCCACTAGGGATGTCAGTATAGTGTCAACGGGATGCAAACACAGCCAGACCAACCATGCTTTATGCACTTAGTAGTGATATCATATGTTGATACGCTGTTATACTTTTATCCTGTTTGGCACACTGAAAGATGTGCTGGCGCAGCTTGTCTCCCAGGTAAATGTTTACCCTGCTTTGAGAGAGTGCAACTGCACAAATGGTCTTGGGAGCACAAGGGCTTCCGGGACCCCACAGTGGAGGTTAGGGATTTGAAGGGCTGGTAGAGGTCCAGTACTTAACTGCAACATGTAGTTAAACCCCGTTAGCTCGGGGAACCTGGAAACAATGTAACCATGGGGTAAGCAATAAACCCCACAAGCAACTGGGTACCATCAGAGCAGAGTATATCAGCTGCAGTTGTAATTTATGCACACTAGAGCTGGGAAAGTTATGTGAAACCCCTAGGAATATATGATGTGATGTACAGGTATGTGTAGGGTATGGTTCAAGTAAGAAGATGTAGTATGGGATGTGCAAGTACTGTACCATCATAATGAGATTAATGGCAAGGTAAATGCCCGGGAGAACTGTGTACCACCTAGACAGCTATTAAATAAACACCACCAGGCTGGATCCCAGCTCCAGTATGAACATTAGTTTGTGTGTGGCCTCGTGTTAATGGTGCCCCAAGGTATGGTTTCAAGGTGCCCTTGATCTGCATTTTACAATCCTGTGCCTATATACAGTATATAGATATAAACATAGACATAGCTATAGCTATATGCATGTTTATTTAAAAGGTTTACCAGGCAAGGCCTACTGAACTAAGAACAGCTCATTTGCAGAAGAGTTCAGAGGAGGGGTACAGGAGAAATGTAACAAAACAAATACTATACAATAACATGCAAATAGTATGTATAACAGAAAAGAAAAAAGGGGTAAGTGATTAAGGAACAGTGACCAAACCAGATATAAAAGAAGTACTGCTGCTGTGTCAGCAGCCATTGTGTTGTATTTTACTACTTTGCAAAAGAAAACCAATTTATGAAGCACGTATGCAGCCAGGGGTAAATAAAAGACTGAAGAACTATGTGGTGAACAAGGAGCAAGAAATAAGGAGGAAAAAATGGGTGAAGTAGGAAAGGAGAGAGGAGCTGGAGATGATGGAGAAATAGAAAGAGAAGAGGGGTGGGGGTTAGGAGTAGGCATGAGAGGTGTGGGCATGGAGGAAGGATTTCTGGGCAGGGGGTAAAGAGTCGATAGAGATGGTGAGTCCAACCCCAAGTCAGGAAAACTACAGGAGAAGGAGAGCTACCCTGCAGTGGTTGTTGTGTGGGTTAAAGAAAGTGTTTCTATGTTTCTGTAAGTGGGAGTCAGCATAATGGTGGGTTTAGCAGGGGAAAACGACCTTGAGGGAGACACTGTAAAAAGAAGCACTGGCTCTAAAGAGAAGTTAGAGAGAGAGAGGAATGAACAGAGGGAACTGTAATGAGTCCAGGGAGCATAGTCAAGGGCAGAGAGACAGAAGTAGCAGAAGAGGCCAGCCTGGTAAAGTTGGATTTGGTCGCAGTGCTGTACACCACATCCCCATAATCAAAGGATGGGAGGATCCATTTCACAATTTTATCCTACTGGGCAGGGAATGGGATACAGGCTTTGTTTTAACAGAATGCACCAAGCTTAGGGAAGAGTTTTTAGGGATAGCATCAATACAGCAGAAGAAGTCAAGACAACTTACACAGGTATTTAAAGTAGGACATTTCCTCCAGCTAGGGTTGTGAAGACTGGAAGAGTCTGGATTCTAGCCAGATGTTGCCTGGTGCAAAAGGTCATGGCAATATTTCTTTTAGCATTTGGGGTATGCTTTGTGTTGCAGAAGCAGTGCTGGACACTGTTAATGTTTTGATGGAGTTGCACAGCCAGATTAGTGTCAGAGGGACCACATGCAAAGAGCCCAGCATCCTTTGCATACACATGAATGTAAGCAGATCAACAGGACTTTGGGGACTCATTCGGGAAAACTAAGACTGGGCCATGAAAAGAGCCTTGGGGAGCACCTGACCTGAACTGATTAAAGGGGAGCTCCCTAAATGGGCAGCCTAGTACCTGTCTACCAGGTAGATAGTTAGAGAAGGAATGTTGTCCAGGGCACCAAGGATATCACCTTCTCTTTTCTGGAGGCACCATTGAACCTTTATCTTCCTCCTGGACAACCACCAGCATTGGGCAAAAGGATCTCTGTTGGTCTTGTGTGAAGGATGGCTCCTTGAAGCAGTTTCCCAAGCAATCGGTTTTGCCTAATGATTAGGATGCAGAGCTTTGAGCCTGGAGTTCTGTGTTTAAATCCCACAGCTACCTCTTACTCACTGTGTGACTTTGATCAAGTCACTTAACCCAATGCTTCACCTCCCACTAATTTCTCTTTAGCCTCTCTTTCTGTAATCTTTGGGTCTCTCTGCGTACTGAAACTGACATCCGCTTTTTCTCTCTCTCTCTCCTCCCTCTTTTGAATTGTAAAGCACAGTGGGAATACAGTTTGTAAGAAAGGTGCAGTAAAAAGCAGGTTCCTCCCATCCCCCTCTATTGATAGTTTGGCATGTATGTTAGTATGTTAGTAGTATGTTAGTATGTTACTTATGTTCTGGTCTTGTATGTTTGCTTACATAATTGTTGGTGTAACTAAGTTCATTTCTGTAAATGTATATAACTGCTTGCATTTGTTGTATTGAATGTATGCATTGTTGAAATTGGGGACCAGTGATCCAGCCATTTTGTCTGGTTTATCAAATCAGTCAATCACATTCTTTCTTTCACCCTACTCCCTGCTGCTACCCTCCAGTGCCAGCATTGCTTATGCTGCTTCAGGGTCTCGGCGTGGGATGTAAGCCCATGGACTTCTGGCTAAGAGGCTGGCATGCCATCCCAGAGCCACACTGAATTCAAAGCCTTAGCAAGAGATTATTCACCATGAAAACTATAAAAGAAAAAGTCACATCTGCAGTTAACAGATAGCTAACACCAAGGCAAAACAGCTGCTTACCAAAGCTGTCAAACATCCTTATGCCACTATATATAAACAAAACCCTGATCTGAACTACAGCGTAAATGCTAGAATTACTTTTTTTGACAAGCTGAACTTTTGCAGTGGCAAGAGAGTACGTGGCCACCAAATCCTGATCATAGTTGATAGCGCTAAGGTAACAGACAGAGGTATGCAAAGTTGGCTAACTTTCATTCATGGATTAATTCATGAAGTTGCTGGAATTCTTGAAGTTAATCTGCCTCGCGAAGTTCCAATTTGCAGTATGGGGCTAACTTTGCGAATAGCCAATTTCATAACTTCGCTGGCAAAGCTGGGCAAAGTTAGGTGAAGCTGGGCCCACAGGCGAAGTTTGAAATGTACCATGGGATTGGAAGTCACATGGTGCTGCAATCAGCAGCATGCCATGCATTCAGTGCACTCTTATGAAGAGAGAGTTGGAGAGAAGTCTGTCCCTGCTGTGAGCAGAAAACCTTAAAACTCCCCTGAAAGTGGACTGTTTTGAGCCACATCACTCACAAATAATATCTAGAGTACCTTGTGCAGCTAGATTACCGTTGTTTGTTGAGAAATTTGCAGATGTATGTAGTTGAAAGTAGTGGCTTTGTTTTGTCTAGTGAAGCAGTGTTGTGTGGGAGAAGAGATGTTTTTCATCTAGCAAGCAAACAGCCCTGTAAGTACTAGTCTGCTTTTTCTCGTCTTTCTTCTTAATCATTTTTGTCTGTGGTCTGTTATCTGTCATTTTATTTCTGTAGTAGTTTTATGTGGCCAAGGGAATTATTTGTCAGTCTGTTTCTGTACGGATTGTGGTTGCTTTGTTTAGTTCTTGAAGTGACGGTAACCCTTACAATGATTTGTTTCCCATCATGTGTGTCTTGTTAATCCCTGTCATGTTAAAAAAAATACCAAAGAAAAAGCTTTTTTGGGTGGTTTTACTGTAGCTACTGTTAGCTCAGTAAACTGTTCTGTTCAGATTCAGATCACACTACTAATCCCTCTGGTGAGGTGTTGTCTGCTGCTGTGGGTATTTAGTTATACTGCAGTGTTTAGTTTTTTTTTCTTGCAATACTAAAAATCTAAATATATAAAATGACTGGAAAGAGAAGCTCAAGTAAAGGGAGAGGTGCCAGCAAGATGGCCAAGAAGTGCATGGGTTCTGTGGGGTGAAATCTTGTTACACCTAAAAAAATACCTCTACAGCAGCTTCATCCATGGGCTCCAGGGCCATTAGTAGTAGCAAAAGAGTAGTTGGTGAAAGTGGTGGTGGCATTTGTGTTACCAAATTATACTCTGCCACACCAGTGACATCCGTGCTGGGAGAGGTGGTGACAAGAGGATCAGTCTGAGAGGTAGCAAAATCTCTGGATCAGGAACAGTGGTCAAGGAGGAGGTTGCTGGTGTCTCTGTGACTGCTGGTAGAGGTGGCACTGAGCCAGTTCTGGTTGATAGGTTCCTAGTATGGATATGTGGACCAGTGGCCAAACATCTGGTAGCTACTATCTGTGCATTACAGCACATTGGGCACAGTTACCTTGGTGGTAGTCAACTTTGGCCAGGGAGGGAAAAAAAATTGTACTAAGTCCAACTGCAGTAGTAGCAACACTCCGGGTTTTTGCCAGCACGTCACCCTGGCACTGAAGAGTATAACTGGATCACAGACACAGGTTGGAAAATGTTAGAAGTGCTCCTGACTGAGATGGATGAGTGGATATAGCCTGTGGTGGTGGTACCATGGGGGGTGGGAGGTGGAATAGGGTCTTCAGGCTGCTATGGAGTTGGGGAGGAGGGACAGGAGACTGCTGACCTTAAGACATTTCTTTATCAGTAGCTTCATTTTGACCCAGCTTTAACATGGTGTATCCTAAAGGCCAAAGTTACAGGCAAAGTTGCCAATGGCGAACGTTTTATTAAATAGAAAAAAAATTGTGACGTTTGCTGGTAGTTTGGTAAATTAATTTTAACTTTGTTGGTGAATTAAAATGTCACAACATTTCTAGTAACATATTAAACATGAACGGTAAATATACTAGCCTATGGCACAGCTTTCTAGAGAATCAATGCACACCCTGGGTGAACTGGATGTGGCCTTGTGCCTTTCTTTGCAACTGAGAAATGCAATTATTCTCAGGAAACCCATGTGTCTAGAGTGGGTATTGTGCTTATAAAACCGAAACATTTTTTGTAATGGAATAAGGTTTTATTTTCCTACAGGTAGGCTGTTGCTAGGCAGAATATGTGAGCTAGGTAACAAAGGCTGAATGTCTTTAAAATAATTTTGGGAACTGCATCTATTTTGAAGAAACCTATGCCCTGTAGTGAGTTATTATGTTTAAAAAGGTGTACTGCATACATCTTTATTTTAATGTCAAAAGTGTTTATTTTAATTCAGTTGGGCTGTTGCTAGTAGTTTAGGGTGGGTTAGTTACCAACTGTGTGCAGTTTCAGAAGTTTTTAGAATTTATCACTTTCTTAAACCCCATTTTACAAGTTGTTCTATCAAAAACTAAGCTCTAACCATTGTTGCAATATAAAGCAAACCATAGCAATGCCTGAAGGGCCCTGTTATGGGCTTGGGTGACAGGGTGAGGTCCAGCTTTCAGCACTAGGGCTTAGCAGCAGAAACATAAACAATAATTGCTTTAATTAATGGTAGGCCCATTTACGTAAAACATATGCAGAAGTTTATTCTGTAATGTACAGAACATATAACAGGCATGCAACTGCAGAAACAAAACAATAGCTGTGACTAATACAAAGGTGTTTCAAAATGCTTTTGGCAAAACATTCCCAAATCTGAACCCCTCCCTCTATTCATCCCTCCAGTTCACAGCTGAAGGAAAATAAACTGAGCAACTGACTTGCTTACTAAACCGGCACTGCTGCATAGCTATGCACTACAAGCAGGTCAGCACAATTATACGCCCGTATAATTACTGCAAACAGAGAAAGACCCAGCCTCATCCAACTGCAAAATGCACGTAGCACTGTGACATGGGAAACATCCCATTAATGTCATGAACTGAGTGCCACTCTGTTGAGCCAGTGCCCATTTAAAAACAGTACTAATGTGGAACCAGCGTACACTAAAAGAATACCAAAAGGAATAAACTTCCATGCATTAAATGCATTCGGTGGAGCGTGGGGCTCCCTTTGAATGTTTGTTTAAATCCAGTGTCCTAGTGCCCTTGCTACTGTAGCAAGGGCACACAGTGCAAGCCACAGTTGTTCTTGCATTTTTAGGGCTGCAGTGGGTGGAGCCCTGCAGACCTCTTGCTATTAAAAAAGGACTCTGCATTCCTTGCATTCTTTGCCACTGAACAACTTGTTGGAGTTGTACCACAGTCGCCTCCGCATCTGTGAAGCAGTCTGCATGTTGTCAGTATTGCAAGTAACACTGCAATATTTTGTTTCTATTGGCAGTCATGGCACACTCTGCCATGTCCAAGATGGCCAATGCACCCTGATGCACATGCACTTCTGGTCAGGCATGCGCAGTGGTGTGTGGTGGCCATGCATTCTCACATCGATGAGTGCCATATTCCAGTGGCCACCTTTTAATTATAAGTATCTCTCTGTCTTACCCTCCCTCCGCACTCACCACCCCAAACACCCCCAGAAACATAACAATGACACTGGGGTGCCAAATCCCCACAGTGTCACAATTGTGTTCCCCATGATGGTCCCTTTCTGTTTTTTTATATATTTATTTCTTCCCCCACCTAACAATCCCTCTCAGCACTCCCCCCAGAAATGTAACAGTGGCACTAGGAGGTGCCCAATCCCCCAGTGCAGGAATCCTCATTTTTTTCTCTGACCCCTTCCTGTGCACTACTATGCATGTGCAGTTATTTTTGAGTTAGTTTTTTTTTCTATAAGAGTTACACTTCCCTACCCCATCCAACCTTCCCCCTCAGCACCCACCACCCCACTCCCCACCTAAAATGTTAACAGTGGCACTGGGGCTGCCAAATCCCCAAGTGCAGGAATTCTCATTTTTTTTACCTGTAAAAAAAAATAAGTCCATCGATGCCTTTTGTGCCGTAACACTTCCCCCACTTGACTCTCCCATTCAGCACCCACCACCCCGCACACCCTCCCAAACCTACTTACCCATCGGGGGCTCCAAAGCTGTAATCCTCTCTGGACTGCAGACATGTCTTCACTCTTCAAAGCCGGACCACGATCTGAAGAAACAGGTATGTGCTTCAATGTATGTAAATGGATTTTTGAACTTAGTGGCATAACTTGGCCATTTTTTCATATTTTTGGCCCAAGTTTTCAACATGCCTTTTTTGAGACCCCACCTCACGAACAATGGCACTGTCATTAGGCAAATATGTCCCGAATGGTGATTTTGCACTCCCTGTGTGAAACCACCTTATGGCCAAGGGTTGAACATTTTCTCTGCCCTTCTTCATGAGGTGGGGTCATAAAAAGGCTATGTTGAAAATTTGGTGTAAAAATATTAAAAAACAAAGTTATGAGCCTATATTGAATTTTGTGAATGCAGGCTCATAACTTTGGTAATTTTCAATATTTTACCTCACATTTACAACATGGCCATATCTTTACAGCACCTCATGAATGTGACAGCTGTCATTTTTCAAATCCTGGCCACATTTGTTTTTCACATCCTGAAAGGTGATTTTGTGGTCCCTTCATGAAATCACCTTTCAGGAAGTAGCTGAAAATTGTCTCTGCCCTTCTTCATGAGGTGGGGTCGTAAAAAGGCTATGTTGGGAGGAGTCACGTGATGCAATGCAGCATGTGACTGTGCTTTCAGGAGCTCCGCTACGGACGAATTTCGTTTTACCGACCCGTTTACCGGCCATTTTTTGGGTGCTCCAAGTGGGTATAGTGGTCGTGAGCTGTCGGCAAGTAGTCTGATTTGGCGCATGGAAGAAGAAATGAAGAAAGCGCCGCCTAGACATACCCCTCCGACTACCCCCGAGAAGGCCGCAAAAAAATCCAAGGCCTCGGCTCTGCAGTCGCAACAGGGCATAGGAGAGGAGGCGGGGGCAGAGGAGCCGCTAACGTTGGTGAAGTTTTTGGCAGAATTCCGGCCATTTAGAGCTACTTTAGACGACATGGCCTGCTAGATTAAGTCCCTCTCCACAACGATGGAGGATTTAAATCGGAAGATATCCGATAATTTTGTTAGAATCAAATTGTTGGAGACCACCAGAGAGCAGATGGAGGCCACTATAAATGCTTTGCAACTGAAAATCAGCAGGATGGACTCTAAGCTGGAGGACTTGGAAGGGAGAAGCCGTCGCAATAATGTGGTGATAACTGGCTTGCCCGAGAAGGTCGAAGGTTCGGATCCAGTCAAGTTTATACAGAAATTAATCATGAAGGTGGTGGGGCCCTCGCCCTTTGGCACTTCATATATAATTGAGCGAGCACATAGAGCCTTACGCCTGCTGCCACCTCGGGGCCCCCGAGACCATTCATTTTTCGCTTTCTGAATTATCAAGAGCGGCAGTTGTTTGTGTCCAAGGTCAAAGATAACAAAGAATTATATTGGGAGGGCAAAGCTGAGAGTGGTGCAAGATCTTCCATTTACAGTAAGGCAAAGAAGGGCTGCGCTCCATATGGTGGTCAAAAGCTGATCGCGCTGAGGTGAAATTCGCATGGCATACCCTGCAAGGCTCCAGGTGAAAATTCAAGAGGAATGGAAAACATTTGAATCATCGGAATCAGTGAAAGAAGCTTTGCAGAAGGCCCTACCTGCTCTATTTAAGGACCCATGAACATGTGCACCATTATGGTGCTTCTAGCATTTTCAAGGGGCTACAAGTGCTCTGGGACTGATTAGGTTGTTCGATAGCTCGAAAGCCTAGGATGTTTTGATGAACCTGGACTCTATGGGACTGCAGTCTTAAGTCACCATTTTGAGGGTCTGCTGTTCATGCGGCCTAGTCCTGTTCCGTGCTGGGCCTTATGGCTTGATGATATGTCTAACCGCTGCTGTTTTATTATATTAGGGCTGTGAACCCGTTAGTGGCCTAGTTGGCACAGGCTTAGTATGCATAAAATGACTGTTGTATGCCATCCTGGTTTTTTTTTTCTTCTTAATACAATGTTGTGCAGGATCACTTTCAAAAGGAGAGTGGCTGTATTAGGGTACCAAACTGGTAGCAGTTTATATGGATATATTTCAATGGGATGGGGGTCGATTCTGTTATAATGGTTAAGTGTTCAGGGGCGGATGTGATCGGAGGATGAGCCGAGTGTCCTGGGATCATGGACCAAGTAGTGTATGCATGGGGAGGGGAGGGGTATTTGGGGTTATTGGGTTTTGGGAGATTTTTATTTGGGATACAGGTTCGGGGGGAATGGGGCTTTCTCTTTAGAGGCACTGCACATTTAGGAGCTTGGCTTGTTGTTTTGGCTCCTTATTATATAGTTGGCTAGTAAGAGTCAATAACTGTGTTGTAATATTGAGGCTGATATGGGTACTTTGATATGTACTAAGTTTCTCACTTGAATGTTAAAGGAGCTCGACTTAGTGACAAGCAATATAAAATTCTTAAGCACATAGATCTCACTGAGGCGGAAGTGGTGTTTCTTCAAGAAACGCATTTGTTGATATCTGAGGCTAATGCTATGAGGAAATTGCAGATGGGTCAGGTCTTTGCTTCTCAGGGTAGTACACAGAGTCAGGGAGTTATGTTGCTTCTGCATAGATCTTTGCCGTTTAGACCGTTACAGATCATTCAGGATAAGGAGGGGAGGTATGTCTTAGTTAGGGAAAATTATCAAACATAGAAATGTTATGGGATCCATTTATGGTCCAACTGGATACCCAGGATTTTTTGTGAGCCTGCTCAAGGTCCTGTTGCCTTTTGCCCATCTTCCAGTGGTTCTGGGTGGTGATTTTAATCTGACCTTGGAACCCCTTCTGGATAGATCCAGTAAATCCCAGGTTTATTTAACCCCTGCAACTTGTGCATTGTCGGAGTTGCTAGACCAGCTTGGGTTGGTTGACATTTGGCGGGTTCTCCACCCGGATTCCAGGGAATTTACTTTTACATCACCTGTCCATAGGACTTCTTCTCGTCTGGATTATGTTTTCATTTCTAGGTCCCTTCTTAGTGGGGTCCTTAAGTCTGAAATTTTACCTGGGCCTATCTCTGATCATGCAGCCGTAATAGTGGCTATCTCAATGGCGTCTCTAGTGAGGAAGGGAAGCAGGTGGAAATTTAATAATCAAGTACTTAGGGCGCCTAAGATGGTTAAATTTATTTCTGAGCAAATCGAAGAATTTACTCGGAATAACTTAAATAATGAGGTTCGTCCGGATATTTTCTGGGGGGCCCTCAAGTCTTATCTAAGGGGAATCTTAATTAGTTTAACAGCGGTAGAAAAGGAAAGGAACAGAATTATGAGAGAACTGCTGGTACGTATTAGGGTTTTGGAGGTGGATTGTGCCAACCAGTTTAGTAGGGATAAGGAAGAGGAGTTAATTAAGACCAGAGATGCCTATCTCAGGCTGCTTGGGGAACAATCGGAGTTGGCCTTGGTTAAGACAAAAGCTAATTATATTGATCAGGGTGAAAAGCCTGGGAAGTTGTTAGTGAGACGTCCCTTCCAATTGGAATCTTCTAGACTGATTGAGGGAATCGTCTCTGGGGAAGATGGTTTGGTTAAAACATCTCCGGATGAAATTGCTCAACTCTTCTGTCAATATTTTGGGAACCTGTATAGGGAAATGACGACCCCACCCTTGGAATGCCATATAGCTAATTTTTTTGAGGGTCTCAATCTGCCTGTCCTCTCAGAGCGGGATGGTGGTGCTCTAGTGGAGGATATTACCTTGGCTGAGGTTGAATTGGCTATTAAGAGCTTGGCGTTAGATAAAACCCCGGGACTGGATGGTTTCTCGTCCAACTTTTATAGGGTATTTTCTGCCCTGTTAGCCCCACACCTTCTTAGATTGTTCCATCATATATGTGCCGGTAACGAGGTGGAGAAAGTGTTCTATGAGGCCTTCATTGTTTTACTCCCTAAACCTAACAGGCCAATTACCACCCATCTAGCTATAGACCCATATCGTTGTTGAACTGTGATTTAAAGATTTTAGCTAAGTTATTGGCGGACCAAGACATAAAGTGCTGCCCAAGCTTATAGGGAGTGTGCAGGTAGGTTTTATGAAGGGCAGGTCATCGATTGACCATTTCAGAACTCTGTCTCATGTCTTCTCGGCCTCCGAGAGGCCATCCATCAATGGCATTGGTCTCCTTGGACGCGAGAAGGCCTTCGACTAGGGTCTATTGGGAGTTTCTATTTGAAACTATGCGAGGTTCGGTTCCTGAGAAATTTTAGGATGGCTGAGAGCCCTATATTCTAATCCATCCTAGATTAGTTGTAACGGAGTTATCTCCAACCCTTTCCGTTATGTGCACAAGGGTTGCCCGCTGTCTCCCTGTTATTTAATTTGTATTTAGAGCCTCTGATAAGAAGATACTTCATGAGAAAGAGATAGAACCTATTGAGATAATGGATTTCATTAAGGTCACTGCCTACGCGGATGACCTTCTGATTTATGTCGAGGCCTGGTAAGTCTATTCCATATTATTTGATTTACTTAAGCGATTTGGCCAAATTTCCAATTATAAGATTAATCCAGACAAAACGGTGGTCTACCCTCTCAATTCCAGGCTGTTTAGAGAGAAATAACGGACCTTGGCTTAAATGGAGTCCGGACTCCTTAAATACCTGGGTTTGGTTTTAACTGTGAGGCGGGCCCCAACAGTTGAACCTGGATTCTCTTATCAATACCATTAAGCTTGATCTCAAAAGATGGGATCAATATCCTTTGTCCCTTTGGGGTAGAATTAGTGTAGTGAAATGAACATCTTTCCTAGGCTTTTTACCCAATTAGTAGGTTGGATATTTTCCTCTCGCTATCTTGGTTCAAGAACCTTCACCATAATTGCAGATTTTATATGGAAGCATAAAAGTCCAGAATGGCTTACCATAAATTGGCTGCTCCCAAACAGCTTGGGGTTAAGGCTACCCCATTTTGGTCTATATTGGTGGGTGCACAACTGAGTAAGTATAGTAGATGGGCTTATTTTGATGTTATGCCCAGTCTGAATATGCCCTTATGGTTGGAGCTGGAAAAAGCTCTAATTACTAAATTTGGGATTAATCCTAGGCTCTTTTTCATATCTCCTAAAGCTCTGCCATTGGCTCTGAAAAGGTCTCCTATTGGGGTGGCAGTTAGGTCCCATTTTCAGCTATGTAGATTTCTTAAATATAATCATTTGGGGATAGGGAACAGCGTGTGGGGAATCCACGTTCTTGATTGGTAATAAAGTAATTAAACCTGGATGGTTGGAGAAGTTAAGGATTGTTCCTGGGGACTTTTGATGCTAATGGTGGCATAATTCAGCTCGGACTCTAATCGAGAAGTTTAACTTGAATAACAAGGACATTTTCAAAGTGTTGCAGCTTAGGCACGTTCTACTACAACAAGTGGGTAAGGACAGGGAGCAAATGCCCTCTATTGGATTTTGAAATGGTACGTCCACTGGTTGGGGTGCCGCAAGTTGTATCCAAGATGTATGCGGTACTGTTTCATTGGGCTTACTCTGTGAATTTTGCACTCATGTGCTTATTGGAACTAAAATGTTTCAGAATATATATTAGATTGGACGGGTATCTGGACAGCATGTCATAAGTATTTAAAGCATGACCAACTAAGGCTTTTGCAATTTAAGGTTATACATAATATGTATTATTCGCCTCAGAAATTGCAGGGTCTGGGACTATTAGAGGATTCAAAATGTTATAGATGTGGAGCGGGTTCAGGTGACCTGTTGCATATTTTCTGGAACTGCCCCTCGGTAGCTCCTTTATGGAATGAGATTCAGAATAAGCTGAATCCGCTTCTAGGTCTGGAGGAGGTGTTTAGGCCCGAAATTTGTGTACTGGGTGAAATGTCCACTGTTACTGTCAAGAAAAGGAGATTTTATATTTCTTTGATTGCTGTCTCGGTTAAGAAGCTTGTGCTTAGGCATTGGAAGGACAAGTTTTGTCCCTCTTATAACGAGTGGCTAAGCGAGCTCCTGGCTTTCTTAAGGTTGGAAAGAATGATTGCCATTATTCACAATAATCTATGTTATTTTGAAAAGATTTGGGGGCTGTTTGAAATTTGTTATTCTAAATAGTTCCTAATTTCACTGTGGTTATACTTAATCCACTGCGTGTGCCTTGGGTGGGAAGGGGGTCGGAGGGAGCTGGGGGACTGTGTTGTTTGGGGGGGAGGAGGGTGTAGTGAGGTTGGGTTATTGGTAGGTGTATTAAGGGGGATTAGGTAGGGGGGTAAAGGCAGAGTAAATTCCAATTGTTTGTGTTGGGGCATTTATTAATGGCTGTGTATATCTATTGTGGAAGTCCTGGTTTTATCTGCTCTACTGAAAACTAATAAAGTTTAAATGGAAAAAAAAAAGACTATGTTGAAACTTTGGGGTAAAAATATTAAACAGTAACAAAATTATGGGCCTACAATAAATTTTGCGAACGCAGGTTCATAACTTTGCTAATTTTCAATATATGTACCCCAAATTTAGAACATAGCCATATCTTTATAGCACCTCATGAATGTGACAGCTGTCATTTTTCAAATCCTGGGAGTTATTTTATCATCACAATAAGGCACTCTAGGGTGGGTGTTATTTAAAAAGCAGCTGACACCAAAAGTGCTACATTGCACAAAGTTTTTACAGCAGTGTTTACTGACTCACGCTGCCTGTTTTACTTGTGAAAACCATTGCACATGATCTCCACAACCTTAGAGAAACAGGTCCTATAAGCTTGCTGACAGGGAATGCTAGACTATGAGGTCCCTAAATGACATCAGCAGCAGCTCTTCACTGAAACAGGTTTTTTTGAGGAGGTAGTGAAATCAGGGTTACAAAATGGCTAATAACTTTAAAATGAAGCAACATAGAACTCTACTGTTTGGTATGATATTTACTGGGGATATGCTTATTCTAATTCTGCAATGTAGCACTTTTGGCCAAATGGTGTCAGTAGCTCTTTAAGCGATAAATCTTGACCAGAGGTTAGACTAACAGTCTGTTAATCACCCCCTAGGGGTGTAGTGTGGCATGAGGTGTAGCCGAGTGCCATCTTGACCCTAGGGGGTGATTAACTGACTGTTAGTCTAACTCCTGGGAGTGCCTTATTGCTATTATCAAAAAATATTCCAAACGAAAAGTGTCAAACGTATGCTTTTTGAATGTTTTCCTCATTTAGAGGGAGATTTTTAATAAAATAGTTCTTCCATCAACAATTTAAGAATGCTGATTAAAAATCAGAATGCATCATTCCAGTCATTCAGCAGTGCTAGAGGATGGAATGCTGACAGCAAGAATCCATGTGCTATGGTGATCAGGCTATACATGACAGTGTAACAGGGATTAATGTAAGGCTGTTGGAATCCTAACAGCCAATCAGATTGCAACAATTCAGAGACCCTTTTTATAATGGGGAGTAACTGCACTTCTCGGGTGCCTAAGGCACTCGACTGGGCCTTACATCCAAACTTGTGTTGCTATCCCACAGTGACGCACATCCTATCATGCCTTACTGTATAACAAATCTTTTCACAGTCAAATTAGGCATCACAACAGTGGAGGGTCTCTTTGATAAGCATGTGCGTGTGTGTGCGTGCATGTGTGTGTGTATACAGTACAAGTCACATTAAACTGTTCCTCCAACTCACTGCTCTGCCATTGTTTTTATATGCTGACAATGCAGTGGCAACTCTAAATGCTTAAAATGCAAACTCTGTTTCAACCATCCATCAGCTCAAAAGCAGCTCACATGCAATGCACTTTCAGCTCCCTTATACAGTCCCCCAGTGCAGCAGTAGACTACACACAGCTGGGCTACAGTACAGTACTTGTCATTTTATATTGAAATTAATGAATTCCAATACTGTTTTGTACCTTGTATGTTTTCCCCCCTCATTTTTTTACTTTTTGTCCTGAATACAGCAAACAGCAGCAGTTTTTTTCAATTGCTATAATATAGTACCAATCACGCAAAATTGGGCATTGCCCGATTAAATATACATACCTATTATTGCAATTACATTACGATGCGCTGCACAAATGGCAGCTTTTGCGTGGTGCGATATCGGAGCAGATAAACAACTGCAAACAGTCAGTAGCACCAGAAATAGTGACATTTTGGGGGATAAAGGAATAAAAGGGCAGAAATAACATGTAATATGCTAAACGGAATGTAAAAAACAGCAGTGAATGGAGTCCTCAGAAGTGGGAAAAACAACATGGTGATGGGGCGGGGTTTTCAATTTGAATGCAGGCTAGCTATTGGCTCAAACTTAGTGAGAGCTTCTTCATGGGATTGGGTAGAATGACATGTCACTCAAGTTGTACTGAACACTGCAGTAGTGAAACTGGGTTCCAGATCAGTGGTTCAGTTTTTTTATGGGTTGCTTAATGAGTTGTACTGCATTAATAAGTAAGCTGAAAGTGAATATTAGCTAGAAGCAAACCATTTGGAAACTCTTATTAATTCATTTCAGTGAAAATTGCACACATTAGGCAACTCATTACAAAATGTTAAACCAGTGAGTTGGAGGAACAGTGTAATGTGACTTGTACTGTATGTATGTATGTGTATATATATATATATATACACACACACACACACAGACTACATGTGTGCTTGTGTGTTCTTTAAGGAAAGGAACAACTAACTAATCTGATGGCAGATTGACAGCTGCAGTGAGTTACATATAATGGCCTCCAGTGGAAAGATCAAGAGAGCTGAGCATTACCTTTAAGATTTTATCATCTCTAGGAACATATCGGTGAATTTGGTCTAACAAAATTCCAACCCCAGACTTAAAAGCAGTCATATTTTAAATTATGTTCATTTGCATGTAAACAAGCTGAGAAAATGTTTACAGTTTTTTAAATGATCTAATCATAACAGGGGTATCTTAGAATTTATATTGAAAACTGGTTTCTCAAAAAATATATATTTGAGGGTCCAAGACTGGGGGCACAAAGAAAAATATTTAGAATCTGCGGCAAATTATTTGGAGTTTTAATAAATAGGAAGGCAGTAATTGGGGGATGGGGTTATTCAGGAGTCACTGGAAGGTTTGATACCTTTTATTGGACCAACATATGTCTTGTACAAATATCGCATAGCACACAGGCTTTCATTGGACATTGGACAAGCTTTTTGTTGGTCCAGGAAAAGGTATCCAATTATCCAATGACTCCTGTTTCTCAAGGAACAATACTGCTACAGTCCCTTTTTATATCAAATTAATTGTCATGAAGCAGTGAATAGTGTGATACCTTTTATTGGGCTCTACGATGCCAAGTCGACAACTAACTCATCGACCAGCATCGCAGCCCCAGGCTCCCTGCCAACTGCAAGTTGCGGTCAGCAGGAAGCCGCGCACAGCAGGGACTGTTTTTTTTTCTTGGGGCTCTGCCTTCACACCCCTGTAGTTATGGATACCAGCTCCAGATTGGAGTTGGTTTGGGGAAGGAATGAAAGATGGGGAAGAGTGTTGCCAGGTCCTGAGCACATCCCCTACAGCGACTTGGCGCTGTTGTTGGCTGCGATGTATGTCACTGTAGGGGTTTCACTGTGGGAAGTGTATACCCTTTTATTGGACCAACATATGTCCTGTACAAAAATGGGAATACTAACCAGTATCCAAACAACACTTGATAGATGGAAGCTACTTAAACTTTCTTTTAATGGTAAAATTTCCGCCATTAAAATGTCAATAACTCCTAAAATATTATACCTATTTTCCAATATCCCTTTGATACTTCCCTCTAGTTTTCTTACCAAAATAGACAAAATTATCGGCAGCTTCATTTGGGAAGGCAAAATACCTAGATTTAGTCGTAATAAACTTAGATCCCATTGGTCAAAAGGTGGCTTTGGCCTTCCTTGGTTCCAAGCCTACTTATGGGCTTTCTGTACATCTCAAACAATGAAATGGTTTAACAAACCCAACATCCAGTCTCCTTAATGGGTCAATATGGAAACATCCTTATGTCCTGGTAATGTGGTGACTTCTTTCCTTTATAACACCCTTACCTCTTCTTTAAAGTCTCACCCTACCATAGCTGCTTCTATATTCTATTGGAAAATCATTCACAAGCATATTAAATCTAACCCCAAACCCTTAGCTTACCCCCCATCTGGGTAATCACCATATATCTCTTGATAATCACCCCATTTTTATCAGTACCTGGAAAAATAAGGGTATTCTCTTTTGCAGGATATACTTGAACCCAAGTCATTAAAGTTAAAATCTTACACCGACCTCACTAGGCATATGGAATCTTCCCATCAGGATTTTGAAATATCTACAGCTCGTACCGCATGCAACTCTTACCTCACACCCTTCTCTATCAATTCTCTGTATGATAAGCACATCTCTAAATGGATAAAACAACATCCAATTTAAATAGCACTGTTTACAAAGATATTTGTGATATCCTTCCTGACTACTCTGTCAATGCTAAAAACAGATGGAGTACTTTGCTACAATATAATATCACCATGCACAATGGTCCAGATGTTGGCTCTCCTGTCACAAATCTTTTAATGATAAACGCAGTTCCCTCATTCAAACCAAGATCCTTCATTTGTGGTACAGAACTCCTGTTGTATTACAAAAAATGGGTTTATTGAACAATAACAATTGCTGGCGCTGCAGTTCCCCCAATGGGGATTTATTGCATATCTTATGGCACTGTCCCTCATACAAAAGATTTGGCACTGTACTCACAGATTTGCAATGAAAGTGGTAGGTCAACCTTTACACTAGACCCTAAACATTGCATTCTTGGTATTTTTAATCACCGTTCTTATAAAATTTCATATTCGAGAGCAGATGGTTAAATATGCTCTTCCTTCAAGTTAAATGCACAATCCTCATGAATTGGAGATCCAACATAATCCCTACCCTTCCCGTATCATTAACCAACTATTGCAATATGCCTCTGGACCTATGACATATATCTTGTCTGACCGACTCATGTTATATAACAATTGTTGGCAGGGCTTTTTAATTTTGGAATCAACTAAATCTTCCAACACCAATGTATGGACTTAATATATATGGATTTTCCCTTTACTGATACATCATTGTAGTCTAGCTTTTTTCCCCTTTTTTTATAGTTTCCCTCTCTCTCTTCTTAACTTTCTTATATATCTTTTCTTTCCTATACTCTGTTCTCAATCATTCTTTATTACGCCACAATCCTTTTACGAATGTACTTTTTTTCCCTTTTGCAGCATCATATATAATTATGTAACATTTTAATATAAACCGTATCTAATCATACTATCCGCTTTAAGTTCACTACAAATGTCAAGTATATGCTAATTACAGACCTGTATTGTTTACTATATTTTAAACCAAAAGCTCCTTGTATTATTGTAGCAATGTTCTTATTATATGCTGCCTCAATTTCTTTAAAAAAAATCCTCACATTGTACTGTACTGTAAGAGGTTTGTCTGTATATCTTACGAAAAATTAATAAAAAAGTTTAACTGCAAAAATGGGAATACAACTGGAGGGGGACTTTGAGAAAGCAGAGGTGCTTAATAGCTACTTCTGCTCGGTCTTCATGGTGGAGAAGGAGGAGGGGGAGGGAAAGGGGCCTGAGTTGAGAGGGAAGGGTAGGGAAGACAAAAGGGTGGATCCTAGCCTGTTCAGTGAAGACAGGGAAAGAGAGGAACTAGGCAGGTTAAAGGTGGACAAGGCAATGGGGCCAGACAGCTTGCACCCAAGGGTACACCATGAACTGAGCAGGAGGACTGGCAGCACCTCTGATGAGGCTGTTTAACTTGTCACTGGATACAGGGTGTGTGCCAAGTGACTGGAAGAAGGCTGATGTGGTGTCACTGCATAAGGGGGGCCAGCAAGGAGATGGTGGAGAATTATTGCCTGGTCGGCCTCACTTGAGTGGTGGGTAAGGTGATGGAGGCACTAACAAAGGAAATGGTGGGAAACTACCTGGTGGACAGTGGCCTGCAGGATGACAGGCAGCATGGCTTCACAACTGGGAGGTCTTGTCAGATGAACCTAATAGAGTTCTTTGATTGGGCGATGAAGGTGGTTGATCAGGGAGGGGCGGTGGATGTGACCTATCTGGATTTCTGTAAGGCCTTCAACACCGTCCCTCACAGAAGGCTGGTAAATAAGATGGAAAGCTTAGGGGTGAGACAGAAAATAATTAGGTGGGTGGAAAAGTAGTTGAGGGACAGAACCTAGAGGGTGGTGGTTAATGGGGTACATTCCAGGGAGATGGGGGTGACAAGTGAGTGCCCCAGGGGTAGTACTGGGAACCCACCTTTTAATATCTACAGTATATCGGTGATATAGTGGATGGGCTGGAGGGAGGGTGTGCCATGATGATGTGAAGATCTGCAATAGGTTGGACACCTTGGGGGGTGAGGCCATGAGGGAGGACCTGAGGATTTTGGAAGGGTGATTGGAAACTGGCAGCCGAAATTCAATGTCAAAAAGTGTGCAGTGATGCACATGGGATGTAAAACCCACAAGCTGCTTACACTGCTGGGGAGGGAGATAATTATAAGTAAAATTTATTTTAAGCTTTTCAAAACCAAAGGCTTGTACAATAAAAACAATTAAAATACATACATATAACATAAAACAACAGCAATAATAATATAATCACAATAAAATCACTCCATATGCCTGTTTAAAAAATAAGTTTTAATTCTAACTTAAAACTCTCAACGGTCAGGCAGCTTCGTATCCGACGAGGTAGAGAATTCCACAGGGTAGGGGCAGCATAAGAAAATGCCTGAGCTCCAGAAGTTTGTAAGCGGACCCTGGGAACCTCTAGCAATCCCTCATCGGCGGAGCAGAGTGAGCGAGAGGGACAGTAGGGAATAAGGAGATCTTGAAGATACCGCGGTCCCTGTTCGTGTAGGGCTTTATAGGTCAGTAACCCGACCTTAAAGGTGATCCGCCACTGAACTGGCAGCCAGTGCAGTTCGTGCAGCACAGGCATAATATGACTTCTCATAGGTGTCCCAGTCAAGCCTGGCTGCTCGCGTCTGCACCAGCTGCAAGCAGGATATCAACCCCTGGTAGCCCTAGGTACAGGGCATTGCAGTAATCAAGGCGAGAGGTAACAAAGGCATGGACCAATACCGGAAGGTCAGCCGGAAGGACTAGGTGTTTCACCCAAGCGATATTCCTAAGATGATAAAAGGAAGATTTGACAACAGATGACACCTGAAATTTCAGGGTCAAACCATCGTCAATAATAACGCCCAGGTTATGCACCCAGTCTGAGGTTGAGAGCTGGGCACCATCGATCCATATGCCCGAAGGAAGCCCAGCCCTACAACCCACCTCAAGGCGACCTGGGTCCACCACCAACACCTCAGGGTTTAACCGTAGCCAGCTGGCACTCATCATCCAATCCTTGATCTCGGATAGACAGCTGTTAAGTGTAGAGACTGCATCTTCCTGTCCGGGACTAAAAGACAAATACAGCTGGGTATCATCTGCATAGCAGTGAAAACCCAAGCTGTATTGCCTAATAATGTCTCCCAATGGCAGCATATAGACAGCGAACAACATGGTGCTAAAATGGAGCCTCATGGAACCCCACAGGGCAAGAGGAAGGTATCAGAGGAATAAATTCCGGTGATAACCTTCTGTCTCCGCCCCGTGAGAAAAGATTGAAACCACTGCAGAACTGTACCAGACAGTCCGCAGTAGAACCGCAGGCATTCCAAAAGCACACCATGGTCCACAGTGTCGAATGCTGCAGAGAGATCAAGAAGGACTAGAACAGTACAGGCCTTTCGATGTCTCGCTATCAGGAGATCATTTAGAACCCGGACAAGGGCAGTCTCAGTACTATGTCTTTTCCTAAATCCTGACTGGAGAGTATCATAGACATTGTGATTTGTAATATGGTTGTCCAGTTGCAGTGCAACCACCTTTTCAATAACCTTGCCCAAGAAGGGTAGTTTAGAGACAGGTCTGTAGTTAGCTGGGCAGATCGGGTTCAATGAAGGTTTTTTTAGGAGTGGTCGAACGACTTTCTCCTTTAGGGGATCAGGAAAGATCCCCTGCTTCAGAGATTTCCAAACAATTTCAGCAATGGTTGGACAGATAGTATCTACGCAACTTAATAATAGAGGCGTAGGGCCTGGATCCAAACTACAACTGGTTGGACGTACAGTCTGGACAATCCTCACAATATCCATGAATTCCGGCCTACCAAAGTCAAACCAGGTAACACAGGTGTTTGTTTCCCCCTGCCGATCACTGCAAACCCTTGAAGAGTGAACCTGGCCGATATCTGACCTAATGCTGGCAATCTTATCAGCGAAAAACCGAGCAAGCTCATCACACTTTATTTGTGAAAAATCTCTTCCAGACTGTAGACAGAGTGGATTGCACAGTCTGTCAACAGTATGAAAGAGTTGAGCTGGTCGGTTCCGCGCAGCAGCAATCTCCCTGGACAGGAATTCTGCCTTCTTACGGGTTATTGCCGATTGATAGATAACGTAATGATCCATCAATCAAAGTTTGTCAGCATCCAAGCCAGATTTCCGCCAGGCCCTCTCTAGCCTTCGCCCTATTCTCCTCAGTTCCTTCAAAGACTCATCAAACCATGGAGTCTTTGGGCGCTGGGTGAGTGGGCGAACATGAACAGGAGCAATTTGGTCCAAGGCCCTGCTCACTGCCTTATTATAGGCAAGAACAAGGTCTCCTGGACTCATGCTCTCACCCAAAACACCAGATAGGTCCAGTACCGCTGATAGAGCCTCTGGGTTTACTCCCCTTAAAGGGCGATACTGGACCATCTCCGTAGAGGCAGGCCTATTAGGGGGTGCCCCAAAACTGAATCTTATGGTGTGATGGTCTGTCCACACATTTGGTTCCACCCCCAGATGCGTAACATCCAAATCCAGTAGGAACACCAGGTCTAAAGAGTGTCCCCCTATATGGGTAGCAGAGGTAACTACCTGTGACAGGCCCAACATAGACATGAGTTGGAGGAAATTCTTTCCAAAGTGCGAGAGTTCATCGTCGACCCAGGCATTGAAGTCACCCAGTATTAACCATCTGGGCAACTCCAATGCCATGTCAACGATGAAGTCCGCGAATTCCTTCAGGAATTCTCCACCATCGCCAGGTGGACGGTAGATGAGGAGAATCCTAAAGTCTGCACCTGCAGCCAGGATACACTCAAAAGACCTGGTGTTACCCACCGGCACCTCCACAAGACTCAGATCTGATCTAAAAAAGATGGCCACCCCCCTCATATGATCCAATCTGATGACGGCATCACCGAGAACCCAGCCAGAGCAGCAGAGTCTAAAATAGGACCTGCATTCTCATCCAGCCAGGTCTCGGTGATGCTCAGGTCAGATGTTGCAACAAGATCTGCGATAATAGCAGTCTTGTTCCTAATAGACCTGGCATTACATAGCACCGTCCGAGTTGGATGGGTTTTGGAGAGGAACGCAGTACCTGCCCACAATCTGTGGAGCCCTTGGGTATGGGAATCAGGCAAGGAGGACCCCTCTTCTGATCCCATTTCGCCCAAGGGCGTCTCCTCGACCCAGCTACCCCTATCTGCTCACCCCCCTCCAATCTCCCACTCTGTCCGGCCCACCCATCCCTTAAGCGCCTTCTCGCTATATCCGCTATGCGGCAGTTATTAAGGATGTCATTAGACAACCGGGGACAGTAAAAGGGACGGAGGTCCCGGAGCAGAGTGGGGGAATAGTGCCTGACTGTTGTAAACCCCATTAAACACATCTTTAACAACAATTATCTAATAAACTAACTCAAATAAACACACCTATCAAATAAGCTCTCCTTTTCTCTCACAAAGAGGAGGCAAAAATATACATAAAACTAAAATAAATCCCAACTCAAAACTAACCCTAAACAATGAAATACCTAAAATAATTTTGTATTTTTAAACACTGAAGCACCTCTCATGCAGCAGTGCAATAGATGTTATGAAATCTCCCAGAACTACCTCTCACATAGCAGGGGACCAAATTACTAAATCAAATTAATAATTATACACACTAAAATTAAAATAATATAAAATATATATCCCTCACCACCCTCAAAATTCATAAAAGAGCAAAATCAATTTTCAGAATGTTCAAAGCAAAATAAAAGTCAAATAAGTCCAAATAAATAATATTACACACAAAAGTCCAATAATAGGGATCCAAATCCAATCCCAACAAAGGAACCTGAAGGAGTCCACAAATCCAGCAGCGACTGTACTTCAAGGACCAAGCTCCAAACAGTCAGTTTTCCAGAAAACAGGTAGATCAGGGCAAAATGTGTTACCTCTCACGGGTGAAATAATTCAAAGAGTAAACATATTGCAGTTTGCTCATTAAAAAATCAATCCAAAGGCTTGTCTCTCCAGATGCTGATGATATATTCCAGTTCCCAAATGAGCTCTCACCTTCAAATGAAACGGCAAGCCCCAAAATAAAAATCTCAGGCTAAGCAAACTGTAAAACTCACGATCAGACCAAGTCGGAGACCAGGAGGCAAAGCAGAGTTAATCCAGAGCACCCAGGAACCAAATGTTCAGTTCCTTCACTCTATTAGATAGTTGACAGGCAGGCAGTAGTTCTTCAGCATTCCAATTCCACCTAAAAGACAGCTTCAGGAGAGTCCTCGCCTAACTCCTGATACCTCTTTCCAACCCCGCTCCCTGCTACGGCAGCCCACCGGCTACTGAGCAGTGGAAAACGGAAGAGCTGCACATACAGCTGCCCTACGGCAGCGGCACAACAGCACACCATTGGTTCGAGGTCAGGACCAGGAAAGTCTTTCTCCCAACAACCGCCTAAACTCTTCCGACCTCAGCTTTAACTTCCGACTTCGTCGCTGGCCAACCACTCCTCTCTGCTCACCCCAAAGTACTCCACGTTTCAGGTAGCACCACGCTTCACCTTAATCCACCTCTGGGGCTCCAAAATCTGCTTATCACATACATACAGTGTCAGAAGTTCCACAGATAAATATTCCTTCAGTATCCAGTACCCAGCTCAAGTTATCCAGGCACAGTTCACGAATCCAAACCACGATCCAAAACGATGACGCAAACGCAAACGCAATCGGAGATAAAACAAAAAACAAGATAACGAAATAACAAAACAAAATAACTAAAATTAAGCTCAAAAGGATAACTAACGCTACGATAAAACTCAAACTTCGGCTCCTGTTTCTGGAGGCTAGCCCAGCGTGGCCGCCATCTTTTGCCCTTTGGTCAAGTGACATGCAGGACCCAGGATAACATTTCTGTATTCCATTCCAACCTGAGCACAGCAATCATGTAAAATGGGCTGTTAAACCAACTGAGTAGGAGAGGGATCTGGGGTTATATAATATCAAGCAACCTTAAGGTGGGTAACCAATGCAGCAAGGCAGTGGGGAAGGCAAAAAGGATGCTGCCGTGCATTGGGAGAGGCATAACTAGCAGAAGGAGGTAGGTACTGATGCCTCTTTATAAAACCATGGTAAGGCCTCACCTGGAGTATGGGGTCTAGTTCTGGAGACCACACCTACACAAGGACATAGATGGGACTGAGAGGGTTCAGAAAAGGGCAACCAAGATGGTGCATGGTATGCAAGGGAAACCATATGAGGAGAGGTGTAGGGAATTGGATCTGTACCCATTGGAGATTAGAAGGGAGAGGTAGGGCATGATAGAAACATTTAAGTACATGAAGGGGATTAATAAGGTGAGGGAAGGGAGCTTATTTACAAGGAAAATGGGGGCTAAAACTAGAGGACATAGTCTAAGATTAAAGGAGGAAGATTTAGAGGCAATGTGAGGAGGTGTTACTTCATGGACAGGGTGGTGGAGGCTTGGAATCAACTGCCGGAGGAAGTGGTAGGGGGCTGACACCATGGAGGGACTCAAGAGGGCTTGGGACAGACATAAGGGGTTGGCAAGGGGGGAAGGGGAGGTTCCTTGACATAGGAGACAAGTGGGGGAGGGGAAGGGGCAGACTCGATGGGCCAGAGGGGTCCTTTTCTGCCATCAGATTTCTATGATTCTATGACACACAAGCTTTTGGGGTCACAGGTCCCTTCTTTAGGGGAATGACAAACTGAGCAAAATAAGTAGCATTTATATCCACTATGAGGCATTGCTTAAAAAAAATAATTACGATAGAATAATTGAGAAAATTTAACAGGAAGGGTTGGTGGGCAATGACTGTGAGGGGATGATTTTTCATGCTAAGATATTTGTAAGAGAGGCCGAATGGATGCCTTGAAGTGGTAATTGGAAAGGTATCCTGACAGGAACACAGAATAATAAAGACCTGAAATAACAGAGTGTAAGGTCTGTATACACTGTGATGCATTGTTTCAAGGTGATTATCAGCACACAAGTAGGACAACATTTTTCCCAAACAGATCATTCCCTCTCACACCAATTTGTCTTAATATTAAGAGGCAAATTCAGAAACATACAGGGGAGAAGGACATGGGAACTGAAATATATCAAACAATTTAATTCAGACTTTTCAATGGACTCAGTTGGGACATTGGAATTATGACACACTACAGAAACTTTAATACCGTATGTTACTTTTTACAAGTATGTTTTTCTTCTTTCAGGGACCCCCCCCCCAAGCATCCTGTGTATCTCGGGTCTTTTTATTCTGTGTCCTGTATGGATACTTTCCAATTACCACTTCAAGACATCCTTCCATTCAGCCTCCCTTTCAAATATCTTAGCACTTCCTGATAATCATCCCCTCACAGCTATAGACTTGTTCCTATTCATTGCCCACACACCCTTCCTTTAAGTTCTTCTCACCTATCCTGTCATAATTACTTTGAAACAATACATCACACTGTATATAGACCTCACACTCTGTTATCTCAGGTCTTTATTATTCTGTGTTCCTGTCAGGACACCTTACCAATTACCACTTCAAGACATCCATTCAGCGTCTCATGAATATATTAGCACTTCTTGCTAACCATCCCATCCCACCACAGCCGCTGCCCGCCCCCCCTTCCTGTTAAATTCTTCTCAACTATTCTTTATTTTATTTTATTTATTTATTTATTGATGATTCGGATTACATAAACTTTGAGCCAAGGAGCTCATTTACAAAGGTTTCACATCAAAAATCAAGATGCAGAGACACTTTAGAGTTATACAAGTACAGCAGTTCCTCAGTGAATCAAACAAAGTTGTACAGACAGTTGTAGGTAGTACATGGGACAAAGAAGTGCAGGTACAATAGGACATAAAGGTGCAAGTAAGCAGTGAACATGGCATTGTCATGTTTTATTTAAGTGCTATAGGTGGGAAGAGAAACCTAGGGGAGGTGTTGGAGGTTGGAGGGAGGATCTGCTGCCTGTCTGAGAGGGGAGTATAGCATAGAAACATAGAAGTTGACCGCAGATAAAGACCGAAAGGCCCATCCAGTTTGACCAGCGGTTTAAAGCTCTGAGCTGCAAATCTGGTGTCATCCAGCAGACCAGACCTAGGTTGGAATCCCGCAGCTTCCACTTGCATACTGTGTGACCCTGAGCAAGTCATTTGACTTCCCTGTGTTTCCAGGTCGCTCCTGTAAAAAAGCTTTCAGCTTAGTGTGCTACTCCTGGTTAAACAATGAAATAAAATAATACAAAAAAAATAAAATAAAGGGAGAGGTTGGGTATAGCAGTCACATCCACCAGACTGGGATAGGTGGTTCCAGAGTACCACTCTGAAAGGGGCAATTTTATTGAACTCATGAAGGGTGTCAGGGAGTTCATTTCACCATTTCGGGCCCTATAAGCTAGGGACCTTTTTGCTGGGATGGTGTCTAAAGGGGACCTGGAGGGCATTTCTAGTTCTACTTCTGGTACGTTCAGTAGTTTTAGTCAGTTGGAAAAGCTTCTTCAGCGGGACAGGTGTTAGGTTTAATTTGGCTTTTTTTGCCAGCAGACATATTTGATACCTAATCCTGCTGTGCAGGGGGAGTCAGACGGTTTGAGAGAATAGGATACATGTATGTGTTAGTTTGTCTGTTCTGAGGGTGAACCTGCAAGCCTTGTTGAATAGCATACTAAAATACTAAAAAGCCAGCAGAATAGGCCTAACGGTCTTTCACATCTGCTCATTTGGTCAGCCCCCACCCTGGGAGCTGACCTTGCTGCCACCCTCGCCTTCTCTGGCTTCTCCCTTCCCAGTTCTGGATATTCTCGCTGCATTGGATTTTGCTTCCAGAACCCTTCCCCTGTAACTGTCCTACCTCTTCTTGAACCCCTCCACCGTCTCTGCCTCCACCAGCCCCCTAGGCAGCACATTCCATGGCTCCACCACCCTCTCAGTGAAGTAGCACCTCCTTCTTTCTCCCCTGAATCTTCCCCCCCCTCCAGCTTCCACCCATGCCCTCTAGTGGCCCCCTCCTCCTTCCTTCAAAGCACCCTGACTGTTCCTCCCCTATTTACCCCCTTCATGTACCTGAAGACCTCTATCATGTCCCCCCGGTCCCTTCTCTCTTCCAATGTGTACATATTTAGCTCTTCGAGCCTCTCCTCATAGGTCCTGTTCCCCAAGCCCCAAATCATTTTGGTTGCCCTCCTCTGGACCCTCTCCAGGAGTTTAATGTCCCTCTTTAAGTGTGGAGCAGCTTAATCATTTTTAGAGCTGTGTTTATCGCAGCACTGTAAATAACCAGCCATAGTCAATTGAGGACAGTAATGAACCACTGATGCCTAGCTGCAAGGCATTGAGTGTCATAAAGTTCCTGTGCCTATAACGTACACCTAGCTTAACACTGACTGATTTGACAACATGGTCTATGTGAGGCGTAAAGAAGAGAGTTTCATCTAGGTATCTCCAAGATACTTAAATGAGTTTACTTGTTCAAGTTGCGCACCGTCATGACTGTGTATTGACAGTGGGCTTGCCTTTTCTTTCGTGTGAGGTATACAGAATAACATGCTTTTTTTTTTTTTAATAGTTTAGCAATAGCTTATTTTGTTAGAACTAGTGTCCTAACATTTGTGAGCTGTCTTGGAGTTCCTTATCAGTTGGCTCAGTTGTTTGCTCCTAGTAAAGATTACCGACATCATCTGCGTACAGTAACATGTTAGTAGGACAGGCCTGGGGCAGGGAGTTTATAAATAAGCTAAATAGTAAGGGGTCAAGGATTGACCCTTAAGGGACTCTGAGGGAGACTGTCCATGGGTCAGATAGTACCCTGTTTATTTTCACATGTTGAGTTATTTGTGAGAGGTAGCTTTGAAACCATGTCACAGTTTCTGGGGACAACCACAGGGCCAGCAGTTTGGTTATGAGAATTTGATGGTTAACAGTGTCAAAAGCTTTAGTGATGTCTATGAAGATAAACCCCCTAGGTTACCTTTGTCCAGGGCCTAATATAAATAGCAGGTAAACTCTATGAGTGCAGACGTGGTGCTGTGTGCTTTCCTGAAGCCGTGTTGTCCCTGTATATTTGTTAAGGTAGTCTGTTAATTGGTCCAAAACCGTGCGCTTCAGTGCTTTGGAGAGTAGGGACAATATTGAAATGGGTTGATAATTTGAGTAATTAGTCCTATCACTGTTCTTATGAACTGGGGTGACTAGTGCAATCTTCTATTTGTTTGGAAATTTAGCTGTCCTGAGTGACAAGTTAAAGATCTTTGTTATGAGTTGGGCAATCTTGTCTAGAGTGAAGGCTAGGATTTTCATGTCAATGGTATCCCCTCCAACCCTAGTTTTGCCAAATACCCTGTTTGCATATTTCTTAGCCTCTGACACTGTGACTTGGTCTGAAGTAGAGTTGAGGTGAGTTGGGGTTAGGCTGAGTAGAGCCAGCATATTTCAGCTAGACTTCCGACTCCTAGGTGGTTAGATATTCAGGTGGCAGAACAGAGCTCAGGTCAGTGAATGCTGCATTAAAAATTTCTGCTCTCTCTTTAGGGCACTGGGTTGTGGTATTTCCAGATATGATCATATCAGGGGGTGCTTTGGCTTATTTACCGATTAGGGGTTTTAGGTTATCCCAGAACAGTTTGCCGTTGCCCCAGGATTTTTTTAGTTGTTCCTTATAATGTGTAGCTTTAGTCAACTTAATCTCTTTAGTGCATTTGTTTCTCGCTGTTCCGTATTTTAGGTAGTCACAGGGTTCTCCAGAAGCTTTTGCCCTGTGCCAGAGGTTCTCTAGCTTTCATAAGTTCAAGGAGTGGGCCAGTGATCCAACTGTTGTTTGTTCCGTTTTATTTATGGGTTGTGAATGGGGCAAAAATATTGCATGCATTGGTGAAGGTTGTTATAAAAATGTACAGGGCCTGGTTGACATCCTGTACAGTATCTAGTGGTGATCAATCAATCTGCCTGAGGTAGTGCTTGAAGGACTCTAGGAATCCCTTTTACACAGTTTTGTTCTTCACTAATTGTGGAGGTTGTTCCTTAGTATTGTTGGACCAGATGCACATCACGGGGGAGTGGTCACAAAGTGTGTCAGGGAGGACAGAGGCATCAGTGATCCATTCTTGGTGGCTGGATAAAACCCAGTCAATAAGTGAGCTGGTACCTGTCTGGTAATTAAATCTTTTGGCCTGTGTCACCATTTGAGTACGGTAAAGACTGGAAATCAATTTCCGATTATATGTGTCCTGTGCTGGCCTGTTAATATTAAAATCTCCAACCACAACTTTTTCCCCAGTCTCGGTTGGTTTGCTTAAAGTGTTCAGTGAAAATGTCTAAACCAATTGCTTGTTTGCCTGAGGTATATATATATATATATATATAATATATATATATATATATATATATATATATATACACTGAGGTTAGCACTAATGTTTTATATTGATTACCTAGAAGTAGTTTTAGTGATAGGAGCTGTACGTCCTTATCTTCTGTACTGTGGTGGAGCATGTTGTCCTTTGATGAAACTATTTAGGCATAGTATATTAGGCATCCACCTCCCCGTTTGCTTAGTCTGTCTTGTTGGAACATAGTATAACCATCAGGTGTAATGACAGCATTGAGATTGTTGGTGGATAGCCACGTTTCCACTAGCATGATTATATCTGGCTTGTGCTGTGAGACCCAAGCCTGGAACTGAGGCAGTTTGGGTAGCAGACTACCAATATTAATAGAGGCTAGCTTTAACTGTCTTAGTCTGCCACCCTTAACATTGTGTACACCAGTGGGGCCAGGATTTGGGTGTATATTGCCTAATAAAAGAAGTAAGATGAGGATGATTTTTTTCCTTGCAGTGTTGTAGTGTGTTATACTGCCAATATTTTGCAATCTATAAGTTAGTTTGCCCTGAGGAATTTGGTTTAGTAATAGTGTGGGTGGGGGCACAAGGAGTCACAGGTCCTTGAAAGCTTGCCAGTTGCCAATAGCTCATATGGAATGGGGCTATAGAAATTACTTTTGGTGAGTCTACGAAGGTTTCTCCTACTCTGGCGGTGGCATGAATTATGTTTGAGGTAGGGGGCTGAGGTGGTGTCAGGGTGTGCTCAGGGGAACTGTCATAGTCGACTGCTTTTGCTAGGGTGAGTAAAAGCAATGTGGCTCAGGAGAGTGTCATCTGTACTTGACTCCTTTCGTGTAGCCTGCTGAGAGAAATGGAGTTGTCTCAAGGGCTAGCGGAAATAATTATAATGGTCTGTTAATTACTGGAGGAGAGCACTTGTAGTTGTATCTAAGTCTTGTACAGTATATAACCCAGTATTGAGGCTAAGTTATGTTTTTATTCTACCATAGTTATTTTTTAAACAACGCATCACAGTGTATATAAATGCTGCTTTTTTTGCCCAGTTTGCTATTCACCTGAAGAAGGGACCTGTGAGACCCCAAAAGCTTGTGTACTATACCATCTTTGTACAGGACATGTGTCGATCCAATAAAAGGTATTAAGCCTTCCAGTGATTCCTGTCTTCCAAGGACCAATATAGCTAAAATCTCATTTTACTAAGGGATGGGGTTATAGAAGGCATAGAAAAAGCAAATAAGACGATAGGGTGTGGGTTGTTGTCTGATAAATGCATGCCCCAAGTTCATAGGAAGGCATGAGCTGCTTGTGCCAAGTGTGTTCAGCACCTGCAAAGTGCATTTATTTAGACTACAACCCACACATTTGGAGTCTCTTATTGCTCCTTATAAAATGGGTTTCAGTTCATAAATATATAAAAGAAAAGTACACATTTGTTAAAAGAAAATTAGAAACATAGAAACATAGAATTTGACGGCAGATAAGGACCGCTTGGCCCACCCAGTCTGCCCATTTCCCTTCCTAATAGATAAGCTGCAGATCCTATTTAACCAGCAGCCTACTGCTTTCTATCCCCACCCCCTAGAATTGCCTTATGACTGTCCCATGCATGCTTGAATTCAACCACTGTTTTTGACTCCACAACCTCCTCCGGAAGGCCGTTCCATGCATCCACAACCCTCTCTGTGAAAAAATACTTCCTTACATTACCTCCAAGCCACCCCCCCATCTTCAAATTGTGCCCCCTTGTTCTTACACACCGCTTTTTTTGAAAGATGCTACCCTCTTGGACTTTGTTGATTCCCTTGAGGTACTTGAAAGTTTCTATCATGTCCCCTCTCTCCCTCCTTTCCTCGACGCTATACATATTAAGCTCCTTTAGTCTCTCTCCATATGTCTTCCGGTGCAGACCCTGCACCATTTTAGTTGCCCTCCTCTGGACAGTTTCCATCCTGTCTATGTCCTTGTGGAGACTGGGTCTCCAGAACTGCATGCAGTACTCCAGATGGGGTCTCACCAGCTGTCTGTACAGAGGGATAACAACTTTCTGTTTTCTACTGGTGATGCCTCTCCTATGCATCCCAGTGTCCCCCACCTCCTTACTGCCCTCTCACTTTGCTTGCCCACCTTTAAGTCATCTGATATGACTACCCCAGGTCCTTTCCATTTTGTTGTTGTTAGTATCTCACCCCCATTGTGTACTCTTCCCTGGGTTTTTATTTCCCAGGTGCATTACCTGCACTTCTTAGCATTGAATTTAAGCTGCCATACATTTGACCATTCCTCCAACCTTGCCAAGTCCCTTCTCATCCTTTCCACCCCACCTTGTGCAACAACTCTGTTGCAGATCTTTGTGTCATCTGCAAAGAGACATACTTTTCCTTTCAGTCCCTCTGCAATGTCGCTTATAAAGACATTGAAGAGGATTGGTCCTAATACTGAACCCTGCGGTACTCCACTAGTAACCCCTGTTCTTCAGCGTGGACTCCATTTACTATTACCCTCTGTGTCCTATTCTCCAGCCAATTCTTTACCCAGGCTATCATCTTGGGACCCACTCCCAGGATGGCTAACTTGTATATTAATCTTTGTGTGGGACTGTGTCAAATGCCTTGCTAAAGTCTAGGTAGGCCATGTCCACAGCCCCTCCTGATCTACTACTTTGGTCACCCAGTCAAAGAAATCTATTAGATTTGTCTGGCATGACCTTCCCACTGTGAATCCATGCTGCCTTGGGTTCTGTGCCCTCTGGCCTCTAGGTACTCGACAGTTCTTTCCTTCAGAAGTGATTCCATCATTTTCCCTATCACTGAAGTTAAACTAACAGGTCTGTAGTTTCCTGCTTCTGCCCTGCTCCCACTTTTGTGAAGGGGAATCACATCTGCCCTCCTCCAGTCCTCAGGTACCACCCCATCCTCCCAAGATTTGTTAAAGAGGGTAGTCAGTGGTGTTACTAGTTCTACCCTTAGTTCTTTTAGAATTCTGGGATGAATCCCATCAGGCTCCATTGCTTTGTCCACCTTCAGTTTTAAGAGTTCTTTCAGAACCCTTTCTTCTGTAAATGGGCTGGTATCAACTTCTGTATCCAGAGTGTTTCTATTGTTTGTTTTAGGTACCTCCCCCCCCTTCATTTGTAAATACTGAGCAAAATATTTGTAACCCCCCTGCAAATGGGGGTTCCCAAAAGACTTCCAGGAGCTTGCTTGAATGCTCCAAGCCTGAATGGTGTTTGGCGTTTAAGCCATTTATCTATGAGTGTTTTTAGAGCCTCTGGTACTGTCTCTTTAAGAGCTGTCTGCTTGCAGACATAATTAGTTTGTATGGGGGAACTGTGTGCTTCTCTGCTTGAGTACCACTCGAGCTGCTGCCAATTCACTCCATTTTTGCAGTCACTAGGAGTGCAAAGGGAACCTATCTGAAAGATGTAACTGTTTGCCAGAAATCATTTAGAGTAATAATGAAAATAGTTTGTCTAACCTGCTTTCTTTGCAGTCAGAACTGTGTCTGCCTAGTTCCCCATTCTGGTTTTGAACTGCTGAACTGGACCAATCAGTGTGGGTTAAGGTAGCTCTAAAATGGTGCCTTGGATGAATCAGAACTTGGACTCGTAATCTGAGCCAGCCACAAGAGGATTGTATGGGCAGTGACTCTGGGAGATGTAGTTTGGACTTCGGTGCCTTTTTGGACCAATAGGGGCAGTCTATTGTGAGTGACAGCCAATCCAGCCAAGAACTGGGAGGAACTCAAAGGAAGTGCCCGGTTTTGTCTGCTGGAGTTTCAGTTGAGCTCTGGCAGCGAAGAGGGAAGGAGCCCTGTGCTTTTTTGGTGTGCAGTTTTAGTCGGGAAACGTGTGTAAGGCCCTGAGTTCCGGTCTGCAGCTTGTGTAACTGCTTGTTAGGACTGAATCCGTCCTGTGAAAAGAATCAAAGGATATCTGAAGAGTAGAAACCAGGCTCACCCTGTAGAAATTGCTGAATTGCACTCGGCCTGTCAGGAACTGAATCTGCTGTGTGTTCTCCCGGGTATTGTGCAGTAATTGCGATCGGGATAGAGAAGCAGCCTGCCTGGTATAGTACTTTCTTTTTACCATATAAATGTGTGAGGAGGCTTGTGTAGCTCAAGTGAATCCTACTGCCATTAAAGGACTTTTGCCTGTGACTGTTTACCATATAAATGTGTGAGGAGTCTCGTGGAGCTCAAGAGTAGCCCTGCTGACGTTGAAGGACCCTATCTTGTTTGGAGGTCGTGAGTACTAATTCAGGGTCACTCCCTGTTGAATTGCCACATTGAATCCAAATGGAATTACTGTACTGCTGACTGTTTAACTAATTTTCTTTTCTCTGTGTGAAAGGGCCCTACCAGCTGCCACAGTTTGGACTAGCCACTAGGGCTTGGTGCCCAGGGACAGTAACTGGTAGGATAGGCCTGTGCACAAAGCCATAGGTAAATGAGTAAAGTGATAAGCTAATTAACCTGATTTCCCTGTCCTTGTTATATTCCCTAAATAAATCAGAGCTGCTTGTTTCAGCAAAGTTATACTGCCTGAGGTATTTGTCTATGTTAAAGTATTGTACTGTGATTGTTGCACTGTATCTTATTTTACAGGAGGTCCCAGTGCCTGAACCAGTCCTGGGGTAAGTGTATACTGTGAAGGTAATTCTGATGTATTGTGTAGGCCACTAGTGGGAAGAAAGGGGGGTTGCAGTGTCCCAGAGGGCTGTGACTAAGCTAGTTTAACTATTGCAAACCCTGACCTCTGGGTGGAGGCACCCACCATCGGATTCAGGCCCCTCAACCTGTTAGTGGCAAATCAGGCAGGGGTAGTAGCCCCTGGGATAGCGCCATCTAGGGGTTACATCTTGGAGGCTCACTGCTGGGATTGTGTATCCTCTAGTGGCCATATTACGAACCACTGTTAAGAAAAAAATGGGTACCCGACAGAAGTGGCTGTGCACCGGCTGGTGGAGTGGTGTACTGGGGAGGAGATTGACCCCAAAATGCTATGCTTATCCTGGACATCCCCTGGTATCAATACGGACACTGTACAGGGAGTACTTTCAAGGTGGAAGGTTTACAAAACCCTGTGGTGGTGGGTCGGCATGCTAATCTGCTCACCCACACTTTCCTGGCCCTAGTAGAGTTTAAGGATCCCATAGATAGCTCCAAAGTGCCACAGACCATTACCCCAGAGGGAGCCCTCACTGCCTGGAGAGTGATAACTAAGTACAGTAAAGACCGGGAAATGAGCCCCCACCACTGTCGAAACTTTGAGGAGAAATTTGCTAAATAGTTGCTGGGGAAGGAAAACTGTGGAGGACTTGAAGACACTATTCTTGCCACCTGAGGTGTTCTCACCCAACACCCTCTCCTGCTCCAGTACCCGTAATGGTGGCTGAACCAATGCAGACTCCTATTTCTGCACCTGCCATTAGTCACGACTCTTACGAAGGTTGAGGATCTTCTCTGGCACCTCCCCTCCCCAAGGGAGGATGACTGGGAGACCTGGATAGACTATATTTGCCCCAAGTGCTAGAATGGCAGTCTTTCGCGGAAGCCCGGCGAAGAGGTTGGTGAGAGCCTCCGGTCCTGCCCTGGCTACCATCCGTGCTAAAGGGGCCAGTAACCCTCAAGTGACTGCACAGGCCTATCTTGAGGCCTTGGAGAATGTGTATGGGAGCCCAGATTCTGATGAGGATCTATTTTGGAGAAGAAATGCACAACAGTACCAAGGGAGTTGTTGTCTGTGTATGTATCTCGGCTGGAAAATTGTTGCAAGAATGCCTCAGAAAGGTAGTTTGCCAGCGATTGAACTGGACGAACCAGGCTGGACAGGATCCTAAGTCTGCCCCTTCTCAGAACTGCTGTTGCTTCAGTTACGCCTGGCAAATCGACTGGAATCCCCACCCTCCTATGATGAGTTAATGAGAGAAATTCGAGGAGTTGAGAAAAGCGACCTCAGGAGGGACCTGCACCAATAGCTGCGGCTACGACCCGAGTGACTGAGGGTGGCCCATCAAGTGAAGTTCAGGGCAGAGTTGGCAGACAATGAGTGCTCTGACAAGGAAAAAGATATGCCACAATGGAAGCGAACTGTTGAGAGAGATCCGGGAATTCAAAACAGTCCTTTATGAAGGCCATGCCTGCAAATGCGGGCCTCGACCTATATCCGACTGCATCTGCTTATGGGGGTGGGGTACCCACCCATGTATCTCCTGCTGATAACAGCTCCAAACTCAATTCCTTGACCATGGAAGTGGAGAAACTGACGAGATGTCTCCAAATGCTTATCACGCCACAGACAGAGATGGCACCAAGGTTTTCAGTTAGTAGTACCCCCACCCTGGCTCCCAGTGTGGCGCCTCGGCCAGCTCAAACTCCAGAAAGTATGTTTTGCTATAATTGCGGGAAGGATGGGCACATGAAGAGGGAATGCCGGTCCCCAAAAGACACTGACAAAGTTGCATATATGCTACAAGGAGAGCTGGAGAACAAATCAGTGGTTAAGAGGTGCACAAAATGATCCCAGTGAGGGCACCAAAATGCTAACTCACATCTTTTGTGGCAAGGTCAATTGCCCAGGCCCCCACTACCGCCTCTCAGACTGGTCCAGAATAGTGGGTCCTCCATGAAGACACACACTGTAAAGGTGAATGGAGTGTCTACAAGAGCTGTATTAGACAGTGGCTCCCAAGTGAGAATTATGTTCCAGGATTGGTATCAAAGATGTGTCATTTGTCAGATGTACCCTTACAACCATTAGAAGGACTGCATGTATGGGGGTTAAGTGAGAGGCCTACCCTATTCGGGTATATCCAAATTTAGCTGTCTTTCCCCACCTCCGTGGCTGGAGTGGCCGAACAAGTAGAGACCCTAGCCTTGAGTGTGTCCCCCACTGGACTGTATGATGGTGTCCTTTGTTGATTGGAACAAATGCTCATATGTTAGGAAGGCTGGCACAGTTGTGTTATGAAAAACAGGGTCAAAGACTAGTAGAGCTTTAAGAGTTCGGCTTTAATTAAGAAGGCCTATGAGGCAGAGAGATGCTGAAAAAATAGAACTAGAGGAATCGGTCGGAATTGTATGGAATCCTGAGTCTCTGATCCTGGCACCAAATGCCCAGTGTACCTTACAGGGAGAGGTCCGTATCAGAAAGGATGTTAAGAATAAATTATTAATGTTGGATGCACCAGGCGATGGAAAATTGCCAGAGGGACTGCTGGTCAAGCCTAGTATTTTGCCCGCTAGAGCCCATGCTTATGCCAGAAGGGTAATGGTCCAAGTTCATAATGTGTCTGAAAGAGACATTCGAGTAAATGGAGGTTGCATCCTGGCTAATGTGCATTGTGCAGACACTGCAGTGCTACCCAGCAGCAAGAGTTCGAGGAAGAGAATCAGAGTAACACATCAACTTGTTTGATTTGTGACTCCCGTTGCCAGCTGAATGGAAAGTGAGGATCAGTGAAGCTTGCCCAGAGACCAGGTGTTTCTTTAAAGGAATGGGACGTAGGATGCGTGCAAGGAGCTGAGCACAATATCCGGCTGCATGGCGAAAGACCATTTCGTGAGAGGTCTGCGCCTGGCACCTGCTGATATAGATGATGTGAGGCGGCATCTGCAAGAGATGTTAGCTGCTGGTGTAATACAAGAATCAGAAGCCCTTATGCTTCCCCATTGTGGTAGTGAGGAAAAGAATGGGACAGTAAGGATGTGCGTGGATTATCGCACCTTAAACGGCGGACTATCCTGATCAGTACACAATGCCCGCATTCAGGATGCTTTGGACTGCCTAAGCGGAGCAAGTGGTTCTATGTGCTGGATCTCCATGATGGGTACTACCAGATCCCGATGGCCCCAGAGGACCGTGAGAAGACAGCCTTTATCTGTCCTTGGCTCTATGAATTCATGAGGATGCCTCAAGGATTTCAGGTGCCCCAGCCACTTTTCAACGATTGATGGAGGCGTGCAGTGGGGACATGAACTTACTAGAGTGCCTGGTATACCTAGATGATGTTATTGTGTTTGGCAGCTCACTGGAGGAACATGAGAGCAGATTATTTAAGGTATTGGACCTACTGGAGGACTTTGGCCTTAAACTGTCCATTGATAAGTGTCAATTCTTTCAAACATCAGTAAAGTATGTGGGACACATAGTATCCACGAGGGAATAGAGACCGACCCAAGTAAAGTTGAGGCCTTGACCACTTGGCCATAGCCCAAAATCTAAAAGAACTGCAAAGATTCCTGGGATTCTGTGGTTATTATCGTTTCATCAAGGACTATTCAAGAGTGATCCGCCCTTTACTTAACCTTACTCAAGTATCCCCAACCCACAAAAATACCAAAAGTCAGCGTCCCTCAAGACTGAAAGAGTGTATTTTCATCCGAGTGAAGTATTTGGGGCCGCTGGACTCCTGATTGTGAGACTGCTTTTCATGAGATCATATATCAACTTACCCATGCTCCAGTGCTGCCTATGCCGATCCAAGAAAACCTTACCTCCTGCACACTGATGCTAGCTTGCAAGGGTTGGGGGCTGTGTTGTACCAAGAGCACGAGAATGGCCTGAGACCAGTGGCCTTTGCCAGTAGAAGCCTGACCCCATCCGAAAAGAACTATCCTGTACATAAGTTAGAGTTCCTAGCTTTGAAGTGGGCTATTGTTGACCAATTCCATGAGTACTTGTATGGGGCTAAAATACTAGTAAAACTGACAATAATCCTTTGACCTATGTGAGACCTCAGCTAAGTTGGATGCCACTGGCTATAGGTGGCTTTCTGCATTATCTACATATGACTATGCTCTCGAATACCGAACAGGTCTGAACCACATAGATGCTGATGCTCTCTCCGGAGGCCTGTTCTCCAGAATGATTGGGTCCGATTGGCAGAACCTGACATTCAGGCACTCTGCCGGAAGTTTGACAGGAGGAACAAATGTCCACGGACACAGTGGACTGCATGGTGGATTGCTTGGGACCCTCTGAGAATTGCATACCTGCTGCTTATTGCCACTTTTCTGCAATAGACATTGGTGCACTGCCTCAGCTGGACAATGATAGTATTCGCCGGCTCAATCCCGCGATCCCATGATCAAAGCAGCTTTAGAAGCCCTCTATGTAGGAAAGATGTGTCCAAATTACGCCCACTGATTTGAGAACTGCACTGTTATACAAAGAAGGTCCTAAGTTGAAACTGATCAATAAACTGTTATACAGAGAAACAGTAGACAGAGGGGGACAAGTAGACAAACAACAAAAAGTGCTGCCCACTGCCTTTCGAGACTCAGTACTGATGTCCTTGCACAACCACATGGGGCACCTCGGTATAGACAGAACACTTGACTTGGTGAGATCCAGATTCTGTTGGCCTAAGATGGGGGCTGATGTGGAGCAACACATTCGAACTTGTAGTCGCTGCTTACAGAGGAAGGCTTTGCCCCAGAGGGCTGCCCCCCTTGTTAACATCACCACCAGTGCACCCATGGAGCTGGTCTGTATTGATTTTCTGAGTTTGGAGTCAGATCAAAGAAATATCAGTAATGTGCTGGTGGTCACTGACCATTTCACGAGATATGCCCAAGCTTTCCCCACCAAAGACCAGAAAGCATCCACTGTGGCCAAAGTACTTGTAGAAAATTTTTTTGTTCACTATGGGGCTCCACAAAGAATCCATTCTGATCAAGGGAGACTTTGAGAGTCGTCTGATCAAAGGATGCTTTCTCTGTGGGAGCGAAAGTCCAGAACCACTCCTTACCACCCCAGGGACCCACAGCCTTAACGCTTCAACCGCACTTTGCTAGATATGCTAGGCACCCTGCACCCAAAGGACAAGCTTAGATGGAGCCAACAAATTAGCACCTTTACATGCTTAAAACTGCACCAAAGTGATGCCACTGGGTTCTCCCCTACCGCCTGATGTTTGGAAGAGAAGCTCGACTACGGTAGATGTGTGTTTTGGGGTCTCTCCTGATGGGGTTCAAGCTGACAACTATTTACAGTATGTGCAAAAGTTAAAGGCCCAGCTAACTCATGCATACCAACTAGCTCAAACCATGGCTGCCAAAAGAAATCTGCCAACAAAGAAAGGTATGATAAAAGGTGAAAGCACAGGAACTCCAGAGGGAGATCGGGTATTGCTAAGAAATCTGGGACTGCATGGCAAACATAAGATTGCTGACAGATGGCACCATCTCCCTCACATTGTAGTGGGCAAACTAGATGATCTGCCAGTGTACAAAGTAAGGCCTGAGAATAATTCAAAAGATGTAAAAACAATGCATAGAAATCATTTACTGCCCATTGGACAAATCTTGATTGAGTCTGAGCCCCCAGAAGATGCCCCTCTGGACCAGTGACTAGAGCTGCTGCTAAGAAAAGATCAAAAGTCTGCACCTACAAGAAGCAGAGTTAAAGTGTCCCCTCCACAAGTCTCAGTTGAGCATGACTGTCAGTCCATATCAGAAGAAAGTGAGAGTGACTTTGAATACTATCTTTCTTACAAACTGAGTCAATTGTTTCCAGGGCAATCCCTAGTCAATACTGGAGGCAAGCTGGGCCTTCTGGACTGTCTAAGCCCCAGCTTACGTCCCTGGAGCCAATGCTCCCAGAAAGTAAAAGTGCAAGCATCAGATCAGATGAAATGGAATCATTGTGCATGGTTGAACTGTTTGAGCTTTCAGGGGAGGAAAATGATGGATTGGGGCAGACTGGTGATACACCAGAACAAGAAGAGTATTTTGAGTGCCCTGACAGTCCACTGCCAGTGTCCGAAAGCTCTCCATGCGAGCCAAATGTTGTGGACTCAGAAACTGTAACTCCTGGAGCTGAAAGTGCCCCAAGTTCTAGCCTCTCTACCCCCATGGAGACTCCCCTGACAAGTGAGGACAATGCTGAAAATGAGGCTCAGAGTGCAGAGACTGTAACAGTTCCCCCTAGAAGACTGAGTAACCAGTAAAGCCTGTGGTGCACCTCAGTTATGATTCCCTTGGGAGGTCTGTGGACTTGCCTCTCAATGTTGTCCATAAAGGAGTGTATGTGTCCCTGAGCTCATTGCCCAAACTGAGCATCAGTGCTAACTCCAAGTTACTTGTGTTGCCCTCTAAGTATGGTGCCCTTGCCCCATCCAGCCCCAAGGTAACTGACAGGAAAGCCCCCTCTCTTCAGGTTTCATGTACAAGAGGTAATAACTTGAGTTATGGTACAATGTGTGTGTAATACTGTGTAAAGAGTGACGTACTGCAATGTTTCAGAAATGTGTTCTTGGTAAAATGATATATTGACTGATGATTACATGTGTGAGCCTAATGCAAATGTATATGGTTGCAGTTGAAACTTATGGGTACTTGCTTGACGTGGACGTCAAGCTTTCCCAAACCAGGAAGGTGTAACCCCTGCAAATGGGGGTTCCCAAAAGACTTCCAGGAGCTTGCTTGAATGCTGCAAGCCTGAATGGTGTTTGGGTTTAAGCCATTTATCTATGAGTGTTTTAGAGCCTCTGGTACTGTCTCTTTAAGAGCTGTCTTACTTAGGACATAATTAGTTTGTATGGGGACTGTGTGCTTCTCTGCTTGAGTACCACTCGAGCTGCTGCCAATTCACTCCATTTTTGCAGTCACTAGGAGTGCAAAGGGAACCTATCTGAAAGATGTAACTGTTTGCCAGAAATCATTTAGAGTAATAATGAAAATACAGTTTGTCTAACCTGCTTTCTTTGCAGTCAGAACTGTGTCTGCCTAGTTCCCCATTCTGGTTTTGAACTGCTGAACTGGACCAATCAGTGTGGGTTAAGGTAGCTCTAAAATGGTGCCTTGGACGAATTAGAACTTGGACTCCTAATCTGAGCCAGCCACAAGAGGATTGTATGGGCAGTGACTCTGGGAGATGTAGTTTGGACTTCGGCGCCTTTTTGGACCAATAGGGGCAGTCTATTGTGAGTGACAGCCAATCCAGCCAAGAACTGGGAGGAACTCAAAGGAAGTGCCCGTTTTGTCTGCTGGAGTTTCAGTTGAGCTCTGGCAGTGAAGAGGAAGGGCCCTGTGCTTTTTGATTGTGCAGTTTTAGTCGGGAAATGTGTGTAAGGCCCTGAGTTCGGTCTGCAGCTTGTGTAACTGTTGTTAGGACTGAATCCGTCCTGTGAAAAGAATCAAAGGATATCTGAAGAGTAGAAACCAGGCTCACCCTGTAGAAATTGCTGAATTGCACTCGGCCTGTCAGGAACTGAATCTGCTGTGTGTTCTCCCGGGTATTGTGCAGTAATTGCGATCGGGATAGAGAAGCAGCCTGCCTGGTATAGTACTTTCTTTTTACCATATAAATGTGTGAGGAGGCTTGTGTAGCTCAAGTGAATCCTACTGCCATTAAAGGACTTTTGCCTGTGGCTGTTTACCATATAAATGTGAGGAGTCTCGTGGAGCTCAAAGAGTAGCCCTGCTGACGTTGAAGGACCCTATCTTGTTTGGAGGTCCTGAGTACTAATTCAGTGTCGCTCCCTGTTGAATTGCCACATTGAATCCAAATGGAATTACTGTACTGCTGACTGTTTAACTAATTTTTCTTTTCTCTGTGTGAAAGGGCCCCTACAGCTGCCACGGTTTGGACTAGCCACTAGGGCTTGGGTACCCAGGGACAGTAACTGGTAGGGATAGGCCTGTGCACAGATCCATAGGTAAATGAGCAAAGTGATAAGCTAATTAACCTGATTTCCCCCTGTCCTTGTTATATTCCCCCTAAATAAATCAGAGCTGCTTGTTTCAGCAAAGTTATACTGCCTGAGGTATTTGTCTATGTTAAAGTATTATACTGTGATTGTTGCACTGTATCTTATTTTACTGGAGGTCCCAGTGCCTGAACCAGTCCTGGGGGTAAGTGTATACTGTGAAGGTAATTCTGATGTATTGTGTAGGCCACTAGTGGGAAGAAAGGGGGGTTGCAGTGTCCCAGAGGGCTGTGACCAAGCTAGTTTATCTATTGCAAACCCTGACCTCTGGGTGAGGCACCCGCCATTGGATCCAGGCCCCTCAACCTGTTAGTGGCAAATCAGGCAGGGGCAGTAGCCCCTGGGATAGCACCATCTAGGGGTTACATATTTGTTTAGTATCTCTGCCTTTTCACCGTCACCCTCTGTCCACCCTCCTCCCCTTTATTAAGCCTCACTATCCCTCCCTTGGTCTTCCTTCACTCCCTGATATACCTAAAAAAGGTTTTATCCCCCTTCTTAACTGAGTTGGCTATCTTTTCCTCCATTCGGGCCTTTGCTGTTCTGACTGCCTTCCCAGCTTCCTTTTGCTTTAACTGATACAATTCTCTGTCCTGCTCCTTCTGTGATTCCTTATACTTTCTGAATGCTTTCTTTTTCACTTGAACCTTCACTAGTGGTTTCTTACATCATTTTGTTTTGTTTATTTGCTTCACACAAAGGCTTGTTACCTCTGTGATGGCAGTTTTTATTATTCCCCATTGTTCTTCCACCCCTCCTTCCTGCCCATTTGCTAGTGCATTCCTTAGGCACTCACCCATTTTGGCAAAGTCAGCCCACCTGAAGTCCAGTACTTTTCCAGTACTTTTGCCTTTGAATGGCTTGACTCTATTGCTGTGTTTATTGTGAACCATACTGTTCGACGGTCACTAGTTCCCAGATGGCTACCCACTTCTACATCTGTGATCCTCTGTCCATCTCCATTTGAGAGAACCAGGTCTAAGATTGCTCCCTCTTGAGTGGGTTCCAATGCTAGTTGTCTAAGGCATGCCCCCTGTAGGGCATCTAGAATAACCCGACTCTTAGAAGTGGCTGCTGCAGCTGCACTCTAGTTAACATCTGGCATATTCAGATCACCCATCAGCAATATCTCCCCTTTTTCTGCCATTCTACCATTCTAAGTATATTTTCTATCATTTCCTTGTTCATTTCCTCCCCCTGAGAAGGGGGTCTGTATACAACCCCTGTGCGGATTGTGGTGCCATTGCCTGCCTCCAAATTTACCCACAGTGCTTCTTCTTCTCCCTGTTTACCCTTTTGTTCTGTTGCTTTTATTCCTTCCCTTATGTAAAGAGCTACTCCTTCTCCTCTTTTACCCTCCCTGTCCCTCCTGTAGATAGCGTATCCCGGTATGTTTACGTCCCAGTCATGGTTCTGTGTGTACCACGTTTCTGTGACTGCCACGATATCCAGATGTTCCTCCTCCATCAAGGCCACTAATTCAGGAAGCTTGTTACCCAGACTATGGGCATTGGTACTCATTGCTCTCCATTTTTTGGTGGCTTTGCCTTCTGTAGCAGCATCCCCCACTGACCTTTCTACCTTGGTCTTTTTCTCATTTAGTACCCTGTTTTGTAGGGGGAGGTTGGGATTTTCCTCCTGCTTATCAGTGCCTCCCCCCTTGACTAGTTTAAAAGCTTGCCAATGAAGCATTTAAACTGATTGCCCAAAAGACTTGTTCCCTTCCTGGACAGATGCAGACCATCCTGCCAGTATAGGCTGGTGTCCCTCCAGAATAATAATGTTTCATGAGGGGTTCAGGAGAAAGTGGTCAATGTTTTGTGTGTAGATAGCAGCGTTGTCAGTGTAGAGGGCAAGTCATGCTATTAGAGGACACTTGGTATGTGAGACTGAGGTTCTGATTCTCAGTATTGTTCTCCTCCCCTGTCAGTTGTGATAATAACTGGATGAGTGTTATAGCACCTAAATGAAATGCCATCTGTTTTAAAATGAAAAAGTGAAAGGTGAAAGCTGTCAGCTCTGCCTAAATTAGTTGGTGGTCACAATTGGGTGTCTGCATTTTGCAGTTCTGCCATTGGTAGTCACACCAAATACATTGGGTGCTTTCGCTTAGGTGGCAGCTGCAGGAAGAAAACAGTAACAGTGGTGAAAAAATATGTGAAGGGATAGGAGTTGGTGTCAATGGCTGCGCGGGGGGTGGGGGGTGCAGGCCATTGGACAGACTGAATGCAACAGTGGAGAGTGCCATGAACTTCAAGCTGTGGATTACAGACCTAGTAAAAGAAAATCATTACAGATTCTTTTAGCAGGCTAGTTTTTTTAATAAAATGGTGTGTTTTTTGAGTGTGCCATGTGTTTGCTACTTGTGGAGTGGTGGTGGTTTTTGCACCTGATGTGTGGAACTGTTAGGTGGCATGAGCAAGTAATGGGTGTTATCTAACTAAAATGGCTGCACTAACATTTTTTTTTTTTTAAGTTTCTGGAAGGCATGGATATATGTGATGCACAACGTTCTGGTTGCCAGAAAAGTGCCATCTGTCTAGTTGTTGCTATATAAACTTGTGCATGGGGATGACTCCTGACCGATAAGCATGCAGTATTTTCCTTACATATTTTATTATAGAAGTTATACAAGAATCTCCCATGCTCTGTTTGTTATTATAATTCCCCCCAGAGGGTTAGATATTGCAGGGGCAAACCATTCTTAGGGGCCTGTTTCTGTTCTGTTCTAGTTTTTGTTTTTGTTTTAGAATTTACTTAGCCAGGATAACCTAACTGAGATGCAACATGCCATTATCAGAAGATGTCATATTCTGTCTAATTTTTCATCTGGCAGGACAGAAGCATGGGAAAGTTAAACAACTTGCTCAGCAGTGGCTCTGGTGAAACTTGAACCTAAATTCCTAGTACTACAGCTTGTGCTCTGACAGCAGACTACACTACCTTTCCTATTTGTACTATTATGTGTGTGTTTTTGTATTTGCTTGGCTCCTTCTTTTTTTGTATATAAGCATTTTTACTGAAATCAACAACAATATGAAATATACAGATATCACAAGAAACAATCTGGCCAGGTATATGCCTTGGAGAGACAACTCTATATAGCCAAGCTGTTGAAATGGTCTAATACACATTTTTATGTCTAGAACAGATGATAAATTAAAAAACACTGTAATTACTATATTTATATGTATGTCTATAACCAAGTCCGTGCTTTAAAACCAAAGAACATTAAGATAATACTAACAATAAATCTTAATTTTTCAGACATATACTGCAGATAACTGAACTTAATTTGGCATGCACAACTATAGAGATGGATTTCAGCTCTCCAAAGTAACTTTGCATGTACAAATTCATGTACATTTGTATCATATGAACACCCAGATGTGTCTTCTGCATTATTTATTGTGTTTGAAACCATAAAGTTAGGATTGTCTGTCAGTGGGCTAAATATTTCTTCATATCCATGCATTGTTACATGCAGCATGTAGAATATGTCAGCCCCTCTATCACCTTTCCAAGGCATGCAGATGGGAATACTAGGTTCATTGATGTGGATAAACAGGGAACCCCAATGTCATGAATACCTCTGTATTATTGTATGGTTAAAGGGACACTGTCAACCCTTTCTGTGTCATACTATTTCTAGTTGAAAACCCTTATTTTATGATTGTTGACCTTCTCTAAAATTCACGGGTGTTGCTGGTTGTTTACACTGCCTCTTTTCTTAGTAGAACTGAAATGCATGCTGATGGTGTATTTATACCCAACCTTCTTTTGTTTCAAATTCTTGAACTACTTCTATTGCATACTTAATGAACATTAGGAACAACCTCAAAGAGAGCAGCCTCACATGATGCAATAGGCTCTTCTCCTCCTACTGCACATGGAGTGGCTAGACTGTGTTTGTGGTGTTCCTTACTTCAGGAAAGAGGCAGTGGGAGTTGATTAAGGAATGTAAACAAACACATTTTGGTGTGGTAACACCAGTATGGTGGACAGTCTGTTTTTCAGTTTTAAAAAGAAAAAAAGGGATCAGAATCAAACTACCAGCTGCATTAGCACATTACACAGAATGTAAACAATCATTAAATGTGTTTTTTAAACTAGTGACAGTTTGAGGCCTAAGGGGGTTGACATTGTTCCATTAATCCCCAGTGACCTATGACCCAGTGGAGGTAGAGACTCTGTTATTCCTTTCAGATCCCATGGCTTTAATCTCTACCAAATTCCTGCCCCTTACCTCTGACTCTTGCTAACATCTTCATGTATGCTAACGTTCTAGATATGCCTGCCTCCCATTCTTTAAGGCGGGGATCTCTTGGGACTTCCATGTTATTAAAATGTGTCTTTTAGCTTCTATTGCTAATGTGTGTATCATCCCCTAGTACCTTGCCATGTGTATGTCCAGTAGTACCCCCCTTCCCTAGAACACAGAGTAGGGGAGAGGAATTGATAGGTTTCCCTAAGATTTGGTGACTACGGTGGATAATCCTCATCCAAAGGGCTTGATGAGGTGGCAACCCATATGCTGTGATCAAGGGTTCCTAGCACCTGCTGACATCTCCAACATCTGTCGGAAATGTTAAAGCTCACATGAACTAACTTTATTGGAGTTCTGTACCACCAGGCCAAGATCTTTTCTGAATTAGATGGACTCTTGGGTTTGGTGATCCCCTATATGAGCTTGTGCCCAACACTTGTGCCAGCTTTCAGGAGGCACTTGTATCTGGAGTTCCTCCACCCATTTCTGCCTCTGCATCTCACAGTCCATGAGGTGAAAAGACAACATGTAGTTGTAAATAATGTCGCCCTCGCCCCTAGCCCTTTTGAGCCAGTCCAAAACACATTGCATTGATTCTGTATCCATTACCTTCTCCTGCGTATTTAGTCAGGGTTGTAAGGCATGTCTCAGTTGCAAATACTTCCAGTGGTCTCTATTAGGGAGACTGTACTTGCCAGGCAACTGAGATAAGGACGTGAGGGTTTTGGAAAGCCCATCGATTAAGGGATGAATGTTGTAGATCCCTTTATCAATCCATTCTTTCCAGTGAAGAGATTTTTTGTCAGTTTGAATCTTTGGGTTGTTCCATAACTGGTGATTCCACTAATCCTGATGGGCTTATTCCACACATTCTTGGAGTTGCACATAGCACTCAGTAGAGGTTTCCCCTTGGGATGAGATTTTTTTTTGAAAATAGTAAACCTCATTGGCTTTTAATTAAACAGTATAACAAACAGTTAACATGGAACAGCATATACAACAAAGCTAATGAATGCTTGACCCATCAACATTTAGGGAATAGGCAGTGTTACAATGGCGCTGATACAAAAATATAAATGAGAATGTATTCAGGACATACAACTACATGCAGAAGATGGAAAATACTAAGGATGAATGCTGACTTATAACACAATTCATACAGTTATGAGTAGAGCATCCAACATCCCCCATCATTTTTGATATTGTGTCTGTGCATTACTCATGGGGGAAATTACCCGTTTACCAAAAAGAATAAATAAATTAAAAATAAAAATAATTTTCTTTATATATAATGCCTCCAGGATCAAGTTATGCCATTCCTGATATTTTGGCACTACATCATCTAGCCAGTGTGTAAGAATAAGTTTTTTTACAATAGCTGAAATAAGGGAGATGTAATATTTCATTTGGCCAAAAACTGTGTCTACATTGAGCCCTAGTAACCAGATTTGGGAAGTGAAGGCATTTTCTAATCCCAATAAAGGATCCAGACATGATTTAACCTCGTTTCATAAGGGTCTAGCTTTAGGGCAATCCCATAGGATATGCCTCAGTGTGCCTCTATCCTGCTTACACCTGGAACAAAAGTCATAATTGAGCTTTCCCATTTTATATATTTTTACTGGGATATGGTAAAGGTTATAATTAATTTTATATTGCATTAACCTTAGGCCATTGACTTTGAAAAATGTGTAAGTCCTTTTCCAAATAGCAGTCATGTTGCTTGGAGTGACGAGTTCTGGGAACTCAAACTACCAGTATAATCAGGAAGCTTTTTCTTGGGCAGTGGTGAGACAACAGTTTTTACATATTAGGGATGTGACATGCCATTGTTCTGCCAGTATCTCCAGCTCATCCCATTTAGCAAAGTTGCCAGTCTTCCCAGGTCTGGGGCCCAGGGAAGAGGCCAGCATATGCTGGAGCTGAAGGAAGGGAAGGTCGGTATCAGAATGGGAGCCATACTTTGCTTAAACATGTTATAGTACACGAGGAAATTCCCTTCCATTAGCATATTTAGATTGTGTAGCTCAATAACTCCCAGAAAATTTGTTGGAAGGGTTTTGTGTTGTATTTTGAAGTTAAGATTACCTGTTAGGGGTTGTTCAGGATCCAGGTGGGGGCTTGTGTCTAACAATCCATGAAGTTATTTTAAGGTAACCAGGACTGAGGTTCTTATAGGGGTATATTTCAGGGGCTGTGGAAGCTTATTATATGGAATACTGAGGAGGGTTTGAGAATTAGGGTGAGAAGAATGGCTCCCCACAGGGATTGTTCTGCCTCTTTGCATCTTCATGTAATCAATACTATATTCTTAAGACTGAATGTATAATCAATTGTATTGCATACTGCATATGTTTCTGTTACATGTACCTGTGAGGGCTTAATAAAATATGTCTAAAAAACATAAACTCAAAGTACCAGTGGTACTAAGAGGCAGCAAGCTTTCCCCAGTCATAAGCAGGACTCCACTGGAAATGAGATGAGGCATCTCAACTTGGCTATCATATGGAAATAAACTGCTTGTGAAGTACTTTCTGATATAATGTCTGAAAAGCACTACATACATGGAAATTCTTTATTTTCCTCACTCCAGAAGGCCACAAGGACTAACAACCTGTTTGCTCTGCAACTTCCCAGCAAAGAGCCATATACAGCGAAAAAAAAAAAGGTAATTTAGTCACATCCAGCTTACAGAGGGCCAAGATAATAGAAAAATTGAAACACAGAAACATAGAAGGTTCCAGCAGAAAAGGACTTCTTGGCCCACCTAGACTGCCCTACGTCCCTGACTACTGTGCTACCACAGTCCCTAATTTATCTCTCTGGCCTTACCCCCTTGCTCTGTTGCTAAGGTTCCCTTATGCATGCAGTACACTCATTCCTTTGGCAAAATGTCCAGTTTACTACAGCCCAATGTACTTATTTTAACACCCAATAGAGAGGTAGTTTGAAAGATTATTAAGTAGATTTGTATGTAGAACACAAACAATAAGAGAAGACAGTAAATTTCCAATTTGTTCAGTTTTTAAAATCTGTCTAAGCCACGTACATTCATTCCACATGCCAGAACCCAATGCATAGCATAATGGCTATGTAAAGTCTTGGGGGGATATATTCAAAAGCAAATGCCTTAACTGGTACTACACTCTGCTTACCGTGTCAATTATCAGATGTCACAACTGTCTCATGCACACTAAAAGATACCTTAATCTTCCAAACATTCACAAAATAACACACATAACAAAAATAAGCTTTTCAAGCTTTACCCGAGTCTTAACAAAAGCAATCTGCTTAGGGGGATCTCCATAACTAACAAGAAGAATTGGAACAGCAGTGGTAAAATGAATTAGTCTAAAACTACTAAATATGTACAGTATAAACCATTTACATAGCACCATACTTCATTGATATCATTGGAGCAGTGTTTTAAGGTGGTACTATCCTCGTACATGTGTGTGTATATATATGTATATTGAGTATATATATATATATATATATATATATATATATATATATATATATAAAATATATCAGTTTTAAGCTGATTAGCCACACAGCTGATGGTGCATTGATTTATGCACCGAACTGCACTTTTTTTGTGTTTGAATTTAGTGCTCGCGAAAGGTGCCATATTGACAACACCGGAAACTGAAGCCCTCTGTTTATCTATGTGACAGAGACAGCAGGGGTGATTTCAGTACATGCTTACACTGCCCTACTATCTCAAACCCTGTCATGGAAGACCACCACATAGGTGAGAGGTAGTTCAGACTCCATGCCCACTCAGTCCTTGCCTTGTCATATGAGACTGCCAACAAGGGTCCCAGTTAGTGCCAGTCATGCTGGCAGTTTTGTGATATGGACACCTGCCCACTGGGAACTCCACTGAGACCACCACAACTCATTTCACATTGGCCACTGAACAGCCTTCAGGTCATAGATAATTGCTTTCAGTCACTACCATCCTGGGCTGGAAATAAACCAATGATCAGAAGGTAAAAGCCTTCTTAACCTGCTACCAGTCCACAGAACCAAACAGTTCCATAGAACTGCATTTTCACTTTCTTGGGTACAGACTTATTGTGTTCCTACACTTTGTCTCCAACACTGGCTTATACTGCAGTATTCAGATTCTGCTGTCCATGTGCATACAGACTGATTAACATACATTTGTCTTTATCTGGAACACTGGACGGAGGCCCACACAAAACTAATCCATCATTCACTGCATACTTTTCCTACTTCCTTCCTCTTGACCTACTTTGGCATGCCCACAAGAATTTTGCTGACAACACCAAGCAGCCACAAATAGGGTAACCTGTTCTGGGGCAGGCTAACATGTGAACAATTAAGAAAAAGAAAAGGAACAGTAGTGTCAAAATTACAACAAAACACCAATGGTACTAAGAGGCTTCAAGCTTTCCCAAGCTTAAGCAGGACCTAAAGGAAAATGAGATGTGGTATCTCAGCTTCATGTGTAAATACACTGAGTGTAAACTGGCAAAATGGTCTGAAGGGTGGCAACTGGAATTTAACGCAAAGAAGTGTAAAATCATGCACATAGGGAAGAGAAACCCTGAAGCTACCTATAGGTTGGGCAGGGAGTTGCTGGCAATCACAAGGGAAGAAAGAGACTTGGACATCATCATCACAGATGACCTGAAATCATCCAAACAGACCACTAAAGCAGTAGGTAAGGCTAGAGGGATGTTGGGGTGTATTAGTAGGGGTATCACAAGTCGTAAGAGGGAGGTAATAATCCCTCTTTACAAGAAACTGGTTAGGCCCCATCTGGAGTACTGCATGCAGTACTGGAGGCTGCACCTGCACAAGGACATTAACAAAATGGAGGCAGTTCAGAGAAGGGCAACCAAAATGGTGCAGGGACTGCATCAGAAAACATATGAGGACAGATTGGTGGAGTTCAATATGTATACCCTAGAGCAAAGGAGGGAGAGAGGTAATATGATCTAAACATTCAAATATCTTCAGGGCATTAACAAAGTGAAATAGTCTAACATGTTTCAATATAAGAAAAATAGTAGGACAAGAGGACACAGTGTGAGATTTGAGGGAGGCCGATTAAGCGGTAGTGTGAGGATGTTCTTTTTCACAGAAAGGGTGGTGGATGCATGGAATGGCCTACCTCAGGAAGTGGTGGATATGAATATAGTGCAGGGCTTCAAATAGGCATGGATTAGGCATAAGGGAACAATACAAATGAGTATGAATAGATAGGCAATTGACACAGTAAAGGCCGATGGCACATTCATAAGGTAGAAAAAAATGGGCAGACTGGATGGGCCTTGTGGTCCTTATCTGCCATCAACTTCTATGTTTCTATGTTTCTATGTAAATCCCTTTAGGATATAGTGTATTAAAAGCACAACATAACCAGCAATTTTTTCTTTACCTCAACTCCACGGGAGCACAAGGAGCAACATCTTGTTTGCTCTATCACAGCCCTGCAAAGAGCCGCATAGACCAAAAAACTTGTGTAATCCCTACCAGTTCCCAGAGGGCCATGATAAGGGTATACACACTGCACATACTATTTTTTTTTTTTTTATTTTCTTCTTTTTACCCCTTGCCTCTCGTCATCCCTCCACTCTGGTCACGGACCCCCGGAGCCCCGGCCACCGGATATCACCGACTCCCCCGGTCATCCCTGGCTTACCCCCCAGAGAGTGGGACTGTGGTTCCGACCCCCGTATCGGACCGCAGAACTGTAACTGGTTGGGGGAACGGCTCCAGTGGCCAATCAGGGCATTCCTGGGGCAGAGCGTCATCTAGATGCTAGGCGTGGGATTTTTACTCCCAATTTTACCTCCCCCGGGGAGGCGGGGATGTGCAATGACGCCAGCGTCCGCCACACCTCCCTCCCCCCCCATTTTGAACGTCGGCAGCGTGAGTTCTCCCGGCCTCCGCCAGGAGTCCCCAATGCTCTGGATGTTGCCCGCACCCTCCCACCGGAGAAGGAGAGCTGCCCATCGGATGCTCAATCCTTCTCCCCCCGGTCGGCCCTCCGACGATCCGGGTCCGTTCCCGAACCCGGGTCGCCGGCATCGCAAGCAGAAATCCCACCATGCTGCCAAGCGGCCGCCAGCACATACTTTTAACAACATGGCCCGCCTCACTACAGACCAATGTGCTGGCACCCATTACAGTCAGAACTAACATAGAGAAACAAAAAAAAAACAAGGTAATACAGAGGCAGTTTGATCAAAGAGCAGTAAGTAAGCGGCATAAACAATACAAGAAGACTGATAATTTACAGTTTTGTTTAAATCTCTCCATGCCAGATGCATTCAATTTAAAGCCTAAACCCCAGTGTAAAGCATAGTGGGTAAATGCATTTTTTCCGGGTGTAAATGTCTGCTAGGGACAATTTCCAATACTAGGCAGGTTTTGGGGCAGAATGGATGGGCTCTTGGGCTGCAAGTCTTTTATCTGCCAATAGTATCTACGTTTCTATGATAATAAAGAACTCTTCAGACTTTGCTGGGAGACTTTAAAGAGCAATCTGCTTGTTTGTGTGTGTGGGAGGTATTATCATAAAACTACTAAATATGTATGAAAACATGTACATAGCACCACCACTGCTTGTAAGGGAACAATACTCTGTCATATAATTGAAACAGAGTTTAAGGGTTGTGCTCTCCTCATACATATTAAGTAGTTTAAAGCTGATCAGCCACACTGCTGCCAGTGCGGTGATTTGTGCAGGAAACTGCACTTTCACTTTCCTGCTTGCAGACCATCTGTGTTCCCGTACTTTGTCTCCAGCACTGGCTCATCCCGGAGTATTCAGATTCTACTGCCCATGTGCATGCAGACTGCTTAACATGTATTTGTCCTTAGCTGGAACACTGGTCGGAGGCACACACAAAAGTTGTCCATCATTCACTGGGTAAGTTTACTGCTTCCTTTCTGTAGACCTATTCTGGAGTGCTCACATCAAGACTGCTGACTACACCAACCAACCTTAAAAATGTAGGCACTTATAGCCATCAGAGCCCTAGACAAGTGTATGCTTTCCATTATTTTGGAGGCATAGACATTTGTGAAATGCCAAGTTCAGTTGAAAATAAGTACTGTACACTTCAAGTTCCAGAGGGAAAATCCCAGCTACACTAGACTACTACATTAAGGACCATACTGTTAATGAACACTAAGAGTCCCATTTCTATGATATAAACAGATACGGTGCATGAGCAACAGTTGAGATGTAATTCCCAATCTGTTTGCTAACACAGACTGCTGCACATCTTGAGTGCATGGTGGCCATGTGTTCAGTAGCGGAGCCAGGTTTGGGATCATTTGGGAGCCAGGGAGGGCCATTCAGTCAATGACAGGCTCCACAATGGGCACTAAACAGTGAATAAAGATGGTGGCAGGGTGCCACTACTCACACTGGGGAAGCCAGGAGGGGCAACCACCCCCCAGTCCCCCCCTCTGGCTCCACCACTGCATGTGTTGAGGGATGAGCATCTCTGCTTAGGGCAGTGTATAAACTCTCATCTGGCTGTGCCGAATATGTCTTGTCATGCATGTTCTCTCCTTCAAGTGCCTCGGAGTCTGGCTGGATCACCACCTTGATTTTTCTGTTCACGTGGATGCTAGCCACAAGAAGCTCCACCCAAACTTGGAGCACCTTACAGAAATTGGAGAAGCATTCCACTTCCTGCATGCAGAGAAATCCTCATTAAGATGATTTTCCCCATTTTCATCTATGAAGACATTGGGACAGATTCTCAAAATATTTTGGGACCAAGTCCCACACCACAACTCCAATTGTGGACCGAAATCTCCGCAACTGCGGAGACTGGTATTCTCATCCACAGCAGCTGCAAAAGATCTTATGGCTGATCCCACCAGCCATAACAATTTTTGGCAACAGTGGGGATTTCTATGACACCACCACCAGCAAACTGCTATAAATCGTGGAGCCAGTTGTAAACCATCTCCACTTTTGAGCATACCGTAGCTGTGGGAGAAAGTTTAGTTCTGCAAGTGGCAGCCCACTTGTGTCGAGTTTTTCCAGCAGCGGCAGGATTTTTGAGAGCCTTGAGAATCCATCCCATCGTTTACAGTGCTACTTCAAAGTCCACTTTAGCTAGACTTGACCTCCTTTTTCACACCTTCTGTCAATTTGCCCTTGACAAACCTCTGCATACTCACCACTGTTCTTGATATTCTTCCTCTCCCTCCCTTCTCTTGATGCCAGGTGCCTTACCCACTGTGCCTTCATTATCTCCAAATGTGGTTTGGCTCCCTGCCCTTGTATCTTGCTTCTCTCCTGTCTCTCCCCCTCCTATTTCTTACTCTCTTCGCAATGCTTGCTCTCTCTCTCTTGCTCTCCCATCAGTGAAATCTACTGCTGGTCAAACTGCTTCCTCATTCCACTTCCCTAAACTCTGGGGCTCTTTATCCCCTCGCATTTGCTCTGCACCTTCCCTTCTCACTCTGAGATCTCTCCTCCATGATTTCTGTATTCACTCCTGCAGCTGCTTCTGATATTGGGGGTGGACTTCTGTCACCTGCCTGCCACTGTACACTGACATTAGCACTACCCCTCTCCCCCTGCTCATCAGTCACTCTCCCTACTCCTCATATTATTGTTTGTTGCTGACTGTTTAATGCTGTTTTGCCTGTTCCAAAATGTACTGTTTGTTATTTAAGGTATGGCAATTCTATTGTTAAAGCAGTTCTTGTAAATTGTGTATTTTGTTATACTTATTTGCCATGTTGTTGTATTATTTTTGTACATTGTGTTTTGTTCTGTCCTCTGCTCTTCCCCCTTCCCCCACGATGCATCTGGAAATGAGTTGATACCAGCTCAGCATGACTTTCCTGGTAACACATTTGATCTAAATAAATAAATAAACACATTCTCTGCCACCGTACCCCCTTAGAGAATTCACCAACCATGGTACTTCCCAAGGTTTATATACAGGAGAAGGGAAACAAAAACCACCATGCTTTTTAAATTTAAAATAAGACTTTATTAAATGTTACTGCACAGTTTTAGTTTTGAATGACAATAACACCCTCAATAACATGTTTTATTGGACATGGATTTTGAGGATATCTTTGAATTGTGTTTAGTCTGTTGGAAGGATTTTGATTCTGTTTCTGTATACTGTGGTTTTAAAATTATGTGGTTTGTTTTATGTGTCATGTGAACAGTGCTTTGAGCATTTGGGATGATGTGCTTTAGAAATAAAAGTGATGACAAAAATATTTCTAGGCTGCTGTGTCAACTCATCCAGCAAGTAGATAATCGTCAAGAAATGCTCACCGCTGTGAACATTATTTATTTAAAAATGATAGATGGGTCATAGTCCCTCTCATGAATCTCAGAGTCTATTTCTGGACTGTCCAGGAAGAGTCTGCACATATGATCTATCAGTGATTCCTACTGTATGATAGCAGGCATATTTTTCATGGTAATGAAAGCCTGTTGGTACTCAAACAGTGGCACTGCTGTTTGTCTCCGAAAGCTCACTGCACTCACAGACACACCAACTGGATGCATCAGTTTGCTGGAACAACAAATTTTATCTGACTTACATTTCTTTTTTTTTTTTTTTTTTTACCAGGAAAGGCATACTGAGCTGTATGTGTCTCAGGGGGTGGGTTACATGTGCTGGTTTTGTTGACAGGGGTGGATGTTGGCCATGACACAGGCAACAGTCTCATATTCTTCTTTGATAACTGCCATGGGATTTTCAACTTCCACCTTGACAGAGACTAGGGATGGGCACAAGGAACCTCAGTTTAATGTCTCATCTGAAGGATGGTACCTCAGCATTGCAGCATCCCTCCCCCCTTCTACTGCATCACAGTCTCAGTTATGTGTATTAGCCCAAGTACCTGGTGTTGTGTTAGAACTCATGACCTTCCAATCTTCTGGCCACAGAGTCAAGCATGCTACAGTTCTGCCCACCATGATCAAATGCTCGTATCACAGTTCCTGCTGTGATATCTTGCAGGATACTGCAGGAAATCAATGCAGTTTAATGGCAGTTACTCCAATTTGTCAAACAGCAAACCGACATGTCACACAGTGCTTCATCCTGGTGGGTGGCACTGGACGTACTGAATCACTGACATATGGTGCCTGCCAGTTTCTACCATATCCACATTTTTTAACCCTGACTGGAACCAGGCAGCCAGATCTGGTCCTAGCATCATGTGACTTATTCAGCTACTGCAGGGCCCCAAGAGAAGAGGGTCCCCCAAGAATCATCTGTCCATTTGAACTAATTTCTTCTTGATTTTCTGAGCCTCTGTACATTTTTCTGTAGCAATACACTTGTATGGATGCTGGTGAACTGCTGACATCATACAAAGCACCCCAGCCTGAAAAGATGGTGCTGCACAGCCCAAGAATGCTGCTTTGTAGTAAATAAATATATAGGACATCAGCAGGTAAGGATTCTTCAACCTAATTTTAACTCACAGATTCAGTATGAAGGACTTTCTGCCATGCTTCCCCTAGCCTCAGCAGGTTGATGTTAGACCAGACCATCCTGGAGTCAATTTTCACTGATTTGACTTCTGAAAATACAGTAAAATCTACTGGCCAGATCCAAGTATACAACATGACTGGAGTGTGCCCTTTTGTGTACATTCACCTACTAAGCATGTACTGTGCAGTGGAGACTTTGTGCTGACTGAAATAAAGCTTTCATATAATAACACAGCACAGTGGTGGTAGAAAGGACATGAAGCCCATTTTCTTGCTGCTATGATCACACTGGAGTCTTCCAGCTTCATCATATTTCCCTGTTGGAACCCTCTACAATGCAAGAGGACCTGGCAACTCTGATAAATGTGACTGTTACCATGAGACTTGACTGCTGAAATGCTCTTTACCTGGGGATCCCTGGGAGTCTGGTGCACCACCTGCAGCTGATGCAGAATGCCACAGACAGACTAATCTCTGGGTCACAGTATGCAGATCAAATGACACCAGTGCTGCATCTGTACGGGCTATGATTTAGGTGGCATGACACCTTCATGATTACTGCGTGAACATACAAAGCCCAGCATGGATTGGACCCTGGCTACCTTAAACACCTCTTGGCCTAGTATACTCCCACTGCTCACTCCACTCCACTTAGGAGCTTTTGTTGGCTGCCCTAACGTAGTGGCTAAGGTTTTTTGGACATTGGGCATTCTTGGGGAATCTGGAATGCCTTATCATACAATCTAAGGAGTTCCCCTTTGGTGGAGGCATTTAAAAAGAGGCTAAAATGTCATCTTTCGGCTCTGGTACTTGCAACTGTTTGTAGTACCTGTATGTCTGTGTTGTATACCGTTTTGTGATGCAGTTATTTAATTCTTTGTTTATTGTATAATTTAGTGTTTTCTGAGAAACATCCTGAGACCTTAGGATAGGGGGCAATACAAATAAAAATGCCCTGCCTTGTCCACCCCTCCTAACCCATAGTGGTGACGATACCCCATTTTGAATACTGACACACATCCAAACGTAACTGCTGGAATGTTTGCCCCTAATTGTTATTTAACATTCCATACTAGTCTCCCTTGTGAATCTGTCGAGTTTTTTTAAATACCCTCCCAAACTAATACATTAAATGGGGTGAGAACTGTACTCCCCAACACAAACAAATACATGAATGACTTGTGTTTGATTATGAACTTGGGGGTCATTTCTTGGCCTGGAAGAACTTGAGTATGGCCTCTGAGGTGATGTACTGCAGGGACAATGGGGGAGCCCACTCACTTTTACAGTGCCCTTTCTTGCCATCTTAATAGCCTTGATGTGTGGTGTGAAGATGCAGTTCAGTCACCTCATGGGAGCCCAAGTTTAAGGTCTAGGGTCTTGGCTCACGGACATTCAGGTTGGGGGGGGTGGAGATGAAAAGGGAGAAAGGGTTGGAGAAAACCTGAACCCTCCCCTACTTGGTCTAATATCCAGATTTTCTGCTGGGGAACCTTCACCCTCCCCGGTGTTCAACCAGTGGTCGGAATAAAGAAAGGGAGGAGGACTGAGTCTTAACTGGATGGGAATGTGGCATGAGCATGACAAAACACACAGAATCTCACTTGTTTGATTCATGTGTGCTTACTTTTAGAAGAATAGGGTCCTAGAATTTTGACATTGATTTCAATGTCAGCAGAGCTTTCATTTATCATGTAAAAGGAGGGACTTCATTCAAAGCACAGATGCTGCACAGTGAGAATCAGTATTTACATTGATTGCAGTTTCAAATGCCTTACATGAGAGCTGCACTGTACAAGTGACACAGCTCAAAACTTAATTTTTGCCATGTGGACAACCTGTTTTTCCCCCGACGATGTGCATTTGCAATCCCCAATTTGAGATTGCTTTTAAAGTGTGTCTGGCTACAGTCCCTTGCAAAAACCTCTCTGCCTCCCTTAAGGTGGGTACCAGTGATAATTACAGACTGAGTTTGAGGTTCCAAAACCTCGGCTCACAAGCTGCTCATTTTCCATCTGGACAGCCCACTGCTTTTTCACAGTGCTGTGAAAACAATGAATGCTATATCCCTTCTCATGAAAAAGTTTTAAAATGTTGGTTTATTTTACACCGATGCTCATTAACTGAACAGTTTACAATAATTATAAAATATGATCAACCTCCACTCTAGGGCTGTTGGTTTGTTACAATAGTACTTTTTTGTGGTTAAACTTTTTATTGAAAATTTTCTATGATGAGAGTACATATAAAATAGTACAACAATAGTTAGAAATTGTGTAACACTGTGGCTGGAGACAGTATGCAGTTAGGCATAAAATTGTTACCTACACACGATCCATGCCAACTGAGTGAATATGGTATAGACTATGGATGCAAATATATTGGAAAAAGACATACTATCATAATAAGCAGAAAGCAAGCATAGCAATGGATCATGTAATATGTTTGAGATATTTAACAGGTCTGAGCACTAAGAGGACTATCAAAGAGATAAATCAGAACTGGTTACGTGAACAGCTACAGTGCTAAAGATGTCCAAGTGTATGTACCAGCACAGAGGTATGCAGAGAATTGGAAGGAAAGTCAAGTAGTCTGGGCATGGGGGTATTTGAAACAGATCCTTCAGGGACCACAACTCAGCACAGAGTAGTTACACTTTTTAATTGCAGGAAACAAAATCATGTCAGCAGAAGGAAATGTAGCATCTTTTTAACATTGAAAATAGACCAAAGCATGATATAACATACCAAGGAATATTAATTGATATACTATATACAGGACAGACATATAAGCAGACAGAGTGGCAGGCAGGCAGATATATACAGTAGGTAGACACACACACACACACACACCTGTACAGGTCAGCTTTGAAGTCATGGTTAGCTGAGCAGTACCAGATTTGTCAAAATCATAGAACAATTTTGAGTAAAAAAAAAATTCAATAAATCCATTTAATAATTCTGTAAAAGAGCAACCTAGTATAAAAATAGTTACTTGGCACTGTCCTACTTTCATTTGTTCTCTGCCATCAGATTACAACCACCATATCCATCCTGTCCAGTCCCTTTAGAGTTAAAGAAAATGTACACACACTGCACACAGGCTGAGATAATTTTCCTGCTGCAAACTTTAACGCACAAAAGCAACGAAATCTGGACTCTGCCACTGCAGGCTCAAAGCTGTAAATTTCTTTTTTCCTTTTACTCAGAAGTAAAAGATATCACTGTAAAACACAGCAGCAAAATAATGTTCATAAAATAGTCTCTTACAAATGCCAAGTAGTTCAGTTGTCTATTGCAAGTATATACTGTGCGATGTGCATGCAGTCACCAAAATCTACCATTTCCATGAGATGCTGTTTAGCTGTAGAAAGCAGTGTTCTGAGAGTCCACAATGTTTAAACCACAGACAGGAGGCCAATACAAAACATTTTATTTTCATTTACTTGCAAAATGATTTCTGGGTTTTTATAATGAGCCTTTCTTACCTTAGTAAATATTTTCCTTCACAGAGCACGAGGGTGTAGAACATTTAACAAAGTAAAATGAAATAAAAAAAACTCTGTATCAATCCTTTCCATTCCCTTGTTCCTAGGGTTTCAGACTCTCATTCAACCACTTACTCCTTCTTCACCAAAAGCTGTGGAGTTACTGAAGGGCACAGGGAGTACTCTGTGTATCTCTATATTGTCATTGATGTGTGTGAGTAGAACCAAGCCTCCTAGAAACGGTTAGAAGAATTCCCTCCCACCACTCCCTTGAAACCAAAAGTATTTGGCATGGAGCCTAGCTTGTCCACCTGTACTGTTGAGGTCTTAGCACCATTTGGGACAACTGCAGATTAAAGCACTAGTTTTTCATGGTGAAGCATGCTGGAATAGACATCCAAAGGTCCTGTTTTTTTTTTTTTTTTATCGTGTTACTGAAGCCTTAGGGGGAAACATTGCAAAGTATAATATTCAGATGGCATTCAGCTGACATTTCATAGTCATTCTGTATTAAGCTTTCCAAACTCAAGTAGCCGATGCACACCCTACATGCTATTTACAGCTTACGTGTTTCACTTAGTCATATTTTTCAGCAAATAAGAAAGCATGGGGGGACTTTCTGCATGCGCACCTTTCCTGGCAATAGGTTGTGAATATTTTGGGTGGTGCACATTGACTTGTTCAATCTGGTAAGTGTAGCATTAACCCCTTCACACCTAAAAATATGTTTGTGACTCTTGTATTGTTTACTAGTCAATTCAGGGGAGAGTTGTTTTTTTTTAAGCAAACAGTTTCCAGTTTGCAAAAAATGCCTGTGATCCTCTAAAATAATATTTGCTGCAAAAGTTAAAATCTGTTAATTACTTATAATTAATCCTGTTTTTCTATCAGCTGTAACAGTTGCATTATACTTTATTGTCTATAATGAATTGTTTTTTGTGCTGTCCTGGGTCCCATACTATAAATCTGCTCACTACTGCTGCCATTATTTTTCCCAGAATAGTAATATTTTTTTTTAATGTGAAACAGAAAAGCCATTAAGTCAGTGACTTATTTACAATGTTTTCCAATTAATCATTTTCCAGATGTATTCTGGGGGCACAGGGGAATTAAGTGACTTGCTCAGGGTCACACCGTATGAAAGTGGAGGTTATGGAATAAAACCAGTGTCTGCTGGATACACCAAGCCCTTTCACAACTCATTACTCTAACCTCTAGGCCATACTGTCAGCCCATTCCCAGGACTCTGTTGGAATGGGGTGTTTTCATCCCGTAGATAAGTAAATATATATTTCATAGCATTATGACACCAGGGGTTCAGTAGCACCATAACAAACTCAGTGAGCCATGCTGTCATTCTGAAGTCACACTCCACGCCCAGACTGCAGCAACGAGGTAACCAGAGAAGGGTTAAATATCCCACAGAATGTTCTTCTCCTCCTAGGAGGGCAGGTGGAGCCTCTGCCACTGCACTGCCCCTGGTCATGCAGGGTGAGTGGCATTTGCCAGTGACCAAGGTCACTTGGTGGTAGGGGGTGGCTTGAACACTGCCTGGGGAGGACTGTGGTAAAGGGAGGACTTCTGGAGGAAAAAGGAAGGGTTACACAAGCCATTGATGTCTCTGCTTCCCACAGGACCACTGGGCTCATGTCTTGGGGGGATTGTTTCAACCACTCCCTCACCAGATACTTGCCTTGGTCTGGTTCTCTACAACCGGTTGGGCCTCACTGCAGAAAGGTAATCCTGTGGGGACTTGGATGAGGTGGTGGGAGTTCTGTGGATGGACAAGTGGTTACTCTGGATTGGAGAAGATGGTATCTGATCAAGACAGCACCAGCAAAATGTCACAGTCAAAAATCATGCCATCAGAACAGCGTGTGCATTTTCGGAGTTTGTTTATATATGTATTTGTGCATTCTTTTCACCGCCCCATTTTTCTGGCGCTGTTTTGACCTAGACCCAGATAAGACATGCAAAAAGCTAAAGCAGGTCTTTGACACCCCAAAAATTGTACCGATAAAGAAAAAAAATAAACATGACAAAACTAAATAGATTTTATAATTTCCAGTAGAACAGAATGAGATGTGACAGGGAGAAGATTACAACTCCAGGTATAGATAAGTAACAGGAGAACTAACTTTACATATTAAAGCTGAGAGAACTACAGAAGATTAATTTTGAACTGGTTCAGTTCAAACTCTATAAGTATTTGGTTCCTGACCTGCTAATTTAGCAGCACATGCTGTAATATTTTAAAGCTCCCCCCTGCCCTGTGCAAGCAATAAGACAGAACAGGGTGTGGGTTTAGGCTGAGATAACCACCTGGCCATGGGGCATATTGAGGCCCAGCGCCTCCGGCGGAAGGCCTAACAGCCTCTGGAAGGGTAGTTATCTAGCCTAACCCATACCCTGGAATGCCTTATTGTGCTCATAAAATGGGTAAATCAAGAAACAATTCAAATAAAAAAGTCAACTTTTTAAATAAAAAGAAGTATTTTCTTGTGTTAAAAGTAACTAGTAAACAATAGCCCTTTCCCATCTGTTAATCTTCTGTCTTTCCACACATTCAATAGATGGTATGTTTGTTTATTATGGAATACAGAAACTCAGCCTTCTGTTGAATTCCTCTGGCAGAATGTTCAAATCTTACACACAACAGAAGCAAAGGCAGAACTGGAACTTTTTCAAGGGGGTAGCAGTTTTGTCAAGGGGTAACAATTTTGCTGAAAATGTAAAATGTTCCATTTAAAATCTCAGAGCAGGCTAAAACAGCTACTGATTGCTGGCCTTAGGGGATAGCGATTGATTCTTTGTTATATAGCTGATCCGCTAGTGAACGGAACACCTTATAGAAAGCCAGTATATATAGATATAGATATATATAGCAACTTGCCTTCAATGCCAAGAAATGCAAAGTTATGCATACTGGAGCCAAGAATCCTAGGGCAGATTACTACCGGGATGGAGTCCGAGTATCTGCATCAGGGGAGGAGGAGGACCTGGGAGTGATGATCACTAGTGACCTGAAGCACTCCACGCAGTGCAAGAAAGCAACAGCAAAGGTAAACAAGATGCTCAGATGCATATCTAGGGGGATCAGTAGTAGAAGAGGGGAGGTTATACTGCCCTTATACGGGTCACTGGTAAGGCTGCATCTAGAGTATGGGGTTCAGTACTGGTGCCCACACCTCAAAAAAGGACATTAATCTGCTGGAGAAGGTCCAGAGGAGGGCTACAAAGATGATAGCCAGTCAGCAGGGTAAGGCATATGAGGAGAGGTTAAGGGCACTGAACATGTACTCCCTATAAGACAGGAGAGAGAGGGGACATGATTAGGACCTTCAAGTACTTGAACGGGATAAATAAGGTTGATAAGGAGAGTCTATTTAAGCTGCATGGCAACCATAACATGAGGGGGCACAGTCTTTAGCTGGAGGGTGGGAGGTTTAGGAGGGAGGTCAGTAAGCACTTCTTCACAGAGAGGGTGGTGGACACTTGGAATGCAGTTCCAGAGGAAGTAATCTCATTGAAGACAGTGGCAGCTTTAAGAGAGGCAGAGACAGGCATAGGGGGAGGGTAAGGATCATGGGGAGGGAGGATGGGAGGAGTGGGGAGGGAGGGCAGGGACATTAGCTCAAGCTATGGACCCTGCAATATGAACAGACTTGATAGACTAAATGGCCTTCTTCTGCTGGCTTCTTTGTATGTTCGTATGTAACTTTATCTGTGTCAGGGTAAGCAGCTGAGATTTCCCTAGAAAACTGATAAGAATAGGAGGTGACTTTTTCATGGTCACCAACAGTGAATAGGGCTTCATTCTTTAATTTATTTATATGATCGTTGTAAGCCCCATGCGCCATACTGTCGGTGCACCAGGGCTTGCGATGATCTAGGACATTTGAAAGTCCAGCCCTCTTTCCTCACATGATCCTTTATTTATAAATAAATAAAAATAAATAAAAGGATCATCTGTGAGGAAAAGCTGAACATATCTAGATCATCGCAAGTCCTAATACACTCATTATTAACATAAACTTCTAACATATCATCAGGACCTCTATCATCGGCAATTTCCCAAAAGTTAGACCAACTTTCTCTGAGCTCTAGCTTGCAGCAATCCTAGGCCATTTTACAATTTTGGAGCAAGCTGGTGTAATTCATGATAACTGTTGCAACTGCACCTGAGATTATAAAATTGGATGCAGTTGTGGCGAAGGGTTTAGCGTACTGCCAGAACCAAAGTGTCGTGTCACAGGGCTGGACGCAAGCCCTGTGCCACATTTTGAAAATTCTGCCCAGAATGTTTAAATATTTGCATGTTAATACCATCACTGAGACCACTGTTAGTGGTCTCACATGCATTCTTAGGGTGTAAGAGAACCACACACTGAAGGTGAGTGGATCTGATACCCTAAGAATATAAGTAACACCACTTTTACAACAGTAAGAGTGGTCTTGCTTAATGGCATAACATGTGTGCTGATAGGCTTGATCAATAACATAGTAAATTTTAAAACAATTTACTGGAGCATGCCCATCTCCAGGGCAGCTGCACATGATGCACTCTTCACAGAACAACAGTGTCTCATGCACAAAGGAAAGGAGCACTCCAACTGGTTGAGAGTGCTCCTTCGATCTATAATACTTTTTAAAATTAAATAGAATTTTACTTGTTAGGGCCACATTAAAGTATTTCAGTGAGTAGAGGTGGCAGCCATGTTTGTAATGACAACTGGAGTTGAGTGAAGTGGGTCAGGAATTCTGCATGTGATTTACCCAAATTCCAAATCCCACTTGTTGTTTTCTTTTACTGGGCATTAGGCTGAGGTAAATGTATGTGTAACCAGCTTCTCTTTTGGCAGCTTGAGGCTGGTTACCAGAGCGCACCCAAAAGGTTAAACCAAACTGGGAGCTGTTCTCTTGGGGGTGGAATTGCCTAGAGACAGGATGTCTGCATGTTCATGCTGTGATTGGCCTATTTAGCTAAGGGCGGAAGGCTACAGCATGAATATGCATGGTTCTGTCTCTCCCCCAAAATTCTGAATAAGAGGAAGGCATCAGGGCAATGAGGAGCAGAGCATGGGGCAGAGTCTGGTTAGAAAGAGAGAGTGAGAGGAGCAGTCCAGCTTCTCTAGTGGTGACTGGGCTGAGGGGGCCTGCAGTTGCAGGGATAGTGGTAGGGTCCCTGGGATTGGGTGGTACTGGTCCCCTCATGCCTGGTCTCCAGGGAAGGATAACATTAAGAGTAGCTGGAGGGTTGGAGTCTCCAAGAATGTGCCTCGAGAGGAGCGGAGATCATTAGCACTCAGCAGGCACTTGGAAGAGTGGTGAGCCACCCCTCAAGGGAGGTTGTTGGAACCCTTGCAGGTTCTGTTCTAGCAGTAGAAGAAAATGGGGAAAAATGTATTTATTTATTTTGTTTTTGTTAACCGGGTAGGTGCACTAGGCAAAGGCATTGCCTATTTTCAGGCACGACCCCGGAGAGTTACAAACAGCAAGGTGATACAATTTCTGGGGCCAACAGATTACATGTAAACACAACTCTACACAGCTTGGCTGGTGGTGCATCAACAGTTTGGAGTGACAGATGGTGTACAAAAGATAGCAGGTAACACAATACATCAGAGGTTGGAGGATGCAACACAACAAGGCATTAACAATTGGTCAGGTCCGGATAGCCAAGCTTGGACACAGTAACGTAATAGCAGGTCAGATACGAAGTGCACTTAAGTTGTCAATAGGTAAGTCCTGGCTAAGTTGTATTACTCAGGATTGTGCTGCACACACATACTGTAAATCAGTGCTCATGAGGTGTTTGTGAAGGTTGCTTTTAAAGATCTGGTGAGACACAGTGAGACTTACTGCAGCAGGGGCAGAGTTCCATAGTTTGGGTGCAAATGCTGAAAACACCTGCTCACCCATATTTGTCATAAATTTTGGGATTTTATTAAAAATCACCATCTGGAGCAAACTGTGAGTTAACCTTGCTTAATGGAATGCTCTTTGTGTGTGAGAAGTCCTAGGCAGTTCAAATGTAAACCCCTGGCAGGTGGCCAGATGAATGAGTGTCAGGTTGGGGGGGGGTCTGGCAAGATTTTAGCTCGGTAAGTCCCCAGGAATGTGGTCAGAAGTCTGTTTTTTGGGCCACTAGACCTGTCAGTATAATGTTTAAGGGAGGCACACATGCCTGGACCAACTATGCTTTATTCACTTGGTAGTCATATGCTGATACTCTTTCATATTTATTGTACTTCTGGGAGACACATGCCAGCACAGCTTTCCCCCTGCGAATTGCTCGCCCTGCCTGGAGAAAGTGCAACTGTACAACTTGTTTTGAGAGCACCAGGGCTCCAGGGACCCTGAAATGGAGGTTAGGGATATGTAGGGTTGAAAGAGACCCAATTCTGTATAAAAAAGGTTAACTGTGCCTTTTTTGTTCAGGGATGGACTTGGAAAATGCTATGGACATGGGGTGGGAAGTAGGCCCCAACAGTAATGTGAGTACCATCTGACCAGTGTTTAGAAGTTGCATAATGTATGCCACACTAGAGGTGAGGGTTTATGTAGAGTACTGGTAGAGTTTTGAAGGCTCTATTGTCTAGAGTATGGTCCATGGAATACTGAAGAAAAGTATGTGTAAGTAGTGTCTTGAAGTTATATGGCAGGGAATTCCCAGAGATCTGTGTACCATCAGGCAGCTAATAATAAAACCACCATGCTTGATCCCAGCTCCTGTATGGACATTCTAGTTTCTGTGTGGTCTCATGTTCTTGATGTCCTAGAGTATGGTTTAAGGTGCCCCTGATCCCCATTGCCCCTGACCTGTGATGACAAGGTGTCTGGTGTTGGTGCAGAACTGGTATTCATGGTGTAAACCAGGCACTCTCCTGGGCAAGATGCCATCATATACCCCTAGACACAAGAGGGTGACCTGGCCCTTACATGTGGGGGCTCGCCTGAGATTTGAGGGATGCTGGAATTAGGGTGCACCTTTCTGTGGGCAGCCTAAGACCTTCCACACCTTTTGTAATTTGTGTGGTGCAAACTGGTTCAGAAACTATGAAGTAATGGGCCCTGTATCATTTTCTGCAGTTTATTTTCCCGCCTGATTGCCTGTATGTCTACTGTCTGAGGAGTGAAGCAGCTGACACCTGCAGATACATTTGCATGGTGACAAGTGGTTGGTGCTCAGGTCCGAAAGACTGCCCTGCTATGCTAAGGAGCAGGGCTAGGAGAGGGCTTGCACATTGGTTGCATGTGTGAGGAGCAGCTTGCACATCAGAGATGCAGCACAACAATTCTGACAGTGACATAGAGATCAAGGAGGAAGACACTCGCAGATTAGCAAAAGCAGCAAGATCAGGCAGCATGACCATCAAACAGTAGTACAGCCTCTGACCATTCTTGGTGACTCCCGAGGACAGCAAGGATTCAGTATTGGCTGTAGCTATAGTGACTGTGCCTCAGAAGCCATTGGCCACCTGAATTTCTCCTTACCCTCATCGCTGCTTGCCCAGAAGAGGAAAGCCTGTCTGAGGACTCCTTCCCACCTTTTTCTGTGCAACCATGACAACTCACACCCTGAATCCACCCTCCAGGAATTTGAACCAGGTGCTTTCTAACAAAGCTATAAAAGGAGAAGGAGCAGGAACACAGGCTGAAAGACTGCAACAGTAGATTACAAGTAACTGCATTGAGCTTCTGGTGTGCACATGGTACAGACTGTATATTGAACATTACTGAAAGTTTGTAACAAAAGAAAAAAAAAGTCAGTATGTCAAGGGTTGAGAACTAACATAAAGAACTGGATGACGGCATGGCCAAGTGATTTTGACACCAGCACATGAGGGCCCTCTGCATGGGAAGGGAAGGCCCTAGAACATTTCTTGGAGGAACATACCACATGCCTTGGAGGGCTCTCTAGCAAGTGCCTTACCCTCAAGGTACTGTGACTGCTGCTTTGGTCATTCGTGCAAGTTATTGATAGTTAAAAATAATGAAATTTGCTATGACTATGCCATTTTGGGAGCAGATGTCACCATTGCACTTTGTTCCCTTGGAAGGACGCCTAGACTATGGGCAGCTGGAAGTCATGACTGGAGCAGTGCAGCCACTCAGACTACGATAACCACAGAACTGGTGCCAGCTGATATTGCCACTGAGCTGAGGGCCTAAAGGAAGCCTTAGTCAAAACCAGCACCGAGGAAGAGGTGTGCATCTAGCTGGATCACCCATGGTGACTGAGGCAACCATTGGGATGCAGGGGATGATACTCAACCAGTTCCTTGGTGATCAGGTGCAGTCCCAGAGGTGATCTGGAGTCTCTTCCTGGCCAATTTTGCACTGGAAGTGGAGTGTGGTTGTTTGCTTCTGTGAGTTGGTCACATTCAGAGGCATGTCTGACTGGCAATCTGGAGTGGCGTAGCCACACACCGGACCTGAGTGATGATGCCCTCTGATATCATGGCTTTGCCCAAGGGCACTATTTCCATTCATGTGACTGCTAAGAAGGCTAGTCCACTGTCAGAGCCTGACAAGAAGACAAACAGTAGCCAGGTTGTCACCAAAAAAAACAGACATAATCATCGAAGTCAAATAACAGGAAGAAGAAGAAGCTAAGTCATTAGGCACCAATCTTCTTTTAAGTGCACCCATGTTCTCCCCCTCACCATTGTCAAGTACTGCCACAACTAAGGTCCCCAAACCAGCCCATGCGACTGTCTTAAGTGTGCCCCAAGCACACCAAGGTGACTAGTGTTGATACAGAGCTGGTATTCATGGCATAAGGTGGGTGTTCTCCTGGATGAAATGCCATCATATACCCCCAACACAGGAGGGTGACCCGGCCCTTACATATGGGTGCCAGCTTGCCTCAGCCAGTCAGCAGCTTGGATTTTCCCTACCCACTTTATAAAGTTAAAGAATCCACTACACATTATTAAACTGCTGTCCTCGATTCCACCACCCATCTGTTGATCCCACATACTTTAACACAAAAGAATCTTCAGAACACAGACTTAACCTTCTCTTCTTTAGCCATCCCTGATACATTCATTAGCTGAGGGAGACAGTACAGCACTCTCTAACATGCTGCACTATGTTTATGTAACATAGCCTAATGGAGTACTAGGTTAAGGGTCAGAGAGGTTACCATAAGGATGTTACATTTTTTTATTTTCTTTTTGGGGTGAATAGGATTCCAAACCAGAGCAACCTTTTTATGACAAATTTTTGAACCAACCTAGTTTGGGGGGGATTGACTATTCTGGACTAGTTTACCTACAATGTTTACTTTTTCCTTTATATAATATTGCTAATTTATATTCTTTTTTTCCATTTGTATTTTATCTGATCTGTAGCCAGCCCAGTGGAGTCATTTTTGGGGGGTACTGGGATCAGTTAGCTAGACAGAATGTGGCTATCACCTGGGTGGACACCTTTCAGTTGGGGTGGGCTATGCCACTGAACCCCTCCCCATAGTTATAGTCTGGACATAGAGCATGCCCAGTTCTGCCATTTGTCACAGCAGTATACACTGGCACATTTGCTCCAGCTGAAGCCATCATGTAACAGAAAAAAATAACCTTTTCTTTTGTAGCCAGCCTCTCTCTTCACTCATCTGGAGGCCAGTTACTGGAGAGCACTCAGGCGGTTGACCTCTATGGGGGATCCTGCTGGCAGACAGGGTGTCTTGATGTTTGTGAACAGAGTGTTCTAACTCAGCTGGAAGTGGGAAACTCTGTCATGAATATTCATGGTACTGCCTTATCCCCCTACAGAGTATAAGAGGGGAAGGCAAGCAGAAAGAGAGAGGGAGATTGTGGCCCTGAAGGGAGGGCAGCAAAACAGCAGAAGGAGCTCAGACTCTCTGGCTGTGACTAAGCCAAGGGGGCCTGCTGGCACTGGGATGGTGGCAGGATCTCTGGGTCCAGGTGGCACTCTAGTGAGGTTATCGGAGCAATGGGAGGAACATCAGGCAGCAGCCAGGAGGATGAGGCATCCCAAGACATCTGATTTGAGAACCCAAAGACTGAGACCAGTGTGGTACAATAGGGAGCTGTGGAGGGCCACCCCTCAAGGGAAGTCACCAGGTTCTGTGTGGGTCCACTCCCACCATGAAACAGCTTGAAAGAGAGCACAGCTTGAAAGAGAACATTTATAAGTAGGCCTTGCCTTAAGGATGCTCTGTGTATGTGATAGAAACACCTAGGTAAAATGTGTGTAACCTCCTGGCATGGTAGCAATGAATAGGTTGTCAGGATGAGGGAGTCTGGTAAGAGTTGGGGTCAGTATGCCCTCAGGATGGGACAAGGCAAAGAAGCATGTTCTTTGGGCAATTAGGACTATCAGTGAAGTTGCTGAAGGGTGGCGCGCATAGCCAAACCAAGTAGTTTAATAATAGAAATATGTCATATTATATAGAAACATAGAATTTGGCGGCAGATAAGGACTGCTTGGTCCACCTAATCTGCCCATTTTCCCTACCTACTGCAACACTGCAGATCCTACTTGATCTCTGACTTTTCTCCCCCTTTCCTGACTTGCTATCCGTAAGTAGCCTCCCAGCTGCAGCAGTTTCAGGTAGAAGCAGGGACATACTGAACTACCTGCAGGGGGCATTTAGAATAGAAATATGTCATATTACATAGAAACATAGCATTTGGCAGCAGATAAGGACTGCTTGGTCCACCTAATCTGCCCATTTTCCCTACCTACTGTAACACTGTAGATCCTACTTGATCTCTGGCTTTTCTCCCCCTTTCCTGACTTGCTATCCGTAAGTAGCCTCCCAGCTGCAGCAGCTTCAGCTAGAAGCAGGGACATACTGAACTACCTGCAGGGGGCATTTCTCAGGCAACTAGTCGGAACCCACTAGTGATGGGGCAATACTAGAACTGATGCTCACTAACAGGGACAGCATTGCAGACGTTAAGGTGGGAGGTCACCTGGGGACCAGTGATCAGCATACTGTAGGGTTAAACATAAAGATGGTGGTGGAAGTGAACCACACAAGGAGGAGGTCCTGGACTTCATCGGGGTAGATTTAAAAAAAGGGATGAATGTCTCAGAGATGACCTAGCAGAGGGGTGAAGACCTGGGTGGGGTGGAAAAACAATGGGCTAAGAGAAGGCATACTGAAGGCAGCAAACTTCTGTGCAAAGGAAGTGAGCAAAAACAAGAGGAAAAATAGACTACTGTGGTTCTTGAAGGAAGTGGCTGAAAAGGTAAAGGCTAAAAGGGTAGCTTTCAGGAGGTACAAAGAGATGAAGAGAGAAGAGAATAGGGAGGTATATTGGGAGAAGCAGAGGGAGGCAGGGAAAGTGATGAGGAGCACAAAGGTGCAAACTGAGGAAAGAACAGCTGAAGTGATAATGAAAAGCAACAAGACAGTTTTTAGGTACATACAGTAAGTGAAAGGAGGAAGACTAGGGGAGGGATTGTGAAGTTAAGATGGACAGGTGGGGACTGTGCAGAGGAGGATCAGGAAAAAGCAGAGATACTCAACACTTCTGTTCAGTCTTCACAGAGGAAGGGGATGGGCCACATAAAAGCAACAGGGGCAGTGGGGAGGGGAAGGTAGACACAAGTCCCTTTACAGAGGAGTGACTCCTAAAGACACTCACAAATCTGACAAAGGACAGAGCTATGGGGACAGACGTGGTGCACCCCAGGGTACTGAGAGGGCTCAGGGGGTATTGGCTGCACCTTTGACAGTCTTTTCTAACAACACACCAGGAACAGGAGTGGTTCCAGAGGACTGGAGGAAGGCAGATGTAGTCCCATATCACAAAAGCGGTAGGAGGGAGGAGGCATGCAACTATAGGGCAGTCAGCTTGACATCAGTGTGGGTAGGCTAATGGAGTCACTTCTAAAGGAAAGGATTATGGAGTATCTTGAATCCAGCAGGTTACAGAACCCGAGGTGACAAGGATTCACTGGGGGTGGGGTCATGTCAGACAAATCTGATAGATTTCTTTGACTGGGTGACCAGGGAAATAGATCAAGGTGGGGTGGTCGACGTGGCCTACAGTACTTAGATTTCAGTAAGGGTTTCAACACCATTCCTCATAGGAGGCTCATTTGGAAATTGGGCAGCTTAGGAAATGGGTCCAAGGGTGGTAAACTGGGTAACAAATTGGTTAAGGGATAGGTGACAAATGATGGTGGCAAGTGAATTCCATTCCAGGGAAGGGACAGTGACCAGCAGGTTGTCACAGGATTCAGTACTGGGATAAGTCCTCTTTAATGTCTTTGTAAGTGACATTGCAGATGAGCTGGAAGGGAAGGTCTGCCTCTTTGTTGATGACACCAAAATCTGCAATAGGATAGACAATCCAGAGAGGGTGGAAAGAATGTGCAGAAACCTTAGAAAACTTGAGGTCAAGGGCATGGCATCTGGGTTTCAATGCAAAAAAGTGCAAAATTGTGCACTTATCACACAGAAACACAGAGGCAGAGTACAGTATCGGAGAAGAGGTATTGACGGTCACCAAACAGGAAAGGGACTTGAAAGTAATCATATCTGATGATCTCAAGGTGGCAAGGCAGTGGTTAGGGCCAGTGGGATACTGGGGTGCTAGGGAGGGGTATCACCAGCAGAAGGAGGAAGGTAGTGTTGCCACTGTATAGATTTCTGGTTAAACCCGCCCCCAGTACTGTGTCCAGTTCTGGAGACCACATCTCAGGAAGGATACAGACAAAATAACCAGCCTTCCTAATCTCTGGAACACCCTTACTCAAACTATTCACTCAGCCCCCTCCAAATGCTCCCTTTCCTCTCTACTCCGAGACCACACTGCCCCTCTTGTAAATGCCCTTAGCCCTATGACCTTCATTTACTCCCCATCTACTTCTACCTCTGCACTCTTCACCACCCCATCCCGACCCCTCCTTAGTCTCCTCCTTTTTCCTCCTACACCATATTCCAACTCTCTCTCCCACCCTTCTTCTTACTTACTCCCACCCCATCACCATTTTTACCCCACCTCTTCCCTTATTCTATCCTCAACACTCTTCTCGACCACCTCCCCCTATTTTATTATACTATTCTGTTCTCCTTTATCTCCCTACTTCCCCCTCCCCTTCTTTGCTGCTCACCCCACTCACCTACCTCTATATTTCTCCCTCTTCTGCTTAGTCGCTCTCCTACCTGTCCTATATTCCTGACATTGCAGTCTTGAAAATTCCTGGTACTTCACCTTCTGATGTTTAATCCTGCATTATTATTGCTTACATTGTTAATATATATTACTGTACTTATTGTGTATTTTGTATTACGGTGCTTCACTTGTACTCATCCCTTACCCCCTCACACAGGACGCATCTAGAAATGAGCTTTATGGCTCAGTATGTATTTCCTGGTAAAACTCTTTTAAATAAATAAATACATTAATAAAATGGTGGCAGTCCAGAAAAGTGCAATCAAAATGGTGCAGGGTCTGCATCAGAAGCCCTGGAAGAGAGACTGAAGGACCTCAATATGTATACCCTGAAGAATGAGAGGGGGATATGATCGAGACCAATAAATACCTCATGGGGTAATTAAGGTACAGGAGGGGAGTATTTTTCAGAGGAAGAGATGCACAAGAACAAGGGGACATGCAATGAAGCTAGAAGGGGGTAAATTCAAGTGAGATGTGAGAATGTACTACTTTACTGAAAGGTGATGTATGCCTGGAACAGTCTTCCAGGGGAGATGGTGGGGGAAAAAACTGTGGTGGGCTTCAAGTATGCATGGGATAGGCACAAAAGAATCTTTGTGGGAAGTGGGGGTGGGAGATGGAGCTCAAGTAGGCTCTACAGTGACAGTATATGCAGGAAAAAAAATGGGCAGACTGGATGGTTAAAGCGGTCATTATCTGCTATGAAATTCTATGTTTCTGTGTTTCTAATATATGCCTCTCATGGGCACAGTAAGACAATTGCTGGCACCAATGCCCACAGGGTAGAGCTCTCCCTGCCTGGGAGAGTGTAACTGTGTCCCTATAGATTAGATGGAGGTAGTCTAATGTATCACTGTGGATACAGTGCAGGTGTACCAATCATAGAAGTTTACGCCTATTTCTAACTATGAACAAGATCCCTGCTTACTGCGGTTCTAAGGTCATGGAAAAATCCACAGAATTCACAGCTGACCGTGGTCTGCGGAACATACGACGAACTAAAGAAGTTGCAACCCATGTTTAAACTCATGCATGCACGAGTTCTTCATTTTCTAAGCACTGTTTTTTTTTTCATATTAAAGGAAAGTTGTCAGTATCCTGACTATAATAAACTAAATGTAAATCCAAAAGGAGCATTGTAACACTGTGAAAAAGTGTTTTGAAAACTAAAGTTGTGACTCTGGGCATGTGCAGCTAATGCACATGCCTGGATTCACAGCTTTAGATTACAATGCTCATTTTGGCTTAAAGGGAAACTCCTGTTTTCCCTACAACAGTGTCTTCTTGCTTTATTTACCACTTTCCATTAATATTTAAAAAAAACATAGTGCTGAGCCCCCCAATGTTGTGCTCTCCTTCCCATATAGGGCACTCCTCCAGTATGTGCTGACATCAGGGTGCCCACCTCCAGTGCCACCATACATTTGTGACACTAGGGTGTCCAATCTCCAGTGTCATCAGTGGACCTCTATCTGTTGTAATGAAGGAAACAGTCCCTCATAGTTTTGCGGTCCCTCCATGGTCTTTTTTTTCTTTGTTTATATATGAAAATCAGAAAACCAACCATAAATGTCTTTTGCAGCATGCCCTGAGCCCCCCTGCCACCACACTGATCTCCCACCCCTCACCCCCTGTACTGTACACTCCCTTAAAACCTGTCCACTGCGTAGATCCACTTCACGATGAAAACACGTCCCCCTCCTGGAACCATGACTGTGAATTGAGGAAATAAGGTAAGTACAGTCAATGTTTTTCTTAAAAGTTTTGAACTTTTACTCATTACTTGGCCATTTTTTAATATATTTTTCATCAAACTTTTTAACATTGCCTGCTTTGGTACCAGGTCAATATAGCACTGCCAAAACAGTGCATGAATAACCGAGCAGTCCAAAGCACAGAATGCAGTACAGTGACAGGGGTATAATAGGGGTAGGAAACTACTGCTACCCCTGTCACACACTAGGAATTGGAGAAAGGATTCAAGATGCCAGAAGTGCTATGCCTGGCCAAGCTGCTGCTGTGGTGGAGTGGCTAAGGCAAAAGCACCTGGCGCAGTGGAGACCCATGGATCGAGGTTTGATTCTCTGTCTCCTGAGTTGTTTTTTTTTTTAAGTAAGTTCCCCATTCCCGGTTTTTTCCTTTTTCCCCTTGGTGAACACCCCCTCGGAGTTGGTTATTTTAGTTTGGAGGGCGTGGGGGGGGAACCCCTCCATGCAAACAGTGATTTTGGCATTGTTGCCAATGGTGTGCAGTGTGGTGTTCCAGTCAGCGTTTTCATCTGACCTTATTTTGTCGCTCACTGTTTCGCATGTGGCATTGTTGTTTTGAGTGGTTTTGGCCATGACATAATGACCCAGTGCTGCCTGTTTTGGATCTCATCTCATGAACAAGGGTGGTGACATTTTTCAAATCCGCCCTGAAAGGCAATTTCATGTTCACTGTGCAAAATCACCTTTTAGGCGGGATTTGAAAATTTTCACCTACTGGGTTCATGAGGTGGGGTCGGTAAGAAGACTATGATGAAAATCTGGTGGAAAAATCAGGTAAAATGACCAAGTTATGAATGAATTTTGAAATTTATCAATGTTCACTCATAACTGTTGTAATTTTCAACATTTTGACCTTGACTTTTCAATATAGACAAATTTCCACACTGCCTCATGAACATGACAGATGTCATTTTTCAAATCCTGCACAAAATAATGCTTTTGCTCTTGCAGTGAAAATCACATTTCAGATAGTATTTTATAAATGACACTTAGCATGTTCAAAAGGGGGGTCATAAAAAGTCTGTGTTGAAAATTTGAGGTCAAAATGTAAAAAAAGAAAAATAAATGATGAAGAAATGTGTACATGGCCAGCCATTGGCCCAGCAGGTAGCATGTTGTATTTCCATGCCAGTGACTCGAGTTCAGGGATGAGCTCAGGGAACCAGCTGGGCAGCACGAGAATGGGGCCTGTGCTGTTGCACATCACAACTCCAGCCTGTGAAGGTATTGCACAGTATTTGGCTGCATAAGCTTGAAATATCTCCACTATTCTGGAGCTGGCCTGCCGGTGCGGCAGCAGTGCTACTAATCGTGACGCTGATGACACAGGTTTGGGAACGAGCTTGGATCATCACTTTAGTTATGTGCCACAGAATGTTTCCCACTGCCACAGAAGAAGCCTAATGGTGCCACAGAAGTTTTGACTCCCTGACCCAGAACTTAGGTGTACTGTGCTGCAGAGAACAGACGGCCTTGACTATAGGTACAGTCAGAGTATACTAACTATGGGAAGTTACAGTACCAGTTGTGAGAAGTCTCTGGAAAAACACTTGAAGGAATCTGTGGAACAACAAATGTGATTGGTAAGGGAAATACCCTTCATTTGCAGTGTGATATAGAAACATAGAAACATAGACTTTGACGACAGATGAGGACCGCTTGGCACACCTAGTCTGCCCATTACATTACCTATTGGATGAGCTGCAGATCCTAGTTAACCAACAGCCTATTTCTTCCTACCCCCCACCAGAATTGCCTTATGTCTGTCCCATGCATTCTTGAATTCCCCCAATGTTTTTGACCCCACAACCTTCTCAGGAAGGCCGTTTCATGCATCCACCACCCTCTCTGTGAAAAAAATCCTTCCTCACATTGCCACTGAGCTGCCCCCTCCATCTTCAAATTGTGTCCCTTTGTTCTTACTCATCTCTTTTTCTGAAAGATGCTACCCTCTTGGACTTTGTTGATTCCCTTGAGGTACTTGAACATTTCTATCATGTCCCCCCTTTCCTCAATGGTATACATATTAAGCTCCTTTAGTCTCTCTTTGTTTGGCTTCTGTTGCAGACCTTGCACCATTTTAGTTGTGCTCCTTAGGACTGCCTCCATCCTGCCTATGTCCTTGCAGAGATGGGGTCTCCAGAACTGTACGCAGTACTCCAGATGGTATCTCACCAACTGTCTGTATAGAGGGATAACAACTTCCTGTTTTCTACTGGTGATGCCTCTCCCTATAAACCCCAGTATCCCCCAGCCATCTTTACTGCCTTGTCACATTGCTTGCTTACCTTTAGGTCATCTGATATGACTACCCTCAGGTCTCTTTCTATATTTGTTGTTCTTAATACCTCCCCCGCCATTGTGTACTCTTCCCCTAGGTTTTTGTTTCCCAGGTGCATTACTTTGCCCTTCTTTGCATTGAATCTAAGCTGCCATACTTTTGACCATTCCTCCAACCTTTCCAAGTCCCTTCTCATCCTTTTCACCCCCCATGTATCAACCCTGTTGCACATCTTTGTGTTATCTGTAAAGAGGCATACTTTTCCTTCCAGTCCCTCTACAATGTCACTTATAATTTTATTTATTTATTTATTTATTCTAGGATTACAAGTACCTTTGAGCCAAGGCTCTTTTACAAAGGTTCGACGTCAAATTGGAGAACAATAGAAACATAACAAAGTTTGAAATTATCAATTCAGGCAGATTGAATACATACAAAAAGACATTAAAAAGGACCGGACCCAGTACTGAACCCTGCAGTACCCCGCTAGTAACCACCCTTTCTTCTGAGTGGACTCCGTTTATTATTACCCTCTGTGTCCTACCACCCTGGGACCTACTCCAAGGCTGGCTAATTTGTTTATTAATCTTTTGTGTGGGACTGTGTCAAATGCCTTGCTAAGGTCTAGGTAGGCCATGTTTACAGCACCTCCCTGGTCTACTACTTTGGTCTCCCAGTCAAAGAAATCTATTAGATTCATCTGATATGACCTTCCCCGCTGTGAATCCATCTTGCTTGGGTACTGTGCCCTGCTGGCTTCTAGGTACTCTACAATTCTTTCTTTAAGAAGTGATTCCATCATTTCCTTACCACTGAGGTCAAGCTAACAGGTCTGTAGTTTCCTGCCTCTGCTTTGCTCCCACTTTTGTGAAGGGGAATCACATCCACCCAAGCCCCAAATCCTTCAAATCCCCTGCTGCCACACGTCCCAAGGCCAAAGGTCGTTTGCATGCAGGGCTCCGAGTTGGCTGAATGAGCTCTCTAGTGACACCTCGTCCACAGCAATGCTTGAAGCATTCAAAAAAAAGCTCCACCACTCCATAACTGGCACCTCCACCTGTGCTTGCACCCCATAACATCTACATTCCCTACGCTGCTTCTGACCTTATAGGTGTCTCTTTCTGCCCTTTCTTATTGCACTTACCTGTCCAATGCAACTTCTAATGCACTTGCCCTGTGTCTGTTCTGACAAGGCCCCTCGGCTGTCTCACCCTGACCCTCTACACCTATGCCTTCCCCTATCCTTAGCCCTCTCCCCCCTTCTTGCCCTCTTCCTCCTATTGTTTCTTGAGTTACTCATCACTCAGTCTGATTTTGTCCAGCAAAGTTACTGTCTAAAACCATGTACCTGTAACTGTTTTATGTTTTAGTGTCTGTTACCCTGTAATCAGCATGACGTGGAACCTTTGTAAAAGAGCTTTGGCTCAAAGGCACTTTTTAATCCTAGACACAAATACATAAATAAATAAATAAACCCTCCTCCAGTCCTTAGGTACCACACCATCCTCCCATGATTTGTTAAAAAGGGTAGTCAGTGGTGTCACTAGTTCTCCCCTTTGTTCTTTTACAGTTCTGGGATGAATCCCACCAGGCTTCATTGCGTTGTCCACCTTCAGTTTTAGGAGTTATTTCTGAACCCTTTCTTCTGTGAAAGGACTGGTATCAACCCCCCATCCAGAGTGCTTCTATTGATTGGATTGGGTACCTCCCCTTCGTCTTATTTTGTGAATACTGAACAAAAGTATTCATTCAGAATCCCTCCTTTTTCACTGTCTCTCTCTGCCCACCTGCTCTCCCCTTTATTATGCCTCACTATCCCTCCCTTTATCTTTCTTCATTCCCTAATGTACCTATAAAAGGTTTTATCCCCCTTCTTAACTGAGTTGGCTATCTTTTTCTCGGTTTGGGCCTTTGCTATTCTGACTGCCTTCCCCGCTTCCTTCTGCTTTAACTGGTACAGTTCTCTGTCCTACTCCTTCTGTGTTTCCTTATACTTCCTGAATGCTATCTTTTTCTCCCTAATCTTTCTTGCCACCTCTTTTGGGAACCATAGTGTTTTTTTTCTGTCATTTTGATTTATTTGCTTCACACAAAGGCTTGTTGCCTCTGTGATAGCAGTTTTGATGTTTCCCCATTGTTCCTCCACCCCTCCTTCTTGCCTGTTTGCTAGTGCTTTTCTGAGGTGTCCTCCCATTTTGACAAAGTCAGCCCTCCTAAAGTCTAGTGCCCTTACTTTTGTATGGCTTGACTCTGTGGCTGTGTTTATTGTGAACCACACTGTTTGGTGGTCACTTGTTCCCAGATGGCTACCCACTTCTAGATCTGAGATCCTCTCTCCATCCCCATTTGAGAGTACCAGGTCTAAGATTGCTTCCTCCCAAGTGGGTTCCAACACTAGCTGTCTGAGGCATGCCCCTGTAGGGCATCGAGAGAAAGACCCTGGTCTTGGATGTGGCTGCAGCAAAGGTGCTCTAGCTAACATCTGGCAAATTCAGGTCCCCATCAACAATATCTCCCCTTTTTTGCCATCCTAAGGATTCCTTCTATCATTTCCTTGTCCATTTCCTCCCCCTGAGATGGGGGTTTGTATACAACCCCTGTGCAGATTGTGGTGCCATTTCTGGTCTCCAGGGTGACCCACAGTGCATCCTCTCCTCCCTATTTACCCTTTAGTTTAGTTGCTTTGATCCTTTCACTTATGTAGAGAGCTACTCCTTGTCTACCCTTCCTGTCCCTCCTGTAGACTGTGTACCCTGGTATGTTAACATCCCAGTCATGGTTCTCTGTGTACCATGTTTCTATGACTGCCACGATATCCAGGCATCCCTCTTCCATCAAGGCCACCAGTTCAGGGAGCTTGTTACCTAGACTATGGGCATTGGTAGTCATCACCTCCATTTTTTGACGGCCTTACTCCTTTTTTGCCTCATCCCTGTCCTTACTGCCTTTGCCTTTTTCTCCATTTACCCCTGACCTTCTCCCTATCAACTTCTCTATTTTGGTGTTTACCTCACTAACTACCCTGATTTGTTTTTTTATGGAGGGGCTAGGGTTTCTCCTGCTCCTTTTCAATACCTCCCCCCTCCTTGGCTAGTTTAAATGCTTGCCAATGAAGCATTTAAACCTATCACCTAGGATCCTGGTTCCTCTCTTGGACAGATGCAGACCATAGTGCCAGTATAGGCCTGCATCCCTCCAGGTGGACCCTCAGTCCCCAATGAAGCCAAAACTCTGAGCTCTGCACCAGTTTTTCAATTACTGATTGAATCCCATGGTATGGAGCACCCTAGCCTCACCCATACCATAAACAGGCAGTACCTCCGAGAAGGTTACTGTAAATGCTACTTGTTTAAGACCCCTCCCCAACTCCACAAACTCCTCCTGCACTGCTCTGATCCCTTTCCCAGCCAGATCATTTGTCCCTAGGTGTACAATGACATCCAGCTGCTTCCACGATCCTGAGGATTTGCTCCCTGTCCCTCCAAACCATGGTGCTAGGCAGGCACCTTAGCTCCCTCTCCCCCCCACCCAGTTCTACCCATCTAACACTAGAGTCCCCCATCAGGAGTTGTTTCCTTCCCCTGCGGGGTCCCATGCCACCCTCCTGTGGGTCTCTTCTGTGGAAGTTCCCAGCATCCTCCTTGGTCTCCACTGTGGGTGCCTCCATAGAGGAACCACACTCTGCCAGAATGGTGTATGAATTGTGGAGAGTTACAGCTGAAGGGATGCACCTCTGTTCTGCCACCCTCCCCTGCCCTGAGCAAACTGTGGTCCAACCGCTCATCTTTCTTGGCAACCTCTGAGACAGCAGCAGCATCCCTGGTGGTCCCTGGGTGGGAGAGGAGGTCCCTCGAATCCTGGCCAACTCAGCCTGGAGATGAGCAACCTCCTCCCTCAGCCCAGAGAGATGACTGCAGATGGGACAACACTGCATCCTCCAGAACATCTCCCTGAAAGCAGCCAATCCACAGCTACTGCACTGCACCACTCCCATCATGTCTTATTTATGGCCCCATAACTGTTGTTTTGTGTGCTTACTCTTTCCACTCTCTGTTTATTTATTTATTTTTTATTTTATTTGTTTTTTTTCTCCATACTTTCCTACTGCCTCTGTGCTCTTACAGCTCCTGCTCTTCCTGTTCTGGGACAGGAAATTCCTATATTCCTCAGTAGTCTCCTTCTTACTTGCTCAGAGTCAGACCTCCAGCAACTAGGGGGGATGGAGAGATAATTTTTTCCTTTTATGATGGTGAGTCTTTTGTGCCTCTGTGATCACTCCCTTCCTGCTCCCAAACAGGAAGTTCCTGTTGTCAGTCAAATCCTGTGCCCATAAAAGTGAAACTGGCTAAGGGTGAGGGGTGGAGGGGAGCGGGTGAGGGCTATATAGTCCCAGTATAGTAGTAATGTTCTAACAGCACCTCCTTCCTCTTGCTCTTCTCTGCCAAAAGCTATCTAGGGCAGTTTTAAATCTAAACACCTGGCTTCCTGCTGCCTAAGCCACTCCCCATAATTCACAGTTCCCTTCTTCACCTAGTTATCTGCACAGATAACAGTTCCCTTCACCCAACTCAGACAAACACACTAACTCTTGTTTTTTTTTGGTTTTACCCCAAATTGAAGGTCCCAGTAGTAGAGTTCTAGTTCTTAAGTCCCAGTAGAGTAGTAAAGTTCTAACAGCACCTCCTTCCTCTTGCTGTTCTGTCATAGAAGAGCATAATAAATACATCCTGCATGATCCCAGCTCCCAGTTTAGATCTCTGTTTGTGTGTGGTATCATGTTAATGGGGCCCCAGTGTATGGTTAAGGTGCCCCCTGGTCCTATTGGCCCAGACCGGTTGTGGCTAAGGTAATGGTGAGAGGTATTGGTTCTGTAGGGGAAGATGGGTGCTTTTCTGGTGAGAGATGCCACCATATACCTCTAGACAGAGGCATGTGCGAGGCTCTTACACTGTTAGTTTTGCCACGCCGCAGCATGCTGTGATCTGCCAGAAGCTGACACCTAGCAGAAATGTCCATTCTGCATGTCAGTACTGTATCCATCCTTTTTGTATAATTGAGGGCATGTGAAATGTAGCGGATTAAACTTTGTTTCATGTAAATAATCTTGGTAATAAAGAATGAGGGAGAAAAAAACACAGAAATTAGTACTTGAAATATATGCTAAGCTGTATTATTTTTCCTGAGCTACTGCTGAGATGTGGGTGACACTTTAAAAGTTACTGGTTGGAAGCACCCTGCCCCTTCAAGGTTTCTCGTAGCAGATTTTGCCTAATATCTCTTCTTCAAAAGTGTGTTTTCGTGTACAACATAAAATGTAAACCATTGTTCTTTCTGTCTGCTGAGAGGAGGCATAAACCCAAAGTTCTGGAGTGCAAATAGATGCAGCAAAAACCAAAAAGAAAGAAATCAAAAACAACGGCATACCTCCCAACTCTCTGGCTCTCAAATCAGAGACAATGCTTTAAATAAGCAGAGACAACTAGCCAAAATAAGGTACATCTTAAAATATACTAATATCAGCACAGGAAGCTGTTATAGTAAGTGACTGAGTGTAAACACGCATTTGACAATGTCAAATGTCTGTGTATATGGTGTGTGTGGCAGACATGCGTAGTGAGATGAGTAATTTGTGATGTATCCTAACTTCCTACTAAGTGTAGGTCTGTACCTGTGTTATAATTTAAAACTATCAGGCTAATCTTGTCCAGACACTGTGCATGGGTCACTCAAGCCTCAACATGCAAGCCAGCCCCTTGTGAGGGAAGGCTTCCCGGTCTGTCACAGGTGCCATGTGCGTGCTAAAACACTGCTCTGTCCCTTCCCAGGTTAGGACCAGTGCCGTATGCTGCAGCATCTTTCCCCATCTTCGACCCATTCAGCCAGCTCACTGAGCTTGCACCCAAACTCAGGTCACTGGCACGGGAAGGCATTGTGGTCCCCACTGGGCTAACAGCCATCCCTAGAAACAACATTACTTTATCATAATTTTGTAACAGTTTTGATGACAACATTTCAACAAAATCTTTTTATGACCCCTGTTCTAAGCATGACTGGTGTCATTTATAAAATACTGGATGAAACGTCATGTCATGCCACAAGTGCAAAATCACATATTGGCCAGGATTTGAAAAATGACAGCTATCGGGTTCATGAGGTGGTGTGAAAATTACCTAACTTATGAGTGCACATTGAAAAATGTCACCGTACCTTCATAACTTTGTTGTTTTATAATATTTTGACCCACATTTTCAACATAGCTTTCTTACGACCCCACCTCGTGAACCTGGTAAGTGAAAATGTTCAAAAGTCTACCGATATGTCATTTTGCACCATAGGAGCAAAAACACATTTTGCTCACAATTTGAAAAATGACAGTTATCATGTTCTTATTGTGATGTGAAAAAATGGCTATTTTGAATATTTTGGGTGAAAATATTGAACATTGCCAAACTTATGAGTGAGCACTAAAAATATTCAACATACGTTGATAACTTTGTTGTTTTTTATTTTTACCCCACATTTTCATCATAGTCTTATCATGACCCCACCTCATGAATCTGGTAGGTGAATGTTCAAATCCCACCTGAAAGATGATTTTGCCTTGTGACTGCGAAATCATCTTTCTGCCCGGAGTTAAAGAATTTCACTTACTTGATCATGAGGTGGGGCCCCAGAAAGGCCATGTTGAATATTTGGGGAAAAATATTTAAAAATGATCATGTTATGAGTACAAGTTCAAAACGCATTGAATTACATTGACTGCATACCTGATTTCCTCAGTTGCCAGTCTGGTGTTGAAGTGTGACACCTGGTAGGTAAGTAAGGGGTTGGGGGTGTTGAGTGGGGCAGTTGGGTGGGGGAAGGTTATGGCAGTGGCAACAGACATTGATGGACCAATTTCTTTTTTGCAAGGATTTAAAAAAAAAAAAAAAGAGTTCAAGGGACAGTTTTTTTTATTTTAGATACCGGCACTGGGGATTGCGCAACCCAGTGTTGGTGTCATGTTTGGTGGCACCAGGGGTGGGCTCCCTGATGTCACACAGTGGAAATGGGCTGGGCTGGGGCTGTAGTAGCCAGCACTGGGGATTGGGCACCCTGGTGCTGGAACAGTAGCATTTTCCCACTACAACATAACAGCACCACACACACACACTAGCTGCTGTGCTGCTAGCTCTGGCTAGAAGGATGCAGTCTGCAGAGTCATGTGCATTATTGCTTTTTCAGTGACAACAGCCGTGAAACAGCTTTGTGAGTGGCTGTAACAATTTCCTTTGGTATGAAATCCAGTTTTGAACCACTTCAGAGTGCTGCGGAAAGGTGATGGGAAGACACCAGTTTTGTTGCTTTCTATGCAGAGGTCACAGGTGTGTCTCATTAACGAAATGGCTCATGTTAAGTTTGGTGTGACGCACTCGAGGCAAGCAGAACAGAGTTGTTGCCAGGCCAGTGGCAGGATATACAGCCTGTGGTCTTCACAGTGAATGTCAGGAGGAGGGCATGATGAAGAACAGCTGACTCCAAAGTGAGTAAGCAAAAAAACACAATGGCTGACTGCACATGCCACAGGAGGCGGAGCAGGAGGAGCAAGAGCTATGCGAAGAAGAAGGATCAAAGAAGAGTCAGCATTGCAGTGGGATGTAAGGGGTTTAATTTCAAGTCTTTCAGTTTCCATTTTGAGAGAGTGCACCCCATGCTGATCAACTGGTTGCTGGGTGGCAGTATGTAGATGAAACAAGCCAGCTGGCTCATTTCAAATACATACATTTTCCACCCAGCAAACAGTGAGTGATGTCATGACCAGAGTGCTTGGTCATTGGTTCTTTCACTGGTGATACTCTTTGTAACAAAATGTTTGCTGCACATGCAAACATGAAAAGAGTCTGAGGGAGAAAACACTAATGTTTGACTTTATTGTGTGCCTTAAATCCAAATATTTAAGAATTAGAAATGTCCAAGTTAGAAAGGACAGAAGATTTTTTTGAGATGAAACTAGCAATAGCTGAGAAGTGTGAGCACTGGTTAAACAAGCATTGGCTAATGTTGAATGTTAACTGGCTTGTTTTTGCTGTTTAGTTGTTGGGCATAGATAGCACAGAGGCTAAAATTAACAAATTAATAACGAATGATAATAGTGACATTGTCATGATTTAGAAATTATGAGGTTCAGATTTAACATTGTTTTCATAGACTAGCCCACCTCTCACCACTGCATCCAACACTAACCCTCTTCCTCCTTGGCCTAAGATGCTAGCCCCCTTCCTCCATGGTCCCCAACATTAACCCACCTCCCTCCATAGCACTCAACACTAGTCCCCTTCATCCCCTGACACTAATCTCCTTCCTCCACTACCCCTACACTAGCCCCCTTTCTCCACAGCCCCTGACAGCCCCTTCCCTTCATTGCCCCTGACCTTACCCCCTTCCTGCAGAGTACCAGACACTATCCCCTTCCTCCACAGCCCCCCTTGACACTAGCCACCCCAGCCCCAGACACTAGCTTCCTCCTTACATGGCTCCCAGATAGTACCCACCCTCCATAGTGCCCAACACTACTACTGCACAGTTTTTAGTAGCTTTTCTCCTGATCTCCTACATACTGTACATCACGATGACTATTTGATTGTCCACTTACTACTCTTAGCAGCAGCAGCAGAAGCAGCACTGGCAGTAGCACACAGGCACAATTAACAAAGCAATTAATGAATGAGAGAGCAGGGATGGAGCAGACTTGAGTAATTATTAAATAGTTATTAGTTACCACTTACTTTAACTGCAGTGGCAGGCAAGGTTAGTGACATCTGATGGTTAACGAGAGGTGGGCAGCAGCTGGTGCTGTCTGGACTCTGGAGAGACTGAGAGGAAAGGAGGCAGGGAGCAAAACCTGAAGCAGGCAGGCAGGCAGTGGATGGTGTGGGCCGTAAGTGAGGGTACTGTGGCACAGCAGCCAGCAAGCAATATAATGTATACACGCAGAGGAAAATAAATAAAATGTAACATCAGTTGTCAATCTGGTTGGGCCCGCAACACAATTTACGATACACAGACAGGAGCAGCATGCATTTAGAGGAGGCATAACACCAGGATGTCTCAGATCACTCTAACTTCCTGCAATCAACTTGTGTGTAGGGAGCAGGCAGACAGTAAGAAACAGTTGCCACCCATGCCCTAGGACTGGCAGTGGAGACAGATGCTGCTCTATATGGTGTCTCCATGATACCCAACATCCCCCAGTCAAAGATGATGTTGGGTCCACCAAACCCTAATAAGACCCCCACAGCAGCAGTTACAGCCCTGTGTGAGTGTGTCTGTTATCTCTTACCCTCACCCCATGCACTTTGTGTGGAAACTTTTGTGTTATGTTATGAGTTGCTGACAGAACAAAGTCTGAGTCTGTTCACAACAATAAACCCTCAACCAAAAACACTATGTGTGCACTTCCGGTTTTTAGCTCCTACTAGCCTCTCCATCCTGTACCGACTGTCAACAACATTTAGTCTGTACTCCAAAGTGCCAGTCTTTCTTCCTGGCCATAACAACCATGGCAGAAAGTTATACACAAGATAGTACCTGCAATGCTTTAAAAAGAATACAGTCTCCCAGCAGTCCTGTCTGACACATACTCTGCTCCCCACCCACATCATGCCCTATTTAAGGTCACCTCATGAATTACCAATTGATAGAGTTAAAGTTTATTTTTTTCAGGGATAAGGAGGGGGGGTCAGTTTTTGCAGGGAGGTGTTTGAACACCGATAACTGAACATAAACATGCTGGTGGTTTTAGGCCTGTTTTGTGCCCTTGAAACATTCTGTAAGTATACAGGGTTCGGTCTTCTTTTTTTTATTGCACTGCTCCAGCCAGGAAAGGGGTACCAACTTGTACTGGCTCCCCCCACCAAGGTTTACACTGGCTACAAGCTATAATGGAGATTACTGGGGGATCTTGCTCCCTCATCCCCTGACTCCTGCTGCCTATTCCTAACCTTCTCCATCTCCACCCCTGACCTTTCCTCCTTACCTTCCTTTCTTGGTCCCTCCTACTAGTTCCCATATTTTACTTACCTTCTCTAAGCCTCTCAGTCAGATTATCCATCCTACCTCTATTCCACATCTCCCATGCTATTCTCCCCTTACTTTAACAGGGCATAATGTCATAGCTCCTGGACTTTGCCCATTTTTCTTTTTATTTCCTGTTTCTTGCATTTATATTTATTGATCTCTGTATTGTTACCTGTAATATTTACATACGTATGCTGATATTACTTTATTTTGTTTACCAAGTTTCCCCTCTCCCTTCCCCCCCAGGTCACACCTGGAAATGAGCCTTGGTTCAGTGTGCCCCTCTAGGTTACCAAACTTTAAATCAATCAATTAATAAAAAGGACTCATTTTCCTGGTCCTTTTCCAATTATTCTCTGATTTTCAGTGGCACCCTCTCTCTCAAATTCCCTCTTAATTTCTCCAAGGTGTCCAATGCCCCCGCCTTCCCCATAAGTTTTTCCTGGTGTCCAGTGGCATTCCCACCCTCTCTCCATTCCTCAAAATTCTGTCTGGTATGCAATGGCAACCTCACCCTCTCCCCAGCCCCATACACTCTCTCTGGTGTCCTCTGGCATCCATACCCTACAGCACCCCAACCCCATGACCATAGTCCCCGATGGCAGTTGGCACAAACCCTCTGCTCACCTACTTGGCCAACAGCTGTCTTACTGCTATATAGCCCCCCTCCAAAAAAAGGCAGTAATTAATACCCTTCCCTCACCAATCTTGCCACCCATATCCACTTAGTCAAAAACTCAAGCACAAGGTGACAAGTATAAAAAATTCTTGAAGCAAATTACCACTGATCCCATCTTAACAGTCTCACCACCAAGCCTAAATGCTGGCATTGTCTCCCAGTAGTGCTCTGCGATGTCACTTAAGGGAGATAACTGCCGGTAGTCAGGCCTGGTGGTGAGACTGTTGAGACAGGATCAATGGTGTATTTACTGTATTTACTGAATGGTATAGGACAAAAGTAGGCACAAGGCCCATCGAGATTGTTACCCCACTATAGTGGATATTACAAGAATTTTAGAAGCAATAAGCCATGTATCAAGTTTAAATTTAAATGAATCAAAACTGGCTGAGCCTGTAATATCCTGTGGTAAGCAATTCCATTGTTTTGCTACTCTTATAGCAAAGATATTGTCATACTTATTTGTATTTGCCCAATCAACATTTAGTTGTTTTGTATGCAATCTTCCCACTATTAGTTTATTAGAAAATGATAAACCACATGACTCAAGTAACGATGGTACAGATGTCAGTTTATACATAAGCAATAGATCACGCTTTTGCCTTTTTAAGTGCAAGGGATAAAGTCCTGTTTCTTTAAGTCTGGTGTCATAACATTTAGTTTTTAATCTCGGAATTAGTTTGGTGAGCCTTCTTTGGACCTGCTCTAACCGATTGATATCAGCCATCAGGTATGGACTCCAAAATGGAGATCCATAATCCAAATGAGGTCTGATATAGGATCTGTATAGAGGAACTAAGCACTGTTCAAATTTATTAATAAAGGTTTTATTAATCTGTCCTAAGATAACATTTGCTGTTCTAGACACCTTATTACAGTGATCACTTGACGTTAATTTGTTATTAATTATAATACCGAGGTCTCTTTCATTGGTAGATGATTTAAGTAGAATATTGTCCAGATGATATACATGCAGTGGGATATTCCTGCTGAAATGCAGAACTTGCACTTATCAATACTGAAGACCATTTGATTATTTTTTGTCCACTGCTCAATATAGAGTAAATCATGTTCAAGCAATTTGATGTTTGACTCAGTATCTACTCTACCTCCCAGTTTTGTGTCGTCAGCAAATTTAGAAAGAAAATTGCTAGAATCAATACTCATGTCATGAATAAAAAGATTAAAGAGAGTAGACCCCAACACAGAGCCCTGGGGAACTCCACTAGTAACCTTGCCAGAACTTGAATATGCGCCATTTACTCTAACCATTTGTGTATGGTCAGAGAGCCGTTTTATAATCCAATTAACCAGGTAAGGTAAAAACCCCAAACTACAGAGTTTATTAATTAACAAGGCATGTAATACATTGTCAAAAGCTTTACTGAAATCAAACAATAGTACCTCAGTTGGAATATTGTTATCCATAAACTTACTTATGTTATGATAAAAGGAAATGAGGTTTGTAGTACAAGAGTACATTGTCAACTATACCAGGCTCTTGCATGGTTTTCTCCAGCCTTGATTTAATTAGGCATTCCATCATTTTACCTATAACAGAAGTAAGGCTAATTGGACGATTGTTCTGAACATTAGATTTAATCCCCTTTTTGTGTATTGGTGTCACTATGGCTCGGTGCCAAATATCTGGCATTTCATTCTCTAATAATGATTTGTTAAACAACAATTGAAGAGGTATTGCAATAATTTCGAGTTTCCAATAAGAATCTTGTATTGATACTATCAGGGCCTGAACTGGTTGATCATTTCAGACTTCCTAATAAATTCCTAATTTCAATAAGATCAAATAATGGTATAAAAGGCTCATTAATTGTATTTATTAATAAATGTATATCAGTCTTATTGAAAACAGAACAGAAATAACTATTGAAATGTTTAGCTAATTCTACATCAGATTATATAATAGTACTGTTGTCAAGGAGTGAGTCAATTTGTTTGGTGTTCCCTTTTTTATTAGTAATATAAAAGTACAAGGATTTGTGATTATTTTTTGAGTGTGCTAAATTAAATTCAAATTTAAGTTTAGCTATTTTGATAGATTTCTTTAAAGTAGAAACAGCAATTTGATATTTAAGCCTTGTTGTTGGACTTTTTTTTTCTTATACTTCCTGAAAAGCCGTTCCTTAGATTTAATTTGTTTATAAATAGTTTTATTAAACCAAACAGGAACTTAACCCTTGTTGTTATATTTCGATTTTACTGGGACATAAATACTTTCTAGGTGACGTATTATTTGTACTAAGTCTTTGTAAGCAGTATCGATTGTTTTGCCCCTAAATAGTTCAACCCAATTTATTTTCTTTAGTTCAATATTGATTTGCTCAAAATTTCCTTTATTATAATCCTTGTACTCTATATCATTAATTTTCTTTGGAGTTTGTACAACAATGCTCATAAATAAGGTAGCATGATCATTATTCCCAATGGGGGCCATGATGTCTACATCAGAAATTTTCAAACTCACATTGGCTATAACCAAATCCAGAGTATTACTTCCTCTGGTTGGATGGCAAACTAACTGATCTAGTCCCAAATCCATTAATGACAGTAGAAACTGTTTCTCTTGGTTATTAATACCAGAAAAAAGATTCCAGTCAATACCAGGCATATCGAAATCACCTAGAATGAGGGTATCACCTTTATGAGCTATATCTGTAATAATTCTCGTCAGATCGGTGGTATACTGAATGTCTGCTGAGGGTGGTCTATAACAAACCCCAATTGAGAGTTTAGGGTGACCCTTAAGTTGAATGGAAACCCAAAGTGATTCAGTGTGTGTTTGAACTGGAATCTCGTAAGAGCGAATGTCTTCTCTAATGTACAGATACACCCCCCCACCGATTTTATTTACTCTATCTTTAAAATATAGTTTGAAATTAGGAATGTGTCTAGACCATACTGACAAAGAATCCCACCATGTCTCACTTACTGCAATGATACTTATATCAAGTAAAATACATTTGGCCTTCAGTTCTGACATTTTGAGACAATTCAGGGATCTTGCATTAAATGACAACACATTATAGGTTTTTCTATGGTGAGTTTTGTTTTCCCCATTTAGAGATTTAGGAATTTTCCTAATCTAACCCATACCATATAGTTTAAAGGACTATTAATTGCTGCCTTTATAGCTCTGCCCAACAGGGCACTCCCTCTTCTGCTCAGATGTAGGCCATCCCAGCAGAAGAGTGAATCCCTATCACAAAAGTTTTCCCAATGTGGAATGCAAAGAATATTTTGCTGAATGCACCACTTTCTCAGTCATTCATTTGTTTCTTTGATTAAATGCGTCATATTGTGTGTGGCCCTGGGAATTGGTAGTATCTCGGAAAAGCATACAGGGCAGCCTTTCTTGATTAATAAATGATGTAGTCCCACATAGTCTTTCCTTATTTGTAAGGATTTAGTACATTTGAAATCAGTTGTTCCTGCATGTATAATGACCAATGGATTTGGGCCTGAATTAACAAGAATGTCATTAAACATTCCTGTAATATCAGAAATGTTAGCTCCCTAAAACTAGAACAAGTTCTTAATAATTTGTCAGGGTTACAAATAACCCTGTCAAGGTGCATAATAATGGAGTTGCCAAGCACAAATATTTGAAGAGGCTGAGTGGGGGGAGACGGGGGATATGGAGTGAATCTGAAGTTTACATTGAATTATCAGTTAGTGCTGGAGCTAAAGCTAAATTGGCTTCAATTAAGGAATTTCCAGGGATTACTGTGTTCTGAATGGTATTTGACTGGCAAAAGTTATCCGATTGAGGGAAATGGGACCCTAAATCAATAAGACCCATTGGTAAAGGCTCTGTGATATTAGTAAGATCTTCATGCTGAGCACTATGTACTGTGGTATCATCATTGTGAATAAGCTCTGTTATGGTGGATATGACAGAATATGAGTTATGGGTTGGTAGGCTAAATTAGTCAGCTCTGCACCCCTTTTTACAAGCCCTAGAACTGGTTACCAACATCCAGTCTTCATTTTCATCAGTATCATAAGATTCAGCCTCTCTAGCCTACTTTTTCAATGTGGATTTATTCACATTAATCTCCAAATTAGGCATGTGATTTGCATCAACATTAATAAGGTCTGAGGTAGAATAGGATACAGAATGGTTAAGGGGAGAATGGGATGCTGGGGATTGTACAATAATATCAGTAGAAAGACTTGGATTATTGAGTGCTTGAAAATGTATCAACAGGTCAGCTTGGCCTTTTTCCAGCTGATATAGTCTCTCAGAAAATAATGTTATTTCCTCATTTAGTTGTTTATTTATTAAATATTTTTCACAAATAAAATTAACATTTGAGTTTTGTGGTGATACAACCAACTGATACATGCAGCATGTCATGCATTTGATTCCCACTTCACCATCCAAAGTCATAATTGTTAATGATGCAGGCATGGTTTCATTACTGCCTAGCTGCACTCTTGCTGCATTACAATGTTCCATCCTGTATTTTATTATGTGCTCACTATATAGTACTGTATCAGTAGGTTTATTACCATGGTTGTAGTACTATACACAGTACCTGTTAGTACTTTCTGTAATTGAATGACCACAGCCTGTATGTAGAGGCTAACTGCTAAACGCCAAACATGCTAAACACACGCTGGACGCGCGTGTCTTTGTGCGCATCTTGGCACGCATTGCCATGTGCTCATATGTGCTCATCCTGCTTCAGCTCGCCTTGCTCACCACAAGGCTTGGTTTTAAATAGCAAGTGGTGACCCACTGAGCACTTTCGGGTTTGCAGTCAGCACCCTTGTAAAGTAAATTAGCCCAACTAGTGTAAAATATCTGTACCTCCTCTCCTTAGAGTCAAAGGACAGGAGAATGCAACTACTAATTTTAAAAAATAAATAAAAACAACACTTAGTCCCTCCCATTGAGTGTAGATCGTGTCAATTGGGACTATAACTACAACTCCTCTACCTGCTCAAATGAAATCGCAGGGCTCAGCAAATAATGTACAACTACCAAACAGTGCAGAAATAGTTTATAATTTGTAGATTACATATACATGTACATTCCCTGCTGTCAGCAAACACCACTGACTTGGGACATGTAACTTACAGAAGCGCTCGCCGCAGTGCTCGGTTTAAATAGCGAGTGGTGACCCGCTGAGCATTTCCGGGATTGCAATCAGCACCCTCGTAAAGTAAATTAGTCCAACTAGTGTAAAATATCTGTACCTCCTCTCCTGAGAGTCAGAGAACAGAATAATGCAACTACTAATTTTAAAAAATAAATAAAAACAACACTTAGTCCCTCCTGTTGAGTGTAGTTCGTGTCAATTGGGACTGAAACTACAACTCCTCTACCTGCTCAAATGAAATTGCAGGGTTCAGCAAATAATGTACAACAATCAAACAGTGCAGAAATAGTTTATAATTTGTAGATTACATATACATGTACACTCCATGCTGTCAGCAAACACTACTGACTTGGGACATGTAACTTACATGTAATTGGTTCATGACATTGTTTGTTTCTAATACTAGTCACCTTGAGGATGAGTTTTCTAACTAAGGGGACATGGGTGGTGAGGTTGGTGGACCTGAGATGGATGGGGTGGGGGTGGGTGGAGGGTTTCATTTCAATTAGCGCAAATGGGAAAGTCAGTAGGAAGTCACACTGGCTCCAGGCAGTTTGGATTGTGCCCTAGGCCAGTAAATTCATTTTAAAATTGACCCATGAGTATGGACTTTGGCTGCTATGGATTGACACTAAAGGGGAGCTATAGTTTTTGTGACCAATTTAACGTGCTTTTGGAAGTTTCAGCCCAGTAAAGGAGTTGAGGATCTGACAGGATATCTACCGGTGTGGAATCTGTTCCTGCATTCCTTTTTTTGATAGAATATTCTTATTTTTTTAAACAATGATTTTTTTATGTATTTATGACTTTGATAACTGAGTGAGTGCACTGATCCTAGTGACCGTTTTCAGGCACAAACCGGGCCATAACACATGGCGCAGGGTGACAGTGGAGTACAAGGTAACAGTAATACACATGAAACAGATTTGATACAAGCAACAATAGTGAGCACAATATACAGGTTTGATGCATAGGTCCATTTGAGAACAGTGAATACAAGGTTTCAGTATCGGACATGATCAAGTACAGCAGCGTGTAACTGACAGTTGCTGAGATATTTTACAATGGTATTAAAATACTGTATTCAGAAAACTAAACTATTATCCATTTATGAGAAATTCTTCTTTGTTGTAGACAACGTGTTAGCTGTACGCAGTAAACCAAACTAATTTACTTGAAACATTCAATGTTGTTCTCGCCATTCTATCTACATTTACCTATGCTCAAATTACCCAGTTACAGCATATCAGTTAACTTGTCTATATTACTGAGTAGGAAGATGAAAGAGCCTCATACCTGGGCCCTGATTTTTCTGCAGCACTTTGGGACAAAGTACTGTGGCAGGATTACCATTTGTCACAGAACTTCTACAATGTCGGTCTGTAATTTCAAGAAGTTCTGCTGCACCAGTGAACTGCCATGTCACAGCGTCAGCTTGTTATCCTGACACCATGTCCATGGCAATGGCTATGGCAAATGGCATGGGGGAACATACAGTAACACTAGTTCAAAAAATAAACTCACAAACTTTTAGAAATATATATTTTTTTAAAAGCTAAAAAAATGTATCACTTAAGGTCCTATTCTATTGCATAAATTAAATACACAGAGGGGACCTTGTGTGATAAGCGATTTAGTTATATTCATGCTGTTTATGACACTTGTGAGGTCCCCACAGTGTATCACTTATTACCAAACTCACTTCTAAATTTTGGTTAGGAGAACTTCCCGTCCTACCTCTCATGTTCACTCTCTTCCCCCTCCCCTCCCACTCCCTCAGATTCTGGCACTTGCACTTTGTTGGTCTCCTGTCGAAGCACTCTCATCGGTCAGTCAAGCTTCACCCACTGTTTCCTGCAAATCTGGAACTCCCTCACCCACCCAAATGTGACACTCCTCCTTCTCCCAGTCCCTTGCCTCTGCCTTACACAACTTTCTCTCATCTAACTGCTCCTGCTTTAACCCTCTTTAACCATCCTCCTATACCTCTGCTCCTCTCCATGATTCACATTCCCTATTAAACCTTCCTCACCCTCAGAGCCTGCTTCTTAGCATGCTCTCCTCTCCATTCACCGCTTACCCCCTCACTCCTACCCCTAACCTTCTTCCATTACCAACTTGCCCCTGCTTAGTTTTCACCTCTGGCAAGGTTCTCAGCATCCTGGATGGGGGCAAGCCTCCTCCTCCTCCCCCTTCCCCTCTTTCCTTTCTACCTAACTTGTCCTCACCTGAGTCTGCCCTCTGTCGGGATTCTTAGCACCCTGGCGATGTCTAATCTCAGGTAAGATTCTTCTCTCCCTCCTTTTTTCCTTTCCTCTTCTATCCCCCCTCTGCCCAACTTGCCCTCACCTAATTATATCCCCTGGCAGGGTTCTCTGCATCCTGGAGGGGCCTAGCACTGGGCAATGACTCTTCCTTCTCTTCCCCTCTATCCTTTCTACCCCACTAGTCCTCACCTGATTCTGCGCTCTGGCAGAGTTCTCAGAATCCTGGATTGGTCTAGTCTTAGGCAAGCTTCTTCTTTCCCTCCTCTTCCCTCCTCTCCCTTCATCCTTTCTTTTCTCTCTTCCCAACCTAGTTCTGCCCCTCTGGCTGGGTTCTCAGCATCCTGGAGGGGTACAGCACTGGGAAATTATTCTTTCTTCCCTCTCTCCCCTTTCCCCTTTCCCCTCCATCCTTTCTACCTAACTTGCCCTCGCCTGACTCTGCTCTCTGGCAGGGTTCTCAGCATCTAAAGAGGCCTAGTCTTAGGCAAATTTCTCCCACCCCTCCTCCTCCTTCCCTTTACCATCCCATCTACTATCTCTACCCAACTTGTCCTTGCCTACTCCTGCCCTTATTCTAAGTCTTCATCTCATTCTGCCACTAGCAGGGATCTCCACACTCTAAAGGGGCCACTCTAAAGGGGCCAGTTCCAGGTATTACTCATCCTTCCTATCCTATCCCTTAACCCCACCTCCCTCCTGAGCCTCCTCTCTACCCCCCTGTACTTAAACAAAGGAATTAGTTCACTTGAGCTAATAACGTGCACTTTTTGTTCTGTCTGAGGTGCTCCCAGATTACGCTAGCCCTGTGCTAACTTGCCCCTCACAACTGAATTTTTTGCTCGCTTTGCTTGTAATGATCCCCCCATCATTATCCTCTCCTTCCCCCAGCTGGTTTTCCCTGTCTACCCCTCTACCCTCCTTGATGTCCCCTCACTGCACCTCATTCATTCAGTAATTGCTAAACGATCTGCCTCTTAACTATGATCCATTCCTGCGAGGAGTTGGCTCCAAGGCTACATTAAACTTCTGTACTATGTTCCTCAGATATGCCACTTTTAATTAAAAGCATATTCCACAGGTATGATATATTTAACTGTATGTTATGTCACAAATGTGATTGTATGATTACTTATGATATTTTTTAACTGTATGTCTTGTTACAAATGTAATTGAATGTTTAATTTCTCGGATATGTTAAATGGTAAACTGTACATCTAATTCTTCATCCAATTGTACCTGCCCCCCCCCCCAGGTTGCACCGGGAGACAAGCAACTTGTTGTTCGGTGTGCATTCCTGGTGAAACATTTCAATAAATAAATAAAAATAAAACAGAGGTACTACTGCACCACTATATTTAGAATTCAGCAGGGATTTCTATGTTAAACCTCAAACTTTGCACTTTAACATCTTTGCAACCATTCAACGGGTTTGCACAAACTTCTACATGCACAGTCTCGGGGGGTAGATTTCTTGATATGCCAACTTTTGTTCCAGTCAGAAGTGTGAAATCTAAGATTTAAATAGTGAAAAAGTTTAAAAATTTATGCTTTTTTGCTTTTTTTTTCTGTCATTGCCTAATTCCTAGATGGTGTGGAATGTTGGTCTGCAATTTTCAGAGTAGAAAGGGCTTGGCCCACAGATATGCCTTTTTCTGGTTTAGTCAAAAAATATTAATTTGTTCCAAATTAAATTTTGAAATTTCAGTTATGAGCATGCTTAGTACAGTCTTTTGGATAGCTGCTTGGAACAAAAAAAGAATTTGGTCCATACGAAAAAAGATCCTTTTTGTATGGGAGTAATCCTTTTCCATGAGGAAAAAATATTTTTTTGTATGTTCAACATCTTGTTTCCATTAAAAAGGAAAAAAATTCAAACCCACACAAATGGCATCCTGCACATGCACCAACACATGTATCTTGCTAATTGGGACCCCATTAGGTGGATTCTGCACTTAGTTTATGGAAACATGACCCAGAAATATATCTTTTAAACATTTAAAGAGCTAGTGTACTGCTTGGAATTAATAGTAATATTCAGATGCAGTCAGCTATCACTTCTTGTATAAGAAGTGATAGCTGACTACATCTGAAAGTTATAATTAATTCCAGGCAGTACACTAGCTCTTTAAAACTCCTGTTTCATGAGTCAATTTTAATTTTTTCATTGGGGCATATGAAAAAAGAATTGGTCCATATGAAAAAAGAATTTGGACTTGGGGTTTTTTCTTATTCTTTTTTTCTTGTGAAAGCATTTTCTTTTTGTATGAAAAAAAAATCCTACGAAAAAAGATGCCTTCAAACAAAAAATAGACTAGGAAAAAAGACTAAGTCCAAATTTCTTTTTCATATAAAGGCCTCCTTTTTCATATGCTTTTTTTGTTCATACAAAAAAGAATGTCCTCATATGAAAAAGAATTTGGACTTAGTCTTTTTCCCACATTTGAACTTGAACAAGCCATAACTCTCTCAATATTTGGACTTAGAGGGCAAACTATATATCAAAACAAAGGTCTTAATGAGTACTACAAGAAAAAATAAACATTTTTCCCCTCCACAGTTACAGGCAATATAAAAAATAGAAATGTAAATTCTGATAGGATAGCATAGGAACTTCAACAAGCCCCAACTCCCTCAATATTTGGACTTAAGGGACAATCCATGTATCAAAACACAGGCCTTAATGAGTACTACAAGAATAACACACATTCCCACTATTAACATTTAGGGACAATATAAAAAAAGAATAAAACTAATGCAAATTCCTGTAGGATAACATTTGAATTTTAACAACCCATACAACAAAGGAAAGAAATTCCTGTTTTGGTAGAAACAGAAGCAGAGGGCTCTCTGGGACCTGCGCTTCCACAGCAACATACATGTATGCCTCTATGGAGGCATGGAAGTGCAGGGCCCAGAGGCAAATGTGGATACAATTATAATATCTCGAAAAGTAAGGAAAGTCATTGCAAAAAAAGTCTTTAATGCACTAGTTAGGGTTAAACCAACAAAAGTAGGAAATGTGATGTTAGGGTTCCCAACCCTAATGCCCCACCACCACTCTGCAGGCAGCAACAGGAAAAAAACATTATTATTTGACCTCTCCTGTGTCTTCACAAATCAGGCATGGGGTGTGCCTTGGGGTTGTCAGCATAATGCTCAGCACATCCCATCACTAAATAAGCCAGGAAGAAATTATAACTGGGAGAAAGTGTTTTTAATCCCTGAAATTGACCTAGCTGTACAGGAATTTAATGAAACCCTAGTAAATATAATACAAAATCATGCTCCCTTGATACAGAAAAAAAGGAAAGGCAATGAAGATCCCTGGATTACCGATAGATTAAAGAAACAATTAAGAATAAGAGATAGAGTGTGGAAAAAAGCTAGAAAAACAAAGAAAAGGGAAGACTGGAATAGGTTCAAGGACTGGAGGAAGAACTGTAAGAATGATATTAAAAATGCAAAAACTAGGTATCCTTTAAATAAAATAAATACTGCTTCTGACTCTAAGCACTTTTGGAAATATGTTCCAGATTTGAAAACCCCAAATAGGACCATAAATACAATAAATTTATCACAAGGGGAGGGGGGTATATTATAACTGACTCCAAAGAAGTGGCTAACATATTTAATTCATACTTTTTGGATCTCCCTGACTTGAAAATTACAAAACCCATGGTAAAAACAGACAACGTTTCTGTAACGAAAATAGTCGAGAACATAAATAAACTTAAGAAGGATAAATCAGAACCTAAATTTAGTTCTGAGAAATTACAAATTAAGGAAATAGAAAGGGAGTTGCAGCACTTAAACATAGCTAAAGCAGGGGGTGTAGATGGGTTAGAAGCAAGATTTTTAAAGGTGGGAGCCAAAACACTTGTCCCTATTATAACCTATCTATTTAACTGGAGCTTGAGTACTGTAGCTCCACTGTTACTGAAATATGGAAACTAGGGAAAGTCATACCCATTTTTAAAGGTGGAGATGACATTGTCCCCTCAAATTACAGGCCAATAGCCCTTTTACCAATCTTGTCAAAAGTATTAGAATGCAGAGTGCATTTCCAACTTAGTCACTGCCTAGAAATAAATGGAATAATAACAGAGCACTAACATGGTTTTAGAAAAGGAAGGTCCATGGACACCACCCTGATGGACTTTAATGACCTAGTGGTGTCATCATTAAACCAGGGAAGGAGTATGGGGCGGTGTTCATGGATCTTTGTAAGGCCTTTGATTTGGTCCAACACAGGGGACTTTTAGAGAGGTTAGGTGAGGTAGGGGTACAGGAAGAACCACTTCAATGAATGAAGTAATATTTAGCCAATCGTAAACAGTGTGTAGTATGTGGGCTATCGGTATTGAGCTGTGGGGAACTAGATAGGGGGAGTTCCCCAGGACTCAATACTGGGTCCAACTACTATTAAACATTTATGTGAACAGTCTTGTTAAAATGATAAAACACAGCGAAATAAGATTGTATGCAGATGATACGGTGTTGGTAACATCGGCAGACAACTTGGAAACTATGGAATTCAAATTGCAGTCTGATTTAGCACAGATGGAGAAGTGGATGCACAGCTTGGGCTTACTCCTCAATGCAAAGAAAACCCAGAGTACAACATTCTCTGTGGGCTGTGATAGGAGGACTGGGCATGAGATGCGACTCCATCTAAAAGATGGAACCCTTATAAATAATGGGACTAGTTTCAGGTAGATTTTGGGATGACATACTGTATGCTGAGCACATAACTACACAGACAAAAAAAGTAAACCAACGATTAGGGCACTCAGAAGAGTAGCCAGTAGTTTGTCCTTAGTTGTTAGAGAGAGGTTGGTTAAGCAAGTGCTTCTTCCAGTATTAGAATATGGTTCCATCATTTACATGAATTCAACTCAAACAGCATTAAAAAAGATAAATCAGACTTACTATATATTAGGCAAATTTACCACTAGAAGTAAAAATAAGCCTCATCATTGTGTAGTTTACAGTATAAAAATCTGAAATGGCTTCACTCAGAAACTCAGAGAAAATACATATGACTTATTACATGCCATAAGATATTACATAAAAAATATAAACATCCCTTGTCTAGTCAAGTGCAATGAGAAATATCATGTGGGCAATGAATTGAAACAAGAAACTCAGCTAATCGAATTCCTATGCATAGAAGTTTAACAGGTTAGGAGATAAAACACTTCAAAACAGTATAGCGAGTAACTGGAACAAGTTGACAGATGAACTGAAGACTGTTACAAGCCTTTCCAGATTTAAAATTATTTTACTTGAATATTTATGGACCCCTTGTACATGTTTTAATTAAGCTTTGTTGGATGGACTAGTAATGATTATATGTCTTAATTGTATTGTGATGTTGCATGTGTGTTCTTTTATGATGTAAGCACATGACTTTGTTGAAAACGGGACTTGTGTCCCAACAAATGCTTCCTGTTTAAAAATAAATGTTATCAAATCAAATCAAGATATGTACAATACATGAGAATGGAGTGAACGTTAGGGTTGACAACCCCAAGGCACAGCCCACGCTTAATTTGTGAAGATGCAGGACAGGTCAAATAGTAAGGATTTTCCTGTTGCTGCCTGCAGGGTGGGAGTGGGGGCATTAGGGTTGGAAACCCTAAAGCCACAGTTCCCCACTTTTGTCAGTTTAACCCTAACTAATGCATTAACAATGCTTTTTGCAATTAATATATTTCTATGCAATCTGTAACACAGTTTAAAAAAAATCCCTTTTTGTGATCATGAAATTATATCCTCATTCATATAGGCTCCTTTGGAAATGGAATACACAGAATAGTGGAGATATTTCAAGACTCATTTTTCATGCCAGTCTACTTCTCCTGATGCACTACGTTTGAATATGTAAATAAATAAATCTGCCAGACTGTTCACCAACAGTGACAAACAATTATAAAGAAATAAAATAAGTATTCTGACTGTGACATCTTCCAGTGCCACCTGGGTGGAGTTAGCATTTTTTAAACTAATTATAAAATGGGTAGGGGAAAACTGATTTTGATCGGTATTTTCCTGAGCATTAGATCCATGCACATATAGGTCACTGTGAAACAAATGCAAATCAGCTGTATGAAAAGCAAAAATCAACTTCCTGCATGACAAACAACTCAGTGACTCCTCTAACCCCAGTCAGCTTTGGGGGACCCTTCATGCGCTACTAAGCAAGACCAAAAATTCAGATCTCATCACATTGCACCACGGCGCCAACCAGACTAATGACCTGACCGAAGTGGCTAACATTTTCAACAACTTTTTCAGTGACCTTGAAAAATACAAACCTACCCCCTCCTCTCCTATGCCCACCTCCCCCTCATCCCCCCCATCCCAACCCCAAAGGCATGACTTTCCCCAACTTCTACTTCAAAGCCCTAAAACCTGCTGACACCAAAAACCTCATCCATGGGAATAACCCCAAACCCAGTAAAAGTGGCGACCGTATATATAATAAAATTCTTAAACTCTCCATCAATGCTTTGGCAGTCCCCATCACCAACCTACTGAACCGCTCCCTCTGTTCTGGCTTCTTCCCCACCATCTGGAAAACTGCCACCATCTGACCCTTATTCAAGTCTGGGCCTAGAAATGAGGTGGGCAACTACTGTCCTATTTCCCTCCTTGCCCCTCTCTCAAAAATTACAGAGAAAGTTGTGCATACTCAACTAGCCAACTACCTGGAATCCAACAACCTACTCACTAGTGCCCAGCATGGGTTCAAATCTGGTTACAGCACTGAAACAGCCCTGGCCCAGTTCACCAGCGAAATCCTTAAAACTAGTGACAAAGGCCAGTACACTGGCTCCATTTTTGTCTACCTCACCAAGGCCTTCAACCTTGTGGACCACGCCCTCCTCCTTAACACCCTAAAAGGCCTACATCTTTCTGATGATGCCATAAAATGGGTTGGTGGCCACCTCTCTGGGAGATCCCACAAGACTGAAATCGAAGACCATTTCTCCTTGGAAAGTTCAATTAAATATGGTGTCCCCCAGGGATCGATCCTGCGCCACCTTCTTTTCTCACTCTTCATAAATAACCTTCCCTCGATATGCCATTCCACTCAAATCATCCTTTATGTTGATGACACAGCCCTTTTTTGCAGCAACAAAAACCCTGCCACAATGTTCCATAATCTGCAGTCTGATTTCAAGAAGCTTCACTCCTGGTTCTCTGGTAATGGCCTTGTCCTCAACTCCAAAAAGACCAAGCTCATAATCTTCTCGGGACCCAGGAAAGCCCCAGCCCCTGGTTTTAAACTCCTCGACAATTCCGGCAACCTTACTGAACAGGTGTCAGAATTCAAATACCTAGGTCTCCACCTTGACCCCCACCTCTCATACAATCTCCACATCAGTAACCTCATAAAGAAGGTGCATGTCGGACTTGGTCTGCTGTACAGGATTAGAAAGTTCCTCATCCCTGCATCCAGACTTCACCTCGCTAGCTCTCTACTTCTGCCCCTTATCGACTATGGATCTATTGTCTTCTTTCCCCCTTCCTCATCCCTCCTTTCCTCCAGACTTAGAGTCCCATACAACAGCATAGCACATTTTGTCACCGGTCTCCCCTTGAAAGCACATCACTGCTCACTTTATTCCTCCCTCGAGTGGCCCACTCCAGAAGGGAGGTTCCATCTTAAGATGCTCTCCTTCCTACATAAGATATACCTTAATATTCTCCCTTAGCCCCCCCAGTGTTATCTCCCTATTCCCACTCACAGTGCCTGGGCGTTTGACTAGAAGTGCCTCAAGTCTGGTTTTTGACACCCCTTTCTACAGGATGCCCAGAACTCCATCACCTACAAGGGGACAAAGCTTTACAACAACCTACCCCCCTGAAATCCAGGCCTGTGGGTCCATATACCCTTTCAACTCCTTCCTAAAGGAGCACATCCTCCTATCATTCACCTGCAGCTGCCCTGATAGGCCTCCTCCATGGCCCTCTTGGTAAATCCCAGCCGACCCCCTCCCCTCCATCATCCGCACTTTTCTTCTCCCCAGCGAGTGCACTAAAACTTCCTGCCCTATACAATACCTGAAAACATTTCTGTTTTTCAGTCTGCCTTCTGGTCAACTCTTGTACAGTTTTACCCATGTAATATGCTAGTTTTATTTTGCACTTGTTAGTTCCTTGTACGTCTATACACCTATATATACAGTATAATGTACTTCTATACACCTGTGTATATATAATGTACTTCTATACACCTGTATATATAATATATTACTTTGTTGTATATCATAGGCAGTTCATTATATGTCCTATGCATTCCATTGAACTATGTATTTGTTCATCTGTTGCATTTCCTACACTGGATATTTGTGAAAACAGGCATTTTTGCTCACAGACGTTCCAGTATACAACTAAAATTGATTGATTGATAATGCATGAGTAAAAGAATGTACCAGTTAGCTGTTCTCACTGCAGCTCTTGATAGCAATGCCTTCTTGGAACGTTGGCATTTCAAACAGCAGACATTTTTTCACTTTTCTTTGCCCACTGAAGTACTTACATCAATTGTTTGCCATGTCCACCTTTCCCATGGTAAATTTTGAATTAACAGTGACCAGTGACACAGAAAAAAACCTTCAACCAAGAAGACATGGAAGATGTACCTATAGCACATCTGTCTGAAATTATAAACACTGTGAGTACCAGACATGTTGGTTTATCAGCCACTGAAGTGAATGTCATTGAAGAAGCAAGAAATAAACAGTTTTTCATGACTGGAGAAATAGCAGGAATGTACATTTTGACTGGAAAACAGCCCCTAGTAAAGTAATAAATGCTATTTATAGAGCCTTTTATGCTGAGATGCAATCAACTACTGGCACAGAACATGCTCTTAAAGGTAACCTGTGAGGTGGGTGCATGGGGAAGGGTGCCATCCGTAGCGGCTACTCCTTCCAGGTGCAATCCCTCACAGCAATGGAGGCGACCGGATGAGGGGTGGGCAAACTGGGAGACAGGATGTTGCTATGTGTCTGGCGCACATGGGGAGTGAGTATGGCTTAGCATGGGCTGGGAGGGGCAGAGGGGCTGAGGGGTGGCGCCATGTGGATGGCCAAGCTGTGTCATGGTGTTGGGGTTGGCTAGTGGTTGGGATGGATGAGGTACCGGTGTGGGCACTGTTCGATTTTATTGTGCCCATCCCAAACCTTAATTTTTTACTGCTTTCACCCCCCAGACATGCACCCGCTGGGTTGAGAATCCTTAAGTGGGGTGCTGGAGGTGAATCTCGAGAGGGGTGTGGGGTGCAGTCCCCACAGAAAGCAGTAAAAAAATCCTCTGGCACCATTGTCCTGTGCACCGGGGTTGTCAGACTGCTGAAAAGGTTTTCAGTACTCTGACTGTGTGATAATGGTGATCGCCTTTAGGCATTCGCCGTTATCAAATAAACCCGCTCTTAACAGTTTCTCTGGCCTCCGTGCAGCTCTAAATATAGACTAGAATTCTCTGGCAGTTGGTCACAACATTAATATAATAACTGACCCTGCTTTCAAGTCAAGCAAATGTGTTTGTTTCTGTGATGAAGCATTATAGGAAAGCACAGAAAGACTGGTCCACACCATGGGCCAGATTCATGAAGACAGCAAAAAAATCTGCATGTGCAGAAAAAGGCTTGCAAAACCTTGGAAATCGCAGTGTGACATATTCACATTCAAAATTTCTGCGGGTATGGAAAATCACAAAATAGGCAAGTTAGAAATTCTGCAAGTGCAGAAAATACCCAGGTGCGGATCTACAGCTGTTATAAATGGCCCAGCAGACAGAACAAACAGGTGATCTACATTAACTGGACTAGTAGACTGAAGTCTAGCAAAAGTTGCAACAGAACCAGCACTCCCAGTGAGGCAAGCAGTCAGTCCCACAACTGGGACCACAGCAGCACCACCTGTACCAGCAGAACCTTGCACCCAGTGGCAGTTTGTAACCATTGGTTGTGTCTCTCACTGAGGTATCTTATTTGCCTGCACACACTTCTGGCTGTTACCACCTCTGCTTGTACTGCCTGTTGAGCTCCTTTATGGCTGCGCTGGGTCATGCCGTTGTGGTTTGTTGACTGTCAATTGCAATGTGTCGTATAGTATGTTTGTCATAACAACTGACACTACTATACAGCCCCACAGGTTTCCTTGTGTTGCTTTGTGCCTGAGCTCCCACTATGATTGTTTCCCAATTGTTAGTACACGGCCTTTTAAGCGGATATGCCATACTTTTCAATGGCATTTTTTTGTGCAAGAATTTCCAGGGTTGCATATTTTCCATAGTCTGCAGTGTATTTTTTTCTGCAGCTGTGGATGTTTGGTGTATAGATGCAGTGCAATTACCCATTTTTTTCCTGCAACTGTGCAAATTTTGAGGACTTGTACATTTTTTTCACCTTCAAAGTATTCTGTGAATCCTGCCCCATGGCCCTATCTCAAAGGTCAATTTTGAAACTTTGAGGATATCATCCATGCTGTCTCCAGATACCATGTCTGCTCTTGTCTGCAAAGTGTGGATAGACATTCAGCTATACAAGGCCAGGTGTGGGAGGGAGTGCTTGAGACAGCTGAAGACGTACAGTCTGAAAATCAAAACAGACAAGAGCGGGAATGAATATGCCACACTAAGCTACAAGCATATCAAAAACCACAACGACCCTGCTGAATTAAATAAATTAGCTCACCATGCTTTCTTGTTCTCAATTCTCCTCTGTGTCCTGTTGCAAGCCTCAAAAAATATCTGTCAGAACTACTGCTGGGTGCCTTGTCGAGTGGCTCCTATAGCACTTTCTGGATACAGTAACTATGTGGTACTCAAAAGAGCCCATGAGGTCAAACAGTGGTGTCATTTCGCAAAAATCATAGGGGTTGCAAAACTTCCCCACCTGCCAAATATTATATGATCCTCCTCTAGAAAAACCTTGTTATAGGGGTTTAAAGGGATTGCAAGAGACTTCATAGGGGTTACACAGAAATCATAGTGATCTCAACTACAAGCCCTGGCTACTTCTGAATGCCCCCCCCCCCCGTGCTCAACTACCTTTTCACTATGATGAGCCGCATAGCCAAAGAAGCAGGGTTAAGTGAGACCTACACAAATCACTTGATTTTGCAACAGCAGTACAACTGCTGTCTGATGTCAGGCTGGAGAAATAGGATATTATGGTCACTTTTATTTTATTTAAAAGTTCAGAGATACAAGATAAGTTCTGTGAGAAAAAAATGTAATTTGTGGAACATCTCATGTCAAATGGTACAGTACAATACTAGACAAAATACACAATAACAAAAAGCACACACATTCAAGTTGCAAAACATGTACTAGTTTTTAATATATTTAGTTTTACAGAATTTTTAAAAGAAGTAAGAGTATGGCCGTTACCGATCATAGAAGCAAGGCCAGCTTATGCTCATACTGGGTGGCTTCTCCTGAGGATAAAAGAAAATGGAGCAGCATCCTGGGACCAAAAATAGAAGAGACTACCACAAAATCGAGTGAACAGCACAAAGAAACTACTGGCTGCAATGTTGCTGAAGCTGCTGTGACACTGCCACCTTACAGCAGACAACCTTCACGCAGGGGCCATTCAACCTCAGCAACTGCAGTTTCAATGGACCTCTCAGTTTCATCAATACTGGAACTGGCAAATTATGTTTTTTGAGTTAACACATCCTGTTCTCTAAGTGCAGCAATAGGAAAATTAATTTTCTTGGTTTCACGCCCTTCCTAGTTTTGGAACTCTTTTATCTTGAGCATAAAAATGTAACTAAATAAATTAATATTTAAGTAATTAAAATAACCAGTGTATCTTCTTTTTCCCCCTAAATAAATGTACCCGTTATATAAGTGCAATAAGACACACCAGGAGTGTGCATTAGACATGTCGAACACATGGCAATTGGCTGGAGGCACTTGGCTGTTTACTACACCCCTAGCCATGCATTAAAGCATCTAATGCACACCCCTCATGTCTTATTGCTTACATAAAACACAAATACAGTTTTTTATCTGAATTTATATAACCTATTTTCAGGTGGGGTGCTGTTTTTTTATATACTCTTCATCAACAGTGACAACAATTTACAAAGAATTTGAATAAGCATTCTATGACATCTTCCAGCACCACTTGGGTGGAATTAGCATTTTTGAAACTGAAAATAACACAAATACAGTTCCTTATCTGAATTTCTAACCTTCTCTTTTCAGATAGAGTATTGTTTGTTACATTAACATTTTGTCATGCATTTAGATGTTTGACAAAAGGCGTGTTGTTCACAGCATGACATTAGCAGTTTGACACAATTAATTTTGACTTAGTAGTTTGACCAAAAGAATTTTGACAACAAAATGAAGTTGAAGTTTGACAAAATACGTTTTGTCCACAGAATGAAGTTAGCTGCCCTTTCCTGTTTTTGATCTGTGACATATGTGAGGGAATAAAAGGTAAGCTCAGTCTATTCACAGATGACACTAAGTTGAGCAGGACAGTAGACTGTGAGGATAGAGTCAGGGACGTGAAAAATGGTCCATGAGAGGCTTTAGAGGTGATCGGGGAATCTGGCAGCTCAAGTTCAATGCTAAAAAATGCAAGGTCATGTGTGTTGGCAGGTGGAATATTGGCTTAGGGAGTTAAGCTCACAGAGGAAAGAGATGGGGCGGTGGGGGGGTTACCACTGCTGTTGACTTAAAGGTGCAGAAGCAGTGTAACACGGCATATGGCAAGGCAAAAATAATGTTGTGCTGCACAGGAAGCAAGTTCTCTAGTAGAAGTGAGAGGATGATCCCGAAGCCATACAGATGGCTGTCAGTATAGCCTAGAGGTTAGAGTAACGAGCTGTGAATGAGCTTGGTACATCCAGCAGACAAAACCTGGGTTTGATTCCCACAACCTCCACTTACATACTATATGACTCTGAGCAAGTCACTTAACTGCCCAGTACTCCTAGGTTGCCCCTGAAAACAGGCACTTGTGGCTAGTGGGCCTTACCTGGTTACCAAAGAATTAAAAAAAAAAAAAAAAGATCCCTGGTATGGCCTCACCTGGAGTACTTGCACAGATCTAGATCCCTCACCTGATAAGGGAATTGAGATATTTTTGTGACTGCACTTAAGGCCTGCTGCTTGCCCTATTGTTTTCTTGCCCATTTCTGTATCCTCCCTCTGTCTCCTGTTAATTTCTATTTAGGGTCATAGACTTGATAAATGTATAAATTCTTTTGCAACAATTGTATTACTGCTCTAACCTGTAGTTTTCATTGTTATTCTTATGCTGTTTTTTTAATGTGTTTGTGTTAATTGTCTTGGCAGTTATCTCTGTCTTTGTAACTCATTATTGTCAATGATATCTTTGCTGCACTACTGTACCTGTATTATCTCAGGTCATGCCTGAAAATAGGCAGGTTTCTTGCCTTGCGCACTTACCCAGTCATCAAAAGCTAATAAATAAATAAATAGATGGGAGAAGGTGCAGTGAAGGGCAATCAAAATGATTCAAAGGCAGCAGGGGAGGAAGTATGAAGAGAGTGTGTAGCCTGAACATGCATGCCTTGTAGACTGGAAGAGTGGAAAGACATGACTGTAACCTTGAATTCATGAAGAGCATCAACAATGTGAACAGCCAGGACCTGTTCTAGTTCTGTAAGGGGTCCACCACGTGAGGTCATAGCTACAAACTGATGGAGGGGGGGATTAGAAGGTATGCAAGAAAGCATCTCTTCATGGAGAGGGTGGTGGGTGGAACAGTTTACCTGGAGAGATGGTGGAGTTAAAAACCACTGAGGACTTCAAGAGGGGGTGGGGCAGCCATAAGGAGCTGATTAAAGCATAACCCGTTTGAAAGGGGAGGGGGCAGTACTACTACTAGGAGGTGAGATGATACACACAGAGCAGTAGGCTAGCATGATGGCTTAGGTAGGACAGAGCAAATTAGATGTACCTCAGTTTTTTTCTGCCTGAAAGATTACTGTGTTTCTATTGACAAAATTTCTTCCACAGAATAAAAGAGCTGACAAAATGCTTTTATCCACAGAATGAATTAAGGAGATGGCAAAATTCAGTTTGCTATAGAATGGAGTAGTTCGAAAGAATGTATTTTGCCCAGTGCATCAGCCCACAACCTCGCTATACCCCATTACTGGCCCCATAACCACACCCCAGTATCTGCTCCCACTTACGCCGCAATATCTGTCCTATAACTAGTCACTGTAGCAACACTCTCACAGCTACTCAATATTCTAATCCACAACTACCTCACAGCCTAGTATCTGCCCTATAACTACTACACCTCGGTATCTGCCCCCAAAGTGCCACACAAATGCCCTAAAGGAGTTTAAATTTATGGTTGATGGAATGGGGCAGAGAGGAGGAGTTCAGCTACATTGGGGATTGGGGTTTGACCTGAATGGATCAGAGACTTTACAGGAGCGATGGCCTGCATCCATCTGGGATGGTAATCAGAGTCCTTGGTGGATGGTTTAAATGTTACTTTGATAAACATCTCAATTAGCTGAGGGGGGTGGCAGAAGAAATTGGGGAGGCAATAGCTATGCCCACACAGACTAAAGTAGGAAGTAATAAGAACCTGAGGGGAAGGAAATGCCTTAGGGTCTAAAATAATAAAGAAATCAGAGTGGTAGAAATGAGGGGGGATGGAAACAGAAACAGTAAAAACAGAGGTGGGGAGGAGATACGGCTAAAATGAAAAAAAAAAGAGGGCTAATAATCAGAGTGGTAGCAAAATCTAGAAGGCCATCCGTGTGAATGCTAGAAATATAGGAAATAAGATTCTGAACCTGGAGGCCATCATGGCAGAGATGACCTGAATAATGTGGCCATTGGGGAGTCATGGTGCAGTGAAAACCATGACTGGGACATGGCCATACCAGGCTATACTCTGTTCAGAAAGGACAGGGTGGGAGGAAAGGGGGGGAGGGTAGGTTGGCGTTTTATGTGAAGGAAAGCATAAAAGCGACAGAGATACAGGGCTTACATGGGGGGGAAAGGTATTGTGTGTCACCCTGGAGAAGGATAATGGAGCCAGTATTTTTATTGGTGTGATCTACAGACCTTCAGCACAGGGGGAGGAGTTAGATAAGGTACTGGTCGAAATCATTGGCAAGACTGCAGAAAAGGGGGAGGTGCTGCTAGTGGGGGACTTCAGTCTGCTGGATGCAGACTGGAGATTCCCAGTTGGGCTTCCGCTAGAAGCAGGGACATCCTGGACTCCCTGCAGGGGGAATTCCTTAGGCAACTGGTCAGTGAATCCACACATGATGGGACTATATTGTATCTGGTACTAACAGGGACAGTGTTGCAGATGTCACGGTAGGAGGCCACTTGGCGACTAGTGATCACCATATAGTATGGTTCAGCATACAGACTGCTGTGGAATTGAACCACACAAGGGTGAGGATCCTGAACATCAGGAGAGCAGATTTTATAAAGATGGATGAATGCCTCAGGGATGACCTGGCAGGGGGAGAGGATCTGGGTGGGGTGAAGAAACCATGGGCAAGGCTAAAAGGGCTCATAGTGAAAGAACAGACTTCTGTGTGAAATAAGTGAGTAAAAGAAGAAATAAGAGACTGTTGCAGTTCTCAAAAGAGGATGTTTTAAAGGTAACAGCTAAAAAGGTGTTATTCAGAAAATATAAGGAGATGTGGATGGATGAGGATAGGAAGGTGTAGCAGGAGAAAAAGAATGAAGCAAGCAAAGGAGTAAGGAGTGCGAAAGCACAAACCGAAGAGAGTATCCCGCATAGTAATGAAAGGGGACAAGACATTTTTTATCTACGTAATTGAAAAGAGGATGACCAGGGGAGGGATTGTAAGGTTAAAAAAGGATTGGGGGGGGGGGCAGAGTAGCGGGGAACCAGGAAAAGGCAGACATCCTGAACTGTTGCATTTGAGCATGCTGCTCCACAGCTGTGGAATTCCCTTCCCCTCAACATTAGACTTTCTAGCTCACACATATGCTTTAAGAGAGAATTGCGCTCAAATCTGCTGCTTGCTGATACCTGTTCCTGCTTTCACCTTACCTAATGACTGATGTTTTGGGCATACAATAGTATTCCTCACCTTTACATAACCCACTTACTGCCACAGCCTATCCCAGCTCCCTTTCCCTGCTCATATATAATCTTGCACTGCAGGCATCTCCCTTCCACATACATGCTCTCATATAATCTAATTTCATGGTCTGTTCTCCTTTTCCTCACTTATGGACCCTTTCCTTAATGACACCCCTGCATTCAATGGCTAGTTCTCCTTTTGTATTACTTGTTTTTGTTTTTGCGCACGTTGTTTGTTTATATGATATGTCACCTGATAATCTATTGTCCAAGGTCTTTTCTACTCATTGCATAGTTAGGCACCTATGAATGTAAGAAAGGTCTACTCTGTATGTTCTGATATATTTTACCTTCTTAACTCACTGTATGTAAAGCACTTATAAATTGTTATCCTGTAAGTTTCTGTATGTCTGTACTCTCCCGGGTCATGCCTGAAAATAGTCATTTTATGGCTAGCGCACTTACCCGGTTAACAAAAGCTAAATAAATAAATACATTTGTTCAGTGTTTGAAGTGGAAGGAGAAAGGGAGAGGGCCATGAGAAAGCAACAGAAACTTTGAAGGGAGGGAGGAGGAGGGGGAATTAGTCCTTTTTCAGAGGAGAGATACCTAAATGGACTTGATAATATGAAAGTTGACAAAGCAATGGGACCAGATGGGGTACATCCTAGGGTATGAAGGGAGCTCAGAGAGGTACTGGCTGCACCTCTGACCATCCTATTTAACAGCTCACTCAAAACAGGAGTGGTTCCAGAGGACTGGAGAAGGGCAGATGTGATCCCACTTCACAAAAGTGGTAGTAGGGAGGAGGCTGAACATTACAGACCAGTCAGCCTGATATCAGTGGTGGATATATGAATGGAAACACTGCTGAAGGACAGAATAGTGGAATATCTTGAATCAAATAAGTTACAAGATCCAAGACAACATGGATTCATAAGTTGGGAGGTCTTGTCCATCAAATTTGATAGACTTCTTTGGTTGTGTGACAAAGGAGTTAGATCAAGGTGGAACAGTGGACGTGGCCTTCCTAGAGTTCAGTAAGGCATCTGACACCAATCCACATAGGAGGCTATTAAACAGGCTGGGTAGCTTAGGAGTGGGTCAAAAGGTGGTAAACTGGGTAAGAAATTGGTTAGGGGATAGGTGACAGAGGGTGGTGGTAAACAGAGTTCACTCAGAGGAGGGGAAGGGAGGGTGACCAGCAGAGTACCTCAGGGATCAGTGCTGGGACTGGTCCTCTTTTATGTCTTTATCGGTGAAATTGAAGAGGAGCTGGGGTGGGGAAGGTCTGCCTCTTTGTAGATGACACCACAGTCTGCAACAGGATGGATTATGCTGGGGATATGGAAAGGATGATCAGAGATCTAAGAAAACTTGAGAAGTGGTCAAGGGTATGGCAGCTGGGTTCAGTGCGAAAATGTGCAAAATAATGCACTTAGGGCACAGAAGCCCAGGGGCATAGCACAAAATGGGGGGGGGGGACATTGTTGACAACCATCAAACAGGAGAGAGGCCTGGGGGTAATACTCTCTGATGACCTAAGAAGTTCAATAAAGCAGTGGGGACGGTTAGTGGGATGTTGGGGTGCATAGGGTGAGGTATCACCAGCAGATGAAGGGAGGTGGTGCTTCCTCTGTATAGATCACTGGTAAGACTTTGTTTAGAATACTGTGTATAGTTCTGGAGGCCACTTCTTTGGAATGACATAGATAGAGTGGAGGCAGTCCAGAGGAGGGCAACTAAAATGGTTGTGGTGGAGGGTCTGCATCAAAAGCCCTACAAGGAGAGAGAGACTAAAGAACTTCAATATGTACACCCTGGAAGAGAGGAGGGAGAGGTGGGATATGGTAGAGAACTTTAAATATCTTATGGGGGTAAATAAGGTACAGGAGGGAAATATGTTTCAGAAAAAAATATGCACATGAACAAGGGGACACGCTATGCAGTTGGAAGGGTAGATTCAGGAGATATGTGAGGAAGTACTACTTCTCAGAAAAAGTGGTAGATCCCTGGAGAACAGCCTACCAGCTGAGGTGGTGGAGGAAAAAACAGTGGTGGGTTCAAGAATGTATGTGACAGGCATAAGGGAATCTTAGTGGAAAGGAATGATGTGAGGTAGAAAGAGAAGGAAATCAAGTAGGATCTACTGTGATACTGTAGGTAGGAAAAATAGGTAGACTAGGTATGCCAAGCAGTCCTTATCTGCTGATAAATTCTATATTTCTATGCACATTAGTATCTACCTCTTTCTCCTGTATCTGCTGCAGACTTACCCCACACCCCAGTATCTACCCCCACAACTACCACATGCATTATTTTCTGTACCACAACAACTACTCCACCCCAGTACCTACCCCACATCTATTCCATACCCCAGTATTTACTTCACAACTATGTAGCTGGGTGGAATGCGTTACCTGCAGACATGGTATCCAGTAGAACAGTGGACTGCTTCAAAAGGGGATGGGACAGGACAAGGGGAAGGGTCAATGGAGAGGAAGGGTGGAAGGGAAGGGCAGCTACAGAATAAGGGGTGCTAGCTGCACATTCAAGCAGACTTGATAGACTTCTGGGCCTTTATCTGCTGGCAGATTTCATATGTTATATCCAAGTATCTTCTCCTACAACCATCCACACTCCACTACATTCCCCACAATCATCCACACCCTGGTATATGCCCCATAACTACCATACACTTGAATATCTGTCCTCCATCTACCCCTCACCCCTGCATTTGCCACACATCTGATCTATACCCCAGTATCTGCCCCTGTAACCCACCCAGTACCTATTCAGTAGCTACCCTATATGTCTATATCTGCCCCATAGCTATCACTTTGCCATCACTATTTCCTCCTATAACCATTCATACCCCAGTATTTATTGCAGTTTTATAACAAACCCTACACCAGTATCTATCCTCAACCACCCAATAACCAAGTTTCTACCCAAAACCACTTATTGTTATTTGCCCACAAGTACTCCCTTTCCATTTCTGTCCCACAACTGCCACTCATTTTAGTATCTGCCCCCAACTACTCCAAACCACAGTAACTAACCCACAAGTATGCCTTACACCATTATTTGCCTGAGTACTAGCCCTAATGTCTCGAAGGGGTAGTTTTGAGACACACACACTGGGATGAGGGATAATTGGGCAAATATAGGGGTGTGGGCTGATTGTTGGCAGGCAGGGGTATGTGGTAGCTATGGGGTAGAAGTAGGAGAAATGTTAGCTGTGGGGCAGATACTCGGGCATGGTCACATTTGAGGAGGCATATACTGTGCTTTGATAGGGGTTCTAGGGCAATTATTGGGATGTGGGATGGGTGTGAGAATTACATTACACCTGTTATCCCCTCAACTACCCAACATTAAGATATCTGCCACACAATGGCACCAATTCTGAGGATCAGGCAGGAGCTACATCAAACTCCGATATGGGGCTCAAAATAAAGCAAAATCCAGTATTTATCCTATACCTCCATCCTGGTGGTGGTTTGGGGACAGTTTTGGTTGTATGGTGGTGGCTCTGGGGTAGATGCTGGAATGAGAGTTCGTTGTGGGGCAGATAATGCAGTATGGGGTGGCTGTGGGACAGATACAGAGGTGTGGGGTAGTTATGGAAATATACTGGAGTGAGTTTTTTTGTGGTGCAGAAACTGGGGTATTGGGTGTTTGGGGCAGATACTGGGGTAGAGTGGTTGAGACAAAGTCTGAGGAATGGGGTGGCTGTGGAGAATATACTGAGGTACTGTACAGTGATGATTGTGGGTTAGATATGGGTGCATGAGGTACTTACTGGACAGACACTGCAGTATTGGTGATCTGCAGGGTAGATACTGGAGTGTGGGACAGTTGTGTGGTAGATGCAGAGGTGAGTGTTATTTGGTGAGCAGATTCTGGGGTGTTTGTTAGTTGTAGGCAGATACTAGGTAGTAGGTAGTTATAGGGAAAATGCTGGGGTATGGGTTGTTGTAGGAACACATACATGGATATGGTATAGTTGTGGGGCAGACACTGGGGTGTGCGTGGTTGTAGGGCAGATACTGGGGTGGGGTGAGGGTTATGAGCAGAATGTGGTCTTTGGGATAATTGTGGGATAGATGCTTAGATTTGGGGCAGTTGATACAGGAATGTTAGGTAGTTGTAGTGTAGATACTGTGGTGTGGGACACTTTGGGAGCAGATATAGTGGTGGCATAGTCTGCATGGCAGATACTGGGGTGTGAGGTAGAATATTTGATTGCTGTGTGGATTTTACTTGAGTGGGGTAGTTATAGGGCAGATATTGGGGTGTGGATGGTTGTGGGAGCAGGTACTGAGTTTGCTGTAGTTATGGGATAGATATTTAGATGTGGAGCTGCTGTGGAGCAGATATTTTAGACAAAATGTTTTCTGTCAAACTCCTCATACTGTGGATACAATACATTTTGCCAACTCTGTAATTCCTTCTGCAGACAAAATGCATTAATTCATTTTGTGGACAAAATACATTTTATAGGACCGCCGGTCTTAGGTTATGTGGCGCCCCAGATGAACTTGCAAATGGTGGCCCCCCGGCAGGCCTGTTACCTGGATTTTTCCAGGTGGGGTCCTGTTAGTAAGTGGTAAAGGTATGTTGCAAACGTACTGTGCGAAAAATGTTTGTAAAAAGCTGAGGGTGTTCTGGGGTTTTAGGTGCTTTTGGTGCATTTTAAGGCATACATTGAAGATATAACAAGGTTCTGTTATCTTTCAAGGGCATCTTATACACTAACGTGGGTGGGGGATTACTCACAATGAAAATAATTTGATTGTAAAAATGTCACAAACCCAAACACTGGAAAACCTGCACCTCAGCAGCACATTTTTTCCTTTAACAAAACAATTCGGTCACAAAACACTACATCCTTCAATCCCAACTAGATTCAGCAGGCAAGTTAGCACTCATTTCTGTTTACTGAAATGCAACTGCAACTTGCCTGCAAAAGCTTGCATTTTTTTTTTGTTTTGGGCCAAATTTGCTGCAGGTAATAAACTTTCTGACAGCAACCACACCAGGAAAAAAAACTTTAACACATTAACGGAGCTCAATACGTATACCCTTGAGCAAAGGAGCGAGAGAGGTGATATGATCGAAACATTCAAGCACCTTAAGGGCATTAACAAGGTGAAAGAGTCTAACATGTTTCAATAAAAGAAAAATAGCAGGACAAGAGGACACAGCATGAGATCAAACGGAGGCTGATTAAGGGGGAATGTGATGAAATTCTTTTTCACAGAAAGAGTGGTGGATGCATGGAATGGCCTACCTCAGGAAATGGTGGCTATGAATACAGTGCAGGGCTTCAAACAGGCATGGGTTAGGCATAAGGGAGCAATACAGATGAGTATGAATAGATAGGCCATTGACAGAGCAAAGGCCGATGGCACATTTATAAGGTAGAAAAAGAAATGGACAGACTGGATGGGCCTTGCGGTCCTTATCTGCCATGAACCTCTACGTTTCTATGTTTCTGTGTTTTGTTTTTCTTTTCCCCCTTTCTATCAGGCAGGCACACATACAGCACCTCCCAACTGGGTCTTGCCACATGGCATACCTCTCAACCTCTTGCCTCCTGAATCAGGGACAAGGCTTAAAAAAATCAGGGACAAAGACCCCAAATCAGGGACACATCTTAAAAATTGGTACTATTCACTCAGAATGCTAATAGAATAGGGAGACTTGTGTTAAGATGCATTTTCTGAAGAACAAGAAGTCTGTAACTTTAATGTCTAACACAATTTTGTGATTTTAATCCTTACTGTTCTGTCACAAAAACACAAAATTTACGAGGGACAGAGGAAAATTTTGAGTCAAAATCAGGGACGTCCCTGAAAATCAGGGACAGTTGAGAGGTATGCCACATGGCACAGGCGGTTTTAATTTATTTTACACAACATTGTACTACATAATCATCTTACATTACACAGCATCTCCACCATGGGGGAACCAAGGCAAGTCAGAACTTGGGCTGAGGGTCCACAGTCCAGGAAGTTCAGGAAAAAGAAACAAAATGTCAGGAAATTGCAATTTTTTGTGTTAGCTTAGTTACTGGCTGCATCATTTCATAATCATCACTTAGTCTGTCACTGACCTTGTTAGACAAAATGGCCCTCCTCTTGCCAAATTGCTGCTCTGCTGGTCTGGCTGCCCCTCAGGAAACAACATGACTGCCACCGGTCCAAGACCACATACACTCAGTGAACCCCGAGGGACCCCCCCCCCCGACTCCATCATTAGGCAGTTGTTTTTTTTCCCCTCTGACTCAAGCTTGGGGCAAAAATCTCTTCCTCTGGGATGGGGGGTGGACTACCAGTTTCCTCCACACAGCCAAATCCGGGCTGTTCCTGCTGCCAGGGCCTGCTCTGTTCGCTCCCTTCCCCACAGCTGGCCGGCTGCTGCTCACTCTCTCTGCAGTCACTGGCCCACAGGCCCTATTCAAGACTTGTAGTGGGTACTTTTACTTTACTTTACTCCCACCACTTTAGTTCCCACTCTCAAGGGGTCTCTCTTGACTTTTCCAACTGACCCCAGGCCACTCACTGCACAGCCCCACCCCAACGGTGATGAGAAACCACTCCTTGACTGCAAATCCACGATGGTCCAATACCATCCAGCTATCCTTCATGTTAACCCCTCGGACCTTGTCCTCTCCCCAATCCCATCTCTAGGTAGGGAAATGAGCAGACTGGATAGGCCTTGCGGTCCTTATCTGCCATCAACTTCTATGTTTCTATCTGGACTTGGCAAGTCCCGGCTGCTGCCGGCTCCCATCCCTCCCGTATCACAGCGAGCCAGCTCTTGTGCCTTCAGCAGCACAGCGCCCATGCCCCTCCTCTCTAGTAGCTTCCCCTGCCCTACACACTGACCTCCAGTCCTCTTTGGGGTTTGCCTTGTTTCTTATGCAAGTTTAAAACCAAATTCAGCTCTCCATTGTCATTCGCTAACACAGCCATTCAGTCCCTTACTGCCTCATGGTTGTCTGCATGTGCCGCTGCCAAAGCTGATTATGCGAAGTGCCAGTCACTCCCAGTCTGCACCACTCTGTGTATGCACTCCAGCCACACCTTGAATATGTATGTATATGTTTGGAGTATCACCTTGTTGTTGGTAGTTCCCAATAGATAAATGAGGGGTTACTAGATTAGTATAAATCATAGGATATCAGATCATATTGCTTTTTACATTTCATGTTATCACGTGCCATGTGTACTAGTTTGTCGTTAATATGTCTGTGTGTTGTTACTATAAAATGTTCCTTTTTAGTATGATATAATATTTGTATCTTATGTAATATGTGCAATATTGAACATGTTTGGAACCTTTTGTAATTTGTACATAAACATCAATAACAGGATCACCATGAAAACAGGTCTTGTATAAGACCTGTGGTGTAAACTTTTTGCATTGTCAAATTGTTTTTTGCCTGTGTGAATAAAAATGTTTTTACTACTACTACTCTGGCACCAAACATAAAACAGACAGCAGCAGAGATCCAATAGAAACAGGAGTGGCTCTTTTATGAGTGGGTCAGGCAGGCACGCTTGGACGAATGTGACTACAAGTCTTCACCCCCCTCCTCCCAAATGACACTAGATTTGGCCATGTTAATTAATTTTCAGTCCATGCAGGTTACTTGAAAAAAAAAATTAAAAATGGAACTTTGTTTGACGGTGATGGCCCCCCCCCGCCACTGAATGGCACCCTAGGTGGCCGCCTAGTTCGCCTGTCCTTAAGGCTGGCTAAGTATAGGACTGCTAACTTCATTCTGTAAACCAAATGCATTTGTCGGCTCAAAAGTTCAGTCTGCAGTCAAAATGTATTTTGTCAAACGGCTAACTTCCTTCTGTGGACAAAATAACTTTTGTCAAACTGCTAACTTCATTCTGTGGACTCAATGCCTTTTTTGTAAACTCCTTAATTAATTCTATGAACAGAATCCAGTATTCCCAGAATGATTTGTCATTTTCCCTGTAACTCCAGGGCAGTCTTCCCATGTTTTCCTGTAGATTATATTATTTCCTATGGAAGCTGAATTGCACTATTTTCCTGTATAACCAATGCAAGTCTATGGGAAGAATTTCCATGTAGATGGCTTCAAATCCCTGTAAAATACAGGAATCCCTGTAGATCTGGGATCCTTGAGAATCTATGTTGAAAATTTCCTGACTTAATTATTTTGTAAAAAGAGATTCCAGCTGTATCTGTAGCTGTAACTTCCTTTCATCTCCAACTGAACTGTTCCTACTTAGCCCCCCTTCCCTTTTCTTCTCATGTTTTTAATTTGCATCTTAGACTTTCATCTCTAGTCCCCTTTATCACCTTTCTACTTCACTTCCTGATTTTTAATTGCTCCACAGTGGATATAAATACTGCTTGTTGCTCAGTTTTGCTATTCACCTGAAGAAGGGACCTGTGTGGCCCCGGAAGCTTGTGTATAATTCCATCTTTGTACTAGACACTTGTTGGTCCAATAAAAGGTATCAAATCTTCCATCTTCTCTTAACTTCATTCTGTGAACAAACAGCATTTTGTCAAATTGCTGATTTGAGGCTGTGGACAAAAAGCCTTTGGTTAAACTACTAACTGCATTCTTTGGACAAAATGTTAATGTTACAAACAGCACCCCATAGTTTAAAGGCTCACAAGAGATTCCATAATCAGATTACCATACAGAAGACTCCCTCACTGAGATCACAGGGTTTGAGTAAGTATTTGCAACACAGATTAGATGTAGCAATCATTTTTGAGTCCCTTGTGGAGTGAGGCCAATCCCCAACCCTTTTACAAAAGGTCTGGTGCAAGTCAGGGTGTGTGGGTGTGACGGAGCCCATTTCAAAAGACTTTGTACTGTACTCTGTGAATAGGGAAAGATTTTTCTGAGGTGAGGGAGGAAGCAGACTCCTGGGTCTTGGAAAATAAATAAAATGGATGTTCAAAGGCCAGTGCACTCAGTCTCACTGCTCCTTCTCCCACGGTTATTTGTTCAGTCGATCCATTAATAATTGGTGCAGATACAGTAGATAGTGTGAGCCACTGCAAAGTATTTTAAAAAGCAAAATACCCACCCCTTCAATGGAGGCATTTTTAAGTGCTGTACAATAGCATTTACTTCATTTGATTCTTTTATGTATTTATAAATAGCAACTGTATAGGAACCCCACTATAAGCATGAGGAAGAGGGGAACACAGCAGGCAAAAGAGGTTCGGCGACAGTAGTGATGTAGGACAGAATGGTCAGCATAAAGGGACAGTCTTGGTCCCTGGTGATTTGTGCAAAATTGCACAGCAAACCAATGAATGAAATCACAAAACCAGTGTACAGGGAAATTGCTAAAAGCATCTACTGGCCATAAAAAAAACTGTTCTAAAACTGCAATTGGAAATCGGAGTATGCATTAGGTTGATTGCATTTTCCAAAAGGTACCATTGGCTTTTAGGCTTCACTTGTCCTAAACAAAAGTAGGGGCTGATGTGCTGAGTAATAGGGAAGTTTTAAAATTATGAGCAGAGTGTGGGAGTGGCACCTATTGATACAGGCCAGCATGACAAGTTGTGAAGGGAAATGAAGTGCAGGAATGTAAAAACTGTATGTGTGTGCGTGTGTGTGTGTTTGTGTATGGGTACAGTATTTGTGTGTGTGTGTGTGGGTGGGGGATTACTCTATCAAGGGAAGGGACACTAAAATAGCATGGCAACAATAAATTGGGGAATGAGAGTTCAGTACAATGAGAAGTACTGGGAATTAGGCTTTTAGCATAGAGCAGGGGATGTACATAGTACCAGGAGGTAGAAGAAAAATGTATAATTGTGCTTATGGAGCCACTAGAAGCCTAAATAGTAAACTACTGGAACTAGGATGATTAGCAAGCTTGGAAAATACAGACATAATAGGGATCGCAGAGGCATGCTGATACTTCTGGATGGGTTACTGCAATTCCAGAATATAGATTATTCAAAAATGACAGGAAATTCTCAGCCTGAAAATGTAATAGAATGAGTCAAAGTTAAACTACAGAATACAGTATACATCAAAAATCCATGCACTGTATTATACACAGAGTGAATTGTACTGTATATGCTACCTGGGATGTTAGCCAATATATGGGAACCCCTCTTGTGGGTAATATACTCCATGGTACCAGATTAACTATATGCTGAATTGTATAAAATACATAACTGTGATAATCTGTAATGTATTGAAATTGTGAGAGGATCTAGTATCTACACCTGTTATGTTGAAAATATTCTATAAATTAGTTTACAAAATATGGAGAAAGAAGGTAGAAGAGGAGATGGTACTGTAGCACTCTACATATGGAATGGCATAGAAGCATTAGAGTTGGAGCACCTGATGAACCTAGAGGCCCTACTATGTCACTATGTTATTACATTATAGATCGAGGGAGCACTCCTGACCAATCAGAGTGCTCCTTTCCTCAGTGCATGAGACACTCATTCTGTAAAGAGTGTCTCACGTGTAGCTGCCCTTGAGATGGGTACGTTCAGGTAAGGTTTTTAAAAAATGAATATATTATTGATCGACCTTGATCAGTAATATATTAGTACTGCCACTGAGACCACTGCTATTTTTTATGTTCCGTATAGTTATTTTACCTTGCTGGTTGCTGCAGGCAGGCTGTCAGCTCTTTCTCCACCTCCTCTCACCCGGCACTCACCTCCCCTGGCCACCAAGCCCCCATATCCCCCATGGATTGCCCCTCCCATGGTGGGGCTGGGGAGGGGAGGGCCATCCTCCCCCCACTCAGTGACTCTTATCTAGACTGGGCTGGTGGCCAGATGATGATGGTTCCACGTCAAGATATTGACAACAATGTTGTCGACATCTCTGACAGCACAGGAACAATGCCAACCATTGGCATTGTTCCCATTGAAACAAAGTGTTTTGCAGTGGGCTTCACCCCTGTACCCCCTCATCTCTAAATAACCAACTCTGAGTTGGAGTTGATTCAGGGTGGGGATGAAACACTAGGAATCGCAGCGACACTCAACAGCGGACCACCTCAGCAACCTGGTGAGATTTTGTTGCTGTGGTGGTGTTTATTTATTTATTTACAAAATGTTTCACCAGGAAAGACAACATGAGCTGACAAGCAACTCATTTCCTGAAGCGTCTGGGGGGGGGGGGATTACAGTGGAAGGGAGAGGTAAACATAAAGCAGATTCAGACAAACAGTACAAAATTAATTACATTACAGAGGAGCTGACTACAACATATTATCCAGTTTCACTTGAATGCAAATTAATTACATTACAGAGTAGATGAATACAACATATTATTCAGTGACTGATGAGTACAAAATAGTTGGAGAAGTACCAAGAGTTGAGGGCAGGTTTTTGTAAGTGCTAGTGAGAGAGCAGTTAAGAAGGGGGAGGAGGAGAAGTAGGAAGGGGGAAGGAGGCCAGTCCAAGAAATCAACCCTTCAGGGTGCTAGAACCCCTGCAAGGGTAGGCAGGACCATATAGGAAATTTAAGGGGGGGGAGGAGGAGGAGAGACAGCGTAGAAGATAGAAAAGGGAAGGGATAGTAAAGGAGAATGCAGATAGGGAGAGTATGAAAGGGGAGATAAAGGACTAGTAGAAGGATGGATATGTGTCAAGATAGGGGTGGGATGGTAGTGATGAGGAGGGGTTAGAAGCAGGTGCAGTTAGGGGAGTAGAAATTGTGGAAGGCTTGGTGGAGGGAGGAAGTGGAGTAAGAGAGTCTGATCAGCAGTGGAAGTGAGTTCCAAAGTTTAGAGAAACAGTAGGAGAAGGCTTCCTGACCTATGGAAGTGCGGTGACGGGGGATGGCAGGAGTGCAGGAGTCAGAGGAAATAAGAGGGTGAAAGGAGGGAGGAGGTGGAGAGAGGAGGAGAGGTAAGAGGGGAGAGACCCAAACCACTGAAACCAGAATTTAGAAGTAAACTTTGTGCAGTGCAAGATGTGCTTGCATTCCAGGGGAGGCAGTGCTGGAGTGTGGTAAAGGGCGCAGTGGTGAGTAAAGAGAGTGGGGAAGAATCAAGGGTAAAGCAACAAAAAGCATTGAAGAGGGAGTCCAGTCTGGTGAGTGAAGACTTGGGAGCAGCACTGTAGACAATGTCAGCATAGTCGATTATAGGGAGTATGATTTTCTAAACATGTTCATGCCTAACTGGTAGTAAGGTACCTGGTAAGGAACTATGGTTTCTGTAAAGGGCGCCAAGCTTGGGGTGCAGTTTTTGCAGAATGGCATCAATATGAGCAGAAAAGCTAAGGTGTCGGTCAAGCCAGACACCTAGATATTTAAAAGAGGTAAAGTCCTCTAAGATTGCCCCGTCAAGGGTGTAGAAAGAGGGGGAAGGGGCAACAAAGAGAGTCTCTGCCTAGTGCCAAAGGTCATAGAGACTGTCTTCTTGGCGATGAGAAAGAGCTGATGAGAACTTAGTCCGCTTTGAACATTACTGAAGTCAAGTTGAAGTGTGGTAGTCACATCAGAGGGTGAGTGGCCAGAGATGAACAAAACAGTGTCATCAGCATACATATGGCTCTGGGACCAGGAGCAAGCTGATGGTAGGTCATTTAGAAAAATAGAGAAAAGGAGGGGGTCAAGAACTGAGCCTTGGGGTACTCCAGCAAAGATTTGTTGGGGGGGGGAGGGATGTAGAGTCAGCAATTTTGACAGATTGAGTTCTACCTACCAGGTAGGATCAGAACCAATCGCAGGCAGGCTGAGACAAACCTGCAGACTAGACGGTATCGAGAAGGAGGGAATGAGAGGCAGTGTCGAAAGCCTTTGCAAGGTCAACAAAGATGGAAGATGTGATTTGGCCTTTATCCATAGCAGAATGGATAAAGTCTGTAAGTCTGAGAAGGGAGGCTGTTGTGGAGTGGTTCTTCTGGAATCCAGACTGGAAGGGAGTGAAGAAGGAGGAGGTATCAAAAAAGGAGGATAGCTGAGATAGAACGAGGTGTTCCTGCAACTTAGCCAGAGACGGTAGAAACAAGATTGGGTGGTAGTTTCCTGGAGAAGAGAGATCACCACCCTTAGGAAGAGGTAGGACAGTTGCATGTTTCCAGACAGCTGGTACAGCTGCAGTGCAGAAAGACAAGTTGAGAAGATCAGCCAGCAGGAGGGAAACAGCATGAGCAGATAAGTGGAGCAGCTTAGGGTCAAGGCCATCGGGAGAGGTTCCCTTAGAGGGGTTGAGGGAGAGGAGAGCCTTTAGGGTGTCATTTGGGGTGATTGGTGAAAAGGAAAGGCTAAAAGGTAATTTGTGGAGCTGGAGGTTGGTGATAGGGTAGGGTGGAGAAGCGGGGGGACTGGGAGGGAGGAAAGCAGGGTAGAGGCACAGGAGGTGAAGTAAGAGTTAAATTTAGTGGACACCAGTGTTTGATCAGTAGTGAGGTGGTTGTTTATTTTAAGTAGTGGAGAAGGAGGCTTAGTGTTCGCTGTGAAAAAGTTGTTGTGGTGTGCTACCGATGATGATGCAGGATGGAGGTAGGCAAGCAAGGCTTCATGTAGCCTGCGCCAACCAGTTTTCCATTATTCTCCCTCAGTCCCCAGCCATGGCAGTATGTAAACATGTGCACATGGAGACGAACATGCTACGGAACCATGGCCTCTCCCTTCATGTCCATCAAGCTGCCAGCACTATCCCCAGAGGTAGTCTGTGATGTGGGTGACTGAATGTTGGTGACCAGTCATAAGGGCTACTGCACAATGGCACCGACAATGTAGGCAACCTTGAATTTCACCTCTTTCCCCGAGTTGCACCCCCCCCGGAGTAGGAATCCTAATTAAGGGGGTGTGGTGGGCAAAGCCCCCCGCATTAAATAACATGCTGTTTTTCAGTTGCCCTTGTGGTTGTGTGCCCTTATGACCAGTCACTGACATTCAGTAGGCCTTGTCGCATAGAACTCTCCCAGGCCTCCAGCAAGGTTGGCCAAGGGCTGAGTTGGCAAGCCTCCCCACCCTGGAAGAGGAGGGCTGTCCACTAGATGATCAAGCCTCTCCCTCCTGGCCAACCCCAGGTGACCCAATCTCATTCCCAAATTCATGTCACCAGCATGGTGAGAGGTAAGGTGCACAGTGCCTCAGCCTTCTATGCCACTAGGTTGGTTTTGCTGAGACCACTCTTACAATTGTAAGAGTGATCTTACTGACATTCTTAGGGTATCAGAACAACTTACTGCACCTTTGGTTCATGGTTCTCGTACCCTAGGAATGCATTTGAGACCACTCTTGCAACCATAACAGTGGCCTCGATGGTGGTATTAACATACAATATATGACATTAGACAAGATAGGAGCTGACTAGAATCTCTGTGTGTTCAGTTCACTGAAGGGCAGGAAAGAAAATATACAGCTGGGGTTCTATTGCAGCAAACAGAATATGCTTTTGAAGGTCCAGCAAAAACTAAACAAAGTGATATCTTCTTGAAAACCTGCTTAGAACAAAACCTAGTTCAGCATCTAGACGAACCTACAAGAGATAAATAATATATTAGACCTGGTACCAAGTACAAAGGACATGAACATCCGTAACTGTGAGGTGAGAATGCCACTAGGCAATAGTGACCACTCATGCATATATTTCACGATTCCAGGAACCCCTAACAGACTAAAGGGTTGTACAGAAATGTACTTATACAACACGACTAATGTGGGTAGAATTAACTCAGAAATAGCTAGTACTAACTGGCACGTCCTCCTTCAAAATAAAACCATTGAGGAATGTTGGAAAACAATCAGGCTAACTATCCTGGACTTCAGTGACAAAATCATAAAGCATGTTAAGAAATACAACAGAAAAGGGCTGAAGTCAAAATGGTTAAATAAAAAAGATAATGAAACTGATAAAACAAAAAAGCAGGAGATATGCACATTATAAGAAGACACAAACAGATGCAGAGAAGAGTAAATTCAAACAAGCTCAGATAACTTGTAAGAGTGCAATAAATAAAGCAAAAAGGGCCATGGAGATAAAATTAGCAAGAACTGCACCAAAAGGGAATAGTAAACAATTCTATGGCTATATCAACTCCCTTAAGAAATCAGATTCTAAACTAACATCTATTATGTAATAAAATGAGATTATTTCAGACTCAGTTCATATGGCTAAAATGTTTAATAGATATTGTTGTTCAATTTATTCTGAATCTAGTTTAATCAATGTTCAAGAGATAGTGAGATACTAACTAATCTTGATCACTTACATATCACAATAGAAGAACTAAAGAAAAAGGTTGAAGGCTGAAAATGTTTGGGACACCTGGTATTGATAACATTACACCATGTATGCTAAAAATAGCAAGAAATCATATTAGTATTCCACCTGAAATACTGCTTAACAAGTTACTGATATCAGGGGAGAGACCACAGGACTGGAAGGCAGCAAGGATAACCCCCATCCACAAAAAAAGGACAAAGCAGGATAATTACAGACCAATCAGCTTGACATCTGTCCCTGGTAAGATTTTTGAATCAATAATAAAGGACAGATTGTATTAACACATGATATCAAGGAACTTAGTCAACACTGACCAACACAGCTTCACAATAGGATGCTCTTGTGTTTCAAATCTTATCTGTTTCTATGAAAATATCAGTAAGACTAGATGAGGGGAGACCAGCAGATGTAGTCCTGTTGGATCTTAGTAGGGCTTTTGACACCATCCCACATTGGGCAATTATCAACAAAATAATTAAGATGGGTGTAGACAACCACACAGTAAGGTGGAGAGGTAACTGGCTCAGCATTAGAACCCAGAGGGTTGCCGTGAATGGTTACCTATCTGGAGAAGGGAGGGTTACAAGTGGGGTCCCGCAGGGCTCAGTGCTAGGCCCTGTATTATTTCAACTGTTTATTGCAGATTTAAGTAATAATATAAGGAATAAAATCACAAAGTACGCAGATGATACTAAATTAGGTGGTCCCTGTGTAACATTTGAGAATATCAGATCAATACAGGCTGATTTGGATCTTATAACCGAATGGGCCTTCAGATTGGGAATGTCCTTTAACATGGACAAATGTTGTGTGTTGCACTTAGGTAGGAATAACAGGTCATGGCAGTATAGTCTAAGTAATTCAATTTTAAAAACCTCAAACACTGAAATAGAGCTTGGTGTTTTAATTAATGAAGACCTAGATTTTGGGGAACAATGTACTAACGCTGTATCTAGGGCGAACAGAGTAATTGGTGCCATTAAAAGAACTATAAAGAGTAGCAAATCTGAGGTTCTTCAAATCATATGTCTGACCACATCTTGACTTCTGCAGCCAGCTTTGGAACCCCCACAAGAGATCTGATATAAGCAGAGTAGAAAAACATACAACAAAACATGACCAAAATCATAACGGAGGTTAAGGATCTCCCATATGCAGTGAGAACAAGCAATTTAAAGTTATACCCTCTGGAAGATAGAAGAAAAAGAGGTGAAAGTGATTAATGATACTTCTCTTATGGATAATTGAACATAGTGTTTAAAGATCCTAGCTTAAGAACTAGAGGGCATGTATTACAGGTGCTGGGCGGCAGATTCAGGTACAACAGACAGACGTATATTTTCACAGAGAGGGTGGTGAACCTATGGAATGGACTACAAGAGAGTACTAGTAATCTATAGTGCTAGGGGTGTAAGGACAGAGCCCCTGCATGGGGGGGTGCAGGGGGAAAAGCACCCCCACAAAAAACACTTGTTTCCACTGACAGCACAATTCTAGCTGTTGGCATTGTGCCATCGCTGTAATGTTGATCGACAGAATTCCTGTCAATGCGGCTTGGTGGAACCGATTACTAGCACACCAGTAGGACAACATTTGTTCCAAATAAACCATTCCCTCTCAGACCTATCTGTCCTAATACTAAGGCAACTTCAGAACCACACAGGGGAGAAGGGGAGTAGGATGAAAAGCCGAAAGTCGGGATCCCAACACTCAGGATCCCGAGTTTGGCTGCCCAACACACACCTGCCCGACAGACTGACGCTGATGCCAGCAGGGGTAAGGTAGCAGATGTGATGAACCACTACCTTGCCTCTAGCCGTGCATCACAAGAAGGGGAAAAATCCAGTGGTTGGCCGAGCTGCTCCTGTGGTGTGGAGGGCTAAGCCACTAGTAGCTCGACCACCAGTGCTCTCAGACCCGGGTTCTGTTCCCAGGTCTACACTTTTGCGTGGTACTCTTTTGCCCCCATAAACTGTTTTAACCTACTCCGTGGTCTGCTCCCCCTTGGAGTTGGTTATTTTAGTTGCGGGGGGCTTGCCCCCCACATTGCACCAACACTTGTCGGTCTTCTGACAGTTGGTCTCCTAAACTTGGGCTTATGGAGTTCGGGAGACTGACTGTCAGGATTCAGTAGTAGATCCGGGAAGAAGGACATGGGAAGTAAAATATATCAAACAATTTATTTCTAACTTTAATGGACTCAATCAGGACATTGGATTTATGACACGCTATGATAAACTTTAATATAAAATGGGCAAGGAAATCCCTGTGTCCTGATTGGCTGAGACTTGGTTCGAGCCATGGCAGTAAGAGAGTACCACAAATGGCTAAAATCAAGTCCCTGCCAAACAGGGCAACTTACGTAATTCATAAGCCACTTACTTCCTAATTTCCATCACAAACAAGGCTGCAGCCTTTATTCCTATATATAAAAACTTCAGCTAGGCTCTAAAAATAGAAGTCCATTAAACTAAATAAATTAAGGAAATAATTTAATGTTATTTACACTCATGAGCTCCCCTTACACACATACACAAATTTTAAAAAAGAAGTACTATTCAGAGTTTCCATTGCTTTTGTTTCTTTGATGACCATGAAAAATTCCCGTCCTATCCTTAGAAATATAAACACATAAACATAGAAGATGACGGCAGAAGGAGACCTGTGGTACATCGAGTCTGCCCAAGTGAGGTATCCCGGGACCTATTGTGCACTAGTGTTCTGTCCTCCTAAACACCCAGCCTAGCCCTTGCCAGTGCTATGTGTTTGTTCCCAATCCTTGTCCCACCTGTGCTTAATGCTTGATACTGACTTTGCAGCCACCATCGGGATATAATCTATTCCAAGGTTCTACCACCTATGTCTACCACTTTGCCAGAGAACTCCCTGCTCTTTACCTGGCACCAGATAAAACTGAGGTTCTGGCTCCACTTGAGGCCGGTGTATGTATGCCATCGGAACTCTGAAGAATTTTGAAATTGTGTATTCCATGTTACCATTCTGTGTGTGTGGGGGTGCATTTTACGACTGGAATAATGCAGAGCTTTGAATTCTTCTATTCCATGGTAAACAATCACACAATGTATTGAGGGTGAAGAAAGACAGATGACTGACAGGTGACAAACATCTGTTGAAGAACTATTTTACATTATTTAGCAACATTTTAGTATATTTTTGAGGCTTTGAAAGCTTTTAGAATTTTTTTTTAAGTTGCCTATGGGCCCATTTTATATAAGCAATAAGACATGGCTGGGTATTGGTAGCACTAATATACCTGCACATCTCTGGGGGGGCAGATCTCGGGGGGGGGGACCTGTCTGTCGCTGATATGGCACGCACTGTGATTTTGTGCTGTTTTCACTCCTCGCCACTTGGGAGTCATCATCTTGACGGGCTTTCTGTTAACAACATTACAATTTAAGCTACAGCTGACCTTTGATTAGATTCAGCGCTTCTTTTGTGATAACAGACTTCTGATTAATGAACAAAAAACTCAAGTTTTCCAATTTGGCTCTGCATGCAGAATTAGACAATATGCACATATTTCTGTTTTCACTTTTACTAAAACAAAAAACTGCAGAATATCCCAAGCCACAAACACCTGGGGCTATAGTTAGATGAACATCTGAAATGGGATTATCACGTGAATATTTTGGAAAAGAAGCTTAACACTAGGAAAGGGTTCCTTTATAGAAACAAAGTATACTTTTCTCAGAATGTAAGACAAAGAATAATTCAAACTATGATTCTGCCTTTGTTTGACTATGGGGACGTTGTGTATGCTGGTTTGTTGAGAACCCAGTCCCAGAGGCTAGACATACTACTGTATCACAAATAGACCCATTTTGTTTTGCCTGCCCTGAGGCAGATGTACCATTATGATATGTTAAAAACTCTTAACTCATTTATTAACTTTTATGTGGTAATGCACCAAACAAAAGGTTTCTGCCTAAATTATTGAACTGCTCTCTTATTGTCCCCTTAAGTCAGGGTTAAGTTCAGCAAAAGGGTTTTGAATAACAGGTTCCGAGGGTGAACTCTCATATAGGTGAATTATCTTTCACTTAAAGGGACTTAAAGTTATGGAACAATATCCCATTTTGTATGTTCGTATAAGCTGAGGGGCTAGCTACACAATCGGGCAGACTCAATAGACTGTGAGGCCTTTTTCTGCTGGCATTTTCGTATGTTCATATGTTCGTGAGATATGTCCCACTCTTGATAATCTTCCTTCATTGCATGCTCTGAAATTCTGGTTTAAATCTTCTTGCCATATACACTGTGACTCTTATATGTTTTTATCATGTTTTGTGTACTGTGACATGCTACATTTACCTTTAAATGAAACCATTGCTAACTTTTTACTTTTTACTGTAAGTTTATAACTTATCTTTATTTTTAATGTAACTTATGCATATTTCAGAAGGCAATTGTACATTAACTTTGCTCAGGTGGTTGTATGACAACTATTTCTGTTTTAAATAAAAAAAAAAAATTTAAACATGAAACTTGAACCCCTCGGTATTGCTGCAAAAGCATCTCGCCAGTTCACCCACCCCAGCAAGGCAGCAACCAGATGGATGCTCTGTTCCCTCTCTGCCAGCCTCACCTGACATCCTGGATGTGGGTCATGAACCTGGGTCACCAGTGTGCCAGAGCCATCCCTTACTGCTCAGCACCATGGAGCCTGTCACAGAAATGTTTGAACAGCGGCATCCCACAGGGATCAGTGCTGGGCTACTGCTCTTCAACATCTTCATCACTGATCTGGGAGCTGAGGTTTCCAGCATGCTGTTTAGGCACATGGATGACACTAAGCTGTCCAGGATGGTGGACTCCATCAAGGATGGGGACAAACTTCAGGAGGAACTGAGCAAGCTAGGTTATGGGCCTGACTCCTGGAGCCTTAAATTCAGTGTAGCCAAATGCAAGGTGCTACTTTTGGGGAGAAAAAACAGAGGTAGGACCTATACACTGTGTGGGGCTTCTCTTGTTACAGCCAAGAAAGAAGAGGCCATAGGGGTTCATAAAAGATAAGGGGCTGAAGCATGACAAACAGTGTGCAACTGCTGTCAAGAGGACCAACAGAATGCTGGTGTGCATTGTGCATCAAAAGTGGGTTGACCGGGAGAGTAGGGGAAATAATTCTGCCACTTTACAATGGTCTGGTCAGGCCCCACCTGGACTCCTGGAGTACTCATGCAGTTTTTGTCTCTTAATTAGAGCAAGCATTTGTCAATGCCAAATTGTTTGCCGCTTGCATTGCTGTTGTACCGGGTCTTGCTTGTACACATTTTTACTCTATATTAACCCAAGACAGACCAGATGAGATGTAATATGTCATTTGCAATGGGGTACTGAATTTACCCAGTTTTATACTGCATTCACCCAGAACAGTAGAAGTGAGATGTGATATCTCATTTTTAGTATGGTCCTGCTTTTGTAATGTATTTTTCTGGGACAGATCATCTTAGGTGCAATATCTCTTCTCAGTGGAGTTCTGCTGTGTAGTCCTGCATCTGTTTAGCAATATATTTACCCAGGATAACCCAGTTGAGATGCAATATCTCATTTTCAATGGGGTCCTGCTTTGACACAGTTTTGTACTGTATTTACACAGGATAGCACAGCTCAGATAATATCTTGTTTTCAGTGGGATCCTTCTTTTCCCAGTTTTCACACTGTATTTACCCAGGACAGCACAGCTGAGATGCAATATCTTATTTTCAATGGGGCCCTGATTTTCATCTATTTTTATAATGGATAGCCTAGCTGAAAGGCAAGTTACATTTTCAGTGGGGTCCAGCTTTTACAATGTGTTTTTCCCATAACAGAGCAGCATAGATACACAGTTCACTGTGGGTTCTGCAGTACTGGGGTCCTGATTTTGTACATTGTTACTACATATTTACCCAGGATAGACCAGATGAGATACAATATCTCAGTTTCAGTGGTGTTCTGCTTTCATAGGTGCGGAACCGGGCGAAGAGGCGGTAGCCCTCCACTTTGTTTCTGTATGGAAAAACTAGTATAGAAAAAGTGCCCTTTGTACCCTCATAAGTGCCTTTTGATTCTCAGCCCCCTCAGCTTTTACCATCTTCCAGCACCCTTGTCTGCTTTTACACATTTTTAGATTGTATTTACCCAGGATAGGGCAGCCGAGAAGCATTATCTAATTTTTAGTGGGCTCCCACATTTTGACCCCAAATTTCCAAGTCGTTTTATGACCTGACATTATGATGAAGACAGGTGGAATTATTTTTTCTTTCCCTTCTGCCTTATGCCACTTTACATCAGCCCGGTCACAGACCTCTCTGATCTCCACCTCCATTTTTGGCCGTGACTCCCCCAAAGCCCCCTTGTTTATTCCCCTAGGGCAGGGTTGCAGCACTGGCCCTAAGTGCTGCAATGCTGTATTAGGACAGGGGAGCTGGCCCTGGAGGCTGATCATGGCAGAGGGGCTGACCTCACTGGTCCCATCCAAAAGGTGATTTTGCAGTACAACTGTGAAAACATGCTTCAGAGAGGATTTGAAAACTGACATGTTATGTTCAAGAAGTATGTTAACAGAAGGGATATGCTGAATATTAGGGGCCAAAATCTGCAAAAACAAAGTTACGAGAAAACATTGGAACAATTCAACATTTCTTCATAACTTTGTTTTTCATTTTTACATTTTGATCCCAAATTTTCAACGTAGTCTTTTTGTGACGCCCCTTCTGAACATGATAGGTATCATTTATAAAATACTGTCCAAAGTATAAATTTGTGCCACAAGTTTGAAAAGACATTTTGGTCAGGATTTGAAAAATGACACCAGTCACATTCATGACGTGGTGTGAAAAAAATGGCTATGTTGAAATTTTGGGATCAAAATATTGAAAATTACAAATGTTATGAGTAAGTGTTGAAAAATGTCAATATAGGTTCATAGCTATGTTGTTTTTTAATATTTTGACTCCAAATTTTCAACATAGTTATCTTACGATCCCACCTCATGAACCTGATGGGTGAAAGTTAAAATCCTACCCAAAAAATGATTGCATGTAATGACTGCAAAATCACCTTTCAGGCCAGAGTTGAAGAATTTCACCACCCTTGTTCATGAGGTGGGGTCCCAAAAAGGCAGTGTTGAAAATTTGGGGGAAAATATTAAAAAAAAGACCAAGTTATGAGTACAAGTTCATAACGCATTGAAATACACTGAACCACGTTAGTGCTTTCCTCAGTTCCCTGTCTGGTGTTGAGCAGTAAATATGTGTCTCTGGTCCATAGAAAATGATGGCGTTGGACCCCCGGTAAGTAAGTAAGGGGTAGTGGGTTCGTGGAGTGGTCAAATGGAGGAGGGCAACAGTGGTAGAGGGGGAAAAAGCAGCAGCAACAGACATTAATAGACCGTTTTCTTTTTTACAAGGTGTATAAAAATAAAAAAATCCACAAGGGATGGTATTTATTTCAGATACTGATACTGGGGATCGGGCACTCCAGTACTGGTTTAACCTCTATAGGCATGGGAAGCAATGGGGAGGTGGAAAGGATACTTGCCAGAGGGTGAGATTAAAGGAATTAAAAAAGACTATGAGGGACATTTTTCTTTATTTCAGGCACCAGCACTGGGGATTGGGCACCCTAGTGTTGGTAATATGTTTGGCAGCACCGGAGGTGGGCTCCCCAGTGTCTCACAGTGAAACCGGGTAGGGTTGGGGCTATTAGCTGGCACCAGGGGTTGGGCATCCTGGTATCAGAAAATTAAGAAGGAAGGGGAAAGCAATGGGAGGTGGGAGAGATACTTGGCAGAGGGTGGGAGGGATTATTTTTAGCTACAAGGGATGGTTTTCTTTATTTCAAGTATGGATACTGGGGATTGGACACCCCTATGCCAGAACAACCTCTATGGGCACAGGAATCGATGGTGGGATTACAGGTATTTAAAAAAAAAGAGTAAGAGGGATGTTTTCTTTCTTTCTTTCTTTCTTTCTTTCTTTCTTTCTTTCTTTCTTTCTTTCTTTCTTTCTTTCTTTCTTTCTTTCTTTCAATTGTTTCACCAGGAGAAGCACACTGAGCAACAAGATGCTCGTCTCCTGGTGTGACCTGTGGGGTACACATGGATATGATAACATGCAGGTTATCAAGTGAACAGTTAACAGAAGCAAATAAAAAGCAGCATAAGGATACACGATTGCATGAATATACAAGCAGTGCACATTGAATGCCTAGGATATTATAGTATCAAATAACAATTTTTGTGACAAGAAGCAGCAGACAAGGTAAATTAGCACAGTAGTAACAGCTGTAAACAACAGAGGACGTATATCACAGTATACAGTTATTTCTGGTACCGACACTGGGGATTGGGCACCGCAGTGTTGGTTCTATGTTTGGTGGCACTGGGAGTGGGCTTCCAGATGTTGCACAGTAAAAACGGGTGGGGTGTGGGGTACTAGCCAACACTTCCTGATTGGGCATCCCAGTGTCAGAAAATTCAAAAGGAAGGGAAGCAGTAGGAGGTGGTAGGAATACATAGCAGAAGGTGGAAGGGATTGTTTTTATGTTGGAGGGGAGGACACAGCAGGCTGATCACCTGTGCTTGCTGGCCAGTGTTATGCAAATTAAAGGAGAGAGCCACCCCATGATTCAGGTGGCTGTTTTCTTTGAACTTCATGCAGTTTCCCCCCAGCAAGCCAAGAAGAGTGTCATGATTAGCCTGACTGATGACTTGTCAAGCCTCCTGCAGACAGCCCTGCATGAGACCGACAGTGACACACCTCTCAAAATCCACTATCATACCAACATGTTTGCTTCGCACAAGCACAAACATAAATATGACTTTGAAGCAGTTTGGAGGGTGCAATACAGGGCCATCAAAGTGATCAGTGGTATGGAAGACAAAAGGTATAAGTAGAAGCTTGAAGTTCTGGAGAAAAAGACAAGGAGAGGGAAAATGATCTATGTCTGTTGCATACTCAAGAGTACTGACAATATTGAACAGTCAACGATGTTCAAGCCGATATCCTGCAGCAGGATGTGGACACATACATTGAAGCTTAGGGGTGGTAAATTCAGTAGCAACATCAGGAGGCACTTTGTTTCCTAGAGGGTGGTGAATCTATGGATCAGCCTACCTGCGGAAACTGTAAACCTTAACGACAGTGGTTTTTGGCATGCCTGGACTAATTTCTGCTTACCAAAGGAATCACAGGGTGACCTGGGTAATAGAATTGGCAAGAATTGGTATACATTTGCACAGCGTACCTGTTTCATCTCTGCTTATGAAGCAGGGGGTGGACATCATAGTCCTAGAGTTCCTTCTAACATTAAATTACTGTGTTACTAGACGTAAACTTTTGGAGCTGTGACAAAATCTAGGATGTAATCAGTCTGATCACATTTTAAAGCACTACAAAATGTGACATATCTCCCCATGTGATGCATCATGGGTAATATATGCAGCAACTGTACAGGAATTATAGCTGGCTTAGCTCTAAGCAGGAATGAAAGGTTAACTAGACCTCACAAACAGTCAGCAATGCCTGAAAATCAGAAATCACAGACATGTTTTATCCTATTTGGGGCTCATTAGTGTAAAATAGCCATTGTCACAGCCAAGCATGGGTGGTCAGACAACTCAGTGATGACCGTTTTTTGGTCATGGTGAGTCAAAAAAGTTAAGCAGTTTAAAAAACACAAGATAAGCAAATAATGTTTTACTCAACAGAGATGATGCCTTTACCAGGTTAATAAAATAGTTAAACAGACTTTCAAGGCCTGTAAGGTACCTGATGAAGAAACCTTGAGGGTTCTGAAAGCCTAAACTGTTCATTAGTCCAATAAATTTACCATCTTAGCCAAACAAAAGATTATTTTGCAGGATCTGTGTTTTTTAGCTGGCTAGAATAACAACCTCCCAAGTCCCCCAACATCTAAAAAAAAAGACTCTCAATTCGAGCACCTAAGCAAGGGTGTCACAAAATGTACATTGGCAGTTAAGCCACATGTTATAGCAGAGCAAAATTACACAAATTCCCATCATAGACTGAGGGAGTATGTACCACTAATAGATATATCCTGTTACTCTGCTCATTAGACACTCTTACTTGGGCTTATGCACTAAGTTCAGTAGAGTAGGTGCAATTCACGTGCACACCCCTGGAATTGAGAATCCATAAGTACAGGTGGGGGGTGAGGGCCCCCTTCATTAAGAATGAGACCTGTAGGTCTTGGGTGCCATTTTTGTCTGTGCTCTGAGTGTGCATCACTGAAATTGATTTTCTGCAATCACTGTTATGACATGGAACCACCACCCCTAGTTCTCCTTGTCAGCCCAGTGGACTGGGGCAGCATTGTGGAGGGATTCCCTATCCTGCTTCAGCCAGTGGGTGTCATTGGGGGAGGTACATAAATGATATGGCAGGTTCCCCACTGCCATATCCTGTGCCTCTCTTGCCCAACGCCCCATACCTTAGTGAATGGGGTGGAGTGTGGGCACACCCCTTACCCCCCTCAGACTGCCCGCAGTGCATAGCTGTGCGATCAGCCAGGGGATCATGTGTGCAAGGGGCATGCACCCCTTCCTCAAAATCAGAATCAGATTTGGATTTTACATCCTAAATTCCAGCATTAACTTACCCCTAGGCTGGAAACTTCTGGCCACCCTCCCCTCCAAACACAGCTCAGTTTAGGGGGTGGCAACAACACAGTCACAGAAGAACAATTAAACAATTAGAATACAGACTTTTTTGTACTTTCTGTTTATTGTCATAACAATAGACAAAATCATGCAGGAATCCACATTTAAAATAGACAGAATACTGCTGCCACCGTAAAGACGATTAATGGAAAAACAAATTACTTTCCTATCCTGTGACTAGTACAAGAGGAAATGGGAGATACCTATAAATTCTGCAGTCCAAAGAATGCTAAGAATGTACTGCACCATTAAAATTTGGGTAGAAAAGGCTGTTCCAATAAAGTGCGCATTGCCCCTAGTCAAAGCCTTCAAGTGAGGTGAACTGCAGCCGTGTGTTTGTCTCACCAGGCAGCAAAATTTGGTTCATTCCTGCAATAATTAGTACTTTCTGAATTTATGTAATGAAATACATCCACCTCCAGAATATGCAGACATGCATTCTTTATAGTGTTTAGTCTTTGCCCAGGGTTAAGGCTATTTGCTGCACCAAGCCGTTTCTGGGACCTTGTCCCACCTCTGTTTTTGTCTGTGAGCTTCCGAAGAAAGATGGCAGAGTGATGCAGGTTTGGGATGGGGGCTACTGAACAGCCAGAATAAATTGTCTATACTATTCCTCAATATAAATAAGGGCACAGGGTGGGGCCCCTACTTTACTAAGATGGCCATTTGAAGCAAGATGGAGTCAAGCTAGGGAGACTGGGTGGGGGCTTGTAGAAGAAGTTATTGGCAGAGTGGGAAGATGCTGGCAAGAAGGACACTGGCAGGCGATTTATCAACATATGACTGCATGGGAGGACTTGGGAGTGATGACTGCAGGGACCAAAGGCGTAGCCATGGCTACCCAGAGAGGACTAACATGTTCTTTTTAAAGCTTTTTGTTGTTGTCGTTTACTATTTTTGTATAAATATTCTGAATAATTTTTTTTTTTTTTTATTCTTTGGTAATCAGGTAAGGACCACTAGACACAGTGCCTGTTTTTAGGGGTGACCTAGGAGCATTGTTGGGGTAGTTAAGTGACTTGCCAGGGTCGCACAGTATGCAGGTAGAGCCGGAGGCCATGTGAATCAAGGCCAGGTCTGCTGAGTGTACCAAGCTCATTCACAGCTCATTACTCTTATGGCTAGTTCCATGTTGAACTGTAGATTTAGTAGTTGCCGTATTGGTCCTTGCAAGAATAGATCCAGAAGCAAATGATTTGATACCTTTTAATGGACCAACATAGATGTAACAAGAACAAAGTGCTCTAGCTTTCGGACCAACCAGTCCTTGGATGCATGTATGTATGCATGTGTGTGGGTATGCGCTGTGAAGTATGTGATATAACAGATGTGGGGCTTGCTGTCACATTGAGGTAAGTCTCTATTTAGCTATATGGAGTTATAATGTGTTACTATTTTTATGTCACACACATAAAGAATTTCTTCTTACTTTTTATCTTTGCCTGTGGGGGGGGGGGATTGATTCCATTGCACCATATTCAGATTACCAGCCTGCTAGTGTACATACAGGAGTGTTATCTTATACTGTTATATATAATTTTTGTAACTCTGTACATATTGGGATGTGTGATCTCATTTGCTTGGGGGTCCTGCACATATCTTTTTACATTAGGCTTATATTATAGTACTTTACTCAGGATTTCATGACAAGTTGCATTCCTTTGGGGAACAATTACAGCGACTGAAGTTAATATAGGTTCACTAGGAGAGGGATTGAGAGTGTGTGTGTGTGTGTGTGTGTATGTATGTGTGGGTCTGTCTGTGGGAGAGAGAGAGAGAGAGAAAAGGAGGGTGGGGATAGAGAGAGAGAGACTACATCTCGTTTAAGCTATGTATCTCCCTCACCCACATTATTGTGATGTGGGGTGGGTTAGGTTGTATTGTTTGTATGAACAGGAGGAGATAAATTACATTTTTATCTCTTTTTCAGATTCCCTAGACAGTTGTGGTACATGAAGTTGCTACATTCTCAGTATATATTGACATCAGTACATATCAGGCTGCATGGTCTGAACTCCTTGAGGTTCCTCGACTAGAGTTTTTGCTTAACACTAATATTATCTATTTATATTTTAATTATCATGTATATAGTCCTGAGGTTTTTGTAATCTCTTGGGCCTTTTATTTAGCTTGAGAATACAGCTGGGTGGCAAGTCCAGCTAGGTTTTAACATCACACAGTGAGCACTGATGTTTTTAGACAACTTTACTGGTAATTCTTGTCTTTAATGCATACATTGTAATTTCATGAGGCCTATAACTATCTCAGTCTGTCTTTAAGCTGGGTGGGGTTGCCTTTCAGTAATCACATCCTTATACTGACTGTGGCACTCATGGCTTGATTTGGGAGTTATCTGCTTCTGCAGTGTTATCTTATGTCAATTAAATTTATGTGCAGTAGGATTCCTTATATGTGTCTTGCACCAGGAACATCTGAACCCAAGGTTCATTCGGACTGAGGGCAGTATTGTACTGTTAAACTTGTCTGACATCATCTGTTTTTTTTTTTTTAATGAGTATTTTAAACCAATGGGGATTTTTTTCTGTTTTTCTCTGCATTATCTAGCTGTTATAAGTATTGTATTTTCCAAACAACTGCCATGAGCTTCTGAAGAAGGACTGGTTGGTCCGAAAGCTAGAGCACTTTGTTCTTGTCACATCTATGTTGGTCCATTAAAAGGTATCAAATCATTTGCTTCTGGATCTTATGGCTAGGATATATAGCCAGCCCAATAGTTACTATTGTCAGGCCCCAAAAAATAAATATAAACCATTATTTGTGGTGTTCAGAAATTAAACAGAGAATAATGCATAGGAGGCAATGTGTTATATTAGCTGTCTTTACACTCCAGAGTTGTAGTATGTGATGCCTGATGTCCATAAACCTTAAGGGCAGAGCTCTGCAGAGTTAATTGAGAATGTGAGTCTGTGACACTGATATTACATGAGGGAGTGTAAAAAATGAATTGTTACTACCTACACACACAGAGTCAGACTCACTTTGTTTTTTATAATTCCTGGTTGTACTGTTTGCACACATTCATTACTTTGGCTTTTTTCCACAAAGAGGCTGGCTGACAAGATTTCCATTTTTGTTGACAGAGAATGCAGACAATAAGTAGGAAATTAAAGGCAAGTCACTGTCCGTGCCCCCAAGCCAGGCCCAAGCTTAGCAAGCCTGAACCAAAGCCCCTTTCTCCCCCCAAAATGTTGTCTAGTCAGGGCAGGGCCCCTGGCCCTGCCGCCCCCTCAGGTTTCAATCTGGACCATATTTTTTGGACTACTGACTGTGGTGGTCATCATAAATCTCACTTGCACTCACCGTCGCCTGGTGCCAGTATGACACGATCTCTGTCTCACTCACCATCTCAGGTCTGGTCTGGTGTGGTCTCTCCTCTCGTTCATTCATCTCTTGAAGACATTCTGCACTGTTGATGATTGCTCTTTTGGACACTCGAGTAGTCTCACCAGTCAGCCATGACAGACGCCGGCGGGTCGGATGTGGGGTGGCCGGGGACAGTCACACATGTGATGCTGACTCTGAGCAAGAAGAACTTAACTGACAGTCATGACAGGTCTAGTCTCCGGACTGTACCCTAACCCACGCTGACTGCCATACTCCCACTCCGTTCTCCACCCAGACTCAGCTGTGAGTGTTCACTCTCTCTTGACTCTCTGGTGTAGTAGATGTTGGCACCTCTACTGCTAGTACTGTTGTCGACCAGTTGATGACGACATCCATGACTTGTGTGGTGCGCACTGTGCCTTACCCACCCTGACCAGCAAGCATTCTCTGGCCTCTCCCTTCATCAATTTGGTGTGTGTGTTGGGTGCACATGCGCAGTGAGCACACACTGGATTTTAAAATTGACATGCGCCGCAGATTGGACTAATCTGGTCTGTCTTGGGGGGGTCAGCAAGATAGAGTGAGTTGCTGGGGGGGCACAAACTGACACTGAGTTCTGGGGGGGCACAGTCTGACACTGTGTTCTGGGGTGGGGGAGTGATGCCCAGAGCCACTGAGCCAGTCAAATTTGTTTTAATGCCTCTCATTTCTCAGGTGCTGCCTAACAGCTGGTGCCCCTAGGCTGCAGACTTCTTAGCCTATCGATAAAAACTGCAGTGCTAAATTCCTATAGCAAAATAGGTTTTAGGATTCAGTGTAGGAATTAGGATTCTTGGAATAGGTTTTAGGATTCAGTTTAGGAATTAGGATTCTTGAAATTTTGAAATAGGTTTTAGGATTCAGTTTAGGAATTAGGATTCTTGGACTGCAGTTCCAAAAATCCCAAATCTGAAAATCTGATCAGACTCTGACAAATCTGATTCTGTTGAACGGATTGCAAACAACCCTAATTTAAACTTCCTTGTACAACTAGTTTCATCACCACTAGCTCCCTGGCCGGGGTATACATTTTTGTTCATTGTTTGTTTGTTATTGTTTTTGCAGCTGTGTTCTTGTGTATACGTGTTTACCCTGTGTTTAGACTTGTATTTTGCCTGCACTGATTGTTAATTTTGTACTTGTTTTTACATCCTACTTGTTCTGTATTACTCTTTTGTCCCCTTCCCCATGGCATGTCTGGAAACATGCAGCTTGCAGCTCGGTATGCTCTTACCATAAAATTCTTTAAATAAAAAAACATAAAACGATGTGTTTGTTCTTCAGTTGAGCAACCACTAGCATCTTCTGGAAATGAATGTTATATTTTTCAGAATAAGTGGAACAAACTTTCTTTAAAACAAATGTTTTTAAATGAACTTATATTTCAAAATATTGATATTTGAAAGTGTAGTTAAATGCTGTGTCTGTAATATATCAATACACGTATATCCAAGCTTTTATTTAATTAAAAAAATATATTTTTAGCCTTAATGGTTCAAAAGTTAGAACTTTTTAAAGAAAATTATCTTTTAAAAGTTCTAACTTTGGAACCATATGGGCTAGATCCTTATATTTGTTTAATGAAGTCATGTAGTCAGAGCAATACAATTTTTAAATAAACCCTATCAACACAGTTCTTTTAAAGACAGCTCTCTGACCAGGCTCCCATCGTGCTGACCTCCTTAGCTCTGTCACTCAGTTTTTCCCCAGACTTTACCTCACCTCTTGTTCCTCCAGGGCCTGCCCACCCTGACAGGGTGATTGGAGTTTCCTAACCCCTGCCACACATAAGATCTGGACCTGGTTGGAGCTGGTGCCTGAGTTACCAGTGTGGTGCATGTGTGACATGGGAGCATTCATCCTGCCTAGTTGGGGCATTTTATGCATGCTCATTCCTGGATCCCCCAGGACATTGGCGGGGAAGGTGAGCATGTGCATGTATACAAACTTGCATGGCGTGGCAGCAGCTGACATCCTCCCTACCTCTAGGCCGCTCCAGACTGCACTGCTGCCTGTGGTGACCCAGGTGTCATTATGACAGCAGAGCAGACTGCCTTCCCTCCCCAAAGGAGGAGTGCCCTCTGGGATGCTCAATCGTTCTCTCCCTGGCTGGACCCTGACAGCTCATGCTTACTACTGAACTTGGGTTACCATCATCACATGTGGTAGCACTACTGCTGAGCTGACAGGCCAGCTCAATACAGATTTTGTGTGTTGATACAACTCTCTATATATCGGTATCATTTCAAGCCACATTTAAATGTATTATCAAAATTTATTTTTGTTGCAACACCATCAAAAAACATCAAACACATATTTTCGCTATACAGTTTTTTATTTACTTGTTTATAAATTGGTGACTTGGAAAAGCACACTGAGCCAAGGCTAGTTTCCATGTGCAACCTGGGGGAAAGGGAACATGGGAGACAGAATACAAAAGATGCAACAGTAAAAAGAGGAGAGTACAGTGCTCAAAATACAGGACAGCAAACAGTTACAGTCTGAAGTGCCAAATGTCTAAAAGGAATATGGAATTCAAACAGCAGGCAAATAAAATAGAGCACAAAGTATAGTATACTACAAATGCAAAAGGTCGGGTGAAAAAAAAGGGAAGGCAGTTGGGGAAAAGGGGTGAACTAGTGTAACAGGATCAGAGGGATGATCCTGGGTGGGGGCAAGCACTCGGTTGCTTTAAACTGTGGGGGTCATAATGGGGGGACCAGATCAAAAGAGACAGAGGCCAGGAAAACACAAAGAAAGGAAATCCCATGGATATGGGAGGAGAATAGGAGGGGAAGGGGAGAAAGACATTTTTGGAAGGCGGGGAATGAGGTAGGGAGCAAAACAGCAGGAGATTAGGCATGGGGTCAGGAAGGAGTGAAGTGTTCCCATAGGAACTGCTTAAAAGAGAGGTAGAAGGATAAGAGGTATAGCATATAGTTATTGCGGGATGTCTAAAATAGGAGGGTATAACCTTTGATACAAAGGCAAGCAACAAAAGGCCAAATTGCCTAACAGTGCTCAGAAAAAGACCTATGATGGCCTATCAGACCTATGAGGTGAGTAGGAAGGTTATTCTAGAGGGGAGGGAGGGAGGGAGATAGATGGAAAAAGCAATCTGAGGAGTGGAGGCTTTGCAGCGGATGATGTGACTGGTGTGGGAGTCAGTGGACCAGAGTGAGTATGTAGAAGTGACAGATAAGAAGAGGAAGGCAGAGAGGTATGGGGAAAGAAAGAGCACCAGTACTTGGAGAGGAATGAGAGACAATATGAAAGCATTTGGTAATCAAGGAAAGAGAGTGAAAGGTTTAGGAAGCAGGGACAGTGGTGGATAAGGGGAGGTGAGTTAGAGATGAAGAGGCAGAGTAAATGAAAGAGAGTCCTGCCTAGCTAGGGAGGACTTTGTAACAGTGCCATAAAACAAATTGGCATAGTCAACTACTGGCAAGATAATTTGGGGAAGGATCTCATGGCAGACTGGGAGGGGGAGGCAAACATTGTTGTGGTAGAGGGCCTGTGGTCTGGAGTGGAGTTTTTTATGGATAGCACCAGTATTTGTGGAGAAGTCCAGACTTCTCTTGAGCTACGCACCAATATACTTGAATTGGGGGACCTTTCTAAGTGAGGCCTCATCCAGAGTTTTAAAAATTGGGGAGATGGTTAGCCTGGCAAAATTATTCCCAGTGCAAGGGACATGGATACTGTCTTTTTGAAATTCAGTGCAAGCTGGTTTGAGCAGAACCAGCGTTAGACATTTTCAAAGTCACACTAAAGTGATGATTCCAGCTCAGAGACTGAGGCACCAGGGACAAAAAGGACAATGTCACCAGCATACTGTATATATATATATATATATATATATATATATATATATATATATATATATATATATATATGTGTGTGTGTGTGTATATATATATATATATATATAGGTTTGACTCAACACAGGCTGAGGGGAGGTCATTTAGGAAGATGGAGAACAAGGACAGGCACACGGAGGAAGCCCTAGGGGATGCCAGAGTTCATAGCCAGGAGAGTGGATAAAATGGTTTATATCAACAAGTTTCATGTTCTTATGAAGAACAGAGACAATCTTTGACAAATAGCAAAAGCATTTGGTACACCTGCTGCATTTAATACCTACAAGGCAGCTAGAAACTCCTGCACCAGACTCATCCAACAGGCTAAAGCCTCCTTCTATAAGGACCTACTAACCCAAAACCTGGGGTTCTGGAAGAGACTTTTGGTGCTCTCTTAAATCATTAATGAGTAAAGCCCCCAAGACCCCCCCGATCTACTATTGACTGAGAAAGGGGCCCCTACAGGAACCATTGAAATTACCAATGAGCTCAATAATGCGTTCACTGACCTTTCAAGTGTGCTCCCTGGTGACTACTTCAAAGTTATGCATGTTCAACAATGCCCAACTGCCCCTCAAGATCCCCCAAGGAAAGATGTACCACCCTTTAACTTTAGACGTGTCACCAAAGTTGAAACCATCAAGCATATTAAAAGGGCGCTTGGCAAGACCAGGATGGGGGTGAATCTGCTTGACATGAAGCTGGTTGGTCTACTCCTTCACAAACTTGCTGGTCCTCTTACCAGGGTGTTTAATGCCTCTCTCTAAAATCAGGAGTATTTCCAAAAGCATGGAAGGCAGCTAACATAACGCCTGTCTTTAAAGCGGGGGATAAAACCCAAACATCCAAATACAGACCTATATCCATCCTTCCTCCCCTTTTGAAAGTATTCGAAAGAATGGTCTCGGAGCAGTTTACTGAAGACCTTGATAACCATAACCTACTCTGCTCGCAACAGCACGGCTTCCGTAAAAAGCACTCCACACTCACCGCTCTAGTTGATTATTCATCCCAACTATATAATGCCTTGGATAGTGGTCAGGCAGTTGGATCAGTCTTCATTGACCTTACGAAGGCTTTTGACTCTGTTAATCACAACCTCCTCCTAAGTTGCCTTCTGTCTACAGGTCTGTCCCCAGATACGGTATTATGGTTTGGCAGTTACCTCTCTAACAGATCACGAGTCAAAATTGGTGATACCCTATCCGCAGCTAAGGAGGTGCACCTCAGGGTTCCGCAGGGGTCAGTCCTCGGTCCTCTACTCTTTAGCCTTTTCATCAACTCCACCCCAATGGCTTGCTCAGCAAGCACAGTTCTCTATGTTGATGATGCAGTGATCTCAGTCGCCGGCAAAGACCAACAATCCATCACAACTGAACTCCAAAGCAGCTTCCATAAACTTGAATCTTGGTTTACGGAAAACAAGCTACTATTAAATGTCAAACAAAACAAGAGTATGCTCTTCACCACCTCCCAAAGCAAAAAGAAATACCTGCCCCTGCATATTCATAACCAAAAGGGTGAGATCCTAGACCAAGTATCTTACTTCAAATATCTCGGCATCACCTTTGATGACATGCTCACCTTCTCAAACCACATTGACTCTGTTATCAAGACTGCAAATATAAAACTTGGTATACTTTATCATCACGGACGTTCAGTGACACTGGATACACTCAGACTAGCCACCAGTAGCTCAATACTCTTTCCTTTCATTCCACGAACATATAAAAATCCTCACCTCTGCCACCAACACCTGCATTGGTTTCCTGTACAGACATAAAGACTGCCTGCCACCTGAAGCACTTCACCTAGCCATTACTTCCTCAGTCTTATCGCTGGTGGACTATGACCTCACAATCTGTGCTGCCATTGACCCTACAGTGCTTTATCAAATACAAGCAGTCATCAATAAGACCTGCCGGCTCCTCTCTGGTGCAGACAGAAATATACATACCTGCACCCTATACACGCTCACCAATATCCTCTCCCTTGAGGAAAGACTATTATACCAGACCTGTCTCTTCACCAAAAACATACACTTGGGTTTAACCCCAATAGGTGTCATGGCTTCTCTTCAGGTAGCCACCATCTCAGCGTCCACATGGGCCGCCTCAAAAACTATCTGAAAGGTGCCTAGGGTCAGGACCTCCCGGGCCCAGCTATCCTTCCCCCTTAGAGCTCCATCCTAGTACAATGTCCTCCCACCGGCCATCATATCAATCAGCAATCTATGTCCTTTTAAAGCTGCCTTAAGGGTCCATATCCTCTCCTCATGTCAATGCCAGTGTAACCAGTAACCTGTGGATCCTGCACTATGCTGCTAGGCCACGCATCCGCCCTTGGCTTGGCAGTGGAGAGCCCTCATTATTTCTAGCCTACAGTCTCCTCACCTCCCTTGGTTACCATATAGTTGCACTGGACTATGAATGCATTGTATTATGTATAGGACAAGGCCTCCCTGAGGCGGCTTACTACCAACTCATATCATGCACTGCTTTAGCTACCAGTTGTATAGGTCTTAACTGCTCATTAGCTAACTATGTCAATAGCTCTATTCTGTTTTAGCTACCAACTGTATAGGCATTAACCAGTGCTCATTGTACTTGTACTCTGTATCATTACTCACCCACACTTATTCTATATATGTACTGTATGAATGTCTATGTTTTATTCTGACATGGAGCCTTTGGAAACAAATATATGACTCAAAGGGTTGTAATTCTGATTTCCTAAATGAATAAATAAAATAAATAAATACTGTCTACCATTGACTATGGGTTGCCTATATATGGGGCAGGCATAAAAACTGCTCTTAACAGGATCAACACACTCCTCAATAAGGCCTGCCATCTTACTTTGGGGTTACTCTTGACACCCACACCTGCTCATTGCACACTGAAACTGGGTGGCTCCAACTCCATCTTAGAGGGCAATATCTTCTAAACAAAGTACTACTTGGAATGACATCCCCCACACTGGACGGACACTTTAAACTGGCCATCCCAACAAAATCTACCCAGAGTGCAGTCGCTGACAAGATGGTGATGCCCTTCAAAAGGACAAAACTTGTCCAGAACTCCATCCTGTATCAAGGACTGAAATGGTACAATGAACTGCCTGCTGACCTCACTGATACTACCAAGATTAGTACCCTAAAGCTGAGGTAAAATCTCTTCTTGGCTCTAAAATGAATTGTACCTGCCTGCACTAATGTGATAGTACCTCACCCCCAGTTTTCAATTTACCTACCCCCATCTACATCTTTCTGCTATATACCACTTTTTTCTTAACCTGCTCCCCTACCCCCAATTACCCGACGATGGCCTCGCTTGGTTGAATGCTCCACCTCTCTCTCACCTCAGACGATGCCACCTCCAGCTGACCCCCCAACACCCTCTTATCTAATCAGTCTGTCTGTTAATATGCACTGATTTGATAAACATAGAAACATAGAATTTGAGAGAAGATAAGGACTGCTTGGCCCACCCAGTCTGCCCATTTCCCTACCTAATGGATAAGCTGCAGATCCTAGTTAACTAGCAGCCTACTTCTTCCTACCCCCACCCCCTAGAATTGCCTTATGACTGCTCCATGCATGCTTGAATTCCACCACTGTTTTTGACTCCACAACCTCCTCCAGAAGGCCGTACCATGCATCCACAACCCTCTCTGTGAAAAAATACTTCCTTACATTACCTCTGAGCTGCTCCCCCATCTTCAAATTGTGCTCCCGTGTTCTTGCACACCTCTTTTTCTGAAAGATGCTACCCTCTAGGACTTTGTTGATTCCCTTGAGGTACTTGAAAGTTTCTATCATGTCTCCCCTCTTCCTCCTTTCCTCGAGGCTATACATATTAAGCACCTTAAGTCTCTCTTCATATGTCTTCTGGTGGAGACCCTGCACCATTTTAGTTGCCCTCCTCTGGACAGCTTCCATCCTGTCTATGTCTTTGTGGAGACTGGGTCTCCAGAACTGCACACAGTACTCCAGATGGGGTCTCACCAGCTGTCTGTACAGAGGGATAACAACTTCCTGTTTTCTACTGGTGATGCCTCTCCCTATGCATCCCAGTATCCCCCCAGCCCTTCATACTGCCCTCTCACATTGCTTGCTCACCTTTAGGTCATCAAATATGACTACCCCCAGATCCCTTTCCATTTTTGTTGTTGCTAGTATCTCACCCCCCACTGCGTACTCTTCCCCTGTGATTTTGTTTCCCAGGTGCATTACCTTGCACTTCTTAGCAGTGAATCTAAGCTGCCATATATTTGACCATTCCTCTAACCTTGCCAAGTCCCTTCTCATCCTTTCCACCCCACCTTGTGCATCAAATCTGTTGCTGATCTTTGTGTCATCTGCAAAGAGACATACTTTTCCTTCCAGTCCCTCTGCAATGTCACCTATAAAGACATTGAAGAGGACCGGTCCTAATACTGAACCCTGCAGTACCCCACTAGTAACCCCCCTTTCTTCAGAGTGGACTCCATTTACAATTACCCTCTGTGACTGTGTCCTATTCTCCAGCCAATTGTTTACCCAGGCTATCATCTTGAGACCCACTCCCAGGCTGGATGACTTGTATATTAATCTTTTGTGTGGGACTGTGTCAAATGCCTTGCTAAAGTCTAGGTAGGCCATGTTCACAGCCCCTCCCTGATCTACTACTTTGGTCATCCTGTCAAAGAAATCTATTAGATTTGTCTGGCATGACCTTCCCACTGTGAATCCATGCTGCCTTGGGTCCTGTGCCCCTCTGGCCTCTAGGTATGTGACAGTTCTTTCCTTCAGAAGTGATTCCATCATTTTCCCTATCACTGAGGTTAAACTAAAAGGTCTGTAGTTTCCCACTTCTTCCCTGCTCCCACTTTTGTGAAGTAGAATCACAACCGCCCTCCTCCAGTCCTCAGGTACCACCCCATCCTCCCATGATTTGTTAAAGAGGATAGTCAGTGGTGTCACTAGTTCTACTCTTAGTTCTTTTACAATTCTGGGATGAATCCCATCAGGCCCCATTGCTTTGTCCACCTTCAGTTTTAAGAGTTCTTTCAGAACCCTTTCTTCTGTAAATGGGCTGGTATCAACTTCTATATCCAGAGTGTTTCTATTCTATGGTTTAGGTACCTCCCCTTCTTCATTTGTAAATACTGAGCAAAAATATTTGTTTAGTATCTCTGCCTTTTCACAGTCACCCTCTGCCCACCTCCTCCACTTTATTAAGCCTTACTATCCCTCCCTTGGTCTTTCTTCACTCCCTGATGTACCTATAAAAGGTTTTATCCCCCTTCTTAACTGAGTTGGTTATCTTTTCCTTGGTTTGGGCCTTTGCTGTTCTGACTACTTCCCAGCTTCTTTTTGCTTTAACTGATACAATTCTCTGTCCTGCTCCCTCTGCGATTCCTAGTACTTCCTGAATGCTATCTTTTTCTTCCTGACTTTCACAGCCACCTCTTTTGAGAACCATAGTGGCTTTTTCTTTCATTTTGATTTGTTTATTTGCTTCACACAAAGGCTTGTTGCCTCTGTGATGGCAGTTTTGATAATTCCCCATTGTTGCTCCATACCTCCTTCTAGCCTGTTTGCTAGTGTTTTTCTGAGGCACTCTCCCATCTTGCCAAAGTCAGCCCTCCTAAAGTCCAGTACCCTCACTTTTGTATGGCTTGACTCTGTAGCTGAGTTTAACGTAAACCACACTGTTTGATGGTCACTTGTCCCCAGATGGCAACCCACTTCTAGATCTGAGATCCTCTCACTGCCCCCGTTTGAGAGTATGAGGTCTAAGATTGCTCTCTCACGAGTGGGTTCTGAAACTAGCTGTCTAATGCCTGCCACCTGCAGGGCATCAAGAATGGCCCTGCTCTTGGATATGGCTGCAGCAAATGTGCTCCAGTTAACATCTGGCATATTCAGGTCTCCCATCAACAGTATCTCCCCTTTCTCTGCCATTCTAAGAATGCCTTCTATCATATCCTTGTCCATTCCTTCCCCTGACATGGGGGTCTGTACACAACCCCTGTGCGGATTGTGGTGCCGTTTCAGTCTCCATGGTGACCCACAGTGCCTCCTCTCCTCCTGTTTACTCTTTTGTTCAGTTGCTTTTATCCCTTCCTTTACACAGAGCCTCCCCTCTTCTCCCTGCCTGTCTCCTGTAGGTTATGTACCCTGGTATGTTAACATCCCAGTCATGGTTCTCTGTGTACCATGTTTCTGTGACTGCTACGATATCCAGGCATCCCTCTTCCATTAAGGCCATCAGCTCAGGGAGCTTGTTGCCCAGACTATGGGCATTGGTACTCATTACCCTCCATTTCCTGATGGCCTTACTCCTTTTGCCCCATCCCTGTCCTTCTTGCCTTTGTCACTTTCTCCATTTACCCCTGCCCTTCTCCCTATTGACACCTCTATGTTGGTGTTTGCCACACTTACTACAGTGATTATTTGGGGGGGATAGAATTTTCCTGCTCCTTTCCAGTGCCTCCCCCCTTGGCTAGTTTAAAAGCTTGCCAATGAAGCATTTAAACCTATCACCTAGGATCCTGGTTCCCCTCCCGGACAGATGCAGCCCATCATGCCAGTATAGGCTTGCATCACTCCAGGTGGACCCTCAGTCCCCAATGAAGCCAAATCCTGAGCTCCACACCAGTTTTCAACCACTGATTGAACCCATGGTGCGGAACACCCTAGCTCTCCTATGCCATAGATGGGTAGCACCTCCGAAGGTTACTGCAAGGCAAGTACTTGACTAAGACCCCTCCCCAATTCCACAAACTCTTCCTGCACTTCTCAATCCCTTTCTTGCTCAGGTCATTTGTCCCTAGGTGGACAATGACATCCAGCTCCCTCCCTGTGCAGCTGCTCTGGCAATCCTGAGGATTCGCTCCTGTCCCTCCAAGCCATGGCGCCAGGCAGGCACCTTACCTCCTCTCCCTTCCTCCCCAGTTCTACCTTTCTAACAATGGAGTCCCCCACCAGGAGTTGTTTCCTTCCCCTGCAGGGTCCCCTGCCACCCTCCTGTGGGTCTCCTTTGTGGAGGTTCCCAGCATCCTCCTTGGTCTCCACTGTGGGTGCCTCCATAGAGGAACCACACTTTGCCAGAATGGCATAGGAATTGTGGAGACGTACAACTGGAGGGATATGCCTCTGTTCCACCACCCTCACCCTCCCTGAGCCCACTGTGGTCCAACCACTCCTCTTTCTTGGCAATCTCTGAGGCAACGGCAGTGGCACTGGTGGTCCCTGGATGGAAGAGGAGGTCCCACAAATCCTGGCCAACTCAGCCTGGAGATGAGCAACCTCCTCCCTCAGCCCAGAGAGGTGCCTGCAGATGGGACAACACCGCATCCTCCAGAACATCTCCCAGAAGACTGCTGCTCCACAGCCACTGCACTGCACCACTCCAATCATGTCTTATTTCTGGCCCCTTAACTTGTTTGCAATCCTTACCCTTTCCTCTGTTTTTTTTCTCTCTCCTTACTTTCTGCCTGTGTGCCCTTTAAGCTCCTGATTGTCCTGTTCTGAGACAAGAATATCCTATATTTCTCAGTAGACCACTTACTTGCTCAGAGGCAGACCTCCAGCAGCTAGAGGGGGCCGGAGAGCTACTCTTGCCCTTCTAGGATGGTGGGTCCCTGGTGGTTCTGTGATCACTCACTTCCTGCCCCTAAACAGGAAGTTCCTGTTGTCAGTCAAATCCTGTGCCTATAAAAATAGAACTAGCTTTGGGTGGGGAGTGGAGGGAGGTGAAGGAGGGCAATATAGTCCCAGCAGAGAAGTTCAGTCACACAGCAGTCCTTTCTCCTGGTGTCTTCTGCCAAGCTATTAGCAGAAACTTTCTAAGGCAGTCTTTAAATGTAGCTTCCTTCTAGCTAAGCCACTCCCCTTACTTACCAGATCTTTCTACAAGTAATTTAAACCTCACAGCAGTTAAGTCCTTTCAGTCACCTGAGATTTACACCTAGATAACTCTTCAGATACCCATTCAGTTCAGTTAACCCAAACACACACTTTTTTTTGTATGTTAGTTTTTTTACCCTAAATTAAAGGTCCAAGTACAAAAGTTCTTCTACTTTAGTCCCAGCAGAGAAGTTCAGTCACACAGCAGTCCTTTCTCCTGGTGTCTTCTGCCAAGCTATTATACATTAACACACAAGACAGATCTTTTAAGAAATATTCTTTAGAAATCCTTTTTTAACTTTTTCAGAAGTTTGGTAATACTACATATTATTTAATTTGGAATTGTGCAGTTTGCAACCTTCTATTCATTCATTTGTATGCCCTTAGTTGCACTGCAGACATTTCACTCTTCCTTCCAGAACTCCTAATCTTCTTGTCTTTTGCAGGTGATCGTAAGATAAGAAAATGAGAAAGCATGTGAGACCTGTTTTACGACTATAAGAGTGCTACTGGGGACCTATTAATAAATAGAATAGGAATTCCTACCTCCCCCCCCCACACACACTTCATTTCCAGGTACAATTTAGGAGATAAGGAAAGAGGACCAGATAAAAACAAACAAACAAATAAAAACAGAGATTACAACAGAGTGCAGAAACAGATCAAACAAGTATTTGTCAATGCGAATGTTTGCTTGCTGGCATTGGCATTGGTAGTGTAGAAGTTACAGAGCTGCATAATAGAAATGGCAGTGAAGTATTGAACTGAAGCCAACCTCACCACCACCCTGCAGAGAGTGACAGGCATTGGGGTGTGCCTTTGGGTTGTCAGGCAGAACGGCCACGCCATTTCACCACACCCTACCCTGCAGACACTGACAAGTGTCACGGTGTGCCTAGGGGTCTTTGGCCCTTATGCGCACTCTCTATTGCATCAGGAAATGACGTGAGATGGGTGCAGTATAGGAGAATAGGGTGAACTTTGGGGCCAAAGAGTCCAAGGCATACCTCGATGCCTCTCACTGGCTGCAGGGTGTAGAATGGTATGAGCATTACAGGCAAGAATCCCAAGTCACACCCCTGATGCCTGTCATTCTCTACAGGGTGGGGCGTTATGGTTGTAAACCCTAACACCTCAGGCATTCATTGGTATTTTCACTCCAAATTTTCAACATTTTTTTTGTGACCCCCACCTCATGAACAGTGGCAATATGAGTTTGTTAGCCGAAAGCTGCTTATGCACAGCGACTACGGCATTTAGCACCACAGGTGCAAAAACACATTCCGAACAGAATGTGAAAAATGACACCTGTACTGTTCATGGGGAGGTGTAAAAAATGGCAATGTTGCAAATCTGCAGTAAAAATATTAAAAAAACTGGTGAAGTCACGAGCGTGCATAGAAACTGTGCAACGCACACCCATAATGTAATTAGTTTGGGGATTTTTTACAGCAGATTATCAACACAGGCATTTTGGGACCTCCAGTCTTGAACAGTGTCACTGTGATTTTCTTTATCTGTCCCGAGCAATGATTTCCCACAGCGACCACGCATCTCTGCGCTGAAAGTGTGAAAACACATTTCGGCTATGTTGTGAAAAATACAACTGTACTGTTCATAAGGAAGTGTGGAAAAATGCCACTGGTGAAAATCTGGACTGAAAATATTACAAAGTCATGAACTTACGAGGGTGCGTGGAAACTGCGCAATGCTCACTCGTAACACAGTCATTTTATGGACTTTTGTTACCAAATTTTCAACATAGCCATTTTAAGACCTCTGCTCATGAGCAGTGTAACTGTGATTTTCTTAATCTGTCCCAAACGTTGCTTTCGCACACCGACTGCACCATTGTGCGCTACATGTGCGGAAACACATTTGGGGTGACATGTGGAAAATGGCAGCTGTACTCTTCATAAGGAAGTGTAATAAAATGGCAATGTGGAAAATATGAAGTAAAAATATAGAAAATTCACAAACTTACGAGCGTGCGTAGGAATTGCGCAATGCACGCTCGTAAAGCAGTCATTTTTAGGAAATTTTTCACCAAATTTTCAACATAGCCATTTTAAGACCTCTGCTCATGAACAGTGCCACTGTTATTTTCTTAATGTGTACCACACATTGATTTCACACACTGACTGCGCCATTGCGCGCTACATGTGCGGAAACATGTTTTGGGCAAGATGTGAAAAATGACAGCTGTACTGCTCATAAGGAAGTGTAATAAAATGCCAATGTTGAAAATCTGGAGTGAAAATACTGAAAATTTGCAAACTTACGAGCGTGCGTAGGAACTAAAGAATGCGTGTCAGAAATAAGTCACTTTAGAATTTTGTTAATTAAATTTTCAACATAGGCTTTTTGAGAGCCCACCTTATGAACAGTGGCAGTGTCATTTCATTACTCAGTCCTGAAAGTGATTTTGTGCAGTGACTGTGAAATCACCCTTAGGGCCCGATTAATGCCATGATAGTAAGAGCATTCATGAGAAGGGGTCCCAAAAACCCCATGTTGAAAATTTGGTGCAAAAATTCCAAAAAATGCCTGAGATATGCAGCACAGTTGAAAAAACCATATCTATCCCATTACACAGCTTTCCGGCATTTCCTCAGTTTGTGGTCGGCTTTGAAGAGTGCAGGCGTGTTCCCGGTCCACGAAGATTGTTGCACGGAGTCCGGAGGTAAGTATGGGGTGGGGGGTGGAGGTGGGGTGCGAGTAGGTGGGCGCGGTGGGGCAGAGACTGAGGGACCATTTTCCAGTTTTATTTTTTTTTTTAAATGACGACGCGGGACGTCTGCCACGCTGGGGTGGGCTCCCACCGTGGCACAAGGATGGCTGGTGGGGCAGGGGGGCATGGAGCCGATGGGGGATTGGGCACCCCATCAGCGATAGCATATGTTGCCATGCTGGGGTGGGCTCCCAGCGTGGCACCCATTATTCTGGGGGTGTGTGTGTGGAACCAGTGGAGCCAATGGGGGATTGGGCACCCCCGTCGGCTGTACGATGTGTGGCCATGCTGAGGTGGGCACCCAGCGTGGCATATGGAACACAGTTTTGGGGGGGCATGCAGCACAACCAACGGGGGATTGGGCACCCCCATCGGCTACACAGTGTGTGCGTGCGGGGGCAAGCACTCAGTATGCGCGCATGAGCAGGCGATATCTTATCGCTGCTCACTGAAGCGTAGCTCCCCCTTTCAACTGTATGCCACTGCATTTTGGAGCTGTCATAGACTGCTCAAGCAGGCATTGGAGAACTGCGGCCACGCCTGCAAACACACTGACTGAATTGGAAGAGGGCTGCCACACCTCCGAAAACTGGGATGATGGCACTATGTTTCTTGCACATGTGTGCAAGCAAACATAAAAATGTTTTGGCTGAAGTCAACACTGTGGTCAAAGTGTAGAATTCTGAGTGAAAAAAAAAACTTCCACAAGCAGAATGTATAATTCTACAGTTCCTCCAGGTGGAAAACAATTCACCCAGCGCTAGTAGTTGTATTTGGGCTTACTTTACTAACATTGAAAAATTACCTTTTTCCTCAGTGTAAAGATAATTTTTAGTAACAGATATATATAATAATGCCCCCACAATACTTTGGAAAATAAAGTCAAGGATATCAATCTGTCTTTGTTCCAGGAACAAGTAGAAGAGGGCATGAGAACAGGTGGGGGAGGAGGTAGAGTCAAGAAAGACATTAGGAAGTATTACTCCACTGAGAGGGTGGCAGAGATCTTCCATAAGCTGCCTACCAGAGTGATAGAGGCTGACAACATAGCAAACTGTAAAGCAGCAGTTCTTGTTGACCATAAAAAAATGCACCTGCTGCTTCCAAAATAGTAAAGGATCGTCTAGGCTGCCTTACTCAATCAAGGTACTGTAACCTAAACACACCTTTGATAGAATCATGTATTTTTGCCTTAGTCGTTTTTTTTTCAGATCCAAAGTAAAGAGGACTCTGGCGCATGCTGATAGATGCTAGACCAATCAGAGTATACAGGGTGGGATTTTCAAAGGTCTTACGCAGGCACAAGCCCTGTTTTTGGGCTGCACCTACGTCAAAATAAATGCATGATAATGTATGATTGCTATTTTTAAAAATGTGGCTGCATTTACAACAGCTTACCTGCTTTATGGAAATAAATGATGCATGTATCAGTATTTTGATGAGTGTCAGTTTCCAAGTAGAACTTATTTATTTATTTTAAAATTGGTTATGGGGAGAGGCACCCTGAGCCAAGGCTCATTTCCAGGTGTGACCTGGGGGAGGGAGAAGGAGAGAACATAATTATAAAGATTACAGCAAATCAGATGATGCAACTTGCCACACTTGTGTCAAGAAGTTAGATCACATTTCTTGTGCTCTGACTGTGGTGGCACAAGGAGTGCAAGTGCACTTTGATAAGGACACATGGCAGAAAGAGCATGCAGAGGGGATTTGAAAATCTAGCCCCAGTTTTGTACATCTATTCTGATTGGTCTGGCACTTGTGGGAATTACTACAGCTATTTTCTGTTTAGATCAGCACAAAATATATAAAGTGAACAAACAATTTTAGAAAAAATATGTTTAGATTACAGTAGAACAATTCTGTCAAGACTGGTTTTAGACCTAATGGTGCCCCAAACAGAAATACTTGTGGTGATCCCTTCACCGTTCCCACCACCCCCTTCCCTCCCTTCTGCACCACCCCACATCCTAAAGGTGGTAACAATTATATGAATACAGGATGACAATAACATTTTGGTTAAGTCAACACATTTTTCATTTCAAGCTGATCTTTGTTTATACTTTCTACTTGTGTGCACCATGTCTGTGCTGGCACCCCAAACCATCGCTTGGTTCGCTTGTGCCTAATACCGCCTCTAAATTCAATAAGAAGCCTACCTGCCCCCTAACTAAATCAGAAGCAGCCCATGCTTTGTTTTTACAGCTAACATAAACTGATGCTTTAAAGTAAAACTAAATAGATTTTTAGATGAATAAAACACACGCAATAACAACTTTGAAGATGGGGGTGGGGGCTTGATGGGCCATGTAGGCTTTCCTTCATCCTTAAATTTGTATGTACTAAAAAAGATATAAATAGTTGTAAGTTTAAAATGAACATTTTTTTGATTATACTCTACATGAAGATTGTTAGTTAGCCATGTAAAGCACTGGGATGCTGTGGTTTTGTTGGCACATAACCCCACTACTTTGAACTGACTCAGAACTGGTTTATAGGGAAACATTTTCAAACCAGCATACTAACCAGCAACTATGTTTTAACTATGTATTGTATTACATGTTCATATAATAACTTATCTGTATGTGTACTGTACTGTTGTATGTTTTACTTTTGTTCACTGGGTCATACCTATAAAAGGTGCATTTGGCACCAGTGTGTCTCACCTGTTCAACAAAATAAACCAACCAACCAACCAAGCAGCTTCCCAGTGTCCTGACTGGTGACAGCTCTGACACTCATAACTAACAAATCATACTTAACATATAAATGCAGAGTTCTTATCCTACTTGTAATAAAACACATGAGCATCACATAACTAACAATGCTGGATACAACATATTGGTCACCAATGCAAGAAGTCTAAACCTTTCCAAAGTTTTAGAACATGAAGCATTAACGCTTAGAGTTAAAATAGATGTAGCTGTGGTTACAGAAACATGGTGGGATAATTCCAGTGAAAAGCTTAGAGGAATTCCAGGATATAGGCTTTTCTATACTAATAGAAACGAAAGACGGGGTGGTGGGGTCTGCCTCTACATTGCAAATAATATCGAGTGTCTTCAACTCTCTCCCTTAAATCCATTAGGTAACTAATTAGGAAGCATTTGGGTACATATCCATCCTCAAAACAATAAACCAAAATTAATGTTGGGAAACTGTTACATGCCACCAAATCCATCACCAGACTATAACTGAGCCCTTATAAATGAGATTATACAAGTGACTGACATGGGGACTGTATCATAGTAGGTAACTTCAACTACCCTGGAATAAAGTGTAAACTACTCACTGGTTCCAGTCCTAGTGAAATTGCATTTGCTGATGCAGTGGCCTCACTAGGGCTAGCCCAATTGATTCAAAAACCCACAAGAGGTGAAAACATATTGGATGTAATCCTCACTAATATTCAACATAAACTGTCTGACATTTATTTATTTCGGAATTAATAATGGATGGTAATATGGTCCAAAGAAAAAGCTTACAAAAACCTACAAAAAAAATAATATTTCTGAAAATTACTCCAAGCATAAATTCACCTTAAAGAAACAAATGCAAGCAGGAAAAAAACAAAACTGAATTCAAAATAGCTAACACTAGAGACAATAACAAGGCCTTCTACTCATATCAACCTAGGCAGACAGGCTTAGGTTGATGTCTCATTATGCAGACTATCAATCAGTGATCTCCCATAAGAAGGCAGAATTCCTGTCCGGGGAGATTACTGCTGCACAGAATCGACCGTCTCAGCTCTTCAGAACTGTGGACAGGTAGTGCAATCCAACCTGTCTGCAGCTCAGAAGAGCAATATCACAGGAGAAGTGTGACAAGTTTGTTCACTTCTTTGCAGATAAGGTTGCCGACATCAGATCAGATATCCACACAGTGCATTCTAATGGGGGTGACGGTGATCGGCAGGAGATCGCAACACCTCTGCTAAGTTGATCAGCTTTCGGTCAGGTGGTGATCTTGGATGCCATGATGGTCATCCAGAATATGTGGCCAACCTGCTGTGGTCTGGATCTGGGCTCAATGCGTCTTCTTGTGGGATGTGCTGAGGTCATTGACCCAGTCCTACCAGTGATAGTTCGGTGTTTGTTAGATTCCGGGGAGTTTCCTGACTCCCTAAAGGAGACGGTGGTGACTTCACACCTCAAGAAACCCTCTCTCAACCTGGATTATTTCGTGAACTACAGATCTGTCTCTAACCTGCCCTTTGTGGGGAAGGTTATTGAGAAGGTGATTGCACTGCAGCTGGAGGATCATCTTGCCATCCATGACATCTATGATCCCTTGCAGTCTGGATTTAGGAAGAGGCATAGTACCGAGACTGCTCTTGTCCGAGTACTCAATGACCTCCTTATAGCGAGAGATTAGAGGTGCCTGTCCATCTTGGTCCTCCTTGATCTCTCCATTTGACATCGTGGACCATGGGATTTTACTGGAATGCCTGCAGAGGATCTGCAGACTGGGGGAGATGGTCCTTAGATGGTTTAAATCTTTCCTCATGGGCAGTTCTCATAGAATGGCATTGGGGATTAATTCCTACAATGCTTTCTTCCTGCCATGTGGGGTCCCGCAGGGCTCTGTGCTTTCTTCCACGTTGTTTGCAGTGTATTTGTTGCCGTTGGGGGACACTGTAAGGTGGTACGGGCTGAGTTTCCACTGCTACACAGATGTTACTCAGCTCTACATGTCCTTTGTACCTGGGCATGATACATCGGTCTTTGTATTCAACAACTGCCTGTCCAAGATCCAATACTGGGGTAAGTGCCAACTGGCTGAAGCTGAATTCTGACAAAACTGAGGTATTGGTTGTGGACCTGGGTCATCAAGTAGAGGGGTCTTCAGTTGAGTGGACAACTGGTCTCGTACTTGGTGTCTGCCAGCTGATGGCCTCTGAACAGGTGCGGAGCCTTGGAGTTATTTTTGAGTAGGGGCTGATCCTAAAGTCTGAGGTGTCATCCTTTGTCAAGACCTCATTTTACCATCTGAGGAATATCGCCCGGATTAAGCACCTGGTTCCACCTGATGATCTTTCTACACTGGTCCATGTCTTTGTGACCTCCCATTTGCACTACTGTAACTCCCTTTACCTAGGGCTTCTGGGGGTGGATATCTGCCACCTGCAGCTGGTGCAGAATGCGGCAGCCAGGTTACTGACTGGGCTCTCATGGTCTAGCCATATTACATCTCTGCTGCGCATGCTGCACTGGCTGCCAGTTTGGTGGAGAATCACCTTTAAGGTCAGCTTGCTGACCTACAAAGCCCTACATGGACTGGGACCGTCTTACCTGCAAGAGCTTCTGTGCCCCAACTATCCTTCCTGCCTGCTCTGCTCCCCTGATGAGAGATTGCTAGAGATTTCCAGAGTGCGGCTGAAGACTTCTGGGGCCTGGGCTTTCGCGTATGTGGCATCCACCCTGTGGAATTCTCTACCTTGTCAGGTTCAGGACTGTCAGACTGTGGAGAGCTTCAAAGCCACACTGAAATTCCATCTTTTCAGGCTCGTCTTCCCATAATTGGATGAATCTTTTTGCTGTGCTTAATGAATTTGATTTTTATAGCTGTACAGTTTTTTAAATGTGTTTTATTGTAACGTGCTTTGATAAATTTGAATTGCGCTATATAAATAAAATTATTATTATTATTATATGTAAATGCAAAAAGGAAACACTTTAATGAAATAGGTCCAATGATGGAAAATAATAATAAAACTTCAAACAATTACGAATTAGCTAATATCTGTAACAGCTACTTTTGTTCTGTATATAATTTGCCCTCACATTCTCAACAACGTACAAATGATTCTCCCTCAGGGACTATTGCCTTTTCCCAAGATGAGATTATGATGGCCATTAATAAACTGAACATTAACTCATCCCCTGGCCCAGATATAATCAACCCTAGATTAATAGTTGAACTCTCATCACGCCTGTTAATATCACTGCCCTTGATGTTTAATAAATCAATATCCACAGGTGAGGTTCCCTTAGACCGGAAAAACTCAGTAATCATCCCCTTATTCAAGAAAGGATCCAGAAGTTCTACTGCAAATTATTGACCTATCAGTTTGATCTTCATCATTAGGAAAACTATGGCGCGCCTAATAAAAATCAAAATTGAGGAAGAGTTGGTGTTGTTGGGATTTCATAACATTAATCAACATGGATTCACCGCAGGACACTCTTGCACTACTAAGCTGATCACCTTTTACAATTTGGTGGAGGCTAGCCTCGACAATAAAATACCTGCTGATGTTATAATTCTTGACTTTGGCAAAGCATTTGACAAAGAACCTCATCAGGATCTGATAGATAAATTTAAAGGTCTCGGTCTGAGCTCCACCTTAAGATGGGTACCAAATTGGCTATTGTATAGAATACAAATGGTCAGAATCGAAGGTCAACTTTCCTCAACCGGGTCAGTAAGCAGAGGAGTTCCTCAGGGGTCGGTCCTGGATCCAACCCTGTTCAATTTATTTATTTATGATATCAATCAAAACATCAACAATTTTATAACCAAGTTCACTGACGATACAAAGATAGGAGGGGAGGTTAATACATTGGAGAAACATATAACCATGACTGAAGGTCTAAAAACAGTTTTACACTGGACAAACAAAAACAAAATGATATTAAACACTGACAAATGCGTATTCACTTAGGAAGAAATAACCCAAACTATAATACCTTTAAATAATACTCCCATAAAAGCTTCAGTAAAAGAAAAGACCTTGGAGTAATTATAAATAATAACATCAGCTTTTGATCATTGTAAAAAAATTACCCAAACTGCAAATACGTTACTAAATAATATCAAATGATCCTTTGTCAACAGAAGTGAACAGTGTATAATCTCATTATATCATAAATATATTAGGCCTCATCTTGACTTTTGCTCTCCCTTCTGGAACCCATCTCTTTACCACGATATACATCTATTAGAACAAATCCAACACAGAGTCACCAAAATTATACCTAACATAAGACATCTTCCATATCAGCATAGACTGGGTAAAACTGACTTGGTTATTCTAGAAAACTGAAGACTTTGGGGTTATCATGATCTACTAAGCTTTTCAAGATGCTACAAAACCCAGATTTAACATTAGTGGTTTTCAATATGCAGAAAGAAGAGTAAATACAAGGAGCCACTCTTTTCAACTTGTAGTCCCTAAGGTCAATACCAGTAAAAGAGACCACTGTTTCACTATATGGGTCACTAAGGAGTGGAATAAATTGCCACAGGAAGTAACTGAAGCCAGGCAATTTGCATCTTTAAAACTCAGCTTGACAAACATCTAAACTGGTTAACTGGTACAAATCAATATGCCCACACAGTTGTGGGAGACATTCTTGATGGGCATATGCCTTCTTATGTTTAATCAAAACTTATATAATGGGTAGGCTAAACCAGCCAATCAGCGACCAAGCTCACCAAGCATGGAATATGTTCCATACATGGGTAAAAAAAAGAATAGCTGTAAAAGACTAAAATCATTAAGCGTAGAAAGTTAGCATTTAAAAATGCCGCCATTGTTATTTTCTCACCAACATCCCAGTGCCACAGCCTCAACAGTGAGCAACAGTAAGTGACGGTCCCCTGAAATAAGTGTGATCAATGATCCTCCCTAGGCAACCGTGAAATTGACAAAAAAAAAGCTTGCCTCTTTTTGTGTCTCAGTCTGCCTCGGTACCAGGTGAACAGCGCAGGGGACATGGTGTTTGTAATTAATCCCACCTGCCTTAAACTACGTGACAGTACCCCCAGAAAGCAGAGCATTGCTCTCCTAGCCAGCGGCAGAAGGACACAGCTCGGTGCTGCATGGCACGGCTTCAGGCTGAACTCTCGCCTGACTTACTTGGGTCCTGTTGCCTGGCACCAACTCGTAATTTTCCAGCGGACACATTCAGCGAAAGAGATGAGAATTGTAAGCTAGCTGGGAACCAATGAGACTGCTCCTCCAGAAAGGTGGGTTTGTGGTTCCTCATCAGGCGGCGGTGATGCAGGCTGAGCTCCGGTTTCCCCTTTTGGCTGCAGTGGTGCAGATAGCATGAACTGTGAGCTGCAGAGAGAGTGTTGGGAACGGAGATTGTTGCTGCTGTGCTGTAGCTCGGATTATAAAATCCAAAATCTACTACTCCTTAAATGTTTTTTTCACCTGCAGATTCATGGGAGGTGCTCCACAGCTACATGATGTCATTTTCAGTTTGGCAGAAGGACTTTTTTATCTCATATACTGACCTAAATATCCCTTTTACCATATAAAAACTTGTTTTTCATGAGACGTAAAAACTTAAAAAAGATTAGCCCATTTTATAAGCACAATAAGACACTCCAGGTGTGTGCATGGGACAGATTTTTACCGTATGCCAGGGGCTAAAGGCACTCGGCCAAGGCCTCATGTCTTATTACGCCCCTAGCCATGCGGTAAAATCTGTTCCATGCATACCCTGTCGTGTCTTATTGCTTACCTAGTAAACCTAGTAAATAGAAGCTTGATGTTTAATAAAAGTTCTTTACAGGAACCTTACACTTTTTTTAAATGGCATTTCTGAATGAAAAGGAGAAGCTTGAAAAAATTCAAAACTCATGGTATTAGTGGTTGATATTTCAGTCAGCTGACAGACTCTGTAAGACAACAGCTCAGTGAAAAATAAAGCTGTACTCAACCACCATTGGCTAGGTAAGACACACATACAGCAGAAGGCAGTGATTTCACACTCAAGATACATGAATTTTATGTTGAGGACATATTTTCATTTTAAAATATTGTCTGTTCTGCTATGTACAGTATGTTGTAATGAAATGATCAACAATACTATCCCCCAAAAAACTACCATGGTTCCTGGCACACAGCTCTCTTGTAAGGAAGTAAACTGTCACACTGAGGGTCTCACAGCATGAGTTGGATAGCATTCCTACAGTTAAGCATATAGATATGTGTTGATATTAAAACTGAGGTACAGTCACTGCTGTGCGGGAGGTGGGATGGATGGACAAGATGGACCTTAAGTCCTCTGTCATTACAGTTCTCTTTTTTTTTTCTCTCTCTCTCTCTCCAGGGGGTTAAATGTTGAAGGTTGATGATTGGAGCTTATCCGTGCTCTTTATGTTTGTACAGTGTAGAGTCGACATTTCTACTGTATTCTTTTGTGTTCTGTTGTACCAATGCTGATATCACCTGTTTTTGTACTGTGCATCTGCCATCTTGTTGGACCGGGTCATGCCTGAAAAAGGTTCACTGAATCAGTGTACTTACCTGGTAAACAAATACATAAATAAATAAAAATGTTATTTTCAACCACAGCAGACTGAATATGGTGGCATATGTCAGGTGACTTGGAGGTTGTCCTCCATAAACCCTCTCTGCCTGCTGTACCGGTGACTTGCTTTCTATCTGTGATATTTTACTTGAGGGGCTTCTGCACAAAACTGTGCCCTGTGTGCACTCACTGTGAATGTACTGTATTCAGTGATCTTGCAAAGAAGAAGAAAAACATTACTCCAGTAAATAGTAAATGCAGGAGTTATCTTTAACCTTTTTTCTACACTAGTCAGCAGGACAGTTACTCTCCAGATTGCAGTAGACAGCAAATAGTTGCATTAGTCCACTAATACAAAATACAGGTCAAGAAATAATCCACAATTGTTGTGTGTCTCCTGCTCCTACTTTGCTCTTCCACTCCAGTGAAGAAAAGACATGTCATGCAAGGAAACAGTCTGTACCCCCTACCCCCACATTCACATTCTAGGCAGTAGCTGCTGCTTGTCTCCCTCTATCCATGCCATTATCCACCCTCCCCCATAAACCAGATGATCTACTACAGCAGTATCTGTGTAAGCACACAGTTGGCAACAGAGTTCAGTCAGCAGCATTATACATCTCACTGCAATCCTGTGCCCACTCACAGGGCAATGAATATGAGCATACATACAAAGATACAAAAGGCCAGTAGAAGGCCTGAACATCTATCGAGTTTGCTTGATGCGGAGCTCATGTGCATATGCTACATGTTGCTCTGCTCCCCCCAGTGACCATAAGCTTCCCCTTGAATCTATCCCACTCACTTTTAAACCCACCAAGCGTACTTGATTTACTGCCCCCTCTGGCGCTGCATTCCATCCTGCCACCATCCTTTCAGTGAAGAAGAGTCTTCTTGCCTCCTTCCTGTCTTCCCCTGCTAATTTGTAGTTGTGCCCTCTAGTGTGTCTGTTTTCACTTTTGCATAAAAGATCCCCTATGTTGACACTGTTAATGCCTTTAGGGTATCTGAAGGTCTCGATTATATCCTCTCTCTCACTATGCTCCTCCAGTGAGTACATGTTCAGCTTCATCTGCTTGTGTTCATATGGGATATTCTGCTGCCACTGAATCATCTTGGTAGCTATGTATTTCTTAAGGTAGAGGCTCCAGTACTGCACACTGTACTCCACATGTGGACACACCATGGACCTATACTGGGGCAGAATGACCTCTTTCCTGCTGCTGGAGAACCCCCTTGATATGCAGCCCAGCATCCTGTTTGCTTTCCCTAATGCCTCTTGACACTGCATTGATGGTTTGAGGTTGCTTATAATTGTTATCATAGAAACACAGAAACATAGAAATTGTTGGCAGATAAGGACCGCTAGGCCCATTCAGTCTGTTCGTAGGCCCTATACATTGTATGTGGCCACTGACCCTATGTGATCAATGGCTTTTCATCACTCCCTCCCCTCTCAAGCTTCCCTTGTACCTGTCCCAGGCATGCTTAAACTCCTACACTGTGCTTGCCTTCACTACCTCGTGTGGCAGACTATTCCAAGCATCGACTACCCTTTCTGTGTAGAACTTACCTCTTAATCTACCCCCTTTCAATTTCATATTGTGCCCCCCTTGTTCTAGCACTTTTTCTGCATTGGAAAAGGTCCCCCCACCTGCACCTTGTTATGCCCTTGAGATACTTGAAAGTTTCAATCATGTCCCCCCGCTCTCTCCTCTCCTCCAGTGAGTACATATTGAAGTCCCTTAGTCTCTCCTCATATGTTCTGTGGTGCAAGCCCTGCACCATCTTTGTTGCCCTTCTCTGGATAGTCTCCACCTTATCTATGTCCTTGCACAGGTGTGGCCTCCAGAACTGCATGCAGTACTCTAGGTGAGGCCTTACTAATGTTTTATACAATGGCATCGCCACCTCCTGCCTCCTGCTAGTGATATACCTGCCTATGTACCCAAGCATGCCACCGGCCCTGCACTGCTTTGATCCCTTAAGGTCATCAGAGATGATAACCTCTAGGTCCCTTTCCTCTTTGGTGACAGTTAGCACCTCCCCCAACCTGTAGCTCTCCCCAGGGTTCCCTCTACCCAGGTGCATTATTTTTCACTTCTTTGCATTGAACCTCAGTTGCCACATCTCCAATCATCTTTCAAGCTTTTCCAGGCCCATCTTCATTTTCTGCACCCCTTCTGGAGTAGCCACCCTGTTGCAGATCTTGGTGTTATCTGCAAACAAGTAGACCTTTCCTTCCAGCCCTTCTGCAATGTCACTAATTAAGATGTTAAACAGGACTGGTCCTAGTACTGATCCCTGTGGTACCCCGCTTGTCACCCCCCTCTCCCCAGATTGTACCCCATTTATCACCACCCTCTCTCTCCTGTCTGTTAACCAGTTCCTAGCCCAGTTCACCACCTTGTCTCCCATGCCCAGACCATCCATCTTGTTAATCAGCCTTCTGTGTGGGATGGTGTCGAATGCGTTGCTGAAATTTAGGTAGGCGACATCTACCACCCCTCCCTGATTAACTTCCCTAGTCACCCAATCAAAAAAATCTATTAGATTCATTTGACATGACCTTCCTGCTGTGAATCCATGTTGCCTCAGATCCTAAGCACCGCTGGATTCCAGATGTGCCACTATCCTTTCTTTCAGCAGTGTCTGCGTGATCTTTCCCACCACTGAGGTGAGGCTGACTGGCCTGTATTTCCCCGCCTCCTCCCTACTGCCGCTTTTGTGCAGAGGGACTACATGTGCCCTCCTCCAGTCCTCTGGAGCCACACCTGTGTTGAGTGACTCTGTGAACGGGGCTGCCAGAGGCGCTGCTAGTTTCCATCGCAGTTCCCTTAATATCCTCGGGTGGATGCTGTCTGGCCCCATGGCCTTATCCATCTTCAGCTTTGTCAGTTCTTCCAGAACTCTCTCCACTGTGAATGGACTGGTGTCCACTTCTCCCCCCCATTGCCTCTGCAACCCAACTGTTGTCCTTGACCCTCCCTCTCCTTAGTGAATACTGAGCAGAAGTATTTGTTCAGTATTTCTGCCTTGTCCAGACCCCCCCCTCTCCTTATTCTTCCTTCTCCCCTTTGAGCCTCACAATCCCCAGGTTTTTCTCCTCCTACGAAACTGTGACCTTCACTATCCAAGACCATACTTGGCCCTGGGGTTCTTATGCCTTATATGCATTACCTTGTCCTTTTTAGGGTAACCCATCAAAATGGTGACTGAACTTGAGCGACTCACATATGAGAGACTCAAGCTTAGCACTCGTTATGTGAGCGACCCTGGAAGGGTAGCGACCGGCGAAGAACAAGGTGAGCAGAAGGACAGAACAGGGAACGAAAGAGGAGGGAAGGTATGTGGGAGGTAGTGCAGTGAGAGGCTGCTGAGCTGGCGTGTGTGTGGTGAGGGTGGCTGGCTACAGTGGGGAGGGTGCAGGGTTCAAGGCTGGGGAGGAGCACGATATTTTGTCTTTTACATGCGGGAGTAAATTTTTTTTTTAAAGGTTCTCCTCCTCCTCCCCAACATGCTGCCCCCTGGAGTTGGGAATCATTTTTAAAGGGGGTGCAGGGGTGAAGCCCCTGCGAGGGGATGCGTGGGGCACAGCCCCCCACATAAATAACATATAAAACATGTGTTTTCACCAGTGTTGCCTCACTGGGAGTGTAAAGCAAAGACTCTTCCATCAAGCCCCTTGCCCCCCTTTCCAAACCCTGGACGGGACCCCTCCTGGAAGCTTGCACCAATTTCAGATACCTAGGTGTATGGCTTGATCAGCACCTTGATTTCGCCACTCACACTGATTCCATACATAAGAAACTACTCCCTAAACTCGGCACCCTATATAGGAACAAAAGCTGTCTCTCCTCTCCTGCCAGGAAAGCTATTGATCAAAAGATGATACTACCAATACTCGAGTTTGGCGACATAGTCTATACTACTGCTCCCTCCTCCACCTTAGCCAGCCTTGACACCCTTTTCCACTCTTTCTGTCATTTTATCCTGGACTGCCCACAAACAACCCACCACTGTGCCTTATACAGCTCCCTAGCCCTGCAGTCCCTCCAAGACTGCAGATTAACCCGCTGAGCCAGGTCCGCATCCAAATCCTGGTCCCATACCCTTCCCCCCTACCTGGCCTCTGTCCTCTCCCCACAACCTCCCCCTGCTTACTCCCTCAGAAGCTCAGACCCCAGGCTCCTCTACATCCCTTTCATGCGCATAACCAAAGGACAGGCAGCTTTCAAATTCTGTATCTGGCGGGACTCAATGTGTACGACGGTTGACCCCCCTTGGAGGAATCAGTGGGGTCCTGCTAGTCAGATTTGGAATGTGAGAACTGTGAGGGCTGGACTGCTGATATTGGGAGGCTTGCTGTGACTAGGATGTGCTAGGAATTTGGATTTCTGAATTGTGCATCGGCCTGGATGTTGCTGCATGGGGCCTGAGATTTTCATTGCTTTATATTGTTTTGTAGGGGGTCTCTCCGCCAGAGTCTGCTGTTTCAAGGGGGCAAGGGGGTCCAGCAGCCAGGAAGCTGGCTGGGGATCCCAGGGAACCTCTAGATTCCTTGATCTGATTGTTTGACCAGTTCCGGGGGTCATAGTGGCACAGCAGTATTCTCTGGTTGGGGGGTCCTTTAGGTTGCAGAGCTTTTCTTCAGGCTCTATGAAGTTTTGCAGCCCTTTATCTATTGGAACCATTTTGTTTGATCCTTTTCTGCCCTAGACATTTGGATTTAAAATCTATGCAGGAGTACTGGAAGCTCTCATTTGGATTTATATGGATTTGGATTTAATGACTTCTCCTACCGTTGGATGACCTCTCTCCCAGACTTCTTTTAATTTATTTTACGGTCTCCTAGTGGTGAGAGGACCAGGGTGTCATAGATACATAGATACATAGATACATAGACAGTGTCGGCAGATAAGGGCCTATGGCCCACCTAGTCTGCCCATTTGAGCTTGTAAGTTCAGTTTGTTTTCCTAGAAGTCTATTTCCCCTTACCCCTGACCTCTAGAATTCCTTTATGTCTATCCCATGCATTCTTCAATCCCGTGATTGTTTCAGCCCCCACCACTTCATCTGGCAGGGTGTTCCACTTGTCCACCACCCGTTCTGTGAAGAAATTCTTTCTCATGTTTCCTCTGAATCGTCCTCCCTCCAACTTCATCCCATGCCCTCTAGTCCTGAAACATCTTTTTCGCTTAAAATAGTGTTTTCCTGCACCCTGTTCCTCCCTGTAAGATACTTGTATGTCTCTCTATCATATCCCCTCTCTCCCTCTCCTCCAGGGAGTACATGTTCAGTTCCTTCAACCTGTCTTCATAGGATTTGTGATGCAACCCTGCACCATCTTTGTTGCCCTCCTCTGAACCTTCTCTACCCTGTCTATGTCCTTACGTGGTATGGTCTCCAGAACTGTACACTGTACTCCAGGTGGGGCCTCACTAGTGTCTTGTATGGGAATTATGACCTCCCTTTTCCTGCTGGTGATGCCCCTGCCTATACATCCCAGCATCCTAATTGCTTTACCTGATGCCTTGTCACACTGTTTCACTCTTGAGGTCATCAGAGATGACAACCCCAAGATCCCTTTCCTGCTTGGTGCATGCTATATCCTCACCCCCAACTGATATATTGTGCCAGGGTTTTTGTGCCCCATATGCATTATCTTGCACTTCTTTGCATTGAATTTCAACTGCCAAACCCTTGACCATTCTTCAAGTTTCTGCAGGTCCCTTCTCATTCTGTCTACACCCTCTGGTGTGTCTACTCTGTTACAGAGCTTTTGTGTCATCAGCGAACAGTGAAATTCTGCCTTCAATATCCTGCAACGTCACTGATGAAGATGTTGAATAGGACCGTCCCAGCACTGATCCCTGTGGTACCCCACTGGTCACTCTTCCCTCTGTGGAGTGACAGCCATTTACCACCACCCTCTGTGTCCTGCCACCCAGCCAGTTACCTACCCACCACACTACTGTCCTGCCCACACCCATATTCCCCAGTTTGTGTAATAGTCTTCTATGTGGCACAGTGTCAAAGGCCTTGCTGAAGTCCAGATAGGCCATGTCCACTGCCCTCCCCTGATCCACCTCCCTAGTCACCCAGTCAAAAAATTCAATGAGGTTGGTCTGACATGACCTCCCCTGGTGAAACCATGCTGCCTTGGGTCCTGTAGTCCATTGACAACCAGATGTTCCACCAATCTCTCCTTCAGTAGTGCTTCCATGATCTTTCCCACTACCGAGGTGAGGCTGACTGGTCTGTAGTTCCCTGCTTCCTCTTTGTTCCCACTTTGTATAGGGGACTACATCTGCTGTCCTCCAGTCTTTGGGTACCTCCCTGTTTCCAGTGATTGGCTGAACAGGATAGCCAGAGGTTCAGCCACCACCTCTCTTTGTTCTTTAAGGACCCTGGGGTACCCATCTGGCCCCATTGCTTTGTCAACTCTTATTACTTCCAGTTCCTTCAGGACCCTTTCTCTGTAAAGGGACTGTGTCCATTTCTGCACCATTCTCACCCCTTGTACTCCCTTCAGACCCATTACCCCCTCTTCCTTTGTAAAGACTGAGCAGAAATACCTGTTCAATATATCAGCTTTACTGTTGTCATCCTCCACGCTGCTCCCATCCTCCCCTTCAGTCTAACTATCCCTCCCTTTGTCCTTCTTTTTCACTTATGTACCTGTAAAGGTTTTGTCCCTTTAACCACTGATTTTGCAATGTGTTCTTCTGTCTGAGCTTTGGCTTCCTTACTGACTTCCTGCCTCCTTTGTTTCTCCTGGTACTTCTCCCTATCCCCTTCTGCCTGTGTCTTTTTGTATTGCCTGAATGCAGTCTTTTTGGCTTTCACTTTCTTTGCTACCTCTTTGGAAAACCATAATGGTCTCCTCTTTCTTTTCCTCTTGCTAACCTGCTTAATGCATAATTCTGTTGTTCTTATAATCCCCATTTTAAATACTGCCCACTGTTCCTCAATCCCTGATTCCTGTCCCATTCCCCTTAATGCCTCTTTCAAGCATCTCCCCATTTTCCCAAAGTCTGCCCCGCTAAAATCCAGGATACGTGTTTTTGTGTGGTTTGGTTCTGCTCTTTCTGTGATTTCAAACCACAATGACTGGTGGTCACTGTTACCCAGGTGCTCCCCCACTGTTACCCCCATCACACTGTCCTGTTTGTGAGCACAAGGTCCAGTATTGCCTTCTGCCGAGTTGGTTCCATGACCAGTTGCTTGAGGAAGGCACCTGAAGGGGTCCAGGATAAATCTGCTCCTAGTTGATGCTGCTGCTGGGATGCTCCAGTCCACATCTGGTATATTAAGTCTCCAACCAGTACTACCTCACCCTTGTCAGCCATCCTTTGGATGGCTAGCATCAACTCCTATCTGTTTCTTCCTCCTGGGCTGGTGGTCTATAGACACACCTGTGCGGATGGCTGGCCCCATTTTCCTTTCCAGCTAACCCACAGTATCTCTCCCCATTTTGTTCCTCCTGGATCTGTGTGTGCCTTATGTCATTTTTCCATACAGTGCCTACCTCCTCCCTTCCTGCCTGCTCTGTCTCTTCTGAATATGTTGTAGCCAGGTATGGCCATCTCCCAGTCATGGTTATCATTACACCAGGTTTCAGTGATGGCCACAATGTCCAGGTCCGACTGTACCATGACAGCCTCCAGATCTTCCATCTTGTTGCTAAGGCTCCTGGCATTTGCACACATGGCTTTCCATGTTTATTTTATTTTATTGTTTATATTATTTGGTACACCTCAATGAGAGAGGGGTGTACTTAAGTTTTATTTTAGTTATTTTGCACAAAAATATAGACTATGAGAATATCAAAATTCTATTTTATTTAAAGCTCTGTTCTGCCAATATGTGAGAGATATTGTTTGAGGAGTTTTATGTTAGAGATAAACTGTTGGTTTAAAGTGTTCTGTTTTTGTTTTTAGGGGTGGGGGTTTATTTATTATTAATTGTGTTAGTTGTATGGATATGTAACCCCTAGATGGCGCTATCCCAGGGGCTACTACCCCTGCCTGATTTGCCACTAACAGGTTGAGGGGCCTGGATCCAATGGCGGGTGCCTCCACCCAGAGGTCAGGGTTTGCAATAGTTAAACTAACTTGGTCACAGCCCTCTGGGACACTGCAACCCCCTTTCTTCCACTAGTGGCCCACACAATATATCAGAATTACCTTCACAGTATACACTTTCCCCAGGTCTGGTTCCGCACTGGGACCTCCTGTGAAATGAGATACAGTGCAACAATCACAGTACAGTACTTTAACATAGACAAATACCTCAGGCAGTATAACTTTGCTGAAACAAGCAGCTCTGATTTATTTAGGGGATATAACAAGGACAGGGGAAATCAGGTTAATTAGCTTATCACTCTAATAATCTACCTATGGCTCTGTGCACAGGCCTATCCCTATCAGTTACTGTCCCTGGGTACCCAAGCCCTAGTGGCTGGTCCAAACCGTGGCAGCTGGTAGGGCCCTTTCACACAGAGAAAAGGAGAATTAAACAGTCAGCAGTACAGTAATTCCATTTGATTTAATGTGGCAATTCAACAGGGAGCAACCCTGAATTAGTACTCACGACCTCCAAATAAGATAGGGTCCTTCAATGTCAGCAGGGCTCACTAGGGGTACACAAACCTGCACACCATCCATATAAAAGAAAGCACTATACCAGGCAGGCTGCATCTGTATCCCGATCGCATTACTGCACAATACCGGGAGAACACACAGCAGATCTAGTTCCTGACAGACCGAGTGCAATTTCAGCCATTCCTCCAGTCTTCTACAGGGTGAGCCTGGTTTCTATCTTCAGAGATCCTTGATTCTTTTCACAGGACGGATTCAGTCCTACAAGCAGTTACACAAGTTGTAGACCGGAACTCTGGGCCTTGCACACGTTTTTGACTGAAACTGTGCACTGAAGGAGCACAGGGTTTTCTTTCCTTCACTTTCAGATCTCAAACTGAAACTCCCAACAGACAAAACCGGCACTTCCTTGAGTTCCTCCCAGTTCTTGACTGGATTGGCTGTCACTCACATAGACTGCTGCTGTTGGTCCAAAAAGGCACCGAGTCTAAACTACATCTCCCAGAGTCACTGCCCATACAATCCTCTTGTGGCTGGCTCTGATTATGAGTCCCAAGTTCTGATTCGTCCAAGGCATCATTTTAGAGCTAGTTACCCCACACTGATTGGTCCAGTTCAGCAGTTCAAAACCAGAATGGGGAACTAGGCAGACAGTTCTGACTGCAAAGAAAGCAGAGACAAACTGTAATTTTATTATTACTGTAAATGATTTCTGGCAATCAGTTACATCTTTCAGACAGGTTCCCTTTGCACTCTAGTGACTGCAAAAATGGGGTGAATTGGCAGCAGCAGAGTGGTACTCAATCAAAGAAACACATATCCCCCTATAAACTAATTATGTCTGCAAGCAGACAGCTCTTAAAGAGACAGTACCAGAGGTTCTAAAAACACTCACTGATAAATGGCTTAAATGCCAAACACCATTCAGGCTTGGAGCATTCAAGCAAGCTCCTGGAAGTCTTTTGGGGAACCCCCATTTGCAGGGGGGTTACACCCTTCCTGGCCTGGGAAAGCTTGACGTCCGCGTCAAGCAAGTACCCCCATAAGTTTCAACTGCAACCATATACATTTGCATTAGGCTCGCACATGTAATCATCAGTCAATATATTATTTTACCAAGAACACATTTCTGAAACATTGCAGTCTCACTCTTTACACAGTATTACATACATTGTACCATAACTCAAGTTATTACCTCTGTACATGAAACCTGAAGAGGGCCTTCCTATCAGTTACCTTGGGGCTGGACGGGGCAAGGGCACCATACTTAGAGGGCAACACAAGTAACTTGGAGTTAGCACTGATGCTCAGTTTGGGCAATGAGCTCGGGGACACATACACTCCTTTATGGACAACATTGAGAGGCAAATCCACAGGCCTCCCAAGGGAATCATAACTGAGGTGCACCACAGGCTTTACAGCTCGACCAGTCTTTCTAGGGGGAACTGTTACAGTCTCTGCACTCTGAGCCTCATTTTCAGCATTGTCCTCACTTGTCAGGGAGTCTCCATGGGGGTAGAGGCTAGAACTTGGGGCACTTTCAGCTCCAGGAGTTACAGTTTCTGAGTCCACAACATTTGGCTCGCATGGAGAGCTTCGGACACTGGCAGTGGACTGTCAGGGCACTCAAAATACTCTTCTTGTTCGGTGTATCACCAGTCTGCCCCAATCTATCATTTTCTCCTGAAAGCTCAAACAGTTCAACCATGCACAATGATTCCATTTCATCTGATCTGATGCTTTGCACTTCACTTTCTGGGAGCATTGGCTCCAGGGATGAAGCTGGGGCTTAGACAGTCCAAGAAGGCCCAGCTTTGTCTCCAGTATTGACTAGGGATTGCCCTGAAACAATTGACTCAGTTCGTAAGAAGGATAGTATTCAAAGTCACTCTCACTTTCTTCCGAGATATGGACTGACAGTCATGCATCAACTGGGACTTGTGGAGGACACTTTAACTTTGCTTCTGTAGGTGCAGACTTTCTTGATCTTTTCTTAGCAGCAGCTCTAGTCACTGGTCCAGAGGGGATCTTCTAGGGGCTCAGACTCAATTAAGATTTGTCCAATGGGCAGTAAATGATTTCTATGCATTGTTTTACATCTTTGAATTATTCTCAGGCCTTACTTTGCACTGGCAGATCATCTAGTTTGCCCACTACAATGTGAGGGAGATGGTGCCATCTGTCAACAATCTTGTGCTTGCCATGCAGTCCCAGATTTCTTAGCAATACCCGATCTCCTCCTGGAGTTCCTGTGCTTTCACCTTTTATCATACCTTTCTTTGTTGGCCAGATTTCTTTTGGCAGCCATGGTTTGAGCCAGTTGCATGCATGAGTTAGCTGGGCCTTTAACTTTTGCACATACTGTAAATAGTTGTCAGCTTGAACCCCATCAGGAGAGACCCCAAAACACACACATCTACTGGTAGTCGAGCTTCTTCCAAACATCAGGCGGTAGGAGAATCCAGTGGCATCACTTTTGGTGCAGTTATAAGCATGTACAGGTGGTAATTTGTTAGCTCCATCTAGGCTTGTCCTTTGGGTGCAGGGTGCCTAGCATATCTAGCAAAGTCACGGTTAAACGTTCAGGCTGTGGATCCCCCTGGGGGTGGTAAGAGTGGTTCTGACTGTGCACTTCTACAGAGAAAGCATCTCTTTGATCAGACGTACTCAAAGTCTCCCTTGATCAGAATGGATTCTTTGTGGAGCCCCATAGTGAACAAAAAGTTTTCTACAAGTACTTTGGCCACAGTGGATGCTTTCTGTTTCTTTGGTGGGAAGCTTGGGCATATCTCGTGAAATGGTCAGTGACCACCAGCACATTACTGATATTTCTGATCTGACTCCAAACTCAGAAAATCAATACAGACCAGCTCCATGGGTGCACTGGTGGTGATGTTAACAGGGGGCAGCCCTCTGGGGCAAAAGCTTTCCTCTGTAAGCAGCGACTACAAGTTCGGTGTGTGTTGCTCCACATCAGCCCCATCTTAGGCCAATAGAATCTGGATCTCACCAAGTCAAGTGTTCTGTCTATACCAAGGTGCCCCATGTGGTTGTGCAAGGACCTCAGTACTGAGTCTCGGAAGGCAGTGGGCAGCACTAGTTGTTGTTTGTCTACTTGTCCCCTCTGTCTACTGTTTCTCTGTATAACAGTTTATTGATCAGTTTCAACTTAGGACCTTCTTTGTATAACAGTGCAGTTCTCAAATCAGTGGAGTGAATTTGACACATCTTTTCCTGCATAGAGGGCTTCTAAAGCTGTTTTGATCATGGGATCGTGAGTTGAGCCACTTGAGACTACTGTCATTGTCCAGCTGAGGCAGTGCACCAATGTCTATTGCAGAAAAGTGGCACAAGCAGCAGGTATGCAATTCTCAGAGGGTCCCAAGCAATCCACCATGCAGTCCACTGCGCCCCAGGACATTTGTTCCTCCCTGTCAAACTCGCAGAGTGCCCAATGTCAGGTTCTGCTAATCGGACCAATCATTCTGGGGAACAGGGCCTCGGGGAGAGACATCAGCATCTATGTGGTTCAGACCTGCCTGTATTCGAGAGCATAGTCATATGTAGATAATGCAGAAAGCCACCTATGGCCAGTGGCATCCAACTTAGCTGAGGTCTGCACATAGGTCAAAGGATTATTGTCAGTTTTACTAGTATTTTAGCCCCATACAAGTACTCATGGAATTGGTCAACAATAGCTCACTTCAAAGCTAGAAACTCTAACTTATGTACAGGATAGTTCTTTTCAGATGGGGTCAGACTCTACTGGCAAAGGCCACTGGTCTCAGGCCATTCTCGTGCTCTTGGTACAACACAGCCCCCAACCCTCGCAAGCTAGCATCAGTGTGCAGGACATAAGGTTTTCTTGGATCGGCATAGCCAGCACTGGAGCATGGGTAAGTTGATAAATGATCTCATGAAAAGCAGTCTCACAATCAGAGTCAGCGGGCCCCAAAATACTTCACTTCGGATGAAAATACACTCTTTCAGTCTTGAGGGCTGACTTTTGGTATTTTTTGTGGGTTGGGGATACCCTTGAGTAAGGTAGGTAAAGGCGGATCACTCTTGAATAGTCCTTGATGAACGCCATAATAACCACAGAATCCCAGGAATCTTTGCAGTTCTTTTAGATTTTTGGGCTGCGGCCAGGTGGTCAAGGCCTCAACTTACTTGGTCGGTCTCTATTCCCTCGGTGGATACTATGTGTCCCACATACTTTACTGATGTTTGAAAAGAATTGACACTTATCAATGGACAGTTTAAGGCCAAAGTCCTCCAGTCGGTCCAATACCTTAAATAATCTGCTCTCATGTTCCTCCAGTGAGCTGCCAAACACAATAACATCATCTAGGTATACCAGGCACTCTAGTAAGTTCATGTCCCCCACTGCACGCTCTGCATCAATCGTTGAAAAGTGGCTGGGGCACCTGAAATCCCTTGAGGCATCCTCATGAATTCATAAAGCCAAGCGGACAGATAAAGTCGTCTTTTCACGGTCCTCTGGGGCCATCGGGATCTGATAGTACCCACTGCGGAGATCCAGCACAGAGAACCACTTGCTCCCGTTTAGGCAGTCCAGAGCATCCTGAATGCGGGCATTGTGTACTGATCAGGGATAGTCCCGGTTTACAAAGATAATCCACACACATCCTTACTGTTCCATTCTTTTTCCTCACTACCACAATGGGGAAGCATAAGGGCTTCTGGTTCTTGTATTACACCAGCAGCTAACATCTCTTGCAGATGCTGCCTCACATCATCTATGTCAGCAGGTGCCAGGCGCCGAGACCTCTCAGCTAAATGGTCTTTCGTCATGCAGCCGGATATTGTGCTCAGCCCTTGCACGCATCCTACGTCCCATTCCTTTAAAGAAAACACCTGGTCTCTCTGGGCAAGCTTCTCACTGACCTCACTTTCCATTCAGCTGGCAGCGGGAGTCGCCAAATCAAACAAGTCAGGCGCTACTCTGTCATTCTTCCTTGAACTCTTGCTGCTGGGTAGCACTGCAGTGTCTGCACAATGCACATTAGCCGGGATGCAGCCCCTATTTACTCAATGTCTCTTTCAGACACATTATGAACTTGGACCATTACCCTTCTGGCATAAGCATGGGCTCTAGCGGGCAAAATACTAGGCTTGACCAGCAGTCCTCTGGCAATTTTCCATCGCCTGGTGCATCCAACATTAATATTTTATTCTTAACATCCTTTCTTATACGGACCTCTCCCTGTAAGGTACACTGGGCATTTGGCGCCAGGATCAGAGACTCAGGATCCTTCTTCCATACAATTCGACCGGTTCCTCTGGTTCTATTTTTTCAGCATCTCTCTGTGCCTCATAGGCCTTCTTAATTAAAGCCGAACTCTTAAAGCTCTACTAGTCTTTGACCCCTGTTTTCATAACACAACTGTGCTAGCCTTCCGAACATATGGAGCATTTGTTCCAATCAACAAAGGGACACCATCATACAGTCCAGTGGGGACACACTAAGGCTAGGGTCTCTACTTGTTCAGCCACTCAGCCACGGAGGTGTGGAAAAGACAGCCAAATTCGGATATACCCGAATAGGGTAGGCCTTCTCACTTAACCCCCATACATGCAGTCCTTCTAATGGTTGTAAGGGTACGTCTGACAAATGCTTCTGATACCAATCTTGGAACATAATTGTCACTTGGGAGCCACTGTCTAATCACAGCTCTTGTAGACACTCCATTCACCTTTACAGTGGTCTCCATGGAGGACCCACTATTCTGGACCAGTCTGGAGAAGGCGATAGTGGGGCCTGGGCAACTAACCTTGCCACAAAAGGACGGAGTTAGCATTTTTGTGCCCTCACTGGGATCATTTTGTGCACCTCTTAACCACTGATTTGTTCTCCAAGGCTCTTGTAGCCTATATGCAACTTTGTCGTGTCTTTGGGGACTGGCATTCCTTTCATGTGCCCATCTTTCCCACAATTATAGCAAAACATACTTTCTGGAGTTTGAGCTGGCCGAGCGCCACACTGGGAGCCAGGGCGGGTATTACTAACTGGAAACCTGGGTGCCATCTCTGTCTGCGGCGTGATAAGCATTTGGAGACATCTCGTCAGTTTCTCTACTTCCATGGTCAAGAATTGAGTTTGGAGCTGTTATCAGCAGGAGATACATGGGTGGGTACCCCACCCCATAGCAGATGCAGTCGGATATAGGTCCCAGGGCCCGTACTTGCAGTACGTGGCCTTCATAAAGGGACTGTTTTGAATTCCCGGATCTCTCAACAGTTCGCTCTCATTGTGGCATATCTTTTCCTTGTCAGAGCACTCATTGACTGCCAACCTCTGCCCTGAACTTCACTTGATGGGTCACCCTCAGTCACTCGGGTCATAGCCGCAGCTATTGGTGCAGGTCCCTCCCGAGTCGTCTTTCTCAACTCCTCGAATTTCTCTCATTAACTCATCTTGCGGAGGGTGGGATTCCAGTCGATCTGCTGGGCGTAACTGAAGCAACAGCAGTTCTGAGAAGGGGCAGACTTAAGGATCCTGTCCAGCCTGGTTCGGTCCAGTTCAATCGCTGGTAAACTACCTTTTCTGAGGCATTCTTGCAACAATTTTTCCAGCGAGATACATACACAGACAACAACTCCCTTGGTACTGTTGTGCATCTCTTACTCTCCACCATAGGTCCTCATCAGAATCTGGGCTCCCTTACACATTCTCCAGGGCCTCAAGATGAGCCTGTGCAGTCACTTCAGAGGTTACTGGCCCGTTTAGCACGAATGGTAGCCAGAGGCAGGACCTGAGGAGCCTCACTAACCTCTTTGCTCTCGGATTCCGAGCATTGCCATTCTAGGACTTGGGGCAACATAGTCTATCCAGGTCTCCCAGTCATCCTCCCTTGGGGGGTGGGGAGGTGCCAGAAGATCCTCAACCTTCGCAAGAGTCGTGACTAATGGCAGGTGCAGAAATTGAGTCTGCATTGGTTCAGCCACCATTACGGGCACTGGAGGCGGGAGAAGGTGTTTTGGAGGAACACCCCAGGTGGCAAGAATAGTTTCTTCAAGTCCTCCACAGTTTTCCCTTCCCCAGCAACCATTTAGCAAATTTCTCCTCAAAAGTTTCAGATAGTGGTGGGGCTCATTCCCCAGGTCTTTACTGTCCTTAGTTATCACTCTCCAAGCAGTGAGGGGCTCCCTCTGGGGTAATGGTCTGTGGCACTTTGGAGCTATCTATGGGATCCTTAAGCTCTACTAGGGCCAGGAAAGTGTGGGTGAGCAGATTAGCATGCCGCCACCACCACAGGGTTTTGTAAACCTTCCACCTTGGAAAGTACTCCTGCACAGTGTCCGTATTGATACCCAGGGGATGTCCAGGATAAGCATAGCATTTTGGAGGTCGATCTCCTCCCAGTACACCACTCCACCAGCGGTGCACAGCCACTTCTGTCGGGTACCCATTTTTCTTAACAGTGGTTCGTAAATATGGCCACAGAGGACACACAATCCCAGCGGTGAGCCTCCAAGATGTAACCCCTAGATGGCGCTTATCCCAGGGCTACTACCCCTGCCTGATTTGCCACTAACAGGTTGAGGGGCCTGGATCCAATGGCGGGTGCCTCCACCCAGAGGTCAGGGTTTGCAATAGTTAAACTAACTTGGTCACAGCCCTCTGGGACACTGCAACCCCTTTCTTCCCACTAGTGGCCCACACAATATATCAGAATTACCTTCACAGTATACACCCCCAGGTCTGGTTCCGGCACTGGGACCTCCTGTGAAATGAGATACAGTGCAACAATCACAGTACAGTACTTTAACATAGACAAATACTCAAGGGCATTTTCTTTGCTGAAACAAGCAGCTCTAGATTTATTTAAGGGATATAACAAGGACAGGGAAATCAGGTTAATTAGCTTATCACTCTAATAATCTACCTATGGCTCTGTGCACAGGCCTATCCCTATCAGTTACTGTCCCTGGGTACCCAAGCCCTAGTGGCTAGTCAAACCGTGGCAGCTGGTAGGGGCCCTTTCACACAGAAAAGGAGAATTAAACAGTCAGCAGTACAGTAATTCCATTTGGATTTAATGTGGCAATTCAACAGGAGCAACCCTGAATTAGTACTCACGACCTCCAAATAAGATAGGGTCCTTCAATGTCAGCAGGGCTCACTTGAGGTACAAACCTCTGCACACATCCATATAAAAAGCACTATACCAGGCAGGCTGCATCTGTATCGATCGCAATTACTGCACAATACCGGAGAACACACAGCAGATTCAGTTCCTGACAGACGAAAGTGAATTTTCAGCCATTCCTCCAGTCTTCTACAGGGTGAGCCTGGTTTCTACTCTTCAGAGATCCTTTGATTCTTTTCTACAGGACGGATTCAGTCCTAACAAGCAGTTAACAAGTTGTAGACCGGAACTCTGGGCCTTGCACACGTTTTTGACTGAAACTGTGCACTGAAGAGCCTCAGGGTTTCTTTCCCTTCACTTTCAGATCTCAAACTGAAACTCCCAACAGACAAAAACCGGGCACTTCCTTTGAGTTCCTCCCAGTTCTTGACTGGATTGGCTGTCACTCACAATAGACTGCTGCTGTTGGTCCAAAAGGCACGAAGTCTAAACTACATCTCCAGAGTCACTGCCCATACAATCCTCTTGTGGCTGGCTCAGATTATGAGTCCCAAGTTCTGATTGTCCAAGGCATCATTTTAGAGCTAGTTTACTCACACTGATTGGTCCAGTTCAGCAGTTCAAAACCAGAATGGGAACTAGGCAGACAGTTCTGACTGCAAAGAAAGCAGGTTAGACAAACTGTAATTTTATTATTACTGTAAATGATTTCTGGCAGTCAGTTACATCTTTCAGACAGGTTCCTTTGCACTCCTAGTGACTGCAAAAATGGGGTGAATTGGCAGCATTGAGTGGTACTCAATCAAAGAAACACACAGTCCCCCATACAAACTAATTATGTCTGCAAGCAGACAGCTCTTAAAGAGACAGTACCAGAGGTTCTAAAAACACTCACTGATAAATGGCTTAAACGCCAAACACCATTCAGGCTTGGAGCATTCAAGCAAGCTCCTGGAAGTCTTTTGGGGAACCCCCATTTGCAGGGGGGTTACAGATATATATTTGTTTGGTTTTGGTTTTAGAAAATGTGTGGGCCAGGGTTGACGGTTAGGCATTACTCCCCCTCCAGGCTGAGGGATCTTCACCCTTTCTTTTGCCCCCCTTTTCCCCCAGAAGTGTATTGACGCTGTAGGGGTCTGGGAATAGCAAGGAGGGCTCAGGCTCGGGCATGGACTCGGCCTGCAGGATGAGTGGAAAGGAGTGGACAGATTGGGATAGTGGGGACAAGGAGACGCCCTGGGGCGAAATGGGTCCAGGAAAGGGGCTCTCCCTGTCTGGTTCCCATATCCAAGGGCTCTGCATATTGCAGACAGGTAACTCGATCTCCCCCAGCTGCTCATTGAACCCGGGCGGTGTTATACAATGCCAGGTTGATTAGGTACAAGACTGCCATAATTGAGGATCTTGTTAATTCGGTCGACCTGGCTTGCATCCCTGAGACCTGGGTGGATGGAAATGCTGGCCCTGTTTTGGCTTCAACGATTCCTCCTGGGTACTCAGTGATACACCACCTGAGGATCAATCATAGGGGTGGGGGTGTGGCTCTTTGTTTTAAATCAGAACTGAACCTGATGGAAATCTCAGTGGGAACCACCAACTCCTTTGAATGTATCATGGGAGAGGGTGTGGGGTGCAGGATTCTTCTTGTCTACCGTCCACCAGGTGATGGGAATGTTTTCTTGTGGGAAGTTGCAGACTTCATCGCCGACCTAACATTGGGACCCCATAGATGGCTGATCCTTGGAGATTTCAATGCTTGGGTCGACGATGAACTCTCGCAGTTTGGACAAGACTTCCTCCAGTTAATGAATTTACTGGGCCTCACACAGGTTGTTTCCTCCTCAACCCATATTGGTGGTCATTCATTGGACTTGGTGTTCCTCCTGGGGATGGAGATATCTGACTTGATGATGGAACCAGTCGGGTAGTCGGACCATCATTCCATCAGCTTCAGTTTTGAGGCCCCCCTAAGAGGTCTGCCCCATGGAGATGGTCAAGTACCGCATTTTGAGGGGTGTATCCCCGGATGGCCTGATGGCGGAGCTTGACCTATCGAGCATGCCAAGAGAATGCATGGATCCAGAGGATCTTGTGCTTGCCTATAATAAGGCAGTGACAGAGGCCCTGGATTCCATTGCTCTGGTTCGTATTCATCCACTCTCCCTTCGCCCTAGGTCTCCATGGTTTGATGAGGACCTGAGGGAGTTGAGGAGAGTTGGACCAAGGCTAGAGAGGCGATAGCGGAGATCGGGCCTGGAGTGTGACAGGCTTAGTTTGATGGACCATTATTTGGTCTATCAATCAACAATTTCCCATAAGAAGGCAGAATTCCTGTCCAGGGAAATTGCTGCCATGCAGCATTGACCAGCTCAGCTTTTCCGGACTGTGGACAGATTGTGCAGTCCACTCTGTCTTCACCCCAGAAATGCTTTTTCACAAGAACAATGTGAGGAGATTGCTCGATTCTTGGCGGATAAGGTTGCCATGATCAGTTCTGAGGTCCACGCGACCCTTTCTCTAGGGAGTAGCAGTGGTCTGCAGAAGATGTCGGACCCTCAGTTTGAGTGGTATGACTTTGATCAGCCTACAATCAGTGATATTGTGATGGTTATCCAGACTTTACATCCTACCAACTTGGTTTGGATCCGGGCCCTATGCGTTTCCTTGTTGGCTGTGTTGATGTTATCAGCCCGGTCCTCGCAGAGATTATCAGGATATCCTTGGAGAGTGGAATTTTTCCAGCTTCTCTTAAGGAAGCCAGGGTTCGGCCTCTTCTTAAGGAGCCCTCCTTGGATCCTGACTGTCTTAGAAACTACAGGCCTGTCTCTAACCTTCCATTTTTGGGTAAGGTTATTGAGAAGGTGGTGGCTTTACAATTGAATGACCATTTGACCAGCCACAATATCTATGATTCTCTCCAGTCTGGTTTCAGGAAGAAACATAGTACCGAGATGACTCTTGTTTGGGTACTAAATGACCTCCTGATAGCGAGAGATCGAAAGACTTGTTCCATCTTGGTCCTTCTTGATCTCTCTGCAGCATTTGATACTGTGGACCATGGTGTGCTGTTGGATCGCCTGCGGTTTATCTGTGGACTATCAGGGGCTGTCCTCAGATGGTTTCAATCCTACCTCACGGTTAGGACTCAGAGAGTGGTGTCTGGGGTTTGTACCTCAGCCCCATTCTCCCTGCCCTGTGGGGTTCCGCAGGGATCCATTTTAGCGCCCATGTTGTTTGCAGTGTATATGCTTCCATTAGGAGCGATTATTAGATGGTATGGTTTGAGTTTTCACTGCTATGCAGATGATACTCAGCTATACGTGTCTTTTGTGCCTGAACAGGATGATGCCATTTCAGTGCTCAACAGATGTCTGGCTGAAATCCAGGTCTGGATGAATATGAGCTGGCTAAGGTTGAACCCTGAAAAAACTGAGGTGTTGGTTGTGAACCCGAGTTGTCGAGAGGTGGGTGTGTTGGCAGGTTCACCTTCGGGCTTGTGGCTCAGAGGTGTCCAGCTAGCTACCTCAGACCGGGTACGGAACCTGGGCGTTATGTTTGATAACTGTCTGACTTTGAAATCACAGGTGTCAGCAGTTGTTAAAACCTCTTTCTACCATCTGAGAAATATTGCCCAGGTGAAATATCTGGTTCCTCCCGACGATCTTCCAACGTTGGTTCACGCCTTCGTTACCTCCTGCCTTGACTACTGCAATGCCCTTTACCTAGGGCTGTCAGGGGTTGATATCTGCCACTTGTAGCTGGTGCAGAACGCGGCTGCCAGGCTGTTGACTGGTGCTTCAAGAGCCAGTCATATTACCATGTTCAACGGTCTGCACTGGCTCCTAATTATATGGATCACCTTAAGGTTGCTTTGTTAACCCATATAAGGTCCTACATGACCAGGGACCAAGCTACCTGAAAGTTCTCCTTGCCTGATGTCCCTCCCGTCCCTCTCGATCCACAGATGAGGGATTACTAGGTTCCCAGGGCACGCTTTGCAGACATCGGAGCAAGGGTATCAGCTTTGCTGTTCGTCTCCCTGTGGAACTCTCTACCTCATCGAGAATGAGATTGCCTGATCGTCCAGAGTTTTAAAACTGCATTAAAAACTTATCTTTTTGATCTGGCTTTTGGTAACTGAAGTGTTTTTATGTGGTTTCATATTTACTGGAATTTATATAATGTATGTCATTTTATTTTATTTGTTTTATTTTATTGTACAGGCACCTTGGTTTTGGAAAGGCGCCTTTTTATAAATAAAAAATTGATTGATTGATTGATTGTATCCCCCAGCTATGGAACGCCTTGCCAGCTGATATAAGACACTCACCCAACCCCCGCCACCTCAACCGCCTACTCAGCACACACTTCTCCTCAAGCTGCTCATGCTCTAGCTAGTGTCCCCATGTACTAGTATTTTTGGTTTTTGTGTTTCTCTGTAACATTATCCTGTGTGTGTTCCCCCTCCTATGTTCCTGTATCTATCTGCTGATTGTCTGTATGGCAGGTGGCCCCCTCACTGTGTTGTTTAGCTGCTGTTCCTTGCAATTGTATTATTGTCTTGGGACTTGTCCCCCAGGTCACATCTGGAATCGAGCAACACTGCTCAGTATGCCTTCCTGTCTAAACTCGTAAATAAATAAATAAATAAATATGGAACCATCCCTTCGTCCAGCAAGCAGTTGAGCAGGCCAGCCAGAGGCACTACAAGGACTGCTATCAGCTCTCTCAACACCCCGGGGGCATGCCATCTGGCCCTGGGGACTGTTCCACCCTAAGGGCCTTGAGCCCTTTGAGGTCTTTGTCCTCTGTTATTGCTTCCTTCCTCATCTCCATTGCCCCCCCATCCCTATTTTCCCCTGTGGTAGTGGCCCATCCTTCTCTTTAGTAAAGTCTGAGCAAACACTTAGCAACACAGAATTTGCAACAGAAAAAGACTGCTTGGCCCACCAGTCTGCCCAGCTGGTCCATGCCTAATCTGCCTCCACAGACACTAACTGGTCTCCAGTGATCCTCCTTCCTCCTTAGCACTCTACTAATTTTCCCTTAGGCTTTACTTTTAGATTGGAGTTGAGAGTAGAGCGGCAAGATGGTCGTGGTGCCGCTCCAATCCATGCTGCTCCATGTTACTTTGACTTTTTTTTCCTGATAAATGCTAAAATACATTTTAAATACCCCAGCCTTTGAATTTTCAAGCTTGCTGTTTAGTGTCTACAAGCCTGCTGTTTAACATTATTCGGCAGCCTGGTTTGAACGATCTGAATACTTTGAATGCTCTGTATGCTGGTACATGTTTGCTCATGTCAGTTTGTTTTGGGCTGCTATTTTTTGGAGGGGTCGAGTGGCATCTGTGGCACTTGTGTAAATGTAGCAACAGACTGAATTTTTTTAATTTTTTTTGTCTTTGCTTACTTTATCAAGCAGCTTTCCCAGTCTTATGGTGATCCTTTGATTGACAGAGCAGAGCTAGATCAGATTGAAGTTCTGAGTGGTGGAGCTTGAGTTGCCCTGCAGGCTTGGCAGGAGAGGGTGCTGAGTTAGGAGGTGTGGAGCTCTGAAGACCTTCAAGGATACACCCCAGATGAGAGAGACAGATGCACTTTAAGTGCTGTATGGCACATTTTTAACTGAGAATAAGGTATACCAACATTGCTTGGTGCTAGGGGTTCAATGTATTAATATCAAAAAGGAAAAGAAATACTATGCTCAGTGGAGTATTCCCTTGTTTTTCTGACACCATAGATGAATCTTCCTTTTTTTCATTTACTGTGCTTTAGTCGGGGCTTCACCAGCTACCATCAGTTCCCATCTGCAAGCCTCATAGCTTCGTCACAACACTCGTGGTCCCGGGACATACCGCCACTCCACGAGCAATCTGGCTTTCCCCACAGGGCAGGGCCACCGGTTCTCCAATGGAACTGCTACTATGATATCAGAGGGCACCCTGGCTCCCCCCCCCAGGGCAGGGCCGCCATTCACCTGCTGGATCAATATATGGTACTAGGGAGCGAGGGGTCCCAGGTCACGGTGCAGGGTCCAGGAGCAGGGAGGACATCATTTCGCCGACAGAGCCCCAAGGATTTTTTTAGTAGTCCCCAGTGGGAGGTGTAGTGTGCAGTGGCACTACGACGTAGCAAAGTCAGCATCTGACATGCCTCCCCAAGATCCAGGTGCAGGTGGCAGCGGATCCCCTGGCAGTTTGTATTGCACTGGCCAAGCAACCCCCTTCCCCCTGGAGAAGGAGAGCCATCCCCTGGATGCTCAATTCTTCTCCCCTTGGCAGGCTTTCCGACTCCCAAGTCCATTCCCAAATTCGGGATCTTGGCGTCACAAGCAGACACCTTGCCGCTGCGCCGGCGGGCCGGCTCTAGATGAATCTTCCTGACTTGGAAGACAGAGAGATGGCATACAGGAGGTCAAACAGTGACGGGCTTGAGATGAAAAGCTGTTATGGGGGCAAGTGAAGGAGAATGTTGGGGGTAGAGAATTATTGGAGGTGTTATGCAAAAACTCTTGGAAAGGTAATGACTGTGGTCATGGCCAAATGCTCCTGGAGCTTTGCCTATTTTTAGCCCCTTCCCCCCTGAACATGACCCACATTAATGGCCTCTTTGCCTGATTAATTTGTCCTGAAGTGATTCTTCTTTTGCAGGTGTTTTTTTTTATTTTTTTATTTTACAAATGACGGCTAGTTCTTCAAGAAACAGCTGTGGAATGCGACACACTAAAAGAGGTAATAAAAAACTCCATAAAACTTGAACAGTTTATCAGAGATGGCTGTAAGCAGTACAATCAGGAAGTCAAGTTCCAGACACTTCGTGAACTGAATGCTTGTAAGTTGATAAGGCAGATAAAGGTTTGGGAAAAGATCTGGAAATTCTTAAAAGAGCAGCATAATGACCATTGAGCCTTAATATGTACTTCTAAAATCTCATAGCCAAATTTTCACACATTGTATATGTGCTCTGTCCTGACGGGAATAGTGTGAACGTGTGAGGCGATGCTAATCTGCAAGACAATTTAAAAGGCATCAGAGTGGTATAATTTAAAACCCTCATGAGGAATTTTATTTTGAGTCTAGGATATATTTTTGTTTTTTGTGGTACTTTTTCCTAGATGTTCAGTATGTGAAACATCTGTGTGAACGTGCTTTTTATATTAATATGATTGTTTTACATTTATGAAGTTGGGAAAAACTGGATAATATAAATTCTAAACATGGATTTACTTTGAACTAGAAATGTTTCAGCTATCCAGACTTAGCCACAAACTCAAGGACTTCTTCAGAACCTGGCATTTAATAGCCACTGTTCAGACTGCAGCGTAAAGAATGCAACTTGGATACAAAAGTGTTAGATCTGCTAGCTCTACTGGGGAATTTTACCTGATTTCAGGAAATATCCCAAAACAAGTAAGGACTGATATATGCCCTTAAGTTCAGCAGTTTGTCCCAGGAATTGAGTTTAAATTTAGTCATTAAGTTACTTGGTAAGTTAATCTTTCAGTTAGTGAACTGGTTCATTATGCTCCAGGGTTATTGTGACAGATTTTGATGTGGCCCAGTGCTTGCTTGACAAATGACCCTCATGAATGGCCTCTTCTATGGTATTTTGGCATTTTAGTGACTAGCAATGGCTTTTATTTAAAGCTGAGTATCGCCTGTTTATGGCCAACTTGTACTTAGTCCTAAGTTAGTGCATTTGTGCTTAACCGAATTGTTGTGGATCTGTTTAATGTATGGTGGGGTAAGAGTTGGAGTAGTCCCAATTCAGATGGAGTAATGATTGTGACTTGGTAACTTCTGAAAGGGATACAAAAAGTACTACGCCTGATGTTTCATAGATTCATATTGGCAGATGTGGACACCATGGCCCATCCAGTCTGCCTGAAGCCATCCCCTCTAGGAAGACCCCGGACCTCCATTCCCAGCCTGCCCTCTGTCGGTTGGTCCCATGTATGTATCCCATGCTATTTTGAAGGTGTCCACTGTATCCACCCCCACCACCCATTCTGGCAGTCTGTTCCATGGCCACACCACCAGTAAAGAACTTCCCGCTGACATCCCCTCTGAACCATCCCCCCTCTAGTTTGTAGGTGTGCTCTCTAGTGGAATTGTTCTTACTCATTCTGAAGATGCTGTTGACCCTCACCCTGTTTATGCCCCTCAAGTACTTGAATGTCTCCATCATATCCCTCCTCTCCCTCCTCTCCTCTCCTCTTCTCCAGTGTGTACTGGCCCAGCTCCCCCAGTCTCTCCTCATATGACTTCCCCGAAGCCCCTTCACCATTTTGGTTGCTCTTCTCTGGACCCGTTCCTGCCTGTTCTTGTCCCCTTGCCGGTATGGCCTCCAGAACTGGACCCCATATTCCATGTGTGGTTTGACCATGGTTTTGTATAGTGGCATGATCACCTCCCTCCTCCTGGTTGTGAATCCCCTCCCTATGCGTGCCAGCATTTTGAGTGCCTTTCCTGCTGCTCTGTCACACTGATTCCAGACTTTCAGGTTGCCTGAAATAGTGATCCCCAGGTCTCTTTCTTGCTCTGTTATTGCTAGTTTCTCCCCCCAAGCCATTATTCTGCCTTTTTATTATTACGCCCTATATGCATAATTCTGCACTTTTTTGTGTTGAACTGCAGCTGCCACCTTTCTGACCACCCCTCCAGCCTAGCCAGATCCTCCCTCATACCATCCACCCCCACTTCTGCTGTATCCACCCTATTACTACATATCTTCATGTCATCTGCGAACAGACACACCTTCCCTCGTAGACCCTCTGTGATGTCCCCTATATATATGTTGAAAAGTATGGACTTCAATACAGACCCCTGGGGGACCCCACTCATCCTCTTTTCTTCCTTTGAATGCACCCCATTCACCACTACCCTCTGTGTCCTCCCCTCCAGCCAGTACGCCACCCAGTTTGTGAACTTGCTCTCCACCCTTAAACTGCCTACCTTTCCTATTAGCCTCCTGTGAGGGACGGTGTCAAAGGCCTTCCTGAAGTCTAGGTAGGCCACATCTACCACACCACCCTGGTCCCATACCTCCGTCACTCTGTCAAAGAATTCAATTAGATTAATCTGGCAGGACTCCCACCTGTGAATCCATGTTGATTGTCATTTAGGAGGCCCTTCACCTCTAGATATTTTATCAGCTTTTTCTTAATTAGTAACTCCATTAGTTTGCCAACCATGGAGGTAAGGCTAACTGGGCATTAGTTTCCTGGGTCCTCCCATCCTCCCCCTTTATGTAGGGGCACTACCACAGCCCTTTTCCAGTCCCCTGGAACCCTTCCCTTGAGTAGTGACAGGTTAAATAACCTTGTGAGCGGTGTTGCCAACTCCTGTTTTAATTCTTTGAGTACCCTTGGGTGAATTCCATCCAATCCAATCATCTTATCTGTCCACAGCTTTCCTATTTCTTCCAATACCCTGGCCTCCATGAAGGGACTTGAGTCCGTCTCCCTACCCGTCCTTTCCCTGCTTTCCAACTTCAGCCCTTTCTCCTCCTCCACTGTGAAGACCGATGCAAAGTATTCATTCAGCACATCCACATTTTCTATATCTCTCTCCACCAATGCCCCCCTTCCCTCTTGAGCTTCATAATCCCACGCTTCCCCTTCCTTCAGTCGCTCACATATCTAAAAAACTTCTTGTCTCCCCTCTTAGCCTCCCTTGCTATGTGCTCTTCTGTTTCTGCCTTCGCCCAGCTGATCACCTTCCCTGCTTCTCTAAGTTTTTCCTTATATAACTCTCTGTCTGCCTCCCTCTGAGATGCTTTATATACCCTGAGCGGCCTCCTTTTCTCCCTAACTACATTCCTCACTTCTATTATGAACCAAAGTGGTTTCCTTCCCCTCTTATTCTTGCTCACCATCCTACTACATAGTTCTGTTGCCTTCAATATCCCTCTTTTAATTTCTCCCCATTGCTCCTACATGTCTTCCATGTCCTCCTTCCCTACTAGCTCCTCCTGCACCATTTCCCTCATCTCCCTAAAATCTGCCTTTCTAAAGTCTAGCACCTTAGTTTTGGAACTGCCCTTAACCGGCCCGCTTCTAATTCTAAATCTTACAGTCCTATGGTCACTTTTCCCCAAATTTTCCCCAACCTCCACCCCCTCAACACTGTCCCCATTCATCATAACCAGTCTAGTGTGGCACCTCCCCTAGTAGGTTCCATGACCAGCTGATTTAGGAACACCTCCTGCAAGGCCTCCAACAACTCCCTACTCCTTACTGTGGATGTTGCTGGGATTTCCCAATCTACGTCCGGTAGATTTAGATCTCCCACCACCACGACTTCCCCTTTGTTGGCCATCTCCTGTATCTCCCTACCCATCTGTTTATCTACTTCCTCTCCTGATTTGGTGGTCTGTAGACCACCCCACCTTCACTGCCTTCCTCCTGGTTTGCTTAAAGTGACCCATAGTGTCTCTGCAGGTCCATCCCCACCCCTGCACACCACTGCTTTAATCCCCTCTTTTACGTAAAGGGCAACCCCCCCCTTTTTCCTGTCCTGTCCCGCCTGTAGAGTACATACCCTAGTAGTTCCACCTCCCAGCAGTGGTTTTCAGTCCACCAGGTCTCCGTAACTGCAGTTAGGTCCAGGTCATCCTCCGCCACTACCGCCTGCAGTTCTCCCATCTTATTACCTAGACTCCTGGTGTTAGTTAGCAAATCCCTCCGCCAGCCCTGCTCCTTCCCCCTTCCCCCCTCCTTGCTTCTCTTGCCCCCAGCTGTGGGGGAGAGCAAGTTAGGTCAGTCCCTCCTGCCTTTCCCACTGGGCCTAGTATTCCATCTATGTAGCCCTGCAGCTTCCCCCTCAATATCTCAGTCCCCTCATCATTTATATGCAACCTGTCCCTCGCGTACAGATGCTGGTCCACCCATGTGTCCTCCCAATCACCTACACAGTTGTACCCTTCCTTTTGCACCACTGCCTTTGCCAGTGGTTAAATTCTTTGATTCTCAATTGTCTAGCTTTACTGGTGCAGTGTACTGGCAGAACTTCTGAAAAACCTATGGAATTTACCATCCCCTTGCACCCTTTTGCTAATTCCATAAATCTCTTTTGCACCTCACCCACTTCCTCCCCCGCTAGGTCATTTGTACCAAGGTGTACAATGAGGCAAGGTTCCCCCCAATCAGCAGAATGCGCTCCTTAATTTTTGGAAGTGTCCTGCTCACCTTCATCCCCGGCTCACAAAAAAACGACCTCCCCTTGAAAGCTACTCCCTTTCTTAACTAGTGAATCCTTTTAATAATAGAGTCGCCATACACTATCAGCGATTTTTCCTGTGCTAACCCCAAGGATGCCGCCACTGTCCTTATCTGGACTTTTCTTGTGCTCTCCCTCTCCTTCCCCTGGTCACCCCCCATCTCCACTCCTATTCCCACTATCCCTTTATCCCCCTGCCCTGCTGAATGGTCCTCTGACTCGTCTCTCTCCCCGTGACTCCTCCAGCCATTCCCTATTCCTCTCCCCTTTTTTTTTCTACCCTTCCCCTAGTAACCCCTCTTCAACCTGGATTCCAGTACTCTGTACCTGTTTCTCTTCTCCCCCTCGGACATCCCCTCCTGCTTCCTTCCCTCTCCCATTGTCATCCCTGACAGTTACAATTTGTCCCTCCATGCTATTTCCCCCTGCCTTGATGGTATCTCCCCTTCCATTCCCATCCCGGACCACTATTGCCAGATCTGCCCTTACTTCCGACTTTGTCTGTCTTTCCTGGCATGTCTCCTGGTTACCCTTAGCCTCTACCTAGTTTTAGATTAAGTTACTGATTGATGAATTCTGATTTCGGTATAGTAAGGATAGTTGACTATGTGCTGCAGTTTAAAGTTTTTATATATGTAACCCCCCTGCAAATGGGGGTTCCCAAAAGACTTCCAGGAGCTTGCTTGAATGCTCCAAGCCTGAATGGTGTTTGGCATTTAAGCCATTTATCAGTGAGTGTTTTTAGAGCCTCTGGTACTGTCTCTTTAAGAGCTGTCTGCTTGCAGACATAATTAGTTTGTATGGGGGGACTGTGTGCTTCTCTGAGTACCACTCGAGCTGCTGCCAATTCACTTCATTTTTGCAGTCACTAGAGTGCAAAGGGAACCTATCTGAAAGATGTAACTGTTTGCCAGAAATTATTTAGAGTAATAATGAAATTACAGTTTGTCTAACCTGCTTTCTTTGCAGTCAGAACTGTGTCTGCTAGTTCCCCATTCTAGTTTTGAACTGCTGAACTGGACCAATCAGTGTGGGTAAGCTAGCTCTAAAATGATGCCTTGGACTAATCAGAACTTGACTCATAATCTGAGCCAGCCACAAGAGGATTGTATGGGCAGTGACTCTGGGAGATGTAGTTTAGACTTCAGTGCCTTTTGGACCAACAGCAGCAGTCTATTGTGAGTGACAGCCAATCCAGTCAAGAACTGGGAGGAACTCAAAGGAAGTGCCGGTTTGGTCAGTTGGAGTTCAGTTGAGCTTTGGCAGTGAAGGAAGGGGAGCCCTGTGCTTTTCAGTGTGCAGTTTTAGTCAAAAAACGTGTGTAAGGCCCAGAGTTCCGGTCTGCAGCTTGTGTAACAGCTTGTTAGGACTGAATCCGTCCTGTGAAAAGAATCAAAGGATCTCTGAAGAGTAGAAACCAGGCTCACCCTGTAGAAGACTGGAAGAATTGCTGAAAATTGCACTCGGTCTGTCAGGAACTGAATCTGCTGTGTGTTCTCCCGGGTATTGTGCAGTAATTGCGATCGGGATACAGATGCAGCCTGCCTGGTATAGTACTTTCTTTTATATGGATGTGTGAAGAGGTTTGTGTACCTCAAGTGAGCCCTGCTGACATTGAAGGACCCTATCTTATTTGGAGGTCGTGAGTACTAATTCAGGTTGCTCCTGTTGAATTGCCACATTAAATCCAAATGGAATTACTGTACTGCTGACTGTTTAATTCTCCTTTTCTCTGTGTGAAAGGGCCCCTACCAGCTGCCACGGTTTGGACTAGCCACTAGGGCTTGGGTACCCAGGGACAGTAACTGATAGGGATAGGCCTGTGCACAGAGCCATAGGTAGATTATTAGAGTGATAATTAATTAACCTGATTTCCCCCTGTCCTTGTTATATCCCCCTAAATAAATCAGAGCTGCTTGTTTCAGCAAAGTTATACTGCCTGAGGTATTTGTCTATGTTAAAGTACTGTACTGTGATTGTTGCACTGTATCTCATTTCACAGGAGGTCCCAGTGCCGGAACCAGACCTGGGGGTAAGTGTATACTGTGAAGGTAATTCTGATATATTGTGTGGGCCACTAGTGGGAAGAAAGGGGGGTTGCAGTGTCCCAGAGGGCTGTGACCAAGTTAGTTTAACTATTGCAAACCCTGACCTCTGGGTGGAGGCACCCGCCATTGGATCCAGGCCCCTCAACCTGTTAGTGGCAAATCAGGCAGGGGTAGTAGCCCCTGGGATAGCGCCATCTAGGGGTTACATATAATTATACATATATTTGTTTTTATATTATTCTGTGGATGTATTTTGACATTTGTTAACTTATTGTATGACGCCCAGAGCCTCTGGGAATGGGCGTCTTTAAATAAAATGTTACCTTACCTTACCTATCCCACTTCCTTCTTCCTGCTCCATCATCACCATTAGGGGCCAGTATCTGTTTGAGCCTGCTGTGTATCTATGCTCATATTCACTGGAGCTCCTGTCCATTGTGCCCATGTCCCCTGTCCTGGGCCTTTCCACCCAGCCCTCTGCCCTACCTGCTCCCTCCACCTCCTGTTCCCTTAGTTGACCTGTCTCCTGTCCCCTACCTGATTGCCTTTTGCGATTCCTTTGACAATTTCATTTTTTGTCCAAGACAGTGCCCTTCTTAGCCATGCTAGCTCAGCCTCCAGTCTCCCCAGCCTGAGACAAACTGGGCATTTCACCAGCCTCCACAGAGTGTTCATGAACATTGCTGCACCACAGTGGTCACACCCCATGATCCTTCCTCCTCTGTGTCCACTTCTCCCCTCCTTCCACTGGTCATCTCTCCCTTTATGCCACCACTGGCCCTCACCCTGGCATGCCCCTCTATATTGCTCCCTCCCCTTATGCTGCCACTGACTCTCCCCCGGCGTGCCCCTCCATACTGCTCCTTCCGCCAGCCCCCTTTCTCCTTCCCCATGATAATTTCCCCACCCTTTGCCCACCCAGCACCATGCTCCCAGTAAACCGTCACCCCTCCTTAACACAGACCTGCCAGCTCCCCAACCCAAAGAATCTAACAATTTAAAACCTTGACCCAGACCCGTCAGCTGAACCTTAATCCAACTTATCAGTTTTCAACTCAACAACAAAAAGTTGACAGTTTAACAGTTTAACCATTAACCTCTCAAAGTAATTTTAGAATAAGGTAAACCAGTGTGAAGCTTTAAGTCTATTCTTGTTTGCCAAGCTCTCCCCCACAGTCCTTATGGCCAATCAGCTTGCAGCTGTAAGCTCTGAGTGCATTCCGAGCTCTTCCCCTACAGTCTTCACGCCCAGCCCCCCATGGGCGAGTATTTAATTCTCTTGGCTATTACAGCACCTTCCAGCAAGATTTAGTCCTGCAGCTGGGTGCTACTTTTAAAGCCCAGCTACACAGTTCAAACTTGGTGCCATCGTTCTCATTTGAGCCAATGACCACAGGATGCCATGAACGCTGCCTCCCGCCTTGCTGCCAATTGCGGCCGTTTCCCTTCCTCCAGTGCTCCGATTCAATACGGCCCCGTTGCTCCTTGCTGCCGATAGCGGCCTTATAGCTCCTTCCTCCTGGTGCTCCGATGCGGCTCCCTCCTCCCTTGTGATTCACTGACTGTGGATCACTCTTGGCTCTTATAGCTCCTTCTAGCAAGATTATTCTGGACTCTTCATAAAACATGTCTGTCCTCAAAAATAATATGAGCTTGCAATTTAGACCTGACTGCCTTGGATTTAAACTTTTTATTTCCTGTATCTGTGGCATGATTTTAACTATTTCTTTCAGCTGCACATTTATTATAACACAAAAAGTGATAAGGAATGCACTATTTTGTATAATGCACTTTGTACAGGATCAATTTTTGATACAAAATAATTATTTCTAATTAATGAAAATCCTACTGTAATCATATGCTCAGACTCAATTTATATTTGGTAGCTATTAATGTAATGCATTGAATTTTACACTTTGTCTCTGTAGTATGCAAAATAATCAATGTATTTAATCTTGTAACTCTTTGTCTGATGTAGTGGCTTAATCGTCGAACAATAAAAAGTTTGTACAGTTAAATATTCCCTTATGTCTACCCACGCATTCCTGAACCTCCCCTACTGTTTTTGCCTCAACTACTTCTGCTGACAGTCTATTGCAGGTGTCTACCACTCTTTCAGTGAAGTAGTACTTCCTCACATTCCTCTTTAACTTCTCCCCCTCTAGCTTCATTGAATGCCCACCTCCCCCTCCCCGGTCCTAGTGATCTTCCTTCTTGGAAAGAGACTCCCCTTTTGCACCATGTTTATCCCCGTGAGGTACTTGTAGGTCTCTGTTATGTCACTTGTCACGCTCCTCTTTTCCAGGGTGTACATGTTAAGATCCCACAGTCTCTCCTTGTAGGGCTTTTGGTGCAACCCCTGCTATTTTAGCTGCGCTCCTCTGGACTGCCTCCACCCTGTCCTGTCTATGTCCTTTCTGAGGTGCGGCCTCCAGAACTGGACACAATACTTCAGGTGGGGTCTCGCGACTAAGTGATACTGTGGCAACACCACCTCCCTCCTCCTGATGGAGATACCTCTAGCAATGCATACCAGCATCGCACTGGCCCAACCCACTGCTCCGGTTGACTGTCCTACCACTCTGAGGTCATCAGATATGATAACCCCAAGGTCCCTTTCCTGCCTAGTGACTGACAGTGCCCCTCCCCATCCTGTGCATGTAAGTAGTCTTTCGTTACCTACACCTTTTCCCTGTTTTCATCCACCCACTCTGTCCCCCTTTCAGCTTTGCAGTTTCCTCTTCTATTCTTTTCTCTCAGATGCATCAGAAGAAGGTCTTGTCACTCTCTTTGACCCCCTCAGCTATTCTTGGTTCTATCTGTACCTTGGCTTACCTTACCACCCTGCAAGTTGGTTTCAGCTGCCCTGGATATTCTGTCCTGTCCTCTTCCCTCTGGATCTTCTTGTATTTCCTGTAAGAAGCCCTTTTCTCCCTCACTGCTGTGTCCACCTCCTCTGTAACCACAGCAGCTTCCTGCTTTTGTTCCTTTTATCCTTCTGCTTGAGGTAGGTTGCGGTGACTGCCTGGACACCCTCCCTAGTTACTGCCTGTCTATCCTCCACACCCATGTCCTCCCTAGTTCTCTCAGTCTTTCCCGTAGCATCTCCCCATGCACATGGAATTCAACCTTTTGAAGTCAAGAGCATGTGTTTTCATGTTCAACACTTCACATCCCATGTCCACATGATAGCATACAGACTGGTGGTTACTCCCTCCCAGGGGCTCAGCAACCCTGATGCTTTTAACATGGTTGCTATTCATCAGAACTAGATCTAGGGTGCCCTAATCCCTTGGTGACTCCACCATCCCCTGTGTCAGAAAACCATCCTGGAATGCATCTAGGATTCTTTGCCTCTTGCTGCTGCTGACCCTTGGGATGCTCCAACCCACACTGGGCATGTTAAAGTCCCACACTATTATGACTTCTTCCCCCTCCTCAGTTGTTTTATGTCATCCCCCAGCTTCATGTCTGGTTTTGTCCTGATTTGGCAGTCGATACACTACCCCTACCCTTATTTTCTTCCACACCCCTGAAAGCAGCTGTGCCCATAGCATCTCTGTATCCTCCCCCTCTGTCCTCCCTTGTGACCGTTATCTCCTCCCCAACTCGGATTGCCACCCCTTTGCCCATATCCTTTGCTCTGTCCTTCCTATAGATAATGTAGCCAGGAACAGACGGATCCCCGTCTTGGTTCAGGGTTGTCCTGGTCTCAGCGACCACCACCAGATCTGCTTGGCTCTCCATCATCAGGGCCTGGAGGTCATCCATTTTGTTCCCCAGACTCCTGTCTTTCATGGATATCACTCTCCATATCCCATGTTTCCCGCTCCCTCCCCCTTCCCAGTTCTCCCTCCTTTTTCAGGTTGCCCTACCAGCTTTTCTCAACCTTGTCTTTTTTCTCTTCCTTCCCTTCCTTTCTATTCCTCCCCTACTGTTTCGCCCTTCCCTCCCACCCTCCCCTTTCCTTTTTACTTATTATCACCTCCACTTGAGGGAGGTCTTCTTGCTTTATCCTGTTGTGAAATCTGGGTTCTGAGGCCCAGGTAGTCCTCCCCACACTCAGTTTAAATTCAGGCTGTCCCTGGTATACTCTCCTAACTTGTCACATACTGCCCTGGTTTCCCACCTGCTGAGGTGTAGCCTATCTGTTGAGTACAGAGATTTCTCATCCCAGACACTTCTGCAGTCCCCCACACAATCAAAGACTTCCTCCTTGCACCAGCACCTTAGCAACTTGGAGATCTGGAACTTCCTAACCAAGCTGGCCCTGGCTACTGGTAGCACCTCCAAAAATTACACTGACTTTGACACCTCCCTAATTTTTCTCCCAAGCTCCCTAAACCCATTCTGTACCTCATACACTTCCAGGTCATTTGTGCCCTGGTGGAAGATCACATCAGGTCCACTCCTCCTCCCTGCACAATTGTGTGCACCATTAGTATGATCCTCTCATTGTCATACCTGGGAGACACATAACACTTCTTCTTTGTGAGACCCCACCTGAAATACAGTGTACAGGTCTGGAGGCCCCATCTCCAAAAGGACATAGATAGGGTGGAGGTGGTACAAAGGACGGTGACCAAAATGGTGCAGGGCCTGCATCAAAATCCCTATGAGGAAAGGCTTAAAGAATTAAATATGTACTGACTGGAGGAAAGAAGGGAAAGAGGGGATATAATAGAAACATTCAAATACCTCTCAGGTATAAAGGAAGGCAGCATATTTCAGAGAAGGAGATGCCTGAGGACAAGGAGTCACACTATAAAGCTGGGTGGGGGGAGGAGGGCTCAGAGGAAACGTGAGAAAGTACTTCTTCACGGAGAGGATGGTGGACACTTGGAACAGCCTCCCAGCGGAAGTGGTGGGGGCTAAAACCATTACAGGATTCAAGAATGCATGGGATAGACACAAGGGGATATAAGAAAGGCAAGGGGGGCTGAAACCAGAAGACTGAATAGGGTCTGTGATGGCACTGTAAGTAGGGTAAAAAGGGCAAATTAGGTGTACCATGAGGTCCTTATCTGCTGACAACATCTGTGTTTCTGTGTTTCTCTATCCTGTAACTATCTAGTGCCCTTCACAATTGAGTCCCCTATCACCAAAACTCTGATTGTTTCCCTTGTTTTTTGTGTACCCCCTCTGGATACCTTTGCCTTTGTATTGCTCCCTCAACCTACTCCAATTTATTTCATCAAATATACCATTCCCCCCGTCATCTCCTCCCTTACTCAGTCCCTGCCCTGTTGTTCCCTGCTCTTCATACTCAATCCCCCTCCACCCATTTGCCATCCTCTCTTTACTAGTTTGGGATTTCTCCCAGCTGGCTTCTCCCTCTTATTGTCCTCTTTGAGTCTCCCCCTGAACTCCCCTTGATCTTCTCCTGTACTCATTTCTGGGCTCTCTTTTGGTTTAACCTCATACTGTAGTCTTCCTGATGTCCCCTGCTGCCTCTTAATCCCCATGTCCCCATTTGTACTAGCCTGGACACTTTCCTCCTGGGAGTCAAGTAATAGGTATCTATTTTGTACGGGCACTCCAACAAGGTGTCTGTTTCCAAAGCTGCCCTTCCACACACCACCCCCATCAACTGTTCTCCAGTCTATCCCCTTAGCCCACTACTCCCTCCATGGCAGAGGCAGCAACTGCCCTGGAGCCCACTAACTCCTTCTCTCACTATCCAAAGCCCCCACCTCTGGGCCCCTCTGTCCCTTTTTTGGCCTACTTATCCCTACCCTCTGGTCCTCTTGTGGAGGGTTTAGTCCCCCCAACCACCTATCACTGATGCTCTCTTACAGACCTACCTAGTTCCATCCCCTGACTCTTAAGCAACCTGTTTAGTTCTGATCTAAGCATCTGCACCTTGGCCTTCATAACCCCCAGCCTCCTGCAACCATGCGACTCCCAGCCTCCCAGAATGTGCCTAGGAAAACCCCAGCCCCATATTCCTTGCAACTCACTGCTTTCCCTCTTCCTGCCTCTAGCCTGACCATTTCCTTGAATAGTGTCCGACAGAGACACACCCAGACCCCTGCTGCAACCAGAGCTGCACCTCTGGAAATAGTAGTAATATAATAAGTGAACAGCCAGGAATTAGCCTCAGGGTCACAGCAGGAACATCAGCAGGTACCACAGAGTATCTGCACTAGTCAGTACAAGCAGGTAGAGGGTGTAGTTTAAGGCAATTTGCACTATTCCCCGGACAAGGCCAACAGTGCTAAAATTGACCCCTGGTAAATGGTAATCAGTTATAGCCATGGATCCTTTTTGTACTGTATTAGTGTGGGGCAATGATCTTAAACTACATGTAAGCACTGCAAGATCACATAGCAATATATATTAGCTTGATTGACTAGGTTGATGGAGGAAAGAACCTGATAGAACAAAGATCTTCTTTCTTCCTTACATTCATAAGTTTGCATCATATTGCTACATATGGATAAAAAACTAGTCCAATGTTAAACATTACATCAACTTGTTGGAGATCATTAAAACAGATAATATCAATCTTACCATTTGCCATTCTGCTTTGTCTTTGCCCAGACTTACTCACCAATGCACACTATACTCCAGTCTGGGATGGTTTACCCCCTCAGCCTTCCAACAGTTTACTTCCTATTGTTTGATAAAGAATATAATCTCCTCCCAGATACCTGACAAATTGGCTCTACTGCTCAAACCTGTGACCTCTGCCTACCCACTGAGATTAGCTGACAAATCCTTTCTTGTCCAACCGAGATGTAAAACCAAAATGGGGGAGAATGCTTTCTCTAGCTGGGCCCCTAAACTATGGAACTCCCTTCCACTGATTCTGAGAATCTCCCCTTCTCCACACAGCTTCAAACAGGAGCTTCGTATGGCTCTTCTAAGCTCTGAACCCTGCTCCTGTCCTCTATCCACCCACTCCTGTACTGGTTCCTCCTAGTTGCCTACCGGCTCCAACCTCTACTACTCTCAAACCTGCCTGTAAATCTAGTTATTTCCTCTCTTCTAGCACTTACTCACTAGTTGTATGACTTATGACTGTTAGTTATTTGCACTTATATTTCTGTTTTGTTATTACATATAGATTCCTGCAAATGTACTGCCATTGCTGAAAATTTTGTATAAGTGTACTATGTCTGACTTCTGCTTGTTCTCATGATATTTTCTTGTATCTACTATTGTCTACATACCCTTTGTTGTAATCTCCCGTGTCATACCTGAAAATAGGCAGCTATGCTGTCTAGTGTACCTACCCGGTTAACAAAAACTAAATAAATAGCTCCTGTCTTTGGTTGCCAGCTGGGCTACTACCAATGCATGTTGTCCATCTGCCATAGATAGGGAGTGATATCTTTAACAGTTTCATGCAGGATGCCCCGGGACATTTTTGGTCAGAGAAGCATATTGTAGGTACACATCTTGTGATGGTCATAGTCATGCTTCACAGAGGAATGGTGCTGGATATTGTCACACAGATTAAGACTAGGACATGCAAGGCTCAGGCAAGTCCCAGTGTGTGTATGCTTGGCCCAAGTGTGTCCCAAGGGCAGCACGTATAATGAATATGAGGGGGCAGGTCCAGACAGGGCAGGTGTGTTACAGTGCAGGCACACTTACTATGTTATGGCCTGTTGAGGCCCAGAATGTATTAGGGGAAACTGTTACAGGGGATATACGTGGCATGGTGTGGCTTCATATCCACTCATTACCAAGGTTTACTCAAGAATACGAGAGTTGCATATCCAGAAGATGCAAGTCGCTGAGGGTTGGGGCACTGGACACCACACCTCGCGCCTCGCTGGCGACCCGAGTTCAGGAGTGAGATCAGGTGCCGGGGGTCGGCAGGGGAGGGATCGGATTGAGCACCCAGTGGACTGCTCTCTTGTCCTGGGGGGAGGGAATTGGGATGCCCGGCGCTCCGGCAGCCCCTGGTGGAGATTGGGGGCACCGCAGAAGCACGGGGGTGGCACGTTACAGCGTGCCCAATGCTGGCAGGGTTGCCGCACGCCACGCTGCCGGAGGTGCGATGGGGGAGGGGAGGTCAGAAAAGGAAAACCTGGCTCGGAGTGGGATAGGCGACAGCACCTATCTTCCATGCCCAGCTCCGGTCCCGACTCCAGCCAGGCCTCATCACTCCTTCACCTGGGCCCCACCCACTTGCCACAGCCTGCCTTACTAAGAAACCCAAGGAAGGAGCTGGGCTACCTGACCCGGGTGAGTCAAACCGGGGGTGCTGGCAGCAGGTGGGGGGGGAGAGGACACAAGACTGCAGATGACCTCAGGTGGGCAGGCACAAGGAGAGAATGCCTGAGAGAGTTCCCTCGAGCCACGACCGGAGAGAAAAAGAATTAAAAAAAAAAAAAAGATGCAAGTTCTCAATAGTGATCATGGATTTTGCACAGCACAAATTTGTCTACTGCCTCAAGGGCCAGTGTGAATATATTTTCTGTTATTTTAATGGTTATACTTCGCTGTATTAACCTGTATATAATGGTTGAATGTATCAGTAAAGATTGCAGCCTTTGTTCCTTGCAAACTGTGTGTGGAATGTCTTCCTTGATTGGTTGGGGGGGGGGGAGTCTAACTATGCAAACTGAACAATCACCAACAGATACATTAGACAAAAAACTGGGCCACACAAAAAAAAAAAAAAGAAAAAAGAAAGAGGAAATCATGGGCTAGATCTTCAAAGCCCCTGTCAGTCCTGCGGCTGTGGGTAAGAAACTGGTGCAGCCGGGTCTCCACTTGCGGAGCCACAGTTTTTCCTGTAGCTGCAGTATTTTCAAAGAGGGAGCTGGTTTATGTCCAGCTCCCCAAATTACAGCAGCTTGCAGCCAATTTTTCAATGTAGCTGTGGAAAAGTTACGCCTGGTGCACCCTGGTGTAACATCCCCTGCAGCTGCACCGGCTGAAAATATGGAACTCCACAGGAGCAGAGGTTTCAGTCCACAGCGGCCATAGTGGAGCAGGACTCAGTCCCAGGACAGGCTGAAAATCCAGCCCCAGGTCTTTACCTGTTAGTTGTTTTTCCATCACACACAGAACTATGCAAAATCAAAGCAAGTCACAAGTATCTGGATACACAGTTCAGAATTCCCAGCATTTTGGTCACCATTTGACCTTTAACCCACACATACATTGTAGGAGGAAATACTGAAGAGGCTTCAAACTGCTATATGCATTCTGTGCATTTAACAATTTAAAATGTTATCCGCTGAGATACGGCAATGAGATGCAACAGCATCTCATTTTCATGAAGGTTCAAGAAATGATAGACACACAGAATACAAGATATTTCATATAGATAAGACAACAAAACAGAACACAAGTCAACAAAATACAGCAAATAAATATAAGCAAGGGTAATTCTATAACCTAGGGATTAACTGACTTCCATGAATATATTCTTATGAGCCTTAAACTGATTTAATGCTTGTAGACTAAACATTCTGTAATACCCACTTTCCCTCTCCTCCACTCCTCCCCAAGGGAGTTCCTGTACAGTTCAAAGTCAGCTTTGCAACCTCAGGGTACTAATCTGGCAACTTAAACTGACTTTAGAGAGATGCCAGCCCTTTCAACCTCTAAATACAAGGCAAATGGTATATTTAGAATGTCATTTGTGTACTGATATCTTACAGAAATCAACACTTATGTACATTTCCGATGTGCAGTATTCCCAATTCTAAGCATGTACTGTAGGTAACCCCCCTGTGGGTAACTATGCCATTAAGGCTCCTTTGTACATCAGAGGCATTCACCGCTGTCAATGGAGCTGACACTTTTGTGTTCATGATAGGACAGGGACTTGCCTGATCTGTGTGCTGACTAAACCGAATCTGGGTTTGCACCCATAAAGGATAGGTTTAGGGTATGATCCTGTGTTTAAACTTGAGACTCTGTGGAAATAAAAACTTTTGTGGAAATAGCCTTTTGGACTAAACATTGGCAGCCATGTTCATCACGGTTGACTTGCCTTGTGATAGCAATGGGATCAGAGGGTTAGGCGTCTAAACAGGAACATTAACCTGCAAAGAAACCCACCAGGGCTCATGGACTACTGAGGGACCTAATTAATTCAAGCCCCTTACCAGCTGCCAATTGTCTGTCAGCTGCTAGACCTCCAGGATAGTCTGTCCTGATTGACAGCCTTTTAAAACCAATCAGGTATGCTGTTTACCTTGTGAACGGCAGGGGGCTGAGCTGCCCTCAAGGTGGATCTGCTCGAAATCTCAGTAAAGCAGCATTGCTGAGTGCTGCAGAGAACTGCACTGTGACAGATTGTGTGTCTGGAAGGATGGACTGAACAATCAGAAGCTGATCCCCTGCTTACACACAGAAGCATTCTAGTGCTACAGCAAGCATGACTGCAAAGTCATACACTGCCAGCTGCAGAGTGAGAGACTGTATTGAACTGCAGTCCAAGACTGCTGCGGGATCCACTCAGTAGGTACCACAGGTGGGTACCAGGCTATAAACACCCCACAGAATTGGCTGCCTCAATTTGAAGGCTGGCATGGACCCCCCACGGCCTGACCAACTGGAGTATGACCAAATCTCCAAACTGCACTACCAGGTCAATGCAAAGTCTGAGAGTGAGATGGAAAGACTAAAGAAACTGCATGACTGCCAGAGAAGGACCGCTGAAAGCTGTGACAGAAATCCCCTGCACAGTGAGGAAGATCATCTGGTGCAAGAACTGTGAGTACTCCCAGGGATTGCCTCAGCAACTGGAACACTGTGAAATAGTTGGGGGAACCATTTACTGGATTTGGCCAGCCAGCCAGCCAGGAGTTTACAAATACCTTATTTTTAGATTTTATTTCTTTGCAAATTGCATGGCCTTTGGTTTTGGATTTTCTATTTCACAAAGCATCTGCTAACCTTTTATTTAATGTGCAACACCACTAGCCAACAATGTGCAATGACAACGGCCCTATACCACTTCCATGATTGGCTACTCAGCAGTACTCTGGAGCTCCCACACACTGGTACTAGTGAGGAGAGGGTAGTGCTCCCCATACAGGAAGGCTGATATAAGTCATTGTATTGTGCACAGTGGTGGTGGGGTCTGAGGGCTGAACCAGAGAAGGCACCTAACACCAGCCCAGGGAAACAATTTAATTTAGCTGGACATAGAAGGCCATGGAAGGGGACCTGGTTAAGAAGTGTGGGCCTAGGAAAGCAAGGAAGACCAGCCCCTATTTGCAATACTCAGCTACCTCAGTTGCTTTTAACACCCCTTTTTTCTCCTTCAGGGCTACTGAAATGGTCTGGGCCTATGAGACAAGAAAGGCCAGCCACGATCTGCAATACTTAACTACTGCAGTTGGTTCTTACATCCCTTTTTTCCCTTTTAGTGTTGCTGCACTAAATAAAGTTGTGTTCATTCTTTTGAAGGACTTGTCTGCTGTCTTTCTATTTAAAGTGTATACCCTGTGGAGACTGTCTCACCAGTGTGGGGGTCTATGAGCGGGGTGAACACAGTGGGGAGGCACCACCTCCTAGAGGGTTGTACCACACTTTCATCAGGCCCAATATAATATTTCTCTGGGTGGAAGCACCACACTATTTCTGACTCTTACAGGATACAAATCCTCTCAAGACCAAAAAGAGATACAAAGAATGCAGCAGCCCCTGTGACATCTATGGAGACCATGTGACATGGTAGGGTAATAGTGTCCTGCACCCTTAAAGCATCTGGGAGGACACTCAAGTGGAAATCCACCTTACATATACATAAAGTAAGTTCCAGGGATGAGCATGTCTATCTGCTATGCTTCATGTAGTCTTCACACTGAAGTAAAAAAACCCTGTCAGACACCATCCACGTGCGAGGCTCTCACCTGCCCTGGATCTCCGCTGATCTCAGCCAATCTCCCAAGCTTGGAAGTCTCACAAAGGCACCGGCTCAACCAAAGCTTACCAGAATTATCGCTCTCTTCATAACGCCTGTTAAAGAGCAATCTGACGGGCTAAGGCTTACTATTTTAAATCCACTTTCCTTACAAACATAAGTCACCCCCCTAAATTCTGGAAGGTGATGAAATCCCTCTTCCATCCCCCATCCCAGCCCCCCACTCCTGTCATTACAGCTGATAGTAGCACATTATCTGACCTGCTTGCAGTGGCAACTGAGTTTAATTCATTCTTTGCCTCATGTGCAGCTACACTCCGGTCCTCCCTACTCCCAGCCCCCCATGGGCAAGCCCCCACAGCCCCTCCCCAACCTAGCTAGGCCCCACACCCCTCCTTCTCTTTTCACAGCATTACCCTCGTGGAAGTCTTTAATGCCCTCCTTGCGCTAAACCCCTCCAAGGGTAAATGCCCCTCTGGGTTGGACTCCAAAATGCTAATCTTGGCAGCCCCTGTCACAGCTTCCCCCTTGCCTCGCTCCTCAACCTCTTTCTCTCTACTATCCTGACAGAATGGAAACATGCCACTGTTATCTCCCCCCCCAAAAGGTGGTGCTCCCTCCTCCACTGGAAATTATAGACCTATCTCTCTACTCCCCATTCTTGCAAAACTTCAGGAACGCCTTGTTCTTGCCCAGCTCTACTCCTTCCTTGACTCCACCTCCTTCTTCACTCCTTACCAGTCTGGTTTTAGGAAGTCCCACTCAACCACAACCTCCCTAATGAGGCTCACTGACTCCATTCTTACTGGCATGGACCAGGGCCTCATCACCTCTGCCATATTAGTCGACCTCGCAAAGGCTTTCGACACTGTCTCCCACCCTCTCCTCCTATCCAAGCTATCATTAGCAGGGTTCTCTAGCAAGGCCACTAGCTGGTTCCACTCCTACCTTGTAGGTAGGACTCAATCTGTCAGGATTGGTGACCCTCTGTCCTCCTCCCTCCCCATCATCACTGGTGTATCTCAAGGCTCTGTCCTTGGCCCTCTGCTGTTATCTGTCTTCCTCAACAACCTGCCCACTGCCTGCCCACACACATCCATCCACATGTATGTGGACAACACTATCCTGTATACCTCAGGCCCCTCTACCTCTGATGTTGCAACCAGACTATAGCGTGACTTCAAGAATGTCCAGCACTGGTTTTGCACAAATCATCTCTTCCTGAATGCTAAGAAAACAGTCTCCATGTCCTTTGGCACTAGGCAGACTCTCTTGGCTCCCCTCCCTTCCCACTTTCCACACCCTAGATGGGACAAAACTGGATGGCTGCACCTCCTTTAGATACCTTGGGGTCTGGCTCGACCAGCACCTTGACATTTCTGTACGTATTGAGGCCATCCACAAGAAACTGCACCCCAAACTGAGTGCCCTGAATTGCAACTGTGGGTGCATCCCACTGCAAGCTCGCTGTGCAATAGTACAGAAAATGATTCTCCCCATCTTCAGCTACAGGGATGTAGCCTATAGTGTCGCTCCCAAAACTTCCCTAACCAGACTGGATACCCTCTTCCACTCCTTCTATCATTTTGTACTTGACTATCCTCACAGTACCCATCATTATGCCCTCTACCAAGCCCTATCCCTCCCATTCCTGCAGGATAGGAGGCTGGCACATTGTACTAGACTTACGGCAAAATTCTGGTCAAAATCCCTGTCCTCTTATCTCTCTTCTGCACTTGCCCCTCCCCACCCCTCCACCCCTCAGACACTATGACCCTGTGCACTGACTGCCCCTGCATGTCCACCTCTGCTGGCCAGGCTGCCTTCTCTTACCGCTTGCTTAAACACTGGAATTCTCTCCCCTGTACCATCTGCAATGCCCCTTCTCCCCGCTGCCTCAGCACCTTCCTTAAAGCCCACTTCTGCTCCACCTGTTCCTGCTTCTAATCAGCCTATTAACTGAATTATGTCATGGCACTTGTTATGAGGGTAGGCTGGGTGGCCAGACCCTGGCTGTCACCTCAGCTGTCACCTGTGCATTATTACCTGTGTATCTTCTGTACATATTCTACTGTATTAATTTAGTGTGCATTTACTACCTCTGTTTACCTATTCTCTGTATTGTAAAACTACCTGTTACATTCCACCTCTGGTAATTATTATGAAAACATTTTTACTTTTGTATTTACTATGTAACCATCTCCACTTTTGTAAACTCTCTCTCCTTCCACTAGAGCAGGTTCCTACCTATAAATACCTGGGCCTAACATTTGACTCCTGCCTCTCTTTCCATTCACACATTAACACTCTGTCCACAGCCATAAACACCTGCATAGGACTACTGTATAGGCACAAGAATTGCCTATTACCTGAAGCCCTCAACCTGGCCATCAATCACCTCCTTGGTCCTCTCTCTCTAGTTGATTATGGGCTCACTGTCTACTTGGCCACTGATCCTACGGCTCTGAAAAAAATCCATCTGACCATCAACAAAGCGTGTAGACTCCTCTCCGGGGTGGATAAGCGTACCCATACTTGTACCCTGTATACCCTGACAAACCTCCTCACCCTGGATGAAAGACTATGTTATCAAACATGTCTCCTCACTAAAAGATTCACCTGGGGCTAACCCCCTTGGGGGTGTCTGCCTCTCTCCAATCCCCTCACACCTCAGTGAACACCCGCACCGCCAACAAACAAGTGTGATCTATACCGAGGGTCAAAACCTCATTAGCCCAAAGGTCTTTCCTTTACAGAGCTCCAGTCTGGTACAATGAACTTCCCTCTGATGTCTCCTCCATCTCCAATTTAGGTCTCTTTAAGCTAGCTCTGAAAGAACATATACTTGCCTCACGGTGCTGCCAATGTACCATCTAGTTTAGGATCCTACCATATTTCACCCCGCCACTGAGCTCTCACCAGCTGGCACTGCTCTTGCCCCTGTGGCAGCACTCGCCATGTCAATGCCATTGACAATTGCTGTCAGGCTATATTATATCCTCTGTACTTTTTTATGCTACTCTAGACCCCATAGTGATGCTACCTGCTGCAGATAATTACCTACTTTGCATGTCTAGTATTCCATGGCTACTAAATTTAACCTCTTGACAATGCTTCTGTTGGCTGCACATGCATGTTACTTATGCTAGTTTCTACACTCCTATGTTTAATCAAAATTGTAACCTCCTTTAGTGAACCTATGCGTTATTGTAAAACTGTAAACTGTAAATTCTTTGCTGAATGTACTGTACAGCCTATAGCTGTAATATTGTAAACCTGTAAAACTATAAGCTGTTGCTGCCTTGTAACTCTTTATATGCTGTGACTGTGTATATTGTATGTTTGTCTGTCTTCTGATGCAGAGCTTTTGTAAATGAGTCTCTGACTCAAAGGTTTTAATTCCTAAAGAATATTAAATAAATAAACTAAAATACATAAATAAAGAAATGCCCCCGACGCATCTGGAAACTAGCAGGAGTCTGCTCAGCATGCTTTCCTGGTGAAACTTTTTTAAATAAAAATAAAATAAATAAATAAAACATGATGCCATTTTCGAGTAGTCTTCACTGTGAAGTGGATGAGTTAGGACTTCACATAGTTTCATGCTAGAACTTTGCTGCCAAAGTACAGCACACTTTGTGAAGTATGCATCAAAGAGCAGGCCACAATGGTGATTTCCTGTCCAAAATTAAGTTCATATGGTACATGCTTTTGTAGAACTTTCCCCACAGGGCCTGTGTTTGCACAGTTAGAGCATGAGAGCAGGAGGAGTCACATGTGTCTATTTATTTATTTATTTATTTATTTAGTGATTCGGAAAAGAACTTTGAATGCAAGTTCTTTTACAAAGGTTCCACATCATAGATTGCAAAACAAAGAACAATAGGAGAAAGCGAAGGTACATTATAATGAATGATACAGCTTGGATTCAGAACTTACAGAATAACTCAAAACATAGGTACAAGTTAAAAGAAAAGCACTTTATAAGGGTGGGGGTAATAAGCAGCCACAGAGTGCCTTGTTAGTAGTTCAGAGGGACAAGGATAGCTGGCAGTGGGGTGAAGAAAGGAGGTACGAGAGAGAGGTATGTAATGCAGTGAAGGGTGGAGGAGGAAGGGCGATAAGGTATAGGGATAAATGGTGGGGTGAGGGGAGGCTGAGTGGAGAAGACATGCTAATGTAAATGGTGGGGTGTGAGGGGGCATGGTCAAGTAGCCTGCATTAGTGGTGACTGTTAAGGAAACTCACGGGACTGTGAGTTGGGGGGGTGGTGGGTGCCGAAGGAGCATGATGCAGACTGATTGCTGAGGCAAGTCATGAGAAGGGACAGAGGGAAGGGGTACCTGAGGCCTGCCTAGTGCTTGCTGGGGGGCAGAGAGAGCAGGTGTGGCTGGACTGAGGGGCAGGTGCACTTAGAGAGTGTTATTAGGTGCTGTTTGAGGTCGATTTTTAATTGTGCCAGACAATTGGTGGCCAAGAGGTGCTCAGGGAGTTCATTCATCCACAGGGGGGCCCGGTAGGCAAATGCACGTTGCCCAAGTGAGGTGCGACAGAAGGGGATAGCCAAGGCCCCTCTAGTCCTCCCTCTCGTGACCTGTAATGAGTTGCCACCTAATTGCCTACTCAAAGTGGTGTTTTACCCAATAGAGCCTTCTTCCCTAGGATGCAAGTCTGGAATTTGACCCTGTTTCTTAATGACAGCCAGTTTGCGCGTTCGTACAGAGTACAGGTGTAAGTGCCATGCTCAGCATCCAGGGTGAGTCTGCAGGCTTTGTTGAGTGCAGTCTAAACCCTCTTGAGTGCCGTATCTGTTGCCGCCCCATAGACCACTAGTCCATAGTCAATAGTAGATATATGAACTGTGGACTGAGAGGCGGAGGGCCCCCAGAGAGAGCTGTTGCCTGTGCCTGTACAGGACACCAATCTTGGTATTGAATGTCTTGAACAAAATCAATCAGATCAGGTTGAACAAAATCATAGTAATTGCAAAAATATTTGTTAGGATTCAGTACTGAGACTTTGTAAATGGGATTTGAGAAGATTTTATTTAGAAAGAAAATATTTGTATGGCATATTTTGAGGGGTTTTATTATTATTCTTCTGATTTGAATTGAGTGAACCTGAGCTGAATCTGGTGGGGGAGAGCAGAGGTAGGACCCAGTTTATATTTTATTTGAGTAAATGTTTTAAACCATTTTCCAGTGTTGCATTTTGGTTAAAAAGATAACGTTTTTTGCTATAAAGTATATTTTGAGGCTGTGTCAGATAAAAGTACAAGTTATTTGTATAGGAATGTGAAGAGACAGTCCGTGGCACCTCAGTGTCTAGGTAGAGCACCCTTTTGCTTTAAAAGTATATATAAATATTATATAAAAATTTAGGGGTTGTGCCAGACAACAGTCCAAGTCATTTTTTGTTGCTCTGTAAAGCAACTGTCCGTGGAGGTGGTCCAGAGGAGGGCAACTGAAATGATGCAGGGTCTGCAACAGAAGCCATATGAAGAGAGACTAAGAGAGCTTAATATGTATACACTTGAGGAAAGGAGGGAGGGGGGGACATGATAGAAACTTTCAAGTACTTCAAGAAAATCAACAAAGTCTAAGAGGGGAGCGTCTTTCAGAAAAAGAGATGTGCACGAACAAGGGGGCACAATTTAAAGATAGAAGGGGGACGGTTCAGGGACAACGTGAGGAAATATTATTTCACGGAGAGAGTGGTGGACACATGGAACCACCTTCCTGAGGAGGTTGTGGGGTCAAAAACAGTAGGGGAATTCAAGAATGCATGGGACAGCCATAACGCAATTATAGTGGGGAGTAGGAGGAAGTAGGCTGTTGGTTAACTAGAATCTGCAGCTTATCCAATAGGTAGGAACATTTGTATTTTATTTATTTATTTCAAATTTGTGAACTGGGTTAGGACACTGGACCAAAGGTCCTTTTACGGGACTGACTCAGAGTGCAACACATAAATAACATATCACAATACAACAATCAAAGTCATACTTCACAACTTGACATACTACTTAATACAATCAGAAATAACATTTGTCAATAAATATTGTTTCAACTGTGCCTTAAAAAACAGTAAAGACAATAAAGACCTTGCATTACAAATCTGAAGAGGAAACAAATTCCACAGTAGGGGAGCTGAAATTGATAAAGCCTGAGACCCAAGTTTTTGTTTACACAATGGGACCTCTAATACAAGACCATTTGATGATCTTAGCTTTGATAGCATATCCCTAATTGAAACTTAATTAAATAAAGGAAACATGGATTTATAATAAATTGCTTTTGCGACTAAACAACCCACTGAATATTCAGTCCTACTAATTAAAGGCATCCAACTCAACCCTAACTACAGATCACAATGATGAGTTCTATAAGTAGCAGAAAAGACAAAATGACAAACATTATTATAGGATACTGTTAATGTATGCAAATCCTTTTTCCCCAAATTATAATATAAGCAAGCTCCATACTCCAAATGAGGGAGCAAAGTCCCCACAGCAATAGCTTTCCTAGTGTTTTCTGAAAAATAATTTTTATATCGATAAAGTAAACCTATCTTTTGATTTACCTGTCTACATAAAGCAGTGATCTGAGGAGAAAAACTTAATGCTGGATTGAGTAAGAACCCCAAATATTTAAAACTCTGGACCTGCTCAATTTGAGACCCTAATGAATCACATATCAACAATTGCGGACAATCCCTTAACATATATGTAGTGCCAAATAACATTGTCTTGGTTTTCTTTATATTCAAACCATTAAATTATCCATTAACCAGCTACTTAGCACATCAAAAGCATGCTGAAGATTGGAAGCAATGCAAATAATGATTTATCTTGACTAAACAAAATCAAATCGTCTGCATACAGAATTGTGTCACATAAAGTACATTGTGGTGGTAAATCATTAACAAATAAAGTGAAAAATAATGGGCCTAAAATAGATCCCTGTGGAATTCTACAAACCACAGGAGCTTCACATGATTCAACATTACCAATATAAACCACTTGAGTCCTATTTGTCAAATAATCCCTTACCCACTCTACAGAGCCATCCAAAAAACTCATATTCAATAACTTTTGACAAGCCAAATCTTGCTCAATCAGGTCAAACGCCTTGGTCAGGTCCACAAACACCACCCCCATCATTAATCCAGACTCAAAACCACAGAGGACAGTGTTTGTGAACCGGACCAAGGCCGTACCTGTGCCATGATATGGCCTAAAACCATGCTGCTGTGAACATAATAAATTATGACTATCCAAATACCCATGTATCTGGCTAACCACAAGTTTTTCCAAGATTTTACTCAAGGGATAATGGGCAGACTGGGTGGGCAAAGTGGTCCTTATCTGCCATCAAAGTTTATGATTCTATGTTTCTATGACACCTTAGTGCTTAGGCACAGTACCATTTTCTTTTTTAAATATCACACCCCAAAATATTTGGGGGCTCTGCCAGACAACAGTCTGGGTTATTTGAGTAGCACTGTGAAGAAACGCAGCACAGTAAATTATGAAAGGAGCTTGAGGAAAGGATAGAGGTGGGAATGTTCAGGGCAGTAGGCCCAGCATCAGGATACGGATAAGGATAAAGAAAAGCAGAGCTTATCACCACCAGATGTGATAGGTTCCAGCATTCACCATTCAGCATCACATGGCAGAAACCATGTGATGGATGCTGACTTGACTACATTGATTCTAGACGAGGATGGCAGGAAGGCTGAGCCCAAGCTTACCTCCACAGTAATTCCAAGACCTAAGGAGGGGAGGCAATCAAGAAAGAGGTGGTTGAGGATAAGGGAGAGGGAGAGTCTGAGCAGACCAGTGTACAAGAAGGAAAGGAGATTGAAGGTCATGACGATGGTGTGACAGATTCTCCCTGGGAACCATAATTGTATATTTTGAGTCACAACACAGTGTATCCCCAATAGGTATAACCACCCCAGTAATGAATAATGTGGATACAAATTGTGTTTTTTTTTCCAGTCAGTTAGGATAAATATTTATTTTCACTTAGAACATGTTACTTCCACCTAGGCTTTGGAAATAGAGCACAGAGAATAATGTGTCAGACTGAGAGTTTACAGTGGAAGAAAAGGCAGTTTGTTTACCTAAAACAAGGTGAAACACTACTAAAAAACATTTAAAATGGCGTGGTACATATCAAATCCATTATGGCCATGGTGGAGTTACACATTTATCACCACATGAGTGGTAATGTCATTTGAGGGATTTTCAAAGTGGTTGGATGTTGCAAATTATAAAATGGCAAGAGTAAATCCTGCTTCCTGATTGGTTATTACCTATGCATGCAATCTGTTCCATGCACAGGTAATAACTAGTACTCAAAAGCAGGACAGCATTGCAGAATCAGTGTGCCATTAGAAAGTTGGTTTATTGAATGCTGCCATTTTTTTACTTTCGCTAAGGTGGCTCATACGAGACATTGTGTCTGATCCTGAAAACTCTTGTACCGTTCCCTCTTCACCTGTTTCCCCTTGTGGACAAGTGTAAAAAATGAACCCTGCTGTGTCAGTTTATGTGTGATTAACTGACACATCATTTGTGTCTCATCCCTGAATTGGAGTGCTGCTCCTGCTCTTTCTGCTGACTATTGCGTTCACACCTCACTGCACTTCTTTAAAAAAAGAACACTCTTTCTGCTGGCAACTGTGCTCACACCTCACTGCACATGTTTAAAAAAAAAACAGTTTCAGGCATTATTCTTTTTTTGATACTGGCTCACTCACGCATGGCGTTGAGGGATTACTTCCACACAGTCCTCAGGAAAGAGAAGAGCCAGACTCCGTGTGTGTGTGTGTGTATGTACCCACTCGATGCTGTTCTGCAAGAAAAAATAAAATTTTCTCTCTTTCTCTTTTGTCCTGGAACTCCTTTCCATTATGATGTCATTGTGTTGTAGAAAGAAGGACTATTTTATCTTAATTCAACATAAGCAAATCTTATTTTCCACATATAACAATTATTTTTCTAACTGTAAAAAAGTTGTAAAAAAAAGAAGCCCATTTTATAAGTGCAATGAGACACTCCGGGGTGTGCATGGAACAGATTTTACCACACTTCCAGGGGCAGAAGGCACTCAACCTGTGGTCTCATGCTTCACTATGCCCCTGGGGGTTGGTAAAATCTGTTCCATGCACACCCCATTGTGTCTTATTGCTTACTGCATGCTGCACTTGCATTTGTGTCCATCCACCTGTGTCCAGGCAGCCTGCTGCTATTTTTGGGAAGTTGTATCTGTTTATGACAAAAAAAAAAATTAAACACAATTTTTGGCAGAAAATAGACACAGTGGTGATGTATGTCCAGTTTGAATGCACTTGCATCTGTCTTTGGCTGCAAACTTTGGATGCTATTAAATAGTGGTGGACACATGTTGGATAGATCCGTTTGAAAATCCTGCCCTATTAGGCCATCTAATAGATAGTCTTGCAGGTTTGGATGCAATTTCCTTTTGAAAATAGTGGTGGATGCATGTTGGATGGATCCTTTTGAAAGTGTTGCCATTTTATCTAACACATGGCTTCACCACTCGTATGTTATGGCTCTTACCACTCACTAATTGAGTTAAATGTGTTATTCCAATGCAACCCATTATATGTATTCCGTGTGTATGTGTACATGTCTACGTGTGTATGTGTGTATATAAAATAGGTCAGGAAAAAAGTAGAAACCTAATTGGTCTGATAGCACCATCACCTGACCATTAATTAAATCTTATTTAATCTACAGTTAGGTAACCAAACTACTTGACATTTATGTTTAGAAGTTATATTACAAAAACAATATCACTATACATTTCTGAACCTAAAGACAAAACATTTAGGCAGCCATTTGTTTTTATTGAGAACCTGAAAATGCAATGCAACAAAACATAAATGAGTGCTATAGATCCTACAGATTTCTACCTATATGGACATTAAATAATAATTCAGTGGGTAGACAAATGTTTCACACAAAATAATCCTCCCAAAAAGAAGAGAAAATAGAAAAGAACACAAAGACAGTAATCCGTCACTGTTATCTCACCAGTAATGATCTTGCTCTGCTAGAAAATAAGATGAAAACTCACACAAAAAAACACTGCTTGGTCTGTTAACATTTTTGAGGACTGGTTAGCATACACAGAGCAAACTGCTATTTACAGGGAAATCTCACCTGAAAATCTGTGTACTATCCCCTAACACTTTTACTGCTCTGGTCATGCCTCAGAAGGGAACACATGTATAATCAGCAGTTTGCTATTATTCCAAACTGCTTTAAACAGTGTTTTTTGTTACAAATACTGAGAATAAAAGAAACTGTAACATCTTAACATAGAGCAGCATTCAAGCAGGTCTACAATGTCAGTCATGGTATTAAAAGAGCTTTGTTGAAACAGAAATGACCATGCATACCAACACCCATGAATCACCTACTGCAATTTGCAGAAGCTACACAAGTCACAGGCGCTGTCCTCTAATACAGCACTTGGCTTGGTCCTGTCCCTGTGGGTCAAGATTCAGCTCAGCCAAGCACATCAGGCTGTGATGGTGTGCACTAACTAACAAGAAACTTGTTCACAGTTAAACAAATGATGAAGGACACCCGTTTCTCTCCATGCCTTTCAAAGCCCCACACTAAAACCTATAGCAACAGAACACAGACAAATACAGAGTGTCAAGGAGGTATTTTATTTGCCGGCAGAAGTAACCCTGCATGCCCAGTAAAACTGTTTAAAAAAAATACTTTTCAAAATGCCAAAATTATTCCTCCATCCTATAGCTTCACCCCCAAAAATTTACCACAGTCTGTTCTAGATAAACAGGACATTTGAAATGGCCATTAGCCCATGGACTTTAATTATCTTTGGAACATCATGGCAAAATTATTTAAGGGAGTAGGATGTGCACAATGGTACACACATCACTCAGTTCATAGTACAGTTTTACACATTTTGTCCGAGGCTGGCCTGGCTTTCGGGGGATAATGAGTGTTATGGTGTACAGATGAAAATGTACCAGAGTGTATCAAACCAACACAGGAACAACTCAATCACCTTTTAAGCACCCATGGCACCAGCAATGCAGACTGTGAACACAGCATGAGCAGCAGCATCAGTACATCCATTATCATAACAGCAAAAACTATACCTTGGAGCAGCAGTAATGGACCAACAGAACCCATATTCAAACTGAGACAAAGCATGAATGAATCAGAACTGTACAAGTCCACTAATGTCACAGAACCAAATGTAAGCACAGAACCAAGCACAAGCAGAAGTAATATATCAGCATGATAATTGTGGCAGCTTCCAAAATCTCATATGGCAGCAGTACTGGTGGAGCCAGTGACTCTGCACCAAGCATTCTGCATAGACAAACCACCACTACCAGTGAAAAAAGTCTAAAATCATCAGACTTTAACCTACAGCATTTCATAATTTGCAGGGAAGTCCACACTTAAGTACTACAGCAAAGCACAACCATGTGACTGTTCATTAAATTTACCTCAGTTCATACTCATTTCAGCAAGGCATTCGACATTGTCCCACATAAAAGGCTGGTTAACAAGATGGGTAGTCTGGGCATTGGCCACACGGTGGTAAACTGGGTTAGAAATTGGTTAATAGACAGGAGACACAGGGTGGTGGTAAATGGGATCCAATCCGGGAAGAGGGGGTGACCAGTGGGGTACCTCATGGATCAGTCCTTGGGCCAGTCCAGTTTAATGTCTTCAATAGTGACATAGCAGAAGGGCTGGAGTGAAAGGTCTACCTGTTTGCAGATGACACCAAGATCTGTAATAGGGTGGATACTCCAGATGGGGTGGAGAAGATGAGGAGAGACCTGGGGAAGCTTGAGAAGTGGTCTGAGGTATGGTAGCTGAGGTTCAATTCAAAGAGGTGCAAAATAATGCACCTGGGGCATGGAAACCCTGGAGAGAACTACAGGATGCGGAGGGATGCTGACGATCACCAAGGAAGAAAGGGATCTGGGAGTTGTCATTTCAGATGACCTAAAGGTGTCTAAGCAGAGTGCAAAGGTTGCCGGGAGGGCCAGTGGCATGCTGGGGTGCACAGGCAGAGGTATCACTAGCAGAAGGAGGGAGGTGGTGATGCCATTGTATAAAACACTGGTGAGGCCTCACCTGGAGTAATGTGTGCAATTCTGGAGGCTGCAGCTTCGTAAGGACATTGACAGAATGGAGATGGTCCAGAAAAGGGTGACAAAGATGGTACAGGGCTTGCACAAAAAAACATATGAGGGGAGGTTAAAGGACTTCAACATGTACTCGCTGGAGGAGAGGAGGAATTGGGGTGAAATGACAGAAACATTAAAATACCTTAAAGGGATAAACAAGGTGCAGGGGGTGACACCTTCCAATATAGGAGGAGTATAAGAACAAGGGGGCATAATATGAAATTGGAAGGTGGCAGGTTAAGGGGTAATGTGAGGAAGTTTTTCTTCATGGAAAGGGTGATGGATGCAAGGAATGGCCTGCCACAGGAGGTGGTGGAAGTGAGCACAGTGGAGGGATTTAAACATGCATGGGACAGGCATAAGGGAACCACAGAAGTGGGAAGGAGAAGGAGAGGAGAAATCCCTTTGATCAAGTAGGATCAGAGGCCACAAACAAGGGTTGGGCTTGTGGGCAGACTGGATGAGCCTGGCAGTCCTTATCTGCTGACAATTTCTATGTTTTTATGTTTCTATTTTTCCTACCGCACTGTTCATAAAAGTTAAATGAGTTCAAATGTAGCACTCTATCAAGTTTTACAAATGTTTTCCAGTTCACAGCACATGAATTCCCTCCTTACATCCAGTTTCCTTCCTGTCTTACCAAACATCCATTTCTCTTACTGTGCATTCTCTCTTTCAGAATGACAACCTGTCCATGCTGCTGCCACCAACTCAGAGCTACTCCAGCCACACTACTCTGTGCTGCTCACTCCAGGCTTCTAACCACCAACTACATGCCATTGCCTGATGCTGGTGACACACCAGTGACTCTCAGCAATTCCACCACATTGACTTCTGACTTCACACTGCTCCCTCCACAATGCCACCAGGTTTCATGCCACTTGAAGTAGGCTACAGGTCTGGGGCCATTCCTGATGGGTGTGCTGTTTCATATATGTCCCACAGGGTCCTGGGGAATGCAAACTACACATCTGGCCCTCTGCCCCATGTGAGTGCTGCTTTGCAGGTGGCATGCAGGCCACATGTGAAGCAAGCTGTAGGTCTGGTACTGTGAATTTCCTTGCTCAGCTGCTTCATGAGTGGTCCACAGTGTTACTCGCAAAGCAAGAGTCCAGTCTGGTGCAATGAGCATCCTTATGCAGCTGCTTTATTAGTAACTTGCTGAGCCACTTGCAAAGAAAGCTACTGATCTGGCTCAGTGAGTGTCACCATGTAGCTGCTTCAGGAGTTAATCACAAAGCCAGCTACTGAGCTGGTATGGTGAATGTAACTTGCAGCTGTTTCAGGAGTCATTTGCAAAGCAAGCTATTGGTCTGGTACAGTGACTACCACTTGCAGCTGTTCAAAAGTCATTCACAAAGCAAGCTACTGGTCTGGTACAGTGAATATCACTTGCAGCTGTTTCAAGAGTCATTCACAAAGCACGCTACTGGTCTGGCACAGTGAGCATCACCATATAGTTGCTTTCAGATATCTTTTACAAAACATAAGGAAATTAATTGCAAAAAAACTATGCGAATGCATATGTTTGGTAAAAATACAAATAACACAATGTTGGAACATGAAAGAGTTTGGGTAAAAGTCTCTGGAGCCTTGGCAAATCGAGGGTGTGGAGTTCCTTGGAGTTCAAATGATCATATGGCACAGGGTTGGTGTTACCCTATTATTGCCATTGTCTTGTCATACAAAGTAAATGATACAGAAATGCTTGCCTAGAGACTGCTGATATTTTCATAAAAAACACTTTCCCAGCAGTTTGTTCACCTCCCTCCCTCTAGAAGCACAGCTGAAAAGCAACAATTCAGGTTCCAGTGCCAGATTTTCATAAAAACACTTTTCAACGGTTTGGGTGCATTGCTCTCAACAAAAGCAAGTACAGCTGAAAAGCAACAGATCACATTTCAGAAAGCAAAGCACAGCAAGTTTTATTTATAGAAGGCGCTCTTCCAATGCTCAGGATGCCTTTACACTTATAACATTAAAATCACCATACATCATAAAACATACTAAAACATTCAACTCAAATAGAACTCAAAATATCCCTGAAAACACCTGGTTATACAGATATGTCTTCAGACAATTTTTAAAACCATCAACGGTCTGGCTATCTCGTATCTGGCGAGGTAGAGAATTCCACAGGGTAGGGGCCACAAAGGCAAAAGATCTTCCTCCCGATGTTTTAAGGGATACCCTGGGAATCTCCAGCAATCCCTCACCAGAGGAGTGAAGCGAATGGGAGGGGCAGTTAGGATGCAGAAGCTCTTTCAGGTAGTAGGGACCCTGCTCGAGTAGGGCCTTGTAGGTCAGCAAAGCGACCCTGAAGGTAATCTGCCACTGTATTGGCAACCAGTGCAAATCCCGCAGCACAGGTGTAATATGACTAGACCTAGAAGCTCCAGTTGGCATCCTGGCCATTGCATTCTGCACTAGTTGCAAGTGATGGATATCTACTCCTGGTAGCCCTTGGTAGAGGGCATTGCAATAATCAAGACGACTGGTGACAAAGGTGTGGACCAAGGTCAGAAGATCCTTGAGCGGAAACAGGTGCTTCACCGTGGCTATGTTCCTAAGGTGGTAATAGGAAGACTTGACTACAGCTGAAACCTGCACCCTCAGGGTCAGGCCTTCATCAAAAACAACGCCCAGGTTCTGCACCTGGCCAGATGCAATAAGTGGGATTCCACCAAGACCTAATCCTGATTACCAGAAACCCATGTGCACACACATTCTAAAATTAAACATTTAAATGTAAATTTCAGAACATTATTTAAATGCTGCAAACAAGAAGTATGAATTTAACTTTCAACAGCTAAAACAAGGTGACACTAGTAAAAACATTAGCAATTGTCTATCTATCTATCTATCTATCTATCTATCTATCTATCTATCTATCTATCCATCTATCTATTGAAAGATCAATGGGCAAGTATGAGTTACAATATTATTCAAAGGAGGGATTTATGGAACATAATAATTCACAAAGGCAAAGGCTGAGTGGATTGTAATTACTCCATAAACCCCGAGATTGTATTTTCACCTTGTAGCTCACACTTGCTTATAATTTTTTTCCTATTACAGGGCTAATCCAACTATGCTGTGATACTACCACTACAGTATGATACTATCACTACTATACCACTGCTGATCTTGTATCATATTTGGAATTTCCGATTTTGAAATATGATGCCATTGTTGTGTCTCAATTAAAAGATTGTTTGTCAGTGTCAGTGGCTCAGTAGGTAGCACACTCGCCTCTGAGGCCGGGAGATCAGAGGGCTGTGGGTTCAGTTCCCACATCTGGCACTTGGGTTAATATCCCAGTACTGACACTGCAGTGCAGCATGAGAGGGGTGCTGCACTTCTGAGGTGCCGTCTTTCGGATGAGACGTTAAACCCAGGTCCCATCTGCCTGGATTGGTGGTAGTACAGGTGGATGTTAAAGATCCCATGGCACTTATCGAAAAGAGTAGGGGAATTTCCCCAGTGTCCTGGCCAAATTTCCCTCATTCACTAAAAATACCACCAACAGCTTAATCTGGTTCAAGGTCAGTTGGCATTCATCTGTATCCCCCTCCCCCGGGTCGTGCCTGAAAATAGGCAGGATTTATCTAGTGCACTTACCCGGTCAACAAAAGCTAAATAAATAAATAAAAATAAATAAAAAGATGTTGTAAAAGGAGTGAGGTCAGTGAGAGAAACCAAAATGAGGAAAATGGGCAGTGAGGCACGTGGAAAACTTAGTTACAGAGATTGATTGACAACTTGTGATGAATCATTGAATTGTTTGACAGGTGGTGATAATCTATAGGTAGACATGGCCTGCTGTTACCTGTCAATCACATTCTGTGAATTATCAAGTTTAGAAACTGCTTCTTGAATGTGAGTTATTGGCCTTAGATGTATAATTTTTCCCCACACAAGTGATAAGACCTTCATAACTAACTTGTGGCTTCACCATTCATGAGTTGTAGGTAATAACCACTCACTAGTGGAGATAAATGTGTTGTTCCACTGCAACTCAACATGTATACTATCACATATGCCCCCACAATGCAAAGCATCATGTGCTACATATGCAAATCACCACAGAACATTATGCTGGTTCAACATTAAGCAGAAATGCATGGTGCCCAAAGGCTCTCACACAGTTTGCAAATGGTGCCAACAGAAGACATAGACATGTGTTTCATCCTACCAGGACTCATCAGTATGCCTCATCTGTTTGACACCCCAGTGGAATGAACCAGCCACCCTACGATGGTCTATCTGGGTTATGTTGTGGTGAACCCAATTAAAAAAAAAACAATTTAAAAGAAAAAGAACCTCTGTGTGCAAGCACTGAGGCAATGGTTATCCCAAAGAGCATTTGGCCGGGAAGCCAAGTTTCAAAGAAATACAAAATCACACATGCCCCCACAATGCAAAGCATCATGGGCTGCATATGCAAATCACCACAGAATATTATGCTGGTTCAACTTTAAGCAGAAACGCATGGTGCCCAAAGGCCTCTCACACAGTTTGCAAAGGGTGCCAACAGAAGACATAGACATGTGTTTCATCCTACCAGGACTCATCAGTATGCCTCATCTGTTTGACACCCCAGTGGAATGAACCAGCCACCCTAAGATGGTCTATCTGGGTTATGTTGTGATGAACCCAATTAAAACAAAAAACTATTTAAAAGACAAAGAACCTCTGTGTGCAAGCACTGAGGCAATGATTACCCCAAAGGGCATTTGGCCAGGAAGCCAAGTTTCAAAGAAATACAAAATCACACATGCCCCCACAATGCAAAGCATCATGGGCTGTTCTTTTTCTCTCTCTTTCTGTCTCTCTGTCTATCTATATGTATTCCACATGCATGGTATGTGGTATATTATACATGTATGGTAGTGCATTTATATTAGGGTTGAGCATAGTAGTCATTATTGAACCCCAGACTTTGCACCTTAATAACATTGGCAGCATTCATTGAAATTCCCCCGCCTTCTCGACCGCCTACTTGGCATCCACTTCACCTCAAGCTGCTCATGCTTTAGCTAGTGTCCACTATGTACTAGACTATTGTTATTGTGATTCTCTGTAGCACTATCCCCGTGCATGTTCCCCCTCCTATATTCCTGTATCTATCTGCCGATTGTCTGTATGGCAGGTGGTCCCCCTCACTGTGCTGTTTAATCTTCATGTACCTGTATTTGTACTATTGTTTTGGGACTTGTCCCCTAGATTACATCTGGAATCGAGCAATCCCTGCTCAGTATGCCTTCCTGGTTAAACTCGTAAATAAATAAATAAAAAAAAATAAATAAATTGTGCAAAATCTGGCAAGGGTGATCCAGGTGGTAAATTACCATCTCTCTTTCTCTCTCTTTCTGTCTCTCTGTCTATCTTTATGTATTACGCGTGCATGGTATGTGGTACATTATACATGTATGGTAGTGCATTTATATTAGGGTTGAGCAGAGTAGTCATTATTGAACCCCAGACTTTGCACCTTAATAACATTGGCAGCATTCATTGAAATTGTACAAAATCTGGCAAGGGTGATCCAGGTGGCAAATTCTCAAGATGTGGAAAGATTCATTATGGACACTTAACCAGATTCTGAGATCCAGAAATGACAAAACTATATAAAAAGCACCATTTGGGGCCATTTATTTGCTCTCACCTACTGCCAAGGTGGTATGGAATTGTGTCACAAAACATTTGAGGCTGAAGGGGCTTATGCCAAGGGTGTGCCTTTCGAAGGTTTTGTGAGAAACCATTAATTGGTTCCAGAGTTATTAGGTTTTGAAATGTGGCTTCTGAGCATGATCAGTAGGGTTTTCAAGCTAACCCTCTGATATGAAAGAATTTCACTTTCACAAGAAAATGTGTTTTTAGTTTTGCAAGAAAAGTGTTTACTGTTGTGAGTTTCAGCATTAATAACCTTAGTGCCTTTTGATGAAATTGCATGAAATTTTTCATGCACAGTTAAGGTGCCATGTTCCCATAATCTGGCAACTTTTGTGATGTTCACTTGTCTGACTTCTGTAAATCAGTGAGTGTAAAAATAAGTGGGAAAAATGCTCTTTTTTGGCTGTTTTTTTGCTAGCATTTAAAGCAAAAATGGTTTGGAACTTTGTTTCGACATTTTCCTTGGCTTGGCCAAAGGAGGTGCCTTTCAAATATATTGTGAAAAATTATTAATCGGTTCTTGAGTTATGACGTTTTTAAAATTTGGCTTTGGATCATGGGTTGAGTAGGCACTTTAATGTTAAACCCTGAATTTTGTACCTTAATACATTTGGTGTAGTTTGATAAAATTGCATAAAAGTTTGCATGCATAGTTTGCATGCCATGTTCTTAGGATTTAAGAAGTTTCATGATGCCTGCTTCTCCTGACGCTGAGATCCAGGGAGGGTAAAAATGTTTACAAAATGTACTTTTTGGCTGTTTGTTCATGTCTAGACCAAAAAAACAGTTTCAAATTGTATTCCAAACTTTTTGTTTGTTTATTAAGGTGGAAACCATAAAGCAAATCTCAGGGTAGAAGTGATTCAACCCATGGAGGTGCCTTTTGAAGATTTCATGAAAACATATTAATTGGTTCTTGAGTTATAAGATTTTAAAATGTGGCTTCTGAATGTACTCAGTAGGGTTTTCAGGTTAGCTGTCTGGTGCAAACAAAGAATTTATGTTCACAAGCCACACTTCGTTTCACGAGAAGATTTTTATGTTTGTGAGATAAAAAAATGCTCATGAGCCCTGCCATCTTGTTTTTTTCTCACTGGCAAAACATTTCTCTAGGAACACATAGAAATGATGCCTTTTTGAAAAACAAATACCAGAACCTAGGTAAAAGGGACCCACATAGGATTCCACAATCACAAAAAAGAATGGAAATTCATTGCAAACAACTGTGTTAATGCAGAGATTGGATTTCCAAAAAAAGGCAAAGCACACAAAGTAGCAAATGAAAACATTAGGGTTTGGAATCTTATGAGTTTAGTGAATCAGCGGTGTGGTGTTCCTTGGGGTTGTCAGCCCTAATGACCACCCCTCCTCCTCTGGGCAAACAAAGTTATACATGATCTCGTGTTTCTAGAAGGGCCCACATAGTCCTACTTTTCTACCTGCAAACAGTACATGACTATGAGGCATGGGCTTGGGCCTGTGCCTTGTGCTAGAGCAGGAGGCTAAGGGCTGTGGAAGGAGATGGTGGGCATTAGGGTTGACATCCCCAAGGAACACCACACCACTGATTCACCATGGGTTCTGAGATTCCAAACCTGAATATTTTCATTTCCCTACTTTGTGCACTTTGACTTTTTGGTAACCCCAATCTCTTCACTAGTGCAGTTCTTTTTTGCAGTAACTATATATATATATATATATATATATATATATATATTCTTTGAAAAAAACTTTGTTAATGCATATGTTAGGATTGTTTCCACAGTGACAAAAGTGTGGAAATTCAACATTAGGGTTACCAGCCCTAACACTCCCTTCTCTACTCTCCTCACCCTCCACATAACAACAGGTGTTGGGGTGTTTGTTGGGATCATCGGCCTAACTCTCACCCGATTCCATTTGTAAGTAAACTGAGGTGTTGTAGTATAGAAGAATGGGTGAGAGTTAGGTGCAATGACCCCAATGGACACCCCAGTGCCTGTTGTTGTGTGGAGAGTGGGGGGTAGGGCAGGGGGTGTTAGGGTTGGTAACCCTAACGTTGAATTTCCACACTTTTGTCACTGTGGAAACAACCTTAACTGATGCATTAACAAAGTTTTTTTTGCAAAGAATGTCCTTACTTTTTGAAAAAGTGTAATATAAATAGTAAATGGTATGTGTTGGTGGGAGCACAAGACCCAACCACCAAGCTGCCCATTTGTGCATAATGATATGCATCGGTGGAGCACGGAACCTCTGGGGCCTGCACTCCCACTTACACATAACTACAGAGCCATACAGCAGCCCTATATGGCAAGGAACCCTTGTAACACTAATTTGCCAAAACCTCAGGAACCGTAGCAGCTATGAAAAAATTGAGTGCTGTTATAATCATGACAGCGAGACCTCCATACAAGATAAATCAGCAAAATCTGTACCTTGCATCATTTCCAATATACGGGCACCAAAAAGTGCTGTGGGTACTAACTTTGAGGGAGTAATACTGGCCTACTGGCATGAAAATGAGCAATTGGAATACTAATTTCAAAATATCTTAGTAACTTTACAAGGTAGAAAAAATTATTCAAAATTCATGGTATTCATGGCTTTCCTAAGAATTTTTGCAATGAAAATTCCATCTCTCGAACCGTTTTCAAGATATCGGTGCCGAAATTCGTGACAGGTGCCGCAATGTTATCCTATGGGAAAATTTCTCAACTTTGGAACTCTGTAACTATGGGCCCATTGAATGTATTAATACCAAATCACCAAAGGGCACATCTGTGGGACCAGGGCTTACCACCCTGAAAATTTCAGGCCAAAAGCACAATCCACCTTGGCACAATGAAGTGACAAAGAAAACAACGCATTAGAAACTGTCTTCATGCAGTGTCATCACGATTACTTTAATGTTTTTGTGGCACTCCTATCTCTATAATGGAAATGTTATCGCGCACAGAAAAATGTTGTCAAGGTTACTTTTTTTGATCGCGATTATTTTCGCGGCAACAAAAAATTTTACCTTGATCAGAAAATGGCAAAATGGTGAAACAAGTTTGAAAAACATATTTCCAGACCAGCTGGTGAAAAACTAATGAAAGGGTCATGTTCCTTAGGGCCCGATTAGGTAAACACAACTGTTGGTGTTTACCAAAGGGCATTATTTTTTGACTTACAACATTTTTTGTCTCTCGCTAACTGAAAATAAGATGGCAGCAGCACAAAAACAAATTCAGGGAGCACGACAACAACAATTTGATCACAAAAGTTTTCATAATCCACATATAAATTTTCCCATAGGCTATAATGGGACATGAACAAATTGAATAACTTTTGAAAGGAGCAGTATTTTTTATGCCTAATCTTCAAAAGGCACCAGTTCAACCCAGGCCACATGTAGACAAACAAATCTGAATCCACTGAAACACATTCTTCAGTCCAATATGGCTTACTGAAAAAATGCACAAAAGTTGGCACTTTTACACATTTTGAACACCCTACGGTTCTGCAACTGTACATCCGAACAAAACAAAGCTGTCCAGATCTAGAGATATATGGTTGGCGGTTGTGCATGCAAAATGTCAACCAAACCGGACAAATGGTTCCAAAGCTATTAAAGTGCAAACCTTTAGGTTTAACATAGAAGTGACCGTGCAACCCTAACTATACCGTGTAACCCTAACTATACCGGTCCTACTGGGCCGGTATAATATATACACATATATATATAAATCTATATCTATGTCTACATCTACATCTATATATCATAGGGTTGTGGTAGCACCCCTATAGTTAAGAGTTGAGTAGGTTGTTTAATGTTAAACCTCAATATAGGCACCATAACAACTTTATTGGTGTTCAACAAAATAGTCCAAAATTTGGCATGCATGGTCTGGCTGGCAGAGTCTTAAAACATGAAAAGTTTCATGATGGCATCTTGTTTGCTTTTTGAGATACACAATGTCAAAAAAAAAAAAAAAGGTGTTTGGTTTTCCTATACTTAACATATTTTTTTTTTCTCTTACACACAGTCTAGATGGCGCAGAATTTTTTATGAAATTTTCAGGGTAGAAGCGGTCTGTGCCTTTTGTAGGTTTCGTGAAAATATACAATTCCAAAGTTAGAAGGATTTAAATTGAATTTTTTGGATAACCCTCTAGCTTGACTAGTAAAAAAACATTGATTGCGAATGCTTATTTTCATGATTTACGTGTCGTGAGAGAAAAAGGATTGTGACAACCATCATATTTTTTTGACCAAAAAACATTGAAACTACATAAAAATGATGACTTTTCAAAAAAACAAGCACCTGAACTTAAGTAAACAGAACCCATTTAGCTAGACTCTGGTGTTTGTGTTTTTGTAATATTGCCCTGGAAATAACTCTTCTGGGCACCTGAGAATCCTGGGTGCCCATCTTAGCGAGAGGAGCCAAACACCTGTGTTCTCAGTATGAGAACAATGGGACTTTCTTAAAATGTGAAACCACAGCTGGAGTTGTACTGCCTGCTTCAATTGGAGCAGTGAGCCAGTGATCCCCTGCTCTCTCTGTCTGTCTCTGTCTTCCTCTCTTGCTATCTGTCTGTCTGTCTATCTTTCTATCTATAAATCTATCTAGCTATCATCTGTCATCTGTCATCTATCCATCTATCATCTATCTATCTATCTATCCATCTGTCATCTATCTATCTATCCATCTGTCATCTATCTATCTATTTTGTTTTCTGTCTCTCTGTCTTATCTATTTATCTACAGTAGCCATCTATCTGTCTATCTATCTATTTTGTTTTCTGTCTCTCTGTCTTATCTATTTATCTACAGTATCTATCTATCTATCTTTCTATCTATTTTGTTTTCTGTCTCTGTCGTATCTATCTATTTATCATGTATCTATCTATCTATCTATTTTGTTTTCTGTCTCTCTGTCTTATCTATTTATCTACAGTATCTATCTATCTATTTTGTTTTCTGTCTCTGTCGTATCTATCTATTTATCATCTGTCATCTATCTATCTATCTATCTATCTATCTATCTATCTATCTTCACTTATCCCTTCTCCTCCCAGATCAGCTAGCCCTCCCTTGTATTTCTCTATTGTAGTTATTTCCCAACATGTATTGAGGTGCCACCCCGGCACCACTTGCCAACCCCACTCCCCTCTAGGATGCTCCCTCATGAATCGATGTCAACAGTTGGGTGTCCACCCCCCAGTGCTGCTTTGGAGTTTAGCCAACACTAGGGTGCCCAATCCCCAATGCCTGATCCTTTTATAAAACTTAGAAAAAAGGAAAACATCCCTTGATGTCTTTATTTTTTTGTTTGCGAAACCTGAAAAAAATCCCTCAATGTCTTTGGGCCTGATTCCAAGACAGCCAGTGTAACTTGCGCACAGTTGCAAGTTACACTGGTCACCTCTACAACAGGGACCCTATGCCACATTCCAGAAGTGGCAGGGTCCCGGCAATTGAGACCTGCAATATACGCCATGCGTGTGGTGGTAGCCCACACGTGGCATATATTTGCCGGAAGTTGCAACTCGTGACGAACATCAGGCAGCCCCCCAAAGCACCCCCTGACCCAGAATACCACCAGCCACACCAGGAGACATGGAGGGGAGCAGGATAGGTGCCACAGGTGTTGGGGGCATGCCGGAGAATGGACCCCTGGGTCCCTGCTATTTGGGGGGGTTGTCGGGCAGAGGTATACAATAGGGGACATGGGGGACATGTCTGCACCATTGTCACAGCACCAGGAGGTGGGAAGCCAATGAATGGCACCGTTGGTTGCTACTTAGAGCAGCTCGGAGCTGTTCTAATGTAGCTATGCCACTGTGGCTTTTGAAATTGCGCATGTGGGTTACAACAGCCACCCTACTGTAATTGGGCTAGATTGCTGTTGTAACCCACAGTTGAGCCAGGCGTTGCAGGCTGCGGCGTAAGTGCTGGCATAAACTGTGTTTGTCACAGCCTGCAAACTCCAAGGCACAACCCACTTCTTGGAAAAGGGGCTGGCAAATTGACTGGCATAAGTAGTGAGATATGCCATGGGGTCTGACGTATCTCGCCTTATGCCGGCATATGCCCTTCTGGAATCGGGCCCTTTGTTTTTAAAAGAAAATGGTCTTTAACCACTGTGACCTCCTTAGACCCCCACCCACCCCTTGATCCCCAATCGGCACCCACCACCCCACCCCCACACATCCTCACTTACCTGAACATGTTCCACAATATAGATCCACTCTTAGATCAAAGAGACGTCTTGCTGCTGGAACCAACAACTGCGATATGAGAAAGTAAGGCAAGTCCAGTTTAATGTATTTCAATGGAGTTTGTAAGTTTTATTTGTAAAAGTTGTCATTTTTGAATATTTTTACACCAAATTTTCAACATGGCCTTTTTGGGACCCCACCTTATGAACAAGGATGGTGAAAATTTTAAAATTCATCCCAAAAGGTGACTTCTCGGTCACTGTGTGAAATCACCATTCAGGTGACATTTGAAAATTAAGGGTCAAAATATTTAAAAACAACAGTTATGAGTGCACATTGAAATTTTTCAATGTTTGCTGATAACTTTGGTCATTTTCCATATTTTGATCCCACATTTTTAACATAGCTTTCTTTTTGCACCACCTTATGAACGTAACTGTCATTTTTAAAATCTTGGCCAAAATGTTTTCACACTTGTGGAGTGAAATCACTTTTCAGGCAGGATTTGAACATTTTCACCTTCTGGGTTCATGAGGTGGGGGTCATGAGATGGCTATGTTGAAAATTTCGGGTCAAAATATAAGAAAAAAATAACTGTATGAGCAAACATTGATTTGTTTCTACATTCACTCATAACTTGGGTAATTTTCAGTATTCTGACCCCAAACTTTTCAACATAGCCTTTTTTACCACCACCTTATGAGCTGTCATTTTTCAAATCCTTACTAAAATTAGTTTTTGCACCTATTTCATCTACTGAGTTCATGTGGTGGAGTAATAAGAAGGCTGTGTTGAAGATTTGGTATAAAAATATGGTCACATGACCAAATTACGACAGAACATTTCAATGTTCACTCATAACGTTGCCAATTTTTTCAATATTTATACTGCAAACTTTGAAAGTAGTCATTTTTTCACGCCACCTCATAAATGTGACAGGTGTCATTTTCCAAATCCTGGACGCGATGTGTGTTTACAGCTGTGGTGCAAAATGATGTTTTGGCCAATATATTATAAATGCCACATGTCATGTTTATAAGAGGAATCATAAAATGACTATCTTGAAAATCTGGGGACAAAATAAAAAAAACAATCAAACAGAAAAAAAAACAATAATTATTAAGAAACATTGTGTGTAGTGGCAGACTTTACCCCAGTGGGTAATGCTTTGTGACCCCATGCTAGTAACCTTAGTTCAAGGGTGAGCTTAGTGAGCTAACTGGATGGAGTAAGGCTGAGTGGATGGTGCGATTATGCAACACCACCCCCTAGCCAGGGAAGCAGTGGTGCACGGTTGTCTGCAGAGGCCCAGGCAACATATAGTAAAGACAACTCTTCTCTTGGCCTAGACCCTGCACTTCTGCTCCGGTAGGTGGCAGAGGGCCCCATGCATTGGCTGGGAGAGGGACTATTTGCCCTGTGCATCTGTATCTTGGGCCACGTGGAAGTGCTTCTGCAGCCAGACGGCTGCATGGATTCTTGACATCTGTCTCTGCACGGAAGGTAGACGGAGTCTTCCCTTGGCCCAGAGGGCCCTGCATATCTGCCTCTGTTCATGCTGCATTAATGAAGATACAATTCTACTACCTCAAAAAAGGAAATTATTTGTAAAAAACTGCATTAATGCATTAGTTAGGGTTCAACTTAACACAATAAACATAATGAAATGTGGCATTAAGGTTTCCAACTCTAACTCCCCACCATCCTCAGCCCCCTAGCAACAAAAGGAAAAAAAAAATGAGGATTTTAGGTCTCTGGAGTTTTGGTAAATCAGTGGTGGGATCTTCCTTGGGGTTGTAAACCTTAATGCCTACGCCCTCCCCTGAGCAAACTAGGTCAGACATGGTCTCTTTTCTTCATGCATGGCCCGCATTACCCTATGTGAAGAAAGAGATTGTGTTGGCAACATGTGGCAAGACATACTTCTCTACCTTTGAAGAGTATATCACTATGAGGCAGTGACTTGGAGCTGTACCTTGTGCTTTGGACAGGAGGCTACATGCTTGGGCTGAGGGGTGAGCATGAGTGTTGACAACCCCAAAGAAGACCCTTCACTGATTTGCCAAGACTCTGAAGACCCAAAATCCTGATGTTTTTTCCTTTTGCTGCTTGGGAGGTGGGGAGTTATGGTTGAAGAACTTAATGCCAGATTTCCCTGCTTTTTTGTGTTAAGTTGAACCATAACTAGTGCATTAATACAGTCTGTTGCCCTCCCACTCTCTCTCTCTCTATATATATATATATTATATATATATATATATATATATATATATACATATATATATATATATTTGTATTCTTTGCAAAAACTTCGTTAGCAGCAGTTGTTAGGGTTTTCAACACGAACACATCACCCCCACCCTCCGCACACCAACAGGCATCAGCGGTGTGCCTTGGGTTCAGCTCAACCATCAACCCCACCCCACCTTGCATACACTGATGGCATTGGGGTGTCTCTTGGCTGGGTAGTCAGCCCTAATGCTCACCCCATTCCATAAACAAATAAGCTGAGATGGATACAATAGAGAGATTAGGGTGAGCGTTAGGGCTGATGACCCCAAGGACACCGATGCCTGTTGGTGTGTGCAGTGTGAGAGTGGGGTGTTAAGATGAGACTGACAACCCCAAGGCACACCGCCGATGCCTGTTGGTGCATGGAGGGTGGGGGTTGGGTGTTAGTGTTGGAAAGCCTAGCACCATATTTCCAAACTTTTGATGGTGGAACCCTAACTACTGCATTAAAAAAGTTTTTTTTTGCAAAGAATTTCCTTAGTTTTTGAGAAAGTGTAATCGTAGCCTACCATACACCAAAGGGGGTATAAGAAATTAAAAAAAGAACAGAGAAATAAAATGTGAATCGGGTGTTGGGGACGGAGGACAACTAGACCACCAGGAAAAGGTATATTACAAAGCAAATAACACTGGATTTGGGGGGGGTTACATATACAGATGGGGGACTGGGGTTGGGGGTGCTGAAACAGGGATGTGCACCGCAGTTTGCTGGAGTGCCACACTTGGAGATAGACATTTTTTGTTTTACAGGTTAAAAAAATTAAAAAGACATCAAGGGATGTTTTTTCTTATTTTCAGCACAAAAGAGACATGGGAGAGCGGGATGATGCCACTAACCACCAATGATACCAAAAACTAGGCATTGGAGGGTGGGGTACCACTAGACACCAGGGATAAAGCTGGGATGGTGGGTAACTGCTACTAAACACCAAAGGGGGGGTTGGGGTATAAAATCATTAAAAAAGAACCAAAAAATAAAATGGGAATCGCAGATTGGGGAGGGAGGGTCAGTAAACCACCTTGAAATTGTAATAGTGAACAGCAAAAGTGATATGATACTAAGTGACAAAAACAAATAGCAATATAAAAAAATGTTTTCCTGTAAATTGTGGGAAAAGATCCATGTTTCACGGTGAAACAGAACCTTTTCTTGTAATCTGCGGGAAAAAGATGGTTGTTCTGTGAAACAAAGTGATGCAATTTTTGGCAAAAGAATGCCTCCGATAAAATAAACACATTTCTGAGCATTCTTTTAAGAAACTGACCCAAAAATCTGATTCCTTGGGCCCCGAATAGGTTAACACAACTGTTGGTATTTACCAAGTGCAGGTATTTTTTCAAATATTTAAGTTTGTTTGAGGAGGCACACCTATGTTAAAACCTGATTTGTGCACCCTAATACTGCATTCAATCCAGGATAGAATAACCTGAAATTTGGCAAGCATGTTTTGAGGCCTAGGATCTCTAGAGCCTGAAAATTTGGCAGTACATGGGTCAGTGGTTTAAAAGTTCTAGAAGTCTGAAAACATAGCAAAAAATATTTTCTAAGACTTTTTGTGCTCACTGATTGCACCAAAATGGCTGTGAGTTCAAGCGTGAAATTTCAGGTTAATTAGAGTTTGACACAAGGATGACTCTTTGCTATGTGGTTTAACTAACAACTTTGTAGATTTGAAATTATTAATAATATTTTTTCTGTTCTTGCACATGCACAGGTAATTTGTTTTTGGATTTTTATATTTTTTGTGACAATGGTACTTAGTGTTTTCAGAGGTGAAATCCATTTTTGTGAGGTAAGACTTCCATTTTGGAGAGTCTTAATGGCCGTGAAAGTGGGTAAAAGAAGTGAAAATTGTACACGTAAGAAAATAATGTTTGGGGCTGTAGTCTGAAACTTGTGTGGTTAATAGAGTGGGGTACAGTGTGTTCAAGTGTGTTTTTAATTTAAAAAATATAAAAAAACTGTAATTTTTATATTACTAATAAACTTACATTGTTCAATGTCACATAAACAGGGACCATTTTCTTGACTGCCAAACCTATTTTCATGACTGCTATCAGTCACAAAAGATAGTGAAATAAGAGAAAATCTTGCACATGAAAACAAAAAATGAACATTTGGAGCTGTAGTTGGAAACCTGTATGGTTGACAGAGTGGGGTAAAAGGTTGATTCTTAAAGTGTTGTGTATTATTTAACAGTAGTTTTTTTTTTAATTAAGAATGAAATTAGATTGTTCAGTGTCATGAAAACGGGGCCTATTTTCATGATTTGAAAACCTGTTTTTGTGACTTGCAAATGTGTTTTCATGAGATACTGTACAACTTCCACTTTGTGAGTGGCCCACAGCGTCCCTCATGAAGCACTGTACATCACTAAGCAAGCTATAGGTTGGGCACAGTACCCAACACTATGTAGTGTTCATCATGGGGTGTACGAAAGGGTGAAAGCTAAAGCTATCAAATACTATATATAGTTTTAAAAATGTAGAGAAGTAATTTGAAAAAAAAAAACTAGGTTAATGCATTTATTAGGGTTAAATAACCATAAAAAGTAACATTAGGGTTAAAAGTCCCTGAAACATTGGCAACTCTATGACGTGGTATTACCCTAATACTGGCACTGTCTTGTGGGACAAAGTAAAATACAGACACAGCAATTTTTGCATAGGGGGTGCTGATGTTAAGTTAACACCAACACTGTATTGTATGATTGCCCAGACTATGAGGAATGCTACAGATCCATCACATTCCCGTGACTCTTTATCTTAATGTCCCACTTCCCTGCTTTTTATGCTTCATACTTCAAGCCTAATAGATGCATTAGCATAGTTTCTTGCAATTTCTATATGTTTATAAGTATATGTGTGTGTGTGTGTGCTTAAGTAGGCATCATCTGCAAACCATTTTGTAAGTTCCTCAGCTATGTCTCTCATGATACTCTCCATCTCTTCCCGGGTTTGGGTGTATGTTTATGCAAGTACCATTGAAGTGCCAAGTAGTAATTAAATGAAGAACTGAGAAGTGGGAAATATAATTAAAAGCTGATAATGACTCCTGAGGAATGCAGTAGCTTTTTGAACTCCTCAGAACGCTAACTCAACAGCTCTGAATGTATTTACTATTTTATATATTCTGCACGATTTAAAGGGGATCAGTCAGCACAAAGGGTTCCACACTGAAGTGTGGGCCTGTTCCCAATGTGCACTTTATGTGCCAAAATATTTTGGTTTACTGTTTACTATAGTATAGTAGATTGTATCAGACTAATTTTGCTTAGTTGTAGGCAGATAACTTCTGTTACTGCAACTCTCAGAATCCCCTGCAGCTGACAACAGAGCAGTAGGCAGGAGCAGGAGATTCAATAGCTTGCAGTGCATGTTAGAGCTTTTATAATTTCTGGTCAGATATTTTCCAGTTCTGTTTTTTTCTAGTGGCTAAGTACATTCCTCTGTAACTGTACTTTGCCAGAGAGGCTGTGACCAGGAAACAAAAGACTGGAGCTTATATAAACTCTAACACACATTGCATGCTGTTGAATCTCCCACTGCTGCCTACTGCTCAGATGTCAGATGTCAGATGTCAGCTGCAGGGGATTCTGGGATTTGAAGTAACAGAAAATGTTGGCCTAGAAATAATCAAAATTAGTCTGATACATTCTACTATACCATAATAAATAGTAAGTAAAAGAAAATGTTTTTGTACACAAAGTGCAAATTGGGACCAGCCCCACACTTGAGTATGGAGCCCTTCATGCTGACTGTTCTTTAACGTTGTCATTGAAAACAAAACAATGACCTATAGTACTTACCAGTGGTCATATTTATTCTGGCGGTGCACTAAGCAATATGTTGTATACATCCATGAACTGTGAAATGTTTTAATAATTTCAAATGTGTTCGCATCTGCCCTAATCCTTACAGCTGGTTCCCTCCAACTACAATCATACAACCTAGGAAACAAACAGTGAATACTAAGCAAACACTAGTCAAGGAATGGTGTGTAGTGTTTCTGTAGGCCTAAGGAAGAACACCACTGGATGAAACAGTTGAATAATTACACAGATACATAGAAAATGACAGCAGAAAAAGACCTGTTGGCCCATCCAGTCTGACCACCCTTCCTAACTAGTCTGCACTGGCACTAGTAGCTGTCCCTCTCTTTTGGTTTCGTGCCCCCTCTTTCTAACTAACCCCATATGCTTGTCCTATCCCTGCTTGAAGATGTTTACTGATTTGACCTGTACCATTTCCTCTGGCAGCTTGTTCCACTAGGCCACCACTCTTTCAGTGAAAAAGTGTTTATGGATGTCTCTCTTGAATTTCCCTCCTGTGAGGTTAAGTGAGTTCCCTGTCATCCCTGTAGTTAAACTCAAGGAAAAGAGTTCCTTGGCATCCACTCTATTTATCCCATGCAGGTACTTGAATGCCTCAGTCATACCAGTCCTTCACCTCCTTTTATCAAGGGTGTACATGTTCAAATCCTGCAGCCTCTCCTCGTATGCCTTGCTCCCTAGTCCACTGAACATCTTGGTTGCCCTGTGCTGTACTGCTTCCACCTTGTCGCAGTCTCTCCTTAGGTGTTGACTCCAGTATCTTGCACACTATTCCAGGTGTGGTCACACCAATGCCCTGTGCAATGGGAGGATTACCTCCAGAGTTCTACTGCTTATCCCCATCCCTATGCAACCTTGCATCTTGTTTGCCATGTCCACAACTGTATTACAATGAATGTGCAGTTGTTTCTGTAGTGCTCCACATTGTCAATGGGTAATCATAACAAGTGGGTATAGTGCACCCCTACCATGGGAAATGGCACAGTCCAACCTTTAGAATGTTGGGCATATGAAGATTCCATGCAACTGCAGTTCCCCAGTTTAACTGTGCCATTCATAGGGGACAGAGCTACTTTTATTTTCTCTCAAGATTTCAAAATTCAAGACTTCAAGATTTTTTTAGGGCTACAATTCTGCATAGCAGGTTGGGGCTCCCTGTTTTTAGGGGGCACTCCTAAATTAAAATTGTTCCAGTTAAGCTGTGGCTTTCAAATTGAATAACCTGCATTCTCACCTTCCCTGCGTGAATTGGGATCCTGTTTATTGCCTTAATAGGGTGTTTTAATGGTCTCCGATTTAATTTTTTTTAATAATAAGTCAAGGTGCCACAGGTAGGTACAACTTTATTTTTTGGGAATGTAGGATCTCTGGGGGGTCCCTCGGCTCTAGCATCCATTCCTGTTTCCCACCCCCTTCCTAAGCTTCGGGTTTTGTGGTTCTTACTGTTTTGCAGTTAATGTGTGGTTTTTGGGTACTTTTTTAGTGCTTTTTGGTGTTTCTTTGTGAGATTTTGCCCAATAAGACAATAGGACTAATAGTTATTATTTTTTTAGAGCTGTCACAGACAGAGAACTGACAGAGCTGGAGCAGCTTGGGCTGCCTCAAGCCTATGATGTCATTTAGAACTCTCAAAGCAGCATAAGCCAATTTAGAATGTTCAATTATCTACACTGCAGGCAGATTTCTGAGAGCAGTAGCAAGCAGATAACAGTTAGTTTAACCTTTTTTTTTCTATGTGTGTTTTCAGTATATGGCAGCATGACTTATACATTCAGCAGTCCTGTGTTTGATTCTCATGACCTCCACTTGCATGATGTGTGACTTGTGTGACTCTGAGCAAGTCATGTAAGACTCATGGGGCATTGTAGCCCATACAGAAAAATTTGGGGCTAATTATTACTTTCTACCTCATAATTATTTATTTGGCATAATTATTTCTTCTTGGCACCATAACATATCAGAGACCATTATTCAATGTAAGACCTGCAAGGGTGTTGAGGCACTCCCCCATGGGTTCCTTCTGCCCTCATTGTGTTGTTCAACACTCCCAGCGGTTCTCCAGCCTAGGGAAGGAGAGCACCTGGTTGTTTTTGACAGTGGCAGCCGAATTGTGAAGAAATTACTTTGTGGCTCCTGAGTGAGCTTAAGCCCCAGTGTCCCGAAGGACACCCCCTGCAGATACACCCAACCCCAATCAGGCCCCTCAGGTTGGGGGAGCCCATACAGGCATGTCCAGGTGTGCTAGAGTGAGCTTAGGCTGCGATGACAAATGTACAGGCAGACCCTAACCCAGCCTTTTCAAGGCTAGGATGATAATTAGGGGATCTTGAGGAAGTTCCTGACTGTAACTTAATTTAAAAAACAGAAATAAATAAATAAGTAAATAAATAAATAAATAAACAAAATAAGTCCTTGTCTTTTGGACACCTAACGAATGTAATCCCTTACAGCTCCGGAGGTAGGGTCTGTGGAGACGGCGGATGTCAATCCGACTCTTTCTGCATCTTTTTGGATAGTATATGACCAAAATTATTCAGCAACACTAGGCAGGTGTGGAAAAATAAATCTTCCCAACAGTATCACGGTTCTTCCTTTATTGAGTAAAGTTTTCCCAGTGAGAAGCTCCTCCACTGATAGACAAGGCAGTCTGTATTGCTGAAGAACACCACCCTGCCTACAAAAAGCTCTGGCCATATCAGTCATGTCAAAGTGGTGGTCACTACATGCAGGAGGAGTTTCTGCCTCTATCAGCACACAACAGTTGTAATTTTTTTATGCTGCTTTTATTGGCCAGAGCCTTCAAATTAGGGCAGTACCATGGCCAGTTTCATTTCACCACTCTGATTGTGGGAACCTTATCTGCAATTCAGGGCCATGGACCCATCTTCCAGGTGAGCATCACTGGAGATTTTCATGTCAAGATTCATGTCAGCCCATCTATGGTTTTCAGCCCTGAGGACCATGCAAGTTATTTTATTTATTTTATTAAAGGAATCTGAATTACAAACCTTTGAGTCACAGATTCTTTTGCAAAGGCTCCACATCAGTGAGGTACAAAACAATGAATAAAGGAGAGTAACAAAACATAATGTGGTACAGACAAAACAATAATTATACATAATAAATACTATCCAAGGTCAATTAAACTCAATTATATAATTAGACAGAGTAAGAAAGAGATTTTATAAATATTCAGACCAAGCAGGGACCAGGTGAAGAAATCATGTAAATAGTGCTGGACTGAGCAGAGACCAAGAGAATTACAGAGGGTAAAGTGTGACAATTTGGGAAGGGGAGGTGGGGGGGAGGGAGGCAAAGAAGAAAAGGGTTGTGGCAGAGATAAAGAGGAGGAACCATGTTAGTCATTGGTCTGATGAAGCTTCGTATGCTCAGCTATCTAACTTCCTCTTGAGGGAGGCCTATGGTTTGATTCCCCTCACAAAAAAAAAAAAAGATTTTGCAGTAAAAAGGGCTATCTCCAGTGTCAAACAACAGTTCAAGCCTACCATAACCCAAAAGGGGGCAAGGTAACAGCTAGTGCAGACAGTTCGTGGGGGGGGGGAGCAGTTCCATTCCTCCCATAATCAGCTCCAGAGAATGGAGTAACCTACTCAGGTAACAGGGTTACAGTATCAGAGGAGCACTGGAGGGACCATGCAGAAGGCCTAGCACTAAGCTTGGTGCCCTTACTAGAGAGCACGAGGGCCCACTACCCTCTTTAGGAGTTTGTTTTCCTTGAGATGGGCTAGAACAATGTCAGACACCTTTTTAAGGGATATTCTCCATCCCATTTCTTCCTGAGGCAAAAAGGCCAGATGTAGTCAGAGCTCCTGACCCATCTTTCCTCAGGACCATAGTATAGGTCCCGCTAAATCAAACAGGGTCATGGGTCATATGGTTTCATTTTATAGTCCCCTGGAAGTGGGGGTTTTGCCAGGTCCTTCATCTTCAAGCGCCGGAACAAGTGTGCTCCAAAATCTTTGCAGGATGAAGCCCCAGAGGTCTCGCCGGGTTGCTCAGTCAAGGCTTTTTTGTGCCCCATTACATCTGATGAATGTCTACCATCATATTCCTCAGCCCTGCTAAGAGTCCCACAGGTTTTGATATTGAACCAACATCCAAGTAGGGTGCCTCCTTTTGCCCGTGCATCAACCCCACCATGTTCCTGAAAGGTGTTGATAGTCCTGGTGGCTTATTATCTATCTTGATTGAACAAACTTATTATTCATGCAACGACATTGTCTCTGGCAAGAGGCCGATCCTCTGCACTCTAGGTCTACTGAAGTCGCATCGCTAAGGGTGATCGGGAGCAGAACTCCCCCAAGCTGTCTAAGACCTTGTATGGCCTGGGGGTGTTTTTTTGCTACGAATCAAAGAAGGTTCGTCTTTCTGGAAGGTGACTTTTGTCAAGGTTCACTATTTCAGGATGTGGTCCTCGGCATCTGGCCTAGGTCTGCTGCTTTTTAGTTCTCAGGATAGGCAGCAATTCCCAATCCTATGGGTTTGCTTCTAGATGAGGGCCTATTCAACTGTTTTTTCTGTCGCCCTATGATTCCTCATTGGAGGCTTAGCAGTCAGTTCCCAACCCTCTCAGCTTCATCACTCCCTGAGTTGGTGAGTGTATGTACAGGATCTCTGTAGAGTTCAAGTAAGTTTCTCAGAGTTAATTATTGTAATAGATGTCAGCTTCATGGTTGGGAGCAGGCAGAAGCCAGCCTACCACTCGGAAAACAGGGTCAGTCTAGGATCAGCATCTCCAGGAGATGGAGAAGGTCTGTCTAGCCTCCCTTAGGTCTCAACCATGCTGCCAAGCATGGGTGTACATTCTTCAAGTCCATGTAGGTACGGAAGACTTTTGAGAGGCCACTGACCTGTTGACTGTTCTCATGGCAAGAGTATTGAGCCTTTAGGTGGACTGCCTATTCCGCAAAAAACGTTCTTCCTGTGGAGTGGTGGTTGAACCTGTACAACTGGTTGGTCAACATCAGGTTGCTGTTCACATCCAGCCACCATCCTCAGATCCGAAAAGGTTCTCAGTCTTCTTCAGTCTCCAGAGTCGGGGGCAGTGTTCACTCTGCTTTAAGAGTGGATCTCCAGCAGAGAGTATGCCTACTCCACCAATTCTCCCTTAAGTTTAAAAAAAATGTAGAAGAACACTATAAAGAGCTGCCTGTTATTAGCTACAGAGTGGCTGAGAAGACTGCGGTTCTCAGACCTAGCCAATCTTGCTCAACACCCTCCCTCCCTCTGGTGTACAGACCTACTGTCAGGGTCTCTCTCAACCCCGACCCCCAAAAAAAGAAGCCAGGAATGAGACAGCTTGCGCCTTGGCTCCTGAGTTTTGGAGCCCCTTTTATATATAAAAATGAATGGATAAATACAGGTTTTCTGGAGGAACTTCCTGACACCTTGCTGGATGCCAAACATTCTGTGGGTCAATAGCTCATGCTCCGTTAAGGGATACCTCTCCTTGTTACCTTGGGCCAGCAGGGAAGGTTCTCCTTCACTGGCCGCAATTCTGTATTTTTTTTGGTTCTCTACAAGAAGGCATGATGAAGAGCTTGACATTGAGCCTACTATCAGATCAGGTTGGGGAGGCAGTATAGCACAGTGGTTTAAGGCTCTGAGCTGCAAATCTGGAGACCTGAGTTTGAATCCCACAACCCCCGCTTGCATACTGTAAGATCCTGAGCAAATCACATAACTTCCTTGTGCTCCCAGGTTGCACCTGTAAACAAGCTTTCAGCTTAGTGTGCTACTCCTGGTTAAACACTTGAGAAAAAAAAAAGGTTCTGCTTTGCAGCATTCTGAGATTTTTGGCCTAAGGCCTGATAAGTACGTATTTAGTAGGACACATCTGGTGTTCTATCTCTGGTTCTCCGGGGAATCTGAATTGGGTTGTGAATTCTTCTTGCAAGAAGTTTTCCGGACACTCACGTCTATTTCTCTGCATGGGTCTGTTTTTTTCCTAGTGGCCAGTTGTTCAGCCACGAGAGTGGGTGTACTCCAGGCTTTGTCTCATGAGGAGATCTACCTTCTTAAGCATAAACACAAGTGGTACTCAGGACAGTTACCTCTTTGGTCCCAGAACTGCTCATGACATTCTGTGTGACCCAGGAAACATGCCTTCTGTCCCTTGTATGCAACCTTCTCACTCCAAGATAAGGAACTGCACAAGCTGAATTGTATCAGGCAGTAAAGTGCTACCTTAACGAGCAGCTGAGTGGCGTAACTCAGATGGTCTATTTCTCTTGGACCAGCTAAGCGGCGTCAAGCCTCTAGGCTACCCCAGCTACATGGGTGCAGGCCTGCGTTGCTAAGGCCTATATTGTGAAAAAAAAAAAAAAAAGATAAGCCTCTGGCTCTCTTCAAAGCCTACTCCACTGTGGCAAGTACAACTTCCTCAGTGGAGAGAGGTGACACCTCATTTTTAGAGCTGTGCAAACCAGCTACATGACTTTCTCTCCACGCTTTCCTAAGCATTACAAATTGGTTATCATAGTTTTTCTGCTAACACACCTTTGGTCACAGAGTGTTGCAGGCAGCAGTTCGCTGGTATTTTCTGATATTTTCAGGTGTATGGGATAATATCCCCTTCCATTTTTTTCCCTCTGGCTACTGCTTCTTAAAACCCAGTTGTCGTGATTAGCCATTGACAATGTGGAGCACCACAGAAAGATGAAATTAACTTCATACTTGCTGTAATTTTCTTTCCTTTTATCTTCAACATTGTCAATGGGGCCCACCCAGGAGCTTGCTCCTGTGGCAGAATCTTATCCGATATGTCGGAAGAGAGCTTTGGTTCATTAAAAGCCCTACTCAGATCTCTCTCTCTCTGTTCTGCTGCGCTGTAGTCTGATATAATTAAAACATAAGGTTTTCCTCAATTAGTCTGTGACGGCAAGTTATCAGGTTTCATTATTTCTTCTTAAAGCGGAACTGTCATCAACCTTGTTTCTTAATGTCTGAAAGTCCATAAAAAGCTAATTTGACTGAGCTATTGTATTTATTTGTGAGTCTTTCCAGTCCAGAGTTATTCTTACGTAAATCAGCCTGTAATTAAGGGCTGGGGGCAGCCATATGTTTTACGCTCCTGTCAGGAAATGTCGCTGAGGAACTTGGCCCTCCATTTACTGTAGGTTAAATAGGAAATCATCTGTTTTATTAAGTGTGTTTTAAGGTGTCATTACAACACTTTCTACATTTATAATAGTTGTTTTGTATGTGCATTGAAACTAGTAAGTTATCACCTTTACATTTCAAACTGTTAGTAAAAATAATCCAACTTTAGGATTGCTTTAACCTCTAGGCTATACTGCCAGCTGATCATTAAAAACTACACATATCTCAAGGCTGGCTCTGTGGTGTCAACAGGTATTGGGGACCAATATCAGGATTTCTAAACTCCAGCTGTGTTTATGTCAGTACAGATTTCTGGGGCTGCCACAGCACCGTTTTCTGTCTTATTCCATTCCCTCTCTAACAGCCTTTTCTCTTACAATTTCTGGTGTGAACTTAGATCTACAAGATGCAAATGTTGCTACTTACCTACTGGCCTGGCATCATGGGGCTAGCCTTGAAATGTGTAGTTTTTGATTTACAGCTGGTAGTACAGCCTAGAGGTTAAAACCAAGAGCTGTGAACAAGCTTCTTTCATGCAACAGAATGGGTTTTTATTCCAACGTGCACTTCTTGTATATTGTGTGACCAGAACAAGTCACTTAACCTCCCCGTGGTTCCAAAACACACCTAGAAATAAGCTGTAGTTGGGTGCCTTTCATAGACAAAGACAGCAAAAACTATCTCAGTATGTGTTATGATTCTGAAAATATTATGCTCTTTCTATCCAGATTTGACTTGAAAAGGAAAAAAAGGGACACCATTAATAGTTTATTAGTTGAAAAAACACGTAGATGGACAACATTGTCAAAACATGTATAATTGGAACTGCATTATTAAAATATAGAATAATATATGGGTGGGTGTGTGTAACCAGAATTTTACACACACACAGACACACACATGGTATGGGATGCTACATTAACCCCAAGGGCAAAGTCCAAGGGGTTTATAAAATATCACACACCAAGGGTGTGTGCAAAATTCTGTTTTTTTTACACCCACCCACTCATATATTATTCTATTTAATTAATGGTGATAATTTTTTTCCCTTTCAGCACAGTTCAGTTAGTGCAGCACTTCTCTCAGATATAGACACACATGTGCACAGACAAACGTGCATGTCCATGCATGCGTGCGTGCAATGCACGTGCATACACACACACACACAGCCTGTCTCTCCCTTTTTTTTCTTTTTTTTATTGTATTATTTCACGGGCACCCTCGTCTGCTCCCATTTCCCTGGCATCCCTCATGGGACTCCGTCCGCTGTCCATCTACTGCACTCCACTTAGGGTCCATCGCTGCCTTCTACTCCTGCAGCTTACCCCCCACAGTGGGGTGGTGGGGAGCCCCCAACTCACCCACCATGTCCAGATTCAGTTCAGGAGAGAAGCCCCCCCAGAGCCGGTGATCATTGGATGGCCATCAAGCTGCCCGACCAGGAAGTCTTCTGTTTCACTGTTTTTCTCCCTCATGGACATTGGAGCATGCAATGCCATCAGGGGATGCACCATGTGTGCATCCACATGTAGCACATCCAATGGCTGCTAGTCTGCCTCCCCTAGTAGGCACAGCGTTGGTGCACCAGCCCCCAGCCGCTGCTAGGGGCCAGGCAAGCACCAACTGCTGGGACCCCCCCACCTCAGAGAAGGAGAACTGTTCAAGGATGCTTCATCCTTCTTCACCCCTGCTGACCCCTGGTGACCTGTGCTTGCTCCCGAACATGGGTCATTGGTGTGGCATGAGGTGTGGCGTCCAGCACCTCAACCCTCAGCACCATCAGGCTGGCATTCTTTCTTTTTTTTACATTACAATGGGAATGGCCTTCTGGAAAGTTGTGGTCCATTGGCAGAGCTGCAGCGTGTAAGACACGCTCAAACAGCATGAGCAGCAGGATCAACCAGATTCATCTGTTTCCTTTACGGTAGAAAATCCCATTCCATCCAAAGTATTTCAGTAAGAAACTGTTATACTTTTAACTTCATTAGAAAAAGTAAAATACTCTTTTGATAATGCATTTCAGTTTATGCATGTTTTAACAATGTTGTCCGTCTATGTGTTTTTGCAATTATTAAACAATTAATGTTGTCCTAATGTTTTTCTTTTCAAGTCAACATGCTCAGATTGTTTTCACTGTCTTTGTCTGGGAAAGGCACACAACTACAGTACAGCTTGTTTCTGTGTGCATTTTGGGACCACATGGATGATAAATGACTTGCTCTGGTCACACAGTATACAAGTACAGCATGTTGGAATCAAACCCCATTCTGCTGGATGAACACAGCTTGTTCAGAGCTGTTTGCTTTAACCTCTAGGCTATGTTGCCAGCTGTTAATCAAAAACTACACATTTCAAGGCTGGCCCCGTAATGCCAGGCCAGTAGGTACGTAGCCTCATGTGTGTCTTGTAGACCTTAGTTCACATCTGAAATTGTAAGAGAGAGAATGGAATAAGACAGAAGTTGGTGCTGTGGCAGCCCCAGGAATCTGCACTGACATGAACACAGCCAGGGTTTAGACATCCTGATACAGTATGGTGTCCCAATACCTGTTGGCACCACAGAGCCAGTCTTGAGATATGTGTAGTTTTTAATGATCAGCTGGCAGTATAGCCTAGAGATTAAAGCAATCCTAAAGATGGATTATTTTTACTAACAGTTTGAAATGTAAAGGTGATAACTCACTAGTTTTAATGCACATACAACACAATTTATTATAAATGTAGAAAGTGTTGTAATGACACCTTAAAACACACTTAATAAAACAGATGATTTCCTATTTAACCTACAGTAAATGGAGGGCCAAGTTCCTCTGTGACATCATTTCCTGCCAGGAGCTTAAAACACACGGCTGCCCCCAGCCCTTAATTACAGGCTGATTTACATATGAATAACTTTGGACTGCAAAGACTCACACATAAATACAATGGCTTACTCAAATTAGCTTTTTATGGACTTTGAGACAATAAGAAACCCTATTGATGACAGTTCTCCTTTAAGGTTTTTTTTCTGTTGCAGGTAATGCACTGCGATCAATAAAAATAAACAAGAGAACCTGCCTCATTTTGTGTCAGTTTCAATTCACAGGTCTGTGACTGTATGAGACCTATTATATTTTGAAGGCCATCCCTGCAAAAGGACTGAATAATCCAGACCTGGAGCCCAAAGAGAGCAATTCCTTTTTTGAATGCCTGCTAGGAAGGTAAGACAGTATTTTATTTAATGTATTGGCGAATGCATAATAGTGGTTCAGGATACATGACCATGTGTAGTTAGAATGGTACTGCATAGCAATTAGTAACTAGGGAACTGCAGTTGCATGGAATTCTCATATGCCCAACATTCTAAAGGTTGGACTGTGCCATTTCCCCTGGTAGGGGTGCACTATACTCAGATGTTATGATTACCCATTGACAATGTTGGAGCGAACAGAAAATAAAATTATGGTAAGTATGAAATTAATTTATTCTTTTTAAGCTCTCTGATATCATGAACCCTAGGTCCTTTTCCTCCATGGTACTTTCTAGCCCCACTCCCCCATCTCATATTGCACTCTTGGGTTCTTTTTCCAGTCTGCATCACTTTACATTTTTTGGATGTTGAAGCCCAACTGTCAGATCTTTGACCAGCACTACAACTTGCCCAGATCCTCCCTGAGTTCTCTTATCTCTTCATTTGTGTTCACCACACTACTGCACAGATCTTTGTGTCATCTGCGAAGAGGCGGGTCTTGCCCTTGATGCATTCTCCCATGTCAGAAATGAATATATTAAAAAGAACCTGACTCAGCACTGACCCCATGATACTCCACTTGTTGCTTCCCTTGCCTTTGAAAACTCCCCATTAACTACTACCTTCTGCATTCTTCCCCTAAGCCAGTTCTCCATCTAAGTTGTCAGTTTTTCCCTGACCCTAAGCCCCTTCTTGACCATCTTTCTGTGGGGAACTGAGTCAAAGGCCTTACTGAAATCCAAGAATATTACAACTGCTGCCATGGTAACCCAGTTGAATATGTGGTTGTCTGTGGTCCTGTAGATCATTTCCCTCCAGGAAGTCCATCAGTTCCTCCCTTAGTAGACTCCATAATTGTTCCCACAATGGAAATCAAACTGACTGACCTATAGTTCACTGGCTCATCATTCATATTGCTCTTGTGCAGAGAGACCATGTCCACTGTTCTCCAGTTCCTAGGGATCACCCCCATGGCCAGTGAGGTGTTGAGTATGTCTGCAAGTGACCCTGCTATCACTTCTGTTACATCCTTCAGCATCTTTAGGTGTAAACAATTATGTCTCATAGATTTATCTGATTTCAACCCTGTAAGCACTTACAGTGCCCTTTTTTCTATTATTTTGACCAGGCCACCTGAACCCTTGCTCTCCTCCCATCCCTTCTTAGCCCCACATTCTTAGTGGTCAATCCTTCTCACTAGCAAATTGCAGAAGAAACATATTTGTTCAGGATCTCTGCTTTGCCTTTTCCCCTCCTCCCATCCTTTCTCAATTAACAAAAAGGACTCATCCACAGCTCCACACTTATAACAGACTAGAAGCAGTTCATTGTAGAAAGTTGAAGCCTTAGTAATGGCCCACTGGTGCAGTGGTACTGCTGCTGCTGCTTGTGGCACCGATGGCCAAGTTTAGGAGCGTGCTCAGGATGTCAGGTCAGTCAGGGTGGGAGGAAGAAGGATGGAGCATCCATAAGACTACTCTTCTTGCATCACGATGGCAAGGGCAGAGAAAATGGTGGCAATGCCCCAGCCAGGATGACTCCCACCACCAGCAGGCCCCACACCTGTTCACTCTGGGGCTGGAGAATCTCAGTGACTCTGCTGGGGGGGTGGCAAGTCCTGGGGAACATGTGCAGAGGTAAGACCTGGGAAAAGACAGGGTAATGGAGATGAGGTGACTGGCAAGATGGAGGATGGATGGATGAAGGGAGATAAACAGATAATAATGAAAGTGGCAGCCTTAGAAAGTACCAGTGCCCCCAGTAAAATCCACCCATATCTAGCTTTGGTTCATGTCCCTGTGTAGTTGTTTAACTGTTTTTGATATTATATTTAAGTGGTAACCTTCAGGGAGTTGGAGTATACAAAGCAATAACCAGCTTCTGAGGGTGACTAAATGCCGAGGCGAAGCTGAGGCATTTAATCATCCACAGACCATGGTTATTGCAAGTATACTCCAACTCCCTGGAGGTTATTACTATTATATGAGTTGGAGTATGTTAAAAAATGTTTTAACATTTGTGAGTATTGGACAACCAGCAAAAAAAGACAGCAAAGAAGAATATCAGCCGCACACGCTTAGTCTTTCATGTATTCTGTCTTCTCTCTCTGTCTCACGGTTGCTCTCATTAGGCTTCCCCATCCAGAGTTAATGCAGGCCAGTGCATGTGGCCATTGGGGTCTGCCAGGAACTGAGAGAGAGGTTGTTATATGAGAGAGACTGGTAGCAGTCAAGTAATTGTTTGTGCTAGTCTGTAAGAGTGCTCAGGTATGGAGGTGAGTGCGAGCTGCTTGGCCATCCAGGGAGTGTCATAACCGAGTGCCACTGCAGCCTTGTTGTTGTCTACGGTGGTGAAGGGAGTGAGTGAAGGGGGTGGGGTTCGTGGTCAGGATGTCGCACAGAAAAATGAAAAAGAAAGAAAAAAAGAGTACTAGGCTGGATGAGACAAATAAAAATGAATGGGAGTTGGAAATGGAATGAATGAGGGTCAGTTTAATGTTTCAGAAGCGGATGATGTGATGGCTGTTATGACTGCATTTTTTACTGTTTTGGTCTTTGATGTGTGTGGGGGGATTAAACGACTGTGGGCATGTCTAATGGTTCATTAACCGACTGTGGGTGGGGTTTAGGTGAATAAACGACTCTGGGGGCATTGTTTTTCAGTTTGTGGGGGAATTACTGATGGCAGTTCTGAATCCTGATTGGTTGAGAGGAGATGCCTCTCATATAATTGTAAATATATTTAAGATGATAAATAGGAGTGGAGGGACAGAACCTCAAGATCCTTGAGTCTTGTCGACAGTGCTATTGGGTGGTTTTTAACTTATTTTAACATGAAAAAGTAAAGGTCAAGTTTGATCATGGCAATAGTTTAAGTAAATAGGAAAGGATACTTAAACTATTTCAGTAAACTGATCTTTCTTTCACTTTTTCATGTTAAAATGAGCTGTCAGAGGACAGCTAAATGCTAAAATCTGTAAGAGGGCTGTTCCCTAATATCACATCTATGTATTGCAAGGCAGTCTGTCCTGAACTTGTATTCCTGCACTTTGCTGTTGCTCTACAAGGAAACTACACACAGTAAGTTATATGTCTGTGCTGAATCTTCAGTTTTATTGGCTTGTGTGAGTATATGCAGTTTTCTTTTTGTTTTATATTCAAAGTTTCCTGTCTTGGTATCATAAGTGTAATATTTTATTTTTTTATTCCCATTATATGGTAGGCTTGTCCCATTAGGAATCTAATAAGGATGCACACTATAGTTTTTATATTTAATTAATTTGCCATTGACAATTGTAGTTAGAGTTCTAAATGTGAATGAAAATCAAAGTGTATTCTTTGCCAGTACAAATAGTTTAATAAGATTGTCATTACAGTAAATGTTTTTAATCTGAATGTACATGTTAATAACTATTGTGAATTTGTTTACTCTTACATTTTTGTAATCTTTTTTATAATGCAGTGACAGCCTTTGGCTAGCTACTAATACATTTGACTTGACCTGATAAAGGATGGTCTGCCCCTACAAGAACACAGATGAAACAGGACATCCTTAAATCAACAGAGCATGGGATGTGTATTTATATGTAGTATTTAGTATTAGTTTTCTGTTAACCAGAAAAGGAAGCAAACCACAAAATGACTAAGAAGTAAAAACAAAAAAACAAGGTGCTATCAACAGATGTGTACAGTGCACATTAAAAAAATGAAAACATCAGCTACAACAGCTTTGGTGAAATTGATCCATCACCAAGTACAGATATCAATTGATACTAGATAGCCAGTTACAGAATACTGGGTGTCTTCGAAACAAAGATAAAAACTGACAGAAATTATGATTGGGGGACAAAGTTCAATATCTGAAATAAATGGATGAAGAGGAGGATGGAAGCTACAATAAGTCAAATCGAAAATGTGACAGGGATGAAACAACTCCCAGGTTCAGCATCAACCCACAGGGTTTTCTTTCATTCAACAACTAAAGGAAATGAGTTTGAGACAATTGTTGACCTTTATAAATTTACAAGAAAACTGACTCGGTGAACGTTCTTAAAACAGCAAGAGCAAGTAATGAGTGGTGATGGGGTGACTAATTCCTAGGTAATAACAGGAATATTATTAAATTATAGAACTTTCTCAGTCTGATCTCCTTAAGGTATTAGTGAATTCCTTTTAAAATCCCAAATGCCATTCAAATGGATTATTGCAATACCTTTTTCTCTGGTCTTCCAATTTCTTTAATTAATAAATTGCAACAGGCAATGAATTCAACCATACTGTATGATATTTCTCCAAAACTTCTGCGATTGATCACATTTCACTAATTCTCCAATATCTTCACCGGCTCTCTGGTGCACTGAGAAGTGACTTTAAGATCCTGTTGGTAGCTTATTAATGTCTTCATGGTCAAGGACAAACATAAAATACCATTCAGCTGCCCTCACAGAATATGCTCCAACATGACCTCTTGGGTTTCAATCAGCAAGCCTTTTTTTTGGTTCATAAATTTAATTTGAAAACTTGTAGATCTTTTTCTCTTGAAGTGTTTGACAACATCTCAAAACCATTTTGTTTTCACAAGCTTTTGAAACTTAATGTTTAAATATGTTTCACATGTTGTAACTATGTTGGTTTTAGTACAATTAGTTTTTTTCATTTTTTATATTTTGCATCCTGTTTTCATTTGATGTACTTTGTACAGAAATCTGAGTGTTTTTTGGGATGGGTGCTATAGATATAAAGTTGACTGTATTGGATTGGACTGAATCAGGTGGCCAAAGATGTGTCACATGCCACATTGTCTAAAGCAATACATCTCATTTCCAGCCCTGATCCACATTTTGCCATCCGGTAAATTCAATGGTTTCTGTCTTTGAGACAACATGTGAACTTGAGTTATCGACTTGTTTTGTGCAGGATCAATGCCCTGGATATTTTAACTGCCCAACAGACCTGTTTGAGGCCCTATGGAACCTTAGCAGTAATGGATAAATAATAATCAAACCCACTAGCAAATGTAGATCACTGGTTATTATGGGCACAGACAAATACAAGTAAGTGATCATTCGATAATTGTCCAATGATAGGTTTTATAAACCTTTACCATCACTTACTGAGTCGTGCCCCAGTTTATTGATGCCCACATAAAGCATTTGGTGTTGGGTCTTTATTTACGTGAGGTTTCTTGACTGACATTCTGAACATCTTGAATGTAGTGATGGGTGAAGTGGCCAAAATTCACTCCGTGAAGTGATTTGTGGAGTAATGCGGAATCCGTGAAGTAATCCACAATGTGAAATGGAGTACTTCGCATTATAATGAGAAACACGAAGTCCATTGAAACCAATGACTTCACGTTACTTCACATTACTCCACCTTCCCCAAATCACTTCTCCACCAATTTTAAGGCGAAGTACATTGAAATCAATGTACTTTGCATCACTTCGCCTTGTTATTGAGCTACAAGGTGAATTTTGCAGTGATTCATGGGATTACAGGTCACATGGGCTCTAGATTGTTCTGCACAGCCTCAGTTATGTGTAGTGTGTGTGTAGTGGTAGCTGGAGACAGTTTGCTGTCAGAGCTCTGTGATTCAAAACCTCTAAAAGCTGTTAAAAAAGCCTGTTTGGGTCATTTTATTCTCTCAAAATTTAGTACATTAATTGTAAGAAACTCTCCTGTGCTCATACCATTGACTGTTTATTGTTTATGTGTGGATTTTGAATGTTAATTTAGAACATTCAGTCTATGTACTGACAGACACTTGAAGTGTGCTTTGGGGGAGGGGCGTATCTGTGGTGTAGGTAGATTAACTGGGAGAAAAAGGCAGTCTTTCTGTTTCAGTTATATTTTGTTTATATAAATTTGTTAATTTAAACACAGTAATATTTTCAGTAATTCTTGACTTTTTTTGCTGAATGTTGTGATGCAGCAGTGTATAATTTCTGTTTGTTTAACATATTTGGCTATATTACTGAAGTTTTCAATTTGCAATGCATTACTTGTAGTGTGTGTGTGTGATGCATGCCATCAAATCAGACAACTTTTATTGTGCCGAAGAGTAATTGCAACACTGCTATGCTGTGCACCTGCATGATTTTTTTGTACTACGTTGTGGTATCTTTACTGGTAGTGGACTGTTACTGCCATGCACTACCCCCCCCAACTGGCAAAAGGTATTCTTTTCCAGATTTGGATTTATGACTTGTGAGCACTGGTTAGGTGTTGCTGTGCCTTTGAGTCTGTATCTCTTGAGTGTGCAGCGCAATCTTAATCTGTCTGTGCATTTACATCTCCTTAGGGCCCAATCTCCATCTGTAACTTAAGTCACAGTTGTTTGTTTGGCTTCACTTCAAAGTACTGGTGTGCAGTTATACTGTGTTAAACTGCATGTGTGCAGTCAATGTATTTTCCTGTGTGTGAAGACACTGTCCAGCTTCTTGCAAACATACATATGCTGACTTGTTGCAGTATTTATAGTATAAAGAATAAAAATAAGAATATATAACATATTTTATTTGTACCATCAGCAGCTGTGGACAAAATGATATAATATGTTTTCAAAGGTTGTGGGCCAGTGTGCACCTCAGTCACAGTGCAAACATGACTTTTAGGAGATAATAGCACAAAAAAATCCTGCTTTTCAACAAACCATACCCAACAGACATGAAATATTGCTGAGGCACCCAAAATATTTATTAATACATGCCACAAAAAAAATTCAATGATACTGCAAGTTTATTGATGGCAAAACAAGGCCCACACAAATGACCACTGCGCTTTGCCGCTTAAGCCTTCATTAGGCACACCATTGAAGGCCTAACCGGCAAAAAGCAAGGCTCATTACTGTGTGTTTTGTTTTGTCATAAATACAGTTGCACTAGCCGTGAAACTTTTTTAGTGGTATCTATTCCTGTGGAGTCATGGCTTTCTGGTTTTGTTAAAGGAATAGTCAACACAGAATTTGAAAAAAAAAAACATGTTATGCAGAGCACTTCTGATTTGTATGTAAAGTCCTACTGCATCCTTCCCTCTGCCTGCTATTAGGAATTCTTACTAAATTAGCCTGCAACCTTTATGGTAGTTTTATGAGCCCTGTGGATCTTCTTCATGTAAAATCGGTTTATTGCCTTCATCGCTCTGACATTGCACCCTGTGTCATGTGACAGTGATGTAGCATAGCCCATAGATTTATCATATGCACAACAGCAAAGCTGTGTAACTGTTCTTATGCAGTGACACCAAATGGCAACTGTTAATGCACCTCAGACCTAAGTGAGTGGGGTTTCTGTATGAAAACTGCGTTAGCTGTGCATTTGGTAAATCAATGGACTATGCTACATCACTGCCACATGACACAGGGTGCATTGTTGGAGCGATAAAGGCAATAAAGTGATTTAACATGATGACACAATTTACTAATTTAGTAAAAACTCCTAATAGCAAACAGAGGGAAGGACACACTAGAGGAGGGACTTTACATGCACATCAAAACGCTCAACATAACATATGCGTATTCAAATTTGGGTTACACTACTCCTTTAAGTTGAAATAATGATTGCAGGGACAAACCATTTTAACTTAAAACAAAGAAAACCAAAACAGCGCACGCGCGGCACGCATGCACACACACACACACACACACACACACACACACACACACACACATAACAGAAGGAAGGCGGACAGGATACAAGGTGTCACAAATACAGAAGACAAGAAAAAAGTGCATAACTAGATACAAGGTTGGTGGGAGAATACATTTTATGACACAACAGGGAGGGTGGGGGGCACATGGTGGGAGGAAAACTAGTGCGGGATCCCATGGTGATCCAACGGCAGTTGGAGCATGGACACAATCTCTGCAATTGATGACCCTCTGTCCATTCCAACTGCTGCTCAACAGCACTCACCCTCTCATTTGTCACATCCACAGCACTCCAGAGAACTGCAATGTCTGCCTGACTTACAGGCAGTTCTCTGAGGTCCGAAGGTGCTGCAGCTGCTGGTGGTGGGGGGGGGTGGTACTGATGGAGCAACAGGTGCTGCTGTGATCCTCCTTCTCTTAGGGCCATACACAGCCACACCCTCTGCCACAGAAGGGCCAGCAGGTGCAGGCCTGGCCCGTTCTGTGGCAATGTGGTAACTGCCAATATTGTCGGTTATGGGAAAATCTACGTTTGAGCACACAGGTAGAGGAAGGAAATTTGAAGTGCTAAAGTGTATTAACTGCAACATCTCTTCTGTTGTGTACTTAGCTACATGTACTAACATGCATTTGTGGTGCATTTTACTTAGGAAAAATGCAACACAGATTGAAATTAAGGGTACATGAACATGTAAAGTTAATTGGTAGAGAGGATGAGGAAAATACGTTGACAGTACACATACAGCGCTGAGGTGGAGCGCACTCTTTTACCTTTCAGTGCATTGAAAAGGTGACAGTAGGACCCAGCCATGGAGACCCAGATAATTTTTGCTTAAGAGGGAATCTTTCTGGATGTACACTCTGGGAGCATACTTGCCTACAAGTCTAAATGAACAATTTGAGTCAGTGCCATTTTCGAAATGTGCTGTACATTAACCTGCATCACTTACGGTATCTGCTATTCATGGACATTGATGATGTTTATTATTGATATCTGTGATTAATCAATGTGTTTTCTCTGTTTGGGATATTGAGCTTTTAGTCCCCGTCTTAATTTATTTCTGTCTTTTATCTTTTTCTTTTCCAGAGAAAGCCAGCAATTCTGTTATTGGCAATATCTAGTATCAATTGATATTGGTACCAGTGATGGACTAATTTCTCCAAAGCTGCTGTAGTGGATGTTTTCATGTTTTAATGGTTTTTCAGTCTGCACTGTACATACTTCATGTCTATTGCTATCACTTTATTTACTTCTTAGTCATGCTGTGGTCTGCCGTCTGGTAATAATCCATGCTGCTCTGCCACTTCAAGAATGTCCTGTATATTCTGTGCCCTTGTGGGGGCAGACCTAATCTTATGAAAGCGCATGAGAAGCATAAAACATTATGGTGTAACCATGGGTCTCATGCTGTTTTATCTGTCTTTGAATACAGTTTGACCATTCAGCTTATCAGCATTGCCAGTTTTCTCTGTAAATGCCAAGTTTTTGTTTGAGCTCCTTAAAAACTCAGATTATTCATTCATTTATTTGATTTATTTATTTGAAAATTGTTGTTCCAAACAGAAATAAACAATAATCTCTTTTGCAGATGTGACCTGGGGAAGGGGTGTGGGTGTGTGTGTGTGTGTGTGTGTGTATGGGGGGGAGGGGTGACAGACAATAAAGCTAAAGTCTTATCAAGCCTGGGGGGGTGAGTCACTTTGGCTCCAGCTAACAGATAATGAGGATAAAAATATAGGATAGGAGTAGTTGATAGCCCACCAAATTAGGGGACAGGCACACGGATGAGGGAATGAAGAAGGAAACTATGACAGTAGTTAACAATATATGAACATCACTTACTGGAGATGTCGACCTCCCTGACATAGATTGGGGTCACGCAAATGGAAATAAGCCAACACATTAAACATTTCTAGAATCAACACAGGACATCTGCTATTGCACAATGTGTGAGACAATCAAGTGTGGAGGTTGGGGGGAGCAATGTTAAGCCTGGTAATGTCCAATTAGTACATTATCAAAAATTCATGATAGAGGAACTAATTGTACAGTGATGAATGACAAGACCAAATGTATGACATTATACCATTATACATTATGTCCTGGAATAGGCCAGCTCCACCTGCTCTCTATCTGCTCATGGCACCACTTGTCTCATTCACCTTTTCAGTAATCTGAGCATTCCACTAACTCTGGATAAAATGAAAGGCTGTCCTACAGAATTGGAATTCTTAGGTATTGTTTTGGATTGGTTCCACATGCAGGCTTGCCTAACACCAGAAAAGCTCTCCTACATCTAATACAAGACTTCTGCATTTTCTTCTAAATGCCCAGCTTTAAAATGAGACCTGCTCTGACTACTTGGTCACAGTGTGTTCCCAATGAAAATCACTCTCAAGGAAGAGCCTTTGTTTCACATCTGCATTAACATAACTAGAGTGTCAGATTTGGATAATCACATTATCATTACAGCCACAACAAGATCTAATTTCATTATGTGGGATTATTTTCTTGAGATCTGAAATGGCATCCCTATGTTTTATGGTGACCATTCTACTGCTGATGCACCTCATGTCTTCACTGCTTCCTCACCTTCCTTTAGTTACAGTACTTACTGCCAAGGGCACAAGATCTCTGCACAGGGGACTCCAGAATTGTTTTCTGTAACTGGCTTTTGCCAAACATTATCTGTTTTTGTAAAAGTTACTATGGTGACAGCATCTGTCCTTTGAGGATTGGCTCGGCACTCCCATAAGATCATATTGTATTGTGACAACTAAGCAACACTAATTTTTATCAACAAAGCCAGATTGTCTTTTCTGGCTATTATCATTTATGACATTCCTTCAGAGGCTCACTTGGATGTCATTGTACAGTCACTTCACTGTCAAAGCTATTTACTTACCAGGTTCTATAAACCATATTTCTGACACTTAATTTGAATTGAAGAAATGTCATCTCCTGATGCAGCACATACAACCTCCTTTTGATCGCCTACATTCTAACACCTTATGATAATCTGAATTATTACACTGATTTTCTTCAGGTACATAAGTGAAGATAGTAAAGCAAGGGGGTATAGTAAGGTTAAGGAGGGTGGAAGAAGGAGACCACAGAAGATGTATAGTGAGAAGAATGTATAGTGATTTCTCCTGGTACTTGTTTTTTAAGCTCAGTGTAAAAACTAGTTTCTTATGGGGTATTCATATTTTGTATGTTGAAACAGGATTTATATTCATTTTCAGTTTGTAATGTGTTTGTATTTTGTACTTTATTACGTAACTTTTTGTAAATATTTGGAGACTGAACTGCTGATGAACACCATTGTAAATGAGACTTATCTCAATGGTTATTCCTAATGAACTGAACTGAACTGAAGACTATTGTGAACAAGCAGGCATCATGAACAGGTACTTCTGCTCAGTCTTCACAGTGGGGGGCAGACAACCAGGAAGAAGCAGGAACAAATGCTGGGGAGCGGAGGTAGACATAAGTCAATTTTTAGAGGAAAGAGATCTGTGGGGACTTGCAGCTCTAAAGGTGGACAGGGCTATAGGACCAGACTCGATACTCCCAGGAGTGCTAAAGGAACTCAGAGGGGAGCTAGCTGCCCCACTGATGGCCTTATTTGACAGCTCACTGGAAATGGATATGATTCTTGAGGATAGGAGGACAGCAGACATGGTCCCACTGCATAAGAGCAGCAGCAGGGAGGAGGCTTGCAACTATAGGCTGGTCAGTCACACATCAGTGGTGGGCAAAAATTAACAGAAACCCTGTCAAAGGAAAAGCTGGTACAGTATCTTGAATCCAGTGTGCTATGAAACCAAAGGCACCATGGATTCCCAGGCAGAGATCATGCCAGATGAATATGATTGATTTATTTGACTGGATGCAAGGGTTGCATCAAAAGCCATATGAGGAGAGACTGAGGGAAATCAACATGTACACCCTGGAAGAGAGGAGAACAAGAGAGGACATGATAGAGACCTACAAGTACCTTACAGGGGTGAGCAGGGTTCAGGAGAGGAGTCTCTTTCTAATGAGAAAGAGCACATGGACCAGAGGGCATATGATTAAAGATGGGGGGGGGGGAGCAGTTAAGACAGATGTGAGGAAGTACTACTTCACTAAAAGAGTTATGGACACCTGGAACAGACTGCCAGAGGAAGTGGTGGAGGCAAAAACAGTAGGGGGCTTCAGCCATGCATGGGATAAACATAGGGGAATATTAATAAGTAGGCAGGGGGAAGGGAAGGTCACTGGAGATCAGTTAGGGTCTGCAGAGATGGACTAGGCAGGGTCCATTTGGGCAGACTAGATGGGCGAAGCAGTCCTTTTCTGCCAACAAATTCTGTGTTTCTAGGTTTCTATGATTTTTTCTTATGAATTTATCTGCAACTCGTTAATATCTTCTGGCATGTCGTCCTATTCAATAGTTCAGAAATTCTTCTCTGCATTCTGGTTTGATGTCAGACTCAGCATTGTCCAAACATTTTCTTGCATGTGCTGCTTACTGTAAAGAATCCCCAAAAATTCCTTTATGTCAATTAAACATTTCTTCAGAATTTAATTCTTCCTCTAGAACAGGATTTCAAGAGTTACATCCATCTTATCAAGATCAGTCATTACACAGTATATGTTTATCTTAAAAAGAACAGCCCCAAAACCTCAATCAAACCGACTTCCTATTTACTCTACCATCTGCAATCAAATCATTGACTTTTTGCACTCAGGACTATGCTCCCCCTTTATCAACCTGCAACTTCATGCCATCATCTTTCTTTCATTCTAAAGATACTCTCATTCTATGGATTTCTTCACCCAGGAGAGCCTCTACATCTTCTTCAGCATAGCTCAGTTGTTAGCACATTCGCCTCTGGACCAGAAGGTCATGGGTTCTCGTCCCACACCAGGATTGGACTTGCACCTAAAAATCGCTGGCATCCGAGTGCAGTATTGGGGGGTGCTGTACTGCTGGGGTGTGCCATCTTTCGGATGAGACATTAAACCGAGGTCCCTTCTGCCCATCCTGGTGTTGTCCTGGTGAGGTGTCCAGGTGGAAGTAAAAGAACCCAGGGCACTCTTCGCAAAGAGCAGGGAACATTCCCGGTGTCCTGGCCAACATTCCCTGTCCTGTAAACTGGTTCATGCAATTATCCAGGCTGTGTGTGGATGATGATGTGCGATATGGCCGCCACCACACATTCAGTCACTTAGCTACCAGTCTAGCACTGCTTGTAAAGCTCTTTGGGATAGTGTGTATGAAAAGCACTATATAAATGTTGATTCTTCTTCTTCTTCTTCTTCTTCTTCTTCTTCTTCTTCAACCTTTAGTTGAACCAAACATTTCTGGGCTTATGATTTTTGTTAAACATCACACAGTTCCTGTACTCTTCTTCTGAGAAGGTCTAAAACTGATAGGCTAAAATCCTTAAAAGAGGGACATTGCATTGCTATTAGGTCTACATCCAAGCTCTTTAACAAGAGATTTGGCTAGCTCAGAATCTGCTCTCCTCCATTTAAATGCCTTGAGGGAAGGTGACATATGGTCGTGGTTCCTCAGAGGTTTTCTCCATGGGCAAGGATCCTCTCCTCCATGCCAAAGGTCCACACTCAGTGAGTAGGAGGAGACTGAATTATATCACCAAGGTTGTTTGGGGACATTTTTATTTTCCTGCAACCTAAGGCTTAGTTCCATCAAGCACTTCTACAAAGGATGGAAAACTCCAGCAATCAGAAAGACTGTAACCACAGAAATCAGACATGCCACACAAGCTCATAGCACCCTCTGTCCTCAAATATGATTTTGATCACCAAGTGAATTTAGCAGACTAGCTTGGGGTACAGTTGGGGACCAGAATCAAGCTCCTTCTACTTTTCCTAGATAAGCTGGGCATGCCCAGTTCTCCGGGCTCTTGTACTTCACATCACTGCTCTCTTCTCCTCATTCTGCTGGGCTTTCCTGACTGCCATGGGACTCCTTATTTCAGAAACCTAGAAACTTAAGACAATGATTACCAAAAAAGACCAATAATCCATCCAGTCTGCCCACAGTCCCCTATCTAATCCCAGGATTTTCCTGTAGTCTGAGGCCTATCTGCTTCAGGAACCACCATAGAGGATGGAATACTCTTGCAATCAGGAGGGCTGCAGCAACAGAAGTCAAAAAGCTCAAACAAGCACAACATGTACTCAGTCCAAAAATATTATTCTGATCACGCAGTGAACTAATTGTCAGATTGGACAGAAAGAGTGGCCTTGACTGACACGAATCCGGAAAGATTAGGCAGTCTTAACATATACTTGCTGGAGGAAAATAGAGATGTGCAAAACTGGCAAATTTCATTACATGAAATATTTCATGAACTTTGCCTGTTTTGTGAAATTTTTCACAGACACAAAATTCAGAATTTCGCCCACGGAATGCAACATTTCACCCATGGAAGGTGGAATTTTGCCAGCAAAATGGTGACATTTGCCTTTCGCTGGCAAAATGTCCCTACTTTTCCAGCATAATTTTGCATTTTGTGGGTGAAATCCCACATTTTGCACCCTGTGAAATATTTCATGTAATGGGTGAATTTCATAAAATATTTCACGTGGCAAAATTGCCAATTTCATGGCAATTTTGTCAGTGAAATATAATTTTATAACATCTCTAGAGGAAAGGAGGAAAGGGTGACATTATAGAAACTTTAAAGTACATGCAGGGATATAACAGGGTAGTCTCCTCTAAATTATTTAAGATGAAGAACAACATAGCCAACAGGTGGTATAATCTTAAACTAGCAGGGTGGGAGGATCCAAAAAGGGCATCAGAAAATAAGGTGGATATGTGGGACAATCTACCAAGTGATATGATTAATGCCAGAACTATCTCAGGGTTCAAAACTCATTTTCAGAGGGGAGTTGTAACTAGGGACAAAATCAAGGTAGGGAGTGGGGAGAACTCTGAAGGGACTGGGTAAAGCTACATAAGAACAACAGGTCAAATACAGTGGACTATGAGTTGTTTTCTGTCCTTTAGTATCCATGTATTAAATAAAGGCTTATAAAATGGGTCAAGATGGCCACCAAAAATACTAAAACCCAGCTCAGTGGAGACGAGACCCACTCACCAGTTTAAAGTATTGCCATTTATTCTTTCACACATAAACCAAAGGTCAGCATTTTATGGTTTACAATCTCACCACTTCATCAGGACCAAAGGTTTTTTATCTAAAACCATTCCATACACCTTCTCAAATAAGAATGATGCTATTTCTATAGCTCTCAGTAGTGGGCAAGATTGAGGCACTCCTTAAGGAAAGGATAGTGCAACACCTGGAATCCATAGGAGCGCAGGATCCAAGACAGTATGGGTTTACAAAAGGAAGGTCCTGTCAAACTAATCTCATAGATTCCTTTGACTGGGTAACCAGAGTGGTGGACCAAGGGGGAGCAGCTGATGTCACCTACCTTGACTGCAGCAAAGCTTTTGATACTGTTCCACATAGAAGATAGATTAATAAGCTGGGTAGGCTCGGAGTGGGTCAGACATTGGTCAACTGGATGGCAAACTGCTTGACGGGCAGAAAACAGAGAGTGGTGGTAAACGGTATACAGTCAGAAGAGATGCAAGTCACAAGTGGGGTACCTTAGGGATCAATCCTGGGGCCAGTCCTCTTCAATATCTTCATCAGTGACACTGTAGACAGACTGCAGGGTAAGGTTTGTCTGTTTGCAGATGACACCAAGATCTGCAACAGAGTAGATGATCCAGATGGGGTGGGCAGAATGAAAAAGAGATCTGGATAAACTAGCAAAATGGTTGGAAGAGTGGCAACTGGGGTTTAATGCAAAGAAGTGCAAGATAATGCACATAGGAAAGAGAAACCCTGAAACCACCTGTAAGCTGAGAGGGGAGTTGCTGGCAGACACAAGGGAAGAAAGAGACTTGGGCATCACCATTACAGATGACCTGAAATCATCCAAGCAGACCACTAAAGCAGTAGGTAAGGCTAGGGGGGATGTTATGGTGTATTAGTAGGGGTATCACAAGTTGGAAGAGGGAGGTTATAATCCCTCTTTACAAGACACTAGTTAGGCTCCATCTGGAGTACTGCATGCAGTACTGGAGGCCACACCTTCACAAGGACATTAACAAAATTAAGGTAGTCCAGAGAAGGGCAACCAAAATGGTGCAGGGACTGCATCAGAAAACATATGAAGACAGATTAATGGAGCTCAATTTGTATACCCTAGAGCAAAGGAGGAAGAGAGGTGATATGATTGAAACAATCAAACACCTGGGGCATTAACAAAGGTGAAAGAGTCTAACATGTTTCAATATAAGAAAATAGCAGGACAAGAGGGCACAGCATGAGATTAGAGGGAGGCAGATTAAGGGGTAATGTGAGGAAGTTCTTTTTCACAGAAAGGGTGGTGGATGCATGGAATGGCCTGCCTCAGGAAGTGGTGGATATGAATACAGTGCAGGACTTCAAACAGGCATGGAATAGGCATAAGGGAGCAATACAGATGAGTATGAATAGATAGGCCATTGACAGAGTAAAGGCCGATGGCACATTTATAAGGTAGAAAAAGAAATGGGCAGACTGGATGGGCCTTGCGGTCTTTATCTGCCATCAACTTCTATTTTTCTATGTTTCTATGTTTTTCCCAAGATTCAAAGCAACCCTATCAATTTCTTGTCTTAATTATTTTTCACTTTTTTTGAAACCTCTGGCTTCTTACTGGCCCTCACTACCTGCCTCTCAGCATTTCACTCATTCATGGGGAGAAACTGAATCCTACAAGAGCCATAGAAATAGCATCATTCTTATTCAGGAATGTGTCCAGAATGGTTTTAGATAAAAAAAAGTTGGTGCTGATAAAGTGGTGAGATTGTAAATCACGAAATGTTGACCTTTGACTTTTGGTTGATGTGTGAAAGAATAGATGGTAATCTTTAAGCCGGTGAGTGGGTCTTGTCTGCACTGAGCAGGGTTTCAGATTTCTGAGGGTGTATGGAGTGGATCCCTCCTGGAGAACAGTTTTATGTTCTAGGTGCTTGCTGGGTAACACTGCTATGTGTGTGACTATCGTACCAAAAATACTGCCCTCGGATTGGACAACCCAGGACAACTGCTATACCTACATGTACTCGTGAACTCATTTTCTATGCCAAAATGTATGGTACAAGGCCAATTTATAAGTGCAGTAACACCCACTAGTGTGCTTTGCTCAATTGTGGCATATAGGCACTTCCTCAGTGTGTAATGAAGAGTACTCAGTCTGCAACTGAGTGCACCGGTACACACTAGAGGGGTGCCTATATTTTCTAATGAAGGCACACGCAGTTGTGTGTTATTACCCCATATCAAATAACATATGTAATAAATATGCAATGAAAAGAATAACGGGTTTACTTGCTTACAGCCATAAATGTGACTGCTTTCTTAGCAAAGAGAGCGCTATTGCCCTGTGAGAACATTCATGAGATGAGGGTGTAAGATGGAGAAATAGTGACAATATTCAAACAGAAAGTAAATGTACAGACACTGGACAGCCTGTGGATATATCACTAAAAGTGACAAATAGCTGATTATTTTCATTAATTGCAGGCAGCTGTTACAATAGAAATTGAGTTACCTAACATTCAAATGATGAGGACATGCTAAATATGTTATAGGATAAAGCATAGAGATAAACTCAGGCTGGAAAAAAGATTGCCTCACATGTAAATCTGACACCATCGCCATTACCTGGTCAACAAAAGCTAAATAAATAAAGAAAGCAATAATGCATGCTAGCATGAGAGCGAGAGGGCCACCTTATTTTAATAGAAAATCATTCAGTCAGGCCAGCCCAGTGGTAAATCACAGAATCTCACACTGGGTCTGACTTGATGCCCACAGGTCATGAAGGTAAGATGCTCAGCTCCTGGGAAGTGAGGGGAAGCATGAACAGCCTTGCATTTGTGTGTCAGACTCTTCTGATATTGGAGCAAGGAACATGACTGGCATCAGCACCAAGCCGTGCATTCGAGAAAGAGTAAAGTGCTTCTGGGAGTCTCAGGTTTCTAACTGCCTTGGTGATTGTAGCTGGTAGTCAAAACTGAACTGTATTCTGGGTAACTTGGGGTCAGTGGCTCAGCAGGTTGCACACTTGCCTCTGAGGCTGGAAGATCAGAAGGCTGTGGGTTCTATCCTCACTCCAGGCACTTGGGTTAAATCCTAATACTGACACTGTAGTGCAGAATTGGGGGGGGGTACTACACTCCTGAAGTGCCATCTTTCAAATGAGATGTTAAACCGAGGTCCCATCTGTCTGTTCAGGTGGATGTTAAAGATCCCATGGTAATTCTCAAAAAAGAGTAGGAGTATTTTATTGAAAAAAGTCAGTACAAGTTATACAGTAATTACCAGTCAAGCAGTCATATGTAGATATTTACAGTATGTACACTTGGAAGATATACAGTCTATTCATATAGTACAAAACAAATCCCTGTGTTCCTATTAATACATCCCCACCCAACTCAGGGTTCCATACTGAACAGTTTATAAATAATCAGTACAAATCATTAAACGCAAAAAAGGACAAAAAAAATACAAAAAAACACAAAACAAAATAAAAAAACTAATTTCAACTGTAACATACCCTGAAGACCTTTCCACATACACTGTATCTTCCTCCAGTTATGATATCGTATGTCTTTATGAAAAATGTCCTTACAAGCTGCTTCTACATAGTCTCCCCACAGATAAGTAAGGCATCCGCAGTTGTTGTAAGACATACTTACCTCTAGCTTGCCATAAATAAAATTTTAGTATTGCAAAAATGACCTCTAATATAGCTCTGTCATATGATATCAATCTTCCAAAATAATCTCCTAGTACCATTTGATTATAGGTTACTTGTTTTAACCAGGGACGCGTCCATCTATCAGCTAAGAAGGCCCGTAAATTAACTGTATAAGTGCATTCAAGCATAAGATGTTCCATGGTTTCCACTGGGGCTAGACATTCATAATATGGACAAGATCTTTCGTCAGTCGCCATATGCTTCCAATTACCACAAGCATTCACCTTACCATAAGTGCACAACCAAAGATTATCCCACATCCTTACAGGGGTTCTAACATTGGTGAGTTGGTGCACAGCAGTTAGGATTTTCCCAGCATTGCAACCTTTTAGTTCAGGTCCTGTTGTCTTTTTTTTGCTAAAATACACTCATACAAATGCTGCCTAGTACAGGTCATCATCTGGGATTTAGTAACTTGCCACAGACTCATCATTTGTAAAGAAGGTTTTTAATAACCTGGAATTTTAAGAGAGGGGATACTTTTTAAGGGGTATTCATTCCATTTGGCCAAGAAATTTTGTAATAAACCCTGGAACCAATCTTTACATAAAGAATGTTCTTCTTGAGCCATAATTTTGAAAGTACCCATCCAAAATAAATTGTGAAAAAACTCTAGTGGGTGAATCATTCCAACTCCCCCTTGTTTCCTACTTAAGTAGGTGAAGTTCCTTTTAATGGGGTTGAGGTGGCTACCCCCACAGAACCTGAAAAAAAATACTATACACTCTGGTTTCTAACCTGAAGGGAATAGGGTATATTGAAGTGGTATGCAACAGAATGGAGATCAAGAACTGTTTAATAATAAATAAATACCCTTTTCACCTTTGAGAGGTGCCAGACTTTCCATCTGGCCACCCGGGTTTCACATTTGTGGAGAGCCTCATTCCAGTTTACATATGCCACATCCCCATCCCCCATGTATATTCCTAAAATTTTTATAGGTTCAGACTGGATGTGAATCCCAGCTATCGTGGTATCCATCTACGTACCCCCTAGACCAATTCCCCAGCTTTTATCCATATTTATTATTGCCCCTGCTAGTGTGGAGAATTGTGTCAAATCAGCTACTGCTTTCTCAATACTTGATTCATTATTACAAAATAACAAGAGGTCATCCACATAAGCTAAAGCTTTAAGTGCGAGTCTCCATGTTGGGTTTGGTTATCCTATAACCTCCCTATTATTAGCTATATGTCTAATATAAGGGTCCAAATAAAAAAAAAACATATTATAAAGTGCTGAGGGGGCAGCCCTGCTGTACCCCACTTTGCATGGGAATGTTTCCCACATAGATCCACCAAATAAGGGTGCTACTGAGGCAGCTCCATAAAGAGTGGCAATCTAATCTATTAATCCACCAGGGATTCCATATTTCTCCAATACCTGAAATAAAAACATATGGGACACCCTATCAAATGCCTTGCTTTGATCCATGGCAAGTAGAAATCCATGTAAGTTATGCCAAGCACAGTATTCATAACAATCTCTTATAGCCCATAGGTTCTCTTGAATTTTTCTCCCTGTGATCGAACATGTCTGTGCAGGATGAATCAAATTTGTAAACAGTTTTGTAGCCTTTTATGCAAAATGGTAGTGAGAATTTTTCAATCAGTATTCAACAATACTATTGGCCTCCAGTTCTGGAATAGGGTTTTATCCCCTTTTTTATATAAAAATCTTAATAGCCCCATAGCAAATTGTGTATTAATTATCCCCTTTGATGAGATTCCTTGAAACACTTGTAATAACATACTAGCTAATTCCTTTTTAAAAAGTTGGTAAAATTCTGTCGGTAGGCCATCCCACCCAGGAGATCTGTTTTTCCTCATCCCAGAAAGTACAGTAAGAATTTCTTCAAGGGTAATAGGTGCAATTAGTGCCTCTTGTTCATCTGTACTTAAATGGACTGAAATGGCTAATAAATATTTAGTGTGCTAGGAAAAGTTACCTATTGGTGTCTCATTCAAAGCATGAAAGTAATTATTAATAATCTGTTCCAGTTCAATTTGTTCATGACATACTTTGCCATTACTAACTGTTAATTCTGTTAACCTAGACAAATCCACTCGAGCTTTACAGGCCACACAGGGGTCACTAGTTGGAGTTTTAGTTGTTCCAAAACTTAATTCTGTGGAAAGAGTAGCTGCTCTATCATATTGATAGTTCTTCATCTGGGTTTTAATATTAATGATTTGGCTATGATCGTTCCATGTTATGGTGGTAAGTGAAAATAAGTGTTGTAATTGGTTTCTAAGTGATAGGTATTTTAAAAATTTCTCATTTTGTTTTTGTGCTCCCTGTTTTTGCAACCAGATTCTAATAACTTTTTTGGAATCTTCCCACCAGTCTCCTGCTGAATCATATAGGCATCGTACAGTGTCCCTGGCTAATAATTCTTCTAATAAACCCTTTTGAATGTTAGCATCCTACAAGAGATCCATATTAGCTCTCCATCTGCTTTTTTGTGAAGAAGGGTGAGGAGTCAACAAATTATTTTATGTGTTACCCTAAATGGTCTGAAAAGTCACAAGGAAATGTACCAAGCTCCTTAATTTGAGTGTCAGGGAATAAAAAGAAAACAATCTATCCTCGTAGCTAAAGCTTCTCTAAAATAAGTTTTCTCTGGGGGTCATACCTTTTACTGCATAGGCATCTTGCAACCCTGCCTTAGGTAAGCACTGAATGAGAGCATTAGAGTCGCAATATACTTTTTTCCCAGAATTTACCATCTGAAACATCTATTGAACAGTTAGAGTCTCCCCCTAGGATAACTGTCCTTGCAGTTGCTAAAAAGGGCTGTAATTTCTCTAGTAATTTGACTCTTGTCTATTTTGACCAGTGGAGCATATACATTTATAAATCTAAAAGGTTTCTCTTTCCATAATCCATCGAAAATTAACACTCTTCCTGGAAGTAAATCAATAAGTTTTTGTAACGTAAAGCCAGTCCCTTTAAATAAGATTCCAACCCCATCAGCTTTTTCCAGCCTGAAGGACCAATAAGAAGGTCCCCACACCCAAGCATTCCTGGTTTGATTCAGCTGGTATATGTCCTGCATCCATGTATCTTGTAAAAAGACAATTTCCACCTGCTCCTGGTGTAATGCTGAAAAAAAACACAGTTCTTTTCCTAGAGTTCTTAATTCAGCAAGCATTAAGCGAAGTCAGATGGAGGGAATCCATTTTAGATGGTGTAAGTTGTCAGGATCCGTCTTTGGCAATACTTATTTCAGGACTTGGCTTTTTTCTTCAATATGTTACTCTTTTTTCCTTTTCTTCCTTCCATCTTTTTCTTCTGGCAGGGGTTAAGAGTGTGTTGGTGTTGTTAAGGTGTCAGAATCTAAACCTTCAAAATCTGTGTCTGACCAGTTTTTGTTCATTACAAGTGTTTCATATTTATTTTCTGTTGTGACCACAGGGGTTTAGGCCACTCTAAGTCTGGCACTCTTTCTTTTGGTGGGCTTCAACCAATCAGCATATGGGGGAAGGGGCATAGCTTGATTTTCCTGGGGTGGAAATGTTGTAGATGCTGTAGTTTTCTGGATGTCCGGGGGGAGGGGTGTAATGTCAGGTTCCATGTGGGAGACCTCCCTTGAATCTGGTCATCCTATATGGGTCTGCTCCCTGCATTGTTCCTCATTTGGTCATTAATCTGGGGCTCCCGTGTTAGTGGTAGGTCTACCCCCAGATCTCGATTAGTCTATGTTTGTGAAGAGGCTATATTTTTGGCTTCTTGAATGAGAATGTCTTGGTCAAAACAACCTGTCCGGTTATGGGATGCCCATGAGCATTTTTGAAAAATATGCCCAGCTGAATCACAGAGGTTGCATTTTGCTACATTGGTGCAGGCTGTGCTAATCTGGTTGAATTCCCTGCATAGTATGCACTGCAATTTGTCACACATACTGGCAAGATGCGTATGGTCCCCACATTTATGGCAGGCCTTAGGGTGGCCTGCATAAAAGCAGACCCCTATGTCTTTCCTGATGAAGAAACTGTTTGGAATGTGTTGTACAGTATGCGTTCCTCTGTTTGATTCAATCTCACTTGAAAATGTCATCCACCAGTCCAAAATTGTTCCAAATCAATGATTGGTTCTGGGGCATTAAGAACTGTACATTTATTTTTGAGCCAATGGTGTATGTCCCCCACGCTGCCCCCTTTGTTTCAGAACATAACTGTGATTAATTTTATCAAATACATAGCCAGGGGGATCACAATAAATGGTGTCCACAGGGGGAAATATTTAACCTGATTGTATTTAAACCAGAAGTGTTCCAACCCCATTGGTGTATGAAAGCGTATCTCAAAGTGTTCCTAGCCAGAAAAATGTATAAGTGCATGCATGTCCCCAGGAGAAAACTTTAAAGACTCCTTAATAAGTGTCCGTCCAACATATTCTCCGTCTGGGAATGTTTCAAGCCCTCCTCTGTACCTCAGGTGAACTGTATTCCTCCTAGGTTTGGGGGTCGTCCTGTCAAAGAGTTCCAAGAATCTGGGTTGCCTGGGGTGGGGGGGGGGTCCCATTCCTCTGTTCCTGCTCTTCGTCCTCACTGGAGCTAGTAGCACTATGAAATTATTCTTGATCTTGATCACCTGTATTCTCTGTCCCCGAATCAGCCTGAAGTTCATTTGTTTCATTCTGCTGACCAGTCTCTGGACTGTGGTTTGCCCTCTGGGACTGTATACTAGCAATGTCCTGCGGTGATTCTTGGGGTGTGGGAGCAATACATTCTGACTCCTGTTCTCCCAGGTCCCAGTGTGTGGCCTTCCTCAGAGATTTTGTCTCGGAGGTGGTCCCACTACACTGGTGGTACCTCTGGGATTGAGGTCGCACCTATGAAAACAAATGGTGCCTTCGAGCTAATGGAGGCAGATAATTCAGTAACATTGCGGTCAACAAACAAAACTGGGTCACTTAATGAATTGCTTACCCTACTCATGTCCCGCTTACTGTGTGCCTCGTTCATTGGCTGTACAGTTCTGGAGGTATCTCCACCAGCTGCTGTATTCGGGCTGCCCTCCAGTTGCGAGGCCCCACTCGCAAAGTCCATCAAGTCATCCAGAGTCCATACTCTGTTCACATCCTGCTGTCATCCAGCTTGAACTAATGCCTTCTCTGGTGTCCATTCCAGCTCTGATTCACTCAATAAGGCAGTAAAGAAGACTTCCTTGATTCTGTCCTGAGCATTGGAAGAATGAGCGGGGCTAGTGGACCCAGACTGATAATGCAGACATTTTCCTTTTGGATAATTAGTTTTCTCTACTTTCCATCATTTAAACTCTTTCTTTTTTTTTTGCAAATCCTTCTATTTCTGTAAATATATTTCTTCTTCATTTGCCAAGTCCGTTGCCAACTACTGTTTTCTCAGTTGAATATTCTCTTCCAGTGCTCGTTCAGCTGCTGTTACAGTAAGCTCTGTAACATCCATATCTGTGGGCTTTGTAGTGTCATTGTCACCAACAATGTGCTGCTCAGTATCCATCTCTAGAGAGCCGACCTCGGCTCACTCTGCTATGTGCGCACATAGAACCGGCTCATTCATTTTCCTAGTGCAGGTTATGGGGGAGATATCATCTCTAAGTTGTTGTTCCTTTCCCAACAGCTCAGCAGCATCTGGCCCCTCCATCGCAGGAAGCAGGCCAACAGCACCCCCTTCCCCAGAGTAGGGGAATTTCCCCCGTGTGTCTTTGCCAAAGTTCCCCCATTCACTAAAAATACCATGAACAGCTTAAATCTGGTACAATTTCAGTTGGCATCCATCTGTATCCCCCTCCCCCCAACGGGACAAGGCTGAAAATAGGCAAAAAATTGTGTAGTCCTCCTTCCCAGTCAACAAGAACTAATTAAATAAATAAATCCCAGCTAAGGCACTTCTTTCTTTCTCTCTTCTTTTGCATGGATTCCATATATGTGCACACCACACCCTTGTATATGAAAATCCAATTATCTTTGCAGCATCAGGTAGTGCATTAGAGAATGAGTAAGGTGCCTCTGGGAGTCCCAGGTTTCCAGTTACTTTGGTGACACTGTTGGTAGCGCAAACGGAATGGTATTCTGAGCAACTTAGGTTCAAATCCCAGCTAAGGCACTTATTTATTTTTCTTTTCTATTTGCTTGGATTCCATATATGTGCACACCACACTCTTGTGCATAAAAATTTAATTATCTGTACATCACCATGTTGTGCATTACAGAAAGACTAAGATACTTTTGGGAGTCTCAGATTTCCAGTTGCCTTGATGGTGCAGCGGGCACCTCAAACGGAATGGTATTCCAGGTGGTCCGGGTTTGAATCCCAGCTAAGGCACTCATTTCTTTCTCTCTCTCTCTTATGTTTGCATGAATTCCATACATGTGCACAGAACACCCATGTGTATGAAAATATAATTCTTTGTGCAGCCCCAGGTTGTGCATTAGAGAAAGGGTAAGGTGCTTCTGAAAGTCCCAGGTTTCTAGTTGCCTTGGTGATGCAGCTCCTAGTACAAACATAACAGTATACTAGGTGGCCTGGGTTCAAATCCCAGCTAAGGCAATTATTCATTCTCTCTTCTGTTTGCTCGGATTCCACATATGTGCGCACTGCGCTCTTGTGCATAAAAATGTAATTATTTGTGCAGCATCAGGTTGTGCATTAGAGAAAGTGCTACAGTGCTTCTGGGAGTCTCAGGTTTCCATTTGCCTTGGTGGCACAGCTGGTAGCACTAACAGAATGGTATTCCTGGCAGCCTGAGTTCAAATCCCAGCTAAGGCACTTATTCATTCTCTCTTCTGTTTGCTTTGATTCCAAAGAAAAATCCTCACTTGCTCCACTTGGCCAAAGGAAAAGGACAACTATGGAGGTTCAAACTGTAGTGGTGGACATAGGCAAAAAAAAGGAAGCGGTCAGGAATAATGCAAAGGGCTAACGTTCCTGGACTCCTCCATTTGAAGAAATCAACACCAAAATGTAACCTTTTGTGAAAGACAGTTGAGCCTGCATGATCCTATGGCTCAAAATGTTGAATACATTAATTTGGTAAGCAGCAAGTTTATTTATTTATTTGTTTAGTCACAAGTTGTTGCCATGGAAAGGAACACTGACTAATTGGAGGCTGTGTCTAGGTACAGCCTGAGGGAGGGGAACATACAAAGGGAGTGGAGTACAGCAGGCATAGAAATCAAATACAATTGGAGACACATAAAGGGAAGAATAGATAGATAGATAGATAGATAGATAGATAGATAGATAGATAGATAGATAGATAGAGATATAGCAATTATTGAGATAGTACAAAAATAAATAATGAGGTTCAGGTATTGTAAACTGGGGAGGTGGGTACTGGTACAAATTAAAGTGTTTTTAAATCTAATGACCACCTACACAAAAGTGAAAAACAGGCAAGCACAACAAAATTTACAGCATTTTCAAGGACAGTGATATATAGATAAGTTTTTGCTATCGATTTAGATGTACCTTCCCAAGGTTGACAGTTGAAGATAGCCACTGCACTTGGTGGAGGTTCGAGTCTGTGACCTGAGCACACTTTCATGATTAGGGCTTTGATGCAGTGATTGTTTGATCAAAGCCAACATTAGATGTTTGACAGTGTCACAACCCACCTCTCTCTTTGAGCTGTAACAGCTTTCAGAGAGGTGCCTGTCTTTGGGTATCCGCTGCCACCAGCTGGGTTTACCAGCACCCATCTTCCCACTTGCACAGAACTGGGAAGTCAAACATGTAATTGCATAGATCAAAGCCTGGTAGTGCGTCTCTCAGGTGTTGGATGCTAAACAGTATTTGCCTCAGCCTGTGGAAACCATAAATTTACCTTAGAAATAATTTAAATCACAGTCACAACTGCTGAGTAAATAAATAGCTCTTTACTTAACAGAAGGTCAAAAGTTGCATTACAGGATATATATGTTTAACACAAGAGAATAACACTGTTACAGGAAAAGTAAACAAATGTTTTTAAATAACAGATGACAAAAGAAAAAAGCTATTACTGAGATATGCTATTATTACTGTTACCGTTCCCTGTCCATAAAGAGAAACTGCACCCTATGCTATCTGCCAACTCCCACAGACACAGCTAGAAGGGTGGGCTCCAGTCTTGGCCTCTCGGATGTAACTTCTCCAGCAACTCCAAGAGCAACTCCCCTATAACTGGCTTTCAGCATCTTATATTCTCTCTCGAGAAAAGCTGATTCTAGTTCCCCCTTTGAATGCACCAACCATTTACCATGTATGTATTTTATTATTCCAATCAGACTGAACACCTATCAGTGTCCAATTATATTCATTTTTAACCTACAGTTTATATTTCAGTGATTCAATCCTTTCAAGCTATGTGAGTCTGTGTGTATATGTACACTCCCCCTTTGGTTACCCTGTCTGATATTTATTACTCAGCCCTTTTCCAGATGCTGGTGGACAGTGGAATCCCAGTGTATGTATGTGTTTTTTTCAGACTGCTAAAAAATACCAGCTGAAAATCCAAGCCATTAACTCCTTGCTTCCCATTTCTGTCAGACAGTATTTAATTTATGGTATGCCAACTACACCACTGCATCTTTTTGGAGCATGATTTTTTTTCCCCTGAAATGTACTGCTTTTACTACACTTTCACAAATAGTGTCTTGTTAATTCTTTTGTAGAGGGAGCCCTGCTTTTACCAGACACAATGAGACAAAAGGTGAAAAGGAGAGAAAAACCAAGAGTTTTACGACTATCATGGAACATCACAGAATATCAGCTACAGAGTAAAGACACAATTCAGAGCATAGGGTCAGAAGTGAAAAAGTTGGAGTAATAAAGTAAAACAAATTGAGGATGCTGGAACACTGAAAAGGTATGGTCTGAGAAATTTATAGGACGGCCATGGATACAGATTCATCACAGTATTTTTATTTTGCTAAGATCTGAAATACCTGACCAGACTGGACAGAAACAGAGAACAGAAACAATTGATGATAAACAGAAAGAGTGAAAAGCTTTAAAAGTCAGATATATGAAAGAAGTAAAGGAAAGGTACTGAATAGGTGGAAATTGAAAGTAATATTTGTGTCAAAATATTAGATTCTGCATAGGGGAGCATATTTCAGTACATAAATGTGCCTCATTTTAATTTAAAATATAATAGTATCACTCAGTTTTTGTCCTCTGAAACCTTTTGTAATACCGCAATCAGAAGTGATTTTAGATAATTATTGGAGCACTTCTAGGCTGCTTGAATGATTAATGCCTTGTGCTGACTTTTTTGCACAGTTTTAAAAGAAAATCAGTCTATTTCTGTTTTAAATATTTTTAAATCCAGTTAGATTTCAATGTGGAGTTATCAGTCTTAAGGTTTAAGTTTAGCTTTCTATGTCTTAAAGTTTAGATTTTCAGACATGTTACTGTATGCACCACATGACTGCAGTGATTATGTCAAACACCAATGATTTTCAAAGCTGTCACCATCTCGCTCTGGAGCTCTGAGTGTGGAGTGAGGAACGCCACTGAATATTAAAGTAGCTCAAATTCTTTCCCAATTCCTGACTTTTGGTGATCAGGTTGCTCTACTTTTTCTGATATGTTTATATTCAGCTGATTTATTAGGTTGCTCAATTTCAGCAATCTTGGACAGCTCATGTAATAATCAATGCAGTATAACTGCAGTCTCTCGGCATATCTGTTTTCAAGGTTCTCTTTGCAAATCTGTTTTATTTGTAATACGGAAGCAGTATAAAAGTTCTTACCAAAAAGCTGTTTGAATCACAGAGCTGCATGAACGAGCTACAGATATTTTTGTGCCAGTGATTTTCAGTTGTAACCTAACCCTCATAAAAAGCTTTGTAGGTAAATGCTGTGCAGCTGATTTCTCAGACAAGCTATTTTAATTCAAATAAACTTAACACTGATGGCATCAAGGAGTCTGGCATATTTGATACAAACCTGCATGCATCTATTGTTAAAATGCTTTTTAAAAACATAAGGAATTTCTTTGCAAAAATGGCTATGCTAACGCATCAGTTAGGAATGAATCCTAAAACCTAAAAAGTAGGTGAATGCAATGGTAGGGTAAATAAGGGTACCCAGAATAGCACCACACCGTATGGTGCAAGTCTGGTAAGTGCTTACACGAGCAGCGAGTAGGGTTTTATAGCACTTGCTGTAAGCACTGCCCTGGTTGCTGTCTGTGGTCCTGTAAAAAGACAAGGGCTGCAATGAACAGCAATGGGTGAGCTGCTCCTGTGGCATGGAGGGCTGGGGCATGGAGTAGCTCTGCCAGTGGCAATGGAGACCAGGGTTCTAATCCCAGTCTCTCAGCAATGGGACTTAGTTTTTTAATAATAATAATCTTTATTTATATTGCGCCTTTCAAATACCAAAGTGCATTCCCAAAAGATTGAGTACAAACAAAGTATACAAACAATAATATAAAAACTGTTAAAAACAAATGCAAAACATCAGTCAGAGACACCGTAGGCCCTATTCCATAAAAAGGATTTAAGAGCCTGTTTAAAGCTCCCCATGGTCGTACACTCCCTTATCCGACGTGGTAGAGAATTCCAAAGGGTTGGTGCCACAAACATAAAAGCCTGGGCCCCAGCTGATTTCAATGTAACCCTAGGAATCTCTAGCAACCCCTTGTCAGCTGAGTGGAGCGACCTCATAGGGAGGTAAGGAGTCAGGAGATCTTTCAGGTAGTCAGGGCCCAGATCATGTAGGGCTTTAAAAGTCAGTAATCCGACTTTGAAGGTGATCTGCCACTGAACTGGTAACCAGTGCAGACCCCGCAGCACTGGAGTAATATGAGATGTTCTAGGAATACCTGTAAGTACTCGAGCTGCTGAATTCTGCACCAGCTGAAGGCAGCAGATATCAATCACCAGAAGCCCAAGGTAAAGTGAGTTGCAATAGTCCAGGCGTGAGATCACAAAGGCATGGATTAGAGTCAGCAGATTGCCGGACGGAACGAGGTGCTTGATTCTGGTGATGTTTCTCAGATGATAAAATGAAGATTTTACCACTGCTGACACTTGAGATCATAAAGTCAGCCCAACATCTAAGATCACTTCCAGATCTCGCACCCATTCAGAGACCGGTAACTCGACATCCCCACAAAACACCCCAGAGGGGGAGCAGGCCACAGGTCCCCATATCCGGCGATCCGGATCCAAAACCAACATCTCGGTCTTCCCAGAATTCAACTTCAGCCAACTGGACCTCATCCAATCCTGGATTTTCTCCAGACAGCTATTAAATGCTGAGACAGCTCCTTCCTGGTCAGGTGCAAAGGACAGGTACAGCTGGGTATCATCTGCATAACAGTGAAATCCCAACCCGTACCATGTCACAATGTCTCTGAGAGGAAGCATGTATGCTGCAAACAACATGGGGGGCAGTATAGAGCCCTGAGGAACCCCACAAAAAAAAGAGAAGGGATCAGAGGAAAAAAAACCTGACACCACCATCTGAGATCTTCTGGTGAGGTATGATGTGAAGCATCTGAGCACAACCCCAGAGAGTCCACAAATACATCTCAGGTGCCCCAAAAGAACCCCATGATCAATGGTGTCAAATGCTGATGATAGATCCAGTAAAACCAGAATAGACCATTTTCTCTGGTCTCTCATCATCAGGAGATCATTGAGCAACCGAACCAGCGCAGTCTCGGTACTATGCCTCTTACGGAAGCCTGATTGGAGAGGTTCGTAGATGCTTTGGATGGTCAACTGGTTCTCCAACTGGGCTGCTACCACCTTCTAGATCACCTTCCCTGCAAAGGGGAGGTTAGAGATAGGTCTGTAGTTAGCCAGACATTCTGGGTCTAAAGACAATTTTTTCAACAAAGGTGTCACCACTGCCTCTTTCAGGGACAGGGGATGTTCACCTGAGTCAAGAGAGAATCAGACTATCTATGATCGAGCCAGTAGAATAGAATCTCCACACCCTAGGATTAGGGGTGTGGGACCTGGATCTAAGCTACAGGAAGTAGGACGCAGCCCCTGGACAATCCGCATAACATCCACGATTTCCGGGTGGTCGAAGGTACTCCAGGAAAACAAAGGGATAGTGACCCGATCCTGGGCACCTGCAACTAGCACAGAACATGTCAAACAGATGTCTGCCCTAATGTCAGCCACCTTATCAGCAAAGAACCGAGCAATCTCATCACACTGTGATTGTGACAACACTCTACGGAGCTGTAGAAAGGTTGGGTTGCACAATCTGTCCACAGTTCTGAAAAGTTGAGTAGGTCGGTTCTGCGTGACAGAAATTTCCCCAGACAGGAACTCTGCCTTCTTACTGGAGATTTCTGACTGATAGAATTGATAATGTTCTAGCAGTCTAAGGTGGTTGGCATCCAGGCCAGACCTCCGCCAGCAACGTTCTAACCTGCATACAAGTCGCCGCAACTCCCTCAAGGCCCCATCAAACCATGGGGTCTGAGGTCGGAGGGAGAGAGGACGTACACAAACTGGAGCAATAGAATCCAGGGCAGAGGTAATGGCAGTATTATAAGCCTCAACCAACGCCTCTGGATTATTGCTATGCACAGGAAGTTCTGATAGGTCAAGAACCACCGCAAGGCCAGTAGAGGAAACATTCCGCAAGGGGCAGAACTTGACTATCTCCACAGGGGTTGACCTACAAGGAGGGGCACCAAAATTGAATCTCACAGTGTAGTGATCTGACCAACTGACTGGTTCCACCCCCACATCAGAGGCCTTGATCCCCAGGAGAAAGACCAAGTCAAGAGAATGGCCAGCTTTATGTGTAGCAGTGGTAACCACCTGTGTTAGGCCCAGTGAATCCATTAGCTGGAGGAAGTGTTGTCCAAATTGAGAGAGTTCATCATCGATCAATGCATTAAAGTTACCCAGGACAATCAGCCTGGGTGACTCAAATGCCAGGTCGACAATGAAGTCTGCTACTTACTTTAGGAATTGCTTCTCATCTCCTGGTGGATGGTAGATGAGAGCAATTCAATAGTCCATACCTGCTACAACAGCACATTCAAAAGAAAAGGTCTCCTCAACTGGAACACTAGTGAGATCCAGTTTGGTCTTAAAACAGACTACAACCCCGTGGTCAACCTTGGGCAATGTATCACCATATACCCAGCTGGAATTGCGGCCTCCAATACCGGTCCTGCATTATTATCCAGCCAGGTCTCAGTGATGCAAGCCAGGTCCATCGAGGAAACAAGATCTGAGATTATAGCAGTCTTGTTCCGGATGGACCTGGCATTGTACAACATCACCCGGGTTGGACAGAACTCCTGGACTGACCCGACCACCTGCCCAGGTGCCACTGCCCTTTACCAGGGGCTATGGAAACAGTATTCCATGGCCCCATGAATTTCAACTTGCCCTGAGATCTGCTCCTCCTTGTAGTGAGAATCCTATAGATGGGGGGGTAAGGGGGACAGAGCCACCTCCGCAAAAACAAAAATGGTGCTATTTTTACAGCATGTTCCTTGCCAATGCTATTGTTGTTGGCACTCTTTGGACCCAGTGCTGTAAATAGGTACCCTGACTTTTAATGAATGTGTGGTATTGTGTTTCCTGGGGGTTTCAGTGATTACTCAATGTAGCATTGGCATTATCAAACTTTGGCACACATCCCTCAAAACACTGGTGTGAAAATAATTTGATATATCTTTAAAGACAGTGTCAAATTTAGAGTTATGTCAGTGTCATAACTTCAAGCAATCATTTGAACGTTGATAAACACCACACCACACATTCACCCAGAGCCAGGTTACTTTACCCTAACACTGCATTATTTTTACTTTTCAGGATTTGTGCTTGAGCCCTAACTGATGCATTGATGTATTTTTTTTAAATGAATATGATATTCATAAGAGATACTTGTAGAGATTAACTAGTCATAGGGTTACCACCTGTCCTGATTTTCGCAGGACAGTCCTGATTTGGGCAGCTGTGTCCTGTAGAACACCGTGAAAAATATTACATGCCCTGACCTTGTAGCTGAAAAAATTATTTTCTAACTTTCCTCTGAATGTTGCATAAAACTATAATAAATTAACTAAAAATACCTTAAAATGATAAGAAACAATGGAAGCAACTAAAAAAACTACAACACTTAGTCTTAATTCTGATTATTTAGAGAAAACAAGTCTGTTGCATTGGTCTAGATTGCATATTGTCCTCCGAAAATCATGATTCAGTAAGAAATGTCCCACTTTGGGCTTCTTGAAAGGTGGTAATTCTAGCAAGTCAGGAAACAGTTTTTAGCATAAAAGACACATATTGTGAAGTGTATGTTGTGTTAAGCATTCCTTGGTCTTGCAGACTGACTAATTTGTCACTGAATACCAATGTTTGTAGATGTAATGAAAAACTGTTAAACTATAGTAACACAGCTCTGAGTCAGCTGCTGGTTTCTGTGAAAATCACTCAAGCTACAGCACTAAAGTGAAGCAGCAGTGGTAATGTGATTAACTGTCTGAATCAGGCCACCATTCAGTAGCTGCTTCATAACTGTGTACTATCATGTCCAATAACTGTTTTTTCAACAGACTCAACTGATCTCTTAAGGCCCTGGACACACTACAGAACTGTTTTTGAAAACTGTTTTTAAAACCAGTTTAGTTAAACCATTTCTGTGCAGCCACACTACTCAGTAACCATTTTTGATAACGGTTTAGTGTGGCCACACTGCTAGTGTTAAACCTGTTTTCCTTGTAACTATTTTGTGTTAAGTCCAACACATAGAACTGTGCTTGCCTGGACACACTGCAGCTAGAATTATTTTAGTTAAACCATTACAGCTTAAAACATTTTTACTCCTGGACAGACCTGTCAGTAAAACCATGCTAGCTCCAAAACATTTTTAAAAATGGTTTTAAGACTAGGTATCTAGCAGGGTTTAAAAACACTTTTGTTAAAATGTTTTAAGGGGCCTGTAGTCTGTCTGCAAACAGTGTTGGGGGATTTAAACCATTTTAAGGCACTTAAACCATTTTAAGTTCCCCAGTGTGTCCAGGGCCTTATACTTCAATATACCATCAATAAGAGTGCTTTAACTTGCATTCTTACAGTGGCAGAGCATCTCAGCTTCATTGTGCTGTTCTCAGACTCTGAGAATGTGTGTAAAATCACGCATTTCACTAAAAGATTCTCTGGACGCCATGTCAGTACACAGTATGTGTGTATGTATGTATGCATGTACAGTAAATAGATGATACCATAGATCATTGCTGCACTGAAATTTTCAGATTTATTTTTATGAGTGTTTTTAGAACCTGATGACCTCATGAGTGGCATAGTCAGTGCAGCCACGACATATTTGATTGACACAGTGACTTTAATTCTTCACAGAGTGTGTGTTAGTAAATATACAGGCTTTATTGGAGCTAGATGCTGCCCTGATGTGAGTGTGTTCCACTTCATTGCAGTCTTCAGTTCAGTAGAGGTTACTGGGTTCAGAAACTGCTAAGTAAATGGAAAATAAATATGAGGTGGGGGAGCAGCATTAGAATAGGACCCTAAATAAGGTCAAAATAGGTTATTTCAAAGCAAACACACAAACAACACACAGGGTGATTAAACAGACTTCACACGTGCCCTAATTTACAATCATATAAAAAAATGTAAACAACAGCGTTTACCTTTTCTCTAGTAAAATAAATATGGATTGGAAATGTCAGGCAAACGTGGAAACAACTGTACATCATATGGAAAAATGTACCTTTGGTGGCAATACTGAGGTTTCGGGCATTATAACCAATCGTCATTCACTTTTTCACCCTCAGGCCATTGTTTTCCACTATAAGCCTTAACTCCAGTCTATATACTGTGTATGTATGTATGTATGTATGTACAATATGTATGTATGTAGGTATCTAACCAGAATTTGTTTTTGGATAACCTGCAAGACAGTCCTATCTCAGTTATCCTGGAAAGATATTGATATTTTTTCATGATGCATGATGTCATCATGATATCTTTTTGTGATGCACTACTATATATTGTATATGGAAGAGTGCAGTTATGTATGGAAATTGGCAACAATCTGAGAGTTGTTGTACTATAGTAGTGACGTCTAAAGGTTGTTGTACCCTTTTGAGTACGTCACTACTGTGCTACAACAACTTAGAATGCCCATGCGCTGCTGCTGCTTTACCACATCATCATCCACACTGTTCACTTCTCAGTCTGGGGAGCACAATCAAAGTCAGCAGAACCCAAACCTCTCCTATTTTTTGCCCACCTCCCTTACTACCTCTCCATGCCACCCAACTGTTTTTCCTTCAAAATGTTATACTGTCAGTGGAGCGGGGATGAGTTTTTGGCAATTAATTGTGCCCCTCACTCCCACTACATAACACAGCCCCCCATTTCTTGTATCGCAAAGCTGTAATGTATTTTTTCTCTTTGTTTAACATTCTGCCTGCTCATCGCTGATGTATCCTAATCCTGTGGCAAAGTAGGACTTTTTTTCTAATTATTTTTAAAATAGCATATTGAAAACTGATTCCTATGGCTTCACACTGTACATTCAGGCAACTGCCACTTTTCAGTGAATGCCAAGCAGTGCACTGACTACAGTGCTGTTTGACTAGAGACTAAATATCAAATGAAATGCTTGTGTTTAATAAAAAAGAAAGTTTTATTTCTGGCTTTTTGAAAGTGTATGGGGGGGATAGGAGGCTTAAGGTGCACAGTGACCCATATACAATAAAATATAATGTATGGGTCAATGTGTACAAACAAGGCTGTGGTGTCATCTTGAGGTTGTCATGACAACCACAGACTTCTCGGGGTTCACTCTCGAGGGTTGAAAATTGTCATGACAAGCTCGAGATTCCAACACAGCCTTGTTGTGCACAATGATCCATACGGTATCCTCTATGTTATAGTGCATTCTTTCAGCTACACAACTGAGCCCCTGCAGCTCCTTGGAATGCCTATTGTACTAATAGCCAATCAGAGAGTAGCAACATACAGAACTGGCCAGTCGCAATGATAAATAGATGGAATATTGTGATTGCCTAACTTTTTGAATCCTCACATGTAAACAGAAAGCACTGCTATGCACATTCTTATTTTAATCCTAAAACATATGTCTGTATAAACAGAACATGACATGGCCTGACTGAAGGTATCACAACTGTATACAATAGTTGCGTGTATACATTTATAAAGATAACTAGGGATATCTTTGAGCTAAGTTTCCGGATATCAAGATATAAACTGTTGGGTACCAAGAAATCACCACTTAGATACATCACAATTTACCTATTGATAATTAACCAATATAGGACACACTACTGTACATTACCTCAGGTGTTGCTACCTTGACAACCATTACTTCACACATTCTTCAAAGACATTCTATTCATAGAAACAAGCATAAAACAGTGAATGAAAAAGATAATTTGTTTATAGCTTTATTTATGAAACTTTCAGGGTCTGTTGTATACATCACATATGAGATGAGCCAATGTATTATATCAGAAATATCTTCTTTCATTGTACTTGACCTCTTGTGACCAGGCTCGTGTCTTTGCCACTCCATGAGGTCAGAGGTCAAGTACAACTCAAGAAGATATTTCTGATATCTTACATTAGCTCATCCCATATCCCATATATCTTCATTTGAAGTCAATGACATTAAAATATATCACCCATGGCTTTGTCATTCAAATTATAATAATATCATTGGCCTCTCACGAAGAAAAATGTGATAACTTCAGTCAGGCCATGTCATATCCCATATCTATCTATCTATCTATCTATCTATCTATCTATATATCTGTCTATCTATCCCTCTCTCTCTAGCGATATATATCTTATAGTGGCAGGTTAGCACCACTATAGTTAGGGTTGTGAAGACACTTCTATGCTAAACCTCGATATGCTGGGGTTAATATTGTACATTTGTCATACTTGGACTGAATAACTTGAAATGTGGCATGCGTAATGTCTGGATCAGGATCTCCAAGTCTTAAAAATTTGGTAAGGGTTGGTGCTGCTATTGAAACATTCTAGGAGGTTTAAAATGTGTAAAAATATGCTTTGAAGACACTTTTTTGCTATTCAATAACTACCAATGACTGAGAGGTAAAACATGCAACGTTCAGGTTTGTTACATTCCAGGCCAATGGTTGACCTTTTGACCTTTGTATTTGTCAGAAGATGTCTACAGTTCATACTAAATTATAAGCAAAATATTTGTTCGGAATGTGCAGTTCCATTTTTTCATAAGGTGTTTTTTGAGACACAATTTGAGATGTGTTATGAGATGAAAATGCTGTTGTGAAAACTAGAATTTGCTCATCAATCTCTAACAAATGTCTACAAGATCAAACCTGAAATTTTCAGGTTTATTACATTGCAAGCCAAGGGCTGACTACACACTTTTGTTTTTGTTAAAAAACATTTACATTGTAAATTGTAAAAGAAATAAAAACATTTATTTGCATAGCTGAGTTCCTTTTTTGCAAAAGATGCAGTGACAAAAAAAAAAAGTTATGTGAGACGATATCTTGAGGTGAACATTTTGTTGTGAGAACTGTTGTCATGAAGTGAACATGCTGAATAAAACTGTTGTCATGAGTCACAAATGTGGTCTTGACAACTGCTGTTAGTGAAAATTTGGTCATGAGAACTGTTGAATATTGATAGCTGGCATTGTCAGTCATGGGACTGTTCACCATGGTTCTATGTGAACTTTCCAGTAAGTTCTTCGTCTCCTGTGCCCTGCCGACTCCCCCCACTCCCACCCCTAACTCGACTGAACCATCCTCCCCTTCTTCCGGCTTCCTCTTTCCTCCCTTCACACCACTGGAAGTATACAATGCACTCACCTCCCTTAACCAGCCCAAATCCAGCCCTGACGGTATGCATCCCAGACCGCTCCGTATCTCAGCAACTGCTATAGTTCCCCCCTTGATACACATACTAAATCTCTCTCTATCCACAGCCACTGTTCCCAAAGCCTGGAAACTGGCCAAGATCCTCCCTCTGCATAAAGACAGCGATCCCTCCTTATTAGGAAATTACAGGACCATCTTGCTCCTCCCCTCCCTTGCCAAAGTCCAGGAATCCCTCATACTGTCCAAACTGTCAGACTTTCTCTCCTCCAACAGCTCCCTCTCACCCATACAGTCAGGATTTAGAAAACACCACTCCACAATCACCACCCTGCTGTGCGTTACTGACTCCATCCTCTCTGCCATGGACAATAGTCAAACCACTGCCGCCATCTTCATCGACTTGGCAAAAGCCTTCAATTCCATCTCCCACCCTCTGCTACTCTACAAACTTAGCTCCTTTGGGATCACCCAACCTGCTGTCACCTGGTTCCACTCGTACCTCCAAAAGAGACAACAGTCAGTTAAAATAGGTGACACTCTCTCACCTTCTCTCCCTATCTTATCAGGTGTCCCTCAAGGCTCTATCCTTGGCCCCATCCTCTTCTCTCTTTTCATAAATGACCTTCCCTCCACCTGTCTCTCCTCCAACATGCATCTTTACGCAGATGGCACTATCATCTCAGCTTTGGGCCCCTCCCATGACAGTGTCCTCCCCAGTCTCCAAAATGACTTCAATCAAGTCCAGTCCTGGTTCCTGGAAAATCAGCTTAAACTCAATGCCAAAAAAACTGTCACCATGGTTTTTGGATCCAGACAGAAGTTTGCCTCCCTCCCTGCCCCTCCCCACCAGTGATCACCATCCTGGATGGCTCACCCCTTGAGCTGGTCCCAGCCTTCAAGTACCTGGGAGTTTGGCTGGACAGCCAACTCAACTTCTCCACTCATGTTGAGGCTATCTGCACCAAACTCCGGCTTAAACTTGCCATCCTCTATCACCACAAAGCCAGTCTACCTCTCCCCACCCATTGTGAGCTCGTACGTAAAACAATCTTGCCAGTGATGGACTATGTTGACATTGTCTATGGAATGGCCCCAACCTCTTCTCTCTCCAAACTAGACATCCTTCTCAACTCTTTCTGCTGCTTTGCCACTGCCTCCCCCCCACTCACTCATCAATACCTCCTCTACGCACCACTCCCCTGGCCCTGCTCTCCCACAGGAGAACCATCCACAGTGCCTCCCTCATAGCAAAATACTGGTTTGGTTCCCTCCCCCCTACCTCACTTCCTACTTTACCCCAGCCAATTCCCTAAATTACCCTCTTCGCCACAGGGACTCATGCACTTTCCACCTCCCATGCCCTCACACTGTTACTGGCCAAGCAGGCTTTTCATACCATCTTCCTCTTCTCTGGAATAACCTTCCCTCTGACCTGCACCTGGCCTCCTGTCTTTCATCCATTAAACAACTCATCAGACTCCTCCCCACCCCTCACTGCCCTAAATGCTCCAAAGGACCCACAGTGCCCCCCCAAGCCCCACTCAACCCCTCTTCCCCAGTCACTGCTCTGTGTTTCTCCACTCAAACCTATCTTCACTAGCCCCCAATCAGTGTCTCTCATGTCATACTGACCGGAGTTGCCTCCCTTCCAGCCTCAAACCCACCCCTACTCAAGCCTAACCTTCACATCAGAGGCCTCATACAGTGTCAACTTATAAACCCTAGTCTGCCAATAGAAATCTTTCTTCATTCCTGTACATTTACCTTGTACTTTGTATATATTGTACTGTATGAAAAATATATTGTACTGAACGAAAAAATATTTGTACATACTGTTTGTAACCTACACTTTTTGTAACTCTTTTCACTTCTGTGTACACTCTATACCTGGGTCGCACCTGGAAACAAGCTTCCACTCAGTGTGCCTTTCCCGGTCATCAATTTTAAATAAATAAATGTGATTTTAGCAGAAGCAAAGCAGTCACAGAAAAAGAGCAAGGCAGGAAAGAGCAACCCTCACTAAACAGCAATCGCCAAAATGGCAACAACACTGTGGTGCATTTCTGGGGGGTGCTTTACCCCCCCACACCCCCCATCTAGATCTGAAAGCACAGGACCCTCTGGGCCCCTGCACTTCCATGCAACTATGGATGCAAATAATCTGCTGGGCTGTGAAAGGGCCCTATACGTCCATGTGGCTAATTATGCAGATGCAGAGGTACAGGGCCTTCTGGGCCTTATGCCAAGAGAAGAGTTCTCTTCACTATATGGTTACTTGTTGCCTGTGTGGGCAATAACAGCACTGTCTCGTCTCTGACTAGTACTGATGCTGCATAGCAGTGCCTTCCCCCCAGCCTCTGCCAATCTAGCTGGGGCTCACTATGCTCACCCTCAAACTCAGCTAACTGGCATGAGATCACAGCATGCTACCCACTGGGCAAACTGGGGGCCCTGAACATGTTTCTCCATATCCATTTTTTTCACATATTGACCCCAAATTTTCAACACAGTGGGCTTCATTTTTAGAAGCCATGGTTAGATCAATGCATGCTGCACCAAACTGCCACCTGCAGCAAACCCAGGTGCACCAGGGACCCTGCACCTGAGTTCAGAAAACTTGGGGTCCTGGCACCAAACTCTCAAGGTTTATCACAAGCTGACTACTGTGCCAATGACATAGCACACTGAAGGAGAATGCCGTAAGTCATGGGACAGGCTGGTGGCAGCAGTGGCCAGGGAAGGTAACCCGCTGGCCTGTCACCCTGGTGGCTGGAATGGGTCAGGCTGGGGGGAGGGAGTGACAACTGCTACAACTGGGCAACTGTAGGGAAGGTACAGGTCCGTGTGTGGGGGATGTACCAGCACCACCATGGGGGGAAGACTGTGGGCTCTGACCTGCCGTGGACCACCAGCCACTCCAGTGGCAGTTTGGCAGGTGTCGGAGGCTGTAGGATACCTTCTCTAGGGGGCACAGGGTCACTCCCCACCCAGTGAGGGCTCCATGCATTGGTGCAGGGGCAGTTAGGCCAGCTCCAGGCTGGTCTAATGGCAGGGTCTATGCACCCATTGGAGGTGCTTTCAAAATCCCAAATGAAAGGATATGGCAGCTGCAGGTACTAGCCCCCTACCACCATGGCACAGTCATGCAGCTGGTTCAAGGATGGCACAGCGTGGTCTGGTGCAGGGAGCCCCGGGGCTGCAGCAAGCCTTCTTGCAAAATTCTCACTGCCACAAAGTCTGATGCAAGGTGCTCCTGCTATGGTCTTAAAGAGCTGCTCCTGATCTTACAAGTTGCTACTGCAAATTAAAAGCTGCTGCTATGCAGCTGCTTGTTACAGATTAAAAGGACACTGTCAACCCTCTTTGCGTCATATTATTTATAGCTGAAAATCTGCATTTTATGATTGCTTGCCTTCTGTAATGCTCACTGAAGTTATTGGCTGTTTGACCTACTTTGTTTCTTAAGAGAACTGAAATATTTGGTAATGGTGCAATTGAACCAAACTTTGCTTTGTCTTAAATCCTTGATCAACTCTTATTGCATACTGCATGAACATTATGAACACCCCCAAACAATGCAGCCATTCATGATGCAATAATCTCCTTTCCTCCCTCAGCATCACAAGTGGCTAGATTGTGTTAGGGGTGTTGTCCAGGAACGATGCAGTGGAAGTTGATCAAAGAAGGTAAACAAACACATTTTTGTGTGATAACACCAGTATGGTGGGCAGTCAATTTTTTACTTTTAAAAAAGGAAAATAAATCAGAATCAAACTACTAGCTAAATAAGCAATCTCTACAGAATGTGAGCAATCATAACATGCATTTTTTAATTCAGGGACAATTTGAGGCCTAAGGGAGTAGACAATGTCCCTTTACTGCTTCTTAAAGGCAACTGCGTTAAATGCAGCCGTGGATTAACAAGACGCTGCACTAGAGCTACACAAAACGCTGTGAAAATTTCACTTAAAACACATATGTGCAATTTATATATGCAATCAATCAGTAAATTATTTAATTAATTAATTGGTAACTGGATAAAGTGAAAGAGACCTGGGTCCCTTATCAACCATGATATGGGAAAAGAGAAAAAAACGTGGTTGAACACAGCACACCTATTTGACATATACTGTACATGACAGTAGGGCCATCTGTTAGATCAAACCATAAGAGAACAGTGACACTTAATTTAGTTTTGGTCTGTATGCCATACAATAAATATATTCGCATAGTAAAATGAATTGTGTGTTTTTACCATATTTTAAAATAGTTAGCGTACAATATGACGTAAGGTAGTTCACAACACTGTTTTAAAATTGTGAATAATTTGTTTCCATTTGAGCAGTGAGTGGTAGGTTGTCCCATAGCCGTGAGCCTGCCTAGTAGGAGACAGTTTGTCCACTGGCTTTCATTTTAGTCCTGGGTATCAGGTATCCACTGGTGGGTGCAGAAACATAGAAACATAGAATGTGAAGGCAGATAAGGTCTGCTGAGCCAATCCAGTCTGCCCTTTATATGTTGGCTCGTGCTTGCACAGCCAACATATTGCGGTAGTAGCAGATTTGGAGGCACGGTTACTGTTGGGTGAATGCAGGGCATGCATCAGAAGGTGCATCCCTCATTTCCCAATCAGGCAGCAGGAGGCACTGACCTCATGCATGCCTAATGTGACCATCACAACAAAGAAAAGGTCCTCTGCAATGAGAGCAAAGCTCTCATGCAGCGTGACCATTACACGTCTCCCTCGGTGCAGGCAACATGGCGGCAGTGACTGCCACCGCTGCTGCCTGTCACAATGCTGATGGGGGAGCCCACTCCCTGTCAGATTAATGTCTCCCCCCCTTTTTGTTGATTGCCGAGGGGGGTGCCCAATCCCCCTTGGCATCATGCACCCCACCATTTGTTAAGTGCCAACGGGGGTGCCAATCCCCCGTCGGCTAAAGCACCCCCCCACCCACAAACACTGAGGTGACATGCTGGGAGGCCACCCCAGCGTGCCAAATCCCACCTGAAAAATGGAAATCGTCCCTCGACGACTGTTTTTTTAAACCCTGTAAACCAAAAATGGTCCCTCGGTGGTCTCTCTGCCCCCCATCCCACAACCTGCACCACCCACTGCGCACCCTGCCTCCCTACACCCCCCTCACCCCATACTTATCTCCGGAGTCCAGCACAACGATCTTCGGTGGACCGGAAACACGTCTGCACTCTTCAAAGCCTACCGTGAACTGAGGAAATGCCGGTAATCTGTATAATGGAATGACTAGGTTTTTTTCAACTTTGATGCATATCTCGGGCATTTTTTTGAATTTTGGCACCAAATTTTCAATAGGGGGGTTTTGGGACCCCTCCTCATGAATTCTGTCACTGTCATGGCGTTATTCTGCCCCGGAAGGTGATTTCGTGGTCACTGTGCGGAATCACCTTTTGGGACCAAGTAATGAAATGACAGTGCCAGTGTTCATGAGGAAGGCTCTCAAAAAGCCTATGTTGCAAATTTGGTGGAAAAAATCCAAAAAGTGACTGTTTTACCAGCGTGCATTGCACAGTTGCTACGCACGCTCGTAACTTCGCGAATTTGCAATATTTTCAAGCCAGATTTTTAACATTGGCATTTTTACATACCTCCTTGTGAACAGTACAGCTGTCATTTTTCACATCCTTTCCGAAATGTGTTTTCGCACTTCCGGCACAAAATAGCACAGTCATTGTGGGAAATCAGTGTTTGGGATGGATTACAAAAATGACAGTGACATGGTTCATGAGCAGAGGTCCTAAAATGCCTATATTGAAAATTTGGCGATGATACTCCATAAAATGACTGTGTTATGAGCGTGCGTTGTGCAGTTCGCACGTACGCTTGTAAGTTCGCTAATTTATAATATTTTCATTCCAGAGTTTCAACATTGCCATTGTTCTGCACCTCCTTATGAACAGTACAGCTGTCATTTTTCACATCCTAGCTGAAATGTATTTTCGCAGTTCTGGCGCAGAATAGCGTGGTCGCTGTGGGAAATCCGTGTTCGAGACACATTATAAAAATGACAGTGACACTGTTCATTAACAGAGGTCCTAAAATGCCTATGTTGAAAATTTGGTGATGAAAGTCCATAACATGAGTGTTTTCCGAGTGCACGTTGCGCAGTTTGCATGCACGCTCGTGAACACCCCAATGCCTGTCGCTCTCTACAGGGTGAGGGTGGGGTTGGCATCACTTTAGCACTTCACTGCCATTCCTATTATGCATCTCTACCTCTGCCACTACCAAAGCCAATGCCAGTGAGACAACATTCGGCATTGACTAATGCTTGTTTTATTTATTTATTTTTTAACCTTTGTTTTTTGCTGCGGACAACACTTGATCTACAGCGCAATCTCCCCCCCTTACTCCCACAATTCCCTTGTTCCTTTCCCAGGCATTTTTGAACTTCACCACTGTTTTTGTCCCATCTACCTCCACTGAAAGGCTATTCCAGGTATCCACCACCCTTTCTGTGAAGAAGCACTTCCTCACATCCTTCCTGAACTCATCCCCCTCCAGCTTCATAGCATTTCTCTTTATTTTAAAGCACCTTTTTCTCTGAAAAATACTTCCCTCCTTTACCCTCTTGAGGTATTTAAAGGTCTCTATCATATCGCCTCTCTCCCATCTCTACTCCAGGGTGTACATATTTAGCTCCTTTAACTTCTCTTCATAGGATTTTTGATGTAAACCCTGCGCCATTTTGGTAGCCCTCCTCTGGACTGCCTCCACAGTGTCTATGTCCTTCTGAGATGTGGTCTCTAGAACTGGAGACAGTACTGAATGTGAGGTCTTACCAGTGATCTATATAAGGGCAGCACCACCTCCCTCTTCCTACTGGTGATACCCCTTCCTGTGTACACCAGCATCCCACTAGCCCTCCCTACTGCCTTGTCACACTGCCTGGCCACGTTCAGGTCATCTGATATGATTATCCTCCCAGGTTTCTTTCCTGCTTGGTCTTTGTCAGTAACACTCTGTCCATTTTGTACTCCACTGCTGGATTTTTATTGCCCAAGTGCACTATTTGCAGTTTTTCTCATTAAAATCCAGCTGCTATACCCTTGACCACTTTTCCAGTTTATACAGATCCCTTTCCATCATTTCCACACACCCCACCACCGGAGAGTCCACTCTATTGCAGATATTGGTGTCATCTGTAAAGAGGCTGGCCTTTCCTTCCAGTTCCTCTGCTATGTCACTTATTAAGACATTGAAGAGGACTGCAAAGCACAGGTAGTGGCCATTTTGCGCTGGAAAGATATTATATAGTGTCTCGTGCTCTTTATTTTTTATTACATTAAAGAGTTGGATGCACCACAGGTAGGTCCATTTTCCTGGGGTGGTAGAATGCCCATTTGTAGGTAGAGAAAACAATGATGAGTAAACCTGGGTGTGTTAAGTACATGTCTGCAAATAATGTTGTATATGGTACGCAACGTGTTCAGATCCTATTTGGAAAGGCACCAGTAGACAACAGCTCCATATTCCAGTAGTGGGAATAGGGTATGTGTAGCAACAGCAGCTTTCCTAGCCTCAGTTGTTAGGCAGCTTTTAACTTTATAAAGTTCCCGGCTAAATGGCACCACAATCCGCACAGGGGTTGTATACAGACCCCCCCCCCCCCAGGGTGAGGAAATGGACAAGGAAATGATAGAAAGTATAATTAGAATGACAGAAAAAAGGGCAGATATTGCTGATGGGTGATTTGACTACGCCAGTTGTTAACTGGAGTGCAGTTGCAGCAGCCACTTCTAAGAGTGGGGTTATTCTAGATGTCCTACAGGAGGCATGCCTTAGACAACTAGTAGTGGAACCCACTCGAGAGGGAGCAATCTTAGGCCTGATTCTCTCAAATGGAGATGGAGAGAGGATCACAGATGTAGAAGTGAGTAGCCATCTGGGAACTAGTGACCATCGAACAGTATGGTTCACAATAAACATAGCAATAGGGTCAAGCCATACAAAGGCAAAAGTACTGGACTTTAGGAGGGCTGACTTTGCCAAAATGGGTGAGTGCCTAAGGAATGCACTAGCAAATGGGCAGGAACGAGGGGTGGAAGAACAATGGGGAATAATAAAAAAACTGCCATCACAGAGGTAACAAGCCTATGTGTGAAGCAAATAAACAAAACAAAACAAAACGATGTAAGAAACCACTATGGTTCTCAAAGGAGGTGGCAGTGAAGGTTCAAGAGAAAAAGAAAGCATTCAGGAAGTACTAGGAATCACAGAAGGAGCAGGACAGAGAATTGTATCAGTTAAAGCAAAAGGAAGCTGGGAAGGCAGTCAGAACAGCAAAGGCCCGAACCGAGGAAAAGATAGCCAACTCAGTTAAGAAGGAGGATAAAACCTTTTATAGGTACATCAGGGAGCGAAGGAAGACCAAGGGAGGGATAGTGAGGCTTAATAAAGGGGAGGGTGGGGTGGGGTGGGAAGAGGTGACTGTGAAAAGGCAGAGATATTAAAGAAATATTTTTGCTCAATATTTACAAATGAAGAGGGGGAGGTACCTAAAACAAACAATAGAAACACTCTGGATACAGAAGTTGATACCAGCCCATTTACAGAAGAAAGGGTTCTGAAAGAACTCTTAAAACTGAAGGTGGACAAAGCAATGGGGCCTGATAGGATTCATCCCAGATTTCTAAAAGAACTAAGTGTAGAACTAGTGACACCACTGACTACCCTCTTTAATGAATCATGAGAGGATGGGGTGGTACTTGAGGACTGGAGGAGGGCAGTTGTGATTCCCCTTCACAAAAGTGGGAGCAGAGCAGAAGTAGGAAACTACAGATCTGTTAGTTTAAACTCAGTGATAGGGAAAATTATGGAATCACTTCTGAAGGAAAGAATTGTCAAGTACCTAGAGGCCAGAGGGGCACAGGACCCAAGGCAGCATGGATTCATAGCGGGAAGGTCATGCCAGACGAATCTAATAGATTTCTTTGACTGGGTGATCAAAGTAGTAGATCAGGGAGGGGCTGTGGACATGGCCTACCTAGACTTTAGCAAGGCATTTGACACAGTCCCACACAAAAGATTAATATACAAGTTAGCCAGCCTGGGAGTGGGTCCCAAGATGATAGCCTGGGTAAAGAATTGGCTGGAGAATAGGACACAGAGGGTAACAGTAAAGAGAGTCTACTCTGAAGAAAGGGCGGTTACTAGTGGGGTACCGCAGGGTTCAGTATTAGGACCGGTCCTCTTCAATGTCTTTATAAGTGACATTGCAGAGGGACTGGAAGGAAAAGTATGTCTCTTTGCAGGTGACACAAAGATCTGCAACATAGTTGATGCACAAGTTGGGGTGGAAAGGATGAGAAGGGACTTGGCAAGGTTAGAGGAATTGTCAAATGTATGGCAGCTTAGATTCAGTGCTAAGAAGTGCAAGGTAATGCACCTGGGAAACAAAAACCCAGGGGAAGAGTACACAATGGGGGGTGAGATACTAACAACAACAAAAATGGAAAGGGACCTGGGGGTAGTCATATCAGATGACCTAAAGGTGGGCAAGCATTGTGAGAGGGCAGTAAGGAGGGCTGGGGGCATACTGGGATGCATAGGGAGAGGCATCACCAGTAGAAAACAGGAAGTTGTTATCCCTCTATACAGACAGCTGGTGATACCCATCTGGAGTACTGCGTGCAGTTCTAGAGACCCAATCTCCTAAAGACATAGACAGGATGGAAGCTGCCCAGAGGAGGGCAGCTAAAATGGTGCAGGGTCTGCACTGGAAGACATATGAAGAGAGACTTAAGGAGCTAATCACGTATAGTCTCGAGGAAAGGGGGGATATGATAGAAACGCTCAAGTACCTCAAGGGAATCAACAAAGTCCAAGAGGACATCTTTCAAAAAGAGTTGTGCAAGAACAAGGGGGCACAATTTGAAGATGGTGGGGGGCAGCTCAGAGGTAATGTAAGGTAGTATTTTTTCACAGAGAGGGCTGTGGATGCACGGAACGGCCTTCCGGAGGAGGTTGTGGAGTCAAAAACAGTGGTGGAATTCAAGCATGCAAGGGACAGTCATAAGGCAATTCTAGGGGGTAGGGGTAGGAAGAAGTAGGCTGCTGGTTAACTAGGATCTGCAACTTATCCATTAGTTAGGAAAATGGGCAGACTGAGTGGGTCAAGCGGTCCTTATCTGCCGTCAAATTCTATGTTTCTATGTTAATAGTGGAAAACTGTTGTTCCACAGGTTATAAAAGGGCCTACCAGTGTCAATAATGCCCTGAGCCTATGGCTCCAAAGGGAAATGTAAAGTTAGGTTGAAAAAAATCACCTGCCTCTTTTAAATTTGTTTTGTTACTCAGGGCTTGAATGATTGCTGATAGCAACATTGATGTCACCATAAATTCAGCATTGTCTTACAGGGCTTGGGCAGTTATTCAAATACGATTGTTTTAGGAGAGGTGCCAAAGTTGGGGTGATGCCAGTGCTTCGACAAGCAGTCATTGAAACTGTGAGGAACGCCACATCACAGTTTCACCATGTGTTAAGTGACTTTTTCACCATAACATGACAACTCCCTTCTTTTGTGGCTGACGTTTCAACTGGAAGATGGCCAAGGTCATCCCTGTTCCCAAACAAGGCGACCCCAAAGACCCTAGGAACTACTGCCCAATAGCCATCCTGTCAGCAGTCAGCAAACTTCTTGAGAAGGTAGTCGCCTTGCAGCTCATGCACTACCTACAGACCCACAATCTGCTCTATCCGGCTCAGCACAGTTTCAGAAAATGGCACAGCACCTCTACTGCCCTTGCTGTGGTCACCTCTGTGATCAGGGCTGCTGCTGACCAAGGCAACCTGACCAGGACCATCTTTGTGGACCTCTCAAAAGCCTTCGACCGGGTTGACCATGCACTACTGCGCTCTTCTCTCCAGTCCCTTGACCTGTCCTCTGCCCTTGCATGGGTCAGGAGCTACCTCTCAGACAGGCAGCAATACATCAGTTTCAACATGGCCCTGTCTGAGCCCGCCCAGGTAAACTGCGGGGTCCCACAGGGCTCTGTCCTGGGGCCTCTCCTGTTCTCCCTCTTCGTGACTGGGCTACCCTCAGCACTGACACATGGGCGCCCTACACTGTACGCAGATGACCTAGTCATCATGACCAGCTCCCGGGACCTCCCCACCATCAATGCCAAGTTAAACACCGTCTTTGAGCAAATCCAAACCTGGCTAAGGGACCACAAGCTTGCGATTAACCTGCAGAAGATGCAAGCAATGCTTTTTGGCTCGGCAGCAAAGACAAAAGCTGCCTCGGGCTCGCTAATGATCTCATGTGCTGATGCGTCCTCACTACAATCTGCAGATGGGATCAAGTACCTGGTGGTGACACTTGACCAGCAACTGGACCTGAAACTGCATATATGCAATACACGTAAGGTCACAAACTGTAAGTTGGGCCTTGCATACAAAGTAAAAAACTGCCTTACCTCGGCTGCCCGGGTGGCTCTAGCCAGGGGAGTACTTCTACCCATGCTCTGCTATGGTCTTGTCACCTTTGCCCATATTGCAAAAACTAGTCTCACAAAATAGGACTCTGTGTGCAACAACATATGTCGCTTTGCACTGTCAGCACCCCGCGCTCACCCACAGATGTGAACTCTACTCCCAACTTGAATGGCTCCCACTGGAAGGGCACCGCTCCTATGTCATGGGTAACTTCATTGACAACTTAGTGAGATCTGCCACCCCCTCAGACCTTGCTGAATCCCTCGTTCCAGCCACCCCCTCCTACCATCTGAGATCCAGTGACCCTCTTGCCCTCCTAGTTCCCAATACCCGCACCCATATGGGCGACTGGGCCTTCGCTGCTTACGCACCAAAGTTGTGGAACTCCCTTCCATCTCAGACTCGCTTCTTCTCCTCCTCTCACCATAGCTTCAAAACCTCCCTCTGGAGCTTCCTCAAGTTGGAATCCACCTGCCTCTGTTCAAGAAAAACCTACTAGACCTAGGCTGTTCCAAATGACTGACTGAGTCACCACCTAGGCTCTCCTGCCCTAAGTCAGTAGGGCCACTGCACCTTATCCACTCCTTTGAACCCACAGGCTCCTAGTAGGAGTAGTCCACAAACTGTCCAATCAGTGGTTGTGCAAAGTTTCTGTTCTTTTTACTGTTGTCTTGCTCTGGGCCCCCATACCCAAATCTCTGTTCCACCCTCAAGCTATACAGCCCTGATGCCTGGTGTGCCGATCAAAGACTAAAAACGATAATACCATACTGTAATACTACCTGCAGTCAGCTTTATAATCACCTACTGTCTCTTGTTTGACCTTGTTGCCTGATGCACTTAAATGTAACAGTACTCGCGAATGTCTGTTGTTTATGAATGTAATGGTACCTTGTAATCTCCCGGGTCGCACCTGAAAATAGGCACCTGTTGTCTAGTGTGCTCACCTGGTTAACAAAAGCACATAATAAAACTATAACTGATGTTTATAACTTTTTTTTTGCAAGTGCAAGCGAATTTGTGCTGACAGTGCCGGCCTTTGGTCCCATTACTCATGAAAATACTATAAATGTCACATTCTGAGTTAGGCCATTGTATAACTGTATTTATAAAATAAGTAAGAAAAATCCTAAGCTACCATTGGTGCAAATACATCACATGGCTGTGAATTATTCCACAATGGCTGCATGCCTGCACTTTTTTCCTGTATATTAATTTTGTGTCCATTTCATAAGTGGGATAACATACTTCAGGGTGTGTGCTCATGCTGTGATAAACACATTTTTGGGGGTGGTTGAAGGGACTTAGCTTTGTCTCATGCCTTACATTGCACCCAAGGCATGCATATATCAGAGCATGACAGCACACCCAGTCAAGTGCAACTGCTTACACATTGATGCTTTCTCTCTAGGCTATTAAAAAACTAAACTTCTCTTTTCTTTTAATTCCATTCCTAAAGAAGACCAGATGGTCAAAATATCAGTTCTAACTTTACTTTCTATTGGCTGTGAGCATTTAATGGAATCCTTTTCTTCTATTTGCAGGCTCCACACTGATGCAGCACCCTGTGTTTTTTCTTACAGGTGTCTGTTATTAGGTAGCTGCTCACCTGTCCTCCCAGCCAGAAGAAAGCTGTAACTAGGCTAATAACTGTGTGTACATGAAGTTTGATTATGGTGTTTGGACTCCTGTTTTCCTTGGTTTGAAATTATTGGAAGCCCTGCTAAATGAAAGATTTTTTAGAGTATCTTGAATCCAGTGGGCTGCAAGTCCACAGGTAGCATGGATTAATGGAGGGGTCATACAAACGACCTTATAGAATCTATATTTGATAGATTTCTTTGACTGGGTAGCCAGGGAAGTAGATCAGGGGAGGGCAGTGGACATGGCATATCTGGACTTCAGCAAGGCCTACAACACTGTGCTGTACAGGAGGCTGATAAAGAAACTGCGCAACATGGGGTGGGATCCAAAGTTGTGGACTGGGTTAGAAACTGGTTAATTGATAAGAGACAGAGTGTAGTGGTAAACGGCACTCACTCGAATAGTGGAAAAGAGACCAGCTGGGTACCACAGGGCTCAGAACTGGGACGTGTCCTCTTCAAGCTACCTCCAGGGGCTTGTCTTGCCACTGGCCAACACTGGCAACCACTGGCAAGCAATAGCATTAAAAGAACTCCTTGGCGCTCATAATAAATCTCTCATGGTTATGTCTGTCTACATTCCACCCAGACAGATGACCGCAGGCTTCAATGCTCTAATAGAATGCATAAGAACCCTGAACCTTACCTCCGAACTGCTACTTCTAGGGGGCTTCAATGCCAATTGGCTCTCCCCACAGGCCAGCCCATACAAGGATGCTGCTGTCCACCTCACACAGCTGGTCGATTCACCCACCAGAGTAAACTACAAAACAGGAACCAGCACCTTACTGGATTAGGTTCTGTCCAACCACCCAGGCCATATATCTGGGACCACTGTACTCCCTGATGCCCTTAGCAATCACTTTCCAGTCCTGTTTCATTGGTCTAACAAATTTATTTATTTATTTATTCATTCAAGCGTTTAACCAGGAAGGCATACTGAGCATGCTAACTGCTCGATTCCAGATGCGTCCTGGGGGAAGGAAAACACTGACTATAGCTGCAAACAGCATATATACAGGTGAAAATACATAGTGTGGATTCTCTAACAATTGGATTAAGTGGCTAGGCATAGAGGTCCGAAAAACAGTAGAAAATACAATAGTTTGACAGCATGGAGCAGACAACAAGAGAAATGAGAGAACAGTAATTAGAGTCATAGTTTAGTTGCAGAACTACATGCAGACAAATACTATCATTTCACACAGAGAGCAGAACTGCCTAGGCACATGTGCAGGAAGGGGTGAAGTGAGCATGGAGCAGGGAGTTTAGGTGCCGAGGAGAGGAGAAGTGATGAATGTTTGCTGGAAGGGAGTTCTACAATGTTGGTATGCGGTAGCTGAATGCAGCCTGACTGGCAGTAGTAGACCTATGTGGGACAGCCAGGGAACGAGAGTCTGAGTTTTGAAGAGAGTAAGCTAGGGAGCAGGGGTTGGCCAAGACAGCGGTGAGGTAGGAGGGGAGAAGCTGGGAGCAAAACTTGGCTGGGATTTTGACGCAGTGGGATTGTCTGCAATTATGTAGAGAGGGGAGGTCCATAGCTTGGTAAAGGGCACAATGGTGTGTGGAGAAGGGACAGTTCAGTGCAAAGCAGCAGAAGGAATGTTAAAGAGGGTCCAGCCTGCCTAAGGTCGACTTAGGGCCAGCACTGTAGACTACATCCCCATAGTCGAAGATGGGGAGGATCATTTTCTGCACAATGGCCCTCCGAGCAGGTGCCGGGATGCAGTCATGATTCTGGTAAAGTTCGCCAAGCCTGGGGTGTAGCTTCTTGAGTAGGGAGTCGGTGTGTGTGGAAAAGTTTAGGTGCTGATCCAGCCATATTACTAGGTATCTGAAGGAGGTACAGGCTTCCAGTGGTGACCCCTCTAGGGTGTGGAATGTGATTGGAGAGGGGAGCCTAGAAAGTCTCTGCGTAGTGCCAAAGGTTATAGAGACCATTTTCTTGGCATTGAGAAGGAGATGGTTTGAGCGAAGCCAGTGCTGGACTGAGATAAAGTCCTGCTGCAGTCGGGTCAAGACCTCTGAGGTCAAAGGGCCGGATGCATACAACATGGTGTCATCCGCAGACATATGGATTGAGGTGCATGGGCAAGCAGAGGGCAGGTCATTCAGGAAAATCAAGAACAGGAGTGAGCCCAGGACCAAACCTTGGGGTATGTCTGAGGTGCCCGGGAGAGGTGCCGAGGTGGAGAAACTAATACGGACAGATTGGGACCTGCATGCAAGGTATGATTTGAACCAGGAAATGGCCCTACTGGATAGACCGGCATTGTTGAATTCACCAAATCCCCTGCTAGAACAGTCACTAATAGGGTTCTTAAACGGGGTCACCTCGAATTACTAAAAGCAGACCTTCGACAACAAGACTGGTCCCTAGTCTTTAACACCTGCAATGTTGACACCGCTCTAGGACACTTCATCAACTATTTCAATGCTGCCTGTGATAGGCATGCCCCGCTTAAAACAAAGAAAGCTAAAGGCCCCTGCAATCTTTGGTTTCCTCTGGGCTTGCTTGACATGATGAAATCTAGGGACTGCCTATGGCTAAAGGTTCGGGCCTCTGGAAATCAGGTTGACATGCAGAACTTCAAGAAAGCCTGGAATGACAGCACTTGGGCCATACGTGCAGCAAAAAACCTGTACTTCAAGAAAGCCCTCTCCCAAACATGGAATGATGGCAGAATGTTTTGCAACAATCTCAAACAAACTACTGGTACGGACAACAAGCCTTCCCCCGCCATGCTCAACATTGATAGTACTCATACACTGGACCCCAGAACAATTGCAAACTCATTTAATTTGGTCTTCACAGATTTAAGTGGAATAATTCTCCAGGACTTCCTTGACCTGCCCAACCTGACTGACCCTAGTGGAATTACGGGATCAAACCTCTCCCACCCATCTTTCCATTTCAAAGTTCTTATGGCGCTGGAAGTAATAAGCTACCTCCTTAAGATTCTAGGTGTAACCCCCTTGTTCCCAAGGGTTAATAGAATCCCACTTAGAATCAGTGGCAAGCAGGGAGAGGCAGCTTGTGAGATGCCAGTTAAATGGGTTTCACACTGTCACACACTGTTTTCGGTTTCTGTTGAGCTGGAGTGATGATGTCACCTTAGAATTCTCGCAGCAGCATAAGCCACAATGGAATGCTAGCTGCAGGGGTTAGCAGTAGAATGCTGGGAGATTCAAGTCAGTATTGAGAGAGCTTCAGGAGACACTCAGGAGAGTGAGGAGTGCTGCAGTGTGCAGCTCCTCAGACCTAGCTCTGAGAGAGAACAACCTTAGAAAAAGGGCTTGTGTGTTCTCACCCTAGAGAGGAACACAGAAGACCATTTGTGAAGTGGTAGAGACTGTTCCAAGGGAGGTTTTCCAGTGCCCCATCCTCGGAAGAATGTGGGGATTCCAGGATTCATGGGCAATCCCCTGGTCCAGCCTGGAGAGGGTGAAGCTGCCTAGGACCATTTTGTTCTGTGAGTACCAGAGACTGTTGTGAGGAAAAAGCCCTGGGACACCTGTAAAACCGTGGTGAGTTTTGCTCTGACAAACAGACTATGTTCACCAAGACTGTGTTTTAGGTAAAAGTGTCTGCCTACTGTGGGGTCAAAGGAAGACTAGCTAAGTACAGAACTTTTAGATTGTGTATGTCTTGGAAGCATCTGCAACAGAGGGGGTTTAGGGTAAAGACATAGCCACATACAGAACTTTTAAAGTCAGGACACCTCCAGTGAAAAGTAGAATGTTAAATATGCAAAACATTTCAAGACAGCATCTACAAACAGTGTTTTCAGAGAAAGGTGTTGTAACCAAATGAATGGCTGAGTATAGATTTGGGAGCAATAGGTGGGAGACTCCCCATCTGGAGAACCAGGTGTACCTCTCCGGGTTCAATTTGACCAAATATGTTTTCTCTCGGTGCATTTGGCCAATGCCTGAGGAATGCACCCAGATGTGGGATTTTGGATTTTCCCTGAGAGGTGGAAAGTGCTCGTGGGTGGTTTAGGGAGCCACCATCAACCTCATTGCAATATGGAATAGTGTCCTAGTACTGGTTGGGGTACCAAGTCAAGGAAAAGAAGAGAAGTGTACCAGTTTGGGCCGTGTGTGCCCAGATTCGTTCAGAACCTGAAGGTTCATAAGGAGGAAGTGTGCTCTGCACCTCAGTAATCTGCATTACCAGTGAGAGTAACCCTGTGGGGTCCATCTTTGCTTTGCTATTCTCTGTGTTATGTGAATAAAAGTCACATTCTAGAATCCTAACCTGGTTTGGACATTACAGTTATTGCTTCTAGTGTCTGGATTTACTTGGGTGCCCCTGACCAGAAGTACAAACCTAGCATAATGCTGAGCAAACGTTTTCTCCCAGGGACCCAGGTTGATGGCCATACTAAATGGTCCCCCCAGGTGTGAGCCAGGTAGTTGCAACAGTTGGTTTGCCTGTCTGAAGGATGGCAGGCTCAGAAGTAGAAGTAATGGGTCCACAGAGTCTGTGAGACATTTGTAGTGACTACCCCACCCCTCACGGTGACACCTAGATGTGAAAGGAGCAGCCCTGCTAGTCGAAACAAGGGGGACCTGTGGGGTGGAAGTTGCAAAATGGAGGCACCACTGGGATTTGTTTGGAATTTTTGGGAGAAAACAAGAAAGGTTTGCTCAGATTGTGGCTAGCATTTTGTCTGTCTAGCAGTAGGTAGCCCAAAAAATTGGAAGCTTTGCACATTTAGTTATAGCTATTTAGGCTTTCAGGTAGATTCAAGGATGACATATACTGAGCACATAACAATACAAACAAAAAAGGTATACCAGAGACTAGGGGCCCTCAGAAGTGTAGCAGGAAGTTTGCCATTAATGGCAAAACAACTGTTGGCAAAACAGATACTCCTACCAGTGATGGAATATGGTTCTATACTTTATATGAATTCAACTCAGCAAGGTTTAAAACAGAATAATCGAGCTTACTATAGGATAGGAAAATTTGCTATTGGTAGTAGTAGGAAGTTACATCACTGTGTAATTTATAAAGATTTAAATTGGCTCCAACCAGAGGCTTATCGAAATTATCTCTGGCTTGTCACATGTCACAAGATCTTGCGTGAAAAATATAATCATCTGTTACATAATCAGGTGAAAAGAAAATCTAATAGGGAAACATTTATTAAAACAAGGAAATTGGCAAACAGCATTTTAGTGCATAGATGTTACAACAGACTAGGTGAGAGCACACTTCACAACAGTGTAGCACGTATTTGGAATAACTTGTCAGATGACCTGAAGTCTGTTACGAACTTTTCAGTTTTAAAGTTGCTTTATTTAATTATTTGAGGCTTCCTCTCACTTGTTTTTAATGTAAATGTTGTAATGTGTCTTTTGTTTTTTTGTGTAATATATTGTATTGATGTTTAGTATATTGTACAACAAACTGGAATGCAGGACTTTGTTGAAAACAGGACTTCATTCCAACAAATGTTTTTCCTGTGAAAAAAATAATTTTTATCAATCAATCAATCATAAGGGATTGACTGGAGAACTGCCATCCATATGTGCCGCTGTGTGCTGTTGTTCATGTGCTGCTGTAATCATGCCAACGTTTACCAAGGAGCTGTAAAGCCAGATTGTGTATGCCCCTTGTCCTGCATCAAAAATAATGTTTTGCCAGCTTTTAATTTTCAAGTTGTGACAAGGAAAAGTATGGAGAGCTGTGGGAAACAAAGAGACATTTGTGTCCTGAGAGTTTGAAATGCTTGTTGCGTGGACTGGGGGAGTCGCTAAAGAAAGTGCCATGAAAAATGGTTAAAATGGTGCTCCTGCCATGGAGTAACAGTTGAAAAGAAAAAAAGTTGCTTAGCAGTTTAAATTTTGCCTGCTCAACGATCGCTGTGGAGGAGAAGAGCACGAGAAGAGAGAAGGGCTCATTTGCATGGCGTCAAGTGATTGGTGAGACTGCAATCAGTCCCGCCCCCATGCCAGCTTCAGAGTGCTGCCCAGTGTTCGAGAGTGAGAGAGCGAGTGGTGTGAGAGCTGGCTAGCCAGGAGGAGCGTCGCAGTGACTGCAAATGTTATAAGAAGTAAAATATCGGACTTTTCTGTTTTAAATCTGGCTCAACCCATATTCTGATCGTCTGGGGAGAAAGTGTGGTGTTCGCAGGGACCATCGGCAGGACTGCCAACTCGTTTCAATCCAGAGGCCTCCCGGATTGGCTGTAGGCCAAAATTTCCATCGAAAAGCCAGCTACTGATTCAGTGAGTACCATTCAGAAAACAGCTCAAACTGTGTGCGAATTTTCTAAAGCCAGCTGGATCTGTGTGTAAACAGTGAGATTGTTTTGCAAAGAAGGACTGTGTAAAGTAAATCAACCTAAGCAAGAATTCTGAGCATTAGACTGTGAGCATGAGTATGGATTCAGCAACAGTGTAATTTTCTGAGTAAAATGAGAGGCTGTGGGTTGTATGAGAGATGCAACAAAACAGGCAATCCGGTTCATGAAATACTGTGGTTTTAGTGACTTTAAGCAAGAACAAGTGATTGAAAGTGAATGTAAAGTCCTAGAAAAATCATATAGATGTTCTGGGAAAGCAAAACAGTGCAGTCTGTGCAGTTTGAGTGAACTTTATCAGTATGTAGTAAATCAGATGTGCAGTGGCTTGAGTCAGATACAGAATGTTGATGTGCTAGGAGTGCTGCCATTGTCATTACAGGTGGGGTAGTAATGTAAACACAGCAGCAGGGAGCCAATTTGTGAGACTATTCCAAGTAGAGTGCACCCAAGATTCCTTTGGCTCTCACGTGGAGTCTGTTGGGGGAAGCCCAGCAGAGTGTGGCACAAAGGAAGAGGGTGTAGATGTACTGGCAGAGCAGAGTAGCCGCAATGTCTCCATGTCCGGGCAACAGATGGACAGTGCGGATGGAGCATCAGTGGATTTGTGGAGAGAGGGTCTGAGCCCTAGCCTCATAGGAGAAGATGAGATGTGTGAGAGCCTAGATTGGGGGGTGTCGACCTTCGCACCCAGTGAAGAGTGGACCGTCTCGGGAGTGAGGGCGACTGCTCACTCCTGGGCTCAGATCCTCAGTGAGGAAGAAGAAACAGAGGAAACTATGTATCCTTATGAAGAAGGTGTTAGTCCACAGCCTCAGACTCTTGCCTCAGAGGAACCAGAAGAAGAGATTGGTGACTCCACAGCCCTGTCCCCACAAGGAGGAGTCAGAGATCCGTTTTATGTAGCATTGAGGATGCGACACTGGCAGAACCAGGACTGGCCACCCCCAAGCCAGGCCAGTGGTCTTGAACTGACCAAGAGTACTAAAGAGGAAAGACTGGTTCATAGGAAGGCAAATGGATCTATGGAATGTCCTTTCCTACCTTTCCTCAGAGAGTCTGGGAGGAGATTGAGAGAAACAGGAAAGCCTGGATAATGGAAGAGGCAACTAAAGACCTGCATCCAGGTGCAACTCGATATGTCAGAGACAAAGCTGTCAGAGACAGGTTCAAGTATTGGAAAGTGGGCAGGACACTGTTCATAGACAATGTACAAATTGTGGACAGAAAGGGCAATGAGACTTTCTACAATGTAAATTATGAGCACCCAGATGGGGTAATAATTCTTGCACCTGACCCATTGTGATACTACCCTCAATGCAACCAACTTCCTGCGAATGTGCCCATGCCCACCAACTGGAAAGCAGAGCAGTGGTAGCCAGTGCTGCCATCCAGCCGTTGCCGTACTTATGTTGTTCTGCCAGTCTGGTGTTCCAGGATCCAGGTGCATCCAGATTCGTCAGACTTGCAGTGTGCCTTCCAGTTCCATTGCCTGGCCTTCCAGATGACATCATCCAGATAGGACATCAACCCAGCTGTTTCCCGATTCATTGCCTGGAATTTCGAATGACTTCAGACCAGCTGTTCCTTTTCCTGTTCCAAGGTTCCATCTCCTAGATGACATCAGCCCAGCAGTTTCCAGATGTGCCATCCTGTCATTTCCAGAAGATTTCCGACCAGCTGTATCCGAAAAATGCTGCCAGGAAGAGTCTTCGGCTGGAGATCCAGGTGCTGTTCCATTTTTGTTCTTCAAGGGACTGGTAAGTCCAGACTTTTGTTATCTTATTGACATTGAAATACACATCCTACACCTGGCAGAATACAGACTGTTTGAACTGTCCACAAAGACTCTACCCTTCGGGACTACAGTACTACAAGAACTGTGCTTCACCAGCTCCGGCCCAGGACAGACTCTTTCTTGGACTTGCCTTCGGGCACTGTTGTCACTAGTTGGGAATTTAGGGCATTCCATCCCCAAAAGGTGTATTGTATATAATGTTGATGTTTTTCTACTTTTCTAAAAAATATTTTTGGGGGGATTCTCCAGTGTTTTGACGGTAAGGGTTATGATTGTGTACTGTGTTTGCAGATTAGGGGTGTGTTTTTGTCTTTTCTCTTTCAGGTGGTTCCTGATGAAGACAGAAGAGAAGACAAGAAGAGGATGGGAGGGACTCATCGGAATTCCTCATGTGCTTTAAAGTGTTGTGTTTAAAGTACAGTGTAGTTGTTAACGTGTTAACTTTTCCTTCCACAGGTGTAGTTGTCGGGGAGCGTGGGAGTGTAATGCTTAAGTGTAGTATTAGCTCCTTGGTTTGGTTTGCAGCTGTCCAGGGATGGGGGAGGTTCCCCTGTTTTGGGTAGGAGTTGTTTTCTGGTCAGATAGGTTTTCCCTAGAGGGCTAGGGGGATAGACAGGCTGTGGTCCTGACCTGCAGTAGGGGCCACAGTGCTGGGCTATTAGGGCTATGCTCTGGACAGTTCTTCCAGGGCCACTGGTTATCATAGTAAGATCATAGTGTAGGAGCTGATACATCAGCCAATGGCCTCTGGGCCCTTAGTGTTGCCTGTCTGTGCCTGGCACATGGTAGGAGAGGGCCTGATCACCCCTCTCTGTAGGTAGCACATAGGGTATGATGGTCTGGTGCCAGGTAGGTAATGACTGCGGACAGTCATTTTCCTGACCAAGGGTGGGTGTAACCCCTTTGTTCCCAGGGGTTACTAGAATCCCACTTAGAATCAGAGGCAGACAGGGAGAGGCAGCTTGTGAGATGGCAGTTAAATGGGTTTCACACTGTCACACACTGTTTTCAGTTTCTGTTGAGCTGGAGTGATGATGTCACCTTAGAATTCTCACAGCAGCATAAGCCACAATGGAATGCTAGCTGCAGGGGTTAACAGTAGAACACTGGGAGATTCAAGTCAGTCTTGAGAGAATTTCAGGAGACACTCAGGAGAGTGAGGAGTGCTGTAGCGTGCAGCTCCTCAGACCTAGCTCTGAGAGAGAGCAACCTTAGAAAAAGGGCTTGTGTGTTCTCACCCTAGAGAGGAACACAGAAGACCATTTGTGAAGTGGTAGAGACTGTTCCAAGGGAGGTTTTCCAGTGCCCCATCCTCAGAAGAATGGGGGGATTCCAGGATTCATGGGCAATCCCCTGGTCCAGCCTGGAGAGGGTGAAGCTGCCTAAAACCATTTTGTTCTGTGAGTACCAGAGACTGTTGTGAGGAAAAAGCCCTGGGACACCTGCAAAACCGTGGTGAGTTTTGCTCTGACAAACAGACTATGTTCACCAAGACTGTGTTTTAAGTAAAAGTGTCTGCCTACTGTGGGGTCAAAGAAAGACTAGCCGAGTACAGAACTTTTAGACTGTGTATGACTTGGAAGCATCTGCAACAGAGGGGGTTTAGGGTAAAGACGTAGCCACATACAGAACTTTTAAAGTCAGGAGACCTCCAGTGAAAAGTAGAATGTTAAATGTGCAAAACATTTTGAGAAAGCATCTACAAACAGTGTTTTCAGAGAAAGGTGTTGTAACCAAATGAATGACCGAGAATAGATTTGGGAGCAATAGGTGGGAGACCCCCTATCTGGAGTAACCAGGTTTACCTCTCCGGGTTCAGTTTGGGCACCTATGTTTTCTTTCGGCGCATTTGGCCAATGCCTGAGGAAAGCACCCAGATGTGGGATTTTGGATTTTCCCTGAGAGCCGGAAAGTTCTTGTGGGTGGTTTAGGGAGCCACCATCAACCTCCATGCAATATGGAAAAGTGTCCTAGTACTGGCCGGGGTGCCAAGTCAAGGAAAAGAAGAGAAGTGTACCAGTTTGGGCCGTGTGTGCTCAGATTCATTCAGAACCTGAGGGTTCATAGTGAGGAAGTGTGCTCTGTTCCTCAGTAATCTGCATTACCAGTGAGAGTAGCCCTGTGGGGGTTTATTTTTGCTTTGTTATTCTCTGTGTTATGTGAATAAAAGCCACACTCTAGAATCCCAGCCTGGTTTGGACATTACAGTTATTGCTTCCAGTGTCCGGATTTACTTGGGTGCCCCTGACCAGAAGTATAACCTAGCATAATGCTGAGCAAACATTTTCTCCCAGGGACCCAGGTTGATGGCCATGCTAAATGGTCCTCCCAGGTGTTAGCCAGGTAGTTGCCACACTTGGTTTGCCTGTCTGAAGGATGGCAGGCTCAGAAGTAGAAGTAATGGGTTCACAGAGTCTGTGATATATTTGTAGTGACTATCCCCACCACTCTCGGTGGCGCCTAGATGTAAGAGGAGCAGCCTCACTAGTAGAGACAAGGGGGGCCGGTGGGGGGAGGTTACATAGGCAAATCTAGGTGGTTCTATGTGATAATGGCGATTGCAGAATAGCGATCGCCATTTCAGCGAGTGTACATCGCTGCAAATGAATTGCGTCGATGTACACTCATGGTGAACTAAACGGCAGCAACAGATTCTACATTTATACAGTGGGCTGCACCCCCCTACTTAAGGATTCTCAACTCCAGGGGGGTGCATGTCAGGGTGTGCATGAAAAATCTTAAAAAAAAAAACAAGTCGCCTGCCGGTGCAAAACAAATGTGCCGTGCCAGACCTGAACCCTGCACACACCAACGGACCACCCTCCCCACCATGCTAGCGGACCAGCTCAGCAGCTACCCACCACACTCTCTCCCACATAGCTCCCCTTCCCTTCTTCTCCCCCCCACATGTGCACGTGCATGTACATGCGCTTATGCTTCCCGTCACTCTACCTCGCCCACTCAGGTATCGGGCCGCTACCTTGCCAGATAGCCCTGAATACAGGCAACATGATTGAGTCACCCTTTTTGAGAGCACTCAATTGCAGTCGCTGTGTTCATTGGACACCAGTCAAGGTACAATAGTAATATCCTCGACCTGAAATTTGTTGAACTGACACTAGATGAGATTCTGGCTCCTCTCACCCATATTGTCAACACATCCCTAAGGTTCTCTTAATTCCCTGGCATGTGGAAAGAGGCCTCCGTAACACCTATCTTCAAGTGTGGTGATTGGTCTTTTGCCGGGAATTACTGACCTATCTCTATTCTTCTTCCACTCTCGAAAGCTTCAGAGAGAATTGTGGCTGATCAGTTGGTAGACTATATGGAAAAATATCCGCAACAATATGGGTTCAGACATGGGCACAGCACTACACATGGCACTGCTAGAATTCATTGGCTACATCCACAAATCCCTTGACCAAGGTCTGCTTGTTGGCGTAGTCTACATAGACTGAGGCTTACACTCAAGATGGCAGCAACACTGATCCAACCATTACAGCAGTTTTTGTAGAGCTTGAATGTTTTATGTTTTTATTCTCATTTTATATATTTTTATATATTTTTCGTTATGGTTTTGTTTTTGGAGTATTTTCCTGAGGCTGTTTTGGAGTATTTCCCTGAGGTTGCAGCGGGAACCTGTGTGATTTGAAGCAGCAATCGGCCATGATTTTATCCCCTTGGATTGGTTCTGAGTACTGGTGTTGGTGAAAGACTGTAGAGTGGAATTGCCCACAGAATCACCGAGGTGGTTAGCATTCTGTGGAGACTGCAACGTGGAGACTGAGGGCGGAGAACTGGTGTTTGTAGTGGATGTTTGCCTCTGGTACTGCAATCAACGCCAGCATGCTTTTGCTGGGGTCTGACAGGGCTGACGAGTTCTGTGGAGCACTGACTTAGGACTGCTAGAGACCGAGGGCAGTGTTGGGGTGGGGGAGCTCCCTGAGCTCCACCGGTCTCAGAGTTATACTCGATCTCGGCTTCCGCGACCGAGCGGGAGCCGTCCGGGTTTGCCTCAGGAAGCTGGAGGCGTTATCTGTAGCTTGTCCTATGGGGCCTCGTGGCTGGTCCTGTTGGCCTAGCTTTGAGGCTTCTGCAGCTGCGGGTCATGGGTGAGTGTGATCGTGGCCTGTTTATGGCGGGGGGGGGGGCATCCCCTTTTCTTCAACCTGCTTTTTGGTTCTCACATCTGGCCCTAGGATTTTGAGCCAGTTGCAGTCCAGGATGGTTGGAGATCTACATCCTGTGGTTTTCGCAGCATAAACGGGATTTTGGTTGGAATATGATTATTGCTCTTTCTCCTATGCTGGATTATGGGATTAATGGCTCTTTAAGGATGATAACAGCAAGAATGAACTGCATTTCCTCCCTTTTGTTGGACTGAATTTTGACTCCCTGATGGTGAGAGGACCTGGAGTCCACAAACTTTCTTTGACTCATTTTAGTTTTTATTTTCTGTACTATATAGTTTTTGTATTTTTATTTTCCTTTTGGGGATTATGACTTCGGTTTAGGCAGTGAGAATGCCACAAACTTTCTTTGACTCATTCTGGTTTTTATTTTCTGTACTATATAGCTTTTGTATTTTTATTTTCATTTTGGGGATTATGACTTCGGTTTAGGCAGTGAGAGTGCCTGAACTTTTCCCTTCTGGGTCGTGAGAGGACTTGGGGGGGGGGAAGGGGACAACAACTTTACTGTCCATAATATAATTTGGATCAGTTATAAGAGGGGATTAAAATATCGGTAGATCCCCTCTGTGGACTTGGACTTGTGGACTGTGAGAGGGTCTGTAGCCCCATCCCCCAGGCCATGAGTGGACTTTGGGGGGGGGGGGATTGTTATTAATCATATTCTGTGGGGTATTTTTCTAGAATTGAGGGTATTGGGAACTGATTCAGCATTGTGGGATAGGGTGATATTTATAAATTTACTCTATTTCTTATTAGAGTGGGGTTTTGTGTAATCTTGGGATTTTAATTTTAGTTTTATTCATTATTTTGTTTATTATTTAAGTTTTGGGGGTGATTGCTGTGACTGCTGTTAATGTGTTTTAGTGAACAGCCGCATAGGGATATGTGTTGGAGTTATGTTTCGGTGGGCAGGCGCTACTCCCCATCCAGGTTGAGGGACCTTTGCCCCTTTGATAGTCCCCCGTTACAACCTGAAGTGTATTGGTGTTGTCATGCCTTGGGTATTGTGTGGAGGGGCAGAAGGGGGGGCCCAGACTGGGGGGGGGAGTGGGGTGGATGGATAGGAGTGGTGATATCGAGGAAGCGCCCTGGGGCAAAATGGGTCCAGGAAAGAGGTCCTTCATGCCTGGTTCCCATACCCAAGGGTTCCACTGATGGTGGACAAGTTTCCTGTTCTTCCATGGCCTCTCATCCAACTGGGGCAGTGTTGTGCAATGCCAGGTCTATAAAAAACAAGACAGCAATTATTGCTGATCTTGTTGAGTCATCGGACCTGCATCACCGAGACCTGGTTGGACGATAATGCCGGTCGGTACTGGAATCAGCTGTTCCAGATGGGTACTTGGTGATATGCGCCAAGATTGGATTGAAGGGCGGGGTGTAGCCATCTGTTTTAAAATGGAACTGGACCTGGTGGAGGTTTCAGTGAGGATTACCAGGTACTTTAAGTGTATCCTATGGGCAGGTGTGGGTAGCAGGATTCTTCTCGTCTACCGTCCACCCAGAGATGAGAAAGTTTCCTGCAGGAAGTTGCAGACTTCATGGTCAACATGGTTTTGGAGGCCCCCAGGTGGCCGGTCCTGGGGGATTTCAATGCCTGGGTCGACAATGAACTCTCATCTTTTGGTCAAAACTTCCTCCAATTGATGATTTTGTTGGGCTTTACACAGGTAGTTACCGCTGCAACCCATTGTCAGGGTCACTCCTTGGACCTGGTGTTCCTCCTGGGTTTGAAGGCTGGTGATTTGGTGGTGGAACCAGTTGGATGGTCAGATCATCACTCCATCAGGTTCAGTTTTGTGGCTCCCCCTGTGAGACCAGCCCCTTTGGAAATGGTCCAGTACCGCCCTTTGAGGGGTGTTACTCCAGAGGGTTTGGCAGCAGTGCTGGACCTATCGAGTTGGCCATTAGAATGCTTGGATCCAGGAGGTCTAGTGACACACTATAATAGGGTGATACTGGAGGCCCTGGATTTCATAGCACCTGCCCAAGTTCGCCCCCTCCCTCTTTGTCCTCAGTCTCCTTGGTTTGATGGGACTCTGAGGGAGTTGAGGAGAGTGGGGTGAAGGTTGGAACGTTGTTGGTGGAAATCTGGCCTGGAGGAGGACAGACTTAGGTTGATTACCCATTATTTGGACTATCGATCAGAAATCTCCCGTAAGAAGGCAGAGTTCCTGTCCAGGGAGATTACTGCAGCAAGAAACCGACCTGCTCAGCTCTTTCGGATCGTGGACAGACTGTACAATCCAGTCTGTCTTTGGGGCTGGAGAGCCTTTTCAGAAGATAAGTGTGAGGAGTTTTCTTGATTTTTTTGCAGATAAGGTGTTCTCCATCAGGTCGGAGATCTGTGCAACTCATTCAAATGAGTATGGCGGAGGTCGATGCGGGGGCACAGATACCAGGTCTGTCTGGATGTTTTTTGACCACCCAGCAATCATGGATATCATGAAGATTGTTCGGGGCTTGTGACTGACTTGCTGTAGTTTGGATCCTGGTCCAACACACCTCCTGGTGGGGTGTATAGATGTCATTGGACCGATCCTTGCTGAGATAGTCTGGTGTTCGCTGGATCAAGGGGTGTTCCCTGATCCATTAAAGGAGGCGGTGGTGACTCCACTTTTAAAGAAATCATCCAGCGACCCAAACTGTCTTGCGAACTACAGACCAGTCTCTAACCTACCCTTTCTGGGTAAGGTTATTGAGACGGTAGCTGCGTTGCAGCTCGAGAACTTTCTTACCACCCATGAAGTCTATGATCCTCTCCAGTCTGGTTTCAGGAAGAGACATAGTACTGAGACAGCATTAGTTTGGGTGATGAATGATCTCCTAATAGCGTGGGATCAGAGAACTCATTCAATCTTGATCCTCCTTGATTTCTCGGCAGCATTTGACACCGTGGATCATGGAGTGTTGTTGGAATGCCCGCGGTTAATCTGTGGACCATCGGGGACAGTCCTCAGATAGTTCCACTCTTTTCTCATGGGCAGGTCCCAGAGGGTGGTGTCAGGAATTTTTTCCTCGGCCCCCCTTTGCCCTGCCTTGTGGGGTCCCGCAGGATTCCATACTGTCCCCCCACGTTGTTCACGGTGTATATGCTGCCATTGGAAGACATCATAAGGCAGTATGGGTTGAGTTTTCTATGCAGATGACACTCAGTTCCACCTGTCCTTTGAACCTGAACAGAGTAGTGCTGTCTTGGTATTTAACAACTGTCTCGCTGAGATTCAGGACTGGCTGAGTGCAAACTGATTGAAACTAAATCAGGATAAGACTGAGGTGTTGGTGGTGGACCCTGGTCACCTGGTAGAGAAGTTGACTCCTGGGCAATCGTACAGCTTGATGCTGGGTGGTGACCAGTTGAGACCTTCTGAGAAGATGCAGAATCTGGGGGGTTGTGCTTGACAATGAACTGACACTTAAAACACAGGTGTCAGCAGTTGTCAAGTCCTCATTTTTACATCTGAGGAACATCGCCCTGATAAAACACCTTGTCCCGCCTGATGACCTCCCTGTGTTGGTTCACGCCTTTGTGTCCTCTCGTCTTGACTACTGCAATGCTTTATACCTAGGGTTACCAGGGGTGGATGTCCGTCACCTGCAGTTGGCGCAGAATGTGGCGGCAAGGCTGTTGACAGGGCAGTCAAGATTGTGCCATGTCATGCCTGTGCTGTGCGAACTGCATTGGCTGCCGGTGCGATGGAGGATCATCTTCAAGGTCACGTTGCTGACCTATAAGATCCTACATGGACAGGGACCGAATTACTTGCAAGCCCTCCTGCATCCTTAGGGCCCCCTCCACCCTCTCTGCTCCACTGATGAGGGATTGCTAGAGGTTCCCAGGGTTTGTTTACAGACATCAGGCACTAGGGCTTTTGCTTTTGCAGCTCCAACACTGTGGAACTCTCTACCTTGCTGGATTAGAGAGTGCCTGTCTACCGAGACGTTTAAATCCTCCCTGAAGACTTATTTATTTGGGTTAGCATTCGGGGAGGACTGTTAGTTATATGTATGCTGTCTTTTAATTCTGGTATTTTAAATTGTTGTTGGATATTTTATACTTTAACGTGCTTTGATTTAAGAAAAGCGCACTAAAAATAAAGTAATATTTTGATTTGGTTTGATTTGAAGCAAAGCGTTGACATGGTAAACCATGCCCTACCGGTCAAACAGCTAACAGACACTGGTCTCTCCACTGATACAGTGGCTTGGTTCAACAGTTACCTGACTAACCAGTCACAACAAGTTGAGATTGGTAATACACTGTCCGACAATTGATCTGTCCATTCAGGAGTCCCGCAAGGGTCTATTCTGGTCCAGTCTTATTTATCATATTCCTAAACCAGCTCCCAAATGCCTGTCAATGTCATTTACTACTATATGAAGATGACGCTGTACTATTCATTAATTATTCAGACCCATGTGTACTTCAATACAACCTGCAGAGCAACTTTATGGATATTGAACGAAGGTTTAAAGAACACAAACTGGTGATGAACTACAAAAAGACTAAAACTATGGTGTTCTCCTCTGCCCATAACTGGCACAAATCTTACCCCCTACTCATCACCAATGATGTGGGTTCTCCCCTGGAACTTGTGCAACACTTTAAATACTTGAGTATCATGGTCGACAGCACAATGTCCTTCACCCACACATCGACAATGTTGGTAAGGCCACCAATATATGCATCGGCCTGCTGCACAGGCACAAGCACAGTCTGACCCTCAAGGCACTCAAACTAGCTGTCCACAGATCGCTAGTTTCACTCATTGATTATGAGCTGGAAATGTATGGGTCAGCTTCAGATACCGCCCTTCATCGCTTAAAAATAGCCCTTAACAAAGCTTGTCGACTCATTACTGGAGCACCCCGACTGATGCACACCTGCGATCTTTATGCTCAGGCTAACTGGGTACAATCCTCAGGCAGACCCATGTACCAATCCTGTCTCCTGGTGAAAAAGCTTTTTGCCCTCCAGAGTACAAAATCTCCTCTTGCCTTGTGGCAATAGACTGCACCCACAGCTTGGAAAGTAAAATTTTTAAAATTCCTCACTGTAGGACATCAATGGGCCAAAGATCATTCACACATTGTGCACCTCACTGGCTGAACTCTCTTCACCCCGACATCTCCTCAGTTACCTCTTTAGGCTCTTTTAAAAGAAAACTGAGACAGCAATTAGCTATGAATTCCAGCTGTGACTGCTTTCCATAATTCTCAGCTTGTGACTGTCTCTGCTTTGTAAATCCCTCCTATGTGCACTAATCCTTTTACTCTTGCACGCACTTAACTTCACCTGCTCTCTTCCTGCCCCTCACCTCTATCCCCTTAACCCCTCCTACTCTATTCTTCCTTCCCACACTTTGGACATTCTGCCTGGGCCTACCACCCTCCTCTTCACCTGCTTGTGTGATGATGCCTTTGGTTAATGCTTCCTCTCCCTGTAATTGTCCGTCTATCCCCTGCTGTCTCTTCTATCTGTACTGAGTTGCAGAAAACTCATGCGACCTTTCTGCATATTACAATGTGTCCTAGGCCTCATTTATTTACCAACACCTTGTTATTTTTTGTAATCCTAAATGTATTAGTGTATTATTGATGTCCACAGTTAACCCATTGTATCACCTGTTGTATAACCTCTGATGTGGAACCTATGTAATGAGCTTGTTCTCAAAGGTATTAATCCAAGAGCTAAATAAACAAATAAATGTCTTCATAAGTGACACTACTGAGGAACTGGAAGGGAATGCATCCCTTTTTGCAGATGATTCCAAAATCTGTAATAGGACGTTCACTCAGGAGCGGGTAGAGAGAATGCTCATGAATCTTGGAAAATTAGAGGAGTGGACAAGAGCACAGCAGTTGGCATTCAATGTCAAAAAGTACAAAATGATGTTCCTAGGGCACAGAAACCCAGGAGCTGAGAATAGGATGGGGGAGGTATTGACAGTCACTAAACAGGAAAGGGATCTTGGGGCTATCATATCTGATGACCTCAAAGTGACAGAGTGATGTGACATAAGCAACTGGTAAGACTAGTGGGATGTTGGGGTGCAAAGCCAGCAGTATTTCCAGCAGAAGGAGGCAGGTGGAGTTATCACTGTATCACTCACTGGTGTGACCCACACCAGGAGTACTGTGTCCAGTTTTGGAGGCTGCACCACATAAATAACATGGATAGGGTGGAGGCAGTTTTGAGAGGTCAGCTAAAATGGTGCAGGAGTTGCAAGAGAAGTCTAGGAGGAGAGATTGAGGGTTCTCAACATGTTCACCCTGGAAGAGACAAGAGTGTGAGATGACATGATAAAGACCTACAAGTACCTCACAGTGGTGAACAGGGTGCAGGAGGGGAGTCTCTTTTAAATGAAAAAGAGCACTAGGCCAAGGGGGCATGTGATGAAGCTGGAGGGGATGGGTGGTTAAGAGAGATGTGAAGAAATATTTCTTTACTGAAAGGGTGGTAGATGCCTGGAACAGATGAGCAGCAGATGTAGTGGAGGCAAAAACACTGGGAGATTCAAGTATGTATGGGATAGACAGAGGGGTGTATTAAAACACAGACAGAGAAGATGGAAGATCATCATAGATTAATTAGGGTCTGTGGAGACAGATTAGGCAGGGAACATCTGAGCAGACTTGGTGAGCAAGGCAATTATTTTCTGTCGACAAGTTATGTGTTTCTAAGTACAGTCCTCTGTAACTGTACTTAGCCTGGGGAAGCAGCAGGGCCAGCAAATAAAAGATCAGAACTTATAAAAACTTGAATACACATTGCAGGCTATTTAATCTCCCACTGCTGCAGCACTCCTCTGATATCAGTTGCTGGGGATTCTGGGTTTTATAGTTACAGAAAATGTCATCTTGCAAGTCAGTAGAATCAGTCTGATACAATCTACTATACCGCAGTAAACGGTAAGTAAAAAAAAATTGCACACAAAGTGCAATTTGGGACCAGACCCACACTTGGGTGTGGGGCTCTTAGTCCTGACTATTCCCCTTTAAACATCATGAATAAGAATTGCTAAACTAAAAGAGCGGCAGGGTTTGTTCCAAATAATAACAGATGCTTGATTGGTTTTTAGACTAACTCCATGCTCCTTTTAAATGCATACTGCATGTAAACTTTCTGTACAGTTGGTGTGATAGTTTGTAGTTAGTTCACCCATTAGTGATATCTTTAAAAAAATTAATTTTTATCTCTCTCTGATTTTTCATTTCATCACAGTTTCCCTCCACACTAGTTGCAATAGAGCTGTAATACTACTTTTGCTTGCTCATAGTCTAGAATCCCTGAAGTGCTAGCTATGGCTTTCGTGTAACAGGCCAGCTACAGAGGAGACACTCCTGCCTTGGCCTTTGTACACTGGCCTAGTTTCGGGGTCTCATATCATGATTTCATGTGCCCTTTTCTCCAGCTTCCACAATGGACACAGAAAACAGTGCAAGAGCTGTGTGTGGCAAAGGTTCAAATCAACAGGAAGAAAAGAACACCACAGTGAGACAAAACAGAGTAAAATCTCTTTAAATTAGCTTTCCAAGTTTAACAGGACCTGGGAGGAGAGATGACATTTAGAAAGTCTAACTCCACAGATGCTATTCTTTCAAATGTCAGGATTTTAAATCAGGGTTGTACACTCTTCCTTCTGATTGGGACTAGAGATCCTGGATCATGGAAATGAGATTTTTTTTTGGGAGGGGGGCTTTGAGATTGATTTAGTGTTAGTTAATATTAGCGTGACTCTGTTGGTAGCATATCTGCCTCTGCCCTGGGCCAGAAAGTTGTGGGTTCTATTCCTACACCAGAATTGGTCTTGCACCATAAAAAACATTGGCATGCGAGTGCTGTACTAGTGAAATGCTATACTGTTGGGGTGTGCTTCTGGTGTTCGCCCTCTATAACATACAAAAAAAAAAACCCTCCACCACCTACCTCTTGATTCTGTGACCATATGTGGGTGTTGTTGTGACCCATCCTGCTCAATTGCTTTTCCTGTACTTTGTTTTTCCCTGCAACTGGTCTGCAGACATTTGTTTGCAAACTGTACGTTGGGTTCCAAATCCTCAAACCTTTGGCACAATTTCAGTGATCTCGAGACACCTTAGGAAAGGTTTGCAATCTAATGGTTTTATAAAAAAAAAAAAAAAAAAGAAGGTACATTTGAAAAGGTATGCAGGTTATGCTAGAGTTAAAAGGTTTCTGTATGTTATTATAAGTTTTGTGAAGGTTTAAAAAGTGCCAGTGGTTCTCAGTGACAACTGTGCCAAGAAAACGCCCCTTGAGCTGCCAGGCCAGTTTGGACTGGATCACCCCACCTCTCATTTCTCTGCCAGCCCCCATAGCCCATTGCATGAGAAGATGGAATTAGGAATGTGATCCAACCACATAGTCTCAGAAAGATATTACCTCACCTCCCTGCCCCCTTCCCTCAACTTGATCCTCCCCCTACCCCACACCCCCACCACCACCTTTTAAACAATCTCTCTTCTCAGGCCGGAATGTTTTTCTTAGCCTCTCCTACACATTTTCACACAGCTCCAACATCCTAACCCACCCAGGTTACTGGAAGTTGGCTGCTTGGAGCTGACAGTATTAAAATATTAGATTAACACTTTCAGTTCTGCAGCCTGCCAGCCTTGACTTTCTATTGCTCCTCATTTGGGGGACAGGTCAAACTCTAAAAGAAGCTGCCAGCTAGACTGAGAAGAGAAGTGCTCATGCTTTAATTTAAAATTCAGCAGTCTCAGTTGCCTTCTAAATGCTGATGTACCATGCCAAATGATGTAAAATATAAACTTTTTCTGGTTAGTTATTAAGTAAGTTTTGATCACTTAGCAAACAATACTGAGGACTTGTAAGTGTAATTTCCAGTTGGTAGTAACTGGAACTGACTGTAAAACTGGGATTGCTTTGCATAACCTTTTATGAGACAAAAAAAAAAATAAATTTCCGTGAGTCATACGGTATACCCACTGCCACTGGGTCCCCATTTCTAAATCCAATCAGTGGGGTTTCTGCACCTTGACATGTTGCAGTGAGGTGGGTAAGCTGCTGCCCTCACTCCAGTTTTGATTGGAAGGTGGTGCAAGAATGCTTAGGGCCTACACCCTCCCTGGGAGCCAAACACCTCGCCTCCACAACACACATGCCTCCCTCTCACAGAGATTCCAGTTCAGGTGTGGTGTACAAGGTGTGTCACAATACCAGCACAATGCACACCCTGTTTTATCTTATTGATTAAAGAGCATCAGTCACTTTTGGGAAAAGTCTGAAAAATGTAAGCTTTAGACACATTTCAGCTTGTATTTAAGATTATTTTCTGTCATTGCTACCCCCTTTTATTACTGAGCATAGTTTTATGGAAACAAGACAACTATCCCCAGACATTATTTTCTCTTGTTGCTCGTCCACACGTGACATCTCAGTCTCCTGTTCATGACACCATAAAAGTTTCTTCTCAGCAGCAGATTGTGATGTCATAAACAGAGCTGTGATGTAAGGTGTAGACAAGCAGCCAGAGCAGATAGGGCAAATATCTTGTTTTCACATAAACACCCTTAGTAATAAAGAAATGAAGATAGAGAATTACTTTAAAAATATACAACATAAGCTGAATTACATTTAAAAATTACACTTTTCAAAGTTGCCCCAATGGTGTCTAGGGTTCCTTAAGTATATAATAGAGCATTAAAGCAAAATTCTCAAAAGACCTTCCCCCCAACCCTGACATACACAATAGTGAATACAAGTCACACAATATACCTCATGGAGTTAAAAAGTCATAGCTTTTTGTTTACTGAAATACACAAAATATTCTGTTGCATAAGATATAAATATATGTTATAAATATAGCACAAATTACTACCACACATAAAAGAGAAGACAGCATAGACAAGGTATATAGACAATAATTGTGGAAAAAGACCATCGTCCATCCATTCAGCCCATAATATCCTATCTTACCTTGAGAAGGTATCACGTCAGGTCAGTGCAGGCATTTCAGCATGAGCATATCAGCGTGGTTAATTAAGCGCAAAACGATTAGCGTTAACGGTACGTTTCAGCAAAATTAAATCACAGCGCAAAATGGTAATGGTTACCGATGGCAACTGTAACCCGTATGAGTGAAAGGATACCTCAGTTCAGTAACAGTAACAGCTAATCATTAGTAAGCAATTCGGAGCAGCCACGGCTTACCGTTTAAATACCAGATTGTGATGGTGCTGACTTTACTGTGTATCAGCGCCTGAAGCAGCAGTAACCATGCCTCTGGAATATGTATTGAGTCAGCGAGAGCAGCAGTTATTATCTGAAGGAGGCTATCTGTATACTGTAGGAAAGAGTGTGTATATGGGGACAAAACCTATTGGAAGTGTAACATGTATGACACCTTGCACTACCCCCCCCCCCATGTTCCCTGCCTTACTGCTACACCCCTGAATAACTACTAAGCCTGTTACCCTGTCCAGTCATGCTTGAAACCATTAATGGTTTTGATTCCCACCTCCTCAGCCAGCAGACTGTTCTATGGCTAACCCCCTTCCCTCCGCAAAATGAAGCATCTTCCTCCAGCAGCTTCCACTCGTGTATCCATGATCTAGATTTGCTATTCCTGGTCAATAGTTCCTTGCTCTTTATTTTGTTCATTCCTTTCAGGAACTTGAAGGTCTCAATCATATCATCCCTCTCTCATCTGGCCTCCAGCAAGCATGCATGCCTATATGCTTTACACTTGCCTTCTTATATGTAGTGGAGCCACCCCTCTAATAGGCAACCTATACCCAAAAGTGACTTTGTATTTTTGGTGGTAAGTGACTGTTCAGCAAACTCCAAAACAAGAGACCATTAAAGGCAAAGTCCCTTCAGCCAATTTTCTGTATACCTGTGTAGTTTCTAGACATGAACAGTGATTCCCTCTCCTGCATCTCCCTAATTTCATCCTAATTTAAATATAAATTATGTTGCTTCACTCTGTTTTGCACTGGTGTGAAAAGCTGTTTGTCTCCATTGCAAAGGTCATGACCCCACTCATGCAAGGTATCATAGGAGTTAATGATGTATACCTGCACTAGCAAGCAGAATTGTACTCTCATTCAAAACTTTACATGTCTTGTGAAGTCCTTGTATTCTTTAAAAGCATTTTTTTCTAGCTTAGATACACTTTAAACTAAAGAAAACAGCAGGGCACTTATTATGCCTAGAAATGTTTCATGGCCAGCATAAGGCAAGAACATAGAGACTGCAGAGGACAGCAACAGCACTGACTTACACAGTGTAACTGCTGCGACTTCAGCACCAAAACATCATAAAATTCCAGGATGCCACACACGAGTCAGGTCATGACCTTTTTAATGGCATCAAGTAGCTTTTTTACACCAGATTTAAGTACCTTCATTTACATTTAAATCCTGATGAAATGAGAAGGGTGCAACAGAGGCAATCATGGTGCATACCTACAAACTACACAGGGAAACAGAATAAAAGGCTGAGGGTATGTTCCCTTTAAGCTTTGTACCCTATCACCTTTGTGTAGGCCATGGGGCTTAATCTGCTGCGGTTACTTGCCATGAAGAAACAACACTTGTTCAATGTGTTGCAACTCCTGGCCTCAGATGCGACCTTCTGCCATTATCCTTTGTTAAGATGGGCTGATCAGCTCTTTCATAGGCCAGTGTAACACCACAAATAATTGGCCCCCTCTTTTGGTTGCAGGCCTTCCACTGAACCACATAACGTACTGTACCTTGAAGCCTTCCACCCAGACCTTACATCAAGTTAGGAGGACACAGGAAATAAGCCTACATATTTAAAGAGCTACTGATTCCTCAAAGAAAACTTTAAAAAAGATAATAATTAGGTAATTATTTAAATACTTCAAGGGTATAAATAAGGTGCCTGTGGAGAGCTTTTTCCAACTGAAGGAGCGACCTAGGGCAGGGGACATGAATCTCAAATCAAGGGGGGGGGATTTAGGGGTAACTTCAGGAAGTGTTTCTTCATTGAGAGGGTGGTGTACAACTGAAATGGCCTGCCTAGTAGGGTGGTGGGGGAGAAGACAGAAGGGGGGGGTTCAAAAAGGCATGGGATAAACACAAGGGGTTTTGGGAGCAGAAGGGGAGGGCTACAGCAAAGACCTAGTGGAAACTTAGGCACACTAGGTAGACTGTGTGGGCCTGGTGGTCCTTTTCTGCCATCACATTCCTATGTTCCTATGTACAATTCTGCCTGCATTCCATTTATATTTTATGTATTCTCCTTCTCATAATTTATTACTAAGAAAATGTGTATTAATATATGATTGTTGTCCCCTAGAGTTTATTTTGAGTTCATCTGCCTCTATAGCTTACTCCCTACTCCAAGTCATAACCCTCTGTTGTGACATCACAGTCTGTTGCCATGGGAGTAACTGTGAGCTCACAAGCAGCGCTCTATGACTTCAGGTAGGGAGAAAGCAGCAGGAATAGATGAACTCTTCAGGAGCAGAAATCTTTTTTTCATACAAATGACCTTAGCAACAAATAATTGGGAGGAGAAATACAGAACTAATAGGAAATACAAGCTGTGTCTAAAAATTATGTTTCGTTAAAGTTCATCTGAACGTGTCACCAGCTCTTTAGAAAGCAAACACATGCATATGCATGCTTTCTGTAGCACTTTGTTTGAACAGTTTTAATACTATTTCAGCAGGTTAAAATTGCAAGCCCACTATAATTCCAAAACTCTCTTACACTGTACCACTGTGGTACAGTAATGCTGCTGGGATGCCTTTGCTCCATTGATGTCGTCATGCGCAGACATCATAGCTATTCTAGGTTTGGTCAGGAGAGTATATTTAGATTAGACAAGACAGCTTTTTATGTTTTTAGATCTAAAAAAAAAACCATTAAAATTGTACAAATCGAGTAAGTACAGGTTGAAATGCCTACTAACACACTATAAATTCATATCATCAGTTTTGGATTACAGAAGTTTCATAGTTTAGGATATAAAAATGTTCAGATTCGATAGAGATGTGATTTTTGTTTAGCCACAGTGCCCAAAGAAAGCCTGTTTTACTTGAAAGATTTGAAACAGCTGTTAACTTGAAGTGCACTTTGGACAATTTAGGATTCCAGAAAGTTAAAATAGAAGAGCATGGGCCAGATATTCAAACATTTCGAAGGGCGCTAATGGGTTTTTGCCCATGCAAACTGAGTTTGTGCTGGAGCCCCATATTCAAAAGGAGCTTTTGCATGGGGAAAAAGGGTTAGTGCCCATGCAAAACATAATGTATACATGCATGTAAGGGGAGGGGCATAGCCCTGAATATGTGCGCTACCCAATATTCAGGGGCTTTGCATGCGTAAAAGGGTTTAGTGCTGTCCTTCTGCACACTCCAAATACTGCTGAACAAAACCCTGCCTTAACTCTGGGCAACACTAGCGGATACCAGAGATAATGCAGCCACCTAGCCGGGTGGCCGCTGGGAGAGCACAACCACCCCATGTGATCCATAGCACCTGCCCGATCACTAGGCCACTCAGTAAAATAATGCATCCCTGGTGCTAGTGCCCCTCCCCACCAATCATTGGCCTGTTCTTTAAAATAAAACTATCCCTGGTGCTAGTGGTCCCCCCCCATCGATCACCTGGCCATTCTTTACAATAAAATGATCCCTGGCAGTAGCGGTCCCACTCCCCATCAATGGCCTGCCCATTCTATAAATAAATATTATCCCTGGTGCTAGTGGTAACCCCCTTACCTCTGATCCTAGCCCTGGCTTAAAGTATAATATTCCTGGTACTAGTGGCAACCCTCCTCCCTCTGATCCCAGTAATGTTGTGATATCCATGGCAGTAGTGATGCCCTCCCTCTCTCCCTCTAATCCCAGCCCTGTCATACATTGTGATATCCCTGGAGGTAGTGGTGCCCTCCCTCCCTCTAATCCCATCCCTGTCGTACATTGTGATATCCCTGGAGGTAGTGGTGCTCTCCCTCCTCCCTCCTCTCTCCCTCCCTCTGATCCTAGCCCGTTATAGATTGTGATATCCTGGTTTGTTGTCCTCCTGATCGCTGGCCAGAAGTTCAAACATCCCTTCCAGTTGTCCAATTGTCCTCCCCCATGGCACTGGGCCTCCCCACTCACCGTTTCCTCAAGCGCTGGTGCCGCGAGGTGTGCCAGTGACTGGCACAGCCCTTCTCACACCCCTCAACTGGCCACATATGTCCAGGAGGGGAGCACCCTCTTATTTATAGGACAGTATGATGTGTGTCCTGTTCTATAATTAAGAGGTGTGCTACCTGCCTGGACACATGGTGGCTGGCCAAGGAGGTGTGGGGAAGACTGTGCCAGTTGCTGTATGCATCTGTGGCACCAATGCTGAGGAAACAATGAGTGGGAGGTACCCCGGTGCCATGGGAGGGAAGGACCACTGGATGCCAGGGAGGAGTTGTTTGAACTTCTGGGATGGCTATCATTTTTCCTTAGTCAGAGACCCGGTTATAATTAGCCGTTAAAACCCACGGGTTATAACGGTGAACATGCACCGGGTTTCCCTAGCTCTGTGCAGGTGCCAGCTGTGGCTCTTCCCTTCTTTAGCGCTGACTGCCAATGGACGGAGACTTCGCTGCTACTCTGACTTGGCAGTGGGTTCTTTTAAAACAAAAAAATTGAAGTAACATCTTGTCAACTGTCCTGCTTAAAAAAAAAAAACATGAATAAAGGAAAAATAAATAATCTTGAGTTGCTGCTGGTGCTTCGGACTGCAGACCAAGCTGAAATCTGACAGGTCCATGGTCACACAGGAATATCTTTTATTTTATATAATTGCTGCGGTGAAAAAACTGCAATTATATAAAATAAAACATGGGGCTGTGTGTAAAACTCGAATTTTACACACACCCTTGGTGTTGGATGCTGAAATAAACCCCTCAAGTTTTGTTCTCTGGGTTTGTGTAGCATCCAACACCTTCGGTGTGTGTAGAATCCTATTAAGCACACAACCCCATGTATTATTCTATATGTAATATATGGATAAGCCTTAATAATACCATATTACCGATCGGAAATTTTTCATGTAATACAACACTACCAATGTCCTAATATTATTGTTTCTGCAGTGATAATACATGGTTTCAGACTGATAATACTATCATTCAGAGCTGATAATGCTATCATTTTAGCTCTTTACAATAGTATTATCACAGAAATGCCACAGCGCATGTGCAAGCCTGCCTCCCACAGAAACCCAGTTGCCATGATGCCAAGTCCCTTCCTGCACTTGCGAAGTAAAGCCGACATTCTTATTGGTAGCTTTCCTCTGCTGTACCTTGTGATTGGCCACTTTTCATATGTGGGCAGGCCAAACACTATCAAAAACACGTGGCTGTCTCTCTTAGTGAGAGGAATTTCCTTCCGTCCTACTGCACCATCAGCGAATAATTTTTTTTTTGGTTTTGCTTTAAATTTAAATAATTATTTGGTTAATCCTGCTTTTTTTCACCCAGCGCTGCAAAGAACAGGTAAGCAAGTGAGCTTTTGCGCAACCAACTGTTAATATAGCACTTGTCCCAAGTGAGTGTTCAGTCAGAGTAGTCGGGCGCCCATTCAGCAAGTCTTCAGTGAAGTGGTCAGGAGCCCGTTGTGAAGTACAGGATTTTTTTTTTTTAAACCGATCCATATATTACAAAAAATAAAAGATAAATAAATCTGTATTACAAGGCAGTAAGACCATATTGAGGTTTTGGGGACTTTGGCAACCTCTTGAGCTTTGCTGTAGAAGTATCAAGTCCCCAAAACCTCTTGATGGTCTTATTGCCTTGTAATACACACTTATCTATCATTTACTCTATTTGTGTGTGCATGTTTTGTGGATCTGTTTTCAGTTAAAGAACATAAGAAATTATGGGACCGGGAAAAGACTTAAAAGCCTGTCCTTATACAGTGAATTTCATCACCCCCCAACATGCTAGCTCCCCATACCTTTCTATCTCTGCAATCAAGAGCTACAGCTTTCTCATCTTCCTCTTGACAATTACACACGTGTTGCTTCAATAGCCTTTGCTGGCTACATATTCTGTGTGCTTGTTACACTTTGTATTAAAGGTAAAGCCTACATTACCTTTTTTGTTTGAAACTCCCTAGTTTTGAAAATCCTGTCTCCCAGTTTTTGATTTTTTTTTTAACCAGCATTTACAATTTTTTTCATATTAAGTTTATCAGCACCCTTCACAATTTTGAACTACATAAAAGGTGTGGTACTCCTGTATGGAATACCGCTAGTATCTTCCAATGCCTTTACCTATTAAGTATTTCTCAGAAAATGAACTACAGAATCCTATAGTAACTTCATTATTCCAAACACATCACTTGCCCATTTGCTAATCTCTGGAACATGAACAGTTAGTACCTAACCTGCCCTAATCTACCTAGCAAGAACCTAACTAAATGAAAATAATACATTTTCCCATTAAAATAATTTTTTTCACACTATTTAAACACACAAAAAAGCACAATGGGCATAGGTTTCTTCACAATAAATACAGTCACTGGGTTCATTTAAAGACACATAGCCTTTGTTACCAAACTAACTCATTCTACCTAGGAACAACCTAAGTAAAGGAAAATAAAACCTTTTTACATAACAAAAAAAAATCCATTTTATAAGTGCAATAATATGCTTCAGGGAATGGGTTTCTTGAGAATTAATGTATGTCTCGTGTGTGTTGAAAGTCATTTAGCCATTGCCCTTGTACTTTCCAATTCACCCAGTGTGTGTATTCTCTAGAAACCCATGCCCCATTATGGGTTATTGTTTACTTAATTTAAACTGTTTTGCTTTATGCATTTTTTTGTTGGTTATAAAATTATGAATAGATACTAGTATGATATATTCTGAATAAACAGATATATTTGTTTTTATAGATAGCATACAAAGAATGAAGGAAATCTTTATGTCTATATATTAAATATGTGTTTATGGTATATCAGTATCATAAAATATTTAACTATGTCAATAAACATTAATTAAAATTATAGTAATTCACTAAAGAATAGCATCCACTACATTGAAACTAACCCATTCTACTCAGCAACAACCTAACTAAAGGAAAATAAGACCTCTCTCCATTTAAAAAAAAATCCATTTTACAAGTGGACTAACCCACTCCAGGGCATATTTTTTGGGGGAATTAATGCATTTTCCAGTGTGTTGAAAATCACTCATCCATTTACCTCATACCATCCAATACACCCAGGGCATGCATACATTTTTTTAGAAGCCCACACCCTGTGGTGGGTTATTGCTTAAACTTTTTTTGTTTTATGCATTTTTATTGGTTATAAAATTATGCGTACGTACCAATATGATATAGTCTGAATAAATCAGATAAACACTGACTCATAGATTCAGAGAGTTTGTTGGCAGATGAGGACCTCCTGGCCCATGCATTCTGCACATGTAATCCCCCCGATAGTGCTACCCAAGCTACTACTGGGGGGCCATCTTCCACCCCCCTCTGTTATCCAAGATTCCCATGTGTTTATCCCAAGCACACTTAAAATGTGTGACTGTATTTGCCCCCACCACCTCCGCTGGGAAGCTGTTCCAGTCATCCACCACTCTTTCCATAAAGAAGAACTTCCTCATGTTTTCCCTGAAACTACCCCCCTGCAACTTCATATTGTGACCCCTATTCTTAGAACATCTCATGCTCTGATACCATCACTGGAGCAGCTCGCACTCCTGAAGCAATCTTGCCAGGCTCCCAAGTGACCTCTCCCACACAGACACACACTCCGATACCATCACCAGAGCAGGCGACACTCCCAGAGCCATTTTGCCAGGAAAAGGGCTGGAAGAACTGAGGACAGCTACCTAGACTGTTGTGTGGGGGTGTTGGCCTGTTGACTGCCCAACCCCACCCAAGGTGTCCCTAGTTTTATAGGGCCAGCTGGTCATGTGACACATGACTACTGCAGTGATTTGTAATAAAGTCCCTAATTCACCATATGCAGGTTATACTCTGTGACCACTGTCACTCACTAATGTCTCCCAACCTCCAATTTCTTCTGTCCTTTCCCTAACCTTCTCTGGTCTCTACCCCTGTTTCCACAACCCTCTCACCCTGAATTCTCTGTTTTCCCCCCCATCTGCTTTCCCACCTGCCCTACATGGGTTTTGAACCCCTGACCCTTTACACCATAGGCCAACACACAACCACACTGCGCTACTCTGTCAGCCTTACTATACCCTTGTACTCTCTTTGGCTCTATTTTCCTAACTACAATACCTAGACATGCATTGGTTTATTTATTTATTAGCTTTTGTTGACCAGGTAAGCACACTAGACAAAACAATTGCCTATTTTCAGGTACGACCCGGGAGAGTACAAAGAAGGACAAGCCCATACAAATAACCATAAGATACAGTTAAACACTGCACAGGATCAAGTAGAAACAGGAGACATCACATTACATAAGCAGTCAAGAATGTAACACAGTTGAGTAGGAAAGAGCATACATAGGATCACATGAGGATAAGAAGAGTGCATCAACAAATGACTGCCCAGGTGCGTGGGGTGAATACATTTCTATACAGACCAGGACCACCAAACAGTGCATCAGACAAAGCTCCACCTGGAGCAGAGAGTAGGTACAATATTGTACAAAACTGGACCTTAGTAAATTAGATCCACCCTTGAGGCCCATGCAGGGACCACCAGAAAGGCAGGGACATATTAGCTCAGTACAGGGACCATGCTTAATTTATGCCGGTTTAGGACAAACACACACAGAGGAAAGCTTCAGGTAAGTCCAGAGGGAGCTCCGAAGGCATGAGTGAGAGGGTGAGGCACGGACATGGGAGGGAAAGGAGTTCCAAACTCTGAGAGCACATGCAGCAAAATCCCTATCCCCATTTGCATATGAGTGGCAGGAACTTTGAGAACAGCAGAGCCCAAAGACTGGAGGGAGTAAGAAGAGGTGGCAGGTATGAAGAACTCAGCCAGTCCTTAGGGGGTGCCAGTTCTGAGCACCTTACCCGTGAAGCTACCCAGGACAAAGGTCCTATAGTTGGGAGGGGAGAGCCAGTCAAGCTTACTGTACAGGTCACAGTGGTGGGTGAGTCGAGGGGCAGCAAGTGCAAAATGACAAATGTTGTTATAGGCTACATTTCACCTAGTGAGGTGAGCTTTGGAAGTATGCACACACAGGATGAGCCCAAAACAGAGAGTAGGAAGAAACACACCTCTGGCCAGAGCCCTGCAGGCAGCAGATGTAAGGTTCTCCTTCACTCTATAGGCTAGACTCAGCTTGCAGTTAACAGCCCTGCGTACATTTAGGGTATGATGACCAAGGTCCAGCTAGGGGTCACGTGTCACCCCCAACTATTTAATGGTATCAGTAATCATGACAGGAAAGCCATCAATTCCAGTGATGCACAGGGGGGTTGGGAGGCCTTTATCTTGGCTGGGGACCCAAAGAGCATGGCATGTTTTTTTTTTAAGACCGAGGACAAGCTTGTTTGCTGTAATCCAGGACTAGATATTCCTGAAATCAGCATTCAGCTGGTGGTTGATGATCCCAATGTCACAGGAATGGGTGAGGATGATCAGGTCCTCAGCATATAGAATGGAGCTACAATGGGAAGAAATGGAGGGAAGGTTGTTAACAAAGATGAAAAAGAGGAGAGGCCTCAGGACTGATCCCTGAGGGACATCAGAGGTCATGGGGGAGGTGTCGGAAAGGACCTTGCTGAATTTGATTTCTTCCCTGAAGTTAGCTGGTAAATCAACTTAGGACAGGGGGGACAGACCAAGGGACCAGAGCCGGGAGATAAGTAAGGCATGATCGACTAGGTCGAAGGCCTTAGGTCAATGAAGATGGCACCTGAGAGCATACCCTTGTCCATTGCTGCCCTAATCCCAGAGGAGACAGTAACAAGTGCTGAGGACGTACTTGCCCTTTCTGAAGGCTGTGCTGCTCAGGAGACAGCAACTCATGGGCCTGGATATACTATGTAAGTTGCTCGGCAACAACTTTCTCCAGGAGTTTACTGATAGCCAACAAGATGGCTATAGGCCGATAATTGACAATGATCTTGGGGTTGCCTTGTTTAAGGATAGGGACAATCCTTGCCACCTTCAAGAGGTCAGGGATAACTCCAAGGGCAAGAGACATATTGATGATATGAGCCACAGGGGAGGCAATGTGTGAGGCACCAAGTTGGAGGAGCCTAGGTTCAAGGCTATCGTGGCCAGCACTAGTGTAGGGGGAGAGACCAGAGAGAAGTCTCTGGATCTCCAGTGCAGTCACTGCCCCAAAGTAGAATAATGGATGGAAGGTAGGGGGTGACTGTGGGGCAGGGGGTAGAACTCAACTATCGCTCCCACCAGTGGAGAATAGGGAGGTGAAAGCAGACAAATCAGTGAAGTGGGAGTTAAATGCATTAGCAATGGTTAGGGGATTATTACAATTTGATCCATCAACGAGCATATCAGAGACCCCACAGTTGGAGGAACCATATACTATGTTTTTGATGTTCCTCCAGAAGTTCCTGGGATCCTTAGCTGAGTTTAGCAATTCGGTTTTACAGTAATCACTCTTGGCAGTCCTGACTGCTCTTTTACATTCATTCCTAAGTCTCCTATACTGTTGAAATATAGTCTGATCCATTGTGGCCTTAAAGTTAGCCCAGCATTTGTCCCTGGTATGCATAAGGGTGAGAAGGCTCCCATGGAGCAACTTAGTAGCAGACCCCCCTTACCCTCCTCCTGATAAGGGGTACGTGCTTGTCCTGCAGTGCCGAAAAGGTGCTGAGGAAGTAACTAATAGTAATGGGACAGTCAGGAGCACTCAGCACCGCAGACCAGTACATGAGCCTCAGGTCCTCATGGAGGGAATCCGGGTCAAACTTTGAAAAATTCCTTACCTGAATAACTTTGTGGGGAATTTTCTGTGAGGAAACCCTCCATACACAGTACACAGGGGTGTGATCCAAGATACAGCCAGGGAGGATACCTGAGGAGGAAATCCTCTCAGCCCTGTTAGACAGAACCCAATCAAGGAGGGAGCTATTTCTACCAGTGGAAGACCACCTGGTGGGTTCTTGGATGAGTTGTGACAAGGACAGGCCAGCAAGCAGGGGTTCATACACCTTGGCATTACCTCCAAACCAATTTAAATTGAGATCACCCATGATAAGTAACTCGTTATCCCCAGTCTTAGCACCCACAACATCAGGGAGGGAGGGAGGATAACCCTGGCACTCCACCCTTGGGGGGATTGTATGTGCAAATGATATGTAGTTTTTTGGCATTGCCAAGTAAAAGAACAGTATGAAGCAGCTCACTAGGAGGCAGCAGGGGCTGTTGGTGAGCCATGACAGTCAGGTTTAGGTGGCTTTTAAAGTAGATCAAGATACCACCACCCTGCTTCTGCTCTGGCCGGTCAAGTCTAATAAGATCAAGGCCAGGAAGCATACAGGCAGAGTCAGAGGTAGACGGTTTCAGCCATGTCTCAGTGATACCGAGGATGTCAGGCTTGTAATGAGAGACCCATGCAGCAAGCTTAGCCAGATTGGGCAAGAGGCTGTGACTGTTGAGATGAACTATTTTTAGCCTTTTGCCTGACAACCACCTGGGAGGAAGGGAGGAGGCTTGATAAGGGGGGCCTGGGTTGGGCTTAATGTCCCCACGCAGGACTAATATCACCAGCAGGAGCCAGAGGAGATGCCTTGGGGAGGAAACCACTTTGGGCCAAGGGCTTATGAGCGAGGAGCTTGGTAACTATAGAGGGATACATAACACACCTGAGGTCAAGGCAGTAGATAGTCCAGAGGTGCTGACTGCCAAAGGCTATAAGGTTGGAGAAGGTGAAGTCATGTTCCCCAGGCTGTTCAAGAGTACCCCAGGGACCCCTCAAGGGAGGGGAGCAATCAGCATAGAGTAGGGGGAAGCATATGGAGGTGACTAGGTCAAAGAAGAGAATCCCCCCACCCAACCCTCTTGTCCCACATAAAACACTATCACTGCAGGGTACACCAGGCAAGCTACTTTGTTAGCGCTGACCTGAGGTAACTAGCCCATCTCAGTTTCCTCTATCCTCATTCAGGGGCCCTATAAACTCCCAGATTCAGTTGTTTGTTTCTAATATGCTCCCTTCTGCTTGTTCCCACTGTTCTGTACTTCCCTTCACCTAACACACAGTCTTACTGTCCCACTATGAATCTGTTAATTCTTACGCTACTGGCAATGTCCCTGCCATCCATATTTTTATTTATTTATTTAATGATTCGGAAACACCTTTGAGTACAAACTCTTTTACAAAGGTTCTACGTCCAATAAAGCAAGAAAACAGACAAAACAATCAAACAGATTAAATACAGTGATGAGTACAAATAGTAAATTACAAGTGCAAATAGGGTAAACACAAGAGTATATCACAAGAGTATTTTACCAGCGTAAACTTTAACAGCAATTGCAGATCATAATATTGGTGTTCACTGACTACTGTGCCAATGTGCTAGCCTTAGATCAGGTATCCCTGGCCTATTTCAAAACTACCCATTTCCCGCTGTCACACCCATCTTCTTGCCCCACATAGGAACAGTCCCCCTTTGGTCCTATCATCCTGTGTTCTCTTCCCAACACACTTTGCCATCTTCTTGGTCACTACCTGTCCTCCTGCTCCTAGGCAACGCATGCCCCCCCATGCCCATACTCCCTCTTCCTCTCCCTACTACTCCTAGCTGGTGACATTGAGTATAACCCAGGCCCTCCCAACTCCTGTATTACCTCCTCCACTAGCACCTGGGGAAACACAGTGGGACTGAAGTTTGCTCATATTAACATCTGCCGTCTCCCATCCAAGTTCCCCGATATGGAGGCATGGGTATCTCTGTACAAGTCCCATGTGCTGGGACTCTCAGAAATCTGGTTAAAGCCTCACCTATGAGGCACCATGTACCAGCTACCTGGCTACTCCTCCCTGTGCCTCGACAGACCTGGCAAGAAAAAGGGTGGATGCATAGCACTGTTCCTCAGGGAACCCCTCTCTGCTATGGTTGTCCTCTGCTCTGATACCACCTCCCTCAAAGAATGGCTCCTATCTGAGCTGACCCTGGGCTCCACAAAGAAGCTCTGTATAGACTCCTGCAAAACACTCCTAATGCAGGGTCAGAGGGACTAAACAATTTTTTTATCTGGCTTCAGCACACTCTCCCTTACCAGAGACACCATTCTCCTTGGTAACTTCAACTTAAATTGGTTGAGTGCCAACAACTCAGACTACACCTTCTTGCTTAAACAACACAATCTTGTCCAGTCCATCACACTACCCACCAGGCAAAACCCTCGTACTGCCACCCAAACCCTCCTGGACTGGATCATCACTAACAGGGAAGACTGTGTATTACAAGCAGGAACAATGGCTGACTCCATCAGCGACCACTCACCCACATTCATCCTATGGTCTGCCAAGTCCAAGCACCCTCCCTCCCAAATATCTATCCTTTCGAAACTTTCACCACCCCGTCACCCCCCGTCCTCCTTGCACGGTCACTGGACTGGTCTCTACTGTACTCCCCTCACCAATGTGTCCTCTGCAGTGATGTCTTTCACTCTGACCCTAGTGGCACTACAAGAAAAACATTTCTCCTTCACAACACCATGGGTCCAAGGTGGCTGCTCACGCTGGATCATCAAAGATCTTCTCTCCCACATGCAGGACAGGGATCGTGCTTGGACTGCCTACAAGGCATCACCCTCCCCGGCCCTATGGAATGCCTTCAGGTGCCTGAGAAATAGGTGCAAACACCTGGCTAAATCTCTGAAACAGAACTACTTCTGTAATTTTCAGGAGAAAGGTCTTGGTGACTTTAAGAAATTCTGGCAGTCTATCGCATCACTCCTAAACACCCAAGCTAGAAAGTCAGCCCCACATCTCATATCCCCTACTGACCTGGTAACTGATCCTCTGGAAGTGGCCAATACTTTTAATGATATATTTACTGACCTCTCTGCACTTCCCTCCAAGCTCCAAGTGGTCCACCTGGTGGGTTGGCCTACCCCCCACAAACAACTCCCCACACCCCTTGCCCCATGGTCAAGCCACTGGTGCAGTTTTCGTCGACCTCTCCAAAGCTTTCGTCCTAGTAAATCATGCCCTCCTCATCTCAAAACTACAGCTTATAGGATACTCCCACGAGGCATCTAACTGTTCCACAGCTACCTCTCCAATCACTCCCAATTTGTCTGTGTGGGCCCCGCTTGTTCCCCTACACTGCCTGTCTCTACCGGTGTACCCCAGGGCACCATTCTAGGTCCTTTGTTTTTCTCCTTATTTATAAATTTCCTTCTGTCTGACAGTCTTACCTGCCACTCCCTCCTCTACGTGGACGACCTTGTCCTGTTTGCAAGTGACAAATCTCCCTCCCACATTTCCTCCGTCCTCACCCATAACTATGGAGCTGCCCATATATGGTTTGCAACCAACCTCCTCCTGGTAAACACTAAAAAAACAAAGTCAATACTGTTTGGGTCCAAACCCTTCCTTGCCAGGCACAAATTTCCCTCCTCTCTCCACATTATCTCCCCTGATGGCCTGGTGCTAGAAAATGTTGACACCTTCAAGTACCTTGGTATTCTACTTGACCCCTCCCTCTCCTTCTCTGAGCACATTAGCTCAGTAGTTCATAGGATTCACCAAAAGATGGATATAGTCTACAGATTCAGACACTGCCTCACCCCAGAGGCCTGGCTTGCTATTGTTCAGGGTAATCTACTTCCCATAATCGATTACTGTTCCTACATCTACTCTAGGACTTCATCTTCCCTCACCGCTAAACTCTCCACCGCCTACAACAGTGCCTGTTGCTTCATCTTACTTGCCCCTTTTTCCCACCCACCACTGTGTCCTACATCAGTTACTGGGTTGGCTCCCACTCCAAGGCCGCTTTGACCTTGCCCTTTGCTGCTTGGTTGACAATGCTGTCCATATCGGCCAAGAGTCCCATTTTGCAGCCCTGTTCCAAGTCAGAACCTGGAACCACAGCCTACGCTCAAATGCCACCCTCTCCACATTTCCAGGGTGTCTACCAACATGGACGCGAGGGCCCTATCTGCTACTGCACCTTCACTGTGGAATAGATTGCCAGCTGGGCTTTGCTCCCTGGCTATACACCATCTGTTCAAATCCCACCTTGCTCAGTCTTTATTGAGGAAGAGGAAGGTCATTGGTCTGAAGGGAGTACAAGGGGTGGGAATGGTGCAGAAATGGACACAAGTCCCTTTGCATGAGAAAGGGTCCTGAAGGAACTGGAAGTAATAAGAGTTGATAAAGCAATGGGGCCAGATGGGGTGCACCCCAGGGTCCTTAAAGAACTAAGAGAGGTGGTGGCTGAACCTCTGGCAATCCTGTTTAGCCGATCATTGGAAACAGGAGGTACCCAAAGACTGGAGAACAGCAGATGTAGTCCCCTTATACAAAAGTGGAAACAAAGAGGAAGCGGGGAACTACAGACCAGTCAGCCTCACCTTGGTAGTGGGGAAGATCATGGAAGCACTACTGAAGGAGAGATTGGTGGAACATCTGGTTGTCAATGGACTATAGGACCCAAGGCAGCATAGTTTCACCAGGGGGAGGTCATGTCAGACCAACCTCATTGAATTATTCAACTGGGTGACTAGGGAGCTGGATCGGGGAAGGCAGTGGACATGGCCCATCTGGACTTCAGCAAGGCCTTTGACACTGTGCCACATAGAAGACTATTACACAAACTGGGGAATATGGGTGTGGGTAGGACAGTAGTGTGGTGCGTAGGTAACTGGCTGGGCAGCAGGACACAGAGGGTGGTGGTAAATGACTGTCACTCCACAGAGGGAAGAGTGACCAGTGGGGTACCACAGGGATCAGTGCAGGGACCGGTCCTATTCAACATCTTCATCAGTGGCATTGCGCAGGACCTAGAAGGCAGAATTTCCCTGCTTGCTGATGACACAAAGCTCTGTAACAGAGTAGACACACCAGAGGGTATAGACAGAATGAGAAGGAACCTGCAGAAACTTAAAGAATGGTCGGGGGTTTGGCAGCTGAAATTCAATGCAAAGAAGTGCAAGATAATGCATATGGGGCACAAAAACCCTGGCACAATATATCAGTTGGGGGTGAGGATACAGCACGCACCAAGCAGGAAAGGGATCTTGGGGTTATCATCTCTGATGACCTCAAGGTAGGGAAGCAGTGCAAAAAGGCAGCAGGTTAAGCAAATAGGATGCTGGGATGCACAGGCAGGGGCATCACCAGCAGGAAAAGGGAGGTCATAATTCCACTATACAAGACACTAGCGAGCCCCCACCTGGAGTACAGTGTATAGTCCTGGAGACCTTACCTACGTAAGGACATAGACAGGGTAGAGAAGGTTTAGAGGAGGGCAACAAAGATGGTGCATGGATTACATCACAAGTCCTATGAGGACAGGTTGAAGGACTTGAATATGTACTCCCTGGAGGAGAGGAGGGAGAGAGGGGATATGATAAGAGACATGCAAGTATCTTACAAGGAGGAATAGGTTGCAAGAATACACTATTTTTAAGCGAAAAAGATGTTCCAGGACTAGAGGGCATGGGATGAAGTTGGAGGGAGGACAATTCAGAGGAAACATAAGGAAGAATTTCTTCACAGAACGGGTGGTGGACAAGTGGAACACCCTGCCAGAGGAAGTGGTGGGGGATGAAACAATCACAGGATTTAAGAATGCATGGGATATACATAAAGGAATTCTGGAGGTCAGGGATAAGGGGCAACAGACTTCTAGGAAAACTTAAAGTGAACTTACAAGCTCAAATGGGCAGACTGGGTGGGCCGTAGGCCCTTATCTGCCAACACTGTCTTTGTATTTATGTATCTATGTACCTCAAAGCCAAGTCTTGCTGTCGATGTTTCTCTGGCTAGCCTCACACTCCCTTCTTCCTCCCTGACAGCACAATGTCTACCTGACACCGTGAATCCCCATCTGCCTCACAGTTACCTGTAATTTTGCATCTGGATTTAATTCTTTTACCTAATGTTAGCAAGGTCTGTTGATTGCACTATCTTGCATCAAGCCATCACCATTGTTATTCAGTTGTCATCTATGCTCCATTGTATTTTGAATTTTTATTGTGTTTAACATTCTGCCTAACTGGTACTATTCTGCATTTATGCCCCATTGTACTTGTGATTTTCTTCTTGTTTGTTCTTTAACATAGAAACATAGAGTTTGACGGCAGATGAGGACCACTTGGCCCGCCTAGTCTGCCCATTTCCTTACCTGATGGATAAGCTACGGATTCTAGTTAATCAACAGCTTACTTCCTCCTACCCCCCACTAGAACTGCCTTGTCTGTCCCATGCTTTCTTGAATTCTCCCACTGTTCCTGACTCCACAACTTCCTCAGGAAGGCTGTTCCATGCATCTACAACCCTCTCTGTGAAAAAATACTTTCTAACATTACCTCTGAGCCATCCCCCCCTCTATCTTCAAATTGTACCCCCTTGTTCGTGCACATCTCTTCTTCTGAAAGATGCTACCCTCTTGTACTTTGTTAATTCCCTTGAGATACTTGAAAGTTTCTATCATGACCCACCTCTCCCTCCTTTCCTCAAGGGTATACGTATTAGGCTGCTTTAGCCTCTCCTCATATGTCTTCTGGTGCAGACCCTGCACCATTTTGGTTGCCCTCCTCTGAACAGCCTCCACTCTCTCTATGTCTTTGCAGAGATGGGGACTCCAGAATTGCACACAGTACTCCAGATGGGGTCTCACCAACTGTCTGTACAGAGGGATAACAACTTCCTGTTTTCTACTGTTGAGGCCTCTCCCTATGCATCCCAGTATCCCCCAGCCCTCCTTGCTGCCTTCTCACATTGCTTGCCCACCTTTAGGTCATCTGATATAATTACTCCTAGGTCTCTTTTGATTTTTGTTGTTGTCATCATCTCATCCCCCATTATGTACTTTGTCTAATTTCACCTCCTGTGCCATTTGTCATGGCCCAGGTCATGCCTGAAAATGGTCCCTGGGATCAGTGTACTTATCCCGTTATCAAAGTCATAAATAAAAAAAAAATTAAAAATATTTTTCTCTGGAAAATACTCTCCTCCTGCACCTTGTTTATTCCCTTGAGTTATTTGAGTGTCTCTGTCATATCCACCTGCCTCCTCCTGTTCTCCAGGGAGTACACGTTTAATTCCCTAAGCCTCTCTTCATAGGTCTTCTGATGTAGGCCCTGCACCATTTTGATTGCCCTCCTCTGCACTGTCCCTATCCTGCCCCTGTCCTTTTGAAGATGGGACTTCCAGAACTGCAAACAGTATTCAAGATGTGGCCTCACCAACAAAGTAGACAGGGGAAGTGTTACCTCTCTTCTTCTGCTGGTGATACCCCTCCCTATGCATTCAACAATTAGTTAGCCTTTCCCACTTCCTTCCCACACTGCTTCGCCACCTTTAGGTCATTAGTAATGATGATTCCCAGGTCTCTCTCTTGCCATGGAACCTCTAGTACCTCTCCCCCCAAGTGTGTATTCCACCCCCAGGTTCCTGTGTCCCATGCATAACCTTGCACTTCTTTGTGTTGAATCAAAGTTGCCACCTTCTTGACCACTCTTCTAACTTTTCTAGGTTCTCTCTCATCCTCCCCCCATGTATCCATCCTGTTGCAGATCTTTCAGTCATCTGCAAAAAGGCTTACCCTCCCTCTTAGTCCCTCTGCTGTCACTAACATAGATATTGAAGAGTATAGGGCCCAACACCGACCCCTGTGGTACCCCACTAGTCACCCTCCCCTTCCCGGAGTGCACCCCATTTACCACCACTCTTTGGCTCCTGTCTCTAGGCCAGTTTTCCACCCATTTAATTATTTTAGGCCCCACCCCCAGGCTGCTTAGTATTGTTACCAACCTTTTATGCGGGATGGTGTTGAAGGCCTTGTTGAAATCCAGATAGGCCACATCCTCTGCCCCACCCCCTTCTCCACTATCCTGCTTACCTCATTGAAAAAACACTAACAGGTTGGTCTGACAGGACCTCCCCCCTGTGAACTCATACTGTCCCTGGTCCTGTAGTCCGCTGTCCTCAAGGTATTCTCCAATAAATATGTCTATAAATAGGTCTTCCTACATAGTGTGCCCTAAGCCTGCCTGCCCTAAAATCAAATTCCTGATTCAGGCTGTGCTCTCTTCAGCTGAATCTCTGTTGAGTCTGTTCCATCTGACCCCACCTGTCCACCAGTCATGGTCATTGGTTGGATGGTGCAGCACATAGAGCAGCTGGAGGCTGGGTGGGCATCTTTGACCCTCTCTCATTGACTGCTTTTTCCACTCACTCACTCTGCATGTGCTGTCTCTCAAAGACTCAAGCACTTGTATTGTGGTCACCAGCATGGCAGTTGAATTCTCCAGTCCTTCTCTTGCCCGTGCTAGTAGTCTCTTTGATGGTCTTCTTCCTTCTCCCTTTGGTTTCTCCAAGTGAATGATGCATTCCCAACTGCCCGTTGCCCATTCTCTTTGGGCAAGAGTAGACTTGGGGGAGAAAGGGCAGATCTTCTTCGAGGATATCTCTTTCATCAAGCCACACCTATGGAACTATAGGTGTCACACACTAGGACCACACGGAAACTTTTTGCAAGCAGTCCACTAGGGATCATACATGATGACTTCCTACATTGGCACTTCCCTCCCCGGTTCTTTTCCCGTCATCAACCATAATCATTGGACCCTCCATGGAAACACAGCCATTACTGTCGATTTTTCCAATTTCTCACCTTAGTGTGCCATCACTTTTTATAAAGTGATTTTCTACACCGTGTATATCAATAAAGAAGCACTGAAACTGTTTAAGTACTGTGAGTGTGGTGAAAAGATACACTTGGGCGACTCGCATGATGTCTGCGTATACTGCCTCAGCTTGGCCCATAACGTGAAGGCCTGCCAGATCTGCAGAAAGTTGAACAATGCTACCCAGCAGCACCGAGAAAAAGCCTTGGAGACCCACCTGTTGAAGCAGCAGGTGGCCAGGATGGAGAAAGAGCTCAGGGAGAAGAGCTCTGCCACATCACCAGCCTGGTTCTCCGTCTCCCAGTCTTCAAAGTCCCAGGAAAAAAACATCAGAACACAAGCACAAGCACTGGGGGAGGGAGCACAGCAAAGATAAAGCCTCCCCAGTCTGCTCACTCTCACCAATCCAATCCAGCGTGACCATCTCAGCACCACCAAATGCTACTGCAGAGCTTCCGCCAGCCACCCCAGCTGTCAACACTCAAACCCAGTTCAGGCAGGCTGAGAGCACCACCAAACCTATTACAGCTGGTGAGTCACCATCGATGTCAGGGCAACACCCCCCCCTTTGACACCCTTCGATGTTCCCGTTGGCTACACAGGTGCCGATGTGAAGGTAGTTCTCTCATTCTTTACTAACATTCTCAAACACCTACTACCTTCCCCTCTTGTACAGGGGGATACCTCAATGGGGCCAGTACAAACAACCCCAGCATCAATGCCTGCCAAGCTGATGCACCAGACAACCTCTATGCCATCGACAGCTTCTCCTTCTCCATCCTTGCGCCCTCCCGACCACATCAACGAGGACCAAGAGTATAACCCAGAGCTCATAATAGTGGAGGAAGAGGAAGAGGAAGGAGAGGAGTATGTGGACCCTTATGACAGGACCAGTTCCACAATATCCACTGGGAGTGAAGACTCTGTGGTCTATATACCCAGGTCTCCCCCTGAAGATCCTTCATTCATAGCCATGATGTAGGAACTTCAAACTGCAATGGGATTTGACTTGGAGGAACAGAACATAATTAAAAAGAACTTGGTGGACTTTCTAGAATTGCCTGATTACCCACCCATTATTATTCATCCCCTTCTAACAGCACTGGAGAAAGCCACCTTGGCTGCCTGGCATAGACCCAACATGATACCTGTCATACCAAGGAAGGCAAATAAGATGTACAGGGCCCCTGAGGTAACACTTTTTTCAGGAAAACCTGAGGCAGATTCTGTTGCCATCAGTGCAGTCCATGACAGGTCTAAGGCATCAAAGCATCTTAGTTCCCTTCATCCTGACAAGGAGTCTAGGAGGCTTGCTGTCTTGGGCAAAAGGATATTTGCTTCTGCCTCGCTGGGTCTGAGGATTGCAAATTACCAGGCCCACATGATAAAATACAAAAAATACTATTTGGAGAAAGGCCAAGGCAGCTGCCAAGGCCTTCCCATAGGATATTCCTAAGCAGGAGTTACTAAATGCTCTTACGGCAGGTGCCAATGTAGGTAAACATCTCCTACGTTCCACCAATGACATTTCCAATGCCTCTACTAGGGCAGCTGCCTCTGCCATATATCTCAGAAGGTACTCCTGGCTAAGAGTGGCTGGATTTGCAAATGATGTCCTGCAATCCATCCTCAATGCCACCTTCAGGGGATATAAGCTGAAATCAGTCCATTCCCTCTATCATACCCAGACAAGGACTTGACAGAGGGTGCCCTCTTGTTCAGCCACTACCAACAGGGCAAGGGTAGAGCAGCAGCAACCTTACCCCACCAGGCTCCCACACCAGGTGTCCACTTAAAAGCACCTAGCAGTGGCACTACAGCAGCAGCCACAACAACTGGCTCTGCCAGACTTATTCTTGAACCCCCCACCACCTGTGCTTCCAGGGGTGGTTGATGGGGGTCATCTTTCCTTCCACCTGGACCAGTGGAGGAAGGTAACTTCAGATGCTTGGATCCTGCAGGTAATTGCACAGGGCCATGCTCTGGAACTTCTAGAATTACCTTCAGACCATCCATCAGTGCCTTCCCATTACCATCCAGAACACATTCCATTGCCCCTGGAGGAAATTCACACCTTATTACAAAAAAGGGCAATGAAACCTGTCCCCTTGGAACAAAGGAACACAGGGTTCTATTCTCAATACTTTCTAGTTCCAAAATGGACAGGAAATCTGAAGTTCAGAACAGTGACTTTGCAAGGCCAGCTTCCATTGCTGCAAGCAGGGGACTGGATTTGCTCCTTAATGATATGCAGGAGGCTTACCTGCACATCAAGATTTGCTCCTCACACAGAAAATATCTAATATTTCTGTTTCAGGGTAACACTACCAGTTCAGGGTATTGCTCTTGGCTTGTCATCTGCACCACAGGTCTTTACCAAATGTTAAGCAGTGGTGGCAGCTGCACTTCACAGGAAAGGTCTATATGTCTTCCCTTACTTGAATGACTGACTTCTCAAAGTCCACTCCAAGAAATAGCTGTCCCACACCCTAGATCACACCAGACACCTGTTTGAGGCTCTAGAAATTAGCATCAGTGTGCCCAAGTCAGCACTAATCACTTGCCAATGCTTGCAGTACATCAGGGCAGTACTGGACATGGCCCAAGGACTAGCCTTCCTACTACAGGACAGGGCCAAGTACCTGACTGCACAGACCCAGATGGTTTACAACAACAGGTGTGTCACAGCCAGGTCATTATTGAGATTCCTAGTCCTGAAGGCAGCGCCTATCACCACAGTGCCACTGGCCAAATTGCACATGAGAATCCCACAGTGGACACTGAGTCCAGTGGGACCAGAGTTCAGACGACCTGGAACAAAAAGTTCTAGTAACCTCTCCTGTTCAGAAAGTTCTTCAGTGGTACATGGAACCCAGCCATCTGCTCAAAAAAAAAATTATTTAACCAGGTGAACATCATTGAGCAAGCTCATTTTCAAGATGGACCTGGACATTAAACAATAAGACATTATAGGACACAGAGGTTACAGCAGTACCAGTCAACATGAATTGAGCTAGAGACAGGACAGTTAATAATAGAATAACAGTCAAGGAAGAAGGTATATGGCAACATTAGCAGCAAAACAACCAAAAAATTATAAGCATTTCAGTAGGCATAGATAATATCTACACATTAGACCTGAAACTGAGCAGGGGTAAGCATAAATGGAAACATGACAGTTGTTGGTGTGTGACAACATAAACAGCAAAAACGACCTAAAAGTCTAAGCATTTCAGTAGGAGTAGACAATAAATATTACACATATTAGACCTGAAACTGAACAAGGGTAAGCATGAGTGGATACATATAAGTAGTTGGGATAAGGTGATTGTAGAGGGGCAGGGGGAGTGGAAGAGGGAGAAGGGATGATTATACAGAAGTGGGGAGGGGGAGAGACTAGGAGCGAAGAGCTCACTGTGGTAAGGTGACCCCAACTGGGACCACAGAGGGGCCTAAAAGTGCTTCATAATGGATAACATACGTACTCCAGGGTGAAGGTAGAAAAGGTCATTTAATAACACAAGGTCTACATATAAGGGGTAGTGTGGGTTGTTTAATGGTGAGTTTGCCTATGAGAGGGCAACATTCACCACACCAAAACAAATATGACAAGCTAGGGTGGTACACTGGGAAAAGGTAGGAAAGGTTAGGGGAGAGGACAAGATAGTAAAAGGGCAGCAGTGGAAGACTTAAAGTAGGGCAGATGTCTTTTCTGCAGGGTTAAGCATCTTCTCAGAACACAGTACCCTTGAAGAGTAAGTGTTGAAGCAAGGTAGCGGAGATGGCAGAATGATAAGGGGACACTTACGGAAGGATTTTGATACTAGGCAGAGGACTAGGCTCAAGGAGGACACCAATAACTGGAGAGGAGGCAGGTACCAGTGGAAACAGTTACAGGATTCCTTGAGGGAGCGATTGTAACTTGATTTGAATGCTGCTAAGCTGATAGGGTGGAGCAGTTTCAGAGTTTTTTGCAACGTATTCAACAGTAATGGTAGCATACAGCTTATGGCAGACTGGCCAAACCGTGATCTGACCTTGGGCACAGTCAAAGAAATATATTGGGCACTTCTCAGCCCATACTTGGATATGATGCTCAATGGTAGACAATCTGAGATATAAGAGGGTAACTTATGAATTATGGTGTTATAGATCCAAAGGACAGCGTTTCTCTGCCAACTATAGTTTAGGGAAGACCAACCCTCAGCTGTATATAGCGAGCAAAAATGCATAGAGTAAGGGAGATCAGTGATGAACCTTAAGGCTCTATGACAAAGCGTGTCCACTTTAGTTAGTGTGGTGATGGTACCTTGACTATATAGAAAGTCTGCATAGTCAGTCAAGGAAAGGAAGGTGGTTTGCACCAATCTCTTCTTCACATCCTTAGTGAGGAAGTGTCTAATCCTGTAAAAAAGACCAAATCTCTGTCTGGGTTTTTTCGACAGCTCCTCAATGTCATCAATAAATGAGAGTTTGTCGTCAATCTAGACCCCTAGATATTAAAATCTGTGTACGAATTTCAAGGGTTAACCAAGCAGAGTGGTAATCTGTGGAACCGTTCCATTTGTTGACAGATTTATTGCATAAGCAAAGGGTGAAAAAAGCATTGCTTTGTTTTTTTTTGGCATTTAGAAATAATTTCTGGTTTAGGAGCTGTAGCTGCAACTGATTGAATTCCTGCTGTAGCTCACTACAGGCTGTTCCATGGGTAGGTCTGCTGATATAAAGCACAGTATCATCTGTGAAGAGGTGAATATTAGTATCTTTGATACTGGCATCAACTCTGTTGATGTAAATTGTGAAAAGCAGAGGACCCAATATAGACCCCTGCGGTACACCTATCAAAAGTGGTTTTAGCGGTGATAGTTCCCCTTCCACTTTTATCTGTTGGAACTGGGCCTGTGAGGTAGTTAGAGAACCATCTCAGTGACAGAGGGTCCAGTCTGACATTCTGGAGGGAAGACAGAAGCAAGCCATGGTCGACCGTATCGAAGGCCTTGCTTAGGTCTAAGAATACCACAAAAACAAAGTTCTTTGCATCCAGTTCACACTGCCAGTCATTCATCACCTTTGCTAGTGCTGAGATGGTACTGTGCCGTGGTCTGAAGCCTGATTGTAAAGGATTAAGCAGGTTTGAATTTTCTAAGTAGCTCCTAAGCTGAGAACTCACTAGTATCTCCAACAATTTAGACAAGGTGGGAAGCAGGGAGATAGGCCTGTAATTACTGAGATCACTGGGATCTCCGGATTTCAACAATGGGACCACATGGGCCGTTTTCCAAATGGGAGGGATAATTCCTTGTGAGAGTGATAGATTAAAGAGGTGTGTGATTGGCACAGCCAGGATATGAGTACTGATCTTCAGGAAGAAAAGGGTCAATATGTTCAGCCCTGGCACTTTTCCTGCTGTCCAGCTGTAACAGTAATTCTTCAACCTTTTTCAATGTTACGGGCTACAGCGAGAATGTTGCGCTAGTGTCATAGACTTCATGTTCCTGAACACCTAGGTGCGCATGGAGATTGCCTGCAGGGGAAGAATCAAAGGCTAGACCTGAAGTGGCAATGTGATTATTAAGCAAATTAAGGATAGTATGCCTGTCAGAGACTGTAGAGGTACCAAATGTAATTTTCTTTGGCAATAAATTTACAGATGTGGAGCCTTCTAGCTTCTTTAGGGTTTTCCAGAATTTGGAAGAGCACTTTGTGGAGGATTCGAGTTCAGTACGATAGAAGTGTGCCTTGGCCTCTCTGATCATCTTAGTAGAAGTACTTCTTGCTGTCGTAAAGAGAGCCCAGTCCATTGGTAGTTTGGTTTCACATACATATTTCCACAGCCGATCTCTGTAAGCAATAGGGCCTTCAGATCAGCAGTAAACCACTGGCAAGATTTTACCTTCGCCCTGACTTTAGTAACTGGAGCATGCTTGTCCAACACCCCTACTACAATATCTTGGAAAATATTGTATGCTGTGCACACAGATTTTGCAAGGTAAAAGTCTTTCCAAAGCAAGGAATCTCATAAATCCAAGGTGAAAGCGTATGGATTGAAGTTTCTTCTGCATCTCTTCAGGGTGGACTTTGTGGCGGAAGACAACTTGGGTGTAGCTCTTACACAGGTGATAAAGCAATGGTCACTAATATTGGAGAATAGGATCCCAATGTGGGAGAACAGGTGAGGTTTACTTGCTACAATGAGATCCAGCAGCGTACTGTTATTAGGGTTCTTTTTATTGGGGCATGTAGCTTCAGTAATTAGTTGGGACAGCCCAAGAGAGTCACAGATAGATTTAAGGGGAGTGGAGGCATTGGATAGCCAATCAGGGTTAAGGTGGCCCAGAATAATAAATACTGATGACGGTGATCCCAGGGAGTTACTTAGGTGGTTCAGAAGTTGGAGTCCCACAGATAGAGGACTATAGCATCCTATTATGCAAAGGGTGATCTTGTGTGCAATCTCAACTTTGAAGGTCAAGCATTTGAACTCTTTCTAAATTGTAGTTGAGTTCACAACTGTGGCAGAAAATTTGTTATTGATATATATGGCAACTCCTCCTCCTCTAGACCGCCTGTCTGTTCTAAACAAGGAGTAGGAAGGAATATTTACTTCCCGATCCACAGTTAGGGGCCTGAGCCACGTCTCGGTGACCATCAAGAGCAGGCAGGCATACTCCAAGCACTCCATGGTGTGCAATTTTATTTAAGGGGGGTAGCAAATAGGCTCTGAACTACTTCCTTTTTCCATGAAAACTAGCAAAGAAAATACTGAACCTTTCTGTAATTTTAATCATAGGAGTCGAAACTAGAAGAACTGGTCACTAATACTCTCTTTGCATCCCAAGGACAATACAACTTTACAGGCTCTGGACTTATATGTGGGTGTCTTAGGGAACAATGCATGGCATTTGTATTTACCCATGCATGGCAACAACCATTGTCATGAGATACAAAAGTTGTATTTATTGTGCCAAATGAGGCGATAAACATGGTCCTGGTGTACATTTGTATATTGTCTGGCTACACCGGGGGGGGGGGTAGCTCACCCTAACAAGGGGGACAAGGGGGATGGAGTAGCAGTGAGTCCACTTGGTGTGCAGATCTGAAATCCCTGGCTACACTCCTGACCAAGACATCAGGTGAGGTATGGCAAACCCACACCTGAAGAGAGGCACATTTTTTTAATAGGCTGCACGCATTGACGTGCATGAAGCTCACACCGTTGCAGCTCATTAGGTCAGCAGGGGAGGATATACTGTAACTGCTGGAGGACCAGGATTGAGCTCAACATTGCCTGAGTATAGCAATAAGAGAAGCAGACGTTTCCTGAAGGCTTCCATGATATACTTAAGTGTTCTAGCCCATTTATACTTGTGAGGGTTAATAGGTGTAATTGGGGGGTCCTTGCAGTGATAGCCTACGGGGCCTAATGCCACATATATGAGTAGTCTCACTGAAAGCAGTCATGGAGACTGGGAAACATGGGCAGAGGAGAGTACAGACATGCCTTCCAGTGCTAGGACAGTAAGTGTTCCAGCCTGCCTGGGTGTTTGAGTAGCCGACTCCAACCTAGAAAACCTAAGTGCACGCTTAGGCCGTTCAGAATAATTGTAGGTACTCTGGGCAGCTATGAAAGAACAGGAATCAGGAACACCAGTATGAATAAGCTGTGAATTCAAGGGGAGGTACATATCATGTAAGAGAAGGTAAGATACAATAGTTAGAAAAAGCACTGACCTCATACTGAAGTCTAATCACACAGAATACTGTGTTGTTTGTGTTAGTCTGGCAACGTAGAGCCAAGAAGAGACAAAGTCTATCTAAGTTAAAGAATTCTAGTGTGTACCTTTAAGAAATAAGCATGAGAACTAGTAGCCAGTCAGTGTAATGTAGCCTGAAATAGGCGTGGTTACTGTGTATTTAATGGTGGCCTGGGACGGGGTGGGAGGACCCTGCAGAGAAAGGATGTCCAGGGTTTAGATAGAGTAGGAGAAAGGGGGAGGGTTCAAACTTAACAATATCACAAAGGAGCTCTATTCACTAAATTAAATCGGGGTGGGGGTGGGTTGCAGACAGCAAGCGAGGCTCCAGCTCAGGCTGCAGGGAGCAACTAGAACAAAGCTAACTAAACAGTGGCAGTCTCAGGGGACAAAGGAAAAACTTAAATTGAAAGCACCATCATCTGCCTAGCATTCAATACAATTTTTTACATGTAAATTAACATCGGCACTAACACAGTGAAGGAAGCAGAGTTAACAGTGGATTAAAAACAAAACACAGAAATGTACAGACTTTTGCTATCTGTTAATATCACTGTGTGGTAAGGCAATAATGGGAGACTGCTCCCCTCTCGAGGCAAGCGCTCGAGTACTTTACATAGCTGAGGTGAGAACTTAGAAGCAGGGAATATAAGGGGCAACAGAAAAGAAGAAAAGCAAAAAGGAAATGCAGAGCCGCTGTACTTTAGCTAATTTAAGTTAGAGTCCAGTACTAAGATATAGAAAATGCCGGGAAAATCTGGCCACCCAATCAGCAAGGTCCATGCTGGAGAACAGCCAATCAACTGTACTCCTTACGACGGCACCGAAAAATGAAAGAAATTAGAAGTGACCCACACAGCTTTGGAATTGCCGGTGCAGTGTCCAAATGCTATACCTTAAGCTGGGACTCGGGGTCGGGCGTGAAGATGGCTGGCTCCACGCGTCGTGGAGGTGCTGGTCTCAAGTAGGACCGTGGGGTGCAGTTCAAGCCCAGTAGGCTTACCAGGACCCTGCAGAGAAAGGACGTTCAGGGTTTACATAGAGCAGAAGAAAGGGGGAGGGGGTTCCCTTCCTGATCCCCTCACCTCATCAGATCCTCACTACAGATGCCTCAGGGATAGGCGGGGGCACATTTGGGGCCCAATCAGACACAGGGTGCATGGACCAAAGTGGAAAGCAACCTCCACATAAACGTTCTACAAATGACAGCTGCTCTGTATGACCTACAGGCCTTCTAGACTCATTTATCCTCAGGTCCTCTGTTAATCCAAATGGACAATATAAGTGTGATGCATTACATCAACAAAGAAGGGGGGGGGGCTCATTCCTACCCATTGCGCAGGAAGGCAGTGATAGTTTAGTACTGGGCTCTGGAACATGGTCTAGAACTGTCAGCAGTGCATGTTCCAGGAGTCCAAAACATCCTGGCAGATAGACTAAGACTGTCAAAGTCCAAGATGCATGAGTGGGAACTGTTGACCTGGGTCGTAGAAGACCTATTCAACAGATGGAGGTGTCCAGAATTGGACCTTTTTGCATCCCCACATGGTGCAAAACTGCCACTTTGCTGCTTGCTCGTTCCAAGGTCTGGAGTTTTCTGGCAAGACATGTAGTCCCTCTCCTTAAAAGGGAGGCTCCTGTATGCCTTTTCTCCATTCCCTCTCATTCAGAGAGTGCTAATGGAACTGCAGATGGGGGGGAACTCAAATACTCATTGCCCCTCTGTGGCCTCACCAGATTTGGTTCCCCTTGTTGCAGCAGCTGGCAGTGGAACCTCCAGTGACTCTGCCATTATGCCAGGGCCTACTGTCACAGGAGCAGGGAGCCCTGGTCCATTCAGACCTCAAGTCACTCCGCCTTCCTGCATGGCTCCTGAGGACATAGCCGTTGTTCGGTTTGGGGTGTAACAAAAGGTGGCTGATGTCCTGGTGACTGCCAGAAAAACCTTCCACCAAAGCCACTTATCCTATGAAGTGGAAGTGGTTTGATTTGTGGGCTGCTTCTCACCAAATGGATCAGTTTACCTGTCCAGTAAATCAGGTTCTGGAGTATTTGCTGTCCTTGGCAGATGCAGGCCTGCAGTACTCTTCTATCGAAGTGCACTTGGCTGTCATTTCAGCTTTCCATGTGCCTTTTGATGGTTGTATGGTTGCTCAGCTGGAGGTGGCCCATATGTTTTTGAGAGGCATTCTGCACTTGAAGTCTCCTATCCTATTCCAGTCCTGGCTTGGGGCCTTAATTTTGTATTAGAAAAGCTTACTTTGGCTCTGTTTGAGCCAGCCGCGACTTGCGGCCTCCACTTTCTGTCTTGGAATATGTTATTTTTAGTTGCTATTACTTCTGCTTGAAGAATTTCATAGCTTCAGGTTCTAATGTGTAAGCCTTCTTATTTGATTTTTCGCAAAGGCAGCCTGCCTTTGTGTACTAACCCTAAGTTTTTACCACAGGTGGTGTCTGAGTTTACTTTGAATCAAACTATCCGCATGCCAGTTTATTTTCCTAAGCATGTCAATCCAGGGGAAGCATTGCTCTGTACTTTAGATACAAATAGAATACTCAGGTACTGTATACACCATACAAAGCACTGCAGGAAGTCATCACAGTTTTTTGTTTCCTTTGCCCTGGGAATGAGGGTGCTCCTGTTTCTAAATAGTGCTTGTCCAAATGGTTGATCAACTGTATTACTTTCTGTTACAGGAAGTATGGTAAGGAACTTCCTGGGGTTGTTCATGGCCATTCGATTAGAGGCATGGCCACTTCTGCTGCCTGTTTCAAAAGTGTGTCTGCTGCTGAGATTTGTGTAGCTGCTACCTGCAATACAGTCCACGCCTTCACTAAACATTACATACTAAAATGCCAGCAGAATAGGCCTAACAGTCTCTTGAGTCTGCTCAATTTTCAGCACCCGCATTGAGGGCCAATTTTGGTGTCCCCCCTCCCCCTTGGGTTATACTGTACCCAGTCCCAGATGTTCCTCCTGTATTGGCCTTGTTAGATTTACCCTCCCCCTGTACCTGTCCCATCCTCTCTTAAACCTGTCCACAGTCTCCACCTCTACCAGCTCCCTGGACAATGCATTCCATGGCTCCACCACCCTTTCAGTGAAATAACTTTTCCTCCTCTCCCCTCTGAGCCTGCCCCCTTCCAGCTTACACCCATGACCTCTCGTTGCCCCACCTTCCTTCCTTTGGAGCGCCCTGACTGGGCCTCCCTTATTGATCCCTTTCATGTACTTAAAGACCTCTATCATGTCCCCCCCATCTCTCCTCTCCTCCAGGGTGTACATGTCGAGCTCCTTGAGCCTCTCCTCATAGGTCCACTCCCCCAGGCCCCAGATCATTTTGGTTGCCCTCCTTTGGACCCTCTCTAGGAGTGTAATGTTCCTCTTTAAATGTGGTCTCCAAAACTTCTCACAATACTCGAGGTGTGGCCTAACCAAGCAGTTGTACAGTGGAAGGATCATTTCTGCCTTTCTGGAGGTAATCCCCCTGGTGATGCATCCCAGCATCCTATTTGCCCTTGCCGCTGCTCTCCTACAGGTCTCTGAGTTGTTCATTTTGACATCTACCACTACCCCCAGGTCCCTCTCACCCTCCATGACTGTCTCCTCCCAGGGTATACCCCTGGCTTGGATTTCTGACTTCCAGGTGCAGAACCTTGCACTTCCCCGCATTGAATTTTAGTTTCCATTTTCCTGACCACCTTTCCAGAGTCTCCAGGTCCTCCTGCAAGGCCACCCTCCCCTCCTCCTCATCCACCACTGCACCCATCTTTGAGTCTTTGCAAAGAGACTCATCTCACTCCTGATCCCCTTCCTGATGTCTGAGACATAGGCATCGAACAGGAGTGGCCCCAGCACTGACCCTTGGGGAACCCCACTAGTAACCCACCTTGGGGATGAGGCTAACCCTCCAACCACCACCTTCTGAGTAACAACTGTCTCCCTACCCCTATTTCCTTCAGCTTAGCCAGCAAAAGTCCAGAAAGAGGACGTCCACTGCCCTACCCTGGTCCAGGGCCATCGTCACCCAGTCATAGAACTCAACAAGGTTTGTCTGGCATGATCTTCCTGTGACAAAGCCATGCTGCCTATCGTCCAAGTACCCAGTTTGCTCTAATAACCCCCTAGCCTTTCCTTGACAATACCCTCCATCACCTTGCCGACCACCGATGTCAGGCTAACGGGCCTGTAATTTCCCACCTCCTCTCTTGATCCCCCCTTGTGGATCAGCACAACATGGGACACCCTTCAGTCTTGGGGCACCATCCCAGTCCTCAGAAAGAAGTTGAAAAACTCTGCTAGAGGAACTGCCAGGACATCCACCAGTTCCCTTAGCACTCTGGGATGTATCTCATCTGGCCTAGGTGCTTTCTCCATCCGAAGGGACCTGAGGGCTTTTCTTACTCTCTCTACTGGGATTTCAGCCTCTATGTCTTCCCCTTTTTCACCCTGCACTGCTGGCCCCCCACCTGTCTGTGGTGGCCACTCCCTTTCCCCAGACCAGTCAGGGCCCCTGGTCTCTGCCAGTCCCACTCCTTCCTCCGTTTTGCCCCGCTTCCTTCGCAATACATAGCCCCTCCATCCCTCCTGGTAAAAACTATGGCAAAGTACTCATTTAGGACTTCTGCCTGTTCACCCATCTCCTGTGTCCAACCATCCCCTATCCTTATCTTGCTGATCTTCCCCCTTACTTTCCTTTTTTTCCCTATGTATCTAAAGAAGCCCTTGTCCCCCCTCCGGATCCCACTGGCAAAGGACTGCTCCTTTTTTGCCTTAGCTGCTCTCACCACTCTGGTGATTCTCTTGGCTGTCAGCTCATATTCCTCCTGATCCCTTTCACTCCTTGAGCACTTGAAGTGCCTATAGGCCGCCTTCTTTTCCATCACCACCTCCTGTACCTCCCAGGTCCACCAGCAGAGTTTTTCGGCCTTACCAAACTTATGCCTTTCCCTTTCACAGGATCTGGTAACCTCTTGTATTCTCCTCCTAATGATCCCCCACCTGCTGTCATCATCCATATCCGGCCTTATCCTGTCCAGACCATTTTTAAGGATCCTTCCCCTCTCCCTGAAGTCTGCACCCCTAAAGTTGGTCACTACTCTCCTTGTTTGACCCCCCCCCCCCAGATCCAGGAAGAACCAGACTGTGGCGTGATCACTCCCCGCCAATGGGTCCCTCAACTCTAGGCCCCTAATCTGATCACTGTCCGCCAGGACCACGTCCAGTGTCCTGGCCTCCCTAGTTGGCTCACCCACCTGTTGTGTCAGAAACTCATCCTGGAAGACATACAGCAGCCTCTGCTCTCTGGCCACTGGTGACATCATAGTCCCCCAGTCTGTTCCTGGCATGTTGAGGTCCCCCATTACCACTACCCTTCCCTTTCCCAATCTACAGTGTCCCTCAAGATTTGACACCAAACTTTCTTCCAGAACCTCCGCCAGTGCTGGTGGTCTGTATACCACTCAGACCTTTATTCTCTTACCCCCCCCCCCGCATCAGCAAGGTGACCCAAGGTGACCCAAATAGCCTGGACATTTCTTAAAGGAAAAGGTCAGGCTTTGGCCTAACCGTTCTTCAAGTCCTACTTTCATAGTCCTGCAGGCTCCAGTCACCCAGACTGTTTCTCTGTCAGTACTGCTTGGTACTCGTTCCATAGGTGTGGTCTGATGAAAGAGATATCCTCGAAGAAGATTGAACAGTTACGTACTTACCATAACAGAAGATCTTTTGAAAGAATTTTTTCATCAGGCCATGCTGTCCCACCCTCCATCCCCCTTGGGATATAGAGCTCTGCAACTACTGTCTCTTTCTCCAGAAAGGTCTACCTACTGCTTCCTGCCTTGCCTGGTAGTCAGAGTCATAGGTTCTCTCTCCTGGTTCCCTACAGGGAGGTCCTCCGAGCATGATCTCCAGCCGGTAACTGAGGAGGGAAGGACCGCCCACGTTTATATGGTACGTGCCAATGTAGGACATTGTCATGGACAGCCCCTAGTGGACTGCCTACAAAAAGATTCCGTGTGGTCCTTGTGCCTAATGGCTATAGTTCCATATAGTAGGTGTGGCCTGATGAAAGAGATTCTATCAAAGATCTACTATTACGGTAAGCACATGACTGTTCTTTATCGCTTGCTGCCGGGGGGGAAGGGGCAGGGTCTTAGTAGCATGCCAGCTGGGTCAGGGTGAGCATAGTTAGAAATGCTGACATCCTAAAGGGCAGAGTAGGTGGCTAAATTCTGAGCCTGATTGGCTGTATTCAAACTTTGTGCATGTGCATGCAAACAGCAGCTCCTAGAAACAGAGCCTATTTCTTAAAGCTAAAGATGCTATGTGTAGTTGCCATGGAGCGGGTTGGCAGGGTCTGAAGAGTATGCCAACCAGGGTCAGGGGGGCATAGTCAGCAATGCTGATGTCCTACAGGGCAGAGTGGGTGACCCAGTTCTGAGTCTAATTGGCTCTATACAAACTTTGAGCAAGCACATAAAAACAGCAGTTCCCAACAAAGGTGCCTATTTCTTAAAGCTAAAGGTGCCACATGAAACATCCCCAGGCACATTTTTTTCTGAAATTAGCTCTGCTTGCAGGAATCCAGTACATGGCTGAAATTTGGCCAAAAAAATACATTATCACCCAAAATCTGTGACACTTGAGAGGTATCAGTTAGAGACTGGTCCATAATTTGCCATTATCTCCAAATCCAAAGATGGTTTCAGAACAGGTGTCACCAACACATTTTCCAATGCAATCAGAAGACCCCCTCTGACAAGGAACACCAAACAATCCTGGCAGACACCGACCCAACTGCTTCACGCAGCTCACTAGTAGCTCTGTGAGACCCAGGTCTAATTCACAAAAAGAGTTGCAGCTCCAACATCACCCCACATTCCTCTTCCACTGTAACTGGCCTAATCTCTCTTAGACAGGTGAGTGCTTCCATAACATCTAGACTCAACACTACTGGATTGCCACAGCCCACTTGGTGAAATCCTGGCTCGAATGGATGACACATTGTCCAAGAAGAATTTAGCAAACTCCTTGCATTTCACCGATGACAAAGCTGTAAAAGACTCTAGACAGGCAGGATGCAACAACCTGACTAATGTCCAGAAGAGCTGAGCTGGCTGATTTTTCCAATAGCAATCCTTCCCTAGACCAAAATGCTGTTTTCTTGTGGGAGACTGCCCTTCAATACTACTCATCATGGGGATTCAGAGCCTCCTCTAGGGACCTGGATTTCCTCCGATAATGCTCAAATCTCCATCCCCTGGCCTTCAGTTGCTTTAGCTTACCATCTAAACATGGCGAGGCTAGATGTGAGGCCATGAGGTATACAGTACACAGTACACAGGCTAGAGCAGTGCATCAAATATGGTGCTAACAGCCATATTATAGGCCTTCACCACCTCCTTCGATCCCATCTCATGGGCTTTCAACATACCCATTACCTGCTACACCTCCTGGAATTTTTCTGGTTCCAACCCTCTTAAAGGGTGGTACTGAACTATCTCCAAGGGGGGTCCTGAAGTACAATTTCAGCTTGCAATGATGCAACCATCTAACCAGACTAATTTTAAGATTGTCAGTCCCTAGTGCCAAGGAAGAGATTAAGTCCAAGACATGGGCATGTTTTTGGGTCACAGAAATGACCACTGGTGCAAGGCCCAGTGACTCCATCAGTTGGAGGAAATCATAACCAAAATGTGATGAGTAATTGTTGATCCAGACAAAGAAGTCTCCCAGAATTAACCATCTGGGTGCTTCCAACGTCTGTTGGCATTTTCCTGCAGAAAGTCCCACCATATCCGAGAGGCTGGTACACCAGGACCACCGTGCATGACCACACATTCAAACAATGAAGTCTCTACCACTGAATGCACTGTGAAGTTCAACCTGGCTCTAACACAGATGGCCTCCCCGATCCCTCCTCTGGCAGTGCACTATGGAGTAATCCGTTGCTATTGACACCTCCAGCATGGTCCGAAGTTGTCACCCAACCAAGAACAAGGTCTCCATGATACACATCAGGTTGGCTAAGGAACCAGAAGTCAAGTCTACCATAACGGTAGCCTTGTTTCTCATTGATCTGGATATTTAAAAATAATTGCCAGAAGGGGATGAGTCACAGCAGCTGTTCACACAGCTACCTGTCCACACAATCCAGTTGGAACCCTGAGGATCAGAACCAACCACATCTGGCCCCTCCTTCTGTCCCATTTCCCCCTGAGTGGTTGCCTTGTCTACAACACCCCAGTCATGCCCTCCAGGTCCTCTTTATCCAGAACACCTGCACCATTTCTGCATCTCCTCCCAGTACTTGCTATTTATAGCAATGTACTGTTATCTTCAAGAAAGGTGGATCCTAGAAAGGACACAGTTGAAGAAGCAGCACTAGGGAATTGCACAGCCTAAGGGTCCCTGTCCCAATACACATGTTGCTGCCAAAACCCCCACCCTCAATAAACAATCAAATTAAAAGTCCCATAGACATCACTTCACCCCCACCAAATATACCCCACCCCTGAGCACACACCAACCTCAGAGACTAACACCATACAAATAAAACAGTCATGCCCCATGCTCTCCAACTTCAATAACACAATAAATTAGCAAAGTTTGGTGTGATGTAAAAAGATGGAAACAGGTGCAATAATCTGAAAGATATACAAAATCAGAAGACTCTGTCCCAGCGATATATATCATGTATTGTGGGATTGTGCTAAGATTCAGCCCCTCTGGAGGGCAATTCGTATCTCTCTATTACAAGAGGTAGACCTGGATGTTTTTTTTACACCCGAAATCTGTTTGTTGAATAATTTTAATAACGGTATGTCCAAACAGCAGAAACTGTATATGGCCATAATATCAGCCCCTGCAAAAGCTGTTATACTGAGACACTGGAAGGATACTTCTACCCCGTCTACGGGTGAATGGTACAAAGAAGTTACACTTGCGTTACAGGTAGAATCCCATATCGCCAAGATGAGTAATAGGGCCAAGGGTTATTATTCCCAGTGGGGTCTTTTAGATACAGCCCTGACATCATGGCGCTCTGGGAGTCACCTATAGGAGGTATCCCCTATTCAGAAAGTTTGACTGGGTTCATTGGCGTGTGAATGCTGTTTTTAATTAAATAAATAATGGGTGAGGGGGGGGGTCTGTGGTGGAGTAGTGTTTAGCTAATTTTTATAGGCATGAACGTACTAATAGTATAAGCTGGTTAGTAGTATATATAGTGTATCTATGATTATTCTGTAAATCTTCACCAGCTTAATGTTTGTTCACGGCACATGTAATGGATATGCCAATAAAGTAAAATGAAGAACAAAAAAAAAAATAAATAAAGACTCTGTCCATGGGAGACCTTTTAGCTCACAAGTCTCAAATCCCACTCCTATCCCACAAAAGTGGCAGCAGAAAGTTCAAATCAAATGGCAGTAACACAGACCGACTAGTCCTAGACTATACTCTCACCACAGCAAGTCCAAGCAATTACTGAAGCAAGTCCAAATGTTCAATACTGCCACTACTGAACCACAGAGAATACAAAGCTGGTGAAACTGTCTAACAATGTAAAGGTCAAAAAATGAGCCAGTAGGCCCTTTCACTACCTGTGATCCTTTTTTCCTTCTGCCACGTCCACAGCCACCACCGCCTGGTCTGTACTGCAGGCCCAACCATCAAATTCCATCCATCATCCACTTCGGGCCAGTCACCATGGCTCACCCGTGTACTTGCTGGGTCAATGTACCACCAAACTTTGGGCCACAAATCCACTTGGCTTCTGTAGCACCTCACTCCTTGGTCACCATGAAATAGCACAGCTCCAGGGATGTGTACTAGAAGTAACACCATGCACTATACATGAATAGCACAAAGCAGGAGCAGGTGCATGCTATATCTCTGCCCCTTCCCCATTGGTCTCATTAGCCCCAGGAACAACAACCATCCTGCAGCATCATGTGTCTTCACATAGTAGCTTGTGGTAAATACCATTTTTTAAAGCAGTTTCTCACAATCCTCAAGAGTACCTCCAAAGACAGACAGAATCGGCAGTACTTAATCGACTTGGATTAAGTCTCTTTTAATTGTACCACTTAAAGCTCTAATTTCAGTACAAAGCACAGGAGCTTATCTTCACATCAGTACATAGTTTGACTTTATGTCATTTGGTGATTAAAAGATATTGTAAACAGATTTTGTTTTATCAATAAACATATTCTAATTTTCTTAATATGGATTTTTTTTAAATATTTAATGTCATATCAAAATAATGAAATCAGTATAAGTGTATCGATATTATATAATTGTTTTTTTATAGCAACATTCTAAATTTGAGTTTCTTTGTATCATTATGATCTAAACACCCTTTCAACATATTGATATTATAAAATAGAGGATTGTGTATGATCGATCATGCACAACAATGGTATTTTTCACTCGAGAGGTTTACATGGTAACTGGAGGTCGAGCAGTCTCATTACCATGGAAATCTCAAGAGTTGAAAAATACCCTTGTTGTGTATAAGCGATCATACACAGTCTTTTATAGTATATGGTCGCTCACAAAAAGATTGCCTGAACTTTCTTTTGGATTTAGGTGTGGTTCTCACTTCCTCTGGTCAGTTTCACTGCCACGGCTGTTCTTATCGCATTGTCGGCTGCCCAATCTATCATGCACACCCAGCTTCCACGCATGAGCACACACCTTCTAGTTGTTATGCTGTACTAGCTATGTAGCTAGTGCAGCACAACAGCTACGATGGCGTAGCTAGTGCTGCATAACAACGCTGCTGGCAGCATGGATTTCCATGCTCAACAGCGTTCTACCATACACTATATAGTTGTTTTAATGTGTCACTATACTGAAAGTCTACTTCAACTGCATCCAGATACTGAAAATCTACTTGAGCATCAGAAGATAATAACACAGTTAGGTCACATGGGGGGCAGCAGATGTGCCATACCTTTTATTTGTCACTTGATATACAATGCCATTTCTAGATATATGTTTACTTTAGACCCTTAAACTACAGAACAGAATTTGTATTAACATTTCAAAGACCTAAAAAGGAAAGAGCACCCAGTAAAATTAAAAATGAGAAGTCCAAAATAGGTCATTATATGTACTGAAGAGGCCACATGAGAAGCTTCAAGAGAACACTGAGAGCTCCAAGTTTTGGTCATGCATTACAGTAGAGCATAAATACTCCGCTTTTCCTCCTGATGCACCCTGTCCTGTTCCATCCCAAAGATTTTGTTAACCTTATTCTGTCCCTGACCATGATTTTTAAGAATTAAAGTTGCATTGCAGAAATGACTCCAGTATTGACAGGATAGCACCTACACACTTATCAATAAACAGGTCAGGTACCGGCAGTTCAAATACATCAGTGTACCATAGATTCCTGGCATCCAGAGTTAAGACAGTGACCTCCAAAGTATGGAGCAAGGGGTCAAACTGAGTCTTGTCTTTCCAACTGCTGGCAAAATCTACACCATGTAATGTATTGCTAGTCTCTTGTCTGATACTCAAAACAGAGACATCACATTCTTGTTGTACCACCAATGTGACACTAGATGTTGTTGTACCATCATTCTGACATCAGATTGATGGTACAAGTGTTCCAGATTGCCCAGTTGTGAAATGGGCAAAAGCAGGACCACACTGGAAAAGAGATGTGCATCTCTGCTGGGCTTTCCTGCATATTTCATTATATGGACATACTAGTTCTGCTCTTAAGTCATGTGCTTGGTGGTCATTAAAGTTCCCCACTGTTTTGAATATGTGCCAGTAACAAATGAATACTGTGCTTTTTAATAGCAGCACTGTTTCATATACAGGTGCGCGGGGCTCATACAGAGGATATGAAGCGTCCTGTTAATATCTGTCTGGGATGTTTTCTGACAGTTTATGGATCATATGGGATTAAATATTAAACTTGTATTTTATAAACATACTTCAAATATATGTTGAAATATTTATTTATTACAGACAGTAACATTAAGTAGTTTCCCGATTCACTATACTGGATTTAAGTGGAGACTTCAGATGCACCATGTTTTTTTACTGATTTTTCTTATATGAATTCTGCACAAGGTACATGGGATACACTTGTGATTGGTTATTTGTTGCATGTATATAAGAGGCATATGCACACCATGGGGGCAACTCGCCCAAGTGAAACGTTAGTTTCCTCTGTGGTGCAGCCATGATGTCATAGATTTGAGGTGGGTTAATGGCCACGCACCTGATCTGGTGAGTTATGCTGTACACTGTACTAAATAAATGGAGGTTTTGCTTTTTTAATCCATTTCATTGTGTGTAGCCTACACTGTGGGTGCTTATCATTATGTTTGCTTGCACGCATGTGCAAGAAACATAGTGCCACCATACAAGTTTTCTAGAGGTGTGTCAGCCTCTTCCAATTCAGTCAGTGTGTTTGCAGGCGCGGTCGCAGTGCACCAATCACTGCTGCAGCTGTCTATGACAGCAGGAAAATGCAGTGCCATGCAGTTGAAAGGGAGAGCTCTGCTTCAGTGAGCAGAGCTCTCCCCCCCCACACACACACGCAAGCACACATATTGCATGCTGATGTGCTCCCCCACGCACACACTGTGTGGCCAATGGAGTGCTCAACTCTGCCAGCTTCACGCCCCTACCTATTAGTTAAACCAGGTGCCACGCTGGGAGCCCACCCAGCGTGGCAAGAACTGTCATAGCCAATGGGGGTGCCCAATCCCCATCGGCTCCACGGCTGCACGCCCAAAAGCTTTCCAGGTGCCACGCTGGAGCCCACCCCAGCGTGGCAAAGCATGTTATGGCCGACGGGGGTGCCCAATCCCCCATCAGCTCCAGCCTCCCCAAGCAGCTTTTCCAGCTGCCACGCTGGGAGCCCACCCCAGCGTGGCAAACGCCCCTGTCGCCTAAAAACCTGTTAAGAAGAAACCTTCCTCGCAGTCTCCCGCCCCACCAACCTGCACCCACCCACTGCGCACCCTGCCTCCCCACACCCTCACCCCATACTTACCTCCGAGCTTAGCACGACGATCATCGTGGACTGGGAACACGCCTGCACTCTTCAAAGCCCACCACGAACTGAGGAAATGCCGGTAAGCTGTATAATGGAATAAATAGTGTTTTTTCAATTTTGTTGCATATCTCAGGCATTTTTGGGAATTTTGGGCCCAAATTTTCAACATGGGTTTTTTGGGACCCCTCCTCATGAATTCTTGCACTGTCATGGCGTTAATCAGGCCCGAAGGGTAATTTCGCAGTCACTGTGCAAAATCACCTTTCAGGACCCATTAACGAAATGACACTGCCAGTGTTCATAAGGTGGGCTCTCAAAAAGCCTATGTTGAAAATTTGGTGAAAATTCCTAAAAGTGACTGTTTTACGAGCGTGCATTGCGCAGTTCCTACGCACGCTTGTAAGTTAGCGAATTTTCAATATTTTCACTCCAGATTTTCAACATTGCCATTATACCACACCTCCTTATGAGCAGTACAGCTGTCATTTTTCACATCTCACCCAAAACGTGTTTCCGCCCATGTAGTACACAATGGCGCCATCGGTGTGCGAAATCAATGTATGGGACACATTAAGAAAATCACAGTGACACTGTTCATGAGTAGAGGTCTTAAAATGGCTATGTTGAAAATTTGGTGAAAAACTTCCTAAAAATGACTGTTTTACGAGTGTGTTGCGCAGTTCCTACGCACGCTCATAAGTTCGCTAATTTTCAATATTTTCACTCCATATTTTCAACATTGCCATTTTACTATACCTCCTTATGATCAGTACAGCTGTCATTTTTCACATCTTACCCAAAACGTGCTTCCTCATGTAGCGCAGACAATGGCATAGTCAGTGTGTATGTAAATCAATGTACGGGACACATTAAGAAAATCAGAGTGACACTGTTCATGAGCAGAGGTCTTAAAATGGCTATGTTGAAAATTTGGTGAAAAATTCCTAAAATGACTGTTTTACGAAAGGTGTGCTGTAGAGTTCCTACGCACGCCGTAAGTTCGCAAATTTTCAATATTTTCACCCAGATTTTCAACATTGCCATTTTACCACACCTCCTTATGAGCAGTACAGCTGTCATTTTTCACACACCACCACAACGAGCCTACCATGTAGCGCATACAATGGCTTAGGTCGGTGCTAAATCAATGTATGGGACACATTAAGAAAATCACAGTGACACTGATCATGAGCAGAGGTGTTAAAATGGCTATGTTGAAAATTTGGTGAAAAAATTCCCAAAAATGACTGTTTTAAGAGCGCACGTTGCGCAGTTCCTACGCATGCTGGCAAGTTTGCGAATTTGTAATATTTGTGCACCAGATTTTCAACAGTGCCATTTTACTGCACTTCCTTATGAGCAGTACAGCTATCATTTTTCACATCTCTCCAAAAAACCCATGTTGAAAATTTGGTGACAAAACTCCATAAAATGACTGTGTTACGAGTGAGCATTGCGCAGTTTCCACGCACCCTCGTAAGTTCATGAATTTGTAATATTTTCAGTCCAGATTTTCACCAGTGGCATTTTTCCACACCTCCTTAGGAACAGTACAGCTGTCATTTTCCACAACATGGCTGAAATGTGTTTTCACACTTTCAGTGCAGAAATGCGTGGTCGCTGTGGGAAATCATTGTTCGGGACAGATAAAGAAAATCACACTGACACTGTTCATGATTGGAGGTCCCAAAATGCCTGTGTTAACAATCTGCTGTAAAATAAAATCCCCAAACTAGTTACATTACGGGTGTGCGTTGCACAGTTTCTACGCACACTCGTGACTTCACCAGTTTTTTTAAGATTTTCACAGCAGATTTTCAACATTGCCATTTTTTACACCTCCCCATGAACAGTACCACTGTCATTTTTCACATCCTGTTCGGAATGTGTTTTTGCACCTGTGGTGCCAAATGCAGTAGTCGCTGTGCAAAAGCAGTTTTCGGCTAACAAACTGATATTGCCACTGTTCATGAGGTGGGGGTTACAAAAAAAACATGTTGAAAATTTGGAGTGAAAATACCAACAAATGCCTGAGGCGTTAGGGTTTCTGACCATAACGCCCCACCCTGTAGCGAATGACAGGCATCAGGGGTGTGACTTGCGATTCTTGCCTGTAATGCTCATACCATTCCACCCCCACCCACACCCTGCAGCCAGTGAGAGGCATCAAGATGTGCCTCAGACTCTTCGGGCCCAAACTTCACCCCATTCTCCTATACCGCACCCATCTCACCGTATTTCCTGATGGAATGGGGTGCGCATAAGGGCCAAAGACCCCAAGGCACAGTGACACTTGTCAGTGTCTGCAGGGTAGGGTGTGGTGAAATGGTGTGGTCGTTATGCCTGACAACCCAAAGGCACACCCCAATGCCTGTCACTCTCTGCAGGGTGGTGGTGGGGTTGGCTTCAGTTCAGTACTTTGCTGCCATTCCTATTATGCAGCTCTGTAACTTCTACACTGCCACTGCCAATGCCAGCAAGCAAACATTCGGCATTGACAAATGCTTGTTTTTTGCTCTGTTGATGCCTAAAGCAGTCACCCATCCTGTCTCAAGATTTATCATAGATCCTTCTTGTCACTTTAAATCACCTATAGGGTATTTGACATAAATAGCTGTCAACACAAGGGCTCACTAGTCCCTTAACAAAGTGCTGCAAAGGCCCACATTTTTAGGAGTCCTTTGTGCACTAGGAGGAGCCTTAGATCAGCCAAGTTTGTAATCCTGTACAATAAAAGCACATATTAAATTCATCTAGCCATAACATGTCCTGTTTTGTATCATCCTGTGACGAGTAATACATCTGTTTCTGTTTGCTGCTTGTAATTCACTGACTGCCTGCACCATGCACCCTGAAACAACTTTTCTCTGTGCCTGTTTGACATGATTAATCCTGTGTCAAGAAGACGAAGACATGGTAAAAAAATGCTTCATGTTTCTTTTAAGGCAAAATATCTTTCTTTGCTACATGGTTTCTTGCTCTTTCGTGCCGTTAGATTTTTCAACAGCTAGTTCTAGTGGTCCATTATTATGAGATAGTAGGCTATGAAACTGACTTCTGACTGGTCTAGGCCTCTAGTTTCCATCCTAGCCACCATACTGTATTTTGACTGTCTCCTCCCTGTGGTTATCGGGTGCCATGGTTCAGTCCCTCTCAAGACTTTGGTATTTTTATGTTTGCTTGCACACATGTGCAAGAAACATAGTGCCACCATACAATTTTTTGTAGGTTTGCCACTCACTTCCAATGCTATGCTCCCTTTTGCAGGCGTTGTCTCACTGCACCAATAAATGTCGGAGCTGTCTATGACATCAGTTCAGATGCAGTGGTGTACAGTTGAAAGTGAAAAACCTCTGCAATCAGCGGTGGTAACGTGTAGGCAATTTGCATACTGCCGTCATCAGTATGCAAATTGCCTAGATGTCACACTGCATCTGAACTGTCATAGACAGTTCTCCCCCTCGCCCCAAACACCTACATAGCATGCTGGGAGCCCACCCCAGCATGCTCAAGCACTCCCCCCACCCACACACCATATGGCCAACGGGGTGCTCAATCCCCCATCGGCTCCACTGTCCCTCCAAAACAGATTTCCAGGTGCCATGCTGGGAGCCCACTCAGCATGGCAAAAGTCCGTATGGTGACGGGGGTGCCCTATCCCCCGTTGGCTCCACTGAACCCTCCCAAAAAAACGACTTCCAGTTGCCACATTGGGAGCCCACCCCAGCATGGCAAATGTCCGTATGGCTGACGGGGGTGCCTAATCCCCCATTGGCTCCACTACCCCCCCAAAAAAATAAACTTCCAGCTGCCACACTGGGAGCCCACCCCAGCATGGCAAAAGTCCTGCATCATCTTCTAAAATAAAAAAAGACACCTGTAAAAAAAAAAGGTCCCTCTTTGACTGCCTTGCCCCACCTCCCCAACCCATGCCCACCCTCTGCGCACCCACCTCCCCACACCCCCCACACCCCATACTTACCTCCGGAGCCCAGCACGACGATCTTCAGTGGACCAGGAACATGTCTGCACTCTTCAAAACAGAGCTATAACCTGCACCAGATCTTAACTGAACCCACTAGAACCACCCCTTCTCTAACTACCTCCACCCTCATAGACTGGGTACTGGTGAATCGCCTTGACCATGTGCAAACTGCAGGCATCTTGGCAGATGCTATCACAGACCACTCCCCCACTTTCTGTGTATGGAGCCCGGAGACTGCTCTCCCATCCCCTCTGCGCTATATCACAATTACCAACTTTGCCAAACTGGACGTGGAAGCTTTACTTTATGGTGTATCCTGTATCAACTGGTCTGACATCTATCACTCCCATGATGTTGAAATAGCCCTTGATATTTTCATTGATAATTTTTACAGCACTCCAGAATGAACATACCCCGAAGGTCACCAGAAGGGTAAGGGATAAACAAACAAGATGGTTACACAAGGACCTGCTGGCTAACCTGTGCACATGGGACAAACTCTGGAAGAAGTATAAAGTGTCCAGGCTACCGGAGGACTACAATACTTACAGGGCCTCTTGGAGCACCTGTAAAAAACAAATCTGAACAGCAAAAAGCATCTACTGCAAGGAACTGCTCACAAACTCTGCTGGTGACCCTAGAACATTCTGGACACATATCAAGACCTTTCTTGGGGCTGCCCAGTCATCGACCCCAGGGGATATGATCCTAAATGGTGTGCATTGCAATGACTCAAACACTATAGCAAATGCCTTTAACAGATTATTCACAAACCTGTCTTAGTACACCTTGTCCTTCACTTCACCTCCCACACATCTCAGCTTTACTGCACACCTCAGAGATCTGCATCTGGTGCTGACCACTGCCAACTAACTACTACCCCCCTTTCAACTTTAAAGCTATATCTAGGTCCGAGGTTCAAAGGGCATTGCAAAACATATCCAACAACACTAGCCCTGGCTCAGATTCACTTGAGCCATGACTCCTGAAGCTAGCTGCACCACTGATTGCCTTGCCATTGGCCACGATTTTCACTCTGTCTCTCTTTCAGCATTGTCCCAGATCTCTGGAAGATTGCCCGAGTTATGCCTATCCTTAAAAAAAGGAGACCCAAAGGATATCAACAACTACTGGCCCATAGCCATCCTCTCTGTACTAAGAAAGCTACTGGAGAAGCTTGTTGCAACCCAAACCATTGACTATCTTGCAAAGAACAACCTCCTCTCGGACACTCAGCATGGTTTCAGATAAGAACACAGTACCTCAACCACTCTTCTTAAATTCTCCACCGATGTACTCTGCAACATGGACAAAGACCTACTCACTGGAGCAGATTTATTGATCTTACCAAGGCTTTTGATCTTGTTGATCATCCCTTGCTTCTCTCAACCCTGCATAGACTTAACTTCTCATTCTCAGTAGTTGACTGGTTTAACAACTACCTATCAAACAGATTACAACTTGTTAAATTCAACTCTGTTGTCTCTCATGTGACCAGCACTAACATTGGAGTACCCCAGGGCTCCATCCTGGGACCCCTTCTTTTCTCACTATACATCAACAACATAGATAATGCCATACTCTCCTGCTCAGCTATCCTACACGATGATGATCTTGTCCTCTACTCCAGTGCTGACAAAGTTTTTTTTTTTTTTTTTTTTTTTCTCTTTTTGCCCCTGCCCTTCCGTCGTTGATCTGCTCTGGTCACGGACCCTGGAGCCCTGACCACGGACATTGCGAATCCCCAGGTCATCCTGGCACCCCCAGAGGCGCGAGACCCCGCGGTACCGACCCCTCTTGTCGGCAGCGGAACTGTCTGGTTGGGGGAGCGCTCGGTGGCCAATCAGGGCAGTCCAGGGCAGAGCGTCATGTAGACGCAAGGCAGGATTTTATCCTTATGTTTCCCCACCCTCGGGGAGGCGGGATGTGCAATGGACGCCAGCGTCCGCCCGCCTACCTCGCCCCTCCCTGACCTCAGGCCGGTGGCGTGAGTTCTCCCAGCCTCCGCTAGGGAACCCTCATCGCGCGGATACTGGTGGACCTCCCCGGAGGAGAGCTGCCCTACGGCTCCAGTACCTTCTCCCCTGTGACCCTCCGATGACGGATCCGTCTCGAACCCAGGTTGCGGTGTCGCAAGCGGAAATCCAGAATCAGCCGAGCGGGCCGGCATCAGTGCTGACAAAGTTAACATCATTAAAACCTCCTTGGATTTCAGGAACAAACATGGCATAAACACTAATAAGCTCATCCTCAACACAAAAAAGACACAAGCCATGCTATTTGGCACTGCCCTCAAACTTAGGGCCTGTAAGGAACCCCTCCTAGTCCATGACTTTGGGGGGTCTCTCATCAACTGTGTCACATCCTTCAAATACCTGGGCGTCCTCCTTGATAAATCCCTTTACTTCAGTCTGCACATCCAGTCAACCTGTAAAGCAACAAATGCCAAACTTGGAATCGCTACAAGACTAGTCACCTGTTAACACCATCCACTAAATTGGCAATTGCCAAGGGTATGCTGCTTCCAGCACTGACATATGGTGTCTCCACTTTTGCTAATTCCCATAAGACTGCTCTCCATAAATGGGATGTCACGTATAACAACATATGTCAGTATGCCTCCTCTTCCCATCGCCTCAAGCACCACTGCACACTGTATAGTGACCTAGGCTGGCTCTCCCCAACTGCCTACTGACTATACTCCCTAGGGATCCTCATAGACTCTGTAATCCATAACCAAACCTCCTCCTCCCTTGCAGCTCTACTTGTACCACAGACACCTGCCCACGGTCTACGCTTGGCAAACAAATTTCTACTTACCGTACCTAGGTGTCTTACTTCAAAAGGCTCTGGAGCATTTCACTGCACCGCCCCGGCCACCTGGAACTCCCTCCCTCCTGCCCTGAGGCAGGCTAACTCACACCAAATCTCCAAAAAAAAGAACTATATCGCCAACTATCCCAGGACCCTTGCACATGCTTTGATCCCACTTAATGCCTCATAGATAACCACCCTATTTCTCTCATGACACTGCTGCACTTGTAAACAAGCTTTGCTATAAAATGTGTTTAAAGCTGCCACTTAGCACAGTTTCAGTTGTTATTTGCATTTACTAATATCACCTTTTGTCATCTCTGCCTAGCTGTATGTATTATCTCAAGTACTGTCTGACTCGATCTGTATTCTAACCTACCTGTACTATACACTATATATTGTATAATCTCATCTCATTTTATGTATGTATTCTCCTGGGTCATGTCTGAAAATAGTCAACTTTGGCTAGCGCACCTAACCCGGTTAACAAAAACTAAATAAATAAAGCTGACCGCGAACTGAAGAAATGCCGGTAAGCTGTATAATGTCATAAATGTTTTTTTTTCAACTTTGGTGCATATCTTGGCCATTTTAGGGAATTTTCTCACCAAATTTTCAACATGGGGTTCTTGGGGCCCCACCTCATGAACTCAGTCACTGTCATTTTGTTGTTCGGTCCCGAAGGTGATTTTGCGGTCACTGTAAGGAACCACCTTTCGACTGAGTAACGAAATGACAGTGTCACAGTTCATGAGGTGGGCCCTCAAACCCTATGTTGAAACTTTCGTGAAAAATCCCCAAAATGACTGTTTTGCGAGGTAAAGGTGCATTTCCTGGTGCAAGCCCGTAACTTCATTTAATTTTTAATATTTTCATTCCAGATTTTCAACATTGCCATTTTACCACACCTCCTTATAGGCAGTACAGCTGTCATTTTTTCACATCTCGCTCAAATGTGTTTCGCACATGCTTAGCACACAATAGCGTGGTTGGTGTCACGAAATCAATGTTCGGACAGATTAAGAAAATCAGAGTGACACTGTTCATGAGCAGAGGACTTAAAATGGCTATGTTGAAAATTTGGTGACAAAAGTCCATAAATGACTATGTTACCAGCGCACTTCGCTGAGTTTCCACGCACCGTAAGTTCACAAATTTGTAATATTTTCAGTCCAGATTTTCTACAGTGGCATTTTTCCACACCTCCTTATGAACAGTACAGCTGTCATTTTTCACACCCTGGCCAAAATGTGTTTTTGCACTTCTGGCAGAAATGCGTGGTCGCTGTGGGAAATCAGTGTTCGGGACAGATTATGAAAATCACAGTGACACTGTTCATGAGCGGAGGTCCCAAAATGCCTGTGTTGACAATCTGCTGTAAACAATCCCCAAACTAATTACATTACGGGTGTGCGTTGTGCAGTTTCTATGCGCTTGTGACTTCACCAGTTTTTTTATATTTTCACTCCAGATTTTCAACATTGCCATTTTTACACCTCCTCATGAACAGTACAGCTGTCATTTTCACATCCTGTTCGAAATGTGTTTTCGCACCTGTGGTGCCAAATGGCGTGTGCAAAATCAGCTTTTGGCTAACAAACTGATATTGCACTGTTCATGAGGTGGGGGTCACAAAAAACCCATGTTGAAAAATTGGAGTGAAAATACCAATGAACACTTGGGGCATTAGGGTTTCCTGCCATAACGCCCCACCCTGTAGAGACTGACGGGCATCAGGGGTGTGACTTGGGCTTGTCGTCTGTAATGTTCATACCATTTCACTCCCACCCACACCCTGCAGCCAGTGACTGGCATCGAGGTGTGCCTTGCACTCTTTGGCCCCAAAGTTCACCCCATTCTCCTATATTGCACCCATCTCACCATATTTCTTTATGGAATGGGGTGAGCATAAGGCCCAAAGACCCCAAGGCACACCATGACACTTGACAGTGTCTGCAGGGTGGGGTGTGGTGAAATGGCGTGGCCGTTATGCCTGATGATCCAAAGGCACACCCCAATGCCTGTCAGTCTCTGCAGGGTAGTGGTGGGGTTGGCTTCGGTTCAATACTTCACTGCCATTCCTATTATGCATCTCTCTAACTCCTACACTACCAATGCCAATGCCAGCAAGCAAACATTCGACATTGACAAATGCTTGTTAGTATTTAGCATGGGCAGATCCTTTGTTTCCCTCACCTGCATTGGTCCTGAGCCTGTGCCTCACAGTAAGTCATCATTGCTCACATTCTGCGCTTCATAACTTGGCATGCCAACCACGATCCCTTTTTTGATGGTATTTCTATTATATTTTACTGTACTATACCATTTTTATGATTTTATACTGTAATATAACTGTTTATATTACATTGTTTACATTGTAATATTATGCGTTACAGTTTGCAGTGTACCCTCTCTCTCAATTCTGTGCCCCCCCCCCCTCCTGGTCACACCCAGAAAAGAGTCTTGGCTCAGTGTGCCTCTGATGGTTACCAATGTTTAAATAAATAAATCAATCAATGATGGGAATCCACAATAGTGTTTATATACTATTTAGCAAATAAAACATCCTTATAAAATGGTTTTCAGGCATAGAGTGCAACACAATGGGTAATAAAATAATTGCTATTCATTCTGAAGTGCTCCACCCAGCTCAAAGTACTGTAGGTGAAGGAATTCCCCAGAGTTATTAGTGCTGGAGTTTAGTTTTTACAGGCTCCTTAACTACTGTATCTCATCCACTCTGGGTATGCTGCGTAATGAGAATTCATGACTTGAGCAGTCAGAAAGTTGGCATAGCAAATTCTTGTTCTGTGGCTACTTTCTATGGGTCCAGTTAAAAAAAGCCTTTACACTGATATTCCACTGAAATAGCTACTTGTGTACGTGATAATTCACTGTGTCTGTAGTTCAGTGTCGTTGTGTCTGGCTGATGTTTCCACATGTTTGTAATGACTTGCACTTATGAGCACTGCTCTTAATAAAACTATTTAAGTCATCACTCTGGGGTGCCTTGTTCTTTTTCTTGTTGATGAGACCCAGCCAGCAGTGACCCAAAAGAAACTTAAAAAGACCAATTTGATAAATAGGATTTAAATTAGAGTAAATCCATATCAGACAGCACAACCGCAAAAGCCACCTGATCACATAAATCTTGATGACTGTGAGTGTTGAACACAGAGGTACAGTCTAACAACATCAGAATAGTGAAAAGGTCTTGTCTTCTACAAGAAAAGGAATATCATTATATATTTTCAGGAGGGCTGTTTTAGTAGAATGGGCCTTCTTAAACTGGGCTGCAGGGGCTCAAGGAATGCATGAGATCTATATATTCAAGAACTTCAGTGGGAACAACTTACTTCAAGATCTTTGAAATAATTGGTGACACTAGAATTGTATGGAAGCTCGAGTAAACTGTGTAATCCAGAGGTAACTTTTCCAAATGGGGGAGGAGGGGGCACTGGCTTTTAAAAATTATCAGGAAAAACACCAGTGCTAAGGGATAAGTTAATAATATGTTTAATTTATTTATTTATTAAATTTTGTTGATTGGTATGCCTGCTGAGACTGTAAGTCCCTTTTTCAGGAGTGACCCGGGATTAATTACACAGGTATAGAAGCATAACATACAAGCAGAAGCCAAATAAAAAATACAAAATAAACAATACAAGGACCAGATATAGCCAAAAAGTAGAAATCTAATTACATTAATTACATTTTATTTATTTAGTTTTTGTTGACCAGGTAAGTGCACTAGACAAATTCTGCATATTTTCAGGCTCGATTCGGGGGAGGAGGATACAGATGAATGTCAACTGACCTTGAACCAGATTAAGCTGTTGGTGGTATTTTTAGTGAATGGGGGGAAATTTGGCCAGGGCACCTGGGAAATTCCCCTACTCACCAGTAGGGGAGATTCTGGCTGACCAAGATGGCAGATGAGAGTCCAGGAGAGTGGATGATGCTATGGAGGTGGGAGAGCTAGTCTCCTCTCACACCTCCTCTTTGGTAGAGACTGTAGCACATAATGAATGAAGCTATGAAGCAAAGGATTTAACAATGCTGGGAAATGGAAAACAGGTGGCTGGAGCTGACATAGTTGCACAACCACAGGAACTGGAGCAGGTGGAAAACATAGACTTTGATTCAGAAGTTAGTATGCCTGAAAATCGAGAGGATATGGTGAAGTTTATTAATGAATCAGAGGAGACACTTGAATTGCAGCGTCTATTGGAGCAAGAAGAACAGAGATTCTGGTCCAAGAAATCATCCTCGCTGCAGAGAATTCGGTGGTCTAAAGCTGAGAGCGTGGTTGGCACTGTCATTAAAGAACAGCTGAGAGAAGGAAAGAGTGTTAAAGGAACCATCGTCTGCCTGGGAATGCAATGAGGCTGAGGGTGTTTCCACTGCTGCTGAACAGACTTAACAGTCTGTGAGTACTCCTCCCTTTGAACAGTTTAATTGTGATTTTCAGGCTTTATCCTCTGGGGCTACGGGCCCTAATGTTGAGACGTGGTCTGTGGAAAAAGCTCTTACAGATGCAGGTTGGGAGAAACAACCTGAAACTGGTCAATGGGTATCTGGTACATCTCCCATAAAATGCCGGTACCAGCTGATTTTTCAGAGCCTTTGGTGTAGTGTTCGAATAAAACACAAGTACAGGTGCCTGTAGAGCAAAACATACAGGAAGGCCCATTGGCTATCCCCAATAGTTTAGCGCTAACCCAGAATCCGGTTTTTGCATTGCCTGCAGGAGAAAAAAAATGGGGTACCCTCTCAAATTGAAGCACCTTTAAATAAACAGCCTGACAGACAAAAAAGACTTTCTCCTCACTATTTCGGCTACCAGTCCTCCCAGCTAAGTGCCACAATGCAGTGAGACTTTCTTATGTGGGCGGCATGTCAGAACCACCAGACCGAGTGTTTGTAGCTAGATACCTCCTGAAAGATTCAATGAAATTCTTCTCACATGAATTATATGCTCTCATACATATCTCTGGACAGACAACCTTTGACAGAAACTTTAAAACCTCTCGAGGTCTAGAGAGGTTTTAGGCAAAATATCACACCTTGAAACGTTCAGCCCTGTGGACCCCATTTCTAGTGAGTCCACTGACTAAACCTGCCTATAAGACTATTTTAGTTCTTTTTAGAAATGAAAGAGTGGACTTGTCTGATGTTCTTTACTGGCTTAAAATATGATGCACAGTTATTGGGGAGCCTGAGGCCATTCTAGATACAGAAAACATATGGACTGGTGGGTGGAAAATAAAAGTACTCTTGAAATTGGATGACTCAGGGGTTATACATTTACCAAATTATTTCTTTCTAAGCTGAGATAGGGGGGTTTTGTTTTACCTGGGGCAGACCAAGTCCTGTTATAGGTGTGGGGAACCCTTCACATTTGAGTAGTGTATGCAACACTGTAAAATGTAACTTATGTGGAGAATTGGGGCATATGAGTACTGTGTGTCCAAATGAATGTAAATGCAATCTTTGCGATGAACTGGGGCACAAGTTTCAAACTTGCACCTGGACTGCCCACAATCAGGAGCACCACGATGGAGGAGCAGATCAGCAGTTTATAATCTCACAGGCCCAAAAGGCCAAGATCAGTTAATAGGCCTAGTACAGCCCAGCTTGCCCCAGACCAGGAGAGGCCTTCCACCTCGACTGCTCCACCCTCTGAACCAGTGTTGAATCCCTGTTCAGTCATGAGTATGGAAGTATCTCCCCCTCCCCCGCAAGACCAGAGGTAGCAGTTGAGAATACTGCAGAGTCAAAACAAGCATCTAAGATAAAACAGGCTATGTCCCCCCCCAAGAGCAGGCACAAAGAATCTGTAGGCACTCTTCAAGAATGAAGTTAAAAGCTACCCCCCCAAAATAAAAAACTGTTAGAACCTCTCCATTACAGTTATCTAACCTTTTTGATATCTTGCAGGAGACTTCTGCAGATTCTGGTGAGGAATCTGATTCCTTTTCCATCCTCTCCTCCCATCCAGAAGTTACAACAGATACAGAAAACTGTACTAAGGGTAGAGGTGCACAAAAGAGGAAAGCAAAGTCCAAAATGAAAGGGGTCAGTGGAACAGGAAGGAAGAAAAATTAGAAGTACTTTTTTCTCCACCTCTACATCACTATGTTGTTCAATACCTTTGCATGCCATACTATTAATGTTAATAGTATTAAGAGGATAGATAAAAGGAATACTGTATTGGCGTTTCTTACATCTTTAAAGATAGGCTTACTCTTCTTGCAAGACATTCAGTTCTACACATCACACGAAATAAAACAGGCCCAGAGGCATTGGTTATTAGGCCCGTCATTTTGGTCTATTGGCCAAGAAACCTGTTCAGGTGTTGGTATATTGGTCCACTCTATGGATAAGCTTTTAAAGCTTTATGATGTTATTACAGGTAGAGTATTAATACTCGGTGCTCTAATTCAGAAACTCCCTTGCCGCTGAGTTAATTTGTATGCTCCCCAGACAAAGTCAGCAAGAACTGAAATACTGTCCTATATTTAACCCTTTCTGCATACATCAAAAGATGTGATATTTGCCAGGGACTTTAACTGTGGTCTAAGTCTCCGACATAAAAGTGCTCATTCTAAAACACAAAAAATGTATTGTGATTCACACTCTTTAAATACATTTATTCGTTCTGCAAAATTACATGATGCCTATTTAGATCATACTAAAAAACACTCACCCACTTTTCAAAAGGGTTCCCTGGTGACAAGAATTGACTACATATTCCTGTCTATAAATGTTAATATCCTGGCTGCCAGGGTTAACCTGTTAGAATTCTCGGATCATAAGATGGTTTCAATTTTGATTGAGAAAGACCACTCCTCCTTAAAAGGTCCAGGTGTCTGTTAGTTTAATACTACCTTACTAGAAGATGAAGCCTTTCTCAACATATTAGGGAAATTCATAGCCGCTAGGAAATCAGTGCCGGTTTGTTATGAGGACCCCATCCTTTGGTTGGAAGATACAAAAACAGACCTAACACACTTTCTTAAAAATTATAGTAAAGAAAGATGCAATACAGCTTATCTTGCATATTTACAAATACACCGCCAATTGCAAAACCTGTTCACTATTGCTCATATTACAGGCCAGGATTTGAGTGAACAGGTACAATTGGTCCAATCAGAGATGATGGCTTTTTCCAAACAAAAAGCTGCACAGCTTTTCCAGCAGCATAAATTTGGCACGCAAGGTAAAGACCAAGTGACATGCCCCTTTAGCCACAGTGCGCATCAGGCAGGGAAGAAAGCTATGACCAGTTTGATAGATCAATTTGGTGTTTCTCAGAGTTCACCCAAGAAAACAGTACACATAGTATCTGATTTTTCTATGTGATTATTTGCAGAGATTCCCTCTGACTTCCAGAAAATTAAGGAATTTTTGCAATATATTCCAGTACTAGAGGTAAACCCTCAGGTACTGACTGGGGTATGTCAGGCAATATTGGTGGCAGAAGTGCAGGAGGTCATCTGTCACCTAAAGAACAATATTTCACCCGGTCCAGATGGCCTCCCAAAGTTTTAGAAAACACACTGTGTACAGAGCCTGATTCTGTGTTTAATGCAGTGTTAGAATCAGGAAATGTACCACTAGGTTTTAATAAAGGAACATTGATTTTTTTACACAAAAAGGGGGAAAAGCAGATTTAAATAACTGGAGGCCTATTTGCATGTTGAATGTTGACTGTAAACTTTTGTCCAAAATCTTAATAAACAGATTGCTTCTGGTGGCAGAAGCAATTATTTCTCCAGAACAAGCCTATGCTATTCTGCAGTGGAAAATATAAAATCACCTCATTTTGGTAAGGGAAATCATCACAAAAGGATATTCAAATACGTGACCTGGTTTTGTTGACTCTTTGTATCAAAGAAAAACTTTTGATTCTATCTGCCATAACTTCTTATGGGAAACCCTATTATATTACCATATACCACCAACAATGGCAAGCTGGGTTAAATCTCTTTATAAATCAGCAACTACTGTGCCAATAATAAATGGATGGCATGAACCCATGGTACCGGTTAAGCGGGATGTTCGGCAGGGGTGCCCGATGAGTCCCCTCCTATACACTTTTTTATAGATCCTTTATTACGAAAAATTAATTCCTCTCAGTCCATCAAATCAATAGCTGGGCCAAATTTGCAGACACCACCCAGAGCCTTAGCTTATGCAGATGATGTACACCTTCTGGTAAATGGTAAAACCTCTGTCCTCGAAGTTATTTCAGAATGTTCCAGTTTTGGAACAGTTTCAGGAGCTGTTTTAAACTTAAATAAAAGTTGTGCTTTGGGACTGGGAACTGCCCCAGCGGAGGGAAATTCCATTGGGCCTGTTCAACTCTCTACACGCTCAATATCAATTTTAGGAGTTCAATTTGGCCCACCCAGAATGGAAATTTTAAATCGGGAAGAAAAAATAACAGTGGGAAAACTTAAAGTTATACAGTGGAACAAAAGTAAGATTGGCAAAAAGAAATTAATATTTCTGATTAAAACTTTTTTAATTGTGGTCTTTTTATATCTCGGTTACGTCTTTCCTGCTCTTAAAAGTTAGAAACTACTATCATGAGTCTATTTTTTCAAGCGGTAAGAGGCAGCTTCCTCAACCCCATAAAAAGAAACATTCTGTACCTACCCGACAAAGAGGCAGGGTTGGGCATGGTCAACCTCATACTGTTTTTCAACAGCATCTTTTTAATGACTAATTTAAAACTACTATTGATTAATACACAAAAGGGATGGGAAAGTTGGCTATATGAAACCCGCAAGCCATGCTTTCTGCTTTCATCAATGGGAGCAGAACTCATTCAAGAACATTTAAAAGTTCTGATTCCTTACAGTACCTGAAAGAAACCTTTCTCAGGCTAAAACAGTGGAAAGTCACTACCCAATAGATTCTTTCAGCCACCACACACAACAATTTATATAGGCATTTGTGGGACTCTATTTGTGCATGTCCTGAACCCTTTGACTTATGTTCTTCCCAATATAGTTGTTCACTAAAAAGCTTGTTGAGAAATCCAAGAGTTCCGGTACACATAAGGGATTTTCATTGGCTGTCCTATCATGGGAAAATAAATGTACAAAGTAATAACAAGCACAAACAGATCCAGGATAAAATATGTTGTAGACCACATTGCATCAATATTGTAGAAACAATAGATCATCTTTTCTGTCAATGTTCCTTCAGTAAAAATTTCTGGGCATATCTGGCAAAGCAGTGGGATGAGCCATTATTTGAAAATATTACCAATGCTAATATTATGTATGGTTATGTCACATCAGCCTGGGGTAAATGGAACCAAGGTACAGTAAAACTATTGTCCACTATAATTAAGTGGAACATTTGGATGGCTCGATGCTTATTTATGCTACAACAAAAAGACTGTTTGTACATTGAATTAAGAAAGAAAATTGTCAAGGATTTATTATCAGTTTATATTACAGAACGTACTCAACTTACAAATAGGGAGGTCAGAGAATTATGGGAAAATATGCCCTGGATCACAAACACAAATATGGCAGTTACTTGAGTGTAATAACAAGAAGTGACAACTTGTTAGACTAGCCTGTTTTTATTTGTTTTGTGTAGCTATTTAAGTTGTAATTTTTGGTTTGCTTTGGATGTATTCTGATTTTTCTTTTCAATAAAATTTACCCCTACTCTTTTCGAGAATGGAATCTTTAACATCCACCTGAACTAGCACCAGAACAGGCAGATGGGACCTCAGTTTAATGTCTCATCTGAAAGATTGAGACATATATTAAATTCATAGGTTACAGAGACACCGCTGATTCTCAAATAAGAATTAAGCAATAAGGCAATATGACGTACATAGTATCGCTAATTCAAGTTACATACATAATTGTAAACAGTGACATACAAGTAGTTATCATAAGATAACCCTTCAGCAAATACAAGAACACAGATTATGCTCCAGGAGAAGTGCCTTGTGCCCTTTTTGAAGTCACCATGAGAAGAGCACTCTTGGAGTGCTACTGGGAGGGCATTTCAAGGTGAAGGGGTAAATTACAGTTAAACTTTTTTATTAATTTTTCATAAGATATACAGACAAACCTCTTACAGTACAGTACAATGTGAGGATTTTTTTTTTAAAGAAATTGAGGAAACATATAATAAGAATATTGCTACAATAATACAAGGAGCTTTTGGTTTAAAATATAGTAAACAATACAGGTCATGTAATTAGCATATACTTGACATTTGTAGTGAACTTAAAGCGGATAGTATGATTAGATACGGTTTATATTAAAATGTTACATAATTATATATGATGCTGCAAAAGGGAAAAAAGTACATTCGTAAAAGGATTGTGGAGTAATAAAGAACGATTGAGAACAGAGTATAGGAAAGAAAAGATATATAAGAAAGTTAAGAAGAGAGAGAGGGAAACTATAAAAAAGGGGAAAAAGGTGAGACTACAATGATGTATCAGTAAAAGGGGAAAATCCATATATAGTAAGTCCATACATTGGTGTTGGAAGATTTAGTTGATTCCAAAAAATTAAAAAAGCCCTGCCAACAATTGTTATATAACATGAGTCGGTCAGACACGATATATGTCATACGGTCCAGAGAGGCATTAATAGTTGGTTAATGATACCGGGAAGGGTAGGGATTATGTTGGATCTCCAATGCATGAGGACTGTGCGTTTAACTTGAAGGAAGAGTATATTTAGCCATCTGCTCTGTGAATATGAAATTTTATAAGAATGGTGATTAAAAATACCAAGAATGCAATGTTTAGGGTCTAGTGTAAAAGGTTGACCTACCACTTTCATTGAAAATCTGTGAGTACAGTGCCAAATCTTTTGTATGAGGGGACAGTGCCATAAGATATGCAATAAATCCCCATTGGGGGAATTGCAGCGCCAGCAATTGTTATTGTTCAATAAACCCATTTTTTGTAATACAACAGGAGTTCTGTACCACAAATGAAGGATCTTGGTTTGAATGAGGAACTGCGTTTATCATTAAAAGATTTGTGACAGAAGAGCCAACATCTGGACCACTGTGCATTGGTGATATTATATTGTAGCAAAGTACTCCATCTGTTTTTAGCATTGACAGAGTAGTCAGGAAGGATATCACAAATATCTTTGTAAACAGTGCTATTTAAATTAGATGTTGTTTTATCCATTTAGAGATGTGCTTATCATACAGAGAATTGATAGAGAAGGTGTGAGGTAAGAGTTGCATGCAGTACGAAGCTGTAGATATTTCCAAAAATCCTGATGGGGAAGATTCCATATGCCTTGTAGGTCGGTGTAAGATTTTAACTTTAATGACTTGGGTTTAAGTATATCCTGCAAAAAGAGAATACCCTTATTTTTCCAGGTACGACAAAAAATGGGGTGATTATCAAGAGATATATGGTGGTTACCCCAGATGGGGTGTAAACTAAGGGTTTGGGGTTAGATTTAATATGCTTGTGAATGATTTTCCAATAGAATATAGAAGCAGCTATGGTAGGATGAGACTTTAAAGAAGAGGTAAGGGTGTTATAAAGGAAAGAAGTCGCCACATTACCAGGACATAAGGATGTTTCCATATTGACCCATAAAGGAGACTGGATGTTGGGTTTGTTAAACCATTTAATTGTTTGAGATGTCAGGAAAGCCCATAAGTAGGCTTGGAACCAAGGAAGGCCAAAGCCACCTTTGACCAATGGGATATAAGTTTATTATGACTAAATCTAGGTATTTTGCCTTCCCAAATGAAGCTGCTGATAATTTTGTCTATTTTGGTAAGAAAACTAGAGGGAAGTATCAAAGAGATATTGGAAAATAAGTATAATATTTTAGGAGTTATAGACATTTTAATGGTGGAAATTTTACCATTAAAAGAAAGTTTAAGTAGCTTCCATCTATCAAGCGTTGTTTGGATACTGGTTAACAGAGGGGGAAAGATTAGCATCCCATAATTTATTTAATGTTGGGGTGATCCGAATGCCAAGATAAGATATACCTTGGGGGGGCCCAATGAAAGCCTAATGAGTTGTTCATGAGGGGACTACAAAGGGTATTCAATGGTAGCATTTCAGATTTGTTAAGGTTTAGAGCTAGTCTGGAGTGGGAGGTGAAGTCATTCAGTAGTTTAACTAAAGGTTGCCCAGAACTTTTGAGGTTTTCAAGTAAAATAAGGAGATCATCTGCTTATGAGAGTGAAGTATAGTGAGAGTTACCAATAGTAATGCCTTTAATTGTACCGGATTGACGTAGGGATGCAGAAAGAGGTTCCATGGCAAGTATAAACAATGAAGGCGATAAGGGGCATCCTTGTCTGGTGCCTCTTGCTAAGTAAAAGGAGGGGGACAAAATAGAGTTTGTGAGAACTCGAGCTGAAGGGGAGGTATACAATAATTGAATCCAAGCACAAAAATTATTTGTAAAGCCAAAATGAGATAGCACCTGATAAGATATTCCCAATTGAGAGAGTCAAATGCTTTCTCAAAGTCAATGGCTATTGCAGCTGCAGGTGTTTTAAGAGTTTTTGCTTTGTGAATTAAATTGAGTAATGAGCGAAGATGATCGGAACTGTTTCTATTTTTGATAAATCCTGATTGAGAAGTATGGATGAGTTTAGTCATTAAAGATTCTAAGTGGAGAGTTAATAATTTGGCAAATATTTTTCCATCAGTATTAAGAAGTGAAATTGGTCTATAGTTTGAAGGAAGTAAAGGGTCTTTGTCTTTTTTTGGTAAGACTGTTATAATGGCTTCGGTCATTGTGCATGGGAGTTTCTTTATTAAGGTTGCTTCTTGGAATACATTGACTAATACAGGACAAAGAGTGTCAGATAGGGTTTTAAAAAAATCAATAGGGAACCCATCACTGCCAGGTGCTTTACCGTCTTTTAATGATGATAAAGCAGTTTGAATTTCTTGTAAAGTGATTGGTTTATCAAGCATAGCTTTGTCCTGAGGGGATAGGTGGGGTAGATTCAATTTTTCCAGAAAATGTTGTATTAGGTTGGGATTTGTAGTATTAGGTTGTGAGTATAGTTGATGGTAAAATGATTGCATAATACGATTGATTGAAAGGTTGTCTGTGTGTGTCTGACCTGATGGATCTTTCAGACCTGCTATATGTCTTTGCATCTGTTGAGTTTTTAGCTGGTAAGAGAGCAACTTTCAGCATTTATCCCCTTGTTCCCAATAACCATGTTTAATCCTAAAAAGGGCAAGTTCAGCTTTCCTGGATATTAATTTGTTAATTTTAATTCTTAATTGTAGAATTTCCAGATGAAGCTGTGAATTATGATTGGGTTTATTTAATTTATAGTATTGGGTTTCTTTTTCTTTAAGAGATTTTTCTAAATTAGCTAATTGTTGTTCTCTTAATTTCTTTCAATGCGCTGCATAACTAATAATTTTACCTCTAATAGTGGCTTTTAATGCTTCGCAGATAGTACCTTGAGACATATCTGAAGTATCGTTAATAGAAAGAAAATCTTGAATCTGGGTTTTAATCCAAGGAGAGAATTCAGGGTCTCTGAGTAAAAGTGGGTCTAAACGCCAAGATGGGGAATTAGAAGAAGGTGGATCCCAGAGTAAATGCAAACTGATAGGGGAATGATCAGATATAACAATAGGGGGAATCGATGTATCAATAATTTTTTCAGTAATGAGGGGAGAAGAGAACTAATAATCAATCCTACTATATGATTTATGTAAAGAAGAATAAAAGGTGTAATCTCGTTGTCTGGGATGATGTAGTCTCCAAATGTCAGAGAGACCTAAATCCTTCATAAGCATTGATAGAGCATTAATACTATGGGGGTGGGCATCATGTGATGAGTTATTTCTGTCTAAATATGCTTGCAGTGCTAAGTTAAAGTCACCACCAATAAGAATAGGTGAATTATTTTTATTATGAAGGGGTAAATTAGGCAAAATATCACTTGCCTGCATCAGTCCTTGTTCTTGGAAACTTAGGATTGTGTGGCTGGAGGACTTAAGCATTCTCCTGAGTGGTTTCAAGTGAATGAGCTGAGTACTGATCTGAGCAGTAATGCTGGTGGGTCTATACAGTATGGTGTCATCTGCAATTAGCACTACAACAGTTTGCAGATAAGTCATTAACACATCTGCAGTGGGCCCAAAAGGGAGCCTTGAGGAACACTGTCATTTATAGGCATTGTTGTGGACTGAACATCTTTCCACTTTACCTGTTGATATCTGTTAGATAAGTCATGAAAGAACCAAAGGTAGGATAGGCTATCTAGGCCCAGCACCTTTAGTTTAGCTAACAGCAGGTCATGCTTCACTAAGTCAAAGGCTTGTGTGAGGTTTATAAATAGAGCACCTGTTACAAGCCCCCTATCCATGGCCTCCAGTATATTTGTTGACAGCTGGACTAAATGCAGTATCAGTATCATGCATTTTCCTGAAGTCATGCTACCTGTCATTGAGCAGGTACATCCACAAAATAAAGCAGAGCACTCGAGGGGAAACAATGAAAGGCTTACAACTGAAAGTTAGTCCAAGGAGGATGCTGGGAACCTCCACAAAGGAGACCCACAGGAGGGTGGCAGGGGACCCTGCAGGGGAAGGAAACAACTCCTGGTGGGGGACTCCATTGTTAGGAAGGTAGAACTGGGGGAGGAAGGGGAGAGGGAGGTAAGGTGCCTGCCTGGCGACATGGCTTGGAGGGACAGGGAGCAAATCCTCAGGATTGCGGAGCAGCTGCACGGGGGAGGGAGCTGGATGTCATTTGTCCACCTAGGGACAAATGACCTGGCTAGAAAGGGATTAGAAAGTGCAGGAAGAGTTTGTGGAATTGGGGAGGGGCCTTAGTCAAGTAGCACACACTGTAACCTTCTCGGAGGTGCTGCCCATCTATGGCATAGGAGAGGTTAGGGTGTTCCGCACCATGGGATTCAATCAGTGGTTGAAAAACTGGTGTGGAGCTCAGGGATTTGGCTTAATTGGGGATTGCGGGTCCACCTGGAGTGATGCAAGCCTATACTGGCATGATGGGCTGCATCTGTCCGGGAGGGGAACCAAGATCCTAGGTGATAGGTTTAAATGCTTCATTGGCAAGCATTTAAACTAGCCATGGGGGGAGGCACTGGAAAGAAGCAGGGAAATCCTAGCCCCCCCAAATAATCACGGTAGTAAGTGTGGCAAACACCAACATAGAGGTGTCGGTAGGGAGAAGGGCTGGGGTAAATGGAGAAAGTGACAAAGGCAAGAAGGACAGGGATGGGGCAAAAGGGGAGTAAGGCCATCAGGAAATGGAGGGCAATGAGTACCAATGCCCATAGTCTGGGCAACAAGCTCCCTCAGCTGGTGGCCTTGATGGAAGAGGGATGCCTGGATATCGTAGCAGTCACAGAAACATGGTACACAGAGCCATGACTGGGATGTTAACATACCAGGGTACATAACCTACAGGACAGACAGGCAGGGGAGAAGAGGGGAAGGAGTAGCTCTCTATGTAAAGGAAGGGATAAAAGCAACCGAACAAAAGAGTAAACAGGGAGGAGAGGAGGCACTGTGAGTCACCTTGGAGACTGGAAAGGGCACCACAATCTGCACAGGGGTTGTGTACAGACCCCCATGTCAGTGGGAGGGAATGGACAAGGATATAACAGAAGGCATTCTTAGAATGGCAGAGAAAGGGGAGATACTGTTGATGGGAGACCTGAATATGCCAGATGTTACCTGGAGCACATTTGCTGCAGCCACATCCAAGAGCAGGGCCATTCTTGATGCCCTACAGGTGGCAGGCCTCAGACAGCTAGTTTCGGAACCCACTCATGAGGGAGCAATCTTAGACCTCATACTCTCAAACGGGGCAGTGAGAGGATCTCAGATCTAGAAGTGGGTTGCCATCTGGGGACAAGTGACCATCAAACAGTGTGGTTCACGTTAAACTCAGCTACAGAGTCAAGGTCACAGAAAAGTGAGGTACTGGATCTTAGGAGGGCTGACTTTGGCAAGATGGGGAGAGTGCCTCAGAAAAGCACTAGCAAACAGGCTAGAAGGAGGTGTGGAGCAACAATGGGGAATCATCAAAACTGCCATTACAGAGGCAACAAGCCTTTGTGTGAAGCAAATAAACAAATCAAAATGAAAGAAAAAGCCACTATGGTTCTCAAAAGAGATGGCTGTGAAAGTCAGGAAGAAAAGATAGCATTCGGAAGTATAAGGAAACACAGAAGGAGCAGGACAGAGAGCTGTACCTTAAGGGCAGAAGGAAGCAGGAGGGAAGTCAGAATAGCAAAAGCCCAAACTGAGGAAAAGATAGCCAACTCAGTTAAGAAGGGGATAAACCTTTTATAGGTACATCAGCGAGTGTAGAAAGACAAAGGGAGGATAGGAGGCTGAATAGAATGAACGGTGGGTGGGCAGAGGGGACAGTGAAAAGCAGGGATACTGAATGAATATTTCTGCTCAGTATTCACAAAAGAGGAGGGGAGTGCCTAATCCAATTAACAGAAGCACTCTTGATAGGGGGTCGATCCCAGTCCTTTCACAGAAGAAAGGTTTCTGCAAGAACTCCTAAAACTGAAGGTGGACAAAGCAATGGGTCCTGATGGAATTCACCTCAGAATTCTAAAAGAATTAAGAGAGGAACTAGTGAAACCACTGGCTACTCTTTTTAATAAATTATGGGAGGATGGTGTGGTACTCGAGGACTGGAGGAAGGCGGATGTGATTCCCCTTCACAAAAGTGGGACCAAGACAGAGGCAGGAAACTACAGACCTGTCAGTCTGACCTCTGTGGTAGGGAAAGTGATGGAGTCACTTCTGAAGGAAAGAATAGTTGAGTACCTAGAGGCCAGTGGAGCACAGGACCCAAGGCAGCATGGGTTCACAGCGGGAAGGTAATGTCAGACGAATCTAATAAATTTCTTTGACTGGGTGACCAAAGTAGTAGACCAGGGAGGGGCTGTGGACATGGCCTACCTAGACTTTAGCAAGGCATTTGACACAGTCCCACACAAAAGGTTAATAGTCAGATTAGTTCAGTATTGGGTCCAGTCCTTTTTAATGTCTTCATCGGTGACATTGCAGAGTGACTGGAAGGAAAAGTATGCCTTTTTGCAGATGACACAAAGATCTGCAACAGGGTTGATACACAAGGAGGCGTGGAAAGGATGAAAAGGGACTTGGCAAGGTTGGAGGAATGGTCAGAAGTATGGCAGCTAGGATTCAATGCAAAGAAGTGCAAAATAATGCACCTGGAAACAAGAACCCAGGGAAGAATACACAATGGGTGGGAGGTAGTAACAACAACAAAAAGGAAAGGGACCTGGGGTAATCATATCAGATGACCTTAAGGTTGGCAAGCAATGTGAGAAGGCAGTAGGGAGGGCTGGGGGTATACTGGGATGTATAGGAGAGGCATCAGCAGCAGAAAACAGGAAGTTGTTATCCCTCTGTACAGACAGTTGGTGAGACCCCATCTGGAGTATTGTGTCCAGTTTGGAGACCCCATCTCCGAAGGACATAGACAGGATAGAGGTAGTCCAGAGGAGGGCAACTAAAATGGTGCAGGGTCTGCAAGAGAAGCTGTATGAGGAGAGACTAAAGGAGCTTAATATGTATACCCTTGAGGAAAGAAGGAGAGGGGACATGATAGAAACTTTTAAGTACCTCAGTGGAATCAACAAAGTCCAAGAGAGCATCTTTCAGAAAAGAGACGCAAGAACAAGGGACACAATTTAAAGATAGAAGGAGGGTGGTTTAGGGGCAATGTGAGGAAGTATTATTTCACAGAGAGGGTAGTTGATGCATGAACAGCCTTCCTGAGGAGGTTGTGGGGTCTAAAACTGTGGGAGAATTCAAGAAAGAATGGGACAGACATAAGGCAATTCTTGTGGGGGGTAGGAAGAAATAGGCTGTTGGTTAACTAGGATCTGCGGCCTATCCTGTAGGTAGGGAAATGGGCAGACTAGATGGGCCAAGCGGTCCTTATCTGCCATCAAAGTCTATGTTTCTATGTTAGTCAATGCTTTTGTTGTGAGCCAGAAAAGGACGCTGACTCAAATGTCCTGGCACTTCGACCACAGGGGTCTTCCTGGTGCTGTTCCAGGTAATCCTGTAGCTAGTTATAAACCAGCCTTTCAAGGATTTTAGACAGGAAACTTAGTAAGAATATAAGTCAGTAGTTTTCTACAAGTTCCCTTGGGCCCCTCTGTGCAGTGGAATCGCAAGAGCCATTTTCCAATGACAATAGAGGTGACAGTGAGAAAATATGTTTTCAGAAGTTTTGAAGGAAAGATGTTGTGTAGACAGGTAGTCATATACACAGAACTGATCAGGTTAGCCACACAATCTTGATTGACCAGGGAAAGAAGATGGGAAGAAACCGATGGGGGAATAGTACATGAACTACAACCTTACTGAGAACCAAACGGAAGAACAACAGATTTCTGAATATATGAAATTTTATTGATAAAAAAGACAAACTCAGCGGGGGTAAGTGGGAATCAAGCAGAAAAGACGCAGAAGAATCTAGCCATGAAACTCTGACGAGCAAGAAATATGCAGCTATGGGAAGAGGATTTACACAGCATTAGTTTATAGTGAATGTTCTCTGAATAAGTTACATTGTAGTTACATAGGCACATAGGATCTGTGAGACAAAATCAGACCAGTTGTCCAAGTCTGTTTCCTGCTCTCACAGCAGTTACAACTAAGGATGTACAGAATAAGCCATTTCCATCTAATAGGATTCACTTGGAATTTTGGGATAACCAATTTTGAATCCTGTTTAATCGCAATTCTAATAAGAACTTCAGAACTGGAATTTGAATCTTAAATCCAAATGCCCTATGCAAAAATATTTTTTTAACTTTAATTTCAAAACTAAGATTTTCAGACTACAATTCTAGAAATCCTACCCCCCCCCCAAAAAAAAATGATTGGAATCTGATGAATCTGCAATTCCAAGCATCTCTAGTAACAACCTTGCTATCTGAAAAGTCAAATGTCAACTTTCTTCCTTTTTGAGACAATTTATATTCATTGACAACAAATGTTTATGCAGATTAAGAATCCCTATATATCCTGAGAACCCCTTGAGTCCCCATATAGAGTTAAAAGGCTGTTTAGCAGCCCAGTGGCATGTAGGGGTTAGGGACGGGGTGCTCGCTTCCTGGTTTCAGAAACGGATTTGGGTCGCTTGGGGGGTCAGCTGGGAATTGAGGTTTGAGCAGCCCCAGGACAGTTCTCCTCCCCTGGGAGATGACAGTGTTCCACTGCTTGTCTGCCGGCTGGAGGAATTTGGATGGCAGTGAAGCAGGACCATGCAGCGAGTGGGACCCCACATGCAGGACACTGGTGCTGTCTCCATGGAAATGAAGCACACATCGTGTCAACTGCAAGTACAGTAGGCTTGGGGTGGAAAGTAGTCTAAAATCCCCTGGCCGCTGAATGTAACCTGATCCCCCACAGGCCTACACTAGCCCTGTGCACTTCTGAAGGACATCCTCTGGCAGAAGACAAGTGGACTGAGGTACGCCATGAAGAAGCTGGGTGATGGGGCTGGGGGGATTTGTCGAATGCGGGCAGCCAGGCAGAACAAAAGTGGCAAAACCTATAAATTAAAAAAAAAAAGGCTACATTGGTTGTCTAAGGGTTAAGCAGTGGGCTCTCGCTAGCACCCCTGTATATGACATGGTCATTACTGTCAGGTAGGTAAAGCTAGTCTGATTGTCTCCTGAGGGATCCTGGCTAGTCTGGGTCCATCTGTGGAGAGCTTCAATGGAGTAAGTGGTGCCTGCATCTCTCCTGCTGTTCTACAGTGGCCTAATTTTTCTCAGGAGAAATGTCACAGCCTGTCTGCATCTGAAGTGGCAGAGGCCATCCTTCTAGAGTGCCCTGCCTGGGGATAATGAAAAGGGGAGAGTTTCCTGACCAGGGATTTGAGTATTGATTAAGCATGTACACTAAACATCAACTTTCAATCCTGTGACATAGTGCTGAAAGAAAGAAAATGGGAGGAGAGTGTCAGCTAAGAGGCTGTTCCTCCATGTTCAGCCTGGTGGGGCCTTCACCTTATGAGGGCTGGTGAGGTAGAAGGTGGTATGATTGGGTCCTACTACACCTGCAGTCCTAAACCAGGATCCCAAGACACCTGCAAAAGTAGCTGCATGCACACAGAATCCTGTTATGCTCCAGTGGAGTTTGACAGTGGTGACAGGGATGGCATAGTTCGGGCCTCATGGATTTCTCCCCTGGTACCTCGAAATCTATGTCACTGCCCCTGAATATTAAATGCATTGGTCTTGGTGCCTCAGTAAAGTGTTTGTGGATGTTGCCTTCTAAATGGATTCTGTGGTGGTAGGGCATGAGTGGATATTGAACTACTCCAATATCTGTGCAGCCTCCTTGAAGGAGCTGCTGAAGTGCTAGGCATATTAGTGAAATTTGAGGATGAGGAGGACAAAAGTTATTGTTACTTGACTCTGGTACAGTGTATGGGTGCTGGATTTGATGTTTTTGACTGGTGCCACTCAAATATTTGCACCCATGATCCCTGCAACCATTGGCTGCGTTGAACCATGGCAGGCCCTTACCTAGTTTAGAGGACCTCATGAAACCTGCACAATCAGGGGGTCAGATACACCAATGATATTTATAAACTAAGCAATGTGAGCAGCTACAGTAGAGATGAAGAAAATGAGCTAACCTTGGCAGTTGTACACAATGGAGAAAAATCATTTATTTTTAGTGAGGACTTTAAATGGTAAGGAAGGCAGTTAACCAAATACGAGGAGGAAGACCATTCCATGTGAAATTGTTAATGATATGCAGGGCCCCTACTTTTCTGTGGCACAGTGGGACCAAGTTCTGCGGCAAGACTACCATTTGCCGCAGAACTTCTGCGGCTGTGGTTTGTAATTTCTACGGAAGTTCTGTGGCACTAACAAACTACCACATCACAGTGACAGCTTGTCATCCTGACTTCACTTTCATGGCAGTTTCTATAGCAGTCAGGATGGTGGAAAGCACAGTAACAGTAGTTCAAAAAATAACAGAATTATAAAAATAATTTTATGCCTAAAAAAGCAAAACAAATGTCTCTCCCTTAAGGTCCTAGCCTGTTAAATAAATTATATATGCAGAGGGGATCTTATGTGATAAATAAGGTATTTCTATATGCATGCTATCTATCCCACTAATGAGGTTTCCACTGTCTATCACTTATATATTTGTATGTGCTTCCTACGCCATTCATGAGGTTCCCACCGTGTATCTCTTATATATTTATACCCAATCTATAACATACATACAAATGTGTGTGTGTGTGTGTGTGTGTGTGTGTGTGTGTGTGTGTGGTGAGAGAGACAGATAGTGTGTGTGTGTGTGTGTGTGTGTATATGTGTGTATATATATATATATATATGTTTTTTTAATTTCCATGAACTTGCATCCTCATTCATAGAGGTCCCATTAGAAATGGAATAGCGGAATAATTGCAAAACTCATTTTTGAGGTCAACCTGCTTTCCCTGACACACTGCATAACACCGTCAGGCCGTGACATGCATGTGAATGGATTGTGAGATAGAGCTCTCCAGACCAGCACTATGTGTCCACCATGTGACAGAACACTGCACCATACCTTCCCATGCTCCGAGCAATGATGTGTTCCACCAATCCTTGTGCTGCCCAGTCAGCTCCCAGAGCTAATCTCTGAACCTGAATTGCCGGCACGGAAACACAGCATGCTACCCTCTGGCTCAACAGCTGTCCCTGCACACAACATTTCTCCATAACTTTTAGGTGATTCTATCAACCAGTGACAATATGTAATCAATAACCCTGGCAAAAATGCATACAGTGCAATTATTTATTTAACAGGTCTGTTCTTTCAACAGCTCTACACATTATTATATTCCACTTTTCTGGGCATAATTACTTTATTTTTCTTAAAAATGACAGTTAAATTCATTTTACCAGTTATTTATTTCAGATGGCATCTCTATACCTTAAAGACACAAATAGGTTTGTACAAAGTGAGGTATGGACTTAACAGGTCTGTGCTATTGACAAGGTTTTGTTTAAGTTGGCCCTAGTGCAATAATGTAAGACTGAAAATTGGATTAGGCTGTAGTGCAGGTTGAGCAAATATCACCATGCATGATGTGCTGTGCCACCATCTCTGACAGTGGGAGCTGTGGTAGATAAGTGACTGTTCATTTCTGTGGCAGAATTCAACTGTTTTATTAGCTAATATATGATGTTATAGCAATGATAACATCACATTCTGAGCACATGGGGGTTTAGGATATAAAAAGAGGGGAAGGGAACCAGATTCTTTGGAAAACAGAAATATTAATAAAAATCAACAAGAAGAGTGTCTGGCAATCGCGAGAAGTTCTTACAGATTGTAAAAGCCTTATGCGAAATTCCGCGGCCGCAGAATTCTAGGGGCCTTGATGATATGGCCATTCTTACACAGACTCCATAGACAAATTGGCAAAAATGTACTGCAGACTTTGTTAGACAGATAAAATGTTTAACTTTATCCTCTTATATATTGGAAGCAGTGCCAGTAAGTACATACTAAAAATGGGACTGAGGCCATTGATCAGCTAGCTGCAAATGTCATGCAAATTCTAGCAGAGGGGAAAACAATCTGTTGGCATATTTTCACCCCTTACAGAGTTTTTCCCACATGCAATCAACTATGCAAGCAATAATACCCGTCAGGATGGGCAGTATTGGGCAATATCGGATCGTTCAAGGGCGTAATGAGTCCCGACGCTGCAGGCAATAGGCCTTATAGCCCCTGGAAGGTCTGGTATTGCCATACCACCCACCCTGGAAGGCATTATTGCACCTAGAAAATGGGCTATTAATGTAAAAAATTAATAGGCTATTAAAATGTAAAAAAAGGTTTTAAAAATTAGTATACAGCCAGCCCGGTGGCACTGAGGGTTGAGGAACTGGATGCCACACCTTGCTCCATGCCAGCGACCTGGGTTCAAGAATGGACTTGGGCCACTGGGGGTTGGCCGGGGGGGAGAAGGATCAAGCACCCATTGGCTTGCTCTCCTTCTCTGGGGAGGGATGGGGAGTTAGCCTTGCCACCTACCGCCACCTCCTGGGGATCTCAGGAGGTGCTGGCATGGCTGGGGACAATGTAGGGGGTTGATGCTGGCAGAGGACCGGTGTGGACACATGCCTCAGTGTGCGTCAGGCTCGTTGGTCCTCATTGTGCCCCGACGTCAAGGGGACTGAACAGTGGAAACTCACTGCCCAGTTCTAGGTGATGATTCCCCAGATCAACACTCCGGAAAGGGAACCGGAGGCAGACCTCATTGTGCATGCATGCCTCACTGAGGCTCTACAAAGGAGGGAACATGGAGGGATCGCTTTCTTCGCCATGCCCTGAGGGCAATCCGGATGCCCTGATGTGTACAGAGGGACGTGTGTGGCACTCTAGAGGCAGACTTCCTGGTCCTGTATGGACACTACAGAGCCACTGGGGATTTCTGAATGAGGGAACTGCAGCAGAAGATAGGAGGATAAACAGAAAGTAAAAAAAAAAAAAATTAGTATAAATGAACCCAAATGTATTCTTGTGTAAAGTAGTCCTTCTAATAGTACAGCTGCCAGTAGAGGCTGCTGCTGTTTTTAATGCACTTCAAGTCATCTGTGATTGTTTCCTTGTGATCAACTCCCTCTTTCTCCTTAACAGTACTTTCATTTACAGTGTTTCAATGTTTACAGAGGTTGTTTTTTTTTTGTCATGAACAGAAGATTGCAGATGGTATACTGTTCTACCGATCGAGATGGCAGCACAGTGAGTGTAAGAAGACACATGGTCCCTCCCCGTCCCTGAGTTGCTGTTCCTTTGCTGAAAGCTGTTCCTGCAGGAGTGTGGTCTGGTTTGCGGAAACAACTGTTTTTTCAAGTGTTCTGTAGTCATCTGAGCTGACACACTGCAGGCTAGTGACAATGGAGAAAACGGGAGGGTGGGGGCGGCCAGCATCCTGCTGCAGTGTGGGGAACAGTGTGGGAGAAGGCGGGTGGCCATAGGATTTTTTCTTTACATTGGTGACTTGGCTTCGGTTACTTGAATGTGTCTTACAGCTGGTAGCTGTTGCCAGGTAACTTTCTCTTTCAGGGGGATGGGATCTTGCACGCGCTCTCACTCATTCCGTAAGGAAGCAGAAAATATATACATTTAATACACATGTTTTTTGTGTTTTAGGCTTCCCATTTATACTTTAAGCTGCTCACTGTTGGATAATCATGGGACATGGTGTGTGGACTGAAGCAGATGGCATGACAGGGATCGGTCTTTAGCGAACAGAAGGCACTTTAAAAAAGTGACAATGGACATATAACATTTGTGTTAATAAGGGGAAAAGGAAGTTTATGGGATAGTGATAGTGCTAGGGATACATGTTTTTTTACATCTGGTTGACTCGCTTTTTCCTCTCACTGAGTGAGCAAAATAAATGGTGGCTGCTGTCTTTTAAAATTTAAGCTGGCACAAGGATACCAGTTTGGCATTAGGGCATGGAAGGCTGGTACTTTTTATTTCCTGGGTGTCTATTGAAAGTTAATGTACCCTGCTGGCATGGGTACCAGCCAATCATAGCCCAGGAAATAAAAAGCTCATTTTCTAAAGTATGACAGAATTGTCAAATCATGTTGATTCAAACCCCTTTATGTTTTTCCCTGGGACAGTGGCACAGATGGTAGACGACAAATGAGTCATCTTCTGTCTAACTGTTTTTATAATTAAAAGTTTGGACTAGGCATATCTGTGAGAAATAAAAAAAATCCAGCCTGCTGAAAATCTGACCACTGCTCTTCAAGTCTAAATGCGTCACAAGGACATTATGATATCAAGATGTCACGATGGTTGCTAAAATCACTTCCAGGAGCTACTCCACTTTTCCAGTGTCTGCAGCCATACTGCTCCTTAGGCTATCTGCCCAGACACTAGCTTGGCATCTCCCTTCTCTTATCCTCATCTATCTTGCTTGGCAATTGACTCCCCCGCTCCATTCTTGCCCCTCCTCCTATGGATAGTAGTTTCTGATCCTCACCTGGCCAACATGTTCTTACTGTTTCAGGCACAACTGTGCACTGGTCTACTTTCTACTTATTGCACCCTTTTATCTGGGATGATTTACTGCACATTAGGGCCCAGATATTCAAAAGGGTTGTGACATGCGCAATAGGGTTGCGCCTGCGCAAGTCCGAAATTGCGCCATTCTGCGATATTCAGCAGGAGGCAGTTGCGCCACTGAAAACATGCTGAGCAACAGCACAATGCAAATGAATGCATGCTGAACTGGAGGGGGAGGAACCATGCATAAACTGCACAGCCTGATATTCAGCCGGGCTGTGCAGAGTTGTGCAGGCGCAACCCCCAACCTGCGCCTGCACAACTTTGAGCCAAAAAAAAAAAGGATCAAGTCGTGAGCCACCCACAGGTGAGCTGCCACATTGCAGGGCGCAACACTGCAGCTGCCACCTGTGGCTGGCCTCAACCTACTCCCTCCTTGTGCCCCCACAGCTTGATCATGGGCAAAGTGTAAAAGTCCCCCATCCTCCCGACTGGCCGATCTCAGGCAAAAGCAGAAGTCCCCCTCCCGACTGGCCGATCGTGGGCATAAGTTTAAATCACCCCCTCCACCAGCCCGATCGTGGGCAGCAAAGTTCCCCGAACATATCCCTGGTGGTCCAGTGGACAATAAGCCCAATCGCGGGCAGAAAATGTTTAAACACCCCGAACATATCGCGGTGGTCCAGTGGACCGATAAGCCCGATCGCGGGCAGCAAATCATTACACCCCAGACATATCCCTGGTGATCTAGTGTCCTCCACCCACCCACCCATGAAGCCCCCCACGGTCCCCTCCTGCAGCCAGCGGGTGGCAGCATTCCACCTGCCTGCTGCCCGCCGCTCGCCGACTGCAGCTGCCTGGTAGTACGCCCATTGGTGCAGAGCAACAGCCAATGGGCATGAGCTATACCGTATAAGCAGTCCAGATTTGTGAATGAATGAATTCATCTGAAACCTGACTGCTCTTGACGGTATGGCTGCATGCCCATTGGCTCTTGCTCTGCACCAATCGGGCGCAGCCCTACCAGGCAGTCAGTCGGTGGGCGGCGGGCGGCAGGCGGGTGGATGCTGCTGCCCGCCGCCGCGTGGGGGGAGCGGGTGGTGGGGCTCGTGGGTGGGTGGGGTGGGGGACACTAGATCACCAGTGGGATATGTTCGTAAACATTTGCTGCCCGCGATTGGGCTTATCGGGTCCACTGGACCACCAGGGATATGTTTGGGGGTGTTTAAACATTTGCTGCCTGCGATCGGGCTTATCGGTCCACTGACCACCAGGGATATGTTCGGGGACACTTTGCTGCCCACGATCGGTCTGGTGGGGGTTATTTCAGCTTTTCCCGCAATCGGCCAGTCGGGGGAGGGGAGTTTAATGCTTTTGCCCACGATCGGGCCAGTGGGGGTGGGGATTTTACCTTTGCCGGATCGGCTGCAGGGGCATCGGTCCCCGACGGCTGCTGCCTGGCAGGGTGCCAGGCGCAAGTCCTTGGTGATCGGTGCACCTGCATGCTAATGGCATACAAATGGGGCCATAAGCAGATGCAAATGGCCCCCCCTGTACCTTGCATGAATTATGGCCCCATTTGCATGTCACCTTTTGAATATCGGAAATTTGCGCATGGCGCAATGGTACTTGCGCCACTGCAAGTTGAATGCTCCACTCTGACCACTTGCAGTGGCGCAAGTTCCACTGCGCCATGCACAGTGGCTGTGGCCGGGGGGTGATATTCAAAGGAGTTGCTCAGTAGCGCAACTCCTTTGAATATCGCTCTGGCCACACCCCAGCGCAACTATTTGGTGCAGCGCAAGGGCTTGCGCCACAAAATAGCGCAGTTTGAATATCCGTCCCTGTATGTTTTGCACATTGCTTAGTATATTGTTATTGATCTACATACAGTACCTTTTTTTGCATCCTATTTTGTCCCATTGTTCCCCTTCCTCCAGGATGCACCTTGGAATGAGTTGTTGCTGCTCAGTTTGCTTTTTCTGGCCAATAACACTTATAAATAAATAATTGAATCAATCAGTCAATCAATCAATCATCAAGCCCTGAGAAAGCAGGGGACCAATACACTGTCATGATGAGTTACCAAGTAAAACTGGGGTGAAAACAGGTTCCCCATCATGCAGCAACCCATTTCTACCATATGGACGTATTGGTCATCACGGTGTGTGTGTGTGTTCCTTCCATGAATATGATGCAATTCAAATATGTTCTCCAGGTGTTAGTGAATATTAACTGTATTTGCATCTGCTAACATGCTTGAATGTGACACCCATTGAGGTCTCTGCATGGCATGATGTCAGCTACATAGTTACGTGCCATACAGCAAGCCCATGGGCACTGGTGCTGTCCCTGGAAACGTCACCCCCTAGATGACCTGTGTGTACCTTTCGACTTGCTTCTGCTTGGGGGCCAGAATAAAGTTTGGCCACCTCATAAAGATATCCTTACAGATCCAGCAGCCCCAAACCCACACTCCAGACCCTTGTCACTTCATGGCATCTTGTGGAACCCCCCACCCTAGCCCTTTTCCCCCCATGGTGACCACATTGTTTACTAGTCTCGTAATGATTTCCATCCTGTCAGCCCCCTCTAATCCCAATGCAGCTTTGTAGCACCCTCACCTCTACTGTCTTTCTGTAGATATTCCCTGGGCAGAGTCATCACAAAATGCTGTGATGGGGCTTGTAAAGGTTGCCATGCTTTGGTAATGGACCATGAGTCATTTGCATAGTGACCCCACCCCATTCCCCATGTGATGGTGATGTGTTTCATGACTGTGCAGAGCAGGCTTGCAGCATTTGTTGTGCAGAGCTGTGCAAGGTTTTTTATAATGCTGGCAAAGAGGATGCCAAGTGACCCACTTTGCCCCTGTGTAATGCTGTGCAGTTCAGGGAGAACTTAGAGTAATCCACTTATTGGTGTTGCCAGTGGCCAACTGTACCAGCCAGTGCCACCCTTCCCCAGCCATGTTCTACCCTCAACTCCTCCATGTTTCCCAGATACAGTGTATTTAAAAAAAAACTTCGTCTCCTGACACTGAGCCATGAGCTGACATGTCTTTGGAATACCTCCCCCAAGCCTGACCACCCCAACCACCAGAAGTCCATAATTTTAAAGTTAGGCACCCTCCTTCCATGGATCCATGATTTGAGAGCCAGTAGTCACATCTCCAGGGTAACTCAGTTGTTTCATCTCTCTGACATGTGTCCTCTCAGATTATGTAGTTATCTGACTGTATTACTGAGTGGGGTGCATAACTGGGAGAGGAGAATAGGGATGTGTTCTGTGTCACTGATGATGCTAGGCAAACTGAAGGAGTGGCGAAGTTCAGTCAAACGTTATGGCAATGGCCCACTTCGCTACCTTTACATTGGGTAGCAAAGCAGATGTACTTTGCCCACTTCTACTTCTGTGCATAGCACAATAGGGTACTAATGAAGGAACAGTTGCAAGGAGTTTTTTGCAACTGTGTATGGGGCCCTGCTCTGTCAGGTAAGGTTCTTGCTGCTGCAACATTCATGTTCTGGTACAGTTTCTGCTGTCTTAAATGATGCTGGGTTTGCATATATATGTGTGTGTGTGTATATATATATATATATATATATATATATAGAGAGTGAGGAGGGGCATCTACTGTAGTCCTGCTGAATCTGAACTAGTACCAAGTTTAAGATAGCCTGATTATTAGATGGTGTGAAACTATACTAAAAATACAATAGTATTTCCTTGTTATTTGTGATGCAGGGTTGGCACATACGTATGCAATAAGGCATGGCAGGCTGTGTGATTATGGGTCAATAATCACACACCTCTCAAGGTTGTTGTTAGGCATGAGGCACTTGTGCCGAGTGCCTTTAAACACCTGTGAGAAGTGTGTGATTATGGACCATAATCACACACCCTGAAGTGCCTTATCACACTTATAACCTGTTGAGAGAAATGATTTAATAAAATCAGTCAGGAAAGAGTTTTTTTAATTGCTTTGAAACTGACATTGATTTATTTTAACATATGGGATGTAAAGGAATCCCTTGGTGAAACTTAATTAGATGTACTACAGTGCTATCAGATCTTATAACATGCTGAGAAAAATTGGTACGAAATTGCCTAACCGTCCAGAGTTTTAAAACCACCTTAAAAACTCGTCTTTTCAGCTTGGCATTTGTTGATTGATACTGCTGCTGTTTTGATATGTCTTTGGTATGTTTTGTTATGCTGCTACTGTACTGCTTTTTGTTGTAAATTATGTGTTTATTTGTAATAACTTATTTTATTTTATGCATTTTATTGTACAGGTGCCTTGGTTTTAGAAAGGCGTCTTTTAGAAATAAAACTGATTTGATTTGATTAATTTCTTAAGCCATATCATGTCAACCAATATCAGGTAACTATAAAAATCGGTTCTATTTTGCACCCTGATCTTGGTAAGGTACTTTGTTTTAAAGAAGAGGGTTATTTTAAGTACAAACAACTTTTTAAAACCAAAGTCACAACTCCTAGCATGTGCATCACTGTTGATGCTGATGCACGTGCCTGGAGTTATGGGTGTATTTTCAGATGCTGTTTTTACCTAAAATAGCCCTCGTTTTTTTTTTAATAAACTAGTTTACAGCCATCAGGGTGTAATACAGAATGCATTTTTATGTTTGCATGACATGGCTTCAAAATGCAGTTTGTAACATGCACCACTGAACTGGGTGACAAGTGCATTTCACAGTCGGGGACACTCAGGAGCGATGGACTTCAGGGAAAGGTTCCTGCCATCTCGGATGTTGCTGCTGCTTCCAACCAAGTCGCTCCATCATTTACCATCCATGTCTTACAATGTGCTGTGTAGTAATACATTTCATCTCTTTGTGTTCAGGGTCTCTTGGCTAAAAGTAGATCTGTCATGTAATTATAGGTAAATAATTACATGCCTGTGACCTGCTTTTAGCCAATTAGATCAGCACAATTTTTCTCAGCATGTTGTAAGATCTGATAGCACTGTAGTACACAAAAAGTGGTCACAAGGGCTGTGTTTACATTGGAAATCTGACCCATGAACAGTTTACAGTGACTTCAAGTGTACCAAGTTTGATGTAAAGAGGGTCATCATCCCCACTCCATTTTTCATAGATTTCTCAGTAGAAGATATAAGGAAAGTATATAACTGTATGGACTAATCATCACAAGTGCTACTTGCTGTAGCAGACATACAGCATAATTGAAAGTGGGTGACACACCAAAGGCGACATAGAGAAACTGAAATGATAGTAGAAATATTCCAGGTTCACTAAGGTTCAAGTAAGGTACATAAGGCCGAGGCCCATGTAAGCTCCTGTCGTTCAGCCAAAATAGGATAGTCTTACTTGATGACAGTAGCCTATCAAGCCTATTTTTGAAAGTGTCTTTTGTGTCACTAATAACAACCTCCAATGGTAATGAGTTCCAGGAATTAACAAACCTCTGTAAGAAAAAACACCCTCTCGTCACAGAATTAAATCTTTGACGTGTTAATTGTAGTGGGTGACCCCTAGTACCCACAATTGTTTGCTTGAAATCCAGACTAGTAACAGACCCATTTCTGACATTAAGTATTGACTGACTCAGAAAGTAATGTAATAATGATTTTTAATAAATATTTTATTATATGTGTTTGTATGATCTGATTAATCTGTATGGTTATAATGATGTTCTTATTGTACAGCACTCACAGTCTTTTGAATTGAGCGCTTTATAAATAAAAAATCTATCTTTCTATCTTGCAAAACCTCCCATGTCAACAGAAAGTATCCATGCAACCTTCTTTTCTCAGTGCTTGTAACTGTTTATTTATGTGAAAAGGAAAGTAAAAAGCAGCCTGTAAAAAAAGTTGTATATCAGCTGATCTCTATTGGTAAGAGGAGAAAGTTCAAATCAGGCTAAGAAGTTGAGTTGTAAAGTATTTCCTGTGTTGCACGCCTAAAAAGGAAAAAAAACAAGCAAGTCTTATCTGAAGGCTGACAGACTCAGACTGGGAACTATTAAGAAACAAGCATTTGTCAATGCCGAATGTTGTCTCGCTGGCATTGGCAGTGGTAGTGCAGGAGTTAGAGACGCATAATAGGAATGGCAGTGAAGTACTGAAGTGACACCAACCGCATCCCCACCCTGCAGAGACTGACAGGCATTGGGGTGTGCCTTTGGGTCGTCAGCTATAACGCTCATGCCATTTTACCTCACCCTACCCTGTAGACACTGACAAGTGTTGTGGTGTGCTTTGGGGTCTTTGGGTGTTATACTTACCCCATTCCATAAGGAAATATGCTGAAGTGGGTGCAGTATAGGAGAATGGGGTAAACTTTGTGGCCGAACACTGCAAGGCACACCATGATGCCTGTCACTGGCTGCAGGGTGAGGGTGGGTGTGGAATGGCATGAGCACTACAGCTGATGATCCCAAGTTACACCCCTGATGCCTGTCAGTCTCTACAGGGTGGGGTGCTACACTTGGAAACCCTAACACCGTAGGTGTGTGTTGGTATTTTCACTCCAAATTTTCACTTTATCTTTTTATTGAAATTCGAGTATATAAGAAAGCACACATCTAATACAACAGAAGACTATCCTCCATGTAAAGGTATAAAATATCACTTAACAAAACACAGTATTTAGGGTAAACATATTGGAGAAGTCTTATATACACGTATTGATAATAAAACACAAACCTAAACAGGATGTAAGTGGAGAGCAGAAGGGTTACAATCAATAGGGTATTACAGGATCAGAAATAGAAACCATGTACGAAATACATGCTAGGGCAGGCTATGGCAAGGCATTCAGTTAATTGCAAAAAGTGATAAATGTGGTAATATGAACAATGTTCTGTAATGGAGAGGTGAAGATAAGAGAAACGTGTTCAAGGAAAGAAAGAAGAGAGAAAAAAGCAAGGAAGAAGGGAAGGATAGAGGGAAAAAACAGGGAAGAAGGGAAAAAAGAGGAAAAATCTGTGCACAAAAGTTTTGAGAAAACCTAATCTGAAAGCAAAATAAGAAGGAGGGCTAAATATGCCTAAGAATTAGGGTTTAGAAGAACTAGATTCGATGTACTTGAAGTAATCCTGCCAACATCTGTCATATACAGTGAGTCGGTTATGAGTGACATGAGTTAATTGGTCTAGGGAGGCATACTGAGAGAGGCTTTGAAGAACAGCTGAAAGAGAAGGCACCAGAGTTGATTTCCATTTCATAAGAATCAGACGTTTGACCAGAAGAGAAAGTATGTTTAGCCATCTAAAATGTGCATGTGAGAGGAGAGAGCCATTGGGGATAAGGATGCCTAGAAGGAATAGCTTGGGGTCAAAAGGTAGTTTTTGTCCTGTTACTCTGGATGCAAGTAAACAGACTTTATGCCAGAGCTTATTAATGGGAGCGCAATACCACAAGATATGAAGTAGATCCTCGCTGATCAAATTGCAGTGCCAGCAATTATGATTATTTATTAGGCCCATTCGTTGAAGCACAGAGGGGGTTCTATACCAAAGATGTAGTATTTTAGTTTGTATTAAAGAACTATGGGCATCTTTAAAGGTATTATGTGCAGTACGCCAACAATTACTCCATTGTGCATCTGAATTATTGTAGTTAAGAAGAGTACTCCATTTATTTTTGGCCTGTATAGACTGATCAGGTAGATTATCAATAATGTCTTTGCCATTGACTTTTGCTGGGTTTTTCAGTAGGACCCTGACTGCCTTTCCACTGCTAATTGCTGGCTGAATTTTCTCCCACCTTCCCACCCCCTCCCAGGCCTCCTTTAAATACAGCTTGGCTCCGCCCAAACAAGCTTCAAATTCCCTGGCTGTCTCCTATTGGCCGTCATATGGCAGTGCTAAACCAATCTAGCAAATACCATTTGTAGCAGAACTGCAGCACCTAGACCAATTTTAAAGTACTTCCTACCTACTTATCTACCAAAATTTTAGATTAATTACACTTCTACACTAATCTCTCTGAAACTGAGGGATACTGCTTGTGATCCTGGAATCCACTTAGCAGTGCTCCCCAACCTGCTCTAACTACTGGTCACAATTATCTTGGTAAGATGGGCTGCCTCTCTTTCCTTCTGCTAATACTTGGGAACATTATGCCTCATGCCCTGCTGCATCTCAAAGTGTTAAGCACTAACTCGGTAGTGGAGTCCCTCACTACACCCTACACTGCCCCCGCACACTGTACCTCCACCCTTTCGCCAATCCTCTCGGTACATGTATATACCCTACATTCTTCTGCCCACCCCATCCTGGACCACTTAACAATGTATATCCGAGCTCTGCCCCTCATTTGCTCTAAACCTCAACTCCTCCTTACACTCTCACACCTGAAACATACACCCCTTACTAGCTTCCAAAGGTGACTACAAAGCAAAAAAGCCCTCTCTTTTTTATTATATTCCCTACACAAAATGCTGCTACTACTCCTTCTTTGCTCAGGCAACGTGGAGCTAAATCCTGGCCCTCCACTCCAATTTTCATCTCCATCGGACTTTGCAGCTGCCCCTGGGCTGAAGATGATGTTAGTAAACATCCTAAGCCTGTCTAAAAAATGTGACCAACTTCAAGCCTGGGCAGCACATACTAACCCCGATCTCATCATCATCACCGAATCATGGCTTAAAAAGACTACTCCTGACCAACAAGTTACTCTTACAGGCTACAAACTGTTTAGGGCAGACAGGAACACGGGGTGGGGGGTGGTCATATATGCCAGAAACAAGTTTGTAGTAACTGACATCCTTTGCAATTCCAAGCCTAAAGAATATGAGGTTGTTTCACTAAAGCTTCACCTTCCCTCCACGGAATGCATCACCGTCATAGGTGGCTATAGGCCCCCATCTGGTGGCTCCGAAATTATCGACATTATAAAATCCCTAACCTTAGCCGCCAACTCAGAAACAATTATCTTGGGGATTTCAACATGGATTGGCTCACTACAAAATCTCGCTGCCTTAAAACCCTCTGTGATGAGCTTGGTCTTATACAGCTAGTTTCCGAACCCACGAGGAACAATGCCTCAAACGCAGCAAAAAGCTCCATCTTAGATGTTATTCTAACCACCCACTCCCATAAAATCTCACATTCAGATGTATTCCATAATAACATGAGTGACCACTGCATGGTGGTTTGCACAAGATCACAAACTAAAGCATACCAACAGCCCAAATTTAGAACTAAGAGGTCCTTTTGCAAATTTAATGTGTCAAACTTTCTGTATGACCTGAGCAGGATCAGATGGCAAGATTTATATCTTGCAAAAAACTGCAGACGAAGCTGTCTCCATCCTTACTGACAATCTTACTGCCCTGGCAAACAAGCATGCACCTATTATCAAAGTCAGGGTGCGCAACGTGTCCCACCCTTGGTTCACCCCAGAACTAAAGGCTGTGCTTACCAACAGAGACAAACTCTGGGCTAAGACTAGGTACACTAAGAGCCCGGCAGACTGGCAGGCCTTCAGAACTGCTAGGAATGCTTGTGTCAAAAGCATTCATGCTACAAAAGCTATCTTCTATATCACCACCCTGGAACAAGCCAAAGGGAACCCCCAAAAATCTGGAGAACAATTAAATCTATTGAAGGCCGTCCTTCAGGTCCATCCATCCCAACTAAGATATTTACCAATGGCAGGCTGGTGGAAAACAGCACCCAAATCCTTGAAGAACTCAATTCACATTTTGTTACCGCTGGACTTGCTTTTGACTCCTCACCATATGCTAACCAAATGAATACTAGTGAAAGCTCTACCTTCTCTACCTGCAGGCCATCCCACCCTCTCCAGATCCACACTATTACATACAAAGAAGTTGAAGATTTCTCTCCTTAATCTAGAGCTCCGTAAGAGTGCTGAGGATGATGGACTTGAACCATTTTTCCTGAGAATAGGCTACGTCTATCTCACTGCACCTATCTTACATATCTTCAACCTATTCATAACCTCTGCAACAGTTCCATCTAGCTGGAAGTCTGCCCACATCCTTCCTCTTTTCAAATCAGGAGACCCTTGTGATTTAAACAATTACAGGCCCATCTCCATTTTGCCTGTTCTTTCTAAAGTCCTCGAAAAACTGATATATATCCAATTGAAACAACACATTGAATCCTATTCTCTCCTTAACCCTGCACAATCTGGCTTCCAGTCCAAACACAGCACAGTCACTGCTTTGGCTAAGGTCACTAATGACTGGATTTCAACCGTGGACTCCAAGAAGGTCACTGGCGCAGTCTTCCTGGACCTTAGTAAAGCCTTTGATACTGTTGACCACACCCTCCTAATCAACTGCCTTTCTAGCCTAGGTACCACTCCTTCTACCGTACTGTAGTTCATCAGTTATCTGTCTGGTAGGATGCAGAAAGTCAAAGCAGATGGCTGTCTCTCAGCCCCCCTTCCGATTGCCAGGGGAGTCCCCCAAGGCTCTATATTAGGCCCAATCCTATTCTCCCTATACATCAATGATCTTGACTCCTACATAACGAAGTCCAGTATTCACCTTTTTGCAGATGACACTGTATTATATACCTCTGGCACAACTATAACAGAAGTCAGGGACGTCCTGCAAGCTGACTTTGCTCAGCTCGAAAGTAACCTGATTAAAGCAAAGCTCCTTCTGAATGCTAAGAAAACAAAGGCAATGTTCATCTCGCGCAATCTCACCTTTGGATCCCCTCCCTCTGCAGCCAATGAACCTTATCATCACTTCACTGGGTGAAACCCTGGAAGTAGTTCCCAAAATTAAATACCTTGGTTTCTGGATAGACAACAAGCTCACCTTCCTTGACCACACTGAGGACCTATCCAAGAGGCTCAAAGCAAGGCTAGGCTTCTTCTTTCGAAACAGGTCGCTCTTCCCCGTTGCGACCCAAACCAAGCTTGTATTGGCCACATTTCTTCCACTTCTTGACTATGCAGATTTCTTCTATGCCACCTCTGCAATCTCAGGCCTAAGTAAACTGGACGTTCTCTACCACCATGCTATACGGTTCATCACCGGTGCCCCCCACAGAACCCATCACTGCGACCTGTACACAGCTGTTGGTTGGACCTCACTTGCCACCAGATGCCTGCTCCATGCAGGGATCTGGACCCTCAAGATACTCCTACACAAACTTCCAATCTACATAACATCCCTCATCTGCATCTCCCGCAGTGCTTACTCACTTAGAAAATCAAACTACATCCTGCTCAACGTCCCAAGAACTCGTACTGCCTTTGGACAACTGGCCATTTCAGTCACACTTCCTACATACTGGAACCAACTCCAATCCGTACTAAAACTAACCAGCATTGTCCCAATAAATCTCTACAAAGACTTATCCTCATCAAAAATAAAAGATACCTGTCACTACCGCTAAACCCATCATACCACCCTTATGTTATGTTAGTTACTGACATTCCAACTGACACTGCTAGAACCACAACAGGTCTGCAATCGCACAAGAAGTAGTAGACTATATATAACAGCTATAGATTTGTTCCCCATGACCAGCTTTCAATGCCCGTCACCTCCAGATCTCCTTATCACACCATTTTCCACTCTACTCTGCTAGTCCCTAGCCTCATCTTTTGCCTTCTTACCCTACCATTCCTTGTTAAACTCCCCCTGCTGTCTACATGCCTCTCACCTATAGATCTCCTTATCACACCTTTTTCCACTTTACTCTGCCAGTCCCTAGCCTCATCTTCTACCTTCTTTTCCTACAAATCCTTCTTAAACTCCCCCTGCTGTCTCAGATCATTAACTTTCGCCTATAATGCACTTATCATTTATATATGCAACTCTACCCAAACATCTGCTGATACAGCGTCAGATGCTGCTGCCAGAACTGTGCCTTACTTGGCTGTATCACGTCAAGAATTGCCATTTATGAACTGTGTGTATATGTGCTGTTTGCTCAATTGACAATGATACCTTGTATGCTACATAAGTCTCGATTGACAATGTTACCTTGTATGTCATGTCTGGATATCTATGTAAATGACCCATGACCTCCTTGTGAATGAGCTTGCTCAATGGAGTTTTTCCTGCTATAAACCTGAACTTGAAATGGAGCTATTTAATTTTACTGATAAATTAGTCCAGTGCAAGATGTATGGGTTTAGAAGAGCATGCCTATACACTAAACTAGAGAGAGAGCTATAAGCTGCCTGAATTTGTAAAAACTTCCAGAAGTCCTGTTTAGGAAGTTTTCATGTGACCTGAAAGTCTGAGAATGATCTAAGAGTGAGTGAATTCTGGTCCAAGACATCTCCAAGAAAGAAAATGCTTTTGTTCCTCCATGTAAGACAGAAAATTGGGTGATCTTCTAGAGTGAGCAGTGGATTGCCCCAGAAGGGGGCATAAAACCAGGGTGTTGGATTGGATTTCAGGAATTTGTGGGTTAGTTTCTAGTAAAGAACAGAGAATGACATAGTCGGGAGAGATTTTAGTTTGGAGGAAATGCGATTAAAAATGAAGGAAGTGGGAACTTCTCCCAGGCACAATGCGGATTCCATTGCAACCCATAGCAGTGAGTGAGGGAAGAGTTTCTGAAACCATTTAATGGTTTGGGCCATTCGGAAAGCCCAGAGGTAGCCTTTGAACCAGGGGAGTCTGAATCCCCTTTTTTCCCAATGTGATCAAAGTTTGTTGCGGTTAAATCTTGGTGGTTTCCCAACCCAGATAAAGTTACCAATTAATTTATCAATTTTAGCAAAAAAGGAGGATGGTAATGCTAAAGGAATATTGGCAAAGATGTAAAGAATCTTTGGAGAAATGGACATCTTAATGGCTGCAATTTTCCCCATGAAAGAGAGATTAAGAAGCATCCATCTGTCCAGAATTGTTTTGATGTTATCAAATAAGGGGATAAAGTTAGTGTCCCATATCTTCCCTAAGTTACTAGTAATTTTGATTCCTAGATATGTCATACCCTGTGGTGACCAGCGGAATCCAAGAGGTATGTTCATAAAGGCTTTACAGTGGTTGTTAAGGGGCATAGTTTGTGATTTGCCATAATTCAAAGCAAGGCCAGAAATTTTAGTAAAATTATTAAGCAAATCAACCAACAGGGGCCCGGCCTCATTCAGGTTTTCGAGTAAGATTAAGAGGTAATCTGCGTAGGAGAGAGAAACATATCTTGAATTATTCACAGGTATGTCCATAATGCCAGAAGATTGACATAAACAAGCAGTCAGGGGTTCCATGGCTAAAATAAACAGGGAAGGTGACAGGGGACAGTCTTGTCTAGTTCCCCTTGCTAGATGAAAGTAAGAGGAAAGGGTGGAATTAGTAAGTACTTTAGCAACAGGGGAGTTATATAATAGCTTGATCCAGGAGCAAAAGGTATGAGAAAGACCGAAATAAGATAAAACTTGATGAAGGCAGTCCCAGTTTAAGGAATCAAAGGCCTTCTCGAAATCAATAGCTATGGCTGTAGCTGGTGTCTTGAGGGATTTGGCTTTGTGAATTAAATTAAATAAGGAACGTAGGTGATCAGAACCAGATCTATGTTTAATAAAACCAGCTTGTGAACAATGAGTTAGCTTGGGAATCAAGTATTCAAGTTGAGAAGTTAATAGTTTAGCAAATATCTTCCCATCCGTGTTTAATAAAGAGATGGGCCTGTAGCTTGCAGGGTGAGTAGGGTTATGATTGCTTCGGTGCAAGATGGGGGAAGCTTACCAGTATTGGAAGCTTCTTGATAAACATTAAGAAGAAGGGGACATAAGGTGTCGGAAAGCATTTTATAGAAATTGACAGGGAATCCATCACCCCCAGAGGATTTGCCGGATTTCAAGGAAGACAAAGCTTTCTGGATTTCCTGAAGTGAGAAGGGTTCATCTTAAGAATTTGTTTCAAGAGTAGAAAGATGAGGAATATGTAACGATTTAAGGAACTGTTGAATTTGTAAAGTAGATGGAGGATTTGTGTTAGAGTATAGTTTTTGATAAAAGGTTTTCACAATACGATTTATAGAGGGGTTGAGGGAGTGAATCATACCTTGTTCATCTTTTAGGCTTAGGATGTGTTGTTCCATTTGTTGTGCTTTGAGCTGGTAAGAGAGGAGTTTCCCATTTTTATCGCCGTGTTCCCAAAACTTATATTTAAGTTTAAACAAGGCCAGTTCAGTTTTACGAGAAATTCATTCATTAATTTTTAACTCTAAGCTGAAGAATTTCAAGATGAAGTTGAGAATCAGGACAGTGCTCATTAGAAGTAAAATATAAATTGTCTTTAGCCTTAAGAGATTTTTCCAAGTCAGCTAGCTGTTGTTCCCTTACTCTTTTCTTATGTGCAGCATAACTGATAATTTTCCCTCGAATCGTAGCTTTAAGAGCTTCCCATACAGAGGACATAGAAGATTTGGTTGGGGTATTGTGAAAGAGGAAGTCATGAATTTGTGCTTTGATCATGGGTAAGAAATTGGGATCCTTGAGAAGGAGAAGGTCCAGCCTCCAGTAAGAAGATTTAGGTGCCAATGGGCCCCACAAAAGTTGCAATTTGACAGGGGAATGGTCTGAGATTATGATGGGAAAGATGTATGAATCCATAGTTTTTTCCATTATAACAGGAGGGGCTAACCAGTAGTCAATTCTACCGTATGTCTTATGTAGCGAGGAGTAAAAAGTAGATTCTCGATCACGGGGGTGAAGGAGGCGCCATACATCAGCTAATCCAACATCATGCATTAGTAAAGAGAGGGCTTTAATACTTCTAGGGTGGGCCTCTGTAGTGGGGCTACTTCTGTCAATGCTGGCTTCTAAAGCTAAGTTAAGATCCCCTCCAAGAATAACTGGTGTATTATTAGTGTTAAAGGATAGAATCTGTTGAGCTAAATTATGAAAAACTCCAGGAATCGGAGTTGGGTGCATAGACATTAACAAGCAGAAGAGGACCAGAGTTGGTATTCAGTTTGACCATCACCCATCTGCCATCAGTATCGGAAACAGAGTTTACAAGGGACCATTTGAGACTCTTATGAATAAGAATAGCAACTCCTCTTTTTTTTGAGGTATAGGATGATTCGTAGATCTGACCGACCCAATCTTTTTTAAGTCTATGAACATCCTCTGTTAATAATTTTGTTTCTTGAAGGAAAACAATTTGTGTTTTATGTTTTTTGAGATGTGAAAGAATTTGCTTCGCTAACAAAGAAGAATTAAGTCCCTTCACATTCCATGTATATAAAAGTATGTCACTCATATTGTTAGTGTTAAAGAAAGGGAATAATCACTGGAGTGTGAAGGGACAAATAAATGAGGCAGAGGATGATTAGAATACAATATAGAGAGCTTACGTATATGCAGAGAGTGGCAGGAACATTCAAGCCAAAAAAAAGTGAGATGTACAATATATGAGTAGCACAGATATCTTATTAAAGTTAGAATAGAAATGGGGAAGGAGAAAAGTCATTAACAACAACAACAATACTATTAAGCTAAATAACAAAGAAAATGTTTTATGGGTGCGAGGAGATATGAGTTAGCCAACTGGCTAAGAGACTCTCTCACCACACTCTGGGGCATCGATGTAGGGAGGAGACTAGGGAGGACTGGTTATAAATATCAGCCCAAACCTAAGTCTGATACAAGTAATATAACAAAGTAAGTATTCCTGATAAGATAAACTGAAAGGGAATAATACCAAGAAAGGCAGCGGACTGTAATAACCTCAGCTTAATTCTAAGCTAACAGGACAAGGTATAAGGATAAAGCTAAACACCAGAACTTATTTATAAACATTAGTAGTAATAGTACAAGATATACCAACTCGAAATAACAGTAAATTAAAGAACCATATATGAGATGCCAGTACAGCCTAGACATAGAGCAAGGAACTCAGGGAGCCAGGTGGAATGCAAATGAACAAATATAAAAGGAAAAGTAGATCATTACTACTTTAGAGCGACTCTGAGTATACTTTGTAGTGCAACAGAATAAGTACATAATAAATACAATATTGAGGGGGAAAGAAGAAAGGGGAGGTCAATTTAAGCCCTTACGCCCTGAGCCCAATGCAAATCGGGATTATGTGGAGAGGTATAGGCTTCGGTGATAACTGTAGACAGAAGAGATAGCCATAGTAAAGATCAGCTCCAATTACTTGAAAATCACCTAAATAGGTGTTATATGGGGTGACTAGGTCTAGAAGACTAGGCCCAGTGAGCCCCAAAACAGGAGGGACCACACAGCAGTGGATTTCTATAATATCTGTAGGCTTTGAGTAAAATAAGGAGCATAAGGAAGATGTAGATTGACAATCTTTTGCAACAGTACACCAAACATAGCCCACCTCTTTGAGTGCTAATTATAGTTCCATATTGTAAACAGTAGATAGTAAGAATAATGGAGCATAGGGAAGGAGATAGATTAAATGTAGTTGCCAATAATACTTAAGAACCTGTCATCAGGAGAGGGAAGGGGTAAGTTGCCTTGTGTTATATGATAAGTCACATACGAAAAAAGAAAAGGCAATAATCAGGATGCATACCAATTGAAGATATGCAACTGAACAGCCAAATGACTATAAACCTGATGCACTGCTAAAGTGGAGAGCAAATGGCTAGATACAGAGAATCTGTTTAGTGAGGTAATGTATAAGATCTAACACTAAAATAATGGGTTAGAAAAGCATTGCTGATGTATCAAAGTTCCCCTTGAAGACCTTTAAGTTGCTCGTTTAAACACTGCAACAAAAAGTAAATTGATCGCGCCACGATGTACAGCCTTTGCTTTCTGCACCTGCTTGGAGCGAAAGCAACCAGGTAGCATAGACTGTAGAGAGGGCGGCTAGGCAGAAAAAGTGTACTGGCACTCCCTTTAAGTATCCTGGAAGCAAAACCTACCAAGATATAGCAACTGTGACCATATTACTGACCATATAAGCTCATGACACCTTAGATTAATTAGCAGGATTGTGACTATTGATGTTCTTGCTTTTGGTCTTTGCCCTACGTTTCTTTTTGGGCGGCTCTAAAGATTTGAGTGGGGAACTTGCAACAACTTCTGCCCATGAAGTATCAGTAGAAATACATTCCTGAGGCACAGGGCCCAAATTAGAGGGATGTTCGTCTGAAATTTGCTGGGAAAGATCCTCCTGCGAGGAATGCATGGCATCCTCCAAGAGAGCAAACTTATTGCTCAAGGGAATAGAGGGGTTGATTTGAAAGTGAGAGGCTGCAGCTTGGGGTGTCTGGAGTGAAACCTTGCTAGAACAGCATGAAAGTCTTGAAGAATAATGCCCCAACAGAAGCTTCTCTTGCAGCCGTGTTGATTGCTTTGGGGTCAAATCAGTTGTGGCGTTGCTGCTTGGGGCTTCGAGTTCTGAAACACTTTCCCCACGTTCCTGTACCTCATCATCCACTCTCTGTGCAGATACCAAAACTGTGTTCAGGTTGAAAATTGCTGCTGAACCTCCCAGGGTAAGATTGCAGAGAGAGAGACCTTCAGATAGTTGGCTAAGGCGTCAGGGGTTTCAAAATCCTTGAAGGAAGAGCCTGAGAAAAGGTGTACTATTGCAGGGTAACGTAGAGCAAATTTAATGCTTCTTTGGTGAAGGATTTGTTTAAGTGGATTGTAGGCCTTCCTTCTGGTGGTTAAATCTTTTGAAAAGTCTCTATAGATGGAAATATTCAACTCTTACCACTGAAGTTTCCCCATTTCTCTGGCTCATTTCAGTATTAATTCTGTGTGGGAATAGTTCAAGAAGTGAGCAATGATAGGTCTTGGTCGCTGATCTGATGTTGGCCTGGGACCCAGAGTGTGGTAAGACCACTCAATGATTAACGTTAGGTCAGGAGGCAGTTTAAGCATTGCAGGCAGCATATGTAATAAAAGCGCAGTAGTGTCTCCTAATTCTACGTATTCAGGGAAGCCAAAAAATCGTAAATTGCTGTGACGATTACGATTTTCAATATCATCAATTTTGGCTTGTAGGGATTTAATAGTTCGATCTTGATTGTGGACAGTAGCCTGGAGGTTATGAATAGTAGCGGTGTTACAGGCCGTTGCTTTCTCATTAAATGCAATTTTCTGGCTAAAAGTTTCAATAGTGGGCGCATTCTGTTGGGTGGAGGTTTTTAGATCATTAATCTCAGCCATCAGTTTAGAAAACATTACTTCCACTCCAGCAAGTGAGCTTTGCTGTACTTGAAGATCTGCCATAATGCTGAAGGATGAGGCCTAGTATGCTGCAGTACAGTGTAGAATAATTGAATATAAGTAGATGAATCAAAAATGACTTACAAACTGTGTCAGGCAGTAAGATTACAGGATGGTCACAGGCGTTGGTACCAAAGATAGGTCTGGTGAAGGCTAGATGAGGTTAGATTGCAGTCATTCCTGCAGAGATTCTGAACTATGCTGCCATCTTCTGCTGGTGAGGCCACGCCCCCCACTCCAAATTTTCAGCATGGGCTTTTTGTGAGCCCACCTCATGAAGAGCAGCACTATCAGTTTGCTTGCTGAAAGGTGGTTTTGCACAATGGCTATGCAATTTGGTGACACAGGGACGAAAACACATTTTGGGCAGTATGTGGAAAATGACAACTGTATTGTTCATGAGGAGATGTAAAAAAATGGCAACGTTGAAAATCTGGAGTGAAAACATGAAAAATTGGTGAAGTCATGAGCATGCATAGAAACTGTGCAACACACGTCTGTAACCCAATTATTTTTTGGAGTATTTTAACCACATTTTTAACATTGTCATTTTGGGACCTCCCCTCATGAACAGTGGCACTGTGATTTTGTTAATTTGTCCCAAACGTTGATTCCCACAGTGACCATGCCATTGTGCGCCACAGGTGTGAAAACACATTTAGGACAGGATGTGAAAAATGACAGCTGTACTGTTCATAAGGAGGTGTGACAAAATGCCAGTGTTGAAAAATCTGGCATGAAAATATTGCAGATTTGCGAAGTTACAAGGGTGAGTGGAAACTGCACAATGCACACTTGTAACACAGTCATTTTATGGAACTTCATCACCAGATTTTCAACATAGGCATTTTAGGACCTCTGCTCATAAACAGTGTCACCGTCATTTCCTCTAACTGTCCCAAAAACTGATTTTGCACAGCGCCCGTGCTATTCTGCACCAGATGTGCAAAAACACATTTCGGCCAAGATATGCAAAATAACAGCTGTACTGTTCATGAGGAGGTGTGGAAAAATGTCAATTTTTGAAAATATGGACTGAAAATATTACACATTCATGAAGTTATGCACGTGCGTGGAAACTGCGCAATGCATGCTTGTAAAATAGTTATTTTTTGGATTTTTTCCACCAAAATTTGCAACATAGGCTTTTTGAGAGCCTCCGCTCATGAACAGTGGCACTGTCATTTCATTAATCAGTCCCGAAAGGTGATTCTGTGCAGTGACCACTAAATCACCTTTCAGGACCGAATAATGCCATGACAGTGATTGAATTCATGAGGAGAGATGCCAATAACCCCATGTTGAAAATTTGGTGTCAAAATTCCCCAAAATGCCTGAGATATGCACCAAAGTTGAAAAAAACCCCTATTTATGCCATTATACAGCTTACCGACATTTCTTCCGTTCCCGGTTAGCTTTGAAGAGTGCAGACGTGTTCCCAGTCCACTGAAGATCGTAGCGCTGGACTCCAGAGGTAAGTATGGGGTGAGAGGGATGGGAGGCTGGGTGCGCAGTGGGTGGGTGCAGGTTGTCAGAGGGGGCAGGGAGACTACGAGGACCAAGTTTTTCTTACAGGGTAAAGAAAAAAGGGAACACTGCAGGACAGTTTTGTTTTCAGGGATTTAACACACTGTGGTGGGCTCCCAGCAAACCACCTAAGTGTTTTTGGGGGATGCTGTGGCCGATGGGGACTGGGCACCCCACGGCTCATACCGAAGAGGGGAAGAGCCGGGGATTGGGCACCCGCCAGCACACAACAAAAGCGGGGACATCATGCCAATTGGGAGTGGCCCCCATCGGCAAAATAAATGAGGAAGGGGGATAAAAGCTGACGGGGATTAGGCCCCCCATCAGCAAAGAAATAATTTTTTTGAGGGGACGAATGATGCCGAGGTGGATTGGACACCCCCTTGGCACACAGCAGAAATGGGAGGGGGGACATTATGCTGACAGGGAGTGGGCTCCCCCGTCGGCATTGTGACAGCAGGCAGCGGTGGCAGCAGTCACTGCCGCCATGTTGCTTGCACGTCGGAGGGGCGTGTTGTGGTCCCGCTGCATGAGAGCTTCGCTGTCATTGCAGCAGACCATGTCTTAGACCTGGTGACCACATTAGGGATTCATGATGTCAGTGCCTGCTGCTGGCTTATTGGGGAATAAGGGACACATCTACTGATGCGTGCCCTGCATTCACCTAACACTGACCGCGCCTCCAAATCTGCTACTACCGCAAGATGCTGGCTGGCGCGCAAGTGCGAGTCAACATAAAAACATAGATTTAATGAGGTGCATTGAGCCCCACATCAGGATTTACATAGGAGGACACCCACTTATATATTGTCATGGCCTGTCAGAGGGCTCAACAGTAAAATGGAATCTGAGAACAGATAAAAGAAGACAAAAAATTAAAAAAATATGAAACCAGGGAGTAGCTAACTTAAAACCACACAGAACAAAACATCCACTTAATAGCAATAATATGTAACCATAAAAAAGATTTTTTCCAGTAGCCTGCAAATACAATAAAAGAAATGGGGGCTCCATAGCTAAACCAGAAAGATACAATCAGGGGCTGGGTTACCATCCATTAATCTATCCCTAGGCTAATTTTCACCTTGCACATTATGCCCCAGGGTAAGAGTGGTAATGGTAAAAAAAAACACTTGGAGTGCTTTCATTGTATTATTAAACTAACTGTTGTTATATTTATAGCTAAGGAGTCTGTTATACAAGAGATTTTCCATCCATTAAAATAACCATTTTAAAATACTCCTTTTTCAGACATTGTTTTAGAATTTTCTTTCTTTCCTTTTCTTTGTTTTCTTTTTCTTTCCTTTCTCTCAATCTCTTTCTCTCTCTCTCTCTCACCCTCCCGCCCTTCCTTCCTTCCATGTTAACCAGCGGGGGCCACTGAGACTTGAATTTCCCTTTATGAGGAGCAACCTAGAATTAGTTACATAAAGCTATAACGATGCTCAGACTATACTTAGAATAGCAATTGCTCATACATAGTCAAACATTTAAGGCATATATTTTTTTCAGATTTAATATTCTTTATTAAATTTTCAAGAATAACAACAACAAGAACAGATACACAACAACCATAACAACAATTACAACAACAAGGCAGAACAAAAAAGACAAAATCACCTTAACATAAACCACCCACCCTCCACACCAATACCCACCCACGGTAATGTATCCATTATCTAAATGCAGGGTAACATAATGAATATACTGAGACTATCTCAAAAATACAATACAAACCTGAAGAAGAAAAAAGATTATGGTAGAAACAAATAACACAACCCTGCGAACGGGGAACCCCCCCCCCACCTTCCAAGCCCACCTTTCCTACTTGCCACCGAGGGAACCCACCCTGCTTAAAACATGAATACTAACTAGTTAGCTGAGAGATCAGGGCATTATTTGAGTGCATAGGCAAAGAATTTCAAAGGGCACCCAGGTAGTCAGAAACAAAGCTAACCAAGAGGGACCCTAATAAGTAGGAAAGCATATAAAAGATAAAAAAAACTTATAAGGTTAATAACATATATAGGGGTTCCCATATTTTCCGGTAAGCAGAAGTTCTATGAGAAAGATTAGTAGCAATGATCCGTTTGGTTTACAAAGCAAACAATATTTCCTGGAACCACTCGATGAAAGTGGAGATGTTTTGGTTAAGCCAATGTCTTAATATCACTTTTATTTACAAGGTACATTGTTAATTACATACAGGGACATTGTGGCATACACAGAAATACAATCAGGTTATTTAACATTTGATAACTCTGCCAAGTGCACATACATCAGAATTTAATCTCAGTCATGGGAGGACTTGCAGGCAGTGATACCAGTAATCCCAACCACCTTGAGTATGGGAGTAATATCAGCAGTTTCACTTGCACTTTATGTCTTCTAATAAATGGGCCTTAAGACCTTTCTTAAATCAAGTGAAGGCTAACTCATTGTAGTGAGCACTTTGCAGTGATGATCCCCTGGAAAGGCACCAGCAGCAAATAGTTTCACTTTGTTGTATAATATTTTCACTCACTTAGTTCTGAGCCATGCAGGAACCAAAGCACTGGGCACCATAAACAAGTACAGACAGAAGTGTTCCATTGGCAAGCCACTACACAAATATGTACTGCTGACCAATGGCTGACCTGGCAATACATATTTTATAGTTCTCCTTTAAAAGCAAGCACCCTACTTGCTGCAAAAGGGAAAATTCCCACTAGCTGAACAGTAGCTTTGATATATAGTATACCTATATAATTCCCATCCCTGTCCTCACGCTGTTTCTTAACATGTAGTAGTAGTAGTAGTAAAAGTTTATTTTAGACAGATAAAAACCAAAAGCACAGGCAATCATTATTATTATTACTATTATTTTTTTAACTCTGTTTATCCTCGGTGGCCACTGCAGTTCTTTGCCCCCCCGGAACCTGAGGTCATTCCGGAACTTACCTACACTATAGCTTCCATTGGAACTCTCGAGCTGGCCAGAGGCTTCATTGAGCGGTGTCCCCTGATTTTTACAACAGTTTTTTCCCTTCCTAACTGCCCGGGGACCTGGAAGGAATGGGCCCTGCAAGTGATCAGCTCACAGGCACCATACAGCTAGATGCAGATGCATCAACATATTGGAATAGCATTCACAGAAAGCTCTACTTTAGAGTGAAACATTGTGGAGTTACACTCCTGGCCATCTGTGCACCGGTCCGAGTGCGCCCGTCAGTAAGGCGCCAAAAATCCAAATTCACTGCCCTTCCTGAGGTCTGCCCCCAGAGTTAGTATATTTAGGGGGGACATGGGGGCACACGGGGGGTGTGGGGGGCACAGCCCCCTCATTAAAAGAGGGATTTGAATTTAAATCCCTGGTGCCCTAATGATGGGTGCACTCAGACAGGTGCATTCCGATGGTGGAACCGTTATACTCTGCAGGCCTTTACTTCTTTTGTATCTTTCTCCAAATGCTTTTCAATAAATTGATGCATCTGCATTTTGCCAAAATCCAGTACAGCTAGTGAGTACTTTATTTTCTTTTCTAAATGTTGTCTGCACTAGGTTTTTCAATTTTCTTAAAGTTTGAGCTCTTTGTAGCTGTGCCTGGCAGCTCATGTGAGAGGAGCAGAAAGTTCTTCCCTTTTTTTCTTTGCCCATACAGTTAGTGAAGACAAAAGAAGAAAACGAGCAAAAGAAAGGGGAGATTTTGGTGTGCAACAGACTTCCGGCCAAAAGTTAAATACGGTACAGTACAGCCTCAATTTCACAAACATGCTGCGGGACATAAAAAATCATTCAGATTACAGGGAGTTTGTAAAAAGGGAGGTCCCACTGAAACACATTAAACTGCTGGGTGTTAACTGGTGGACATTGTGTGAATTCAGATTATTCATAGTTTCATAAAACACAGGTTCATAAAATCTAGGTTATACAGTACAGAGCTTTATTTTAGCACTTTAAAATGATTAGCATTTCCTATTTCTCTTACCGATAAGTACTGTGAGGCCTTGACCAGATAGTATTACTTTTACCACCTTCCTCCTTCCGGACTTAGAGCAGAGACCTTTACCCTGCTCTACAATATATACATATACGGAAAAAAATGTGAACTTATTACAGACCATATACCACTAGAATTGATATATTCACCAAAATCAATATACTTCTGACTAAATAAGGAGATGGCTACTAAGGTGTCTGCCATATTGTTTCAGAGTTGCATACTATCTGGAGCTAATGGTTTATCGTGATTGTCACAGATAATCACATAATTGTCATGATACAGCTGAGGAATATGCCTATCTTACAACAGCAAACTCAGGTCCTAACATAATTAACCCAAGAGAGGCGGGAGAAGCATCAGCAGAAAATAAAGGAATAATGCATTCCAGGGTGTGTGTCGGGCTGAGATAATGCCACGCCTGGGGGGGTTCGGCATGAGGCTGCAGGCCGAGTGCGTCCAATGCCCCAGGCGTGGCATTATCCCAAACGACACACACCCTGGAATGCATTATTCCTATTATACAATGGCTCGTTGTTATATATAAAATAAAAAAAAAAATTCAAAGAGTGTTTTTATTAGTGTGGAAAAATATTTTTGTTTCTTAAGAGGAGATCCAAAAAAAAAACAAACTCTAGCTCCAAAAAATCACCTACAGGTTCTCAGTAAGGCTGAGACTAGACCAGTGGCGTCGTGCTGGGATAATGCCATGGGTCCAGCCCCAAACTGACCAATCACAGTCCAAGATTCTTTCTTGCAATTGTATAATACAGACTGAAAAGAGCTAGATAGTGTACGTGCATTAAATCCAGAGACAAGACAAAATGTGCCAATGCATATAGGAATGCCAGAGACGAACATATAGTAGTGGGCAAAATAGTACAGCAAGGTAGCTGCATCATCATGCACAGTAAACTTCACAAAATGACTTTACACTTACAAAACATGAAGATCACAAAGTTATTGTTAAAACAAAATAACTGCTCAGAGGAAAAATGTATTTATTTATTTGAATTTTGATGACCAGGTAGGCCCACTGAGACCAAGTTGTCCCTTTTTCAGGGGTGACCCGGGGAATATTTTTTTTCTTTTTTTCTTTATGTCTTTGTTTACCAGGTAAGTGCACTGATCCAGAAGACTGTTTTCAGTCATGACCCAGGCCACAATGTGGCAGGCAATACAGAGAACACAGCAGCACATACAGGTAGATACAATCCATGCAGTAAATTCACACCTCGGGCACGAGGTGGTGTGGAAAAAAATAAAGTAATAGTACAATGGACATAGGGTAGGCAATGGCCAGACACACGCAGTGTGAAATAGGGCCATATGCAGCAATAGGAAGCATGAGATACAGGCGATTACAAGGTGCAGAAGAACATATGTAGCTATAGGAGTGTGATATGAGACCAGTTAATAAGGGCCAACAGTACAGCTGTGTGGGTTTATATAGTCAGAAACTCACAACAGGTTTAGGTGGGTTTAGAGAGACACAGAGATGAGAGGGGAGATAGGTGGAGGGCTGGAGATAATGGGATGGAGACATAGGCATTAGAGTGCCAAAGTATTGATTACTGGGTGTAGCGGCAGTCCGCACCATCCAGAAGCCAGTGTTTCATTGCCTGTTTGAAACCCAGGTGTGAAAGGGATGATTGGACGGAGTGTGTGAGCCTGTTCCATGGGGAAGGTGTGGAGATGGAGAAAGCTCTGCTTCCCATTGCCGTGGAGACAAGGGGGATCTCCGGAGGGGGGTTGAGGACGCACAGAGTGTTTTAGGAGCTATTCTCTCTGTCAGGAGGAGAGAGTAGTGGGATAGGTGTTGGTACCTTAGTGCATTATCCACTAGGCAGCCCATGGCATAGTCAAAGCAACCATGTATGGGGAGCCAGCCCAGGGATTAGTAAAGAGTGCAGTGGTGGGTCCGATGGGGAACTTGAAGGATGAAACGACAGATAGAGTTATAGGTAGTAATTAGTTTTGACTTCAAACTGGGGGATACAAGGGAGTAGATGGGGGAGCAGTAGTCAAGTAGAGGCAGAAGGTCGCTCTGGGCAATGGCAAGGCATGCTTCAGTCGATAGAAAGTATTTAAGTCTGTAGGCAGCACCAAGTTTCTAGTGGATTCTCCGCACAGTGTTGTTGATATGCTTGTTGAAAGAGAGGGAGGAGTTAAGAGTGACACCTAAGTATTTAAAAGATGGGATATTTTCAGGAGGGGGGCCTACTGGGGTGCTTACAAGGAGGGATGAGTTGGATTTGGTGGCTTTGGCGAGGACAGGTTTTGAACCAAAAAGCATGGACTTAGTCTTCTTTTCATTGACTAGAAGTCTGTTGGATAGGAACCATTTATGAGCAGAGCCATAGTTGTGTGTAAGGATGCAGGAGATGGGCTCAATGGATTTGTCACTATGGTAGAGAACCAGATCACCAGCATAGAAGAGTGCTTGTCAGCTGAGGCTTTCCCTTGGGAGCGCATTAATGAATATGGAGAAGAGTAGGGGCCCAAGTATAGAACCTTGGGGAACTCCAGTACGAATGGGGAGGGCAGCAGAGGAGGCTTTGTTGATGATGACGGACTGAGGCCGATTGGATAGATAGCTGCAGAACCAGGCTACAGTTTCTCTGGAACAGCCAAAGAGATGCAGGGTAGCGTGGAGGAGGAGGTGGTGGTCAACAAGGTCAAAAGCCTTTGATAGGTCTATGAAGACAGCTCTTGTGGCTTTGCCTTGGTCCATATTTTGAAGCACTTGATCAGAGAAAAGGGCCAAAGCAGAGAAGGTACTGTGGTGCTTGTGGAAACTATGCTGGATAGCACACAAGAGGTTATACTTTTCAAGATGCTCTGAGAACTGGAGGTGCACAACTTTTTCAAGCAGTTTGCTCAGGTGAGGGAGTAGGGAGATGGGTCTGTAATTATCAGGGGTTTGTGTGTCACTGCTTTTGAAGACAGGAACTACATTTGCATGTTTCCAAGAGTCGGGAATCATAGAAGATGTAAGGGCAAAGTTGAAGAGGAAGGTGAAGGGTTTAATCAATGCAGGACCGACGAGTTTAAGGAAAGCAGGATATAGCCCATCACTGCCAGGACTGCCTTTGGCAGGGAGAGACTTTAGGAGCTTAACAGTGTCTCTATGCCCGATGACTTTGAAGTGGAACGGAGGGGGCAGGGTAGTGGCAGAGAAGGAGGGGGTTGGAGGTGGGTTGTTCAGGGCAGAGGACGCCTGAGGTGGGAGCATGCTTAGATGGGGGGATAAATCCGTGAACTTTGTGTTGAAGATGTTTGCAATCTCAGTGGGGTCTGAAATAGGACCAGAGGGGGATGACAGCTGTGTTAGTTGACTCCTAGACTTCAGGTTAAGGATACCCAATGGAGGCCCAGAAATTGCGCGGTTTGCCAAAGTTTTCTTTCTGTTGATTAATGTAGAATTTACGCTTAAGTGACCTAGCAGTCTGTTTGTAGGTACAGCGTAGCTGTCTGTAGGCATTCCAGAGGTGGGTAGAGGGTGCAGCCTTGTAGGATTTCCATTTGTTGTCCCGGGCTTTCATAAGTGTCAGCAATTAATTGGATAGCCAGTGGGTATAGCCCCTTCTTACCCTTCTGGTGGTGACTGGGAAATGGACATCCTGCAGGTGGGAGTGTTTGGATGCAAGGTAAGTGACCGCATCAGATATGCATTGAGGCTGTAGAAGGTCGATCAGTCTATTGCCTTAACATCACTGAGGACGTGGCTAGGGTCTGGGCAGCTAAAGTTTCTGAAGGACTGGAGTCTGTGATGCGGGCAGACAGATTTGTGGACAGAATAGCATAGGTAGGGGTGTGGTCTCTTACAGAGTCAGACATAGTACCTACTTGGAGGACCGAGTCGACCTAGTTAGTGATGACCTAATCGATCAGGGAGTGATTTTGTGTGCTAGCGTTATGTCTGGTAGGGGAGGAGATAATTTGCTCTAGGTTGTGTTCTTTCAGTGCACTAGAGTAGTCCAGCGATATGTTATCCAGCCAGTTGAGATTGAAATCCCCAAACACTATTGTGCCTCTTTGGAGTGTCACACTTCTTATACCATTTAGGAAATTAGAGAGGCCTGGGATTCTCCTGGGGGGGGGGGGTTGTAACAGCAACCCAGGTACAGTTTCTTGGAAGCACCTAGAATTACCTCTGTGAGAATCCACTCATTCTGAGAGGTGGGAGAGGAGCAGCTGATGATATTGGCAGGAAGGTGGTCCTGCACATACAATGCCATGCCCCTTCCCTTCATTCGTCCTGGTCTGTCCAGTCATAGGAGTGAATAGCCACCCAGGTTGAACAAGGAGTTAGTGTGGTGGGGTTTCAGCCAGGTTTCTGTGAGAACCAATATCTGTGGCTTGTAGAGAGATACCCACACCCCAAGCTCATGGAACTTCGATGGGAGGCTGCAGATATTCTGTTGGCAACTTTTAGTCCATGATGTCCTGACCAGACAGTGTCTGTGGGGTCAGGGTTACTTTCTACATCACCAGAGAGGGGAATCACTGTAAGTAGAGGGCAGCTAGGAGGGACCCAATAAGGGGATTGAAGGGTGAGGGAGTGCACAAACAGGCTGAGCTGCCGGCGTTCGTAGTTAGATAGTAGTACCAGGAAGACTGTGCTTGTGAGGGTACTTTCATGACCATTCGCAATGAGCAAGGTGTGTGAGAAAGTGAATGGTGTTTGGGAGGGGCTTAGTTTGTGCAGTTCCATGGCTAAGATAGATGCGCAGGCATCAGTAACCAGTAGCAGCGTGGGCATGGAAACCAGAATAAGGAGTAGCCTGCAGGTGTTCATTTCTAGGAAGTATCTAGAAGCCTATAGTAGGAGATGTGAAGTGTGCAGGAGATGAGAGCTGTACCAGAGAAGTCCTGGTTTATCTAACACAAGGGTGAGAGGAGGGCCAGTGTTGCAGAAATTGGCAAATGGGATGCAAGATTGCCAAGAGAGGTGGAGCAATAGAGTACTTAAAGGAGGACTGGGTGGGGGGACGGGAGGAATCCCCTGAGTAGGTTTAGCAGCAGACCAACTCCAAAAGTCCCATGTTAAGTCAAAGGTAAAAGTGCTCCAATCGGCTTCAACCTTCAGTGCAATCTGTCCAATCGGACTCAACTACCAGAAAGCTGCACCAATCAGAGGCTCCCAGCACGAGAAGTTTGGCTGTAGTACCTGGGTATGAGATCCGCAGGGGAGGATGAAGAGGGCAGCCACGAGGTGAACACAGACTCAGTTGTCGGTGGCAGCAGCAGCAGTGGCTGTGGATTCAGCCAGGTTCAGAAAGGCGCCAGCCAGCGAGGTCCGTGAGGGGAAGAGAGGAACACAGATTAAATATAGTTTAACTAGGGGCGTGGCTGGCAGCAGTTCTTCAGCGAGGGTGGGGGTGAGAGATCAACAGACAAAGGTGGTATCACAGGGATGGTCGGGTGAAGTTAGAGACAGTTGAAACAAAGAGCAGAGGGAGGGAGTGGAAGACGAGGAGGTGCAGGTAGCAGGAAAATTGGGGAAGGGTTACAGAAGCAACGAGAGCAAGATGGGAGACTTGTCAGAAGGGTAAGAGAGAGTGGGGGGGTGGCTTGGATTGGAAAATACACAGTAGGCTGAGATAAGCAGAGACCTCAGGTATAGTGCAGAGAGAATAGGCAAGGCTGTGAGGTTAAGAAGTTAGAGTAGAACAGGAAAGAACAACAGAAAAGATACAATATCTGTTTTTTCTTTACATTGTTGGCTGGTTAAGTAAACAGGGAAAACTCAGCAGAGCAGTGCAGTGCAGTTGGGTAAAATCAGCAGGTTATAGCAGCTAAATTCTAACACAGTGGTACTTAAGTTACATGCAGAGACAGGCACATAAATTAAAAAGTAGGCAACAAAAATACAAAACACCGAGTACATACATAATACATGAATAAGACATTGTGTTACAGAATAATTAAACCATTTACAATAACAGTGTTCAGTAATATAGTTTAAACTTATAATTATCTATATAGATTAGGACGTGTTACAAAACAGAGCAGAATATATACATTTCATAAATTTTGGTATAGGACAGTAATAATGCAACATTAGGAGAGTGGTACGAACAAAAATATGTCTTCAGGAAGTAGGTAGGTGCATAGGTAATTGTAGTTTCATGAGCACAGCACAGCATTGTGAGGTGGTCAGGAGTTGATAACAGAGCAGAATGTATAATGGCTGCATTTAAAGCACATCGGTTGTAAGAAGAAGCCCCAATGAGTGGTAAAAACAGTTATGCCACTAAATCCCTGGGAGGAACTAGTTATAGAGCTCTGTGATATTCCTACAGGGAAAATTCTGGAAAATATCCAAATTCTGCTTTAGATGCCTTCCATCATACCTTATGTCCCTGCTATCCCCCCCCCTTCTTCGTCTTACCCTCTCTGCAGTAATATTTCCCATTCCCTCTCTATTCCTTCTAGGAAATCTACTGTTGGTCGATCTAATTTCTCATATCACTTTCCTAAACTCTGGTCCCCTCTTCCCTTGTCAATCCACTCTGCCTCTTCAACTCTTTTTAACCCTCTTCTTCATGATTTTTCTACTCCTACCTGCAGCTGTCCATGACTCTCTATGTCTTGACTTCCCTCCCTCTCATTAGCATTGTCCTGGCCATACTGCCCCCCTCATAACAAGGCTATACTTGTATAAGTAGTTTCCCCCTTTCATAGCTCAGTTTTATATACTGCATGTGCCTGTTTCACTGATTTGCCTTACAACGTTTATGACTATGCTCCTCTGATGTACTGTACTGCTGTATATGACTTCTGTTTTTGTACTGTTGTGAATACTCTTCAGTTTCTCCACCTCTTGATCTGGCTCCACTTACCCACACACTCGCATCTGGAGACAAACTATTTATTCAGTTTTGATACCAGGTAAGATACACTATGCATACATATGCCTATTTTCAGGCAAGACCTGGGAGAATTACAGACTTACAGCAAGAAAATAACGCATACAGCAACAGTATACATATTTTGAGAGCAAACAACATTGGGGAGTTCTCATTAAATGACATCATATTGAGTAGTACTGTAAACAAAAATACAGTAGAAGGTACAGTCAAAAAAAAATTTGCTTGTAGTCAGAACACAGTACAGGACGTGTTACTCCCTCCCTCTGTTCCTCTGCCTAATATGCTCCTTTGCCTATCCCATGCATGCCCGAAGCTCCCCACAGTCTTTGTCCCCACTACCTCCTCTGGTAGACTGTTCCAGTCATCTACCACCATTTCTGTGAAGAATTATTTGCACACATCTCCTAACCCCCCGTGCACATTGTTTTCAGTTCCCACTGTTCTAGGGTGTCTTCCTTTCAAACAGACCCTCTACTTGCACCTTAATTCACTCCCTGTGGGCACTTGTAGATGTCAATCATGTCCACTCTCACTCTCCTCTCCCTAGAGAGTACATGTTAAGTTCATGCAGCCTTTCCTCATATGGCTTCTCGTGCAACCCAATCATCATTTCGGTTGTCCTCCTCTGTACTGTCTCCACCCTTTTAATGTCCTTGCAGAGGTGCAGCCTCCAGAACTGGACACATTGCTCCAAGTGAGGCCTCACCAGAGAGCGATACAATGGTAGCACCACCTCCCTCCTCCTGCTAGATATCCCTCTCCCAATGCACCCAGCATCCTGCTAGCCTTTTCCACTGCTTTACTAGCTGCCCAGCTACTTTGAGGTCATCAAATATGATGACTTCTAGGTCTCTTTCTTGCTTGGTGACTGTAAGCTTCACTCCCCCATCTTATACCCAGCTCCTAGGTTCTGCAACCATAAGTGCATAACCTTGCACTTTTTGGTATTCAAACTTAGCTACCACCCCCTGGACCATTCCTCGTGTTTCCTTCAATCCCTTTACATTCTCTCCCCCCTTCCTGAGTGTCACCTTGCTGCAGATTATTGTTGTATCATCCACATAGAGACACACCTTCCTCTTGAGCTCCTCCACAGTGTCATTTATGAAGACACTGAAGAGGACTGGTTCCACTACTGAACCTTGTGGCACCCCACTAGTCACTCTCCTATCACCTGAATGGTTATCATTTACCACCACACTTTGCCTCCTATCCCTTAACCAGTTTTGATACCCAGCTTGTCACTTTCACCCCCACTCCCAGACTGTTTAGTTTTTTAACTAGCCTCCTGTGCAGCACAGTGTTGAAACCTTTACTGAAGTCCAGATGGGCCAGGTCCACTGCTCTCCCTTGATCCATCTCCCTTGAAACCCAGTCAAGGAAACCTTTGAGATTAGTTTGACATGACCTCCCCCATGAAACCATGCAGCTGGTGGTTCTGCAGCCTTTTGCCTCCAGATGCTCCACAAGCTCCTCCTTCAATATTGTCTCCATTAACTTCCCGACCACTGATGTGAGACTAACAGGCCTGTAGTTGCTAGCATTCTCCCCAGTGCTGCTTTTGTGCAGAGTGACCAAATCGGCCCTCCTCCAGTCCTCTGGAACTTCTTCCATCTCTACTCAGGTGCTAAAAAGCACTACCAGAGGGGCAGCCAGCACCATGCTTGGTTCCGTTAAGACATTTAGATGAATCCCATCCAGCCCTATCACCTTATTGTCCCGTAAGGCTTCCAATCCCTTCCAGACCCTCTCCACCAAGAATAGACTAGTGTCCATTCCTCTTTCTCCCTGGTGCTTACTGCAGCATGTTGGCCCTCCCCCTCACCCTCTACCATGAAGATCAGCAGAAAAAAAATCGTTCAGTATTTCTGCTTTCTCTTGATCTTTCTCTGTGCAGTCTCCCCCTGCCCTCCTGAGTCTCACTATCCCTCCCCTTGTCTTTCTGTTTTCCCCCACATACCATACCTGAATGGGCCTTGTCCCCTTTTTTGACCTCCTTAGTTATCCTTTCCTCTGTTAGTGCTTTAGCTGCCCTCACCCTCCTTCCTGCCTCCCTTTGTATTGCCAGATATACCTCCCTCTCTTCATCTTCTGGGTCTCCTTGTACTTTCTAAGTGCTGTTTTCATCTCATTCATTGCCTTTTTCACCTCCTTAGAGAACCATAGCTACCTGTTTCTCCTCTTTCCCTTGCTTACTTCCTTCAAACAGCATGCTGTTGCCTGGTTTATGCCTTCCTTAATCTTTCTCCATTGATCCTCCTCTCTCCCTCTGCCTTCCCCACCTTGAGGCATTGTGTGAGGCAGTTTCCCATTTCTTTAAAATCTGCCCTCCTGAAGTCCAGGACATTTGTCTTAGTGTGTTTTTTTTCCCCTGTTCTATCTGTACTCAAAACACACCATATGGTGATTACTTGTACCCAGGGGACTACCCACTGTGACGTCAGCAGTGCTGTCTCTGTTTGTAAGTACCAGATCCAGTACTGGCACATTCCTAGTGGGTTCCAAAACCAGCTGCCTGAGAAATGACCATTGTAGGGAATCAAGGATGGCACAGCCTCTTGATGTAGCTGCTGCCAGAATGCACCAATCTACATCTCGCAGATTAAAGTCCTCATAATCAATACTTCCCCTTGCTGGCCATTTTGCTAATGGCTTCCCCCAGGGCTCTGTCTAATTTTCCCCCTGTGTTGGAGGCTGTACACTACCATGTGCAAAAAACAGACCCCGACCCCATCTCTAGGCTGACACATATCACCTCCAGCCCTTCATTGTCCCCCTGTTGCCCCACTTTCTCAACAGCCCCTATACACTCTTTTACATATAAAACAACCCCTCCACCTTTCCTCCTTGACCTGTCCTTCTTGAACTTGGTGTAGCCTGGGATAGCCACTTGCCAGCTGTTGTTGTTTGTGCACCATGACTCTGTTATGGCCACCAGATCCAGGTCTATCTCTGTAATGATTACCTCGAGGTCAGGATCTGTTATGGCCACCAGATCCAGGTCTATCTCTGTAATGATTACCTTGAGGTCAGGATCTGTTATGGCCACCAGATCCAGGTCTGTCTCTGTAATGATTACCTCGAGGTCAGGAATCTTTTTTCCCAGACTCGATGTATTGGCACATATGGCTCTCCATTTTCTTGCCCCTCTCTCCCTCTAACATACCTCCCCCTTCTGCTTCCCCCGTCCCCCCTCTGACACCCCAGTCCTGCCCTCTCATGTTATGTCTTCTTCCTGTCTTCTCTCCTTCCTCTCTCTTCCAACTGAAGTTCCTCCTCTGGACTTGCCTGCCCTTCCCTTTATTTCCATCAACCTGCAGGGATTTTCTTCTCCCTGTGTGAACTGTCTCGGGGGGGGGGGCCTGTCTCTCTGTCTTTCTGCCTCTTCCCTTGGCTGGTTTAAATGCTCATCAAAGTAGCATTTAAACCTTCCACCTAGGACTGCCATTCCCCTCCTGGATGAATGGAGGACATTTTTGTATAGGCCTTGTGACAGGGGAATGACCCTGCCACTGAATTAGGACCTTTATATTTCTATCTTCTGAGTGGTTGCAACCCTTCTATCTGTTCTGTGCTCTACCCTTTAAACTTTCTTGTTCTGAAGGCAGGCTACCTTCAGACAACCCTACCCTTCTTTCCGTCTATAATCCTGTATGATTTTCTTTTTTCCATGGGTCCAATGTAAAGGAGGTCAAACAGAATGTGACCTCTAGGTCTCAGGCTATCTGAGATGCACAAACGATATGCACCGCAAAAGGCAAAGGTTTTAATATAAAGCCAGTACTAATTGATAATGCATGTTCCCCTTTAACTGACATGTTAGCTGTGTGAGGCTTTCCCAAGTAAATGAATATGAATCATTACAGAATTATATGGGAATGTAATATGACAGATGGATTATTGGGAAAGGATCAGCAACCCTTTTCCTTTCTGTTCCCTTGTCAGCTCCTCTCTGTCCCAGAATGACAAATGTACAACATAATATATCTGTAGAGACAAGGCTAAAATGGTAGTTAGTGGCTGTTTTCAGGACTGCTAGCATTGTACTACCTCCTACGCAGTAAAATAAAACTCGCTCAATACATGAAAGTACCGAGAAGCGAGGAACCACAGCCTGCAACTTTATAACTGAGGCGGCTGCATATCTCCTCGTAAATGAATACAACCCCCCTTTTTTTCTGCTGGCTAGCAGCCTCTGTCACTAATGGACTGGCATGAAGCACTATAAGCAATTCCCTTTAGTGCTGCGTCCTGGCCTAGTGCTGGGTGGCCCCGAGGAGTTCCGTCTACTATTGCTCATAAGCAATAAATAAAAGACAAGGGACAAAATGCCTGTCTTGTAGAAGCGTTCCCTCACACTGCTTTGCTCGGCATAAGAATAATGCGCAGCCTAACAGGAAATGGATGAAAGGAAATATTGTGTCAGGCTACTCGTACTATTCTATGGGGCTATTACAGTACAAAGAAGTGGTGTTATTCTGCAAGCTCCCTCAGGAAACAAAAGTCTACTAAGCAAGGGGGTTTGCCAGTTTTTATTTGAGTTTATTGCTTAAGGCCAAAATGAAATTCAGAGCCGTTGGCATGACTTTTCAGCCGACTGCAGGACTCAAATATGCTTTAAAACAACCGCACAAATAATAGGGCTGTGTCAACAATGTATTCCTGCACTAAGCGTTTAATGTTTTAATATGAAGTAAGTAAAGATGGTATCTTACCTGACACAGATCTGTGCAGTAGTGAGGGGGAAAAATGAATGCCAATGCAGGTGCCCTATAGGCAGCAGCGGCCTCTAGTGGTCCTTATTTATACTAGTTAAGCTGTCCATCAAATCAGAGTGGAAAATTTCTCACTCTCAAACCCACTTAGTTCATTTATAATAGGTTGTTTTTCACTTTTGATGCTTACGCTGAGATCAGAAGGCTACTGGTATGCTTTATAAGAGTGTGGGTATTAAAAAAGAGGCTAAAAAATTAAGTTTATTTTTGTTTTGGATTCTGTGTCACCTGATCTTGGTGGGTGGGTATAAAAGCCTACCTGAACTACAGACAAGCAGATAAGGTCAGTAGCTCCTGACAGGGTGTAGGCATAGGACTGGGAGAGTCTGGTGCTACACCAAAAGGTGTGGAAATGAAAGATAGTTTGCCGTCAACCTTTATTTTGTTTGCTTTTGATTGTTTTATTTTGAATGTTTGGTGCAAAAGTCTTGTACTGTTTATTTGAATCTTTTTTGCTTAAAAAAGAAAAATAAACATCCCGCTAAAACAACTATAGGTTGCACCTTAAATACTTGTGTTGTGTCCATCTGTATTCCCATGCCGTAACAGGCCTCCATACCCCCAGTTGTGATCCCAGTCCTCAATGTAGCCAAAGCCCTTTTCCTCCTCTGTGCACCAATTCTTCAACCATGCATTGTAAGACCTAATGCAGAGTTCCCCAGCTTTCTTCTGACTGTGCATGGGTAGCACCTCTGTGAAGGCCACTGTGTGAGCTACCTGCTCCAGGCCCCTCCCCAACTTCCTAAACCTATTCTGCACTATCCCTACAGCTTCTCTTGTCAGATCATTCATCCACAGGTGAACAACAACATTTGGCTTCCTCCCTACCCTCTGTACCTGGCAATCTCCAAGATCTGCCTTCTAGTCCTCCTCACTGAAGTTCCTGGAATACACTTGTACTACTCTGTCCCTCCCTTCCTGCCCCCAACTCAATCCTCCTGACTATGGAATATCGGGGAGGTCAAAGCAAAGCAACACATTATTGTATGTTGTATCTCATCTAGAGAGGACAGTTTTGTCTGCTCTAAGAAATGCTAGAAGTCTGTACATGAGACCTGGTAGGAGAACACCTTGATAGACTGTCAGGCAGCCGGGGAAACGTAGTGTCTGACCCTAAAAACCAGGCCAATCTAGAGTTTACAGATTTGCATACTGAGGAGACATGGGGGAAAAATCAAGGGAGGTGTCTAGCCATACTTCTAAGTATTTGAACCTACTGACACCCTTGAGTAGGCATCCATCCCTGCAGGTGATGGAGAGTTTTGAGGAGGTGGCTTCGGAGTTTCGGCTTGGACCCATAGTGCACGAATTTTGTCATTTTACTGTTTAGGATGAATTTATTTGCTGATAGCCAAGACTGAGTGAGTGTGAAGGGATTTTAGGACAGTGGGAACAACTGTAATACAGGATAAGATCATCTGCATACAACAGTGAGCTGCTGCCAGGGGCAACGTCAGGGAAATCATTGATATAAATAGAGAAAATGAGTGGGCCTAGAATTGAGCCCTGGGGAGCCCCATTAGTAATGTCAGCAAGGTTGGAAGTAGCAGAATGGAGATGAACTTGCTAGTATAATGCATGAGGTGCAGCCCTCCAGGTGAATGGTGTAATACTTCAATATACTTAGTACGTAATAATTTGAGGTTTGCAAACTAAACATGATACTTCTGGTAGCAGCCTAGAGCTACGATGACTGTTTGTACTTAAGCAGGTGCAGAGTCAGTAAACAAAATCTATATTTATCAGCAGTTTGAGAGTACATACAATTAGGCAAGGCAATGCACATTTGTTAATATTTATGTAAGGCTCTGGGTACCTTACATAAAAACAAGCACGGTAGTACAAATTAACATAAGTAATAAACAATCCATTAAAATATGACATACATAGTACAACTTTAAAATCAATAAATACAATCTTAAAACATAACAGCTCTGATTAGTCCAGCAAAGCCAGCTTGAAAAGAAGAGTCTTTAGACCCCTTTTAAAAATGTCCACTGCTGGTGCCTCCTTAACAGAAATGGGAAGTGAATTCCAAAGGACCAGTCTGGCAACCTCAAAAGCTTGATCGCCAGAAGTTTTTAACCTGGCCCTTGGAACCACAAGGAGCCCCCTGGTGGAGGAGCGGAGGGAGTGGACTGAAAGGACAGGTGTCAAGAGATCAGTTAGACAGCCAGGGCCCAGTCCATACAGTGCCTTGCAGGTGAGCAAGTCCACCTTGAAGATGATTCTCCACCTGACAGGCAGCCAGTGTGGAGCTCACAGGACTGGGGTCACATGACTTGACATAGACAGGCCAGTCGGTAACCTGGCCGCTGTGTTTTGCACCTGCTGCAGCCGGCAGAGGGTCCCTCCACTGACCCCAAAGTACAGAGCATTGCAGTAATTAAGCCTGGATGTAACAAAGGCATGAACTAGTGATAGCATGTTCTCCGACGGAGCTAGGGGTTTAACCCTAGTGATGTTTCTTAAGTGGTAAAAAACACTTTGGACCACAGAAGACACCTGTGCTTCAAGTGTAAATCTGTCATCCAGGATGATGCCAAGATTTCTCACTACATGAGAAGCCATCAACAGGGTGGCTCCTAAGACCAATCCTATAATCATTCCGGAGGTACTCCCATCACTCCTGTGACCCTGCTCAGTCATCAGGAACCTCTGTCTTATTGGAATTCAGTTACAACCAGTTGGGGGACATCAGTCATTGATCTCAGCCAGGCAGTTGTTAAGCACTTCCATGGCATCATGTGTTCCATGGGCAAAGGACATATACAGTTGGGTATCATTTGCAGAGCAGTGAAAACCCAAACTGTAATGCCAAATGAGCTTACCCAGGGGCAGCATGTACACCGCGAATACCGCTGATGAGAAGATCAAGCCTTGAGGAACTCCATATGGCAGGAGCTTTGGGGAGGAGGATAAATTCCCCATCACCACCCATTGCTTCCTGCCCAAAAGCCAGGACTCAAACCATTTGATGATAGTACTGGTGAGTTCACAGTATTCTCTAAGGTGATTTAGAAGCACAAAGTGATCCATGGTGTCAAATGCTGAAGAGAGATCAAGGAGAAAAAGTACTGACCTGTTTCCTCAATCTCTTGCCCTGAAGAGGTAATTCTGCACCCTGACCAATGCCGTTTCAGTGCTATGCCTAGCCTTGAAACAGGGCTGAAATAGATCGTGGATGTTGAAGGTCATGAGGTGCGCCTCGAGCTGCTGCACTACTATTTTCCCAACAACCTTTCCTAAAAATGGAAGGTTGAAGATTGGAAGATAATTCCCCATGACATCTGTGTTGAGCAATGGCTTCGTCAAAAGGGGTCTTACCAGTGCCTCTTTCAAGGCTTCAGGAAAGACTGTCTCTGATAACAAACACTGGATAACCACAACGAACACTGGGCCAGCGGTCTCGACACATCTCAGCAGGAAATGGGTGGAGGCCGAGTCCAGTTCACAGTAAGTGTGCCTCATTTTCGAGGTCACCTCAGTGACCTCAACCATCCCCACTTGTCTAAACTCCTCCCAAACAATAGGAGTGTCTCTGCTCCTATGAGGCTGGTCACTGCGAGGTAAGACTTGCCTCACTGACGAGATCCCCGACTGAATGGAGGACACCCTGTCAGAGAAGAACTGAGCAAACTCATCATACACTGTGATTGAAAAAGCTTTTTTCGGTTGTAGACTGACTGGATAAAGTAGTCTGTCTACAGTCCAAAAAAAGCTGAGATGGTCTGTTCTTCCCTGCAACTATCTCTCTGGACAGGAACTCTGCCTTCTTACAGTTGATTGCCCCTTGGTACTTACGATAGTGAGCACACAAGGCTAGTTTGTCCTCAGAGCAGGTCTTCCACCAGCAATGCTCCAACTTCTGACCCCTGATCTTCATCACCTTGAGAACCCCCATCAAACCAAGAGGGTCTCATGCAAGAGGATCTAGGTCATATATGAACCAGTGCAATGGCATTGAGCACCTCGGAAATCATCTTATTGTAGGTGTCCACCACCTCACATGAGCCAGTCACACATGCAGCAGTCACAGTAAGGGTTGGTTGGTGTCCTAGTTGTAGCAGGGTACAACAAGAAGTTCATTGGAGCACTAAGATGGTAATAAGGGTACACACTGTTGGGACAGAGTGGCTGGCTGATGACTTACTCCACAGCTGACACTCACAGTGTGATACCCTTTGTTTAGCTGCCCTTCACCTTGGCCCACAGTGCATAGGTTTGCTGCAGTGAGGTTCTGCAAGATGGGTTGAAAGTCCTGCCCACATGTAGATGTGGCCACGTGATTGACCGATCTGCTCTTTCAGTGTCCCAAACTGTTCCAACCTCTTTTGGCTTGGTTCCAGGGGTCCATGGTTTGGTGATCATTAAGTGGTGAGAGGGCAGTTGTAGTCAGAGAGGCCCATCGTGACCCAGAATGTCCCGCTGAGTGTAAAGGGGGAGGCAGTGCCATCCTCTAAGTCCAGTGTTGACAGTCTGTTTAAATTTTCTTAGCCCTACCTACATGCAGATGTAGCTGTCTAATTGGTTGAGCTGCACTTTCAGTGGCTTGAGCTGTTCTGACACCTTGGGCTTGGTTTCAAGAGTCTGTAGTCCAGTGATTGAGAAGTGAAGGGAGTGAAGCTGCAGTCAGAGAAACCCTCATGCCTCATGAGTGTTCTGATGGGTGTGAGGAGAGAAGGCACTGCCGTGCTCTTAGTCCAATGACGGGAGTCTTTGTTTAAACTCTGCAGGTTTTTTTTGCCCCACCCACTTACAAATATAGTCACTTGATTGCTTGATCTGCACTTTCAGTGTCCTGAGCTGTCCCATCTCCTTTGGCTTGGTTCCAGGGGTTCATGATCCGACAATCGGTTAGCAGTTCAATATGTGTTTGCTGGTGAAAATGCTTAAATAAATAATAAGATAAATAAAACATGTTGGTCCTTACAGATTACCATTTACAGTGAAAATAGGGTTCAGTTCTAAAAAGGACAACTTCTATGATAGTAACTGATACCATTGAGACAATCTTTTGTACACATGGACTTCCTAAATTGACCATGATAGGTAATGGATCCCAACTTATAGCCAAGGAATTGTAGGGCAAACTATAGTTGAATGCATTGCTCATACAGTAGGTGAGTAACACTATACTGGCCACAACCCACTAAGGAAGTGCCAAAATAAGACACTGTTTGAAGCAATATGGATTATACATATTGAAAAAGAACCCTGGAAAAAGCCACTCTAGCATTTCTTATGGCATGCTGGGTCACACATCATGTTGCCATAAGGGCCAGTCTGGAAGAACTTCTGTTCAGAAGAAGATTTCAGAATAAAATACCAAGTCACTACAACTGATGTAGTATCTGAGGAAATCGGAGATACAGCACTGCATCATCACAAGAGGTAAGAGATGCGGGGGGAGACAATACTCTAACCAGAAATGCCAGGCAGGAACAGTTCTTTCAAGCTTGAGGATGAACTCCTGTTAACACAAGTGCATAAAAACAAGCTGCCACAACCTTGAGTCAGAGCTGTATCATTTGATTGAGAAAAGGATAACCTGACTCCTCGGGAAAATGCTGCTGGGGAAGGATTGTCTGTAATTATTCAGTTGTAAAAAATGTTTGTCGAATCAGAGATTACACTTTAACCAGATGGAACAAAGACAAGTGACTCAGAGAATTGTAGGGAGGAATGAGAGTACTTGAACAAAAGCAGACCATCCCTAAGACAGGGCTGGGATACCAAAGTGGTGCAGCAAAACTCCAACACACATAAAAGACTGTCTTGGGTTAATAGTAAATAAAAAAAGTTGGGTAACTGCAGTTTGCTAATGGGCAAAATAATCTGTAACCTGTATTAGGCAAGTTTGTCAGTCTACCTTTAGCCAAACTGTATAGACTGGGGTTCTTTATATTTTTGTGTTTGTTGTTAATAAACAGCTATAAAAAATAATAGCACAGAATGTTTAATTTGATTATAGTTAATAATGTTGACAGTATTAATCTGAAGACAAGTGGGGAATGAAGAGTACTAAGGCAGCTAAAGGATAACAAAGACACATATTGTTTTGACTGGTTCTACTAACATCTTGCCCTATCACTCATACTGGATACTGTGTAATGGGGGGAGTGGTGAAAAGAGCAAGTCAGAAAGTCAATTAAAAGTGAGCTTTGAACTACAGCTTGAAGTGTGTGTGTGTGTGTGTGTGCGCGCGCGCGCGCGTGCACACATGTGTTTGTGTGCATGCTTATTAAATCATGGTTGTTTGCCATGACATACTGATAGTACACTTCTCCCTTGGCTAACATACAGGAGCTGGCTTTGAACTGTCAATGGAACATTGGAGAAGGCAGGGTTACGTGATGATGTCACAGCTTTTTTTGTGGTACGTCAGCTGCCCCAGTTGGATGCCATAACTAGTTGTGATTAATTTGATTAATTCCAATGACAGTGTGGACGGAAACATAAATAGCTATTTTTAGTCCTACTACTTATAATGCTGCTGATGACCAGGGTTCGAGAACAAGCCTGAATCATTGGAAGGCTGGCAGGGAAGGAGTACTGAGTGACCCAGAGGATGCTCTCCTCCTCTGGGCTGGTGGGGCCACAGATTCTGTTGTACTACTGCCAGCAGGATGAGCACAGGTATAAGTGTAGGCTGGAGCTGGGAATAGAGGAAGCTGCTAGCTTTTGGCAGCCAGCAATCCTGCTTGTAGAGTAAAGAGCAGCTGACTAAAGAGCTAGAACTTTTCTTACTAATAGAACACTTCTAACTCAGCAGGAGTCAGAGTCTCTTGGGATTAAGCAAACAGATACTTTATTAGAAGTGTAGGGTCTCAATTAGAGTACAAAATAGAGTCAGTAGGTTTTTCTGTGTTGGGGAAGGGGATTGTATCAGCTTCTCAGTTTGCTAAGTCAGGAGGAGAGCAGTTAATTGGGGTGTGGCGTAGGCAGCAGAAAACCAGGGGTCTCCAATTACAGTTCCCTGCTGCTAGCTTTTGGCAGACAGCAATCTTGCTTTCAGAGCAAGGAGCAGCTGACTAATGAGCTTGAACTTTTCTTACTAATAGAACACTTCTAACTCAGCAGGAGTCAGAGCCTTTTGGGATTAAGCAAACAGATACTTTATTACACATGTGGGGTCTCAATTAGAGTACAAAAAAGAGTCAGTGGTTTGGATTCACAAGGACAACCAAAAATCCTGCAGCTGTAGGAAAAAGGCCTGCAGCACGGCAGAAATGCTGGTGTAGGATATTCTGAAAGAAAAATTGCACATGTGCGGAAATCCATACAAAACTGCAGTTGCGGAAATTCTGCAAGTGCTGAATATCTGCAAGTGTGGATCCACAGCTGTGGAAAAGGCTTAGGAGGCACAGCAACAGTGATCCATATTAGTGGAGCAGCAGACTTTGACAGTCTTGCCATAGATGTAGCTTAAAGTACCCACAGAGAGACCAGCAACTATTCCCTCAAATGGCGCCGCTGATGCACTACTGGTACCAGCAAAATCATGCACCACAGTGGTTGTCTGTAACTGATGGTTGTGTCCCTCCCGGGAGTGTTTATGTTGCCTGCTGCAGTAGCACTCACTGCAGGCTGTTCAGCCTCTACTGCCTGTGGGGCTTCTTCATGGGCTGCACTGGGTTTGGTGGTTGTTGTTCGTTGTCTTTCAATGACTATGGTGTGCTAGTGTTACTGTAACAACTGCCACTGCTATACACCCACTGGTGTGCTATTACTTGTGCCTGACCTCCACTATAATTGTATTTCAATTGTTGGGGCACTGCATTTTGCTCAGAGAGTATTACACCTCACTGTCATGTGTGCAACATTTTTTCCACAACTGTGGAAAAACACTGGCTGAGAATAGCTTTTAAGGGTATGTGCCATACTTATTAATGACTTTTTTCCCTCAGGAACTTCTGCAGCTGCACTTTTTTTCCATAGTCTGTAGTGTATCTTTTCTGCAGCTGCGGACGTTTTGTATATAGCACAGAGCAATTTTCCCTTTTTTACTGCAGCTACAGAACTTTTGGGGACTTAGGGAAGGTTTTGCACTTTCAGATTGTTTTGTGAATCCCTCAGTGTGTTTTTCTGTGTTGGGGAAAGGGGAATGTATCAGCTTCTCAGTTTGCTAAGTCAGGAGGACAGCTGTTAATTGGGGGTGTGGATTAGGCAGCAGAAAACCAGGTGTCTCCATTTACAGTTTCTGCTGCTAGCTTTTGACAGATAATAATCTTGCTTTCAAAGCAAGGAGCAGCTGACTAAAGATCTAGAATTGTTCTTATTAATTGCCCTCCTTCCCTCCCACCCTTAGCCAGTTCCACTTTTATAGGCACTGGATTTGGCTGACAACAGGAACTACCTGTTTGGCAGTAGGAAGGGAAGGATCACTGAGACATATAAGTTTTGCCATTCTTGAAGGAAAAGAGTAGCTGTTCCTCCTCCCCCCAGCTGCTGGAGGTCTGACTCTGAGCAAGGAAGAAGGAGACAACTGAAGAATACAGGAAGTTCTTGTTCCAGAACAGGAAGGACAAGAGCTGTAAGGACACATATGCAGTAGGAAAATAGGTGGAAAAATAAAAAGAGGGAGGAGAGAGTAATCATGCAAAGCAACAGGAGAGGGTCCACAAAATAAGATGTGATGGGAGTGGTGCAATGCAGTGGCTGTGGGGTGGCAGTCTTCCAGGAGACCTTCTGGAGGCTGTGATGCTGCCCTATTTTCAGGCACCTCTCTGGTCTGAGGGAGGAGGTTGCTGTCTCCATGCTGCCCAGGCTAGGATTCGTGAAACCTTCTTCCCCACCCAGGGACCACCAGGGCAGCTACTGCTGCCTCAGAGGTTGCCAAGAAAGAGGAGCGGTTGGACCAAAGTGAGCTCAGGGAGGGTGGGGGTAGTGGAACAGAGGCACGTCCCTCCAGTTGTACCTCTCCACAATTCATATGTCATTCTGGCAAAGAGTGGTTCCTTTATGGAGGCACCTGCAGTGGAGATCAAGGAGGATGCTGGGAACCTCCACAAAGGAGACCCACAGGAGGGTGGCACGGGACCTCACAGGAGAAGACAACAACTCCTGGTGGGGGACTCAATCATTAGGGTGTAGAACTGGGGGAGGAGGGGAGAGGGAGGTAAGGTGCCTGCCTGGCACCATGGCTTGGAGGGACAGGGACCAAATTCTCAGGATCGTGGGAGCAGCTGCACAGAGGAGGGAGCTGGATGTCATTGTCCACCTAGGGGCAAATGGCCTTACTGGGAATGGGATCAGAGCAGTGCAAGAGGAGTTTGTGGAGTTGGGGATGGGTCTTAGACAAGTAGCGCATATGGTAACCTTCTCAGAGGTGCTGCTTCTCTATGACATGGGTGAGGCTAGGGTACTCCACACCATGGAATTCAATGAATGGTTGAAAAACTGGTGCGGACCTCAGGGTTTTGGCTTCATTGGGGACTGGGGGTCCACCTGGAGGGATACAGGCCTATACTGGAGCAATGGTCTGCATCTTTCTGGGAGGTGAACGAGGAGCCTAGGTGATAGATTTAAATGCTTCATTGGTAAGTATTTAAACTAGTCAAAGGGGAAGACACTGAAAAGGAGCAGGGAAATCCCAGCCTCCCTCACAAAACAGGGTAGTTAGCAAGGTAAACACCAAGGTAGATAGTCAAAAGGGAACAGGACAGGGGTAAATGGAGAAAAAGGCAAACACAGTAAGGACAGGGATGGGGCTAAAAGGGGTAAGGCCATCAAAAATGGAGGGCGGTGAGTACCAATGCCCATAGGCTGGGTAACAAGCTCCCTGAACTAGTGGCCTTGATGGAAGAGGGATGCCTGGATATTGTGGCAGTCACAGAAACATGGTACATAGAGAACCATGACTGGGATGTCAAAATACCAATGTACACAATCTACAGGAGGGACATGGAGGGTAAAAGAGGAGGAGGAATAGCTCTCTAGGTAAGGGAAGAGAACTAAAGCAACAGAACTAAAGGGTAAACAGGGAGGAGAGGAGGCACTGGCTGAGAGCTGGGCCAACAGGTCCAAACAGAATATTAGAGGGGAAACAGGCAAGTAGTTAACATACAAATGAAGAAAGTTGAATAGACATGACAGGCTGGCAGTAAAGCAGAGAACCGAGCTGAAAGTTAAGAGCATTGACAATTGCCAAGTGCATATAGGTGAGAGAACAGTGAATGCTTTAAGGAAAGGTGAGAGGAGGCATTCTTTTTTTTTTTTTATACTGTCTATCTTCTCTTGTCTACCCTCAGTGCCCACTCCTTCCGGCCGCTCATCACCATCTCTGTCCCCCATTCTGGATCTGCCCCTAGAGTGCCTCACCTCTTACTTCCTCCGGTGTCTGTCCGGAATCGGTAGTCTTGGATGGCCCAGAGCGGTCGTCATCTAGGACCGCCGAGGGGTATTTTCCATTTTTCTGTGGTTTCCCCTGTCCCAGCCCCCTGAGACGCCGGCGCAAGGATGCGAGTGTCCAGAGAAGAGACGTGCTGATGCACGTCACTATCAAGCACCTACAGATGTCCCCCTTTCTCCAACTCCATTAGACAGAACTGCCAACCCCACAAGAGCCCATGTTCCCACCAGGTCTTGGAGGGCATCAGGTGCGTATTGCACCCCTGGTATCCCATGCCAGAGGGAGGAGAGCGTCCATGGGGATGCTCGATCCTCCCTTCCCCTGCTGACCCCCACTGACCAGAGCTCGCTCCTGAACCCAGGTTGCTGGCATAGTGCGAAGTGTGGCTACCTCTGCCTCAACCTCAGCCACTGGGCTGGCACAAGAGGAGGCAGTCTCTGTCAGATAGTAGTGTTAAAGTTACTTTTTCTATTTCTGTTTCTTTTAGAAACTTGATCCAGAAAGCTCTGTTCAGTCACTAGCAAGGATGGAGATGTACTAGAAAAAGTAATACACCTGACAGTTACAGTTACTTATTTCTTTTTATACAAAAACAATACAAATATAAAAAAAAAAAAAACTATAACAGATGACATTTATTTAAAAGTAATATGTTAGTTACTAGTTACTTTTAAATAAATATGATCAGTTACAGTTCATAAGTAATTGTAACTGTAAGGTGTATTACATGTTCCAGTACTACTCCATCCTTGCTAGTGACTGCACAGAGCTTTCTGGAACAAGTTTCCAAAAGTAATAGAAAGTAACAAAAAAAGTAACTTACCCAACACTGTAATGAGGACATGGATGGAATTCCAAAACTTTGGGGCAAAATAGGAGGAAGCTTGCTCACCCATTCTAGTGGAGCAGGGTGGGACTGAGAGCAGGGGAGAGGTGGAAGACCTTAGGGGGTGGAAGTGAAGTACAAGGATTGGCATAGCACCCAAGGTGTCAGGGTGGGGAGGTCTGGTTAAAGAGTCAATAAAGCATCCCAGAGTATAGGAACAAAGGGCATTAGGGGACAGCCATTGCAAGGCAGAGTAGAGCAAGCAGTGATGAGTTAGGAGGGGAGCAGATGAGGCAAATCTGCACACGCTGTTATATGTAATATTCCACTTGCGAAGTATACCAGCATTGGCCTGTGAGAGTACAGGAAGGGCGCATAAGAGTCTTGGTAGCAGGATACCTCTAGCAACCAAGATTCTGGCAGTAGGTGTGAGAGAGTGACACACTCTATAGGCAGCACCTATTTTCAAATTAACTGAACAACACACCTCATTAATGTGAACAGAGAGGTCAAGTACAGGGTCCAGTGTGACTCTAAGGTATTTGATGGAAACAGTATTCAAGACAGCTGACCCATCACGACATAAGACCAAAAACTTTGTATACTCAGCATGGACTTTTCTAGATGACCTAAAGAGCATGGCCTGAGTCTTAGATAAATTAAGGATTTCGAAATTGGAGGAGAGCCAGGATTAAAGATTCTGAAACGCGGATGATACGTATTGATTGAGGTCATCAATGGACTTAGAGGCGATGTAGAGTACCAGGTCATCAGAATACATAATGGTTCTACAGGGAGGAGAAGGGTTTGCAATATCATTAATAACAAGGGAAAAGAGCATGGGACCAAGTATAGAAACCTGTGGGACACTGCAGGAGATAGGGGCCGGGGATGAAAGAACTTTGCAGAAGGAGACAGACTGTGACCGATTTTCAGGGTAGCTGTTAATCCAGGACAGGGTAGGGTAGGAGGCATGAAGAGATTAAAGTTTACTCAAAAGTAGAGGGTGATTAACCAAGTCAAATGCTTTGGAGAGATCAATGAACACAGCTCCAGTAAATAAGCCTTTATCCATGTAACTCTTCACATCGCTAGTGAATTGGGTTAACGCTTTAGTAGTACTATGTCCAGCACGAAAGTCATGTTGAACAGGGCACTGAAGGTTGAAGTTAAGTAAATGAGTAGAGACCTGGCGATGCATTAGTTTTTCCAGGAGCTTACTGAGTGTGGGCAGTAGTGCAATGGGCCAGTAGTTCAATAGAACTTAAGGGTCACCTTTTTTGCTGCTGAGGTGTTAGCAAGGGGCTGTACGTAACAACTAGGATGTGTGCGATCAGTCTGATTTTTTTGTCTGTATTTCTGTAGATTTTCTCACGGTATTTGTATAGCACATTCTGTTTCTCTGTCAATTTGTCTTGGGGAGAAGCCCTGCTGGAGGAAGGAATTTCTGTGTTCCTGTCTGGATACTTTCCAATTACCACTTCAAGGCATCCATTCAGCCTCCCTTCAGAATACCTTAGCCGATCCTGAAAATCATCCCCTCATAGCTATAGACCTCTTCCTATTCATTGCCCACTCACCCTTCCTGTTAAATTCTTCTCAACTATTTTATCATAATTACTTTTTTAAACAATGAATCAGAATGTATATGTTGCTTATTTTGCTTAGTTTGCTATTCACCTGAAGAAGAAATCTGTGAGGCCCTGAAAGCTTGTGCACTATACTATCTCTGTACAAGACATATGTTGGTCCAATTAAAGGTATTAAACCTTCTGGCGACTCCTGTTTTCCAAGGTCTGATGCAGCTAAAATCTCTTGTTACTGATTTCCATTACAAACACAACTGCCACCTTTACTTTTACATAAAAATATTTAACTGAGCCCTAAATAAATCTCCCACAAATTAAAAAAAAAATTGAATGTTCTATACATTCATGATACCCTCCTTACACATTTAAAGAAATAAAAAAGCTAGAACTAGAGTTTTTCTATATGGTGTTTCTTTCATGAAAAACCCACCTTGTATCCTGACCAGCTTGTCAGAGCAATCTCTGCTGCTAACCCTGCCACAGACAAAATTGAGTCTTTGGCTCCATATAAGGTCTGTGTGTGTCTATGTGAGCAGATGCCAGTGGAATACTGCAGAATTTTTAAGTTATGCCTTCCATGTTAATATTCCATATTTATGCATGTTGGAGGACAGGGGCTTTCTACTAGAGGAATACTGCAGAATATTGTTATGGAATTCTTATAATCCACTGTAAACAAACACCCACCTTTCTATTTTAAATGGGTTTCCCCAACCCTAGTCTGAAAGCTTCTAACAAAAGTCCTGGGCAAATCAAGACACCATGGAGACTCACCTGACCTCAAACTCCTTGCACTTACACTTAATGAAGTTATCCTAACAATCACCAAGATTCTAAATCTGTCTCTTTCTCCTACATAATTCCCTGAAATATGGAAATCCGCGATGGTCACCCCTTGCATAAATCCAATGATCATACACAGCCCTCTAACTACAGACCGATATCAATACTCCCCCTTTATCAAAAGTCCTTGAACAGATAGTTTCCAACCAGCTGGTAGACTACCTTGAAAAATATGCCTGACAATGTCCTCAGCAACTTGGTTTCAGGAAAAAGCATAGCACAACCACTGCCTTGCTGGAGCTTAGTAGCTTCATCCATCAGTCCCTCAACAATAACAAACTTATTGGTGCCGCATTTATTGACGTTATGAAAGTGTTTGACACCGTGAATCAGTCTTCTCTTCAATCAACTTACTTCGGTTGATATCCCACCAAATACACTGAAATGGTTTAGGAGCTACCTGGCTGACAGAGCACAGCGAGTGAAGATATCTAGCGTCGTCTCTGAACATCAAATCGTCCGATTTGGTGTCCCACAAGGGTCCATCCTTGGCCCCCTCTTGTTTAGTATCTTTCTAAGCAACCTACCTCATTCCTGTCAACTAAGAATGCTCCTATGCGCGGAAGATGCTGTCATCTATACAAACAACTCTGATCCCACCGTGCTCAAAGACAATTTCCAGCTCGGTTTCCTTGAAATGGAAAAGTGGTTTCAAATGCACAAACTTGTCCTGAACTACAAAAAAACTAAGCTCCTGTTGTTCTCTTCCCCCCGCCACAAGTATAGGTCTCATGTCATGATGTAAAAAACAACCTTGGAGCCCCCCTTGAACAAGTTCAATAATTCAGATAACTTGGTGTAACCCTGGACAGCTATCTCACCTATGTACCTCACATTGAGAACATTGCCAAGTCTGCAAATGCTAAATTAGGCTTGCTGTTTAGGCATAGAAGGTACCTGACAGTGGAGGCACTTAAATTTGTCACCCTCAGTTCGGTACTATTCACAATTGACTACAGCCTGGTAATCTATGGAGCTGCCTCTACTACATCATTAAAAAGGCTAAACTTAACACTGAATAAAGTCTGTAGGCTCATCATGGACTCAGATCGCCCCACTCACACATGCAATCTTTATGTACAAGTTGGCTTGCTAAATCTCCAAGGAAGAATCAAGTATCAATCATGTTTGCTAGCTAACAAATCACTCAATGGAGCTCTACCAACTGGAATCTCCTACCTTCTGCCCAGATCCCTCAAGGTCCACCATACCCAGGCATCAGATACTGAGCTCCTACTCGTACCCCCGTTCTGGACCTCACAGTGCCACTGGTCCTTCCTCTACAGAGCCCCAACTGGCTTAATGGCCTAGGCTCTGAACTCACTAGCCTACCATATTTGACCGTGCTTAAATACCTCCTGTACCAGCACATCTTGAATGGGAGCACCTATGATTGCCTTACTTAATTATAGCTCTGCCCTCCTGGGAAGCTAGCCCTCCTCACTATGGCCTACAATGCATTAAGTCCTTCACTCCATCTCTAGTTTATTGCCTCCATTACACACAATTCACCTAAAAGTACTTGTCTGGATCCAGGGCCCTGTTGACCCCCCTGGCACCCTCTCTGTCCTTGTAGCTTCTGACTCCCCCCCTCTTTTCTCCCTCTATTTCCTTATGCCCTGTTTCTAACCATACCCTTATTTTACCCCCCTTTCTTAACTCATTCCTGTCTCCATCTACCTCTCCTTTCTCTTGACATTGCCTCCCAGCTGCTACTCTTCGCTCACATTCTCTGACCCTTCCCAATTTCTATCCACCCTCTTCTTCCACTTAGTTTATACCACCTAAATTGTATTTTAAAATGTGTAACTGAGAATGCTTATATATATTGTATAGTTGTCTTCATCCTCTGTCTATCTGTGTCTACCCATCCCATTCTTTGACGTGGAACCTTTGTAAATGAGCTGTCCTATGCTCAAAGGTACTTGTAATCCAAGAATGAATGAATAAATAAATAAGCATCTTCTAATGAACATGTAGAAAGATAGATGACTGATTGGTAGAAACCATATGTGGATGGAGCATTTGACACTTTCTATGCAATTTTGTTGTCTTTTTTCATCTTTTAGTTTTTTTTTTTTTAATTTGCCCAAACTGCTTTGCAACCACAATCAGAGCCTTCAGAGTGTGGGGTATTAGTGGATGCTTGCACATTCAGGGGCTATAAGGCCCACCACCTGTGGCGACAGGCCTCATCATGCCCCTGGTCATGTGTATATTCACCAATACCCCACAAGTTGTATTACTGAGAACATATCCTAGAAAGTTTAAGTTCCTACTCATAATGATTGCTGCATTATAAGCAGAACAAAGACAGACTTTTAAAGCACCTTACCTGTTGAACTCTAACTATAGTGCAGATCAGTAACCCTGTCTTGCAAGAACATTACAGTATATGTGCCCTGGTACTTGTTAATTATTATTATCCCACATCCCTTAAGGGCTGGGTGCATGCAACATACTATGGAGGTGATGACAAATACGTAATGCCTGTTGACTTTGCAAGGGTTTGTGCTGAATTATTTATTATCTATGTAGCCCCACCCTCCCCCTTGTTAATGTGAGCTACTTTCCCCTCACTAATATCTACTTCTCTTGGGAAGGATTGGGCCAGTGCTAAAAAAAAGAGAATTATGAAACCTGGCATGTTCTAAAACACAATGCCGAAAAGACACCCCACCTTAAAATAGAGTTGTTTCAAGTGCAAATCAGTAGTAATTAAACAACAATTGGCATATAATCAGTGTCCAAACTATGCAAAAAACTGGTTCAAAAAGAGGTTGACTCACTTTTTTATGTGATTTTTTTTCGAGGCCTATCCCATGATGTCCCATTTTTTCAACCTTTCTCTTCCTTCCTGATTTCCCATCCTGCTTTCCACCTTGCATTCAGAGTCACTCTCCACTACAACATCATTTCTCTTAGGCATTAACAGCACCACCATCATACTTCTTGGGTCAACACAATGAAAATGTAGCACTGACAGCATCAGTAGCATCGGAGTGCACAATGGTGTGATCAGTGGTGGAGGAGTGTACCAAAAAGTAGGGGGTCTGAACTGCATAAAACACCTTAGCCCAGGGTATTGGGAAAACAACTGCCATCTTAAATACACTGTACTCAGCATAATGATTATTTTTATAAACCCGAGTAATCCAGGCATTTCAATGAATACTGTATGATTTACTAACAGAAATGCATGGGTTATAACAGAAATTCATGGGTTATTCATGATAATTAAACACAACAGGGTCAAGAATTGTAGCTTTTGAAGAGGTTTGAGAGGAGAAAGGAAGCAAAACATAGCTATACATTGCAACTCAAGCAACAGTAAAACAAAATATTCCATAGAATTTTTTCCCAAAAAGTATGATTTTGGTTGCCCAGATTTTCAGTGCATGTTGAGTACTGAAAAGTTTAAAAGCAGTCCACCTGCTGTCATTGGAGAAATATCACCAGTCTCATTTTAATCCTTCTCCACCGACTGAAATGTGTGTGTGTGTGTGTGCGTGTGTGTGGGTGGGGGGTCAAACTTCATTGTCTGGCCCTTCAGCTATAAAGGTGAGGGGTCTCCTGCCCCCCCCCCCAACCAACTGGCTTCACTGCCTATGAATGTGATTTAATAAAACTAACGCCCTTGCCACCTAGACCATGTGACTTCCCCTTCTCTGGGTGCCATAAATGAGTATCACCACATCTCCTCTGCTTTCATGATGGCAATGTTTAGTGATGTTGAGCTGTTTTTCCTTTGCATTCTCTTAAATCTTTATCATTGGAAAGGGCCATATCTCATTCCCTGCTTGCAGGATGAAATGTTCTATTTAAAAGGTTTTCAGCTCACACTTGGAAATGAGCCCCATCTACTTTAAGTGTGCCTTTTCCAGTCCACAACTGTAAGAAAAAAAAATCAGTACAGACATGCTGGTGATGAGTGTAATTGTTGGTTGTCTGCCCCATAACTGATACTACACTGCCACCATTTTAAAACATTGGGCTCTCACTGGCAATCAAGCTGTGCATGACTGCAATGTGGTTAGCCACAGCTTGACCTTCAGTGACAACACAAGGTTTCAAAAATAGTAGCAATGTAGTATGTGTTTTAATATGGGGAAGACATAATCATGAATATCTGCAGACTGCTGTCAGCTATAGGTAAACCAGAAACCTAATTTAACAAAAATGAAATATATAAAAAAATAAGAGATCTTTACATGGGCTTTAAAACTGTGATGGGTATGGTTCATAAATGTTACTACTGCATTTATTTCTGCTATTCAACAAAACAGGTTTTTATAGTTTTCTTTTGTTAAACAAAGTAGGTGAGTTGATGTATTTTTAAATTAATGTTATTACAGTCAAAATTCTAATGGTTCTACATGAGGGTTTACTCTCATTAACATAACCCTCTGAGAATGCTGTTAGTCAGTTTGAATCCTCCATTTTCAGTCATCGTTGTATAATTTCTATTCTATTTCCACTACCTTATTTTTCTTCTTCTAACAGGGCAGCTGAATGTATATGGCATTGGGCATGCATTACATGGTTTCATGCATAAACACCTACAAAAATATCTCAGATTTTGTTGAATGCTAGTACAAATTGTGTGCCACAGTAATGATAATGTACATGTTATTGGGCCCATTGATGTACCAAATAAAGCAAACATCCTGACAAAATGATGAAGGACCAGTGCAGTGGTGTAGCATTTGACTTGGTGCCACAAAGAAGGTTATTGAAAAAGTCAGAGGATCACGGTGCATTGAAGGACCTAGTCATATGGGTGGGAGGTTAATTAAGAGAGAAGACAGGGGGTGGTGCTAAGTGGATCAAGTCAGTGGAAAGGGAGGTCACACGTGGAGGGCTGCAAGGGTTAGTCCTCGGACCAGTCCTATGCAACATGTTGGTCAGCGGCATAGAATAAGGAATACAGGGCAAGATGTGCCTCTTCAAAGATGACACAAAGCTCTGAGGCAGAGTAGACAGTGAGGAGGGGGTAAGGGAGATGCAGAGGTACCTGCAGAGGCTAGATAGGTGGTCCAAAAGTCCTCACCCAAGGAAATACAAAGACAGACTGGAGATGGTGCAGTGTAGGGTAAACATTAGGGCCAACAGGGCACATCCTACAAGGAACAACTCATGGCACTGAACATGTACTTGCTCGAGGCCATAAGGGAAAAGGAAGACCTTCAAGTTCCTGAAAGGAATGAATAAGGTAAACTGTGAGGAGCTATTCGGCAATACTGGTAAATCAAAAATATGGGGCTGGAGTGGAAGCTGATAGGAGGTGGAATTCAGGAGGGACATGACAAAGTTATGCCTTATGGAGAGGGTGATTGAGCCATGGAACAGCATACCAGCTGGAGTGGTGGACCCAAATACCATCAGTGGTTTCAAGCACAGCTGAGACAGAGTTAAGGGATTAATAGTTACTTGGCAGGTTAACAATAAGGTAAGGGTTAAGGGGAAGCAAGGACATAACCCCCATCTAGACAACAGGTCCCATGGTAGCACAGAGTATAACAGAGCAGACTGAATGGACTGATAGTCTTTTTCTAATGACATTGTCTATGTTTCTGCATAAACCCTGGAATCCCGCTCTGAAACTGTTTGGAAGTTGCGAGCATTGTGGACGTGGGGTCCTCAGCTTCTAGGAAGGGAAGGAACTGGCTGCCCATCATTCATGCCACCCCACCAGGTGACCAGTGAGCAGCATTGGTGTCAGCTGTGAAGGCAGTTGCTCACCTGTCCTTTTGGTCAAAAGAAGTGTGCAGCCATGGTGACCCTGTCATTGACATAGGGAAACATAGATGTTGCTGGCAGATAAAGACGACAGGCCCATCCAGTCTGACTAAAAAGATGTTCCTACCTATATCCCCAGACCTAATGTCTCTAAGGGGTTTTCTATCCCAACCTCCCATCTCTCTCCATAGCCCCCCACCTCCCTAGCCTCAGGCAAGATAAACTATGGGAAAAAAGGACAAAAAAGAATGAGAAAGGCAAGTGCTGTATCCATATTTTATTTTTGCTTTAGCATGTATATAAGCACCTAAAACTATTGGTGACATCTCTAATAATAATATTGATAATAATAATAATAATCTAAAACCTTTCTGAAGCTTTATCAGCATAAGACCATGTGTGGCTGAAAAAAAAGCAAGTAGAGAAACCCACCGTTTACTGTGCTGATCTGAAATATTTGAATGACCATCATGCACTGGGAAAAATTGATAATTTGGAAATGAGATCTAGAAACACTAGGAAACATACTTAATGTGATGGTAGGAGACATCTTGTCTTCACTTCTTTAACACACATATTGTTTATTGGCATTTGTCGTCAGATGCAGTATTTATATATACTGTTTTCTAAACTGTTTACATATCTTACTGTTCATGAAGAAAAACAAATTCTCTGTCCCGTCCAGTTCATTCCATCTTATTTGAACTACCTTTCTATGCACATCTCTTCCAGTTCTACATATCTTTTTAAACTTATTATTCATTAATGGGTATTCCTTTGAGAAACAAGTTAATTACCTTTGGGGTGATGAATACTACCCATGATTTTAATATATTGTCAAGTGTTCCCGGTTTAATTTCAATGCATCTGCCAAACTAGCATGCTGTATAGTTGCCATGCTGCAACCTTTACAATGCACCATTCTACTGGGGACTAGGAAAGGATTAGTTTCAGGGAAAGACCCTCCAGTACCCTTTGTAGTTTTACTCACTTCTTTTCATTGCAATTTATTTACCCAGCATGGTGCCACTGAGGTATAGCATCTCATTTTCAGTGAGCTTTTTATTCTACCTACTCTGCCAGCTGGGAGGACTGAAGCAGAGAAAGGCAATGTAACTTATTTAACGTGTCAGTGACTGTAGTGGTGTTTGAACCTACACCTTCTGGTTTAAATGGCCGAGCAGTCATCCCTAGACCATGTTGCCTTTCACCACATTATTTGACCTTTTTCCCCACCACAAACAATAATATTTAAACAGTTCATATACTGTGTACTGGGTCTTTTTTCCTGATTTTGAAGGGTAAATTGATTTCAGGTGAAATGTTTACAAACTGATATTTACAGATCATATTACAGCTTCATTAAAGGACTGCAAGCCATTACATGTGTAACAAGTATGTTTGACTTGAGCATTTTATATTGTTATTTTCTTTTTTTGTTATTGGTCTACTAACAATTCCAGATAATGCAGCACTTAATTCAGTGTGTCTTTCAAAAGTATTTGGTTTGGCCCAGCTCCATCCTATCCCACAATTCTGTTTGTGGCATCAGTGTCCTTTCATGGTAATCATTGTGACATCATAAATATGAACACTGTAAGGTCAGTTGGGGACAAGCAAACATATTATATATAGACTTTTTGGATAGGCTACCAATCTGTGTTATAAACCCTGGAAAGGCAAACTGAAAATTACAAAAATGAATACTACATTGTAACAGCGAAAACATTATATTTATGAAAGTACACACTGAAGTGCAGAGCTGCTCTTTAATTTTTACAGTAATAAGGGTGCTGCATGTAGAGTTTTGAACGGCAGTGGAATCCTGTCCTGCCTGCTTGTTCCTTGCCTGAATTCTCTTTTCGCCCAGTCCCTAGAAAAGCACTACAATGTTATGTTAAGTACAGTAGTTAGAAAGATTCCTAGTTAAGTACATCTAAAAATAAAGTTGGGGTTATTGTCTAACTATAGAAGTTTTTGAAATTGCAAGTTCAAATGTGTTATTAAGGCTAAACACATGCAATGTTAGCAGGGAGGAGAGGTTGCATATCATTTTAAGACATGTGCTTCTTTCCATAGGGATTTGGGATTACAAATTAGAATTACAGGATGGGGTTGGGGGGTTGGCGGGGTGTGTTACTGGTAACCAGACCAAACTCCCTGCATAAATTCATATACTTGCTCACATGTTTGCATTTGCTGGTCGGCACGAACATGAGCTAATGTTCTTCTACCTTTCTTTCAGGAACTTCTCAACAATGTAATTAATGTTTTTAAGCTGCTTGATCAGATAAAAGATTCTAATCATGTGCAATATCTTATTTTTTACAATAATAATAAAACATATAGTGGACTATGTTCTACATGTATTATGTATAATGGATAGCAGTCCTTGTGCGATAATACATATAATGAAAGCTACTGCAAATAAAATTTGACTTTGACTTGATTTGACCTAGTTAGGTTTTTCTGCTTAAATGCTCGATCAGCTTTTTTTCAGGCTTGCCTCCTCAAAATTCCCATACACTACTAACCCAGCTCCCCACGCAATGACACAACAAGACAAATAGCTCTAAAAATTCTTTCAATTTCATGTTTTCACTCAGGAGAGCTTCTTCTATATACTGTACGTATATGATCACTGATGAGCACTCATAAGGGTGTATTGTTAATTTAAGTACTTAAGGAGCACTTTAGACTCCAAATTGGACTGCTTACTCCACATATCTTAACAAATCTGTTATCTACAGGTTGGGCATTGCTTACAGAATTCATTATAATCTTACCGCTAAGGCTACTTTGGTGGTTCACAATGTATCCTTCTGCTTAGCATTACCTATGGTCAGCTATTCTTTTTAGAACCTCTGTAGGTAACTTTTCTACAGTAAGTGGGATATCACATATAATATTTATCTGCCAATTTTGACATGCATTTAATTTTCTCACCCATCACTGTCTGCTACTTTGGTCTAGGTTAGCTTTCCCCTGCTATTAGGTGCATTTTTGTCCTTGGGTACTTTATTGACAAACTGCTTATATCCTGAATGACTGCTTCATTGGCTGGCCTACTATGTTTACATATGAGCATACAAAGATGACAGCTGAATAAGACCTTTTGGTCCATCAAGTCTGCTTGTATTGCAAAGTCCTTAGTGCCAGCTAAGAACTCTGCTCTTCCAACCAATAACCCCTCCTTTCTGACTACACCTCTTTTGACCCTGACTTTCCCCTTTAACCTGTCCCAACTTCTTCTGAAGCCATCCATTATTTCAAGTGATACCACTTCCTTAGGGAGCCATTCCAACTCTCCACCACCCTCTTCATGAATCGGTGTCTCCAGGTCTCCTTCCTAAACTTCCCCAACTAAAGGCTATGCCCCCTTATGTTTTTTTGCTCCCACTGAGTCTGAAGAGACTTTCCTTGTCCACCTTATTTATACTTTTCAAATACTGGAAGGACTCAATCATGTCTCCTCTCTCCCTCCTCTCCTCCAGGGAGTACATGTTCAGGGCCTCCAGCCTATCTTTGCATGTCCTGCCCTGCTGACTCTTAACCATTTTTGTTTCCCTCCTTTGGACCACCTCCAGTAGGTTTACATCTTTCTTTAGCTATGGACCCCAGTACTGCACACCTGTACTCCAGGTGTGGTGACACCAGTGACCTGTACAATGGCAGTATTACTGCTTTCTACTTGCTGCTGTTCCCTCTAGCAGTGCAGCTCAGCTTTCTACTGGCCTTTGCTGCTGGCTTCCTGTATTGTGTGGAATACATTAGGTTGTGAGTGATGAACACCCCCAGGTCCTTTTCCTCTTTGGATTTGGTTACTAGGATGTCTCCAAGGCTGTACTCTGTCTTCAGGTTCTTGACTTCAGTATGTATAGCCATACTTTTGTTTGCATTAAAGCCAAGGTGCTAAATTCCAGACCACTTCGCAAGCTTTGCCAAATCTTTCTTTAGGTCCCATATTCCCTCCGCAGTATCCACCCTCCTACAGAGCTTGGTGCTGTCAACAAATAAGCAAATCTTGCCCATTATGCCCTTTCCAGTGTCATTGATAAAGACATTAAAAATCACCAGCTCAAACACTGAGCCCTGTGGGACCCCACTGGTGACACTGCTAGCACCTGAGACCCCCCCACACACAACCCCTGGGTCCTGCCTTTCAGATAGCTAGCTATCTACCCAGTCAGTTTCTTTTCTACCCCCAGATCCATCAGCATCTTGAGCAGTCTCTTGCAGGACACAGAATCAAAGGCCTTGCTGAAGTCCAAGTACAGAATATCCACTGCTTGGCCTTTGTCAGCTGCTTCAGTAACCCAGAGAAGTTAATCAAGTTTGTCTGGCACAATCTCCCAGCCATACTTGTGTTACCTTTGTGCATCTATCCTTTCAGATCTAGTGAGATGCTATTGTTTATTCTGAAGTTTTCTTCTAAAACAGAGCTACTAACTCCACTCAGTGCAGGAAGGCAGCAGAACTGGGGTTCTCAGACAGCATCCACAACAAGAGGCAATGAATTTGTAATTGCCCCACAGGAGCAAGGGTTGAAGCAACTTGTTGATTCACTGACCAGAGGTGGGGCTGTCTAGGATTTGGTTTTGACCAACAGTGACAGGGTAGAAAGGGTCGAGGTAGGGTGACATCTTGGTAACAGCGACCATCATATGATCGGTGTCCGAATCATTACAACTATGGATACCAGCCATTCCAAGATCAAAGTTTTGGACTTTAGAAAGGCAGACTTTTCTAAAATGAGAACCAGCCTAGCATAAAACTCATGCAGGAAAGGTGTAGTGGTGGGTGGGGGGTGGAGAAAATATGGAAAACCTTAAGGGAGCTATCAAGGAGCGACCAAGCAGTGTACTAGGAGGATCAGCAAGGCAAATAAGAGAAGGAAACCTCTCTGTTTCTCCAAGGAAGTGGCTACTATAGTAAGGGAGAAAAGAAAGGCCTACAAGGCATATAAGGCAACAAACAAGGATGAAGACATGGAAACTTACATAGTTGCACAGAGGGAAATGAAAAAAGTAGTAAGAAAAGCTAAAGCTCACACCAAGCAAAGGATAGCACAGGGTGTTGGAAGGGAGACAAAATCTTTTTTAGGTACATAAAAGAAAGGAGAAAGACTAAAAGAGGAATAGTAAGGCTAGCAGTTTCAGGACAAGGACTAGTAGAGAAGGACAATGAGAAGGCAGAAGTCCTAAAAAAATACTTCTGTTCCATGTTCATTAGGGAGAACACAGGGGACAGCTCAAACCTTCAAAGCAGTTGCACCCAAGGACAAGGGGTAGACTCGAGTCCCTTCATAGAGGGACAAGTCTCAGAAGCCCTAAATAAATTAAAGGTGGACAAGGCCATGGGGCCAGATGAGATTCACCCAGAAGTTCTCAAGGAACTGGGGAGTGTGATAGCAGCAACCCTGGTGGAGATCTACACCAAATCACTGGAAAGTGGGACAGTGTCTGAAGACTTCAGGAGGGTGACAGTGGTCCCACTTCACAAATCAGGGAGCAGGGAGAAGGCTATAAATTGCTGTCCAGTGAGCCTCACATCGGTGGTAGGAAAACTGATGGAGACACTTCTCAAACAAAGAATAGTAGTATATCTGGAATCCAGTGGGCAACAGGACCCAAAAACAGCACAGTTTCATGGCTGGAAGGTTGTGCCAGCCAAACCTTATCGACTTTTTTGACTGGGTAACAAAGGCAGTGGACCAAGGGGGAGAGCAGTGGATGTGGTCTATCTGAACTTTAATAAGGCCTTCAACTCGGTTCCACACAGAAGGCTGGTAAAGAAGCTGGACCACATCTGCATAGGTACTGTATGGAAGTGATGGGTCGAGTGAGCAACTGGCTAAAATGAAGAACACAATGGGTGCAGGTAAATGGAGTGGTATCGACAGAGAGGGAAGTGACTAGTGGAATGCCTCTGGGTCAGTACTGGGACCTCTACTCTTAAATGGGTTCATTGCCAACATCGATAATGGATTGGAAGGGAAGGTGTGTCTGTTTGCAGATGACACCAAGATCTGCAATGAATGGACACCCCAGAAGGAGTCAAGAGCATGCAGTCAGACCTGAGGAAACTCGAGGAGTGGTCAGACACCTGGCAACTGAAGTTAAATGCCAAAAAGTGCAAGGTCATGCACTGAGGCAAGAGAAACCCCAAGGTGGGCTACTACCTGGGAAGGGAGCAGCTGGCATGCACCAACCAGAAGTGAGTCCTAGGAGTCATTATATCAGATGACTTAAAGGTGGGGAAGCAGTATGAAAGGTGGTGCTAAAGGCCATTGGTATGCTGGGCTACATAGGGAAGGGAATCACAAGGTGCATAAGAGAGGTGGTGCTGCCATTTTACAGGGCACTGGTGCACCCCCACCTGGAGTACTGCATACAGTTCTGGAGGCTGCACCTTAGGAAAGACATCGATAGGATTGAGACAGTGCAGAGGAGAGCTACAAAAATGATTCAGGGTCTGCATGAACTAGCATATGAGGATAGGTTGAGAGAGCTCAACATGTACTCCCTGGAGCAGAGGAGGGAGGGGGGGACATGATTGAAACATTCAAGTACATCAAGGGTATAAATAAGGTATAAGGTAGGGGTACAGGAGCTCCTTCAGGAGAAGAAAAGCATTAGAACTAGAGGTCAGGATATGAGGTTCAAAACTGGGCAATTTAGGAGCAATGTTCTTCTTCTTCACTGAGAGGGTGGTTGACCCATGGAATTGCCTGCCCTGGAAAGTGGTGGAGGCCAACACAATAAACAGTTTCAAAAATGCCTGGAACAGGCACAAAGGTACCATTTCACAAAAAGGATGGGGGGGGGGTTAGTAACCCATATCGCGCAGACTAGATGGATCTTGCGGTCCCCTTCTGCTATCAAGTTCTACAGTATGTTTCTACTGTCTCCTACCTTGCTTCTTTTTACTGGAACCCCCTTCTGCTGGGGCTTCACAATATTCTTTCCTATCAGCTTTTCTGGAGTAAATTAAAACAACATCTACTAACATTAAATGCCTGTACTTGCACATACAGTAAGTTATATCCATCACATTGTGTAAAAGGGATGGATATACAGTAAGTTATATACATCACTTATATATAATGTACCTCTAAAAGTTGATGTATCTCTGTTGCTTGTTATGTGATGTTAATTTTCAATTCAATGCTTGCATTCACATTTAGCACTTAAATCATATCTCATACTTCTTGTTAGTTGTATTTTAAAATTGAGATATCTCTGTTCCTTATTAAGTAGTATTAACGAACAAATCCTGTTTTTGTGCATTTAATCTGTACTGCATCATAAACAGGGACAGAAAACCTGACTTACCCCAAATCCAAACCCAGCGTCTTTAAACTGCCACCTGTTTTAACTAAACTGTCAATCAGAATCAATAATTTACAAGTCTATATCTAAGTCACCCAGTTGCCCTTATGTAACAGATCATAAAAAACACCCTTATTCAATAAGTGATAGATATAAGGAAACCCTGGAACCTTTCCTCTTCTCCTAACATACCATGATCATCTTCCCTTCCCTTCCCTTCCCTTCCCTTCTCTTCTGCCTAATGCAAATATTAAACCTTTAAATGCCAACTTATATGATATCTTTCCAACTCTATCTGCTATATACTGTACCTATCTCTATACTCATAGATACAGTGTCAATAAAATAGCAATTATCACTATTAATCTGCTATTAATAACTACATAAATCTAAAGCTGGGTAAGATAATACAAAAGTTTGTTATTTAAACGTGATTATTTGTGTAACTGCTAAAATGCCAGCCAGTCAAAATGCAAGCAATAATACCCGACAGGGTGGGTGGTATTAGACAATAACAGACTGCCCAGGGGCATAATGAGGCCTGACGCACAGGCGGAGGGTCTTATAGCCTCTGGAAGGTCTGGTCATGCCCCTACCTCCCACCCTTGAGGGTATTCTTGCGCTTAGAAAGTGGGCTACCGGTGGCAGTTTTGCATGTGTTTTTACAAAATTAAAAAAAAAATAAAATTTATAGTGAGACTGACTTTTAAGTCTTTTGCTTGTAAAGTAGTCCCTTCCTTTCTATGCTATTCCATCTCTTATTGCCACTCTCACAACTCCATTCTGGTGCTTATCTCCACTCCCTCAAACCCACTTCCTAACAGGATGCTGTGTTATGTTTTCATCCCCAGCTTGTTAGACCTGCCACATAAACCAGGAAGTTGGAATGCAGCATCGTGATTGTGGAAATTAGAAGTGGAGGTAATTTTATTAAGTTAGTAGAAGGGGATTTGTGTTCAGGAAAAAAAAACACAGATCTGTTGTTTTACTGGCACGGGTTATGTGAGGTGCTGTGACCTTGTTGGACTCCACTGCCACATAAACCAGGAAGTGCAGAGAAACAGACACAATGCAACAGGGCAGCGATGTAAATCTGTTTTTGCATTGCCCATTCTTGTAGACATGCCACAAAGAGGATCGGTATCGGGGATCTGTCCATGGGGTGATGGAGTTACAGACATAAAGGTAAATGTCTGGTGATAGTTCGAGTATCAGGTTTGTCTGTTGGAATGCAACATCACAATCATAGAAATTGACTTCAGAAGTAGCGGCAATTGCATAAAGTCAGCAGAAGGGGAATTGTGTTACAAAATTACAGATCTGTATGTGTTTTTCTGGAGCGATGTCTGTGAGTTGTTGAGTGTCTTGGAAGCAGAAGTTGTGTATAAGGAGAAGGAGAAGCATGCGCTGTGGTTTAAAAAAAAACACACACTGCGGGCTATGGGGAGCTGACTGCACTGACGGCTTACACTTACTTTTGAAATGTGTGGTTTTGGTGTCATTTTTTTTATTGTGTGACAAGTGAGCCAAGCGGAGGCTGGTGTGTGAATTAAGGGGTGTCGGTTGGGCAATATTGCTCGTTAAGAGAGGGAGAGAGAGAAAAGTGACGGCATTTTTCAAATTGAATAGAGTGCTTTCAGCCAATGGACAATCAGGGTGGGCACAAGGATTCTTGAATGGGCAAAGGGGCATTTGGGCTGGAACTTTTTATTTCTTGGGCATCTATTGAAAGTTAATGTACCCCCCCTTGAAGGGGTACCAGCCAATCAGAGCCCAGGAAATAAAAAGTCCATTTTCTAAGTTATTTTATTTAATATGCAATTGAGTATGTATGATCCATGTATGTTGTGTTTTGACTTGATTATATTTGAATAAAATTTATTTGATAAAAAAAGATCTGTACTGTGCCTCATGTAATAACTTAATAGATAAAAACAATTATCTGTACTGAGCCTGATGTAATACTCAGTCCTTACTGTGCATGATGTAATACTCAGTCCTGCATTTGTTCTGTATTTGTACCCTCCCTGGTCAAAGCTAAAAACAGTTATAAAATGGGTTTGATTGTGCTTACGCAACTGGATGAGATGATGCTTGTGTGACTTGACTTATGTTGTGGATTTGACTTACATTGTGGCTTTCTGCCTCTCTATCCATGGGATAGACCACCCTATAAGGGTTATGATGCGAGGAACCCTAGAGGAGGGTTCTCCCCATAGGCGCCATGGGAATGATTCCATCGGCTAAAGGTAGCTTAGAAAGAAGTCCATGGGTAAGAGAGATATGCCGCTGGAGGAGGAGGGGTGGATGGTGGGGCAAAAAGAAATGAATCCTGGGAAGGCCCAGGTCAAGCTACATTTTAAAGCTTGATGGGGGAGTGATGTGGTTGCTCCAGCCAATCGAACTTCAGGTTTACAGCCTTCCCATTCAATTGTGCTTACACCTCTGGATGAGATGATGCTTGTGTGACTTGACTTATATTGTGGATTTGATTTACATTGTGGCTTTCCACCTCTGTATCTGTGGGGTATACCACCCTATTAGGGTTATGTCGTGAGGAACCCTCGAGAAGGGTCCCCCTCCATAGGTGCCATGGGAATGATTCCATTGGCTAAAGGTAGCTTAGGAAGAAGCCCAAAAAGAATACCCAATTGGGTGTCGAGCATTGAAGAGGCGAGGATGATGAATGAATCTGAGAAGATGATTAAGGCCGACTTCCTAAGGAGAGAGGGGAAAGACAGGGCCACCATTCACCTCCATCCAACAGCAGAACCTAACTAATTAACCTAAGACAGCACACTAACCTAAGGAAGCACTAACTCTAACTAATTATTATGACCATGGGCATGGAGAAGAGGAAAAACCCCCTATAAGGAGGAAATCTCTGGGGATCCAAGGCCTAGGTCATCTTCCCTCCAGGATGACAACATTTGATTTAAGGATGTATGTTGTTAAAGAGAAGAATATGAGTAGGGAAGATGATGACTGAATAGGGAAAAACCCCAAAAAGAAGCATAGAACGAAGAAGGAACATGAAGCAGCAGGGATCCTAGAAGGGTACGCCAAGGAGTCAATGGGAAGGAGTAGATCCATGTAGAAGTCAGAGGAGCAAAGGGTATCCAGAAGCACTCACGAGAAGAGTGAGGATGAAGAAGACTGATGATGATCACCGCAGGAGTGCAGCAGGCCAACTTGAAAAGACTGAGGAGGAAGAAATTATGAAGACGGATGATGATGAGCACTGCTGGGGTGCTGAGCGCTGCAGGGGTGCAGTGGGTCAATGAGGAAGCATAAGACCCCGTAAGAGGTATACGCGATTGATCAAAGTGAGTGCGAGGAAGAAGGGACAGGAAATGAACTTGAAAAGGAACTTGGACAACGGTGGAGAGCAGCCAGTGAGCCCTTAGCAAAAAGCGATGGACAGGAAGGCATGGCCTTGAGTGGAGATAAGAGTCGAATCAAGGTAGCAGGGAAGCAAATGGATGATGGACGATAAGGAATGACACCAGGAGTGGATTGAATCCTGATGGCTGGTGTGACAAAAGGTGGCTAGGATAAGATAAGGCATGGTGAATGATGACCGGAGTCAGGAACCTGATACATGCGGCAGGAGGGCTGCGGGTTGATGAGGTGGCACGAGTCATGACAGGTATGCCCAAAAGAAATAATGACTGCTGGCTGGACAGAGTCAGCTGAGGCATTACTGATTGAGTGAATGAAATAGAGGAGCAGGTGCAGCTGAACAGCAGAGGGGAAAATGAGGAAGGAAATCCAGAACTGAGTCAAGACAATCTGAATTAGATTATTACATGGCATAGGAGCTCTACTGCCGTTCCATGCAGTAACACTGAAGCATAAATTGTTGTGCACACATCCTTAGGAGGCAGTATAGTGCAGTGGGTTAAGGCTCTGAGCTGCAGATCTGGAGACCTGGGGTTTGAATCCCACAGCCGCCTAGGTGCATACTGTGTGATCCTGAGCAAGTCACTTAACTTCCTTGTGCTCCCAGGTCGCTTCTGGAAACAAGCTTTGGCTTAGTGTGCTACTCCTGGTTAAACAATGTTCCCTTCCCTTCCTTAGAAGGAGAAAATAAGCAAGATGACAGCATGAAAAATGCAACCAGAACACTCAGAGGATGCAGGAACAAGAGAACCCCAGCTGCACTTCCTTTTTTTTCTTTTTTTTTAGTCCAAGTTCTGTGACCAAAGGAAGCTGTGCTGCGTATCATGGATAGGGAAAAGTGGGCAAGACAGTGGAGAGAATGCCCCGTATCCAGAGAAGGGGGCACAGCCAGCCCAGGACAGGACAATGGAGTACAAAGTGAGCTAGACTTTGAGCAGCGGTATGGAAAAGGGTGAACCATAACAGGAAGGGAGTCAGTGCAGAACATGGAAATTCAATAAGAGAATGAGGAAGTTACTCTGCTAGAGCATCCAGTAAGAGGTATGAGCTGCCGTGAGGCAGTAAGGAGACACGATGAAAGCGGCTTGAGTTTTGAAAGAGCATGATGAAGCAAGCAGGAGACAAACGAAGGCGGTAATGATGTAATGGCGAGGAGTGCTGCACCCAAATAACGAGGCTACAAGAGATTCCCTACAGGTATGCAGCCATTAGTATACCAATTTGCAAGGCTTAATAGTGAAAGGCATGAAACACAGAGCACCAAGTGAGCAACAGCAGTTGCAGGTAATACTCAGCCCAGATCTAACTTCGAGATGTGGAACAGTCCAATAGTGCAGCAGGAAAGGCCGAAGCTGCAATGCAGAGTGAGAAGTGCTCCTGACCCAGGGAGCAGTGAGGAAGTCCTGCGGAAACAGCGAGCAGCGTGGCATCAGGGCTGCATCGAACTTGATGGACTGAGTGGCTGCATGGAGCAGTGGCCGCTCAGAGAAGAAAGGCAGCAGCAGGGATGGAAAAGCAGCCAAGGAATAGGGGAGGAACACTGAGGAGAGGGACGGATGACAGATGCCGAAATGAGCAGCAGGGGAGGAAGGGGGGGGGTCTAAAAGGCAGAGAACGCATGGTTGATGCAGCGTAGCTGAGAAGAGGAGCACCGAGGTACTGAGATAGGGGGAGATGAAATCGAGAAACAAGCAGCAGTCCACAAGGATAGGGAAGGGGGTGAGTGAGGGACTGTGAAGGAGTTGGGAGATAAAATCGAATCAGGCAGAAGATGAATGACCAATAGCCAGGGAGGCGCAACAGGGGTGGAGAGAAATGAAGGAGCAGCTGGAGGCAGCTGCCAAACACGGAAAAAAGCAATGCAGCAGAAAGCCAGAAAGAGAGGTAAAAGAGCAGCGCCTCTGGCTGCAAAAAGAAACGAATCCTGGGAAGGCCTAGGTTGAGCTCCATTTTAAAACCTAATGGTGGAGTGACGGAGTTGCTCCACCCAATCGAACCTCAGGCTTACAGTCTTCCCACAGTCAAAAACTGAAAACCTGATTGATACAACAGGATCACCTAACCATTGATTAAATCTCCACTTAATCCATGGTTGCCTTGTGGAACTACACTCCCTCTGAGTTGGTAACCTGTTTACCCAAACAAAATCATTGGCCCCAATCTCCTTACTGACACTGCAGACAGTTTACCAACACAGAGACATGGATGAAAGGCAACAAGTGAGGTAGGTACGAGCATGACAGCGGAGTGCTTGCAGCTCTGATCATGCAGATTAGTGAATGCTGTCCATATTTTTCAGGTTTTCACAACCCATTTTATAATTAGCCAACAAGTCCTGTATCCCTGTTGCGAATGTTGTGTACTGTGAAGTGGCGCATTGCTTGCTGTTTTCAGCTCATGCCTCTGCCAGCTGTGGACATTCCCCCTGTTCCATATTGCTCATGAGATGGTGCTGAATTAAAAAAAAAGAAAAATTGAAGGTGTGTTGTTGTGTGGGGGCCCACATATGGCTGTTGCTGTCCTTATATTTATGCCTCTGCCTGCTGCAGATGTTCTGTCTTTGTTCCAACTGAGTTAAAAAAGTGTGCAGTATAGTGTGTGTGTGTGTGTGTGTGTGTGTAATACAGACATGTTCTGATGAACATAATCTTGAGTGTGTTGTGGGGAATAGAATAGAATAGAAAAGTTTGCAGCATGTGGGGGGTGGGAGACAGTGTTGAGTGCAGACTATAATACTGTGGGAGGGGGGAATATAGCAGACAAAGTTTTCTTGTCCACAGCACATTACCTTAAATGAATTACTTTATAGGGTGGATGGATGCATAATATATTTCTTTATGTTTTCTACATAAAAACTGCTTTCTCCTAATTATTTTGATTTTAAATTATAACCTATTTTATAAGCACAATAACCCACTCCAAGGCATTGGATTATAGTGAACTTGATGCACTTCCCAAGTGCTGGAGGACTGACCCATGCTTCAAATGCACCTGGGGTGTGTATTAATTCAAATAAAAAAATCCAGTACTACCCATCACACTAAAGACCACAAACAAGCAAAGGTAGTGCCAAAGCAGTTTTATTTAAGGCAAAGTGCTGACCTCAGGTCATGTGTGTGCACAAACTGGGAGACTGCAAGCAGGGCCCCACAAATGTCTATCAGTCACTGGACTGTCTTCAGGCAAAACCAGTAGAAGTTTGTGGGGCCCTGGTTGCAGTCTCCTAGTTCGTGTACATGCATGATTTGAGGTCAGCACGTTGCCTTACATAAAACTGCTTTTGTACTACATTTGCCAGTTTGTTGCCTTTAGTGTGGTGGGTAGTGCTGGATTTTCGGATTTGATTGGCATTTTTTTCCTATAGCACACCCAACCGTGGGGCAGCTTTTTTGAGCTCTCCTGTGTGTATATTAATTCACCATAACCCCATACCCTGTCATGGGTTATTGCTTGCACATTGTATATCTAGTGCACTTAGTAAATAAATAAATTGCATGAACTTGTGCATTTGAAGGGTGATACCTGCAAACCAAAAGTGAGCAGTTCTGCCACCCTAAAGATGTAAGAGGAGGCATTCACAACTATAACAGTGTATAATAACAGTGGAACTCAGTGCACCTATAAAAATATTATAAATCAACTGATGTAGCTGGCCCAGTGGTGCATAGGGCTGAGGTGCAGGATGCTTCACCTCGTGGCATGCTGGTGATCCGGGTTCGGGAACAAGCCTGGGTCTCCGGTGGTCAGCATGGGGGGGAGGGCAGAGATGCATGGGGCTGCCAGCAGGCAACTCTCCTCCCCGGGGGTGGTGGAGTGGCATCCCTCACCCAATAGTTGCCCCCTTGTGGAGGCCAGGGAGGCCAGGAGACAGTGCAGGCAGGGTGCCTGGCATTAGGCCAATGGGTGGGCAGAAGGGGGTCAGTACCGGGGCTGTAAGTTGCATGCACGCCTCCACATGCATGTGTCCTTCTCCTGGGGCCCTTGGGAGAAAATGGCGGAGAAAAACATTGGTGGCAGCATGATACCCAACTCCCCGCAGGCACCACTCCTGGACCGGGCATAAGGTAAGCCCCAGTAATTCCAGGTGATGGGGCTGGGGGAGCCGGTTAGATGGCAGCTGTCCAGGGGGGGCACAAATAGAAGTAAAAAAAAAATCAACTGATGTATAATACATTTACTATGAAAAGTAAGTTATAAAAAGTATTTGTTAATTAAACAAACCCTAAACACTCCAATTTGTAAGTGAAATATTGCACTTTTTCAAATCTTGCACGAGTGGTTCTCTTATGGTTATAAGAGGACATCACACACAAGGTGACCATCAGCACTGAATAACTAAACCTGCATTGGTGATTTATATATAGGATAAAAATTCACTGCAAACTCTTTGTTAATGTAGACATCAGGGTTAAAGAGTGCAATGTGCACAAAGTAGGGAAATGAAAAAACATTAGGGGTTTTGGTCTTCAGAGGCTTGGTGACTCAGTGGTGGGGTGTTCTTTGGGACCATCAGCCCTAATGCCCCCCTCTGCTGAGCAAGAAAGGTCAGATGCAAGGACCTGCATGAAGAAAGCTATGACTTATTTTTGTTGGCAACATGTGGCGAACCATGCTTCTCTACCTCCGAAGTGTATATCACTGTGAGGCACTGGCTTGGAGCTGTATGTTGTGCTTCAGACAGGAGGTTACAGGCTGGGTGAGGGGGTGGGCATTAGGGTTGACAGCTCCAAAGAATGCCCAACCACTTATTCACCAAGATTCTAGAGACCCAAAACCACAACACTTTTTCATTTCCTTGCTTTGTGCACGTTGTGTTCTTCAACTGTAATGTCTGCATTAATGTAGTTGTTTGCAATGAATTTCCCTTCTACAGTATTTCTGATAGTGGAATCATATCCTCATTTGCACAGGTCTCAAAGTGAAATGAATAGAATACTGGAGAAAGCCCTGATCCAGTGCATGGGCCCATCAGGCCTTGACACACATGACAAAACCTTTTGAGGGAAGGCTCCCTGGCACACCACAGGGTGCTGAGTGTGCCAGAACACTGCTCTGTCCCTTCCCTGGTTGGGGCTGGTGCTGCATGCTGCAGCACCTCCCTGCCCAATCTCCCATTAAGCTGGCTCACTGAGCTTGCATCCGATCTCGGGGAAGGCAATGCTGTCCCTAGTGGGGCAAGAGACAGCCCTGAAAACAACATTACTTCATTTTTTTTAAATATTTTGACTTTAAAATTTAAACAGTCTTTTTATGACCCCTCCTTCTGAAGATGACTGGTGTCATTTAATAACATACAGGACAAAATGTAATTTCACACCAAAAGTGCAAAATCACATTTGCCAGGATTTGAAAAACAACAACTGTCACATTCAAGTGGTCTTGTGAAAAAATGGCTATGTTGAAAATTTGGGATTTAAATATTCAATCTGGCCCAGAGTAATACAATTCACCACTGGTGTACAAGAGGTGGGGTCCCAAAAAGTTCATGTTGAAAATGTGGGTATATAATATGAAAAAAATGATTAAGTTATGAAGAAAGGTTCAAAACACATTGAACTACATTTTACCAGTACTTATCTGTTTTCCTCAGCTCCCAGTCTGGCATTGAAGAGTGAAGATGTGTCTCTGGTACAAAAAAGATTACGGCGTTGGACCTTGGCTGGGTAAGTATAGGGTAAGGGTGGGTGTGGGGTTTAGGGTGCTGAGTGGGGGGGGGGTGGCGGCAGACAATGAGGGACAGTTTTCTTTATTTCAGGGTTTCAAAAAATAAAGACAAAGATGTTGTGGGATGGTTTTCTTTATTTTGGAACAGTACAGTACAAGTCACATGAAACTGTTCCCTCGACTTACTGGTGTAGCATTGTTCAATGAGTTTCCTAATCTGTGCAGGGTTTAATTCAATGAATTAGTAAAAGTTTAATATTGGTTTGCATCTAGCTGTTCTGTGCTATAAGCTTTATTTTCAGCTGAGTGCTTATGAGTTTCATTTCAGAAGGCACACTAAACAACTCTTAAGGAATGCTGTGATATTCATAAACAATGCTCTTAAGGAATGCTGTGATATTTATAAACAATGCTCTTAAGGAATGCTGTGATATTTATAAAAAATGCCATGAAAATGCAGCTACTGCCATTTCACTAAACAGTTATATGTGAGCTGAATAGGCAGTGAAGGATGGTTGGAAAATAGTTGAAAGCTTCAACAGTTTGAGCTGCCACTCCAGTAGCATCACAAAAAAAAATTCTATACCAGTGAGTTGATGGAACAGTTTAATGTGATTTGTACTGTACTTCTGACACTGGGGATTGGGCACCCCAGCATCGGCATAATACATGGTGGCACTGGGGGTTGGCACCCTGGTGTCCTGGGTCAGAGGGACTGAGGTTTTGTATGCTGATACCAGGGATTGGGCACCCCGGTGTTGACAACTTAAAATTACAGGGTTTGGGAGGGGGACATTTTGGAGGGGTTGGGAGAATGAACCAGCACTGAGGTTGGGCAGCCCATTGTTGGATTCTTTTGCTAAGTAATTAAACTGGCACCAGAGACTGGGCACCCTGGTGTCTGGCTTAAATAAGTAAAGCTGCTTATGTGGCTAATGGTAGACCCAGGCACATTGAATAGCAGGGACAGAGGTATATACTGACAGGTAGCTCCATCCCTGCTGAACAAAAACAGCAGTAGGGTATAGGTAGACAGGGAGCTGGCCCTGCCAACTGGAAAATGAGAACATCTCTGTAATATGACCAAATGACTTCATGTGGTCATAATAATTCAGCTATCTTTATAACGCTGATATTTTTAACTATGCATGCTCACAAACATAGAAACATGGAAGCTGACGGCAGATAAGGACTGCAAGGCCCATCTAATCTGCCCATTTCTTTTTCTACCTTATAAATGTACCATCGGCCTTTGTTTTGTCAATGGCCTATCTATTCATACTCATCTGTATTGCTCCCTTATTCTTATTCCATGCCTGTTTGAAGCCCTGCACTGCATTCATACCCACCACTTCCTGAGGTAGGCTGTTCCCTGCATCCACCACCCTTTCTGTGAAAAAGAACTTCTTCACATTACCTCTTAATCTGCCTCCCTCTAATCTCATGCTGTGTCCTCTTGTCCTGCTATTTTTCTTATATTGAAACATGTTAGATTCTTTCACCTTGTTAATACCCTAAAGGTGTTCGAATGTTTTGATCATATCACCTCTCTCCCTCCTTTGCTCTAGGGTATACATATTGAGCTCCATTAATCTGTCTGCGTATGTTTTCTGATGCAGTCCCTGCACCATTTTAGTTGCCCTTCTCTGGACTGCCTCAAATTGGTTAATGTCCTTGTGAAGGTGTGGCATCCAGTACTGCATGCAGTACTCCAGATGGGGCCTCACCAGTGTCTTGTAAAGAAGGATTATTGCCTCCCTCTTCCGACTTGTGATACCCCTACTAATACACCACAACATCCCTCTAGCCTTACCTACTGCTTTAGTGATCTGCTTGGATGATTTCAGGTCATCTGTGATGATGATGCCCAAGTCTCTTTCTTCCCTTGTGACTGCCAGCAACTCCCCTCCCAGCCTTTAGGTGGCTACAGGGCTTCTCTTCCCTGTGTGCATGATCTTGCACTTCCTTGCATTAAACCCCAGTTGCCACTCTTCTGACCATTTTGCCAGTTTATCCAGATCTCTTCTCACTCTGCCTACCCCGTCTGGATCATCTACTCTGTTGCAGATCTTGGTGTCATCTGCAAACAGGCAAACCTTACCCTCCAGTCCATCTGCAATGTCACTGATGAAGACATTGAAGAGGACTGGCCCCAGGACTGATCCCTGAGGTACCCCACTTGTTACTTGCATCTCTTCTGACTGTATACCATTTACCACCACTCTCTGTTTTCTGCCCGTCAACCAGTTTGCCACCAAGTTGACCAACTTCTGATCTACCCCAAGCCTACCCAGCTTATTAATCAATCTTCTATGTGGAACAGTATCGAAAGCTTTGCTGAAGTCAAGGTAGAAAACATCAACGGCTCCCCCTTGGTCCACCGATCTGGTTACCCAGTCAAAGAAATCTATGAGATTAGTTTGACAGGGCCTTTCTTTCGAAAACCCATGCTGTCCTGGATCCCGTGCTTCTATGGATTCCAGGTGTTGCACTATCCTTTTCTTAAGGAGTGCCTCCATAATCTTGCCCACTACTGAGGTAAGACTGACTGGTCTGTACTTCCCTGCCTCCTCCCTGCTGCCACTTTTGTGGAGTGGGATCACATGGGCCCTTCTCCAGTCTTCTGGGACCTCTCCTGTGCCCAGAGACTCACTAAACAGTTCTGATAATGGCTCTGCTAGTTCCACCCTTAGCTCCTTTAGTACCCTGGGATGTATGCCATGCGGTCCCATTGCCTTGTCCACCCTGAGCTTATCGAGCTCTTGTAGGACCCTTTCTTTTGTGAAGGGACTAGTGCACACCTCCCTCCCCCCTGTGTCCATGGTGCTGAGCTGTGGGCCCTGCCCTAACCTTTCTAAAGTAAATACTGAGCAGAAGTATCTATTTAGGATAGGTGCTTTTACATGGTCCTCCTCCTCCTCACATGCCCCCTTATTTCCTTTGATCTTAGCAATACGCCTTCCGGACTTTCTCCTTTCACTAATGTATCTATAGAAAGTCTCGACACCTTCTTTTACTGTTTGTGCTAGTTTTTCCTTGGTTTGGATCATTGCCTGCCTTACTGCCTTCACTGCTTCCCTTAGGGAAGTTTGGTATGCCTCCCTATCTTCATCCTGCTGCACTCCCTTATATTTCCTGAAGGCAAGCCTTTTGGCTCTGACCTTTTCTGCTACTGTTTTTGAGAACCAAAGTTGTTTCCTTCTTCTATTGCACTTAGAAACATAGAAACATACATAGAAACATAGACTTTGATGGCAGATAAGGACTGCTTGGCCCACCTAGTCTGCCCATTTCCCTACCTACAGGATAAGCTGCAGATCCTAGTTAACCAACAGCCTATTTCTTCCTACCCCCCACAAAAATTGCCTTATGTCTGTCCCATGCATTCTTGAATTCTCCCACAGTTTTAGACCCCACAACCTCCTCAAGAAGGCTGCTCCATGCATTCACCACCCTCTCTGTGAAAAAATACTTCCTCACATTGCCCCTGAACCACCCCCCCATCTTCAAATTGTGTCCCTTTGTTCTTGCACATCTCTTTTTCTGAAAGATGCTACCTTCTTGGACTTTGTTGATTCCACTAAGGTACTTAAAAGTTTCTGTCATGTCCCCCTCCTCCCTCCTTTCCTCAAGGGTATACACATTAAGCTCCTTTAGTCTCTCCTCATATGGCTTCTCTTGCAGACCCTGCACCACTTTAGTTGCCCTCCTCTGGACTGCCTCTATCCTGTCTATGTCCTTGCGGAGATGAGGTCTCCAGAACTGGATGCAGTACTCCAGATGGGGTCTCACCACCTGTCTGTACGGGGGATAGCAACTTCCTGTTTTCTGCTGGTGATGCCTCTCCCTATACATCCCAGTATCCCCCCAGCCCTCCCTACTGCCTTCTCGCATTGCTTGCTAACCTTAAGGTCATCTGATATGATTACACCTAGGTCTCTTTCCATTTTTGTTGTTGTTAATACCTCCCCTCCCACTGTGTAATCTTCCCCTGGGTTTTTGTTTCCCAGGTGCATTATTTTGCACTTCTTTGCATTGAATCCAAGCTTCCATACTTCTGACCATTTCTCCAATCCTGTCAAGTCCCTTCTCATCCTTTCCACACCTCCTTGTGTATCAACTCTGTTGCAGATCTTTGTGTCATCTGCAAAGAGGCATAATTTTCCTTCTAGTCCCTCTGCAATGTCACTTACAAAGACATTAAAAAGGACTGGACCCAGTACTGAACCCTGCGGTACCCCACTAGTAACCCTTCTTTCTTCAGAGTGGACTCCATTTACAATTACCTTCTGTGTCCTGTTGTGCAGCCAATGTTTTACCCAGGCTACCACCCTGGGACCCACTCCCAGGCTGGTTAATTTGACTACTAATCTTTTGTGTGAGACTGTGTCAAATGCCTTCCTAAAGTATAGGTAGGCCATGTCCACAGCCCCTCCCTGGTCTACTACTTTGGTCATCCAGTCAAAGAAATCAATTAGATTCATGTGACATGACCTTTCCACTGTGAACCCATGCTGCCTTGGGTCCTGTGCCCCACTGGCCTCTAGGTACCTAACAATTCTTTCCTTCAGAAGTGATTCCATCACTTTCCCTATGACAGAGGTCAAACTGACAGGTATGTAATTTCCTGCCTCTGTCTTGCTCCCACTTTTGTGAAGGGGAATCACATCCGCCTTCCTCCAGTCCTCAGGTACCACACCATCCTCCCATGATTTGTTAAAAGGGTAGTCAGTGGTTTCATTAGTTCTCCCCTTAATTCTTTTAGAATTATGGAGTGAATTCCCTCAGGTCCCATTGGTTTGTCCACCTTCAGTTTTAGGAGTTCTTTCAGAACCCTTTCTTCTGTGAAAAGACTGGCATCAACCCCCCTATCCAGAGTGCTTCTGTTAACTGGATTAGGCACCCACCCTCCTCCTCTTTTGTGAACATTGAGCAGAAATATTTGTTCAGTATCCCTACTTTTTCACTGTCCCTCTCTGCCCACCCACCGTCCATTCTATTCAGCTGCACTATTCCTCCCTTTGTCTTTCTACGCTCCTTGATGTACCTATAAAAGGTTTTATCCCCCTTTTTAACTGAGTTGGCTATCTTTTTCTCAGTTTGGGCCTTTGCTAGTCTGACTTCCCTCCCTGCTTCCTTCTGCCTTAACTGGTACAGCTCTCTGTCCTGCTCCTTCTGTGTTTCCTTATACTTCCTGAATGCTATCTTTTTCTCCCTGACCTTACCTGCCACCTCTTTTGAGGACCATAGTGGCTTTTTCTTTTGTTTTGATTTGTTTACTTGCTTCACACAAAGGCTTGTTGCCTCTGTAATGGCAGTTTTGATATTTCCCCATTGTTGCTCCACCCCTTCTTCTAGCCTATTTGCTAGTGCTTTTCTAAGGCACTCTCCCATCTTGCCAAAATCAGCCCTCCTGAAGTCCAGTACCCTCACTTCCATTTCTCTCTAACACAATGGGATGTTGCTTCAATTATTGCATCCTTAATGCTTGCCCACTTTGCCTATACCCCCTTATCTGTATTTCTTTTTGCTAGGGCTAGCTTGACTCTGTTGGCCATCTTATCAAAGTCAGCTCCTCTGAAGTCCCATATTTTTGCCTTGGAATGGGATGATTTAGTTCTAGTGGCCAGATAGAACCATACCACGTGATGGTCACTGGCCACCAGGTGACCTTCTACCTGGAGATCGGTGATCCTTTCCCTGTTAATCTGTACTAGATCTAGGATAGCCCTGTCTCTTGTGGGTTGTTGTACCAGTTGTTTTGAGGCCCTTCCCCTGCAGAGAATCCACAATGTATCTAGTTCTGGCAGATGTTCCTGCTGGTATTGACCAATCTGTATCTGGCATTTTGAAGTCTCCCATTATCAGAAGCTCCCCTTTAGCTATCATGTTTTGTATATCTTCTAACAGTAATGTGTCTATGTCTTCCCCCTTGTCTGGGGGCCTGTAGACAATCCCAGTTCATATGGCTGTCCCATTTCCTGTTTCCAGGGTGACCCACAGTTCTTCTGGCTCCTTATGTGTATTCTGAATTTCTGTAGCTTTGATATTTTCATTGACATACAGGGCCACTCCACTTCCCCTTTTTTGCACCTCGTCTCTTCCGAACAGTACATAGCCAGGTACTGAAGTCTGCCAAGTGTGGTTGCTGGTAAACCACATCTCGCTAATTGATACTGTGTCCCATTTAGCCTCTGTCATTATTGCCTGCAGGTCTAGGATCTTGTTTCACAGACTGTGAGAATTTCTGTATGTGATTTTCCATTGTCCAGATTTCGGTGTGTTAGTTGTTGGGTGAGGTCGGGACATTTCCCCTGTGCGTCGTATGGGGAGCTGGACCTTTTTCTTTACCTGGTGATGCAAATGAACTACAAACATGCTGAACTCCTGTTCGCAGATGGAATGGTTCTTAAAAATTGTACAAACTATTTAAGTTTGAGAGATGAAAAACACAAAAGCACATACCATGGGCCAAACTCTATCAAACCTTTAAATTTGAAGTTTCAAATCCTCCTAATTTTTTAGTCATCGTTCAGCAGAAAAAAGGTCTTAATTTAGATGATTTTTGTGCCTTTTGCTCCTCTTTAACTTTGCCCCATTAAATGATTGCCATGCAGTGTTCAGTACCTAGAGATCCTGGTACTGTCTCTGCATTCAAAATTTCAAGTAAATCAGTTGAACAGGGGCAAAGTTCTTAAGGTGAAAAACTGGAGTTTGACATTAAATTGCTTACTTAACCCTAATATAATGGTGCTACCACACCTGCTTAATAACACCAAACTGTGAATAACACACTGATTTTGACACCAAGTGGGTACTGTGACAACTGTGGCAGGCAGTATAGCCTAGATGTTAGAGTAACAAGCTGTGAATGAGCTTGGTACATCCAGCAGACCAAGACCTTGGTTTGATTCTCACAACCTCCACTTGCATACTGTGTGACTCTGAACCAGTCACTTAACCTTCCTAGTGCTTCCAGGTCTCTCCTGAAAACAGGCAGTTGTGCCTAGTGGGCCTTACCTGGTTAACAAAGACTAAAATAAATCATGAGAGCAAAGCTTGAGTGCTCCAGTGATGGCCTAATCTCAATGAGGTATCTGAATCAGTGTGTTCTTCAAAGTTTGGCAGTTTATTTCTTATGATATGTACTGTAGGTAGCATGTTTATCACACTCAACAACTAAATGTCACGGTATCTTTAAATGGACACCTCTGCAGATAACAAAAGGTAATTGCAGCAGTTCTCCACTTGAGAATCACAGCCACCCCTGAAATAGCCAGTCCCTCTCACAAAACTCACCATCCCAGCTTGCTACAATGCAGCTTGACTGTAGACAACAGAAGACAACCAAATCCACCGCTAGTTTTAATGTGGACGCAAGGTGAACAAAGCTATTTTTGCTGCTGTTTCCAAGGAGAAATGCAACTTTTTTATTGGACTGTTTTTTTGTTTGCTTTAAATTTATCAGTTTTCTAACATGCAGCAAGTGGCTCCTCTTCCCTGCTTAGCCCGAGCTACGAGTTCCAACTTGTTCATCATATTCCATAAAAAGTGTTCTTCATGGGTTTAAATGAAGAAGAACTTTTAGAAAACATCTACAAAACCAGCTGACCCTACATTATGTTCTAGTTGAATCAGGAAAACGACATTAACAAGCCTTTACATTTTTCAAATATTTTTTCAGTTTCTTTCATCTGTGATTCATTTCCCCAGGAGCCAATGAAGTAAGATGTAATGCTCCTCATTGAGTATAACCCTCCTCTAATCAAATTATGTACCCCTTATTTATTTATTTATTTATTTATTTATTTAAGAGTTTTACCAGGAAGGCATACTGAGCAGGGTACCTCTCAATTCCAGATGTGCCCTGGGAAGGGGGAGAGGGAGAACACAGAGGAAATACAAGTTTTTATACAGTCATAAACAAATTTGACAACAACAATATATACATACAGATGCCTGGAAATATCCAATTACAGTGACTAGGGACAAGAACACTTTTAAAGTGACCTTTGCAGTTTCTAAATCAACCAGTAAATCTGCAAACCAATCAGTTGTCACCACTGGCAAACTGGCTCACAAAGCCCCAGTGACCAAATTTCTAATTATATAGCTAGGGATAACACTACATTAAGATGTTAATCAGAAAAGGAATGATGTTTGATGAGAAAACAAGGAATGTCAATTATAACATATTTTTCAGTGTGATATGTTAGTTAACTACAATTTACTGTACAGCTGCTTTCCCAGTCTGTCAGAGTCACAGATTTGTCTGGTAACAACCTAATTCTGCACAGCATTTGGCATCAGCCAATCTGTTACAGTAAAGAGAGGAAATGAAATAATCAGTTACATTTGAGGCCATTATTAGAGCTGTCAGAGACATTCAAACACCATGAAGTCTTGCTTATATTAGGACCTTTGCAGTATGCCCCTGGCTTTTGACTGCCCCGGAGATGAAATAGTTAACTCCAGAGAAATCTGGAGTTCCACAGCGCGAAGGCGCTTATTGAAAGCTCTATCTGGGTTGTTTGAACCCAAACTGTCAGATTCTTTACTCCGCTTTCACTGAACAGACGCTCCGGAGACCAGCTCCTTCATTTCGGTTCGTTTTGCGGTTTAAAGTATTTTTATCGGTTCATTTAACCGAGAAAAGTGTTTAAATTACAGCAGTTTTCCGTTTAAAAGCTCTATCTGGTAACCGTAAGTAAAATAATTTTTAGTCTGTGTGGAAACTCATTATCGGTTCGCTCTGAACCGATCAGTTTGCTTTAAAAATTGTTTTCTTTGCATTTAGAGTGAGGTACCCGGTTCTTATCGGTCCTAAAAAAACCTGCAATTAAAAGTGTTTTTTTCAAATACCCGTGACACGGTTAGGGACCGATAAGGGTGTCTTGTCCTGGCAAGGCCTGAAACAAAGGACAAGTTTGGTTAGGCTGGCATTATGTCTGAGAAACCCAAAAGAAAAACCGGGCCCACTGGGTTTCAACACTGTGATGTCTGTGGGGAAGCCTTTGCCAAGGCTGACCCACACCCACTGGTCTATTGTCTGGGGCTGACCACCTCCTGTCAGACTGCCAGATATGTAAGATTTCCTGCAGCCACCCTGGAAAAGAGATTGGGCAGGCTCAGGGCGAGAGGCCAAAAGTCCACTGACCCGATGGCCAGCCCGGCCCAGCTACGGCTGGAACAGAGGGAGTGCCCTCTGACCAGGGCCATACTTCCTCGGGCAAAAGAAAGGCTGGTCCTGAGGAACCAGTCAAAGCAAAAAGGACAAAGAAATCAGCTAGTGTGGAGTCCAGTTTGTCTCTCCTTCTGCTGTAGAAATAGCTAAAGCCATACAGATTGTCCAGTCTTTGTCTCAGGGACTTGTTGAACCCTCTCTGGTTGGAAAAAGGGGATCTCGTTCAGGTCCAGTGGTTCAGGATTATGATGTTGGGGATTTTTATGAACCACAGGAGGGGGAGGAAGATTTTGATGATTGTAATTGTGATTGGGAAGGTCTGGAAGTGCCAATAGAACTGGACATTTCTCCAGACAGACCCTTTGAGTCTCCCTTTATTGTCTGAGTCCCCATCTCATTTCAGATTTTATAAGAAAGTAGCAGAAACTCTCCAGCTCCCTTAGAAGAGGCTGTGGATGAGCAAGAGGAGCCTGACTATGTGGAAATGATGGATATTCCAGAGGCTAGAAGGTTGTCTATTCCTTTACATAAGTCATTTAGGAGACAAACCACTAAGATTTTAAAAATCCTTTTTCTGTCCCTCCTGTAGATAAAAAATGGACAGAAGGTATACGTTGTCAGGCCCTAATACAGACTTCCTTACTGAACAGTGTAGTCATGTAGGTGTGGTGCAAGCTGCAGCCTGTGACAAGGCTAATATTCCCCTGGCTTCACATCCTCCTGATAAGGATTCCAGGAAGATTGATGCCATGGCGAAAAAACAGTATGTGGCAGCTTCTTTGGGACTCAGACAGGTTAATTATATGGCTTATGTGGCTAGATATCAGAAATCTAGATGGGACACTATATTGCAGTTGGCCAAGCAGGCCCATGGCCAGCTGGCTAGTGAGTTAGAACAGGTGGCTGCTGATGGCATTGAAGCCTCTAAAGTTCAATTTCATGCTGCTGTTGATGTTAATGATGTTTCCTCTAGGGTCATGGCCACTTCTGTAGCTCTCCGTGAGTTGGCATGGCTCAGATGCACTAATCTGTCACAAGATACCCAGTCAAAGGCTATAGATTTTCCTGTTATAGGAAATTCTCTGTTTGGAGAACAAACAGAAAATTACATGAAAAAGATGGATGAATACAGAACTACTTACAAAAGTGCCCAAGCTAAGGAAAGGCATGCCACTCAACATAGGCATGCCCCCAGGGGTAGGGGCAGGCCTTACAATAGGCCTTTTTACCAATTCCAGGCTTCTTCTGCTTTTGCACAGAGAGGATTTTTCAGAGGCAGAGGCAGACGGGGCACAGGCAGGCCCTCTCCCCAGCCTAAAGCTGCTCCTGCCAACAGGCACCCTGAAGGGGTGTCTGGGGCCACTCTCCTGTACCGTGGGGGCAGACTGGCTTTCTGCCAGAACTGGTTGTCCCTAACCTCGGACAAATGGGTTCTGAGGTGGTAAGCCAAGGCTTGGTTCTCAGTTTCAAACAGTTTCCCAAGATGAGAGCCAGGCACTTTCCCCTCAAGTCTTTTAGAAACCCTCGCACTAGAAGCGGAGGTTTCTCTCTCTTTGGACTGCAAAGCAGTGAAAGGGTCCCCCTACCAGAGCAAGGGTCTTTACTCAAGGTACTTCCTGACCCCAAAAAAGACAGGAGACTGGCGGCCCATCTTGGATTTAAGATTTCTGAACAAGCATCTTGTAAAACCAAAGTTCAAAATGCTGACTTTAGCAATGATTTTGCCATCCTTGAGGCCAGGGGACTGGCTAGCTTCCCTGGACCTCAAGGACGCCTACTTCCATATTCTAATCAGGGCCTCTCACCGAAAGTACCTCAGGTTCGAACTGCCCTCGGGCCACTACCAGTTCAGGGCAATGCCCTTCGGACTCACTTCTGCTCCAAGAGTTTTCACAAAATGTCTAGCTGTAGTAGTGGCCCACTTAAGAAGACAAGGGATAGCTGTGTTTCCCTACTTGGACGACTGGCTTATTGTGGGTCAGTCATCAGAGCAGGTAAAATCACTTGCAAATCACCCAGGAACTCCTCACCTTTCTGGGGTTCCTGCTGAATGTTCCAAAGTCAGTTCTCGAACCAGTTCAGGTACTAACTTTTATAGGTGCAGAGCTGAACAAAAGTTAGCCAGGGCATTCTCCCCTCTGAATGAGTGGACAAACTCATTGCCCTGGCATCTTCTTTCTCCATGCAGGTCTCTCGACCAGCAAGGCACTTCTGCAACTCCTGGGGCACATGGCTGCCTCTACAGCTGTTGTGCCAGGGCAAGATTTCAGATGAGGGACATTCAGTTCCACTTGAGGTCCTATTGGTCTCAAAGGAGGGACCCCTTACCAAATTGGTCCCAGTGACCAAGACTCTGATCCTAGCTCTCCAGTGGTGGCTGGATCGAGCAACCTGTCCTCAGGGGTCCCATTCCTTCCTGTCCCTCACTCCCTCATCCTCACCACGGATCGTCCCTGTTGGGTTGGGGGCTCACCTGGGCGACCTTTCAACTCAGGAGTTTGGTCCCTCAGGAATCTCTGCTTCACATCAATCTGCTGGAGCTCAGAGCTGTCTTCCTAGCTCTCCAGGTTTTTCAGAAACTGTCCAGAACAAAGTTGTTCAAGTCAGGACAGACAATACCACAACAATGTGGTACATTAACAAGCAAGGGGGCACTCGCTCTTCAGCCCTATGCACCAAAGCAATGAAGTTGTGGTCTCTGGCCTATTCCCTGAACACCTCTCTGATAGCGGTTCACCTCCCAGGGAAGGACAATGTCCTAGCGGACGCCCTCAGCAGGATTTCTCAGGGCCACCCCAGTATGAATAAAAGGATAGTCAGAAAAAGGAAAGAAGATAGGAGAGAGTGAAAAGGAAGTTGAAATTTTAAGCTATGCCTGATGTTTGTTTATTAACATCCTAGCAGACCTGGTGATCCTAGGATACAGGCTTTATCGCAGAGGTATAGAAAAGGGAAAAGGAGATGGGGAAACTATTTATGTGAGGGAGGGGATAAGGTGTACAGAGGAGGAGGGGGAGGCGTGTAAGGCAGAAACATTATAGATACAAATCCAAGATTCAAGGAGCAGGAGAGTAAGGATGTGGCTGGTATATAGGCCACTGTCTCAGGTGGAGAACTTGGACAGGGAACTAGCAGAGCAGATAAGAAGGGTGAGTGGAAAGGACAACATCATGATAGTGGGGGATTTCAATATGACAGGGGTAGATTGGAACACCCCAGTCACCTCGAGCATCAGACAGCAGGTCCTTCTGGAGGCCTTTCAAAACAGCTTCTTGGTACAGATGTTAAAGGAACCAACCAGGTCAGAAAATATTCTGGATCTTGTGCTAAATAATGAGGAGTCTGTCAGAGACCTGGGGTGGAGGATCCACTGGCAGGGAGTGACCACCACACAGTGTGGTTCTCAATTAACATGGGCAAGGAGGCTGCAGGAACAGGGACCAAAGTGTTAGACTTCAGGCGAGCTGACTTTGGCAGGATGAGGGACATAGTGGTCGGGCAATTAGCATCCACCCACACATGGATGCTAACCAGAAGTAGGAAATTATCAAGTTAGGACTCACAGAGGCCACTAGCTCTTGTTCAAGGATGCAAAGCAAAAAGGCTAGGTCTAAAAAATTGAGTTGGTTAAGCAGGGAGGTGTTGAAAAAGGTGAGGTTAAATGGAGCAGCCTTCAGAAGATTCAAGGGATCCAGCTGGTGGGAGGATAGGGAGGAGTACCTGAAGAAGTCAAGAAAAGTGACTGGAGCAGTCAGGGCAGCCAAGGCATTGAGATAGCTTAGTTTGGCACAAGGTATCAGGGAAGCATAAAAGGATTTCTTCAAGTACATAAGGGAGAGAAGAAACTGCAAGGATCAAAGTGTGTGGATCAGGAAATATGGGGGCTGGGCAGAGAAGGGGTCAGACCAGGCAAATGCACTCAATGAATACTTCTACTCTGTGTTTAAGAGGGAAAAGGATGGGTCACTGCCTCAGATGATGGGCAGAAGGACAGGTTGCTCCGATCCAGCCACCACTGGAGAGCTAGGATCAGAGTCTTGGTCACTGGGACCAATTTGGTAAGGGGGTCCCTCCTTTGAGACCAATAGGACCTCAAGTGGAACTGAATGTCCCTCATCTGAAATCTTGCCCCTGGCACAACAGCTGTAGAGGCAGCCATGTGCCCCAGGAGTTGCAGAAAGTGCCTTGCTGGTCGAGAGACCTGCATGGAGAAAAGATGCCAGGCAATGAGTTTGTCCACTCATTCAGAGGGAGGAATGCCCTGGCTAACTTTGTGTTCAGCTCTGCACCTATAAAAGTTAGTACCTGAACTGGTTGAGAACTGACTTTGGAACATTCAGCAGGAACCCCAGAAAGGTGAGAGTTCCTGGGTGATTTGCAAGTGGGATTTTACCTGCTCTGATGACTGACCCACAATAAGCCAGTCGTCCAAGTGGGAAACACAGCTATCCTTGTCTTCTTAAGTGGGCCACTACTACAGCTAGACATTTTGAAAACTCTTGGAGCAGAAGTGAGTCCGAAGGGCATTGCCCTGAACTGGTAGTGGCCCGAGGGCAGTTCGAACCTGAGGTACTTTCGGTGAGAGGCCCTGATTAGAATATGGAAGTAGGCGTCCTTGAGGTCCAGGGAAGCTAGCCAGTCCCCTGGCCTCAAGGATGGCAAAATCATTGCTAAAGTCAGCATTTTGAACTTTGGTTTTACAAGATGCTTGTTCAGAAATCTTAAATCCAAGATGGGCCGCCAGTCTCCTGTCTTTTTTGGGGTCAGGAAGTACCTTGAGTAAAGACCCTTGCTCTGGTGGCAGGGGACCCTTCCACTGCTTTGCAGTCCAAAGAGAGAAACCTCCGCTTCTAGTGCGAGGGTTTCTAAAAGACTTGAGGGGAAAGTGCCTGGCTCTCATCTTGGGAAACTGTTTGAAACTGAGAACCAAGCCTTGGCTTACCACCTCCAGAACCCATTTGTCCGAGGTTAGGGACAACCAGTTCTGGCAGAAATAAGCCAGTCTGCCCCCCACCGGTACAGGAGAGTCGGCCCCAGACACCCCGTCAGGGTGCCTGCTTGGCAGGAGCAGCTTTAGGTTGGGGAGAGGGCCTGCCTGTGCCCCGTCTGCCTCTGCCTCTGAAAAATCCTCTCTGTGCAAAAGCAGAAGAAGCCTGGAATTGGTAAAAAGGCCTATTGTAAGGCCTGCCCCTACCCCTGGGGGCATGCCTATGTTGAGTGGCATGCCTTTCCTTAGCTTGGGCACTTTTGTAAGTAGTTCTGTATTCATCCATCTTTTTCATGTAATTTTCTGTTTGTTCTCCAAACAGAGAATTTCCTATAACAGGAAAATCTATAGCCTTTGACTGGGTATCTTGTGACAGATTAGTGCATCTGAGCCATGCCAACCTACGGAGAGCTACAGAAGTGGCCATGACCCTAGAGGAAACATCATTAACATCAACAGCAGCATGAAATTGAACTTTAGAGGCTTCAATGCCATCAGCAGCCACCTGTTCTAACTCACTAGCCAGCTGGCCATGGGCCTGCTTGGCCAACTGCAATATAGTGTCCCATCTAGATTTCTGATATCTAGCCACATAAGCCATATAATTAACCTGTCTGAGTCCCAAAGAAGCTGCCACATACTGTTTTTTCGCCATGGCATCAATCTTCCTGGAATCCTTATCAGAGGATATGTGAAGCCAGGGAATATTAACCTTGTCAGAGGCTGCAGCTTGCACCACACCTACATGACTACACTGTTCAGTAAGGAAGTCTGTATTAGGGCCTGACAACGTATACCTTCTGTCCATTTTTTATCTACAGGAGGGACAGAAAAGGATTTTTAAAATCTTAGTGGTTTGTCTCCTAAATGACTTATGTAAAGGAATAGACAACCTTCTAGCCTCTGGAATATCCATCATTTCCACATAGTCAGGCTCTCTTGCTCATCACAGCCTCTTCTAAGGGGCTGGAGAGTTTCTGCTACTTTCTTATAAAATCTGAAATGAGATGGGGACTCAGACAATAAAGGGGAGACTCAAAGGGTCTGTCTGGAGAAATGTCCAGTTCTATTGGCACTTCCAGACCTTCCCAATCACAATTACAATCATCAAAATCTTCCTCCCCTCCTGTGGTTCATAAAAATCCCCAACATCATAATCCTGAACCACTGGACCTGAGCGAGATCCCTTTTTCCAACCAGAGAGGGTTCAACAAGTCCCTGAGACAAAGACTGGACAATCTGTATGGCTTTAGCTATTTCTACAGCAGAAGGAGAGACAAAACTGGACTCCACACTAGCTGATTTCTTTGTCCTTTTGCTTTGACTGGTTCCTCAGGACCAGCCTTTCTTTGCCAGTATGGCCTGGTCAGAGGGCACTCCCTCTGGTCCAGCCGTAGCTGGCGGGCTGGCCATCCGGGTCAGTGGACTTTGGCCTCTCGTTCCTGAGCCTGCCCAATCTCTTTTCCAGGGTGGCTGCAGGGAAATTCTTACATATCTGGCAGTCTGACAGGAGGTGGTCAGCCCCCAGACAATAGACACAAGTGGTGTGTGGGTCAGCCTTGGCAAAGGCTTCCCCACAGACATCACAGTGTTGAAACCCAGTGGGCCCGGTTTTTCTTTTGGGTTTCTCAGACATAATGCCAGCCTAACCAAACTTGTCCTTTGTTTCAGGCCTTGCCAGGACAAGACACCCTTATCGGTCCCTAACCGTGTCACGGGTATTTGAAAAAAACACTTTTAATTGCAGGTTTTTTTAGGACCGATAAGAACCGGGTACCTCACTCTAAATGCAAAGAAAACAATTTTTAAAGCAAACTGATCGGTTCAAGCCGAACCGATAATGAGTTCCACACAGACTAAAATTATTTTACTTACGGTTTACCAGATAGAGCTTTAAACGGAAAACCGCAGTAATTTTAAACACTTTCTCGGTTAAATGAACCGATAAAAAATACTTTAAACCGCAAAACGAACCGAAATGAAGGAGCTGGTCTCCGGGCGTCTGTTCAGTGGCGGAGTAAAAATCTGACAGTTTGGGTTCAAACAACGCAGATAGAGCTTTCAATAAGCGCCCTCGCGCTGTGGAACTCCAGATTTCTCTGGAGTTAACTATTTCATCTCCGGGGCAGTCAAAAGCCAGGGGCATACTGCAAAGGTCCTAATATAGCAAGACTCCATGAGAAGAAAAGCAATTACTAAGGTGAGTAATTTTTTCTTCTCAGTTGGAGCTCAAGTTTTATGATGTTGACAATGTTCCAAAAAGGAATGCATGGTTTATGTAAAACTACTGAATAGTAATTGGTAAAAACATTTCACTTTCGAAATTTTGAAATTCTACTACTGACAGAGTTTTGTGGAATTAGGCAACTGTTCAGAAATTCCACAGAATTTTGTTCCATTGGAATTTGAAAATTTAACACAGCTATCATGCTGGCTTAAACTGAATCTCACATTGATGGGGAAGGTTGAAGCTATCCACATGTTTGTCCTACCAAAGTTCTCCTATGTATTGTAAAACTAGTTATTTTCATGCAAAGTAAATTCAGTGCAAACACAAATGCAACCATAATTGCACAAATTTATTTTAGCACTAAGTCACAATCACCACATTCACTATAATGGAAACAGATTCTAAAAGTGCTAATTAGCACAAATTATTTTTTATGCAAATTATTGCTTCATTGAAAATAGTGAAAATTATTTGACAGTTAAAATTTCAAGTTCTACAGTATTTGAAAATGTACCCATTACTATTCCCAACAAGGTCTTTTTTTAAGATAGAAAGCCTCATTAGCCATAATCTATAGGAAGGCAAACCCCCTGATTGAGTAAGGCAAAACTGAGGGCTCACTTGAACAGAGGAGGTTTCGGCCTCCCATGGTTTGAAGAGTGCTCCCTAGTGCACTGTATGACACAGGCCTACAAGTGCCTCACCCACGTCCACACAATCGACTCTCCATAATGGGTGAGACTGGAGACAGATGTAGTGGCTATACCCTGTCTTGGTGTTTTGCTAGACTGAAAGCCCATGGGGATCACTCTATATCATCTAATCATGGTCGCCACCCTGCAAGCATGGGATAAATGTATGATGCTCACCGCTGTTCCCAAAACCCCCAGGATCCCACCCCCATCTTTGACTTACATCTGGCATAGATCTCAATATCCTAACTGGTGGCAAACTCATTATCTGGGCTGAATGGGAGGATAGGGGCATCAAACTGATTGCAGATATCTCCATCCCCTACTCTGACACCCTGCTCTCCTTTTTAGCAACTGCAGGCAAAGGTGGGAGTCCCTCCCTCAGACTTCTGGATGTTTCTACAGATTACAGCAGCCATGCAGGCCTTTAAGAAAACCCTCCTACCGAATCACTCTGGCTCTGGCTGCAGAGATTAGACCCTACATCCAAGTCTAGGGACTTGGCTGGCAGAACATACACCAGTATTAGGGATGCACAGAAACGTATCCTCAATGCTTGTAAGTCCAAGTGGGAACAGGAACTGGGCCACCCCATCCCTTGCCAAAATGGGGAAACTGGTGTCTTAATGGTGCACCATGCTTACAAGCACGCTGAGAGTCACTTGATGTAAATAAAAACACTGCACAGATGGTCTAGGACATGCCAAGCTCTGCATTCTGTGGCCTTATTACCTCACCCTGCATGCTGGTGTTGCTCTCAACCCGATGCAGGACTCTTGCACATTCAATGGAACTGCCATCAGCTCATTAACTGGTAGCAAGGAATACTGACTGACTGCTCCAGAATTCTCCATGTGCCAATCCTGAATCCCCCTGAACTGACTGTCCTGGGGATTCGTATCCAAGTAGCCAACCTTTCCAAACCACTCTAATGCTGGCTACTGGTGGCACTTATGGAAGCTAAGCACCTAATATGGATGTCCTGAAGGCAGGTGGACATCCCCTCAGTGATCACTTGGCACTTTGCTTTATCTAAGCTGGCTCTCTTTGAGAGACTTTCCTTCACCACAGTAGGCAAGCAGGGAATGTACTATAACAAATAGAACACTTTCTTGATCTCCCACCATTACTCTGTGCCTATTCCCCAGTCATGTAACCATCCACTGCCTACTCTGCCATATATAGTATTATGATAATATTAGTACTTAATTCTCTCCCCTCCCCCATCAAGAGGGTACCCTGTGGATCATTTGTACCATGATAAAAAAAATTGTATTTCCCTCTACATAAAGTGGATATCCTAGGTCATGATAACATTAGTACAAAACTTTGAGAGGGATCGCATGAGACTACTGTGCCTGTACTGGGTAATATATATCCTTTTGCCAAGAAGGTTCTTTGAAATTCATGATGTATTAATGACATATGTGCTGCTGTGTTCTTGAGAAATAAATTTGTGTATATTCTTGATGCTGCTGATGATACACAATGGAGGTTGTTTGGATAAACAATTTTCTAAAGAAAACCCATCAAATACAATTGTGAAATGCAGTAATTTAACAGTTGTAGCAGCTTAGGCTGGATGTGTTTGTAGGCATTTCTCATGTTTTGTACAATTAAATAATTATATGTAAAGCATAAAAGTATAAACTAGGGGGTGCACTACACCTTGACAAAACGCTCGATGAGTGTGAAACGTTGGTGGTTTGTGGCAGTCTCACAGGGCTGCACTAGCCCTACTGTTTATTGCTTGCCTCTTCACAAATAAAATGAACTTGGTGGAAAAGACAGTCTGGAAACACTGTATCTGAGAGCTGAGTCCTTTCTGTTTTAGATTATTCATATGGGACTTCCTAGCAACTGTCCTGTAGGAGCGACCCTTTTTTGTATATATCCCCCTGAACTGATTGTCCTGGAGATTCCTACCCAGGTAGCCAACCTGTCTAAACCACTCCAATGCTGGCTACTGGTTGCACTTATGGAAGCTAAGCACCTAATATGGATGTCCTGGAGGCAGACGAACATCCCCTCAGTGATTACCTGGCTCTCTGCTTTATCTAAGCAGGATCTCTTTGAGAGACTTTCCTTCACCACAGTAGGCAAGCAGGGAATGTACTATAACAAATAGAACACTTTGTCAAACTTTTACCTTTGCTCTGTGCCTATCCCCCAGCCATGTAACCCTGCACTGCCTACTCTGCCAGTGGGGTAGCCACTCCCTCACCCTCAGTGATATACTTACACTCCCGTGCAGTTGAGGTAGGATGTCAGCCTGATATGAGATGAGATGAGAAATCTTGGTAATGTGGCATTAGCTTAGACTTTGCACTCTTTAGAATACCATGTAGTAAGCACCCATCTTTGGATGATTTACCAACAAAGTTCTGTTTTACTCCAGCATGCCATATATGCCACTTTGATCTATTCTGCTGAAAAATTAACAATTGTTTGTCCTATGCATATTGTATTGCATTATGAGTAATGTTTGTAATTTGAAAATTCTTACAATAAAAAGGTTCATTAAAAAAAAAGGAAATTAAGCACAGCACTTCTGTTGTGACTAAATCATGCTGTTATCCCCAAGAAACTGATCAAATGCCAGTCTAAAAGATTCAGCACTTACAGTATCTGCCATTTCTCTTGAAAACCTGTTGCATAGGTTTATTACTTTTTGAGAGACAAAATGTTTTCCTTCATTGCCTTTCATTTTGCCCTCACCACACTCGCTTTGGGCATGCCCTCTGTTTCTACTGCCCTAAACGAGCTGTACAAGCTTAATTCAATCAATTTTACTTAATCCTTCTACATTTCTAAAAACTGAAACCATGTCTTCCTATAGCTCTCCTTTCCAATAACAATATACCCAGACCTGTACACATGCCCCATAGTATAGGAGGAGGAGTGTTTCTGTTCTGCTCTGAAAATAGTGGTGGTTAGACCCCTCCTTAACCAGCCAATTCTGTACCTTGACATCCTCGGAAATATTAGGCCTATCTCAAACCTCCTTTTCAGGGGAAGGTGATTGAGAAGGTAGTTGCAATGCAGATCAAGGATCACCTTGAGATATAACATTTATGCCCCATTCCAGTCTGTTTTCAGGCCTCAGGATAACACTGAGACCATGTCCGTCAGGGTGGTCCTATGCATAATGTATTGTGTTATGGGTAATGTGTTTGTAATTTAAAGATTCCTTCAATAAAAAGGTTAATTTAAGAAAAAAATAAGCACAGCACTTCTGTTATAACCAAATCATGCTGTTACCCCCAAGAAACTGAGAATTATATTCTCCTGGCAAGGAATATAAGGGAATACTGTGATTATTCTCATCAAGCTGTCATCAGCACATGTTACAGTGGATGATGGGATTTTGATGCATTGCCTATGACAGTATGGAGGGCTGGATGTCAAACCATAAGTGGTTTGTATCCTTCCTATTTGACAGATTGAAGTAGGTTTGTGTTGTATACTTTTTACTCACACCCTATGGTGACAGACTGTGGAGTACAACAGGGGTTGATTCTGTCCCCCAAGTTATTCACCTGCCATTGGGAGAGGTCATAAGACAGTATAAGATGGAGTTCCACAGCTATGAGGATGACACCCACCTATACCTGTCATTTACACCTGGCAGGCTCAATGTGATCTGAATGCCTTCATGAATTTTTGGATTGAATAGCATCTGTCTTTCTGAGATTAAATCAAGACAAGATGGAGGTGTTACTGGTTGAACCAGGACTTTGTGAGTCAGGAATGACTAGTCAGCAACCCAACTGTCCAGCTTTAAATGATGTGGTTCTATGAGCTGTGGATATGGTGAAGAATCTGGGGCTCACCTTGGACTGTAAGATGTCATTAGAATGTTAGGTAGTGGCTGTAGTCAGTGGTGTTTTTTTTTCCAGTTCAAGAACATCAACCAGATTAAATCTTATCTATCGCACAATGACCTGGTAATCCTAGTGCATGCCTTCATGATATTGGGGCTCATATACTGTAATTCTCAATACCTAGGGCTAGATGATAAGCTGCTGTGTCACCTGCAGCTGATCCAGAATGCTGCAGCCAAGTTTATTGCTGGAACTAAACTCCTTGAGCATATTTCACCTGTACTGCTTGAACCACACTGTCTTCCTGTCTGGTGGCACACTATAGTGGTGACACAAAAAAGTTCTCCTCTGCTGTGAAATGCTGCAGTAGGCATGGTACCACATGCTGTAGTAACCCATTGTTCTCAATGGGAAGCTAATTTAGTTAGCTGTAAGTAACTGAAGGTATGTTGCATAAGGGGGAACTTTTTTATTGGCAGCGCTGTACCTTGCAAGTCACTTTGTCAACATACAAAGCCTTACATGGACTAGCTCCTGATTACCTCAAAGACCTATTGGCTTTTTATACTCCAGGCTGCATCCACCAGTTTACCAAGGGAAGTATGTTGGCCATTCCCAGACTGAGACTGAGGCAATCAGAGGAGAGGGCTTTTTCAATAGCTGCACCACTAATCTGGAACGCTCTCCCAACTGGCCATCAGGCAGCACTATTAACTGAGGCATTTAAAAAAGTTCTAGACCCACATTTTTCAGCAGGCATTTCAGTAACACCGTAGGCTTTTTAACTTTTAATTCTGTTTTATGTGCTGACCATATGTTCAACTCAGACTACCTTCCTTTTAATGGACTTATGTATTCAAGTATATATAGGTTATGGATATCTTTATTATTATTATTATTATTAAGTGACTTGTTTTCTTTTAGGTACTGTTAAGTGCCCTGAGTCTGCTGGGATAGGGTGTTATAGTAATAAAATTTGCTTGCCTTGCTTTTAATCTATCCATTCCCATAATCATATGAATTGCTCTCTGCGTTATCATCTTCATAAATCTGGTAGTCTTTCCATGCTATATACAGTAATAGTTATCAGAATTGCAAATAGTACTCCAATTGCAGCACTACCATTGCCTACAAAGCAGAGAGAACAAAATTGCTTGCATACTGGTTATGCCCCTTATAATATAGCTTAGTATGCAATATGTGTTACCCTCTGCTGCCGCAGGCAGGTATGGCAGCTTCAGCTTCTCATAAATTATGCTCCCAAATCATCTTCATTGTACATTGCTGTCAGAGTTTTGTTATTTAAATCATAATAGTATCATTAATCCAAATGTGTTTTATTTAAGTATAACAGTATCACTCACCCAAATTCTTTGTCATTGCATTTACCCACATTTAACTTCATCAGCCACTCCCCCAAATGCATAAGTCCCTTTCTAGAATATCTTTTTCCTGACTGAGTTTTCTACCACTCTTATTTACTTTGTGTTATCAGCAAACTGAATTGCCTTATTTTCAGGTCATCAGTGAAAAATTGTAGAATCATATAAATTTCTATTATACAACAGGAATCTGTTCTGAGCCAATCAAAACACAGGAAAACTGTCAGTTATTGTCCCACAGACTACTACAATCACATGTTAGACATGCCCACAGTAGGTTATCCACATTCTGGCAATGCACACAGTAGGTTATTCACTTTCTGGTGATGCCCACAGTAGGTTATTCACTTTCTGGAGATGCCAACAGTAGGTTATTCACTTTTCAGACATGCCCACAGTAGGTTATCCATTTAGTCCACAGAAAAAAAGGGGGAACAAATACACGTTCCTCTTTAGCTGTTTCCTGGCAGCCCATATAGCACAGTGGTTAAGAGTCCTAAGCTGTAAACCTGAAGAACTGGGTTTGAATCCCACAGCCACCACTTGTATACTGTGTGACTACAAGCAAATCACTTGAAATCTAGCACAGCACTTTTAAAATCCTGTGACATTTCTGGTCACATAATAGTAGTAACATTTAATTAGCTGAAGTATACTCTAAATAACTGGCTTCAGTGGTTGATTAAATGCCTCAGCCTTTGATTTCAGCATTTAATCATCCTCTTCTTGAAAGGTAACTAACCTTGCCTTAAGGAATGTCTCCGTTAGCTTCCCCATGATGAATATAAGGCTGACTGGTCTATAGTTGCCTGGCTTATCCTTGGGTCCAGTTTTGTGGAGGGGTACCATGTGTGCCATCTTCTAGTCCTGGGGAGTGCACCCATTTCCCAGAAAGGTTTAGAAAAAGTCTACAATTGGCTCTGCCAGGACCTCCACCAACTCCTTCAATACCCTAGGGTGTATGCCATCTGGGCCAAGTGTTTTATCCACCCACAGGTCCCTTAGGCCTTCAAATGTCTGGCCACTGGGATTTCCCCAGCTGTTATCCCCACCACCCCTGTGCCTTCTGCCCATCATCTGAGGCAGTGACCCATCCTTTTCCCTCTTAAACACAGAGTAGAAGTATTCATTGAGTGCATTTGCCTGGTCTGACCCCTTCTCTGCCCAGCCCCCATATTTCCTGATCCACACACTTTGATCCTTGCAGTTTCTTCTCTCCCTTATGTACTTGAAGAAATCCTTTTATGCTTCCCTGATACCTTGTGCCAAACTAAGCTATCTCAATGCCTTGGCTGCCCTGACTGCTCCAGTCACTTTTCTTGACTTCTTCAGGTACTCCTCCCTATCCTCCCACCAGCTGGATCCCTTGAATCTTCTGAAGGCTGCTCCATTTAACCTCACCTTTTTCAACACCTCCCTGCTTAACCAACTCAATTTTTTAGACCTAGCCTTTTTGCTTTGCATCCTTGAACAAGAGCTAGTGGCCTCTGTGAGTCCTAACTTGATAATTTCCTACTTCTGGTTAGCATCCATGTGTGGGTGGATGCTAATTGCCCGACCACTATGTCCTCATCCTGCCAAAGTCAGCTCGCTTGAAGTCTAACACTTTGGTCCTGTTCCTGCAGCCTCCTTGCCCATGTTAATTGAGAACCACACTGTGTGGTGGTCACTCCCTGCCAGTGGATCCTCCACCCCAGGTCTCTGACAGACTCCTCATTATTTAGCACAAGATCCAGAATATTTTCTGACCTGGTTGGTTCCTTTAACATCTGTACCAAGAAGCTGTTTTGAAAGGCCTCCAGAAGGACCTGCTGTCTGATGCTCGAGGTGACTGGGGTGTTCCAATCTACCCCTGTCATATTGAAATCCCCCACTATCATGATGTTGTCCTTTCCACTCACCCTTCTTATCTGCTCTGCTAGTTCCCTGTCCAAGTTCTCCACCTGAGACAGTGGCCTATATACCAGCCACATCCTTACTCTCCTGCTCCTTGAATCTTGGATTTGTATCTATAATGTTTCTGCCTTACACGCCTCCCCCTCCTCCTCTGTACACCTTATCCCCTCCCTCACATAAATAGTTTCCCCATCTCCTTTTCCCTTTTCTCTACCTCTGCGATAAAGCCTGTATCCTAGGATCACCAGGTCTGCTAGGATGTTAATAAACAAACATCAGGCATAGCTTAAAATTTCAACTTCCTTTTCACTCTCTCCTATCTTCTTTCCTTTTTCTGACTATCCTTTTATTCATATTGGGGTGGCCAACCTGATACTCTTCATTCTTATCTATCCCTTGTCCGAAATGCAGCCTGAACTCCCCCTCCCATTTTGTCTTAAAGACATCCTTAAAACATGTTCCCCATTACACAAGTTCCTTAGTCGTAATTAAGAAAACAAAGGTATCTGTGTACTGAGAGTCCAAGGCTGCTGTTCAAAAGTTATCATTAGGTTTCTGTTTCCAAATGAAGAAAGGAGACATGGTTTTGTTTAGTTAAGCTGCCATGTGTATCCTAAGTCCTTTGCAAATAAAATGTTGATTCTGCCTTCTTAATGGTTCTGGAATAGAAAGTCATACTCTTGCAAAAACAAACAGATAAAGGAGCGCGCCCTTGTCGGTTTGGGTTTCCAAGATAAATGCCTTTTTCTTCTTCTAGTAAAATGACAAAAAGGTATAAAAGGTAACATGATTCAATAGAAATATCAAGTATAGTTACCCTGTTTACTGAGATAGGTCCTCAGTAGCTGAGATAGGTCCTGCTACAGGGCTGGCTGCCCACAGATTGGCAGGTTTTATAGACCCAGGATAGAGTGATGTCATGAGGGGGAGGAGCTAAGCTAATGCTCTGACATCTTTAGCTCTATAATTAAGCATTTGGCTCCCTTCTATCTTAGTGTGCTGCATTAAATGAACATCTGTTTAAATTATAAGGACTTGAACACATTGTTTGATGATGTAAAACATATGTATGGTGTATCCAAAGGCTCCAGTAGATCTTTTTGTCTTAATAAGGGTGTCACATGACTTATGAGGTCACTCCTGATTGACTTAAAAAGTGCTCCTCTAGGGGGCTCAGACAGGTGTGGTGATCAGTAGCTTTCTGATCCCGGTGAGAGAATGTTCTAGTGAGAGTGTGCCAGTTCTCACATTGTTCAATGGAAAGGAGAGACTGCAGGAATTCTTTTATGTTGTCTGAAGGAAGAAGAAGAATATCCTGTGTTCTGAAGGCATGAAGGACTAACACCATTCATTTTCCTTTCTGTATACAAGTATTTTTTTTTGTTGGTTTTTTTTTTTGATTTATTGAGACAATAAAATGATAAATGCAGAAGTATGCATTTTTATGCATCTTAAACTGGTTGTAAGATCTGTTATTGGAACCCACACTACCACACCAGGTCCCAGTCCTGGTATTGGGTGACACATGTTTCAGTGATGGCAGCATACCTCTCAACCTTTCATCACTAAAATGTGTGACAGTACGTGTGACAAATGGGCAAAATGTGTGACACATCATCAAAAGTGACGCTGCAAGCTCAGAACACAGTCTAAATCTGTGCACTTGGGTTATTCATGTTTGCTGATAACTGAGTATCATAGATTATTATGAATGTCTGCATTGAAGTTTCACTGAGCAGTGTGGAATATTACCTGTGCCATGTGAGACAGAGGGTTTCTGAGGGGTAAAATGAGTGACGTACCTCGTAATGTGTGACAGTTGAGAGATATGGATGGCAGCTATGTCTTCCTCCCCCTCTGCCATCAGAGCCTGTAGCTTGACTGCCTTGTTCTCCAGGCTCCTTGCATCTAACAATTTCTCTCATGTTGCATATATTATAGTTGGGGGGGGTGGGATGGACTCAAACTGGCTCAGACTTAATCCTGACAAGACAGAGGTTCTGGTGATAGAGCCTGGTCATGGGCGTGATAGGAGTACCTCGGGAGTTTCAACAGGACTGGTCCTGGGAACCACCCTGTTGATGGTTCCCCTATATTGAAAGGTCTGGGCATCTTCCTGGATGAAAAATTGACACTTGATGCTCAGGTGTCATCTGTTGTCCAAAGTGTTTTTTACTGCTTAAGGAATATAGCCTGCATTAAACCCCTAGTTCTGCCCAAGGACCTGCCATCACTAGTACATGTCTTTGTTACTTCCAGGCTTGACTACTGTAATGCTCTATACTCTGGGGTCTGTGGAGGGGACCTCAGCCAGCTGCAGCTGTTGCAGAACACAGTGGCCAGGTTGCTGATGGGCCTGTCTAGATCATGTCACGTGACCCCCGGTTCTGCGAGATCTGCACTGGCTGCCTGTTAGGTGAAGGATCATCTTCAAGGTGGGCTTGCTCATCTACAAGGCCTTGTATGGATTGGGCCCTGGTTACCTGACATATCTCCTTACCCCTGCCACTTCGGTCTGTTCCCTCCGCTCCTCCACCAGAGGCTTCTATGTGGTTCTGAGGTCCAGGCTGAAGACCTCTGGCAATTGAGCTTTTGAGGTGGCCTACCCCTCTGAAAGTCACTATTTAGGTCTGTAAAGGAGGCCCCATCGGTGGAGGTATTTAAGAGGTGCTTAAAGATACAGCTATTTAAAATGGCCTTTCCAGACTATCCATAATGTTTTTAATCTGTTTTCATGTTTCATTATTATTAACTATTTATAATATCAGCTTATTTATGTTTGTATTTTAAATTTTATATAACCCTGTAGAGCTTTATTTTATTGTTATTACTACTCTGCCTGTTTTTGACTGTGTAAGGTGCCCAGAGCCTCTGGAATTGGGTGCCATATACATAAACCTTACTTACTAACAATTTATCTCATACTGCATTTATTATAGTGTGGGAGAAAAAAAATGTTCCACACTGGTGATTGAACCCAAGCCACCTATCCACTACTGCTTGATGGTACAGTGGTAGAACTACAGACTAAGATTCTTTGACAGGAGAGACATGCTCTGGCAAAGGTCATCCAAGAGTGAGTGTAGACCCCCTTCCCCCACACAGCTGCAATGATTTTTAATAATGAACAGCCTGTCGATTTTAAGTAGTGTTTCTGAAGATGTATTTAAACATTAAAGTCTCAGCTGGAACATTTGAAGGTATCTGCAATATGGAGCTTCAAATCTTACTGAACCTCTAACACTAACATCAGCAATGACATCTAACAATTTATCTCACACTATAAATCTGTAGTAAGAAAGAAACAAAAATGTTCCACACTGGGGATTGAACCCAGGTTCCCTGCCCACTACTGACTGGTAGCCTGTTGCTCTACCACTGTACTAAGGTTCCTTGACAGAAGATGTATGCTATAGCAAAGGACACCAGCAGTGAGTGCCGATCGCCCTACACAGCTGCGGTGGATTTTTTGTAATAAACAATCTGTCAGTTTCAAGTAATGTTTTCCAATTTGCATTTAAACCTCAAAATCTCAGCTGGAACATTTCATGTTATCAGAAATAAAGAACTTCAAACCTTGCTGAAACTCTCTCACTAACATCATCAATGACATCTAACTATTTCTCTCATATTACATGAACTGTACAGAGAAAGAAAAATATTCCATATTGGGGATCAAACCCAGGCCTCCTACCCACTGCTGCTTGATAGCATGTAGCTCAACTACTGTAATAAAGTTCCTTGACAAGAGATGCATTATATGGCAAAGTCCATCCAACACTGAGTACAGATCACCCTACTCAGGTACAGTGGATTTTTGTAATAGCTGGTTAATTTCAGGTAATGTTTTCCAAGTTGTATTTTTACCACAAAGTCTCAGCTGGGACTTTTCAAGTTATCAGCAATATAGAACTTCAAAGCTTGCTGAAATTGTATCACTAACATTAGCAATGTCAGCTAACAATTTTTTCCAGACTCGATAAATTGCAGTGAGAAAGAAAAAATGTTCCACACTAGGGATCGAACCCAGGCCCCCAGCCCACTATTGCATGGCAGCTTGTAGCTCTTCCACGGTACTGTGGTTCCTTGACAGGAAATGTATGTTGTTGCAAAGAGCATCCAGAAGTTAGTACCCCACCACACACAAGGGGTTTCAGTGGATTTTTACAATGCACTATATGTCTATTTCTAGTAATGTTTCCCAAGCTGCATTTAAATGTTAAAGTCTCAGCTGGAGCTTTTCAAGTTATCAGCAATACTGAACTTCAGACCTTTCTGAAACTCTGTGACTAACATCAGCAATGACATCTAACAATTTATCTCATGCTACATATGATGTGGTAAGAAATAAAACATTTTCCATACTGGGGATCAAACCCGTACCCACTACTGCTTTATAGTCTGTTGCTGTACCAATGAAGTAAGGGTTCTTGACAGGAGACATTTGCTATTGCAAAGGACACCCAGCACTGAGTGTAGACCACCACCTACACAGCTGCAGCTGATTTTCAGAATGAGCAGTCTGTCAGTTTGAAAAAAATGTTTCCCAAGCTGCATTTAAACCTCAAAATCTCCACTGGAACTTTTTATGTTATCAACAATAAAGAACTTCAAACCTTGATGGAATTCTATCACTTACATCAACAATGACATCGAACAATTTCTCTCATACTACATAAATTGGATATATTATGAAACATAGAAACTTGCTTTCCTGTGATTCACAATCCCGATGCTGGCTGCCTGAAACATGGGTGCCTGACATCGGGATTTTGCGTGCAGCAAACATTTTTTTTTATGTTTTGGGAAGCTTCGCCCCCACATTCCCCGCACCCCCCCCGTACTTTATAAAGCAAACTCTACTGCAGGCAAAATCCTGATGTCAGGCAACTGTGTTTTGGGCAGCCAGAGTCTGGATTGTCAGTGTCAGGCAACAGAATTTCTAGATTTTAAATGGATCCCCATAAATTGCAGAAAAAAATGTTCCGCCCTTGGGATCAAACCCAGTTCCATTATCCACTACTGCTTGATAGCCTGTAGCTCAACTGCTGTACTAAGGTTTCCTTGACAGTAGATGCATGCTGCCTCAAAGGACATCCAGCAGTGAATGCAGAACCCACTACACAACTGCAGTGGAATTTTTGTAACAGTCTGTCAATTGCAAATAATGTTTCTCAAGTTGCATTTAAATCCTAAATTCTCATTTGGAGCTATTTAAATTATTAGCAGTATAGAACTTTAAACCTTGCTGGAACTCTATCATAAACATCAGCAATGAAATCTAACAATTTCTTTCACACTACATAAATTGTAGTGAGAAAGAAAAAATATGTTTTACACTGGGGATCAAACCCAGGCCTCCTGCCCACTAATGCTTGGTAGCCTGTAGCTCTTCTACTATATTATGTTTCATTGACAGGTGATGCATGCTGTGGCAAGGACTCTAGCAGTGAGTGCAGACCCCCCCCCACACACACACACAGCTACAGTGGATTTTCATAATGAACAGTCTATCAGTTTCAAGTAATGCTTTTCAAATTGCATTTTAAACCTCAAAGTATCAGCTGGAACTGTTTAGTTTATCAGTAATATAGAATGTCAAACCTTGTTAAACTCTAAAACTAACAACAGCAATGATGTCTAACAAGCTCTCATACAATATAAATTGTAGGGGGAAAAATCTTCACACTGGGGATCATGCACTGGCTTGTATAGGTCTGAAAGGCTATGCCAAGATCTAAAAACCCTATCACTGACATTATCAATGACATCATGCAGCCAAATCACTCACACCGAGTGGTACATTCAATACTCATATCTGAAGTCAGTCAGGTTCAAAGGTACTTTGACCACAATAGGCAATTACAAAATAGATGCTTACAGCTACACTACTGGCACCTAAAAATGGAAAATAGGGCTATAAAGAGGCTACTTTTGCTCCATGTAACACATAGCTTGAGGTACCACATTTACCCCCAAACTCTAAGGTAATTGAGCCTGGATGGAGAGGCAACATCTCATTGATCCTTTCAGTATATACACAACATGTATTCTGCCTACTATAATGTGACTTGAGTGGTGGAAACTTGAACTCAGCAGAGAAGAGGTTAAAAACTCATTTTGGACACTCCCATTAATGACAGCGATTCAGTCATATACACACATTAGTTTTCCCACAGGTCCCCAGCTCAGTAATTATACAATTCTTTCCTTACTCCCAAGTTACCCCATGATTAATACCTTCCAAATCTCTATTCTTCTGTACCCTCAAGCATAGCCACAGTGGAAGAGCAAAAGATGCGGGGTGGTACTGGGGCAGAACAGAGCAGGACAGTAGGCTTCCAAGCAGAAGCTTCCCCCTGGTCAAAACTGATTCCTGCAATACAAGGATGGGATACAATGTGGTTCACTGAGGAACTGTGGATATGAAAGCTCTTTAAAGTCAGACATTTGTTTTACAATCCAAGCACTATCACTTATGGTAAATATCATAATGCTAATAGAAAGTCCCCCCCAAAACGTGAAAAGTTTGAAAAACCCACATACAGTATATAAATACAATACAAAGTTATAACGCTGGCTTTGTAATACTTATTTATTTGTTTTCTTAATGCAGAAAAAGTGAGACAAGAATAACAATTTCAGATGGTGGATTCCCTCCCGGGCAGATGGAATCTGGCAAAGCTAAAATATTTAGGTATATACATTCCCTTGGAACAGACTGAGTATCACAAATACAATTACGTGCCATTTATTACACAACTAAAGCAAGATCTTCAAAGGTGGTTAGTAATCCCCATGAACCTTACGCAACGAATTGAGCTCATTAGGATGATCACCCTCCCCAGAGCACTATACCTCTTCCAAAATGTCCCAATACTAGTTCCTTCAAAACCTTTAAAGAAATCAATCAGGTAATTTGGAATTTTGTATGGGGGGACAAGCCGGGTAAATTATAACGTGCTCTCCTTGCTGGGTCAGATGGGGACTTGCCCTTCCAGACTTAAAACAATACCAACATGCGATAACCATAACTGATGTTATGTATAGGCAAAAATAGGACAACACTTCCACATTGGTTGGAGATGGAAAGGTTTCTCCTAATGATGTCTATTACTTCGGGTGATATATCAGCAGAGGACAGAAGTCTCGTTAATATAGCCGCTAACCCATGGCTTCGGCACTGTTGGCGAGTTGGAGCCTGCTGAGAAGGGCATATGAACTATCTCCCTATTTACCCTAATATCCCCAATCCAGTCACTTCCGGTTTCACTCCCAGTGTCCTAGATAATGGATTTGAATTATGGGGCATGCTGGGTTAAGATTCCTCCCAAATAATGACAGGGGAGGCTGTGGACCTCTGCAGAGATTCAGAAAAATTCCAATTGCCTCACAAAGACTTCTACCGATATTTGCAACTCCGACATTATGTGGATAACCTACATAAGTCCTCTAGAAACCCTGAAACCTACCAATGATAATACAGTGCCAAATCACAGTGAATAAGGTGGGAAACAAGACCATTTAATCTCACTACCACCAATCCCTGAGCGCTCGTGAGGATATTAATACTGAGAGAATCCGTTCGCAGTGGAACAGGGACTTGGGCTACCAACTAAATTTGACTGATTGGAAAAGGCATGTAACCAGGTCTCCAGGGTTAGCAGCTCGCATCAATGGAAGAATTTGCCTGGAAGGTACTGATTCGTTATTTTAGAACTCTCCAGATCACTAAGCACTATCGCCTAATAATACAACAGCAGTATGAGAGGGTGGGGAACAAGAGGCCAACCCGACCCATATAATGGGGCTGCCCAGCCTCCAACTACATACATCAAATTGAAACTCAACTACTAGAGTTTATTGACTCAGGGATACAGCTTACACAGGAAATGTATATATTCCTCATATTCCCAAAACCTTATCAGGGACCCAACACTAGGTACCTTCTTTCTCTGCTCCTCACAATAGCCAAAAAGGCAATCACTAAGCACTGGCTATCTGCTGTGGTCCCAACCGTTCAGGAGTGGTGGGACATCACTAAACAAGTTTATAACTTGGAGAAGATGACTCACAACCTGAACAACAGGGGGGAACTCTTCTCTGAGAGATGGACACGATGGCAGCTATATTATATGTTAAAGGACCCTTTGTTTATAGTGTGAGAGTCAGGACACAGAAACTCTGGGAGGTCCTAAAGCAGAGATGGCTCCCGCTCCGGTGGGTTCTGGGGTCTGGATTCCCCATCCCCCCACCCAAAGATGAAGCTGGAGCGGCAAAAATAGTTAGTTGGGAAACATGGATTTGTAATGGCTAACTTAATAGCTGAAGAACCAGAAGGTACATAGTTCGATACCCTATTGATAAAGGCCTCACTGTAAATTATATGACTCGGGGGATAATAAATAGATTGAAATTATTTGGACATTTGAAGTTTAGAATTATCTGTCGCTCCTTCAGAGGTATGTATTTTGAATGGCCAGATGTATAAGTTTTGTGCAAAGTCAGAGATGTTGACCTGTATGTAAATAAGTTAAAATGTGAATAATAAAAAAGAATATTTAAAAAAAAAAGAATAACAATTTCACTTTCAATAACAAATTGGAGTGGGAAGGGGAGTAGGGGAGGTAATGCACATTTTAGTGTAAGGTTATGCACATAGACAAGGGTAGCATGAAGACAGGCTATTAGAAAGGGAGTGAAAAAAAATCAGTCTGACCTCTGCGAATAGGGATTTGGGGATCATCATTAGTGATTGCCTCAAGTCAATGACCCAGTGCACCAGAGCACTGGGGAAAGGCAAACCGGATGCAGGGATGTAGAAAGAGAGGGTTCTCCAGGAGGAGAAAAGAGGTATTGTTGGCCCTCTATGGATATTTGGTGCTGCCACACTATGAGTACTGTGCCTAGTTCTGGAGTCCACACCTGAAACACGATAAAAACTTCACAGAACCTGTTCAGAGGTGGGTTGCAAAGATGATACAGGATTGGCAAGGAAAATCATATAAGGCTTATGTAGCCAACCTAAACATGTACTTTCTGGAGGACAAAAGGGAAGGGGGCATGATAGAAACTACTATGCATCTAAATGGATAAACAGGATAGTGTCACAACTGTTTCGGCACAGCATGGGGTCAGCAATTAGGGGGCATGAGTATAAACTGAGGGGGGGTAGATTCAGGAAGGATTTAAGAAAGCATTTCTTCACAGAGATGGTGGTGGATAGATGAAATGGTTTGCTTAGTGAAGTGGTAAATGCGAAGAGAGTGACAGGCTTCAACAGAGCATGGGAGAGCTATAAAGGATTGTTGAAACCTAAGACAGTGAATGGTCTGGAGAGTGGTGGAGGAGGGGATACACTACTGATGGACATAAACTACTGATAGACATTGAGCCTAGGCACAGCCAGTGGTAGGTTGATATGGTTTAGGCAGCAAAATGAGCAGAGAAGATGAAGTGTGAGTCTTTTTTTACCAACACGTTTCTATGAAATACAATGGCATAGTATTGGCAGTGTGTGTGTGTGTGTGTGTGTGTGTGTGTGTGTGTGTGTGATTCTACCATTGCTGCTAGCTTTTAAGCATTTGTTACTTTATATGGTGTAAATGTCTCTCTGACCTGTCTGGTACCCTGCTCTCCCCCAGAATTGCACAGTGGGCAAGAAGAGGGTTTACAAAGTCCTCCACACATGTTGGTGATAATGGAAGCACATTATATACTTGATAGGGTTAGCGAGCAGCCATAGCAAGTTACTAACATGCTCTAGACCACCACAGGTGGCAAAAAACATTGTTAGTTTTAACTTTGAGGTACTGCTAGGTTCGCTAGACCAGAGTCCTGCCTCACAGTACTTCTGGTTTTGTGATATTGTAACCAGCCTGCTCATGAGTGTCACAATATTGGGAGAGGAGCTATGTATTTGGCATTTTACCTTAGCTGCTAGCTTTTTTTTTTTACTTTATATAGTATGGCTGTCTTGTGTCAAAATACTGAAAAAACAAACAACAAAAAAGTGTGTGTGTCCTCTCTGTCCTGTCTGGTACCCTGCTCCCTCAGAATTGCATTGTGGGCCAGTGGAGGGATTGTAAAGTCCTCCACACATATTGGTGATAAAGGAAGCACATTATATACTTGACTGGGGTTGCGAGCAGCCATAGCAGGCTGATAACATACTCTAGACCATCATTGTTAGTTTTAACTTTGTGGTACATCCAGTTTTGTTAGACCAGAGGTCATGTCCTCGGCACTTCTGGTTTTTCAGTATTTCAACCAGCCTGTAAATGAGCATTGGTGAGCACTCAGAGGAGGCAATGCATTGGCAGAAACAAGCAGGTCTGCTGGTATCAGTTGGGGAAGTCATGAAGGAGGCCAGATATATTTGAAGCTTTTCAGTGCACTGTATTAACCAACAGAACTGGTGAAAATGCAACACTCTGGTGATGCACTTCGTTTGCTTCACAAAGGTGGATCAATAATAAAATGTTTGTATTGTAACCTGTATATTGAGAAATGTCAGAAGGAGGAGGGCCCAAACATGTTTCTATACAATAAACACACTGAAATCCAGGAGCTAACCAATGAATTAAAAGCTGTAAAATTGAAATTTTCAGACTCTACAGAAGTTAAGAAAATTGAAAGCCTTGTGAAAGCCTCTGTGAGTGAAAACAAAGCCTTTAAATAATTCCCTGTATGAGTGAAAACAAACAAACAAACAAAAAAAAACAGAGAAGTGCGAGATGATTCTGACTCGGATACCAATGAAGAAAATAGGAATAAAAAAATAAGAAATTATTTGAATGTTTCAGACCAAAATGAATGGTTTCAGGTACCTCATAACAAAAATTAACAAAAGGGCAGAAGAGCACAGTGGTTAGCAAGGAAATACTTTTAAAAAAACAGATTTGAAGCACTGTCATCGAAGGTACCTGCACTAGGCAATAAAACAACAGTCAACCCTATAACAGACAACAGGAGAACACAAGTACTTGTGATTGAGGTCTTGATAATTAAAAGGTGCGACATCATAATATGTGCAAGGGCGAAGAAAATAGAGCTGTTACTTGCCTCCCTGGGGCAGAAATAGGGGATATTATTACACTCCTTCTTAAACTATTGGAAAACTGTGGAAGTAAGCCCACAGCAACTGTTCATTTTGGCACTGTGAGGGGCAGCTGTGATATCCAGAATTCCCCTGGTATTCAAAAAAAAATCCAGAAAAAAAATAAAACAATAGAGAGTATCAACACCAGATTATATAACTGGTATATAAGACATGGTCTGACCTTTCTGAACACTTGGGATGCCGTTAATGAAAAGGGTCACTTGTATGCTAAAGATGGTCTTCATCTAAACCAGTCAGGAGCCAGCACCCTAGGGAAACTAATCAATGGCAAGCTATCTCAGGAACATTTAAAGTAATATGGCAGGTGGATGAGAACAACCATGGTCATAGTCAAAACATTAAATAAACACTCTAAAAAGACAAATATCATTAAATGTTACATGTGTAACACTAGAAGACTTAACACCAAATAGGAGGAATTTGAAGCAAAACGTAGTATTGAGTATGATGTTGACATAACAATCATAACTGAACCATGGTGGTCTGCAAAGGATACAGGGAGTAAAGAGCTTAATGGATACCAACTATTTAGATTGGACAGAGAGGATGAAGGGGGATGGTGGTATTGCAATTTATTTTTCTAATGAAATTTCAGACACAAACATCTCTAGGAAAAAAAAAAGGAGCTTGATAATTAAGCAATAATACATGACAGGGTGTGTGTTGTGCTGGGATGACATGACGTTTCAGGTGGTTGAGCATGAAGCTGCAGGCCAAGTGTGTCCAACACCTGAGAAGTGACGTTATCCCCACGACACAAACCCTGGAGTGCATTATTGCTATTTTACAATGACTCATTATACAAAATTAAAAAGAAAATCTTTAAAAAAATGCTTTTATTTGATTTTTAGTGTTTCTTGAGAGAAGATAGAAACAATACAAACAATGCAGCAAATCAGTCAAGAACTTCCCAGTGAGGTTGTACTGGGATAACATCACGGGTCAAGCCCCAGATTGACCAATCAGAGTCTAGCATTCTTTCCTGCCATTGTATAATACAGAAACAATATGGCTCAAACTGACTAATAATACTAGTAAGAGTAAAATTACAGGTCTATGTTACCGCCCCCTGAATTCCAACAACCAGATACAGGAAGCCATTAACCATGAATTAAAACAGGCTTGTGATTTAGGGGCTATTTTCAGGTGATTTAAATTGTGTGACACCTGTTGCAGAAAAAACAGTGCAACTCATAACCACAGTAAGGAATTTATTAAGTCCTCCAACCAGCTTAACTTACTACATGTAAATTCTCCTACTAGGGGAGAGAATACACTGAACATCGTTCTAAGTTCTGATAACATTAACATCACCAACTACTCTGTCGGGATGCCCTTAGGAATGAATGATCATAACAGCATCACATTTTATATTAGAGAATCTTGCACTAAACTATTAGGGTGTAAGGACATTTATTTATACCAAACTGTCTACACTGGTGCAATCTATAAAGAACTAAATAACATAAACTGGCCAACACTGACACAATCTATAAAGAACTAAATAATATAAACTGGGAAACGGAGTTAAATAACACATTAGTAGAAGAAATAAACAACCATTATATCATCACCACAACATAACCCAGATAGACCATCTTAGGGTAGCTGGTTCATTCCACTGGGGTGTCAAACAGATGAGGCATACTGATGAGTCCTGGTAGGACGAAACACGTGTCTATGTCTTCTGTTGGCACCCTTTGCAAACTGTGTGAGAGGCCTTTTGGCACCATGCATTTCTGCTTAAAGTTGAACCAGCATAATATTCTATGGTAATTTGCATATGCAGCCCATGATGCTTTGCATTGTGGGAGCATGTGTGATTTTGTATTTCTTTGAAACTTGGCTTCCCAGCCAAATGTCCTTTGTGGTAACCATTGCCTCAGTGCTTGCGCACAGAGGTTCTTTGTCTTTTAAATTGTTTTTTGTTTTAATTGGCTTCACCACAACATAACCCAGATAGACCATCTTAGGGTAGCTGATTCATTCCACTGGGGTGTCAAACAGATGAGGCATACTGATGAGTCTTGGTAGATAAAACGCGTGTCTATGTTCTTCTGTTGGCACGCTTTGCAAACTGTGAGAGAGGCCTTTCGGCACCATGCATTTCTGCTTAAAGTTGAACCAGCATAATATTCTGTGGTGATTTGCATATGCAACCCATGATGCTTTGCATTGTGGGAGTATGTGTGATTTTGTATTTCATTTTATCATTATGTGAGAAACACATTAAAAAAATACAACAGTTATGGCATCAAACCAAGATGGTTCAACAGGGAAATAAAATTACTTAAAAAACACAAAAATGTACAATTTGTACTTCAAACATAAAACAGATGCTACTTGGGACAACTATAAAACTATATTAAAGCAATGCAAAACTAAAATTAAGAAATCTAAGTGAACTCTAGAACTGAAAATGGCAACTAACTGAACTAATATGGACTTTTATGGTTATACTAATTCATTAAAAAACTCAAAAAATAAACTCAGTTTAATTATTGAGAACACACTGGTAGCAAATCCTACTGAAACAGCGGTTATCTTTAATGCATATTTTTGTTCAGTTTTCTCAAAACCAGCCCCATACACTGGAAAGTTCCTCACTACAGAATCCACACTTTTTGAAATATCTGACGAAGTGATCATTCACAAGATACGTAATCTAAAAAATCATAGCGCTACTGGATCAGATAGCATTTCCACCCAGATATTAGAAATGCTAGTACCCTGTATTGCACAACTGCTCAAATACCTTTTTCTGGCATCTATTGCAAAAGGAGAGGTTCCAAGGGACTGGCAGACTGCTACCGTAGTACGAACTTACAGCAAGTCATTTGTCAATGCCCAACGTTTAATGCTTGTTAAACAATTTTTTTTTTAATTCTGAACCCAACTTTTGAAGATACTTGTTTTAGGATTCACCTTACAGACATGGCATGTACCATTTATAGTAAATTGGCCGAAATGTCATTTCATACCAGAGGTGTTAAAACACATCTTGGCCAGGATTTTAAAAATGACACATGTCGTGCTTCAGAGGTGGTGTGGAAAATGGCTATGTTTAAAGTTTGGAGTTAAAAAATTGAACATTAGTGAAGTTATGAGTGAACACTGAAATAGTGTAACATTCAGTCATAACCTGGACATTTTACCATATTTGTACACCACCATTTCAGCATAGCCTTCTTATTACCCCACCTAATGAACCCAGTGGGTGAAAATGTTCAAATCTGCACCAAAACACCATTCTGAAGCACCGAAATATCATTCCTCACCACAGGTATGAAAACACATTTTGGCCAGAATTTGAACAAGCATTTGTCAATGCCAAATGTTGGCTTGCTGGAATTGGCACTGGTAGTGCAGGAGTTAAAGAGATGCATAATAGGAATAGCAGTGAAGTATTGAACTAACACCAACCCCCCCCCCGCAGAGACTGAAAGGTGCTGGGAGTGTGGCTTTGGGTCATCAGCCATAATGCTTACACCATTCCATCTCACCCCACCCTGAAGACACCGACAGGTATCACTGTGTGCTTTGGGGTCTTCAGCCCTTGTGCTCAGCCCATTCCATAAGGAAATAAGCTGGGATGGGTGCAGTATAGGACAATGGGGTGAATGTTAGGATGACAGACCCCAAGGCACACCTCGATGCCTGTCAGTGGCTGTAGGGTGGGGGTGGGGGTAGAATGCTGTGAACACTGCAGCCAACAAACCCAAGTTATGAATCTGACACCTGTCAGTCACTACAGGGTGGGTGTATGGTTGGAAACCTTAATGCCCCAGGTGTTTGTTGGTATTTTCACTCCAAAATTTCAACATAGGCTTTTTTGGGACACCACCTCATGAACAGTGGCACTATCATTTCATTACTCAATCCTGAAAGGTGATTTCGCATAGCAACTGCGCCATTCAGAGCCACAGGTGTGGAAACACATTTTGGGCAGGATGCAAAAAATGACAGCTGTACTGTTCATGAGGAGGTGTGAAAAAATGGCAATGTTGACAGTCTGGAGAGAAAATATGAAAAATGCGTGAGCTTACAAGCGTGAGTAGAAACTGCGCAAAGCATGCCCATAATGTGATAATATTTTGGACTTTTTTCACCAAATTTTCAACATGGGCATTTTGGGACCTCTCCTCATGAACAGTGGTACTGTGATTTTGTTAATCTGTCCTGAAAATTAATTTTGCACAGCGACTGCGCCCATTGTGCGCCCCAAGTGCGAAAATACGTTTCAGGCAGGATATGAAAAATGACAGCTGTACTGTTCATAAGGAGGTGTGAAAAATGACAATGTTAGAGATCTGGAGTGAAAATATTAAAAATTGGAAAAGTTACAAGGGTACGTAGAAAGTGTGCAATGCACACTTGGAACAAAGTCATTTTTGGGAATTTTTCCACCAAATTTGCAACATGGGCTTTTTGGGTCCCCACCTCAAGAACAGTGGCAGTGCCATTTCATTAATCGGTCCCAAAAGGTGATTCTGTGCAGTGACCACAAAATCACCTTTGGGGACTGAGAAATGAAATGACAGTGAAATGTTCATGAGGTGGGATCCCAAGAACCCCATGTTGAAAATTTGGGGCCAAAATGCAAAAAAATGGCTGAGATATCAACTTAAGTTGAAACCCCCCCATTACTTCCCATTATAAAGCTTACCATCATTTCTTCACATCGCAGTTCAGTTTTGAAGAGTGCAGATGTGTCCCAGTTCAAGAGAATATTGTAGCTCCTGACCTCCGGATAGGCATGGGTGAGGGGGTGTGGGAGGTGGGTGTGCAGAGGGAGGTGGGGATGGGGGATGCATTGGTGGACTGTTTTCTTGTTTGCTGGGATAAATAAAATGCAAGGGAAGATTTTCTTCATTTACTGGTTAAGAAAGAAACAAAAATAAAACAGGCACACTAGGGTGGGGTCCCAGTGTGCTACAATTCTGGGGAGGGGGGATGGAGGGAGCAGGGAAGGCAGCAGCAGTGGGAGGTTGCAGGAGGGTTTTATTATTTGTCAGAGGAAGGGAGCTGGGAGGGCAGCAGCAGTGGGAAGTTGCAGGATGGTTTTTTTGCTGTCGGGGATGGGGAAGGAGGGAGCGGGGAGGGCAGCTGCAGTGGGAGGTGGCAGGGGGGTTTTATTGTCTGTCAGGGGATGGGGAATGGAGGGAGCAGGGAGGGCAGCAGCAGTGGGAGGTTTGGGTGTGGCGGGCAGCAGGAGCTTCGAACATGCCGACATGGGGATTGGGCACCCCGATGTCGGCTTTCTGTGGATTGTGTAGAGGGTGGCAGGAGCCACCATTTTTACTGAAATGTTTCACCAGGAAAGGCACGTAACAGAAGCTTGCCATCTGCCGCTGCAGTGATGAGCTTGTCTCTGATTGCAGTGGCACATTTGTTTCATCTCCATGGCTCTCTTTGAAACTGCTGTCATCGTCAGCATGCTTATTGATCGGGGGCTGAGAGACACACCCACTAAGGCGTCCCCTTCATTGGCCAACACTGACACACCTCTACATTTGCGCTACCACCACAAGATATTGCTTGCACATGCGTGCAAGCCAACATAAAAATGACAGCTGTCACATTCATGAGGTGCTGTGAAGAAATGGCTATGTTGAAAATTTGGGGTCAAAATACTGAAAATTACCAAAGTTGCAATCCTGCGTTTGCAAATTTGAAAGTAGGCTCATAATTTTGTTGTGGTTTTAATATTTGTATGCCAAATTTTCAACATACTGTAGCCTTCTTTTGATCCCACCTCATGAACAAGGGTGGAGAGAATTTTCAACTCCTGCTCAAAAGGTGATTTCATGCAGTGACCACAAAATCACCTTTCAGGACAGATTTGCCTAATTTCACTGCCATTGTTCATGAGGTGGGGTCCTAAAAATGCATGTTGAAAATCTGTGGCAAAAATACTCAAAAATGGCCAAGCTATGCCACTAAGTTCACAACCTCATTGGAATACATTGAACCGCATACCTGATTTCCTCAGTTCACAGTCCGGGTTTGAAGAGTTAAGATCTATCTGCAGTCCAGACAGGATTAAAGTGTTGTACCCCTGATGGGTAAGTAAGGGCCTGGGGGGTGTGTGGGGTGGTGGGTGCTGAGTGGGAGGGTCAGGTGGGAGAAATAATAAATAATAAAAACAGACATTGATGGATGGTTTTCTATTTTACAGGTTCAAAAAAATTAATAAAATGATGAGTGACAGTTTTCTTTATTGCAGGTGGTGACACTGGGGGATTGGGCACCCCCAGTGTCAGTATTCTATTTGGCAGCACCAAGGGTGGGTTCCACGGTGCTGCATAACTAAAACAGGCAGGGTGGGGGTAGCAGCTGGCACAGGGGTTGGGCACCCTGTGTCATAATAACAACATGGGATGGGTTGGGCTGGGTGGGTGGCAGTTACAGCTGCAGCTGCAACATCATCAATAGACAGTTTTCTCTTTTGTGGGGGGGAGGTAGCAGCTGTCATGGGGAGATTGGGAACCCCTGTGCCTGATCAATCTTGTTGACTCACCATTACTTGGTGTGCCATGCATGCCAACTGATTTAAATCTCAGATTCTTTTCTTTCATTCAGCATGTATCATATGCATCATGGACTGCATACTCCAACTGAGATCAGTATTGACTTCATACACTATACCATACATGTATGTGTGCAGCTGAATTTTCCTTTTGTATAAAATAGAGTGTTGTCTGAAAAGGCTGTTTTAACAAGGTACACAAATAAACTGCAAAATATTTTACAACACATGTAATGGTATCTGGAAAAGACCTGATGAAGACTTGTTTCATTATATTGTACACATTGCACTACCAGTTTGTGTGGCTTTCATCATATGTAGAGAAATAGGTCTGCTGGATTATTCACAGAATACCTGCTTTCACAACTATGTGCACTGCACATTTAAAGAAATGTACAGTCTCATCTTCTGCTGTTCACTTCACTATATTTAAAATATTGCTAGTTGGGAAGACTGCTAGTCTCTGAAATATGATGTGGAGTTCAGAAAAGAATGTGTTCTGCAATTGAATCACATTCATATTACAAATGATAAAAACATCTAGAGACTCAGTTTCAACAACTATTGGTATGCAGTGTCTTCATATTTCCAAGTTCTGCTATGACTGAAACCCGCACAGTTAAAATGCATGTGCATGCCCAAAGTCACGGCTTAAGTTTTCAAACTGCAAAATAACTGGGTTAGAGCACTCATTTGCTTAAAGAGTAACACTGCCGAGCTCAGGATTGCAGATATTATCAGAAGCATTGTTTATCTGCTACAGTTTGAAAAATTCCAACTCATGTATGAATGAGTTTACTTGCGGCTCAGCATGCCTAAACACTCGTAGATGCGAGGGGGTATCGTCTGGTGGTTTTCCCAGTGGACCACTCGAGTTTCTATTTTACAGCAGAAAAAGTATATATTCAATTATTTTGCAGCTTCTGTTGGCATGAAGTCATTTCTGTGGGGTTACCATGCCAACAGGAAACATACTACAGTGTATGTAGTAAAATGAAGAAAAGCGCTGCCTGGTTAACAGGCTCATTTTTTTTATTGAATATCCTTTATTAAATTGTTTGTCATAACATCCAACTAGCAAGAAAACAAACAAAAAGAAAAACACAGAAGAACCACACAGTAATGAAAACATTACAAACAAACAACAACTAGGTCCTCTAACCCTCACCCTGCCCTCCCACCCTCTACCCTCCCTTCCCAGAGCACATCACCTGAAGATAAAGTGGGGTCACTAACAGTGGAAGATAAGATCAATGGCAGGGACATAATGGGGATCATCGAATACACCTGTGAGGGGGGCTCCACTACCCTGTGGTTTTCTCAGGCAGTGAACCTAAGAGGCCTTGACCGGGGTATAAAAGATGGAACAAGAGGTCAGATTCTGGGTTTTACTGCCCTTGGGGCCTGTTCGACACCAGCTAAAATTTGTGTAAGGTTTCTAACCCCTGACTGTAAGAGTGTTCCCCATGGTATAACCTGGCAATTTGTTTCTCTACTGCTAGAACTTGGATGATCTCCTTTTGCCATTCCTCATAAGAGGGGGCCCCTCCTCGAGCCAGTGTCTAAAGATCACTATCTTCATAGGGATGGCGATAAGGGCCATATAAGCCTTACGGTGTCTTGCTGGGAGGGAGAAAAAGTCTCCTAACAAACAAATTTTGGGGGTGAATGCATGCTCCAATCCCAACAATGGATCAAGGGATAACCGAATCTTAACCCACAGTGGCTGTGTCTTGGAAAAGTCCCATAACGTGTTTTAAGTCTCCGCTGTAAAGCCCACAATGAGGAAAAGTTGAGGTCAGAGACTTTCCCATTCAGAAAAGCTTAAGTGGGGTAAAATACAAATCATGCAATATTCTGAACTGCGTCCATCTCTGCCTATCTCACCTTAAAAAGTGGTAGAGATTACACCACACTGAGTGCCATTGTGAAGGTATGTAATCTAAAGACAGTTTTTGTTGCCAGTAGTAACCAATCCCAGTCAGCAAGGCGGAATCTATCAATTGAAGATAGGAGTCTAGTCCAGCAGTTGCATGAGGCTGTGAAGCAATAAACAGGAGGTTGGGCAGTGGATCTGCCTCTGAGGGTTGCCAGGGGCCCGGCCCAAAAAATTCTTTCAGGGACTTTGTTAGCTGCAGATACTTAAAACTGTGTAGTAAGATAATTGAGAAGGCCTCCAGCAATTCACTATGTGTCAGCAAATGATCCTCATTAAAAATCAGTTGCACCTGAGCGCCCCATAACTGAGAACAAAAGGTTTTCGGTATGGGGTAGCCTGCAGTTAAAAAGTACGGGTTACCTAAAACTGGCTGAGAAAGGGCTTTAACGCAGTCAGACTTCAGGTATTGATAGAGCTGCACAGAAGCTTTCATGGACCAGACTAATTCAGAAGGTAAGCTAGCTGGAGTGAGGTAGATTAGACTGTTTAGGTGTAGCCCCTCCTTCCTATAGAGATCTTCCTCTATATGAAGCCAAATAGGGTGATACCCACCTGAAACTGTATCAGCCATTGGACCTCCCCACTGAAGCCATTTAGAACTGTGCAGTGGCAGGTAGTATAGGAACAAACGTTTGGGAGATGGAGCTTGCCACTCTCTCTTTCTGTTGCACCAACTTGGAGTAGGTACGTCGAACCACATACCTCCCTCCACAAAAACTGATTTAAAACCCTCTGTAACTACAAGAATCAAGATTTGGGAAGATATTTTCCGATCATACCTAAGGGGTACAAAAGCCTTGGGAGAATTTTCATTTTGATAATGCTTGCCCGACCCCAAAGGGATAGCAAAAGAGCAATCCATCTCTGGATATCTTACTTGATAGCCTGAAGGAGTGGGGTCAAGTTCACCTTGCAGAGATTAGAAAGGGAGCAAGGTATCCCAATCCCAAGATATACCAACTCCTTGGGGGTCCACAATAGGCCGAGATGTTATATTTCCTGCCTGTTTACCAAGCTGTTTATGGGTAGAATATGCAACTTCTCTACATTCAGTTTGTATTCCACTGTCTGTGAGAACCTCTGACTCTCTGCCAATGGCGCTGGAATGGAGATCAAAGGGTACTCCACATGCAGCAATAGATCATCTGCATATGCTGAGATTTTATATCTCTCCCTTCCTAGTGGGATCCCTATCATTGATGGGCTGTGATTTAAATGGTAAAGAAGGGGCTCCAGATACAGGTTGAGTAAATAAGGAGAGAGGGGACAGCCTTGTCTTGTTTCCCTCAGGAGCTGGAAGGGAGTCAAGGAGAGTCCATTACAGTGCACTTGGGCTGATGGTGTGTCATATAGGATTCGCATGCATTTGCATAAATTAGGGGGGAGGCCAAATTTACACATTGTTTCAAACAGATAAGTCCAGGATATGTGGTCAAAGGCTTTCTCCGCATCTAGAGAGACCAGGGCCGCAGAGGTCCTGCCCTCTCCAGATGCAGAGAGCAGATTGAGGAGCTTCCTGGGGTGATCACTTGAAAGTCAATTTGCCGTGAAGCTGACTTGAACTGGAGAAATCAGGACATCCCAGACAGATTTTAGGCAGCTGGTTAAGATCCTAGCCAGTAATTTCATATCAGAGTTGAGTAGAGAGATCGGTTGATAGCTGGAGGAAGGGAGCTCATTCTTCCACTCTTTGTAAATCAAGGATATCCAGGGTCTATTTTAAGAGGGGTCAGCCAGCCCTTCAGTAAGTAAAAATATTAAACAACCGTGTGAGCAAAGGGGAGAGCTCTGCCTTGAAAGTCTTGTAGAATTCATTACAGAGCCCGTCTGGACCCAGGGACTTATTCTGGGGCAGATGGTCAATCACCTCGATCACCTCCTGCAGTCGGATCAGGCCATCTATGGAGGCTTGTTGATCTGGGATGAGGCTAGGAAGTGGGAGGTCAGCCAGATACTCCAAAATTTGGGAGGAGAGCTCTGGTGTAGGTGGTGTGTCCTGGTAGAGACTACTGTAGTAGTCACGGAAGGCCTCCACTATATCTCTGGGGTGGGTAATAAGGGCAGTATGTGAAGTCAGTTGGAGCCAGAGAACAGCTCTTAGGGCTTCTAAATGGTTGAGGCGCCAGGCCAGCAGTCTCCCTGCCTGTTCCCCAGACTCAAGAAACCTCGTTTTGGTACGGAATAAGGACAGATTGGCCTTCTCCACCAGAATCTCGTAGCAATGTGCCCAGAGGAGATTTAACTTAACTCTCTCTCTCCAGCATTCCAGGGAGGAGGAGGGGCATAAGCAATTCTCTCATGACTGGATCACCTCTAGGAGCCAGTCTTCCTCTTTAAGCTGTAGTCTCTTCTTAATGGTGGCTAACCTGACACACTCCCCTCAGAACCCACACTTTACCGTGCCCCAGAAAAAATCTAGCCGAGCAACAGATCCCTTGTTTCCCTCTAAACATTTGACCAGGTAATCATGCAACGTCTGCTTAGAGGACTGGCCTCTCAGCAGTTGGACATTTAGTCTACAGATCCCATCTCACTTCTCTGAATTGTTTAAGAATAGTGTCATGGATACAAGGGTATGGTCAGACAGCACAAGAAGCAGTATGTCGCAAGCAAGGAGCCCAGAAAGAGAGGGTTTGCTTTACAAAAAAAGTCTATATGAGAGGAGGTATTGTGAGGGGAAGAATGAAAAGTATATTGGCGTGCAGTGGGATTTACGAGACGCCAGGGATCCCGTTAAACCATGATGATCCATAAGATCTCTCAGACCCTGCTGCACAGTGGAAAGGCCCATTTGGTGTGACCCTGACCTGTCCAAATCATTTTGGAACACCAGGTTCCAGTCCCCACCTAATAGGATTGGGACTGCTGGTAGAGAATCCAGTTGCTTTCCCATGGTTGTGAAAAAACTAGGGGTATCCGCATTTGGGCCATATATTGACCCTAAAATCAGCTCCGAAATCCCCACTCGGACATGAAGGAAAATGAACCAGCCCTCATCATCCCAGAGTTCCCGTAGTACTTGAAATGGGATACCTTTTGCTAGCAGAACCATCACCCGTCTTGCGCTCGCGGCGGCCTGGGTTCGAGGGCGGACTCAGGTGGCGGGGAGTCGGTGCGGAGGAGGAGGATCGGCGTCCCAATGGATGCTCTCCTCCCTCAGGGTGGAGTTACCAAGGCGCTTGCGCTCTGCATTCCTTCCATAGCCGGTGGAAGCACTGGCAGAGGGAAGGGTGGAAGCGGCTTAAGCCTGTCAGAGTCGGGGAGGGCGTCTCGGCGCGCGAGGGTCTGCGTGCGTAAGCACCACTACCACTCGGGGACATCGTCCCTAAGCATAGGCGTCCTGGGGAGTGGGGACGTCAGGAGAAAACGGAAATACCCTCCGGCAGCCCTAGATGAAGTCCGCCCCTAAGTCCACCGGACCACCTACAGGACAGACCCAATGTGCGAGGAGAGGAGGATGGGCACTCCTAGGGGGCAGATCCCTAAGGTAGGTACCGGGGGACATGAGCGGACGGAAGGAGGGGGCACCGGAGGCAGTAAGGAGGGATAAAGATGAAAAATAAAAAAAAAAAAAGGAACCATCACCCGCCTTTTTTATGCTAGAGCCAGCCTCAGAAACCCAACCCACCCAGTTCCTCCTAAATAGGTGAGCATGTTCTCTGTGCAGATGTGACTCCTGAAGCAGAGCTACAGTGACCTGCGACTTGTGAAGATGACTCAGAATCATGTGCTGCTTCTGCTTGCTCTGTGCCCCCCTGATGTTCCACGAGATTAACTTATGTGAAACACTACTCATCCAGTAGGAAGGAAGTTCAGAAATGGGAAGAGCCCCCCCTACCTAGTTACCCATTTGTACTTACCCCCTGAAAACCCCTCAGAACAACTAAGATAGATAAAACCCCCCATTGAAGCAAACCATAAGACAACACACATCCCTATAGAACTACATACAAACCCGATCACCGGTCCTAGTGCCCGTACTCCACTCATCTTCCCAGCAGTGATATAGTTGAACTGTTCTCTCCCCCTTCCCGCCACTTATCTAAAAAAAATTAAAAAATTAAAATATAACATACTACTGGTTAGACCAGTAGTCCCCCCCCACCACCACGTACTCACGAGAGGTAGACCCCCCCTCCCAGAACTGTCACAACATCAGACAGAACTGATACATAGAGGGAAATCTATCAAACTGAAACAAGGTAGTTCTTGTAAGAGGGCTTACAGACCCCAAAAATGTGCTAAGTCATCCAAATTGCTCTTACCTTAGAACAAAGGCCTGACAAAAAAGAAACAGAGTCCTATTTCTCGCGTCTGCAGTTCAAAATAGAACATTATGGTCCTCCACCAAATTAACCTGGAACTTCCGTAGTCTGTGAGGAAAGGAGCAACAGTAAGTAGCAAGGTGAGCCTGCCAAAGTCACATGGGAGACACTGTCCAAGGAGCAGCATGATCACTACAACTTCTATGAGTGGCTTCCACTAAGTACTCCACTCCACGTCCAGAGTCCATGTGTCAAGAATAGTCCAAATTGTCCATGGAGTATAATCAGGAGGAGCAGGTGCACATCCTACAACTGGTGAATTGAAGCCTGTAGAGGAAGAGTTTTCCTGGCCGATACTGGGTTAATTCTTGAGTTGCGTGAGCACCAGGGGCAGGATCATGTCCAATGAAGTTTCCCAGAAGCAGCCCACTGTATAACTGGCATAAAGGGTCAGACATGAGACTCCCTTCTACAGGGTAAAAGTCTGAGAACCGGAGAAATATTGCAGCAGGGGAGGATCTGGTATTGCACTGCGTTGGGGTTCAACAGTAGAAGGATAACCCGGCTGTGCTAAAATGACAGGGCTGCCCATTCCATCATCAGCATAAGAGAGGCACACAACCAGGAGATTATTAAACCCTTTTCCTCCACAAGGCACAATCATACTTCACTGACCTTAGCGTCGTCCTCTCATCTGACCTCTTCACTGATACTGACCCTCCAATCTCTATATCCCCCTCTGCCCCTCCAAGCATACCACCCTTCCATCTTAAAATAGTTAAAGCACATGACGTTCATAAATACATAAAGAAGGCCATATCTAAATCCCGGGCAAGCAGTGACTCTATTGACCTTAAAATACTGTCCCTTACTCTGGATGAAGTTCTACTCCCCCTCACCAGAATATTCAATCTCTCCCTCTGCTCCAGCAAGTTCCCCAGTAAATGGAAGGCTGCAATAGTCACTTCTGTGCACAAAAGTGGTGACAAGTCTCTGCCTGGTAACTATAGACCTATTTCAATACTTCCACCCCTGTCAAAGGCTCTTGAACGTATAGTGGCCGACCAGCTAACAGACTACCTGCAGAAATATAGCATCTTCTGTGCCCAGCAACATGGATTCAGACAAAGGCATAGCACATCGACAGCCCTGCTCAAATTCTCAGGAGCAATCCACAAGGCCTTGGACAAAGGACTCCTAACCGGAGCTGTGTACATTGATCTAACAAAGGCATTTGACACTGTACATCATGGTCTACTCATCAGTCAACTACAGTCTCTTGGGCTCTCCCTGGGCTCTGATGCCTGGATAAAAAGTTACCTTGCCCAACGATCTCAGGTTGTAAAAATAGCAGGAGTTCTCTCAGACCCTAAGCCTGTCCTCTCAGGAGCTCCGCAGGGATCCATCTTAGGCCCTCTCCTCTTCAGCCTTTTTCTAAACTCCCTCCCTAAATCCTGCCCAGAGCAAATTATCCTCTATGCTGATGATGCCGTGATTCTATCTTCACACAAAGATCCAAACCCCTTACGCCTCAGCCTCCAGCACGCATTTGCCAGTGTTGAGCTGTGGTTCGTTGAGCATAAGCTGGTCCTAAACCACAAAAAAAACAAAATACATGCTCTTCTCAAGCCCGCAAAACAAGAAAAGGCAAGTACCATTCACTATCAACACATCCCTGGGAATCACCCTTGAACAGGTGGCTATCTTCAAATATCTTGGAATCACCTTTGATCAAGGCCTAGTCTTTGCAACACATACTGATAGTATAGCCAAAACTGTTAATCAGCGGCTTGGGATACTTTACCGGAACAGACAACTCCTTACCCTACCAGCACTGAAGCTAGCTATTCAATCCTCAATCATCTCAATCATTGACTACAGCTCAATTGTCCATGGGTCCGCCTCTTCTAGCGCACTTAAACGAATCACAACCTCCCTTAACAAGGCCTGTCAGCTGCTTACTGGCGCTCATTGACTTACTCACACTTGCGAGCTCTATCCTGAAACTGGGTGGTTACAACTCTCAAACCGCTTAAAGTACCTCACCTGCCTTATGGCTAAGAAATCCATCATGGGCCTCACCTCACCTTGCATTCAAGACCTGTTATGCCAGAACACAAGTGTCCGACCCATCAGAAGATCAGAAAATCAGCCTCTTCAGGTCCCCCGTTGCCGGACCACCCAGGGTCAACGATCATTTGCCTATCATGCCCCCAACTGGCTAAATACCCTTAGCACCTCTATTACCTCCTCTGACTCTTTAGGTGCATTTAAATCTAGCCTATTCTCTCACCTTTCCACCTCCAACTCCTGTGGCTGCCTCGATTAAATCCTAACTATTTCACTTCTCCACCCTGCCCACTTACCTGACAAAGGCCTGGTAGAGGATCCTTTTCTCTAACTATGGTCCGCTCCTCCCTCCCTTTCTCTCTCTTGCACTGCCTATCACACCTCCCTTACCTATCTTTCCCCTTCCCCATATGTTTTCTTATTTGAGGAAAGTGTTTAATTGGTAATTATCTGTCATTCACAAATGTCTTTGATGTTTAACTGTTCATGTCTCTGTTTATTTCCACAATGTAATCTAAATGTGCAACTCATTGTAACCCTATTGTTTGTACCTAAGTTGATGTGGAACCTTTGTAAAAGAGCCTTGGCTCAAAGGTATTAATTCCTAGAATGCAATAAACAATAAACAATACCAAAAGGCAGGGCCCTTTACTTCCCGCAATCTGTGATATATGCAGGGCTGGTTTCAACTCCTGTAGAATCCACCAACTGCCAGTGACCACCATTAGTACAGAGTAGTAAGCTAGAGAAAAGTCCCTAAAGCAAAAAAGTGTGGATGACATTCCGATGCCCAAAAGGATAAGCAAGCCAACTGCAACATATGCCACCAGGACTCGAGTGTTTGTGCAGAGAGTCCATCCTGTTGCTGGGACCTCAGGCCGCTTTAAATAAGTCTGGATACAAAGAGTCTAGCTCTTTGATGACTGGGCTAGGCATCTTGAAACTTTTCTAGTCCACTTTGTGTAAAACTTGCAGTATCGCTGGGAATCTCATCCTAAACCAGATCCCGGCCACGAGTAGTTTGAAAACCACCAGGTGAAAACTTTTGCTTCTCAGCCATACAGTTAAGGGGAGGTCCTGGGCTATTCTAATCTGGTTGCCTTCCCACAGGACTTCTTTGAGATCTCAGACTTTAAGGAGAATATGCTGGTTGTCCAGATAGTTGAGGCAATTGAAAATCAGTGGCCAAGGTGCAGCACCCTCTGGTGATATGGGCCTTAAGGAACAGTGGGCCCACTCCATAATGTACACTGGTCCATTAGGTGAGAATCCAGCAATTTGTTCACAGAATTTTTGAATAAACTGTAGAACATTTGGGCCCTCAGCCCATTCGGGTAACCCAAGCACTGCAATGTTGTTCCTTCTACTTCTCACCACTAAATCTTCCAGGTGGTCTTCCAGCATTTTATACTTCTGCTGTAGGTGGGTAAGCTCGGGGTTGGTTTTGCTGTGCCAGTCTTCAAAGGAAGATGTGCTGGTTTCGTTGTCGCCCACCTGCCATGCTAAAGATTCCATTGACACCCATATCTGTTGTATTGAGTCCGTTAGGGTCTGAAGAGCATTTTTTAAGGGGTCCAGCTCTTCCAAGAACCTCTCCTCTGTCAGAGCTCCTGGTGCAGCAGTAGTCTTTGGGGAGGTTTGTGATTTGGGCCGCTTAGAGGCCTTATCCAGAGTGGTGGGCAACATGTGTCTCGGAGGAGGACTTTTCATGTTTGCATCCATTTTTGTCTCCCAAATTACCAGGAACCAGCATCGATAGCACCTCTGAGGTAAGACAAGCAGGTCCACTACAGTGGTTGAAATTCCTTATGAAAATAAATTAGTAAAAGTGTGCAGAGGATCTGGAGAGAGCTAGAGATGTGACTGATTAGGCAGCCATCACGTGACCTCCCGGTTGATAGGCTCCTGATGCTGAAAGCCAATCAGCTGCTTGCTGACCTCAGCTTCATGCAAATCAAAGCACTGAAGCCTTCTCTGATTGGAGTGGCTCAGTCCTTTGAAGCACAAGATGTTTCCACCCAGCAGGCAGCAAGTGGTGTCACAACCACAGTGTATGGTCAGTGGTCTAGACTGCCAAGCCCCTGCTATTTTCAACTGCAATGGGCTTAGCAGTGATACACCACCAAAATCCCCTTTCACTGTAACAAAATGTTTGGTGTGCAAGCACATTAAATGTAAAAAAGCAAATAAAAATGAATTCAAAAATTATCAGCTGATAAGTTTAATGTTGGTACCTGATACGCTCATGGAATCCATTATTAAAGATAACATAATGAAGTATTTAAAGACAACTGCACAAGTCAGTATGGAACAACACAGTTGCACTACCGGGAGATCATGTATCACAAATTTGCTATGTTTTTATGGAAAAAAAAATCCCAAGCACTGGATAATGGGGTACCAGTGGATTGCATCTATCTTGAATTGCAAAGGCTTTTGACTCCATTCTGTACTGATCCATTATTCAGAATTATTTTTAAACTTAATATAAACAATTACATAATAAACTAGATAAGCAACTGTCTAAGCAATAGAAGTCAAATAGTCTGAGCTACTGCTTATTATTCAAAAATCAGCAATGTCTCTAGTGGGATACCCCAGGACTCTGCCTTGGGGCCAGTCCTTTTCCAAATTTTTATATCCAACATGTTTTTACAAGTAAACAAATTGGACAAGTGAATCCTGCATGCAGATGACTAAATTGGCAGGCAAAGTATGTACAACATGACATACAGAAACCAATCAAGTTGACCTAGATAACATCTATAAATGAGCAAACACATGAGGAATGAAGATTAATATTAATAAATATAGCATACTACACTTAGGTAAACAAACCATCAAACACTATTATAAACTAGGGAATAACATTAAAGAGGTTGAAAATTAGTGTGATCTAGGTATTTTCATAAAAAAACAAAAGCCTTAATTCAACTGATTATTAGCTTTTGTAAAGAGTATGGTACACTAAAGTCCTGTGAACTATAAAAAATAACATTACAAGTAGAAGGGCCAAGGTCCTTTTGCCCCTGTATAGGGCACATGTAAGACCTATTAAAGATTATACCAGCCAGGTAGTGTTGCCCACTTAGTAGAAAAGAGATCAACAGAGTAGAGAGGTTGCAACACCATGCCACTAAAATGATCTATAGTATAAGGCATGAAAGCTATATAAATCATCTTAAACAGCATCTTAATTTAATGTCCATAGAGATAAGAATAAAAAGGGGTGATCTGTTGATGTGCTATGACATCATACAAAATGCCTACCTAAACAGTAAGTTCAATTTATAATTTAAAAATTATAACCTGGGCACAGAGGGTCATCCTTTACAAATGAAACCATGAAAATGTAATATGATCAAAAGGAAAGTTTATTTTATTTATTTTTTATACACAGCGTATAATTAACCCCAGGAATAAACACCTGAGATAACAATCAGTAAACACAAAACAGAATTTAAATCAAAGTTAGGCAAATATATTTGTGATGGTCATAACTTACCATATTACACGTGAATGACAGGAGTCAATATGGGCAAACTGCCTTCCTTGCTCCTTGTCTTTTAGTAGTATGACTAGAACAGAAGGTGAGTCACTGTAAATTAAAAATAAATAATTAGAAACAGACAAAATCAAATATGTGCAATTTCACAAGTAAACAAAGCATATCAGTTTACAGTCAAAAACAGATTGTTATCAGCAGAAAGTGTAGCAAATAAAATGCACATATAACTCATTATCACGTGAGCTAAAACAGTAGTACTGCAGATGGGCAGCTTAGGTCAGCCAAGGCATGTACTGTATTATGAGTATAAGGAGTAGAGCTGTAGCTTCTGTTTTAACCCCTTCCAGTTGTAGGTTGTAGTAACGTCTGCTGGTAGGCAAGATTTTCCAGTCTTATTATTGTATGTAATTAAGTCAACTAGATCACTGGTTAGACAATACTTTTTCAAGCCCTTGTTCCTCAGTCTGACATTTTTAATGTATTCTATTTTATTTTTATTTTATTTATTGAGGATTCGGAAAATACCTTTGAGTCAAAGACTCCTTTTCAAAGGTTCCACATTATTACAGGCATACTGTGAGAGAACAGTAGAGAAATGGGACACAAACAAACAGACATGATACAAGAGTTACAGTAATAGGCTAACATTTTGATACTAGAGATACACGGTATTAGTCACAGTGCATAGATACATTTATAAGCTCCCTTAGGAGATAGCACAGAGAGATTACAGAGTGGGCGTTAGCCGGCCAAAGGCCTTAGTCAGGGGAAGGAAGGGTCAGGGCTGGGTTAAGTGGCAATCGCAGGGATTAGAGGACAGTAGGTGGTTCCTAAGGTAGGCTTTGAAAGAGCCAATTCTATTCAAGTTCGTGAGACCATTAAGCAGGTTATTTATCCAGGAAGGGGCTCGGTAGCTAAACGATCTTTGGAATTGGGAGGTGCGGCATCAGGGAACATTAAGGAGTTGCTTGCTTGAATTATGAGTGTGTTGGAGTGATGGGGTCAGTTGTATTAGAGGTGAGAGACTGGTGGTTGCGAGACCAAGAGTAATCTTTTTGGTCATGAGGCAAGTATGAAACCTAATTCTGTTATCCAGATTAAGCCAGTTTGCAGACATATAGAGAGAGCATGTATGGGTTAGATGATCGCAGCCCAGGATAAGGCAGCAGGCTTTGTTGAGGGAGAGTCGGAGTCTAGATAAGGCCGTGGAACTGGCAGCACCATAGATAAGTATGCCATAGTCGAGGAGGGAGAGGACCAAGGAAGAGACCACGAGGCAGAGAGCATCAGGAGTAAGACAATGTTTAAACCAGTAGAGGATGCCAAGCCAGATATTGAGGGCTGAAGATAGTTGATGAATGTACAGGTGGAAGTTTAGGACTGGGTCTAGTGTGACTCCTAGGTATTTAAAAGAGTCCACTTGTTCAAGTGGGATCTGGTTGGTGGTCAGGATTTGTGGGCAGTGGTCTTTTCTGGAGTTACGTGGGTGTAAGAAGTACATAGCTTTAGTTTTCTTGTAGTTTAGAATAAGGCGTTGTGCGGTGAACCACTTTTCTGCATCATTGAAGGAGGATTGAAGGGCCAGGTGGAGCTTGGTGGGGTCAGGATTGGAGGAATACAGGACAGCATTGTCCGCATAGAGTAGGATATTTCCCGAACATGACTGGGGGAGGGAGTTGAGGAAAAGACTAAATAATAAAGGTCTGAGGATGGACTCCTGTGGGACACTGGGTGTACTGGCACCCTGCTGGAAAAGATGGTATCAATTTTGACCTGCTGGAAATGATCTGACAAGTAGTCCATGAACCAGCATAGGGTGTCTTGAGAGATGCCAAGCTTGGATACAGTAGTTAGTAGGAGGAAGTGGTCAACAGTGTCAAACCCCTTGGTGAGGTCGATGAAGACCGCACCAGAGAGATGACCACTATCCAGGACAGTATGAAGGTGTGAGGTGAACTAGAGAAGGGCAATCGTCATGCTATGTCCTTTGCAGAAACCATGTTGCTGGTTGCAAAGTATACTGTGTTTGTTAAGATGGTCAGTGAGCTGGTCAGAGACGATATGCTCTAGTGCCTTAGATGGGGGGAGAATAGAGATGGGGCGATAGTTGTGGGGTGAGGTACGGTCCCTGCTCTTAAATATAGGGGTGATAGATGCGGATTTCCAGCACGTTGGGAATTTCCCAAGACATAAAGACTGGTTGATAATGTGGGTGAGGGGGATTAGTACCTTGTGGAGAGTGAGCTGGAGAAGTCTGAGGTCTAAGGAGTCACTGCTGTATTGGGAGTGTCTTATGGCTTTTTTGAGGTAGGTTAAGCAGACCTGGGGAGGATGCAATGTAGGTGAAATGGGGGGGGTGCTGAGAGGGGGGGTGTTGGAGAGAGGGGGAAGGTCAAAGAAGTGGGAAGGGAGGACATGGCTGAGGTCAGTGAAAGCGTGGTTAAGTGTGGTGGCTATCTGATAGGGGTCAGTGGTCAGGCCCCCTTCAACTAAGATTTGCAAGGGGGCAGGGTTTGGGGCTGTGCCACAGATGTCCTTAATATTGCTCCAAAATTTATGCCCTTGGCCCCAGGTGGAGGGTAGGGTAGATTTGTACTACTCGGCCTTGGCTTTGCACAGGGACCAAGTGCATTGGTTTCGGGCTTCTCTGTACTTCTGTCTGTCTGCTGGCAGGCCAGTCTCAATGAAGAGGTGCCATAGTGAATCCCTAGCTTGCATCAAGACCAGCAGGTGGTCAGAAATCCAGGGTGCTGGGTTGCCTTTGACCATCCTTCTGGCAAGAGGGGCGAACATGTCACAGATAGCACTGAAGGAATGAATGAAGAGATCAAGGGCTCTGTCAGGGTCAAGGGTGTTTGTTATGAATGACCAGTCCAACTTACTAAGGTGAGCTTTTAGGAGTGTGAGTTTACCAGGGCCAAGTTTACGTCATAGGACCATTTTCGGAGGGGACTTGGGGGCCTTGCAAGACCAGGAACAGAGGACAGAGGAGTGGTCACTAATCGCATCTGGGAGGATAGTGGTGCTAGTGATTTTGTGAGGGCGGTTAATGAAAACTAGGTCCAGTAGGGAGAAGGATCCTGTGCGATGATCCAGGTGGGTGGGGAGGGGACTATTTGTATAAGGTCATGGGCGGTGGCTTCGTCGATGGAAGTGGTTGTGGACTTAGATAGCCAGTTGATATTGAAGTCCCCCAGAACAATTTTTTCATTAAGAGATGGTAAGGTGGCCAGGTAGGACATTATAGAGTGAAAGGCTGCCTTTTGGTCCCTGGGGGGAATGTATATAGCGGTGATGAGAAGGGGGAAGGGAACGACCAAAGCTAAGTTTGAGTGTGAGGGCCTGTGGACCAGGAAGGAGATGGGGAGGGAGGGAGCAGCTGTACCTGGAGAGTGTCCTTGATGTAAATGGCGCAGCCTCCACCACGTTTTCCCTGTCGGTTGGCACGGAATATGTTATACCCTGAGAGGGACACCGATGAGTCAGGGATATGGAAGGAGAGCCAGGTCTCACCCTCAGCAATGATGTCGGGCTGATGTTGCAATACCCATCCCTGGAATGAGTCCCATGTTTTTAGTAAGCTGCATACATTAAGGGAGGCAATACGTAGCCCACCTGCAGGAGATTGTGTGGACATGGAGGGTGTGAGAGGTCCTATGTATAACCATGGAATGTTACCTCCCCTTACTCATTTATTTTATCTCCCCTTACTCATTTCTTTTCTTGAGGTTTATTTTTCTCATAGGTCAGTATCCCTATCTGGTCAAAGAAGCAATGGCTCCACTAACATTTGAGATTCCATTTAATAAGCTAGTAGCAACACAAAATATGGAAAATGTTATATTACTATTATTTTTTTAATTAGTCCCTTATTACTTTTTATTTTAGAAGCATTTTCTTTTTCTATGTGCTCATTAGATGGCTTTGTACCTAATAGTACTGGGTGTGATGTGAAAAGCAATGCTTCACCTCGAAGCAGACATACATAGTTCTGTTCCTCCCACTATATAATCAGCATGTGGCCTCACTCATTCTTCTATATCTTGTTTGCTGGTTGCCTTACTGAACCAAACCATAGGTGGATAGTGTTATAATTTTTCTCTGCAACTTTGTATTTGCCCAGTTTCGATGGAAGTGCCTATCTCTGTATACATTCTTTACCCCTTTGTTCAGTTGTTATTATCTGTTCCAGGCAGAGTAGCATAACCTTTGGTGTGATGTAAATACTGAAAACAAGAAGGCGTTTCTCTTTTTCTCCACCCAGACACAGTTTAACGGTAACAAAGTCTGTTTAGTCCTCAAAGTTACCAGAATTAGACAGTTCTTAGATTAATCTGTCTTTTACAAATAATATGACAGCCCCCTCCTTTAGTTGAGCTTGCTCTGCCCTCCCTGTACATTAAAAAGCCTGGAGTATCTTGTTGGGCAGCCAGGTTTCACTAAACCCATTACTGTATATCAAAGGGTAATGTTGGTAGCCATACTTTTTTTGTTTCTTCCAGTTTACAGTATCTGGCAGGCTTCTAACATTTAGATGTATCAATTTTAAAATGGATTTGCAATTGGCTGGGGGGGGGGGGGCTGGCTACATCAAGCCAGGATTGCATTCTACATCCCCAGCCAGTATCATCAGTAGTAGAAAAACAGTTTGTTTTTTAAGAGATGCTTATGGTCGCCATTGGCATAGTCCTGTTTGTGTAACAGGAAAATAGGAACATTTCAGATATAAAGAGGCCATAAGCCCATTTAGAATGTCCACTGGCTGTTGTAACCCGTAATACCAGTACTACCCAAGAAGGCATCCAGACCCTTCCTAAATTATGTTATGATTTAACAGTAGAGTAAATGGACACTCAGGATAAATGTTTCTTTTTAAAAGGTAGTCTAGTAAATAACACAGTATTGCTGTAAAAGGAGTTAAACCCTTCACGATTCAAGGTTCATTATTTATTTGAATCAATATAAAGGGGTTGGCAAGCTCAACCCCTGCATTTACAATGCATCTTAGTAAAATTTTTGGGGAGGCACCTGGAGTGTGACCAGACAAAAGCATATAAACCAGGAGAGTGGTTTCCCCACAAAAAATATAGAGAAAGCAGGGGGACCTCAGCTCTTAATCATGGTTCAGCTGGATGATGAGACCAAGAACCCCACCAAAATGTATGACAAGTAAGAAAATTGGAGTTACTTTAAAAAAATTGCAGGCTTTGAAGCAGAAAAAAGGGAGGAGCTCTGATACCTTAACTATATGCTTTAGTCTGGTCATACACCAGGTGCCTCTCACAAATTTTATTAAGATGTGTTGCAAATGCATGGGTTGAGCTTGCAAAACCCTTTATATTGATTTGAATGCAGGGGAATTGTGGCTTTCTTCTAATTGGTGAGCCCCCCATTAAACACACACTATATAAGCAATAAAGCCAGGAGAGTGGTTTCCCCACATAAAAGATAGAGTAAAGTGGGGGACCTCAGCTCTGTAAGGCAAGTTAAAAAGTGACCTGACCGATGGCATGTCAAGCAAGTGCTTCAGTGTTTCAAGGCACCCTGCTTCCTGGGAAAGGGGCAGGGAGCCCTGAAATGCAGAAGCAGATTCTTGATGTGCCATGTTGATTTATGCATATTGTTGCACTTCAATAAAATTTAGCACTTAAGTTATGTTCCACCTTTGCATGGTGTTTTCTTTCTTTGTGCAGTGTTCTAGTCTTTACACTGCTGCATTGATGGTTGTAGTCTTGGTCAATGCTCATTTTTATTTGTTTTCATAGTGTTGCCCTACTTTCCCTGCCCAGGACAAACAACACACCACACAAGCCTTGGAGGAAATGGCCACAGCCATATATTAATCAAATCACCAACATAATACATATCTAAGTGACAAGTGCAGCTCAAAAATATCACACAAAGTCAACCTCAGTCCTCTGCATGCCTTCCCATGAAGAACCATACCCTTGTGCAGAATGGGCAAAATGATGTACCTCTCTGAGCTGGAAGTCAAACCTCAGCAAGTGGGGGGGGGGGTCATGTGGCCGGATGGCTAGTGACCACCTTGTCTGGTGGCACTGCACCTGCAGGCAAGCTCAATGAGGTTGGCTGTGACTGCTAAACTGGGAAAGAAGTCTTGCATCCTCCTGCTTCAAAAAACTGGGAGAGGAGTCCTTCAGAAGAAAAAGAATCCCTCCCATTTCCCCTTGTACCATCATCTTGCTTACAGTGACTTTGACAACGGAAAGCTAGCCCTAATCTCAAAAAAAGTTTGGAGTAGGTGAAAATCCCCCTGAGGGAATACGTGGAAAAAAAACTCCTGATCCCTAGCATAGTCCCCCTTGGGTGGGGCAATGGGTCCCCTACTGTAGCCTTGCCAACCCAGAACCTTGCTTTTAACAGGGCAGGCAAGTGGGAAATCTTCAGCTGGAGGGGAAGAGAGAGAGAGAGAGAGAGCCCTTAGCATAGACTCTTTTTAACACCTCATTCTCCTCCCCAGCCAGATGCCATCACCCTGTGAGCAGCCCCAGCAGTTCCTCCCCGGAGTGTAAGTAATTGGTTTTATTTGATCAATCATAAAAATAGATTATTACAAATACAAAATACAAAAGCATATAATACAAACACAATAATATACAAAACTTTTCTGCCTAAAAGGCACTGTATACTAAAAGGGTTATTACAGTACAAAAAATGCTTAATTTTCAATAGAAACAACCATCTTTCTTCTTATCTTTTGTACATTAAGAAGAAACATAGCTGTGTTTTTTATAATTTGTTGATCTTCAGTGGACAGAAAAATCCTCAATAATTCATAATTAGGGCAACCTGGTAAGGAATTTAAAGTAGATCCTAGCCATTTACTTCTAGCTGCCCTGTACCACTGGCATCTCAAAATAACATGTTCAATATCCTCCTTCTCATTTCCGCCACAATAACAATATGCAAATACAGGGTTAGCATTTTTAGTAAATTTACAGAACAAAACATTTGAGTGAAAAAAAAAGGATCCTAAATGTTGCATAAGTTCTTCGTAAGTTTTTGCAAGTCAAACATTCTAAGTAGTACCGAAAATAGTGAAAACAGTCATTTTCAGAATACCATACAGCAAATCTAGAAGACCTTATATATTGTAAATCATGTGTTTTATATTTTTTAACCAAGAATTTTTTTATATAAGGTTTATACTGATCCGATATTGCTATATTACTTAATACCCAAATCTACTGTAGTAGTGCTCATACCTCTATACAACAGGCCATAGGGCTTTGGTACGCCATTTCAGGAATTAGCAATATACCCTGAACAACCAAAAATGCTCATTTTATGTGCACTCAAACCAAAGAAAGGAAAGAACTCGATACCAGGTCATTTCTATTTCTGCCAACTTTGCTTCAATTTATTTAGAGAACTTTAAATGCTTTTTTCCTTTTTACTTCTTTCAAAATCATGTCTCTTAAATTTTATAAGGCAACATGAAAAGTACTTATCTGGGCGGTTGCCAATTTAGTCCTGCCAGTTTTAACTTCACTCTTTTTTTCTGGGTCAATTGCCTAAATCCAGTGTTATTTTCATTGAAATTTTCGTGGCTCTATTGCCTACATCCTTGGCTTTCATGTCCCCTTTAAGCTTCTTCTCCCTTCATAGGTAATATTTAAAGCTTTCTGTGTTCCTCTGAGCCATACCAAGTCCTTGTTGACAACTTACAAACTGAACATTCGGGCGGCCATCAAATACACATTTCTTGTAACTCGCTGAGTGCTTGTGCTGTCCTGCTTCTACCTGACTCAGGTGTTCAGTGTGCAAGTGACATGCTGATGTTTCAGAGTAACCAAGTACTCCATCTTCAGAGCTAAGGGAGAGCTGCATCTTCCTTCATTTTATTCTGCTTATTAAGCATATTCTTAGTCTCAGCTGACCTTTTGACCTTCTTATTCACTTTTCATTTTTTTCATGTTTCCTCCATGTTCCGGGATTTTCACTGCTTCCAAACTGACATGTGTTAATGATGTTGCTGGTCCGTGATTCACATCATGGTAATGTTTGGCCATCGCATATTTTAAATGTTGGCTCCTTATTGCTGTTTTGTGTTCCCCTATTTGTATCTTTAGGGGTCTTTTTGTTTGGCCTATGTAAGCTAAACCACATGGATATGATAACATGTAAATTACATTTTCAGTATTATATGTTACAAAACCCTGTATTTTATATTTCTTCCCTGATCGGGGATGGTTTACAGTTTTTGTTTTCCTTGTGCTGTTACATTACGCACAGTTCCCACCCTTATAATTTCCTGTTGGTAATGAGGGTAACCATTGTGTCTTGCTGTCTGTTTTTTCCTCTTTGAACTGTGTTTGTACCAGAATGTCCTTCAAACTTTTCCCTTTTTTACTGTATAACTTAATAAGGGAACATTATTGACCACATCCATAAGCCATTTTTCTGTTTTTAAAATTCCCCAACAGCGTTTTACTATTTGCCCTCACCTCACCATAGGTATCACTGTAGTCTGTGCAGAAATGTATTTTTTCTTCATTTTCCTCTCGATTTATATCAAGTTTTTCAGCAAGCAGCTTTTTCCTATCTACTTTCTAGTTTTCTTTACTGCTTCCAACAATACATGTGGTGTGTATCCCCTATTTAAAAATCACTGTCATGTATTTACTGCTTGTTCTTTCATTTCTTGTTCTTCACTACAATTTCTTTTTACTCTCATTATTTGTCACACAGGAATATTATTTTGTGTGTGTCTGGGAGTATGGCTTTTAAAATGTAACACGGTATTCCTATCCATTGATTTTCTGTAGAACTTTGTTTTTATTTTTTGATTCTTTACATAAATTGTTAAATCTAAGAAGTTTACATCAGGGATTTGTTACTGCAGAGAGAAGCGTACTGGATTTATGAGGTGGAAACTTTATGGCCAAAAGGTTTAAATGAAGACCACAGCTATAGCAGCTATTTGCAAAAGAGGAAAAAAAAATCTGTTAAGTAAAGGGTAAAAGCTGTTAAAAGTAGAAAGGAGTAAAAAATTAAAAGTGAATAAGAAGGTCAAAAGGTCAGCTGAGACTAAGAACATGCTTAACAAACAGGATAAAAGGAAGGAAGGTGCTGTTCTCCCTTAGCTCTGAAGATGGAGTACTTGATTACTCTGAAATGACAGCATGTCAGTTGCATGTTGAACATCTGAGTCAGGTAGAAGCAGGATAGCGCAAGCATCCAGCGAATTACAAGAAGTGCATATATGATGGCCGCCCAAATGTTCAGGGTGTACATTGTGAACAAGAACTTGGTATATCTCAAAGGAACACGGAAACGCTTTAAATGTTACCTACGAAGGAAGAAGAAGCTTAAAGGGGACATGAAGGCCAAGGATGTAGGCAATAGAGCCATGAAATTTTCAATGGAAATAACAATGGATTTAGGCAATTGAGCCAGAAAAAAAGAGTGAAGTTAAAACCGGCAGGACTAAACAGGCAACCACCCAGATAATTGCTTTTCTTGTTGCCTTGTAACATTTAAGAGACATGATTTTGAAAGAAGTAAAAATAATTAAATTAAACTAAAGGAACTATATACATAAAATTGGGCTGGAAAATAAAAAAAGTTTAGAGAATAAAAAAGAAACAAGCATTTAAAGTTCTCTAAATAAATTGAAGCCAAGTTGGCAGAAACAGAAACAATCTGGTATCTAGTTTTTTCCTTTCTTTGGTTTGAGTGCACATAAAATGAGCATTTTTGGATGTTCAGGGTATACCGATATTGTTATATTCTGTAAATTTAACTCAAATAAATTAAAAAACCCTATGGAAGTTATTAATTTCTTTATATGAGATAACCATTCAGATTTTTTACATCTTAATGAATCCCATACTATTTTTTCTTCCAAACATTTTTTTGCCCAATGTTGATGCGAAAGATGATTCAATTTAATCCAGAAATTAATGGGTCTAGATTCTGCCAAGGCCAATATATTTATAAGACCCAATTCTGCTCTAACAAATGGTGCAGGCATGGACTTCGGAAATCCAATAACTCCTCTAAGAACATGAATTGCTGATTTTTCAAGATTAGTAGATAATATGCTCCCAAATTTCAATACCATATAATGCCTGTGCATTGTATTTAGCTTCAATTGTTCTAACGAGAGGTAACAGAGAATTCTCACCATATTTATAATTGAAGGCTTTAAGGGTTAACATTGTATGAGAATTTTTTTCAAGTATTGAGTCGTAATGTTTCTTCCATTTCAATGCAGAGGAAATGACCACACCCAAATATTGATAAGTCTTTACAATTTCCATCTTTTTTGTTTTCATTTTCCAAGAGCCTTTACATTTTACACCACCCAAGATCATTACTTTAGATTTATCCATGTTAATTTTTTGATCTCTGTGATCTGCAAAATCAGACAGTAAGTTAAGCTTTGATTGCAGACCTTTGGGAGTAAGTGCCACTAATAAAAGATCATTGGCATAAGCCAGAATGCCACAATATTCCTTACCAATTTTAGGAGAATCAGATGGAAGAATAATCATTTTCTCTAACAGGTTATTTATATAAATCGAGAAAAGGGAAGGGGCCAGAATACAGCCCTGCCTCACTCCACTATTCGTCACAAAACGATCTGTTGTACTGCCTTTACTATTCCTAATCTGTGCCCAAGTATGTGAATAAAGGGCTTTTATGGCTTTAATTAATGCCAAATTAATACCCCATTCTTTCATTATTGACCAAAGAGTCTTTCTATTAATGATATCAGAGGCGGAAGAAAAGTCAATAAAAGCCAAGTATAATTTTTGGTGCCTTAATTTAACATATTTTTCATAAAAATGCTGTAGTATGAAAATATTATCAAGAGTAGAATATGATTCTTGAAAACCAGCCTGAGCTTATGAAAACTCACCCAACGCCTGGATGGAAATCAACAGTCTTTTAAGAAGAATATGAGACAGAATTTTTTCCATGGTATCAACAAGACGTATAGGTCTATAATTAACTGGTTTAGCTCTGTCACCTTTCTTAAAGATGGGGACAAATATAAACCATCTCCATGTGTCTGGGATGTAGTCATTTGCAATACACTCATTAAAGTAATCAGCCAGAAGTTCTGCCCATTTTAAGTCCTGGCACTTAAAGATTTCACTCAGGATTAAGTCCAGACCTGGGGCTTTATTGTTTTTTAATAACCGAATAGTCTCTAATACTTCCAAGGGTGTAATTTCTTCTAGTTTATCAGAAATAAATGATGGTATTATTGTATTAGATGCTTCATATTCATGAAAAGATATGTTTGAAAAAGAATCAAGGCAAGTCTGGTCGTCTATGTTGCTTTCTATATTATACGTATTTTGTTTGTACCCCTTTGCTACTAATTGCCAAAATGCTTTGTCATCCCTGTTGTTAATCACTTTGTACATTTGTTTCCATAACAATTCAAAATATACCTTTTTTTTTGTTCCAAAGAAATTGTTTATAACTTTTCATTCCTCTCTTTATACAACCATAATTAGATGGGTCATGAAATGCCCTATATTTCCTAATTAGGACTGTTAATTTATGTTTCTCTGTGACAAACTCATTATCAAACCAGCCTTTAGAAATTATACTTTTATTTACTCATTTAGTTTCCTTACTATATATTTCATTTCCTGAGTTTTTTAACAGTGGATTGTAAGATGCTATCTTTCTCACTTAAATCAGCATCCAAGTTGTCCTGTTAAGAATTAAATAATAAAATCTTGTCTGAAACCATATTCTCACAGACCCTGGACCATATGATTCTTTTCCTAGTTCTAATTTCTAAATTATTCTCTATTATAGGATGGAACTGTTCCTGAGTATTAGAAGATGCTATATCATTTTGTGCTAAAAGGCAAATGGGGAAGTGATCACTTTCAGGACCACATTTTACTTCCAATAATCTCCAAAAATGGGGAGGACCTCTCCTTAAGGTTAAATCTAAAACGGGTTCATTTTTGGATGTATGAAAGGTGCTATCACCCTCAAGCTCACCCAACAGTCACCCATTTAAAATGAAAATTCCATTTATTTTCAAGATCTTAATTAGTTTTAGTCCATTGATGTTAGTTTTGTTATCTTTAGAACATCTTGGATGGAAGTTAACAGATGGATACATATAGTCTAAATGGTATCATCTGCAAGCCCATCATAAGTTCCTATTCTTGCATTTAAGTCTCCCAAGATCAAAAAATAATCATCTGGATATTCACAGTTCAGTTTAAAGATAAGAGCCTCTTAGATTTGGCATGGGGAACATAAATATTACATAGTAGTATTGTGAATATATTATCTTTAAATCTTAATATATGAAGAAAATCATTTTTATCAATTATTGTTCTTTGCAGGAAGACATTAAGTTTAACAAATGTGATTAAACCTGCCGCACGTCTACTAAGTTTTGAGATTCTTCTACAAGGAATATGGAACATATGATAACCATTTAACTGAAGCAACTCATCTTGGGTATGCCATGATTCTTGCAGACAGATCACTGAGAAATCATTTAAGTACTCAGTGAACTCTCTGAGGTTTCTACTTTGAAGCATGCAGTAGTCCATGAAATAAAAGATACCCCCAACCATAATCAAAACAAGTGGACTCCCTCAATAACACACAATCTTTTCTAAAACTAGTTTGAAGAGTTATTGACTTTCAATCATTAGTTTCTGCCTCAATTTTATGTTTATTTATAAAATTTGCTGCCATGTTCTGAGTACTAGTTTGCAATCCCAGTTTGTCCTGCCCATATAAAGTCCAGGCACTCCTAGGTCTTGAGATAGTTTCATCACTGCTACAAGGAACTGCCATAATTAATGATGATTCTTCTATATATATATCCCCATTTGATCCAAGGCATCCAGTCTTGCTAATATTCTGTCTCTAACCCCTCTATTCCCACAGAGTAAGTCAACCTGATGATCACTGCAGAGACTTGGATGTCTAAAGGCATCCAAAATTCCATTCCTCCCAAGTTTGATACCCAGAATATTAGAAAAAAGATTACGTATTGGAAGCCTAAGTTTTGCAGTGGTCTCTCAAAACATTTTCTTTAGACCAAACACTGAGCGTGAGACAAGGTCATCATCCCCAGCCCCTCCTCCCCCAAATTCCTCCTGAGAATTATCCAACAGTTCAACTTGTAGATTCCCAATTTTATGTTCAGATACATTTCTCCAGATATAGTAAAGAGTTCTCTTATGATTATAATATACATCAACGTGCCTGGTCATATTGGATACAGGAGTATATTTAACAGCTGAGACGTCACTTTCCTCTAAGTTAAGACCCAAGATGTCTCTTAGAATTTCCATTATTCGAGATTTCATCATTCTATTACCATTCAACTCACCAAAGTCACAAGATAGACCCTTGAATCTTAGCCCGCTCAGTGGAACTGCGGGGTCTATTCTATTACGATATATTGTTTTTAAACTGCATCTCTCTCTCCTCAGTGGGAGTAACTCTCTTCAAAGGAGATGGCATTTCCTTCTCTATAGAGTTTAGCTTACTGTCTCCACTGGTAAGTTGTACCTCAGACTTTACAAGTTGTTGCTTTGTAGTTATGATCTTATTGTCCTCAATGGGCATTACTACACCACTAAGATTTTCCTTTCCTTTCTTGTTTTTCTTTTTTGTGACTTTCCTGACTCCCTTTGATCTCTGTCCTAAACTATGAATTCTTTCCTGCTGTACAACCAAATCTGTGTTTTTTCCCTTTTCTCTTGTTATTTCTTGTTTTTTTGTCACAAAAGTATTTTCATAAAAAATTACAGATGAGAAATCTGGTCTGATTTGAGGCTCAGAAGGCACATCTTCCTCAGGAATCAACAATGGAATAGAAAGGATTCCCTGGTTGGATGAATTTCCTGTAACAATCTGACAATATCATCCATTCTAGCCCCATAAATGGCAATATTTAGTTTAAGATTCTCAAATCCCTCTCTAGCTGCTATGAATTGCTCCATTAAGATTAAATTAGCAGCATATTGATTCTTCATAATGTTAATAATCTCTTGACTTAGAGCAGTTAGATAATACGTTAAAGACTCTTCCTTGTTAGGGGTTGTCCCAGAGTGGGAAGGACTAGCCACTCTTGGGATGTGATTTGCAAAATTTATAATTTCCACTATAGGGGCCTTATTTATAGTAATTTCTGAGTCAAGTGCTTTCAGCCCTTGAATAGTATTATGTAAATCGATCCTAACAGTATCCAAATTAATGTTTGGTGAAGTCTTATTTGTGGAAACACTCACTTTATTAATACATTTAGAGGAACTCACTGTTTCACTAGAGTGTGATAAATTATCAATAATTTTCTATAAAGGAAACTCATCCAACCAAGTCAGATAAAGTCTCTGTTAAAAATTCTTTTTTATTTCCCTCAATATCTATAAAGGGGGGCAAACCCTTACAGTCATAAGAATCATTTTCACTATTAAATGGTTGTAAACTAACAGACATGTCACCTGCCTCCAGATTTACTAAATTTTGAAAATTACCAGAAGGTACTGAAGTGATATTTTTATTACTCAGTGACATAGAAAACAGGGAGGGAATCGAGGTTAGATTTATTTTGAATTTTACATCTGCATATCCCTCTTTCTCCTCTACATCGGGTATAGTTTTCACCTTTCTTATTATGCAATGAGATGTAATATGGGTCTAAATAGACTGTTTAGGTTGTTTATTAGGGAGAGGAAGGTCCTGGTTTATGACATCAACCACAATAACTTCTCCATCCTGAATCTCCAAATTACTAGCTATTAGATGTTCCTTTTTATTTGGTCTAAAAACAAATTCATCAATTTTACCCTGCTTCTTCTTACTTTTTAGGTTTTTTAGATTTTTCCATTTTGGCATCACCAAAGGCGTTTCAGCAACAAATTATGTAGCTTCTGGATTCAAGGAAGAAGAAAGGACTACGTTGGTACCCATTTCTAAAAGGGGTTTCACCTCCTGCTCAGTCTCCGCTTGAGATAAACTTTGCGCTTTTGTTAATACCATCCTAAAGCCTAATATTATGGTTAAGAACTAAAGCTACAATCCAAAGTACAATTACTTTCCTAGAAACTAAAAGAACAATTTCTACAGTATAAACATACAGCATACAACTAGTGCCTATAGTGCTATAATAATATATAAAAATAAATTCCATTAAAACAAGACATCCAAAAATATAAGGCAAATATCCAAAAAGTGTCCAGAAAATGAAATCACTTATCCAGTTATTTAAAGTCCATAATGAGCAACTTCCACAGTCTTCAACAGGGCACCATCTTTTCCACCTCACGCTGATGTGATGTTGCTTCTACTTAAAAGTTCCACAGTCTGGATAGGGAATATGTTACAAGTAAAAATAAAGTTCAAAGGTGATCTCAAATTGATCACGATTAACAAAGTCTGGTCCACATTTCTCCCCGATGCTTACAAAATGCTTTCAGTATATAAGCTAAAGATATGCTTTCAGACTGGACATTTAAAATTCTTTTGAGGTAAATAATCAGAAGGCAACACCACCTTGCACGGACCAGCACACCGTCCCAAAGCCAATTCACGAGGAGCATTTTCCACAGTGGCTGAATTGCTGCTTTTGTAAATAATGATGTAGCGCCAGCCGTCTCTGCCTTTTCCACTGTCTCGCAGTCTCACAGCTAGCACGTAGTAAACCAAACCGAAAATATGGCAGGATCTACAGAAAAGAGCTTAAAAGCTCAAGAGCTCACCATGACTTCAGGACTGCACCCTCCCCAGAGCGGTGCCAGGGCACCTTCCCACCCCTGTGGGCAGAACCCGACCTGCCTATCTGGAGACCAGATTTTGGGAAGGGAGCCACAGACAATGCTTCATCTGCTGCAAGACTTGTGCATACTGCTCATTACCAGATAAAAATTAGTAATTTTTGAAATTCTGGTCTTGCTTTTATGTAATCAAAGTCAGTTTAATGGAATAAAATGTACTTATTTATTTCTTTTTGATACTGGGTAATATACTCTACACCTATTTTCAGGTATGACCTGGATGAGTTACAGAAGCAGTCTAACACAAACATTACAATTACAGCATCTTCAACAATACAAGTAACACTTGGAAACAATAACGGCGCACCAATGGTACTGAAAGACATCAAGCTACCCTAAGCTGAAGCAGAACCCCACTGGAAATGAGATGTGGCATCTCAGCTAAGATATCCTGTGTACCTAAATTGTTTGTAACCCACTTTGGAATACAGTGCATCAACAGTACTACATAAATATAATGTATGGACAGTGTCTATTAACCCCTGTTTTCAATCAGTTTATAACCCAATAATCCCATCATTATGACATCAGTATGCTGTAAACCTTGTTTAGCTATGTCATAATGATTGGGATTATGGGATAGAATGTCACCACCTGTCAAAAGTCTTGGAAAGGAAAGGTGATCAGCTGCTTGAAAATTCATTCAAAACACACACATTCCATTCAGACAGTTACAGACCCACTGCAGTATAGATCACAATGGCTAATTTCAGCACTTCAGTTGCTCAGCATTCAGACCAGGAGGCATTCATAGCCAGGCAAGAGAACAAACACACATTGAAAAAAACTGTATTTTTTTTGCACAGTGGCTAGTTTTTCCATACACTATAAAATACAATGCCTGAGTAACAGTGGTCAACCACAGATGTAATCACCTCTCGTGGTTGCCATGACAACTGTAAACCTCACAAGCTGCACTCTCAAGGTTTACTTGGTTGTCCTGGCAACTGCTTGAGATGATTACATCGTGGTTAACCACTATTACTCAGGCATTATCCTCTATGTAAATTCTGTATTATTGCTCAGTCCAGGCACAATGCAAATAAATACAGTAAGCCACAACTAGATATGGGTGTCTGCTGAATTAATACATGCTCCCACTGCATAGTAAGGCACGAGGCCAATGACCAAGTGCCTCATGCAGTTTGGGTGCACATTAATTAAAGATACACCCATACCCAGGGTGGCTTATTGCATTTATAAAATAGGACATGTGTTGACAAAATAAAGACAGAAGCCTTTTTTAACTGCTGAAAACCTGAAGACATTTACTCAAGCACATCCACCAACTTTATAGCTGGTGTTGCTCGAATACTTTGGCCTTGAATGTATTGCAATAAACTCAAGCTTTATTGCCCAATATTATGCTTACTTAATTATTAGGAAGATATCTAAATATTACATTATTTTCAAAGTTATAGGTCAAAATGTGCCAATGAATTAAACAAAAATATTGAAACTTCTCTGTGAACAACTGTTAGATGCAACTTGATTAAATTATTAAGTTACATAAAAAAAAAACATAAAATCCAATTTAAAGCTGATACCTAGCAGGTACACAAAGTACTGCCCTTAAGACCCATTGCCACATCCAGCTCTCTATCCATTGAAGCATTTAGCAGCTAGCCTGCCTGTCCCTTATCTATTTCCCCATACCCTCTAGTACCCACTCTTTCTAATGCCACACCTCTTTCCCCAAACCCACTTATACCCACCCCTTCTTACCCCACACACCTTTCCCACCCTTCCCCCTTATTCTGTTGTCTTACCCCTGGACTAGGCCTCCTGGCTGATTTCCTTAGTTTGACTTTCCTGGGTTAACCAGCTAGGTTTACTGTGCTCTATTGTAATGTGTTGTTTTTTGCATCTCCAATTGGACTACTAGCCATCCTATTTTGCATTATAATGCTTTGCAACCAGTGTCTCACTCCAGACCTATTACTCAGTTGTACCTGTAAATGTTCATTAACTTGTGTTGTCCTCAACCCTTAATGTAAATTTATTTATTTTATTTATTTAAACTTTTGGTAACCGGGAAAAGCACACTGAGCCAAGGTTTGTTTCCAGGTGTGACACAAGGGTACAAGACAATAACAAAAATGCAGAAATGAGGGAACAAAACAATTACTGAAAATTAAGAAAACAAGTCAAACAACAAGACAGTAAGTAAAACAGCTGATGGAACTAAAATTTGGCAGGACTTAAAATGACTAAGAAAAACCTAACTTTTTTATAAAGTGAACATAAAGGGGTAAAAGTGCTTTATTGCCATACTAACAACAATTCAGCCTGAGATATATAGCATGGAGTATGTGGGGTGCCCATCAGGTAGAGGGGAGACAGGCACAGGGAGGAGGCGTAAAACTTTTTTGAGGGAGAGGTAGTAGGGGAGTTACGAAGTTCAATGGAGAGATTATTCCATGAGAGGGGTAGGTGATAGGGGAAGGCACTTTGCCCAGCTGTTGTACAGGAGTGGGGATAGAGAAAGTGCAGGGATTCCAGGAGCGGAGAGAGAGTATATGTATATGTATGGTTTGCTTAAAATATGATGTGGAACATTTGTAAAAGTGCTTCCTGCTCAAAGGTTATTTGCAATCTGAGATCTCAAAAAATAAATAAAACTAAGAAATAAATAAAATATTTGATAGATTATATCTTACCCCTTGTTCTCTATTCCATATGTCTTCCAGCCTAAATAAAAAATGTTGGCATCAATGCATCTGGAATGAGATCTGAGTCACATGTTATTGGAAGGCCCAAAGTTAAAACTTTAGTGGAGCTGAACTTGTAAGAATTACAACCTTTTTGAAATACAGATCTCCTTCTATCAGCTGAATTATTTTTGCTTAATGATTTTTCAAGTACTTAATTAGATAAATACCAGCAAAGTATTGCAGCATTGGGCTGCATGGTCACTAAACAATTAATATTAAATAATCAAAATGCACCCCAGTTGAAGGCATTTGACAAACATACTTGACTGCATAATTTCAGACAGAATCTCAGAAAGACTGATAGACCACATAATAAATATGGATGACATAAAAGATACCACATGAAAATCAATATGTCTCTTGTTACCATCCATATTATATCCCTTTTGAGGTTGTATTTAGGAAAGAAAGGTATCAGGTACTGTATATGTTTTGAGCCCTTCCTTTCTTCCTTTCCTTTATGACATCTTTTTTCCTGTTTTGACTATCTCACTATATTTGCTTTAAATTCTTACTAATTGGAAAGTGAGCCATCTGGAAATATAAATGTGATAGATATTAGGATATTCTACTGATTTGATGTATAATTAGATACTTTAACTGTACTAATACACCAGTGTATATCTGGCTCAGCAAAGTTATGTGAATACTATGAAATGACTTTCATAATATCTTCATACCTGTATGTGCAATATATGTAGACATATTGATTAAAATGAACATTAAAAAAGTACATGCACTTGCTTAAGTAGTTCCTACTTTGTTGGTAGTTTTTCCATTTTTAAACTGAACAGTTAAACTAGTGAAAAGTAAAGATATGTATTTTAAAGGAACTGAAATCAGGTTTATATTAGATCTATCCTTACTTGCTTAGGCTTTTGTTTTCTGTCTGTTTCCAAGTTTCTTCTTTCATCCTAGTTTGTGTCTCAAGAGTTCTGGCAGATAATTTTATTGTTTACTTTTTTGTTTATGGAAAGCTTGTTCAAGCTGCAGGTAGATATTCTGACCTGCTTTTCTTTGCTGTGTATCAGACTATAGTATTCTTGGCCTCCCACTGTCATTTCAGAGCCCCAGGGCAAATTCCCCCATCCCATCCCCCCTTCCAGTTAGAATGCATTTTTAGAATACCTGCACAGATGGTACACTGAACAGTAATTAGCAAGTTTTCTCAAGGATACACTGCATTCTGAGTGCTCCTTGCATGGGTTTAATTCAAATTAGTAATTAAGGAACAGACTGAGTTGTTACAGAAACAGCAGTATATTGATTTTATGTTACAGTATGTAATTTGGTCACTTCTCACTTCAGACCATATTTTAGAAATCAAACAGTTGATTAAATAGGATAATCAATGGCCAGGTGATGTGCTGTGACCTGTAAAGTTTCTAGGATTCTGAAACCCATTTTATAACAACTGTTAGTCAAAGTACCAATGGTACTGAGATGTGGCAAAGATCATACAACTAAGCAGAATGCACCTTCCAGGCCTAGCACACTAAAAAGTAACATTAATCATCCTAAAACACACAATGTTTTCTCCTAATAAAATCCACAAGAATTATATTTTCAGCTTTAAAGCAGGGGCTAAAGCTGGCAATGTTATAAACAACCTCTAACTAAAGCAACCATTTGGAAATTCAGGTTCAGACTTTTTTTTATGAGAAGTACTCCCAAACTGCTGGCAATTTCCATTCATCACAAGATGATTCCAATAAAGATTGGCATATACTGTTTCTTCAGCTGCCTGAGAGCATATACATTTTAATTGCTCTCTTGTTATTGTTGTAGTAGCGAAGTAATTTAAATTCTGAAAAAGACAGTATATAAGATGCATAGATGATACAAGAAGGCATATACTTTCCAATGTGTGTGGGTTCTGTAAACGTAAAATCAAAAGCTTCACACTCAGCACAAAGCATCATGGGCATGCAATTCCATGTGTGTCTGTGGGGGAGAGGATAGGCTGACTAGAAAAATACTGGTTCTACGCTATGTTTGACATGTTACTACTCAGACCTCAGCGCAATCAACTCACCTGAACTAATTGTAACAATACACTTTAAAATTTGCACAAAAGAATGCAGAATACATCTTGACAATTAGTGGAAGCTCTAGGCTGCCACTTAAACAGGACAATGACAAAAAATATGCTCAACAGTTTTAGTTCATTGTAGCAAGCATCTACAAAGTGGGAGATTATGACTGATATGTAGTGTCTCTTGAAAACTGTCAATAGATGAGAATCTAACAGAAGTCAAAGCCTTCCCTTCTGCATTTTCTGTAAGGGTTATTAAATCTGATTCCAGTTCTATTGAATGTTTGTGAGTGGTTAACGATGGAGATCTCTTTCATATTTTTCTTATAGTGATGGCATATTGACCAGGTTTGCATTTGATCTTCTGTTTATTGTTCGTTTGAAAACATGGAGGTCATTTTGTCCATTTAAGTTCTTTTCAAGACACATCTGGGTAAAACAGATAGAGTTCAGTATACTCTTTATTGACTGTATCCATGTCCATGTAAAGTCATAAGAAGAATAAGTAATTGCTTCCAGATGCATTGGAAAGGCAGTCAAGATAGAGAGAAGTTGATCAATTTCTGCCAATAGTTGACACCCCAAATATGAATCAGAAAATCAGTCAACATTAAACCAAGTTCAATCCTTAGTAAAGTGTTAGAATATAGTTGGGAAGTTCTAGAAGGGACCTAAAATATGTTAATAACCACCTGGAACTGAATATGCTTAAATCAGATGGTATCCATAATTCTACTTCATAAAGAAGAAGAGCCTGTACTTTGACCGGAAGAACTGTGGTGGTAGCCCTAACATCCCCTCCTTCAAATTTGTAGGCGAATCTTAGAATTCCCTGATAGAGCAATCTTGCTCTGACTGTAGTTTTGTCAATGTGTTGTCTGCATGAGATATTACTGTATAGGTTAAGACTAAATATTGGAATTCCTTAACTGCTCACTAATTTCATTTTCAGATTCTTATAAAACCAGCTACAGTATTGTGGTGTATGAACCATATCTTGAGAAAAAAACTATGTAAGCAATATGACATGACAAGGGAGCAGTCATGTGGGCAGTGTTGTGGGGGTACCAACACACCCAGGGTGTAGTGAAGCCTAACGCTGCAGGTGACCTTACAGCCCCTGGAAGAATGAGTATCCCTTAATACCGCTCTCCCTGGAGTTTATTTTTGCACTTAGAAAATCAGTTGAGTTGACAACTAAATAAAGACAGATATCTTTTAGAAAGTTTTTTTTTTTAAATCAATTTAGAAATATGTTTACTATGAAAAATAGTCCTTTCACTGGTTAGGTAGTGGCAGTTTTTGAGCATGTCACTAGAGGGCACTATAGATGAATTGAGCCAACATTGTAGTACCTGCAGTTGGATGTTACAGCAGCATTTTGTGGTGATTAAACTCTGGATTCAGAGCATTGATCATTCTGGAATTGTTTGTATTTTTTTATCATCCTTAATATTGCCATTACTGTGTCATGCAGTTATCTTCATGATTAATTTATTGTAACAATAAATTACAGTATCATGATTATCATTATTAAAAAAATAATCACCATTAAACAACATAAATAAGTCATACAGATAGTACAAATATAAAATAACAATAAGAAGTAATCATAAATAAATGTCAAAGAAAATGGAATACCTCAAAGAAAAAATCAAATGAGTCACATCCCCTGGTGCCTTCTACAACCACTACAGAAAAGTTATATCATAATTTACCACCGTATTAGTAGGAGGGGGAAAAGTTTTCTTTTTTTATGGTAGTATAGCAATGCCATCATCTGTTTTCTCCTGGGCAGATACACTTTGTCAAATAAGTCCATCCCCACACCCCCAACCAGTGCAGCAAAGGAAAGCAGGCAATAAAATCTGGCATGCGTAAATCTTCAAAACTAAAAAGGCACATACAGTATGTTCTCCACCACTTCTATCCAAAGGTGCTGGTGGAGGCAGCAACAGCAGTAAATTACCTGGTGCCTCTGATGTCCAGAAGCAGCCTGACTTCATGGAGATGGAAGCCACATAGTTATATGACAGAGTGGCTGCTGCTGCCACTGAAACAAAAAAAACCCTACACAATATGCAGCCAAATGTTGTATGGGCAAAACTAGCTATAAGACAGAAATAAAGGTATCATCTTAATTAACTTATCATTTTTAGGACTCTTGGTAGCCTACCTTGAAGGCTGCCATACATAACGTCATCTTCTGATTTATCCAGCCATAATAATATAACCCAATTTAAACAGGAAACATAAACCGTTTGCAGTTTTTTGGTGATTTGTTAGCAAAAGTTTGTAGCCACATTACAAAATATGTAGCAAAACTAAAACAATTGTTTTCCTATTCAACTAAACAGGAAAATTAGGCACTCACACTCTCAAGAATACCTGGATGCTTCTTTGTATTTAATGGTAAGAAGTGGTTTATTAGAGCTCCATACAACACCAGTGTATGCCTTATGCTTTGCAGAAAGCTTCCTTTCTCAAAGAGAATAGAAAAGAAGTTTTCTGAGATGTGTTAGGCGTACATTGGTGTTGTATGTGATCCTTAATAAACCACTTTTTACTACTAAATGCAGAGTGGCATCCAGATATTCTTCAGAGGGTGAGTGCCCAATTTTCCTGTTTAGTTGAACTTGCCTTTATCGTGAGCACCTCAGCCCTAGTGTGGCTCCTGTTTGGGACTGAAAAATTATTTTCCTATGTATTAGTACAGGAAAGTATTTTCTGGTGTCCAGTGTCACTCCTCCCCACATACACACACACTCTCTGTCCCTTTCCAAGTACTCTCTGACATCCAGTGGTACCCCCTTCTTCTCCCCATCACTTTTCAAATACTGGCTCCCCGTCCCTCTCCTTAGCCCTTTCTCAGTTCTCCATGACATCCAATGGTATCCCATCCCTCTCCCCATCCCTTTCTCAGTACCTACTGGCATCCAGTGGTACCTACCCCTCTCCCCTCCTTTTCCAAGTACTCCCTAGCATCCAGTGGTACCCTCTCCCCATCCCTTTCCAAGTACTCCCAGGCATCCAATAATATCCCCTTCCTCTCCTCCATCCCTTTCCAAGTACTCTCTGGCATCCAGTAGCACCCTCTCCCTCTCCCTCTCTGCATGTCTTTCCAAGTACTCTCTGGTATATAGTGGTTCCCTGTTCCTCTCCCTAGCCCTTTCTCACTACTCACTGGCATCCAGTGGTACCCCTGTCCCATCCCTTTCAAAATACTACCTGTCATGCAGTGGTACCCTTTGCTCTCCCATCCCTCTCCAAGTACTCCCTGGCATCCAGTGGCATCCTTTCCATTTCCCTGTCCCTATGCAAGCTGTCAATGATATTTAATGACACCCTCAGCCCCCAGAGTACCTAAATTCCCCACCTAGAACCTATGACTGTGGCCAGCACAAACTCTTTGCTCCCCTGCTCTGCTGTCCACCATCTGACTTACATAAAATACTATATCAACATAGAGTAGCAGTGATTTATTGTCAAGTCAAGTCAAATTTTATTTATTTCAAATTTCAATAAACTTTATTAAACTTGATTAGAAAGCAATACACCATAATTATAAAAAAAAGATGATATTTAAAGTACGAGTCAAAGGATCAGTGAAATGGGTACTAAACTAATATTCACAGACATGTATCAATTACAAAAGAATAATTCAGAGCAGGTAATCCTTCCAATCAAGCTACAAAAGTACCCTTCCACCCTCTCCCACCCCCTCTCTCCCCAATCCAAAAGAGAAAAAGAAAACTGACCCCTCCTCCCTTCTTCCCCTCCCTCTTTCTCCAGAGGCTGAGAAAATTCCAGGAGCAATAACGACAATAGCACAGAGGACATAACAGAGAGGAGCACCTTATTCCTGAGAAAAAGGAGGTGTGGTAAGCCTATATGCAGGTTCAGGCACAACCCGTTCCAACTTCCTCCAGGATAGCGAGGTGTAGGGGCCATGAGTGACCAACTATTACCAGTCATCAAGAGCAAACAAGGTAAAAAGGGGTTCACATATCTGAGTAGTAGTAAAAATCTTTATTTTTAGACAGGAGATAGGTGGAATAACACATCATTAGGACATAGTCCTATTTACAAGATGGTCCTGTAGAAAGGAGTTTCAAAAATCAACGACCATACAACATAATACATATAAATACAAATACCATTTTAAGTACTATACCAATTTACTTTTACTAATACAAATAGTCAACAATACTTAACGTACTACAAGCATAAAGTGCATGAAACATTCTATACATAAATATCCCCTTAATATAACCTACTTCTGGCAAATTTATATTATACCAAACCTAGGATCCTAACTACTAGCACCCAATAAATACAAGTATTCAGCCCTATCTAACCATAGCACTTACAGCGAACAGTAAATTCTAATTTTATATCTGTTGTAAAGGATTTTACATCTCTATCTATTTTATGAGTTACAGATTTCATTGAGTTCCACAATCCAATAGCAACTTGAGAAAACCTCATATCACTAAATTATTTTTAAACCTGAGACATACAAATTCTCTCAGGTTTATACTTCGCAAATTTTGATGGTATGATTTATTTTCCAATTTATCCTAAAGATAACTTGGTTGCTTTAGGTTCAGAACTCTATAAGTCTATACAGCCCATACTAATTTCCTTTTAATGTCTTGTGGAAACCATCCAAGTTCCTCATACATTTTACAATGATGAGCATGAAAATCCTTCCTAAGGATAAATCAGGCCAAACGATTGTACACTGTATCAATTTTTGTCAACATATTTTTAGCGGCAAAGCCATATACACGGTTCCCATACTCAAGTACTGGAATAAGAAGTTGATTTACTATAATTTTTCTCATATGTTTATTCATGCAAAAACTTGAACGTCTAAACGCCCCCAATATTTTGTTTATGTTTGAGATTGTATTGATTATATGGTAGTCAGACCTTACATTTTGATCTACCCATACACCTGGGTATTTATATTCTGATACTTGAGATAGAACTTCATTTTTTATTGCTTTTATCTCCACTACATGTTCATTTTTTTCAAGTTTTTTGCCACCTTTATTAAATAACATAAATTTTGTTTTTTTACTGTTTACTACCAGTCCTGAGTTTGTGAACCACATACATAATTCTCCAAAATCTGCCTGTAATTTTGCTTCCATAGTCTTGGGATTTTTTCCACCAGCAATCAACAAGGTGTCATCAGCATATAGGCATATATCAGAATATTTTACAATGTTCACTAGGTGATTTATATATATTAAAAACAGTATTGGCCCCAAATGGAGCCTTGGGGCACCCCTCTTTGAACCATAGCTTTGTCAGACAGATAACCATCAATAAACACCTGTTGAGTTCTACCATGCAAATAAGAAGTAAACCAAGCACATGACTCCCTAGATAATCCAATATCAATCAGTCACTCCCCCAATGTCACATGGGCCACAGTATCAAAAGCCTTTGATAAATCCACGAACACCGCACTCATCGACAGGTCATCCTCCATTTTTGAAGCTATTAAATCCACCATGTCGGTGCCTGTGGAATAGCCCTTGTGAAATACAGACTGATACCCAGAAAATAAAGAGTATTTTTCTAAATATTCAGTAAGTTGTGCCTGCACTGAATGTTCAAACACCTTAGAAATCCCAGATAACAAAGCAATGGGTCTATAGATTGTTGATTCAAAAGTATCTCCCCCACCCTTGTAAACCAGAATAATTTTTGAACTTCTCCAATCCTGAGGAAAGATACCTTCCATCAGGCTCCAATTAAACAGTCTGGTTAAAACTGGGGCAATTACTTGGATGGAGTCTTTGAGGAAACAATTTTCTATTTGGACTGGGCCAAAAGCTTTCCTCACTTTAAGTTTATTTATTATATCCTTTACTTGTCTACAGGTTACACATTTGAATCTGAATTTAGGTGTCCCAGTGTTTACCTTATTAGGATTTGCATTTATAGAGATTGGAACTAGAATATCTAAGTCAGGCAAATTTACAAAATAATTATTTAATATATTTGCTGATTGTTTAGGAGATACTTATCATTTGAATGGGAGGTTTATGAGTCACTGGGACATCAAATAATTTTATCAGCGACCAGAATTTTTTTGTATCTGTAGTTTCAGTGTTTTTTGTTCATAATACTTTTGTTTTAATTTCCTAATTTAGAACCTTAGATCATTTCTAGCCTTTTTATACTTTTCCCAACCAACTGGGTTTAGTGATTTTCCTGCTTTTTTCCAAAGCCTATTTTTACCCTGATTTGTTTCTTTACTTTTTCTGATATCCAGGATACATATGATTTTCTTTGCATGCAAGTTTTAAAAGGGGCCAGTTCATTGCAGATTTCCCTAAACCATTTGGTAAACTCTTGGACCGCTAAATCAAGTGAGGGCATTAAAAACAATCTATCCCATCTAATGGAAGCTAATCTAGCCAAAAATAATTCTTTAGTATAGCTTTTAAAATTTCTACTTTTATTTTGTACTGAGGTATATCCTAGAGGGTCCCAAGAACATTCATCAATTTTAAATATACAGCTTATTGAGCAGTGGTCTCCCAAAATTGGTTGATTTACTTTTATGTCTATGGTCCTGATTTTAGCATTTACAAACATTAGATCCAATATATTTCCTGGATTAAGTAGTGAGGATTTCCTAGATGGAGTAAGAATTTTTTGAGTGTATTTCTTCTTGGAGTCTGACCAGATTTTATTTATAAAAAGGCACTTTTCCAATACCAAAGTGCCTGTTCAATATACAGTACTAAAATAATTTAAATTAAAATCCCAGATCATAAAATACAGCTCAATATTAAAATTAAATCACATCAGGAAATGCAAACTCAAATAAATAAGTCTTCAGTACAGACTTAAATGACTCAGTGGACAGGCATTCTCTCGCCCAATTAGGTAGAGCATTCCACAGGGTCGAGGGCCATAAAAGCAAATGCTCTGGCTCCAGAGGTCTTCAAATGGACTCTGAGAACCTCTAGAAATCCCTCTTTGGTGGAACAGAGTGGGTGAAGGGAGTGGTAGGGACAAAGGAGATCTTGTAGATGATGTGGTCCCTGTTCGTGTAGAGCCTTATAGGTCAACAAAGTGACCTTGAAGGTGATCCTCCACCACACTGGCAGCCAGTGCAGTTCATAGAGCACAGACATGATATGGCTGGCTCTTGAAAATCCAGTCAACAGCCTGGCTGCTGTGCTCTGCACCAGCTGTAGGCAGTGGATGTCCACCCCCAGGAGCCCTAGGTATAGAGCACTGAAATAGTCAAGGTAGGTGGACACAAAGGCATTGACCAATGCTGGAAGGTCCTCAGGTGGAACAAGGTGTTTCATCTGGGCGATGTTCCTCAGATGGTAAAACAAGGTCTTGACGATGGCCGACACCTGTGCTTTATGTGTCAGCTCACCATCAAGTACAACACCCAGATTATGCACTTATTCAGAGGCCCTCAACTGGTTGTTCCCAGTATAATACCAGATGGCTGACCAGGAGGTAGCCCCTCTGCCCGATAACCTGGGTCCACTACCAACACCTCAGTCTTCTCTGGGTTTAATATCAACCAACTGGCACTCATCCAATCCTGAATCTCAGCAAGGCAGTTGTTAAAGACCAAGACAGCATCATCCTGTTCAGGCACAAAGGATATCTACAACTGAATGATATACTGTAGTAGTGTGAGACACCTTCGAAAATCATGGATGTACTACACTGATTACAGCGATGATACATCATTGTATCCCTTCCTCAATTTCAATGAGACATCTCGTGCTTTCTGTAAGCAGTAAGACACAACAGGGTGTGTGTTAGACACTTTAACACATGGCTAGGAGGCGTAGTGAGGCACGAGGCCAATGCCTGAGTGCATCCAGCTTCCTATCCGTGTTTTAAAGTGTCTAATGCACATCCTGGAGTGTCTTATTAAGCTTATGAAATGGTTATCTAAAATACAGATGTATGTCGTAACTAAAATGCATAATATTTAATAGTAAAATACTTACATGTTCATCTTAATTTTTAGTAAAATAGTTCCTCCGCCTGTTTTTTTTTTTATTTACTTGAGGACTTTTGAGCTGCTAAGGCATCCTTACTTGTAGTTGTTATGGCACAACCCCCCCCCCCAGTAATCTTACTTAATTTCATTTGAACAGGAAGTTATGCTGTCTTCTTTTAGAATTGTATTACATTATTCCACGTGATATTTTAAAATTGTACTGAAATGGTGCCTGTCTGTGTGTGTGTGTGTTTTCCTTTTGTGTGATTTCAATCTGTTTTAGGAGCAGGTAGAACAAAGGATGATAGTGCAAGGAAGTTTGGAGCGGTTGTTGATTGAGGAGGACTGTGATTCACTGTGTGAGGGAGCGAGTGAGCAAGCGAGCAGAGGGACGGGAAGAAGAATTGTGTGTTAGTGCTGAAGGTTGTCTGAGAGAGAGAGCAGTATATGTTAAAAATGAGACAAATGGGAAGAAGGGAGGGAAGTAGCTAGTGGCTTGCAAGTCAGATGTTGACAGGATGACAGTGAGCAAGTGACAGGGGAGGGATGGGGAGAATGTAAAGCGATCGAGGTAGTCCCGAATTTTTCTGCTTCTGTACTTCACAGAGGCTGACATAAAAGTTTGTGAAATGGGCATTAAAATGAAGAGCCAATCTGATTGAAGTGGCTACAATTGCAGCAGGCAAAACTGGCACAGCTGGCAAAACAAGATGGCTGCTTTACTTTTTCTGAACATTCTAAGTGGCCAGCTTTACCAATATCAGTGCCCACTGGTCACTGCTGGACCTTTTTCCTGTGCGTAAGACACATTATCACACAGGTATTGCCCAATCAGATTGCCTCTATTTTTGATGCCCATTTCATAAATATCAGTATACCTGCTGTTATATCAATATAGTAGTTTGAGTGAGTCAGACAGTAGCTTGCTGAGGAGGTAAGTGGAGGGTCTGTATCAGCCAACATCCCAGAATGAGGGGGGGATATGGTGCTCTGAGGGGTGAGCAGTCGTCACTGGACAAATTTCATGGGGATGTAAGAAGCCAGTGGATTCCAGGGAGTATATTTAGATAGGGACAACAAGAGGGTGCTCTTGAAAGCACAATCACAATTTGGCAATTCAAAGCCTCTCAAAAAAAATACCTGCAAGATCATTAAAAGAATTAAAAAATGGGATTTGGTGAGCTCCAGCTTAAACACTACATAAAGTAAAAACATACAGTAGTATAAGGAATGAAGGACACCTCAGTGTACATAATAAGGCTGCATATGCACAGAGGGGTTCTGGTGGTCTTTCTGTGGGTTTATATTTGCCATCTGAACCCTGAGATGCCATCACAGCCATACTGTATTTGTATACTTAGGGTGCATTTTATGCGTTATAATATTTTTTTCATTTGCAGTCTACTTGTGCCTTCACCAGTACTTGTTTGCTTTCACTTTTGGTGCCTGAGGCTACACTTATGTCGGAACTCACCATTTTCATGCTTATTGCGACGTGCAAATCATCTGTGATAAAGCTGCAAACACCTAGAGTTTATATAGAAATTAACATTAAAAAATTATAACTAATATAAAACAATATATAGTACAATAAATAGACAATTTTTAGAACCTCACTCAAATCTGTTGCCTTTGCGCTTGTTCTGGTATTTTGTTTTTCAACTTCCCTCATGCAGATCCTAGGACTTAACCCACTTCTAGTGAATACAATTTGTCCCCATTTCTGAGGAAAGATATCAGGACTGGGACTATAATTTGGAGGACTTTTGGTAGTCTTCCCTGTGGGCTATTGAAACTACTGTCTTCATCCTAATAAACAGCAAACAGAATGATAATACTAATATAATAACAGTACTATAAATAATACAATATAATTAAATATATTATTAAATAATATAATACAATATGTAATAAATAGCCATACATGTTGGTATACCAGTAGAATGCACTGCTTTTAATAACAAAAGTATTCACTGCTTCTGAAACAGCCTTGCCTAGTCCCATTCCTTAGAGCCACAGGCCCACAGGCACTGACTTCCAAAGTGCAAATCACTTAGTCTGGAACACTTTATCATAGTGTTTTGAGAGGTGATTTTGAGGGACATAGTTAAAAAGAAATACAAATTTAATATATAACACAATTGTTTAACTATTTCTTTTTCTTTCTGGGGTTGAAAACAGTTGAGATGATTTAAAAAAAGAGGAACTAAGGCCAGCTTGTTGTCGCAGTGGCAGAGTTTCTGCTCACGATGCTGTTGACCCAGGTTCACACACCAAGTCTGGGTCACTGAAGGGCTCGGGGAAGGAGGATTGAATGTCCCAGAGTATGCTCTCCTCCTACTCCAGGGAGGGAGGGAGGGAGGGAGTGCAGCCAGCTCTGGCACTCTACTGTCATCTGCGTGAAGACTTTGCTATGTAGGGGAGCTGGTGCAGCACCATTTTTTTTATTTTAATTTCTGCTGACCAAGAAAGGAGGGCTTGGCAGTTCTGCCTTTTTTCAGGCTCATCCCAGGGGAGGGGGAGATACAGATGGAAACCAATTGAAAATGAACCAGATTAAGCTGCTGGTGGTAGTTGTAGTTAATGGGGGAAATTTGGCAATGACACTGGGGAAATTCTCCTCCTCTTTTCCATTGCTGTTGCGCATGCCCCAAGTCACAGTTCCAATTTTCAAAGTAACAGTTATAAGTGTTGCCATCCTCATTTTTTAATCAAGTAATAATGACCAAACTGGCAGTCATTTCCTGGGGATTAACAACCGAGTGGGGGGATGGGTTGCCTGAGGCACAGCCGAGGGCAGTCACCCACCACAAGGTCATTAATCCCCAGGAAAGGACAGCCAGTTCAGTTGTTACTGCTATTAAAAGGCTAATTATTTTCTACAGTTGCAATTATTTGAGTTTTTGTCATGGTTTTGTGTTGATTTTTCCTTCTGGAGATGGTGGAGTGGGTGTGCAACATTTATAAGTCTGAAGTTGGTTGTTGTTATGCAGTTACGTCATGATGACGCATGTGTACATTCACAACCTGATGTGAAGTAGTGCAACAGCAAGGCTATAGACTATGGGATCACTGTGTGGTGTCTTTTCTAGGTCTTTATGTGGATAAATGCCTTATAATTAATGACACATGCTTTTTCCCGTACAGAAACCCGAGTTATAATTTTCTGTTATAACCAGCTGGTTATATAACAGCAAACACATGCCAGGTTTCCCTCGGACCACACATGTGCCAGTCTTCTCAGTGACGTTCCTGGAAGTAATATGGCCACAGTCTTAACCGCTCCTTGCAGTCACCATAATTTGTTTTTAACTCATCTCCTCCAGTGACCCACAAAACCATTTAAAAACCGAGGTTGTTAAAAGGGCACCAGATTTCCCTGTCACCACGTGTTGACCTGCGCTGCTCCCAATCTCTTCAAATAAAGCATGATGAAACTTTGCAACCGTCAATCGGCGGTAAGTTTAACAAAAACAAATGCAGACCAATTTAAAAACAAATTAAACATGCCACACTCCGTGGGAGCCATCTAACTTGGCAGACTCAGAATTCACACTGGTTCCCATTTGTGTGAACACCACTGCTTTGTATTCTAGTTTCTATAATTGCTGAGGTGAAAAGGTGCACAACAACAATTATAAAAAATAAAATATGGGGTGGAGTGTGTAAAACTTGATTTTACACACACTCTCCTTGTGGGACGCTTTTCAGAAACTCTTCAGGCTTCGCTTTTGGGGTTTATGTAGCATCCCACAACTCATGTGTGTGTAAAATCTCGGTACACACGCCACCCCATATATTATTCTCTATTTATCTTATTGAGTTGTTATTGTATGCTTTGGGTCTTTTTTTGTTTGTTTCTCTTTTGGGGGGCTGTGAACAAACTCTGGAATTGATGGCGCTTCAGTGGCGTGTGACTGACATGGAAATCCATGTTCAGGTTAGTTTCTGTGCTATTTGAATGTATGCCTCTGGTGTTAATTCTGTCAGGGCAAAGTTTGTCTCGTTCTGTGCCATGTTTTTTTTTATTCAATTATATTGCGCTGGGTTTTCCTTTTGCTTCAAGGTCGCCATTGGTTTCTTTTTTTTTTATTATTATTTATTTTTTTTTTATGCTCATGCCCTCTTCTCTCCGCAGCTGACCTTTCCTAGGCAACTCCCATGGTGGAGGCCAGCCTAAGCCCCAGTGCTCGGTCCTCTTGGCCCCCATCTTGCCACAGATCACCCCCAGGTGGAAAAGTGGGAGGTCCAGCAGCCCCCCCTTAATCCGTATGTTTCAGACCTCCGACTGATGCTCTGGGTCTGTGCTGCACCCCACTGGGGCCCATCACCAGGCACAACTACTGGGCAATTCTTTCATTGTTCTCCCCATTTCCCCAGAGGATGTCAGTGGCCCAGGAGGTCTAAGGAGGCATGTGCATGTTGAGACGTGATGCCATTCTGGGTCCCAGCCAATTCCCTCCCCTCCCACATGGCGCCCTCTGCTGCACCTCCACTTCTGTGCACCCAGATGGCGGTGTTGCAGCAGGAGCAGTATCCCTCCCTCCCTGGAGGAGGAGGAGAGCACCCCTTGGGTTCTCAACCCTCTTCCACCCCAGCCAACAATCCAGTGACCTGGGCTCATTCCCGAGCCCTGGTTGATGGCACCGTAAGCGGCAATCCAATCGCTGTGCCAGTGGGCTAGCCATTCATTTTTTTTTAAATGTGCATAGTTGTCCCTTTAAACTATGGCTACCATGAAAATCTATCTGCTCTCAGCTGTGCAGTTTAATATTTGCACCTTCTGTGAGATGGACGCTCTAGACACATGCACATCTTGACCAGTCATTAAGTGGCCATTAAAAATCGATCCAGTAGTGAATCACAGAGCAGAAACACCTCCTGAATAATTAATTAGCCTTATAATGTGAAACATATTGCCATATTCAGGACAAAGCCTACTTTTAGCCATGTATTTATCTCAGGGTGTTCAAAATATGCCTAACTCATGTGTGCATGGGTTCACATAAGTTCAGAGTCACCTTGCTCGGACACGCATTCTCTTGTCTTTGGGAACATGCAGAGGCATTGGACTGGTAGACCCTCAGACAAGCTATAAGGTAAAAAGATTGAGAAAAGTAAAATCCTATTTTGATTGAAAAATAACAATAAACTAATGAATAAGGCAAAATGGACAGCCCAGATACAATGAGCAAGAATGTAGTCTTTGACAGGCGCACTCATCCCATAGGACCAAAAATAAATACTGAAAGCTGACTGTGCCCCAGTGTGAACAAAAATACAGCCCCCCAAAATAAAAACAGGTGGCACTTCTCCTTCTTTTGCAATTTGGTTTAAAAATACAGTAATAAATATCATTAACATTATATGCATATTTCAATATCATTTCACTGGAAAAATTTAAATGGGACAATGTTGAAAGTATCTGTATGCCTCAAGTCTCATTGTCATATCACACATTTGGAATTCATATGTAACTGCTGTGCTGTCTGTGCTCAACAACTACACAGTGAATACCAGCATGCCAACATGGTTGGCACTGGCCAATGCTTCTTTATTTATGTGGCTAAAATAAAAAATAAAATTTGTTATTGCATCTTCACTGCTTTGAGTGCATTATCCTTTAAAATGTTAAACAAGTGGTAGTGGACCTGGAGCGGCTCAAAAGGAGGGAAGAGGCTGATGGCAGCATGCTCAGTACACTGGGCACGCCTAAGTGTGCTTGTGTCCTTGCACTGGCATCCAGGGGAGAAAAATGGGGACATATTGGAGAGGCCAAATGAAGGTCTGACCCCTTTGCAGGCCATACGATGGTAGAGCATGTGCATGCCAGGTGAGGGGGGGAACTGCTGACTCTGTCGCAGTGGCTTAGCCACAGGGGTAGAATGGGGCATCACTGTAAGCCCATGAGTAGCCATGAGCAAGTACTGGGGGGGGGGGGACCAGAGCCAGAGTTTCCCATGAAAAGAAAGAGAGGGAGAAAAACAAATACCTTTTCTGGATTTGATGTCTGAAAAGTTAAAGTCTGAGAGGTTTGCACAGCTCCATATAAACTTTTTTAAACCATTTCTGCATGTATTTGGGCATCAGCCACACTTTAGACAAAGGAAAGCAAACACACAACCAAGAAATGATCCCATATGTAAGTTAGGGATGGGCATGGTGGCACTTGTCTGCACACGTTTCCACAGATAGTTGAAACCAAATTTCAGATTAACAAATGAAGCCATAGCAATTATAAAAACCAGGTCACATAAGTTATTCAATGGCACGTTGCCAGCTGGCCCTGTTTATTTTTGACAGACAACTGAACCTTAAAATATTTTTTTAAGGTGATTTGGCAGATACATATGATCCTAACGCAGTTCCAGCTGCCCAGTCCCCAAATATCCATCCAACAATAATAAATATACTGCAAATGAAAAGGCAGTGTCACACATGTCAGGCATTGCCATGGTGCCAGCTGCCTCTGCTCAACTGTCACAGGCAATCAAACTAAATAAATAACTTGTTTAAGGCAGAGGAGTACTGGCAGGGTGGCAGCTCCCTGTGCAGCTGTCAGAGATAATAGAAAACAATAACTTTGTTAAGGCAGTATTGCACTGGCAGAGCGGTAGCTGCTGCTGAAATTTGAAATCGAAAACAATTATCCTATATACAATTTAGGCACTGGTATGGTGCCACATTACCCTGCTTAGCTACTGTACAGCTTTCTCTGGTATTCTTTTTTTTTTTTGCAATTTAGTATGCTTTTCCTGCTGCCGCACCTCCCATGAGCACAGCCCCCTCCCACCACCTCCACTCATTGCCTACAACAACTTACGTCATTTTGTTCTTCTAAAATGGCTTGGATCAGGCAGTCCAATTGGTCAAAACTGGTCACATGACTTACTTTTGCACTACTGCATGGTTCCAATTTTACTTTCTTTTTCTTGATATTGTAACCTTTAAAACCATTTTATAAGTGTAATACACTCCAGGATGTGCAGCAGTGTAATAAATGACTGCACTTCCTAGGTGGTTGAAGTCACTTGAGTGTGCCTTCTGCCTCACTACCCACCCAGTACATGGGGTAATTTAGTATTACTGCACACATGCTGTCTTGTGTTATTGCTTACTTGATGTGCATCAAATTTATTTAAAATTTGGTGACCGGGAAAGGCACACCGAGCCAAGGCTTGTTTCACTGTGCGATGTACGCAGATTTTGGGTGATTCTTATATCTGTGCAGAATGCAGAATTCCACTTACTGGATTTAGGTGGAATAGAAACATAGAAACATAGAAGTTGATGGCAGATAAGAACCACAAGGCCCATCCAGTCTGCCCATTTCTTTTTCTACATAATGAATATGCCATTGGCATTTGCTGTGTCAATGGCTTAGCTATTCATACTTATCTGTATTGCTCCCTTATGTCTATTCCATGCCTGTTTGAAGCCCTACACTGTATTCATATCTACCACTTCCTGAGGTAGACCATTCCATGCATCCACCACCCTTTCTGTGAAAAATAACTTCCTCACATTATCCCTTAATTGGCTTCCCTCTAATCTCATGCTGTGTCCTCTTGTCTTGCCATTTTTCTTATATTGAAACATGTTAGACTCTTTCACCTTGTTAATGTCCTTAAGGTGTTTTAATGTTTCAATCATATCTCCTCTCTCCCTCCTTTGCTCCAGGGCATAAATATTGAATTATGTTAATCTGTCCTCATATGTTTTCTGATGCAGTCCCTGCACCATTTTGGTTGCCCTTCTCTGGGCTGCCTCAATTTGGTTAATGTCCTTGTGAAGGTGTGGCCTCCAGTACTGCACGCAATACTCCAGATGGGGTCTAACCAGTGTCTTGTAAAGAGGGATTATTACCTCCCCTCTACAACTTGTGATACCCCTACTAATACACTCCAACATCCCCCCTAGCCTTACCTACTGCTTCAGTGGTCTGCTTAGATGATTTCAGGTCATCTGTGATGATGATGCCCAAGTCTCTTTCTTCCCTTGTGACTGCCAGGAACTCTCTTCCTAACCTATAGGTGGCTTAAGGGTTTCTCTTCCCTATGTGCATGATCTTGCACTTCTTTGCGTTAAACCCCAGTTGCCACTCTTCTGACCATTTTGCCAGTTAATCCAGATCTCTTCTCATTCTGCCCACCCATCTGGATCATCTACTCTGTTGCAGATCTTGGTGTCATCTGCAAACAGACAAACCTTACCCTCCAGTCCATCTGCAATGTCACTGATGAAGATATTGAAGAGGACTGGCCCCAGGAATGATCCTTGAGTTACCCCACTTGTGACTTGTACTCTTCTGACTGTATACCGTTTACCATCACTCTCTGTTTTCTGCCCGTCAACCGGTTTGCCACCCAGCTGACCAACTTCTGACCCACCCCAAGCCTACCCAGCTTATTAACCAGTCTTCTATGTGGAACGGTATCGAAAGCTTTGCTGTAGTCAAGGTAGGCAACATCAACTGCTCCCCCTTAGTCCACCACTCTGGTTACCCAGTCAAAGAAATCTATGAGATTAGTCTGACAGGACCTTGCTGTTATAAACCCACAATGTCTTGGATCCTGTGCTCCTATGGATTCCAGGTGTTGCACTATCCTTTCCTTTAAGGAGTGCCTCCATAATCTTGCCCACTACTGAGGTAACACTGACTGGTCTGTAGTTCCCTGCCTCCTCCCTGCTACCACTCTTGTGGAGTGGGATCACATGCGCCCTTCTCCAGTCTTCTGGGACCTCTCCTGTGCTCAGAGACTCACTAAACAGTTCTGATAATGGCTCTGCTAGTTCCATTCTTAGCTCCCTTAGTACCCCGGGATGCATGCCATCGGGTCCCATTGCCTTATCCACCCTGAGCTTATCGAGCTCTTGCAGGACCCTTTCTTTTGTGAAGGGACTAGTGCACACTTCCCTCCCCCCCTGTGTCCATGGTGCTGAGCTGTGGGCCCTGCCCTACCTTCTCCCTTCTCCTCAGTAAATACTGAGCATAGAAACATAGAAACATAGACTTTGACGGCAGATAAGGACCACTAGGCCCATCTAGTCTGCCCATTTCCCTACCTACAGGATAGGCAGCAGATCCTAGTTAACCAACAGCCTATATCTTCCTGCCCTCCACAAGAATTGCCTTATGTCTGTCCCATGCAATCTTGAATTCTCCCACAGTTTTAGACCCCACAACTTCCTCAGGAAGGCTGTTCCATGCATCCACTACCCTCTCTGAGAAATAATACTTCCTCACATTGCCCCTGAACCGCCCTCCTTCTATCTTTAAATTGTGTCCCCTTGTTCTTGCAAGTCTCTTTTTCTGAAAGATGCTACCCTCTTGGACTTTGCTGATTCCCTTGAGGTACTTGAAAGTTTCTATCATGTCCCCCCTCTCCCTTCTTTCCTAAAGGGTATACATATTAAGCTCCTTTAGTCTCTCCTCATACGGCTTCTCTTGCAGACCCTGCACCATTTTAGTTGCCCTCCTCTGGACTGCCTCTATCCTGTCTATGTCCTTGGAGATGGGGTCTCCAGAACTGGACACAGTATTCCAGATGGGGTCTCACCAACTGTCTGTACAGAGGATAACAACTTCCTGTTTTCTGCTGCTGATGCTCTCCCTATACATCCCAGTATACCCCCGCCCTCCCTACTGCCTTCTCACATTGCTTGCTAACCTTAAGGTCATCTGATATGATTACCCCAGGTCCCTTTCCCTGTTTTGTTGTTGTTACTACCTCCCACCCATTGTGTATTCTTCCCTGGGTTCTTGCTTCCCAGGTGCATTATTTTGCACTTTTTTGCATTGAATCCTAGCTGCCATACGTCTGACCATTCCTCCAACCTTGCCAAGTCCCTTTTCATCCTTTCCACGCCTCCTTGTGTATCAACCCTGTTGCAGATCTTTGTGTCATCTGCAAAAAGGCATACTTTTCCTTCCAGTCCCTCTGCAATGCCACTGATGAAGACATTAAAAAGGACTGGACCCAATACTGAACCCTGCAGTACCCCACTAGTAACCGCCCTTTCTTCAGAGTGAACTCCATTTACAATTACCTTCTGTGTCCTGTTGTCCAGCCAATGTTTTACCCAGGCTACCACCCTGGGACCCATTCCCAGGCTGGTTAATTTGACTAATAATCTTTTGTGTGGGACTGTGTCAAATGCCTTGCTAAAGTCTAGGTAGGCCATGTCCACAGCCCCTCCCTGGTCTACTACTTTGGTCACCCAGTCAAAGAAATCTATTAGATTCATCTGACATGACCTTCCCGCTGTGAACCCATGCTGCCTTGGATCCTGTGCTCCACTGACCTCTAGGTACTCTAGGTAGGAGCAGAAGTATCTATTTAGGATAGGTGCTTTTATATGGTCATCCTCCTCACACACACACACACCCTTATCCCCAGCAATAGCCTCTCTGGACTTTCTCCTTTCACTAATGTATCTATAGAAAGTCTTGTCACCTTCTTTTACTGTTCGTACTAGTGTTTCCTTGGGTTGGGCCTTTGCCTGCCTTACTGCCTTCCCTGCTTCCCTTATGGAAGTTTGGTATGCCTCCCTATCTTCATCCTGCTGCGTTTCCTTATATTTCCTGAAAACCAGCCTTTTGGCTCTGACCTTTTCTGCTGCTGTTTTTGAGAACCAAAGTGGTTTCCATCTTCTTTTACACTTCCTTTTCTCTCTTACACAAGGGGATGTTGCTTCAAGTAATGCAGCCTTAATACTTGCCCACTTTGCCTGTACCCCCCTCACTTGTATTTCTTCTTGCCAGGGCTAGCTTAACTCTGTTGGCCATCTTATCAAAGTTAGCTCCTCCGAAGTCCCACATTTTTGCCTTGGAATGGGATAATTTAGTTCTAGTGGCCAAATTGAACCATACCATGTGATGGTCACTGGCCCCCAGGTGACCCTCTACCTCGAGATCTGTGATCCTTTCCCTGTTAGTCAGTACTAGATCTGGGAAAGCCCTGTCTCTTGTGGGTTGTTGTACCAGTTGTTTGAGGCCCTCCCCCTGTAGGGAATTCACTATGCGTCTAGTTCTGGCAGATGTTCCTGCTGGTATTGACCAATCTGTATCTGGCATGTGGAAGTCTCCCATTATCAGAACCTCCCCCTCAGCTGTCATGTTTTGTATATCTTCTAACAGTAATGTGTCTATGTCATCCCCCTGGTCTGGAGGCCTGTAGACAATCCCAGTTTGTATGGCTGTCCCATTTCCTGTTTCCAGGATGACCCACAGTTCTTCTGGCTCTTTATGTGTATTCTGAATTTTTGCAGCTTTGATATTTTCATTGACATAAAGGGCCACTCCCTATCTAGCAGTTCTCCATCTGAAATGATTTTTAGAATTTTCAGAAAAATCCTATGGAATTCCAAACGTGTTTTGATGTAAATCACAAATTAGGATTTTAATATTTATGCAAACCACAGATTAGTTTTCTGCAGTCTTCTGTAAGCTAATCCTCAATTTATGTAACTCACAGAACACTAGTCTTGGTTTATATAAGATAAACTGTGGAACACTACTCTGTGGTTTGTGTAATTTGTGGATTAGTATTCCACATTCCATGAGTAGAATTCTGCCATTCTGTGGAATTAGTCAGAATTAGGGGTGGGCGGATATCTGACCTGATAAAATGATCCGGTCAGACATCCAGCATTTTATGCAGATCTGTTCCGGTCGGATAGTTCTTCTGTAAGAAGTTGGTTTAATTAACAAAGGTATCAACTTATACATTTTAAAAATAACAAAAAAAATATTTATTAATGTTTTCACTGATACGGAGCTACAGAAAAGCAGAGAATACGCCAGAGTATGTGCAACTCACTCGTCCTACATAAAGTAGGTCAGGAAGAATTACAAGCAGCCAACTGACAGCTGACAGCTTGGGGACAGAAATTCAGCGGACTCTACAGTAATTTTTCCACGGATATTGTAGGTGGTGCAATAGCATCATAGCAAGATATGCAGATTTGGGAAAGAGAGGGTAGAGGAGCTAAGCAATGTTCTTGCTTCTAGCATCTGCCATGGAAAATCAAAATATGCATAAAGGCAAAACAAAATCAGGAAATTGTGATTCAGCAGCTCAGCATAAATTAAATATGGGCATGACAAAGTCAATAAGTGACGATATACTAGCAGCTGACTGAGAGTTTACAGCCTGGGGACGGAGATCCAGTGTGCTCTACAGTGAAGGGACAGAGTCGATACCCAATCTCTGTGACAGGCAGGCATGAAGACCGGGACACAAATGACATAACCTGTGCATACCAGGGCATCTCTCCTTTAAAAGGCTCCTCAGATTTCCTTCAGCATTGCTGGCGGGGGGGGGGGGGGGGGGGCTCCACACAGGAATATATTACAGCCCCGCATAACACCACCATTACTATCTGACCCGATAAATATTCTATTCCTGTTGGATATTGCTCGATCGCTGTATGGATCTAATATCCAGCCGAGAATTGAGATCCGCTGGCACACACCCCTACTCAGAATTTTCTAAAATTCAGTGGCATTCCATACCACTGGAATTTGAATATTCCACCCAGCCCTAGCGGTTATCGTCCCATTATAAAACATCTTATAGGAACAAAGAAATATAGACAGTGACAGCAGAAAAGACCATTGGTCCATCCAGTCTGCCCCCAAACTCTAACAAACCTGGGATCTAATGTCCATGCAGGGTCCTAACCCACACTATCCATTCCCATGCTCCCTGCCCTTCTGCTACTACCCTGAGCAACCACTAAGCCCTTTACTCTATCCCATCCATGTTTGAAACCATTGATGGTTTTGGCGGTCACATTATCAGCTGGCAGATAGTTCCATGGCTCCAACACCCTTTCTCTAAAATAAAACGTTCTTACTTCCCTCTTGAATCTCCCTGCATCAACTTTCACTCGTGCCCTCATATTCTTGATCTGCTACTTATGCTAAATAGTTCCTCACAGTTTTCCTTGTTCATTCCTTTCAGGAACTTGAGGGTCTGTATCATATCTCCCCTTTTGCCTGGCCTTCAGCAAGTACTTATGTTCAGTGCAGTGACCTGATCCTCATAAGATCTGCCCTACTGGCCCTGAATCATTTTGGTCACCCTATGTTGCACTGTCTCCAGCCTGTCCTTACCTTTCCATAGGTGAGGACTCCAGAATTGGGCACAGTACTCCAGGTGAGGCTTCTATCTATAGAGTTAGTAGTATCTCCTTTCTTCTGTCAGTACCCCTTCCAATACAACCCATCATCCTGTTTGCCTTACTGTATGCCTTGTTACACTGGTATGATTTGTTTAGGGCATCACTGATGATGACTTCTAGGTCTCCTTCTTCAGAGGTCATGCACAGCTTTCCACCCCACCCGCCCCCATCCAGTGCTCTCTCTTCAGGGTCTTGTTCCCTATTTGCATCACCTTGCACTTTTTGGCATTGAATTTCAACTGCCAAACCTTTGGTCACCAGTCTAGCATTTGTAAGTCTTTCAGCATATTCTTAACCCCTCCTTAATGTCTACCCTGCCACAGAGCCTAGTGCCATCTGCAAAGAGATGCATCTTGCTCTGGATTCCTTCTCCCATGTCAATAATGAACATATGTAGCATCCACTGGTGATCTCTCTCATCCGATTTGACTCTGTTAACCACAGCTGTCTGCTATCTCCCTTCCAACAAATTTCTCACCCATATAACTGTGTCTTTTGATGTACCCAGATATTCTAGCTTCTTCAGCAACCTTCTATGAGGCACTGAGTTGAAAGCCTTGCTGAAATCAAAGTAGAGTAAATCCACAGCACAGCCCTTATCCACTACCCTCATTACCCAGCCAAAGAATACTGTAAGGTTGGTCTTACAACACCTTACCACCATGAACCCAGGCTGTTTACTTCTTGGAGTCCATTGCTTTTCAGCTAGTTTATGAGGTCTTCTTTGACTAGTGTCTCCATCAGATTATCCACAAGACTGAGAGGTTAGTAGTTACCTAGTTGCTCCTTGTTCCCCCCACCCCCATGGAGTGGGATGTCTGCTACCCTACAGTCTTTTGTAACTACCCCTGTTTGAACTGAGCTATTGAATAGCCCCACAAGGGGTTCAGTTATTTCCATTTCAAATTCCTTGAGCACCCTTGGATGCATCCCATCTGGCCCCAGGGCCTTATCTATCTTTAAGGCTGCTAGTGCTTTCCAAACCCTTTCACTGGTAAATACTTGCTGCTTCACCTCAGGGATCCCCCTTACAGCTGCTCGAATGCCACTGTCTGGAAGAGACCCTCTGTCTTCCCTTGGGAATACAGAGCAAAAGTAGTGGTTAAGTATGCTTACTTTCTGCCCATCCCCCTCAATTACCCTGCCTCCCTTTGTTTGAAAGTGCTTTCCTCCTCGATCAGTACCAGCCTTAGAAGCACAAACATGTGCTGTATAAGTGTTAATCTTTTCAAACACTCTAGTGGAACATACAAGTCCCCTGTGGCATAGTCTGGCAGGGGCGTCATTAGAGAGCTAGCTGCAGGTTGGGAAGATAACAGCTGGTGGAGGGTCGCAGAATCAACCAGATAAGCACAAAAATTGTAGCCCTGTAAGTTATTAACAAAATGTCACTGCAGTGCGTTTTAGCTTAGTGGGATCTATATGTCCTGTGTTGTTCTTCCTGGGAAGCTGAGAGTTTTCCTTTAAAGTGGTACTGCATAATCCAAAGTAGTAAGGTAAGCAAACTTTATCACTAGAATGTGCTTCTTTATTTAGCTAGATGCCTGACATACAAACCATCAGCAAAGTTCAAATATAGTATTTGCATTGAGCTCTCTGAAATAAGTGTGTAATTGTTTTTATAAGACAATTTTTTTTTAGGTCTAGGAAATATTTCCTATTTTCATTCTGGAGGTGGATACTGGAAAGTACTGACTGATATGAAATCAGTTTAATCTATTGGTGTATTAGTGAATGGGGGAAACCTTGCCAGGATGCCAGGCAAGTTTCCCTTCTGTTTTCAAGAAGTGCCATGGGATCTTTAATGCCCCCCAGAGCAACCACCAGAACAGGCAGATGATTTGATATCTCATCTGTGTGACGGTACCTCACAAAAATATAGTGTTGGCTGACACCATGCAAGGACAGCGGTTTGGTAATTTGATAATTAAGGGGACAATGCCCCCTTCAGTGCTACCAGTACCACTTCCTGCAGTGCCAGGTGTTAGCAGCTTCCCATCTGACTACAGTTGGGACCTGACCCTGCTTAGCTTCTGGATCTGGTGGAATAAGATTCTAAAGTGGTAAGACTGCAGGAAAGTTACAGATAAGTAACTGCTATTATATTTATGTCCATGAAAGTATATGTAATATCTCTAATACTAAAAAACAGGACACTATTTTACATAAATTTGTTTTTTCCGAAAGAAAATAACATATAACCAAGCATGGTGCCCTGACAAAATCCTGTCAAAACACAATCATGCACATGTCAGATACTGTCCCAATGACAGCTGGCCTATAACAGTTTAATAGGCAATAAGATCGCAAACTAGATTTTGAAGGTGGGATTAAACATATACTTGAGGCCCTGACAAATTTGGGCAAAAGGAACTATAAGCAAAAGCAAAAGGCAGTCCCAATACATGCATGTCAGCTACTGACACGTTGCCAGCTGGCCAGGTACATTCTTTACAGATAATTCGAGCATAGAATACATTTACAAGGCAATTTTGCATTTGAATGTGTCTTGGGCATGATGCCAGCTAACTCCCCCAAATTTAATGTCTCTAAACCAAAATACAAAAAGGGATACTGAACACACTAGGCACTGTTACAGTTGTACATCATTTTTTGAGTTGCATCCGGAGATGTACAAAGGAACAGGAACAGAGCAAAAGCTTGTTTCAATAAGGCGTTTTGGCTGCAGAACATTTTTTACAGGTAGCACAAAATCCACACAGCATCCAGGTCACGGGTGAACAGCAAATGCTCTGCTTTCAGGGACAGCAATCAAAAGCAGCTTGAGTGTGCAAAGTGGCACTCTGTGTACAATATATGAGAAAGTAAAGGAACCCAGATCTTATCCTCACACCATTTATTCAGCAGCTCGTTCCAGCAATGGTGTGGCATCAGTTTGTTTGTTTGTTTATTTGCTTAATGGGTAAGCACACTGGAAAATGAAATTCCTTTTGCAGGTGCGACCCACATCAAACAGAACATATACATATTTCATGCAATACAATAACAATCCATAAAATTTCAGACTGAAACATCCACATCAAAATAAAAATAACTACTGCATACGGTACAAAAGTAAACATTCTTATTTCACAATCATTATATCCATGACACAGCAGGCAGCTCATGGAAGTGCATCAGCCTGTGCATAATTCCATTGTACGTTTCACTGTTAAATGATGTCTTTTTCAAAGCTTTTGTGCTCTCATGAATCAACTGCTATATCAGAGGTGCAAACATCATGAAGTGAGAACTTAGCAGTAGTAGTAAATCATCTATATTGAAGGAATTATTTTTAATCATAGCTCATTTACATTGGAAACCCGATGCACAGCAGCTTCAAGAAGCACCACGATAGCAAGCAAGTTTCAGCTTATGCATTTTAGATATTTCAGACGTAATCATTAAATAGCAAGTTTCTAGTAACCAGATTCATATGAAAGACATAATAAATATGTACAGTGATTGATATGCTGTAACAGGACTGCAAACATAATATAAAACCAGGAATTGTCACAATTACTACTACTGGATTGATTAACTGAGTTAGACAGCCATTTTGTTGTGGTTGAGAAAGGGTGTGGGTGAGCAGGGCATACTCACAGACTTAGTGGAAGAGTGTTCCAGGCACAGGGACCTCAGACAAGGACAGAGTTTGGACCTTGTTTAGTTCATGTACTATATGTGGAACATTATGTGCTAGGCCTCTGGCTGTGCACAGACTTCTGTTGATATTGTTGTCCATGTGTGTAGATTATTGATTATATATTCAGGGGCACCATGGTAAATACGTAAGCAGTAACACATGACAAGGCGTGTGGTTACTGGGTAATTACGACATGCCCCCCCCACTCCATGGGTTGGTGGCACGAGATGTTAGCCGAGTGCCCTTTAGCCATAGGGTGGGTGGGAGTATGGTAATTACCCAATAACCACAAGCCCTGAAGTGTGTTATTGTGTTTATAAAGTGGCACCAAAATAATACAAAAACTAAGTAAATCTTTAAATTAAGAATAAATAAATCTTGATCATTGGTAAATCAGTCCTCACACTGAGCAGTTAGGTTTAGCCCACCAAAGAGGTCACATTAGCTGACAAGTAAGTCACTCACCATATTTTGGCTTTGCTGTCACATTTACTAAGAATTCAGAAGCAGTATAGTTCTAAGTCTTGCAAGGCACTCTCCATTGTAAATGATATCAAGTTTTTTTTTTTCCATCAGTACTGGAAGGCACTACCATATGGCAGATAACCATGATCAGTCTGGGCTAATAACATTACTTTTATGATTTTATACCTTGTATGGCAGTCAAGCAGTTCTTATGTAAACATAGGTAGCCAGCTAATGGGTCCAATTTACTTACCAAGCTAAATCTAGGTTATTAAGCAATATACAGTAGCTGGGCATCAAGCTGGAGTCCATGATATTTATATTCAGTGGCTGACTGAAGGGAGACAGTGGCTGAAGTTTGTATGCCTAAGAAAGTGGGCTGTAATGCCAAATAGTGTTGTGGTGTGAAATTATGGTCTACGTTTTTAAGAGACTTTAGTGCCAGTTTGTTTCTATGGAAGAAAGACTGCACCAGATCAAAGACACTTTGTAGATTGTCCTGCACAATTTGTAGATTAGTACCACTGGTTAATCATGCCATATTTACTGCATAAAAGGGCATCTGTACATTATGGGGGGGAGGGGGGATGACCATGATGTTATTTCTATAAAGAGAAAACAACACAGTCCCCAAAACTGATCCTTGGGGGGATGCCAGCCTTTTAGGCATAGAGAGTGACTAGGAGTTTCAGACTGCAACCAGTTGTGGCTTGTCTGTAAGATAGCTCTTAAACCATAGGGCAGTGCTTTGTCCAAGTCCAATGGTACCAAGCTTATCCAAGAGGATTATGTGGTCCAGAGAGTGGAAAGCCTTGGATGGATAAATGAATATAGCCACAGTATACAGGTGTTTATCCATGGCATCACTACAGAGATCTTAATTAAAGAGGTTGAGGAAATATATTTGGGCCTGAAATTGGATTGCATATCATTAAGAATATTAACACTCATCGGGGAAATATGACAGTTGTTAAAACATAAATTTTTCAAAGATTTCGGATATAGCTGGTGTTAAGGAAAGTAGTCAGTAGTTCTTTATGTTTTTTTGCTTTGTCCAGATTTAAAAATTGGGGTAAAATGTACAATTTTCCAGGTGGTTGAAAGAGTGGATTGTTTGATAGACATGCTGAATATATTAGCAATAACACGGGCAGCATATTTTAGCAACCTGAGGCAAACTTTAATGTGGACAGAAGCTCCTTCAACAAATCTGTGGCAGCAATGAGAGAAAAATTGAAAACTGACTAATGGTCTGCTGGGTTGCCCTTATGAGGAGAGGTGTGACAAAATCTTGGATTTGTTTTGGGTTGCACATTTATGTCAGCATTTAAAAAATATCCATTAAAAGCAGCGGCAATTCCTTTGTCATCCATCATGTCAGCACCATTTACTGCAAAAGCTCTAGGAATATCTGAGGAAGCGGGGCAGTCTAGAATTTTTATCAGTCTACAGCATGCTCTGGAGTTTGCTGTGTCAGCCAAGGATAGCACCTTGTTAAAGAAAACTGTGCTGGCTAAATTAGTCTGTTCTACATATAGCTTTCTGAGGTACCAGCACTGATTCCAGTCAGCGGTGTTATTTGTTTGTCTGACTTTGGACCAGGGAGAGTTTCTTAGCTTGGGTTTTATGTGGAGGAATAAGGCATGCCAAAGGGCATTTCAAACATTAAGGGGATTTAGTGGCAAAGGAGGAAAGTAGTGTTTAAAGGGAGGTCAGTGTTCTGTGATCCAGGAATGGAGGCTAGAAGGGCACTCCTCAGGATAAGAGACTGCGTCAACCTATTGGGAGGGAAATCACACCTAATTGTACATCTGGGCACAAATGACTTGGTGGGGGAAGAGGTAGAGGTGGTTCAGAGGAGGTTCAGGAAGTTAGCAGAGGGCTGTAAGGGTTTGGTTACCTCCCTGGCCTTCTCAGAAGCCCTACCAGAGGACTGTACTATCATGGCCAAGTGATTCAGGGTAAAGGATTTTAACCTGTGGCTGAGGCAGTGGTGTGGGGAGGAGGGATTCACTTGTCTGGGTGACTTGGGGGATACATGGGTGGATGAAAAACTGTACACAAGAGACAGATTACACATAAGTAATGAGGATGCTAGAGAAAAATTCATGCTTGCTGTTAAAGGGCACTGGCTTGCCAGTTATTGCCGAGAACTCCTCAATAAAGAAGACCCAGGTATCTCCTGTTTGAGAATTAGATTTATTCTCTCCCAGAATGCAGATTCTAGTTTAGTTATAAACTTGATGTAAATAAAATGTTACAAAATTTGAAAGAGATTATATTTGGAGGTCCCTTTATTCTGTATTTTTGCCTGCAGCTGAATGTCTGATGATTACGGAAGGTGTACAATAATAAACCCTAGTTACTGAAAAAGTCAGGTATGCTGACCAAGCTTAAGTCAAAACTTAGACCTTTGTTTTGACGCCACTCTGCCATCATTGTACTCCACTGGAGAAAAGAATTGTTGATTAATGTGGTAAGATGACAAGTCCTTTTACTAATAAGATCAGATAAATACATTTTTTAAGGTAGTATGCCCTGCTCCAGAGTGGTCTGGATACTGTGCCAGCTGACATCAAAATGTAATCCAATAACCAAAGCGTAGCCTAAAAAATAATCCCTCCTGCTGGCCATCAGTGCTGCAGTAGAGCTACTGCTTACAATGCCAGTGACCCAGGTTTGGGAATGAGTTCAGGTCTTGGAGGGCCAGTGGAGGAGTGAGTGTCTCAGATGATCTCCTCCTCTGGGGATGGACATTCCAACCCTCCACTGCAATGCTGCCACAGATTACTGCTATATTTTTCTCTGATTCAAAGTGTTTTTTGCAAGGTATATCTTCTGTTAAATTGTTCTGCAGGTTGTGCTTACAGGTTTTGTTACTTTTTGTGCTTACAGATTACTCCTCTATTTTTCTGAAGCAAAGTTTTTTTTTGCAGGGTATATCTTCTGTTAAATTGTTACATGTTGTGCTTACAGGTTTTGTTATTTTTTAGTTTTATCTATCATTAGGCTAAGCTTTCAGGGCTAATTACTGGAGCACATACGAGATACAGACTGGGGGATAACGTCTGTATTTGTTGTTGGATGATTGTTTATGCTCTTACCTCCTTGTTTCTTTCATCAAGGTTCTTCTTTTTTGGCAGAGGAAGGGCTCACCCACAATTCCCATCCCCAACCACGCCCATCACCGACCACCCCATGCTACACTCCTTTTGTAGAGTAGCACAGTTGTGACATTTCCTGTAGCAAACCTGGAAGGGAGGATCAGAGGGGTAGCCACACAGTGACTTCACTTAAAGGGGCACAATTAATTATACAAAAACAAACAAACAAAAACAATTGAAAAAAGAAAAATGTAACTTTTTTTTTCATTTTCCTTCTTCTTACTCGGACCAGGTTATAAACTCAGCAACTCAACTAGAATGGATAATATTAACTGCAGGTACTGTGGGACACTTTTCAAAAGGGCAGTTATACAGGATTTAGGATGCTGTCCTACATGCTGAACCATAGGAGATCTAAGGGCTCAGCTCTGGACAGCAACAGCAGAGACTGCGTGCCTCAAATTGCATATTTAGGATGAAATGTATTACAAGAACCACCAGCTATTTCCCCAACATCCAACTGAAGCATCTCAACCACAGAGGGTAGTTATTCAGGGAGGTTGGCAGGTGGTTAGGAGATGCAAATCGAGTGCCCCATCACTCTCAATGCTCACCAATGTATCACCTCCACAAACCATATAAAAACTACAAACAGGTATCTGCCTCTATCTCTGAAATCAAACAATGGGACAGAGGACACTGCAGAGCAGGACACTGCAGACCAGGAGCTAGCACTACAAAACTCACCCATAATAGGGACCAAAACAAAAAGTCAAAAAGGAAATCCAAAACACTTCTGATCATAGGAGACTCCATGATTCAGGGAGTTGATAACTACCTTCAGTTGGGGGCAATGGTCAGATGTCTCCCAGGTACATCAGTGTGGAGAGACACTGACTGCATTGCTAAAATCTTACAGGAAATAGGAGAAAACACCAACATCCTGGTACAAATAGGGACTAACAATCTCCCCAGCTAGTCAGTAGTGGAGACCAAGGAACACCTGACCAGGCTGAGAGACAAACTGTCATCCATTTTATCTGGCATCTCCTTCTCTGAAGTCCTGCCAGTCTGGGGGGGGGGAAGACTCGCAGAAGATTAGAGAAGGGGAGTCAGAGGAGCTAAACATGTGGCTCAAGGGCTGGTGCCAGGAAAAAGGACACAAATTTGTAGGTAACTGGCAACAGTTTTGGGAGTGAAAGTTCTTTAAATTCAATGGATTGCACCTGACTAAGGAGGGAGTCAGTGCATTGGGGCAGAAGTTTGATGTCTTTGCAGAATATTTAAACTAGAAAATGGGGAGAGGGGTGCAGCACCTGATACATTGAACAGGAAGGGTACCCCTTCCCCCTCAGCTAGTGATTAAACAGGAGTTCAGCATGTTTGTAGTTCATTTGCATCACCAGGTGAGGAAAAAGGTCCAGCTCCCCATACGACGGGCAGGGGGAAAGCTGTACCTCACCCCACAACTAACGCACTGAAATCTGGCCAATAGAAAATCATGTACACAAATGCCCGCAGTCTGGGAAACAAGATTCCAGACCTGGAGGCAACAATGACAGAGGCTAAACTGGACATAGTAGCCATTAGCAAGACATGGTTCACCAATAACCACACTTGGGAGACTTCAGTACCTGACTATGTACTGTTCAGACGAGACCGAGGTGAAAAAAAGGGCGGGGGTTGGGAGTTGCCCTTTATGTCAATGAAAATATTAAAGCAACAGAAATTCAGAATACACATAAGGAGCCAGAACTGTGGATCACCCTGGAAACAGGAAATGGGATAGCCATACAAACTGGGGTGGTTTACAGGCCTCCAGATCAGAGGGAGGACATAAACACATTACTGTTGGAAGATATACAAAACATGACAGCTAAAGGGGAGGTTCTGCTAATGGGAGACTTCAACATGCCAGATACAGATTGGTCAATACCAGCCAGAGCATCCGCCAGAACTAAGCACATAGTGGATTCCCTGCAGGGGGAAGGCCTCAAACAATTGGTACAACAACCCACAAGAGATAAGGCTATCCTGGATCTAGTACTGACTAATGGGGAAAGGATCACAGATCTCCAGGTAGAAGGTCACCTGGGGGCCAGTGACCATCACATGGTATGGTTCAGTTTGGCCACTAGAACTAAATAATCCCATTCCAAGGCAAAAATATGGGACTTCAGAGGAGCTGACTTTGATAATATGGTCAGCAGAGTTAATCTAGCTCTGGCAAGAAGAAATACAGGTGAGGGGGTACAGGCAAAGTGAGCAATCATTAAGGATGCAATACTTGATGCAACAACCCCTTGTGTTAGGGAGAAAAGCAAGGGTAAAAGAAGGAGTAAACTATTTTGGTTCTCAAAAATAGTATTAAAAATGGTCAGAGCCAAAAGGTTGGCCTTCAGGAAATAAAAGGGAACGCAGCAGGATGAAAAGAGGAAGGCATACCAAACTTCCCTAAGGGAAGCAGGGAAGGCAGTAAGGCAGTCAAAGGCCCAAACTGAAGAAACACTAGTACGAACAGTAAAAGAAGGGGACAAGACTTTCTATAGATACATTAGTGAAAGAACAAAGTCCAGAGGGGATACTGCTAATATCAAAGGGGATAAGGGGGAGTGTGTGGAGGAGGACCAAGGAAAAACATCTATCCTAAATAGATACTTCTGCTCAGTATTTACTGAGGAGAAGGTAGGGCAGGGCTCACAGCTCAGCACCATGGACAGAGGGGGGAGGAAGGTGTGCACAAGTCCCTTCACAAAAGAAAGTGTCCTACAAGAGCTTGAAAAGCTCAAAGTGGACAAGGCAATGGGACCTGATGGCATACATCCCAGGATACTAAAGGAGCTAAGAGTGGAATTAGCAGAGCCACTAGCAGAATGGTTTAGTGAGTCTCTGAGCACAGAAGAGGTCCCAGAAGACTGGAAAAGGGTTGTCAAAAAAAGTGTGGCAGCAGGGAGGAGGCAGGGAACTACGGGCCAGTTTTACCTCAGTAGTGGGCAAGATTATGAAGGCACTCCTTAAGGAAAGGATAGTACAACACCTGGAATCCATAGGAGCACAGAATCCGAATCAACATGGGTTTACAACAGGAAGGTCTTGTCAATCTCATAGATTTCTTTGACTGGATAACCAGAGTGGTGGGTCAAGGGGGTGCAGTTGATGTCGCCTACCTTGACTTCAGCAAAGCTTTCAATACTGTTCAACATAGAAGATTGGTTAATAAGCTGGGTAGGCTCGGGGCGGGTTAGAAGTTGGTCAACTGGGAGCAAACTTGTTGGCAGGCAGAAAACAGAGAATGGTGATAAATGGTATATAGTCAGAAGAGATGCAAGTCACAAGTGGGGTACCTAAGGGATCAGTCCTGGGGCCAGTCTTCTTCAATATCTTCATCGGTCACATTACAGATGGACTGGAGGATAAGATTTGCCTGTTTGCAGATGACACCAAGATCTGCAACACAGTAGATGATCCAGATGGGGTGGGCAAAATGAGAAGAGATCTGGATAAACTAGCAAAATGGTCAGAAGAGTGACAACTGGGGTTTAATGCAAAGAAGTGCAAGGTCATGCACATAGGGAAGAGAAACCCTGAAGCTACCTCTAGGTTGGGAGAGGAGTTGCTGGCAATCACAAGGGGAGAAAGAGACTTGGGCATCATCATCATCACAGATGACCTGAAATCATCCAAGCAGACCAAAGACAGTAGGTAAGGCTAGAGGGATGTTGGGGTGTTTCAGTAGGGGTATCACAAGTCGTAAGAAGGAGGTAATAATCTCTCTTTAAAAGACACTGGTTAGGCCCCATCTGGAGTACTATGTGCAGTACTGGAGGCCTCACCTGCACAAGGACATTAACAAATTGGAGGCAGTCCAGAGAAGGGCAACCAAAATGGTGCAGGGTCTGCATCAGAAAACATATGAGGACAGATTAATGGAACTCAATATGTATACCCTAGAGCAATGGAAGGAGAGAGTTGATATGATCAAAGCATTTAAAAATATTAAGGGCATTAAGAAGGTGAAAGAGTCTAACGTGTTTCAATATAAGAAAAATAGCAGGACAAGAGGACACAGCATGAGATTAGTGGGAGGCCGATTAAGGGGTAATGTGAGGAAGTTCTTTTCTCCACAGAAAGGGTGGTGGATGCATTGAACAGCATACCTCAGGAAATGGTGGACATGAATACAGTGCAGGGCTTCAAACAGGCTTAGGATAGGCATAAGGGAGCAATATATAATGCTATCTAGCTTTTTCACTTACCACCCTACAGCCACCTGCCCATGCACTCCAATCATACAACTTGCGTCTACTGGTAATCCCTCAACAGACTACCACCAGTGGCCAATCGACCTTCTCATATCGTTTCCCTAAATTATGGAACACACTGCCTCCCCAGGTTCACCACTGTTCCTCTCCCAGCTCCATGACTTCCGCCCTTGTTAACTTCCTATCAGTAAACTGTACCTGCACCTAATCGCCGCTCCTCTTTTCCTCTTAATCTTACCACCACTTCAGACCGACCTTCCTTCCTTCCTTCCTTCCTTTCTTCCTTCTCCTACCTCCTCCCTGCCTTTTCCCTTCTTGTTACCATGCCCCACAGTCCTGACGCTGGTTCACAGACTCCATCCCTATACCCATACCCATTGCCTCTATTGACCATTTTTCCTCTTATGATTCTAGCCCTACTAGATATTAGCTCTCACTGCTTCTTCTTTCCCCTACCCTGTCCTACATTTTCCCTAGCAATCGCAATCCCCTTGCAGGGTTCTCAGCATCCTGAAGGGGCCTTACTCTACCTAGGATTGCCACTCCTCTTCCCTGCCCCCCTTTTTTCCCCTAGCCTTCGCAGCCCCCTTGCAGGGTTCTCTGCATCCTGAAGGGGCCTTACTGTGCCTAGGCTTGCCTCCCTTTTCCCATCCCCCCATCTCCTATCCTTGACCTTCATCATCCCCTTGCAGGATCCCCAGCATCCTGAAGGGTCCCTTGATTCAGGTATCTTCCCTGCCTATGTGTTATTTCACATTTCCCCCCTCTCTCCTCCCCTCATAGATTCAATCTACTGGCCCTCCCTGTCCCCAGCAGGTTCACTGCATTCTGAAGGGTTTCCTTTCTTTCCCATCCTAAGTGTGATTCACACTCACTCCCTCTCTCTTTCTCTCTCTCTTCCCTTACCTGTCTTCTATGCCTTCCCTTCCTTATTTCCAATCCCCAGACCCCTCCCAATGTTCCCCACATCCTGATGGGGTCTCTCTGGGCCATGTCTCTTCCCCTCTCATTTCTCCCTCTCTGTCCTTCACCCTTCCTACATATGAGCACTTGTTCACTTATTGCTATCGCACTTATAAATTGTTCTCACAATTGACATATGTATTAACTCAGTTTGTAGCACCTGCCTTAATTATGTTTTGTTAATCGATGTAACCTGTATGTATAACAGTTTGTAGCACCTGCCTTAGGTATGTTATGTTAATGTTGATCTATGTAACCTGTATGTATAATGTCACATCCCCTTTGTACCCCTCCCCCCAGGTCACACCAGGAGATGAGCAACCTGTTGCTCAGTGTGCCTTCCTGGTGAAACATTTCAATAAATAAATAAAATAGATAAATAAAGTATGAATAAATAGGCCATTAACAGAGTAAAGGCCTATGGCACATTCATAAGGTAGAAACAATGGGCAGTCTGTATGGGCCTTGCGATTGTTATCTGCTGTCACCTTCTATGTTTTTATGTTTCTGTGGGTGACCTTGTGTGGAAGTGCAGTGGAGGCAGAGTGGAAGGATGGACATCTGCCAAGCTGACAATGGCACTTCCTCATGCCTGCCCCATTTTGAGCTCCTTGCATGAGGACAGCCAAAGGGCAGGGACAGAATGAAATGCCATGGCATTGCAGACGACAGTACACCCAGCTTTGCACAGCCTTCTATCACACCTCCTGATAAAACAAGAAAATTTACAGGAGCTGCCCTCCACTCTCCATCACTACCTGGAGGGTACAGCCATGGCTCAATGGAGGAGTAGTCACAGGTAGGGGTGATGGGCCTACGTAGTTGCCTTGAGATTTGTCATATGGAAGCAGTGCTGGTGGAGGAAGGGGGCTTACACAGAAAGTCAAAAAATAATCTCACACATGTGATGTACTGCCATGGTGCCAGCGGCCCCTGGAGATTTATTTACAGAGCAGAATATATTTTGTCATTTATTTAAGTTTTTGTTAACCAGATAAGCACACTAGATAAATACATACCTAGTTTCAGATGTGACCCGGAAGATTACAAAGTAGGGAAAGTAAGGCAAGCATCATACAGTCTAAGTGCATAAAGTACAGCAATTACAGAAATTACAGAAAACTGCAGAGTAAAATAATTGTAATGTGGCATTGCACAAGACTGGAGCCCCTGACAAAATTAAAAAAAAAAAAAAAACTATAAAATTATTCCACACCTAAATTGCCTCATTGCCAACTTAAATTTAGGAATCATCTGTAACCTTCATGAAGACAAAGACAATCACACACACAAAGCCACAGGGATAGTTCCAGCCAGTCATCTCAATTGAACACACATACTGTACATAACACAATTACACACATATGCACAGGTAGGGACATCATTTACCCAGATTAGGAACCTCTCATTTTTCCTCAATTTTTACCCATGAAACCTTGCCCCATGGACACAGTGACACTTGATGCTAGTATGTTAAACCCACTGAGTGTAAACTCCTCCCCCTTTTATTGTTCCAAGCTACACTGCCAGCTGTGGTCACCCAGGAGCAGGGCCCCCGGTGTTCTGCGGCAGAATTTTCTGATTTCTGCGGCAGGGCTCCTTGACTTCTGCAGCAGCATTTTCCAATTTCTGCGGCATGATTTATTCATTTCTCTGGCAGAATGCAGTCCTCTCATTGGCTAAATATGATGTGATGTCATCAATGACATCATATGCTGAGCATAGAGGAGGAGCTTCAAGATAAACGAGGTGGGAAAGAAAGCCTGACACTATGGAAAAACAGTATATATGAAAATTTACCAAAAACAATTCATTTACTGGCACTATATATATTCTAGCGGCATGATGCAAATTCTGCGGCAAATTCCGCAACCGCAGAACCGCAGAATTCCAGGGGCCTTGCCCAGGAGGCAGATCACACTGGGAACTGCAACACACCCACCCTGAAGAAGAAGAGTGTCATCCAGCATGCTCAGTCCTTCTTCTTGCAGCCCACATTGGTGCCTTGGATGCTAACTCAAGTATCTGGTATAGCAAGTTGCATCTGCAGCTGCTATGCTAGCAAGCTGCCTGTAAGATTTTTTTTTTTATGTTTACAAAATAAAGTTTTACCACATCAGCATGAGGCTAATAAGATCCCCCATCCCCAGCTAACAAGAGCCCCCAAAAAAAAAAAAGTAAACAAAGGAACTCTGTACCATGCAAAGGCCTGGCCTTTTCATATGACATTGCAGTAACAGTTGTACTATAATTTTTTCTCAACAGTAATCACATTGTCAGAAATAACACCATTACATCATGGTGGGTCCTGTACTTAAACTCATCATAATTATAGGAAATGAGCTTACTGTATTCTTTGTTTGCATTGCTGCCTACACAGACTTTTGATTAGGGTCAGCTTAATAGGGGTTAAACTAAAGCAATGAAGAGCTCAAGTGACATTACATTTCCTTTCTTGAAACTGGTTTCTTGAAACTGGGCTGACTCTTACTGTCCTGACCTTCTTTCCAAAACACCCTTTCCCCTGAATATTTCCCCGTCCCCAACCAGATAATCATGAATTATGTCTTTTAAACCCTTTAAGCAAAAAAAGAGAGAAAAAATAAAATACAAAGCTGAATGACGGAAGAGATAACACACAACTCTGTCCATTATCCTCACTTTAAAATAAGCCCTCCAATCAGAAATTTCCTCTCTGACCTGAGATAACCTTGTAGCCTGCATCTAGTTCTCCTTTCTCCTCAAATTTATTAATTGCAGGTACATAATCTGAAAATGGCTCCCAATATAAATCTTATTAAAACTGAAAAGTGTTTTTTTTTTCCTTAATGTAATGACAACTAGTACTGTATCTTCTAACCACAAATCTTATATATTGGTAATCTCAGATAATATCAATATGTATACAATGTTTGTATGGATTCCACTACTTAAATAAATACATTGTTTTCCCAAGACTCTGACCCAAATGAAAGATAACGATGTTACTCACCCAATGGATAAATAACACTGTTTGTTTTTCACCTGCCTACATCACAATTAACTTGACTGGCAGCCCATTCTGCCAATCCCACAATGAATCTGACCTCAGTTGTCACACAATGCATACAAAGAATATACAATAGCCTGTATTCTAATATGCCATTTATTTCCATTCGTGAGGTGGTGGAAAACTCATAACTCATAGTTTTGCCACTCTTGAGTTATAGTCCCACCCCCTAACTCACAGAAATAAATGGCATATTAGAACAAAGGCCATTGTATAGCCTATATATGGATTTTTAAACTTTCTCCACTATCAATATACATTTTTTTTTGTACTGATATATGCCAAAAATACTTAATCATCCATCTATTGATATACATTTGCTATCAATTTATTGCACCTGTTTCATAACTGACATATGGCAGAGTAAGAACTTTTAAAAAGAAAATATTTGGGAATGCATATCTAAATTGTTTAGGGATGTTGAAACATAGAAGCATAGAATCTGACAGCAGATAAGAACCCCTTGACCCATCCACTCTGCCCATTTCTCCCTATCTACACTATTACCCCAGACCGTGCCCCATCACAGCTCTTTCTCCCTCCCCCCTTTCTTTCCACTATGATTCCCTTGTGCTTATCCTATGCATTCTTGAATTCCACCACTGTTCCCCACCCCCACCTCTGCTGAAAGGCTGTTCCAGAAATCCACCACTCTTTCTGTGAAGAAGTACTTCCTCACATCTCTCCTGAACCTACCCCTTCCAGCTTCATAGCATGTCCCCTTGTTCTTGAGCACCTTTTCTTTTGAAAAATATTCCACTCCAGTACCTTATTTACCCCCCGTGAGGTATTTACCCAGCTCTACCTGTCTTTCGCACCAGACCAGGATGGAGCACTCTCAGTATTTAATAACTGCTTCATCAAAATCCAAGGTTGGATGAAGTCCAGCTGGTTGAAGTTGAACCCTGGGAAGACAGAGGTGACAGTTGTGGATCCAGGTCACTGAATATAGGGGGGTGGGGAGCAAATCAATTCATAGGTTTACTCCTTGGGGATGCCGTGCTCCCTATCTCTGAACAGGTGCGAGACCTGGGGTGATTCTTGACGATGGGCTGACATTACATTTACAGGTGTCGGCTGTCATTAAGTTATATTTTTACCATCTGAGGAACATTGCTAGGATCAAGCACCTTGTTCCATCCAGGGACCTGCCTACATTGATCCATGCCTTTGTGACCTCGCATTTGGATTACTGCAGCTCCCTTTACTTTGTGCTTCTAGGGGTTGATATCCGCCGCTTGCAGCTGGTGCAGAATTCCGCAGCCCGGTTGCTGATGGGGACTCCTCGATCTTCCCACATCACCCCAGTGCTGTGGGATCTGCACTGGCTGCCAGTTCAGTGGTGGATCACTTTCAAAGTTGGATTACTGACTTATAAAGCTCTACAGGGACTGGGCCCTGACTACCTGAAAGAGCTTCTGGTTCTTTACCTCCCGGAGCGACAGCTTCGCTCGGCCAACGAGGGGCTGCTAGAGATTCCGAGGGTGTTTTTAAAATCTTCTGGGGCCCGGGCCTTTATATTCGTGGCACCAACCCTCTGGAATTCTCTACCCCGTTGGATTAGGGAGTGCATGACTGCGGGGGGCTTTAAACAAGCATTGAAAACGTACTTATGGAATAAGGCTTATGGTGATGGTGTTGAAGTTGACAGACTATAATTGTTTGGATGTCTTATAATGATGTTGTATTGTCAAATCATTTTAATTGTGTACTGTGCCTTGATTTTGAAAGGCGCATTATAAATAACGTTTATTATTATTATTATTTCTAATCTTCCATACATTCATATTATGACTTTAATTGTTGTAGCAAACATTTAGATCTCCCCTCAAGTAACCCCTAATCTTCAAAAGCATGAGTTTTCCTTTATGTGTTATGTATTATATGTACTGTCATTGTTGACAATTCCAGGTCCACCTTGTAAATGAGTTTGTCTCAATTGTACTGTGCCTGGTAAAATAAAGATGACTGATTGATGAGAAGATAATAATCTAGTTGCTAGACATAATGGTTCCAAAGCTAATCTTTTTAAATGGCACTGGCACTACAGTATATTAATGAAGCACTTTTTTTCAGTGGTATAAGTTTTTTTTACTCTACCTTGCAATTCAAGAAGCACATTTTCAATAAAATCTTTACATTAATGTTTATATTTCTTCTCCTTTAACTCCACTCCAGGTCCAGCACTACCTGCCAGGGAGTCAAGTGAAACAGGAAGAGAAGTACAATAAAGCCAAAATAAAACTGGCAAGCTGTTTCATGAATAACAGGATAAAATAACACTAAAATAGCACATGCTTCATGAATATTAAAGTTTCATGAATATGTGCCATTATCTTTACATATGAATAACATTGGAACCATTAGGTCTATAAACTTTTATTTGTTTACATGAAAGCTTGGAGAAGGTTGGCATGGAGAGATCCTATTGATACAGTTAGACACATTGATTTGCATTAATATATAAGGGATATGCAGGGGGGACAGGTGTTATACATGATTTATGCACAAGAGTGCTGTATGGCCTTGGGTAACCTCACAAGTGGCATAAGCCATGAGTAAGGTGGCAAAGAGCACAAGTGTGCATAAATCATGTATTGCACAAGGTCCCCTCCTGCGTAGTTCATTTATGCAATAGGGCCCCCTGTGTATATGTTTAGTTCAGTAACAATGTTTTGTAAAATAAAGAAATTTAAAACAAATGTGTGGGTTTATTTTGTGATTTTCCTGCTTACTGCACCTATGGAGTGTAGTTGCTAACTATCTGCATGCCGTCATGACATTCTGTCTGTTTTGCAACGTCACAGCTGATTGGCTGAAAGTAAACTTGAACAGTTTTGTAAAGAAAAAAATGGTGGCAGAGCTTAGCGAGCACTCACTGAGAGAATAGGGCAGCAGCGAGCAGTGGTTGTTATGGAGTGAGGGGATTATTTTGCTTGGTGAAGTTATGGCACAATTTTTTTTTAGTTATTATTTTGTTTTAGGGAGACTGGCAACTGGGACTGGAACGAGTGGCATTGGGAGGAAGAGGAGATTGAGCTAAGCGAGTCGGTCCAAGAGGAGACCTACATCAGAAAGTAAAAACAGGTATAGGGGTTTCTCTAGAGGAAAAGTGTGCTTTATTTTTATTTCCAAGAGACGCATTAAATAAGTTGCTTGACAGTGAGGAGAAAAGCAGGCATGCGAGTAGAGTGACTGTTTTTCTACAGGGGAGACTGCAGTGGGGCAGAGAATTTGCAGTTACTTGCAGGAGTGAGTGATGGCAGCTGGTGAGTGGCACTGTTTGGAGAGTTGCGAGCCAATGGGAGTGTAAAGGGAGCAGGGATTGAAACAACACTTTTGGTGTGTTTTTCTGTTTTAAATGTTATGATTTTTGGCATTAACTTTAATAAGCAACACCTCCAGTGGGCAGACAGCTGAATGCTGGAACAGGGGTGTGAGTGGTTGAGCTACCGAGCATGTGGAAGAGTGATGGTTTTGCTGTTCAGGCAGTAAATTAGATATAAAAATCAGGTACATTCTTTTTTTATACAACAATAAGATTAACACAGCACACAAACGGAAGACTGGGGTGCTAGGGCGAGATACGGCATACACCTCAAAAGCCAAACAACAGTAGAAAGCCCTGCACTCCAGAGGTCAGGTCACAGTCCACAAAGCATGCAGAAATGCGATTATGCTTCAGTAAATCAAGAATTTATTTTCCCTGTTACAAATATGGTGTCCAAACACAATGGGACAACTAAGGGGAACATCATTACCTGGGTAATGATATTCCCATAGTTGCCCTTTTTGTTTGGACACCAGATTTTTAACAGTGAAAATAAATTATTGATTTACTGAAGCATAATCATGTTTCTGCATGCTTTGTGGACTGCAATTTTTATGTTTGCTTGCACACATGTGCAAGAAACATAGTGCCATCATCTGAGTTTTTTGGAGGTGTGGCAGCCCTCTTCCAATTCAGTCAGTGTGTTTGCAGGCGCGGCCGCAGTTCTCCAATGGCTGCTGGAGCTGTCTATGACAGCAGTCAAAATGCAGTGGAGTACAGTTGAAAGGGGAGCTATGCTTCAGTGAGCAGCAATAAGATATCGCCTGCTCATGCACGCTCCCCCTACACACACACACACATGCACGCATGCTGCGTGCTCACCCCCCCACGCACACTCTGTATAGCCGACGGGGGTGCCCAATCCCCCATCAACTGTGCTGTGCTCCCCCCCAAACAGAGTTCCACATGCCACGCTGGGTGCCCACCCCAGCATGGTTACACATCGTATAGCCAACGGGGGTGCCCAATCCCCCATCGGCTCCACTATTTCCCCTCCCCCAGGGAGTACAAGGTGCCACGCTGGGAGCCCACCCCAGCATGGCAACAGATGCTATCGCTGACGGGGGTGCCCAACCCCGCCAGCTCCCATGCCCCCAAACAGCCATCCTGTGCCACGCTGGGAGCCCACCCCAGCATGGCAAACATCCCGCCGTCAGCCCTTTTTAAAAACAAAAAACCCTGAAACACAAAACGGTCCTCGCTGTCTCTGCCCCCACCCACACCCACCCACCCACTGCGCACCCTATCTCCCCACACCTTCCCTCACCCCATACTTACCCCGGACTCTGACACGATGATCTTCGGTGGACCGGGAACACGTCTGCACTCTTCAAAGCTGACCGCAAACTGAGGAAATGCAGGTAAGCTGTGTAATGGGATAGATAGGTTTTTTCAAATTTGCTGCATATCTCAGGCATTTTTTGGAATTTTTGCGCCAAATTTTCAACATGGGGTTTTTGGGACCCCTTCTCGTGAATGTTCTCACTGTCATGGCATTAATCAGACCTGAAGGGTGATTTCGCAGTCACTGCGCGAAATCACCTTTCGGGACTGAGTAATGAAACGACACTGCCACTTTTCCTAAGGTGGTCTCTCAAAATGCCTATGTTGAAAATCTGGTGAAAAATTCCTAAGAATGACTGTTTTACGAGCGTGCGTTGCGCAGTTCCTATGCACGCTCGTAAGTTTGTGAATTTTCAATATTTTCACTCCAGATTTTCAACACTGTCATTTTATTACACTTCCTTATGAACAGTATAACTGCCATTTTTCACATGTTGCCCAAAATGTGTTTCCGCACATGTAGTGCACAATGGTGCAGTCGGTGTGCAAAAGCAATGTTTGGGAGAGATTAAGAAAATCACAGTTACACTGTTCATGAGCAGAGGTCTTGAAATGGCTATGTTGAAAATTTGGTGACAAAAGTCCATAAAAATGACTGTGTTACGAGTGAGCATTGCGCAGTTTCCACGCACCCTTGTAAGTTCATGACTTTGTAATATTTTCAGTCCAGATTTTCACCAGTGGCACTTTTCCACATTTTCTTATGAACAGTACAGCGGTCATTTTTCACAACATGGCCCGAAATGTGTTTTCACACTTTCAGCGCAGAGATGTGTGGTCGCTGTGGGAAATCATTGTTTGGGACAGATAAAGAAAATCACGACACTGTTCATGATCGGAGGTCCCAAAATGCCTGTGTTGACAACCTGCTGTAAAAAAGCCCCAAACTAATTACATTACGGGTGTGCATTGCACAGTTTCTATGCACGCTCGTGACTGCACCAGTTTGTTTAATATTTTTACTGCAGATTTGCAACATTGCCATTTTTTACACCTCCCCATGAACAGTACAGCTGTCATTTTTCACATCCTGTTCGGAATGTGTTTTTGCACCTGTGGTACTAAATGCCATAGTCGCTGTGTATAAGCAGTTTTTGGCTAACAGACTGATATTGCCACTGTTCATGAGGTGGGGGTCACAAAAAAACCATGTTGAAAATTTGGAGTGAAAATATCAACGAATGCCTGAGGTGTTAGGGTTTCCAACCATGATGCCCCACCCTGTAGAGAATGACAGGCATCAGGGGTGTGACTTGGGATTCTTGCCCATAATGCTCATACCATTCCACACCCTGCAGCCAGTGAGAGGCATCGAGGTATGCCTTGGACTCTTCGGCCCCAAAGTTCACCCCATTCTCCTATACCGCACCCATCTCACCATATTTCCTGATGGAATGGGGTGCGCATAAGGGCCAAAGACCCCATGGCACACCGTGACACTTGTCAGTGTCTGCAGGGTAGGATGTGGTGAAATGGCATGACCGTTATGCCTGATGACCCAAAGGCACACCCCAATGCCTGTCACTCTCTGCAGGGTGGTGGTGGGGTTGGCTTCAGTTCAGTACTTCACTGCCATTCCTATTATACAGCTCTGTAACTTCTACACTACCAATGCCAATGCCAGCAAGCAAACATTCGGCATTGACAAATGCTTGTTTTATCTGTGGAGCTGTCACACCGAATTCATAGACAGTGGCAGGGTGGAGTGAAGAGGTGGTTTTGTCATTGTTTTTCCATACGAGAGCGGAGTTCTAGTTTAAAGAAGTAGTGCCAGTGGGCAGAGGGGAGGCATGGCTATGGTACAACATGTCTACTATGTGCATAAATCTGTGATGATGTGTTTACTATATGTACAAATGTGAGATTTTACATTTATACACAGTAGATGAGACACACAGATTCATCACACAGCATTTATGTCCACCCCATTGCATAGAAATGAATATATATTTAACAGTCATGTTTATATAAGTAACAGCTGCTGCTCTGTGAGGAATGATGGAGCTGGTAATATTCTGATGCTTCTGTTGTCATGGTGAACTCTAGTAACTATGGCACCAGTATCATTCAGACATGTTACATAGAGAATAATGGATAGGCAAGTATGTGTTATGTTTTTTTTTTCACACCCGAGGTGTGTGATGACCCATAAACCTTGAGAGTGAAGCTCATGAGGTTTATACAGTCATCACACTGAGGGTGTGTAAAAAAAAATCCATAAAAACACACTTGCCCATCTTTTAATTTTTATAATTACTGGTTTTGTGTGCTGTTTGCGCAGCTTTGCGTGGGTTGATATGACTTTGCCATATCAACTTGCAGGTTGATATGACTGTGCCATATCAACTCGCAGGTTGATATGACTTTGCTATATCAACTCGCAGGTTGATATGACTTTTTGCAAGTCTCAAAAACGAGTTGATATCGGGGGTCACCAGTTATTATAGTACCATTCATAATGCAGTGCCATCTGTTATCCACTTTGTATTCTATATTGATATCTTTTATTACTGCACACACATACGTGTTTTTTCTTGCTTTTATCTCTGCCCCTGTTTCAGCTAGCAGGGCTGCAATGACTGTTCCTTGGTCAGCTCAGCTGACAGGCAGTATTCAAGTACTGGGCATCATGTGCCCTTCCTCCTTCCCTGGGATCCGAGCACATCACCTCTGCAAAACATCCAGCTGGTATCAGCATAGGAATCCAGGGATCACACAAGGGGCCCGATTCCAAGTCACATGGCGCAACTCGCAGGCATATGCAAGTTGCGCTATGCGGTGCTATGCTGGGGACCCTGCACCCTATTCCAAGACAAGCAGGGTCCCTGGCACCTATGACCTGTGACTTGTGGCAGCCACAGGCTTATGCAATGGGAATGGTGCAATGGACCTCAGTGCTGCAAGTCACAGCCTGCAGTTAACTGCCCCCCTGAGCCCCCCTGCCTGTAACACCCCTGCAGTCCCCTGGGGGCCATGGGGGGACTGGTCAGAAGGCACAGGCACATGGGGGGACACAGCACAAAATGGGCCCAGGGGCTCCCAGAAAATCAAGGGTGGGGGCATCACTGTGCTGGGGGTTGGGGGTCCATGGGGCATGGCACTATGTGATACGTGGTGCTGTAGGGAGACATCCATCATTTTGTCAGTACAGATGCCCCTTAGACCACCTCCATGCTGGTCTAACCCACTGCACCAATGCAGGACTGGGAATTGCGTAACTGGGTTACGGCAGCCGCCCTTCCAGAATAGGGTGCAGGTGCTGCCGTGACCCACCCTTGCACCATGCCACAGTGGGTTGTAGGTGTAGTGAGTGGCATAGCCCACCTTTGGCGCAAGCCACAGCTTGGAATACCAACTTGTGTATCGCATGGCGCAAGATGAGATTTGTGCCATAGGGTATGACGTATATCACCTTGTGCAAGGTGTAACGTGACTTGGAATCAGGTCCAAAGACTGATCTGCCTGGAGGCAGCATAATGCACTGTGCTACTGGACATGCCCAAGATTGGCATGTTTGAGTAGTAAGATCTGGAGGATTATGGGGCTCAGGAAAGCTTGGTTTCATGTTGATCAGATTGCAGTATGCAGCTTAAGAAGGGGAAGGGAGATGTTGTGGGGGGGGTCAGAAGTGAGAACTAAAGATTGATGGATGGCTTATAAGTACTCTGGGTAACAAGAGGAGATTTCTGCAAGGGGTGGAGAAAAGACTGAAACAAGGAGACAGCAAGTGATGGTAAATTGGGTGGTGGGAAATGGGGAAGGAAAGGGGGAAGAATATGGGAGTGATTAAAAGATTGGAGTGGTGCCAGTGATGGAATATGACAAAGACAGTGGAATGTGTTGGCAGCATGGAAATCATAAGGAAAGGAGTGCTAGAGTCTTGGGCCACACCAGGCAATGCAAAGGATCAAAGACTTTCAAAAGGAGAGATTTCAGAACGAGGAGGGAGTGGTTTCCTGAAGTTTGATGGAACAGGATGAACAGTGAGAAGACTGCTTTTGTAATCAAGAGTGAGAGGACAGAGTAGGAGGGAAAGGTGGCACTGTAGCATGAGAGGCAGTATCCTATATAAGAAGGCAGCATAGTATAGCAGTTAAAGCACAGCACTTCAAACCAGAAGAAGAGGACCCACTGGCATCCAATGAACACAACTATATGGTTAGAGGCGACCCAGGGCATTTGTAAGCCCTCATTTAAGGCTGACGTGTTAGACTTCAAGGGGTGGCTTTCAACCATATGAGAGAAATTGTGCTGAACAGGTTAGCTGGGGTAGACAGCATATGGGAAGTGGAGCAAAGATTGGGGGGGGGTTATAAAATGGGTGATTCCTGAGGCAACAGAAACATTCATGAGAATAGTTGTTTAGTGAAACAGGTGTAAAAGACAACTTTGGTTCTCTGAAAGGGTCATGGAGGCATTGAGGGCTGAAAAGGAGGCCTGTATAAGTACAAAGAAAAGCAGGGGGATGAAGAATGGAATGAGTACCAGGATAAAACTAAAGAGGCCAGGAGGGCAGTCAGGATTTGAAAGGCAGGCACAGAGCTGCATATTGCAGAGAGGGGAAAAACAGTTCTTTTTTTTTAACTCAGTTTATGCCCCCTTGTGCTTTGGCCCCTTAGACCTCTCTTCAGCATGGACGCTAGGCTCTGGCTTTTCTCCCACTCTGCTGAGAACCTCCAACCAGACCTCCATCCCTGGAATGCTCTTTACCCCTCACTCTGACCTGACCAACCCTGGGCTCTGAGCTCCCTGAGATGGGACAGCAACTCCTCTGGCACTCTATCTACAATCTAGTAGGCAACCATAGTTGGGTGAGAGCTGGAGGCTGGTCAGAAGGGCCCGGCATTGAGCATGGGTGCCATACCATGGGTCACGCCTTCGCCTGTTCAGATACCAGGTGTCAGGGTTTTTTCTGCTTTTTCTCCCCCTGAGGTGTGGGCATACAATGGAGTCCAGCGCGTGGCGGTCACGATCCCGCACCTGCACGCAGAGCGTCCTGCCGCACCTCTCCCCACCTATGCATCTCCTTAGCTGTTGTGCCCCCAGTCTCCACTGGGAGCCGCTAAATCCTTGGAGCATACAACCCACCCTAACCAAGAGAGGAGAGCAGTCCTCTGGATGTTCGATCCTCTCCTTCCCCAACTGACCCCGATGACTCATGTCCGCTCCCAAACACAGGTTGCCGGCATGGCATGATGTAAGGCATCCCTCAGTGCCACTGGGCTGGCCCCAAAAACAGTTCTTTAGATATAAGAAGAAGAAGAAATGAAAATGGGAAGGGGAATTGTCAGGCTAATTATGTGGGGCAGGTAATAGAGAAGAATGAACAGAAAGCAACTGTGCTAAACAACTACTTCTGCTCAGTATTCACAAGGGAGAATAGTAGGCCCTTGCCAGAGAGCAGCATAAAGGCAGCTGATAGAAGGGTCCCAAAATGAAACTGCAGGAATTTACTGGCATAAGAGTCAAAAAGGGACTAGCAGCCCTAAAGCTAAACAAGGCCTTGGGGCCAGATGGGATGCATCCAAGGTTGCTAAGAGCACTGGCATGAGTGATAGCTGAATCCCTGGCAGGGCTATTCAGCATCTCTACGCAGCAAAGGTGGCTCCCAGAGGCTGGAGGATGGCAGACACAGTTCTGCTGCACCAGACAGGGGATAAGGAGTGGCTGGGAAACTTTAGTCCCATCAGCCTTACCTCTGTGGTAGGGAAACTGAAGGAGAAACTAGTTAAATAGGTGCTTTATGTTTCTTAAAGAATACTGTAAGGTTGGTCTGAGAAGAACTCCCTGTCATGAAGCCTTGCTGCTTATTATCCTGAACCTTATAGTATTCTTTGACTGGGTAACTAAGGTAGTTGATAAGGGCCATGATGTAGTTTTACTCTACTTTGACTTCAGCAAGACATTTGTCTTGGTGCCACATCAAAGGCTTCTGAAGAAGGTAGGGTGTCTGGGAACAGCTAAGGAAATAGTAATGGGGTAGGGAGTTGGTTAAAGGGAGGCAGCAGAGAGTTGTGGTTAATGGGGTCAGATCAGAGGAAAGAGAGGTCACTTGTGAGTACCATAGGAATCTTTTTGGGGCCCAGTCCTCTTACATGTTCATCAGTTTCATGGGAGAGTGAATCCAGGGCAGGCTGTGTCTATTTGCAGATGACACTAAGTTCTGTGGTAGGTTTGACAATGTGGAGGGGATACAGGAGTTGCAGAGAAACCTGCAATAGCTGGACAAATGGTCCAAAGTCTGGAAGATGAAATTTAATGCTAAAAAGTGCAAAGTTATGCAGTTAGGGAACAAAATCCCCAGAACAGAGTATTGGATAGGGTGGGGGTTAAGCTGGGCACAACGTCAGAGGAAAGGGATCACTAGTGTCGCCCTTAAACAAACCAGCCAATGTAACAAGGCCTTCAGCAAGGCTAACAGAATGCTGAGGTGCATCAGGAGAGGGTTTGACAGTAGAAGGCAGGAGGTACTGTTACCATTGTATAGTAGGTCACTGGTGAGGCCACACCTGGAGTACTGTGCCCAGTTCTGGACTCTCCACCTATAAAGGACAGGGATAGTCTAAAGAAAGCAGTGTAGAAAGAGCAAGAAGATTCAAGGCCAGGAGGGCAGATCCTATGAGTATTGTCTGAAGGCACTAAACATGTATACACTCAAAACTGGAAGAGACGGGGCAATATGATAGAGACCTTCAAGCTCCTGAAAGGAATTAACAAGGTGAACTGTGAGGAGCAATTTAAGAGAAGCAGAGAAGACAGAACAAGGGGTCACAAGTGTAAATTAATGAACAGAAGTCTTAAAAACGATGTAAGGAAGTACAATTTTATAGAAAGAGTGATTGACCCAAGGAATGGTCTGCTGGCAGAGATGTTGGGTGCAAAATAAACAAATAAATGTAACCCCTTCCTTCGGGTGGGGCTTACCTTAGCTGCTCTGGGGAGCCTGTTATTAATCCTGTTTCCCTGCTGCCTTCTGCCACCCAGTCCAGGTCCTGGAGGGTACCATAGCCCCCATCTGGACCCTACTCTGTTTTGGAATTCCTTTAGGGCTGGAGGGGTAAATCACAGAGCTGCCACGCTGCTGTTGCACTCTGGTGCAGGCGTGCAGTCTGCGCATGTGTGCTAAAGCACAGACAACTTCTAGCCACTCCAGCAGCCTTCTCAGTGCTCTCAACCCCCTGTACAATATAAATGGGGGTTGGACTCCTGAGGAAGGAAAACTTGAAGGCTGCCATGAAAGTCAGAATCATAGAATTTTGCCCGCAGAAAAAGACCATGTGGCCCATCTAGTCTGTCCGATATAGCTCACCCTCCTCCCTTTTACCTCTCCCACTCTGCCCTCTCCCCCCTTCCCTCTCTAGTCCCATATAGTTGTCCCACGCTCTTTTTAATTTTTCTCTAACACCCTCATTACTTACGTGTAACCTGTCTCTTGTGTACAGTTTTTCATCCACCCATGTATCCCCCCAGTCACCCAGACAAGTGAATCCCTCCTCCCCACACCATTGCCTCAGCCATAGGTTAAAATCCTTTACCCTGAGTCACCTGGCCATGCTAGCACAATAAACTGGTAGGGCTTCTGAGAAGGCCAGGGAGGTAACCAAACCCTTACAGCCCTCTGCTAACTCCCTGAACCTCCTCTAAACCACCTCCACCTCTTCCCCCGCCAAGTCATTTGTGCCCAGATGTACTATTAGGTGTGGTTTCCCTCCCACAAGGTTGACGCAGTCTCTTATCCTGGGAAGTGCCCTTCTAGCCTCCATTCCTGGATCACAGAACACTGACCTCCCTTTAAACATTACTTTCCTCCTTTGCCACTAAATCCCCTTAATGTTTGAATCCCCGTATACAGTCACAGCCCCAGGCCCTTCTGCCCTCAAGCTTGCCTTTACTTCATTGACCCTTCCAGTCTTGCGTCTTGCTTCCAGTGTAGGGTCCTTCACACCCTTGCACCTAGCTTCTAGTCCTCCCCCTCTGTCCTCTCACCTTTGGCCTCCCCTTGCCCCCTTTTCCTCCTCCCCTCCTTTCTTGCTACTGTCTTCCCTCGCTGCCTCACTTGGAAAGCCCTCCCCCTTCTGAGTCCCGGCTCCCGGTCCCATCTCTTCCCCCCTTCCCTTTTTCTTATGCTTCTCCATGTCCTCTTCTCTGCTTTCCTCTCGTGCTGTGCATTCTCCCTGCCCCTTGTGTCCCTAACCCTTGTTTCCCTCACTTGGCCTTACAATGTTCCCCTCCCTCCTTCCCTTCGCCCCTTCCTTGTCCCTCAGCCAAGCCAGAGGCCAGTACCTGTTTGACTCTACTGTATATCTCCCAGCGAATTCTATTTCCTCTACTTCCTCCTGTCCATAGCCTCTGTTGGCTTGTCCTGCTCTGGGCCCCCTCTGCCGCTGATTTGGCTCCTCCATGACCCCCCCATCCACTTACCCCATCTTGTATTTCTCTCCTCCCTTTCTGTCCTTCTCCTCCCTCCTTCCCCATGTCTTCTCCCCTCCCTGCCACTCCTCTCAACGTCCCCCCTCAACCTTGCTAGTTCAGCCTCCATCCTCCTTAGCCTCTGACAGATAGGACATTCCCCTATTCTCCTTAGGGTGCTCATGAAGACAGCAGCCCTACAACCATTACAGTCATCTATTCTCTCCCCCCCGTATCACTAGTGGCCCTTCATTGCTTGGTACTTGTTTTCATCCTCTACCCCCCCCAAAGTGGCACCTGCTGTTTTTGCCCTGTCCCTCTCCAGACCCATCTTTTATAATCCCCCATTTCCATCTGCCATGCCCACCATTGCAAGCTGGTTCCTTCCTTGCTGTCCTCATTTCTCCTTCCTTGTCCTGCCCCCTCTTCCTGATTGACTCTCTATTCACCAGTCAGTTAAAAGCCATTGCTGGTAACATTTAGGCCCTCCTGTCCCTGCAGGTTTCAGCCAGTCTGGTTCATTGCTCCACAAGCACTGACCCCCCTGTCACCTCATTCCAATTTATTCTCTGGTCGGCAGAAAAACAAGTAGACACAACCTCCCAGGCATCAACCTAGAGCCCCTCCTGCAGACAGCCAGTCATTAACTTAGGTACCCAAAAGTTGGTCATGATGGTTTATGGGAACAGGCGTGAACTAATTCTAGGTGCCAAAAGACCTTTGCCAATCAATAATTGAACTGGGCTAAAACCTATTAATATCTGGGATTGACAGCAATAATTAACCAATCAGAAGCAGGGATTTTTGAGTGAAACCCCAGGGACTTTGGGCATTTTGAGCAGTCTGTTCTGAGCTCCACTCAAGTCAAGACTCAAATGGTCGAATGGTGAATAGTTTGAGCATTGTTTTTATTTTAGTTATTTCAATCTCAGATTACAAAGTGTCTTTGAGCTCAATGCAGCTCATTTACAAAGGTTCCACGTCAGTGGGGAGTGTTACAAACTGACAAAGAAGGAACTAACAATTGTGTTTCTAACATACAGTGACATTGCAACAAACATCATAGATCAACAGCAATATTCAAAAGAGAGAGTGGAATTTTTAAGTAAAAATGGGGGGTGGGGGAGATGAGAGGGTAGTAGGATTTTAAGAACTAGGAAGAAAGGTAACAGCCAGAGGCTTTGTCAAGTTACTGAAATGGGGCAGGCAGGAAGTAGGGAGGGAGAATAGGGGAAGGAGCAGGGAAAGGGGTAGCAGCTATGGGCCTTGTCAGAATTAAACGTGTGCTGAAATCAGGGTGAGAAAGGAGCACACAGGGGGTGAAGGGGGTATGGACAGGTATACCTAGGATTAGGTGGTACAATCACCGGAGCTTTCAGTTATGAGATGCTACCAGAGCATATGCTTGAACTGGCTAAGTTTGGATAGGTTAGTTACCTCATGGTGCAGTCCATTGAACCAAAATGGGGCTCTATATAAGAAGGATCACTGGCATTGAGCAGTCCGGCACCTAGGGACAAGAAGGAGTTCAGCTGTTGAGGTGCAAGTGTGTTGGGTCTTGAGAGATTTGTTCAGAAGGCATCCCACTCCTGGTGGTAAGAGCCCAAGGAGCACCTTTCTAGTAAGTAGGCACATTTGGTATTTGATCCTGCCACTGAGCTGAAGCCAGCCAAACTGAGCATAAAGCTTACAAGTGTGAGTGAGATGAGCAGCACCCGAGATTAGTCTACACATCTTGTTCAGAGCGACAGTTAAGTCTTTTGAGTGAGTAACAGTAGTAGCTCCATATATAACCAAGCCATAATCAATGATTGACAGCACTGAACTGTAAATTGCAAGCTTAAAAGCTTCTGGAGCCAGACTCTGTCTGTGTCTATAGAGGAGCCTAATCATAATATTAACGGCCCTGGTAACATTCTCGATGTGAAGCACATAGGTGAGATGACTATCCAAGGTTATACCTAGATACTTTAAGTGCTGGATTTGTTCAAGGGGGGCTCCTAAGTTATTTCTAATGATAAGAGGATGTGTCTTGTACTTATTGTGAGAGAATGATTGGATAAAGGGATTTGTTTGAAGAAAAAGACTGTGATGTTACAGTTAAACGTGCAAGGTACTTTGTGAAAGCTCCTGGTGTTACTGGAGATCGAGTGTTGCAGTGAGCCTGCATAAGTTTGGAAGGAGAAAAACCCTGAGCCAATGAAAAGGGTGGTTTGGAACCGTGTGTGAGCCAGAGCTAAAGGTTGGCACTGTACCTGAATCTGAGGACTTTGGAAAGAAAAAGGTTGCAGGTATCCAGCATTCAGGAGCTGTTGTTGTTGCTGAAAGCCAGCTGTGGAAAGGCAGAGGTTTGATCCATAGACCGAAAGTCACTAGCCAAAGGCCACTGGAAAGGTGGAGATTTGGAGAACTTGTTTGCTGCACACCAGAGCTGTTTGTTCCTGCTCAGGAGAAAAGTGAAAACTGAAAGTCATTCACAGCTGCAGCTGGGAGCCAGGTAGGGAGCCTGCAGACCCCTACTGAATGAGGCAGACTTGGCTGCAGGGGGGCACAGGAGTGTGCCTGAGTGCTAGGGCACTCTGGACCCATTAGGGGAGCTGGACTGTAGAGTCACTCCTGGGTTTGGGTTCCTTGTGGCCTGTTAGGCCTTGCATTTGGTGACAAGCTGCAAGACTCTTCAAGCAAGTTCAAGGTTGAACAGCACTCTCCTGCCTCATCTACTTGCTGCCTTTGGTGTGACAGATTGCCTGATTTCTGGACTGCCAGAACCTACTGTGCCAGTAGTCAAATCCTCTGTGCTGCAGGACCATGAGTAACCCAGGGCTTGCCCTGCCAAAAGGGGAGTAAAAGGTTTAAGAGTGCTAGCATCCTTGGAAAGTTTACTTCAAGGGCCCCAATGCCGGCCAACCCATGGCATCTAGCAGGACTGCATTAAGTCTGGGTACCCAGCTAGAACAGTCAGGACATTGGGGGTTTGCAGTGGTACCAGTGGGGGTGGGCATTGTGAGTGTTCTGACCTATGGGCCCTATTAACCACTTTAACCCAATTTCTCTCTTTCACAGCGATCCTGTTCCCGGTACCCCCTTTCCTAGTCCTTCCCCCTAAAATAAAGCTGTGGTTTGTTTGTTGCAATTCCTGTCTTGTGGGCATTTTATTAGTATTAGCTATTAAGTATAAGTGTTTTACAGTATTGGTGCACAACGTGGTATCCAGTGTATGGGTTGACTGGAAGAGAAGGTGGGTAGGTACAGCATCCAGGGGGTTGTACCAAACAGACGCCTGGCCCACTGTTACTGTACTCAGTGGAGGCACCATGCTACTTTCTTTCATTCTGGGATAGAACCCTCAAATACTATCACAACAGAACCCAGGCCCCTTAACCTGTGTGGTAGTCAATAGGCAGGGGTAGCAGCCCACTGGCATACGACACCTGGGCTATATAAATAAATAAACAACTAAATGGTTTCAAACAAAACTGGGTTAGCATCAAGAGGATATTAGCTACTCAGTGGGATGAGGGGGCAGAAACATGGATAACAAAATGGAGAGTAGTGTAAGCGAAGACCTCACAGAGACAATAGATCCTGGGGTATGATAGGGTAACATTGGCAGACTGGATGGACCATCAGTTTTTTCTGCTATACTGCATTAAAAACCATTAAAATTCCATTAATTTCCCAGTATTATCATGCAAACCCATTAATTTTCTCCATTAAATCTTGTATCACCATTTGTAATGGTTAATGTATCTTCCCATTAAATTGCCTTTAATTATTGATGGTGTTTGTGTGCAAACAATTAATTTATTCACCTATGCCATTAATTAACCATGACAGGTATTCATTAAATATTTAATGGGTGTAGTATGCCCCCTTAAATCTTGTGGCAGGTGGGGTTAATAATCATTAAAATTGTTTAACGTACATTTCATTGCCATGAAAATTATGTTCATGCTGTGCCATTACATTAATGGGCATTAAAAACAAATGGGATCAGTGCAGTGCAGGACGAGTTTGTGGAGTTGGGGAGGGGCCTCAGACAGGTAGCAAGCACAGTAACCTTCTCAGAGGCGCTGCCTGTCTATGGCATGGGTGAGGCTAGGGTACTGCGCACCATGCAGTTCATTGAATGGTTGCAAAACTGGTGCAGAGCACAGGGCTTTGGCTTCACTGGGGACTGGGAGGCCACCTGGAGAGATGTAGGTCTATACTGGTATGATGGTCTGCATCTGTCTAGGAAGGGAACCAAGCTCCAAGGTGATAGGTTTAAATGCTTCCTTGGCAAGTTTTTAAACTAGCCAAGGGGGGAGGTGCTGATAGGAAGCAGGAAATTTCAAGTCTCCCCCCACAAAACATGGCCGGTAGTAAGGTAAACACTGAGGTACAGAGTTTGCAGAGGGCAGAACTGGGGTAAAGTGAAAAATAGACAAAGGCAATAAGGGCAGGGATGGGGGTAAAAGGATAATGACAACATTAAATTGAGGGCAATGAGTACCAATGCCAGTGGTCTGGGTAACAAGCTTCCTGAACTAGTAGCTCTGATGGAAGAGGAACACTTAGATATTGTGGCAGTCACGGAAACTTGGTACATGGAGAACCATGACTAGGATGTCAGCATACCAGGGTACACAATTTACAGAAGGGACAGGGAGGGTACAAAAGGAGGTGGAGTAGCTCTTTACATAAGGGAAGGGATCAAAGCTACAGAACTGAAAGGTAAAGGGGGAGGACAAGAGGCACTGTGGGTAACCTTGGAGACAGGGAGTGGCACTACAACCCGCACAGGGGATGTATACAGACCCCTGTCTCAGGGGGAGGGAATGGAAAAGGAAATGATAGAAGGCATTCTCAGAATGGTTAAAAAGGGGGAGATAATGTTGATGGGGGACCTGAATATGCCAGATGTTAACTGGAAGACATTTACTGCAGCCACATCCAAGAGCAGGGTCATCCTCGATGCCCAACAGGGGGCATGCCTTGGACAGCTAGTGTTGGAACCCACTCAAGAGGAAGCAATATTAGACCGGGTACTCTCAAATGGAGAGAGGATCACTGATCTAGAAGTGGGTAGCCATCTGGGAACAAGTGACCACCACACAGTGTGGTTCACAATAAGCACAACCATGGAGACAAACCACACAAAAACGAGGATATTGGACTTTAGAAGGGCTGACTTTGGCAAAATCGGTGAATACCTAAGGAATGCATTAGCAAATGGCCAGAAAGGAGAGGTGGAAAAACAATGGAGAAAAATCAAAACTGCCATCATGCAGGCAACAAGCCTTTGTGTGAAACAAATAAAGAAAACAAAACGGAGTAAAAAACCACTATGGTTCTCAAAAGAGGTGGCAGGAAAGGTTAGGGAGAAAAAGGTAACATTCAAGAAGTATAAGAAATCACAGAAGGAGCACGACAGGGGACTGTATCAGTTAAGGCAGAAGAATGTGGGGAAGGCAGTCAGAATAGCAAAAGCCCAAACTAAGGAAAAGATAGCCAACTCATTTAGGAAGAGGGATAAAAACCTTTTATACTGTAGGTACATTAGGGAGCAAAGAAAGGTTAAGGGAGGGATAGCGAAGATTAACAAGCATTTGTCAATGCCAAATGTTGTCTCGCTGCCATTGGCATTGGTAGTGCAGGAGTTAGAGATGCATGATAGGAATGGCAGTGAAGTAAACTGACGCCAACCTCACCACCACCCTGAAGAGACAAATTTTCAACATAGGCATTTTGGGACCTCCCCTCATGAACAGTGGCACTGTGATTGTTAATATGTCCCAAAAGTTGATTTCTACAGCTTACTCACGCCATTCTGCGCCACAGGTGCAAAACATTTTGGGCAGGATGTGAAAAATACAGCTGTACTGTTCATAAGAAGATGTGAAAAAATGCCAGTGTTGAAAATCTGGCATGAAAATATTGCAAATTTGCGAAGTTACAAGGGTCCATGGAAACTGCACAATGCATGCTTGTGACACAGTCATTTTATGGACTTTCATCACCAAATTTGCAACATAGGCATTTTAGGACCTCTGCTCATGAATAGTGTCACTGTCATTGTCTCAAACTGTCCTGAAAACTGATTTCGCACAGCAACCGCGCTATTCTGCGCTGGACGTGTGAAAACACATTTTGGCCAGGATATGTAAAATGGCAGCTGTGCTGTTCATAAGGAGGTGTGGAAAAATGTCAGTGCTGAAAATCTGGAGTGCAAATATCTCAAATTCACAAAGTTATGAGTGTACATGGAAACTGCGCAATGCATGCTCATAAAACAGCCATTTTCTGGATTTATTTTCACCAAGTTTGCAACATAGGCTTTTTGAGAGCCCATCTCATGAACAGTGGCACTGTAGTTTTGTTAATTGGTCCCGAAAGGCGATTCTGCGCAGTGACCGCGAAATCACCTTTTGGGACGGAATAACACCATGACAGTGACTGAATTCATGAGGAGGGGTCCCAATAAGCCCATGTTGAAAACTTGGTAACAAATTTCCCAAAAATGCCTGAGATATGCACCAAAGTTGAAAAAACCCTATTTATGCCATTATACAGCTTACCGGCATTTCGACAGTTTGTGGTCAGCTTTGAAGAGTGCAGACGTGTTCCCGGTCCACCAAAGATTGTTGCGCCATGTTCTGGAGGTAAGTATGGGGTGAGGGGGTGTGGGGAGGCAGGGTGCGCAGAGGGTGGCCACGGGCTGTGGGAGAGCCACCAGAGTCGACGAGGGACCGTTTTCGGCTTTGCAGGTTTAAAAAAAAACAAAACAAGAAAAACATCACAGGACGGTTTTTCTTTTACAGGGGCATTTGGCATGCTGGGGTGGGCCCGTGTGCCACCTGAGTGTTTGTTTTTGTGGGGGTTCTGTAGCTGACGGGGGATTGGGCACCCCCATCGGCACACAACAAATGGGGGGAACATTATGCTGATGGGGAGTGGGCACCCCCTCAGCACACACATTAAATGAGAGGGTGGGTTACATTATGCTGATAGGGAGTGGGCTCCCTGTCGGCAAATGAAGTGGGTCAGGGCACTCTACGGCAGCATGCTGCCATGTTTTTTAAACTGGTCACCAGGAAAGGCACACCACTGTGTGAGAAGCTTGGCCCTCATTGCAGAGAACCTTTCCTTAGATCTGGTGGCCAGTTTACATGTTGAGTGTGTCGGCACCTGCAGATGCCTTATTGAGGAATGAGGGACGTACCTACTGATACATGCCCTGCATTTGCCCACAGTGACTGCACCTCCAAATCTGCTACTACTGCAGTATGTTGGCTGAGCAAGCACGAGCCAACATAATAAAGGGGAGGGGAGGTGGGCAGAGGGAGACAGTGAAAAGGCAGAGATACTGAATGAATACTTTTGCTCAGTATTCACAAAAGAAGAAGGAGTTACCTAAACCAAACAATAGAAACACTCTGGGTAGGGGGGGTTGACACCAGCCCATTTATGGAAGAAAGGGTCCTGAAAGGACTCCTAAAACTCAAGGCGAACAAAGCAATGGGGCCTGATGGGATTCACCCCAGAATCCTAAATGAACTAAGGGGGGACCTAGTGACACCACTGACCACCCTTTTTAACAAATCATGGGAGGATGGGAGGAGAGTGGATGTGATTCCCTCTTACAAAGGTGGGAGCAAGACAGAAGCAGGAAACTACAGACCTGCTAGTTTGACCTCAGTGGTAGGGAAAATGATGGAATCACTTCTGAAAGAAAGAATTGTGGAGTACCTAGTGACCAGCAGGGCACAGGACCCAAGGCAGCATGGATTTACAGCAGGAAGGACATGTCAGACTAATCTAATCTATTTCTTTGACTGGGTGACTAAAGTAATAGACCAGGGAGGGGCTGTGGATATAGCCTACCTAGAATTTAGCAAGGCATTTGACACAGTCCTGCACAAAAGATTAATAATCAAGTTAGTCAGCCTGGGAGTGGGTCCCAGGATGGTAGCCTGGGTAGCAAACTGGATGCAGAACAGGACACAGAAGGTAATAGTAAATGGAACTCACTCTGAAGCAAGGGGGGTTACTAGTGGGGGACCTCAGGGTTCAGTACTGGGTACAGTCCTCTTTAATATCTTTATAGGTGACATTGCAGAGGGTCTGGAAGGAAAAGTATGCCTCTTTGCAGATGACACGAAGATCTATAACAGAGCTGATACACAAGTGGGGAGTGGAAAGGATGAGAAGGGACTTGGCAAGGTTGGAGGAATGGTCAGATGCATGGCAACTTAGATTCAATGCAAAGAAGTGTAAAGTAATGCAACTGGGAAACAAAAGCCCAGGTGAAGAGTACAGAATGGTGGGGAAGGTGCTAACAACAACAAAAATGGAAAGGGACCTGGGGGTAGTCATATCAGACGACCTAAGGTTGGGCAAGCAATGTGAGAATGCAGTAAGGAGAGCTGGGGGAATACTGGGATGTATAGGGAGAGGCATCACAAGTAGAACAAGCATTTGTCAATGCTGAATGTTTGCTTGCTGGTATTAGCATAGGAAATGCAGGAGTTAGACAGATACAGAGTAGGAATGGCAGTGAAGTTTTGAACTTCAAGCCAACCCCACCTCCGACCTGCAGAGATGGACAGGCATTGGGGCATGCATTTGGGTTGTCGCCCATAATGTTCATGCCATGTCACCTCACCCTATCCTGCAGACACTGACAAGTGTTGAGGTGTGCCTTGGCGTGTTCAGCTTTACAGTCACCCCACTCCATAAGGACATATGCTAAAATGGGTGCAATATAGAATGGGGTGAACTGTGGGGCGGAAGAGTCCAAGGCACAGCTCGATGCCTGTCAGTGGCTGCAGGGTGGGGGGTGAGGTTGGAATGGCATGAGCATTACAATTGGCAATCCAGAGGCACACCCCTGATGCCTGTCAGTCTGTACAGGGTGGGACATTATGGTTAGAAACCATAATGCCCCGGGCATGTGTTGGTATTTGCAGTACAAATTTTCAGCATGGGCATTTTGTGGCCCCCAACGCATGAAAGCATTTGGGAACTCTTCTCATGAACAGTGGCATTCTGAGTTTGTCAATGTGTCCCGAAATTTGAGTTTTCACAGCGACCGTGCCATTGTGCACCAGATGTACAAAAACACAGATCGGGTAGGATGTAAAGAATGACAGCTGTACCATTCATAGGGAGGTGTGAAGAGATGGCAATGTTGAAAATCTATAGTGAAAGTATTAAAAATGCTCAAACTTCCTAGCGTACATGGAAACTGTGCAATGCATGCGTGTAACACAGTTATTTAGTGGGATTACTTCACCAAATTTTCAACATAGCCATTTTGTGACCGCTGCTCATGAACACTGTCACTATGATTTTCTTTATCTGTCCTGAACATTGATTTCCCACAGCAACTGCGGTATTCTGTGTCAGATGTATAAATACATATTTTGGTCAGGATCTGAAAAACGACAGCTGTACTGTTCATAAGGAGGTCTTAAAAAATGGCAGTGTTGAAAATACTACAAATTTGCGAGGTTACGAGGGTGCTTGGAAACTACATCACATACGCTTGTAACAGTCATTTTATGGACATTTGTCACCAAATTTTCAACATAGGCATTTTAGGACCCCTGCTCATGAACAGAGTCACTGTGATTTTACATATGAACATACGAATCTGCCAACAGAACACACCAATCGGTCTATGTAAGTCTGCCCGAGTGTGCAGCTAGCACCCTAGATTGGAGATGCCCCAGCCTCCTCCCCCTCAGTTCTTCCCCCGCTTGTCCCAGCCCCTGCCCCCCGACTCTTCCTCTTGCTTTATCCCACTCCTCCTTAAAGCTATTGACTGTCCTGCATGTTACCATACCCTCTGGCAGTGCATTCCAGCTAAACACCACCCTCTCAGAGAAGTAGTGCCTCCTCATTTCCCTCTTGAAACATCAAACTTTCAACCTTAGTCCATGCCCACTCGTCTCTCTTCTAGTCCTCAGTTTAAACACCCACTCAGTGCTAGGTTTAGTTACCCCCTCAGGTATTTAAATGCTTCAATCATATCCCCCCTATCCCTCCTCTCCTCCAGTGTGTACATGTTCAGGTCCTTCAGCCTAACTTCATATTTCTTTCCTTCCATCCCCTTTAACATTTTTGTTGTCCTCCTTTGCACCCCCTCCAGTAACTTTATATCTCTCCTCGGATATGGCCTCCAGTATTGCACATAGTACTCTAGGTGCGGTCTGACCAATTATCTGTAGAGAGGTAGGATCACATCCCTGTGTCTGGATGAGAACCTCCTTGCAATGCACCCCAGCATCCTGTTTGCCTTAGCTGCTACTCTCGTGCAGTGGGCTGAGTTGTTCATGCTCCCAGTTACCAAGACCCCTAGGTCCTTCTCCTCCTCTCTGATCTCCAACTAATAGTCCCGCTTCTTTTTCTTAACTCTGAAGTGCATCACTTTACACTTCTTTGCATTGAATCCTAGCTGCCACTCCACCGACCATGTCTCTAGTTTGGTTAGGTCCCCCTGCAGTTTTCCCCATCTGTCCACCACTGCCCCCAAGTTGGTATAATGTGCAAACAGATTAATCCTGCTCCCACTCCATGTGCTACATCAGAGATAAAGGCCCAAATAGCACCGGGCCCAGCACTGACCCCTGCAGCAACCTGCTTGTCACTGCTGTGGGTGCCGAGAGCTCCCCCCCCCCACCACCCTCTGCGCCCTTCCCTGTAACCAGTTATCTATCCATTTAGTTAGGTTTTTCCTCACCCCCACTGCTGTCAGTTTTCCCCCCAGTCTCCCATGAGGCACTGCATCAAAGGCATTACTGAAGTCCAAGTACAGGACACGTACCGCATGGCCCCTGCCCAACTCCCTTGTCACCCAGCCACAATACTCTGTTAGGTTGGTTTGACAAGACCTCCATGAGATGAACCCATGTTACCACCATTCTTGGAGGCCATTACTGTCTAGGAATGCCACTAGCCTCTCCTTCAGTATTGGCTTCATAAGCTTCCCTATTATGGACGTGAGACTTACCAGACGATAATTTCCTGGCTCCTCCCTAGGCCCACTCTTGTGTATGGGCACCACATGGGCCACCCTCCAGTCCTGGGGCACACACCCCGTTTCCAGGGAGGTGTTGAACAGATCTGCCAGTGGCTCAGCCAACAGCTCTGCCATCTCCCTCAGCACACTGGGGTGGATGGCATTGGGACTTGGTGCCTTGTCCACCCTTACTGCCCTCAGCCCCTCTAGCACCCTACTTCCTGTGATCACTTTGTCCGTCACCTCCTCCTCCCCTTTCTCCACTGCCTCAGCCCATTCTAGTAGTGGGCAATCCCTCTTCTTAGTGAAAACAGAGCAGAAGTACTCATTTAGAGTTTCTACTTGCTCCTCCCCCTTTTCCAGCCAATCTCCTTGCCACTTTATTCTCACAATATGTTCCTTGCACTTCCTCTTTTCCCTGACATACCCAAAAAAGTCCTTTTCCCCTCCTTTTATGCCCTGTGCAGAACTTAATTGTCTGGAGGCCTTAGCTTTTTTCACCCTCCTGGCAACCTCCCCTGACCAAATTATGAAAGCCTCCTTATCCTCTGCCTTCCCAGTTCTCCTGTACTTCTGGTATGCAGCCATCTTTGCCCTCAACCCTTGCAGCACTTTCTTGTTTAGCCGGCATTGTTTCTTGCCTCTGCTCTTCTTACTCCTGGCCCTGGTGCAGGCTACTATGGCCTCTTTTAGCCCAGTCTTTGTGACTCTCCACTTTTGTTCTGCATTCATCTCTGGCCTTATATCCTGGAATCTCCCTTGCAGTATTGCTCCCATCCCCCCAAAGTCCACGCTAATAAAGTCCACCACCTTAGTGCCCATGCCCTCTGTCTCCCTGCCCAGCGTGATAAGTCACACTGTTTGGTGATCGCTCCCTACTAGTGGGTCCTCCACCCTTACCTCCCTCACCACCTCCCTTTTTGCCAGTACTAGGTCCAGAGTGCTACCAAGCCTTGTAGGCCCACTTACCAATTGCGTGAGAAGGCCATCCTGGAATGCATGAAGGAATACCTGCTCCCTGGTACTGCTAGTGATGGAGTGCTCCATTCAACCCGTAGTAGGTTAAAATCCCCCACTATCACCACACTCCCCCTTCTACACACCCTTCTTATCTGCTTTGCCAACTCCCCATCAAGTTCCTCGGATTGGGCTGGTGGTCTGTACACCACTCCCAGCCTCAGCTTTCTGCCCTTGGAATGCAGGAGCTGCACCCAAAGAGCCTCTGTCTTCTCCTCTTCTCCCTCATTCCTTATGAATTTAATCCCTTCCCTTCCCTCACATAGAGTGCAACCCTCCTCCCCTTTCAAACCCCCGGTCCCTCCTGTATATCCTGTATTCCGGGATTGCCAAGCCCCAATCATGGTACTCTGTGGCCCAAGTCTCTGTCACTGAAGTAATGTCCACCTTCCCCTCTGAAAGGAATTCCCCAGGCTTCTTGTGTTGAGAGAGACCACCTTCCACCCATACCCCTCCTACTCCTCACTCTTCTCCTCCTTGGCCTGTGCCCCTCCTCCCGGTAGTCTGCACCCTTTCTCCTCCTCCTTATTCTTACTGAGTGGTGGTGCCTTCTGTATTACACTCAGACCACTCTGCCCGCCCCCTCCCAGGGTTACTACGCCTCTGCCTTTACCTATATCTAGGGGGGGGGTGAGCTCATTAGGCTCCCCTGTCTGGACCTTTCTACTAACCTCAGTCTTTTAGCCACCCCCCCACTAGTTTAAATCCACCTTAGTAGAGATATACCCTTCTAATCCTGCCTTTAATACTCCCCTTCCCTTCCTGCTCAAGTGTACCCTGTCCCTCGCATACAAGTCACTATTTCCCCTGACCCTACCCCAGTTAGTCACTAACCCATCATTTTTGGTGTGGTACCAATCCCTCTGCCCCTTGTTCAACTCCTCAATCCTACCCTTCCTCCCCATGCTTGCACATGATACGGGGAGTAACTCTGAGAATGCCACTGATTCCCCCACTCCCTCACACTGCTTGCCCAATTACTCGAACCTCCCCCTCACTACTTCCACAGTCTCCCCCGCCAAGTTGTTTGTACCCACGTGCAACAGTAAATGAAGTTTCTTCTTCCTCCTCGCTGAACACTTGAGCAGTGCCTGCCCTGCCCCTCCTGCAGTCAATCTGGGGATAGCTTCATCCCAAATACAGCTGTGCCTTCCCCCCTTCTGCCCCATCTCACCCCTTTCAGTATACAATCCCCTAGGACGAGTACCCCCCATCCCTTAGCCCCTTTCCCTTCTAATGCCCCTTCCACCACCCCAGTATTCGATCTTCCCTGCCCCTTACCCCCGCCAGCTGCGCCCTCTGTGACTTCTGTATCTGTACCCCCTACTTCTGCCTCACCCCTTTTCTCTGCCTTATTTCTCCCATCCCCCTTGAACCTCTTCCCAGTCTGACTAATTCTTACTGGGCTTCCCATGTCGATGTCCCCTCCTCTCCTGCTGATTTCCAACCCCTCTCCTATCCCCGCTGTTGTTGATTTAGAGCCCCTATTCTCTTCTGCCCTGATAGTGATGCCCATCCCATCCTTCCCCCTTCCTGTAGCCTTCTCTCTGCCAGTCACCACCTCCTCCTTCCTTACTAGCCCGCCTTCAACCATTTTGTCCTCGCTATCTCTTTCCCTATCTGTTGCCATCCCTCTCATGCCCTGCTTGTCCTTCCCCCTTCAGTATGTTCCTGCTCCCCCTCTCTCTCCCTCTCTCCCATAGCAGATGCTCAAATCTATTCCTAGTCGATACCCCTCCTACATCTCTTCCCCCTATTGGATCCCCCCTCCTACTTGTTCCCCCATGCCAGCCCTGGTCCCACCCTGGTCCCTCCCTACCCGCAGCCATCTGCTCTCTCCTCTGGTACTCTTTGTGGTCTCTTCCTCCCCCAACAGCAGGCCTCCCTTCTACCCTTTCATCCTCGTTCTCTCTTCCCCTTGCTGTTGCCATCCCTCTCATGCCCCGCTTGTCCTCCCCCTTCAGTATGTTCCTGTTCCCCCTCTCTCTCCCATAGCAGAGGCTAAAAATCTATTCCTAGCCGATACCCCTCCTACATCTCTTCCCCCTATCGGTTCCCCCCTCCTACTTGTCCCTTTCCATGTCACCCCTAGTCCCACCCCTGCTCCCTCCCTACCTGCAGCCATTTGCTCTCTCCGCTGGTACTTCTCGTGGTCTCTTCCTCCCCCAGTAGGAGGCTCCCTCCATTCTCCTCTCTTTTCTGCTAGTGCCTCTGATACTGGGGTCGATTCCAGTCCCTAGTTGTTCTTCCTCCATCCCCCTTGCCATCCCCTATCCCCCAGCCAGGATGCCTACCATACTCATCTGCCCTGCCACTTACGCTTCTCCCTAACCTCCACAGTTCCTCCCTCAAACTAGCCAGTCGTCTATAGACCATACACCCCCCCATCCTCCAAGTACAGGCCAGGATCATGGTGGACCCACACCTTGTACACCCCACCCTTCCAAAGATGCCCGCCCTATTGACATGTGGCACCTGCCCCATTTTGGCCCCCATCTTATGTTACTCCCAGGTTCTGTACCCTACTACAACTGTTAGGCCCCTATTTACTCAAATTCCTGTTCCCCCCCACACTAGTCCCCATACTGGCCCCTTGCTGACTAGGGTAATTCAGTCTCAAATCTCATCCCTTAGATACTGTATTACTGTAGCAATCCTAAAGCCTCCTTGTCTGTTCTTCACCCCTCAGCTACCATACTTTTTGTTCTCAGCTCTCATATAGTTTCACTTAGCCCAGTTAGAAATCCTATTGCACTCCAAGTATTACTCAGCTCAGTTAGAGAAATAAGCAGAACAACTAAATCTGTATCATTACAGCACTCCTCAAAGTATCCAATCATTGCTTTGTCTCCACCCCAGAGACCCTGCTGTAATATAGGACCACAGAGGAACCTGGGCAGGAGTGTGGGTAACTCTAAAGTCCCAGCAGAGCTCCATTGAGCTTGCTCACTCCCCCCGTCTCTCACTTGCTTGTTCAGTTTCTCCCGGCGCTGCAGGCTGCCCTTTTGTACTGGGCTCCTGCCCGCGTTGATACCTTTTTCTGCCCACAAGGAAATCCGCAGCAGTCCCGACAGAGTGCCACTGAGCTTACTCACTTACTCCTCCTCTCTCACTTGCTCGTTCCGTTACTCCTGGTGCTGCAGGTTGCCCTTTAGTACTGGGCTCCTGCCTGCGTTGGCACCTTTTTCTGCCCAGAAAGAAATCTACAGCAATCCTGACAGAGCTCTGTTGAGCTTGCTCACTCCCCCACCCTCACTCGCTTGTTCTGTTTCTCCTGGTGCCGCAGGCTGCCCTTTTGTACTGAACTCCTACCTGCATTGGCGCCTTTTTCTGCCCACAAAGAAATCTGCAGCAGTTCCGACAGAGCTCCACTGAGCTCACTCACTCCCCCTCTCTCACTCGTTCATTCTGTTTCTCCTGGTGTTGCAGGCTGCCCTTTTGTACTGGGCTACTGTCTGTGTTGGCGCCTTTTTCTGCCCAGAAAGAAATATGCAGCAATCCCAACAGAACTCTGTTGAGCTTGCTCACTCCCCCACCCTCACTCGCTTGTTCTGTTTCTCCTGGTGCTGCAGGCTGCCCTTTTGTACTGGACTCCTGCCTGCATTGGCGCCTTTTTCTGCCCACAAAGAAATCTGCAGCAGTCATAACAGAGCTCCATTGAGCTCACTCACTCCCCCTCTCTCACTCGCTCGTTCTGTTTCTCCTGGTACTGCAGGCTGCCCTTTTGTACTGGGCTCCTGCCTGCGTTGGCACCTTTTTCTGCCCACAAAGAAATCTGCAGCAGTGCCGACAGAGCTCAGTTGAGCTCGTTCACTCCCCCTCTCTCACTTGCTTCAGCTTAATCTGTTCCAAACACTGATTTCCCGCAGCGACTGCGTTATTCTGCGCCAGAAGTGCAAAAACACATTTTGGCCAGGATGTGAAAAATGACAGCTGTACTGTTCATAAGGAGGTGGGAAAAAATGCCAGTGTTAAAAATCTGGAGTGCAAATATTACAAATTCGCGAAGTTATGAGTGTGAGTGGAAATTGTGCAATGCACGCTTGTAAAACAGTTATTTTTTTAGATTTTTTCACCAAATTTGCAACATAGGCCTTTTGAGAGCCCACCTCATGAACAGTGGCACTGTTGTTTTGTTACTTAGTCCCAAAAGGTGATTCTGCACAGTGACTGTGAAATCACCTTTCGGGACCGAATAACGCAATGACAGTGACTGAATTCATGAGGAGGTGTCCCAAGAACCCTATGTTGAAAGTTTGGTGCCAAAATTCCAAAAAATGCCCTAGATATGCACCAAAGTTGAAAAAAAACGATTTATGCCATTATGCAGCTAACGGGCATTTCTTCAAGTTCATGTCGGCTTTTGAAGAGTGCAGACTTGTTCCCAGTCCACTGAAGATCTTCGTGCTGGGCTCTGTAGGTAAGTATGGGGTGGGGGTGTGGGGAGGTGGGGTGCAGAGGGTGGGTGTAGGTTGGGGAGGCCACCGAACTCTATGAGGGACCATTTTCTGTTTTACAGGTGTTCAAAACAAAACATTGCGGGACTGGTTTTTTTTTCAGGGTCTTTGGCACGCTGTGGTGGGCTTCCAGCATGCCACCTGAGTGTTTTTTTTGGGGGGGCTGTAGCCGACAGGGTATTGGGCACCCCCATCGGCACATACCAGTGGGGGGAAAGCCAAGGGGGATTGGGCACCCCCTCGGCACACAGCAAACTGGGAGGGCATTGTGGCATTGTGCTGACAGGGAGTGGGCTTCCCCATTGGCAAACTGAACTGGGGGGACAATTCAATGGAGATTGGGGCCCCCGTTGGCAAAGAAAGACCGTTGGAAGGGCACATGCTGCTGAGGGGGATTAGGCACCCCCTTGGCACACAACAAATGGGGGAGGGGGTTACAGTATGCTGACAGGGACTGGGCTCCCCTGTCAACAAATGTACTGGGTCAGGACGGCATATGGACAGCAAGGTACCGCCCTGCAATGACGGGTCACTCCCTCATTGCAGCGAAATGGCTGACGCTGCAATGATGAGGCGGCCCCTTATTGCAGTGGCGAAACTGTTTAACTTGGTGGCACTTCTGCAGAACCAGTGTCAACAAGACACTGGGCCTGCACTGGTCTACCAGTGCCAAGCCCCCAAATGCAGTGCGCCCGTTGGCTGCCAGAGTGCCGCACATCCACAACCCGCTTCTCTCCTAAGCTGCCGCTTTACGTTTCTTGCACATGCGTGCAGGCAAACATAAAAAGGGAAGTGGTTATCCCTCTGTACAGACAGTTGGTGAGACCCCATCTGGAGTATTGCGTGCAGTTTTGGAGACCCCATCTCCGCAAGGACATAGACAGGATGGAGGCAGTCTAGAGGAGGGCAACTAAAATGGTGCAGGGTCTGCATCAGAAACCGTATGAAGAGAGACTGAGAGAACTTAATATGTATACCCTTGAGGAAAGGAGGGACAGGAGGGACATGATAGAAACTTTCAAGTACCTCAAGGGAATCAACAAAGTCCAGGAGGGTAGCATCTTTCAGAAAAAGAGATCCGCAAGAACAAGGGGGCACAATTCAAAGATAGAGGGGGGACGGCTCAGGGGCAATGTGAGGAAATATTTTTTCATGGAGAGAGTGATGGATGCATGGAACCTTCCTGAGGAGGTTGTGGGGTCTAAAACAGTGAGGGAACTCAAGAATGTATTGGACAGATATAAGGCAATTATAGTGGGGGATAGGAGGAAGTAGGCTGTTGGTAAACTTAAATTTTCAGCTTATCCAATAGGTAGGGAAATGGGCAGACTGGGTGGACCAAGCGGTCCTTATCTGCCATCAAAGTCTATGTTTCTATGTAAATGTTCACCATTAATTACTGTAACTATTGCAACGAGTAGAAATTAACTGTCTCTTATGCCATTCATTTATTTATGTTTGATGCTCAAACATTAATGGCCATTAATGAATAAATATGTTCCATTAAAGTATCAAATCAGTGAAACATTTAGAAATTAATGGTCCTAATAGACGTTAAACACTATAGTACAACATCCATTCATAAAGGACTTGTAACCATTAAAGTACTTTACATACATTTTTTACAATATATAACAATTAACCCCCTTCCCCCTTTTTAACATATTATTGTAGAGGGTAATTTTTTTAAGATAAAGGATTCACAAATGTATAAAAGTTGAGCTAGCAATATGTAGTAGGATCATTTTGGGGGGTCTGGATTTATTTAAGTCATTTAAGTTACTGAATATTAGTGGAGAGCTGATAGGAATACAACTGAAAAGCAGGCTCCTTATTTGACATGATTAAATATTCATATGATTAGTAGCCAGGAGTATGTAATAGGATCGGTTAGGGTGTCTGTATTTACCAGTGAGCTTTTTGCCCACTGCCCCTCCCCCTTAGCTTGCATATGTGCTGTTTCCCTTCCCTGGTGACTGCATCTCCTTGCACTGAGGCCGATGGTGGCTGTGCAGAGTGATCATGGTGGCAGCCATTACGATTTGGTGCCAGTTGCCTGACACTCTGACTCGTGGCTGCTCTCAGTAGTTGTACCTCATGTGTGTGGAGGAGTTCGGGGTTGGAGCAGATTATAGAGTCAGCAGATCATCTATTTGAGCTGGCCGGGAGTGGAATTGCTGTGGTGCTGAGAGAAAGAGCAAGAGATTCACTAGTGTTAAGGTAGGAGACAGAGTCGACGTTGTGCATGTGACTTGAGCGTGGAACAGCATTCGCATAACAGCTATTGTTGAAGTGCGTGAGGACAGGCAGCGGGGTGGCCCTGGAACATGGTGTGTGTTGTAGGCCAGAGCAGAGAATGGTGGTACCCACCTTCTGGTTTTCTTATGTAGGCACCAGGGGTTCAGAATGTGCCTGATCCTTATAAACCCCTAAATGAGTGAAAACTAAATTGGGGAGGGGGCTATACCAGCTAACATGGCCCTTTACTCTGGGTCAGTGGTTACATTCCTTCACATTCCTGCCATGCTGGCGAGGTGCAAATACGTAGATTCCTCATTATTCACACACAAAAATGTTGTACTACACCAGATAGCATTACAGAAAGAAGGTCTCAGCCACAGATAACGCAAATCCACCTCTCAAGCCTCAGCACATCTTGAGGCTATAGCATCATGCTGTGAATGAAGCTGGGTACATCCAGCAGTCCTGAGTTCAATTCCCTAAACCTTCACTTGCATACTGTGTGACCCTGAGCATGTCACTTAAAAGGATACTCTCAACCCCCTTTTGCCTCATACTGTCCCTTCTTTAAAACACACACATACACGCACACACACATTTTATGATTGCCCAACTAAGGATCTAAGGTTCGAGCAGACTCGATAGACCGTAAGGCCTAATCTGCTGGCAAATAGTATGTTAGTATGATTGCTCACATTCTGTAAAGGTTGGTGATGTAGCTGGTTGATTCTGATTCCCTTTTTCATTTTAAAAGTGAAAAACAGACTGCCCACCTTGCACACGCACATGCACATTGGTCCCCCCTTGTGTGTTGACGTCTCCAGAGGCATGGCGGGGAAAAAAATGCTCAGCCCTAGTGCCGGACCTCCAAGGATCATGGTACATGCAGGCAGTCCTCACCACTGCCTCCGTTGTCTGATCCAGTGTGCTATCAGGGGTATATCTCTCCACCCCTGAACCCCACCCGAGGGGGGAATCTGAGGCTAAATGGGGACAGACGTTGAGCAGGTAGGCAGGGACTAGTAGTGGGAGGTCCTGGGGTTGCCCTGGAGAGTCAGGGAACAAAATGTGAATTATATATAAAAAATATATATATATATATATATATATATATATATATATACACATATGCATTACATGGAGCACCTCAGTTGGCCCATTTTACCTTACCATGTGGTCCATTTCCATCAGCCAGACTGTGGGGTAGCTACAGCAAAGAGGCCGGATGTTGCCACATGACAGCCGAATGAGCCAGCAAACCCTGTCAGGCATGGAAAACTACAACTCTCTGGCACTTCAGCTCTTCTCAAGCATCCAGCTGAGTACCAGTCAGCTACAGCTACTGACTCAGGACCCCAATATTAACTGTAGAACTTCTGAAATCTGGGGATTAGGGATAATGATTGAGGGCAATGAAAACTAGCTGCTTCAATCAATCAGTTTACCGCAGAATTGCCGCAGAATCAGCGTTGTTCTGCTGCAGCAACCTTGAGGTCCTGCTGCAGCATCTAAGTCCACTTTGCCATGGATTTGTTTTTTAAATTACAATAAAAGTCTTGTTAATTTATCCATTCTAGGAAATTGCATGCAGATGGGTCCTGCTATACATCTCATGTGCTGTTTAGGGGAACAATAATTAAGCTCATCCAAATGAAAGTTAATGCTGTCCTGGGTGCAAGAATCATGCTGGCATTGTGCACAATTAATGGGCCAATATAGGAAAATTACTATTAAATGGAAAATCAAAATTTAATGGTACCATTATTTATGTACCAATTAAAGGGAAAGCAGTTACATGTGATAACATATGGTGACATTAGAGCTGGCAGTATAGCTGAGAGGTTAGAGTAATGAGCTATTGTGAATGAGCTTACTATATCCAGCAGATCTGGGTTTGAGTCCAACAACTTCCACTTGCACTGTGTAACTCTATGTAAGTAACTGAACCACTCCAGTGATCCTGGGTTACCTCTGAAAACAGGCACCTGTGCCTAGTGGATCTTACCTAGTAACCAAAGAATTAAAATAAAAAAATGTTAATGGGTCAGAGCCCATTAATATGGTACAATATTTTAATGGCCATAAATTACTCAATTAAGCCATGTCTAATCTTCATGGGTATGTACTCCTGTATAACCTGTAACATATTTACTGCTTCTAAAAAAATACTATGGAACTGAAAATACATATTGACTATAAGTACCCAAGTATCAAGGCCAGATGAGACTAACTATATTCCTTAAGAATCTTATGTGTGAAGCAGGTTATTATTTACAGTAAAATTAAATAGCAGTCATCCCAGGACATACCGTATAGGGAAAAAGCTAGCGTAGATTGATTGTCAGTGTTTATTTTTAGCCCATTTTCAACATAAAAGTTTTTTTATCCTTTAAAGCAGACACTATTTTATGACCCTGGTTTCAAAGGGGAAACTGACAAAAGCCATGCCACTTCTGAAGACTGTTTTCATTTTCACGATACATGTGGTTTAATCTGTAGGTTGAGAGAAGAGAGAAGAGTACAAATTTCAAAACTCAGAAATTCTTGTTATCCCTCAGAAAGACTGACCTATAAATTGCAAGGCACTTCTACTCTAAGGAGAACATGGGTATAATCTAACGTATTACAACAGTACAGACATTTCTCTGGCAGCTGTTTGTAATTTGTCTTCAAGTCTGCAAACCCATCCTGTTAGATCCCATTAATAGGCGTGTTCTACATGTGTACAAGTGCTATCTGAGTCCAGCTGGGACATGGTGGGTACCATATGGCACATAAACACAGCAGATGAAAAACAAACAAAACCACTGCAAAGTAAATTAAAAGGGGCAACTTTGTTGACATAAGTAAACATTTAAAAGCAATTCCCATGTTTTTTACTATCCCTGTTATCCCTGTGAAATCTTCAGTTTCTCACTTTTGTCTATTCTGCATTGAGGGGTTTAATGAAAAACTTCCTCCTAGGGTCTAATTTTGTATTTCCACACCCCAGTGCATGTGCCCAGAAAAATACTCTGTGTTGTGCTTATAACCTGCAGTGCATTTGCAAGACTTTGGAGACAGTGTACAGTACTCTAGTGGACAGAGTGCAGGGCTTTGAATTCAGAGACCCAGGTTTGACTGCAACCAGCAACACTTGCTCACTGTACTTACCCTCTCTCTCTCTTTCCTGAACCTTCCTCAATTTCACTTAAAACAGCAGTATTTGTTAGTTACCATGTATTTTTTTTTCATAAGTAATGTCTTTCTGGGTTCATTTTGTGCACCTTTGCTAGGGGGAAGTAGGTCCTATACATCATATTGTGCTGGATCTGCCTCAGCCTGTTAGACCAAGCACCCTGGGATGCATGTTTAATCGACCAACTCCAAGCTGTCAGGTTCACTGCTACTCCTAAGTCATTATTCCATGCTTCTCTGTAATCCTCTGTTTTTAAGGCTCACCCTCCCCGAATACATTTATAAAATACAGACACAGTTTTGCTATGCAGCTGGGGAGCCACCACTTTATTTTCTAATGGAATCAAACTCAAAGTGGGCACTGCCCCTCCCTCTCCAAACAGCAAGCCCCTGACACAGAGGTATACAAAATAAGTAGGGATGTAAGTTTGTCGTGGATGAGGTTTTAATGGCTCATTGTTTGTTCATGAAATCATTAGTAAACAGTAGTAAATGTTGTGACACTGTCATCATTGCTACATTCTGATGACACTAGTGAAAGTCATGGAAGTTCTGAATAAAGATCAAATGTCATGGAATCAATGACGTGTATGACTGCCATGACAAACGTACATCCCTAAAAATAAGTACTGGTTAAAAGGGAGCATTTCCTCTTTAGGGTGGCAATAGTGGCTAGTATATCTCCTTAAAACAGCTCATACACTGTTTTGAGTTGCAACTTCTCTCATTTAAGCAGGCCTTGATACATGAAAATCATATTCCCTGTCTGCCCTTTAAAGGCTACTGTTAGCCCTGCCTTGGGTGAAATACCCTCCATATGCCCAATGTACTTGTGAGTATTCTGCCAAGCCACTACCAGTGTCTTAGTGATTGGTTACCAGTTTTGGACCAGTTGTGCCCTCCCCCGGTGTTGGGCTCAACACCAAACTCAACAAAGAGTCTCTTCCCAATTCTGCCCCCTCCAGCTCCCTCCATGGGGCCCTATCAGCCTCACTCTCACCCTCATCAGTCAAATAGGTCATCTGAGCAGCTTAATCATATCCTTCTGGAGTGAAGTATGCACTATAGTGGAGTGCATTTTAAACAAGTAGCTGCCAGATAGATGGAGTGGCTGATGGAGTCTGATTCATGACATAGCGGAAATGACGGTTATCTTCTTAGGCAATTGACTCTGATTAATGTAAAAAAGAACACTGGATCAGTATTGGTGGCAGGCACGAGCGCCACCCATTTCTCATTGGATATCTAATTTCATTGATTGCACGAAGCTGGAGAAAGCCCAACTGGCAATCAACCAAGAGGGGGACAAATTTAATGTAATGTGGCAACCCTTGCTGAAATCCATAGAGAATGGGATCATTTCAGCCTAGAGTTGAGTAAGTTTTATTTGGGGATCATTTCGCTGTTGAGTTACCCTTATAGGAGAACCATTGACCACTGATGGAGCCAGGAACACAGGAATGTCTGATCATGGTGACCTAACATCTTACCATCTGTTGTTCTAGTCAGCGTATACAGTGTTATATTAACTATGGATATGCATTGGGTTCTATCACTGTATTTGCATATGCTGGAAAACTGTAAGTGACTCTGTTATACTGTCTGATTGCTTTCGTCAAAAATTGAAAATTAAGCTTACAAAAAAAGAATAATGTTTTTCTGACAAAAACATCAATATATCCATTTTATTTTCATTTCATTCCTGAACTAAGATATGGGATTTTGACATTTTTAAGTATCCTCTCCCTTGCCTTGCCAGCAATAATTATCTTGGTGCAGTGCTGTGCTGCTTACCATTAGAAACATATGTCAGCATCATCCTTATACATGCCCAATACGAATCTCATCTGTACGTTCAACAGGTAGCCTCAATTGAGATTTTTTAAAATTGTGAGTGCCGGCCATATTTAATTACTTGAGTCAGAAATTACAAAAATTATCTATAAATCTGTTTTAAAGAAAATCTGAAAAAAAAAGGATGACTAAAAATGTCAGTAATACATTTCTGCTAAAAAATACTGCATGATGAAATCTTTTGCTGACTAACAAATACTGCAGCTTTAATCTCTCTGTCATAAATTAAAAGGGCGATTTTGCTGATACTTTGCCTGTGACAGACCTTAACATGTACTCACTGGAAGAGAGGAGGGAGAGAGGGGGCACAATAGAGTCAGTACTCTCAAATGCATGGGGGCATATAATATGGTGAACATCAATGAGCCACTCAGACTAAAAGTCAGACAAATACTATTGATCATGATAATCTCAAACTGGTAGGAGGAAAATTCAGAAAGGGCATAGAAAAGTTTTTCTTTACTGAGAGGGTGGTGGAGAAGTGGAGCAGACTACCTTGGGAACTGGTGAACGCTGGCTCAGTATCAAACTTCAAGATCAAAAGGGATAAAAACAAAGGGCAGTTAAGGGAAAGGATCATTAAAAAGCCTACAGAAGTGGGGGCTAGTTATATAAGGTAACAAGAAAGGGCAGATTAGACAGATACAAGTCTTTATTTGTCCTTAATCATATAGCAACAGTAAGTAACTGCTCATGGACTGTAAAATGCCTTGATGGTAGTGTGCATAAAGGTGCAATAAAAACAATTTAATTTCATTGTATAGGCTACTAACTTGTTCTTACTGTGTGCTTAACAGTTATAATGTTTATGTATTATTCGTGATGCACCGATAGTAGATAATGTACAAAGTCTTATATTACTGAATGCAATTTTCGTCATTTGCTTCATATTAAAACAAGCCTAAATCAGAAACTGGAGTAATAAATTTCCTTAATGATCACAATGGACTTTAATGAGTAGGAAATGTAAGTCTGTAATAAATGCTCACTTCTTCTATTTTGGTATATCAGCTTCCTATTAGAAACTGTAATGTCTTGTCATGAGGAAGCACATTTATCTGTAAAAGAGAATAAAGAATGTCACACTGTTTGAGGGGCACAACATACTGTAGCTACACTTCTCAGTGCTAACTACAGACTCTAATACTGTTCTTCCATTTTTCTCTGACATCGACTCAGAAAGCATCATGACAGAGAGACACATACATGCATACATACTGTTTCCTGTATATACAGCATATTCTTTGTAAAAACTTCATTAATGCACCAGTCAGGGTTCAAGTTAATGCCACAAAAGCAGGGAAATGAGGCATTAGTTTCCAACTCTAACTCCCCACCACCACCCCTAGCAGCAAAAGGAAAAAAACATTAGGTTTTGGTCTCCAGTCTTGGCGAATAAGTGGTGGGGTCTTCCTTGGTGTTGTCATCCCTAATGCCCACCCCTTCCCCCCACCAGCACATAGCTTCCTGTCCAAAGAACAAGGTACAGTTCCAAGCCAGTGCCTCATAGTGATACAGTCTTCAAAGGTTGAGAAGTATGTCTTACCCTTTGTTGCCAACACAATCTGTTGTAGCTTTCTTCATGCAGGGCCCTGAGGACCCTGTCTGAAGAAAACAGATTATGTCTGACATTCGCTCATGGAACAGAGTAGGCATTAGAACTGACAGAACTGACAGCCCCAAGGAAGGCCCCACCAGTGATTCACCAATACTCTGGAGATCCAAAACCCTAATGTCTTTTCCTTTTGCTGCTGGGGGTGGGGTTGTGGAGTTAGGGTTAGAAACCCATATGCTACATTTCCCTACTTTGTGACGTTAATTGAACCCTAACTGGTATATTAATGAAGTTTTTTGCAAAGGATTTCTTTTCTTTTTGAGATACTGGAATTGTATCCCCACTCCTGCAAGTCCCTTTGGGATCTACATGAACACATGCAGACAAGCAGAGCTCTTTTGGCTTTGTACCAAGGGAAATCTCCATCCACCTACGGAAGTGCAGTGATGAATGTCAAGAATTCATGGAGCTGTCTGGTGGGCTGTGGAATCCAGAGCTCCCTGGTCCCTGTGCTTCTATGTTGCCACAGATACAGACACACAGGGAAAAGAATTAATCTCTCAGCCAATGCACAGGGCCTTTAGCCATTCATGGGTACAGAGGTGCAGGGCCTTCAACCAAAAGGAGAGTTGTTTTCACTATATGGTATCCGGTCTTGTGCAAGCAACACTGCACCTTTCATTCCCTGGCTGTGAGGTGTCACATAACAATGTCATCCACCCACCCTCACCCCATTTAGCTGGGTCACTAAGCTCATCCCTGACCTCAGCCCATCGGCATGGGATCACAAGGCATACCACTGGGATGAACAGTGGCACTACACAAAAAAGTTTCTTAATAATTATATATTTATTATTTTGACCCCAAATTTTTAAGATAGTCATTGTATGATTCCCCTTGTAAATATGACATGCGGCATTTATAATATATTGTTGGAAATGTCATTTCACACCACAAGTGTGAAAACACATCTTGTCCAGAATTTAAAAAATTACACCTGCCACGTTTATGAACTGGTGTGAAAAAATGGCTATGTTAAAAGTTTGGACTTAAAATATTCAAATTTAGTGAAGCTATGAGTGAGCATTGAAATATTGCAATGTTTACTCATAACCTGAGTATCTTCCATATTAGCACACCAAATTTTCAGCATAACCTTCTTATGACCCCAACTCATGAACCCGGTTGGTGAAAACTTTCATATCCCTACCAAAATGTCATTCCGTGTCACAGGCGTGAAAACATATTTTGGACAGGATTTGAAACATGAAAGCTGTCACATTCATGAGGTGGTGTGAAAAAAATGGCTATGTTGAAAACTTGGGGTCAAAATATTAAAAATTACCAAGTTATGAGCAAGTGTAGAAAAATTTCAATGTATGTTCATAAGTTTGTCATTTTTACATATTTTGACCCCAAATTTTCAACTTAGCCTTCATAAAACCCACATCATGAACAAGTGCAGTGAACATTTTCAAATCCTGCACCAAGGATGATTCTGCAAAGCAACCACAAAATCACCTTTTGAGCCAGAGTTGCATAATTTCAATACCATTGGTCATGAGGAGAGGTCCTAAAAGGGCCGTGTCAACAATTTGGTATTAAAATATTCAAAAATGACAAGGTTATGAATAAATGTTCAAACCCCATTGAAATACATTAAACTGGACTTATCTCAAGGGCATAAACAAGGTGCAGGTGGGAGTTTTTTTCCAATGTAGAAAAGATACCAGAATGAGGGGGGCACAATATGAAATTGGAAGGGGGAAGATTAAGAGGTAACGTTAGGAAGTTTTCCTACACAGAGAGGGTGATTAATGCTTGGAATAGTCTGCCACAAGAGGTGGTAGGGGCAAGCACAGTGGAAGGGTTTAAACATGCATGGGACAAGCACAGAGGAACTTTGGGTGGGAAGTGAGTGATGAAAAGCCATTGACCACTTAAGTTGAGTGGATGCATACTTGTATAGGGCCTACGGGCAGACTGGATGGGTCTAGTGGTCCTTATTTGATAACAATTTCTATGTTTCTATGTTTCAGTCAGAGAGTGGATATACACTGTGGGACATGTTCAAGTGAGTGAAGGTGTGTGGGATGTGTGGTCTGGTGGGTGCTGAGTAGGAAGCCAGGGTGGGGTGGACAGGGGAATGTTTTGGGGTCAAATCATTGAGGGGCTGTTTTCTTTGTTACAGGTAACAAAAAAATTCAATGAGGGATGGTTTTCTTTATTGAAGCGGCATTCAAATTCTGACACTGGGGATTGGGCACTGTATTGTCGGGCTACTGTATAGGGAACAGGGATGGAAGAACTGGAGGGAAGGTGGGTCAAGAGAAGCAGTACTGGCAGAGGGCACCCTGGTCCACTTATACTTACAGCAAGGCACCCTGGTCAACTTATAGCAAGGTGCTGCAGGGAGGTTGGCATTACAAGGGTACATACAGATTGGCAATGGCAGGGTGCAGCGGGCTCTGCAGAGTTGAGTGGTATTGGGGTAGTTAGGTGCAGGAAATGCCCTGGGATTAGGTGGAGCCTAGCGAGAGAGAGAGAGAGAGAGAGAGAGAGGCCAGACGTGCTTGGTCTCCATCTCCATGGTTCCCACCAGACCGAATAGGCAGGTAGCCGGGGGGGCCAGCACTGCCTACCAATCCCCTTCGGGCCGTGATGTGCAATTCCAGGTTGATGAGGAACAAGACCATAATTATGGCAGACTTGATTTCCTTGGTTGACCTAACTTTCATAATGGAGACCTGCTCTGATGACAACACTGGGCCAGTTTTGGAAGATGCTGTCCCCTCTATGTATTCCATAGTGCACTGCCCAAGAAGAAAATGCAGGGGTCAGGGTGGGGTCATCTGCTTTAGATTTAGCTTGGGCTTCATCATGCACCCAGTGAGATCAGCCAGGTCTTTTGAGAGTGTGGCAGTGCATGGGGGTTCAGGTACAGACTGCAGGATTCTCATCATTTACCTGCCTCTGGGGTCAGGAATAGATTTCCTGCAGGAGGTCACAGACTTCATCATTGACGAGGTGTTGGAGTCCCCCAGATATTTAATTCTAGGGAATTTCAATGCCTGGATTGACAACGAATCCTTACAATTTGGTTATGACCTCTTCCAGCTGATGTTATCACTGGGCCAGGCACAAGTAGTTACTTCTGTGACCCATCACCATGGCCACATACTTGACCCGGTGTTCTCACTGGGGCTTGAGGTAGCAAACCTCAAGACTGAGTAGGTCATTTGGTCTGATCATTGTATGGTAAAATTCTTGTTTGGGGCCCAACCGAAAATCTCTCCCCTGTTGAGATGGTTAGCTACCGCCCTTTGAGGGGATTGTCCCCAGTGGGACTGCTGGCGGTAGCTGACTTATCTAGAGTAGATGCTGCATGTGCAGCTCGTGCGGGTGAGGTGGTAGCAGCCTATAACAAGGTGGTTTCTGAAGTGCTCAATACCATCACACCAATCTGTATATGACCCATATCTTCTCACTTGAGATCCCTTTGGTTTGATGGGGATCTCAAGGTGATGAAGATCAGGTGTCAGATGTTGGAGCATTGCTGGCAGAGGACCCGGTCGGAGGATGACAAACTGGCCTTGTGTGCTCATTATCATGAGTACCAAGGGGCAATCAACCATAAGAAGTCAGAGTACCAGTTCATGGAGATAGCTGCAGGAAAAAACATACCATCTCAACTATTTCAGACTGTGGACAGACTTTTGCATCCTGTCTGTCTACAGCCAAAAAAAGCCTTTTCAATCACTTTACGTGTGGAGTTTGCTCTATTTTTCCATGACAGGGTGTGCTCCATCCGGTCGGGGATCCCATCAGTGAGGCAAATTATGCCTTGCAGTAATTGACCAGTGATGAGCAAAAGTGCTCCATCTGTCTGGGATGAGTTTAAACCAGTGAAGGTGGCTGAGTTTATTGAGGTGATCTCGAAGCTCAAGCACGCTTATTGTGAACTGGACCTGGCCCCAATTCATTTCTCGATGAGAAATGCCAGGATCATTGGCCCGGTGTTCACAGGGATTGTCTGGTGCTCGATGTTGGAGGGAGTCTTTCCAGATGCCTTGAAAGAGACTCTGGCAAGACCTCTCTTGAAAAAAACATCTCTTGACCCTGATGTCCTTGTGAATTACTGTCCCATCTCCAACCTGCCATTTCTGGGCAAGGTTTTTGAGAGAATAGTGGCACAACAGCTTGAAGAACACCTCATGTCCTTTGATATCTATGAACCATTCCAGTCAGGTTTCAGGGCCAGGCATAGCACCGATATGGCATTAGTTAGGATGCATAATGATCTTCTCAGGACTAGAGATAGAGGACACAGGTCACTTCTTGTTCTCCTTGATCTTTTATCAGCCTTTGATAGCATGGATCACATTGTATTTCTTGATCACCTTCGAGAGTATTGTGGACTTGCTGGTACTGTCATCAACTGGTTTGAGTCCTAGCTCTCTGGCAGGGTGCAGCAGCTGGTGATGGGGAATTTCTCCTCCTCCTCAAAGCCCCTGTCATGTGAAGTACCTCAGGGATTGATCTTGTTGCCATTGTTATTCGCGGTATACATGCTGCCCCTTGGAGAGCTCACTCGGCATTACAGTGTTTTTTTTTGTTTTTTTTTTTATTTATTTTTTAATTTTGGTAACCAGGTAGGCAAGCTGATCCAAAGTATTATTTTCAGTTGCGACCCGGGTCACACAGTGGCAGACAATACACAGTCAGTCAATAGGTACAAGTTGCAGACAAATGGTACAAATTACAATACAGTGGGTATATATAATACATTGAGCAGGATGGAAAACAAAACAGATATACATAAACATTTCACTGCTATGCAGATGATACCCAACTGCATTTAATTTTTGCCCCTAGAACACACAACGCTGTGAAAGTGATTAACAACTGCCTGGCTGAGATCAATGACTGGATGTCCTCCAGCTGGTTGCAACTAAACCCAGCCAAGACAGAGGTACTAGTGATTGAGCCAGGTCACTGGACATGATAGGCATGCCTCCAGAGTGGATACATGATTGTTTCTGGGATCCGCTCTGTTAATGGTTTCCGTTAGGGTGTGGGATCTTGGTGTTATCCTGGATAGCAGATTGACACTTGAAGCTCAGGTGTCACCTGTGGAAAAGAGTGTTTTTTTTCAACTTGAGGAATATCACCAGAATTAAGCCTCTAGTTGAACCCGAAGACCTGCCTTCACTGGTGCATGCCTTTGTTACATCGAGGCTTGAAATGCTCTTTACTTCAGAGTCACTGGAGGAACCCTTCCAGCTTCAGTTGGTGCAGAATGCAGTGGCTCAGTTGCTGACAGGCTTGGCTAGGTCCAGTCATGTGACCCCAGTCCAGCAGGCTCTACACTGGCTGCCTGTCAGGTAGAAGATAATTTTCAAGGTGGGCTTGCTCACCTTCAGTGCCCTATATGGGCTGGATCCTGGATATCTAGTTGATCTCCTTACACCTGCCACCTCAGTCCATTCTATCTGCTCCTCAACTAGGGGCCTCCTTGCTGTTCCCAGGGTCAGACTAAACACATCTGGCAACTGTGCATTAGTGTCACTGGGCCAGTCCTGTGGAAAACGTTTCCAGCTGCTGTCAGCGAGGCCTGGACAGCCGAGTCTTTTAAAATGGGGTTAAAGGCTCCTTGGTTTTGTCTCACTTTCCCTGATGAAGGCAACTGACCTGCACTAATTATACAAGTTTATTTTAATTACTCTGAGACTTATTTATTTTTTAAAATTTTTATTGTTTTACATATGCTATTTATAGAGTGTTTGTGTTGTATTGACCTTACCCAGGGCCTCGTGCTCACTGCAGCAAAGTGAACCTACATTCTGCGGCAGGATGTCATAATTTCTGAGGCAGAACAACTGCTGAGTCTGCATCCATTCCACGGCAGTGGGATATCGCACCACAAGCAGGACATGGAGATTGCTGAGTAGCAACAGATAGGTATGTATGCTGATCTATACCAGTCAGCATAACTGTGCTGAGTAGTCTGTCATATAGGAAACCTGGGACTCTCATATTGCTTGAGTTTGTGGCATCATTTCTGTGTTCACCCAGAAGTGATATATTCCCCTCCATAGTCTCATCTTTTGCAAACTCCAAATTTATGTAAACTCGAAACAATATTCCTCAGTTTATGTAAGCTGTGGAGCACTATTCCTCAGTTTATGTAAGCTGTGGAACACTATTCCTCAGTTTATGTAAGCTGCGTAACAATATTCCTCAGTTTATATAAGATGCAAAACAGTGTTCCTCAGTTTATGTAAGATGTGGAACAGTATTCCCCAATTTATGTAAGCTGTGGAACAGTATTCTTCAGTTTATGTAAGCTGTAGAACAGTAATCCTCAGTTTATGTAAGCTGTAGAACAGTATTCACCAGTTTATGTAAGCTGAAGAACAATATTCCCTAGTTTATGTAAGATGTGGAACAGTATTCCTCAGTTTACGTAAGCTGTAGAACTGTATTCCCCAGTTTATGTAAGCTGTAGAACAGTATTCCCCAGTTTACGTAAGCTAAAAAACAGTATTCCCCAATTTATGTAAGCTGAAGAACAGTATTCCCCAGTTTATGTAAGCTGTAGAACAGCATTCCTCTGTTAGTGCAAACTGCAAAAAACAATTCTTCATTGTAAACTGCAGAATAATTAGTGGTAATTGCGCAAAAGTCTACAGGTTGCATGATACACCAAGCACTGTGCAAGTGCGGTACCCATTGAATAACATGTATACCGCTACCATGTAATGTTGTGCGGTGTGCGTTAGTAAATTCCACAGTTTACATTAAATTCTGCAGAAAACTGCAGCTGCAGAAGTGTGGAAACCTTACCTGTTTTATGTAAGGCCCCCAGAACCCCAGGAATTGGGCACTATATAAATAAAATTGCCTTGCCATACTGACTAGAAATATAAATAAACATTGGAAAGGGTGGATGACCTGGAGAGTGGGGGGGGGGGAGAAAAAAGTGGTACTGGGGTGGGCACCCCCAGTTTTCTTAAATATTTAAATTAGATAGCTAGAGAGAGATAAATAGAGATAGATAAATGCAGTAGGTAGACAGATAGATAGATAGACAGATCACTACTTCAAGTTAAGCCTGCAGCACAACTCCAGCTGCAGCTTTAGAATTCAAGAAAGCTTCACTGTTTTCATATAAAGAACATGGATGAACAGCTCCTCTTGCTAAGCTGGGCACTCTGGATTTTGGAATATCCAGAAAAGGTATTTCTGGCCATTTTTTTTAAAGAACAAACACCAGCCTATAGCTAAATGGATCCTATTTAGCTAGATTCATGTGTTTGCTTTTTAAAATGATACCTTTGTTTATGCATTTTCCATGTTTTTTAGCTGGGGTGAGCAAGATGGCGGCTGCTATGACACACAAAAAATGTTTTCCTGCTGTGAGAAGCAAGTGGTGAGAAATTGTCTTACAACACTGAATTTATCTTGTCATATCAAAATGCTGTCCCCAAAACCCTAGTGGGTATGCTCAGAACAGGGAAAAACAAAACTTTAAATCCTTATAACTGTAGAACCATTTAATGTTTTTTTTCATGAAAACCTACCAAAGGCAGTGCCTTGGCACATCATGATTATACCCTGAAAGTTTTGGGGGAAAAAATCCATTCTGTGTAGGCTCTATGTAAGAGCAAAACTAAAAACTCATGATAAGTAAAGGAAAAAAATTAGATGTGCATAGGAAAATGACATATGTGGATCTCAGAAAGCACACAAGCTACTGTCATGAAACTTTCCACATATTTTGACCTTGTCTACTAGACAATGCGTGCAAAAGTTTAGCCAATTTCATCAAATGCTGCCAAAGCTATAAAGGTGCAATGTTAGGGGTTTAACATAGAAGCTGTTGCTCAATCCTAACTATACTGGCACCACTGTGCCAGTATAACATGACTTAGTTTTTGGATGAAAGAAGCCCATTGGTTCTTTGAGTTCCTCCCTCTAGGTCACCCCTTATTCTTCAAAGTACTTGTTGAGCCTTGATTGAAGGTCATTGCAGTATCAACTGATAACACCTGCTCCAGAAGTCTATACCAAGTGTTCACCACTCATTCTATAATGCACTGTATTTCTTTCTGATGTTTTCCATGAATCTTCCCCTTTTCAGTGGCACTGAGTATCCCTGCATTCCTTTATCTTTATGCTTCCTGAAGAGCTGAAGTGCATTTGGTATGTGGGTGTTATCCCATTCATATCTTTGAAGATGGTGATCTTGCCCCTTCTAATTCTTCCGTGTAGGACTTTTTCAGTTATATGGAAAGTGCCCTTAGTGTCACTTAAGCTTGAAAGGGGAACAGTCAGCACCAAGGGACCCACGCTCAACCATGGGATCATCTAATGTGCATTGTGTATGCAAAAACAATTTGATTTACTTACTGTTTACTGTAGATTGTATCAGACTAGTTTTGCTTACTTCTAGGTTGACATCTTCTGTTACTGCAAATCCCAGAATCTCCTGCAACTGACATCAGAGCAGGAGGCAGCAGTGGATGTTATTAAAGTTTATATAAGCGCTGATCTTTTGTTTGCTGGTCTTGCTGTCCTCCCTGGGCTAAGTACAGTCACAGAGTACAGTATATATATAGTATATACCTGTATACAGCAGAGCCAACCATGATGCAACACAGTAACTTGCAGTAAATGACATGTCACAAAATACTACATGGCAATAGGGCTTAACTGCCACTGAATTACACTGTTCCCTGCAGTATACTGCAACTTTTTGTGATATACTGCAGGATTATATATATATATATATATATATATATATATATATATATGCACAGTAATAGGTAACCTGCACTAGGGTGTGCGGTCGTTCCCTTATATATGCATAACTTGGTGTGCATTATTATGCATGAGGCCACAGGCTGAGTGTATCAACCACCCAAGGCGTGCATATATTGGAGCATGACCACACACACTAGAGTGGGTTATCTATCTTATAAAATAGCAAAATTGTTTTTTGGGGGGTGAAAGTGCAGGTGTGTGGTCATGCTCTAATACACACGGTTATGTGATGTGTTTCAACCAATCAGCAGAGATAATTTTTCCTACCCATTTTATATATATATATATTTATTATTATGGTAGCACAGTAGAGCTACCATAGTTAGGGTTGAGTAGCACTTTTAAGGTTAAAGGGTCAAATTTTTCACCTTAATAACTTTGCCACCATTCAACAGATTTGCCTGAAATTTGGTATGAACAATTGGGCATGGTAGATCTTGGGATCTACCAAGTTTCACAGCAGTCAGATATACAGCTGTGGAGCTATTAAGCGACAACCAATTGCACAATTACTTTTTTTGTGATTTCTTTGCTCTCACCTACAGGTCACATGGTTTATATGACCAGTCCGAAAATGTCAGGCAATATGCAGCTGGGGTCCCCAATGTGTCTTTTGAAGATTTCGTAAAAAAATATTGAACGGTTCAAAAGTTATTCAAAAAACAAGTTCCCATTATATGTCAACAGGAAAAGTTAACAAAATATTCAACACTTTCGCAAATGCACTTTTTAGTGTCGCAAATGGCCCTAGTAGTGTCGCAAATCTGCCATTTTCTTTTCAGTTGGTGATCAGAAAAATGCTTGGCATTTAAATTTGGGACCCTCTAGGGACACAATTCTTTTTGTGTTCACCTAGTCGGAACCTGAGGATGCTAGCCATGTCTTATGTTTTTCAAATTTCTGGAACCAGTAGTGTCACGAAGTAGTGTTGCAGGCACGACACTTTCACAAAATTTTGCGAAAATTGCCACAAATTGTGACACTACTTTTTCAGACTTGGCCAAAATGACAGGAATTCTTTGCCACCCTGCTGTGAAAGAATGGTTTGGGCTTTAGAGATGAAATTTGGAGGGAAGGCAGCCAACATCTCACAGATGTGCCTTTTGGTGAAAAAATACTGCATGGCTGCCAAGTTATGGTACTCCAAAGCTGATGTTTTTTCCCATAGACTAACATGGTGGCATCCACCGCGCCTTTGGGGGCTCATATCTCGAAAACGGTGCGAGATACGGAATTTTTGTTGCAAGTTGGGCTATGTAACAACAAAAACCTAGCCAGGAAAATCAAGATTTTTGTAAAATTTAAATTTTTTTTCTACGTCGTGTGGTTACTGAGATATTAGCAATTAAGTACTTCCAATGCTCGTTTTAAGCTTCGATCCCCATTACAATGCATACATTCTTTGTACACACTGTGTTTCTGTATGCACCTGTTTGGCAAAAACAGGTGATGCGCTTCCGCTACTGTTACAGTTACCATTTCCACTTGCATTATGTCCCCGTTTGCGTTACTGTTCCTGTGTACGCCACTGTGTGCGTTACCCTTTGCATTGTCATTCGCGCTTGCATTTTCGTTACTGTTACCATTTGTGTTTCCACTACTGTTTCTGTTTGCATTTTTGTTTGCATCACCTTGCGCATTGTCATTTGCGCTTACGGCAGCACTTTCATTTGCGTTTCTGTTTCTCTTTCGTTTTGTGTCTTCCTTGCTGTTACTGTTACCATTTGCATTTGCAATTGCATTACTGTGCCCATGTGCATTATGGTTTGTGTTTCCATATGCACTTGCGTTTCCTTTTGCACTTCTGGTTCCTTTGCTGTTATTGTTGCTGTTACCGTTACCATTTGCTTTTACAATTGTGGTACTCTGCCCATGCACATTTCAGTTTGCGTTTCCGTACACACTTCTGCTCCTTTTTCTGTTTCTCTTTCCTTTGGCATTATTCTTCATGTTAACTTTACCATTTACATTTACAAGTGCAGTACTGTGCCTGTGCGCGTTACGGTTTGCATTTACATGTGCGCTCACGTTTGCATTTCCGTTTCTCTTCCCTTTCGCATTCTTTTTGCTGTGACACTTAACATTTCCATTTAAAATACTGCTGCCATCACTGTTCATGTTACCAGTTGCATTTTCATATGCGCTTCAATGTCCATTTGCGTCACTGTTCGCTTCAGTGTCACTTTGAGCTTGTTTTTCTATTAACGTTTCCTTTACCATTTACGTTTGCGTTACCATGTGCGCCACTGTTCGCGATTCTGTTTGCATTGCTGTTCCTGTTCCTATGTCACAAAATGTCACATGGTGGGAGCGTGGAGCCCGCTCCTGCCGCCACATTACATTCACTATTTCTCATCATCATTCTCAAAAAGAAGGGAAATTAGAGGCAAAAAACTCCATTTAATGCATTAGCTAGGGTTGTTCCACAGTGACAAAGTGAGGAATTTGGTGTTAGGTTGAAAGCCTCCTTGCACCCCAGCCCACCCCCCAACCAGCATTGGAGGCAGATGGGGTGCGTCGGTCCAACTCTAACCCCATTCTCCTATACCTCTGCTTGTTCAGACATGTGATGGGGGATAGAGTTAGTGACGACCCCAACGTGCACCCCGGTGCCGGTTGGGGGGTGGACTGGGGGGTCCAAGGGGGCTTTCAACCCTAACACCGAATTTCCTTACTTTTGTCACTGTGGAACAACCCTAACTAATGCATCAAATGGAGTTTTTTTGCCTCATATATATATATATATATATATTGCAAACAAACTGCATTACCAGTCAGGGTTTAACTTACCACTACAAAGGTAGGGAAATGTAGCTTTAGGGTTCCCAACCCTAGCTCCACCCCCAGCAGCAAAATGACAAGATCACACAAGCAACCACAGAAATCAATAATTAAGTAAGACAAACAGCATACAACTGTTTCCAAATGACACAAATGTAGTAGCACTGATGTGCTACCTTCATGGATTTATATCTGTGGCATGTATACTACAAGACATACTCACTCAATTCTGGCTGCAGATATAAATCCATGATATTCAAATCATAACAGTACTTCTTTCTGCAGCCAAATATACATATCCAAGCTACCCAAATTGCAGCAGTTCACTTTGCAGAAGCACAGACCCTGTGTAGCCTGTGCTTCCACAGACAAAGATACAACTCCATACTACCCAAATTAAAACAGAACTTCAGTCTGCAGAAGTGCAATCTGCAGACACAGCTACACATGTACACTGTAAAGCATACACTCCCACTTCTGGCTGCAGAAGTGCAGGCCTCTGTGTGGCTTGTGCTTCTGCAGCCACAGATAGAAATCCATGCTATACAAATTACAGTACTTCTGACTGCATCACTGCTATTACTGTGGGCCCAGCACCTCTATAGCCAGATATATACATACATACACAGTGTAAGGCATTCGCACCTATTTATGGCTGCAAAACAACAGCTACAAATCCATGAAGGTAGTATATCAGTGCTACTGCATTTGTGTCATGTGGAAACAGCTGTATGTTGCTTGACTTGCCTAAGTGTGTGATTGACAATGATGAGATATCTGTTTTGCTAAATGAATATCTCAGATTTCAGTAAAAACATAGGATTTTGGAGTTTTGGATAAAGCCAGCAAAAACCCCAAATCCTTGGTGTTAAGATACCAAATCAGATATGGATTTGGAGATCCAATCCAATCTGGCACCCCAGTGAAAAAACAATCCCCTCCTGTGCAGGCTCCTCACACACACCCTGAAATTAATAACACCACCAACCAAACCATCCTCTAACACCCACCTCCTCCCTCCCCTTCAAGCCCCCTGCATGAGTAGAAGCAATCTAACTTGTTTTCTCCTTAAAATAAAGAGCACATTTCTCATAAATAACAATTTCACCCCCACTCATCCTAAATCACTATGCCACCCACTCACCACCTCCCTAGAACAAGTCCTGATGCCCTTATTTAATGTAGTACCTTCTACCTAATACACCCACTAGTCCCACTTTCCTCCCCCATAGCACCCAAATCATTTGTTTTTACTTTAAATTTTTATTAAAGGAAGTAGAGAGGTACATATACTGTACATATGTTCAGTGATATGTCTTATATCATGTGCAGACTGTTTGTTACATAGATAAATATAAGGTAAAGTATCACATTAGGTATATTTTCTCAGTAGTCAAAGATATGTATTCAGGGCATACTTTAAGCATAATTAAATTAAAAATTAAAAATAAATGGAGTGGACAAAATAATATCACAAGAAACCATATTAGTCCCAATTTATAAACAGTCACAAGAGTGGGACTGGTGAAGAAGTCATCCGCCATGAGTAACAATTGAATAATACTGCTGGTGGGCTAGACATGCCTATGAAAGAAGCCAGAACAAAATCTATTTGAACCTAAGGGATGGTATCAGGTCTACATGTGACAATATAAAGAAACCATGTGGTCCATATATTCAGAAGCACTGGAGTAGTATTTTGAAGTTTAGCTGTTAGACTTTCCATTTTATAGATGTCATAAATGGTATTTTCCCAGAGCTTGATTTCTGGAGATGTGGGTTGCAGCCACAATCTTGTTATGGCTTTCTTTGCAGCCACCAGCAGAGAGCCAACCAAAGAAATCTTATATTTCTGCTTGAAATGCTTTGGAAAATGAACCAGAGGGGTATTGCTAAGCTTAATGGAGAAAAGGGAGCATGTGAGGAGGAGGACCCTGTAAAGGCATCTATCCTAAATAAATACTTTTGCTCAGTATTTACTGAAGAGAAGGTAGGGCAGGGCCCACAGCTCAGCATCATGGACACAGGGGGGAGGGAGGTGAGCACTACTCCCTTCACAAAAGAAAGGGTCCTACAAGAGCTTGCTAAGCTCAGGTGGATAAGGCAATGGGACCTGATGGCATACATCCCAGGGTACTTAAGGAGCTAAAGGAGGAACTAGCAGAGCCATTAGCAGAATTGTTTAGTGAGTCTCTGAGCACAGGAGAGGTCCCAGAAGACTGGAGAAGGGCTCATGTGATCCCGCTCCACAAGAGTGGTAGGAGGGAGGAGGCGAGGAACTACAGACCAGTCAGTCTTACCTCAGTAGTGGGCAAGATTATGGAGGCACTCCTTAAGGAAAGGATAGTGCAACACCTGGAATCCATAGGGGCACAGGATCCAAGACAGCATGGGTTTACAAAAGGAAGGTCCTGTCAAACTAATCTCATAGATTTCTTTGACTGGGTAACCAGAGTGGTGGACCAAGGGGGAGCAGTTGATGTCGCCTACCTTGACTTCAGCAAAGCTTTGACACTGTTCCACATAGAAGATTGATAAATGATGCTGGGTAGGCTCGGGTGGGTCAGAAGTTGGTCAACTGGGTGGCAAACTGGTTGACTGGCAGAAAACAGAGAGTGGTGGTAAATGGTATACAGTCAGAAGAGATGCAAGTTACAAGTGGGGTACCTCAGGGATCAGTCCTGGGGCCAGTCCTATTCAACATCTTCATTAGTGACCTCGCAGATGGACTAGAGGGTAAGGCTTGTCTGTTTGCAGATGACACCAAGATCTGCAGCAGAGTAGATGATCCAGATGGGGTGGGCAGAATGAGAAGAGATCTGGATAAACTAGCAAAATGGTCAGAAGAGTGGCAACTGGGATTTAATGCAAAGAAGTGCAAAATCATGCACATAGGGAAGAGAAACCCTGAAGCCACTTATAGGCTGGGAGGAGTTGCTAGCAGTCACAAAGGAAGAAAGAGACTTGGGCATCATCATCACTGATGACCTAAAATCATCCAAGCAGACCCTAAAGCAGTAGTAAGGCTAGGGGTGTTAGGGTGTATTAGTAGGTATCACTGTCGTAAGAGGAGGTAATAATCCTCTGTACAAGACATTGCTAGGCCCCATCTGGAGTACTGCATGCAGTATTGGAGGCCACACCTTCACAAGGACATTAACCAAATTGAGGCAGTCCAGAGAAGGGCAACCAAAATGGTGCAGGGACTGCATCAGAAGACATATGAGGACAGATTAACGGAGCTCAATATGTATACCCTTGAGCAAAGGAGGGAGAGAGGTGATATGATAGAGACATTTAAACACCTTAAGGGCATAAACAAGGTGAAAGAGTCTAACATGTTTAAATATAAGAAAAATAGCAGGACAAGAGGACACAGCATGAGATTAGAGGAGGCCGATTAAGGGGAATGTGAGGAAATTCTTTTCACAGAAAGGGTGGTAGATGCATGGAATGGCTTACCACAAGAAGTGGTGGCTATGAATACAGTGCAGGGCTTCAAACAGGCATGGGATAGGCATAAGGGAGCAATACAAATGACTATGAATAGATAGGTCACTGACAGAGCAAAGGCCGATGGTACATTTATAAGGTAGAAAAAGAAATGGGCAGACTGGATGGGCCTTGCGGTCCTTATCTGCCGTCAACTTCTATGTTTCTATGTTTCTAAGCAAAAGGGCAATCTCAGGTGTCAAATCCCCCAGTTCCGGAAGGAGTTCCCTAAGAACTTGACCCACCTCTCTCCAGAATGTGGACAAGACAGGACAGAACCAGAGCATGTGGGCGTGAGTGGCTACCTCAAATCCTGAGCTGCAAACCTGGAGACCTGGGTTTGAATTCCACAGCCCCCACTGGCATACTGTGTGATGCTGAGCAAGTCACTTAACTTTCTTGCTCCCAGGTTGCACTTGCAAACAAACTTTCAGCTTAGTGTATCTCTCCTGGTTAAGAAAAAAAACATCCACAGAACCTCCAACAGGATGAATCCCTGGACCAACTGTATTTTGCTGTAATTTGGGGCATACAGAAGAAATGTGCCACCACCTTCCATCCATACTCTCTCCAGATTGGAGAAGAAGTTGATTTATGTTGTCTTCACCAAATACTGAGCCAATCAGTGGGAGAGAAAATGGTCATCAGATTCCCAATTGTCCTGAACCATAATCATTAAAGTTGAGGGATACTGTAGCAGGGCTTTATATAGACGCAATGTCAAATGTCTCAGGGCTACTTCAGATTGCAAAAGGATTAGTAAAGAAAAGAATGGGGGAATTGTAAGACTGGAGATGTCTAAAGCTAAAGTAGTAGACATAAAGTGATACACTGTAGCTGACAATATTTATATAAATCACTATTAGGCAAGTTAAATTCTGCTTGGAGTTGGGAAAAGGATTTAAATACACCATCCTGGTAGAATTGATATCCATGTTTCAGCCCTTTAACTGACCACTGAAAGAAGGTAGAATCCATCCTAGAAAGTTCAAAAGTCCTATCCAATATGGGGATACCCACCCACCTCACCCCTACATCGTTCTCCAAGCATTGGTAAAAACATGACAAAGTTGAGAGTATTCTAGTGGTGTAGAGGGATTGAGTGGAACATTTAGAAGATCTGTGGGGCTGACAGAGCAAGTATTCATTTAAGAGGGAAGATGAGAGAGCCCTCTCCACCTCTACCCATACCGGACCCCCCGCACCATGAGATGACCAGCATAGAAGGTGAGCAGACAAAGCTGCCAGTGCACATTTATAAAGATTTGGCAGGGCCAGTCCCACCTATCCTTCAGGAGTTGTAATTTTGACAGCGCCACTCGTGAAGGCCTGTCCTGCCAAAGAAACTGAGAGATGGCTCGATTCCAATGGGAAATCTTCCAATCTATGGGATATTATTTAAAAAATATTATATTTTAGGAAGGACAACCATTTGTATGGTTTGTACCCTCTATATCAAAGATATTGGAAGTGGGGTCCAGCGTAGTAAATCCTCCTCCTTAATCTGTCCATACAGAGACTTATAATTCAAAGTATAAGTCAAATATGGATGAGATGATATAATTACTTACAAATATTTTAATTTCAAACATTGCAAGTGATAAGGGAAGGCTTGTAGCAAGGCTGATGAGAGGGTAAGGTAAAGCAAGAGAACTTTTGATTTTGTCAGGTTAATTTTATAGCCTGAAAGGTCCTCCAATAACTTCAAAGCCACAGACAGTTCTGGCAGAGAAGTTTCAGACTCCGTGAGATACAAAAGTAAATCATCTGCATAGTACGCAGGTTTATGTGTCATATCACCTATGGTATAACCATGGAGCAAAGGAAGTTGACGCAAATACTGAGCAAGCGGCTCAGCATACAACGCAAACACATATGGATAGAGGGAGCAGTCCTGCCGGGTATCCCCTCTGAAGTGGAAAACAAGCAGAATGGGATCCATTTATCTTAACTGAGGCCTCTGGCCTATTGTACAAATCTGATATAATACCCAGAAAGGCAGAAGGAAAGCCAAACTTCAACAGGTTCTCCCAGAGAAATGCCCAGGAGAACCTGACAAAAAGCTTCTGAGCATCTAAACTTAGAATCATAATACAGTGTTTCTGGAGATGGGCCTGATTAATAACATACAAGGTATGCTTTCTGTTATCAGTAGTTTGTCTGGACTTAATGAAACCCGATTGGTCCGGATGTATTAATAAAGGAAGAATGTCTTCCAGTCTGTGGGCTATAATACTTGTATAAATTTTATAATCCTGGTTTAAAATAGATATTGGATGATAGCAGTCACATACAGAAGCAGTTTTGCTCAGTTTCAGAATAGCTGAAATAGTGGCATAGCGCCAGGAATCAGGAACTTGCCCCTTTAAGTGTCCCTCAGACAAGACAGCAAATAGTGGGTCCTTAATATAATCAAAAGCCTTTTTATAAAATTCAGCCCCAAACCTATCAGCACCCAGGCTCTTTTCATTTTTAAGATCCTGGATGGTTTGTGAGATTTCTAATAAGGTAATGGGGCTCAGCAGCTGTTGTACGTGGGACTCACTCAAGGAAGGGAGAGAAAGCTTAGACAGAAAATGTTGAAGATGCCCTACTTCCGGCGGATATGGAACAATATATAACTCCTGTTAAAAATGGCAAAAAACCTCCAGGATTTGAGGTGTAGAATAAGCAAACCCTCCAAATGTTGGATCCCGAATCTTGATTACTGTAACCAGCTGTGTCTACCTACGCAAATGGTAGGCCAATAACCCATATCACCCAAATCTTGTACACAAAGTCAGTTGGATCATCAGGCTTGACATGGGTCCCATGGTGGAGCAGCTGTTACACTTCTGTCTAGTAGGAGGTATTAACGAATTATGAAATCTTCCTGTAGTAACACCTGATGAGCTGATATCAGGCTAGTGGCAAATATCAGTGGAAGGATGATGAAATTGGGGGTAGGAGGGTTGGGGCAGGCAGAGAAGCAAGTATAATGTGACTGAACAAAAGATATTTTACGGCTCTCTCATTCAGCTTTTGTAATGTATAAATGGGCAGACATGATGGGCCAACAGGCCCTTTTCTGCCAGCAGACTCTATGTTTACATACTGGCCAAACTACTGGGACTGAAAATGTTGGACACACTTTCTCCAAACAGAATGCAGCTGGGTTATTGTTTCTTGTGCATATGGTGAGGAATTATGGGCCCCAGGGATGGTTTCTCATGCTAGTGCACTACATTAGTAACTAATTGAGGGCACCTGTTAACCTAACTTGGTGAGCCTAGGGCTAGCACACAACTACTGGACATGAGGCTGAACATGTACACCTGTCAAAACTAACTTCTGCCCCAATCACAAGGGACAGATTCTTGTGACAAAACTTGCCTTCAGGCTAGCCCTGCCCCTGAGGCAGCACTTTATTGTTGCACTTATTCTTTCATACATGTAGGTCCCTTGTACTATATATTTACAATTCTAACTCCATGCCACCATGGACCACTACTCTAGTGAAATTTTGGCAAATTAAAAATAAGGGGAATTGTATCTGGATTCAGAATCACAATCTCTTGTTTATCAGGCTGTAGACCTTTCCACTAAAGCTGGCACAGCAGCGAAGCTCAGATCTTTAGCTGTAGAGGTTAAAACTCTTCCTGGGAGGCAGCCCTATAATGTCTACCTCCAATGCAGTGTGGCATCAAAGGCAGGGCTTCCCTGGATGCAACTCTCATGGAAAGAATCTGACCCTTGTGTCGCAATCCGAAAGTAGTACTCAGTACACTGCAGAAGACTCTGGTACAGTAACAGTCTCCATGCCAGTGAGACAGATACAATTTAAGATTCCAGCTCTTGATATTGATAAGAGGACATCTAGGATTTCAGCCACAATGTGGGAATTGGGATTCTGTAAAAGCTGTCGAATAAACTAAATCTGAAATTTAGGAATAGAAATGGGAGGCAGTATAGCATTGTATTACACATGACCTACTCGAGCAAATGAAATCCCGCGATCACCTCTGGTACCGAGCCAGGGCCACTGGCAACCAAGTGGATATACAGGCATACAAAACAGCAAGGAATGCCTGCACAAGACCAATTCAAGCCAAAAAAGCAAAATAGCAGGACGAGAGGACACAGTATGAGATTAGAGGGAGACTGTTTAAAGGGTAATGTGAGGAAGTTCTTTTTCACAGAAAGGGTAGTGGATGCATGGAATGGCCTACCTCAGGAAGTGGTGGATATGAATACAGTGCAGGGCTTCAAACAGGCATGGGATAGACATAAGGGAGCAATACAGATGAGTATGAATTGATAGGCCATTGACAGAGTACAAGCCTATGGCACATTCATAAGGCAGAAAAAATGGACAGACTGGATGGGCCTTGCGGTTCTTATCTGCTGTCAACTTCTATGTTTTTATGTTTCTATATGGAAGCCTTAACCAATTCCTGGAAAGATGGATGCAAATTTTGGAACAACATCTCTGAGGTGACATGCTCAACATATATGGTACTACAACCGTTGATCCTCAAAACCATAGTTGGCACATTCAGTGAGGCTTTTACAGATCTCAGTCATGTCCTACACCCTGACTTCTTTGACCCCCAACCCCTCTTCCTGCAATTCACAGTCAGCAGAAATTACGAGGTCACACCCACCATTCCACTTTAAAGAGGTGAGCAAAGAAGAAGCAAAGAAATCCATTCTCAAAGTACTTAGGAAAACTAGGCTAAGTGGGGATTCACTTGACCATTGATGAGGTAGTGTCCCCCTTGACAAAGATCCTTGACCGCTCCCTCATGCTCTCCCAATTCACACAAAAATGGAAAGCCTTCTTAATTACACCAGTACACAAGTCTGGGGACAGGGCATTGCACAGGAACTACAGGCCCTTGTCAATCCTCCTACCACTTTCCAAAATGTTTGAGTGAATCGTGTCTGACCAATTGGTAGAATACATGAAGAACTATAATCTTCACTGTAGTCAGCAACAATAGTTTCGCAAAGGGCACAGCACTACTACTACTACTGTCCTGCTCGAATTTTCAAACTATATGCATCATGCCTTGGATCAAGGTCAATTGGTTGGAGCAACTTTCATTGACCTTTCTAAGGCATTTGACACTGTAAATCACGCTCTACTTATTGAACAATTATCTGATCTAAGTTTATCCACAGACACCGCCAATTGGTTCAACAGCTACCTCAGCAGACGCACTCAACAAGTCAGGATTGGTGATACACTCTCTGCAAAACAACTGGTTCGTTCAGGTGTCCCACAAGGGTCTATCCTGGGCCCACTACTTTTTACCATGTTCCTGAATCAGCTCCCAGCCTCCTGTCATGGTCAGAACCTACTCTACACAGACACTGCAGTTCTTTACTCAAATAATACTGATCCCATACTCCTGGCTAATCAATTGCAGACTAGCTTTACCAATGCTGAGGCCTGGTTCCACTCACAGAAGCTAGTCCTTAACTACGTAAAAACAAAAATGATGTTGTTTCACAGTGCACAAAACAGGTTCTGCTCCCACCAGCTGGAAATCAGAAATAGCTCAGGCATCATCCTAGAAGACACTCAACTTTTTAAGTATTTAAGAGTGACAGTTGACTGCACTCTTTCATTCTCCAGCCATACTGACAATGTTACCAAAACACTGAATACCCGTATTGGGCTACTATATAAACACAGACACTGTCTTACCCCGGAAGCCCTCAAGCTTGCTATACATAGTTCAATAGTCTCAGTAATCAATTATGGGCTTGTGATCTACGGATCCACCTCTGACACTGCCCTGTGCCGTGTCACCACTGCCCTTAACAAAGCCTGCTGTCTTCTGACTGGGGCCACCCACCTGACACACACACACATGCGACTTATATGAGCAAGTAAACTGGCTTCAGCTCAAAGGCAGACTATTCTATCAATCATGCCTAATAGCGAAAAAAGGCCTCCCTCGGTCTCTTGCTTCCTGGTGTACAGTCAATGTTTAGGTCGCCAAACCATACCCGGCATACTAGACGCACCTTGAACCACGCGTTCATAGTGCCTCACTGCCGTACCAACCAAGGGCAACACTCATTTGTATACAGAGCACCATTGTGGTATAATTCACTCCAATGTGATGTTATCAAAGACCAAACACTGGGCTCCTTCAAAAAGAAACTTCACCAAGCACTAGTCGCCAATTTCACCTGTGACTGCCGTGCATAAAACAACTTGGGCCTGTTTCCTCTCCTTCTCCCACACCCTACCCCACCCTTCCTCCAGGTCAGTATGGAGCAGGACTGGGGTAAATGGAGAAAGCAAAGTCAGTAAGGGCAGGGATGGGGCTACAAGAGGTAAAGCCATCAAAAAATGGAGAGTAATGAGTACCAATGCCCATAGTCTAGGTAGCAAGCTTCCTGAATTAGTGACCTTGATGAAGAGGAACATCTGGATATTGTGGCAGTCACAGAAACATGGTACACACAGAACCACGACTGGGCTGTAAACATACCAGGGTGCACTATCTACAGGAGGGACAGGGAGGGTAAAAGAAGAGGAGGAGTAGCTCTCTACATAAAGGAAGGCATCAAAGCAACAGAACAAAAGGGTAAACAGGAAGGAGAGGAAGCGCTGTTGGTCAGCTTGGAGACAGGCAATGGCACCAAAATCCGAACAGGGGTTGTATACAGACCCCCATCTCAGGGGAAGGGAATGGACAAGGAAATGATAGAAGGTATCTTTAGAATGGCAGAAAAAGGGGAGATACTGTTGATGGGGATCTGAATATGCCAGATGTTAACTAGAGTGCATTTGTTGCAGCCACATCCAAGAGCAAGGTAATTTTAGATGCCCTGCAGGGGGCATACCTTAGACAACTACTACTGGAACCCACTCGGGAAGGAAAAATCTTAGATCTGGTACTCAAATGAAGATGGAGAGAGGATCACATATGTAGAAGTGGATAGCCATCTGGGAACTAGCGACCATCAAACAGTATGGTTCATGATAAACACAGCAGTAGAGTCAAGTCATACAAAGGCAAAGGTCCCGGACTTTAGGAGGTCTGACTTTGCCAAAATGGGTGCGTGCCTAAGAATTGCACTAGCAAATGGGCCTGAGGCGGTGGAAGAACAATGGGGAATAATCAAAACTGCCATCACTAAGGCAACAAGCCTTTGTGTGAAGCAAATAAACAAAACAAAATGATGTAAAAAAACACTATGGTTCTCAAAGGAGGTGGCAGAGAAGGTTAGGGAGAAAAAGATGGCATTCAGGAAGTACAAGGAAACACAGAAGGAGCAGGACAGAGAACTGTATCAGTTAAAGCAGAAGGAAGCAGGGAAGGCAGTCAGAACAGCAAAGGCCCAACCAGAGGAAAACATAGCCAACTCAGTTGGGAAGGGGGATAAAACCTTTTATAGGTACACCAGGGAGCGAAGGAAGACCAAGGGAGGGATAGTGAGGTTTAATAAAGGGGAAGGGGTGGGTAAAGAGTGACTGTGAAAAGATGGAGATACTAAACAAATATTTTTGCTCATTATTCACAAATGATGAAGGGGAGGTACCTAAACCAAACAACAGAAACACTCTGGATAGAGGGGTTGATACCAACCCATTCATAGAAGAAAGAGTTCTGAAAGAACTTGTAAAACTGAAGGTGGACAAAGCAATGGTGCCTGATGGGATTCATCCCAGAATTCTAAAAGAACTAAGGGTAGAACTAGTGACACCACTGACTACCCTCTTTAACAAATCATGGGAGGATGGGGTGGTATCTAAGGACTGGAGGAGGGCAGATGTTATTCCACTTGACAAAAGTGGAAGCAGAGCAGAGGCAGGAAACTACAGACCTGTTAGTTTGACCTCAGTGATAGGGACAATGATGGCGTCACTTCTGAAGGAAAGAACTGTTGAGTACCTAGAGGCTAGAGGGGCACAGGACCCAAGGCAGCATGGATTCACAGTGGGAAGGTCATGTCAGACGAATCTAATAGATTTCTTTGACTGGGTGACCAAAGTAGTAGATCAGGGAAGGGATGTGGACATGGCCTACCTAGACTTTAGCAAGGCATTTGACACAGTCTCACACAAAAGATTAATATACAAGTTAGTCAGCCATGGGAGTGGGTTTCAAGATGGTAGCCTGGGTAAAAAATTGGCTGGAGAACAGGACACAGAGAGTAATAGTAAACGGAGTCCACTCTGAAGAAAGGAGGGTTACTAGTGGGGTACCGCAGGGTTCAGTTCTAGGACCGGTCCTCTTCAATGTCTTTATAAGTGACATTGCAGAGGGACTGGAAGGAAAAGTATGTTTCTTTGCAGATGACACAAAGATCTGCAACAGAGTTGATACACAAGGTGGGGTGGAAAGGATGAGAAGGGACTTGGCAAAGTTGGAAGAATGGTCAAATGTATGACAGTTTAGATTCAATGCTAAGTAGTGCAAAGTAATGGCAAGGCAAGGCAAGGCAAATTTTATTTAAAAAGACGCCCATCCCAGAGGCTCTGGGCGCCGTACATCAATCAAATAAAAACAACACAGCACAATAACAATCAATAAAATATACAACTCCAAACAATTAAGCATAATTTACTACACAATTTGTTTCATTCTATAAAACTAAAATCTAAACCTTAAAAATTTGACAATATAAGCTACAAAACATAGTCTAGGAATGCCTGGTCGTATAAAAATGCCTTGAGTCGGGCCTTAAAAACATCAATAGACGGGGCCTCCCTAACAACTAAAGGAAGCGAATTCCACAGGATGGGAGCGGTGACACTAAATGCTCTGTCGCCTGCAGTTCTTAACCTTATCCTGGGAATCGCAAGGAGGCCCCGAGAAGAGGAACATAGGGAACGGACCGAGACAGCAGGTGTAAGAAGGTCATTCAGGTAGCCAGTATTTGGGTGAAATGTAGGGAATCGGGGATGGGTGGGTATTATCTCAGATTGTGAGTGTTTTATATGGCACTTTGGTCGGGGGCATGCAACAGCCCTGCAGGGCTTTCAACATGTACAGGGGTTGGGGGCATGGGGAAGCCCTGTGGGGCAAATAAACATGCACGAGGGTCGGGGGCATGGCATAGCCCTGTGGATTATTGTGGTATGAGGGAGGGACAGAGGTCGCCCTGTGGGGCAATCACGTGCTGGGGTCAGGGCAGTGTTGGGGGAAGGGCAGCATACCATGGGAGGGATGGGTGGTCTACACATGCAGGCAACCTCCAGGGGGGTGTAAGTACAGTTATGCCAGCTATATGCTGGTGTAACTTACATTGACGGTTCTCCCCCGGAGGTTGTTGTAAAATAGCGCCTTGGGGGATTTTGTTGCTGCCCTTACAGAATAGGGCACAACTGCTGCTGTAAACCCCATAGGGTCATGTTGCAAGGGGTTTAGGATGTGACTGATGGTGTAGGTCCACTTCAGTGCAAGCAGCCTGCAACACGTTGAGGCTGCTATGCAGAACACTGGATGTTGCATCTCCTGGCATAATTTGTTACTTGCACCTTTTTTTTGGCACAAGTAAAGTTATGCCAGGCGTATCCTTTTGAGAATTGGGCCCAATGAGTTTTATAGCAGCAGACTGAGCAGTGTTTTAACTGTAAGGAGCAGTCACCAAATGTCTCAAATATAGAAATAATGATCTTGTGGAGCTCCCGTCTCCATGACTAAAATGTCCAATATAGTCTCTGTCAGCACTACCTCTCACGTAGGCTAGACAAATCGACAATGTTATTCTGTACAAGTAATTTAATCAGGCATTCTCACTGCCCATGAAATAAAGAGTTTGACATAAAAATATGGAAAAGAGAGGTCTGACCATGTCCTGGATAAAAAAAACACCTCCTGAATATTCCAATGCCTCCTTTGGAACCATGGTCTTCTTTCTGGGATTCAGGGCTTATTAAATGCTGGCAAGGGGGCCCAAATAACTCCACCCAGGAAGCCACCAAAAATCTCAGTGGCCGTGACCTCAGCCCTCAGTTGGCGTTGGCCCACCAGCCAATCCCCGCTAATGACCTAAGAGTTTCCAGAGACCATTTGCCTGCTCTCCAGCTGGCCTAGTCCCCAACCTCCCACCCAGCGATGGATCCAGCAGCTTAACCACCCCATGGGTCAAGTCAGCACCCCCTCCAAGCCAACAGTAAATGCCAACAGATAGCAAGTCCCAAACTTCTGGGACCAGTTACATTTCCAGTCCCTCACTGAACGTATGCCAACAGATTTTTCAGTTGCAGTCCAACAGAAGATCAGACCCTCAATGATCTGACTCACAGCACAGCACATTGGTTCCTCAGAGAGGTAGATTCATCCCATGGGCTCCTCGCCTCAGATCACCGACAGGACCTCCTCTGCCTCATCTCTCTCCTGGGTGACTGACAATTCAGTGAGTAGGTACACCACAGAATTTAGACTTAAATGGGAAATTATGACCAAACTCAAAATTGAAAAAATGGTCCAGGAACGCTCCACAAATTTAGCTCAAAATAGTGGAGTCATTCAATTACTGATACCGTTACTTTAAAAAATTGGTGACTCCAGGGTACTCTAGGTTATACTCCTAACCTATCTCACACCCGAAAGGAGCACCTTGTCTTACTTCTTCACTTCAATGGCCCCTATCTAACTGCACTAAAATCTCTTACTGTCTAAATAAGTCCAAATAACAAACAAAAAAAGCAAATAAGTAATACAATTAAAACTGAAAAGCTGCTCTGCTCTAGAGCTCCTGGACAGCTAGCCCAGCATTGCCACCATCTAAGATCATCCCTCTGGTATAACAGGTGTATGCCTCTTGCCCTTTTGGGGAAGTGATGTCAGAACCCTGGTATGAAGGAAATGATGCACTTGGAGTGGCGGGGTAAGGACTGTGGGTGGGACCAAGCCTGTTCTCCAGAAACAATCAGCTACAGCTCTGACCCACAATCCTGGTGAGTGCTTAACTTCCTTTCAGCAAGACAACCTGCACAACAATTTAACAGAAAATATACCTCCGAAAAAAACAATTTCAATCAGAGATTCACTTACACAAACCCTGCAAGTTTGAAACAAGAAAAAAGAAATCACCTCTGCTGTGTAGTTCTTTTCAGTTCTTCTTAACTGAACTCACAGCCAGGATCCCCTTTTAAAGTGATCTGGTAAGGTTCCCCAAATGCCTTTTTCACATAGGATGCCATTGCCAGCTATGCTTTAGATGTTGCAGTTGCAATTTGTTTTGTAAATAAAATTTGTCATAGTCATTTTTTTTTTATGTTTTATCTGCATTTTGTCCTCCGGTTTTCTGTGTGTGGCTACCCCCCCCGAATGATGTTATACCAGGGAGCTGTCAATGTTTTACATATAGCAACACAGAATTCTGGGTAATTTATAATGTTGACTTAAATGTGCCTTACTTAGAAGTACAGTCCCATATGTTGATAGTGGTGAGCACTTATATGTAAATGTATGTAGCAAGGCATTGTGGGTAAAATAAGAACCTTTTTTCCAATTTCCTTACTGTGAGATGCTGTCTCATATTTCTGTAGTGGTGTCAACAATAGAAGTTTTTGTATGTTTATTTTCACAACAATGCATTGTGCACACCGTATTTAACTACAAGACTTCTATGCTGAGAGATGTAGTAGTCTCCCATTTCTGCAGTGAGCACAGAAATGTACTAGTCTCCATACTAATGTACATAGTGAGGCATTATGGGTACACTACATAGCTGATTTGTCTATCCAAAACTAAAAAGTGACACTAATCCTTTAATAACTTTGTTTCCCTAGTAGGATGTCACAGTTGGGTGTTGCAGCACTGAGGAAAAAAAGATCAGATTATACAAATGAAGCAGAGCACCAAAATAAAATATTTTTTTTCATGGAAAACAGCACTAGTTGGCAGTTTGAATAGTAAGAGACTAATTCACAACACTTACAGGTTACTATTCCCATTTGTGTATGGCAAACATTGGTAAATCCCTTTAAGCTCTTCTCGTCCTGCAAGCCTGCTTCAGACTCTCCAAATACACACCTGCTTCACAGGTTGTAATGGTCCTGGCCCAGCAACAAGATACTGGAAAATGGTCTGCTAACTACAGCAGTCCCCTTTCCTTGCTACTAAAAATTACAAAACAGTAAACAAAAATAGAATGCAAAATACCTTACTCCAAAGCCCTTCTGCTTATTCACTTATACAAACCCTGCAAGTCTAAAATGAAAAAAAAAAATCACTTCTGCTGTGTAATTCTTTTCAGCTCTTCTGAAGAGGAACAGGCTGAGGGACAGTCATTTATGAATATGGAGAAGAGGATGGTGCCCAGAACAGATCCTTGGGGGACACCTGAGTAGACAGTGTGTGGAAAGGGTGTCTGCAGAGCAGACAGCTTGTGACCTGCCTTCTAGGTGGGAGCAGAACCAGTGATTGAGGAGGCAGACAGCTCTGTTGCCTTTAGCTGTTCAGGAGAAGGGGTGTGACGCATTGTCAAAGTTTTTGGCCATGTGACCATCTCAGGGTTGAACAAGCTCACAGGCTCATCAAGGCCAATCACCCTACGAGCTCGGTATCCCCCCTCCCCGAAACAAGGCTGAAAATAGGCAGAACAGGTAGACAAGACCTAATATATCAGTTTGCAGATATATCTTCCCATGCAGGTTTGTGACTTTATGGCTTGTCTGATCCCTTAATGGAGGTATTTCCTTCCTTCTGACACTTACCTTTATATACGTGTATATCTCTAAATCTATATACAGTATATATATATTATAGTGGCATGGTCGCACCACTGTAGTTAGGGTTGAGTAGGGTGTTTAATGTTAAACCCTAAATTTTGCACTTTAATAACTTTACAACTGTTTAATGGATTTGCACGCGTGATCTCGTGGTGTAGATCTCTTGACGTGCCAACTTTTGTTCTGATTGGATGTGCAGATTCTGGGATCCAGTCAGTGACAAACGTGACTTTTTTCAGGATTTTTTTGCTGTTTCTTCGTCCACTGCTAGCACCCAGAAGTTTAGGAATCTTAGTCTGACATTTTGAGGGTAGAAAGGGCTTGGCCTTCAGATATGTCTTTTGCTGGTTTGGTGAAAAAATACTGTATTAATTTGTTCTAAAGTTATTAATTTTTAAAATTTCAGTTCTGAGCATGCTCAGTAGGGATTTTCAAGAGTAGATGCTGGGTCCGGAAAAGTAATTGGGTCATATGAAAAAGGATCCTTTTCCGTATGGGTGAATCCTTTTTCATGAGGAAAAAATCCTATTTTGTATGCCGCCATCTTGTTTTATGGTTTTCCCCCCAAAAACAATTCAAACCCCACAAAAATGACATGCTGCAAGCAGACCAACACATGTATCTGCTGATCGGGACCCTGTTAGGTGGATCCTGTATTTTGTTTTTGTAAACATTACCCCCAAAAGTGTTTTCTTCATTTTTTACATCCTTTTTCATGACTCACTTCCACTTTTTTGTATGGCCAAATGAAAAAAAGAGTTTGGCCATACAAAAAAAAAATCTCCATAACATGGCAAGTTTAACAAGCCATAAGTCCCTCATTTTCTCTGCTGTCTATAGGTACCCCCCAACCTCCACTTGCTGTCCCCATATTTTTCAATCTTTCCCTGTTGTCTAGGGCAACCCCACCCCTCTGATTGCCATCCCCATATTCTTAATATTTCCCTGGTGTCTAGTGGCACCCCCCCACCCTCGGATTGCCGTCCCATATTTTGTAATATTTCCCTGGTGTCTCCTCTGATGGCTGTCCCCATATGTTTCCATGTAGTGATACCCCCTCACCCTCTGATTGCATCCCTGTATGTTTTCATGTTTCCCTGGTGTCTAGTGCCAACCCCCACCCTCTGATTGTCATCCTTATATTGCACAATGCTGTAATAAAGAAAACAATCCCTCAATGTCCTTGTTTTCCCCTGGAAAAAAGAAAACGGTCCCTCACTGATCCAACCTGTCCACCCTGACCTCCCACTGAGCACCCACAACCTACTATACACCCCACACACCCTCACTCATTTGAACAGGTCCCAGGACAAAGATCCACTCTCTGATCAAAGACACATCTTGCTGCTGGAACCACTGACTGCAATATGAGAAACTAAATGCAATTCAATGTATTTCAATGGGATTTTTAAGTTTAATGCATAACTTTGTTGTTTTTGCATATTTTCACCCCAGATTTTCAACATGGCCTTTTAAGGACCCCACCTCATGATCAATGGTAGTGAAATTATGCAAATCTATCCTGAAAGGCAATTTTGCAGTCAAATGGAGAAATCACCTTTCAGGCAGGTTTTGAAAAATTTTACTGACCTTATTCATGAGGTGAGGTCACAAGAAGGCTATGTTGAAAATTTGGGGTCAAAATATGAAAAAATTGCATAAGTTCTGCACATATGTTGAAAGTTTGCTACGCTTGCTTGTAACTGATCATTTTAAATATTTTGACCCCAAATTTTCAAAATAACCATTTTTCACACCAACTCGTGAATGTGACAGCTGCCATTTTTCAAATCCTGTTCAAACTGTGTTTTCACACCTGTGGTGTGGCATGACATTGTGGTGGTGTGGAATAACATTTCAGTGGGAATTTGAAAATTTTCAGTACCGGGTTCATGATATGGGATAATAAGAAGGCTATCCTGACAATTTGGTTGCTGTTTTGCTACAAATGCAAACGCAGGGCCTGGAGGGCCCTGCACTTCCACAGCAACATGCATGTATGCATTGGAAGCACCAAGTTTTGTTGACAGTGACAATGCCGACCTCCCCCACAGCGACAGCACAATACCGACGCAGGTATTGTGCCGCCTGTTCTATGGGTGTTTTCTGGGGGGGCTGTGCTGCCCCCCCACACTCCCCCTTGTGGGGGGCTCTACCTCCCACACACCCTGGATTTTAGGATTCCAACTCCAGGTCAGAGTTGGTCCAGGGAGGGGGCGGAACACTGGGGGAAGGCGAAACACTGAAAAAGGACCATTACTGCAAATGTCGCATAATGGTCTTTTTTACTGTTTCGCCATTGGGGTGTCGATGAAAAGGGGCACACTGGTATGCATCTATGGAGGGGATAGGACTGCAGTACCCAGAGGGCCCTGCGCTCTGACAGGCAGATGAGGATATGATTATACTATCTCAAAAAGTAAGGAAATTCTTTGCAAAAAACATTGTTAATGCACTAGTTAATGGTTAAACCAACAAAAGTAGGGAACTGTGGTGTCAGAATTACCAACCCTAACACTCCACCGTCATCCTGCAGGCAGCAAACATGGTTTGACCTCTCCTGCATCTTCATCAATCAGGCGTGGGGTGTGCCTCGGGGTTGTCAGCTCTAATGCTCACTCCATTCTCATGTACTCTACACATCTCAGCTTCTTTAATGATGGAATGGGGTGAGAAACCCTAACACCTCATTTATGTACTTTTGTGGCATTAAGTTGAACCCAAACTGGTGCATTAATGTCGTTTCTTACAAAGAATTTCCTTTCTTTTTGAGATGGTGGAATCGGTTTGTCATTCACACAGGTCCCTTCATACCTGTGTAAGCTGATGCAGATGCACAGGGCTTTATGGGCCTTGTGCCAAGGGAAGACTACAGCTCCTTTGAGAAGAAAAGGGTGTGGCAATGGATGTCAATGATTTGTGGGGATGCCTGGTAGGTTGCAGAAAAGCAGGGCTCTCTGGGGTTGACCAGGGAGAGGAGGCTCGAGCATCCCACAGGATACTCTCCTCCTCTGGGGAGAAAAGGCGGTTCTGTTCCACTGTGCAATTGTCATCTAGAAGATCATGGTGGCAGTACAGGCTGGAACAATCAGTGCAAGGGAGAGATGCTTATTGTCTGGGATGTCCGCTGACATTCTGTATTGAACAGCTCATTGGCATCTCCCTGAGGTGGAGCAAAATGGTGGAAAAATCCCAGCAGCGGTGGTATGATGGATGTCACTCTGCCTGCAGACCCTAAACTCACTGACACAGGCAGCCTCCCAATGCTCAAGTAGGACCAAAGTGTGCGATGGGGATCTGATCCTCCCCTGCCGCCCTCCACCATGGAAAAGGGTTTCCGAGGGTGAATGCAAGAAGGTTAAAAGTACTGGGCAAAGGAGAAGTGATAGGGCTGTGGCATAAGCAGTGACCTCAGTGGGGGCCTGGAGGCAGACTGGAGACCCAGGAGGGTAAAGTATAACTAAAATAAATACTCGATTTTCTGTACTGACATTCAACACATTCAAGTGCAATAACCCTGATGTGCTTATCCCTAAATATCTCTCCTGTTCTGCACCTGTAGTCAGATGTAGTGAATTTATTTTTACTTTCTGTTCATGCTGCCTGCTCTCCTGACCTGCCTTCTCTCCTGGCCTTTCACTCTTGTATCTCCTCCCCACATTGGAGGCCTTCTGGCTAGGCCAAGTCCCTCAAGATCAGGCAGAAAGTGTATCCAGGAGTGCGCTTTGCTTGGTCAATGTCAGATCAGAGGGCCATCATGCTGCAGTGGTTGTTTTTTTTCCCCTGTGTTCTCCCCTTCCATAGGGATGCCAGCTGAGAATGGGTATGAACATGTATGCCAATGCCCACTCCAGCTAATTGATATCCATCCCCTTACTGAACTCATTCCAGTCTGTACCACCACCCAATGGTCACCAAGATGGCGGCCATGTGGCTAAGAATTCCCCCTCCCTTCCTAGAGGAGCAGCACATCCTGTGGGATGCTCAGTCCTCCTCACCCTGGATGGCCCTCTGAAGACCTGGGCTTATTCCTGAAACTGAGTTACTAGTATCACAAGTGGTTGTGCTACCACAGCAGCCAGAGGCTGGCATATGTAGTGAATTTAAATTTTTGTTTCAAACTAACTACAACAAGTTACAGGGTCTCAACATTCTAATTAAGCAGATAGGCTTCCTCTTTGGGCTGGTAATTCACTGATGGGAGAAGGTTCATTATTGTTATAAAATAGCAGAGTAAACCCAGCATTCTAACTGGTTATTCATAGTGCAATGTGGGAGTACAATGCACTGTGAATAACTAGTCCAACACAAAAAGGCAAATCATGGATTGTGGGTTCAGGAATCACACATTTGGCATTCTATTTGGAATTTTGGTGAAATTTGAAGTCGCCATTTTTTTGTTTAATTTTCCCCAATAACCACATAATCACCTGTCAAAGTGTGATGGTAGCTTTTTTAAATGCCAGTTCTAACTTGTCTCTAATGCAAGAGGCAGAGGAAATATTTAATTCAATAGAAGACTCTGACTAAAATGAAGACAGACATCAAGGCAATTATAGCCTGGCTCCGGATCAGTTGTCCATTTCACAAACAAAAGAGGCAAATGACGAGGCAATTGATGAGCCACCCACCGCAGAAAATGCCCAAGTAACTTCCAAAACTGAAGTGGCCACATTGGGGAATGAAAAACCACCACAGGAACAGCAAAGATCAAGTAACAGGAATATTTTACTTACTGATATAGATGTAGGCAAAATCGAAGAGGAACGTCACATGGAACGAGGAAGACTAGGTTTGCTGGCAAAGGCACCTAGCCTCACCTGAGCTCTTTTCTTCTAGGTTGCTTGAAAGGACACAGCAAAGAACCTTACCAGAGCAAGGAAAAGGATTAAGGCTTATTTTGGCTATGCAGATTTACTGTGTGTTGTTATTTTTATTTTGTACTCACAGGGATTGTTACTGTTTGTTGCTAACATTTTATTGCTTTATTTTTCTCTGATTCAAATTGTTGTTGCTGGGTATACCTTCTGCTGCATTATTACAGGGTGTGCCTACAGGTGTGTGCTTACAGATTACTGTTGTAATCTTCTGATTCAAATGGTCTTTTGCAAGGTATATCTTCTGTTACTGCTTTATTTTTCTCTGTAACAAAGTGTTTCTTACAGGGTATATCTCCTGTGAAATTATTACAGGTGGTGCTTACATTTTTGTGACTTTTTATCATTAGGCTAAGCAAAATTACTGTTTGCTACTATTTTATTTTATTTTTTGCTGAAAGGTTTTTGGTTTGTCTCAGAGGTGTTGCAGTCTCCTTCTCACACTGAAGGAGCTAATTGATTTCCTCCTACAGCTCTTCCAGAGGATTAGGTGTGCAACTGGGTGGTGGAGCTGACAAACTGTTAGTAACTTCCAACAGAAGGAAGGGTTAAAAGGTCAGGTTAGTTGATATCTTGGAGGTGGAAGACTAGGTTTGCTGGCAAAGGTGCCTAGCTTCACCTGAGCTCTTTTCTTCTAGGTTGCTTGAAAGGACACAGCAAAGAACCTTACCAGAGCAAGGAAAAGGATTAATGCTTCTTTTTGCTAGGCAGATTTACTGTGTGTTGTTATTTTTATTTTGGACTCACAGGGATTGTTACTGTTTGTTGCTAACATTTTATTGTTTCATTTTTCTCTGATTCAAATTGTTGTTGCTGGGTATACTTTCTGCTGCATTATTACAGGGTGTGCCTACAGGTGTGTACTTACAGATTACTGCTGTAATCTTCTGATTCAAATTGTCTTTTACAAGGTAAATCATCTGTTACTGCTTTATTTTTCTTTGTAGCAAAGTGTTTCTTACAGGGTATATCTTCTGTGAAATTATTACAAGTGGCGTTTTACAGGTTTTAAAGTTTTATCTATCATTAGGACAAGCTTCAGGGCTACTGCATTTGTTGCTGGCTGATTGTTTCTGCCAGTGTCTGTGGTTCTTCTTTTTTGGCAGGAGAAGGGCCAAGCCACCCAACCCATCCCCAACCACCCCACACTACACTCCTTTTATAGGGTAGCACAGTCATGACATTTTCTATAGCAAACCAGGAAGGGGCGGATCAGAGGGGTATCCACACAGTGACCTCATTTACAGGGGCACAAGTAATTTAACTTGTTATAACAAGTTATACAAAAACAAACAAACAAAACACAAAATCAAACTTTTGCTTTCATTTTCCTCCTTCTAATTACTCTGACCAGGTTATAAACCCTGCAACATATCTGGAATGGATATCATTAATTGCAGGTACTGTGGAACACTTTTCAGAAGGGCAGTTTTACAGGATTTAGGACACTGTCCTACATGCTGGGCCATTGGAGATCGAAGGGATCTGCTCCAGGCAGCATGGGCAGAGATTGTGCACCTCAAATTGCATATTCAAGAGGAAATATATTATAAGAACAGCCCGCCATTTCCCCAACATCCAACAGAAGCACCTCGACCACAGAGGGTAGCTGGTTTAGGAGGCTGGCAGGTGGTTAGGAGGGACAAATCGGGTGCTCTATCACTCAGTGCTCTCCAACATATCACCTCCACAAACCATACAAAAACTACAAACAGGTATCTGCCTCTATCTCCGAAATCAAACAAAAAGGCAGAGGACACTGCAGAGCAGGACACTGCAGCACAGGAGCTAGCACAACAAAACTCACCCAAAACAGGAACTAAAACAAAAAAAGCAAAAAGGAAATCCAAAAAACTTCTGATCACAGGAGACTCCATAATTTGGGAAGTTGATACCTATCTCCAGCCAGGGGTAAAGGTCAGATGTCTCCCAGGTACATCAGTGTGGAGAGACACTGACCACATTGCTAAAATTGTTCGGGAAGCAGGAGGAAACATTGACATCCTGGTACACATAGGGACTAACAATCTCGCCAGCCTGGTCAGTTGTGGAGACCAAGGAACACCTGGCCAGGCTGGGTGATAAACTATCATTCATTTCATCTGGCATCTCCTTCTCTGAGATCCTGCCAGTCTGGGAGATAGGGCAGATAGACAGAAGGTCAGAGAAGGGGAGATAGGGGAGCTAAACATGCAGTTCAAGGGCTGCTGCCAGGAAAAAGGACACAAATTTGTAGGGAACTAGCAACAGTTTTGGGAGTGAAAGTTCTTTAAATTTGATGGACTGCATCTGACCAAGGAGGGAGTCAGTGCATTGGAGCAGAAGTTTGATGTCTTCACAGAATATTTAAACTAACAAATTGGGAGAGGGGTACAGCACCCGTCGAATGGGAAGAACACCCCTCCCCCCTCAGCTAGTAGTCAAACAGGAGTTCAGCATGTTTGTAGTTCATTTGCATCACCACATAAGGAAAAAGGTCCAGCTCCCCATACGATGCAGAGGAGAAACACCAGACCTCGCCCAACAACTTACATGCTGACATCTGGCGAATGGAAAATCATGTACACAAATGCTCGCAGTCTGGGAAACAAGATCCCAGACCTGCAGGCAATAATGACAGAGGCTAAACTGGACATAGCAGCCATTAGCGAGACATGGATTACCAGTAACCACACTTGGGAGACTTCAGTACCTGGCTACGTACTGTTCAGAAGAGACCGAGTTGCAAAAAGGGGAGGGGGTGGAGTGGCCCTTTATGTCAATGAAAATATCAAAGCTACAGAAATTCAGAATACACATATGGAGCCAGAATAACTGTGGGTCACCCTGGAAACAGGAAATGGGATAGCCATACAAACTGGGGTTGTCTACAGGCCTCCAGAACAGGGGGAGGACACAGACACGTTACTGTTATAAGATATACAAAACATGATAGCTAAAGGGGAGATTCTGATAATGGGAGACTTCAACATGCCAGATACAGACTGGTCAGTACCAGCATGAACATCTGCCAGAACTAGACACATAGTGGATTCCCTGCAGGGGGAAGGCCTCAAACAACTGGTACAACAACCCACAAGAGACAGGGCTATCCTAGATCTAGTACTGACTAACAGGGAAAGGATCACAGATCTCCAGGTAGAAGGTCACCTGGGGACCAGTGACCATCACATGGTATGGTTCAACTTGGCCACTAGAACAAAATCATCCCATTCCAAGGCAAAAATATGGGACTTCCGAGGAGCTGACTTCGATAAGATGGCCAACAGAGTTAAGCTAGCCCTATCAAAAAGAAATACAGGTGAGGGGGTACAGGCAAAGTGGGCAAGCATTAAGGATGCAATACTTGAAGCAACATCCCATTGTGCTAGAGAAAAAAGGAAGTGCAAAAGAAGAAGGAAACCACTTTGGTTCTCAAAAACAGTAGCAGAAAAGGTCAGAGCCAAAAGGCTGGCTTCAGGAAATATAAGGGAACGAAGCGGGATGAAGATAGGGAGGCATACCAAACTTCCCTAAGGGAAGCAGGGAAGGTAGTAAGGCAGGCAAAGGCCCAAACTGAGGAAACACTAGCACGAACAGTAAAAGAATGGGACAAGATGTTCTATAGATACGTTAGTGAAAGGAGGAAGTCCAGAGGGGGTATTGCTAAGATCAAAGGGGATAAGGGAGCCTGTGAGGAGGAGGACCATGTAAAGCATCTATCCTAAATGGATACTTCCACTCAGTATTTACTGAAGAGAAGGTAGAGCGGGGCCCACAGCTCAGCACCATGGACACAGGGTGGCAGGGAGGTTTGTACTAGTCCCTTCACAAAAGAAAGTGTCCTACAAGAGCTCGACAAGCTCAGGGTGGACAAGGCAATGGGACCTGATGGCATACATCCCAGGGTACTAAAGGAGCTAAGGATGGAACTAGCAGAGTCATTATCAGAACTGTTTAGTGACTCTCTGAGCACAGGAGAGGTTCCAGAAGACTGGAGAAGGGCTCATGTGATCCCACTCCACAAGAGTGTTAGCAGAAAGGAGGCAGAAAACTACAGACCAGTCAGTCTTACCTCAGTAGTGGGCAAGATTATGGAGGCACTCCTTAAAGAAAGGACAGTGCAACACCTGGAATCCATAGGAGCACAGGATCCAAGACAGCACGGGTTTACAACAGGAAGGTCCTGTCAAACTAATCTCATAGATTTTTTTGACTGGGTAACCAGAGTGGTGGACCAAGGGGGTGCAGTTGATGTTGCCTACCTTGACTTCAGCAAAGCTTTCGATACTGTTCTACACAGCAGATTGATTAATAAGCTGCGTAGGCTCGGGGTGGGTCAGAAGTTGGTCAACTGGGTGGCAAACTGATTGACAGGCAGAAAACAGAGAGTAGTGGTAAATGGTATACAGTCAGAAGAGATGCAAGCCACAAGTGTGGTACCTCAGGGATCAGTCCTGGGTCCGGTCCTCTTCAATATCTTCATCAGTGACATTGCAGATGGACTGGAAGATAAGGTTTGTTTGTTTGCAGATGACACCAAGATTTGCAACAGAGTAGATGATCCAGATGGGGTGGGCAGAATGAGAAGAGATCTAGATAAACTGGCAAAATGGTTGGAAGAGTGGCAACTGGGGTTTAATGCAAAGAAGTGCAAGATCATGCACATAGGGAAGAGAAACCCTGAAGCCACCTATAGGCTGGGAGGGAGTTGCTGGCAGTCAAGGAAGAAAGAGACTTGGCATCATCATCACAGATGACCTGAAATCATCCAAACAGACCACTAAAGCAGTAGGTAAGGCAAGGGGGATGTTGGGGTGTATTAGTAGGGGTATCACAAGTTGTAAGAGGGAGGCAGTAATCCCTCTTTACAAGACACTGGTTAGGCCCCATCTGGAGTACTACGTGCAGTACTGGAGGCCACACCTTCACAAGGACATTAACCAAATTGAGGCAGTCCAGAAAAGGGCAACCAAAATGGTGCAGGGACTGCATCAGAAAACATATGAGGACAGATTAATGGAGCTTAATATGCATACCCTAGAGCAAAGGAGGGAGAGAGGTGATATGATCAAAACATTCAAACACCTTAAGGGCATTAACAAGGTGAAAGAGACTAACATGTTTCAATCTAAGCAAAACAGCAGGACAAGAGGACACAGCATGAGATTAGAGGGAGGCCAATTAAGGGGTAATGTGAGGAAGTTATTTTTCACAGAAAGGGTGGTGGATGCATGGAATGGCCTACTTCAGGAAGTGGTGGCTATGACTGCAGTGCAGGGCTTCAAACAGGCATGGGATAGGCATAAGGAAGCAATACAGATGAGTATGAATAGATAGGCCATTGACAGAGCAAAGGCCGATGGCACATTCATAAGGTAGAAAAAGAAATGGGCAGACTGGATGGGCCTTGCGGTCCTTATCTGCCATCAGCTTCTATGTTTCTATGTCACAAAAGAAACACACTGAAGACTACAGTTTGGTCTGTCAGTGTTTTCTGTGACTGGTGTGCATCATGTGGGAGGAGCCTGGACCCGTCAGCTATCAGTCATGCTGATTTAAACAGCCTACTGCGCAAATTTTATGTTGTAGTTAGAAACTCTGCTGGCAATGAATACTCAGTTAGCAGTATGTGCAGCCTAAGGGCTGGTCTGTATAGATATCTAAGTTCAGCTGCTGTAGGACAAACTGTCAACATAATAACTGATCCAGCATTTAAAGGGGCAAACAATAGGCAGGATTCTCAATCATTCAATCAATCAAATTTTATTTATAAAAGGCGCTTTTCCTGCGTTCAAAGCATCTGTACAATAAAACACCATAACATATTTGAAACAATTCATAAATAGCACAAAAACATGTAGTTATGAAGTTACTTATGTCCCCATAAAAGCTGTCACAGAAAGATGTGTTTTTAATGATTTTTTTAGGCTTTCACGTTTCTGACAAGCTAGAGAGTTCCACAGGGTTGGTGCCATGAAGGCAAAAGATCTTCCTCCAAACATCTTCAAATTCACCTTGAGAACCTCTAGCAATCCCTCGCTAGAAGATCGGAGTGAGCGGGAGGGGCAATAGGGAGAAAGGAGGTCTTTCAGGTACTGGGGTTCTGGTTCATGTAGGGCTTTATATGTCAGTGATGCGGCCTTGAAAGGGATACATCATTGTATAGGCAGCCAGTGCACTTCGCGCAGCACAGGTGTTATATGACTGTATCCAGGGGTCCCAGTTAACAACCTGCCAGCCGCATTCTGCACTAGCTGCAGACAGTGAATATCCACTCATGGTAGCCCCAGGTAAAGGGCATTACAGTAGTCCAACTGAGTGGTGACAAAGGCTTGGACCAATGTTTGCAGCTCTTCAGACGGAACCAGATGCTTCACCCTAGCAATGTTTCTAAGGTGATAGAAGGTGGACTTGACTATGGTTGACAGCTGAGTTTTCAGAGTCAGACCTTCGTCAAATACCACCCCTAAATTTCGCACTTGGCTTGAGGCCCTGAGCAGGTCACCACCAAGTTTTAAGCCAGATGGCTTTCCTGCCCATAACCCAACTGTCCTCAGATCTGGGTCCATGACCAACACCTCAGTTTTCTCTGGGTTTATCTTCAGCCAGCTAGCACTCATCCAATTTTGTATCTCCATCAGGCAGTTATTAAACATAGAGACAGTATCATACTCCTGGGCGGGCACAAAAGACATGTACAGCTGAGTATCATCTATGTAGCAGTGAAAACTCAGTTTTTACCACCTAATAAGGTCCCCAGTGGTAGCATGTATACTGAGAACAACATGGGAGAGAGCACAGAACCCTACAGTACCTCACAGGGAAAAACACGAGGGGTTGAAGAATTTCCCGATATCACCCTCTGCGACCTTCCCTCCAGGAAGTTTGAAACCAGTTGAGGACTTCCCCCTCCAGTTTACAAAAAACTGCAGACATTCCAGCAATACCCCATGGTCCACAGTGTCAAATGCTGCTGAGAGATCAAGGAGAACCAAGATTGAATGGGCTCTCTGATCTCTTGCCACCAGGAGATCATTAAGTGCTCGCACCAGGGCAGTCTCTGTGCTGTGTTTTTTCTGGAAACCAAACTGGAGAGGGTCATGGATATTATGGCTAGTTAAATGTTCATCCAGCTGCAGAGCGACCACCTTCTCAATCACCTTCCCCACAAAAGGTAGGTTGGAGATTGGCCTGTAATTAGCAGGGCAGTCTGGGTCCAAGGAGGACTTTTTTAGCAATGCTCTAACCACTGCTACCTTTACGGGATCAGGAAAAATTCCTCTCTCCAAGGAAGCCCAGACTATCTGAGCTAGAACAGGGCCAGTGATCTCAACACAACCCACCAAAAAGCGAGTTGATCCTGGGTCTAAATTACAACAGGTTGGTCGCAGAGTCTGGACGATTCTCACTGTATCCATGACTACTGGCAGACTAAAGTTAGACCAGACAAACCAGGCATTAGTACCTCTCAGAGGGCCACTATCATGCTCTATGGAGAAGCACTGGCTGATCTCTGTCCTGACAGAGGACACCTTATCAGCAAATAACTGAGCAAATTCTTCACACTTTTCTTGTGACAACGCTCCTCCAGTCTGCAGAGAGACTGGATTGCACAGTCTGTCCATGGTCCAGAAGAGCTAATCTAGTCTGTTCTTTGCTGCAGCAATTTCCCTGGACAGGAATTCTGCCGTCTTATGGGAAATTGCTGATTGATAGACCTCATAATAGTCCATCAATATAAGCCTATCCGACTCCAGGTAAGTTTTCTGCCAGTGTCTCTCCAATCTTTGCCCCACCTCCTTAGTTCCCATAGTGATCCAGCAAACCATGGCACACCAGGGCGAGAGGTCAGTGGGCGAACATGAACTGGAGCAATAACATCCAGGGCCACCACTACTGCCCTATTATAAGCCAGCACCAAGGGCCCTGGGTCACTGCTATCTAACGGAATCTCTGGAAAGTCCAGCACTGACAAAGATGTGAATGACAGGATACAGTACTCACTGCAAGCGCATTGGTCAACAGGGTCCACCAATGGGCTTTCAGTAGTACAGTAGCTGTCAGTCTCGGACAGCTCTGTCGGCAGGCAGCTGTGGTGGTATGTGAGTGAGTTGTGCTGTCCACTGACCTTTGGAACCTGCTGGGACAGGGGAAGGGGGTTGGGAGAGGGCACTTTAGTGGGAGGGGGGCTACTGGAATGACATGGGGGTTCTTTTGGAGGGCCGTAGGCAGTGCATGTCAGGGTGGAGTGAGGGGGTACTTTGTACAGGGAGCCACCGCTGCAGTGTGCGGCTTTGCACTGGGGCTATGGACAGGGGGGGGATTCTATGTACATGTCTCTGCTGCTGCAGGGTGCGGCTTGGAAACTGGACTATGGGCAGGGTGGGGGGTTCTGCGTACATGGATCTACTGCTGCAGGGTGCGGCCTGGACATGGGGCTACGGGCAGAAAGAGGGGTTTCTATGTACATGGTGTAACCTCCACAGGGTGCAGCTTGGAATCTGGACTACGGGCAGGGTGGAGGGCTTCTGCGCACATGACTGTACCGCCACAGGGTGCAGCATACTAAACAGGGGTTCGGGGAGGGACGGCTGGCACTCTGGACTGGCAGGGTGGGCAGGCTGCCGTGCTGCTGTCTGCAGTATGGCAGCCTGCTTGTGGGTGGCAAGCTACTTAAGTCTACTTGTTGTGGACTTATCTTTAGGGGGCACATCACCAGACTTGCCCGGAGATGCACTTCCTGGTCGGGCTGTGAACTAGGCTGTGCACCATATGCATGGGCATGCCCCCTTCAGCCCCTCCAGATGCACCACATATCATTATGGGTGGTATGTGGCATATTTACGATGCGCTGGTGCATCGGGGGTGTGCTGATGCACCGGTCCCTGGCAGAATCGTGCCAATGCACAAGTTGGGGATGCGCCCGAGCATCTTGGATGTGCTAGGCACATCCCTTTTGAGAATCCTGCCCAATGTGTTTATCTGTATGCTGAAAAAGTACAGAAAGTCACAAAGAAACACAAGCAAACACCACCCTGCACTGACCTGTGCTGAACTTACCAGCCCTCTCAGTTGACACAGCCCCTGGACTTCTAAGAAAGTATGGGTGTTGTTAATGTATTAGGTGTACTTATGGAAAAATCCTAATAAAATATACTAAGTTGCAAAAAAAAAAGAAAAGTATGGGTGGACGTGCAGCTCCTCATAGCCAGGCACAGCAGGGAGGGGTAAAGTGAACTAGGGATGGGAGAACCTCAAAAGGTTCTGAGGTTCTAAAAGGTTCTGATAAGCAAAAAAAAGCTGGATCCTTATCCGAACTTTTTATGACCTTTATTGTTTTATGGTAACCGTATGTTAAAAAATCATTTTAAACTGCTTTTAATCAACATATCTGTAGAAAAACACAGTTAAACCACTGTTTAGAAGTAGAGAATGCTCTCTAATCACTCCTCTGTTTCTGACATTTAAGAAAGAAATACAGTACTAATACTGTGCATAAGTTATATTATTAACAGTAGTGATTTTTATTTCTCAACAGGTACAGGCAAGCACCAGCTGTGTTTCGGACAGTTAAGTGATGACGAAGAAGCCAGGAACACAAACACAGCACCAGGCCAGAGCAGAGGGCAGCCAGTCAGAGAGAGACAGTCAGCCAGCTACCACTTCAAGACTGCTGCTGTCCCCACCTACTACAATCAGGGAAAAACCAGAAGTAGTCTACCAGCGCTGAAATCAATATAGTTAATGCACATTTACCAAAAATGACTGTTTAGAAAAGAATGAGAAAGTGACTGTGATGACAAGACAGTCCCAGACCAGATCTCTACTTTGTAAATAAATGGTGTCCTCCTGAATCTGATTTTTTAAAAGAGGAGAATAGTGCTGTATGTTTAAATAATTGTTCTTTGTAGTAGTACTACCATTACTACCAAGGGAAAAAACAGAGCTGGCAGCATTTATCAGTGTGGTTATTTAATTGTGCACATTTAGGTAAATTATCTCCTTAGAATGACAAAGTGACTGTGTATGAGATCAGGGACTTGACTGCCACAGTTGCTACCAGTACGTGATGACGTGAACGTGATGTACTGGCTGCACCTCCCACCCAACCCCAGGATGACGATAATGCTGTCAAAAGGCAGGCAAGTCCCAGATCTCTATTTTTTTAAACAAGTCTCCTGGGTCTGACTTTTTGTAAAGGATTCAGTGTGTTTTTTGTATGTCACCAATTATTTTAGCATAGCAATGGGTCTCGGTATGGAATGCAACGCGAAGTAATGTAAAAGAACAAGAGCAACAGGCAGTCCAAAGTGACCATTTCACCACTGCTACTACTACTACTATTGGTGGGGGAAACAGAGCTATGGTTATATAAGAAATAATTATTCTTAGGTGCATTAGGTAATAAAATAAATGATCTCATCAGAATGAGAAAGTGACTGTGTGTGAGATCAGGGACTTGTCTGCCACAGTTGCTACCAGTAAGTGATGACGTTAACATGATGTACGAGCTACACCTCCCACTCACCCTTAGGATGACGATGATGCAGTCAAAAGGCAGGCAAGATGTGTAACTCCACAGCTGCAGCACAGGTACTGCTGTTAGTGGTATCATCTTCAAGATTAGTATCACATATGTATAGCCAAAGTTTGGCAAGTTAACCTCCAAGAACATTAGTTTCTCCACAATGTCTGGTGTTAATCTTAACATAGAAACATAGACTTTGATGGCAGATAAGTACCACTTGGCCCATCCAGTCTGCCCATTTCCCTATCTACTGGATAAGCTGCAGATTCTAGTTAACCAACAGTCTACTTCTTGCAACCCCCCACTATAATTGCCTTATGTCTGTCCCATGCATGTTTGAATTCCCCCACTGTTTTAGACCCAACGACCTCCCCAGGAAGGCAGTTCCATGCATCCACCACTCTCACCGTGAAAAAAAATGTCCTCACATTACCCCTGAGCCGTTCCCCCTCTATCTTTAAATTGTGCCCCCTTGTTCTTTCACATCTCTTTTTCTGAAAGATGCTACCTTCCTGGACTTTGTTGATTCCCTTGAGGTACTTGAAAGTTTTTATCATGTCCCCCCTGTCCCTCCTTTCATTGTTCGTTTATCAGTCACAACATCCCCAGCAGAGCTAAATAAACGCTCAGAACTGACACTGGAGGGTGGACATCCAATATACTTACAAGCCAGGGCAGCCAGCTTTGGTCAGCATGATTTTTTCTCTTGCCAGTAAGCTAAAGGGTCATCCTTAATAGTAATGTTTGGCTCAGACAGATATGCAACTACCATGTTTATTACTGAGCATGCATTTTCTCCTTGTGGAAATTCAATGTCCTGCAGCTGGCCCCATATGTAATCCTCCTCATTGTCTGCTTCTGTACTGGTTTCTGGAGCAATCTTTTGAATTTGAGGTGGTGTCATTGTAGTACTGCTTGCCAATCCTCTTTTTTTTAAAAATTCAAGTTTATTGACAGACAATTGGCACACAAGTGAGGAAACCAAACTTTACATGAAATGATCCGTGACCACACCGTGCCACTTACATATACCATTAGAAACTTACCAATACAGTTTCAAACTAATAACACCCCCTTCCCCCTATCCCCCACCTAACTTCCCTATCCCCCCCCTACCCGGGTTGCAAAGGCTGAGGCAGGTCTGCCCGTGAGGGAACAAGCCAGGGTCTACTAACCCACAGTGGCTAGCTATGAACGGAGCAAGTAAAGGGCTTGGAGGGGGGCCCACACACGGTCAAATTTCAAAAGACTGCCCCTCTTTGCGGCCCCAAACTTCTCCATACTCAAATTGAAAAGCAGTTCCTGTAACCATTCCACATAGCCGGGTGGGGTATTATCCAACCAGTGCCTTAACACAATTTTCTTGACCGAAGATGAAATCAAAGCCATATAGTATCTTCGGGGCTTAACAGCGATGTCAGAATAGTCCCCTACGAAACAGATTTCGGGGGTGAAGCAAGACTCAATGCCCAGTATTGGGTCCGCCTTTTGTTTGATTTGGTCCCACAACTCTTTTACCGGTGGACAATCCCAAAAAATATGCTTGAGATCCCCCACCGCTTGATGACACCGGAAACATAGAGCATCTGGGGCACGCCCAATTCTGTATAACTTGGAAGGGGTCCAGAACAAGTTATTTAAAAAATGGAATTGCATAATACGCAATCTGTCCTGAGTGATATACTGGTATGTGTGACGCCAGACCCGGACCCAATTTTGACCCTGATCACCTAAGCAGTTCACCCAGTACCACGGCTTATTACCAATGTCTGTGTAGGTCTGCTCAAAGAGAGCTTTATAAACCCTGGAAACTGCATGCGGTTCCCAGACCCAAAAAATCAGGGGTTCAAACCACGTCCCATTAATCTTTCCCACTTTTAATTGAGATTTGAACCTCCCTAACAAATGAGTAAGTTGGTATAGTTTAAAGGATTGATTAGGTCCTATATTATACTTTGTTAGTACCTCTGCAACTTTTAAACACCTGTCACCCTGCATGAGACCTGCCACCCTTAACCCCTCCAGAAAAGGAAGCCAGGGTACCTTTATCATGTTCCCCCCAATCCTCATATTAGGGTTAAGACATATAGGCTGAAGGCTGTCAGTGCAAGGGGAGTAGAGGAGAGAGGCACACATTTGGATGTGCGTACGTAGAGAGAGCCTAATTGGGGTAGTAATTAAGCTAGAGGGGAAGGATTTTAGTGGGATAAAAAGAAGAGCCTTCGGGTCCATGCCGGCCTCTCTAATTAAGTCTATTTCCAACTTAACCCAAGAAGGGACATACGGTAAGAGTTCCAGATCCCTAGGAGGCAAAAGCCAGCGTAAGTATTTGCAAAGGTTACTTGCCCAGTGATATAGTCCAAAATGCGGGAGCCTTAAACCGGCCATCTCCCTGGGCGCCGCCAGTTTGTGATAAGCTCTACGGGGTGTTTTCTTTACCCAGATGAAATCCGAGATAATTGAGTGGAGCGCTCTGTGCCACTTCAAAGGTAGCCATACATTGAGCATATTTAAAGGGTACAAAATCCTCGGCAACACATTCATTTTTATTATGTTGACCCTTCCCCAGAGAGAGAGAGCGGAAGTTTGCTCCACCTCTCCAGATCCTGCTTAATAGTTACTTTGAGGGCGTCCAAATTAAGTCTCACCATTTTGACTTCTGAAATAGTCAAAATGATGCCCAGATACTTCAGAACGTGAGGAGTCCAATGGATCCCCAACTGTAAAATATCTGATTTACAGGTCTTAACATTCAGTGGGAGGAACTGAGTTTTTCCTATGTTGATTTTATAGTTGGATAGTTTGCCATAAGAGGCAATAAAATCGAGCACTACTGGAATGGAGGATCGAGGATGGCTGATATGAAGTAGGATGTCGTCTGCGAAGGCAGAGACCTTAAACTCCAGAGATCCAATTTTAATCCCCTTGATTCTAGGTTCCTGTCTGATACTACACAGCAGCGGCTCTAAATAAATATTGAACAAGAGAGGGGACAAAGGACAGCCCTGCTTAGTCCCCGACAATAAAGGGAAGCTTGCCGAAAAAACTCCATTACAATATATTTTAGCAGACGGCGACCTATATAACGCAAACACCATGTCTATAAAGTGGGCCGGGAAGCCGAAATGCTCCATGGTCAGAGACAGGAACCTCCAATCCACCCTGTCGAATGCCTTCTCAGCATCGACAGACAACAAACCACCTGGGGTATTACTGTCTTTAGAAGCCGAAAAGATGTGAGATAGTTTGTGGAGATGGTCTGATGCCATTCTACCCGACATGAATCCCACCTGGTCCGGATGGATTAGCCTAGGAAGCACCCTCGCTAAACGAACCGCTAGTAACTTCGCCAAAATTTTTATATCATAGTTAATCAGGGCAATGGGCCTATAGCTTGAAACCTGGTCTCGATCCTTCCCTTCTTTGGGGATGAGCACTATCAGGGATTCAAAGAGGTGACCGTCAATGTGTTCGGAGGTAAAAATACCGTGAAACAGACGTTTTAATCCTGGGCATAACTGCCTACTAAAACATTTATAAAAATCCGGAGAAAAACCGTCCGGACCGGGAGCTTTATCAGCCGGGAGCATCTGGATCACATTTAGGATTTCAGACTCAGAGATCGGAATGGTAAACAATGCTTTCTGTTCCTCCGTTATCTGCGGTAAATTGCACCCAGACAGATACGCCCTAATTACCTCGTCGATTGGTCTAGTAGGCATAGGGCTATATAAAGCCCTATAGTAATCTTCAAATTCTTTGGCTATTTCATATGGGGTGGTTTTAATCGACCCATCGGTAAGGGATGATATACTTTGAATAATTCTAGATGTTTCGGTCGCTTTAAGGCGCATGGCCAAGAGATGCCCCGACTTCTCCCCCTGGTCTAAATATAGAGCTTTCGTTTTGTTAATGGCATATTCTGCCTTTTCTCTCAACATGTCATCATATTGGTGTCGGAGCCTGGCCAACCTTTCCCTTAATGCCATTGGTGAGGACTTTGAAAGAGTATTCTCTATATCCCTAATCTGGGTAAGCAGTTGCTTAGCCAAAGTCTCTCTCTTTTTCTTTCTGGCGGCCGCTAGCTTAATAAGCTCCCCCCTTACAACACATTTTAATGCACTCCACTCCATGTCACCCTTACCCGTCGTGTTACAGTTCTCCTGCTCATACTGCTCTATAGTCTGGCTAATACTGTCTCTGATCTCCGGTACCCTGAGAAGCTGGTTATTAAACTTCCAGATGGTCTGCTTGGGTGTATTAGATAGAAGATTAAGGGAGCATCGGATCATCGAGTGATCCGAGATGACCCCCCGGCATGATTGTGCAATTGACCAAACCAGGGAGCAAGCACTGACTCATTAAAAAATAGTCAATACGAGACCTGGTTTTATGGACCTCAGACAGGAATGTATATTCCCTTTTAGAGGGGCACAAGACCCTCCACGGATCGCACAAACCCAAGTTGTCTGCCAACTCCCTGAGGGCTCTTTGAGCTGGAGAGAGGCCCCTATCTCGCCTGCCTTCTCTATCCAACTCCGTATTGAACACCAAGTTCCAATCGCCTCCCAAAAATATTGGGAGATGGATAAAGGGAGACAGAACATTGAGTAAGTCAGCGAAAAAACGGGGCGAGTCTCCATTTGGCCCATATATGCTACCTATCACCATCCTAGTTTGGCTAACAAGCCCAACTACTAATATGTACCGGCCCTCAGGGTCTGCCAGCTTTTCTTCACAGACAAAAGGGGTGTTCCTAGAAATTAGAATGGCTACTCCCTTACTAGCAGTGCTATCCCCAGCAGCATATACCTGGGCCACAAATTGACGTCTCAAAGCATTAGCTTCCCTCTCCAATAAATGTGTTTCCTGCAAACATATTATCTGAGCTTTCTGCAGTTGCAAATGTCGCAAAACCTTGTGTCGCTTCAAGTCCTTCCTGGCCCCCCTTGATATTCCACAAGATAAATTCTTGGGTACTACCCGTAGTCCCTGTATTCTATTTTAAAACTATTCGTTGTTGACTGGATTCCCAATCTGCCTACCTCCCTAGGCCTTCCCTCACAAGCAGATCCTCCCGAACCACTGCCTACAAACCTTGATGCAACCCAGATCCCCTTACTCACCCACTCCCCTATTCTAATCCCTACACAACCCCCTTTTGCCCCCCCCCATCGAATAGGCTGCACCCTGACATAAGCTGAAAAAAAGACCCACACTCCCCACCCACCCAAAAACCCACCTCCCGGCCCATGGGATTGCAAGTTCCAAAGCTCCCGATTACTCTCCCGCCTCCCCCTCCCACTGTGCGCAACAAGCGATTGCCTTACGGCAAGGGAGAGACTACTCTCCTACAATACCTTTAGCAATGTTTCCCCATGCCCAAGAACCTAACCGCCCCCCAGAGAGAACCACCCAGCATCCCAGAATACGACCCACCTGGGGTCAAACTGCTCCAACTCTGCCGCCCCTCCGAGTACGAGACTTGTTGACAAATTGTTGTAAATGGGAAGGTCTCCCACACTAACTGAATTACGCTACCCCCTGTATTCTACGTACCCCAAAAGGAAGAAAAACCCCGCTTCTATGCTACTAAACTAACTGCCCGATAAGCAGGCCTTTAATCAACTCTACGGATTACAAAACACCATAACCATTTAAACATTGAAAAATCGTGTTGAAAATGTCCAGAAGTTTATGTCCATGCAGTTCCATAGCAAACACCTGGTGGGGAGAAACAGAAATGGCATTGTTTAAACGCAGCCCTGAAGGACTGATTACCCCAAATGAAAAACAGCGCCCTCGAAAGAGCCCCAAATACAAGTAGTGGGAATGGACAAAACAACATCAATAAAAATTGAAAGGAGGAAAGGTGGAGAGTGATCCAGAGGGAGTATGGCACCCGAGTGTAACTTGCAAAAACCAGAAAAAGCAGGGCAGTTGGGCTGTCAGAACTCCCTGGAGAGGACACCCGGTGCTGAGACAAGACCCTTAAAGTATCTCTGGTGGCTACAGGACCAGACAACCGAGCCACCTTCCACTCAGACCCCTCAGGAAAGCTGCACTCCACAAATTTCCGAAATCAGGATCTCCCCACTCCGGATCCAAGCAAACGGGGAATGCCGGTGGCAAAAACAGGCACACACTCCCCCGAGAGAGCTGTTGAGAGTCCCCCTGTAAGTTTGCCATGCCAATAGATGACACCCTGACGACTGGAACAGATCTCAGCCAGTACCCCCGATGATTAATTTAGCTTCCTAAGGCATCGTGACGCACTACCACCTTTCGACAGGATCACTATATCCAGGGTACTTAGGCGTGGACCGACTGGCTCTTAGATTCAATTTACTGTCCCAGCAATATCAAGACAGAAAGTGAAAGCACGTAAGGAAACTCCCCTGGGATGCAAATGAACAGTCCTCCACTCGCAGGTAGGGCAAACTAGCTCGGGGGTCTCACAGCCTTAACAGTTTGCAGGGAAAAAAAAAGAAACTACGAACTGCCCCATTAGGACAGCAAGCACTCCACTTCAGGCTACAGTGAAGCTTCTCCATGCCCTTCTAGACAAACCAGCAGCACTTCCATAGTAAAGTCTTTACTTCTTCTTTTTAAACAAGTCCGGAAGGGCTTCTTGCAGACCTTTTTCCGCTGCTTGAGCACTTTCAAAACTGACCCACTGGCCGGACAGGGCCACCTGCAGACGCGCTGGGTAGCCCATCCGAAAGCAGATGCCTGCAGCGATCAACTTGGTAACTGCCTGATGGTACTCCGCTCTTCTTTGCTGAACCGATAGCGGGAGATCCTGGGCAATTCTTAACGAGGACCCCTCCCACCGAACATCCTTGAGATCTTTAATTTTGGCAAATACATGTTGTCTCTCCTGATAGCTTAGAAAGCGAAAGATCAGGATACGGGGCAGAGAACCGGCAGAAGGCATGGCTCTCAACGCACGATGGGCCCGTTCTATCCGTGTAATTGTCCCCGAAGGGCGAGGGGCCTGCAATCCGATGAAGGAACTTTTGGATGAACGTAATGGCGTCGGGGCCTTCTTCTCTTTCAGGGAGACCGACGATGATCATAATGTTGCGCCTGCTTCTTCCTTCCAGGTCCTCTAGCTTCATCTCCACCTTATTCAGCTTTTGTTTTAAGAAAATTAATTCAGGCTCTTGTTTCTCTGCCCGCCTTTCTAAAGAGGTGACCCTGACCTCCGTGTCTCCTGTTCGGCGGGATAAGTCCTCCAGCGCTTGGGTGACTGCCTTGAGCTCCTCAGTCACCGTGCACAGTTCGGAGCGAAAGGGTTTGATTTCAGCTAGGAATTGCGCAAAGTCAAGGGCTCCTTGTCCAAATGACCCCCTTCAGTCTCCTGCCCGCCTGCCTGTGAAGAACTTCTGGCTTTTTAGGCAGGGGCCTTGTGAGGGGCCTTGGTAGTGTGTTTTGGCATGACTTTTCATTTCCGGCGTCCATCGGCTCCGGGGACACTCGCAAGGCTTTCAGGTAGGCTTCCAATACACAAATTGTGTTGCAGTGGTGTTGTAGCTCCCTCTAAACTGGGCAGACTAAGGTCGTAATGGAGCGGGAGGCCGGGACAATCGCAATCAGGCAGCCGCCATGAAACCTGCACCATGTGACTCCTCGTTTGCCAATCCTCTTAATGAAACTTCATATACTGCATCAATCAAAAGCTGCCTGTAGTTCAACTCATCCATATCATTAGAAACCACATCAGGAAGGAATCTGTTCCAGAGACGTGGATCTAGCAATGTTGCTAAGAGATACTCCTTGTTCCATGTCATGGCTGATAATTTCTCATCATTGCTAAGTCTGATAAGCATGTTATTGACTAGAGATTGGTTCATATCTAAGTTGCTCCTCATTATTTTGAGAAGAAGAATGAGTGCAATAACTTGACTAAGGGATGCCTTTTCTGCACTGACCTCTTTTGTAGCACTCATGAATGGTTTCAGAATGTGACACAACTGTTTCAGCAGAGACTATTGAGTAGAATGGAGTACAATGTCCTCCCTGATATCATTGTACATGATATACTCAATGATAGCTACCTTTTGTTCAAGGATGCATTCAATCATAAAGTAAGTTGAATTCCACCTTGTTGTTACATCCTGAACAAGCTGGAGATGAGGAAGACCTTTATCCATCTGGATATCAGCAAGGTTGTCATGGGCTTTTGTTGAATGGTTGAAGAGGCCACACACTTTGCGCACTGTACCCACAGTGGTTGATACTTTTCTGGTCATTATCCAGGAAGCCTCTCAGAGAGCATGCTTTACTTGAACTACTAAGCTATCATACATCCTGGCACAGGGGTTGCGGAGAAGTATTTTCTATTTGACATTAAATATCATGGCTCTAAATATTCCATATGCCTTCCATGTGATGTGATAGAATGCCCTGCCCACTGAGTCAAAGCTTATACCCCACTGAGTGAGCACAGGGAGGAAGATGACAGATGACTGACTTCTTGGAGGGGCACACAGACAGTATGCAAGAAGTGGCACTGGTGCACTGACTACTGGCTGGCAGATTTTATTTCACATGCAGAATTTATTTCACATACTGCCTACACTAAGGGCGATGCTGCATGCACTGCTGCTAGTATATCCACAGAGATTCTGGGGGACCCTGCCTGGCCTAACCCTCTCTCTGACATAGTACTTTTCCCCTTCAAAGATTTTTTACATTTTATTCCATGTGATGTGATGGAATGCCCTGCCCACTGAGCCAAATCTTATACCCCACTGAGCAAGCACAGGGAGGAAGATGACAGATGAGTGACTTCTCGGTGGTGGGGGGAGGTCACACAGACAGTATGCAAGAAGTGGCAATGGTGCACTGGCACCTAGCTGGCAGATTTTCTTTCACACATAGACTATGCTAAGGGTGATGCTGCAGACACTGCTGCTAGTATACCCACAGAGATACTAGGGGACCCTGCCTGACCTAACCCTCTCTAATATGAGGGAGGGGTCACACAGACAGAATGCAAAAAGCGGCACTAGTGCACTGACAACTGCCTGGCAGATTGTATTCACACACACCGCACTCTAGTACTCCTCAGTCTCCAAGTTCCACCCTGGCTCATGTCATCATTCATGCCCCCCTGTTCAAGTCTCCTTTCCCATGACATAGTACTCCCCAATGTCCACCCCAATCCCCGACTCCTGAATCCCACACCCAGTCCTTGCTGGCTCAATCCCCTCCCATGTCCCTGACTCCCAGTCCCCGACTCACCACCCCCAACTTCCCCAAGTTTTCTAATTCATTTCTATATATATATATAGAACATGTAAATTCTTTTTTTTTTTTTTTAGAGCCAACTTCTTCTCTTGCCCAAGGGACAAAAAAATGCAAGCAGCACAAGCATAGAAACAGAATGCACATGGAGCAGCTTACAGAAGCTGCTGCTCCTTCTCCATCCTGATTCCTCTGCATAGCTCTAAGGTGGACCACATGGGTTGCTAGAGCAGCAACCCAATCAGGTGCCACCTTAGACAGATGGACAGCTCGGCCATCCAATGAGGGACCAGAGTCTTGTCTCTGGTCCTTCCTGTGGGTTCCTCCTGCTCTGGTGGTTTTCACACCGCAGTTCCTGCGATAGGAGCCATCTGAACCAATCCGAACAGCTGAAAGTGTTCGGAAGTCATTCATTTACGAACACTTCGGCATGTTTGGGTTGGTTCGTATTTTCAACGAGCTGTTTCATCCATCCATAGTGTGAACTAAAGCCCTCAAACGTTGTGATCAATCAGAGTGAGAATGGGTTACAGTACATTTCCCTGAACGTCAACGAATACACGAAGAACCATAACAATCCATTGGAACAGGAAAAAGAAAATCTGAGAGGGGTTATGTGGAAGAGATCTGGAAACCCACTGTGTCCTGTGAAGAGCTTCAAGAAATACATCAGCAAGCTGCATCCGGAGGGTACATGCACCTAAGCATCCCCAAGCATCTCTCGGAGTCCTTCTTAAACAGTTCTCCATTGTGGTATATCAAGGAGCCCCTTGGAGTTAACTATCTGTTCACTATGATAGGAAGACTGAGCAAGGAAGTTGGGCTGTTGAAAAAGTATACAAAGCACTCACTAAGAGCATCCACAGTACAACTTTTGTAAGATGCAGGGTTAGACAGCAGAGAGATCATGACTGTAACCAGGCACTGGAACGAATCAAGCCTAAGGAGTTATTGGTCCGCCTCTATGGATGACAGGAAGAAGTGGAGCGATATCCTTTCTGCACTCAAGAAAACGTCCTCCAAACAAAATCCAGTGCCTCTTTGCACACAGAGACCCAAACAGCACAAGTCCATCAAGAAGCTCCATGCAGTGCAATTCTGGTGCGTTCTTCATGCCCAGCTGTGTTTTTAATGCACCAGTTAACTTAGTCAACTATAACTGGTGATTTTGTTATTTTTGGCCTCCCCAGAATGAGCGCAATGTGTGGTTAAATACCATTTATTTATTTTCCCCACCCCATCCCAAAGTTGTAGGACCATTTTTCTTCCACACAGCTAAATTTATCTAAATAAATGTTATTTATTTGAAGTGTAACATTGTGTTTTGTGTTTTTCGTGAATAGTAGCTATTTTATAAGTGTAATAAGACACTCCGGGGATGTGCATTACACTGTGATAATTGCACTCCCGGGGCAAACAGCACATGGCCTACAGGCTCGTGCTTAACAACACCCCTGGGAGTGTAGTTATCACAGTGCACTGCACTCCCGTTGTGCCTTGCCGCTTACATAAGGAGAAAAATTAGAAGGATGGATATACAACTCAGTATGTAGAGGTACAATGCACTCAGCTAGAGCCATAGCTTGCAAGTACATTTGAGATGAGGGTGCGACTACCCATGTTGGTGTGGCCAGGCATATCTGATGTGATTTGGGAGACTGCACTCCAGCTCTAATATTTAGTGCTAGACTCTTTGGGTATGGTAAATGTCTCAGGATTAGTCAACAAGCCCTAGCTTATCTATGACCGCAGCCATGAGAGAACCAGAAACCCAAGGTGGTTCCCAAATATTCTCAGATTCTTGGCAAACCTTCAGTAAAAGCCCCTGTTTGTTCAAGTATATTCCATTTGAGCTGCCTGGCACAGTCCCTACCACTTTTAGTGCCCACGGTTTAAATGGGCAGTCACTTTTTGTGGGCAGATTACATTTTCCACTTTCCGATGCCATAGGTTATAGTGTAACAAATGCTGGTTATAGCATTCTGTGCCCACCTTCTGTTTCGGGAAGATTAGCTGCTAGTTAGTGCAACCCAGAGATATGGAGATCATGGCAGGATGAAAGAAAAAAGAAAGAAAAAAAAAGATAGACCACAAGCTGGGAGCCGGCACTCCATGGAACTGTCTTGTGAGTCATCTATGCCACACACAAGTGGATATAGTGCGACATCCTTTCCACATCTAGACTGGGATGAATGTGGGGATCATGTCACTAATAAACAGTTGTGAGCAGAATTGATGGAATTTGGGAAAGAAACAAAAGTCATTTTTCACATTCTCCATACCAATGTGGGCACTAAAAAAAGAGACTGGGGAACTGACTACTGTTACTACACAGCTGAGCAAGAGATCAGATCACATGTGTGATCTCTTGTGCCACTTACACTACAGGCACAACAGGCAGCAACAACTGGAGAGTAAGTGCCAAGACTTTGACTCTGGAGAAAAAAATTAAGAATCTTTGGTGTGCCAGAGAGGGTATGAGGGCTCCAATATTTTAGGGTTTGTGGACAAGTATAAAAACTGCTCTGTCTTTACCAGAAGACTTGCTGTACCTTATTGGAATCACAATACAGTATAGCATCCAACTCGTATAGGGGGCAAAACAATATAACGCAGACCAGTCTGCTATAAGTGGTGGGGACTGTAGTGCAGGGGTAGGGGTGCCACTTGTCATGCCTGTGACTCAGATTTGCACCCAAGTCTGGACTGCTGTCTTGGGCCAGCAGAGGGCGATGAAGCATATCCAGGGACACTCTCGTCCTCTTTGATAAGGTGGAAGCCTGGTATTGTTCTATGTTCTTTCCCCTGGTGCCTCAGTTAAATCAGTACTGAAACCGGTGTTGACCTGCACCACACAGGGCACCATGGGTAAAATATAGAAATTATGTACCTACCGTAATTATGATCTTTTTGGGTATCTTCACCATTCATCACAGATGGGTACTGGCTGGAGATCAAGGGCCCGCGGGAGCCTTTTTTTTTTTAAAGGATAGGTGGAGCCGACGCAGCATCGGCGCCGCCTCGAGGCCGACGATCACATGGCACCGAGGATTAGCTGTTAAGTTATGTCGACTCCGCCTGCCTACCAGTTCTGAGTCGCCGGAGAGGTAAGAGGAAGGGATGGAGGGTGAGACAAGAGAGTCCAAGGGACAGAAAAAGGAAGAGAAAACTGAACTAAAAGGAGAAATAATGACTGAGAGGACAGCATAGAGGAAGTAAAACTAAGGGGATTGGGTAGGGACCCCAATCTCTGGAAAAGGAGGAAGGGGGGGAGAGAATTTAGGAGAGAGTGAGAGGTAACAAGGATCCAGGACCCTTGTCCGTCACTAGACTGTATAGGAACCGCAAGGAGTGGCAAAGCTCATCTGCCAGAATTCAAGGCACAGAATAACTGGCAATACCCCAAAAGCAGAGTCGGCTATTCTGGAGAAGGACAGGGTACAGGGACTCAGTACTCTCTCTGTAAAGATATTTGGTGAAAAAAAGGGTTCTCTTTTTTTTTTTTTTTTTTTTAAATAGATGGATAACAGAAGGAGGGCAACCACCAGTTCTCACCCTGTAGGGGTGAGGATAAGTGGTAGAGAAAAGTGCCACTCGAACTGTACCCCTTGGGGAAGAAAATCCCCCCTGTGTGTCCCAACTTTACCCCACTCAAAAAGAGGGGTAGGCACAGAGGGAGGAGGATCCAGAGACTGGAGCCCCAGGGGGATGGCGGGCGGGATTGTGATGAATGGTGAAGATACACAGAAAGATCATAATTACGGTAGGTACGTAATTTCTATATCTTATCTGTGTCAATCTTCACCATTCATCACAGATAGGTGAGTACCAAGCCCCCAAGGGGGTTGATTAATTGCACCCTAAGGGACAGTGTCCCTTAGCCCTCAGTGGGTGACACACTAAGGGGGGGAACCTTCTGGGCCTGAGGAAGCCGAGTGGGGACAGCAAGAGCGGGGTCCCCGGGCGAAGAATTTGCCCGACAAGCGTCGTCTCGCCCTACGGGAAAGAGATAGGTTCCTGGTGGCCGGAGCAAACCACCCTATGCCGGGCCAAGGGTGACAACCGGGAAAGGCGAAGCCACGCCGATCTCCTGGTGCAGATCGCTGTCCCTACTACCCTGGTAGCTACCTCATTGGCATCGTAAGATGCCCTTGCTTGGCGCCTTGCTAACTCCAGGCCATGTGCAGAGAGTGCGATGGCTTGCCTGGTTTACTCCGAGTCAGGCAAAGCAGCTAGGATCTGACCTAGCGCTGACCACAAGAACCTGTTGTAGACTGCATAGTGGGCCTGATGAGCGGAGATGGAGAGAAGCAACCATGCCGAGTAGAAAGTCCTCCTCCCCCAGAAATCAAAATCCGAAGAGTCCTGATCTGGGGGCCGGTCACGGTGGAGGGCGCGAAGCCCATCAGGAGTGTCCAGGTGCATCAATCCGGACTGTGGATGAGGCATAGAACCTGTAGACTCTGGGGGAGCGCAATGCCTCTGGCTGAGGTCCCTAGGGGCAGGAACTCTGGGGAAGGGCCTCTGCCAGAAACGCATGGACGCCTCCCAAAAGGGAGCAGGCCAGGACGGCACCACAAGGGTGGCTGCACCGAAATCGTCTAGAAAGGCGTGCGCCTCATGCTCAGGATTGCTCATGGAGGGGAGAGAGGTGAAGGTCCTCCAGCATCCTCACGAGGAAATGCTGATACTCGGAGAGATCAGCGGCAGGAGAGATATGGACAGACGGTTCCTCCCCCTGAAGAGGGGGATGAGGAGCTGGAGGTCACCATACTCTGAGAGTGGCTGCTCAGGGGGAGGTTGAAAAACCTGGCTGTACAAGGCCCTAACATAGGCAGGGAACTGAGCAGCCACTGCTCTGAACTGTTCCCAGGTGAGAGGACCGCTAGGACCAAGAATACCTGGGAACGCTGGAGAAGGCGGCAGAGGGGAGGCGCAGAGCCGAGAGGAAGTCAGCTGACCTCTGCCAGGGCTAGAGCGGATCATGGACCCCGAGGGTGTCCTGGAAGACCTACAGCCGACAGCTGTACAGCCACGTTGGTACTGCCTAGGCTGCGCCCAGAAGAATCCCTCAAGTGAGGCGACCGGGGCCATATAGGTCCAGAAGGACGGTCCCCTGCCTCCAAAGAATGGGACCCCCTCAAGGAACCAGAAGGGGAAGGGCGGAAGTCCGTGCTTCGGCTTTGTCCAGGGCCCGGGTGGGTCCCAGAGAAAGGTCGATGCACCGACCCCACACCCCTCGACCCCTCGGAGTCCGAGAGAGTCCTAGTCCTCGAAAGGGCCAGCCTAGGAAGCTGGCAGCTCTGGGCTGCCCCTGAAGGGGAGACTCAGAGAGCAGCACCCTCCCCTCCTCTGGGCTTCCCGATAGGCCCCAAAGTTGGGCGATCGAGACACACCACCAGAGGGGGTACCACCGCCGAGGGGTCAAGGAACCCCCCAAGGCCAGGTTGCATGGCAATGGTGGCATGCACCACAGCCTGCTGGTCAGTACCACTGACCCTAACCTCGGGGGGAACCAGACGCACCTCAGAAGGGGGCTGACTGAGACCCGTCGTGGAGACCACTGGCTCATCCTCCTCTGCAGACAACCCCGAAGGGTGTGACTGCCCGCTCGACTCCGAGCCCAACTCCGACTCCGAAGAGGTAGAGTCTGAGGCCCTAAGCCAGGCGGTAGGAGGGGAGGAGGTGCCTGACCAAAGGCCCAGAAGTCCAAGCAGTGGCCAAGGCAGCACCTGCACCTCCACAGCCCACGCAGCGGCGCTGGCAGAAGGCGCAGGGCAGCACGGGCCAAAGGTCCTGAACTAGGGCCAGCTGCGGCACCGTCAAGTCCACCGCACCAGGGTGGTACCAGTAACAGAGGCGGCACCGACAGAAACCCCAGCCACAGCCTCTGCGCCCGGCACGCGCCACAGGCCCCTTCGGCACGCGGCGCACGAGGACCGGCAGCGAACTCGGCAACGAACACGGCACCGCTTCGACCTCGCACCGCGAAAGCAGCACCGAGAGTACCCAACGGCGCCGAGGACGGGCACCGACAGATGACTCTGAAGGACCCATGGCGCCGTGCTCAACCTTGGCGCCGAGGACGGCACCGAGGTGAGACATGGCGAAAGGCGATGCCGATTCCAGGGTCACGGCACCGCAAGCAGGGTCAGCACTGTGAACGGCACTGACAAGGCCCACGGTGCCGAAAGACCAGTCGGCGCCACCGTCGGTGCCGACAGGACCCACGGCACCGTGACGAGCAGTGGCCCCGGCGGCACGGCGGCGGCGTGGGATGGCATCGACCAGGCCTTCGGACCATGGGAGTGACACCGGAGGAGCCTTCACCCCAGAAGGGGTGATTGCCATAGCGGCGCCTCCCTCCCGCTCCCGGGAGGAAGCGGAACGGGCCTCCTGCTCCGCTGAAGGAGCCTCGGCCAAGGCTAGGCTACGAGAGGCCGAGGCTCCCTCCTCCTCGGTCCGTATAGAACCGGGAGGGGACCCGGAGGAAAGGCCGAGAGAGCGCGGCTTGGCCCGATGAGTGCGAGACCTACCCCCGGAAGTCAGCGGAGCTCGCCCTACTTTAAACGCACGCTGTTCGAGGATGCGGCCGTCCACGGAGAAGCAGGTGTCGCACGAATCCATGTCGTGAAGCAGGCCAAGACACGAGACATCGGTCATGCTGGCTGGTAACGGAGTACTTGGCGGTCGTACGGGCACCGACTACGGGGGCCACCCCGCCTAGACGACTTCTGCCTCCAACCGCCGACATGACCTACGGAAAAAACACCAAAAACAGACTCGACGTCACTTAACTGTAAAATAAATGGAAAGATCTTACCAGCGACGTCGAGTAGGGCAGACTAGAACTAGCAGGAACCGACGGACTGTCGATGACAAAAGGCTAAGGCCTAAAACTTTGAAAATCTCTTCACAGGCTTCCCACAAGGTGACCTCGATGGCGGAGGCGAAGAACTGGTAGGCAGTGGAGTGAGACACAGCTTAGCGGCTAATCTCGAGCGCCATGTGTACGCATCGGCCTTCGGGGCGCCGATGCTGGCCGCTCCGCCTATCCTTTTAAAAAAAAAAACTCCCGCGGGGTCCTGATCTCCGGCCAGTACCCATCTGTGATGAATGGTGAAGATTGACACAGATAAGATCAAGAAATTCTCCAGGGGTGGACCTTGATGTTGTGGAGGGCAGGGATGGTCAAGGGAGGAGGAGACACTATAGAAATGAAATTAGTATAGCCAAATTAGGAGGGATCAATCCTCCACCATACAACAAAGGGCCAATCTGACCTCTGCACTCCACCCTCTGAACTCAAGGAGCTTCATAAGGTAGACCAAGCCTAAAAAGGGATGTGCATACCACATCTAAGGTTGGGAGGGGTAGTGTGACCTATAATGGTACTCTGGTGCTGAAGAGTTTAGAAACATAGAAACACAGAAACATAGACTTTGATGGCAGATAAGGACCACTTGGCCCACCCAGTCTGCCCATTTCCCTACCTAGTGGTTAAGCTGCAGATTCTAGTTAACCAACAGCCTACTTCCTGCAACCTCCCACTATAATTGCCTTGTGTCTGTCCCATGCATGTTTGAATTCCCCCACTGTTTTAGACCCAATGACCTTCTCAGGAAGGCTGTTCCATGTATCCACCACTCTCTCCGTGAAAATAAAATTCCTCACATTATCCCTGAGCCGTCCCTCCTCTATCTTTAAATTGTGCCCCCTTGTTCTTACACATCTCTTTTTCTGAAAGATGCTACCCTCCTGGACTTTGTAGATTCCCTTGAGGTACTTGAACATTTCTATCATGTCCCCCCGTCCCTCCTTTCATCAAGAGTACACATATTAAGCACTCTCAGTCTCTCTTCATATGGTTTCTGCTGCAGACCCTGCACCATTTTAGTTGCCCTCCTCTGGACTGCTTCCATCCTGTCTATGTCCTTGCATAGATGAGGTCTCCAAAACTGCACACAGTACTCCAGATGGGTTCTCACCAACTGTCTGTACAGAGGGATAACCACTTCCCTTTTGCTACCTGTGATGCCCCTTCCTATGCATCCCAGTATCCCCCTGGCTCTCCTTACCGACTTTTCACATTGCTTACCCACTTTTAGGTCATCTGATATGACTGCCACCAGGTCCCTTTCCATTTTTGTTGTTGTTAGTACCTCCCCTGCCATAGTGTACTCTTCTCCTGAGTTTTTGTTTCCCAGGTGCATTACTTTGCACTTCTTTGCATTGAATCTAAGTTGCCATATGTCTGACCATTCCTCCAACCTTGCCAAGTCTCTTCTCATCTTTTCTACCCCCCCTTGTGTATCAACTCTGTTACAGATGTTTGTGTCATCTGCAAAGAGACATACCTTTCCCTCCAGACCCTCTGCAATGTCACCCATAAAGATATTAAAGAGGACTGGACCCAGTACTGAGCCCTGAGGTACTCCACTAGTAACCCCCCTTTCTTCGGAATGTGTTCCATTCACTATTACCTTCTGTGTCCTGTTGTGCAGCCAGTTTGCTACCCAGGCTACCACCCTGGGACCCACTCCCAGGCTGGCTAACTTGATTATTAATCTTTTGTGTGGGACTGTGTCAAATGCCTTGCTAAAGTCTAGGTAGGCCATATCCACAGCCCCTTCCTGGTCTATTACTTTGGTCACCCAGTCAAAGAAATCAATTAGATTCATCTGACATGACCTTCCTACTGTAAATCCATGCTGATTTGGGTCCTGTGGCCCGCTGGCCTCTAGGTACTCAACAATTCTTTCTTTCAGAAGTGATTCCATAATTTTCCCTACCACTGAGGTCAAACTTACAGGTCTATAGTTTCCTGCTTCTGCCTTGCTCCCACTTTTGTGAAGGGGAATCACATCTGCCCTCCTCCAGTCCTCAGGTACCGCCCTATCCTGCCATGATCTGTTAAAAAGCATGGTCAGTCGTGTCACTAGGTCCTCCCTTAGTTCTTTTAGGATTCTGGGGTGAATCCCGTCAGGCCCCATTGCTTAGTCCACCTTGAGTTTTAGGAGTTCTTTCAGGACTCTTTCTTCTGTGAAAGGACTGGTGTCAACCCCTCTACCCAGAGTGCATCTATTGTCTGGTTTAGGTAACTCCTTCTCATCTTCTTTTGTGAATACTGAGCAAAATTATTCATTCAGTATCACTGCCTTTTCACTGTCTCCCTCTGCCCACCTCCCCTCTCCTTTATTAATCTTCACTATCCCTCCCTTAACCTTTCTATGCTCCCTAATGTACCTATAAAAGGTTTTATGGACATCTGCAGATCCCAGTGAATGGGGTTTAAGACGGTGACAGATGGAGCAGTGGCAAAAGGGAGTGAGTCAGAGATTTGCAGCGGTGATCACAGAAATGCACAAAAACAAGACAGCTGTTTCTCTGTGGTAGTCAATTTGGTTCGGAGCCACAAACAAGGGGTCAGGTTCCAGCTTTGTGGAGGGTATATACTTAAACAAGAATGTTCCATTCACATCTTCCAAATTCAGACTATGACAGAAAATCTGAAAAGTTATTTTTACAACAGGGAGACTTCAAGAGGGTTGCTGGGCTCCAACAGTAAGGTTTTGAGCACTCACAAAAACCCATCAGAGGGATGCAAAAAATCAAGTGGAAACCACGTTCCTCACATAAATAAGTTTATTCCTTCAAGTAGAAGGACAAATCCAACTTAATTTACAAATGTTATGTTACTTGGAAACCCCACTATTAAAATATCCTGGTGTTTTATCTCAATAAGTAAATGATGAAGGCATTATTCCCCTATACTTCAAGGGTGAGCTACAATTTGGAGTTTCCCCCAACCTGTCTCAGACTGAATCCAAAGATAGCAGAAACTTTTGGGGATGAATGTACTGTAATTGTGACAAGCTAATTCAGATAATGTAGGGGTTAAAAGTAATGGTTGATTTTTTTGATTGTGTGACAGAGAACCCCTTGATCTTATTGACTTACATGTTTAAACACACAGACCTCAAACCTAGTACAGTAAAATGTGTTACAAGTTGTATTTGTTTTTCCTATTGTTAAATTCAATGCTTTAAAAAAGTGGGGGTTCATGGTGGGAAGTTGAAATAGTGTCCATTACTCAACAGAGAACACAGCAGAAATTAATATAAAAACTGTGCTATTAGAAACAGGTGTGGGGAGAGGAGGATTTTGTTTCTGGTTCCAGTAGAACAGGGTGCTGAGTTAATGCAAAACCTGGATATGAATGATGCTAAGACTAAACAAGCATTTGTCAATGCCGAATGTTGTCGCACTGGCATTGGCTTTGGTAGTGCACTGCGGAAACACATTTTTGGCAGGATGTGAAAAATGGCAGCTGTACTGTTCATAAGGAGGTGTAAAAAAATGGCAGTGGTGAAAATGTGGCATGTAAGTATAGCAAATTTGCAAAGTTACAAGGGTGCGTGGGAAATGCGCAATGCACACTTGTAACACAGTCATTTTATGGAGTTTCGGCAGCAAATTTTCAACACAGGCATTTTAGCACCTATGCTCATGTACAGTGCCACTGTCATTTTCTCAAACTATCCCAAAAAGTGATTTCGCACAGTGACCACGCTATTCTGCGCCGGACGTGCAAAAACACATTTTGGTCAGGATATGTAAAATGACAGCTATACTGCTCATCAAGAGGTGTGGAAAAATGCCAATGGTGAAAATCCAGACTGAAAATATTACAAATGCACAATGTTACGAGTGTGCGTGCAAACTGTGCAACACACGCTCGTAACACAGTCATTTTATGGAGTATTGTCACCAAATTTTCAACATAGGCATTTTAGGACCTCTGCTCATGAACAGTGTCACTGTCATTTTCATAATCTGCCCCAAACACTGATTTCCCACAGTGACTGCAGTATTGTGCACCGGAAGTGCGGGAACACATTTTGGCCAGAATGTGAAAAATAACAGCTGTACTGTTCACAAGGAGGTGTAGAAAAATGACAATGTTGAAAATCTGGCATGAAAATATTGTGAATTCGTGAAGTTACGAGCGTGCGTAGCAACTGCGCAACGCACGCTCGTAAAACAGCCGTTTTTTGGATTTTTTCCAACAAATTTAATTTGCAACATAGGCTTTTTGAGAGCCCACCTCATGAACACTGCCACTGTCCTTGCATTAGTCAGTCCCGAAAGGTGATTCCGTGTAGTGACTGCAAAATCACCTTTCGGGACTGATTAATGTTATAACTGTGACAGAATTTATGGGGGGGGGGGGTCCCAAAAATCCCATGTTGAAAATTTGGTGCAAAAATTCCAAAAAATGCCCAAGATATGTGTCAAAGTTGAAAAAAAATATTTATTTCATTATACAGCTTACTGGCATTTCCTCAGTTCGGGGTCAGCTTTGAAGAGTGAAGACGCGTTCCCGGTCCACCAAAGATCATCGAGCCAAGCTCTGGAGGTAAGTATGGGGTGAGGGGGGTGTGGGGAGGCAGGGTGCACAGTGGGTGGGTGCTGGTGGTGGGTAGGGAGACTACGAGTGACCATTTTCTGTTTACAGGTGCTAAAAAAAAACACATTGCAGAAGGTTTTCTTTTTTACAGGTGGTTTCTTTTTGGGGAGGGTACAGTAGCCGATGGGGGATTGGGCACCCCCGTCGGCACAGAAGAAGAGGGGAACATCATGCCGATGGGGAGTGGGCTCCCCGTTGGCACATTAAAGCAGAAAAGGGAGGGATTGGGCACCCCTGTCGGCAAACAACGAAAGGGGGGGTACTTATTCTGCCGATGGGGAGTGGGCTCCCTCATCGGCACATACTTGAGGGGCAGGGTAAGCCGACTGAGGTATTGGGCACCCCTGAAGTCATCAGTTTAGTGGCCACTGTGCCGCCATGTTACTAGTTGTCGAGAACGTGGAAGGGTCCACTGCACGTGATGAGCTTTGCTCACACTGCAGCGTACCTTTCCTTAGATGTGCTCACCACATTAGTATGCATGGTGTTACGTTGGCATGCAGGCTGATTGGGGAATGAGGGACGCACCTACTGGTGCGTGCCCTGCATTCACCCAACAGTGACCGCGCCTCCAAATCTATGCTACCGCAAAATGTTGGCTGCGTAAGCGCGCCAACATAAAAAGCAGATATGAACATGGGGCTTTGTATAAATCTCGGTATAAGAAATTAAGGTGGGGGGAATTTTTGATATTGTTGGTGAATAGTAGGGACATGTGCAAAAGCATGTTAAAGATCCCATGGCACTTATCGAAAAGAGTAGGGGAATTTCCCCGGTGTTCTGGCCAAATTTCCCTCATTCACTAAAAATACCACCAACAGCTTAATCTGGTTCAAGGTCAGTTGGCATTCATCTGTATCCCCCTTCCCCGGGTCGTGCCTGAAAATAGGCAGGATTTGTCTAGTGCACTTACCCGGTCAACAAAAGCTAAATAAATAAAATATGTAGTGAAAATGGGACGTATCAGACACCTTCTACTCAGATGGCAAAATCTTAATATTTATGACACAAATAAGAATGACATAACCTCAAATAGAGCATGTCAGAACTGGTTATAGATCCAGTCTGCAGTGTGTTGCAGTAGGTTCCATGTGATAAGGGCAAATTTGGAATGCTGAATGCCCTTATCACAATTCCACATCACCAAAATTGAATTTTAGTGATCTGGAATCCCGGCGCCAGTGAAAGTGGCGCAAAACAAATAGTTTCATTTGTTTTATGCCCCCCCACACCCTCCCTAAATTTAGATTCTCAACTCCAGGGGGGTGCATGCTGGGGGGGAGGTGCATATCCGAAGAAAAAAAAATTTAACTGTTTCGGGTTGGGCGCAACAAAAACTACCGGCGCCCAGTCCCAAACCCTGCATCCCCGCTACCCCAGACCAGCACCCACCCCACCAAGCCACGACACCAGCTCACTGGCAACCTGCGGCACCACCCCTCACAAATCCTCCTGCCCCTCGTTCAGCTGGCTCATTCCCCCCCACGTGCATATATATGCTCGACATCCTGTAGCCTTTTCATGACCCTCCCCATCTGGTCACCAACCCCACACCCTCACCGTCGAGGCAGTCACTGCAAGTGGGTCACCGTTTCGGCAGGCGCCCACTTGCGGACTGACCATATCACAGGATACTGTTGTAGTAGGTGTACATGTAGTGGATACACAATATAATGTCTACGTGATTGTGAGATAGGGGGTTGTTTGTCCGATACAGGTCGCTCTCAAAAGAAGCAAACAAAACAAGGATTAAAAAAAATAAATAGTGCTACAGATCTCAGCAGCTGTTCAGTACACTAGCTGTAGCTATTAGAATCTGCTATTCTGATGCCTTTTCAGACTCACATTTTGGCTGATCTGGCCAGAAGTATTTTTTTTTCATAATGGCATTACTCAGTCTAGGATTATGAATTATTAATAAAACCTCACAATATCCTGACACACATAAAACACAAGTTGCCTTGCATCTGGAAATGAGCTGTTGGCAGCTCAGTATGTCTTTCCTCACCAAACTTTTGAGATAGATAAATAAATAACTAGAGACTGTCAGAACCAGTGACTGAGCCTTTCACTTTCCTCTAGGTAAGTGGTCATATGGGTGGGCAGGTGGGGTGGCATGGCAAGCGAGTTGCAGTTTTGACAGTGACTCTTGTTTCCTACAATTCTTCTACATTTCACCTTTACAGTTAGCAAACAGTTAGCGTGCATATAAAAAAAAAAAAACACATATGAGATACAACAAACTATTTTTTTTTCTTCAATTGTTTAACCAGGTGAGACACACTAAGCTGAAAGCTTTTTTACAGGTGCAACCTGGGAAGTTAAGTGACTTTCTCAGGGTCACACAGTATATGCAAGTAGGGGCTGTGGGATTTAAACTCAGGTCTCCAGATTTGCAGCTCAGAGCCTTAAACCACTGCGCTATACTGCCTCCCAAATTTGGAAAAGACATCAGGGACTAGATTCACCAAAAATCGCAAAATGAAGCATAAAAGTTTGCGTTGCACTTTGCGATTGCCCAGGTGGTAAAAAATACTGTTCATGGACAGATAGCATAGGGCACTATCCGACTGAGAATAAGGGTAGGCAGAGGCAGCGGTAACCCTATTACTGCTACCTCTAGCCCCACTAGCACTGCCCCAACCTGCATTCCCTCAAATGGCCCTGCAGTGAGTAACACTGATGCGTTATTTGTTATTCACAAAAGCAGCCATGCAAATGAGCCCATTAGGCATGCATGGCACTAGCTGTTCATTTGCATGCACATTATGAGTTCATTTACATGGACTGAAAGTGTCCTAGCATGCCCCCCCAGCCCCTACCCAACGCAACCATAGTCACTGGTGGTCTAGTGGTCCCTCCCCTGTCCCCGATGCTGATCCCTGTCCTGTTAACGTCCTATGAAATATCCATGGTAGTTTAGTGGCCCCTCCGCCTCCCATTCTCTAATAGCCATCCCATTATTAACTAAGAATTTCCCTGGTAATCTAGTGGTCTCTCCCCCCTCCCAGGCTTATGATCGCCGTCCCCATAGATTAACAATACTGTTCCCTGGCAATCTAGTGGTCCCTCCCCCGATGTCTGATCACTCTCCTGTTATTCAAAATAATAATTCCTGGTAGTCTAGTGGTCCCTCCCCTCCCTGATGTCTGATCGCCGTCCGTTATTCAAAAAATATGTCCTGGTAGTCTAGTGGTCCCTCCCCCTCCCGATCTCCCTCTGGTATGTTTTTCCCAAAGTTCCCTGGTACTCTAGTGGTCTCTCCCTGTCCTTGATCCCCATTCCATGAAATACAGAAAACTATCACCCTGGTGGTCAAGAGGACCTCCCACACTGTCAGACATTGACCCCACCCCGCTACCTCCAACCCACTACCCATCCGGTGACCAGCATAGCCCTCCTCTCACCTCCACATCTGGCCACCAACTGCGCTGTGAGTGAGTGTATACTGTATACAGTACACACTCATCCACAGCTCAGTCAGCAGCCAGCCATGGAGGTAAGAGCAGGGCTGTGCTGGTCACCAGCTGGGGATAAGGTTGGGGGGGTGGGGTGGAGGGTCAATGTCTGACTGGGGGTGAGGGGTGGGGTTTCCACTAGATCACTAGGGTGATGGTTTTCTGTATTTCACGGAATGGGGATCGGGGACAGGGAGGGGCCACCAGACTACCAGGGAAGTTTGGGAAAAAAATACTGGGAGGATGATCGGTGATTGGGAAAGGGGGAGGGTCCACTAAACTAATAGGACCTATTTTTTTGAATAACCGGATTGTGAATGGACATCAGGAGAAAAGGGGAGGGACCACTAGACTACTAAAAAGTATTATTTTGAATAACAGGAGGGTGATCAGACATCGAGGAAGGGACCACTAGACTATCAGGAATTATCATTTTGAATAACGTGAGGGTGATCGAACATTGGGGGAGGGACCACTAGACTACCAGGAATTATTATTTTGAATAACGGGAGGGTGATTGGACATTGGGGGGGGACCACTGAACTACCAGGGTATTTATTTTCTTATATGGAGATGGTGATCAGTGATTGGGGAGGGGGAAGGGACCACTGGACTACCGGGGCATCATTTTTATTACAAAGGGATCAGCAACGGGGGGGGGAGGGGGGCAGTACCTTCCCCAACCACTTGGGTTGCACAGAGTTAAGAGGATGTTTTCCTTGGCAATATTTTCTACACACAAGGGAACCCTGCAAAAGGCCCTTGCATGGAGAAAATGCTGGTGAATGGGACTGTGCCGATATACAGGTCCCCTCCCTCTCATTAGCGTTGCGGCCCCTTCAAAACTTTCCCCCGGGACAAACCCAGTTTGTCAGTATAAACTGGGCTTTTGGGAACACCACTTTGCCACAAAACCCAGTTTGCTTGGCACAAACAGGGTTTGTGCTGGGACAAAGTTTTGTGACTCGGGCCCAGGTTTACTACAGCTATTCACAGCAGTCTGTGATGTGTTTTACAAAGCAATAACAGTGCACCCACCAGAAATGGCACTGAATAATTTATTGCTGCATAGATTTAGAGATGACCGACCAGTACCCCTAACGTATTGCCACCTAAATGTGACTTCTTCAGAGGGGTAATCCTGGACTGTGCAAATATCATTTAAATAGTGTCAATATCCACGTGTTAATTAAATACAAGACTGGTTTTATAATAAAATACATGATCAGATTGGTGCATCCACAGCAGAGTGTAATCAATAAATATTATAGTGCAAAGTGAATTAAAAACACTAATAGTATTGTCAAAAAACAACTTTATCAAAAAGCAGAAAGCGAATGTTTATTTGTGCAGCAATGCTGCTAGGCCTCCATATTCAAAGGAGTTGTGAAGTGCATCCCGGCAGTAAAGAGAGATAAGCTGCACAGTTCCAATAATGCGCCGCAGTGCGATATTCAAAGGGTGTGTTGAGCCACCCACAGCCAAATGGGCCAAAACGCAACTGTTATGCATGCCGCGCAGGTGGAGGGGACATTCCCATGAATATGCCGCACAATGGCATATTCTGAGGGAATGCACCTCTCAAAGGCCAGGAATGCATGACCCAAGGGTAGGCCACGAGAAGCTGGTCTAAGTCAGCTGGCCACCCACAGGTGGCCCATGGAAGTACACACAGGTGCACTGGTGGCTGCCAGTCCTGGTGGGCCTGTGATGTCTAGCCCTGATTGTGCTAACAGCAAATACCTGGCCCCAGGCCCTGGTGGTCTAGTGGACCCCCCCACTCAAGCCCTGATTGTGGTCACCATAGTGACCCATATAGCTGTCCCTGGTAGTCTAGTGGCACGCCCCAGCCCTGGTCATGATACCAGTTAAAACCCGGCCCCATGCCCTGGTAGTCAAGTGGACCCCCCCACCCCAGCCCTGATCGGGGTACCAGTGAAAACCCTGGCCCCATGCCCTTGTAGTCTAGTGGAACCCTCCTCCCTTGCCAGATCCCTGACATTAGTTTAATGCAGCATTCCCTATAACCAGCATGTACTGGCACCCCCAATTGCCACCTATGCCAGCAACTGGCCCAGCCCTCCGCTCCTGTCTATGGCCAGCCAATGACTAACAGACATTGGGGAGCTGTCACCAACAAATGGGCACCACCCTATATAGTGACAACTCCCTGGTGTCTGACAGTCGGTGGCTGTCCATCGACGGGAGCAGAGGGCTGTGCCAGTTGCTGGCACAGGTGGGGATTGGGGGGGTCCTGTATATGTAGGTTATGGGGAATGCCACATTTGAATTAATGCCAGGGATCAGGCCAGGGTGGTGGTGGGGATTCCACTAGACTACCAGGGCATGGGGATGAGGTGTTCTATTGGCACCGGATCAGGGCTGGGCGGGTGGGGCCCACCTGACTTCCAGGGCTGGGTTTAACTGGTACCACAATTGGGCTGGGGCAGGGGAGGGTTCCTCCAGACTACTAGGGAGGTTCAATGCTGGATGTTGCATTGGTTGGGGATAGGGGCTGGGAAGGGGCTGTACAGGCACACTCCACTGGGCGCAGCTATGCTAATGGGCTCATAATGAACATGCATGGTTCCCGTTTGTGCCATGCATGCCCAATGAGCTCATTAGCATATAAGGGCTGACTATCACCCTTGGGGTCATGACATATCCTGGTTTGTGCCATGCATTTCCCAATGGCGGTAGTCAGCCATGACCCTGGATGCACTGTGCCAGACCTGACAGTGGACTGCTCTGGGTGGCTCATCCAGGGTCAGATATTCAGACAGTATGCATGATCTGTCCCAATTACGCATACTGTTTAAATATACCCTCAAGGCCAGCTATTCCGTGCAGCGCATCTTTGCGCTCACGCAACCAGCCAGCTCTGAATATGTCCCTCCTAAAGTTTAGTAGAGCTTCATTCTACATATTACAGTCAGAAATGTCATTCCAAATAAAACCAGCACCACGTCCAGTTCAACAATCACTAGATGGAAAAACCCTGTATTTACGGCAGTTTATGTCCATAAATTTACTGACACCACAGCCCCAAATGTACTCCTTAAGTTGGCACTATTTGTAGTAAATGACTCTGGTAAGATTAAAGGCTCACAATGATTTAAGGCAGAACATCAAAACTACAATTAAAATATGAGGCTTTTGAACAGCCTTTAACCTGTATGTAGGTTTTTGTTCTTTTCTTTCCTTGGAATAAGACAGGCGGCATTCTGGAAATCATGCTATAAAAAATGGAGTAAAAAAGGGAAAAAAATGGTGCTGGCAATGTAATACTTATGACAGTTGCCGAAGTCAACTGTTATTTAAAGCAATGAAGCCTGAGCAGACGTGTGTCTCTTTACTTGCCAGCAAAACTTTTCCTTTCCTACTGAAGTCTCTGTAAAGCCACTTCAGATGCTGGCTGTAATCTCTACTCTAGCAGCTAGCTGTTGTAGTTGTCCGGTTTGTATATTTAGAAAAGCAAAACATTCTCCAGTGGCAGAGGCCAGAAAAGGAAAACTGGCCAACCTTTTACCTTTTAAAAATAGAACAATGCCAAGAAGTAGTAGTGGAGCATCTATTTTTGTTGATTTATAATTTGTCATGATGTGTTGGAGTATGCTTAGACCACTATATTACACACAGCTATACAATTACTAGTCATGCAGTCATAACAGCTGTATGTTTTGTGCTTTAATTGCTGGGCATGTGCAACTGTTTCCGATTTTACGTAATTGCTCATTATTAATATTAGAAATCCACATCAATTTGAGATAGTAGTCCGTGGAAACAGAAGGACTTGAACCCTGTTATTGGTTAGAATATGTACAGTATGTAACTCTGGCGCCATTCTGGCTTCCGGGAGATGTTTTGGAGGATGCAGTGTTGTCCCATCTGCAGATACCTCTCTGGGCTGAGGGAGGAGGTTGCTCATCTCCAGGCTGAGTTGGCCAGGATTTGTGGGACCTCCTCTCCCACCCAGGGACCACCAGGGTCACTGCCATTGCCTCAGAGGTTGCCAAGAAAGAGGAGTGGTTGGACCACAGTGGGCTCAGGGAGGGTGAGGGTGGTGGAACAGAGGCTCATCCTCAGTTGTACCCTCTCCACAATTTCTATGCCGTTCTGGAAGCGTGGTTCCTCTATGGAGGCACCCACAGTGGAGACCAAGGAGGATGCTGGGAACCTCCACAAAGGAGACCCAAGGAGAGTGGCATGGGACCCCAGGGGAAGAAACAACTCCTGGTGGGGACTCCATTGTTAGGAAAGGTAGAACTGGGGAGGAAGGGAGGGAGGTAAGGTGCCTGCCTGGGCGCCATGGCTTGGAGTGACAGGGAGGCAGTCCTCAGGATGGCAGGAGCAGCTGCACAGGGAGGGAGCTGGATGTCATTGTCCACCTAGGGACAAATGACCTGGCTAAAAGGGATCAGAGCAGTGCAAGAAGTGTTTGTGGAGATGGGGAGGGCCTTAGACAACAGAGACATACGGTAACCTTCTCGAAGGTGCTGTCTGTCTATGGCACGGGTGAGGCTAGGGTGCTCCACACCATGGGATTCAATCAGTGGTTGAAAAACTGGTGCAGAGCTCAGGGATTTGGCTTCATTGGAGACTGGGGATCCATCTGGAGGGATGCAGGCCTATACTGGCGCGATGGTCTGCATCTGTCCAGGAGGGGAACCAGGATCCTAGGTGATAGGTTTAAATACTTCATTGACAAGTATTTAAACTAGCCAAGGGGGGAGGCACTAGAAAGGAGCATGGAAATCCAACCCCTACCCAAAATATCAGGGTACTAAGTGAAGTAGACACCAACATAGAGATGTCAATAGGGAGAAGCGCAGGGGTAAATGGAGAAAGTGACAAATGCAATAAGGACAGGGATGGGGCAAAAAGGGGTAAGGCCATCAAGAAATGGAGGGCAATGTGTACCAACACCTGTAGTCTGGGCAACAAGCTCCCTGAACTGGTGGCCTTGATGGAAGAGGAATGCCTGGATATTGTAGCAGTCACAGAAACATGGTACACAGAGAACCATGACTGGGATGTTAACATACCAGGGTACACAACCTACAGGAGAGACAGGGAGGGCAGAAGAGGGAGTAGCTCTGTATGTAAGGGAAGGGATAAAAGCAACTGAACAAAAGAGTAAACAGGGAGGAAAGGAGGCACTGTGGGTCACCTTAGAGACTGGAAATGGCACCACAATCCGCACAGGGGTTGTATATAGACTCCCATGTCAGGGGGAAGGAATGGACAAGGATATGATAGAAGGCATACTTAGGATGGCAGAGAAAGGGGAGATACTGTTGATGGGGGACCTTAACATGCCAGATGTTAACTGCAGCACCTTTACGGCAGCCACATCCAAAAGCAGGGCCATTCTTGATGCCCTTCAGGTGGCATGCCTCAAACAGCTAGTTTTGGAACCCACTCATGAGGGAACAATCTTAGACCTCGACTCTCAAATGGGGACAGTGAGAGGATCTCAGATCTAGAGTGAGTAGCCATTTGGGAACAAGTGACCACCAAACAGTGTGGTTCACGATAAACTCTGCTACAGAGTCAAGCCTCACAAAGTGAGGGTTCTGGACTTCAGGAGGGCCGACTTTGGCAAGATGGGAGAGTACCTTAGAAAAGCACTAGCAAACAGGCTAGAAGGAGGGGTGGAGCAACAATGGGCAAATATCAAAACTGCCATCACAGAGGCAACAAGCCTTTGTGTAAAGCAAATAAACAAATCAAAATGAAAGAAAAAGCCACTATGGTTCTCAAAAGAGGTGGCGGTGAAGGTTAGGGAGAAAAAGATAGCATTTAGGAAGTATAAGGAAACACAGAAGGAGCAGGACAGAGAACTGTACCAGTTCAGGCAGAAGGAAGCCAGGAGGGTAGTCAGAATAGCAAAGGCACAAACTGAGGAAAAGATAGCTAACTCGGTTAAGAAGGGGGATAAAACCTTTTATAGGTATATCAGGGAGCGTAGAAAGACAAAGGAAGGGATAGTGAGGCTGAATAGAATGGATGGTGGGTGGGCAGAGAGTGACAGTGATAAAGCAGGGATACTGAATGAATACTTCTGTTCAGTATTCACAAAAGAGGAAGTGGGGAGTCGTAATCCAATTAACAGAAGCACTCTGGAGAGGGGGGTTGATCCCAGTCCTTTCACAGATGAAAGAGTTCTGAAAGAACTCCTAAAACTGAAGGTGGACAAAGCAATGGGGCCAGATGGAATTCACCCCAGAATTCTAAAAGAATTAAGCAAAGAACTAGTGACACCACTGACTACACTTTTTAACAAATCATGGGAGGATGGTGTGGTACCTGAGGACTGGAAGAAGGCGGATGTGATTCCCCTTCACAAAAGTGGGACCAAGACAGAGGTAGGAAACTACAGACCTGTCAGTTTGACCTCTGTGGTAGGGAAAGTGATGGAATCACTTCTGAAGGAAAGAATTGTTGAGTACCTAGAGGCCAGTGGGGCACAGGACCCAAGGCAGCATGGGTTCACAGCAGGAAGGTCATGTCAGACGAATCTAATTGATTTCTTTGACTGGGTGACCAAAGTAGTAGACCAGGGAGGGACTGTGGACATGGCCTACCTAGACTTTAGCAAGGCATTTGACACAGTCCCACACAAAAGATTAGTAGTCAAATTAACCAGCCTGGGAGTGGGTCCCAAGGTGGTAGCCTGGGTGAAACATTGACTGAACAACAGGACACAGAAGGTAATTGTAAATGGAGTCCACTCTGAAGAAAGAGGGGTTACTAGTGGGGTACCGCAGAGTTCAGTACTGGTTCCAGTCCTTTTTAATTTCTTTATAAGTGACATTGCAGAGGGACTGGAAGGAAAAGTATGCCTCTTTGCAGATGACATAAAGACCTGCAACAAGGTTGATATACAAGGAGGCGTGGAAAGGATGAGAAGGGACTAGGCAAGGTTGGAGGAATGGTCAGAAGTATGGCAGCTTGGATTCAATGCAAAGAAGTGCAAAGTAATGCACCTGGGAAACAAAAACCCTGGGGAAGATTACACAATGGGGGGGAGGTAGTAACAACAACAGAAATGGAAAGAGACCTAGGGGTAATCATATCAGATGACCTTAAGGTTGGCAAGCAATGCGAGAAGGCGGTAGGGAGGGCTGGGGGGATACTAGGATGTATAGGGAGAGGTATCACCAGCAGAAAACAGGAAGTTGTTATCCCCCTGTACAGACAGTTGGTGAGACCCCATCTGGAGTACTGCATCCAGTTCTGGAGACCCCATCTCCGCAAGGACATAGACAGGATGGAGGCAGTTCAGAGGAGGGCAACTAAAATGGTGCAGGGTCTGCAAGAGAAGCCATACGAGGAGAGACTAAAGGAGCTTAATATGTATACCCTTGAGGAAAGGAGGAGAGGGGACATGATAGAAACGTTTAAGTACCTCAGTGGAATCAACAAAGTCCAAGAGAGTAGCATCTTTCAGAAAAGAGATGTGCAAGAACAAGGGACACAATTTGAAGATAGGGGGCGGCTCAGGGCAATGTGAGGAGAGGTATTTTTTCACAGAGAGGGTGGTGGACGCATGGAACAGCCTTCCTGAGGAGGTTCTGGGGTCTAAAACTGTAGGAGAATTCAAGAATGCATAGGACAGACATAAGGCAATTTTTGTGGGGAGTAGGAAGAAATAGGCTGTTGGTTAAACAGGATCTGCAGCTTATCCTCTAGGTAGGGAAATGGGCAGACTAGGTGGGCCAAGCGGTCCTTATCTGCCGTCAAAGTCTATGTTTCTATGTTTCTATTATACCAAGGGTTACTACCCCTAACTTGCAGGCCTGAAACAAGGTTGAGGGGCCTGGGTTCCTATTTTAGATATTAAAACTGGTTCTTTCCCAAAGATCACATTAATGCACAGTGCCTCCACCCAAAGTATACTTTTAGTGGGTTAGAATAAAACCTGGTACAACCCTCTGGGATGCTGTTCCCACCCACATTACCATTAAGTCACCCCAAACATGACCCAAATACCAAAATCCCACATTTCAAACATTTGGAAATTATTGACTCTAATAATATGCTCACACACCAAAGGTATGCAAGAAACAGTCACAACAATTTATTTACATGGGACAAGGGCTAGGAATGGGGAAGCTGGATGCAGGGGTCAAGCTATTTACAATAATCAGCATTGGTTTGATTTGGTTTAAATCATAATTTTATATTTAAATTTAAACATTAATCACAGTGGCCACCCAACAACCTTCTGAGGTAGAAACATTGTATTAGATGCCCACACAATACCAGTCCCAAAATGTATTAGAACCCTGCAATTCCAATACCTATATCTGGGTACTCAGTACTAGAGTCCAAAGGTGCAGGACTGTTAAACGTTGCAGCTGAGTTGGGGCCCTTAAAGAAAACAGAATAATCATGACTGTGATTTTAAACACATCGTGACTGTAGTATAGCAGACTTAAACCCATTTCTGATTTAGTTGAAATTAAACTATGGATGCTAAATTTGCAACACTTTAACTATGTACATGTCCCTCCAGGTGACGCAGGGCTAAACCCTGCATACTCACAGCTTACTGATCATCATCGGCAGGTCAAACTCAAGCTGTACAAGGCAAGACTTGGAAGTCGCTGAAGTGGCTTCTAGCTGAGGCAAGGCAGGAGCTTTGGATGTCCCGGGTTTTGGGAAGGCTTTTGCAGCTTTGAACAGACTAGAACTTTTTCTCAGCTTTAAACTGGTTACTCTCTCTCTCTGGGCTTTGCAATCTCATTCAGTGCAGACCGGATCAGGACTGAGACCAGCACGCTTCAGACTCCAACATCTGGCTATACTCCTCAGGGGGAAGCGCATATGGCAATGCCAAGGTGGCTCACTACCAGGCTGCCTGTGTGGCCTATCTGAAAACAGTCACGTTGCATTCAGCACATTTAAATCAGCACATTTACATTTTGCTCAAGTTCAAAGTTCCTTTAACCATGTGCCCATGTGGCCAACATGATCCTTTACCTTGTAGGAGCTATCTTTACTGGAAGAGGCTTCTCCCCTAAGGCTAGGGTGACCCTGACTCTTACAGTCCAGGCAAAGACTGCATTAGAGCTTAAGGCATATCTCTCTATCAGAAACACAGATGAAGCTTGAGGCATGGTTCCCCACCAGGTAGCATGCTTTACTCGGTAGCACAACTAGTCACTGTAGCCTCTCTTGAGCTTAGACTCAATCATCACAGCCCCTTGTGGCTTTGCTGGTGTTAGCAGTTCCAACTTGGACATTTACTGGCCTCCCAGACACTGTCAGGTCAGTTCCACATGGCTAGGAACCTCCGTTTCAGTCCTGTAGGTATGATCAACAGTCACAATAGGCATTTCTCAAACTGGATCCTTCTCTGGTCACTTGCATACTGCACGTGTCCACCCATTACTTGTGTGCTACTTAGCCACAGGGTGCAGACAGATGACAGGCAGTTCTGGGCCTCTTGGGCTTCTCTGCCCCAACACAGATTTCTAAACTGCTCAAAGCTGTAAGTAGATGTTTACTCACTCAGAAGAATTCAACAGACTTTCCTTTTCTGGAAGTTGTGTTTCTTCAGCACACTCATTGCTGAGGCAGAAACATTTTTTGCAGCTTTCTCACAACTGCAGGTGGATGCTGGCTTCTTTTCCACATTTTACTAATGTAGCAAGGAACTGCTACCCTGGAGGACAAATTCTAGCAACCTCCAGGCTAACGACTTTGGCTGCTGGCAGCCACTCTCTCTCTCTCTGACACAGGCAGAAGGCCCCCCTCCCCTGTGCAGGGGCTTTCACTAAACACACTAGGCCCATTTTATTTAGCTGGGGGCTTGATCCCCCTCCCTGTGGAGGGACTCCCGCTGGAACCAAACTCAGCCTGAAAATCCCTGGGTTTTACTGGGTCCTTTTGGGGCTCCTGATTAGGTGAGCTCACTTGTGTGTCCCAAGGCGATTGACCGAGATCACTTGTCAGTCCTGAAAATTAATATTCATAAGCCTCCCTCAATGCTCCATAGGCTCCCTGTTTTGGCACCTGAATTTAGTCCCTGCTTTTTCCCCACAAGCCTTTTGCAATGTCCCAAGAGCCTCTAGCACTGTCTCAACAATCCCTGCTCTAAAATCCTGGCTTTCTGATTGGCTGCCGTCTGCAGAATATGGCTGCTAATGAAAACCGTCCCTTTGCATTTTCACACAGTTTCAATAATAAAGTTCTGGTGCAGGCAGGAAAAATACTTTATCTTTGTGCCCTACTGTTCAATAGCTATTAATGTACCCTCTTAAATGCTGCCACTGTCATTCAGTTTACTGCAGTTCTTAACCTGTCACTGCTGCCGAAATACAGTGCCCCTAGGCAGCAGACAGACAGCTCATGAGAGTCCCAGCTTAATAGCCTGGAGCAGCCAGAAACATTATTTAATTTATATAGCCCCTTGTAGTTAATAGCACCCTTTCATGCCCTGCTACAGTGGTTTTACTTATTCACATTTATATACATTTTATTGTCTATCATTAGCACTAATATTTAAGGTCTAGGCGCTAGGACAGGTGGCTCATAAATATTCATTGGGGCTCTCTTCATTAATATTCATGAGCCCCAGCTCTCAGCACTCATAGCGCTTTCTATTTACAAAACCAGGAGGGCTCTTCTGGCCCCCACACACTGGTCACTGGTCCCCACCAAGCATGACCGTGAGGCGGGAACCACCAAGGAACCATTCTTCGACTGTGATCGCAGTTGGAAAAAAAAGAAAGAGCGCTTTCTGGTGCAAGCACAGTCACCAGCTGCTCTGAGGAGCAGAATGCAAGCAATCCAACTCTCAAACACTCATTGCAGGCCAAAATCGGGACAATCAGGGGAAACCAGAAGGCACAGGAGGCAGGTGGGAGCAACCGTGCAATAAGGTAATCCCCCATTGGGGGGGAGGCGTTACATGTATTTCTAGGGGTGGCATTGCATTTGAATAAAACTTCTGCCCTTTCACAAACAGTGCTCCAATAATTAGTTACACCAAAGAATCAGCTTACAAATTTCCCCTTTATAAATACATGGTTGCCCGTACACATGCACCAAAATGGACTGAAAGAGTGAGCGTGACATTCAGTCATCAACTCTCATTTAATGGCCTTGGGGACAGCATACATAATAGCACTGGTAAAACAAGGTTAATTAATAAAGAAAACACTGATTTATCACATTCATAATGGTGCCATGAGAGCAGACACGACAGTAGAGTTTCAGCAATGATTTTTAATGCAAAAACAATTCACCAAGGATCTTTTAGATAGCCAGAATGCCACACAAGCCAGCAGCATGTCTCCAACTGTGACTGCAGATGTCAAGAAAGTCCTCCTGTTGTCATACAGAGAACGTGGGTGAACAGCCCCTCTAGCTAAGTGGGGCACCCTGGATTTTGGAGTGCCCAGAAAAGGTATTTCTGGCCATTTCTTAAAAGGTATTTCTGGAGGTTTTTTAAAAAACAAATACCAGAATTTAGCTAAATGGGTCTGTTTAGCTAGCTTTAGGTGTTTATGTTTTTAAAAATACACCATTTGTATGTATTTTACATGTTTTTTAGTTGGGGAGAGAACAAGATGGTGGCTGTCACTATATAAATTTTTTTTGGGGGGGGCATTGTAAGAAGCAAGTGGTGAGAACCCAAAAATGGTCTTGTGGCATAAATGTTTCATGTTGTACTAGAGGATTATCCTAAAAACCCTACTGAGAATGCTCAGAACAGCAAAGATTCCAATTTGTTAAATCCTTATAACTCTGAAACCATTTAATCGTTGTTCATGAAACCCACGAAATGCACTACGTTGGCACATCCCACTCCTACCCTGAATGTTTCAGGAAAAAACTCCACACTATCTAGGCTGACTGTGAGAGCAAAACCAAAAACTCCTGTTAAGTACAGGAACAAAAATTAGACATCTACAGGAAAATGACATATGGATCTCAGAAACCACACAAGCTGCCTCACAAAACTTTTCACTTAGGCAACCTCCTCCCTCAACTCAGGCACCTCTCTGGGTTGAGGGAGGAGCTTGTCTGTCTCCGGACCGAGTTGGCCAGGTTACAGGGGGCACTCATCCCCACCCAGAGGCCACCATGTCCACAACAACCTCAAAGGATGCCGAGAAGGAGGAGTGGTTGGACCATGGTGGGCTCAGGGAGAGTGAGGGAGGGGGGGTCTGAAGCACATTCCCCAACTGGTCCAGTTAAGTAACTCCTACACTGTATTGGAGGAGTGGGAAAGCCACACAAGGGCACCCACAGCTGAGACCAAGGAGGATGGGAAGGTCCTCCCTGATGGAGCCCCAGGAAAGGAGGAAAGAAGACCCCCAGAGGAGGAGGAAGCTACTCCTGGTGAGGGGCTCGATTGTCCAGGGAGTGAAGTTAGGGACACCTAGCAGGGAGGAGAGGGAGGTCAAGTGCCTTCCAGGAAGCACTGCATGGAAGAATGGAAAGCAGATCCATAGGATCACAAGGGCGATAGTGAGGAAGGAGGAACTGGATGTCATTCTCCACCTGGGGACAAATGATATAGTCAGAATCCAGGAGGATTTCAGGAAGTTGGGGGGAGCCTCAAGCAGATAGCACACTCCGTTTCCTTCTCAGAGGTGCTACCTGTCCACAGCAAGGGGGAGGTCAGGGCACTCCACATCCAAAAATTCAACTCCTGGTTGAAGGAATGGTGCGGAAAGGAGGGTTTGGCTTCATGGAGGACTAGGGCCCCACCTCGATGGATGCAAGCCTGTATAAGGATGATGGCCTGCTTCCGTCTGGGAAGGGGACCTTAGTCCTAAGTGAGAAGTTTGAATGCTTCAGCAGCAAGCATTTTAACTGGCCAAGGGAGAGCCAGGAAGGTCAGGAGACTTAGTATCACCACCACCCCTGTGGGACATGCAGGAAAAGGAATTGATGACAGGGATAACTGAAGCAAGCAGAAAGGGAGAAGCAGAGGAAGCAGGTAGGAAGGGAGTAGATGAGGAATCAAGACCACATAAGAAAGATAACTGGGGTGGGAGGAAGAGGCAGGACAGCAATAACAGGAGCAGAGGAATGATAGGCTGCAGAACATGGAAGGCCATGGTAACAAATGCCCACAGCCTGGAAAACAAAATCCCAGACTTGAAGACCTTGTTAGCAGAGGCAGACCTGGTCATAGCAGCAATAACAGAGACATGGTACACTGCTAATCATGGGTGGGACTTTAATGTATTGAGTTATGCTCTGTTCAGAAGGGATAGGGAGGGTAAAAAAAGGTGTGTGTGTGTGGGGGTGGCCCTGTATGTCAGAGAGGGTTTAAAGGCAACAGAGGTCCAGGGTAGGGAGGGGGAGGCCAAGGTACCGTGGGTCACCCTTGAATCAGGCAATGGCACAGCAATACGCACAGGGGTGATCTACAGGCCTCCAGTACAGGAGGGTTGTGCTGGTCCCGTCTGGGGGTTGGGATGGGGGTAGCGGGGTGGCAGGTCACTTCCTGACAGGGTGGGGGGTTCACTAGACCACCAGCGATATGTTATTTTGTATTTCATGGGATGGGGATAGGGGATGGGGAGGAACCACTAGACTACCAAGGAACTTTAAATAAAAATACTGAGAGGGCGATCAGTGAGTTGGGAGGAGGGAAGAACTACTAGACTACCAAGGAACTTTAAATAAAAATACCGGGAGGGTGATCAGCGATTGGGAAGAGGGAGGGACCACTAGACTACCAGGGAAATTTCATAGGAGTTAACAGGACAGGGATCAGCATTGGTGAGGGAGGAGGGACAACTGAGCTACCAGGGAAATACTACAGACGCTTAATGACACAATGATCAGCATCGGGGAGGGGTGAGGGGACCACTGCTACCTGGGAATAGAGTACTGTTCTGTGTTAGGGATGGCGATTAGTGAGCAGGACAAGGAGGGACCACTAGACCACCAGTGACTGTGGCTACATGAGGCAGGGGTTGGGGGAAGTGTACTATAACACCCACAGCTTATGTAAATGAGCCCATAATGGGCATGCAATTGGTCAGTTAGTGCCATGCACGCCCAATGTGCTCATTTGCATGGCTGCTTTTGTGAATGCCAAATAGCGTACTGGTGCTATTCATTGTGGGGCCATTTACAGGAATGCAGGTCAGGGCAGGGTTAGTGGGGTTGGAGGTAGCAGTGATGGTGTTACTGCTACCTCTACCTAGTCCTATTCACAGTCAGATAGTGCTGCAAGCTTACCATCTGTGAATAGCAGTTTTTAACACTTCGGCAATTGCTAAGCACAATGCAAACTTTTGCGTCACACTTTGCATTTTTTTGTGAATCTGGCTCCTGGCATTTCAATTGGACTAACCTGGATAATGATTTCAAAAAGAAAAATACCCAGGATTGTAAAGCTGTGCTCTATCCACTTGTTGACTACACTGCCTGAACATGTGCAAAAAAATCAGTTTATGGAGCCAGACTAGAAACACCATGAAGTTCTCTGAACTGTGATTGTTTAATGAATGTTATGTACATATATACAACCATTTAATCCAAGACTGAAATATTTATAAAGTTAAGGCCTATGTGACACAAGGTACGAATTGTGGCCCACGTTAAGCTGTATCATCACGGGGAGAGGTTCTCATGCCTGACGATGTCTCTGTGACAAATCTGCACCTAGGTTAAATGGTTGATTCCAGAGGAGTTAGGAATTGCAATACGTAGTCAAAGCTCATATTTGCTTGACCCAAGCTATGAAGAAAGATTGTTTGCCCACCATAGTCCAAATATATATACAACAACGAGGAAAGAATACAATGAGAAACAGTGTTTATTTTTCCTAATGATAATGCATGGTTGTCAGAATTTCCGTATAAAGACTTGGAACAACTACTGTTCTTTTCAAAAGATACAGTACAGCTCTTTCTGAATAAAACAGAGTAAGCCAAACGTTTCCTTAAAGGGGAATGTAGGTGTGTAGGATCAATCATAGTTAGAAAGCCAACGGAAAGCTCTTTTAAATGAGGTATTAAGCTTACCAGTAGGTGTCAATTTAGAGATCAGATGCTCATATATAAGTTAGCTCTAGTAGTATAGTAAAACAGTAATTTAAGGTTGGTAGGGATTGCATACCTGCCCCCTGCATCATATGTACAATAGGTAGGAATAAGTATGTTGTAAAAACATGTGCTAATTTTAATGTGTTCCTTAGAAACTCTACCACACATGGTACCAAGTGAGTTCCTTGGTAAGCAGACATTTGTCCAAGCTTACTTTGAAGACCTGCACTGTCTTCCTGACCACTGTCTCCAGTGGTTGCCTGTTCCATATGTTTGCCACTCTCTGCAACACGTCTGCTAACTTTACCCAAGATTTTACCACCTCTGAGCTTCAGGGTGTTTCCCATGTCTGGCATGAGGATGCTAGATTAGACATCTGTTTGATCTTGTCAATACCCTTGAGTATGTGGAGGACTGTGATCATTCCCCCACTCAACCTCCTTTTCACCAATTTGAACATGTCTTAACATGTCTTGGCATGCCACCAGCCTCTTTTCACAATTATATCTACCTGATCCTTTTTGTGTACCGCCAGTGCACCATTTCAACTGCCTAAGTGTCCTTTTTGTACTAAGGAGACAAGAACTGCATGCAGTACTGCTAGCGGGGCCTGACCATGACCTTGTTAAGTAGAAGGATTTTTTTTCTGTGTCCTGCAGGTCAACAACTCCCTTTTGATGCACTCCAGTATTCTGCCGGTCCTCTTGTTAGTGTCCACATACCACCTGGCATGCTTTAGCCTCTTGTCTATTATGACCCTCTGATTATTTTCTTCTGTTACTGCAGCAAGGGGAGCCCAGTGAAACAGAAGAAGGAACAGATGGGGCTCAATTTTCAAATGGCTGGAAATGGCGCAAGGTGCACGTGCCCAAAAAGAATTGATGCAACAGGCAGCTTGCGTTGGACCTTGTGCCATTCTTAATTTTTGCGTCACACTGCATTTTTTTGTGAATCTGGCTCCTGGCATTTCAATTGGACTATCCTGGCATGAGGATGCTAGATTAGACATCTGTTTGATCTTGTCAGTACCCTTGAGTATGTGGTCTGATGCTGCAGTGGCCATTAAACCAGCCAGGGCTGGTTTAATGGCCACTGCAGCATCAGAGGCTACAGAGGTGGAGGTGGGATTCAGCTCTGTTGTGGTCCACATTATGGATATGCATGCTTCAGGAGGGAGGGTGCAACCACAGGTGGATATCCCATAGAGAAATCTGCATGGTGCTACCAACATGTTGGGTGGCAGACAGTCCAGGAACGATAGCTGTTGCATGGCAGAACATGACGAACAGCTATAGTGGAGCCTCCAGGATATGGCAGGCTTAGGACAGCAGTGTTGATGCTACCCAGTATGCGGCCTGACTGTGCCACCTTATGGTTGTGTAGGCTGCCAACCACGATCAACCATCACTGTGACACCCACAAGTGTGGCCACTGTGTGACATGCCATCATGGGGCAGGGCCCAATGGGGGTGTACTGGACAGCTATTGTCCAAGACACACTGAATGCAACATGTGCCAACATATGTGACACTGCTAGGAACCTGTGATGTGCATGTCATGTGCAGCTGTTTCCCACCTACCTCATCCTCACCAAGGCATAGGCAGCAGTGACTGGTAACTGACAGTAGCACTACTGCGCACATCACCTGTCTGCCACGAGTAGATACAGTTCATTCAGCAAAGTTCAGGGGAGCCAGATAGTGGACTCACTTAGTACCACTCCAGTCCACAGTTACTGCAGTGCTGTGTTGACTGGAACCTTAGTTCATTCACACCCCAACTGGCTCAGCTTTGTACAGACCCCTGGCCCAGGACAATGATCTGCGACTACACATGGGGCTGCATATCACTTGTCAGGGGTTGATGGCAGCCTCTATCAATCCCTTCCTATATGGCAGCTTTTTGATGCGCTTCTCTGCTTGTGGCATCTGTGGGGACTTTGGCACCAGGATCCGTAATCTACTAAAATCCAGTGCAGGGTACCTGGAGCATTCAGCGTTGCTGCAAGTGGGGGTTTGATGCACCTTTTGTCAGTCTAAGGGGCATTAGAAAATTGAGTCCATGATGTTTTGTGGCCAGGAGATGACCAAACAGCCCATCAGTGGCCACTTCTGTTAATTTTAGTCATGTGACATCTGACAAATTCCCTCTCTTTTATGTGAAAATAACTAGTATTTGTGCCCTGCAATTCCAACTTTCTCATTATCTTTGGGCAACCCTAGGAAGCATAAGCCAATAGCGGTCCAGCCCCTAGCCTTACTGTCTGCTGAGCTTCATTGATTTTTACCGACTAGGAGTGATACCAGTCAGGGAGGGAAGGCAGATTCTGACAGGTACAGAAGCAGGGATTCCTTGACAGCAGCTCTACCTGGGTGAATCCCCCTTGGAGTGCACAGTCTGGCCTCCTAGCTCACCTGAAGCAGCTTCTCTTCTCACTCGCTTGCTCTGCTCAAAACCAGCTAGCGACTGCTCTCTCAGCATAAGGAGCAGTTGAAACACCTACCCAGAATTCCTGGCTGCCGTACATAAATCAGCATCGTACTGCTGTACCCACTACTGAAATAGTGATTGGCTAATAGAAAAGTCTCAGCTGAAAGCAGTAGCTCAGACACAAAGGGCAATGTTAGGAGGCATAAGGCAAGAGTGGTCCAGGCCTTAGCCTTACTGTCTGCTGAGCTTCCCATTACTGAAATAGTGGTCAGCTAATAGAAAGGTCTCAGCCAGAAGCAGCAGCTCAAACACAAAGGGCAACCTTAGGAGGCATATGCCAAGAGCAGTCCAACCCCTAGCCTTACTGTCTGCTGTGCGTCACTGATTTTCACTGATCAGGAGTGGTACCAATCACAGAGGGAATGCAGACTTCAACAGGCGTAGAAGCAGGGATTCCTTGACAGCAGCTCTACCTGGGCGAATCCCCCTTGGAATGCACAGTCCAGTCTCCTATCTCTGCTGAGGCAGTTTCTATCCTCACTCGCTCTGCTCAGAACCAGCCAGAGACTGCTTTCTCAGCATAAGGAGCAGTTGGAACACCTACCCACAATTCCTGGCTGCCATGTGTAAATCAGCATCATACTGCTGTATCCACTACTGAAATAGTGGTCAGCTAATAGAAAGGTCTCAGCCAGAAGCAGAAGCTCAGACACAAAAGCAATCCTAGGAGATATGCCAAGGGCGATCCAGCCCCTAGTCTTACTGTCTGCTGAGCTTCCCACTACTGAAATAGTGGTCGGCAAATAGAAAGGTTTCAGTCAGATGCAGCAGCTCAGACACACATGGCAACTCTAGAAGGCATAAGCCAAGAGTGGTCCAGCCCCTAGCCTTGCTGTCTGCTGAGCTTCACTGATTTTTTACTGACTAGGAGTGATACCAATCACAGAGGGAAGGCAGACTTTGACAGACACAGAAGTAGGGATCCCTTGACAGAAGCTCTACCTGTGTGAATCCCCCTTACAGTGCACAGTTCGGTCTCCAATCTCTGCTGAGGCAGCTTCTCACCTCATTCGCTTTGTAGAGCTTACTGGTGGGTTTTCCTTTCTGCAGGATACATACTTTAATGTTCTACACTGTTTATTTTCCTTACAACAAGGTCCTAATTTTAAATGTTTTACATGTCTTAACTCAAGTCTTTCAGATGTCACAGTTGCTCGCAGACTAGTCAGGGCAGGACAAAGGAACCCAGGTTCTGGTGTGTAGCTGATTGTTTCTGGCAGCAGCAGGTTGGTCCTGCCCACCCTGTCCCTCAACCCACCTACCCTAGCTCTTTGTTTCCTTTGTAGGCGGTACCTGTGACTTCACATCTCCACATCACTTCCTGAGGCAAGAAAGACAAAACAATTATTTTTCCCTAACACTTAATCTTATTCTCCTTTATTCTTTCATCCACACAAACTAGTCATCACAAATGGAAACAATCAACTGCAGTCACTGTGGCACTCTCTTCTACAGACCATTCATCCACTGTGTTGGCCACTGCCCTACCTTCTGGGCTAACAGAGACTTAAGGTCTCAGCTACACGCTGCATGGGATGAGATTACCTGCTTGCATACTAAGCTCAGCACATTTTTGCTGGCGCCATACTATAACCTCCATACCCAACCTCCACTACCACAAAGGAAAACAGGTCCAGTTGGGTGGAAACTAGTAGGAAAACATTTAGCAAAACCAACAAAACAACTGCCACAAAAACAAACATCGACTACTTCCATTACACACACATGCAATAGATTCACACCGATGGCGACTGCACAAGCCACTGACACAAGCAACTTGTCTAAGTGAAACCTAGCACAAGGAAATTATCTACCCTTGGGCAAAACTGCCACAAACAACAAGGATACTAGGACTTCTCTACTTTTTTTTTTTTTTAACTTTCAGTCTTTATTTTGTATTGGTACGTATACAACAACAAGAGACATGGACTAAAAATAACTTAAAAATAGACATAAACAATTAACATACAAGTGCACTACCATTCTGTAGGTTATACTATTTCATTTGTTGCCTTGGTTGAGAACATATAAATAAATAAAAATACAGTTGACTTTTTTGTAGTAAACAGATGCTTTGTGAAACAGCTTGGGTCATGGTTGAAAATCTGCCCTGAGAGGTGAGATGTAAATGACCCATCTTCTCCACATATTCTCAAATGCCTCCTGAGACTTATTAATGCTGGCAGTTAGTCTCTCCATCTTATAGATATCTATCATTATCTGATGCCAGGTATCTAGTGTAGGAGGCAAGGGAGAACCCCAACTTTTCATGATAGCCTTCTTGGCAGCTAATAAGGCCAGATTAAGGAATTTTCTGGAGGGACTGTCTAAAAATTCCTGTGGACTATCTCCAAACAGGAACAAGTGAGGCTCCAGGGTTATGTTAGATGATATCAGTTGTTGAAGAGCCTTGTGCAAGTGGTCAAGGAAAGGGTATAGTTCTCTGCATGACCAAAAAATATGACCAAGGGAGGCTGGGGAGAATCCACATTGCCTCCAACACTCTGCTTTGTAGTTAACATTATATTTCATCACCACTATTGGGGCCCTGAAATATCTAATAGACAATTTTCAAGCAAATTCTTTCCAGAAACCTGACTCTGTGCCCTTATACATTGTCTTTATATGTGTCTCCCACTGAGAGGGAGTTATCTCCACTCCAAGATCTCTCTCCCATGCTTGCCTAGTATTGTCTAAGGGTTTACTATATAAAGAACATAAACCCTTATAAAGGGATGAAATTATATGAGGTGGGGTTGACCTACCATCTATGGCTCCAAGAAAAATTAAGAGGAGTCCAGGGAGAGGGGAGTCTCCCCAGCTCACCTTACCCAGGGAGTAAAGATAATTCCTTGTCTGGAAGTACCTAAATCTATCTGAATAGGGAATATCATATTTTAGGACTAATTCTGTTAGAGAAAGAACTATTCCCTGAGGCATGAAATGATAAACTAGATGTAGCCCCTTCCTTTGCCAATTAAGATATCCCTTGTCCATTTTAGCAAGGACAAAAGCATCCAAGAAAGGCAGGAGAACAGCATGCGACCTCCAGGCACAATCCCGGGATGTCAGTACTCTCTGCCAGCAGTGCAGGGTTGAGCAGTATAGGGACTGGCAATACTCTCAGCTCTAATTACTGGGGGCGGACAGTAGGGTACGGTTCACCTCTTCTAGCCCTTTCCCCTGTAATTCCACCCACTTCCATTTTGCCATATAAGATCTATCTAGCCAGAAGATGGGTATTCTAATTTGAGAGGCAAGGTGATATAATCTGAAATTGGGTAAGGACATACCTCCTTTTCGTCTAGTTAGTTGTAATACTGAAAGGTTAATCCTGGGCTTTTGATTGGCCCAGATGAATGACGAAATTTTTCTCTGTAATGTTCTATAAAAAGTGTCAGGAATCTGAGTTGGAAGAGTCTGGGCCAGGTATATGAGGCGAGGGAGAACCACCATCCTGACAGATTCTATACGTTGATACATGGACATGGGAAGGACTCTCCACCTATCTAGGTCTGCAGTCATTTTGGTCATGAAGGGGGTATAGTTCAGAGAGAATAAGTCATCATACGAGTGGCCAATCCGCACACCGAGGTATTTGATGCTCTTCAGATCCCAGCGGAAATTATAAGTTTTCCTCAGATCCATATTTGGGATGAAGTCCCAGGCCAGGACTTCAGTTTTAGCTTCATTAATTTTATAACCTGAGATCTCTCTGAGCCTTTTTAGTTTATCCCAAAGAGGGGGTAGGGAAGTCTCCGGGTCAGTGAGATACACCAAAAGGTCGTCTGCGTATGATGCTAATTTATGGGGTGTGGAGGCAACCTCGATTCCAGCAATTCCTGCCTCTTGCCGTAGGGCCTGGGCTAGAGGCTCCAGGTAAATTGCGAATAGCAGAGGTGACAGGGGGCAACCCTGCCTTGTTCCGCGAGATAGTGTGATGGGGTTAGAGAAGGAGCCATTTATCCTAATATATGCTTTGGGGTTCGCATACATTGATTTTATTAGCCCAATCACTGACTGTGGTATCCCAACTTTTCCTAGCACCTCCCACAGAAATGTCCATTCAACCCGGTCGAATGCTTTCTCTGCGTCCAGTGAAAGCAGGAGAAACGAAGACCCGGCCTCCCTTGCTCTCTGCAGGAGATGTAGTGTTCTTTTTATGTTGTCCTGAGCTTGATGGCCAGGAATAAACCTCGTTTGGTCCAGGTCAATTATTTCCGGGAGAAAGGACTCGAATCTTTTGGAGATTATAGATGCAAAAATTTTTTAATCTATATTAAGCACAGAGATAGGTCTATATGAGGAGCAGGACGTACTATCTTTATCTGGTTTTAATATGCTGGTTATATAGGCATATCTCCAGGAGTCAGGAGTTGATTGGCCCGTCTGTACTTCCCTACAGGCCTCCAGGAGGGTAGGAGACAACTCAGCTCTAAACACCTTGTAAAAATCCCCAGTGTACCCGTCCGGGCCAGGGCTCTTGTGTGACTTAAAGGCCAACATAGCCTTATCTAGTTCAGTTTGGGTAATTGTTTTTTCTAATAATTGTTTTTGCTTATTTGAGATCCTCGGGAGCTGTAGGTGCTCCAAAAAGGTCTCTACTCCCCGAGAGTCTCCGTTAGATTCAGTACTGTATAAGGTGCTATAATATTTCTGAAAGGCGTGTTCAATTTCTTTAGGGAGATTGACCATTCTCTTGGTATCTGGGTCTCTTATTTGCATAATGTTGGATCTAATTTTGTGTTGTCTGATTTTGTGGGCCAGCAGGCGTATAGCTCTGGGACCCTCTTCGTAATGTTTTTGCCTAAGGCTCTGCAGAGCCTGCTCGGTGCGGATATCTAAAATAGTCTGTATCTGTTCATTAGTTGCTTTGAGGAGATGAAAGACCCCCTCATCACCAGCAGCATGTAATGCCTGCAAGTCACCAAGTTGCTGCTGTAAATTGTCAAGACGTGCTTGTTGTTTCTTTTTATAGTGTGTCGCATATTTAATTATTTCCCCCCTAAGAACTACTTTGAGAGTATCCCAAAGAATACCTACTTTAGTATCCTGTCCCTTGTCTTTAAGGATCTGTTTAATTTTTTGTTGCATTGTTTCCCTAAAGTCCTTAAGGTTCAATAAAAAATTATTAAATCTCCATAGGGTATTGATTTTTCTTTTCTCCCATACCATGTCTAACATAAGGATCGAACGATTCGATAGTACAGTCGGGGTCTGTGTACAACTTTGCATTTTATACAGGTGTTCTTTAGATACATGCAGGTAGTCTATTCGAGTATATACTTTATGGGGGGCGGAGTAATGAGTGTACTCCCTTTTATTGGGATGGAGAGTTCACCATATGTCAACCCATTGGGCTCCCGTTAAACAAGCCTGTGTGGCCCGATGTGCTGGGGTCTTTCTAGCGGACCTCTTACTAGAGGTATCCAAGTGGGACAAGGCCAGGTTATGATCTCTGCCCATCACCAAAACCCCTTGACTCTGTTCTACAACCTTTTGGAGTAGCAGTTTCCTGATATCTGGACCTTCCCCGGGGGGGGATATATATAGAAACCAGGGTGACCTTCTGCCCCTCCAGCTGCCCCACCGCAATTGCAAGTCTTCCTTCTGAATCTGTATAGGAATTCACCAAATGGAAAGAAACATTTTTAGGAATCATGACCACTGCTCCTCTTCTTTTCCCCTTACCATAAGTCGAGGCCACTATTGCAGAAAAAACAAATTTGGAGAGCTTTTTATGCTCCTGTTTGCTTAGGTGCGTCTCCTGTAACAGGAGAACAGAGGGCCTTAGTTTTTTAAGGGAGGAGATCACCCTGTATCTCTTAATGGGACTATTTAACCCATTAATGTTGAGGGAGCATACCCTGACTGTGTGGGCCTTATTCATTGAGCTGTCAGTTATTATAACCAGCCGGTGCATCTGTACCGGCTACTGACCAAGACCAAAAATAAATCCACTTTGCGGGTGTCAAAGATCTGCATCTATTGAATACAACAACAATGAGTTCCCGAGAGATAGCTCCCACGGAGCCTGGTTCAAAAGGGGGTAAAAACCCCCGAAGGCAACCATATAGAAAATAAAATACATTCATGTGCACTTTCAAAGAATAGATAGTGTAAGTAACATTAACATATTTGAACCTTGAGAACCTATTTACAATGATACTTCCAAGGTGGAGGGGAGTAACCCTTACCCTTCTAGGCAAGAGGGACCCAGACCTAAAATCGGACTGAGCCTCTGTGGGAGGAATTGTGACCTCCATTTCAGTCAGGCCTCCCAGACCCCTTAGAAAGGAAACTCGGGGTCAGTTAGTGGGGATGTCAACCACTAGGGGGAAGCGGCCCTGCGTAAAGTACAAATGCTTCTCCTAACAACAAGCCCTGATGGGTCGTAGGAAGGGCAGCTGCATAGAGGTTGGGGATTAATGCAATATTTCTACAACATCCACCTCTGTTTATTAGACTGAACGTGTCTTTTGAGAAAATTGTAACCATACATCATCTCTCCAACAAATCAGAGCACTGTTATAGAGAGTTAGCAGGACTAACACTTCTCTCTCTAGCTAAGCTGGTCACTATAACTACCATGCAGGGGAGTGAGGGAGCGAGGAAAGAGAAGAGCTTCAGCAATAAATACAGAAAAGAGGTAGGGAGCTGTTTAGCTCAGAGTCTGTCCTCAGCTTTGCCCTGCCAGAGCTTCAAACATTCTAAAAAACATAAAGCCCCAATAAGTTCTTGTACCGTATGCCAGATCTGATTTAGTTCAGGTATTAGCATCCTGACTGTCCATCGCTGTAGCATTAAAGAGAGAGTGATTCTTTCCAATAAAGTCCTTCACCTCCTGAAGCGAGAGGAAACCTCTCCGGCTGCCTGTTCCTGCACGAGAGTTCGAGATGCTTTGCCACTACGAGTGAGGGGGACGCTTTTCCCGTGGGACAGGACCACCCGACTGGAAACTCCATCCTCTTTTTTCTAGTTCCGTGGTGACCTCCTCTGGGTTCGAGTATGTTACATTTCCAGAGTCCCAGCAGATCCACAATTTTGCCAGGTAAAGGGTATGAAACCTTATGCCTTTCTCCTTCAGAAGTCTAAGAATTGGAGTAAAGGCTACCCTTTTTTTCAGGATTTCAGCAGGGTAGTCATTATCAAAAAACAGTCTGGTTGCATTGTATGTGATATTTCCTTTTGCCCACGCTGTTTTTAGGATTGTTTCCTTATCTTTAAAACTGGAAACTTTTAAAACTACTGAGCGAGGTCTGGCAGCTTGGTCAGTGGGTTTTCTTGACAGGGCTCTATGAGCTCTTTCGATTTTGAACTGGAATGTTGGGGGGAGGTCAAGCACATCTCTAAGGAGGTCCGTCAAAAAATCTTCCATCCTACCGGTCTCAGAATCCTCTGGCAGACCGTATATGCGGAGATTATCTCTCCGGGACCTCGCTTCCAGGTCTGTGATTTTTTTCCTGAAATTTTTCATGCTGGTCAATCAAAAAGTTGACTGCCTGATGTAGGCGCTTGGTTTCTTCGGCTACCTCCCCTGTAGTTTCCTCCGAGTGGTCGAGCCTTCCCTCTACTTCAGTTAATCTGTTCTGTAGCGCTCTAAACTCCCTTTTATTTTCTGCCTGGAACACTCTAATTTCTGAGAGAAGGGTCTCGTATCTGGACCGGGAGAGTCTTTCACTCTCTCTGTCGGTGTCTGGGTCGTGATCCTCAGCCATGCTGTCTGGAGGAGAGGTGCTGCGGCTGTGAGAGGGCCTCTTGATAAATCCGTTTGCATCTGCCCTTTCTTGTAGTCTCTCTGAGCGCGATTTCAGCGGGTTTTTGCTCTCCTTCATTTAAACTGTTGAGGATGATAACTTTTAAGCTGTATTTACTGAATTGGGGAGATATATCTGGTGGAGTGTGTGACAGCTTCCCCTCTATGCAACCATTTGGGTGGGTGACATCACTGGAAGTCTCCAGGACATCTCTACTAATCATAGGTGACTCTATGATTCATGGGGTATAGTCTCACTTTCAACAAACAACAAATCTAGAGTGGCTGTCTGATGCCTACCAGGGTCATCATATTGGAGGGACAATGACTGCATAGATAAAAGAATTTGCAGTAACACTAGTAACTTGCATGTTCTAATCCACCTGGGAATGAATGACCTTGCCAGCCGCTCAGTAGAGGAAACCAAGGAAACCTCTCCACACTGGGAGACAAGTTAGCTTCGCTTATGTCCAGAGTATCCTTCTCTGAGATTCTGCCTGTATGGAAAAGGAGAAGCAGCAGGCAGAAAATCAGAGATAAGGAAATCTCAGAATTTAAGTCAAGGCTCAAAGACTGGTGCAGTAAAAATGGACTTCAATTCATAGGGGATTGGAAGGACTTCTGGAAATGGGGGTTCTTCAGATACAATGGCTTACACCTGACAAAGGAGGGAGTCTGTGCACTAGGTCAAAGGTTTGATGTCTTTCAGGGTTGTTTAAGCTAGCAGATGGAGAGAAGGCACTAGCATCCTACACAAGACTCAGGACAGCTAACGCCCCTCCCCCATCACCAAACAGCATACTGTATAACGCAAAATATCAGCATATCCAAATTTCTGTGCAGTCTGGATCGCAAGAATAATTGGTGTAAACTTATATTAGCGCTTCGGCAGTGATTTTCAGAACCCGGAAGTCAGCTGTCAATTGCACACAAATAGAAGTAATAGAGATGCCTGTGTCCATTGCTGTTTGTGTGTCTATCTGACAACTGACCAACTAAATAGCGAGGGTGGGGGTAATTAGAAACAGTTCAAACAAGGATGCAGTAGATGATGAGGGAGGGGGGTGAGTTGCAAGAGTATCCAGAACTGAGAACATAGAAACATAGACTTTGACGGCAGATAAGGACTGCTTGGCCCATCTAGTCTGCCCATTTCCCTACCTACAAGATAGGCCACAGATCCTAGTTAACCAACAGCCTATTTCTTCCTACCCCCCACAAGAATTGCCTTATGTCTGTCCCATGCATTCTTGAATTCTCCCACAGTTTTAGACCCCACAACTTCCTCAGGAAGGCTGCTCTATGCATCCACTACTCTCTCTGTGAAATAATACTTCCTCATTGCCCTGAACCGCCTCCCTCTATCTTTAAATTGTGCCCCCTTGTTCGTGCACGTCTCTTTTTCTGAAAGATGCTACCCTCTTGGACTTTGTTGATTCCACTGAGGTACTTAAAAGTTTCTATCATGTCCCCCCTCTCCCTTCTTTCCTCAAGGGTGTACATATTAAGCTCCTTTAGTCTCTCCTCATATGGCTTCTCTTGCAGACCCTGCACCATTTTAGTTGCCCTCCTCTGGGCTGCTTCTATTCTGTCTATGTCCTTGCGGAGATGGGGTCTCCAGAACTGGACACAGTACTCCAGATGGGGTCTCACCAACTGTCTGTACAGAGGGATAACAACTTCCTGTTTTCTGCTGCTGATGCCTCTCCCTATGCATCCCAGTATACCCCCAGCCCTCCCTACTGCCTTCTCACATTGCTTACTAACCTTAAGGTCATCTGATATGATTACCGCTAGGTCCCTTTCCTTTTTCGTTGTTGTTAGTACCTCCCCCCACATTGTGTATTTTTCCCCTGGGTTCTTGTTTCCCAGATGCATTATTTTGCACTTCTTTGCACTGAATCCTAGCTGCCATACTTCTGACCATTCCTCCAACCTTGCCAAGTCCCTTCTCATTCTTTCCACGCCTCCTTGTGTATCAACCCTGTTGCAGATCTTTGTGTCATCTGCAAAGAGGCATACTTTTCCTTCCAGTCCCTCTGCAATGTCACTTATGAAGACATTAAAAAGGACTGGACCCAATACTGAACCCTGTGGTACCCCACTAGTAACCCCTCTTTCTTCAGAGTGGACTCCATTTACAATTACCTTCTGTATCCTGTTGTCCAGCCACTGTTTTACCCAGCCTACCACCCTGTGACCCACTCCCAGGCTTGTTAATTTGACTATTAATCTTTTGTTTGGGACTGTGTCAAATGCCTTGCTAAAGTCTAGGTAGGCCATGTCCACAGCCCCTCCCTGGTCTACTACTTTGGTCACCCAGTCACAGAAATCTATTAGATTCGTCTGACATGACCTTCCCACTGTGAACCCATGCTGCCTTGGGTCCTGTGCCCCACTGGCCTCTAGGTACTCAACTATTCTTTCCTTCAGAAGTGACTCCATCACTTTCTCTACCACAGAGGTCAAACTGACAGGTCTGTAGTTTCCTGCCTCTGTCTTGGTCCCACTTTTGTGAAGGGGAATCACATCCGCCTTCCTCCAGTCCTCGGGTACCACACCATCCTCCCATGATTTATTAAAAAGAGTAGCCAGTGGTTTAACTAGTTCCCCCCTTAATTCTTTTAGAATTCTGGGGTGAATTCCATCAGGCCCCATTGCTTTGTCCACCTTCAGTTTTAGGAGTTCTTGCAGAACCCTTTCTTCTGTGAAAGGACTGGGATCGACCCACCTATCAAGAGTGCTTCTGTTAATTGGATTAGGCACTTCCCCCTCCTCTTTTGTAAATACTGAGCAGAAATATTCGTTCAGTATCCCTGCTTTTTCACTGTCTCCCTCTGCCCACCCACCGTTCATTCTATTCAGCCTCACTATCCCTCCCTTTGTCTTTCTATGCTCGCTGATGTACCTATAAAAGGTTTTATCCCCCTTCTTAACCGAGTTGGCTATCTTTTCCTCAGTTTGGGCCTTTGCTATTCTGACTTCCCTCCCTGCTTCCTTCTGCCTTAACTGGTACAGCTCTCTGTCCTGCTCCTTCTGTGTTTCCTTATACTTCTGGAATGCTATCTTTTTCTTCCTGACTTTCACAGCCACCTCTTTTGAGAACCATAGTGGCTTTTTCTTTCATTTTGATTTGTTTATTTGCTTCACACAAAGGCTTGTTGCCTCTGTGATAGCAGTTTTGATGATCCCCATTGTTGCTCCACACCTCCTTCTAGCCTGTTTGCTAGTGCTTTTCTGAGGCACTCTCCCATCTTGCCAAAGTCAGCCCTCCTGAAGTCCAGTACCTCACTTTTGTATGGCTTGACTTGTAGCTGAGTTAACATGAACCACACTGTTTGATGGTCACTTGTTCCCAGATGGCAACCCACTTCTAGATCTGAGATCCTCTCACTGCCCCGTTTGAGAGTATGAGGTCTAAGATTGCTCCCTCACGAGTGGGTTCCGAAACTAGCTGTCTGAGGCCTGCCATCTGTAGGGCATCAAGAATGGCCCTGCTCTTGGATGTGACTGCAGTAAATGTGCTCCAGTTAACATCTGGTATATTCAGGTCTCCCATCAACAGTATCTCCCCTTTCTCTGCCATTCTAAGAATGCCTTCTATCATATCCTTGTCCATTCCCTCCCCCTGACATGGGGGTCTGTACACAACCCCTGTGCAGATTGTGGTGCCCTTTCCAGTCTCCAAGGTGACCCACAGTGCCTCCTCTCCTCCCTGTTTACTCTTTTGTTCAGTTGCTTTTATCCCTTCCTTTACATAGAGAGCTACTTCTCCCCCTCTTCTCCCCTGCCTGTCTCTCCTGTGGGTTATGCACCCCGGTATGGTAACATCCAGTCATGGTTCTCTGTGTACCATGTTTCTGTGACTGCTACGATATCCAGGCATCCCTCTTCCATCAAGGCCACCAGCTCAGGGAGCTTGTTGCCCAGACTATGGGCATTGGTACTCATTACCCTCCATTTCCTGATGGCCTTACTCCTTTTTGCTCCATCCCTGTCCTTCTTGCCTTTGTCACTTTCTCCATTTACCCTGCCCTTCTCCCTATCGACACCTCTATGTTGGTGTTTACTGCACTTACTACCATGATTTTTTGGGGTGGGCTAGGATTTCCCTGCTCCTTTCCAGTGCCTCCCCCCTTGGCTAGTTTAAATGCTTGCCAATGAAGCATTTAAACCTACCACCTAGGATCCTGGTTCCCTTTCTGGACAGATGCAGCCCATCATGCCAGTATAGGCTTGCATCACTCCAGGTAGACCCCAGTCCCCAATGAAGCCAAATCCTGAGGCTCCACACCCAGTTTTCAACCACTGATTGAATCCCGGTGCGAACACCTAGCCTCTCCCTCGCCATAGATGGGCAGCACCTCCGAAGGTTACCTCGTGCTACTTATCTAAGGCCCCTCCCCAATTCCACAAACTCTTCCTGCACTTCTCTAATCCTTTCTTAGCCAGGTCATTTGTCTCTAGGTGGACAATGACATCCAGCTCCTCCCTGTGCAGCTGCTCGGCAATCCTGAGGATTCGCTCCATGTCCCTCAAGCCATGGCGCCAGGCAGGCACCTTACCTCCCTCCCCTTCCTCCCCAGTTCTACCTTCCTAACAATGAGTCCCCACCAGGAGTTGTTTCCTTCCCCTTCGGGGTCCCCTGCCACCCTCCTGTGGGTCTCCTTTGTGGAGGTTCCCAGCATCCTCCCTGGTCTCCACTGTGGGTGCCTCCATAGAGGAACCACACTTTGCCAGAATGGCATAGGAATTGTGGAGAGGTACAGCTGGAGGGATGCACCTCTGTTCCACCACCCTCAACCTCCCTGAGCCCACTGTGGTCCAACCGCTCCTCTTTCTTGGCAACCTCTAAGGCAACAGCAGAACCATGAAAGCGGCTTGATTCTAGCACTGCAAGCCACTGATTGGGGGGATTGGAACAAGGATTATGGCAGGGATAGTATGAGCGAGCAAGGGCAGGGCATCGGCGAGAGGTACAGTAAACCTCTCAGAGTTGCAGCTGTACAAATTGTGGAGGGGGTAGTACAGGGGTTGTACGGGATAGTATGAGTGAGGGTAGAGGGAAATTGGAATGAACATGAGAACATGCAAACAAGGACGATGGAAGAAGCTGATGATACAGTATAAAGTAAGCAAGGGTGATGGATGATGATAGGAGGGAATGGACGGACGAGATGACACACAGGTAACCTTATATAACCTCATGAGAATGGTTGCTGTTTTACTGTCTGACAGAATGAATTTAATGCTGTCATTTTGGTTGTCATTAGTTGTGCTCTGACACAGTTTAACAAGCATCTAGAAGTGCAACACACTATTTTTCGCTTTTAAACAATGTTAGCTGTCAAAGTATTTCCACAGTCAAAAAGCTATCAGTGGATATAGCGAATATTTTTTGTCAGCTAAAATAAGGGATTATACAGTATCTTCCTTTTGTCCAGCCAGAGAAACACCTGGAACAACAATATATAATGCAGGTTGCATTACAAAAACTAAAAAACTAAAAACACAAGCTAAACAGGATATAGCAAGAAGCAAGGCATGGAGAGCAATGTGCATCAATTCTCTCAGCTTAGCAAACAAGATTCATGACCTCATCGCCATGATAACAGAAGCTAAATTAGATTGGGTAGTGGTAACAGAGACATGGTTCATCGAGAACCACACCTGGATGTAGTAATCCCACGCCACACTCTATTTAGGAAGGACAAAAAAAGCAAAAAGGGAGCAGGGGGGTTAGCAATCTATGTCAAAGAGGAAACCAAAGCCTCTGAGATGTGTGGGACTCACAACACTACCAAGACTCTCTGGGTCACCCACAATGCCGAGGAAAAAAAAAACAATGCGGGTGTGAGTGGTCTACAGGCCCCCATTGCAAGACATGGAAAAAGACAAAGAACTTGAATCCATTCCTACAATGGCAGACAAAAGTGAGCTCCTGCTGGTAGGAGATTTCAACCTGCCAGATGTGAACTGGGTCTCCTACACAGCCTTATCAGAAACAACGTAAAGAATTCCTCATAGCTCTTCGGGGGCGGGTCTCACACAACTGGCTGGCTCACCAACAAGGGAGGATACAATCCTTGACCTTGTTCTTACAAATAGCACAAGGATATCGGGCGTTATCGTGGGAATTCACCTTGGGACCAGCTACCATAGGTCAGTCTGGCTTACAGTCAACAGACACGAGGATACCGCACACACTAAGCTTAAAATCCTCAACTTCAGGAATGCAAACTTCAGTGAAATTAAATAATCCTTTAAAAGACTATATAGTTACAAAGCAGATGGAAATGTGGAGACAAGCTGGATAGCACTAAAGAATACGCTAACCCACATAAAACAAAAATACTCAAAGGTGATCAATAAATCTAACTGAAGAAAAAACCCGCTTTGGTTCACAAAGGAAGTGGCATCGATAATGGAGGCAAATAAGAGAGCTTTCAGAAAGTATAAGGAAACAAAAATGGAAACAGACAGAGAAGAATACAGGGCCAAAGCTAAAGGAGGCCGGAAAGACGATCAGAGCTGCAAAGGCACAAACCGAGGAGAAAATTGCTGAGGACATAAAAAAAGGCAACAAAACTTTTTTCAGGTACATCTGAGAGAAAAGAAAGACCAAGGGGGGTATTGTCAGACTAAAAACCAATGATGGCTGGCACATGTAAGGGGACGCCAAAAAAGCAGAAATTTTGAACACCTTCTTCTGCTCTGTGTTTACATACAAAGACAGTGGAAATGGACCAGCACTTGGCACAGATGAACACCACACCCAGGAGGCAGACAATAGCCCCATTGCAAAGGACAGAGTCCTAAAGGAACTAAACAAATAAAAAATGGACAAAGCCATGGGTCCAGATGGAATTCATCCATGAAAATTAAAAGAGCTCAGTGAGGAACTTGCTGCTTCACTGGCCACTCTCTTCAACAAATCGCTGGAGAGTGGACAGGTACCAGCTGGCTGAAAAAAGGCCACTGTAGTGCCCCTGCACAAGAGTGACAGCAAGGAGGAGGCAGAGAATTACCAACCTGTCAGCCTCACCTCCATCATGGGGAATACCATGGAATCTATACTAAAGGAAAGGATAGTGGCATGGTTATATGTGAAAATCGTGATATAAAAATAGCGAATACTTATATAGCGAGTATATCTTGGCAAATTCAAAATCAGCACCTGCACAAAAACGTTAATGTCAGTATAGCGTAGAAGCAATTATAGCAATCTGAAATGCACCACAGCAAACACCGAGACAAACAAAGAGCCAAAGCAAACAGAGTAGTCAATTACAGCAATCCTTTTAAACATGCACCACAGTAAACAGAGCAGTCAATTACAGCAATCCAAGAGATTTCCATTTAAACAACTTATTTAAATGCAACAGAGGCAAACAGAGTAGTCAATTAAAGCATCCTTTTAAACAGCTGAAATAAATGCACCACAGAGCAGTCAAGTACAACGATCCAAGAGATTTCCTTTTAAACAGCTTAGTTAAATGCACCAGAGGGAAATAGAGTAGTCAATTAAAGCAACCTGATTCTTTATGATTGGAAGCCAGCTGTTACCACAGCAACTATCATTTATAATAAGATGCGCCGTTACTACCTTACCAGATTCAGAACTGCATTTAAAATGAAATTCCTCACCAGCCACAAGGGAGGTCCTCTTGTTTTGAATCGAGGATTCCTTTACCGCAAGGATAAAGACAATGGTGAGAAAGTGTACTGGCGCTGTACAGATGCACATAAGTACAGTTGTTTCACCAGAATCCACACAATTGGCAGTGAGGTAGTTGCGACATTTAAGGAGCACACTCACGTGCCAGATGCGGGTGATGTTGGGGTTCGCAGGGTGATGGCAGACATCAGGGAGCGTGCACGGACAGGACTTAAAACAACAAGTCTGGTTGTCTCACAGTGCACAGTCTCAGCTCTCAAGTCTGTAACTGGATGCCTTCCTAATGTGAAACTTATGACGCGCACTGTTCAGCATGTCAGGCAGGTAGAGCGAGGTTGTCCTGCTGATCCAAAAACAGTTGAGGACCTTGTGCTCCCACCTGAGTTCACCCTTACCAGTACAGGCCAGGATTTCTTACTATTTGACAGTGGTAAAGAGGCCGATTGGATCTTGATATTTGCCACTGAGAGAAACCTAGCTGCCTATACTTGTGTTTTTGTCAGCTAAAATCAATATGTCCTGCATTAAGTCCCAGCAGTGCCATTTTAGATTTCGAGAAAGCAGCCTGGAAAGTGTTTTCCTCTGTATTTAGTGAAACAGAGGTCAGTGGGTGTTTTTTTCACTTTGCACAAGTGGTGTGGCATAACATACAGAAGCATCATGCAGTACATGAAAAGTACTGTAGCGACCCAGACTTTGCTCTCAATTTACGCATTTCACTGTATTTAGCCTTTGTGCCACCAGCCAATGTAGTGAACATATTTGAAGAACTGCATGAGTGGGATTTTTATACAGTTAATGAGGAAATTTTGCAACCTTTGCTAGATTATTTTGAGGACACCTGGTTGGGACGCCCGAGAGGTAGGTCTGGATGCAGAAGAGTCTCATTTTCTGTTGAACAGTAGAACTGCCATTCTGCAACTGTAACAGGCCTTTCCAGAACAAACAATGCAGTGGAGGGTTGGCACATAGGGTTAAACAGCCGCCTCGGTGCAAGCCATCCCTCAATCTGGAAGTTCATTCAGTGCTCGCAGAGCGAGCAGCACATGACCGAATTAAAGCTTGAACAGCTTTTATCCGGTGCAAGCGCCCCTGGGGCCAAATGAAAATATAGAGACATGAACGAAAGAGTGCGTTCTATTGTGTCTGAGTATGCAAGCAGAACAAAGTATGAGTACTTGCGTGGCCTTGCATATAATTTTCATTTCCAGGTCTAATAATGCAGCTCTGACTAAAGTTCTCTTGCCTTAGCAAGTTTTTTTTTTTTTTTTTTTAATTTATTACTGGCAGTTTTAATTATTTGAATTTTTTACTTTAAATAAACATAAACTAGAGAACATCAATATTTGACTTAAGTTCTCTAACTAAGTTCTTCTTGTTTGTTAATTCGATTTAACAATTTCACTTTAAGAAATAAAATATAGACAGGATTTTCCGTTGTTGCTTTTGCTCACAAGTCGCTATTTTGACGCATCAAAGTAGTATATCAGGTAGTGCAATAAGAATCATTGCTATAACTGAATCTGTTTCTGTGATCGTTGTAAATGACTGGTAGTCAGCTGTTACAATGGCTTTGTCACTGTTTTGGTAAAATTTAAGCTGTTTCTGTAATTGGTGGTTCCTTGGATTTGTCTGACAGTCTGAGAGCTTGAAGACAGTGATCGATCACTGTAATTGACTGGCTTTTTCACTGTTTTTGTACTGTGCTAATGTTTACTATCAGATGTCACTATTTTGTACGTGAGCTAGTATTACAATGTCACGATTATCAAAGTTGCTATACTTGATTCACGATTATGTATTCGGCGTTATTTATTCACTTAAATCACGGGATACCAGTGGAATACCTGGAAGCCAGTGGGAAGTTTGACCCTAAAGAGCATATCTTTCATCCGGACAATCTTACCAAACAAACATGGTGGAATTCTTTGATTGGGTAACTAAAGTAGTAGACCAGGGCGGGGCCATAGATATTGTATATCTAGACTTCGGTAAGGCCTTCGACTCCATCCCACACAGAAGGCTCATCAACAAACTGGAGAACACAGGTATAGGAAATAAGATTGTAAACTGGGTGAGAAACTGGTTACAGGGTAGGACCCAAAACCTTCTAGTAAGTGGTGCTCTATCACTGGAAGGGAAAGTAAGCAGTGGGGTCCTGCTGGGGTCGGTGCTGGAACTAATACTTTTCAACATATTCATCAGAGACATTACAGATGAATTGGAGGGAAAGGTAAGCCAGTTTGCAGATGACACGAAACTCTATAATAGGGTGGACATGCAGGAAGGGGTCAGAAGGATGGAGTCAGACCTAAAGAAACTGGAAGAATGGTCCAAGGCTTGGCAGTTAAAGTTCAATGCCAAAAAATGCAAAATCATGCACCTGGGAAAAAGAACTCCAAGGACAAATTACTCATTGGGAGGTAAAACATTAGCCATCACCAACCTTGAACAAGACATTGGAATTATGGTATCAAATGACCTAAAGGTAGGAAGGCAATGTGAAAAGGCATCACAAAAGGCCAGCAGCATCCTAGGATGCATAGGCAGAGGTATTAAAAGCAGAAAGTGAGATATGATAATCGCGTTGTACAGGTCCTTGGTGAGGCCTCACCTGGAGTACTGCATCTAGTTCTAGAGACTGCACCTTAAATAGGACATAAAAAAAATTAGAGTCGGTGCAAAGAAGAGCTACAAAGAGGGTCCAAGACCTCCACTATGAACCCCATGAGACTAGACTTAGGCAATTAAACTTGTACTCCTTGGAACAGAGAAGAGACAGGGGAGACATGATAGAGACTTTTAAATACCTCAAAGGAATCACCTCAGCACAGGAGCAGAGCCTCTTCAATGAGAATAAAGAGGCACGTACCAGAGGGCACAACAGATGTTTGTTGGGGGGTAAATTCTGGAGCAATGTTAGAAATTTCTTCTTCACAGGAAGGGTTGTGGAGCCTTGGAACAGACTGCCACAGGAGGTGGTCGAGGCAAAGACGGTTAGGGAATTCAAACTATCCTGGGATAGCCATTGTGAGATCCTGAAACAAAGAAGTATATCCTAGAGGAATAGGTAAACAAACAAACACACTGGCAGACTAGATGGATCAAGTGAACCCCATCTGCCATCACATTCTTATGTTCTTATGTTCTGTTGCTACACTGGCAGCTTACTCCATGTCTCTACCATCTGTATAAAATAATTGCCTGATTTAATTTAATCTCAAGCTTTTTCTCAAAACCCCAAGAAGCTTGTTTCTTTTTACTCTGAGTCACTATCAACTAAACATTACTTCAGCCAATTGTTTTATACCGTTTATTGAAGAACAGGCATAATCACTCATTCTCCCATCCTTTGACTGGTGAAATTCTAACAAATCAACTTACAATTTAGAGGGAAACCACACACAAATTCAAGGAAACAGGGGAAGGGTGATGGTTTCATGAATTTTATCCACTGAATAAGTAGGAAGTGAGGTTAGGAATAGTACCATTACTTTTTGATACTGTTCTGGTCAGAAAGATATTAAAGCTAGAAAAATAATACTGATTTCTTTCTCTGAAATCAGGCATCAATGTAATGTTCCCTTTCTGTTAAAAGAAAAAACAGTTATAAGCTACAGCAGAACTGCCATTTTCACAATTTCTTGGTTGACACAGTTGTTTCCCTCTAGCATAAGAAGGATCTGGTTTTATCTAAATATTACCAAGAATACACTGTAAATGAGGATGATGATAAGCTGGGGTCATTCCAGGAAGCTGCTGTAATGAGTCATTAGCCCACAATTACAGCAGATCCTGCCAGGATGCATCCAGTATTCGCTGACACTGCATGACAAAAGGGATTAATGCATTGTGTATTAACAGACTGTATATTTGTGACATTTGCAAGGATATTTAGGGCAAGGTAAGTCTATTCGCAGATGATGCTAAACTCTGTGGGAGGTTGGAAGAAAAGAAAGAGTTAACAGCATGAGACAGGATGTGAGAAGACTGAAGAAATGGTCCAGTACTAGGCAGTTGAAATTCAGTGACAAAAAGTGCAAGATGATGCATATAGGGATAAAGAATCCTGGAATAGTTTACTATATTGATAGGGTGCCAGTAGAGGACACGGAGCAGAAAAGAGATCTGCAGGAGATGATAAGATACAACTTAAAACTCTTACCCACCCATCGGTACAGCGACTGGGTAAACCACTTGTGGCACCAATGATTTGGGTTCGTGACTGAGTTTGGGACATTGCGGGTTGGTGACAGCACATCCCACAGGAGTTGGACTCCTTCCTCCTCGGGGGAGTCTTGAATTCTTCGCTGCAATATGCCACCTGGGTGATGGCTACAGTGCCAGTGCCCGTGCAGACAGAGGAGCTTGAGGCAGGGAGGATGCAGCCTGGCTGTGGATCACAGCCACACAGTTGCATGCACATGAACATCTTGGAGCCCTTGCTAGTTGCGTCATGGGGAAATGAAAGTGAAAAAACCCTGTAGCATGGCAGCATGATGCTGGCACACTCAAGCCCCACCACTACAGCTGGTGTCTGTCCTCCATGACTTACAGACCAGCGAGGGGGGCAATTCCCTGCCAAGCCCTTTAATAGACTCCACCATGCAGCTGATTGCCCTATGGCTGCCTGACGATAGGTAAGTATCAGAGAAAGAGGTGGATGGAATTCAATAATCACCAAGTAGAGGTGGGCAGCTCCAGTGACCAGGGTGATAAAAAAAGAATTTAAAACCATTTTCTCAGTGCAATAAGGTAAACAGGAGGGGTAACAAGATGCTGGTATGCATAAGGAGCAGGATTACTAGCAAATAGAGCAAGGTGATACTACCCTGTATAGATCACTGGTCAGGCCACACCTGGAGTACAGTATGCAGTTCAGGGGGTCTATATCTAAGAAATTATGAAGATCGGTTAGAGACAGTGCAGAGAAGGCAGCAAAGAGGATCCATGGACCACAAGGCAAAACACACAAGGAAAGACTGACAAGTCTTAACAGATACTCCCTGTGATGCTTGGCCAGCCGGTTATGATTGTTCTATGATATTTGTAATATAAAAATATAGTGTGTGATTGTCACAGTGCTTCCATAAGTGCTCCCCCCCCAGTTTCGGTTACAGTCAGGTGACCTGAAACCAGGAGGTAATTAAAAGACTAGAGAGACTTAATTAAGGGTCTCCTGTAATTAGAACTGGCCCAGCTACCAGGATATAGGGACGTAAACTTTTATGACGTTTTACAGGAAAAAACATTGTTATATCACTATGGTGCTAAAAGTAATAAAATTCTTTGATGTGCCCTGGGAAGAGGAACTGCCGAGATCAAAGAGGGGATGTTAATTAAGGAGTCATACTGGGAAATTAATTTTTGCTGAAGTCACAGTAATTAAAATATCTCCTGACAGGAATATCATTGTTTGTATAATTTTTATATTCTAAATGGAGGAGCTAGATGGCATCATAGAAGGGGTGGAAACACAGAGTTTTTTAAACTGAATTCTGTGTTTCAACTATGTGAAACATCTTTTTGGGCTCTTAAGAAACAAGATCTCTAACTTAGGCACTTAGAGGTAATACATTAGATAGAAAAAGTCTAACTGTATGTTAGTAGGAGTTTGTCTGTAGTGTTCTTTGCTTTTCTTTTAAGTGATTGTATGCTTTGTGATATATTGTTCTGTATTTACATTTTACATATTTTTATCCATTTTTAAGTAAACCTTTTATTCCAAAGACTGCCTGTGTGTGTCTTCAAAGTTCTTTTTCCATGTGACATATAGAGGGTTAAGACTGACAAAAACTGTTCAGAGCTTGATGGTGTTACCAAACTGGGAAAAGGTAATAATATATCTAAGGTCTTTTACAGAGTTTTAAGGGTTCATTTTGGATACCTGGTTAGGTGCCCTTAGGTGAAAGATATCTGGCATCCCCCTGAAGAGCAGATTATCTGAGCCTGTACATTTGGGTATGCTAGTATAAGGTTCACAGTTTGAATCCCCACAGAACTTGAGACTAAAGGTGATTCAGACCCACAGGCAGACAGGAGGATTACCCTGTTCTGTTACCTGTTCACAATACAGCGCTTGGAGGTTGGCACTGTGGGAGCAGAGGGCATGACCTGCTGAATGCGTTTGTGACAGATTGGTTGGCAGCGGTGCAGATAAATTTGGTAACACAAGCTTTAATTGTTCAGTGTGTCAGCTTAATACTGTACAGCTCACTTGCAAAAAAAGGCAGTAATTTATTTTTAAAAAGGAAAAAAGGAAACACAACTATACCATTTTGCTTACAGTCAAGTTCCTACCTTTTTTATTTTTTTTCTAAAGTGCAAGTTAGAGTAGCCGTAGTTAGGGAAGAAGATGGCTTCCAACTACAGCGGACACACTGTACAGTAGTTAAGGCAGTTGTGCCAGGACATAGGAGTCCTGTATGAGGGGAGAGCCACCAAGCAGAACCTCATGGATGCCCTGATGGCAGCAGATGCCCAGAGCATCAAGTCACTGACTGTGACTATAAGGGACCAAACCTTGAGTGTGAAGGGGCTAGTGGCCAGTGCAATGTCCAGATCTGGTGAGGATGACAGTAGGGCCAGTGCCAGCGAAGGGCCACAGCAGCAGGGGGAAGGTCACCAGCATTCTGGAGCCAGAAGCACTCAGGCTGCAGATTGAGTTGCGCAGAATGGAGCTGGAGTTCCAGGAGAAGAGGGAGCGAGAACAGAGAGAAGCAGAGCGAGAGAGACGAGCTGCAGAGGAGAAGAGGAAGCATGAACAGTGAGAGGCTGACCAGGAGCAGCGGGAGGCTGACTGTGAAGAGCATAAGCACCAGCGAGCTACAGAGGAGAACAGACAGTGAGAACAGCGAGAAGCTAAATATGAGGAGCATGAGCGCCCAGAGGCGACATGAACTGGAGATGTTAAGACTCCAACCACCAGCACCAGAGCAGGTAAGTGGCTTAGGTTTAACTGGAACTACAGGACTGGGTTAAAAATTGAATTCCAAATTGATAGCGGAATTTAAAGAGGGGGAGGATATGGATGCCTTTTTAAATTCCTTTGAAAAAGTTTGTATTCAGGTTAAAATTCCTAGATGGTCCTGGAGCTTCCAGCTATCCCCACTACTTAGCAGGAAAGCTCGGGATGCATTGGGTCAAATGGACAATGAGGACAGTAATGATTATAGCAAACTTAAAGCTGCACTTTTAAAAACGTTTGATTTAACTGATGGTGCATACAGAGCTAAATTTTGTAAGCTCAGGAGAAACTCTGATATGAACTATGATGAGCTAGCCACGAAACAATGTTAGTTTTTAAAATGTTGGTGGGAAGGAATTGAAGCAAACTCTGTAGATAAAAGTAAAAATGCTATTTTGTTAGAACAGTTTTTTGGGGCATGCCCAACAGAGCTGAAAACCTGGCTAGAGGACCGAGATCTCAAAACTGTGCAAGAGGCTGCTGAACTCTTGGACCGCTATGACAAGAGCAGACCTGCTCTTAGAGACAATTGGACGGGCATGCCAGTGCAGAAAGGGAAAAGAGCTCCTTCAGGGCAGCTAAAACCCTCACTGCCTCCCCCGAAACCAGTTAGCCCCAGGTTTCAGAGAAAAGATTTCTCTGAGAAAAGAAATGAATGTTGGGTTTGTAAAGAAACTGGGCATTTTGCCAGTGTCCCAAAATGGTGAGCAATATGCAACATGGGGCTAGGATAGAAGTGGGTTGTTTGTGTGTCCCTGGAAGCATGCCTGAGAACATGAGGGAACACATGCATCCAGTCACGGTGAATGGTGTATAGACACAAGGGTTAAGAGACACAGGGGCATCCCTGATATTGGTAAAAGGGGATCTGGTAGAGCCTGGTCAGCTTATACCCAATAAATATGTCACTGTACAAGACTTCACTGGTGAGTAGAAAACATTGCCACTTGCTAGTGTTCTCCTAGACAGGCATGAAACAGGGGGAACTGTGCAACAGGTAGCTGTAGCCAAAACTTTAGCAGTGGACATCATCCTTGGCAACAATCTCAAACAGGGGATGGTGTGTGCAGTTACCCGTAGTCAAGCGGGAAGGGGAAATTGTAGTTCCCTGGATCCCATAGAAGCCAGTGTGGAAACCCCTGGGAGGCTGATTCCCCAGCCTGTGTCTCCTGATCTGGAGACTAATGAAAAGGGAGTAGATATTTCCCCAGTAGCAGTTAACCACGTGGCTATGGAGGGTTACTCAGAAGAGGGAGGGGTGACCCATTGTCAGAGGGTTAGGGATGACAGTGATCCTGGGTGCCCTGATGCTAGTGCTAGGGACCCTAGTTTAGAGACCGAAGGGGACCTGTCCCATACCTTGGGAATGTGTAAGGAGTTTGCAGCTGCTCAGAAAAGTGACCCTAGTCTAGAGAAGCGGAGGGCTAGGGCAGACTCTGATGGAGCATAAGGAGGTGATGGTAAAGATGAGGTTTATTGGGAAAATGGACTGATGTATACTCAGGCTGTGCAGACAGAGGGAGGGATGATAGGCAGGCAGCTTGTCATTCCCCAGGGGTATTGTGAGCAGTTGCTCAAGGTTGCACATGATATTCCCTTGTCTGGTCATCTGGGAATCATGTGCACTATGCAGTGGTTGGCCCAGAATTTCTATTGGCCCAACTTCACCCAGCAGGTGAAGGAGTTTTGCAGGTCTTGTCACCAGTGCCAAGAAATTGGAGAGGCAGGTAAGAAAACCCAAGCCACCCTAATTCCATTGCCCATAGTGGAGGAACCATTCCAGAGGGTGGGAATGGATATTGTGGGGCCTTTAAATAACCCCAGCTCCTCCAGGAAGAGGTTCATCCTGTCTGTGGTGGATTATGCCACCCGGTGCCCAGAGGCAGTCACCCTATCCTCACTGAGGACAGACAAAGTGTCAGATGCACTACTTGGGATTTTCTCCTGTGTTGGGCTTCCACAGGAGGTTATCACTGATCGAGGGGGTTCCTTCATGTTGGACCTGATGAAATTTCCTGTTGGACTAATAGCACTTTAGGGAAGAATGCTTAGTCTCACAAGGAAGTAGAGGAGCCAGTGGAGGAGGAGGGGTGGATGGTGCTAGCAACAAAATGAGTATCTGAGAGATGTTTGGATAACCTCCTGATGGGGGCTTACCTGTGAGCCCCCAAAAGAAGGCTTATTTCCCTGGAGTTTTGCTTTCACCCCCATTCTTTTTTTCTCCTGAGTCCCAATTTTCCTGGCTGCCCCTGTGTTTCAGTCCTCTTCTGCTGACCCCTGCATGGTTTTTGGAAAGAGATCGGGGCTGGAAGAGCAAGTTTGTAGAGCCGCCAGCTTTTGAAATGGCACTGCAGTGCCGGCAAGCTCCCACACATGCGCAGTAGTGCATTTTCATGTGGCAATTTCAGCAGCCATTTGGTCTGCCTCTCCAATGGTCCCAATCCCAGTACAGAGCAAGAGAGGGACTGGAGATCTTGTGTTATCTAGAGAGGCCGTGGGAGAGAAAAGAGCCATTTTTGTGAGCGTCAATTGCGCTTGGGCATTTGGGAGCTGACTCATTAATATTCATGAGGCGGCATCCATTTGAAGTACTGGGAGTTTCTATCCAGCATCTAGGGGGCACTAGAAACAGGTGCTAGGAAAGCAGAAAAGGAAAATGAATGAAATAAATGAAGATATGCTGCTGCAAGGGAAATGGGCAGGATGTCAGTCCATGAGGGTGTAATTAAGCAAAAGGGTCTTCACAGGCTGCAGCCAGAGGATAAAGTGGGGCTATATGTGTGCTGCTTAGGGACACTAGAAAATGGCAGCAGTGACTAGAAAAGAGTTTGACTAACATGTTAAGGAATGCAGTCACTTTACAGGGCACAGGGGTGGCTACAGGTGAGTGGGGAAATAAATGAGTAAAACTAAAGGGTTTGGCTACAAGGACACTTGAAACTTGGGACTCTGTGTAAACTGTGGACACTGTTTGCATCCCGCCACCATGTTGGGCAGCCAAGTGATACCAGCCAGCCAGCCACCGAGCCAGAATTCTTGCCAGGAACTCTGGGACTGATTGAAAGGCCTTTTGGGGGAAAATATTGGGGAATATTTAGGTGCCTTTTTCGGCACCAATAAGCCATTGAGGGAGCCTCATAAATATTAATTTTTGCCTAAGAACAGTGGCTCCAGCCAATGGGGAGTGAAGAAAGGGCTCTCAATAAAGCAGGGACAGTTGGGCTTGGAGTCAGTTTGGTGGGAGCTCTTCCAGAGGGGGGGGGGCTCCTGCCCCTGGAGAGATTGGGGCTGTGAGATGGGCCTGCCCAGTGCTTGGGGGCTGCCAGCAATTTTTCCCCTGGGGCACGGAGTTCCTGCCCCATCAGGAAAAGGAAGACGCAGCTTGGCAAAGAGAAAAAGGGAAAGTTGCAGGATGCTGAAAGTTCTGTGTTGTTCTGAAGTTGCACCACAGTAGTGAAAGAAGTGTAGCTCGAATGGAAATGGGAAAGCTGCAGATTGCAAGAGAGAGAGAATGTGTCCTGAGCCTGAATAAAAGGACAAAGGTTGGGTCTAAGCCTGGAAAAAGACAAAGGTTGCGTTCTGAGCCTGGAAAAAGAACGAAGGTTGCGCCTAAGCCTAGAAAAAGACAGGATACACAGAATGAGGAACAAGAGAATAAAAATGTGCTGAGAAAGAGAAAAGGAAGAGTAAGCCTCTTCAATTAGGGAATTGAACTGTGAAGCACTCACCTCACTCAACTGGCCCACCCTGAACAACAGACTCCAGTACCCCCTACTAAGCTGGACTTACAAGCTCCTTGATGCCTAACCTCTTGCAGGGCTAATCGGGCTACTTGCCCCAAAGTGAACCAGCAGACCACTCTTCACCTTGGGCAAAAAACTCCTGGAAATCCCCAGGGCCAGCTCCGTAGCTGGCAGTAAATCCTTTGCCCACATAGCCCCTATATTATGGAATAAACTCCCTGGCCACCTTCAGGAAGCACCCTCCCTAGCCACATTTCAGAAGGGACTGCGCTCTCACCTCCTTAACCTTAGTCCCTGCTCCTGTCCCGATGGCTAACTAATCTCACCCCCGAAGTCTGTCTATAAAAAAAAAAAAATAGTTAATCTAATGCCCTAAGTCTACCATCAGCCACTGCTGAATTGTGTAAATGTGTTGCACAAAACTGCTCCCCTCTAGGGAAACTGCATACTGTCCTTATAATCCTGTACCTGATCCTACACTGTATTACTTGTATGTATTCAAGCATCTAGTGCCCTAAATCTATCTGCTGCCACTGTTGAATTGTGTAAATGTGTTGCACAAAACTGCTCCCCTCTAGGGAAACTGTATACTGTCCTCACAATCTTGTACCTGAGCCTACACTGTAGTACTTGTATGTATTCAAGCGTCTAGTGCCCTAAATCTATCTGCTGCCACTGTTGAATTCTGTAAACGTGCTGTACACAACCACCCTCTTCCATGAAAACTGTATACTGTCATTGTAATCCTGTACACTATGTCCTACACTGTATTACCTGCCTGTATTTGCAAACTATATGTAACTAACTCCAGGTCGCCCCTGAAAAAGGGACCTTCAGGGCTCAGTGTGCTTACCCAGTTAACAAAATTTAATAAAATAAATTGCTATGTACCTGCATGGTGAGAAAATGGACTGTGAGTGCAGGTCATATGTGTGAGCCAGAGTGAGAATGTGGCTGTGTTAAAGTTTGAGAGACTGTGAAAGCAGAAGGATGGACAGATGCTTCTCAGGGCTGAGTACTTATTGTCTGCTCCTGAGATACAGCAAGGAAAAGAGAGAAACAGATTGCTGTGACTACACACCGTGGCAGGAAAGTGAGAGAAAGAAAGAGAAGAAGCAGAAGAGAATGTGCTGAATTGTTTCTGTTGACACCCAGGGCCAGGAGGGGAACCTGCTAACAGCCATCAAATGGGGTCGACCGCTGCAGGGGAGCACGGGTCTTGTCCCTGGTGCTAGGGCGCTGCAATTGGAGGGAGCCAGGCTGTGGGGCCACGCCCTGGTCTGGGCCCCTGGTAGTCAGCAGGCCTTGCACACATGCCCTGCAATGGGGCCTGTAATGGGCCGAAGGGACAAGCTGCAAGATCTGCTAGCAAGAGAAAGAGAGCGCAGGCTGCAGCCTCTGTGCACCCGATCAAGCTTTGTGCCCAGTTCTGCTTGTGATCCATCAATCTCAGGACTTTAGTGAGGTTCTATGTCATAACTGTGATCACTGTTAGGGCGAGTGTATGTCACCGAAAATTAATTTCATCGATGAACACTCGCAGCGAACATCTTGCCCAAAACATGTTTCTGCCCATGTAGCGCACAATGGTGCAGTCGGTGTGCGAAATCAATGTATGGGACACATTAAGAAAATCACAGTGACACTGTTCATGAGCAGAGGTCTTGAAATGGCTATGTTGAAAATTTGGTGAAAAAATCCCTAAAAATGACTGTTTTATGAGCGCGTGTTGCGCAGTTCCTACGCACGCTCATAAGTTTGCAAATTTTCAATATTTTCACTCCAGATTTCCAACATTGCCATTTTATTACACTTCCTTATGAACAGTACAGCTGCCATTTTTCACATGTCGCCCAAAATGTGTTTCCGCACATGTAGCGCACAATGGTACAGTCAGTGTGCGAAAGCAATGTTTGGGACAGATTAAGAAAATCACAGTTACACTGTTCATGAGCAGAGGTCTTAAAATGGCTATGTTGAAAATTTGGTGACAAAAAGTCCATAAAATGACTGTGTTACGAGTGAGCATTGTGCAGTTTTCCACGCACCCTCGTAAGTTCATGACTTTGTAATATTTTCAGTCCAGATTTTCACCAGTGGCATTTTTCCACACTTCCTTATGAACAGTACAGCTGTCATTTTTCACAACATGGTCGAAATGTGTTTTCACACTTTCAGCGCAGAGATGCATGGTCGCTGTGGGAAATCATTGTTCGGGACAGATAAAGAAAATCACAGTGACACTGTTCATGATCGGAAGTCCCAAAATGCCTGTGTTGACAATCTGCTGTAAAAAATCCCCAAACTAATTACATTCTGGGTGTCGTTGCACAGTTTCTACTTTTAACTCGTCACTTCCCAGTTTTTAATATTTTACTGCAGATTTGCAACATTGCCTTTTTACACCTCCCATGAACAGTACAGCTGTCATTTTCACATCCTGTTCGAATGTGTTTTGCACCTGTGGTGCTAAATGCTGTAGTCGCTGTGCATAAGCAGCTTCGCTACCAAACTGATATTGCCACTGTTCATGAGGTGGGGTCACAAAAAACCATGTTCAAAATTTGGAGTGAAAATACCAATGAATGCCTGAGGTGTTAGGATTTCCAACCATAACACCCCACCCTGTAGAGAATGACAGGCATCAGGGGTGTGACTTGGGATTCTTGCTTGTAATGCTCATATCATTCCACACCTTGCAGCCAGTGAGAGGCATCGAGGTATGCCTTGGACTCTTCGGCCCCAAAGTTCACCCCATTCTCCTATACTGCACCCATCTCACCGTATTTCCTGATGGAATGGGGTGCGCATAAGGGCCAAAGACCCCAAGGCACACCGTGACACTTGCCAGTGTCTGCAGGGTAGGGTGTGATGAAATGGCGTGGCCGTTATGCTTGACGACCCAAAGGCACATCCCAATTCCTGTCACCCTCTGCAGGGTGATGGTGGGGTTGGCTTCAGTTCAGTACTTCACTGCCATTTCTGTTATGCAGCTCTGTAACTTCTACACTACCAATGCCAATGCCAGCAAGCAAACATTCGCCATTGACAAATGCTTGTTAAACCTTGGGATGCCACTCAGTGAGAAACTGTGTCTAACTACGTTGAACTACATTGAGCTTAGACATAGCTTCACTCTAAATGACATTATGGGTCTCCTAAATTGATGGCAGTGTACAGGTAATATCAGTATAGGGCAGATTTACTCATTGATATCTCTGGACTGCTCCCAGCTACCCTTGCATTCTTATTTTGGAATGCTTTGTTAACATCCAGTTGGAGAAGACTATATACACACAGCATTGTTGCTAGCCTTTTCAAATTGAAAATGCAACCTGAGGATCATATATTAAAACTGATCAAAAAAATTGTTTCTATTTGTCCTTCTTTGGGAAAAGTTAGTATTTCTCAGAAAATAATTTCTGCAACATTAAATTTTCTTTTGTATAGATGTTTTCATGCTTTGTTACTGAAAGCACCATATTTACACCAGAACTGTAAGTAAAATGAACACTAATACTGGCACAAAAACATTTTAAGAAAGGTAGATGTTGCAGGCCCATTGGTGCAGTGGAATGCCTACTGGCCATGACACCTGTGACCTGGGTTCAGGAATGATTTTGGGCCATCAGCAGCTGGCCAAGGGGAATAAGATTAAGCACTGAGGGAGGGCAGATGCTGCTGTTATCACACTGCCACTGTCACTGGGTGACCACAGATGATAGTGCAGCAGCACAGGGTGAGGGGGGAACTCATCCGGAGTCCATATGAAGCGCACTATGTGTTTATACACATGGACCTCCTAACATGCCAACAGTCCCAAAGGGGTTGAGATCATAAACACAGAAAGAGAAACCTGCATCATAGCAGGGTGAGCCTGGGCATGCTTGGACCCTAACCCAACCACTATCCACTGCAGTGAAACCCCTGGAGTTCCTGCCTCCATGCACAGGAGAAAGCCAGAGGTTAGATCCGGCCAGAATGGACCCAGCAATGGAGGGGGGGGGGGCAAGTCTGTGGAGCTGGAAATGGTGCAAATGGTGGAAAAGATAGCCAACTCAGTTAAGAAGGGGGATAAAACCTTTTATAGGTATATCAGAGAGCGTAGAAAGACAAAGGGAGGGATAGTGAGGCTGAATAGAATGAACGGTGGGTGGACAGAGGGGGACAGTGAAAAAGCAGGGATACTGAACGAATATTTCTGCTCAGTATTCACAAAAGAGGAGGGGGAAGTGCCTAATCCAATTAACAGAAGCACTCTTGATAGGGGGGTCGATCCCAGTCCTTTCACAGAAGAAAGGGTTCTGCAAGAACTCCTAAAACAGAAGGTGGACAAAGCAATGGGTCCTGATGGAATTCACCCCAGAATTCTAAAAGAATTAAGGGAGGAACTAGTGAAACCACTGGCTACTCTTTTTAATAAATCATGGGAGGATGGTGTGGTACCCGAGGACTGGAGGAAGGCGGATGTGATTCCCCTTCACAAAAGTGGGACCAAGACAGAGGCAGGAAACTACAGACCTGTCAGTCTGACCTCTGTTGTAGGGAAAGTGATGGAGTCACTTCTGAAGGAAAGAATAGTTGAGTACCTAGAGGCCAGTGGAGCACAGGACCCAAGGCAGCATGGGTTCTAGCGGAAGGTCATGTCAGACAGATCTAATAGATTTCTTTGACTGGGTGACCAAAGTAGTAGACCAGGGAGGGCTGTGGACATGGCCTACCTAGACTTTAGCAAGGCGTTTGACACAGTCCACACAAAGATTAATAGTCTCAAATTAACCAGCCTGGGAGTAGGTCCCAGGGTGGTAGCCTAGGTAAAACATTGGCTGCACAACAGGACACAGAAGGTAATTGTAAAGAAAGAGGGGTTACTAGCAGGGTACCGTAGGGTTCAGTATTGGGTCCAGTCCTTTTTAATGTCTTCATCAGTGACATTGCAGAGGGACTGGAAGGAAAAGTATGCATTTTTGCAGATGACACAAAGATCTGCAACAGGGTTGATACACAAGGAGGCGTGGAAAGGATGAAAAGGGACTTGGCAAGGTTGGAGGAATGGTCAGAAGTATGGCAGCTAGGATTCAATGCAAAGAAGTGCAAAATAATGCACCTGGGAAACAAGAACCCAGGGGAAGAATACACAATGGGGAGGTAGTAACAACAACAAAAAGGAAAGGGACCTAGGGGTAATCATATCAGATGACCTTAAGGTTAGCAAGCAATGTGAGAAGGCAGTAGGAGGGCTGGGGGTATACTGGGATGTATAGGGAGAGGCATCAGCAGCAGAAAACAGGAAGTTGTTATCCCTCTGTACAGACAGTTGGTGAGACCCCATCTGAGTACTGTGTCCAGTTTGGAGACCCCATCTCCGCAAGGACATAGACAGGATAGAGGTAGTCAGAGGAGGGCAACTAAAATGGTGCAGGGTCTGCAAGAGAAGCCGTATGAGGAGAGACTAAAGGAGCTCAATATATATACCCTTGAGGAAAGAAGGGAGAGGGGGGACATGATAGAAACATTTAAGTACCTCAGTGGAATTAACAAAGTCCAAGAGGGTAGCATCTTTCAGAAAAAGAGACTTGCAAGAACAAGGGGACACAATTTAAAGATAGAAGGAGGGTGGTTCAGGGGCAATGTGAGGAAGTATTATTTCACAGAGAGGGTAGTGGATGCATGGAACAGCCTTCCTGAGGAGCTTGTGGGGTCTAAAACTATGGAAGAATTCAAGAATGCATGGGACAGACATAAGGCAATTCTTGTGGGGGGTAGGAAGAAATAGGCTGTTGGTTAACTAGTATCTGTGGCCTATCCTGTAGGTAGGGAAATGGGCAGACTAGATGGGCCAAGCGGTCCTTATCTGCCGACAAAGTCTATGTTTCTATGTGCAAGTAAGCAGTGGGGATGTTGAGGTGGAGTTGGGATGGGGTCCAAGGTATGAAGGGGATAAAAAGTAAAAAAAAAGGTAGATATTGTTATGTTGTTGATATTGAGCCCCACCTGGTGGTGCCATCAGTAACATTTTGCACTACTATGTGGGAAACATAGTTTCACACTGCAGTCCCAGCTCCCAGTCACGAGAAAAGGCAGCACTCTCTGGTCCTAGTGGGAGGGTTGCAATCATCCACAACAAGGATGCTTCCTGCAGCCAATTTGAAAGGGAACTGGACAGCATGGCCAATAGTATACCTTAGTGGGGGCAGCACCAGAGGGAGGTGGGAGAAAGAAGAAAAAACTATTGAACAATGCTCCAGGGACATTCAGCCCCCCACCTCTCACATGCCAGTTGCCTGGCGATGCTCATCAGAGGACCACTGCACCTTTGCCACATCCTGAGGGGCGAATGGGAGACCTGCTGTGAGGCCACAAGGGGGCAACACAAGCTGGTGCAAATCTGAATGGCACCTGGAGCACTATCTGCTGTACCTACATAATGATGGGAGATCCAGAATTATGAAAGTAGGCAGCCTCTGAGGAACAAGGGAGGAAACAGAATTAAAAGAAAACAATGTTCAGCTGAATTGGCTATTGGAACAACCTTGCTACTTAAGAAATTGAGCTTCCTTGCAAAACATCCCAGAAACTGGTATGTTGTATAATGTACTCTGTTTTTTTATCTCATTGTGTATAAGACAATTTGTAGTTCATACTGTATATAGTGTTCTATTCCACAATATTGACCTGTTATACTCCTCTGTACTGTACCCCCCACCCGGTGACAAGCAGAAATTAGCCTTCCTCAGGTATGATTGCTTTCTTCAGGTAAAATATGTTTTAGATGAATAAATAAATAAATAAATATAATTAAATAAATACACAAATAAATTAGTTATTGCTATTGTAAAGACACATTATTCCAATCAAAGGATGCAGCATAAGCTAACATCGATCACCTTTAATCACTGCTATTGCATACATCATAGACTCTGTTGACATTCAGAGTTACATGCAGTTTGGATCAGAAAATGTTGGTTTGTAAGAGGGTGCCATAGCATTATCATAAGCTATGGCTAAAAAAATCACTATGGTTAGATCCAACATTAGTGTGAAGGGTTATCTACCCGACATAAAATACTTCTTTAGTCAAACTGAATTTCTAATGATGGCATTAGCTTTTAGTATCCCTGCCAAGTTTCAAATGTGAAGATGTCTTTTGGTTGTAACATCTCTTAAGCAAAATCATCACTGCGGTCCAAGATACCTTCAGACCCTACCCCACCATAATACATACATTATACATTTGATTTCCATTACTTGCTGAAAATGATGAAAGATGTCCCTTTTAAGCAGGCCACTTTGTTCTGTATACTTCTGAACTCTCACCAACACATCACGTGAGGGAGCAGAGCTAACACATACCCTGCCATTTTGCATCTCTTAGTGTTGGAGGAAAGGGGAGGGTACTTTTTCAAGTACAACATTTTAGAGTTTTACTACTAAGTTGTTTATCAAGCTCTGATATTTCCTGTTAGCCTACTTAACATCAGGGCACTATTGATGTAGAGACACATGCTCACTGTATACATTTTTGTGCAGTTAAGGACCTGTTCCACATAATACCGTTTTCTAATTGATATATTTTTAACTTAGAATAAAAGAGAATATGCTACAGCTGTATCTGAGTGGCCATTAATTAATGGCGGTGACACATTGTATTAAAGTTCTGTTCTTTAGGACATACTGGTAACCTAAATATACGTAAGTAGCCTGTTTTGAGATCTGATTAAACAAGAAAGTTCAGAAAATGGGGGAAAAAAAAACTTCCACTGTCAATCTGATTTTTTTAAAGCATTGATCTTGTTCTTATAGTATGCATTAAAAAGTACATGATACATGACCACAGAGAACTGGGAGGGCAGCAGCATTTGGAGAGAGCATGTGCAAAACTGAAACTTCTGGCAATAATCCTGCAGGACACACTAGCTCTTTAAAGACAAAGTGCTTCTATCTTCTGTTGTCATGTTTCTTCAGTAACATGTTGTGGATGGTAGTTTACTTCTTCATGGGAGGCAATCTGGCCAAGTGGTTCTAGAGCAAAGCTGTGAGCAGTTTCAAACTCACCACTACGTTGCTCACTGTGTTACCTTCAGCATGACATTTAAAGGGGAACATTTATGAAGAGTAGCATTAATAGAGTGAAAGTCCATGAAAAACTGTTTTAAATAAGATATTGGGCCTACTTCTTGCTGACAGAAGTCCAAAGATATTGATGAATAAATCTGCCCCATATTGATACTACACTGTCACCATTTTAGAACCTTGTGATGTCACTGGCAATCAAGCTGTGCCTAACTGCATTGCAGGTAAACCCAGTTTCCTCCTCAGTGACTTAGTGACTGGATTTCTTTCCTCCTTTTCTTTGCTTTTATTCTACAGAGCAACTTCTGTCATGCAGTTTCTCCAGTTGGTAGATACAGGTCAGTAGTAATGGGCATCTCTATTATTGGAGACTGTTAGGCTTGGTTTTGATTTAAGTATTAAACTGCATGACTGTGATACAGACTAAAGATTCCTGTTTTCTATCTCTCCCTGAGGCACCTGCTGTCCCTAGTACCCTTGCTTGGGATCATGAGAACCAGGAAAAAATATACTTCAGTGATAAAATATTTTAGATCCCAGCAGGAGGATTTGGCTTCAATGCTAGAGGTACTGTCCTTCAAGTGAGATCATTATGCTGATTTCTGGTGGTTGTCCGTCCATATTTATTTATTTATTTAATGTATTTTACCGTTTGTTTAACCAAACAGAAAATGTTTGAGGTAACAAATTACCTCATTTCCCACAGTATCCTGGCATGATAGGCAAACATACTGTTGCAGGTAAATAAAACATCCCATCATAACGCATAACAAAAAAGTATGAAAATATTTCATAAATAAATATACATCTATTATTTCAAGGGCTAGCATACATTTCTGGCAAGACTAAAGGCAGGCAAATACTGTACTTAATCTAAACAGTTGCATATAGGTCTAACAGTATACAACCTAGCCATATCCATTTGGAGTACAATTTAAAGTGCCCAGTCACAGCTGCAAAATGCCATCTCATTTCACTTCTTTCAGTGCAAACATTGCAAACATCATACACCTTAGAGTCATTTTATCTTAATGTCTATTTTGCTTACTTAAAAATAAAATGCTAGATAAAACAGCTTGCTAAGTTATTAGTGACAGCTTTATGCTAAAAGCATAACCAATAGCACATTTGATCATTTTTCGAAAGTAGCCAATACAAATTTGAGTAAACCATGTATTTATGAGTAGGAGGTTCACAATTCAAACTTAACCATGCTTTTATATATTACATACTGTATATAATAAGTGCAGTTTATATGATGATTCACCAAAAACAGCCCTATAAACAATCTCAAATCCCACACAGGAGGAGTTATTTGGGTTACCAGTCAATGTCAGCCTAGATTTAGATACTGATAGATGTGATAGATCCCAAATCCTTAGATAAAAAAGGAGAGAGTTGCTCCATTGATCCTGTTAACATCCCTTATGTTGCTGTTATATATTTTTATATTTGAATCTTATTCTGTTTTTATTTCATGTATATTTTGAATTTTATACTGCTTGATTTTTCTGTATGAGGCTATCTAACTGCTTGTGATATCTGTATTTTTGTGCACTCCTGTTACCCATTCCCCTACGTCACACCTGGAAACGAGACTCTACTCAATGTGCCTTTCCTGTCTGTGGCTAGGTGAATTTATCACTGGCACTTAATGAGTGTTGCCTTTACTTGCATAAGTGACTGCCCTACCAGTGACCCATGTGTGGCCTGCAAAAAAAGATATATCGTGTATGGAAGATGTGGTATAAATCCAAAACTGACACCAGTCTCCCAATTAAATGCATGAAACCAAGCCCACTGAAATGTGACAAGTAGTCAGAATTTAAATCAAGAAACCTCTCAAGTGTCCCCCCATGGACTTATTGTACAGTTCTACTGAGAGAAGAGGTTACAATGTTTGCAACATGGAACCTCATTCTGTATTATAAATATAAAAATTACATTTTTAAATGAAAAAGAGTGATGTGTGATATTGGTGAGATCTTACCAAAATATGGCACCCACTCAGTTGCACTGAGTGCTTTTTTATCATCTAAACAATGTTGTACTTATTTAAAAGAAAATCAAAAGGAATGATCAGTTTTAAATGTATAGATGTAATCTGTTACTGCCATGTTTATGCTGCATTGCTGGTTACTATGTAAGCAATAACACCCAACAGGGTGGGCAGTAATGGGCTAAACCAGACTGCCGTGTGGTGCAATGAGGCCTGACACTGCAGACAGAGGGCCTTCTAGCTCCTGGAAGTGTGGTATAGCCATATCGCCCACCCTGGAGGGTATTATTGCTCTTTGAAAATTGGCCTCGGAATTATATATGTTTGAAAAAAATATAATTTTATAATTTAATTTTGTAATAAAATAGTTCCTCCGCTTGCATTAGAATGTTGTTTAGTTATTTTTTTTTTAGCTGGAGACTTTTGTCCTACTAGAGCCTCTGTAGTTGTGACTTTGAGGCTGATTATGTTTATTACATTGCAGTGCACTGTAGATATTGTTTTGAATGCAGGACTTTCCTTGCCCCCCATCTCTATGTTTTCAGTATGCTACCAAAGTGACTAGACAGTCATTTTTTTTGTGAGATGGAAGATGCTGCCATTATGTTGCGTGTGAACGAATGACATCATACCCGTAAGTATACAAGAAGAGCCTTTGGAACATTGACTTTTTTTTGTTTATTTTAACATTAAGTTGAGGCATGCATTTTATCTTTTATACCCTCTTTATATTTATTTGGGATCTGGCAGTGGCTGGAGGAGCTTATGCACCTGCACTTGAGAGAGTGGCATCAGAAGCGTCACCGGTGAGCAGGACAGTGCAGTGTAGGGAACGTACCACAACAGATGTTTTTAAAGAAAGAGTTAGTTTTTTTTGTAGCTTGTCTTAAGTTACACAAGTGCCATTTTGCCATTGTGTGTGGTGACAGTCTGAGTGTGTGTGTGTGTGGGGGGGCTCTCGCTCGCTAAGTGAGAAAAATAAAATTTTGGCATCTGGTTTTTAAAACTTTCATGTGCACAAGAATATCCAAACAAAATGAGGCATACAGAGGCTGGGACTCATTATTTCCCAGTCTCTGATACCTCATACTGGACCAGCTGGTTGGTGGCCTTAGCCAATCAGCTACAAGAATTTTTCCAACCCATTTTCTAACGTTGTACTTGTTATACCTGTATAAATGTTCTTGCTCTGTTATTGAATGTAACTAACCCCATGTCAATCATGAAAAAGGGATTCTTACTTCAGTGAGCCAACTCAGTCAACAAAATGCAATAAACAATAAATGCAGAATAAGATTATGCAATCCAGATATTTAAAACATTTGCAATGCCATGTGGTTGTTCACTGAAACATTACAAAACACTTATTTTGGCTGAGAAAAATGCCTGTCTAAGATATCCAAAGACATCACTTGAATTTACAATAGTTATACAGTACATTTTGGCAATATCCCTTGGGGCTCGGGACATAAGTGGTATGTCCCTATTACTGTTTTATGATTTGCACAAACAATAGAATATGAAAAGGCCTTGAATATCTCAAACACTGTCAGATCCACTTGTCTGTTGAAAAGGACCACATGATGAGACAGATGCAGATTAACAAAGTCGCTTCAGTTAAAATCTGAAAGCGGATATGCATTTTCAATGCTTGGCATAGGACATTTTAGTAACCGTATTTTGTCCATCAGCTGTACACATTAATTTCTATTTCGGGAGCCTGTCGATTTAGATTCTGTTTTTATCACTGCGGATGATCATCTAGCACTCTGAATATCTTTTTCCTGTTATGTATTACTGTTAGACTCCATCTCAAATAATGTATACACCAAGCACATTTCCTGTACCCAGGACTTAGAGCAATGTCACGGACTACTTCAGGCTGAAAGACAGGTTACTCTCATTTTTTTAACTGGAGGTTGACTTTGTGGTTAAAGCTTGAAATGATCACTTTCAAACGCTAGTCCATCCTAACATATGATTTTGCGTAAACAGGAAATGAACAATAAAACTTTATATGAATGAGCTCAAGTACATTTACAGGCAAAGCACGAATCCATTTAGATCCATTATGGTTAGATTCATCAGCTAAAATTGCTACATATTTAGGGGGCTTAACTTAACCATAAAACACTTCTTGAAAATATTTGATCACTTTCTATAACTATCTTTAACTATTATTTTGCACTGTAAATGTTTCTCACTTATTTTATTATCTTTACTTTGTACAACTGTTATGTTTCCTAGCTTACACATGCATCCCTTGTACTCCATTTGCTCTGCATGCTTTCACTCTGCAACATATGTTTAACCCTCCCCCGACTGCAAAAAAATAGATGTGATTCGTCTTGACTGATAATAACACAGCACATTTGGAGAGTCATACTTTCATTTACTAATAATAAATCACTTGCATGATTTCAGCCAATCTGAACTGCAGGGGCTCTTATCCTGTGTACTGTGGTTGTCTTGTGAGAAAATGTTAAAGTGGAACATTCCACTTCAGAGACGAGGTAAGAACCATTATCCTTGTTTTAAAAAAATAAAACAACAATAAAAAAAACCCATTATAAATCACAATAGTTAACTCGAACAGTTCATAATATGTTTACAGTATATGTGTACTGAGGGGTGTTTAAAGCCATTTTCTTATGCTATTTAGGTCTGACAGAACTGCTCAGCTCAGCTACACTTTGTGGTCCTCTCTCCCAAACAGCATCAGAGAACATTCTTAATAAGAGACACCCTTCAGCACACATATAAATGTATACACCATGGTGTCATGTCTGTCCCTTCTACTAAGTCACAAAGGTAGTAGCTCTAACCATTCAGCAAAACTGAAGTGCTCCTTTGACTTCTGACACATAAACTCAAGAACTATCACCAGAGATCCCTATGCTGTTACAGTTACATTCAGTTCAATTCATTTTAATGTATATGGTGCCTTTCAAATGCCAAGGCACTGCACATAACAATTAAAATAGCTTCAGTGAGTCACAACTATCATAAATTATGTAAAATACAGAACAAGTGATAATATAATATTCCAATTATTCGTCAAAAGCCTGAATCCATAAAAAAGTTTTTAGGGCCAGTTTAAATCCCTCCACAGTCGTGCACTCACGTAACTGATGGGGTAGAGAATTCCAAAGGGTAGGGGCAGTGTGCATAAATGCACGGGCCCCAGAAGATTTTAAACAAACCCTTGGAATCTCTAGCAACCCCTCATCAGCCAAGCGGAGTGATCGCCCAGGGCAATAAGAAATCAGGAGCTCTTTCAGGTAGTCCAGACCCAGTCCATGTAGGGCTTTATAAGTCAGAAGTCTGACTTTGAAGGTGATTCACCACTGTACCGGCAGCCAGTGCAGTTCACGCAGCACCGGCAAAATATGACAGGACCGGGGGGTTCCAGTCAGTAGCTGGGCCGCTGCATTCTGCACCAGCTGCAAGCGGCGAATATCTACCCCTGGAAGCCCTAGGTAAAGGGCATTGCAATAGTCCAAGCGTGAGGACACAAAGGCATGGACCAGTGTAGGAAGGTCACCAGACGGAACAAGATGCTTAACTCTGGAGATATTCCTCAGGTGGTAAAAAGAGGATCTGATAACGGCCGACAACTGTGAATGCAGTGTCAATTCCTCATCAAAAATTACCCCAGGTTTCACACCTGTTCAGAGGTTGGGAGTGGTACACCCCCAAGAAAAAGTCCAGAGAGTGACCCCACCCCAACCCCCCTATCCGGTGACCTGGGTCCACCACCAGCACCTCAGTCTTTTCTGAGTTCAACCTCAACCAGCTCGAGCTCATCCACTCCTGGATTTCCATGAGGCAGTTATTAAATACTGAGAGGGCTCTGTCCTGGTCAGCTCTAACTTCTGGATGGCACTACTTTGCACAGAAATCCTTTTCCGATAGGCAACATTGCTTCCACTTTCTTAGGGTGAAGCATCCACTTACAGTACATCAGTCTCCTATACTCATTTCAGTGTTTTTGTTGACCAGAGAAAGGAGTGCTAGAAAATACTTTTCCTGTTTTCAGCTTTGTTCTAGGGCATATGCCGATCACTCAGTGACTCCCGCACTGCAAATGACAGTACAGTGACAACATCGACAGGTCAAAGTACTGTCACTGTGGGACCCAGCACTGCATTTCTGGTGGTCTTGCACACCTTCCCAAATCAACTCCAGCTCAGAGCTGATTAGTTAAATTATGGGGTGTGCGGGGGGTCAGAGACCCCCACATGGGGAGGGTTTGGGGAGGCAAAGCCCCCAGAAGAAAATAAAGTCCAAAGTGAAAGGTTCTATACCGACCATAATTGCAGTCAACATAGAGCCGTTGGTGTAATGTCAGTCGACAATGAAGTTGACGAACCGGCATCATAAAGCTGTTCAGGGGGGAAGGGAATACCTGGAATTACTAACTGATATTATTTGGAAGGCAATGTGGCATAGTGGTTAAGAGCAGTGAGCTGAAAACCTGGAGAACATGGTTTAAATTTTTAAGCCACCACTTGCATACTGCGTGACCATGAGCAAGTCACTTAACTTCCTTGTGCTCCCGGGATGCACATGGGAACCTAGTGTGTCTTTTCTGATTAAAAAATGTAAAACAGTTAGTGAATGGGGGAAATTTGGCCAGATCTCTGGGGAAATTTGGCTACTCTTCTTGAGCAGTGCCATGGGATCTTAGTTGTCTGTTGTGGTGATTGAAACACATGGACCTTTGACCTATGTAGTTTGCGTGGGACATCAACTTGTTCACATACATGAGGCTCACCTGCTGCATTCTGAGGTTCCAGTGCATGCAGTAGAGACGTCACTCCAGATCAGGACAGTCACACAGGGCTTTGCTCCTGCCCATGAAGCTCCACCAGGGCTGGTGCCAAATAATAATGAAGCACCTGTTTCACTAGCAGCAGCTGTTCCAGCCCGCAGATATCCCATGAGGCACTGAAGACCACCACAAAGACTTGACCTTTGAAATCATGTACTGAATCTGCACCTCTGTGCAACTGAACTCTTATTTGTACTATTATTTAGTTAGTGACAAGTTCTACCCAAGGGCAGAATAATCACCCTGAACTTGTTTCTGGGTACCGAATAGTCTATTTCAACCTGGAAGTTAGGTTATGTTACTGCTGAAGTATTTTAGACTAGTTTCTGTCTAAGGGGGAGGCATGTAGTATATACATGGATATATATATATATATATATAGATATGTAATAGATAAACCACTCTGAGGTGTGCGGTCATGCTATGATACACACACGCCTTGGTGTGCGTCTACCACCCAAGGCGTGCATATATCAGAGCACGACCACACACCTCAGAGTGGTTTATCCAACTTATAAAATGTCAAAATTGTTTTGGAGGGTGGTAAAAGTGCAGGTGTGTGGTCGCGCTCTGAAATACGCATGGTCATGTGATGTGTTTTATACAATCAGAAGATTGGATTTGGAGATTTTCTTTTTACCCATTTTATAAATATATATACATATATATTAGGAAGTCTATGGAATGCCATCAGGGCTGCAGTTTATGCATATGGATATATGTACTCCTAATTAAGGTATACGTTTCTGACATGCCCAGTGGGGTTTTCTTTGTCTGTGTGCATTGGTGTGTGTCCACTATCTCTGAGAAGAATAATGATGGCCAGTGAACATATAAGCTGTAACTGATTCCCCCTCTACAGGCACATAATATAAAGAGAATAATGTATAGTTCAGTGGGTATTACCGGTCAGTAATACCATTGAGAGGTTCTGGACATGTATGAACCTCGAGAGCGAAGCTTGAGAGGTTCCTACATGTCCAGAACCGTGAGGTGGTATTGCTGACCAGTAATACCCACTGAACCATATATTGTTTTTTTTAATATATGGATCCAACTGTGTTTTGGGGTCTTCTGAGATGGGTGGTTTGCCAGTTCAGTTAAGGACTGTCTGGGTGATGGCGAACTGCCGCACTGTCTCGTGCTGTCATTCCCCGTCTCGCTCGTTGTGTCACTCGACTCCTCCCCCCCCACCTTCCATTAAGCACAAGCATGGCATAATATTATTAGTAGGCATTCCTACCTTTTCCTGCTGTTGGGAAATGGGGAACACAGGATTAGGTAGATAAATCCATTTGGGGCACAGTCTAAAAAAAAAAAGCAGCAAAATATGGAGGAATACCTAGTGTCTCACTAAGCGAGGGATGGCCGCCATGTTTTCAGATTTTTTCAGACCGCTCAGTAAGGGAAAGTGGCCAATCGAAAGGCACACTTCAGAAGACATGGGTAGGGCATTCTAGTGCATGCGTTGATGTCTTTTGGTGATAATACTATCGTTCATGAGGGAACGATAGTATTATCACTTTGGAATGATGCTATTATCGGTCAGCAACTGTACTATTACCACTTTCTGTGCAATGCTATTACCGGGAATTTTTTGTATGCTTTTGTATGCTATTAAATCGCATATCCATATACTAAACTACAATAATAAACAAAAGTGGTCCCAGAACTGATCCTTGTGGAACACCTTTGTTTACTGCTCTAGCTTCTGACAAAATTCCTCTTACAACTACCATTTGAGAGCAGTCATAAAGGCACAATTTGAACCATTTTAATACATCATTACCGGCCTTTCCAAGACCTTCAACACCGTTGATCATGTTCTGCTGTGTGACAGACTTGCAGAAGCAGACCTGTCAACAGAAGTAGTGGGATGGTTTTCATTCTATCTATAGGACCGCTTTCAGCAAGTTTGCGCAGATGGTCTCCTCTCTGACAGTTTCTGTTTGGAGGGGTGTGCCACAAGGGTCAATTTTGGGGCCAACTTTATTTCTGATATACATAAATGGAGTACTGGAAGTAGCAAATAATTCTAAACTTAGGCTTTATGCAGATGACACCATTTTGGTTGCAAATGGCTTGAATTTGGAACAAATGGAAAGAAATCTCCAAAGGGATGTTCTAGTACTCTGTACATGGATCAAGGAATCGGGTTTGGTTATGAATTATAAAAAAAATAAATCCATGTTTTTTAGGAAAAAAGAAATAGGAAAGATTACTGCTGCCCCCTATACTAAATTAATGACTGAAAATGGTGACCAAATAGCTCAAGATACAATGTATAGATACCTGGGTGTCTGGCTAGATGAGAGTCTGATTTTTGACTATCATAGAGAAGATACCATAAGTAAGGTAAATAAGTGACTGGAACGTTTAGGCGCTCAAAATCATGCTTGAATAAGCAAATGAGACTGGCAGATGTAAATCAACTTCTACTTCCAGTTATGGATTATGGAAGTCATGTATACGATTTTGCTCATAAGAAAAGCTTGGCGAAAGTTGATACAATGTATAATAGACTTGCAAGGTTTATATTGGTAAAAGGAATAGGCCCACATTACTGTACTTTATTTAGTGATCTTGGATGGTTAACCCCAACTTTAAATAGGAAGTTGCAATGGGCAAATCTAACTCATAAAGTATTACATACGAAAAGGCCAATTTACTTATTTGAAAAAGAAGAAAAAAATACATCATCATAATCTACGCCAGACACCTTTATAGGATTTATTCCTCCAAAATTAATAAATAAATATAGTTCTATGCATTTCCCAGCTATTATGTTTCAAATATGGAATTCAATAGATAAAGAATCTATAGCTAATCAGACTGATGCTAAAACGTTTATGAAGGAGTTAAAACATGAACTGAGTATACGTTGTATGTGCAATGATTAGAATGTAGATACAACGTTGATGTAAATGATGTTATATGTTATTTGCTATACCTGTTATTGTCTTTGTACTTTATGTTATACTGAAAAGAACATGAGCATCTATAATATAGGACTTGTCCTAAAGATGTTTTATACCAGCTTGTCCTGTATAAAAATATTTTTACTACTACTACTACTACTAAAGCCCTTTGTAGTCATTTTCTGCAGTAACAGTAGATAGTCCACTGTACTGAAGGCCTTAGACAGCTCCACAAGCACCACCCCCATGCACTGTTTGTTTTCCACTGCATGGAAGATGGTGAACACAAAATCCACCAAGGCTAATTGTGTGGCTTGTAATGGTCAAAAGTCAGACTGCTGGAGAGAGCGGAGATCATCATCCTAAAGTCACAGGGGAAGTGGCAGACATCAGAGTGGAGAGACGTCAGCTGGGGGGTGGGTATGTGGTTGTGAGACATAGCTGTGAGTCATCTGTAGCTGAGAACGGTCTCTGGAAAGCAGTAGAAGAAATAAGGGAAGAAAGGAGGACAGACAGTTGGCTGCCATCATTCACTACCTGAGCCCTCCTTTACAAGTGGAATTCATGTCTTCCTGGTGTCCTTTTCTATGGAGCCATATCATGGAGGGGTGGGGTTGGGGAGTAATGAAGACAAGTAGGAGAGTGTATTTTTAGGAAGATGAAGTGGTAGTGCCTGATTCTATGACCATTGCATTTACTGTGAAACAACCATATATGCTCCTTTTGAGTTTTGTTGATAATATTCCATTAGACTCCATCTTAATTGATACTTAATTTTTATCAGAAATGCAGCTGAGTAGTCAAATGCCTCAGGTTTCCAGTAAGGAATGACAACTCTCTCTCTCTCCAAGGCTGCCTATAACGACTTGAAAGAATGAATGCTGTTCAGCTATTGCTTCATATTTTTACAGTTCTTACCAAAAAATAAACAAACTCTATATTATAATCACTGAAAGATAAACACAGTTGCTGCATTTCCTAGCACACACACAGTAGCAGAGAAATGAAAAAAAATTGTGACATTGAAATCTTTTCCATTCTATTACACACAAACGTTTGGCTGTTGGGAAAGAAACTTGGTTTCTGAATTTTTAAAAAGCTCTTTTTTTTTGAAGGCAGATAAAGGTTTGGAAAACATGGGCTATGATGACCAACTTCTTGAACTGAGACTGATCTCCATGGAAAAATGTGAAACTTTGTTGGGTGTGCATTTCATTTTGCTTGTTAACCAGGTAAAAAGTACTGGATGACCAAAGGAATGTTTTCAGATATAACCAGGGCAAATTAAGCTCACAGCACAAGCTGGTCAAGCACAACAGATTAAAAGAAATACTGTAAGTACAGGGTACACATTTTACAATTAACTGATTAAAGCATGGACAGAAGTGTTGACCTACCTGGTGATCTCTTAAGCACTTTTGATTACAACATTCAGGTATCTGAAATGGCTGAAAGGAATTAACAGTAACACCATTATACCCAAAGCAGCCATTCCAGGTGAGTAGGTGGCACCCAATGTGTTTGAAAGGAGAATGATTCAAGGGGAAAAAAAAATCAGGAAGAACTGCTTCACAGAATGAGCAGAGGTCACTTGGAGGTAACTTCTGGCGCAAGTGGTGTCAGTTGACTGTTTTTACCTTCAAGCTTAGACCTGGTAAATACCTGCTTGAAGAAATACGAGGTGACAGGGTATTCCAATGGCTTTGGTGGAGAACATACTTGATGGGTCGGTGGTCTTACTTCTTTTCCAAATTTATTTCTACTTTTAAAATCTTTTTTTTTAATCAACTGCTGACTAAGTCCACGTGCATACTGTGTGACCCTGAGCAAGTCACTTAACTTCCCTGTGCTCCCAGGTCGCACCTATAAACAAGTTATCAGCTTAGTGTGCCATTCCTGGTAAAACAGTTGCTAAGTCACCCCCTCCCCCCAAAAACTGAAACAAGTGAGCACTTGAGCACTCGATGGAATGTAAAGTTCAGATCTGCAGTGGATGTGCTATTGAATTTATGACATTTCTTTTCCCTTTGTTTCGTCCCCTTAATATTATGCCCCAAAAACTTCAACTGTGAGGTCCCTAGGCTTGTAGTGTGGGAGTGTGGGGGGGGCAGACATTCTGCCCACGTTGAGCTCCCAGTGATGAGACTGAGCCACCAGTCTTACCCTGCAGTCTCAAGGGGCTCCTTTTCACCTCATCCTCTAGGTCAGTTGTTCCCAAGCCAAACTGCCTTGTGGCTGCAATGTGTGGCCATCAGATCTTGTAGTCACACTCTTGTGTTGTCACTCAAAAACCCAAGATAAAATTACAGTATATGCTTTCTTACAGCCATCTCTGATGACTGCTGCCTCTGACAGACTGTCACATAAGCACCACCAACATCTGCTCTGACTGCCTGGCACCTCACAGGAACATCTTGTGAGTATGAAGCTGTGGAAGGCTATAAGGAAGAAACCAATGTATAAAACTGTTTAGAGCCACCAAGAGAAAAGGGGAAAAAAGGCAAGAAATGTGGTCTTATTTAGCACCTTTCATACACATTGTATAAATGATAGGTTGGAATGCTTCAGGTAGGAAAATAGGCAGACACGAAGCACTCCAAGTCTTTTTCTGCTGGCACTGTGCTATGTGTCTGTGCATCCCAAAGCACTTTATCAGTCATGAGCAATTTTATTAGCCATCACACAAGAACTGGGAGGTTAAGCAAGACAGATCAATCAATCAATCAAAGCTTCATTTATACTGTGCAAATTTCAGGGAATCAATGTGCTTTACATATACAGTAATTATATTTAAAAACTAAAATGAATTAAACAAGCACTCTTAAATAGCAGTTACAGTATATAAAATCCTAACTTAAACCCCATCAGGGAATGCCTGGCTAAATAAAAACATATTCAGTTCAATTTTAAACCAGTCGTTGGTCTGGCACTCCCTAACCTGACAAGGCAGAGAATTTCACAGGGTCGGGGCCACAAAAGCAAATGTACGTGATCCAGATGTCTTCAGTTTGACTCTGGGATTCTCTAGCAATCTCTCATCAGTGAAGCAGAGTGGGTGGGGTGGTAAGAGTGCAGAAGGTCTTGCAGCTAGCTGGGTTCCTGGACCTGTAGGGCTTTATAGGTCAACAAACCAACCTTGAAGGTGATCCACCAATTCACTGGCAGCTAGTGCAGACAGCAGAGCACAGGTATGATATGGCAAGATCTAGGTAAGCCAGTCAACAACCTGGCCACCACATTCTGCACTAGCTGCAGTCGGCAAAGATCTACCCCCAATAGCCCTAGGTATAGGGCATTACAGTAATCTAGCCAGGAGGTCACCAAGGCGTGAACCAAAGTTGGCATGTCACCAGGAGAGATCAGGTGTTTGAGCTGGGTGATGTTTCTCAGATGGTAAAATGAGGCTTTCACAATGGCTGAAACCTGTGATTTTAGTGTCAAGCTGCTGTCAAGCACAACACCCAGATTTCTCAACTGATCTGAGGTAAGCAGCTGGGAGTCCCCAAGCCAAAGCCCTGAGGTCTGACAAGCTTGCATCCTCACACCCCGGTGACCAGGTTCTAACACCAATACTTCAGTCTTGTCTGAATTTAACTTCAACCAATTGTCCCTCATTCAGACCTGGATCTCCAAAAGATAGTTGTTAAAGACTGAGACCATTTCTTTCTGCCCGGGTGGAAAGGACATGTAGAGCTGAGTGTCATCTGCATAGCAGTGAAAACTCAGCCCATGCTGCCTAATAATGTCCCCCAACAGCAGCATATACACTGCAAACAACAAGGGGGATAAGATCGAGCCCTGCGGGACCCCACAGGACAGGGGCAGAGACACAGAGGAAAAAATTCCTGACACTACTCTCTTTATCCTGTCCACGAGAAAAGATTTAAACCAACTGAGGACTGTTCCAGCCAGTCCACAGCATACCCTCAGGCACTCCATCAACACCCCATGGTCTACAGTGTCATACGCTACTGAGAGATCAAAGAGAACCAAGATGGTACGACTCCCTCGATCCCTCGCTGTCAAGAGATCATTCAACACCTGGACAAGGACAGTCTTCCTACAATGCCCGATATTACCTTTAGCTCCTGACTGGATGATGCTGGTGAATCCAGGCTCCCGATTGGCTCCCTACTTCTTTCCACTGTCTGAACTTTGCTGTATGCCTCCTAGCCAGAGTTTTAACTGGTGGGCGCACATTTTTCAAACCATAACAGCTTTCTTCTCTCTGCCTATGTCCATTGAGTGTACTCTACTGGAACTGTGTGTAGTCATTTGAACTGTATTTATTAGACTGTTTAATGCAAGTAATTACAGCTCAGTTTGGAAAAGTTGTTAAGTTAAACTGAAATTTGTATCTTTTTTTCTCTCTACCTTCCACTCTCTTGTTCCCCATACCTCTCTCCCAGAGTAACTCCTAGCATTCCCCCCCCAACCCCAACTTGGCTTCTAGGAGCCATCCCCTTTCTGTTTATTGCTCTCCTTTAGTCCTCAATGCTACCTGGTGTTTCTAATGTTTGGCACTCCTACTAACTCTGTTTTCTATATCTGCAGTGCCAGGCACTCCTGTATAACTGAAATTGCAGTGCCAGGCACTCCTGTAACCCTCTGTGTTTTTTTTGTTTTGTCCATTTTCCCGTTAGCAAGTTACACTATACTGCCACTAGAGGGAAACAATCTTTATCTAAGTGATCCCTGGCTGTTGTTCATATAGATACCTTCCTAAAATACAGCTCCCCCTCCATCTGACTAGCCCCCTCCTCTGCACTCCCTGCTTATAAATTCTTCCTCTTCCTAAATCAATTACTCACTAATTTCTCTGCCTAATGAACAATGCATCCCCTACTCTTCTCTCTCCCCCTAGTTCTGCTCATATCCCTCTTTACCACCTCCACTTGCTCTCTACTCACCTATTCCTAATAACTCTCCCAACCCCATCAGTTACTATCTCCAGTCCCCTACCCACATCCATGCTATCACTCCCTCCCCACCATTTGAAATATGGTCTCACTCTACCGCTATTCCTCACGCAGCATTGATAACAGTGTTCACTTTCACTGCAGTTCTCCACCTTCTTCTTCCTTACTCATCCACACCCTTCTCCTCAAAACTCCCAACCTCCTCGCCAGCCCCCTCAAAATCCTCTACGCTCCAACGTCTCTTACTCGCCCTCCTCTTGCTCTCCACTGGGCATATCCACCCCAGCCCAGGCCCTATTGCCCCTTGCTCCTCTGGTGCCTCCTCCTCTACTACCTCCCCTTGCTCTCTTCTCTCAGCCCTCCCAAAGGACTTAAGGATCCTACATCTGAACACCCACAGCTTGTTGCAAAAAATAGACCAGATTCAGACCATTGTGTGCACTCTAAAACCAAACATTCTAATCATCTCAGAAACTTGGCTAAAGAGCAGTATCCCTGATCACTCTGTCTCCATTCCTGGCTACTCACTGCTAAGGCAAGACCGTGCTAGCAGGGGAGGTGGTGTGGCCATTTATGTCCTAGCCTCCATCCAATATTCATCATCTACTCATCCTCCAATCTTGAGACCCATGATGCCCTAGCTATCCATGTGACCCTCCTCTTCACTCTCCCAGTCTTTGTAGCTGGCATATACTGCCACCCGAATGTCCATCCTTCGGTCGCGCTAGACCTCCTAATCGCCATCACTTCCCTTGCTCGCTCTGGGGAATTATTCATCCTAGGTGATTTCAATATAAATTGGTTGTCACCTAAAACTACCAAAACTAAAAACTAAATCAGAGCCCTAAACCTCTCCCAACTGATCTCCAAACCCATACGCCCAAACCACAAGACACAACAACACTCCCTACTCGACTGGGCCCTTACCTCCCACCCCCACCGTGTCATCACCTCTGGCATCCTCCCCGATGCTCTCAGTGACCATAACCAATATTCATAGTTAGGAAAGTCCACAGAACTAAATCACCACACAAAACCATACAATTATACTTTTTCAAGTCTCTTGACCTTGAACCTCTCTTGAGTAACCTTGCCATTTCTGACTGGTCCCCCATAACCTCCTTCCCTTCAGTTCATAAGGCCCTTGCCTACTTCAAAGAAATCTTTCTTGTCAACTGGAACGCCTTTGCCCCACTCAAACAAACCAGAGTCAGAGGTAACCACTTACCATGGATAACCCCTGAACTTCGGGTCTGCTTCAGGGCTAGAGATCGAGCCTGGAAGCGTCATAAGGGTACCCAGCATCCTAGTGACCTCGCGAACTTCTGCATGTTCAGAAATGCTGGCACCAGGGCTACAAGGTTAGCCAAGTTCGAATATTTCAAATCTGCCTTCATCACCAACATAAATTCCCCTTCAAAGTTCTGGAAGGTGGTCCACACCCTATTTACCCCCTCATCTTGCCCACTGCCCCGGTACTTAAAGTAAATAGCTCACTAGTGTCCGACTCACCAGCTGTAGCTGCAGATTTTAACTCCTACTATACCTCCTGCACCGCTGAGCTACTGAAATCCCTTCCATCCTACCCTTCCCCCTTCACACTCTCTACCAGTGTGCCCCCTCCACCACCCTCCCACCTTCCCTTCTCTTTCACTACTGTAACCCCAAATGATGCCCTAAGAGCCCTCCTCACCATCAACCCCTCTAAAGGTGGCTTCCCTGATGGCCTTGACCCAAAACTCCTCTCCCTTTCCACTTCGGCCATTGCCTACCCCCTCTCAATAATCCTAGATCTTTCATTCGCTTCTGCCTCGGTCCCATCTTCATGGGAACATGCTGTGGTCCTCCCTCTACCCAAAGGGGGTGACCCCTCATCCCCTGGCAACTATCGCCCCATTTCTCCCCTCACTACCCTTGCCAAGCTTCAAGAACATATTGTCCTCTCCCAACTCACCTCTTTTCTACCTGACATCTCCTTTTTCACCCCTTTCCAGTCTGGTTTCAGGAAAAAACACTCAGCCACCACCTCTCTCCTTTGTCTCACAAACTCCATCCTAACTGGGATGGACAATGGTCAAATTATCTCTGCCATATTTGTCGACCTGGTCAAGGACTTTGATACCGTCTCTCACTCCCTTCTCCTCAACTCACTCCCAGCAGCTGGCCTATCTCCCTCCGACACAAACTGGTTCAAGGCCTACCTTATTGGCAGAACCCAATCAGTTAAGATCTTAGACGCCACTTCTCCTCCCCTCCTGATTAGCACTGGAGTCCCCAGGGCTTGGTATTAGGGGCCCCTCCTATTCTCCATCTTCTTAAATGACCTTCCCTCTGTTTGCTCCCCATCCTCCGCTATACTGTACATATGTATGCCAATGATACAGTCCTGTATGCATCTGGCTCCTGTCCTGATGAGGTTACTGCCAGCTTACAGCAAGACTTTGACAAGGAGCAGCTCAGGTTTGCTAACCATAAACTTTTCCTCAATACCAAGAAGACTGTCTCCATGATCTTTAGCACAAGACAGAGAGAGTCTTTAGGCTTCCCTCCCTACCCACTTTTCACACCCTTTAGGGGAATTTACTTGAGGACACATTCTCCTTTAGGTACTTAGATGTTTGGTCGAACCAACACCTAAACTTCTCTGGACATATTGACTCCGTCCAGAAAAAACTGCACCCCATACTTGGTGCCCTATTCAGGAACCGTAGTTGCATCCCTCCCACTGCTAGGCGTGAACTTGTTCAGAAGATGATACTGCCCATTTTCGACTATTGTGACGTAGTCTATGGTGCTGCCACTAAGTCCTCCCTGCCCAGACTAGACACCATCTTAGATTCCATCTGCCGCTTTGCCCTGGATGCTCCCCTTGCACCCATCACTATGATCTTTATCGTGCCCTATCCTTCCCCTCTCTTACAAATATGCGAATCTCCCACTGTGAGAAATTCATCTCCAAGCACTGGTTGGGTGAGCTCCCTTCCTACCTCACCTCCTCCTTTATAACACCACCACCCACCCATTCCCTTAGATTAGCCTACTCCCATACCCTGGTTGTCCCCCACATATCCATCCAAATCAGCCATCCGGTTACTCTCACTGCCTCCCAAAAATTTGGAATTCCCTCCCCCCTCAAATCTAGCACTCATTCTCCACCTACTCCATCAGCTCTGCCCTCAATAATTACCTTGCACCTAGCTGCTCCTGCCATGTCCCTCCCTAATTCCCTCCTCTAAGCCCTGGACAAACCCTACTCCCCACCCTCACCTTCATTTTACCCTGTGTACACCCAACCCCCAAATCTCTAGCCCTCCTCCCCTTCCCACTAATTGCTCCCCACTTACTGGCCTCTCTTGATCTCTCACAGAATGTAAAGGACATTGAATGCTCTCCATGGGTCCCTCTCCTACCCCCCCAAGGGGCTTGTAGCTCTCATCTACTCCCTTCCCCCACCATCTTAAAGGGGTCTCTCTGGGACACTGCCTTATCCCCTTCTCTCTGGTCCCCCCAGTCCCCTTGCAGGGTGCCTTGCATCCTGAAGGTGTCTCCAAGGACACGACTCTTCCACCTCCCCCAACTTAGTGTCAGTGGCTCAGTAGGTAGCACACTCGCCTCTGAGGCCGGGAGATCAGAGAGCTGTGGGTTCAGTTCCCACATCTGGCACTTCGGTTAATATCCCAGTACTGACACTGTAGTGCAGCATGAGAGGGGTGCTGCACTTCTGAGGTGCCGTCTTTCAGATGAGACGTTAAACCGACGTCCCATCTGCCTAGATAGGTGGTAGTTCAGGTGGATGTTAAAGATCCCATGGCACTTATCGAAAAGAGTAGGGGAATTTCTCCGGTGTCCTGGCCAAATTTCCCTCATTCACTAAAAATACCACCAACAGCTTAATCTGGTTCAAATTCAATTACTTACCATCTGTATCCCCCCCGCCCCGGTCGCCCCTGAAAAAGGGACTTCTAGGCCCAGTGGGCTTACCGGGTCAACAAAATTCAACAACAACAACAACAACAACAACTCACCCCTCCCTCCCCTTCCCCCTTTTCTTTCACATAAGCACTTGTTTACTTATTAACCCGGAGCTTATTATTGTCCACTCTTTCTACATGTTATGCGTAATACTTTTGTAACACTGTGTGTAGCACCTGCCTTACAACTGTATGTTAATGTTGATCTTGTAACTTGAATGTTTAATGTCTCATTCCAATTGTACCCCTTCCCCCCAGGTCGCATCGGGAGACGAGCGACTTGTTGCTCAGTGTGCCTTCCTGGTGAAACATTTCAATAAATAAATAAATAAATGCCTCTTCCTGAGCCTGAACTGGAGAGGATCATAGACGTCATGCAATGCTAAATGATTCTCCAGTTGAGCAGCCACCACCTTCTCAATAACCTTGCCCACAAACGGCAGGTTAGAGATAGGCCTGTAGTTTGCCAGGCAGTCTGGGTCTAGCAAAGATTTTTTCAGGAGTGGTTTAATAACTGTCTCCTTCAGGGGATCAGGGAAGACCCCATCACTAGAGAACAATAAACTATCCTGGCAAGGACCAGGCCGAGGACCTCAACACACCCCAATAAGAGGCATATTGGGCCCAGCTCCAAACTGCAATAGGCTGGCAACAATCTCTGGATGATCTGCACAACATCCATGACATCCAACTGGCCAAAGTCAGACCAGATAGGCTGAGTACTTGCGACCTCCGGACCGACACTGTGATGCCCATTTGAGGGCGCTGAATGGATCTCCGACCTGACAGTGACAATCTTATTGGCAAAAAACTGAGCAAATCATCACACCTTGCTTGTGAAAAGGCTCCCCGTAACTGAAGACAGGTTGGATTGCACAACCTATCGACAGTACAGAAGAGCTGAGCGGGTCTGTTAGTTGCCACAGCAATCTTCTTGGACAGAAGATTGCTGATTGATAGTCTTTATAATATACCATCAATCCTTGCCAGGCCGTATTTCCTCCAGCACTGCTCCAACCTTCGATCCCTCCTTCTCATCTCCCTCAGATTCTCATCAAACCATGGAGACTTCTGACGAGAGGTGAGGAGGCAAACATGGACAGGTGCTACAGAGTTGAGGGTGCCAGTAATGGCTCTATTATAGGCCATCACCAGCTCCCCCAGCTCCTCACATGCATTCCTCATGCCTGATAGGTCCAGTACCTCCATTAGGCCATATGGAGTCAATCCCCTTAAAGGGCGGTACCGGACCATCTCCATAGAGGCAAGCCTATTGGGGGTGCCTCAAACCTGAATCTGACAGTACGGTGGTCCGATTAACTGACCTGTTCCACCACAAGGTCAAAGACCTCCATCCCTAGTAGGAAGACCAGGTCCAATGAATGACCATGAATATGAGTTGCAGAGGTAATAACCTGTGCTAGGCCCAACTGACTCATCAGTTGATGGCAGGTTACACAGAGAAAGACAGAGAAGGAAGAGAGACAGAATCACACATTATGATAAAAATTATGTTTTGGAGAGTAAATCATGTTTTTGGAACATGACAGATGAGGATTTTCTGATATCACATTCCGTGATTACTCATAAAATAAATTATGATTCAATTGCAATCAATCTTGCTGTCCCCACATTTATTTTTTGTTTGTTGTCTTTTTAATTCTTTGTTTTTATGCTTTTTTTTTACTCAATAGTCTTATATCATTTGTACTGGAATCCTGCTTCTCATCACTTTTACCATATTGCAACACTCAGTGGAGACTGGCTCGCCTCGGATTTTTAACCTGGGATATATTTGAAACCTGGGGTTTCTGAGATGTGGAACCTGGGATTTCTGAACTCACAGCTCTGTGTGCTACCTATTAGGTCACATTATTTCCCTAATTTACTAGCACCCCTAGAAGTCCTGAAGCAGCTGCAGTCTTATAATGCCCTTGAGTGTACCCCATCCTGATTACCAGAAGAGACTTGAGGTTGTATACAAACCAGATTGCAACACTCAGTGGGGCTTTAGGAAACAAACTGCCTGTAACTTTAGCTCCTCCATGATGCAGTAATCACAAAGCCTTTGATCAAGTTTAACAGGAAAGTATTCCTATCACTTTGCAGCTTTACCACCTGTAAATGTTAATGTCAGTTGCTACACAGGGCTCCCAGATCTAAAGATACTACTTACATTTTCCAGAAAATGAGGGCCCACCCAATAGCACAGTGAAAGGGATATTGCTTACTATGCTGGCAACCCTGGTTCAGGAGTGTACTAAAGACATTGGGGGTCAGCCAGACAGTGGGGGAATTAAACATCTCAGGAACTGCTCTTCTATCACAGGGAGGGTGGGATGCATCTCCCACTGTGTGCTTGACACCTAGTGGAAGATGGATGTCACAGTAACCAGAAGGCCCAGTAGTGGGGTGGGATGCTAAAAGACACGGTGGAAGTCCTAGCAGAGATAAGAAAGTGGAAATTGCACTCATTAGGCAGGATGTCAGATGGTCCCTTGGATGCCAGGCACCACTGACTGAGCACCCCGAGAGCATCCTGCCTCAGAGGGGCTGCAGGAGATCCTCTATGATGGGTAAATCATTTGAGTAACATTTGGTAAGTCCTGGGGATGGTGAGTAATGACTGGGGGGGGGGGGATCTGGATGGGGACAGAACTGGAGAGAAACACAATAATAAAAAAGCTTTAACAAAATTCAAGAAAATGGAGCAGCCATCGGGATAATGAGTGAGTAAATGAAAGAATGAATGAATATTTTAATTATACAGTGCCTTTCACACAAGCTCAATGTACTGTACCTTGCAAACATTAAAATATGTAACATAAGAGGGCACATTCAACATAAAATCTTACAGGCAGAATATTGACTTTAATTGTATACATAAAACCCAACTAAACAATTATTAAGCACAGGTTAGGTACCTCAGCAATATTTACTATTCATATAAAATGCTCTGACAGTGCTTGTTACCACAGATTTCTATTGCTCATGTACTCCATGTCCCCCCACTCACACACATATAATTGGAGGTTATGGTGCACATTGGTTTTCACAATCCCACCCCCCTTTTCATGGGACCACACTCAGGATATAAAAGGGGAGTCATAGAGAGAGTGAGAAAGCAGCCATAGCTTCCTTGAATCAAGGAAGTTATTTTCTAGACTACACTGAACTGAATTATTACTTTTTGGACCTGTGTAAGTAACTAGTATTGATTCTGTTTTTGGGGTTGCTTTTCTTAGTTTTAACTTTAATTTGCCAGGGAAGAACTGTAGCCAGGAATTATTTGCAGTCATTTGTGACTAGACCTGTTACTTAACCTCTGTGAAATAGGTGTCTGAAAGGAAAGAAGGCACTTCCCAGGGTGGAGGGTCAGAGTTGTAGTGGATTGTTTCTGGACAGCATAGCTTTACTCCCTCCCACACTTCCCCTCACCCCACCCGTCCCAAGTGCATAACTTCCTTTATAGCAGGGGTTCTGACATCACTTCCCCAAAACTGTTAACAAACTACACCTGTTCATATACTTAAAGGCACAGCACACTGAATAGGGGGTAGAGACACTCACAAGAACAAAAAACAACAAAAGGAAAGCATCTGTAACAGGAAGGGACGCAGACAAGTGGGGAGTGGTGCAATGCACTGGCTGTGGAGCAGCAGTCTTCCAGGAGACATTCTGGAGACTGTGTTGCTGCCCTATTTGTAGGCACCTCTCTGGTCTGAGGGAGGAGGCTGTTCGTCTCCATGCTGACCTGACAAGGATTCGGGAAACCTGCTTGCCCACCCAGGGACCACCCAGGCCACCGCCATTACCTCAGAGGTTGCCAAGAAAGAGGAGTGGTTGGACCACAGTGGGCTCAGGGAGGGTGAGGGTGGTGTAACAGAGGCACATTCCTCCAGTTGTGCCTCTCCACAATTCATTCGCCACTCTGGCAGAACATAGTCCCATGAAAAGGGGGGATTGTGAAAATCAATGTGCACCATAACCTCCAATTATATGGTTCCACAGTGGAGACCAAGAAGGATGCTGGGAACCTCCACAATGGAGACCCACAGGAGGGTGGCACAGGACCCTACAGGGGAAGGAAACAACTCCTGGTGGGGGACTCAATTGTTAGGGGCAGTAGAACTGGGGGAGGGAGGGGAGAGGGAGGTAAAGTGCCTGCCCGGTGCCATGGCTTGGAGGGACAGGAAATGAATCCTCAGGATCATGGGAGCAGCTGCAAGGGGGAGGGAGCTGGATGTCATTATCCACCTAGGGATGAATGACCTGGCTGAGAATGGGATCAGAGCAGTGCAACAGGAGATTGTAGAGTTGGGGAGGGGCCTTAGACAAGTAGTACACATGGTAACTTTCTCGGAAGTGCTACCTGTCTATGGCAAGGATGAGGCTAGGGTACTCCACACCATGGGATTCAATGACTGGTTGAAAAACTGGTGCAGAGCTCAGGGATTTGGCTTCATTGGGGACTGGGGCTCCACCTGGAGGGATGCAGGCCTATGCAGGCACGATGGTCTGCATCTATCCAGGATGGGAACCAGGATCCTAGGTGATAGGTTTAAATGCTTCATTGGCAAGCATTTAAACTAGCCAAGGGGGAGGCACTGAAAAGGAGAAGGGAAATCCTAGCCCCACCCCCAAAAAAATCAGGGTAATTAGTGAGGTAAACTCCAAGACAGAGCAGTCGATAGGGAGATGGGCAGGAGTAAATGGAGAAAAAGACAAAGGCAGAAAGGATAAGGATAAGGCAAAAAGAAATAAAGCCATAAAAAATTGAGGGTAATGAGTACCAATGCCTGTAGTCTAGGTAAAAAGCTCCCCGAAATCGTGGCCTTGATGGAAGAGGGATGCCTGGATATCATGGTGGTCACAGAAACATGGTACATGGTACATAGACAACCATGACTGGGATGTCAAAATACCAGGGTACACAATCTACAGGAGGGACAGGGAGAGATGAAGAGGAGGAGGAGTAGCTCTTTATATAAGGGAATGGATCAAAGCAACAGAACTAAAGGGTAAACAGGGAGGAAAGGAGGCACTGTGGATCACACTGGAGACTGGAAATGGCTCCACAATCCACACAGGGGTTGTATACAGACTCCTGTCTTGGGGGAGGAATAGACAAGGAAATGATAGAAGGTATCCTTGGGATGGCAGAGAAAGGGGAGATATTGCTGACTGGGGACCTGAATATGCCAAATGTTAACTGGAGCACCTTTGCTGCAGCCACATCCAAGAGCAGGGACATTCTTGATGCCCTACAGGGGGCATGCCTCAGAGAGCTAGTTTTGGAACCCACTTGGAAGGGAGCAATCTTGGACCTGGTACTCTCAAATGGGGATGGAGAGAGGATCTCTGATCTTGCAGTGGGTAGCCATCTAGAAACAAGCAACCACCACACAGTGTGGTTCATGATAAACTTAGCTGTAGAGTCAAGCCACACAAAAGTGAAGATACTGGACTTCAGGATGGCTGATTTTGTCAAAATGGGAGAGTTCCTCAGAAAAGCACTAGCAAACAGGCAAGAAGGTGGGGTGGAGCAACAATGGAGAAACATCAAAACCGCCATCACAGAGGCAACAAGCCTTTGTGTGAAGCAGATAAACAAATCAAAATGAAAGAAAAACTACTATGATTCTCAAAAGAAATGGCGGGGAAGGTAAGGGAGAAAAATATAGCATTCAGGAAGTATAAGGAAACACAGAAGGAGCAGGACAGAGAACTGTACCAGTTAAAGCAGAAGGAAATGGGGAAGGCAGTCAGAATAGCCAAGGCCCAAACTGAGGGAAAGATAGCCAACTTGGTTAAGAAGGGGGATAAAACCTTTTATAGGTACATTAGGGAGTGAAGAAAGAATAAGGCAGGGATACTGAGGCTGTATAAAGAGGAAGGTGGTTGAGCAGAGAGCGACAGTGAAAAAGCAGGGATACTGAATGAATACTTCTGCTCAGTATTCACAGTGGAAATGTGGGGGGAGATACCCAATCCAGTCAATAGAAGCACTCTGGATAGGGGGGTTGATATTAGTCCTTTCACAGAAGAAAGTGTTCTGAAAGAACTCTTAAAACTGAAGGTGGATAAAGCAATGGGGATTCATGGGATTCACCCCAGAATTCTAAAAGAACTAAGGGAAGAACTAGTAACACCACTGACTACCCTTTTTAATAAATCATGGGAGGATGGTGTGGTACCTGAGAACTGGAGAAGGGCAAATGTGATTCCCCTTCTCAAAAGTGGGAGCAAGATCGAGGCAGGAAACTACAGACCTGTCAGTTAGACCTCAATGGTAGGGAAAATGATGGAATCACTTCTGAAGGAAAGAATTGTTTAGTACCTAGAGGCCAGTGGGGCACAGGACCCAAGCCAGCATGGATTCACAGTGGGAAGGTCATGTCAGACAAATCTAATCGATTTCTTTGACTGGGTGACCAAAGTAGTATACCAGGGAGGGGCTGTGGACATGGCCTACCTAGACTTCAGCAAGGCATTTGACACAGTCCCACACAAAAGATTAATAAACAGATTAGCCAGCCTGGGAGTGGGTCCCAGGGTGGTAGCCTGGGTAAAACACTGGCTGGACAACAGGATACAGTGGGTAATAGTAAATGGAGTCCACAGTGAAGAAAGGAGGAATACTAGTGGGGTACCGCAGGGTTCAGTACTGGGGCTGGTCCTTTTTCATGTCTTTATAAGTGACATTGCAGAGGGACTGGAAGGGAAAGTATGTTTCTTTGCAGATGACACAAAGATCTGCAGCAAGGTCAATACACAAGGTGGGATGGAAAAATGAAAAGGGACTTGGGAAGGTTGGAGGAATGGTCAAATGTATGGCAGCTTAGATTCAACACAAAGAAGTGCAAAGTAATGCACCTGGGAAACAAAAACCCAGGGGAAGAGTACACAATGGGGGGTGAGATACTGGCAACAAAAATGGAAAGGGACCTGGGGGTAGTCATATCAGACAACCTAAAGGTGGGCCAGCAATGTGTGAAGGCAGTAAGGAGGGCTGGGGACATACTGGGATGCATAGGGAGAGGCATCACCAGTAGAAAACAGGAAGTTGTTGGCCCTCCGTACAGACAGTTGGTAAGACCACATCTGGAGTACTGTGTACAGTTCTGGAGAACCCGTCTCCGCAAAGATATAGACAGAGTGGAGGTTGTCCAGAGAGGGCAACCAAAATGGTGCAGGGTCTGCACCAGAAGACACATGAAGAAAGACTAAAGGAGCTTAAGATGTATAGCCTCGAGGAAAAGAGGGAGAGGGGGGACATGATTGAAATTTTCAAATACCTCAAGGGAATCAACAAAGTCCGGGAGGGTAGCATCTTTCAGAAAAAGAGATGTGCAAGAACAAGGGGGCACAATTTGAAGATAGAGGGGGGGATGGCTCAGAGTTAATGTGAGGAAGTATTTCTTCACAGAAAGGGTTGTGGATGCATGGAATAGCCTTACTGAGGAGATCATAGAATCATAAACAGTGGGGGAATTCAAGAATGCATGGGACCGACATAAGGCAATTTTAGTGGGGAGTAGGAGGAAATAGGCTGTTGGTTAACTAGGATCTGCAGCTTATCCATTAGGTAGGGAAATGGGCAGACTAGGTGGGCCAAGTGGTCCTTATCTGCCATCAAATTCTATGTTTCTATGAGGTACCAAGAGTGAGTGGTGCAGTTTGTATGAGAGTCAGGAGGTACAGAGCTTCTTTTAGTGTTCCAGGGCCTAGAAGTTTCTTGTTGAGAGAAGCACTGCAATCTTTCCTAGGAAAAGTGGCAGAGGCCATGGATGAGGACCTCTTAAATGTTTGGGACCCCTGTGGATGGTACATGTTCAAGAGAGTTCTTGGGAAGGACAGATAAAAAATCTAGAAAGGTTCACCAGCCAGGGGCCTACTGCTCCTCCTTTTGAAAGAACTGGTACTGTTTGTGGGTAAAATACAATGCTCAGGAAGGGTCCCCATAACCAGATTCCACAACCCCTCCATGTTCATGAGTAAATCAGAAGTGTTTAAAGTGTCCTTCTACCCAGGACCCAGTTGTGGATAAGATGTATCATGGAGCCAGCAGAAAATATGGGTTCACCAGAGGAAGAGATCAAGCTTTGGGATGACTGTATGCTTGTCAGAGTGAAGTTACTGAGGCATTCCACTGGACCCGCTGAAGATGTGCCAAAATGAAATGGTTGTTTGAGCCTTGCTCAGGGCTATTAAATGACATTAGACCTGCCAAGCCCAGTATAGTTCAATGTCGCTGACTTTCTGCAAATAAAACTGATGCTGCTTGAAGTTTAACACACATGTGAACCCCCCTTTTTATTTGTTTGTTAACTGGCTTGGCTCTTTAAGATAAAAAAACTATTTTTTTACGTGTGTCCCAGAGCTACAATACAAAGGCAGCTAAAAGATAATGATATAATATATTATAAAATTACAGTGGTCCACAATACAAGAAGTTTACAGCTTGCAATATGCAGGTATAAGAAACTTTAACACCAAAGCACCATACGATGTGACCACTTAAAAACATTTACATCCCAGTTGGGCAGGCAAGTGGTTTTTCAATTGGTTTAAAAAAATGTATATATGATTATTGGCAGTGCGAACAAGAAGAGGAAGACCATTCCAACTTTTAGCAGCATACATCAAAAATGCACATTGACCTACAGCTGTAGTAAAATGTTGAATAGAAAGCAAATGATTATCAGTAGATCTGAGACTTCCAATGTGTTTTTTAAGAGGCACAAGGGGAAAGGATGGTGAACTGGAATTTAACCGAATAGTCTTATCCGGCAGGCAACAAAGATAATATAATCTATTGTGGTCAGGAGACAGCTAACCTAATAAACTATAAAATGTGCAGTGATGAGTTCAGTATGGGACTTTAAAAATGAAACAACAGATACCATTGAAAACACCATTTTAACAAATTGTTTCAATTGATGTTCAATTTGAAAACAAAAACAAACCATAGAATTAAAATTCAAAATTGGTAATAAGACACCAGGGTCGCACCTGGAAATGAGCTCAGTGTGCCTTTTTAGGTTACTAAATTTTAAATAAATAAATTGGCGCTTGATTGCCTAGTTTCAATTGTCAGACAGTTTTTTATAAACAGAATTCAAATAAGATAAAAAAGTTTAATTAGGGTCCAAAAGAACTCCTAAATATATGCAAGTCTAGACCTGTTCCAACTGTACACCACTAGTGTCATTATACTGATGTTTAAAGGACATGTAGCTATTTTTTTTATCAGTATTTTTTTATTCCCCTCCATTGCAGGTCTGCACAGTGACACCCCCACCCCACCAGCCCCATCACTGACCTTCTCGGGCACTTATAGGCTTCCACCACTTACTCTGGACCACAATGTGGTGAGTGTCCAGCAGCATCAGTCATGCAAGAGCCTGTGGGAGGGGGTGCTGACATGAACAGTCAGGGCATTTTCTTCCCTTTTTCTCCCCAGAAACACCATGTGTGGTAGCAGAGTGCATGTGTGGTATGGCACCCATTTGCACCAGAACATCCTGTCACAGGCACCCTCTTGCATATGCCCCCTATTGTGCTGCTGCCTGGTCTCCACCTGGTAGCAGTCCTGTAGCAGGAGTTTGTTTTTTTTTGGCAGACAAACTATTTTATTTAAATCGAAGAAAAATATGTAATTTTTTATTACTTAATATAGTTATTTTTACATTTCACATACCTCTATGATTTAAATGGCCATTTCATAAGTGCAATCAGCCACTCCAGGATGTGCACCAGACACTCCAACCCATGGCCAGGAGGCTGGATGCACATGGCCAGTGGCCTTGTGCCTCACTATGCCTCCCAGCCACATGCCAAAGTGTCCAACACCCACCCTGTCATGACCCACCATTTACTTAACTCATTTAATTCTAATCTGATCTTATTATGTGCTTGCAGCACCTCTGGGCCTGCGTCCCCCTACTTTTTTTAAATATTCTTTATTTTTGTTATCATTTCTTTACAGCAGGAAATTGCATTACACACATTACATTCTATAGTACAGTCAGCAGCAAACTGTGTGAGAGGCCTTTCGGCACCATGCATTTCTGCTTAAAGTTGAACCAGCCTAATATTCTGTGGTGATTTGCATATGCAGCCCATGATGCTTTGCATTATGGGGGCATGTGTGATGCTTCACATAACAAACAAATACAGAACTTACTATCCTTTGGATATGTAATAATCTTATTAATTTATCAAGGGATAAAATATTTATCCAAAGGAGTAATGTAAAAAACCCATGGTCTCCAGGAGAGTTCAAATTGTGTCACCCATCCCATATGAGTGGCTATCACCCATTCCAAATAGTAAACCTCAGACATGACTGAGTGCAATTGGGAGAGTGTTGGAGTGGCCACAGTTCACCAAAGGCATGTAATTATGTTTTTGGCTGCTGCCAAATAGAGATATATCTTACTTCTACTTGGCAGGGTTGCCTCATTTGGCCAAGATAAAGTAGAACCATTTGTTGTGTTAGGGTTAGGTCTTTATCTATTAAATGCCTTAAGCTATCTGAAATCTGTAGTGAGAGTTTTGTCCTAACATCCTCAAGGAAGTAGGGCACTCCCTGGGATGTTTAATCCTGCCTGCCATGGCTGGCCCCTGATAATCTATGCTTGTTACCTGATGCGAGCTGCCAGTATCACGAGCAGGAGCACTACTGCTGCATTGATGGGCCAGCTCACCATTTTAGGTTTTGATCCAAAAACAAGACATTTAATTTTCTTGCTATTAAGTAAGAGACAATGTTGAACAAACCACAGACTTAAGTTGGCAAAATCAATGTTTAAAGCAGACTTGATCTCAACTATTTGAAAGGGAACTAGTGTATATAATAATGCCATCTGCACATACAATAAATCTTGAATGATTCAAAACTGATGGAATTGAATTAATGATAACAGACAATAATAAGGATCCCAGGATGGATCCTTAATGTATACCATCTGTGTGTCCATTTAACAGAAGAGAGCCCTGAAATCTCACCCTAGGTTTACTCAAGTAACTCTGGAGCCAATCACACGGTGAGCTAGACAAACCAAGATTTGTCAGGACCACCAGCAGCATTAAGTGGTCTATATGGTCAAGGCCTTGAACAGGTCTACAAAGACCCCACCAGTGAACAAGTCCAATCCATAGCTCAAGTGACCTGGTCAGTGAACTTGACCAAAGCTGTGCTGTGATGTTATCTAAAACCATGCTGCTTCAGGACCTGAAGTCTATAGGTTAGCAAACAAGCAAAACATTGATTGTTAACTAGCTTTTCTAATAACTTACTAAGAAACGAAAGAAAAGTAATGGGTCTAATTATCCAAGTTCTTAATAAATCCTCTTTTTAAAATGGGAACCATAGTAGTATTTTTCCAGAATTCCAGAAAATCCCCAATGATTAGAGACAAGTTAAAGATAGCAATTAATGCACCATAGATATTAATAGCTATCAGTTTTAAAAATTTCAGTTCCAATCCATCTGTCCCTGCACTCATTTATTTATTTATTTATTTATCAAAATCTCAGATTGCAACTTTTGAGCTGGAAGCTCATTTACAAAGGTTCCATGTCATGACAAAACAAGGATACGGTAGTTAAATTATACAAGTCAAAACAGTGTTATCAAAGAAAACAAACAGGCAATTCATATACAGTCGTTTAACATGTTGGATTATAAAAGTACAGATATTATGGTACAGTATATGCAGCAACAAAATCATGTGTAACATATGTGCACTAATACTGCAGGCAGGAGAAGGAGAGAGGACCATGGATGGGAAGGGACTGGTAGCAGGGGTTGAGGGGGAAGACTGGAGCAGTCAAGTAGGCCTTATAAAAATTTAGCGGATGAGGAAGTAGATAGAGGGGGGAGTGGGGGGATGGGGCGTGGCATGTAGATCTGGGTGGGGGAGATGGAGGAGCATGGCTGGGGGAACTGAGGAAGGCATTGAGAGAAATATAAAGGCTGGGGGAATAAGGAGGGGGAAAGTAGAAGTGTTAATAGGGGACTTGAGCAGGTTAAAGGTAGCAATCACATCAGCTTAAGGTTGCAAGATAGGTACAAAGCTTAGCTTTGAATGGACCGAGTTTAGTACTGGATACTCTTATCAGTCGGCAATTACTTCAGCATTTTCAGTTGCACTTTGAGTGTACATTTCAATGTAACTTATCATTAATTACATGCAACAGGGTAATTACACTGTAGTTACATATTTGTTGCATGCAAGTATATTGAAATTGCAATGCAGTTAAAGTGCGGCTACACTGTAATAACAGTGTAGTTAACTGACACTTAACATTTTCGGTACCTGCACTGATGTCATGGCATGAAAATAAAAAGGGGGAATTAATTTCATTTGAGGGAAAGAGAATCACTTTGAAAATCTACATGTTGTCCCTAAAAACAGCTTTACATTTAGACACATTCTAAGATATATCCCTACATGCCACATAAATGTCAGATGGCTTTGTTATAAGTGCATAATACTGTAGTAAATAGCATCAGCTCCTCTTTTTTTATCTGCAGAAGCTATTAAATTCTTCACTGAGGTCCAAACTTTTTTGACTTTACAAGTGATTCTTTTTGTTTTTTTGAAAATATTTTGATTTACACTGCCGAATGTTTGGTTTACAGTACATAGATTTCTTCAGTGCTGATACTTTTAATTATCAGATGTATAATTAAAATGTTTATACATTTCCAATTATCCCTTTGCTTCAACAAAGAAAAAAAATCTGACATGATCCAATTATTTCTTTGACTCCTGCCCTGCTTCACTTTTAATAAAAAAATGTGTTTTGCATCTCAGTAAAGGTTCCTACAAAAAAGTTAACAGCAGCATCAACTACAGGAATTTCATCAATAAAAGACTGCCATTGAGGCACAGGGCAGGAAGCATAGGAAGACCAGGAGCAGTTGTAAAATTTATAGTTAGTGTTTTCTTTTTTTCAGTAACAGCAAAACAAAAATAAAAATTTGTTCAGTTTAACTATTGACAAAGGCAGTACAGAGAAAAAATCCTTCTTCTGATGGTATCTCTTGATTCCAAGTTTCAGTCTCTCAGTCTCTCACTCTCCTTGTCTCTCTAGTAAAAGCATTGCTGCTCTTTTTATAAGTCTTTATCTGGGAACTTGTTAAGAGAGCCTGCTTCTCACAGAATGTGCTTGTAAGTTTTGATGCAGGTGCAGCAAAAAAGAACATAGTAACCCAGAACTGACCTCTTGTGTACAGCTCTGCAAAAGGCTTAAAACTGCATCTCAGGTTAACCCTTTGAGTTTCAAATAGCTTTGCAATCATTTCAACATTATAACTATAAACAGTATTATGCAAAGGTGTTCCCGGTATCACATACAGTTTTACACTGAGATTCACAAATATTTTTTTGTAACTGCAGATATGCAAGTGGGGAGAAAAGACAGAAATAGTAAGAGAAGGCAGAGAGATAGCGAGAGGCGGAGAATTGCAAAGCTATCAGAGTGATCACTTCTTAGGTCTCACAAGACAATTTGGTTGGGCAACCAGACAGAGACGAGACTGAAAAGGAAAGGATAGGATAGACCCTAATGTTTAAACTCTTTCTGCATAACAAATGGGGCAGGGCCTTATTCAACCTTGCCACAAATACCAACCCATAGAATCTACTTCCCCCATTTGATCAAAAAGATTATATTTTTAAAATTTCTAAAGGAAATAAATTTGGGTTGAGCCTTAGTAGTTTTTCTACCCCATGTGCAAAAGATCGGCATGTGATCACTAATGGAGTTGGCAAAAGTACCACTGCTCACCACTGCTCCCAGCACTCCTCCCTTTCCTTCCCCTTCCTTGAGGCTAGACATGTTACCTATTGTGCTTCCTTTATCTCTGAATACTGGCTTGGCTCCCTCCCCTCCTACTTTGCTTCCCTCCTCTCTTCCCCATTGACACTTCTTACCCCCTTCACAACTCTGGCTCTCACACTCTCACACTCTGCAGAAGGAAATCCACTGCTGGTCAAGCTGCCTTCTGATTCCCAAATTATGGGGTTCTTTTCCCCTTACCATCTGTTTTGCCTCTTCTCACCATTCACACTCCTCCCACCTCCATGACTTCACTACTCAGTGCTGCAGTGGTCTCCATCACCGGTCCCTGGGCTGCTGTCCACCACCCTTCTAAATCTGCTCCCCTTCACCCCACACTTCTGCAGTCCCCTCTTCACCCTCCCCAACTGTCAACCTTTGCTCACTCCCTAACTCAGTATTACCTCTTCACATTGCTAATATTGTTATCTTCCAGTACTTAGTTGTATTGTATTTATTGTATTGTATTTATTGTACTGTATTTATTGTATTGTATTTACTGTATTGTATTTGTACATTCCCCAGCAATAAAACAGGTCCACGTAACCCACACTACAGGACACACCTGGAAATAAGCTATCGCATATTAATGTTCCTTTCCTGGTCAAAAATCATAAGCAAATAAATAAATAAAATTGAAAAGATGGTACTCTTCCATCACTTTATTATATTGTTATGTATTTTACTTGTCCAGTCCTTCTTTTTGCACAATTGTTTTTTGCGCTGCTTATTCACCTGTTATTGTATTATTGTTCTTAGTGTTCCTCATTGTCTTCCTTTCCACCTCCCCCAGAACATATCTGGAAATGAGCTGTTACCAGTTCAGTAGAAGATTTTGAATTAAATAAATAACCTTGGATGTAGTATTTGTTAAAATTCTGACCAATATCTTATGCTTTCAGCTATGCAGATTCATACATTTGAAGGTGGATATAAGTTGTGAATGCCCATTATCCAAAATCAAAAGTTTATGGTTTGTTGCAGAGTTTATATCCCAATCCAAGTTGAAATCCCCCATAAGTAACATACAGTACTAAGGTTCATACTAAGGTTCATACTAAGGTGAGATGAAGGAGCTAGTAGGCCAAGGCCCATGATGCTCCTATACTAATCCATATAATAATAAGCTAAGTCATACCCTGACAAAATTAAATTGTCAAGATGATGTTTAAAGGATTCTTTAGTATTACTAGTGACCACTTCTGATGGTAACCGATTCCAGGGCCCAATAGTCCTAACACTGAAAAAGTACTTACGACTAAGATGCTTAACAAATGTGCCAGTTAACTGGAAAATATGACCTCGTGTATTATGTATTGATTTTTTAAAGGAAAGACCTAATTCAGACATAATGTATGGATCCTGAATAACATCAAATAAGAGAAGAAGGTCTCCCTGAATACGTCTAATAGTTAGAGGCATTAATTTTAACTTATCCAACCTAGATTCATATGATGACAATTCTAACCCAGAAATTTTTTTTGTGTATTTACGTTGGACCCTTTCAAGAGAATATATTTCAGATTTCTTGTAGGGACACCATAATTGTGAAGAGTATTCGAGATGGGGTCGGACATAAGATCTAAACAGTGGTAACAACACGTTCTTGTCTCGAGATTTAATATTTCGTAGAATAGACCACATGATTTTATTAGATGTGCCAATAACAGAATACATATGCTTAGAGTAGGTTAGATTATCAGATATTGTTATACCCAGGTCTTTTTCGTCAACGGTGGAACATAATGGGAGGTCATCCAAAATATACGGGAAGTTTAAATTATTAGTTCCCATATGCATAACCTTGCATTTAGTGGTGTTTAACTTCATTCCCCATTGTTTAACCCAAGTACTGATTACATCTAGATCATGCTGAATGCAGGATATTTGGTCCAAGTTGGAACTAGGACCTCCGATTTTAACATCATCTGCATATTTAATGGTATAGGTGAGGCAAGAGTTGGTTAAATCAAAAATGAAAGCTTGAAAAAGACAGGGACCGAGAACCAACCCCTGAGGCACACCACTAAGCACCTTACCAATTTCAGAGAATGATCCATTTATCATCACTCTCTGAGTCCTATCCAAAAGCCAGTTCTGAATCCATTTAACTACAAAGCTATTAGTACCAAGGATAATAAGTTTATGAATGAGAGCCCAATGTGGTATGGAATCGAAAGCTTTACTAAAGTCAATGAAGATGACATCACATGCCACCCTATTGTCCAGTAGGGAGCTGAAGTTCTCATAGAAGCAAAGCAAATTAGTAAGACAGCTTCTACCCTTCTTAAAACCATGTTGTTCCTGGTCAGATTTATCAATTATTGGAGACACAATGTCCTTAAGTAAACTTTCCAGGAGTTTACAAATGACTGACGTCAAGCTAATAGGACGATAATTTTCTCACAAATGTTTGGAACCATTTTTATGAATGGGAACTACAAATGCCTCTTTCCATTCACTGGGAATAAAATTATAAAATAAGAAAAGCTAAAATAATATTTTTAATGGAAGGACAATATGTCCAGGTACAAAATAAAGTAGGTGACCTGCAATTAGATCTGGACCAGGGGAAAATTTACCTTTTAATAATAATAATTTGTTAAGGATAGACTCTTCAGAAAAAAGAATAGGAGGATCAGTAGGTTCTGTACTATGAATAAAGGATTGTGCTTTAGTTGCAGAAAAAACTTTACAGAATTCGTTATTAAAAACATCTGCCATAGCTTTTAGTGCATTAATTAATTTATTATCAGATGTTAAGGGTCCAACCATACTAGGGTTTTTTCTAAGGGAATTGATATAAGAATAAAATTGTTTAGAGTTGGTTTTATCCGCTGATGAGGCTAAATAAAGTTTCCACTTAGATTTGGCCTTGCTAATAGCAGCTTTACATTGCCTACTAGTTTTTAAAAAGGATTCCCATTTTAGAACAGCCCTATGTTTTAAATAGGAACTATATTTTTTATTCTTTAAATTAATCAAACGTTTGATGTTTTTATTTAACCATCTAGGAGACTGCTTCCCATTTTTCTTTTTTGTTGTTTACATGTAATATAATTATCTCATAGAGTCAACATAGTAGTTTTAAAATTTATCCAGCACTGTAAAGGAGTTTGATCCTTAAACAAGGATAACCAATTTATTTTATTTAGATATTGATTGATGCTATGTATATCAGCTTTGTCATACAAATAGATAATTGAAGAGTTATTATTGAAGACAATATGTCTGTGTAAATTAAATAAAACAGAGTTATGATCACTGTTACCAATAGGAGTAGAGATACACACATCCCTGATGTCAAGGGTAGAACTACTGAGAACAAGGTTGAGAATATTATTACCTCTAGTAGCAGTGTTAACCCATTGATATAAGTCTAAAGTCAAACATGTGGACATAAGTTTGTTGCTAATACTACTAGAAGTAGTAAGTGACTGCCAATTAATTTCTGGAAGATTAAAATCCCCAGTAATGATGACATGTCCCAATTGGGAAGCTAGTTCAAATTCTAATAGTATAGCATCCATAAAAGAACTAGATGAAGAGGGGGGAAGTAACATGTCCCAAGGATTATAAAATCAGATTCAGATAGAAAAATTTTAAGCCAAAGAGTTTCAGTAGGAAGATTATGATTTTTAATAAGACCAGATATATTGACGGAATTGAGTTTATTTGTAATAAAATTGGCAATTCCACCCCCGTTTTTTTCACTACGATGTAAATAAAAGGAATTGTATCCAGGAATTTGCCTAAGCCAAGGTGAATCCTGATCACCCCATGTTTCAACAACTGTAACTATATCTAAATCTTTATTAGAAATAACAGTTAATAACTCATCACACTTATGTGTCAGGTTCCTTGCATTGAAACTAAGGAAATGCAAGAAGTTACTAGACACTTTATGAGAGAAGGATGGTGAATTATGAATATTGAACTGTGCCCTCCCCCCATAAGTCAGTCTAAATTTAGATACAGTATTTTTATAGAATTTATTTGAGCCAATAAAAACAATAAATCTCCTAGTCCCTCAATCCAGATTTAGGAGGATTATACAATGTACACATTCTTAATTTATACATCCCTCTCAAATTTATTTCCAACAAGAGACACTCACAGTTTGATTGGGGGGCATAATTAGCGACTGGATTGGAAACGTCTAGATCTTCCTTATAGTACACAATGATGCCACCATCTTTCTTGTTGCCAGTTCTGTCACTCCCAAAATAAATTGTAATGTCAATCAGGCATTTGCTATTCAAATTCTTAGGTTTCTCCCACAATTTAATTAAACTTAATATACCTGGCTGATACAGGGAAATCCAGTTTCTGTTTCTGATTTTTTTGGAAAGAATGCTTTGCATATTTAAGTGTGCAAACCTCAGTCCTTTAGCTTTCCAAAAACTGTTTGAATGAGACAAACTATTTGCTTGGGCTGGGGTTTAGCTCTATAGCTCCAGGCAAAATAAGATAAATACCACGAAATGGAGCTTCCATAGCTAATAGGCACTTGGGGAGGGGGACTGCAGACTTCCCCAGTTACAAGTTTAATATGCCATCCTAAGTCCCCTACTGATTGTACCCCTAAGCACAACAAGCAATTCATGCTTAAGGGATATAAAAAAGACTGCTGTTATAATAAATTTGAAAAGGCAAAATCATGTACAATTCACAGTTTTCTTTAACTTTTACTGTTGACCAGGGATCCAGTTAATTTATTTTATTTTCAGTGGAAGTCTAAAACTTCCAGGAGTCAAAATCTGGAAGTGATTCCAATTTTTGGGCAGTCAAAGTACTTCCAGGATCCCACTTTTGGAAGTCAATATTCTAAGAAGGGAACATTTATGGATGTTAACATATTAGAGGTAAAATACAAATTATTTCAGAACAACCCATCATTTCTGACTTCCATGCCTGCAGTTTTGGAAGTCATCTAATTTTTGGTTTTACATCTGGAAGTAAATGACTTCCTCCTTCTTTATTTTGGAAGTTTTTGCCTTATTTTTGGAAGTCAAATACTCCCAAAATGGAGTTAACTGAAGCCTCGGATATAGCCAACAGCCTTATACTCCACTCCAAAAGGAGGAGCATTAATAGTCATGGAGGCAAATCTCATCAGTGTTTCATTCTGTCTTTTTGATACATTGACCTCATGGTTTATGCTACCATTTATAGCAACAGCTTCAGCACAGGGCTTTGGAAGGATGGTGTGTAGTAACCTTGTGACATTTCTCATTTCCCTATTTCTATTTTACATTGCTCCTCTTTCTTTTCCCCTGTCTCGGGGGGGGGGGCTATTTTGACACCCTGGGAACCCCAGAGCCAATGGCATTGGACATACTCCTAGGTGAGAAGGCTTCGACCACCTCACTACCAGGGTATGCAGGTTTGCCCACTCCACCTTGAAAGTCACCAAATTGTTGTTTCTACTCCCCCTGGGGTGGTCACTTGTTATTGTGGGGAACACAGCTGGAGCAATCCTAGTTTGGCCCACTGGCCTTATTAATGTCCATGTTGTGGTTCATGTGGTAGCCCTGTTGGCAACAGTGACTCCTGGGTTTAGTTTGTCTATTTTAAAGCAGACTACCATGCAAATGATAGTTTATCTGTGCTCTGGATTGCATGGTTGAGGGAGGACTGATCAGTAGGGGTATGAATTGGGGGGTGAGGGGATGGAGTGCAGCTCTTCATTCAGTTTGATATGTGCAAGTGGGTTGTCTCCCACATCTCAGAGGCCAGATTAGATTACCTACATTATGTAACCATTACTGGTCAAATAACTAAATTTCAGATTGTTTCACAGATTGTAAATGGTCTTGTGAACCTGGCAAAGTGGTCTAAAATGCTGACATCCCTTAGGTGCCTCAAATTCTACCTTTTGCTATTACTAGAAATACACTTTTTTTTAAATTTACAATGCTTTTCTCCCAACTGGCACACACCGGTCCATCGTTCCATCCAACTGTGCAACCTGCCATATGCGGGACTTACCATGCACTCCTTGTTGCCCCATGGGAAGGGTTGCTGAGGGCCACACCTCGGCCTCAGACAGAGTTTAAGATTTGTTGACAGAGCAAGAGCCCAGCTGGTGGTGTGGGACCTTCCGTATGTGGTAGACAGCATATTGCATGGTTGCATGGTCACGGGGGTGGGGTCATTTGTTTCTCCCCAACCTGCAGATTTCAAGGAGACTATGTCTGATGCAGGATACATCAGAGTGATGAAGGATACATCAGAGTGATGATTTCTCCCTCCATGAACTCTGGCTCCAGCCTACACCACCATCAGTGGTCACCCAGATGGCAGTACTGTGGGAGAGAGCAGAAGCAAGTGTACACTGGGATGCTTAGCCATCCTCCCTGGACAGGCACTTTGGCAACACAGGCTCATTCCTGAACCTGGGTTTCCAGCGTCATGAGCATCAGGCAAGCAAGAAACACACCTGAGTGACAGCAAAGAAGAAAAGCTATTGAAATACATCTTTTCACATATAATATAATCTGCGCACCAAAATAATTATTGGAGAAGAGCATTTATACTGATACCACACAACTGGCCCTTTAAAGAGCTAGTGGAACCAAAACAGGCAGACAGAAAAATAATTAAAACTTTATGAAGTGGTCAACTGTAACTTTTTATTTCTGCAGTATTTTTCTTCTTCTTCCTCTTGCTCATTAGAAAGTCTTCTATGTGATAATATTGTGCTGGATGTATGAAACAGCTGTTAGCCTGGCAGCAGACATTGCTATCCCTATCCCCTACTACATCATCAGCATTGTGATCTCACTGACAGTGACATTACAGGTGACTGACTTGACAGCTACTGAGTGGGTGTTCCTAAACAACAGTGATGTCACAGTCAGTGAGGTCGCAATACTGATGATGTAGTGGGCAACAGAGATAGATATATCAGCTGCCAAGCAGAGTGCTGTCCCACACATCACACCTACTAACACAAGATAAACAATATTTTAACTAAATAAAGTGAAAAGAAAAAGTACCTCAGATGTAAAATGTAATGGTTGACTTTTAAAAACTAGCATTAGTTTTAGGCAGTACACTAGCTCTTTAAGGTTGAACCCCCTTATGTGGATAAAGAGGGCAGATTGGCCTTAGCAGTGGGAACCCTTTTTGTCAACCTTATTACTGTGAAAAATATACAGTATATGTACACCCCAGAAGTGATGCCAGCACAGTTCAGACATTAATGAATCCAGTTTTGGAATTCCTGCAGGGGCACTGCTTCTGGGTGATGACTTCAATACTCTCATGGACCTGGCTAGGGATGCCTCCAATCCTAGACTGGTGAGTTCTCATGAGGGGCACAAAAGTCTCTGGTGACTAGTAAAAGATACTGGGTTAATTACACAGAAACATAGGAACATAGACTTTGAAGGCAGATAAGGACTGCTTGGCCCACCTAGTCTGCCCATTTCCCTACCTATTGGATAAGCTGCAGATCCTAGTTAACCAGCAGCCTACTTCCTCCTATCCCCCACCTACCCCCAACTATAACTGCCTTATTTTGGTCCCATGCATTCTTGAATTCTCACACTGTTTTTGACCCCATGACCTCCTCAGGAAGGCTGTTCCATGCATCCACCACCCTCTCCATGAAAAATACTTCCTCACGTTGCCCCTGAGCTGTCCCCCCATCTTCAAATTGTGCCCCCTTGTTCTTTCACATCTCTTTTTCTGAAATATGCTACCCTCTTGGACTTTGTTGATTCCCTTGAGGTACTTGAAAGTTTCTATCACATCCCCCACATTTCCTCATGGCTATACATAATTAAGCTCTTTTAGTCTCTCTTCATATGGCTTCTGGTGCAGACCCTGCACCATTTTGGTAACCCTCCTCTGGACTGACGCCAGCCTGTCTATGTCCTTGTGGAGATGGGGTCTCCAGAACTGCAGTACTCCAAATGGGGTCTCACCAACTGTCCGTTCAGAGGGATAACAACTACTTGCTTTCTACTGGTGTTGCCTATCCCTATGCATCCCAGAATCCCCCCAGCCCTCCTTACTGCCTTCTCACATTGTTTGCCTACCTTAAGGTCATCTGAAATGAGTACCCCCAGGTCCCTTTCCATTTTTGTTGCTGTTAATACCACCCCCCCCCCACTGTGTACTCTTCTTCTTCTTCTGGGTTTTTGTTTCCCAGGTGCATTACTTTACACTTCTTTGCATTGAAGCTAAGCTGACATACTCTTGACCATTGCTCCAACCTTGCCATGTCCCGTCTCATCCTTTCCACCCCTCTTTCTGTATCAACCCTGTTACAGATCTTTGTGTCATCTGCAAAGAGGCATACTTTTCCTTCCAGCCCCTTTGCAATAGAAACATAGAATTTGATGGCAGATAAGGACCACTTGGCCCACCTAGTCTGCCCATTTTGTCATCTATAAAGACATTAAAGAGTACCAGTCCCAGAACTGAACCCTGTGGTACTCCACTAGTAACGCCCCTTTCTCCAGAGTGTACTCCATTTACTATTACCCTCTGCATCCTGTTGTCCAGCCAATTTGCTACCCAGGCTACCACCCTGGGACCCACTCCCACGCTGGCTCTCTTGATTATTAATATTTTGTGTGGTACTGTGTCAAAAGCCATGCTAAAGTTTAAGTAGGCCATATCTACAGCCCCTCCATGGTCTACTACTTCGGTCACCCAGTCAAAGAAATCTATTAGATTCATCTGACATGACCTTCCTGCTGTGACTCCATGCTGCCTTGGGTCCTGTGCCCCACTGGCCTCTAGGTACTCAACAATTGTTTCTTTCAGAAGTGATTCCATCATTTTCCCTACCACTGAGGTCAAACTAACAGGTCTGTAGTTTCCTGCCTCTGTCTTGCTCCCTCTCTTGTGAAAGGGAATCACATCCGCCTTCCTCCAGTCCTAAGGTACCACAGCATCCTCCCATGATTTGTTAAAAAGGGTAGTCAGTGGTGTCACTCGGTCTCCCCTTAGTTCTTTCAGAATTCTGGGGTGAATCCCATCGGGTCCCATTGCTTTGTCCACTCTGAGTTTTAAGAGTTCTTTCAGGACCCTTTCTTCTGTGAATGGACTGATATTGACCCCCCTGCCGAGAGTGTTTCTATTGTTTGGTTTAGGTACCTCCCCTTCTTCTTTTGTGAATACTGAGCAAAAGTATTTGTTCAGTATCTCTGCCTTTTCACTGTCGCTCTCTGCTCACTTCGCCTCCCCTTTATTAAGCCTCACTATCCTGACCTATTTTGCCACACCTACCCAAACAATAGACAATACACCTTTCATTCCAAATGACATACGCATTACACTTGCCTTGAGCATTTTTTTTTCTCAGTGTGGAGCACTTAGATTGGGTGGAGGAGGTGAATATAGAATCCATCCTGATCTCTGATCATGCCACCATCAAACTCTGCTTGGGCTTACAACTGGAGTATAGAATAGCAAACTGTCATTTAATGTCTCCCTGCTTCAAGACCCAGACTTTAAAGAATTAGTGGAGACAGCCAGTGCCCTACATTCTTAGGGAACATACCATCCCAGGAATCACCACAACAGTGTAATGGTATATGGTAAAAACCATGCTAAGAGGGGAAATTATAGCATATGCAACTTGCAAAAAGAAGCAATAGGAAGAACAGTTAAAAACCCTCTAGCAAACCCTTCAGTTTATGCAGTTTTCCAACATGCATGGAGTCAACTTGCTTATTGAATCCATCAAGCAAACCCAAGCATGCAGTCAGGAATTACTAATGTTTAAAATAGCACAGGTCCTACTTTGGCTGAGTTCTATTATTTATTTATTTACTTGATTTTATTTTGCAGAGAATCCTTGAGGCAGATGCCTATCTTCAAAGGGTTCAACGTCAGAAACAACATTAATATATAAAGGCACAAATGTACATTACATAATCATTGATATACACTACAGCTAATGGACAGACAATTCAAGCAACAGCAAACAAAGTTACATAGTTACATTATAACAGAGCAATCCATAAAGAAGAGTGCAGTAAACCAAGTTTACTTTGTCAGGTTACAAGGCAATTAATTTGAAGCATTTACAAATACCAGTTTCAGAGAGAAGTATGCTGCCTATATTTGAATAGTGAAACAGAGTCACAATCTCTAATAGCATTAGCAAGGTCATTCCAGGCATGGCACAAGCTGTCAAAGTGTTAGCCTACAGGCTCCAAAAAAATGATAGGGACACTATCATTTCTAAATTAATTAACCCTAAAACAGCTAGCCATATTCAAAGGGTTCTGACATACTAAGCATTCTCAGGTATTACTATGATACCTTATACACTTAGGAAAAGGAACCAATAGAGATAGAACAGACAGAATTTCAAGCTGAACTGAACCTCCCAAAGCTTAACCCCAGTCAGCAATTATCATTGATACACTCCATCACTTAGTAGGAGACAGACACTAGAATCAAAGCCCTTAAGAATGGCGGAAGTCCTGGTCCAGATAGATAGTGTGGAATTTTATAAATCTTTGCAGAATTCCAAACCCAGCCACTACTACACATATTTAGGGAATGCATGGCAGGGTAGCAGCCTCCAATGTCATGGAGTTATGCCTCTGTTTTGGCCATTTCAAACCCCATGAAAGATAATATAAAGTGTGAATCATACTGTCCCATATTGATTCAAAATATGAACTATAAGTTCTTCATTAGCATTGTGGCCTATAGGCTACATTAAATATTTATTTATTTATTGAAGCGTTTCATCAGGAGAGGCACACTGAAAAACAAATTGCTCATCTCCTGGTGCATCCTGAGGGGAAGGGAAAGAGGGAAGTACAGTACATACATGAAACCTATCATAATGTTGATCAAACTTTGATAAGGATACAAATTAAGGTTACAATTAGTAATTACACAATGTAAGTGCTGAACAGTTGTATGAACAAATGATAAGGGCAAACAGAAGTACAATTCTAACAGTCCAGCAAACAGGGATCAATGACCAAAGCTAGAGAGAGTTAGTTGCAGGTACAGTTTACAGAGAAGTTGTTACAAAGGGCTGAGGAGATGGAGAAAGGAGAGGACAAATGGCAAATTTGGGATATTGCCATACATAATTACTACACACCAGACAGGCTTTATCACACTTCAACAAACATCTGATAACATTAAGAGAATACTCCTGCTGATAGAACATGCCACACTTCACAAAATTCTGACCCTGATCCTTAGCTTTGATACCCAGAAGGCCTTTGACAGGGGTTTCCTGGAAATTCTTGCAGGGAAGCCTATCAAAGTTTAACTTTATCCCATAGTTCATTGCCCTCCGGGGAGGCTTATATGCAACCCCAGAGGTCATGGTCAAAGCTAATTGCTCATATTCAGACAGATTCCACCTTACCCAGGGGAGTAGATGGGGCTGCCCCGTCTCCTTTTTTGTTTGTCTCCATGTAGAAACAATAGCCCAACACTTTAGGTAACAGAAGGGACTCGAGGGCCTATGCACAGGATATCACACACACACAAGGCAGCCTATTAGGCAGATGATTTGCTACTTTAATCACAATCCCACTTGGTCCCTTCGTATTCTGAAGCAATGCCTAGATACAGTTGATCAACTCACAGGCTACAAAATCAATGGTGACAAGACTGAAGTATTGCAACTGGGGTTCGACCCTGATCCTTGAACTAAATAAGAGTACATGTTTCAATGGAGTAGACAGGCAATTAAATATTTGGAAGTAAAAATCAGGGTGGATTTGAGAGAATTACAAAGAAACATAGAATGTGCAGGCAGATAAGCCTATCTAGTCTGCCCATTTTCCCCTGCCTATAGTATCACTGCAGAACCTACTAGATCTCCAGCCCATTTACCCACCCCTCCTTCCCTTTCCCTAAAATTCCGTTATATCTATCTCATGCATTCTTGAAACCCACCACTGTTTTTTCCCCCACTACCTCTGCTGGAAGACTGTGTGTTCCAGGAATCTACCAGTCTTTCTGCGAAGAGGTGATCTCTCATGAATTTACCCCCTCCAGCTACTTATCATGCATTGTTGTCCTCCTTTTTTTCTGAAAATTACTTCCCTTCTATACCGTATGTACTCCCATGAGGTATTAAAAGGTCTGTATCATATCTCCCTCTCCTTCCTCTCTTCCAGAGTGTACATATTGACGTCTTTAAGTCTCTTCTTGTATGGCTTCTGGTGCAGACCCTGCACCATTTTAGTTGCCTTCCTCTGGACTACCTCCAATCTGTCTATATCCTTTTGGAAATGTGGGCTCCAGAACTGGGAACAGTACTGTTACTTAATTATGCCCCCATGACACAAAGTATACAGGCCAACCTTCAATAATGGCAGCATCTTCCATTTACTCTCTTAAACAAGAAAGAAGACAAACATGTGGGGAGTAGTGCAGTGCATTGGCTGTGGGGCAGCAGTCTTCTGGGAGACTTTCTGGAGTCTGCGATGCTGCCCTATTTTCAGGCAACTGTCTGCTCTGAGGGAGGAGATGGCCCATCTCCAGGCCGAACTGGACAGGAGTAGGGGAACCTCCCCCATCCAGGGAACACCGGGGTTACCACCACTGCCTCAGAAGTTGCCAGGAAAGAGGAGTGGTTGGACCACGGTGGGCTCAGGCAGGGTGAGGGTGGTGGAACAGAGGTGCATCCCTCCAGTTGTACCGCTCCACAATCCATAGACCATTCTGGTGTAGCATAGTTCCCCTATGGAGGCACCTGCAGTGGAGACCGAGGAGGTTGCTGGGAACTGCCACAAGGGAGGCCCAGAGGAAGGTGGCAAGGGACACCACAGGGGACGGAAGCAGCTCCTGGTGGAGGACTCAATTATTAGGGAGGTAGAACTGGGGGGGGCAGGGGAAAGTGAAGTAAGATGCCTGCCTGGTGCCATGGCTTGGAGGGACAGGATGCGAATCCTCAAAATCATGAGAGCAGCTACGTGGGAGAGGGGGCTAGATGTCATTGTCCACTTAGGGGCAAATGACTTGGCTGGGCATGGGATCAGAACAGTGCAGGAGGAGTTTGTGGAGTTGGGGAAGGGCCTTAGATAAGTAGCACACACAATGTCCTTCTCGGAGGTGATGCCTGTCTATGGCAAGGGTGAGGTAAGGGCACTCTACACCATGTGAGTCAATGAATGGGTGAAAAACTGGTGCAGAGCACAGGGTTTTGGCTTCATTGGGGACTGGGGTTCCACTTGGAGGGATACCCGCCTATACTGGCATGATGGTCTGTATCTGTCCTGGAGGGGAACCAGTCTCCTGAGTGATAAGTTTAAATGGTTAATTAGCAAGCTTTTAAACTAGCCAAGAGGGGAAGCACTGATAAGAAACAGAGAATTCCCAGCCTCCCCCCACAAAACAGGATAGTTAGAGAGGTACACACCGAGGTAGAAAGGTCAGTAAGGAGCAGGACAGGGGTAAATGAAGAAGGCAAAATCAGTAAGGGCAGGGATGGGGTTAAAAGAGGTAACGTCATCAAAAAATGGAGAGTAATGAGTACTAATACCCGTAGTCTGGGTAACAAGTTTCCTGAACTAGTGGCTTTGATGGAAGAGGGACACCTGGATATCGTGGCAGACATAGAAACATGGTACACACAGAACCATGACTGGGATGTAAACATACCAGGGTACACAATCTACAGGAGGGACAGGGAGGATAAAATAGGAGGAGGAGTAGCTCTCTACATAAGAAAAAGGATCAAAGCAGCAGAACAAAAGGATAAATGGGGAGGACAGGAGGCACTGCGGGTCAACTTGGAGACAGGCAATGGCACCACAATCAGCATGGGGGTTGTATACATACCCCCATTTCAGGGGGAGGAAATGGGCAAGGAAATGATAGAAGGCATCCTTAGAATAGCAGAAAAGGGGGATATATTGTTGATGGGGGACCTAAATATGCCACATGTTAACTGGAGCACATTTGCTGTAGCCACATCCAAGAGCAGGGTCATTCTCGATGCCCTGCAGGGGGCATGCCTCAGACAGCTAGTTTTGGAACCCACTCAGGAGGGAGCAATCTTAGAGCTGATACTCTCAAATGGAGACAGAGAGAAGATCACAGATTTAGAAGTGGGTAGCCATCTAGGAACTGGCGAGCACTGAACAGTATGGTTCATGATAAACACAACAGTACAGTCAAGCCATACAAAGGCAAAGAATCTGGACTTTAGGAGGGCTGACTTTGCCAAAATGGGTGAGTGCCTAAGGAATGCACTAGTAAATGGGCAGGAAGGAGGGGTGGAAGAACAATGGGGAAAAATCAAAATTGCCATCACAGAGGCAACAAGCCTTTGTGTGAAGCAACTAAACAAAACAAAATGAAGCAAAAAAACACTATAGTTCTCAAAGGAGGTGGCAGGGAAGGTTAGGGAGGAAAACAATAGCATTCAGGAAGTACAAGCAGTCACAGAAGGAACAGGACAGAGAACTGTATTGGTTAAAGATCATGTGCAACGATTTTTGCATATTGTTAATAAAAGCTTTAAAAGCTGAAATTCAAGTCCTTGTGTCACGATTAGTGTTTCCTGAAAATTTCATGCTGTTTGGTTTTGTGATTTTCTTTAAATCAGCATTTGTTAACTTGCTCTACAGTGGCTGAAAACAGTAAAGTTATTTCTGTCCTGTCAGTCAAACTTAGAGTGTGATTACATCATTTTGGAGTAGCTTGCTGTTTCAGATTCCCAATTAGAGCAGCACTCTGCAGAGTTTATGGTTTGCTGAGCTCTCCATGTTCCTTACAAACCCAGTCTCTGGTTTGTGTTTAGATAGAGCAGCTTAAAATATATAATTCTCTTCTTTTACAAAGCTGATCATTTCAGTTCCAGTGCTGAACTGAAGTAGTGGAAATCTTTTTCTGTGAGAAATCAGCTTGTCTGTATCACAGCTCTGTTCTTTCTAATCAAACCTCAATTTTTTTCTAACTGTATAACACAGGGCTGTTTATTGAATACAAAAAAACTGTAAATTTTGTTCATTCACAGAAACAGTTTGTCTTTGATGTAGCCTTCATAAATACAATCATGTAAGAACATTTTTTTTTATGTCAGATTGACAAACAGGTGATTGTCACACTCTGCTATAGTATTTCAAGCACATGTACTGACAGAACTCACAAATGTAAGCTCTTTGGTGGTTTCTGTGTAAAAATACATCATGGACGTGTACAACTAGAACCACTATGTGGCATCCTGATACACTGTGTCTCTGCCTCACAGTTGAGGTAGCTGCAGTCTACTGCCACCAGTCCCCTGCCCCACGAGCCCCCTGCCTTCTGCTCCACATTCGATGCTGCTTCACTCTGCTGCCCACTGTCTTCTCCCACACAGTCATGGATTGTGCACCCTGCTGCCTCCATCCCTTGCCTAAAGAGTCAGGACTACTGCACACTGCTGCACCCTGCTGCCCACTGTCTTCTCCCACACAGTCATGGATTGTGCACCCTACTGCCTCCATCCCCTGTCTAAAGAATCAGGGCTGCTGCACCCCGCCACCCACTGCCCAAACAGTTGGGGATGACGCACCCTGATGCCCTCTCTCCCTCACCCTCACAGTTAGGGAAGCTGCACCTGTTGTCTCCTGTTCCTGTCTCCACAGTCAGGACTGTTGTGCCATGCTAAGCCCTAGTGTGCCAGGTCCCCTGCCTCCACAGCTGGGGCTGCTGTACCATGCTGCCCTAGTCACCAGAGGTGGGGCTTTTGCTACACCCTGTTACCCACTTCTATTGCCCCAAATGGGCAGGGCTGCTGCACCATCTGTACCCCATCTCACAGTCAGGGCTGCTGTACCCTGATGCCCCATGTGTCCTGCCCCACAGTGGAGGCTTCTGCACCATGCTGTTTTCTATCAGTTATCACCACAGACAGGGCTGCTGCACCCTGCTCCTTTCTACACAGTTGTAGTTGCTGTGGCCTGCTGTGCCCTAGAGCCCCATGCCTCTGCAGTTAGGGCTGCTGCACCATGCTGCTGCTTGCCATAAGATTCAGGGCATTTACTGCACCCTGTTGCATGCCTCCACAATTGAAGCAGTTGCACCCTGCTGTCCCCTGCCACCAGAGTCAGATCCTTTGCTATACTCTGCTGCCCACATCCCTTGTCCCAGACAGGCATGAGAGAGAGAGAGAGAGAGAGAGAGAGAGATGGTAGCAGGGTGCAGCAGTCTCGCATGTGGAGCAGAAGGCAGGGGGCTTGTGGGTCAGGAAAGGTGGCAGCAGACTGCAGCTGCCTCAACTGTGGGGCAGAGACATGATGCATCGGGATGCCACATAGTCTTCCTAGTTGTACACGTACATGATATAGTTTCACACAGGAACCACCAAAGAACTGAAATGTGTGAGTTCAGACAGGTGCCTGTTGCACTCTGCTACAGTATTTCAAGCACATGTCAATCTGACATAAAAAAAATGTTCTTACATGAACATATTTATGAAGGCTACAACAAAGACAAACTGCTTCTGTGAACAAACACAATTTTGATTTATTTTATATTCATTAAACAACCCTGTGCTATATAGTTAGAAAAAAATCTGATTTTTGATTAGAAAGAACTGAAAGCTGTGATACAGACAAGCTGATTTCTCACAGAGAAAGATTTCCACTACTTCAATTCAGCACTGAAACTGAAATGGTCAGCTTTTTATTAGAAGATAATGATATGTTTTAAGTTGATCTATCTTAACACAAACCAGAGACTGGGTTTGTAAGAAACTGGGAGAGCTCAGCAAACCATTAACTCTACAAAGTACTGCTCTTGTTGGGAATCTGAAACAGTAAGCTACTCCAAAATGATGTCAACGCACTCTAAGTTTGACTGACAGGACAGAAATAACTCCACTGTTTTCAGCCACTGTAGAGCAAATTAACAAATGCTGATTTAAAGGAAACCACAAAATCGAACAGCATGACATTTTCAGGAAACACTAATCATGACACAAGGACTTGAATGTCAGCTTTTCAAGCTTTTATAAAAAATATGTAAAAACCATTGCACATGATCTTTAAAGCAGAAGGAAGCAGGGAAGGCAGATAGAATAGCTAAGGCCCAAACCAAGGAAAAGATAGTCAACTCAGTTAAGAAAGGGGATAAAACCTTTTATAGGTATATCAGGGAGTGAAGGAAGACCAAGGGATTGATAGTAAGGCTTAATAAAGGGAGGGTGGGCAGAGGGTGACTGTGAAAGGCAGAGGTACTGAAGCGAATACTTTTGCTCAGTATTCACAAAAGAAGAAGGGGCGGTACCTAAACCAAACAATAAAAGCACTTTGGCTGGGGGGGGGTTCAATGTCAGTAAATTCACAGAAAAAAGGGTCTTGAAAGAACTCCTAAAACTTAAGGTGGACAAAGCAATGGGGCCTGATGGGATTCACCCAAGAATTCTAAAAGAACGAAGGTGAGACCTAGTGACACCACTGATTACCCTTTTTAACAAATCATGGGAGGATGGTGTGGTACCCGAGGACTGGAGGAGGGCAGATGTTATTCCTCTTCACAAACATGGGAGCAAGGCAGAGGCAGAGGCAGGAAACTACAGACCTGTTAGGTTGTCCTCAGTGGTAGGGAAAATGATGGAATCACTTCTGAAAGAAAGAACTGTTGAGTACCTTGAGGCCAGTGGGGCACAGGACCCAAGGCAGCATGGATTCACAGCAGGAATGTCATGTCAGCTGAATCTAATAGATTTCTTTGACTGGGTAACTGAAGTAGTAGACCAGGGAGGGGCTGTGGATATGGCCTACCTAGACTTTAGCAAGGCATTTGACACAGTCCCAAACAAAAGATTAATAAACAAGTAGCCAGTCTGGGAGTGGGTCCCAGGGTGGTAGACTGGGTAACAATCTGGCTGTACAACAGGACACGGAGGGTGATTGTAAATGCAGTCCACTCTAAAGAAAGGGGGTTACTAGTGGGGTACCACAGGATTCAGTACTGGGACAGGTCCTTTTTAATGTCTTTATTGGAAGCATTGCAGAGGGGCTAGAAGGAAAGTATGCCTCTTTGCAGACTACACAAAGATCTGCAACAGAGTTGATGCACAGGGTGGGGTGGAAAGGATGAGAAGGGACTTGGCAAGGTTAGAGGAATGGTCAAATGTATGGCAGCTTAGATTCAATGCAAAGAAGTGCAAGGTCATGCACCTGGGAAACAAAAACCCAGGGGAAGAGTACACAATGGGGTGGGATGTACTAACAACAACACAAATGGAAAAGGACCTGGGGTACTCATATCAGACAGGCAAGCAATGTGCGAAAGCAGTAAGGAGAGCTAGGAGGATACTAGGATGTATAGGGAGAGGCATTACCATTAGAAATCAAGAAGTTGTTATCCCTCTGTAACAGACAGTTGGTGAGACCCCATCTGGAGTATTGCATACTGTTCTGGAGGGACATAGACAGGATGGAGGCAGTCCAGAGAAGGGCAACTAAAATGGTGCAGGATCTGCAACAGAAGCCATATGAAGAGAGACTAAAAGTGCTTAATATGTATACCCTTGAGGAAAGGAGGGAGAGCGGGGACATGATGGAAACTTTCAAGTACTGTACCTCAAGGGAATCAACAAAGTCCAAGACAGGAACACCTTTCAGAAAAAGAGATGTACAAGATCATGGGGGCGCAATTTGAAGATAGAGGGGGGACAGTTCAGAGACGACGTGAGTAAGTATTTTTTCATGAAGAAGGTGGTGGACGCATGGAACCACCTTCCTGAGGAGGTTGTGGGGGTCAAAAACAGTGGGGAAATTCAAGAATGCATGGGACAGTCATAAGGCAATTATAGTGTGGGTAGGAGAAAGTAGGCTGTTGGGTAACTGGAATCTCCAGCTTATCCAATAGGTAGGGAATGGGCAGACTAGGTGGGCCAAGTGGTCCTTATCTGCCATCAAATTCTATGTTTCTATATTTAAACAGAATAGATTCCATAAGAATGAATGTCCTCCCCAGATTTTTGTATTTGTTTCGGGGACTGTTGATGGCTCCTGAAAAGAAGAATTTCAGCAATGGAATAAATACATCTCTTGATATCTATGGGCAGAGAGCCACCCGCGTTTAGCTTTTTCTTTTTTAAACTTACCTTTATTCAAGCTCATAGCATAATACAACTATATAGTGTTATTACATATTAGACAATGTCACAGTACCCTCACATTTCATCTTTGTTTCTTGTGCTTTCCCATGTACATAAGCAAAGCCTCTGCTTTTAGTCCATACATTTGAAACATACCACTTGTGCTATTTTATGTTTATGCTATCTGTTACATTGTTTTTTGTTTCCAGAGATACGCCTATGATTTACATGTCCATCAGCTTTGTTGTAACCTCTGCATTCAAATGTCTGAGTTTTCAATGACCAACAATTCATGAACTTAGTAAACTTTAACCTTCTTTAACCTAAGGCTGTTTAACATACAATAACACAGTTCAAAAACCACATACGGTTGTATGTTGAGTGTTATTTTCCCCTCTCTCTCTCATTAAGTCTACAGTTTGTTGTCAAGAAAAACAAACATACTGCTTTATGCTGTACCTGTGACCCACCTTAATGGCTTATAGTAGACTTAGTTCAGATGCCACTTGCCCTTCTTCCTTCTCTAGGCTGTGATCTCCAGCAGCTTGTCAGAGGACCTATCCCTCTCACCTGTTTGCATGTCTTTCTTCTGACAGATTTGGTTTTGCAGTCATTCGCTCCATTTCATGTATTCAAGTGATTCACCCCCCCAACCCCACCCTATTAGCTCAATGGACAGAGGTACCTCCTGTATTCAATCGGCTGTTATATATTTCCAAATTTCGCTTTTAACAAATTGCAACTTGCAAAACCAAAGGGAGGGCTAGCACTACCAAATCTACAACTATACTTACAAGAGACCCAGCACCAACATGTACTGATGTGGAAACAGCAATCATATAAGGAAAGATGGGTGGAAATGGAGACCCATGTTAACCTGACATATGTAGACAGGGCTTTATTTCAGCAAGGTGCAGTGTCTAGGGCAGTTGCTGGTGACAGTTTACTGATGCTACCAGTACTAAAGACCTGGCAGGCAGTGTTGAATCAGAATGCCAACAATGCCAACAAGAGAGGGGCACAATGACTATGCATCCCTTCCTATGACTGGACATACCCATCATCCAAAATGGACCATGGCTATGTCAAATGGGTACAGTTAGGTCTAGTATATGACTTATCAATTCTCTGGGAATGGTATTCTTAAATCATTTGATCAGCTACAGAGGGAATGTGGCCTAGAAAAGAATGATTATTATACCTCTTATAGATGAGCCACTACCTGGGGAAAAGGATAGGTTTAAAGATGGACCCTAATATCTTTACACCCATATTATTGCTGACAGAGGGTGTGGTTGAGGGGACCATGAGATCATCATTTTATATCAGTGTACTGCCAGACTTTAAATGATGGACAAGAGTAAATTTAGACTCAACCTAAACACATCCAGGAGGTTGAATTATTTATTGAACTTACAGATCAAGATTGATTTAAAATGTGGTATAGGCAGCACTAGTTCATATATACGGATGGGAGTACAGCTGGAAAACTATGATCTGGTACTTGAATACTCCCCTAATCACAGCCCAGTTCAATTTGAGTAACAGTTTTATGTATTGGAGAGGTTGCTGATAGGAGGTGGCAACCCACACACATGTGTTTTGGACCTGTGCAGTCCTGGCTCCCTTCTGGACTCAAATTGGGGATATTAATGCCAAAATTCAAGGCTATGGAAAAATGAAACCCCGGGCAGTCCTGCTGCAACTTTATCCACAGCATTTTGAAAACAAAATCAGTATTTACTTACCCAACATTATGATGACATCAACAACAAAAAAAAAAAAACAGTTTCCTGACTATGGGTGAAACCAGACCCACCCTTCACAATACAACTGGAGAACACCATTTTAGACATATATTGCATGGAAAAATTAACTGCTAAATTGCAAAACATACTTTCAAAAATGTATAACAAATGGAATGCATGGCTGTTGCATATCATACCCTCCAGACAGGACACAGTACCATGAAGGGTATGGAGAATTAGTATGTCTACAAAAAGCAAGGTAACAGGTGTTTAAAAGTACTTAGAGTATGACCTGGTTTTGTTTGTCCTGTGAATAAGAAGAGGGCATGTCTAATTTGAAAGACAATGTAAAGATATGTATGTAGTGATGAAGTCTATGATAAAAGCATAAGACATAATTATACTCCTATATGTATGAAATCATTGAAACATTGTAATACCTGGACTCTCACCATCATGTTACCCTGGCAAATCTTGTCAAATTACATATATGCTTGTACTGTGTATCTACAAAAATGTAATAAAGTTCAAGTTTACAAAAAGGAAAACTAATATACATATCAAAATTTAAAATACCTCAGTAACAACAAAATAGGACAAAAAAGTCTCAGAAGTAAAACAAGACTAAACAAAAGAAAATTAAAAGGAAAAAAAAACTCCCAGGTGGCCTCATGCTTGGTGACCTACACCACTCCTGTGAGAGCCACTCATGAAAGTGCCTCTCATGCGGTACTCCAATTATAGGAAAAAGCCCTTCCCCAGGCTGATGTCACTCCCTTCTTGCCAGTCCTGATAGAGCCACTGCCACAACAGACTCTACACAGGCTACTGACAGACAGGGGATTTGGTCGGGGGGGGGGGATAAGAGGGCTGCAGATAGAGTCCAGCACACTAGTTCCAGGTGCATTACAGTTGGTAAGTGGAGGACAGAAGACTAATTTCTCCTCATGTGGCAGTACACTCACAATTAAAGGGCAATGCCCTGCCTCCAGCCAAAGTTACTCCCTTCCTGCAGGTCCAGTAGCATTGCTGGCAAAACGTACCCCGAGCACTGGCAGACTGCTGAAACAAAACAGGACAGTGTGAGGAATGAGAGGGCTGCAGACAAAGTCCAGCACATTTAATTTCAGGTGCAGTTTCGTTGGTAGATGAAGGAGAGCAGGCTGATTTCCCCTTGTGCAGCACTTACAATTTATTTTATCCAGTATCTGATGCAAAGCTAAATGTCCCAGGGAGGGAGGATGTTACATGAGTTTTAGTGTCAGTATCATTTACCATCTCAGTTAGAAACGAGGATGTTGGCAGGCATACTCACTGTGCACATTTGCATACAGCTTTTTTTTTTTTTTGAGTACCTGTCCCAATCAAATACCTTTTTATTACCACTGTCATTATAATCTGGTATATTTGAGTTAGTATAGACCACTTAGTGTCTGTATCTGTTTAAACTTCTATTGTTTATCACATTCATATGTGTTCAACCTGTTTAGAGATTAGATGAGTCATGTAATAACCTGATTATTTTAAAATGGTGGTGGGTGGGCAGCAGTTTGAGAGCATATGTACATTTTCTTTCCATAGGGGGCAGCAGTTGCAGAGTGTGTGTATAAAACAGAAATATCTGGCTACACCCCTGGTTAGAAACCCTGACCAGCCTCCTTACTATAGGGGAAAGATCCCCGAGATCCCCACTAGTATACTTATACATGAAAACAGAGTGACTCATGTTCTTTAGGAAATAAAGTAACTTACAAGACAATATAAGAAAATCTGGTTACACTTTATTTTAAATGTCCATTTTAATGTAACTAATTAATTACATGCAACAGGGTAGTTACTTTGCAGTTACATGTTTGTTGCATGCCGCTACATTGCAATTGCAATGCAGTTACAGCGCAGTTACACTGTAACTACTGTGTAGTTAACTGACACTTAAAGTGTAACATAAAATCTAAACATTGCCCTGGAGTTACTGAGGAAATGTCAGAGTGATCTTGGAACCCAGGCTATGTTGCACAATGAGCAACACAAAAATATCAAGCTTTGTACTTTGACCCATACCAGGGTTAATAAAGGATTATAATCTCACAGTATTTGCAGTAACAAAACCGATAACAGCCACTTGGTAATAGTGGTTCTTGCATGTATAGTTCCAATTTTGGTTCTGTTAGTAGGAAAATAGAATTGCTAACAGAACAAAAAGTGGAATTGTATGTGCTGGAACCCCTGCGCATTGTGTTCAAAACAGTAAAAATCTGGGTGACTGGATCATACACATTATGCAGCCATACCAAAAACCACAGACATGGCTACCATCATTACCAAGTGGCTGTTATCAGTGTGGTCTCTGCAAATACTGTGACATTATGGAGGCTGGTAAATCCTTCATTAACACTGCTACAGGTCAAAGTACAGAGATACCATGCTTTCTGAACTGTGACACCATCTACGTGATTTAAAAAGTAAAGAACTATGTGGGCAATTCTATAGCAGGAAAACAAAGAGGAAAACAAAGGAAAGGGTTGGGGACCACATGAGGGCTCTGAATAGTGGCAGCATGCAATATGATACACCACACAGCCTGTAATTCAGCTGAACATAGTCTTAGGCTTATGGGCAACATAAAGGTAACCATAGGCCCCAGGGTGCTGATGTGGATGTGAGAGACATTGGGAAAATTTTATACTAAAGCTACTTCACCACCTGGATTAAATTACATGTTCAGTGTTACAACATTCTTGTAAAGTGTGATGTAATTATATTGCAACAAATAGTTTAAATCAATTTATTGGAGTTCTAGGAGTCCAAGAATATTTTTGTTTCTACGTTTGCACTTTGTTGTTCTTATTTGTACTTTGTACCTTAATTTGCACTTTATATCTTTAAGAATGTTCAATCACATGGGTGCAGTATGCATACAGTATTTATGGAACACGTACAAACACAGGAGAGAAAGAAGTGCCTCAGCTGGGAATGGAACCTAGGCCACCCACACTACCATTCTGGTTGTGCTAACCAGCTGCTGCACCAAGGCAACTGGAACTTGGGCCATCCCAGGGCACACATTACTGTTTCTCTAATGCACAATCTGGTGCTGCACAAATAATTATTTCATTGTTCAATTACATGGGTGCAGTGTGCATATTTATGGAACACATACAAACAGAGGAAAGAAAGAAGTAAGTACCTCAGCTAGGACTTGAACCCAGGCCATCCAGAATACCTTTCAGGTCGTGTTAACCAGCTGTTCCACCAATGCAGCTGGAACCTGGGCTATCCTGGAGCAATCAAGGAGTGAAGGGACTGGCTGGTACCTTGCCGGGGCCAAATTACGATCCTTTCTACTTTCATACAGGGGTAGAATAAAAAGATAAAATATAGCTGAAAAGAATTTTGCCAACATGGGTTTCCAGTGTATGTATGGCATTATGAAATCTCCCACACTCACTTTAAATTTTATCCAATGTAGCATTTAAACCATTCATTGAGGACCATGGTTCCCCTCCTGGATGGATGCAGGCCATTGCCCCAGTACAGGCCCTTATAGAAACATAGAAACATAGAATTTGACGGCAGATAAGGACCGCTTGGCCCACCTAGTCTGCCCATTTCCCTACCTACTGGATGAGCTGCAGATCCTAGTTAACCAGCAGCCTACTTCTTCTTACCCCCACCCCCCAGAATTGCCTTATGACTGTCCCATGCCTGCTTGAATTCCACCACTGATTTTGACTCCACAACCTCCTCCGGAAGGCCATTCCATGCATCCACAACCCTCTCTGTGAAAAAATACTTCCTTAAATTACCTCTGAGCCGCCTCCCTCTATCTTCAAATTGTGCCCTCTTGTTCTTGCACACCTCTTTTTTTGAAAGATGCTACCCTCTTGGACTTTGTTGATTCCCTTGAGGTACTTGAAAGTTTCTATCATGTCCCCCTCTCCCTCCTTTCCTCGAGGCTATACATATTAAGCTCCTTAAGTCTCTCTTCATATGTCTTCCAGTGCAGACCCTGTACCATTTTAGTTGCCCTCCTCTGGACAGCTTCTATCCTGTCTATGTCTTTGCGGAGATTGGGTCTCCAGAACTGCACACAGTACTCCAGATGGGGTCTCACCAGCTGTCTGTACAGAGGGATAATAACTTCCTGTTTTCTACTGGTGATGCCTCTCCCTATGCATCCCAGTATCCCCCAGCCCTCCTTGCTGCCCTCTCACATTGCTTGCCCACCTTAGGTCATCTGATATGACTACCCCAGGTCCCTTTCCATTTTTGTTGTTGTTAGTATCTCACCCCCATTGTGTACTCTTCCCTGGGTTTTTGTTTCCCAGGTGCATTACCTGCACTTCTTTGCATTGAATCTAAGCTGCCATACATTTGACCATTCCTCTAACCTTGCCAAGTCCCTTCTCATCCTTTCCACCCCACCCTGTGCATCAACTCTGTTGCAGATCTTAGTGTCATCTGCAAAGAGACATACTTTTCCTTCCAGTCCTTCCGCAATGTAGCTTATAAAGACATTGAAGAGGACCGGTCCTAATACTGAACCCTGCGGTACCCCACTAGTAACCCTCCTTTCTTCTGAGTGGACTCCATTTACTATTACTCTCTGTGTCCTATTCTCCAGCCAATTCTTTACCCAGGCTGTCATCTTGGGACCCACTCCCAGGCTGGCTAACTTGTATATTAATCTTTTGTGTGGGACTGTGTCAAATGCCTTGCTAAAGTCTAGGTAGGCCATGTCCACAGCCCCTCCCTGATCTACTACTTTGGTCATCCAGTCAAGAAATCTATCAGATTTGTCTGGCATGACCTTCCACTGAATCCATGCTGCCTAGGGTCCTGTGCCTCTCTGGCCTCTAGATACTCGACAATTCTTTCCTTCAGAAGTGATTCCATCATTTTCCCTATCACTGAGGTTAAACTAACAGGTCTGTAGTTTCCTGCTTCTGCCTTGCTCCCACTTTTGTGAAGGGGAATCACATCTGCCCTCCTCCAGTCCTCGGGTACCACCCCATGCTCCCATGATTTGTTAAAAGGGTAGTCAGTGGTGTCACTAGTTCTACCCTTAGTTCTTTTAGAATTCTGGGATGAATCCCATCAGGCCCCATTGCTTTGTCCACCTTCAGTTTTAAGAGTTCTTTCAAAACCCTTTCTTCTGTAAATGGGCTGGTATCAATTTCTGTATCCAGAGTGTTACTACTGTTTGTTTTATGTACCTCCCTCTTCATTTGTAAATACTGAGCAAAATATTTGTTTAGTATCTCTGCCTTCATGATCTCCCTCTGCCCACCCTCCCTCCCTTTATTAAGCCTCACTATCCCTCCCTTGGTCTTCCTTGGCTCCCCGATGTACCTATAAAGGTTTTATCCCCCTTCTTAACTGAGTTGGCTATCTTTTCCTCGGTTTGGGCCTTTGCTGTTCTGACTGCCTTCCCAGCCTCCTTTTGCTTTAACTGATACAGTTCTCTGTCCTGCTCCTTCTGCGATTCCTTGTACTTCCTGAATGCTTTCTTTGCTTATCCCTCTAGGTGGGGTCCCAGTCCCCAGTGAAGCCAAAACCTTCCTCTCTGCACCATTCCTTCAACAATGCATTGCAGATCCTGGTGCAGAGAATCCTATCCTCCCCTCTGTCGTAGACAGGTAGCACCTCCAAGAAGGTCACAGATCATGCTACTTGCCTAAGACCCCTCCCCAATTCCCTAAACTCCTCCTGAACTATTGCTGGCTCATCCCTAGCCAGGTCATTTGTACCCAGATGGACAATGATGTCCAACTTTCCCTCGCTTCATGTTACCCCAGCAGTCCTTTGATCCTCCTCCTTCCATCCCTGTGAGCCATGACACCAGAAAGGCACCTAATCTCTCTCTCTTCTTCCTTACCTGCCCCCAACTGTATCCTCCTAACTATAGAGTTCTGCTCACCAGAATCCACTGCTTTCTCCTCTTCTGGAGTCCACTGCCACCCCCCTTTGGGTCCCCACTATGGAGGACCCCCATATCCACCCCAGTCACTACTTCAGGTGCCTCTGTCGGACATTTCTGCTTGGCCAGTGTGGTGTGAGTGTTTGGCAGTGGCACCGGATGAGGGATGTACCTATGCTCTACCACCCTACCCCTCCCTGAGTCCACTGTTGTCCAGCTGCTCCTCTTTCTGGGCAACCTCCAATGTGGCAGAGGCAGACTAGGTGGTCCCTGGGTGGGGAGTAGGTCCTCTGAGCCCAAGCCAACTTGGTCTTGAGTCTGGCAACCTCTTCCCTCAGCCCAGAGAGGTGCATGCAGATGGGGCAGCAGCACAGTCTCCAGAAAGTCACCCTGAAGACTGCCACCTCACAGCCATTGCACTGCAGCACTCCCAACATAACAATGTCCTCCCTTGCCTGTTTTTCTGATTGGCCTCCTTTAGCCCCTTTTTAACCCTTTCCCAACTATTGGTTGACTCTAACTCACCTCTACCCTGCCTGTTTGGGTTTTGTTCACTCTAAACCCTTAATTACTCCTACCCTAGATAAGGTGATTCACCTATACCCCACACTGTGTCTAGACCCTAACACCCAGACAATAATAAAGATGCTATTTCACCAGACTTTTGTTTTCTTCAGTGGATCACACCTGCCTCCCCAAGTAATTGTAGCAAGCTGTTTAACCAGAATTGCTTTGTTTCAAAATTGTAGTCCAACAGAAATATTATAGCCAACAAAATAAATCAATAATCATGACTAGCCCTACGCCAGTGAGCAAACGTAGACAAAACTAAACATTACACACCATACAATAACCACAAAATTGGAAGAAATCAGATTGAACTGAAAATTGATAACACAGACAAATAATTGGCTGTAGGACAGATCACAGAGGGTCAGTTTTGAAGGCCATATATCTAATCCTGTAGAGGTGATAAGCATTGTGCCACTGTGCCAGGGCTCAGTACTGGGAACTGTCATATTTAGAATCTTTGTTAGCAGCTTGAATTAGGGGATCATAAGTTGGTCAATAAAGTTTACTAACTACAGTAACGTTGGAGGTGTAGTAAATAATGGTGAAGAAGCAAAATCTCTCCAGAATGACTTAGACAAGATGTCAAAATGTGCCACAACAAATAGGATGTCACTAACTATGGATTACTGTGTGGTTATCCATTTTGGTACAAGTAATATATGGCATGAATATAACATACTGTACATGGGGTCCCAGTTTAAGATAACCAAGAGAAAGACTTAGGTATCATGAGCAACAAAAATTTAAAACCCAAGGAGCACTACAAATATATCATGAAAATAGCTAACCATGTTCTGTCTCTGATCTGGTGGCATTTTATATGTAGACAAAGAGAGGTCCTTTTACCACAGTATGAAGCTCACATGTGTCCCTATACTGATAACTGTTCCCATTTCTGGTCCCCTTACCTATGTAGGGATGCAAACAGATTTGAAGGAGTCCAGAGGAGAGCAACAAAGATGATAAGTGGAATGCACGAGATGTCATATAATGAGAGATTGAATTAACTTAATTTGTTTAGTCTGGGAAGGAAAAGAACTAGGGGTAATTTACTGGAACATAGAAAAGTAGAATTTGTTGGCAGAGAAGGACTTGTAGGCCCACCCATTCTGCCCCATGTTCCTGCCTATTTCTGCTCCCTGAACCTTATTTAGTCTCTGGTGTCCCTACCTCCTCCCTTTCCTCTACTTATTATGCCCATGTGCCTATTCAATGCATACTTAAAGCCTTCCACTATCTTCACTCTCACCACCTCCTCGGGCAGCTTGTTCTAGGTGTCCACCACCCTTTCTGTGAAGAAGTATTTCCTGAGTCACATCCCTCAAACTTCCTTCACTCAAGCCTCATTACAAGCCCCACATTCTGGTGCTCCTCAGCTTCTGAAAGAGACTGCCCTCCTTTACTTTGTTCATCCCTGTGAGGTTCTTATAGGTCTCAAGTCATGTCCCCTCTTGCTCACATCTCCTCCAGGGAGTGCATGTTGAGTTACCAAGGCCACTCCTCATATGATTTTCTTGCAACCCCCCTTCACCATTTTACTAGCCATTCTCTGGATCGCTTCCACCCTGCCTGTACATTGCCAGAGGTGTGGCCTCCAAAACTGTACACAGTACTTTGGGTAAGATCTCACTCATGAGCAACATAGTGGCAATAACACCTCCCTTCTGCTGCTAGAAATCCCCCTACCTATGTACCCCAGCATCCCACTAGCCTTGCCAACTTCCTTGTTACACTGCCTTGCCAACACAAGATCATCAGATATGATTGCTCCAAGGTCCCTCTCTTGCTTGGTGACTGTAAGTACCTCCCCCCATCTTATACACAGCCCTCAGGTTTCCCTCCCCCAGGTGCATGAGTTTGCACTTTTTGGCACTGAAAGCCAGCTGGCTCCACTTAGACCACTCCTCTAGTTTCCCTAGATCCCTTTGCATTCTCTTCACCCCTTCCTGGATGTCCACCCTGTTGCAGATTTGAGTGTCATTTGCAGAGACACACCTTCCCCTCCAGTTCCTCAGCAGTGTCACTTATGAAGATATTGGAGAGGATAGGACCCAGTACTGATCCATGTGGCACTCGACTGGTCACTCCCCCATCCCTCGAGTGACTTCTGTTTACCACTAACCTCTGTCTTCTTTCTCTTAACCAGTTTGATATCCAGCTAATCACCTTCTCCCCAACCCTCAGCTTGCTAAGTTTCGTTAGCCTCCTGTATGACATATTGTCAAAGCCCAGATAGGCCAGTTGCACTGCCTTCCCTTGATCTACCTCCCTAGTCTCCCAGTCAAAGTAATCTATAGGATTTGTTTGACATGACCTCCCCCCTGTTAAACTCTGCTGTGGGTGGTCCTGTAGCCCATTCACCTCCAGGTACTCCATCAGCCTCTCTTCAGCAGGGTATCCACTAATTTCTCCACCACTGATGTGAGACTGACTGGTCTGTAATTGCTGTCCTCTTCCCAGCTGATGCTCTTGTGCAGCAGGCCCACTTCAGCCCTCCTCAGTCTTCTTGACCTACCCCCTGTTTCCAATGAGATGCCGAATAGTGTTGCCAGAGAGGCTGGTTGTTTGGTTGGGGACTGGGTACTGCAACTGTTTATCCTCATCCAAAACAATAAGGGGACATAGCAAAAAACTGAAGGGGGATACATTTTAGAAGCAACAGAAGAACATACTACTTTGGCTAACGAGTGGTTGAGGTATAGAACGTCCTACCACAAGACTGCTCAGAGTACACAAACAATAAAAACTTTAAGGCAGGATTAGACAGTAACTGAAAACAACATTATATAAATACTGACCAGAGAACAGGGAAATAGGAGGAAAATACTGACCCCAAGGGATGAAGTATTGCCTGACAATAGTTATATTGCTGGAAGCCAAAAACTGAGACCAAAATGACTATCGGAAGGCAATGATTCATCCCAAGGGGTTCAAATTTTCCCACTATATCCTGACACAACGTCAATCAATATCTGTTTATTAAACCTTGTCCATGTTACAGGGATTAGAACTTGCAATAGTTCAAAAAGTATTGCTGGGTTCCAACTAACTGTTGCCTGTTTTTTTGTTTTGAACTAAGCAGTAGTTTAAAAACCTTGAATGCCATGTGACTGGCTCTGATCCAATCAGATGACAGGTCTTTTTTTCTAAGGTTTAATAAATTACAATATCACTAGGAAATGAGAAGATGGTGTCTAAGGGATAAAACCTTCTACTGTGTTTACCTTGCTAGGATAAACGGGAGTATAGTATGCAAAACAAAGAAACAAATATGAAAGATGAAAACGTACTTTAAAGTAGCAATGCAATGAAGAGGATCCTTTTCCTAGTTAATCACCTGGACACCTCATAAAATAAACCCTAATTTCAGCATCTTTGGTGCATTGTTTCATAATTTAATGTTTGAAAATCATTTTTGCATACCAAAGACAAACAAAAAAATGAATGCAGATACCAGGGAAATGTCTACTGTAGGTTCAAGTCCTTCTGCAGTTGTGTAGTGCATTTTGCCCTTGGCATACAGTAGATAGAAGCTTGCACATTACTTAATCTATAAGGAGGGATCTTAGATGTTTGTCCCCAGAAGCCAGGTTCAGCTACTTGCTGGGCTGTCCCATTTCTAAAATTTTTGCTCCTAGCACACTCACATGTGCATCCAAACTGCTCTGTTTTGCAGAAAGGCCTCAGGCACTTAGATCAGCATCAGCAAATTTACTATCAGTTCCCTGGTCAGAATCACAATGGGTCAGCATTCCTTAGAGCTTGTCACTCCTGCCAGCCATATGGCATGGAGGGTTGAGGGTCTGGGCACCACACCTGCCACCACACTGGCCACCCTGGTTTTGTAGTGGACCAGGGTTGCTGGGGTTTGGCCAGGTAGGGAGAGGATGCAGCATCCAGAGGACAGTTCTCTCCCAAGTAGGGTGGGACATGGTGCCCAGTGCAAGTCTGGCCTCTAGTAATGGCTGGGGAAAGGCAGTCAAGGACCATCACATTGAGGACAAGGGGGAGTGGCAGCCACTGATATCCTGCACACAAAAGTTCATGGGGCTGTCTTGGGATGCATTGCGCAACCACTCCCTAGGGGAGAAAAAGGTGGAAAAAGGCAGTCCCTGGTTCAGTTGGCCTTCTCTGGCCACCCACAGGCCCCACACCCAGTGAGCACTTGGGCCACACAGTGGTAACACAATTGTAAGTCCCGTTGGAAAGCCAGGCTGATGGCATTGAGGTGATCAGGGGTGTTTGGCTGCTCCAGAAACTGGGGACAGCTGGTACAAATTAACTGCAATATAAAGAGTATGTCACTCCCAAACTCTGGAACACCTTACCAGCCTACCTGAGAGAGGCAAAATCTCTTGGGTCCTTTAAACATCTCTACAAACAGTATCTTCTTGTCCTTTGTAAATATACAGTGACTCTTTGACCTGATCTGAAATGTAATTGCTTACTCGTGTATCACTATTTCTGCTTCTGTATTGTTTGTGAAGCACCCAGGTCCCCTATGTAAATCGACTTTGTCCCAGTAGGCTCAGTAGCAAATAAGAAGGAAGAAAGAAAGAAAGAAAGAAAGAAAGAAAGAAAGAAAGAAAGAAAGAAAGAAAGAAAGAAAGTTAGTTGTTAAACCCTTGAAGCAGTCTCAGATTTTGCCATCCTGTGGATCCTGAGGGTGCAGGACCCTTCTTGGCTGTCCACAGAAAAACAATTTAATGTGCACTGACTGCTGCAGTAATGTTACCCCTCACACATAAGAAAGACTTACTTTTGAAACTCACTTTGCATTGACTATATTTAATTCAGGTGTGAAGAGGTTAAACTGGACAAAGAAAGTACAGACTGCTTGCACAATTAATCAGCAAGGAGTCTGTTCTGTGACAGCAGTCCACTCAGATTTACAGCAACCTTGACATGAGTATGTAGGTGCTTAAAACAGCCTCCAATTCCTTTAGAGTTTTTGCTTGATTATGCCCTTTTTATCTGATTTCTAATCAGGTTTCTTGATATTAGATGTCTGCTCACACTATAATTTAGATAATTGTATGTTCGAGGGCTGTGCAGCTGTATAGTGCATTTTACTCAATTTGTAACTGAATTAGGGTTAGGGTTCACAGAAGACGGGCAGAAAACTATTGATACACTGATTGCTCGCTGTGCCTTACAGCCATGCACAATGAAACTGATTTTGTAATTTCTAGTTGATTGTGATGTGGTTGTGCAAGGAAGTGATAGGCAAGAAAAGTTAATTATGAAAAGTAGTGACAAAGTTTGCATGCATTTGACTATTCCGTAAATCTATAAATGTCTGTGTCTGTTTTGAGGGGAGTGCAGGTGTCTGTTTCTGAGGAAGAGAAAGACCTAGAGGTTATAGTCACAGAATATATGAAGGTATCAGCACAGTGCTGGAGAGTAGTAGCTAGGGCCAATCAAATGTTGGGGGTGCATAGCCAGGGGAATCACCTCTAAGAAGGAAGAGGTCACCCTGCCACTGTACAGATCACTGATAAGACCAGACTTGGACTACAGTGTACAATTCCAGTGCCCATACCTAAAAAGGGATATTAGATTACAGGGGCGGGGGGGGGGCAGCATAGGGTGACTGTGATGATCCAGGGGCTGGGACATTTACCCTATGAAGAGAGACTGAGGGAGCTAAACATGTATTCCCTGGAGGATAGAAGGGAGAGGTGGGACATGATAGAGACCTTCAAATACTTGAAATGCATAAACAGGGCTAAGACAGGGGGATTATTCTGCCTAAAGGGAAGGAGGGTAATGGGAGAGCACAGTAAGTTATAAGTGGAAAGATTCAGGAGAGAAATGAGAAGGCATTACTTTACAGAAAGGGTGGTGGAAAGTTGGAACAAACTACCGGAAAGCTTGATTACATTGAGGACAGTGGACAGTTTTAAAAGAGGGTGGGAATGAGAGTCGAATGGAGGGTACATACAGATAAGAACAGAGGCAGGAATTAGGAAGGGCATGACAGTCTGGGAAGTTGGGGGGGTGCTGCAGTAAAAGTATACTGTGAGCTGCACACTTGGGCATACTTGATAGACCCTTGGGCCTTTTTCTGCTGGTGCTTTCGTATGTTTGTATGTTTGTAATCTTTTCACAAGTGAAATGTTTTAATAATATGTTGCATATAAGCAAAGAAACTGGTGAACGTGCTTTGGTGTTTATGCTAGTATTGTGTACATACTGGCCCAGATATTCAAAAGGGTTGCCCCATGCACAACAGAGTTGCACCAGCGCAAGTCCGAAAATGCGCCATTCTCCGATATTCAGCGGGAGGCAGTTGTGACCCCCAAATCATGCTGAGCAATAGCGCAATCATAATGAATGTATGCGCAACTGAAGGGGGATGAACCATGCATAAATGGCGCAGTGCGATATATTTAACAACATGTGCCATGCGCAATAGGGGAGCAAGTAGAAGTTTCGCGATAGCGGAAATGAGCCAAAATAAAAAGGAACAAGGGAGAGGCACCAGAACGCTACAGGGAAGGCACATGTTGCTGAACTATAGCCAGCCATACAGGCAACACACACACACAGGGCAGGATAGAGAAAGGGCACCTGGAACCCACAGGCACAGGGAAGGTGTGGGGATCCACAGCCACAGTGCAGAAGGGGGAAGTGCCACACAGCACTGAGGCCACCACAGTTAGGTGTTCCCAGTGCAGGGGAAGTAGCAGCCAGGACAGCGGGGGGAACACAGAAACAGCTACCGGGGGTGAACACAAACCAGGGACATGGCCAGTGCCACCATCCAGATGGAGGTAGTAATGAGGGGGGTGAGAAGGCGGGCAGCAGGGGGGTACAGCCGTGGAAGAGCCCATCGGTGGTATGCCCCCAACAGGCAGTACCGAGCCCGCACCAGCTTCGAGCTGTACAGTGATACTGAGATCGTGGGCCAGTACTGCCTGAATCGGTCAATTCTGAGGCGGCTCTGTGAGCTGTGCAGTGATGTGATGCAGGCACCCACACAATGGAGCCATGCTCTGTCAGTGGAGACTAAAGTGACAGCTTGCATGTGCTTGCTCACCACGGGTACCTTCCACAGACCAACAGGGGACACCACAGGCATAACCCAGTCGGCCGCGTCGTGCCACCTCACCCAATTCCTCAGGGCACTGCTGCCACATGCTGCGGAGTACATCCATTTCCCCAGCACACTGGTGGAGTGCACAGCAAACAAACAGGAGTTCCACAGGGTAGTACGTATGCCTGGCATGCTAGGGATGATAGACTGCACCCATGTGGCCAACCGCACACCACCTGGCCCCGAGTGGGCCGCATATATTAGTCGCAAGGGCTATGCTAGCATCAACTGCCAGGTGGTGTGCGATGCCAGGCGGCGCATAATCAATGTCTGTGCCACACACCCTGGGGAGCACACGATGCCTTTGTCTGGCACCAGTCAGCACTGTGCCACAGATTTGAGAGTGGGGACATCCCACTGGCCACTTAGTGGGTGAGTATGCAAACCACATGGACAGACTTAGGGCTTGGGAGGAGCATGGTCAGAGGCAACATGGGTAGTGGCCTACATGGCCTGGGGCAGGGCGATGCTGATCACCAAACCTCCACCCTCTACACACAGGTGACAGTGGATACCCACTTCGTCCCTGGCTGCTCACACCATACCGGCGGCCCGCAACCCCATCACAGCAACGCTACAATGAGGCACATGCCACCACACGTAATGTCATTGAGTGGGTGTTCGGTATGCTGAAGGCACGTTTCCATTGCCTGGACACCTCCTGTGGTGCCCTACAGTACAGCCCCCTCAAAGGCCTGCAGGCTATTCCTGGCCTGTTGCATCCTGCACAACATGGCCAATGAATGTGGGATAGCTGTACAGGTTGAAGAGGGGGACAGCGATGGGGACGATGAGGACGCCAGTGACAATGGTGATGGGCAGCCCCCCCTTGGGCAACGGGGCCCCCAACTGCTCCGGCTGGCACAGCTGCACCGGGACACCATCATGGAGGAGCACTTCAGCCAACCCAGGTATGTCACAGGGCCATGTGTAACCACCAGTGGCAAATGCGCAACCCACAAACATGCATGGACACACACCAAGGGTGCATGCCATCAAGAGAAGTGGCCAGGCATGGAACCACACACACTGCCAGGGATGGGCGAGGTCTAACATGGCACGCGGTCAGACACACACACACACACACAACTCACCAGACATGCACAAAGGGTAGGAGGCATGCCGACCCAGAAACCCACCCCTAGCCACACACATGTCCACAGACCACCATGCCCACTGCCTGTCATGCGTGTGTCAGACACTGGACACCATTGCACATTGGCATACAGCGCAATGCAGGCATCATCATGCACATGCAACTGCGGACAGCAATTGGGAAGGTGTGCAGATGGACTGTGTGTGTGCATGCAAGGCCGGGCCGAGTACCCACCCGTGCATTGCTCCCTCTATGACACAATGCACACAGGGCATCATCAGACAGTAGCCACGCTGGGAGACAGGTCAGTCATGCGCCACGGTGCTCCGGCCACCACGGATGCGTGGGTGGCCCTGCCTAGACCTGCCAGCAGTGACAGGCTGACCACTGGCCTCATGGGGTGGCACCGATGGTCCCCCAAGGGTTCCACTGCATGTAAGCGACTGTGCTCGTGCAGGGGTCTGCAGCACACCGAACATGCCTGCGCCAGGCGTGCTCGGGATGCCCACAGCTGAACCCGGTGTCGACAAGGATAGTGTCGCACGACGCTGGGAATGGGGGCTGGACATTGCACTGTGCGGTGTCTGCGACGCATGGGCAAATAACTGTGTGCTACTGTGGCCATGGCAGCTGTGATTGTCTGTGTCAGCCTGTCAATGGCAGTGGTCACATCCTCCCACATCCAGTCCATCCCTGCCAGGAGCAGAGCGGTTTCTCTGCTGCGATGCTCCTCTGCCTGGTGCAGAGCCACACTCAGTGCATCCACTGCCATCACAAGCTGCATCTGCTGATTGACTGATGCTTGCAGTATGCGGGTGTGCTCATCCAAGAGGTCATCTGCCTGATTGGCATGCTGTCCCTCAGGGTGTTCATGGCCCTGATGCTCATCACCCCTTGAGGGTGGGCGCTGCACACCAGGGCCAGGCCTGGACATGTCCACAGGCGTGCCCTGACGCCGCCCCCTGACACTGTACCTCCATGCCCATTGGCTGACTGCTGATTCTGCCCCTCTGGCTGCCGCTCCCCAGGGCTCAATGGTGCCACTGCAGTGGCCGCAACAGTCCCACTGTCCTGTACATACACCAGTGCTGCCCCACTGGTGCTGACAGGCACAGGCTGGGACTTTGATGACATGCAGGCCTCCACGGTGGCACCACCCACAGCCATGGCCGCGATGTAACCTGCTGTGTGGCAATCCTGTGGCACACATGTGTCACTGCCCATGATGTTAGCGACATCATCATCGGTGACGGATCTGGCACCAGCCCGAGTCTCAGCATGCTGGCATCCAGCGATGCTGGCACGCTGGGACACGGGCAGGGCCTCCTCCGCACCTGCTCCACCAACATCAGTCTGGACATCCAGGCAGGCCCATTGTCGCCCTGAGCTGCGTATTCCTCTGGAGGTGGATGGGCCCTCCTCCATCTCCATCTGACCGGCCTCAGTGGAGAAGCCCACCACTGCTGACCCATGCAGACACTCAGGAGCTGTAAGGGAATACAAAGTCGCGTTACTGCATGTGACCTACCCTGTTCCTCCGCCCCCCAATAGACAGACCATGACCTACCATGCAGTGATGGGCTACCACCCATCTGGAATCCACCACCTGGAACACCCTCAATGGCTCAACGCTGCAGGCTGCCAGCAAGCCTCTCCTCCTGTGTGGTCAGGAGTAGCACCTCTGACTGTCCCCTACCTGTTGCAGATCATGCTGCCCTGATGGCAGCCACCTTCTCCTTAATCCTCTGCCTATCTGTGCTCATCTTCTTCTTGCACTCCTGCATGGAGTGCTGGTGGCTGCCATACAGGTTTACAGCACACGCCACCTCCTCCCATGCAGCAGCACAGGCCTGTGGTGTTCCCTGGCATCCGGTGAGAAGCAGCTCCTGGTCTAGGTAGGCCTCGAACAGGGCATCCATCTCGGCCTTCGTGAAAATTTGGCCTCCTCCCACAACTCTGTTCCTCTTCCTCCACAACATGCTCGGTCATGATTCAGCCTGTGAGAATGACAGGTGTAACCTGTGACTATGCAGTACCATGCATGTCCCAAAATCCACAGTCCACACTCCCAAACAGCATGCAACTCACCAATAGACTGCAGTAACCGACTATGGCCAGTGCAGCCCAATGTCGCACTTTTATAGCGCAACCCATGCAAATGAGGTGAGGAGCATCTTTAAGTGGATGCAAATGCAGTGACTGCACCATTGAATGTCTGATTAGCTGATTTACATATGCCGGCTGAATATTGCGCTGTTGCGCTTTGCGCAATTGTGTTGAACGTGCTGAGCCAAGGGTGCAGTTCTGTGACATGCGCAGTACACACCTAACTGTGCATGCCCGCATTGATGACGCTCGCACCTGCCGTGCCGCTGACATGCTGTGCATGGGAGGCAATGAAGGGCACGGCCACCATTGTGCCAGTGGCGCTACAGCGCTGTTCACCAATATGGCACTGTGGCACTGGGGCGTCGTAGAGGCACTAGGGCAACAGTGCGGTAGGCTGCTACAGGAGGAGGCACACAGGCACACAGTTGTGCTAGATGCATTGGGTTCCAATCACGCTGTGGCTGTCCGTGCGCCAGAGACCCTTGACCCTGTGCCCAACCTTTACCCCCTAGGCACCATGCGTCAGGCATGGGTGCACCACTATCTCGCTGTTCGGTGACAGCGCGATAGGGAATGGCAGCGCTGTACTGCGCAGCATCTGCACATGGAAGAACCACACTGCAGAGCACCATTTTGACTTAATTGAGCAGCAGAGATGGCGCGGAGGCGAGCTGTGCAGTGGAGGCAAGTGGAGCTGGCAAACCTGCTTGCCATTGTGGAGCCACATGTTGGCCCACTATTTGGGAAGACACCCCTGAACAGGGCCAGGAGTCAGGTGTGGCAGGAGGTGGCCGACGCCCTGGAGGAGGCCACCGGTATGGGGCGGATGGCAGAGCAGTGCCACCACTGATATGGGGACCTGAGGCGGAAGGACCCAGACTTGCTTGCCTGCCTGTGGGCACGTGCCAGGAGGGGCATGGTGCCACAGCCAGGTAGGTGCAACATCCATACACTTTTATCTTCCCTATGGATATCACGGTTGCATGTGTCTGGCACATGGGGGGGCTGTCCGGTGTTGGCCATGGTGGTGTTATCAGAGTGTGGGGTGGGTGGGTCTGGCTGTGTGGGATTGCACACACATGGGACAGGGGGATTTTGCTACAGAATTGTACTGATGTTCCTCTCTCCGTGTTTGCACCTTAGGCTCAGAAGAGCGCAGGCTGGCAAGGGAGAGGAGGCACCGGCAGGAGGACCATCAGGCCGGGAGGGGTGAAGGTCCACAGGGGCGCAGGGACCCGCCTGATGACGGTGAGTGCCTTACATCCATGATTACTATTGCATGCTGTGTAATAGGGTGGGCAGCAGGGCATGGCCACCATCCATTGACATCACTGCCATGCATGCAACTTGTTACAGTCAGCACTGTCCAGTGGCACTGCATGTTTGGGAGTGCGTCAATGGTGGTCCATGCGTGCACCGGGCACATGGCTGTGCCACTGCCTTCACACTGCATAGCCAAGTCACTGTATAGCCATGGTGGTGCTGTGCAGGACATGGGTGGTGGGTGTGTGCAGTGGTCCACATGGCTGTGGCTGCCTGGGTAGGCAGGTCTTGTGGACACGGTCACTGTGGGTGGTCGCACACCATCACAGGGGCATGGCACATGGCTGTATGCCATGCACAATGGATTTGCTGCAGGTGACTAGACAGTCACATGTATTGACTCTGCTCCCTTATCCTAGGTGGACAATGCTGGATGGCCCTGGAATGGGCCATACAAGAGATTCTTCAGCTGGCACAGGCATCCCTGGCAGCATTGTAGAGATTGGAGCGACATGAGGTCCGGAGGAGGAGAACCTGGAGGCACCACAGGAGTGGAGAGCAGGGCAGAGAATAGGCCCTGCATGACCCCCTGACACTCATACCCCCTGGACCCACCCTCACACCCCTTCTTCCCTCTCCCATTTGTACACCCCTGCCCCATGCCCACCCCCACCTGGTTTGTGGCCCTTTCCCCCACCCTTGTATATATTTGTAAATATGTTTCATAGTTCTTATATTTTAATACATACATTTTGTTATAACAACTGTGGTGGTCTCTGATTTGCAGCGGGCTACAGGTGCTCAGCTGCAGCGGTGTGCATGGTGTCGGGGTGGTGCATGCATGGGCGTGTGTGTGTGTGTATGCAGAGGTGAACCGCCTATGGTGTGGGCAGGGGGATCAGTCACTGTCTGTGGTTTGTGTGTTGTACTCTGTGCACTGGATGCTTGTGTGCAGTGGTCCATGGGGCCTGCACTGTGTGCATGGCACCCCTGTCAGACCATCCATGGCCTGTGCAGCTGACACCCTTGCATGTCTGTGATATGCACGGTCTGCTGGTGTGTCAGTGGTGGCTGCTGTGGTCAGTGCTGGGATGGGATGTGTCCTTGGGGGGGTATGCAGGGTGCTGTATCGCTGGAGTTGGGGTCCTGGGGCATGCCCTGTCACATGTGGGGTACCTCCTGTGCTGACACATGGTCGGTCTCTCAGCTGTATCTCGGGGGGATGTGCAGGGCAGCACTGTGTATGCATCTGTTGCATCATTGTCTGCTGCCGCCCTCTGCAGGGTGTCCATGGTGGGGCTGCCTTGCATGGCTCCATGGTGCACAGGGTTGCATTGTCACAGTGGGGGAGGTGGCATGCATGGGGTGTCCTGCACTGTTGGGTGCTACTCCTGGGCAGGGTGTATGGGGATCATGGTGCAGGGTGTGCTCTGCATTTGTGGGATGGTGTGGTACAGGGTGGTCGGCCATCATTGTGTGCCGGTCACAGCTTGCGGGGGGTGTGATGGGGCACCATGGCCCAGCTGTGGGTTGGTTGCTGGTCTCCATGGGCCAGTAGTTATTCCAGCCATCCCCCAGTTGTGCAGTGCATGGGGTGTGGGGGGACAATGTCTGTTCTGCTGTGTGTTCCTCTGCCCATCTGTGGCATGGGTGGTGGGCCCCTGCATCCCTGGTTGTGCTGTTGCATTGCTGCCCTGCTGCTGGGGGCATCCCTGGTTGTGCTATGGTGCATCTGGACTGCTCAGTTGAGCATCCCTTGTTGTGCTATGGCGCATCAGATATGCTCAGCTTCATCTCCCTAGTTGTGCTATGGCGCAGGTGGTGCGATATTCAGTCGTCAGTCGTAGGCGCATCTTGGCCTGTCAGTTTTTGAATATCATGCTTCTTGTGCATGGGCACAGTGGACTTGTGCTTGCTCCTGCTGTTGCACACTTTTTGGACGCAGTTTGAATATCTGGGCCACTGTATGTATGTGGGTGTACTGAAGACAAGATATGGTGCTGAGGTATTCTGGTTGCAGATAATCCCAGTAACTGTTAAATTACATTTGGGATACTCTGTCATGAGAAAAAAAGTGTTGGCCAGAACCCCTGTTTTGTTGTATGTTTATGGATGTTAAATCTTGTCCAGTATTAGCCACATAAAATCTATAGTTGCATGAAGGTGTATTGTGTAATCAAACAAAATTATGGTGTTAATAAACCACTGAATAAATGAAGCGTCCATGTGAATGTTAATATAGCTTCATTTTAATTAAGTACAAAAAAGGTGTGCATTACAGAAGAATCATGCATTTGATGTTACACTAAGCAGCATTAGTGTTTTCAAACGTATAAACTATCTAAAATTAACTTCCTTGTGGATCACCATCCACCACTGCATTGAGTGCGCAGTGATCAATCCATAAGCATTATTTCATCCAATAGCTACTCTCCTTTGACTCCACCATTGTATTCGGCCCCACCCTTTTATTCCTGTCACAGGACCCTTCTTAAAAATCCTGGATCCGCCCCTGCTGTGAAGTTATTTGGGATCACTTGGTTGCACATGAATGAAAAGCAGATTGTCAGTTAAAAAGGCAGCGGGGAGCAGGGACTGAACAACAAAATACAGGGCACTACCATATGTAAAGAAATGCCTTCTTAAAACATATGGACATGATGGTACAATTAAACCCACATAATATTCTAAATGGAAGCTAGAATTCATAGACTCCAACCAATTAGAAAGAGCTAAGGATCTATGTGATGCACAGTTGCTTTATTTTTTTTTAATTCAGAAAACTTTATTTTTGATACATTAATGCACAAAAGAAAAATAAAATGAGATAAAAAGACTAAAAGTAAATAACTTAGTATACATAATATATACACTTGTCCTAGTCACAATGTCTACGGTCAAACACCTCTACATAGGCATATCATAACACCACAACCATGTGCTCTGGTAGTTGGATATAATCTTAACATGTCAGTATACTGCAGTCTTGCTAATGTGTCATGTTTGACCTTTAAGTAAACAAGAGATAATAAAATCAAGAAGGTATATGAAGGAGAAAAAGAGAGAGAAAGAAAAAAAAAAACTCTCCTAAATACCGCCCCAATCTCCAACCCTTCCCCCCCACTCCCTTCAGGCACCCTCCCCACTCTCTTCCCTATATAAAATACCCCTGAATATCCTATCCCCGTCATTTTCTCCTCTCTCCATCAGAAACAACATCAGGCACTAAACATTTTTCTCTATTGTGGTTAGGGGTATTTTTTCTCCAGATTAGAACCTGCTACAAGGGGGAGGTCAATAACCATCAGGTTGCCTACTTTCAGGGTTCCATGTAGCTAATAATGCATCCAGGGCACCCCATCTATCAAGATAACTTTGCAACCGATTGTTCATACTTGCAATATGCTTTTCCAGCTGTAGGGCAAGTAACATTTCTCTATGCCATTCTAGTGTTGTAGGCAGGGTGTTCAGGGTCCAGTGCCTCATGGGTACAAGTTTGGCCACTGCTGAAATAAGGGCCACATAATATTTCTTTTGTTTCAAAGTTCCTTTTGGAAAAGAATTGAGTAGACAAGTGTCCGGGGAAAACAATGAATTTAAAGCCAGCATTGGGCTTAAGGAGTTTTGTATAGCTCTCCAAAGTAGTTGAACTTTGGGACACACCCATAACATATGGTAGAGGTCCCCATTCTTACAGGAACATCGGGGACAACAAGGGGATGGTATCTTACCTATTTTATGAAGCCTTTGAGGGGTGTAATATAGGTCATTCATCACATTAAATTGTATAAGCCGCAAATGGTCTTGCTTAATAAACCTATATAAATTATTCCAGTTTTGTTGCCAAAAGTCAGGTGCAGGCGAAAGAGATAAGGTCCTGACCTAATATTGGTTTATGCCTGATGGTAGTCATGTATCAAGGGACTGCAGTTTTTTATATAGTGCGGATATTGAATGTGGGTAGGTAGCAATGTTTATTAAAGAGGATAAGGCAAGCCTAGGGGGCTCAAGGAGTCGACCTGTATTCATGAAAGAAGAAATTGCATGCATAACTTGCCAGTATTTAAAACGGTGACCACTTAGTTCAGGGAAGTTAGACAGAAATTGAGTATATGAAAACATATTACCATTGACTATGACATCCTTAAGTTTAGCATCCTTTAGTGCAGGCCAGAAATGTATTGGAATAGGTTTATATTGGATCTTAAAATGAGGGTTATTTAGGAGTGGTTGTTCTCCATCCACGTGCCAGTTTATTTTCAGGTGGTTCTGTAGTTGACCCAGAGTCCTCAGAGACCACCCTATTGGGGATTTCTTGATATTATTGGGGATATGTTTCAAGGATGAATATAGTAATGATAATAATGAAAATGAAGTGGGAGATACGAGGGTCTCTTCAATGTTTAGCCATGCTGGAGTATAAGACCCTGGTTCTCCTTTATGTGGGCCATACATCCAGGACTCCAATTTTGTAATATGGACTGCTCCATAATAATTAAAGAATGATGGTAGGGAAATCCCTCCCTGAGGCTTTGATGCAGTCAACTTGTGATACGCCCATCTCACTAGTTTACCTTTTCAAATAAATTTATTAATTGCATTCCTTAGTTTCGCGAACCATGCTTTAGGGAGGTAGGGGGGCTAACATATTGAGAGGGTAGAGAATTCTAGGAAGAGTATTCATCTTGATGATGTTGATCCTTCCACATAGTGAGATCTGCAAGGCATTCCATTTTTCCAGGTCTGCTTTGATTTTTTTTATTAGCTTAGTGAGATTTTCTTTAACAATGGTAGAATATGATTTAAAAATTTTTATACCCAGGTAGGTTATACTTTTACTTTCCCATTGCAATCTGTACTGTTCTATGTCACTTTTAAATATTTTTTGGTTTAAGGGAAAAACAGTGGATTTAGTCAGGTTGAGCTTGTAGTAGGAAATCCTAGAAAAGACTTCAATTTCTTGCAAGAGGATAGGAACACTTATACTTGGGTTCATTACATGTATTAAGAGATCATCTGCGTAGGCAGACAAAATATGTTGTCTGTTTCCTACAAGAATGCCTTGCAAACCCTGAGTTGTAAGTAATTTATGGATAAAAGGATCTAAATAGAAATTAAAAAGGAGCGGGGAAAGGGGGCATCCTTGCCTGGTGCCACGACACAATAGGAATGGTTCTGAAAGGTGACCATTGCACCAGATCCGGGCTGATGGGGATGAATATAGAAATCTGACCCAATTAATAAATATTTGTGGGATACCATACCGGGAGAGTGCAGTAAACAAAAAGTGCCAGGAGACCTGGTCAAAAGCCTTTTCTGCATCCAAGGCTATCAGGGCCATAGGTATAGCTGGCTCACTAGCTAGGGGGATAAGATGCAGTAATCAATGCATATGATCGCTTGAGGATCTTCCTGGCATAAAACCAACTTGTTCATTACTAATTAGTGTATCCATTAAGGGTCCCAAACGATTGGCAAGTATTTTTGCTAGTATTTTAACATCGGTATTAAGAAGTGAGATAGGGTGGTAATTTTCCACATAATGTGGGTCCCGACCTGGCTTAGGGATAATAGTAATCAGGGCTTCAAGATATGTGTGTTCCAAGAAACCTGATTCATACCATGAGTTAAAAACTTTGGTTAACAGGGGGGTAAGTTCTGCATTGTATAATTTATACAAATTGGTTGGGAGGCCATCGGTTCAGGCGAATTATCTATTGTGAGCTGCTTAATTGCTAGGATTACCTCCCATTCCATAATGGGGGAGCTTAGAGATGAATGTTTATCCTCAGGTAGTACTGGGAGTGTTAACTGGTTAAAGTATGCTTGTACTTGTTCATTTGGGATGTCTTCATTTCTACAATGGTATAGATCTTTATAACATTTTGCAAAACTAGACACAGTCTCTCTCGGATCTGTAATAAGAGGGCCCTCTTTACCTGAGTATAACCCAGGCATAAAACAAGTTGCCTCCACTTGTTTAATTCGGTATGCTAGTAATTTGCTAGCACGCTCTCCTGATTCTAGGTATTTCATTTGGACACGTTTTAAGGATAGTTCTGTTTTTTGATACATCAAATCCCAAAATTGGGCATGTAAAATATGAAGCTTGGTCCATTCAGAATCTGAGGAATACTTATTAATGTTTGATTCTAACACTTTTATTTCTTGAAGTAGAGACTCAGCCTGCATATTATGTTTTTTCTTTTTAACTGATGCTAAGCGTATGCATTCCCCACGTAAGGCACACTTCAGGGCTGACCAGACTATGTCAATTTTGAAGACAGTTCCTACATTATTGTTCAAAAAAAGAGATAAAATTTTTAAAATGGGCCTGCATATAGGGGGTCTGAAGTAACTGCGTGTTCATTCTCCATATGAAGTCTCTTTTGATCCCAGGCCCTAATATGCAGACTAATGAGACTGGGGAATGATCTGACACTACTCGCAGGTGAATTAAAGCTTCCATAATTCCGGGTATAATGTGGGAACTGGCTAAGATATAATCTATACGTGAGCAAGTGCGATGGGGATGAGAAAAAAAGTGTACTGTTGTTCAGCGGGGTTTAATATCCTCCAAACGTCAAGGATGCCCAGTCCATTCATTAAATCTTGTAAGGCTCTCTGGGCGGGGGAGAGACCAGCTTTCTTAGGGTCTGATCTGTCTAATGATGATCGGAGCATGATATTCCAATCTCCTCCCAGAACTATAGTTCTAGGGGGAGTAGTGGACACGATTCCCATTAGTTTGGTGAAAAAAATGGGAGAGTCTCCATTTGGTCCATAAATAGACCCAATCATTATTTGATGCATACACAGGATACCATGTAGTATTATATATCACCCTTGGCTATCCCATACCTCGTTTTCTAGTCTGAAAGGAACGTTTTTATGAAACAGAATAGTGACACCACCTCTACTTGTAGAGGTACCTGCCCCATAGGATTGCCCTATCCATCCTTTACACCATAATGAAACGTCTTCCCGCTTGAGATGTGTTTCTTGCAGGCAGATAATATCTGCTCTAAGAGATCGCAGATATCTTAATATTACTTGCCGTTTGGTTCTATCCATGACACCCTTTATATTCCAACTAAGGATTGTGTAAAGACCTGCCATTATTTGACATTAATATTAGGTTTCCAAATACACTGGGGAATATCAGAATTTTGGCGAGAGCGCTTAATGTTTTTGTCGATCCATAGTATAAATAGGTAGAGAGGAGATAACCTATCCAAATGCATGTATTCCACCCCCACCCACGCTATCCCACAAAGCCCTAAAACTACCCCAGTTTCAATGAACTAACTGCCATCAATTATGTCAGGTGATGTAAACTATCAAACAAGCTTAGAGATCATTACCTCCCCCATAAGCCCCTTCCCCAACTCGCTAGATTTATCTGGCATTTTGATAGCAGTAAAACCTCTGGCTGATTGTTTTGAAAAGTTGCAAAAGAGGTTTGCAGGATCATTTGAAGGTAAGCTAGGTCAAAAAGGAAAAAGAAAAGAAAAAACATATGCCTTTAGGCTAGCCAGATAACCATAAAACTTAGTTACATAAATGCCAATGATAAAGGACTAACACAGTAGATATAATATTAGCGGATTCCAAATTAAATCCCATCATAACCGTTACATCTTTTACACTGTTTAGGTTAAGTTTCAAACCCTTAACTCGTGTGACCTTAATTATATAGACAGGTTCTTAAATCATAGTACGTGGCATTCCTTTCATAGCGAATGGACTTTAAATGTTATAATGTGGAGCTTCCAAATCATGGGGATAGTATTATGCTCTTATCTGGTCTCATATTGGGAACAAGAGTCACACGCTGCCTCTGGTTTAGTGGGTGGGTACTCAATAATTGCTGCTTAATATTCACTATCCATAAGACGGTTGTAATATCGTTGTGCCAAGGAGTCTATTTGGAAAAAAACCTTTATTATTAAAACAGTAAACGTGATCCTTCATTGAGGTAACTAGAACATCTAAGGATACGTCGCCATCTGGAATTGCCGCTCGAATTAAGCTTTCAAGGTCAGGGGGAAAAAAAAAAAAAAAAAAACACTTTTGAATGAGAGCCAGGTTTCCAGAAGTTGTCGAATGTACGAAGTCGTGGCTCAAGTAGCACTGGCACAAAAATCTGCCGCTACAGTTAGGATCAGACTTCTCTTAAACGTTGAGTGGACAAGAGCTGAGTTGTTAGAAGTTGCCTGTTTATACAGCAAGCTGTGGCTTCAGTAGCATTGACACAGAAAAGCTGCCACTACAAGTAAACTTAAATGCCATGCACAAGCTCTATTGGCACCAATTTATTTGAATAAATCTGGAAGCGCTGTTTTTAATTCACTCTTTGCCTGCTCCAGGGATTCAAAAGATTGCCACTGGTCGCCGAGCTTTACCTGTAGTATAGCCGGGTATTTAACTCAGAAAGGCTTACCCGCAGCTATGAGTTTTGTTACAAGTGGATACAGCTCTTGCCTTTTAATACGGACCGAATGTGGCAGATCTTGGGTCACCCTGACTTTTTTCCCTTCCCAAAGGACTTCTTGTAGTGCTTTTACCTTTGCAATTATATGTTGCTTATCTTGAAAGTTAAGCAATTTAAAAATTATAGGCCTGGGCGCCGAGCCAGGGGGTGGAGGTGGCCGAAGTGCCCTATGCGCTCTCTCCACGACATAGGATGGGCCATTAGGAGAGGGCCCTGCGATTTTCTCACAGAACTTCTGAACAAAAAGTATGGGATTTACACCTTCCTCTTTTTCTGGTATGCCCATTATTAGTAGGTTGTTTCTATGGCTCCTCCCTTCTAGATCTGTTAATTTATCTTCCAGTTGTTTGATTCTTCGATTAGTAAGGGTGTGATCAATAGCGACCTTATCCAGTTTTTTCTCTGCTGAAGCCAGGTGAGCTTCCGAATCTGCCACCTGAGTATTTAAGGAATCGGTAGCTGTTTTGATTTGGTGGAGTTCTTCTATTATACTGTCTATCGATTCCTGCATAGGCTTCATGATTTCCAAGAACCTGTCCTCTGTTAGTGGTGATGACTTTGCAGGTGTTTTCGGCATTTGAGCTTTAGGCCGCTTCAGGGCCTTGTCTTTCTCAGGTGATGGCAGCGGTGAATGCCGAGGTGGCGCTTTGCACATGAAAACTTCCATATTCGATGCTTTCTGCTATTTTATGGAGTCTCACTGCAGCAGTTTAAACTTGAATCTCCTGTGTTAGGTTTTGAAAAGATGTGAATCTAGTTGGTTTTAGCGAGCAAGGTACGGAGCTGATGGAGGTTGCTTCTGCTCTCCTAGGCTGCCATCACATGACCCTGCACAGTTGCTTTATGATTACAGTTAGTATAAATACAAAGTGCAATCAGAAAATACCTGGATTTAATATTCCTAATTATACAACAGTAAGAAAAGTGGTCAGTATGTGCCTGAGACAGTGATGTTATTACACAATCACATCACTGTATGGATTAGGCAGATGATGACCTCATATTTTTCAGAAACAAAGATATATTGCCACATTAAAAATCTATTAAAACATTTAAAATTTTTTTTTTTATTTTGTATAACATTGAGCCATTTTATAATTGCAATAAGGCACTCCAAGGTGTGTGTTATTGTGTAATAACATCACTCCTGTGGTGGTAGAAGCACTCGGCTTTGCCTCGTGCTTCAACTCACCCCAGGAGTGACATTATTACATGATAAAATACACCTTGACAGGCTTTATTGCTTAATTAACTTCACATTTTCACAACTTATGATAGTTGATTCAAGGGACTTTTACTTTTTCCCCTTGACAACAAGTCAAAGACTCACTGCTCCCTGGTGTACACAAAATTTGCCAACTGATCCCTGCTGCCCACACTGACTATAATTGGTGCACAGTGCTCCATAAGTTAGTCCCCTCCTCAGCCCCCGAACACCTTACTATCCTCTTTATCTTGCCCTGTTCTCCAAGATCAAGTGAAACAGTTAACTGGTTCTAGCCAAAATTTGAAACAACTTCAGCAGATGGGCCGTCTCCTTCTCAGGCCTAGCAGATTGGAATAGCCTACCAGCCCTGCTTTGACAAACTTCTCAACTTTCTATTTTCCAAAGGCTGCCACTGTGGCAGCTCACAGATCCCTGTGGATACCCTTCCACTCCCCCACTACACACTTTAATCAGTTCTGTGTCCTGTATTTGCTGACATAGGGCTCAGTCTATAGAGGTAGCCAGGACGTGATTGAATACAGTATATCTCATTGCACATCTGCACATCCAGCTGCCAGTCCATAATAGGCAGCATCCACAGCCCCTACCCCCTGCACCTCATGTGTGTATGCAGCACAGTGCAGGGGCAGAGAGTAGTGATGTACAGGACATTGAGCATCCAAACAGATGCCTTGGTCAGCACTGTAGTGGATCCCCTCTCCCACATAAAGCAGAGGACCATAGAATATGGTAGACCTCCGGAGCCTGCTATATACCTAGGAGGGCAACACTTTTGTATGCCAGCATATCCAGCAGATCCCCCAGGTGCCCATCCAGCACAGAGGTCTGGGGCAGGTGAAGAGTGGGACAATTGGGTTCTATGGAGAGTCCTATGAGTGGTTGAAAGGATGCATGTAGGTGCTACAGCAGCTAAAACCCATCCACTGGCCCTCTGTGGTCAGATGTATGTATGTTTTTGCCCCTTTACCACACTCCCAGTGCTAAGCCCTCTGACCATGTGCAGATTAAAAATCCCTCTAACCCTATATAGATCACCAAACTCTCTGACCCAGTACAGATCACTAAAACCTCTGATCCTGTACTGATTACCAAACTCCAGGACCTTCTATTGATCAAAACCCCTCTTACCTTGTAAAGATTATCAAACCCTCTGACCCTCAACAGATAACCAAAATCTAAGACCTTGTATGGATCAAATTCCCACTAACCTTGTAAAGATTACCAAACTCTCTGACCCTGTGCAGATAAACAAACTCTAAAACGTTGTATTGATAAAATCCCTACTGGCCTTGTAAAGATCACCCAACTCTCTGACTTTGTACAGACTACCAAACCCTCTGACTGTGTACAGATAAAAAAAACTTCTGTCCATGAGATAAGCAGACTAACTGATCATATATGGATCATCAAACATTCTGATTTTGTACATATAACCAAGCTCTCTGATACTGTACAGCTCACCAGATTCTCTGCTTTTGTACAGGTCACCAAACCTTCTGACCTTGTACAGTTCACCAGATTCCTGATCTTGCATGGGTCACCAGACTGTCTAACATTGTACAGATCATCAAGCACTGGGACCTTGCATGGACCACCAAACACTATGACCTTGTAGGGATCACTAAACTTCTTGACTTTGTACAGACCACTAAACCCAGTGACCTTGTATAGATCACCAAAATCTCACACCTTGTAGAGAACATAAAACACTTTGGCCTTGTACTGGTCAGTAAGCCCTCTAGATCTGTTTGGATCACCAAACCTTCTGACCTTTATTTATTTTATTTATTTGAATTTTGGTAACTGGGTAAGCCCACTGAGATCATGCAGTCCCTTTTTCATGGGCGACCCGTGGGAGAGTACATAGGACAATAGTTTACACCATACAAAGAGCCACAGTACTACACAAAATCAAAAATAACAATCAAACCAATGTCTCAAGAACATTATACAATTATTAGGATCATAATGCATAGACAGTCACAGTACAATATATGTTTTAAGGCCATGTTCTAAGTGGAATACAAAAGTTTTGTTTCAACTGGATTGAAATAGGGTACAATCATGAGGACGGCTGTATAGGTATTTAGGTACTCACATAGAAGAATACCGATATACAATATTGGTGTACATGTGGAAATTACAGTGCAGTAGTAGTAGTAGTAGTAGTGGCATATAAAGATAAGTTTAGGAGTTGTAGGAAGATCAGGGTAATAGCAGAAGCCTGCAATTCAGGTGAGGCAGGTACAGCTTCCTGTCACAGCTAAGTAGTTATGTAGAACTAGCTTGAACCGAGGGAGGGTAGAGCAAGAGAGAATAGATGAGGGGAGGGAGTTCCAAGTCGAGGAGCAGCAAAGACAAATGATCTTCTGCCTGAGGATAGACATGCCTTAGGTATTTCTAGTAGTGGAAGAGAGGAAGAGCAGAGGGACTACCTGGACTGTTTACTTACAATAATGTCAGATAGGCTTGGTGGAGTTTAGAGATGTGTGAGCTTGTAGGTGAGGCACAGTTACCAGTACTGGATTTTGGTGTTCAAGTTGTAGCCAGCCCAGGGATGCGAGGATGGAACAATGGTGCTGTGGGGGGGGGAGGCTGCTCCGATAGCAAAGCCCCCTATCTTGTGATATAGTTGCTTTAGTTGGTTTGTGAGAGAGGCCTTGAATGATAAGAATAATGGAGTCCCATATGAAAGTAGAGGCAGGAGTGAGGCGGTAGCATTTTTTAGGCAGGCTGCATTTGATAGCAGGGGACGTAGATGGTATATCAAACCAGTCTTCGAGTGTAAGGCTTTGGCAGTTTTGTTGACATGGGCTTTGAAGGAGAGGTTAGGATCAAGCCAGATACCCAGGTATTTAAATGTGCCAACTGATTCAAGGGTTTCCCTGTTGCTGGAGCAGATGGAGATTTGCGGGTTAAGAGAAGTTATATAGACGAGGGGGTGGAAACACATAGATTTCATTTTTCTGGTGTTTAGTAGTACATTATTTTCAAAGAACTATGCTTCTAATTAGTGGAAGTCAGCTTCCAGGTTCTGATTAAGCCATTGGGTGTCAGCTGAGGATCGATATAATATGGCGTCGTCCGCGTAAAGTTGAACAGATGCCCCACCACAGAAGCCTGGCAGCTCATTGATGAATAACGAGAAAAGAAAGGGACCCAGGATGGATCCCTCAGGGACTCCATGGGTAATCTGTCTGAATGGGGATTGACAGTTGGTCCTTTTGACACTTTGGGTGCAGCAGAATAGATAGTTTCAGACCCAGGAGGTGGATGGTTAATTAAAACCCAAGAATTGTAATTACATTATGAGCAACACATGGTTCACCAAGTCAAAAGCCGTGGTGAGGTCAACAAATATAGCCTCCGTGGCTAGGCCAAAATCAAAGGCATGGTGAATGTCTGACGTGACTTTGTTGAGTGCAGAGAGAGTGCTATGATGTTTGTGAAAACCATGTTGGTGGGATGATAGGAGCTGGTGATGTTCCAGGTAGTCTTGTAATTGATTCTATAGTACTCTTTCCTGAACCTTTGCAAGGTGCCAGAGAATTGAGATCGGCCTGTAATTTTTAACAGGGGTGGCCGGTCCCCCTTTGTGGATTGGTATTACTAGTACTACATTCCATTTTGAGGGTACTATTCCTTCGAGAAATGATCTATTGATCAGTTTATTAACCTGTACTGCAAGTGCCAGGGCTCCCCATTTTAAGAACCTAGGCTCACATGAGTCATGACTGGGAGAGCTACATTCCTTGAGATTTTGAAGTAGCCTGAGAACCTCTTTTCAGGTAGCTAGTTTGATGCGGAATTGTGAGGATGCAGTCCTAGAGAGAACTGTGATGGGAGAGGGTTGGTTTTTTTGCTTTTGCTTTGTAATGAAGTGGGATATATAGCTGCTGAGGTCTGTAAAGAAATTGTTAAGACTGTCTGCTATTGATACTGGGTCTTATAGTACTTTGTCCTTCATTGAAATCGAGTCTGGCCAGTTGAAGGTTTTGCCTTTGAGGAGGAAATTTATTTGGGCCCAGAATTCTTTGGGGTTACTGAGTTTTTTCTGTTTGGATTGAGCGGTAATAAGTCCTCTTTGCATTAGTTACTTTAGACTTGCAGATATTTCTGAGCTATCTGTATGAATATCAATCTGAGGGGAGTCCAGTCTTCTTAAATGTTTTTCAGGCTGCATCCTGTGTGGACATATGGTTCCTTATATCTTTTGTCAGCCATGGGGCTTTAGCACCTTTGGATCTATGTCGAATAAATGGGGCATGAGCATTTATGATGGCAGTTACGGTGTAAATTAGGTATTCCAGGGCTTGGTCAATAGTAGGCAGGGTACGTATGGGGTCCCAGTTTACGTTACTGAGAGAGTTGAGGAAGGTTGCATGATCAAAAGAGGACATATTATGGAATTCTACAATTTTTGGAGGAGGGTTTGGGGAATTGTTCCTCCAGATACAATAGACTGGCAAGTGGTCACTGATGCTGTTCGGTAATACTCCTGAGGCAATTATTCTTTGTGCACAGTTAGATTCGATCCAGTCGATGAGCGAGTCGCTTCCCGTTCTATTATTTCTTCTTGTGGGTTCAGCGATGTGCTGAGTTAGGTTGACATCAGCCAGGGTGGAGATATCCATGTTTGGTTAACCAATCAATGTTGAAATCCCAACACATTATTAGTTCTTTGGGGGGGGAGGTCAGAGAGGGAGGTAATGATGTTGGGTAAGGCCACAGTGGCAGACTTGGGAGGTAAGTAAGTAAATCCTACTATTACTTTTTTGGTGTTTCCTAAGGTTAAGGAACCAAAGATTGATTTTTCTGGCAAGGTTAACGAAGCCTGGGGGGAGGGGGAGAGTTCAGTAGCTGTGAGGTTGGACTTGATATACAGGAGAACACCACCACCTCTTTTACCAACCCTGTTGCACCTGAAGGTAGTATACCCTGGAAGGGCCATTTCTTGTGATAGGATGGAGGGCTTTAGCCATGCTTCAGAAATTCTGAGTACTGCTGGTTTGAAGGAAGCAATCCAGGCTTCAAGTTCTGCCATTTCAGGATGCAGGCTTTGACAGTTCAAATTAGCTATTTTGGGGCCCTTGTGTTAGCTCAGTTAGTGATGGGGGGATAGGTGTGGGATGGATGGTGCAGAGGGGCCCCAGATTGGTCTCCACATCACCAGCTAGTAAGAGGCGACAGAGCAAGTGGAGTAGTGTATGCCGGGGGGGGGGGGATTTTTGATTTTTCTGATTTTGAGAGTAGGCACTCATAGGTTAGCATGCAGCCAGGACCCAAGATTAATGGCATCCTTTTCTGGCAGGCAGGGAAGTGGGAGAAGTCCCTGAGGGGGCATGTGGGATGTTCTGTGGTGGGATGCGGAAGCACTGTTCATGGTTGCAGTTATTGAGCTTTGTAATGGAGGAGAAAATGGTCAGGTCGCTGGCCATGAATAGAATAACATGTAGTGCAGCAGATACATGTCCTAGATTCCATATTATTTAGGGGGTGTAACAGGCTAGAATTGTTTGGATGATCTCTGTGTACTGGCCCAGGATGTGACTATTTGACAGATATAGCTTGGGCTTGGTTGTTGTGTAGAGCTATTGTGGCCCTCTAGTGGTTGTAGTATATAACGGGTCAATGGCAAAACAGGTAGATCGATACCAATCACAGAGTAGCACTGTGAGTATAAAAGAAATTGTTCAGCTAGGGTGGGCAGGAAGATGCCGTGAAGCGATGTCGGGTACTAACTCCGTCTAAGCTGAGATACAAACTTCTTACAAACTTCTTCTAACAATTTCCTGCTGTCTAACATTGCAAAAGTCAGAACAATGGCTGTAGCAGACATAAAAACATAAGTAAAAGCTTAAGACTTTCAATTAATGGCTGTAGCAGATGTGAAAACTTAAATAAATGCTTAAGACTTTCTACTAAAAACTATTCCTAGTAAGCGGGGCAATCAGGGACTTTAGTCTTAAGCTGTGTTCATTTTTTCTTCAATTCTATTAAATATAGTTAATGCAAAGCAAGGCAGACCTGGAAGTAATTACTGTGCTGCACTAGCTTCACTTTTCTTCCTATTAAATCAGTCTACTGGTAGTCAAGGCAGTCAGGAAATTAAATTACTGCAGAGCAAGAAAAGGCGCCAAGTTTGAAAAAATTCAATAGCTGCCAGTAGAGTCTGTTCGGGTGCAGGTTTCAGCTGCTTGTACCTCATGTTGCAGTTGGCAGGCAGGGAGCAGCTCCGTGGGTGACAGGAATGCCCGGAGGAGAGCAGGATCTGATGTTGCAGGTGGGGAGTTGCTCCTTGGGCAGCAGGAATGCCCAGGGGAGGAAGGGATCTGATATTGTGGTCGGCAGGTGGGGAGCAGCTCCGTGGGCGGCAGGACTGTCTGGGAGAGAGAGAGGGATCTGATCTTGTGGTTGGTGGGTGGGGAGCAGCTCTGTGGGTGGCAGGAATGCCCAGGGGAGGGAGTGAGGGATCTGATGTTGTGGTCAGCAGGTAGGGAGCAGCTCCATGGGTGGCAGGAATGCCCGGGGGAGAGAGGGATCTGATGTTGCAATCAGCGGACAGGGAGCAGCTCCTTGGGTGGCAAGAATGCCTGGGGGAGGGAGGGATCTGATGTTGTGGTCGGCGGACAGGGAGCAGCTCTTTGGGTGGCAGGAATGCCCGGGGGAGGAAGGGATCTGATGTTGCGGTCAGCGGGTGGGGAGCAGCTCCATGGGTGGCAGGAATGCCCAGGGGAGGGAGGATGTGCATGTCACCAAACCTTCTGACCATGCACAGATCAGCAGGCTCTCTGATCCTGTATGAATCACCAAACTATCTGATCTTGTAAAGGACACAAAACATCAGTATTTTGTACAGATCACCAAACCTTGCAACCTTGAATGGATCCCTAAATCCTCTGACCTTGTCATTTATCACCAAACTTTCTGACTCTGTACATATTATCAAACCCTCTGACTACATACAGATCACCAATCCCGCTGATTTTGTCCAGATCATCAAACCTTCTGACCTCATGCAGATCACCAATCTAAGCCTGTACTGATAACCAGACCCTTTGACATGTGCAGATAACCATAGTTTCTGATCCTGTATGGATCACCAAATGTTTTGACCTTGTACATATCACCAAACCTTCTGATGTTGTACAGATTATCAAACCCTTTGAGTGCACACACAACATCAAAGCCTCTGTCCTTATACAGCTCACCAAATCATCTGATCTTATGCAGATCACCAAACACTTTGACATGTGCAGATCAACAGACCCTTGGGTCCTGTATGCATCACCAAACATTTTGACCATGTACAGATCACCAAACCTTCTGATAGTGTACAGAGCATCAAACCTTTTGAACCCGTGCAGATCACCAGGTCCTCTAATCTTGTACAAGTCACAAAATCCTTTAAATGTGTACAGATTACTAAACCATAAGACCTTGTACAGCTCACTGAACCTTTTGATCCTGTACAGATTAGATGATACTCTGATCCTGTACTGATCATGAAACCCTTAGATCTTGTACAGATCATGAAACACTCTAACCGTATATGAATAACCAACCCCCTTGGCATTATGTCGATCACCAAACAATTGGACTTTGTACAGATCGCCAAACACTGTCTTATACAGATCAAAACACACTCTGACCTTGTACAGATAACCAAGCTCTCAGAACTTAACTCTCCAAACCATCTGATCTTGTGAAGGTCACCAAACCCTCTAACACTGAATGTATCACTAAACTCTTGTATCATGTATGGATCCCCAGCCCTCCGATCTTGTACACATCACTAGACTCTCCAGTAATCACTTATATCCTTGTGTAGATCACCAAACCATCTTAGTTTGTATAGATTATCAAACACTGTGACCTCCTACAGATCACCAAACCTTCTGACGTTGTACAGATCACCAAATCTTCTAATCTTGTACAGAACCTCAAACCCTTTGACGTCATACAGATTAAACCCTCTGACCTCATACAGATCACCAAACCATCTGATCTTGTACAGATCAATAAACCATCTGACATGTGCCGAACACCAAACTTCCTGCTCCTGTATGAATCACCAAACCTTCTGACATTTACAGATCAGCAAACATTCTAATCTTGTACAGAGCATCAAACCTTTTAACTTCATACAGATCACCAGGCCATCTGAGCTTGCACAGGTCAACAAATGCTCCGAACTTGTATAAATAACCAAACCATCTGATCTTGTACAGGTCACTGTGCCTTTTGACACTGCACAGATTATCAGATACTCTGATCCTGTACCAATCACCAAACCCTCTTACCTTGTACAGATCATGAAATCTTCTGACTTTATACAGATCACCAAACTCTCTGACCTTCCACAGATCATTAAATACTCAGATCTTATACAGATCGAAAAAAAAAATCTGACCTTTTACAGATCACCAAATCCTCCGTATTCATTACTTACCAAAAACGATATGACCTTGTACAGATCATCAAACCTTCTAACTTTGTAAAGATCATCAAACCTTCTGACATCATACAGATCACCAAACCATCTGATCATGTACAGGTCACCAGTCCCTCTGATTCACAGATCACCAGACATCCTGGTTCTGTATGTATCACCAAACCTTCTGACCTTGTGCAGATCACCAAACCTTTTGCTCTGATACAGAATATCAATCCCTTTCACCTTGTACAGATCATTAAACCCTCCGACCTCATACAGACCACCAAACCATCTGATCTTATACAGATCATCAAGCGCTCTGCAATGTGAAGATCACCAGACCTACTGGTCCTCTATGAATCACCAAACCTTCTGACCGTGTACAGATCACTAAACCTTTTGATCATGTACACAGCATCAAACCTTTTGACATTGTAAAGATCACCAGGTCTTCTGAGCTTTAACAGGTCACCAAACCCACTGAACTTGTACAGATAACCAGGCCATCTGATCTTGTAAAGCTTACTGAACCTTTAGATAATTTACAGATTATCAGATGCTCTGAACCTGTACTGATCACCAAACTCTCTGATCTTGTACTCAGCACCAAATCTTCTGACTTTGTACAGATCACCAAACCCTCTGACTTTGTATAAATTACCACTCTGATCTTATACAGATCAAAAAAAATCTGACCATGCACAGATCACCAAACCCTTTGATATATGCAGCTCAAAAGACCTTCTGATCCTGTATAGCTCACCAAACCTTCTGACCTTGTACAGCTCACCAAACCTTCTGTTCTTGTGCAGAGCATCAACCAGTTTGACTTCACACAGTTTAACAGACTCTCTGACCTTGTGTAGATCACCAAACCATCTTATTTTGTACAGATCACCAAACTCTCTGACATATGTAGATCACTAGACCCTCTGATCTTGTATGAATCACCAAACATTCTGACCTTGTATAGATCACCAAAATTTCGGATCTTCTGCAGAACACCAAACCTTTTGGCCTTGTACAGATCACCAGGCTATTCGATTTTGTACTGCTCTCTGTTCCTTTTGATACTGTACAGCTTATCAGATACTCGGACCCTTTACTGATCTCCAAACCCTCTGATCTTGTATAGATCCCCAAACACTTTGACCTTGTATGGCTTGCCAACCCTTTGATATTTAATGGGTCACCAAACCCTCTGACATTGTATGGTTCTCTAAACTCTTTGACCTTTACAGATCATCACACTTTTGACTTTGTACAGGTCACTAGACCCTATGGCCTCATACAGGACTCCTTGTACAGATCATTGATCCTTCTGACTCTGTTCATCACCAAACCCTACAGCTCTGTATTCATCTTCAAACCCACTGACCTTTTTCAGATTTCCAAACCTTCTGACTTTGCACATATCAAACCTGATAACCTCTTACAGATCTCCAAACCGTCTAACTGTACAGATCATTAAACCTTCTGACCTTGAACAGATTATCTCACTCTCTAACTTTGTACAGGTCACAAAATCCTTTAGCTTTCTATAACTTTCTAAACATCACCAAGCCAAGCCCTTTGATCACTAAACCCTCTGACCTTGTACAAATCACCAGTCCGTCTGATCTCGTAAAAGGTCAACAAAGCTTTTGAGTTTGTACATGTCACACCATATCTTCTGACCTTTTACAGATCACCAAACCAAACCCTCTGATATTGTATAGACCACTGAATCTTCTGACCATGTACAGATCAGCAAAGTCTCTGATTTTGTACATCCTCTTTCACCAAATGCTCATTTTCCACAGATGAAACTATGGAACACCCTACCAAGCTGAACTGCCTTTCAGATGCCAGTTGACTAAAAATTTAGTGTGCTACTGAACAAGTATTAAGCCCCGTTTCAATTTCTCACTACCTGATCTGTCATTAACTGCTTGTCTTTTCTTGCATTTAGTATTTTAACTGCATTTTTGTACAACATTCAAAAGTAAACAGTACTGCACTAGATATTAGGCATGTGTGCAAAAAAATCCTGCCAGTGGAATTTCCACGAAAGATTGGAAATCATTTTGGGAACTTCTTCTGAAATTATGCCTTAAAATTGTGAAATAAATGTACCAACTGTGGGTTAATGTATTAAACCGCATTAAAAAAATCTGCAGAACTGATCACTGTCATTGGTCAGTTCTGAGGCTTTTTTGCCTGCAGTTTAATACATTAACATTAATCTCCCCCCACCCTCTGATCATGGGTCCCATTCTGTTCAAGAAAAAAAATGTTTCCTGGTGGTTAGTGGTCCCACCCCCACCTGCCAATCGCGGGGCCTATTATGTTGAAAAAAAAACTCTCCCTGGTGGCTAGTGGTCCCGCCCCCACCCACTGATCACAGGTCCCATTATGATAAAAAAAAGATACCTACTCACTGGTGGTTAGTGTTCCCACCCCACCCACCAATTGCAGGACCCACTATGTTGAAAAAAAAACCTTCCTGGTGGCTAGTGGTCCCACCCCCACCCGCCAATTGCAGGTCCCATCATGATAAAAAGGATACCCGCTCCCTGGTGGCTAGTGTTCCACCCCCACCCGCTGAACATGGGTTCCATTATGTTGGGCAAAAAACTCCAATCCCTGGTGGCTAGACGTCCCACACTCATCCGCCAATCATGAGTCCCATTATGACAAAAAAAAAAAGAAACCCACTCCCTGGTGGCTAGTGATCCCATCCCCACCAGTCAATTGTGGCCCCCCCCAAAAGTTATAACTCCCTGGTGTCTAGTGGACCCCCTCCCTATAATCCCTCCCCTTAATAAAAAAAAATGCTGTCCATCGCTTTATTCAAATTATTCCCTGGTGTCTAGTGGATCCCCCTCCAAATCCCTGATCCCCGGTAAAAAAAAAGTAATTCCCATTCCTGGGTATCTAGTGGACCCCCCAGCCCCTACCCCAACAGTTAGTCCACCACCACCCCACTGTCCCCCATCCTGACCCCCAGCGGGCCACCAGTGCAGCCCTTCTCTCTCCTCCATGGCCGGTGACCCACTGAAGCTATCAATGCATGAGTACATGCTTGTACAAAGATGTGCTCATTCACTGACAGCTCAATGGGCCCCCTGGCTGTGGATGAGAGAGGAGGGCTGCACCAGTGGCCCACTCGGGGTTGGGATGGGGGGAGCGGGTGGTGTGGACTAACTGTTGGGGTGGAGGGTCCACTAGACACCAGGAAATGGGAATGACTTTTTATTTTTACCAGTGATCGGGGATGGGGGGTTCATTAGACATCAGGAACAATTTGAATAAAGCGATGGAAGGTATTTTTTTTATTAAGGGGAGGGATCATAGGGAGGGGTGTCCACAAGACACCAGGGAGTTAAAACTTTTGGGGGGCCACAACTGGCAGGTGGGGGTGGTATTACTATCCACCAGGGAGCAGGTTTCTTTTTATTTTATCATAATGGGACCTGTGATTGGTGGATGGGGATGGGACTGCTAACCACCAGGGATGGGAGTTTCTTTTTCCCAACATAATGGAACCCCGTGATTTGCAGGTGGGGGTGGGACCACTAGCCACCAGTGATTTCTTTTTTTATTTTGGGCCCCAATCAGTGGGTGGGGGAGGGGCACTAGACACCAGCATTACCATTCAAATAACACATCTAAACTGTGGATGGAATAAATTCCACAGTTTTGATGTGTTATTCCACAGTTCAGGGAAAAAGTCTGAGGAACCAGGTGAAAATCCATAGAATATTCTAATTTCACCAATGGCGAAAGTGTGAAAAATTCCACAGAATTTTCAAAATTAAGCAAAATTCGCAACTTTCAACCATCCCTACTAGATATCAAAGAGCACTTTCAATTTATGTACATAATTGTCTGTATTTAATTGATATCTAGTGAGTATATCTCTGTGAGTGTTAGATTGGATTTATATTTATCATGCTGTCTATTTTTTTGAATTTCTGCTTTTGATTAGTTTGGTTGTTTTGTTTCCCCTTATTTGTAACAGTTTTATAATTTATGGTTCAGTGTTGTGTATGGAAATCCAATGCTTCCAGATGCTATTGTACCACAGTAGTAATGTCAGAATGCTATTGCATCACAGCAGCGTTTTTACTGCTGTGGTACAACAGCACAGAATCCTGCATCTATTAAGATTTCTTATGTTTACCTACACTGCAGATTCTTCATAATCAAGATATCAGCAAGACTGAGAACACCCTATGTTGCCTGTTTGTTAAAAGGCAAATTACTAGAAATGTTGTTAACTCATGCAGGGACTCCATTGTCTCAGTGGGATTTAAATAGTTAACAAAATTCAAATAAAATAATATTACTTTAAATCACTTTAAAAAAAATATTATCCTGTTGTGTATTCTGTTTTCTTTGTATATGACCACGGTTCAAGAGAAAGCCTGAAAGAAGATAAATTAATTTAAAACAACCATATACTATGCAAAATAATGTATGGGCAACTATACACAAGGTTAATGTTTCCATCTTGGGCTGTAATGACATGATAAAGACAGCTCAAGCTTCACTCTTGAGGTCTATAATGTCATCTCACCCCTTGATGGGAACACAGCCATTTTGTGTATGGTCGCATCTACATGTTGATTTGTAAATACAGTACACTTAAAGCAGTAGTATTTGCTAGTCAGAAAAAATAAATCACTATATAGTTTTTAGCAATAATGTATTTCTGGCAAAACATCAGTATTTCAGTTTTATTTTTTATTTTATTTATTTCCTAAACTGAGCCATGTGGTTTTGACATTTCAAAAAGTGCCAGCTCTCAGCCGCTCACACCATGAACAGTTAAATATCTTATAGTGATACTGCATGGTTTATCATTAGGAACATGTGAAAGTCTCATTGTAGTACATCCACAGTATGAAACTAGGCTATACACTCAAAAAGTAACCTCAAGGGAAGAGATTTTTTATAAATTGCTAGCAGTGATCATATTTACTGACTTGGAAACATAGACAATGACATGGGTAGGGAGGATGGAATGGTTGGAAGGAGTGGGGAGGGAGGCAGGGGCAATATCTGAAGCTGTGGACTCTGCAATATGAGCAGACTACATAGACCAAATGTCCTTCTTCTGCTGACTCCTTCATATGTTCACATGTAATGATGGAAGAAAAAGATCATTGGTACATCCAGATTGCCCATAAATCATAACAATTCCATACTGAATTCTAACCCACACTATCCACCCCCATGCTCCCCATTCTAATGCTATCCCCCTAAGCAACCACTAAGCCTGTCTCTGTGTCCCAGACATGTTTGAAATCTTTAGCACTTACCAAATCAGATGGCAGATTGTTCCAAGGCTCCCCCACCCTTTCTGTAAAACAAAACTTTCTCACTTCCCTCTTGAACTTCTCCCCTTCAGTTTCCACTCGTGCCCCAGTGTTCTTGATCTGCTACTTTTGCTAAATGGTCCCTTGCAGTTAACCTTGTCCATTTATTTCAGGAACTTGAAGGTTTCTGTCATATCTTTCTGTCATATCTCCCCTCTCTTGTCTGGTCTTCAGTGAGAACATGTAAAGTGCCTTGAGCTGATCCTTGTAAAGTCTGCCCTGCTAACCCTGAATCTTTTTTTTCACCTTATGTCAATAGTCTGTCCTTATCTTTCTTAAGGTGAGGACTTCAGATCTGGGCACAGTACTCCAGGTGGGGCCTCACCAGTGATCTATACAGAGGCAGTAATACCTGCTTCCTTCTTCTGTCAATACCCCTTCCTGTACACCCCAGCATCCTGTTTGCTTTTCTGTAGGCCTTGTAACACTGGTTTGATTGTTTTACAGAGTCACTGACTGATGATGATCCTGGGTCACTTTTCTCAAAGGTCAGCTTTAACCCCCCCTTCCCCATCCACCACTCTATCCTGAGGTTCTTGTGCCCTATGTTCATCAACTTGCACTTTTTGGCATTGAATTACAACTCCCAAACCTTTAACCACCTCCCTAACCTTTGCAAGTCTTTCTGCATCACCATAACTCCCTCCTCACTGTCTATCCTGCTACAGAGCTTAGTGTCATCTGCCATTAATTCCTTTTCCCATGTCACTGATGAACACTGAAAAGGGCTGGACCTAGGACTGATCCTTGTGGCACCCCATTGGTGATCTCCTTCTCTTCTGATTTAACTCGGTTAACTGTAACCCTCTGCTGTCTCCCTCCCAACCACTTTCTCACCCATTTAACTGTGTCCTTTGCTGCACCCAGATCCTCTAGCTTCTTCAGCAATTTTCTGTGAGGCACCAAATCAAAAGAGCTTCTTCAGCAACTTTCTGTGAGGCACCAAGTCAAAGACCTTGCTGAAATCAAAGTAGAGTAAGTCCACTGCATGGCCCTTATCAACTACCCTCATTATACAGTCAAGGAATACTATCAGGCTGGTCTGACAAGATCTCTGCCATGAACCCATGCTGTTTCCTATCCTAGGGTTCATTGCTCTCCAGGTAGTTCACAAGATCCTCTTTGACTAGTGTCTTCATCAGTTTACCCACAACAGATCCAGAAACAAATGATTTGATACCTTTTATTGGACCAACATAGATGTGACAAATGAAAACACTGGCTTGCGGACCAACCATGTGCACGTGCCATAAAAGATGTAAGACTGACAGGTCTGCAGTTAACCAGTTCCTCCTTGTTCCTCTCCTTAAGGCATGGGACTACATCTGCTACCCTCCTGTCTTTCGGAATTACCTCTGTCTGCACTGAGCTACTGAATAGCCCTACCAGGGGTACAGTTAGTTCTGCTGCCGGTTCATTGAGAACCCTCACTTGAGATATTTTATTTACTGGTTGATTGATTTGTAAGTTATGACCAGGATGGCACACTAATCTGTGATAGCTTGTTTCAGGGCGCATCCTGGAAGGTGGGTTACATGGACCTATCATATCATATTGGTGGAATATTGACCATGACACTGAGTGAATCCCCCTACTCTTCCTGTGGGAGAACCCTCTGGTCATTTGGCAGGCTGCTAAGATGGCCAACTGGGCTGGAGAAAGAGTGGATGCTGTAGGTGTGGGGGAGCTGACCTACTCCACTTCACAATTTCTTCATAGGTCATCCTTGTAACTATTCCTGAATCTTGTATGGTATCTATAGAGGAAGGTATGGAAGTTGATGTGGGTGATGTTGAATTAATATATGAAACTGAGAAGGCTGAGTACTCCCTACAGCAATGCAGGCTGCTAAAAGAAGAAGAAAAAGAAGAAAAACTAAAAAAAATCTATGGAAGAGAGAAAGCAGCACATGTTACAGCTCATTTCTGAGGAGGAGGCCAGATATCAGGAGGAGAAAGAAAGGCTAACTGTTATGATTCTGCACCCGATGAATCTGACTCCAGGCAGGAGAAACCCAAAGGCAACATGCAGTGTTGGCATCAGCCACTCCAGCTGGCATGGCAGCATCAAAGGCACTACTCACTGTCCTGGTGACAAGCTGTCAAACGCTGTTGAAATGGCGTCCGAGGTTGCAGAGGATTCTACATCGAGTCCAGTGATTTTGCCATTTTTACCTGATTACAATGATCAGAAAGCCACAGATGCTCCTTTGGAAGACACCAAGACCTTAGCCATGGGTTCTCAGCCCCTTCAGATTGATGTTTGAGGCTCTGGCTTCAGAGCCATTGAGTAGCTGGGTTGTAGTAGTGGGATCGCTTTTGCAGGAAACCCTTGGAATGATGATCAGAGATGGCACGCTGCCAGTCTACAACCTCACAGTACGGAAGGCACTACTGCTAAGGTCAAATCACCCTCAATGCTGAGAACAGCCATGGGACTAAGGCACTTTGGCTTGCAATGTGGGTGTTCTGCTTCAAAGGACCTGCATCAAGAGAGTGTGCAGAAACAAACTGAATGAACAGTAGAGTCATCTTTGGAGGCTGCAGGCTGGATCAAGGCTCTGGATGGCAAATCATGGTTTTGGGAGATGCAAAGGACTTGGCTGCTAAAATATTACCGAAACAAACTGTGAGTAAACAATGTGAAATACTTCAGCAAGACCAGTGGCATAGAGGCCTGAGGTGCTAAGCACGTTACCTCACACCATGCTGGTGACCTAGGTTTGGGAATGAGCCGGGGTCATCAGAGAGCTGGATGGGGAGGGAAGGGAGGGAGCAGGATTGAGCAGCCACAATGGCAGCTCTCCTCTCCGGGGAGGATCCTTGTTGCCCCCCCCCGTGGTTCTGCTGCCATCAGGTGGAGGTCTGATGGACAGTATAGGTGGGTGGGGGCAGCAAGTAGTGGGAGGGTGCCTTGGTGCTACAGCATACACATACCTCCACCCATGTGCACGTGACCGGTGGGGATGGGCAAAAAACTCGGGGGTATAAAAATCTATATAAATAAAAAAAAAATACTCCAGCAGGAGTAACTGAGGAGAGATGCTCCTGTTATGGGCAGTATGAGAGAAGGGGCTAGTGTGACTGCTAAATTTGCTGTGATTTCAAATAACACTGAACTACAAAGACTGATGCTGCCACCACGCCCTCCAACATGCAGTCCCCAACTGTTCCAAAGATGCTGTGCTTTCTGCTGCAGCTTCAGACCTGGTCACAGCCACAAAACCCCCTGAACTCAGGAGCACAGCTGACTCACATGTGAACTCAGAAGAGTTGGATTTTTCTAGTGCTGAGTCTGCACAAGCTTCTAGTCAGCAGCAAGAGGAGGAACTGAAGGGTACATTTCATATGGCTGACTTTTTTGCAGCCCAAGGAAAACGGGCACAGCAAAGAAATGCTCTGAGAATAAAATATAGGGACAACCTAGAGTCACAAAATGAAAACTGCAAACAACGGCAGAGTTAGGTGCAGAGTAAAGATTCCTCAACTAGTTTCACACCATTAGGACATCATGATGATGCCCTAATGGTGTGAAACTGGTTGAGGAATCTCTCCTGAGCTGTAGGCAGTTGCAATTCTGCAATTTATAAAGCCAGTTTGCACATATTCCAGTGGTGCCACTGCTTGTTGCTTTTGTTTTGGATCGTTTCTGCATCTGGCACACTGTGCAGTTGTGAGCTGGAAATCGTTGTTGGGACCTGTGCAGCCCAGAGTCACCCCTAGACAGGGTATTTGTGATTAGAAACCTACTTAAAGTTTCTATGGGATTCTTTGCTGCTGAGCTGTATACAGTTATTCAGGTATCTGGGGAGTCTGTATTCGATGTAATCTTTAAAACCTTGAAATCCTTAAAGCGTTCTGGATCAACTACGACAAGCTCAAGGAGTCTGCATTATGGTCCTCTTTCACTGCCATCTCCTGTCCAAGCCTTCTATTAGGTCTATCACCATCTGATTCTGGAATCAGCGAGTGTGTGCTTGTAATATTAAATATTGGTTAAAGTAGCATTCTAAGGTGCTGGAAAACCTGCCACTCATTACTGATAGTGAGCAAGTCTGGTCAGGGAATGGAAGCTTTGAGTCGAAATTACATTAGACTAATACTGGAGTGTGTCACTTGCTGGAGAGCTTTTATCTGGGCAGGGATAGGGGCATGTGTTTTCATCCCAGGCAGTCTCCTAGGTGCCACAAGTGTGATCTAGAAACCACCTGCATGCTGCATGCGATGCTGAGTGATGCAGTTTGCATCTGGAATATGGACACATTAGCTTCTGTTGCCCAAACCCCTTTAAGTGTAAGTTGTGCAAAGAACAGAGGCATTCATTCAGGCAGTGCCCCTGGGATTTCCACAGTAGAACAGGGGATCTGAATCAGGAAGACCTTATAGCTAAAGGCCAAGTGCAGGGCTCTGTTTAAGAGCCCATGCTGCACTAGAGTGTCAGTACTGGGATTTAACCAGGCATTTGGGTTAAATCCCAATACCGACTGTATAGTGCAGCATGGGGGGGTGCTGCACTCCTGAGGTGCTGTCTTTTGGATGATTCGTTAAATCAAGGTCCCATCTGCCTGTCCTGGTGGTAGTTCAAGTGGACATTAAAGATCCCATGGCACTTCTCGAAAAGAGGAGGGGGATTTCATATTGTAATTCACATCAAAGCAAATACAAATTATAAAAAATCATAATATTTCAAAAAGTTCATATACAAAACAAAAAAAATCCACACATAAAGTACAGAAGGACAAAGTAAAATAACATATCAATCTCTATTTTGTTTGATACAACATCATATTTCATGTTTCATTCTTTAAAATAAGTTGGAATATTCAGAAAAAGAAAAACTCAGCATCTAAACTTTACCTTAATTTCCCTATGTCTTAACATTACATTTCTGTTTCTCACCCTGTCTCTTTATTTATACTTAATGAAACCATAAAGCCCTTTCCACCATTTCTGTATAATATCAGGTAGCTGAGCTATATCTTTTTTATATGCCATGGACATTGCTTTTTCTACTAATACACTATATGTGTTATATGTCATCACCTTTTGTTGTAATGTCTATTGACACCTTGCCTGCCATAGGTAATATTTTAAGCAGCAAAATAAGACCATTAAAGTGCCATGATCATATTTGTTTAATAAGTGGGGACAATTTCCTAGAATTAAAACCTCATAAGAAAGGTTTGCAAGCCATTTTAAATTCCATTTTTTAGCTAGTGAAAGCCACGAGGGTTTTACGTATGAACAAGTAAAAAGAAAATGTTCCATCATTTCCTCCTGATTTATACAACCGTTATGGGGCAGTTTCTTTCCTCTAGGGCCTTAGGTTTAGGTGCATTGCTAACCATAGTATTTCCCACATATGTAGGGGGATTCTGGGGTTTGTTAATTGTTTCAAGACCCCATTTCTTAAATTAGGGGGGCAATTTTTTTAAATCTGGTTCCAGTGGATGAATTTTTGACATGACTAGGTTGTATAAGTGAGGTCCAGAAAGAATACAAATTTGAGACTTAGTTCACATTTATGAATTTTTAAAACAACCGACTTCATAAATGCTGGAATGTTCATTTTGGTGAGTGGTTTTGGTGGGTTATCTTCTGTCCAAGCTGTCAAATATTCCCACAGGTTATTCCTCAGCCATATAGAATGAATGGTTTGGGAGGGTATTAACCCTATCTTAAAATTCTGAGAGCTATATAAGGTTGAGAAAAATGTGACCAGATCCACCATACCAAGTCCTCCTTGTGCTTTAGAGAGGTAAGTATAACATTGTTTAATTGGGTTTCATCTATTGCCCCATAGCATCTGGAAGAAACTTGCATAAAGTCATGTTTCTAGTGTCATTGGAGGGGGGATCATAGCTATATATAACAGGCATGGAATAATAACTCTTTTAACAATATGTGTCATTTTCATTTTCATTTTAGAGAGTTTCCAGGACTTCCACCTGTTTACTATTAATTCTACCCATTGTAATACTGACTCCCGATGTTCTAAAGATAGGTTTCTGTGTCTGAAATGAATACCTAGTATTTTTTTGTGGTTCAGATGAAATATATATCTCATTTGTGGTTAGTGGTTCTTGGAGTGAGGTGCCCTTAACCAAATCTTTACATTTCCCCATGTTTAGTTGTGAGTTTGACATCTGTGTATACTCTTGCCATTGACCTAGAAGGGCTGGGATTTGTTCATGGTTTGCCATACAAATGCAGATATCATCTGCATAAGCTTGAACTTTGAGTGTTTTCCACCTGAGGTGTCCTTGTATGCCATCCCAAATCTGTGAGGTGGCTAACCCTCTAATTAATGGGTCTAGGTAAAAGGTATATAGCAAGGGGCTGAGGGGCAGTCTTGCCTGACACCAGTTTTTATGGAAATTCCCTCTGTTATTTTTCCTTTTATAATGGGGTGCACTTTTGTATCAGAGTACAGAAGTTTTAGCATGTTAATGAACTGCGGGAGATACCATAATGTTGTAAAGGCTGGAATAAAAATGAATGGTGAACTCTGTCAAAGACCTTTCTTTGATCTAAGGTCAAAATATAGCCTTGTTTTTTGTTTTTTTTTCTTTTCATAGTGTGTTTTTATATCTCTAATGCTGTATTTTCCTCTCAGGTATACCACAAAATTGAGCTGGGTATATTAATTTCGATGCTACTTTCCTTAATCTATTAGTCAATGTTTGTGTTAGAATTTTAAAATCTGAGTTTAACAGTGATATAGGTCTCCATTTTGATAAATCCATTCTATCACCTGATTTAAATAAAAAATCAGAAGGCCAGCGGTGAACTGGGGGGGGGGGAGCTGTTTGAAAAAAATAAGAAAAGACTTCTTGTAGGCAATGTGCCATAATGTTTGGAAAAGTTTTATAGAATTCACGGGGTATACCATCTGGGCCTGAGGAACTTCCCAGTTTTAGATTTTTTATCACATATTCTATTTCTTCAGCTGATAAGGGGGGAATTTAGTTCTGAGACCTCTTCCTCTAAGTGCTGCATGTGTAAGGATTTTTAAAAATGTGTTTATTTCTTTTTCTTGGGGGGGGGGATTTGACATCTCATGTGAGCTTATGAGTTTTTGTATTATTTGGTGCAGGTCCGATTCTTTGTCTATCATGTTATCATTTTTATCCATCAAGATCTGGAAAGACATTTTTTTCTTTTTTTTGCTTTGCATGCTTCAAAGGAGTCCCCGATAGGGTTTTTTTGGGTCCCATATTGCAGTTCTGCTTTTAAGGTTTGTGCCCTATCGTACTGATATATTTTCATTTATTCTTTTTAAGTGTTCTATTTGTTTTCCAAAATCCTGTCTAGATGTAGCTTCCCAGGTATACAGATTTTGTAGTTGGGTACGTAGTTTTAAATATTGAAGAACCTTTTCTCTTTCAGTATTTTTTCCATGTTTTTGAAACCACTCTGTGAAATCTTGCTTTGAGTCTATCCACTAATCTCCTAGAGCATCATATATATCACTTACTGACTTCCTTTACCTGGGTGTCTGCTAAGATGGGGGTGTTCAGTCTCCATCTTTTATTTTTCCCATAAGAGGAGGAGGGGAAGGGTGTTTGGAAAAAGATTTTTAAAAGTAGGTGATCTGAAAATTCTGAAGGTAGTGTCTGGAAAGTGTGTGGGGGGGTTGAGATGAAAATATGATCTATTGTAGAAATTAGTTTCCCTTTCTTGTATGTATATTTAGGGCATTTTCATTGATACTGTATACTCTCTATTAGGTCTGCCTGGGTAATGCATTTTTTAAGGTATTTGAGCCACAGTACACTTTTTTGACCCTCTAATAGTCTCCCTTGTTGGGGAAGGTTGCAATTAAAATGTCCTCCCAGCACTAAATATGATGATGTGTGTAAGTAGGGCTGGAGTTGATTTATGAGAGTAACTCTACCTGCTTTAGTCTGAGCTCCATATATATTAATCAGTCTGTATGATCTTTTTTCCCAAATTCCATCAATAATAAGCAAATGCCCTGGGATCAGATCAATCAGTTTCGTTAACGTAAAGGCAAATGAGTTAAAAACTATTCCAGGCCCATCTGCTTTGGTGGCCCCAAATGACCAGTAGGGTGGACAACACTGCCATTCTGCTTGAAAGATCCTAAGTTGGTCAAGGAAAAACATTCAAGTTTCCTGCAAAAACCCTATATTAAGTTCTTGGTCTACCAGGGATTGGAACATAGCTTGTCTTTTAACCGGGTTTAACAGTCTATGGCAATTGTGTGAGGCAAGAACCAATCTATATTCTTCCAAGGTTCATTTTAGGGCCCATTTTTCCTTTTCTTTTTTTTTCTTCCCTTTATATTCTGTTAATTCAGGTGTCGCTCCAGGTTTTTGAGAGTGCTAAGGGTCTGGATTCTTCTTCTAAAGGTACTAGGGCTGCGAAGGGGGTTTCTTTCTCCAAGTCTGGGGGATCTGGTGGGGGCTTAGTATTCTTGGTCGCTCTCTTCCTAGGAAGTAGGGTTTGCTCTGGTGAGGGGGTGGCTGTGGAGGGGCATGGGGATTTTTTTCTCCTACTGTTTTGGTAGGATTGTCTGTATAACAAACTGGTGGGGGGAAATCATCCCATTGAAGCTGGGAGAGGGTTGGTTCTTCCCCTTCCTGTTGATTTTCTATTTTGCCCTGTGGGTTTGGGGGGGTGAGGATTGGTTTTATCGGGTTCCATGTAACCTTGGCCTGGGGTTTTAATGATTTTGTGTTCTGTTCATCTTGTGCCTGTTGGATGAGAAGTTCTAGGCTTATTACTGTAGCTATATTTTTTGTTGCCCATGGGCATTCTGCAAACACATGTCCTGATTCTTCATAGAGTTCATACTTAGTCAAATTTGCATGCTGCATAATGAAATGACCAACCTCCCCACAATTGTCACATCTTGATCTGTCACATACGGTTGAAAGGTGAGTACGAGACCCACATTTGTAGCAAGCTTGGGGTTGTCCTAAATAAAAACTTACCCCCTCTGTCCCTTCCCAGCATGAATGAGTTTGGGATGTGTTCTATTTCATTTTCAGACTTCCTCAATTTCATTTTGTATTTCCATCCCCCAGTCCAGAACAGTTTAGAATCTAGCAAAGCTTCAGGTGCACTTAAAACTTTGCATTTTTGAGACAACTAGTACATAATGTCATCCACATGGACCCCTTCATTACAGAATATTATTGTTACATCCCTGAGGTATATTTACATTTGGGGGAAACTGTGGTGCCAACATGCCCTGTCCCAGTCAGCACTGCCCAACAGAGCCTGTAACCTGATGCTCTGGCACCTGACTCTATTGCTCCTGATGGGGTAAGGTAGCAGATGTGACAGAATGCTATCTTACCCCCTGTGCTCCGCAAGAAGGGATGGCTGGACGAGGTTGCTGACTGAGCTGCCCCAGTGGTGTGGAGGGGAATACCACCGGAAGCTCAGCCAGCATACTGTGCGTGATTCAGGTTCTGGTTCGGGTCACAGCATTTTACACCACGCACCCCCGTAACATCTGTAATTTTACTCCGGGGTCTGCTCCCCCTTGAAGTTGGATAAATTAGTTCCAGGGTTGTTGGAGGCAGAACCCCCCACATGTGGGGTGTGGGGAGCAAGGCCGCCACATTTAATGCTTCATTTAGTGATGTGCCCGAAATTCGCATGTCAGGCATGCCAGTGATTCGAGCCCTTTCATTTCGGGCCATTTTACTTGGTATACAGAGCATCGGCATACTGAGTTGCAGGATAACATAGTATACCCATACCTGATTAGTAAGGTGTATCACCAAAAGGGAGGACCACAGAGGGGAAAATTTCACATTGTTGTGTCTTTGCCAAAACATTTCTAAGTCATAAGAAGATCTAAAGCTCACACCATAATTGTCTTCCCCTGAGATGTTTATAAATGCAAAAACTTCCCTTGGGAAGAAATGTAGGGACTCTTTTAAAAGTGTTTTTACCCACAAACTGCCTATCAGGCCTTATATCTAGGCCCTTCTTTTACCTGATTTGAACAGCATTTCTGCGAGGTGTTGCCTCTTTTTTTGATCTAGAAAAGAGTTCTGATAATAAAGGCCTTTGTGGAGGGGGAGTAGCTTCGGGGTGTTCCCCCTCTTGTTGTTCTTCTTGATTCCTTTCTGGTTTTTGAGTATCTTTTACATTTTTGTTGCTTAGTTCTTGGGAGGGGGGTTTGTGATCTTGGTCTGGTGAAGGTGTCGGTATATTTTCATTTTGATTCAAGTTTTGTGCCTGGTTTCCTGCTTTTTCTGTTTGTAGCTCCTGAGGTTTAGTTTCTGTGTTATTGGGTGCCGGTACCTGAGAATCATTTGTTGGGCATCATTCTGGAATATGCTGTGAAAAGGGAGCCTGTGGCGACCACTCTGGGTCCGGTAGCCATTGACCACTGAGCATTTTTTCCACCCTGCTTCTTTGAGTGCTTTCTCAGGGGACCAAGTTGAAAAGGGGTCCAAACTTATGGGTTGTACTGTGAAAGCTTGTGGAATGGCTTCTGATGTAGCGAGGTCTTGTTGGGTCCCATCTCAGGATATGCTTACATTATCCGTTTGTTTATTTGCTTCTGTAAGTGGCTGGATTGCCAAGTTCATATTGGCTAGGGTGAGAGCAGTGCGTTTATTTTTTGTATCTTCTTTAGAGCTCAGTTTTTGTGTCTGGTTTCTGGCCAAAACAGAAAAAATGTTGCTTTCTCTTGTGTGTCTATTTTTGTTTGAAAGAGGATATGTTTAGCATTTTTGTCAGTCTTTTTTGGTGTTTTAGTAAATAAGTTCTGTAGAGCTTCACTGTTCTTAAATATCCCTTCATTCCCCAAAGCTATACTGCCAGACATGGTTTTGTTTTTATTCACATTCTCAGCATTATTGTTTACACCAATGTGTATTTCTTCATTTCTCTGTTCCTTCACCTGCTCCTTCGCTATATTTATAGCACTTTTCTCTAGTGGCTCTATGCACATGCTCTCAGCATTTTTACTGCCAGCCATCACATTGCTAGAAGTTTGTGAAGGTAAAAAAGGGGTTTGCTTTACCTGGGGAGCTGTCAGCAGCAGTCAGGCGGTATCTCTGTTTGATGCAACTGCGTCATTTCTCCAGCTGTCAGGCAGGCCACGCCCTGTGTCAGTTGGGTCTGATGTTTTCACTTTAGCCAGCTCTGCTCTGATTTCCTCCGTATGCAGCAAATGCCTGCAATTTTCCTCATCCAGTTCTCTCAACATTTGTAGTTGTTTTTCCTCCAGAGATAGCATTTTGTTTTGTGATTTGTCAGGGATTTCAAACTTAGACTCAATACTTAAGTCCTCAGTCGAAAGGAAGACATCCTCATTCACATCTTTATCACCAATAATGTCCATTTCTTTGTTATTCTCTAGAGCCCCTTGTGTTTTGAGGCCAGGGGAAGAGGCCTGATCTCCTGCCTCAGAGACATCCATCTCCTCCATCAACCCAGGTGAAGTGGCCATCCTGGAACTGCCAGCAATTCCCCTACAGGCAAGTAGAGGAATTTGCCCAGTGTCCTGGTCAAATTTCTCCCATTCACTAAAATACCACCAACAGCCTAATCTGGTTCAATGTCAGTTGGCATCCATCTGTATCCCCCTTCCCCAGGACGGGGCTGAAAATAGGCAGAATTGTCTAGTCCTCCTTTCCTGGTCAACAAAAACTAAACATCTGCTAGAAAGCTTGTGGATATGGCTCGAGCTGACACAGTTACTGACCCTGCTGTTGGCTACCGGGCAGCTGAGCCTGACCATCAACCTGAGGTTCAGGCAGAGCCAGAACACCTTCATGCTCAGAGTTCTGGGACTGGTACTGGACCTGTGACAGTATCACCTTCTGGAGTCCAAGGAGCTCCTGTACAGACACAGCTTGCTGTCCCCATGCAGGCAGATATTACTGATGAAATGAGACAGACTCAGCTTGAAATGCCTCCCCCCCTCCCCCAGAGGAGTTTGATATGAAAGTTGTTACTTTTTGAACGAGGAGCTGGCATAAGAAAGCTACAGAGAAATCAGTAAAACAATTAAACAATCGGTTGTTCCTATATCTAACAAGTACAATGTTTTGTCAATGGTTAAAAATTGGGGTGATACTGAGCATCCTCATTAACTTCCTCAGTCAGGGACCAGTCCTCTGACTGTGAAGAAATGGCAGCTATCTCTCCTGCTGCTAAAAAGAGTCGTAGGAGAACAAGATCTCAGGTGAGAGCTGGAATTCTGCAACCCCCTTTCCCCAATTAATAGAACATGTGTATTGGGTCCACAATTTCCCCAGTTATCCTAAATGTCAACAGCTTCAAGTTATGTACAAAATGGGTATCTACCACGTCCCTTGTAGAGACATTACTGAGTAATATTGTGTTCCTGACTGATACTCCTATTAAATCTCTATTTACATTTTTGGCCACAGAGAAACTAAGGATGCATGGGCCATCTTTCTGGTCCCAAGGGACTGAGAAATGTGATGGGGTTTGTGTCCTGTTTAAAGGCACCACGTTTAAGCTGAAGAATTTGGTGGAAACTGAGCCAGGAAGAGCACTTCAGCTAGATGCGGAACAAAGTGGGAGACATCTTCATCTTATTAATATTTATGCCCCACAAAATAAGGCTGTGAGGGTTGTACTGTTTCAAGAAATGTGTCCCTACTTATGTATTAGCAGACCGATAATAATAGGGGAGGTTTTAATTGCGGGCTGTCTCTATCAGATGCTGCAGCAATAGTCCATGCCGACACACAAACCTATGTCATCAAGCAGAGGAATATCTTGGACAATTTAATTATAGAAACATAGAATTTGATGGCAGATAAGGACTGCCAGGCCCATTGAGTCTGCCCATTTTTCCTACCACCTGAATGTACCACAGACCCTCATTGGTCTGCGGCTTACTTTTTTCTTCTCTGTTGCTATGGTTCCCTGATGTCTGTCCTGTGCATTTTTGAATTCCCCCACCATATTCATCCCTACTACCTCTGAAGGGAAGGTTGTTCAATGTATCCACTACCATTTTCTGTAAAGAAGTACTTCCTCATGTTACCCCTGAGTCTACTCCCTCTAGCCTCATATCATGGCCAATTATTCTTGAACCGCTTCTTTTCTGACAGATGCTACCCTCCTGTATAATATCTTATTTATACCCTTGAGGTATTTGAAAGTCTCTATCATATCTCTTCTCTCTCTTCTCTCCTCCAGCGAGTACATGTTGAGGTCTACTAGTGTCTCCTCATATCACTTCTGATGCAACCCTTGCACCATTTTAGTTACATTTCTCTGTACTGTTTCCACTGTATTTATGTCATTCCTGAGATACACCTCCAGAACTGGACACAGTGCTCTAGATGAGGTCTCACCAATGACCTGTACAGTGGCATCACCACCTCTTTTTTTTCTGCTACTGATACCTCTCTCTCTCTATGCGTCCCAGCTTTCTACTGGCTCTGGCTACAGCTTTTTTGCATTGTTTTGCATTGTTTGGACACTCACCTTTAGGTCATCAGATATGATCACCCCCAGGTCCACTTTCCTGTTTTGTGGCTGTCAGAACCTCTCTCCCTCATCACATATTCCTCCCCTGGATGTCTGTGCCACAAATGCATAATTTTGCATTTCTTAGCATTAAATTCTAGCTGCCATACTCTTGACCATTCCTCAAGCTTCCTTAGGTCCTTTTTCATTCTCCCCACAACCCCTGGAGTGTCAGCCCTGTTGCAGATCTAAGCGTCATCTGCAAGGAGGCAAACCTTCCCTTCCAGCTCTTCTGTAATGTGGCTTATAAGACATTAAAGAGAACTGGCCCTAACACCAATCCCTGTGGTACCTCGCTGGGGTATACCATCATATAGGCGACTGAGATTGAGTGACTCAAATATGAGTCACTCAATCTCAGTGCCTGTGCTTTGAGCTACCCTGAAAAGGTAGCAACGGGTGAAAGGGAAGGCGACTGGAACAACTACAGGAAACAGAAGAGGAGAGAAGGTATGTGGGAGGTAATGCAGTGAAAGGCTGCTGTGCTGGCAATGTGGTGTGGTGGTGAGGGTAGCTGGGTACAGTTGGGAGGGTTCAGGATTTGGGTCTGGGAAGTGTGAGTAATTTTGTGGTTGGCGGTCATTTTTTTTTTTACAAGTTTCACCCCCTTCCCGACATGCATCCTCTGGAGTTGAGAATCTGTAGTTAGGTGGGTGTGGGGAGTGAAGCCCCCATGAGGAGGTTCTGGGAGTGCAGCCTCCCACATACAAAGAGATGTGTGTTGGCGCAGTTGTCTTTGCCATAAGTGTACATCACCATTTTTATTTTCTGAGATGTACACTCACCCTAACAGCGATCGCTGTTTGGTGATTGCCATTATGACATGGACATAGTCACCCTCCTCTAATCAGATTGAGCTCCATTCATCATTACCCTCTGTGTCTTGCCACTCAACTAATTTTAGACAGAGTTTACTACCTTGGGACCCACTTCCAGGTTGCCCAGCTTGTTTATAAGCCTCCTATGTGAGACGGTGTCGAAGGCACATGCTTTACTGCTCCCTTGTTTTCTCCATATTAGTACAGTGTTCTGCTTTGGAGCACCTGCCTGAACCCCATCAAGAAAGAGATCATTTATAGAGAATATAAGGACAGGGGAGTATGACTGGTTAATCCAATTGTGCTCTTTTTCACTTTATTTTTATACTTTAACTTTGATCCTGTCTTAAAGGAGCAGGAGAAATGCTGGGTCCCCTTACTGACTGATTGGTTAGTATTGTGGTTCTCTGAATGGAAGACTGGTGCCTGGGTAAGTCAGCTCTAGGACCATGTTCACAACATGACACAATACATTTATTATGCTCTGGTCAAGATTAAGGTATAGAAAGCTACTCCTGATAACCTTATTTCACTTAACAGGAAGCAGTTATATTCTCATATTCTGTGTCACTTGTTTTTTTTCATCCTCTGGGTTTTAAATTTTGACCTGATGGGAAAGAGTCCTTAGCCACGGCACAATTGCAGAAAAATAGATTCCGTCATCAAATGTGGGATGTCACCTGGTTAGGTATACATGAGAGGATGGTGTTACAGGATTCTATGAAACATAAGAGAATTAAAGAAAAGCATTGTCTGTGGGATAGCTGCCCTGAAATGCCAGAAACTCAGTCCCATCTTTTACTGGAATGTCTCTATGTTAAATCTTTTGGCTCCAGATAAGAAGTACATGAGCAGAACCCTGACTGGTATCTGTAGACTATCAGGTGGTGGTTTTAGTACTATATCAAGGCCCATGGAATAAAAGTTTCATTCCACCACATTACAAATAGAATAAAGTATGGGTTGGGGTGTGTAATGAGAAGTTTACACACACCCTAAGGGTTACATGCTACATAAACCCTCGAGAGCGAAGCACAAGGGAGTTTATTACTAGCATCTAACCCTGAGGGTGTGTGTAAAATTTGAGTTTACAAACAGCAACCCATTTTATTTTATATAATTGCTGGGTTTACCTTTTTCGCCACAGCAATTATATAAAATATGATAGGTTCCGTTGTGGCTGCGTTCTGGTTTCATTTTCGACCGCTAGTTAAAACTATAATTTGTGCATTTTTAAAAGATTTTTTTTTACCCCATGAGATGTACATTACCTTTTTTTTTTTTAAAATAACTTGCCGCAGAGTTCCTCTGGCACTTGACTGTAGCGGGAAGGCAAGGGCGAATGATCACCGGGTCGGGAAGGGGCAACGTCCAGTGGGTGCATGCACAGTATGAGGGAAACCATGTGCATGTTTGCCATAATAAACACTCCTTTATTATGGTAGATTATGCCATGGTTTCCCTATGGGAAAAAGGGAAGCCCATTAATTATAAGTACGTTTTGCATCTTGCAGATTTTACATCTGGCAAGCTAGATGCACATTGCAATTTCAACAGAAATACTGTACCCCTGAAGCTATGATTGGAGCAATAACAAAAGCATTAAAAAATGTAAACATATCTATCTATTATAGTAGCACAGTAGCGCCACTACAGTTAGGATTGAGCAGGGGTTTCTGTGTTACACCTCAAATTTTGCACTTTATTATCTTTGCAACCATTCAACGGATTTGCATGAAACTTTGCTTGTGTGATCTCGGGTGGTTGATCTCTTGACGTGCCACATTTCATTCCAGTTGGACATGCAAATTCCACAATGCTGATAGAGAAAAAAAACATAACAAAAATGTTCTGCTGTTTTGTTTTGTTTTTTGTCATCACCTTGCTTCCAGATGGTTTGGAATTTTGGTCTGAAATTTTCAGAGTAGAAAGGGCTTGGCCCACAGGTGTACCTTTCACTGGTTTGGTGAAAAAATAGCAACCAATTCCAAAGTTATTAAATTTCAAAATGTTGGTTCTGAGTGTGCTCAGTACCATCTTTTGGATAGCTGCTTGGAAGAAAAAAAAACAATTTGGTCCATACAAAAAAGGATACATTTTTTGTGAGGAAAAAGCCTTTTTTGGATGGCTGCAATTTTCTTTTTACTGTTTAAATTTACAAGTATTTAAAGTACAGAAAAATAATGTCTTAAAAAAAACACCTGAACCTAGCTAAACAGGACCTATTTGGCTTGATCCTGGTTTTTGTTTTCGTAACATGTTGCCAGAAATACATTTTCTGGGCACTCAAAATCCGGGGTGCCCAGCTTAGCGAGAGGAGCCATTCACCCACACTCTCTATATGAGAACAGTGGGACTTTCTTAAGTTCTGCTTTTGCTGCAAGCTGCTCTGAGCTGCTCTTTCCCTGGTGTCTAGTGGCAACCCCCACCCTCCATTCACTGTCCCATCATGTCGTTAGGTTTCCTGGTGTCGTGTGCTCTACCTCCCAACTTCCGCCATTATTTACTTAATGCTTCCTGGGGTCTAGTGGCACCCCACCCTCAATTGTCATCCTCCTATTTAAATAAGGCACAGGGTCATAATGTCATGGATGAAACTGAGCACATCAAGACCGCATACCTACATACAGTGTGCAGCAACACCCACACCCCCTGGAACTATTATAATCAACTCTGAGGGGGTGAAGACACAGGGCAAGAAATCAAATGTTAAACAAAAAAGATCCCCTAACAGGTAATCAAACTACGTTCCTCCCAACATCATCTACTGCAGGGTCAAGTGCATTAGCCACTCCACCATAGGAGCGGCTCAACTGAGCATCCAACCGGCAGTGGCTACATCCACTTCCTCCTTGCTGGTGAGCATTAGGGGGTAGCGATACTTTCATATCAGTGTAATTCTCCTGTTGCTGTAAAACCACACATGCTACTCACAGTGCGGTCTTCATGTGCGTGGTTTTGTCAGTGAGATTATGACCCGGTAGGTTTAAATAATGTTTCCTTGGTGTCTAGTGGCACCTCCCACCCTACAGTTGCCATCTCCATATTTAAATAATGTTTCCCTGGTGTCTAGTGGCACTCCCTACTCTCAGATTGCCATCCCCATATTCATTAATATTTCCCTGATATCTGGCGGCACCCCCAACCTCCAATTGCCATCCCCATATTTAAATAATATTTACCTGGTGTTTAGTGGCACCTCCCACCCTCCAATTGCCATCTCATATTTAAATAATGTTTCCCTGGTGTCTAGTGGCACTCCCTACTCTCCGATTGCCATCCACATATTTATTTAATGTTTGCCTTGTGTCTAGTGGCACTCCCTATTCTCCAATTGCCGTACACATATTTACTTAATGTCTCCCAGGTATCTAGTGGCACCCCCCCCACCCTTCCATCACCATCCCCATATTTACTTAATGTTTCCCTGGTGTCTAGTGGCTTCCCGCACCCTCTGATTGCTGTCTTCATATTTACTTAATGTTTCCCTGGTGTCTAGTGGCACCTCCCACCCTCCGATTGCTGTCCCCATATTTACTTACTGTTTCTCTGATGTTTAGTGTCACCTCCCACCCTCCGATTGCCATCCCCATATTTACTTAATGTTTCCCTGATGTTTAGTGTCACCTCCCACCCTCCGATTGCTGTCCCCATATTTACTTACTGTTTCTCTGGTGTCTAGTGGCTCCCCACACACTCTGATTGCCATCCCCATATTTACTTAATGTTTCTCTGATGTTTAGTGGCACCCCCACCCTACGATTGTCATCCTCATATTTACTTAATGTATCCCTGGTGTCTAGTGGCTCCCTGAACACTCCGATTGCCATCCCCATATTTACTTAATGTTTCCCTGATGTTTAGTGGCACCCTCACCCTCCGATTGCTGTCCCCATATTTACTTAATGTTTTTTTGGTGTCTAGTGTTTCCCTGCACACTTTGATTGCCATCCTTGTATTTACTTAATGTTTCCCTGATGTTTAGTGGCACTCCCCACCCTCTGACTGCTGTCCCCATATTTACTTAATGTTTTCCTGGTGTCTAGTGGTTCTCTGCACACCCTGATTGCCATCCCCATATTTACTTAATGTTTCCCTGATGTTTAGTGGCACCTCCCACCCTCCAATTGCTGTCCCCATATTTATTTAATGTTTCTCTGGTGTCCAGTGGCTCCCCGTACACTCTGATTGCTATCCCCATATTTACTTAATGTTTCCCTGATGTTTATTGGCACCCCCACCCTCTGATTGCTGTCCCCATATTTACTTAATGTTTCCCTGATGTTTATTGGCACCCCCCACCCTCTGATTGCTGTCCCCATATTTACTTAATGTTTTCTCTGGTGTCTAGTGGCTCCCTGCACACTCCAATTGCCATCCCCATATTTACTTAATGTTTTCCTGATGTTTAGTGGCACCTCCCACCCTCCAGTTGCTGTCCCCATATTTATTTAATGTTTCTCTGGTGTCTAGTGGCTCCTCGTACACTGTGATTGCCATACCCATATTTACTTAATGTTTTCCCTGGTGTCTAGTGGCTCCCTGTACACTCCGATTGCTATCCCCATATTTACTTTATGTTTCCCTGATGTTTAGTGGCACCCCCCACCCTCTGATTGCTGTCTTCATATTTACTTAATGTTTTCCTGGTGTTTAGTGGCTCCCTGCATACTCCGATTGCCATCCACATATTTACTTAATGTTTCCCTGATGTTTAGTGGCACCCCCCACCCTCTGATTGCTGTCCCCATATTTACTTACTGTTTCTCTGGTGTCTAGTGGCTCCCCACCCTCTGATTGCTGTCCCCATATTTACTTACTGTTTCTCTGGTGTCTAGTGGCTCCCCACACACTCTGATTGCCATCCCCATATTTACTTAATGTTTCTCTGATGTTTAGTGGCACCCCCCCCACCCTCCGATTGTCATCCTCATATTTACTTAATGTTTCCCTGGTGTCTAGTGGCTCCCTGCACACTCCGATTGCTATCCCCATATTTACTTAATGTTTCCCTGATGTTTAGTGGCACCTACCACCCTCCAGTTGCTGTCCCCATATTTACTTACTGTTTCTCTGGTGTCTAGTGGCTCCTCGCACACTGTGATTGCTGTCCCCATATTTACTTAATGTTTTCCCTGGTGTCTAGTGGCTCCCTGTACACTCCGATTGCTATCCCCATATTTACTTAATGTTTCCCTGATGTTTAGTGGCACCCCCCACCCTCTGATTGCTGTCTTCATATTTACTTAATGTTTCCCTGGTGTCTAATGGCTCCCTGCATACTCCGATTGCCATCCACATATTTACTTAATGTTTCCCTGATGTTTAGTGGCACCCCCACCCTCCGATTGCTGTCCCCATATTTACTTACTGTTTCTCTGGTGTCTAGTGGCTCCCCACACACTCTGATTGCCATCCCCATATTTACTTAATGTTTCCCTGATGTTTATTGGCACCCTCACCCTCCGATTGCTGTCCCCATATTTACTTAATTTTTTTTGGTGTCTAGTGTTTCCCTGCACGCTTTGATTGCTGTCCCCATATTTACTTAATGTTTCCCTGATGTTTAGTGGCACTCCCCACCCTCCGACTGCTGTCCCCATATTTACTTAATGTTTTCCTGGTGTCTAGTGGTTCCCTGCACACTCTGATTGCCATCCCTATATTTACTTAATGTTTCCCTGATGTTTAGTGGCACCCCCACCCTCTGATTGCCATCCTCATATTTACTTAATTTTTCCCTGATGTTTAGTGGCACCTCCCACCCTCCAATTGCTGTCCCCATATTTATTTAATGTTTCTCTGGTGTCTAGTGGCTCCCCGTACACTCTGATTGCCGTCCCCATATTTACTTAATGTTTCCCTGATGTTTATTGGCACCCCCCACCCTCCGATTGCTGTCCCCATATTTACTTAATGTTTCCCTGATGTTTAGTGGCACCCCCACCCTCCGATTGCTGTCCCCATATTTACTTAATGTTTCCCTGATGTTTAGTGGCACCCCCCACCCTCTGATTGCTGTCCCCATATTTACTTAATGTTTCCCTGATGTTTAGTGGCACCCCCCACCCTCTGATTGCTGTCCCCATATTTACTTAATGTTTCCCTGATGTTTAGTGGCACCCCCCACCCTCTGATTGCTGTCCCCATATTTACTTAATGTTTCCCTGATGTTTAGTGGCACCTCTCACCCTCCAGTTGCTGTCCCCATATTTACTTAATGTTTCCCTGATGTTTATTGGCACCCCCCACCCTCCGATTGCTGTCCCCATATTTACTTAATGTTTCCCTGATGTTTAGTGGCTCCCCCCACCCTCCGATTGCTGTCCCCATATTTACTTAATGTTTCCCTGATGTTTAGTGGCACCCCCCACCCTCTGATTGCTGTCCCCATATTTACTTAATGTTTCCCTGATGTTTAGTGGCACCCCCCACCCTCTGATTGCTGTCCCCATATTTACTTAATGTTTCCCTGATGTTTAGTGGCACCTCCCACCCTCCAATTGCTGTCCCCATATTTATTTAATGTTTCTCTGGTGTCTAGTGGCTCCCCGCACACTGTGATTGCCGTCCCCATATTTACTTAATGTTTTCCCTGGTGTCTGGTGGCTCCCTGTACACTCCGATTGCTATCCCCATATTTACTTTATGTTTCCCTGATGTTTAGTGGCACCCCCCACCCTCTGATTGCTGTCTTCATATTTACTTAATGTTTCCCTAATGTTTAGTGGCACCCCCAACCTCCGATTGCTGTCCCCATATTTACTTAATGTTTATTTGGTGTTTAGTGGTTCCCTGCACACGTAGTTTTAGGTCAATTGACCCTGCCTTGAGAAACTCTCATATAAATGAAATGGTAGTCCCTTTATTAAAAACAAAATGTGCCCAGTCCTGTTTCAGCTATTATGTTCCAGTCTATTTGAATACTCTTCCCATTGCTTTTAGGCAATGCAGTAGTAAACTAATATCAACATCAGTTGTGAAAAAGCATCTGTTATCATTGTTGAAATCTTGTGATTGTTTTTACTAAATATTGTTCATTTTCATACGAATGTTATTTGTTGGATTTATATTGTATTTTACGGATGTGTAAAGTCACCATTGTGAATGAGTTTTTAACCAATGGCTCTAACCTTTATAAATAAACAAATAAACAAACAAACCTAATGTTTCCCTGGTGTCTAGTGGCACCCCCTCCCTCCAGTTTCCATCCCTGTATTTACTTAATGTTTCCCTGATGTTTAGTGGCACCCCCCCACTCTCTGATTGCCATCCCCATATTTACTTAATGTTTCCCTGGTGTCTAGTGGCACCCCCCCACCCTCTGATCATCATCTCCATATTTACTTAATGTTTCCCTGGTGTCTAGTGGCTCCTGTCACCAACGGATCACCAACCCTGTATTTATATAATGTTTTCCTGGTGTCTAGTGGCACCCCCTACCCTATAATCACCATTACCTTATGTGTGGCATGTTTCCCTGGTCATGCCCCCCCACCCTCCAATTACTGCCTCCTTATGTATGTGTTTTTATTTCCCTGGTGTCTAGTGGCAGACCCACCACCCTCCAGTCATCATCTCTTTATGTATGATTTTTCTCCTTGGTGTATAGTGGCTCCCCCTACCCTCTAATCGTAGTCCCTGCATTCAAGTAATCTGAAATAAAGAAAATCATCCCTGAATGTTTTTTATTTACACCTGTAAAAAAGAAAATGGTCCCTTGCCAATCCATCCCTGCCCCGACCTCCCACTGAGCTCCCACCACCCCGACCCCCTCCCCCTCCCCCACACACACACTCACTCACCTGAACAGGTCCCATGGTGAAGATACACTCCTTGGTTGAAGACATACTGTATCTTGCTGCTGGACCCGACTGCAATATGAGAAACTAAGGTGCTGTAAGTAAGGTTCAATGCATTTCTTTTTTTTTTATACTTGCTTTCAGTTCAATGCATTTCAATGGAGTTTTTAACTTTGATGCATAACTAAGTGATTTTTGCATATTTTGACCCCAAATTTACAAAATAGCCTTTTTGGGACCCCACCTCATGACTAGTGGCAGTGGAATTATTCAACTCAAGCCCAAAAGGCAATTTTGCAGTCACCTGACGAAATCTCCTTTTGGGCAGGATTTGAAAATTTTCACCCCCCTTCTTCATGAGTTGGGGTCATAAGAAAGCTATGTTAACAAGCATTTGTCAATGCCGAATGTTTGTTTGCTGGCATTGGCAGTGGTAGTGTAGAAGTTACAGAGCTGCGTAATAGGAATGGCAGTGAAGTATTGAACTGAAGCCAACCCCACCACCACCCTGCAGAGAGTGACAGGCATTGGGGTGTGCCTTTGGGTCATCAGGCATAATGGCCATGCCATTTCACCACACCCACCCTGCAGACACTGACAAGTTGTCACGGTGTTCCTTAGGGTCTTTGGCCCTTATCGCTTCCATTCCATTAGGAAATATGATGAGATGGGTGCGATATGGAGAATAGGGTGAACATTGGGGCTGAAAGAGTCCAAAGGCATACCTCGATGCCTCTCACTGGCTGCAGGGTGTGGAATGGTATGAGCATTACAGGCAAGAATCCCAAGTCACACACCTGATGCCTGTTATTCTCTACAGGGTTGGGCGTTATGGTTGGAAACTCTAATACCTCAGGCATTCGTTGGTATTTTCACTCCAAATGTTCAACATGGTTTTTTTGTGACCCCACCTCATGAACAGGGGGAATATCAGTTTGTTAGCCGAGAGCTGCTTATGCACAGCGACTACGGCATTTTGCACCACAGGTGCAAAAACATTCTGAACAGGATGTAAAAAATGACAGCTGTACTGTTCATGGGGAGGTGTAAAAAATGGCAATGTTGCAAATCTGCAGTAAAAATATTTAAAAAAATGGTGAAGTCACGAGCGTACATAGAAACTGTGCAACGCACACCCGTAATATAATTAGGTTGGGGATTTTTTTTACAGCAGATTGTCAACTCAGGAATTTTGGTGCCTCCGATCATGAACAGTGTCACTGTGGTTTTCTTTATCTGTCCCGAACAATGATTTCCCACATCGACCACGCATCTCTGCGCTGAAAGTGTGAAAACACACTTCGGCCATGTTGTGAAAAATGACAGCTGTACTATAAATAAGGAAGTGTGGAAAAATGCCACTGGTGAAAATCTGGACTTAAAATATTACAAAGTCATGAACTTACGAGAGTGCGTGGAAACTGCGCAATGCTCACTCGTAACACAGTCATTTTATGGACTTCTGTCACCAAATTTTCAACATAGCCATTTTAAGACCTCTGCTCATGAACAGTGTAACTGTGATATTTTAATCTGTCCCAAACATTGCTTTAGCACACCAACAGCACCATTGTGCGCTACATGTGCGAAACACATTTTGGGCAGTATATGAAAATGGCAGCTGTGCTGTTCATAAGGAAGTGTAATAAAATGGCAATGCTGAAAATCTGGAGTGAAAATATTAAATTCGCAAACTTATGAGCATGCATAGGAACTGTGCAACGCGCTTGTAAAACAGTCATTTTAGGAATTTTAACCAGATTTTCAACATAGCCATTTTAAGACCTCTGCTCATGAACAGTATCACTGTGATTTTCTTAATGTGTCCCATACATTGATTTCGCACACCGACTGCGCCATTGTGCGCTACATGGGTGGAAATCACGTTTTGGGTGAGATGTGAAAAATGACAGCTGTACTGCTCATAAGAAGGTCTTGATAAAATGGCAATGTTGAAAATCTGGAGTGAAAATATATTGAAAATTCGACGAATCCCACGAAAGGCAAGTAGGAACCGCGCAATGCACGCCTGTGAAACAGTCATTGTTTGGAATTTTTTCACCAAATTTTCAACATAGCCATTCTAAGACCTCTGCTCATGAACAGTGTCACCATGATTTTCTTAATTTGTCCCGTACATTGATTTCGGGCACCGACTGCACCATTGTGTGCTACATGGGCGGAAACACATTTTGGGTGAGATGTGAAAAGTGACAGCTGTACTACCCATAAGAAAGTGTGGTAAAATGGCAATGTTGAAAATCTGGAGTGAAAATATTGAAATTTCGCGAACTTAAGAGCGTGCGTAGGAACTGCACAACGCACCCTCGTAAAACAGTCATTTTAGGAATTTTCACAAATTTTCAGCATAGCCATTTTAAGACCTCTGCTCATGAACAGTGTCACTGTGGTTTCTTAATTTGTCCGTACATTGGTTTCACATCGACTGCACCATTGTGCGCTACATGGAGGAAACACATTTTGGGTGAGATGTGAAAAATGACAGCTGTACTACTCATAAGAAGGTGTGGTAAAATGGCAATGTTGAAATCTGGAGTGAAAATATTGAAAATTCAGCGAACTTTCTGACGTGCATAAGAACTTCGCCAACCTACGCTCATTAAAACAGTCGTTTTGGAATTTTTCCACCAAATTTTCAAAATAGGCTTCTTGAGCCCACCTATGAACACTGGCAGTGTAGTTTCATTAATCAGTCCCGGAAGGTGATTTCGCACAGTGACTGCAAAATCACCCTTCGGCCCGAATAACGCCATGACAGTGACAGCATTCATGAGAAGGTGTCCCAAAAACCCCATGTTCAAAATTTGGGGCAAAAATTCCAAAAAATGCCTGAGATATGCAACAAAGTTGAAAAAACCCTATCTAGCCCATTATACAGCTTACCGGCATTTCCTCAGTTCGCGGTTGGCTTTGAAGAGTGCAGACGTGTTCCAGGTCCACCGAAGATCGTCGCGCGAGGTCCAGAGTAAGTATGGGGTGAGGGGTGTGTGGGGAGGCAGGGTGCACAGTGGGTGGGTGCGGTTGTAGGAGCAGGATGATGTGGGATAGTTTTTGCTTTACAGGTAAAAAAAAAAAGACAACGTGATCGCTTGCCACACTGGGGTGGGCCCAGCATGGCAGAAGGACGACTGAAGTGGAGCTGACGGGATTGGGCACCACCGTCGGCCATGGAGATTGTTGCCACGCTGGGGTGGGCTCAGCGTGGCACCTTGTACTGGGGAGGAGAAAGTGAAGCCGACTGAGGATTGGGCACCCGTTGGCGATAGCATGGGGAGAGACACTGAAGCCGGCCGGGGATTGGGCACCCGTCGTCCTATACAATCGACTTGCCATGCTAGGGTGGGCACCCAGCGTGGCATTTGGAAGGCTTTGGGGGAGCGCGGCCAGACGACGGATTGGGCACCGTTGTGCTGCGATGTGTCGTGGGGAAGGCAGCATGCAGTATGCATGCGTTTCTGTGTGTGTGTGTGTGGGGAGCTGCGCATGAGCAGGCGATATCTTATCGCTGCTCACTGAAGTGTAGCTCCCCCTTTCAACTGTATGCCACTGTATTTTGGAGCTTGTCATAGACAGCTCCAGCATGCATTGGCTTACAGGGGCCGCGCCTGCCAACACACTGACTGAATTGGAAGAGGGGGTGACACACCTCCGCAATCTCGGATGATGGCACTATGTTTCTTGCACATGCGTGCAAGCAAACATAAAATTCTGAGGTCAAAATGTTTAAAAATGGCAAACTTATGCACATACATTGAAATTTTACTGCGCCTGTTTGTAATTTTGGTGATTTTAAATAGTTTAACCTCAAATGTTCAACATAGCCATTTTTTACATCACCTCATGAATGTGTCAGCTGTCATTTTTCAAATCCTGGCCAAAATGTGTTTTCACACCTGTGGCATAGAATGACAATTTGGTGGCATGGAAACATGTTTTGGTGGGGAATTGAACATTTTCACCTACCAGGTTCATGAGGTTGGGTAATAAGAAGGCTATGCTGAAAATCTGGTGCATGAATACAGTAAAATGACCAGGTTATGAGTGAATGTTGCAGTATGTCAACGTTCACTCATAACTTCACTAATTTAAAATATTTTTATATTAACCAATTTTTTCACAAAGAATAAAGACAGATACAGCTATATGAGAAGAACATATTTTACCACCCCTGTTGTTGCCATTTTGTGGAAAGCTGTGATGTAGGTGAAAAAAAAAAGTGTTAAGACTGGAACTGCTATGGCATGGGTGTATTTTACAGCTGCATTATAGTTTGTTTTATTTTGTTTTTAGGAACAGTTGCTTCTTACACTGTATTTTTCTTTTCGTATTTGTTTATAATGTTGTGTAAATAAGATAGAAAAGTTACGTGCATGATGTAATGCTGTTCTTTTTTGTTACTTGACATTTGCCTTTCTCTTTTGGATTTATTTTCTCTTTTGATAAGTTGTATTATTGCATTTTGTTATATTTCTATGAATATTTTTCTTTTAATAAAATTCCCCTAGACTTCTTTGCTAAACGCCATGACTTCTTTATTTTCCACCTGACCAGTGAGCAGAGAAGGGTCCTTGCTTTAACATCTCATCTGAAGATCAGTACATTAACAGTGCAGCACCCACCTCATACTGTGCTGTAATATCAGTTGTTCATATTGCCCCAAGTACCTAGCATGGGGCAAGAACCCATGACCTTCTTGTCTCCTCGTTCCAGAACTTAGCATGCTGCATACTGAGCCACTGACACTGACAATTACAAAACGTGTAGTAAAAGTTGTGTTAAAAATGTCTGAGGAAACAGCAAGCATACAAGTGATGAATCTATATACATCGGACATGCATTACAGTATTGCTACAATAACTGTATGATGAAGGTTTTTGCCTATTAACAAAAATTGCTTTTCTAAGAAATTCCCTTGTATTTACTCTCTGTATATTACTGGGCCCATCCAGTGTAGTATTTTGTGGTGATACTGTGCTAAAGAGAACCTGTTTAGTCAGATTCCTCACATATTGCATTAAGGAGTCTCACGAAGTAGCAAGCCAGAAAAATATATACTTTCTCTGCAGATCGTCATGGAGAACTAGCACATGATGGCATTCTAGTATACACAAACTAAGAAAAATGCTTCAAAACATAGGCATAAAACAGACTGATTTCAACTAGTTACACAAAAACATTTTCTAAACTTCTTTTAAAACCACCTAATAAAGCAATTTGCCTTAAATGTGTAGGGGAGGGGTGTTCCATGGGATTAGGGTTTTTATGCATATGAGTGCATCCTTAATGGTTATGGACTCTATGGATAGGTGCTGGCCCTCCCTCAGGCACACTCGGCCCAAAGAGTACATCAGCTACTAGGTTGAAGGGTGGGAGCAGACCTCACAGAATGCCTACAGACATGTACAACAGGCTTAGAGTACCACCAGGTTGCATATGTTTCTCTAGGGAGACACCAGCTGCAGCATTAGTACACCCCTGATGCATTCTGCAGGTCATTTGTGGGGTGCCCTGATCAGTTCCATGATCACTAGCCCCTGTCTCCATCCATGGCAGGGAGTACTGGAAGGGGGCAATGTACACCCCTTGTCAATTTTCTTAAACAACACTTGCTATCATCTCTGAGGATATGGCAGTTTTGGCTACAGACCACCATATCCCATAATCCACCTGCTGGCAAGAAGAAGGAAATCCAGTGGTGGTCAGACACAGGCTTCTGATTGGCATTGCCCCTCCCACGCACAATTCCATGCTTACAGAGTGGATTGCCAAGGTCTGTAAATTCTTGCTTGCCAGTTATGTTCAGAGTGACATTAGGTATGGAGCAATGCAGACTTGCTATCTCAACTCTCATGTATTCCAGCCTGTATGTACTGAGTCCTATAATTAACATATCTTTCTTTCTTTCTTTCTTTCTTTCTTTTTCTTTCTTTCTTTCCTTCCTTCTTTCTCACAGACCCTGCATGTGCAGCAATTGCCACAAGTTAGACCAACTTTTTCTGGTCTAACATGCCGTAATCCTCTGAGCTTTTTTACAGAGCTTGTGCCAGATATTTGGTGCAAGCTGCCGTAAATCATGAAAACTGTCACAACTGTTCCCAAGATTGTGGAATCAGGCACAACTGCGGCAATGAGGTCGGAGCACTGCCAGAACCTATGTGTCATGGTGTAGGGCTTGGCGCAAGCCCTGTGCCATGCTTTGAAATCCAGTGCCCTGTTTCTGTTCTCCCAGGTATTACAACTTTTGTTTTAACATTAATTGTAGAGACAGGTTATAACAACTTCAGAGAGTAATTAGGCATCTATTCAGGCACTGCAACCTACATTAAAAATCTTTCTAAGAAATCAAGAAATAAACTGGGTTTCTATTTAGTCCTTTTTCACTCAAACTTAAAACAAGTTTATCGCAACCATTTTTCCCCCCAGCTGAATATAGGGATCTGATTTATAAGTTACCTTCAGTAGTTACACCAGGAATGCTGGGCAGGGAACAGTATATCTCACAGGATTGAGGTCTGCCACTAACTTAGCCTACTTCACCCATCATTGTTAATAGTACAGCTTAGATGGTTATTATTACCGCTGTGTACAATAAGACAGTGAGACAGGTATATTTTCATCTATAAGGATATTGTGGGTATAATTATAGCATACATTCAAATTTGTCTGACCAGAAATTAGTAGAATAAAGGCATTTAGCCACTCTGCACCACAGTCATGTAACAATATTCACAGGGCAGAAACCCCTCTGCATTAGTTTTCTTGAGGGACATTACAAGTATTTTGGCTGTATATATCATAGAATCATAGAACTTGACAGCAGAAAAGGACCCTTTGGTCTATCAAGCCTGCCCCTTCCCCCTGCTAACCTTGGACACCCTCCACACCCTTGTAACTCCTTACACCTGTCCCATGCCCTCTGGAAGCCCACTATAGTCTCAGCTCCCACCACCTCCTCTGGAAGCCCATTCCAGGTGTCTACCACCCTCTCAGTGAAGAATCGCCCTCTCATGTTACCCCTGAAGTGCCCCCCCCCCGAAGTCTCAGGCCATGCCTCCTTGTAATGGTGCCTTCCCTCACGTGGTGTAATCACCCCAGGTCCACTTTGTTTATCCCTTTGATGTATCTAAAGGTCTCTATCATGTCCTCTCTCTCCTTTTTGGTCTTCAGTGTGTACAGCCCCAACTCTTTACATCTCTGTTCATGTGGTATGTCCTTCAACCCTTGCACCATTTTGGTCACTCTTATCTGAACTATTTCAATCAAATCAATGTCTTTGCATAAGTAAGACCTCCAAAACTGGACTCCATACTCAAGGTGCAGTCTCACCATGGCTTGATACAGGGGCACCAGGACTTCTCTCCTCTTGCTAGTGATTCCCCTGCCTATACTTGCTAACATCTTGTAAGCCTTCCCCACTGCCCTTGTACATTGCTTTCCCACCTTGAGGTCACTGGAGACTATTACCCCTATATCCCTCTCTTGTTCCATAACCCTGACTACTCCCCCCCGAGTGTGTATCCAGTCCTTGAGTTTCTGTGCCCCAGGTGCATGACTGCACACTTCTTGATGTTGAATTTTAGTTGCCAGGTCTCCGTCAACCCTTCCAACATCCACAGATCCTGTCTCATGTCTTCAACCTCCCCTTTGGTGTCAATCCTGGTGCAGATTTTTGCATTGTCTGCAAAGAGGGCCACACATCCATTCAGTCCATCTGCTATGTCACATATATAGATATTGAATAGGAGTGGCCCTAGCACTGATCCCTGGGATACCCCACTCATCACCCACCCTGACCTTGAGTGCTCCCCATTAACGACCACCCTCTGGTTTCTATCCTCCAGCCAGTTTCCTACCTATCTAGTTATTTTGGACCCAACCCCCATACTTTTCAGCTTGTTAACCAGCCTTCTGTGGGGTATGGTGTTGAAGGCCTTGTTGAAGTCCAGATAGGCCACATCCACTGCCCACCCGGTCAAAAACCTGCTTCACCCAGTCAAAGAATTTAATTAAGTTAGTCTGGCATGACTTCCCTCTTGTGAGCCCATGCTGGTTATTGTCCAGCAGCCCATTCACCTCCAGGTACTCTGTTACCCTTTCCCTGATGACTGCCTCCATGACCTTCCCCACCACTGCGGTGAGGCTGACTGGTCAGTAGTTCCTATTTCCATCCCTATGTCCTCCCCTTCTCAATTCTGGTCCCCTGCCCTCCCCCTCCTTTGTAAATACCAAGTAGAACTACCTATTTAACTCTTCTGCTTTCTCCCAGTCCTCCTCTAATTGTTCCCCTCCTTCTGCCCTGAGCCTTACAGTCTTCCTCCTATCCCTCACATATCTAAAAAATGTTTTATTACCACTCTTGGCCTGCTTCACTATCCTGTCTTCTACTTCAGCCTTTGCCCTCCTAATTTCCTTCCTCACTAACCTCCTTGTTTCCCTGTAAAACTCCCTGTCCTCTGCCTTCTGTGTTCTCTTGTATTTCTTAAATGCCCTCCTCCTGCTCCCACCTATGCATGCTACATCCCTATTGAACCAAAGCGGCCTCCTGCTTCTTGAGTCCTTCCTAACCCTCCTTATGCACACCTGTGTGGCTTCCATAACCTGATCTCGGATAGCTCCCTGTAACTCCTGCACTTTGTTTATTTCCCCCATCCCTTCCATCGTCTCCCTCACCAACCTTCTCATCTTCTTGAACTCTGCTTGCCTGAAGTCCAGCACCATTATGCTGGTTTGGCACCCCCCTCCCTGTCCTCACCTTAAAACCGATGGTCCTATGGTTGCTATTCCCCAACTCCTCCCCCACCACCACCTATATAACTAGGATTTATACTTGTTTTAAGTAATTGCAAGTAATAGGGTAATGATTTTATCTAGTTTTTTTGTGCTTGGGCTACGTATCAGCCAGCCCATCAATCCAGACAAGCTCTGCCCTGCACCCCCACTCCAGAATTGACCCCACTCCTGAACACCCCTTAGTTTACCCCAGGGTGGGAGCTGCTGGGGAGCATGCCCCTGATGGATACTGGTCAATAACATGGTAGTGGGAGCCTGGATGGGGGTGTGGGGTCTGCTATGTGGGGGCAGAGCTTCAGAATTTCTGTGTTTTTTTCCCCCAGGAGGTGTGTCATGCAGTGACATTAGGGTGGCATGCTGAACATCTGACCCCCTCCCCCCACAGATACAGTCCTGGCTGTCATACCCCCTCGCTGCCACATGGGGTTACCCAGGCACTGGTGACTACCCTCCCTCTCCCGGAGGAAGAGAGCAGTCAACAGGATGTTCAATCCTCCTCTCCCTGGTTGTTCTTCTGACTAACCGAGTTTGTTCCTGAACCTGGGTTGGTGGTGGCACAAGCAGTAGCACTACTGCTGCACCAGCAGACTGGAGTAATTTTATGGGGGGGGGCATTCTGGGAGTTTTGATGGCTTCACTGCTGCTGCACAGCTCTGCATTTTGAACTTGCTTATGGAGCAACATTTAACTATATGGCTTCAAATACAAGGGCAAAAATCTTGAGGGAAGCTGCTAAAAGAAAGAGAAATTTCTTACCCCAAAACAAGGGAAGATGACTGTTATGGGCAGTAGTAGTTTGTGCCGGCCCGGAGGGAGGAATTGCCTCTCCTGTTATAGGACGCCCAGATCAGGGCACGAAACCCAAACAACCGATTAAACCGTCAATGCATTCAATTCAGACCACTATTCTGGAGTTTCAAGAAGAGTTGCATACTTCGCTGAAGATGGTGAATTCCTCCTTGGGGAACATCATGAGCCAATATCAGCAAACAGAGGAAAAAATCTCAGTAGTGGAAAACTGGATGGAAGCTGCCGAAAAAGCCAATGAAAAGCTTTCAGCTTGTGTTCTGAACATGGAGAGTACTGTAAACACAGCTTTGCATGAATAACTTACTACTATGAGTAAGCTGGAAAAGATAGAGAATACTGTCTTGCTATGGAATAGAGCTTAATAGGTCTCTTGCCAGATATTGCTACTTCTGAATTAAAAGGTATGTGGAAAAATTGTTCAGTACTACATTTTCTTTGGAATAGCTTCTGGGTTTGGAGTCTATTTTTTCACCGCAAACTAAGATTTCTTTGCAAGGATCAAATGCAGTTGCACGTTATATCATTTGCACTTTTTTTTCAATAGCAGAACATAATAAAATCTTAAATATGATCAGACAGCGAAGAGGAATTCTATCTGAAGGCATAAGACTACATTTATATCCAGACTTCTCGATGATAACTCAAAGGCGCTGGAAAAGATTTCTGGCCATGAAATCAGAATTTATTGAAGCCGGGATACCTGCAGTGCTGCAAGCACCAGCAAAACTGAAGATAACTTTTCAAGGAAAGGCTTATTTTTTCATGGATGTAGACAAAGCAAGGGAATTTTATGAGAAGAATGCTGCTCTTCCAGTGGACTTGGGTTCAGATCTAGAAGATGATGCAGACGAGACCCAGTACATACCAGTGGGTTTGTGAGGAAGAACAATGTGTACAGATTGAGATATTTAATTTATTTTTAATTTTTTTTCTGTTTATAATATCTTGAAAGACAAAGTTAGTATTTGGGTTTAAAAGATTTCTTTTAGGAGAATCTGATAAAAGGGTGATATAAGCTTGGAACATACAGCATTTTTGAAATCTAATTAAGTTAAATTTCTATAACAAAAATGCTCTTGTGATTATCTTTTAACCCCTCAAAAAAATGCTTTTGGGGATTTTAAAAAGAAATATTTTTCTCGAGATGAATTACTATTATGTTTATTGAAAATGAATGAAGCTTTTTTTTTCTCTCTGAATAAAAATAAAGTATAAAAAAAGACTGGCGTAATTTTGTTTTATCAATTTTAAGGACTGTGCACATCAAAACTAACTGTACTGTATTATTACACATCTTGCCACTTCTTGACCAGGTCTCCCACTGTGAAAGAGATTTTTAAGAACCTCTAATGGAACAGGTAACAAACATGTTGAGGGAGTCTATATGTACTTTGCAGAGTGCCCTGTAAAGACTAGAGCAGTAGTCTAAGGTTTGGCAGTCGACATTCAATGCCAAAAATTGCAAGGTGATGTACATAGGAAGCATGGACCCAAGGACAGAGTACCAGATGGGAGGGGTGAAGCTGAGCACTGTGGCTGAGGAAAGGGGCCTAGGAGTCATCATTTGTAACTCCCTTAAACAATCAAGCCAGTGCAATAAGGCCTGTAATAAGGCAAATAGGATGCTGGACTGTATTGGAAGGGTATTTACAGTAAAAGAAGTATAGTAACCTCTTAACAGACGGTTGGTGAGGAGTACTGTGCACAGTTCTGGAGTCCTCACTTCAGGAAACATAAGCACAGGCTACAGACAGTGCAGTGAAGGGTGACCAGGATGAAGGGCCAGCAGGACAAATCTTAAAAGGATCAGCTCAAGGCACTGAACATGTACAGTACTAGCCGGTGACCAAACGAGTGAGGGGTGACATGATAGAGGAAACCGGCACCAGTCACAGACACTTTCTGATTATTTAATTTATTTATTTTTATTTTATTCTTTGGTGACTGGGTAAGGCCCACTAGGCACAAGTGCCTGTTTTCAGGGCTGACCTGGGAGCACTGGGGAAGTTAAATGACTTACTCAGAGTTGCACAGTCTGCAAATGGAGGTTGTGGGAATCAAACCCAGGTCTGCTGGATGTACCAAGATCATTCACAGCTCTCGTTATTCTAACCTCTAGGTTATACAGCCAGCTTGTGCATTTAGTGCAAAAGCAGTGTATACACTAAAAAGCTCTTGGCGAAACCAGTCAGGAGACTCTGCGTGTCAACCCTCCTGTTTATGTTGCTCATCTCAGGACTGTGAGTGTATACAGTGATTTTGGCACTAAATGCACAAGTTTGGCAATGAATTATAGCATTAATAACAGTAGGCAGGGAAAACTGGGCAGACTAGATGGGCCAAGAGGTTCTTATCTGCTGACAGTTTCTATGTAAATTAATCAGAAAGTGTCTGTGACTGGTCCCACTTTCCTTTTTTGCTGCTTGTAGTTTAACATGGCACACTCAGGCTGTGGAGTGACTTCTTTGTTTTGTTTTGGTGTGATATGATAAGAGATCTTCAGTTCCTGAAAAGGAATAAACAAGGTGAACTATGAGGAACAATTTAGCATGAGTAGGAGTTCATGTACACAGGGGCATGAGTGGAATCTGATGGGAGGAAGGTTCACGTGGAATATGAGAAGGGTTTTATTTTACATAAAGGGTCAGGTTGGAACCATGGAATGGTCTGCCAGCTGAGGTGTTGGGCACCAAAACCATAAATGGTTTCAAGCATCACTGGGACAGAGTGAAGTGTATAGTGTTTACTCAGGGCAGCAGTAGTAGGAAGGGAAACAAGGGGGGTGAATAGTGAGGACTAGTACCCTGTATGCACAATAGGTCCTGGGGTTTGATGGGGAGCTCCTGGCCGACTGGATGGACCATTGGTCTTTCCTGCCATCATTGTTTATGTTTCTATGTTTCTACTTATGAGACTGGCTGCAAAATACACCATGTCTCCTCACCTCTAGAACATCCTCCCTCCACACATTCATCACTCTTCATTCCTCCCTTTCCTAAATCACTCCCTGTAGCTCATCTTACTCCCTCCTATACCCAAGATGAGCTGATACTGAAGTGGAGTTCCATGGACCTGCTGAAAACCAGTTATTTTAACTCCCATAAGGCACACCCAAAGTATCTTTGATTCTGATCAGCACTTTGGCACTTCAGCTACCTATTTCTACAGGGACCAGAAAGTAAACTTGGACAAGCCACACAAATTGCAGCAGCTGGTCAGAGATACTGAATTACAGGATCACACACTAGACTTGTGCAAGCCACATGACCTAGTGCAGCCATTCAGCGATGCTCAAGATAATGATTACTTTGTGCTGCACATCTCTGTACCATCTCTAGCTCTCTCTTAGCAAAGAGTTAAGGTTACAGTTTTAATGTTCCAAATAATATTGACAAAAGAACACAGTGTTACAGATGGTACATGTTTAAACAGTGCAAGCTTGAATATTTACTAATAATATTGACAAATGAACACATAGTTAGAAACAGAAACATATTTACCCAGTGCCAGCATTGAACATTTTACTGCAGTGTGTCTCTAATTCCATCAAGGGCTTGCACACAGACACAGCCATAGACATACACACACACACACACACACACACACACACACACATATACAGTGTTCTAGATCTTCTACATCTGCATAGCATTACTTTTTGCAGTTGACCTTCACACTGCTACATTGCCAAGGAGTTTTTTCCCTTATCTCTAAGTTGCACATCCCAGCTTATTACTTCTCTTAAACTGGGGCATTCCTGTGTAGAGTGAACATATTATTTTGTCAACTTAACTGTCACATGGATATGTTAAGGTATTTTTTTACTAATTCTGTTCTATGTGCTTGAGGTGATTTCTTGTATAACTGCCATTTTCTGACGAAGGATCCTGTTGTGTAGTCCAAAAGCTAAAGTTTTTTTTGTTCTGTAAAACATTGTTAGTTCAGTCAAATCAGCTATTTTCAATAATTCAAGTTTATTTAACCAGGAAGACTTCATTGAGCAAGCTCATTTACAATGAGGTCCCAAAAGACAGTTACATGACAATATAGAGTAGCAACTGATAACACAACAAACAAAACAGAAACAAAATAGCAGGCAGTGGTATAATATAAAGTGCAAATAGTTACATAAAGTGCATAATGAAAGCCAGCACTGCATGGTGAAATCTACAGCTGCTAAGCAAATATCTTGAAGAAACGATGCAATCTAAACAGATAATAAGGCACAGGGGGAGAGAGTGGAGGAGAGTGGAGAGAACATGGAGGAGAAGGGAAGGTCTTCCTCAGAGGAAAATGTGAAAGATAAGATGAAGAAGAAGAGAAGGCTACATGATAGAGCCAGAGAAAGATAAAAGGGAGACACAGACCAAGGTTTAGGGTGCATCCCAGCAAAGAAGGACATTGTTACTAACAGCTCTTCAGTTCTTTGTAGCAAGATTGAGTTTTGATTGAAAAACTTTTTAAAATGTTATCAGATTGTTCATTATTATTACAGTTAGCTACAGTAGCTATATTTAATAACAGTTAACTGTAGTTTTTGTGCAGGGCAGGTCAGCAATTTGTGTACTGCTGCACAGAATATAGTGTAGTGTATATTATTGAAGCTGCAGCCTATAGCATGAACTGGACTTTGGGGCAGCCCAACAGAGGACAGGACAGAGGGAATTTTGCACGATTCATTTTATGGTTATTTTCTTTTTTTTTTTTTTTACTGACTGCTGGTGTTTAGTCCCTGTGTGTGAGCCAGCCAGTTAGTGATGTGAATAGTGAATGAAAGTGAAGTAGGGCTGGCACAGCAGCTGTCTCACTGTGAGACCTGAGAGTGTGTTAGGTCTCTGTCAAGTCAGTGTTGATCAGTGGGGTCTGTCAGCTGGGTCTGGGTTTCTCTCTCTTACTTGTCTCCCTCTTGTGTCATGTGGCTGTCTAATTTTTAACATATGCTTTTTTATAGGTCATCTTATCTTAGACATACAGTACATATTATTGTAGGCTATCTGATCTTTGACACACACATTACTGTAGTTAGTCATACTCTGCACAATATTCTGTTGCACTATAGTGTCATCTGTCACGTAGAAAACATGACAAAAAGAAGAGGAGGAGAAAGAGATATAGGGGTGGGAAAGGTGCCATGGTTCAACTTTGCCAGTTGCTTCTAACATGTACTGCTTCTGGAACTGGTGGTATATGTGTAGATGGCTGTGGTGGTGGGGCTGGGAGTCATAGGGCTGTGAGGAGTAGGGCTGGGCATGTTAAAGTACAGCCCAAACACCCTAATTCAGTAGTCCATGGAAGTCCAGTGGTTCCACTTCCACTCCTAGGAGCTTTTCCATGTTTTTTTAATGCCTCTAATGACTCCACCTTGAGCAACAATGAAGCACACTGGCTTTTATCTTCTCTTTTAAGTGCTACCAGTTCATTTTCACTCCCCCTACATGAGTAAAAGGTAAAAATGATTCATCTATAACTTCAAAACCAAGTTCTCCCTCTGTCCCTCTCATATCAACATAACAGCTGCAATGTCGCAGCCTCTAGTGTCAGGGCAGTGAGAATTGCCATTCCACATTCAATCACTATATAATGCCTCCCCATATCACACAGTAGCACCACAGTGCTGCTCACTCATCTTCTATGCACAAGGAAGATGACACTCAGTCTGGCACTTGTACAGACACTGCTGCAGTCCTATCAGCAGAGGGTAAAGCAAAGTTAAGCTTCACTTCCTGCATCATCCACAATAGTACTGAACCACTTCCTGCTGCTGATGCTACTGCTCATTCTAACAACATCATTCCACAGTGCCCCAGTAACAATCATCTCACAGTCACCACCCTCCAGAAGTACCCACAGGCCATTTTCACCAAGCAACCAAGGAAACTCTGTGTGAAGTGCTGATGGATGACGCCACAGATCCACTGACAGCATTATCTACTCAGTGTGCTAAAAAGATCAGTCAAAGTCAGTTTACTTGAACTTTGGGAACAAGTGTACTGGATTATCATTTAAATCATGAATGAGCATGAATTCTTCTAACACCCAGCACAATACCCCACTCATCAGACTGAACACCAGCAGCAACAGTCAGGTACAGAAAGTGGGATGAAATGGTTTATTCAAGTATCCATCCAGCATGGCCGCACCCAACTGATGCATCTCCAGTTATCAGTATTGTTTCAGAGGATGTCTGACCACCACACTGGCCAGTGACAAGCCCAGCAAAACCAATAGTGGTACTGAATTTGTAACAAAACAAACTACTCTTCCAGAATCATAATATGTCTGCACTAAACTGCTACATTGCCATCCAAGATCTGCATGAATAAAAACATTCATTAGGGAGACGGTGGTCCTTGATCTTCAGCCATTCTGCATAATAGAAGACACAGAATGGATGGAGGATGGCAGTAGACTGTATTGGCCCATGGTAGCAGGCGTTCAGGTGGACCTGGAGGGATAGCTCCCTCCTGGTACTTTTTTGACTAGGAGTAACAGTCATTGAGTAAGGAATGAGTCTTCCATAGTGGCAAACCCTCTGGAAAAAACACATGATGCATTTGGGTTGGGAATGACTGGTTCTCCAGTGGCAGTAGTGGATACATTTTGTGTCACAGAACAGAGCTGTTCTGGAAGTGGTGTCTCTCCAATTTTGTGAAAGAACAGGTACTTGAGTATAGAGGAGACAGCCTTTTTTTCTTCACCTGTGTATGCAGCAGCTGTCAAATATGTAGGCAGTGAGGAGTCATGGGCTTTTTAAAAATATACATAGACATTGACATCAGATAAAGGCCTACCAGCCCACCCAGTCTCTCTACCCTACTTGACTACTCCTCTCTGGCCCTAGTGACTATAGGTACTGTGTGACTTGGACCTTTTCTTATCTGACTTGAGAGAACTGTGGGGAGAAATCCCCACGCCCATTTTCTTTGCATTGTTATTTTATTCTGTCAAGCCGTTCGAACTGTTTACCTGTCTAATTGTGTGCTTGTGCTTAGAAGTGATTGTACTCTGTAGAGCTGGATGTAATCGATTTGTTAATGTGGTGCTTGTGATCTTTTTTCCTTTTATTGTATAAACTTCAGCAGTTATTTTTTGTCTGACAGTTGCATTGACTAATAAAGCTAACTCAGCTTGAATCAACACTGTAGTTCTCAGGTTGCTGAACTCAGACCTCAAGTGCCCAGAATGCGAATAACAGTGAAACTCACACAAGCCATCCAGTTCATGACAAAATTAAATTTCTCAAGTTTTCCATTCAAGCCCAGGCGTCATCTTATTTTACTTTGCTTTTCTGTCTCCCCTTTGCGTCATATTTGATATGGTCCATCCTGCAAGTGTGCCTGTAGTATTTTCTCTATCACAATTACAAGCTTTAGGCGCAGTTACTCTTAAAAAGGCCATTATTTTCTGATCTTGTAAAGCCATAGTCACAAGATGCCAAATGCAAGATGTGTAAACTCATGGTAAGTGTAAAACGTAAACGTCTAGCTAGTACAACAAACGTTAATTTCTTCTTCTCTTCTTTGTTTTCATTTTAAAATCACTGCCATGACAACTACATGTGTATTTATTTCCATCAAATGTCTATGGTCAGAACTTGACTAACTGAGCTGGGACAAGTTCTTCATCACGTAAGGCCATTCTGTTTGTTTATAGTAAGACCAAATAGTAATGTCTTCTAAATACTAACTTTTCAGTGAAAATATATTCTGGCAAACTCTCACAGAGCAAATTAATTTCATTGAAAAAGTTTTCTTACCTTATTTATCTTCACTGAATGAGCAGCCAAGAAAGAGTCAGTTCGCCTGCAATACTGTATATGAAAACTTTGGTTCCTTATGACGAGACGGCTGTAGGTTAAATTCTGACTCATATTGTGACTGTGGGATGTAGGTCAACATGCTGACACACCAGTGCAATCAGCGACTGAGTCCCCCCCCTCCACACTTCCAGTTTCCTCTTAGTTTATTTTAACCCATTCATCAGCAGATTCTTATGAAATGTTTAGGCAGAAGCACAGAATATTTGATTGTGTATTCAGACAGTTAGATATCCAGCTGACCTGCCATCATTTTTCTTACTACAGTACATGGGTTAGTGAATTTGGTACTGATCTGCAGTACTAACAGCAGCAGGGATTTACCCATGCTTCATTCTATTATGTGGGCCAAACTTATGATCAGTTCTTCTATGAGTAGGAAATTAGTACCCTATGTAGTATATTCAGCAGCCACAGCCACATCATGTGAAACACGCCTGATTCATACAAGTACACTATTAATGGTGGGCTTGTTTGGCCCTGTTCAGAGCTGAAGATTGGAAGGGGCACAATGTGCATTTAGTAAGCAATAACCCACGACAGGGTGTGTGGCTACTGGGGATTAATCTACACTCCGGGTGCGTTTTGAGACACGAGGCTGCAGGCTGAGTGTCCTCACAGTACCTGGGGTGTTGATTAATTCCCAATAACTGCACACCCTAGAGTGAGTTATTGTGCTTATAACATGGACCAGACTTTGAGACAATGGATAAAAACTGTTGCTATAAGACACAAAACATGTGGAAACTATTTAGTGTTCCTCCACTATTTTTGGACATGGAATCACAGTTTTCTGTGTTCTGTCACTGTAAAAACAGTTCAACACAGACAAGATTGTGGTGAACAGGCCACATATCACTGAATCAAGGAGCAGGTGGAACTTCTTAGTGTACTGTCACAGCTACACAGGGTGCTGCATTTCTATATTACTATTCTGTGCTCACAGTGCATATATTATTTTTTGAGGGATTACACTGCAGTTTGTGAATTTGCAGATAGCTACCCACCCCAAACCCCCCACCTGTTATGAGTCTGTGTTCAAGCACGCTCCCGCTGCTCAGTACGCGCTCCAGGAAGCATATTTACTCGGGGGGGGGGGGATCATTGCTGACATTATGATGATTGTCTTCATGGTCACGTTCACTCTGTTCACTTTTCAGCAGTTCTTGGAGGATCACAGGTACATAGAGCGGGTAGGAGAAGCACTGCTTAACTGCAGAACTCACTCAAAGCAGCACACATAGTGGGGACAGTTTCTCTGTTTTTGTCTCTGGTGCAACTGACAGAAATATCTCGCTTCCACTGCTCCATGTCCACCTTATGGAGCTGCAGTCACCAAGTTGGGAAGCGGTGCATTCGGCGAGCCCACATATCGAGGAACCGGGCGAGTGGCTGGAAGGGGGGGGGAGTAAAGAAGGAAAGAAGCGGTGCACTCAGTGGCCCTAGCAGGCTACTGCATTGAAGTGAGGGAGAGGCAAGAAGGAAATAACAGGCAGAACAAAAGTAAGTACTATGCCTGCATTCCATTATGAGCATACAGCTCTCCTGGGAGGGTGGGGGGACACATCACTTGGAGAGGACGGTGATGGCAATTACTGTCGCAGTACTGCTGCATCGGGATACTGCATGTTAGGAATTTTTACAAGTTGCCTGATTTCACTGTCTCCATTGGGTGGGTGGGTGGAAATCTCATTCCACCTCAATCTCCATTGTGTGCTGAACGGCATGTCTCGCTTAGAGAGACATTTCAAAGGTTGCCACAGAGACATGAACTGAGAGACAAATAATGAGTGTGGCTCTGCTCCATAATCTGGCAAGGGAACCTGAGTACCACAAACTGTAAAATTAACAGAAATGAATGTATGGTTACCTGATGGCTCTCTACCAATCAGGTGACAGCATTTTGTAATATAGCTGTACTCACACAACAAATATGAGATTTTGCACCAAAACTGAGAAAACAAAAGATAAGCTGATTTGTTCATTTGAATAAGCCATTTTTAAAGTTTTCATCTGCCATTTGTTTTCAGTCCTTAAACACCAATATTACATGCTTTGATCTTCTTCAGGAAGTAGATGTGGAATGCAATACTAATGTTAAGGCTGCTAGAAATGCAGATAAAATTGCTTGAAAAAGATCTGTTTCAAATTAATGAGACTACTGGCCCTCTACAGTGACCCCTACGTGCCATTGTTTGATATGCTATAGAACACATGTGCCCCAAATATTAACATTTTTGAACAGCAAAAGACATTTTTTCACAGGCTAATGAAGTTTCTGACCCTTTTATATGGTTTGGGGTACATGCAGTGCAAGCAACCAGTGGTGCTCCAGTGCCAGGATCTAGTGCCTACAGTTTCTAATATGGAAAATTATGACCACAGCAACAAGGCACTGAAGTAACATACTAATTTAATGTCGGAAGTAACTCTGAGTCCCTCTTGCCCAAACACTGCCCACCCCTCCCCCATACACATACTTGTCCACAAGAGCAAATCTAAAAAATCCAAACATCAGAGCAAAGTTTATTGTATAAATTTGCCAAGTACTGGACAGTGCAAGCAGTACAATTTGACATCAAGAGGTTTTATGTTTGTAACGTTTCTCTTACCCGTCGCACACTAGGCAGACTATCTCTTTAATACCTGAACCCCTGAGTTTCTCATGAAGATGGTGTTGTTCAACACTGCACAACGAGATGTTAAAGTAGAAGTTTACAATGAATTATGATACTGAATTCATAGCTGACCTTGTGTGCATCACAGAGTGGATTTGCAGAGTGTACCTGCATGTCAGTCCCCCATAACTTTTTTTTCTGCTGAGTTCTGCTTTTCTTCTGGATTTTAAGAGCTCAGATGCCAAAAGATTAGAAGAAACTTATTGCGTCCCATATAGTAAATAACTAATATATATAATTTTTTTAATGCAATGGTCACATTATACAGTAGCTTGTGTTATGTTTCTTGCAGTCCAGTACCTAAACAACATTATTTATTGCATTTTCACATATTCCATGTCAGTTCTCTGATGAAGATGAATGGGTTACAAGCATCTTTTCTCATTTTAAATAATTGTTTTTTTCTACAAAGGAAGAGATCCTGGTGAAGTGATATAGTTACCAGCCTACACACAACATTTTCTACTAACTAATCAAAAAAAACATTGAGGCCAATGTAGAAATAACCAATCTTTTTAATTCTTATCTTTGCTCAGTGTTCTCCAAAAAGGGAGGGGCTAACAAATCCCTAAATGGAACCCTGTTCAATAACTTCCATTTCTCACAAAAGGATGTCCTATTGACATAAGGTGACATAAAAAATAACACTAGCACAGGTCCTGATAGTATCCATCCATGATTCCTTAAGGAAATGGCACCTTATCTGGCTCATTCACTTTCAAGTCATCTTTGGGAGGGCTTAGCCCATGGTTTAATGTGGGGAATAGCTCCTCCCATGACCTCTAATTAAGCCTTCTACTAACTGCACCTCCCTTTCTTAGGGAGTGATTTTTATTCCCTGGGCTCCCTGCATGACTCATGTGGCTGTGTTGCATCTACTCCTGCTGCTCTTTCATTTGTTTTCCTGCTGCCCCCCCGCCCTCCTGTGGTTTGTTTGCCTCACCTGCTGTCTCCGTCCTGGCTTATTTTTCCTCTCTTGGGGGCCATTCTGCCTCCTCCACTCCCTTCATTTTCTCATTGTCCTCCACCCGTTCCTGGGTGCTTCCCCTACTCTTGTCTCTTTTTGGGCTTTTTTTGCCTGCATTTGGTCCCTGCTATCACTGCCACCTGCCGCCAATGCCTGCAACCTACCCAGCTCATCTCTAATTGGAGCTTCCTCCATCTCCCCTCTATTGCATGTCCGCTTCCTGCTCACCCCATGCAGGCATTTCATTCTCCTCCTCCTTCAGTCATAGTGTGCGACTCCTCTATCCTGCGGGCTGCAATGGAATGGTTCAGACCTGCTTGGGCAGCAGCGTTTACTCCCCAACATACTCAGATCTACATACCTGAGGAATGGAACCTTTAAGTGCACCTCCATCCTGAGAAAGAACATTGAGTTGCCTAGGAATCAGGCAACCTTCCCAACGTCTCCCCACCTGTTGCACGCCACCACGCTGTAGTGCTCATGTGGGATTCTCCACCACCTTTCTCTGTGACACTCTCTCTTTGAGTAAGTACCTACATGCTGAAGTTGTTTAATTGAATCCCAGCCGAGAGTGGCTATATGCCCCACCACCAGACTTACGCAGAACAGCCCCATCACCAGCCATCAGGTTATTCCCTTTCAGCTATTTTCTACTGCATTCTGTACATTTTTAACTCTGTTTACTATCAGTATGTATCATATAAAACAAACTCATTTACACCTTCTCTTGCACCTTTCACTGCATTCACTCTCTATCTCTGTTTGCCTTCGATAGCCCATCTCCTGGTAAAACTTCTAACAGTAAATGTTTCATTCATGTAATCAGATTATGTATTCTGCCTTGCTCAGTTTATCATGTAGGAGGCTCCCAGCATGAATATGGCAACAAATTATTATTTGGCGTGATCACAGCCTCTTACCCCATTCACAGATTCACAGACTCCCGCTCCAACACCAATGTGCACTGCACCTGTGCCCAGCGCATACCTTCCTTGATTTTTGCCTTTTTCAGTACCTTTGACTCAAAGCTTCCTCTGCACAGCACTCACACTAACTACTACTCCCTCAGTTGTTATCATGCCTGCTTCATATTCCCTGCTTAGCTATCTACTACAGTCCCCTGAAGGCTTATAGCATTGTACATGGCATCATTCTACTGTGTCCACACTGCATACCCTACTGCAACCTGTTCACGTCACCTAAGCTGGTGACTGCACTTGAGTCATCAGGATCTGAATTCACAGTTATTTCTTCATTTAACCCAACTGAAGCTCAGTGCTTCAAGAGGATGTGTCAAGCTCACCTTGCAGCACCTTGGGGGAAGGGGGGATTGGGTGCATGGGGGAGGGGGTGGTACGTTTGTCTATTTTCTGCTCTACAGCCAAACCATCTCTTTAGCACTGCCTGTTTCTATGTCTATCATTTCCATTATGATCTGTATGTATTACCATACCTGTGTTACATTCATCATACTTATCTCAGCTCAGTTTCATACTATGTTCTCCTTCTAAAGCAGCATTCTGAGTGGCAGCCAGCCCATACCAGCAGTACTCCGGACTCCGTCCCTAACTTGCACCTTCTGAGGTGCTGAGCAAATATAGGCTTTCCCTCTTTACCGGGGATGAGATTCCATTACATTTGTTACCCCATACTATTTACTAACTTGACATCCTCCATCCCTAACTCTGCTTGGAAGCATCGAGTGCAGGATAGCTCACCCAGACTACCAGGGATGGGAACTATGTCTTCAATCTTCTGAGTTTTCCATACTTTCTCCACTTCATACCAGTTGTCACTTCCCTTCGGGAATGGAACTTCTTCACCCAGGTGCCCTCATCGATGTACCTCTGCCTGGATGCCTCATATCACCTTCATCCCACTTCAGCCATTCCCAACAGATGTCTGAGTCTACATTCTACTGTTTCATTTTCACATCCTCAACCTGCTATCCAGATGCTTCTTCCCTTCAGGAACGTGAATTTGCCTAACTCCTGCTAACTTCCAGGGCTGGGAGCCTAAATCTGTGTTCAACCTCTACAGTTATGAATGGCTGCCCAAGTTTACATTCCACTGTTGCATATGTACTCATTCTTGGCCTGCTATTGGATGCCACAACCCTTCTGGAATTGGTTATCCTCTTTCCCACAGTATCCATTCTCCCTTGCAGTGTTCCTTCAAGTCTCTTTGCACTACCTGCCCTGGTTGAGAGCCCGTGCTTGCATCACTGTTTCCACTTCTGCTTTCTCTCCCAGATACAGGTTGCTGCTTCACTTCAGGAACAGGGCCACTGCACACCAACTGTCTCCCGTCTTAAGCTCTGCCTGTCGACTTCAATTGCACATCACCTCCTGGACATCATGGAGTCACAGCCTGTTCCTGGATCCAATGGGTTATTGTCTCCTCTATATCTTACTGGATGCTGCTTCCTGTATGGAGAGGACCTCCATTCATCATCTGCCTCCATCCTCCTGCCTCCTGCCTCTACAGAGTGATATTGTGTCCTGAGCCTGGAAGCTCTTTTCTACAATCAACTATTCCCATCATTCCAGCTCACCACCGGTCTGTCGCTTGCTGCTCCCTCCTGGCCTGGAGCATCTCCTGATCATGCCTGTACCTTTACCCATTATCTGGAGCATTATGCTGTTTGTCGTGCTTCACCTACTTCAGGTAGGAGCCTGCATACTGTACATATCCTACCTCATTGCAACTCCTCTTCAGTCTTGGGACCCATTAACTCTGACTACCTTCCAGCCTTCCTCACCACTCACCATCCCACTCATTCTAGGTCCATTATTCTTCACTCCTTGGCTTACTTTCCTACATGATTTGGATCTTGCCAGCTGATCCGCTATCCATCTCAATCAAGTTTGACTGCTTCTGGGATTTCCTTGCTGCACCTCATCTGTCTAATTGGTATATGAGTTTATTTTTTCCTTCAGATGTGGGAACTTTATCCTTCTTCGCTGATTGGTGCCTTCATCAGATGTAGGACCTATGTGCTTCACCCTGTTGTTCTTAGTATTTCCCTTCGCTCCTCAGCCCTCCATGGATCATCATCTTGTGACTGCTACAGCCTTCCTGTATTCTGCTGCCATTTGCCAAGGAGCCAACCCGGTCCTGTTCTTTCCGGCACAGCATGACATCCGGCTTCATTCCCTTTGACACCATCCTGGCTTGGACCTTCAGTCCATTGGGATTTACTCTGGACCTTCCTTTCTTCTTTGGATAGCTGATTTACATCTCTGCCTTCCTGGCTTGGGTCTTCGTTCTGTGTGCTGTGGCTCTTTGGGGCATCCTACCATATCTAGCCAGTATTCCTACCCAGTCAAATACTACTCCATTCAATCCATCTCATACTCCTACTCAGGCCATTCTAACAGCTCCCATTCACTACTCGATGGATCACTGTAAATTTCACTTGAGGAAACTACTTTTAACACACATCCCTTAGATAACAGACCTCAGAAACTCTAATGAGATGGTCCTTTTTAACGTCTTTTTAAGTGACATTGCAGAGGGACTGGAAGGGAAAGTATGTCTCTTTGCAGATGACACAAAGATCTGCAACAGGGTTTATACGCAAGGTGGGGTGGAAAGGATGAAAAGGGACTTGGCAAGGTTGGAGGAATGGTCAAATGTATGGTAGCTTAGATTCAATGCAAAGAAGTGCAAAGTAATGCACCTAGGAAACAAAAACCCAGGGTAAGAGTACACAATGGGGGGTGAGATACTGACAACAATAAAAATGGAAAGAGACCTGCAGGTAGTCATATCAGATGACCTAAAGGTGGGCCAGCAACGTGAGAAGGCAGTAAGAAGAGCTGGGGGGATACTGGGATGCATAGGGAGAGGCATCACCAGTAGAAAACAGGAAGTTGTTGGCCCTCTGTACAGACAGTTGGTAAGACCACATCTGGAGTACTGTGTGCAGTTTTGTAGACCCCATCTCTGCAAAGACATAGATAGGGTGGAGGCTGTCCAAAGGAGGACAACCAAAATGGTCCAGGGTCTGCACCAGAAGACATATGAAGAAAGACTAAAGGAGCTTAAGATGTATAGCCTTGAGGAAAGGAGGGAGAGGGGAGACATGATAGAAATTTTCAAATACCTCAAGGGAATCAACAAAGTCCAAGAGGGTAACATCTTTCAAAAAAAGAGATGTGCAAGTACAAGGAGGCACAATTTGAAGATGGGGGGATGGCTCAGAGGTAATGTGAGGAAGTATTTCTTCACAGAGAGGATTGTAGATGCATGGAACGGCCTTCCTGAGGTGATTGTATAGTCAAAAACAGTGGGGGAATTCAAGAATGCATGGGACAGACATAAGGCAAATCTAGTGGGGGTAGGAGGAAGTAGGCTGTTGGTTAACTAGGATCTCCAGCTTATCCGTGACGTAGGGAAATGGGCAGACTAGGTGGGCCAAGCGGTCCTTATCTGCCATCAAATTCTATGTTATAATAGAGTTTTCCATACTGCCAAGCAGCTCCCCTAGATCATTTCAGAATCGCATTCACCTGGACACTAGAATGCTTCTCATCTCTCTATATTGGATACTCACTACAAATCCTGTCTATTCAGTCTCTGTGGACTTCCCCATCTATCATGCCTCACAGGCTATCCTCTTGCATGGAATGGACTTCAATTCTCCTGTCATACTCCAACTTAATCTCTATGATCGCAACTTCAGGATACCAGGACTTGCAAGATACCTCACGCCACCTCAGATATTATCCAGTTGCCTTTTGCAGCCTCTCCTACTATCACTGACTTTGTTGATCATGTTACCTGACTCCTATTTCCTCAACAGACTTCACTTCTCCTACAACCTTCCAGCTGTCTTCCAGAACATTCATCGTTGAATCTCCAGTGCCTAGCTGCTTACTTACATCAAGCTATCTGAACCACAGTTTTCTGGCTTCTGGACATCACCATACCTCATACAAGCATCTGCATTTCCTCATCTGTTACCTTAATTCGAGTTATCTGTCCTTCCAATGGATCCTTCAGCTATCCTTCATGAATTATCTTCATTAATCTTTCAGGTAAAGACTACCACAAAGGACAGGCTCCTCTGAATTTCTATTCGGAAATAAGCAACAGTTAAGGTAACTCCCCTATCCCAGTCCTGCCTCTTAACTGGTCTTAATCAGCCACAGCACTAAGATCCTCTGGCACCCACACTACTAAGTTTCACAATTAATCCAGCCCACAGACTCTTTCATATATCTGCTTCCAAGCCACTCTCAAGTATTTCTACATCAGATTACAATACTGGTAAACCTAACCAATTATAAGCCACCTCAATGCATCTTACGGACAATCATCCTACAGAAACACCTGTATTTACTTCAACCAGCATCAAGCAGAGTATTTACATAAATAGTCAAGATATCGTGCACATGTAAACCATCCTATTCCTTATACTGAAGTTCCAATTATTTTCTCTATATATTCGGTTATCATCTGGACTGCATCCACAGTTTTCTTCCATTCACCTACTAATCTCTTACGGCATTACTCCCATCAGGCACCCAAAGACTCCTCTACTTATTTGTCTACTTCATGGATGTTTACTTAGCTACTCATCACTCACTACTGAATTCTTTGCCTTCAGACTTTACCTTGACAGTCAAACATAACACAGGTCGATCATTCACCTATGTTTGCACAAATCATTGCAATTCCCATCGTTCACTGTCTGGTAGCATATTGCTCAAATTATTCTCTCCCAGCTGATTAAACCCCTGCAATCCCTTGGACAGGCATATTTCATTCCCTTGGAAATCTGGACTCCATTCACCTTTCCTCAACTGGATTTGCTTCACACTTAGGATCCTACTGTTCCTTCGCGAAAAATCTACCTCTCATCCTCAGGATCATCAGTCAATCTACATCGCCCATGGATTGAGGATGGACCATTATCTCCAAGGCACTCAAAGACTCTCTTCTACTCATTTTCCACTTCACGGAAGCTTTCTTAGCAACTCCTCACTCACTACTGAATTCCTTGTCTCCAGGCCTTACCTTGAAAGTTAAACCTTACTCAAGTTTGATCATTTACTCATGACTTCTCATATCATAGCATGTCCACCCTCTACTGCCTAGTAATTGTCGATTAATTCATGCTCTCTCTGCTCAGTACATCCATGCAACCCCCTATGGACAAGTATCCCTCATCGCCTCGACAATCTGGACTTCATTCACTCTTCTTCAGCTGGATCTGCTTCACGCTTAGGATTCCACCACTCCTACAGAAAAGATCAACTCATCAACCTCAGGATCACCATTCAATCAGCATTGTCAATGGATCAAGGATGGACCCTCATCTCTTCGAGAAGATCACCTTCCCTAAAATTAGCCATGGTTACTAGAACCTAGGTCCTTCTCTTTTTAGCATGCCCAGAGGATGGGCAGACCACCGGCCATGGGTCCTCAGAGGTTTCCTTCACCTAGGGGGTTTTCCTCTCCTGATTGCCAGAGGGTCACACTCCCTGTGAGTTGGAAGAGGTATCTTTTTGGGCCTTCTGTTCCCTATAAATTACTACCTACATACCTACTACTCAAGGGTGGGCATAGAGTTAAGCCACAAAAAGTACTACAAGTGACACAAGCACTATATACCCCATTGCTATTCCCCAAACACTGAATGGGAGGGCTTAGCATGTGGTTAAATGTGGGGAATAGCTACTCCCACAACCTCTACTTAAGCCTTCTACTAACCACATCTCCCTTGCTTAGGGAGTGTTTTTTCATCTGCAATCATCCCCTCCTCCTCCTCCTTCTCTGGTGCTCTTCTCACCCTTGTTCCTGGACCTTCTACTCCTTACAGATTTACTACCTACATACCTACCAGTCAAGGGTGGGAATAGAGTTAAGTCACAAAAAGTACTACAAGTTACACAAGCACTATATTCCTCATTGCTATTCCCCAAACACTGAACAATAGATCTCTGGATCAAGGGTGGTACTGGCTGACTGCCATATGACTGTAGTATTACCAATATTTAACAAGGACAGTAGGAGTGATGTGGAAAATTATAGGCCAGTTAGTCCTACTTCTCTGTGTTTAAGATTATGGAAAAACTTACCAAACCGTTCTTGGAATCTGAAATAACTGCTCTTGGGGTGATGGATAATAACCAACATGGATTCAGAAAGGCTTTTTTCATGTACCTCAAACTTAGTGTCCTTCTATGACTATGTTAGTCATGGCATGGATAATGGTACCCCAATTGATGTCATATTGTTAGATTTCAGCAAGACATTTGACACCGTCCCACACTGTACCCTGATAAATAAATTACTTTACATGGGCTTTTCTGCAAGTCTGACCAGATGGGTTGAAAGTTTGATATCAAACAGAGTACAGTGTGTCAGGATAAATGGATCTCTATCAGGGGAAGGGAGGAGAGTATGTGTAGTGTGGTGCATCAGGGCTCTGTTTTTGGCCCTATCTTATTTGCCATTTATGTTAGTGACATGAAGGCTAATGGACAATTTCATCATAAAATTTGCTGATGACATGAAACTGGGAAGAGAGGTTCATATTACTAAGGTTCATACTAAGAAAGATATAGGAACCAGGGGGCCAAAGCTCATTTACATTCCGTCCATCAAATGTAATACCTTAAATTGGCACCACTCAGGATACACTTGTCCAATTGTGCTTTAAATGTTCATTTATTATCTGTCATGATTACATTTGATGGCAAGGAATTCCAAAGATTTATGACTCTGACAGTATATGTATACTTCCTTTTATTAGTTTTAAATAACTTCCCCTTCAATTGCAATGGATGTCCCCTAGTTTCTATATTACTCTCCTTATACCCAATATTTAGATCACACATAAGATTAGGAACCTGTAAGATATCGTATAACAACAAGATGTCTCCACGTTCCCTCCTAGTTTCTAGGGACATTAATTCTAGGTATTCCAAATGGTTTTCATATGAGAGATCACAGTATCCCTCAATGGTTTTAGTAAAGCATCTTCAGACCTGTTCAAGTTTCTTTCTTTCTTTCTGACACTTTATATGGGTTCCAAACCTGTGCTGAATATTCTAGGTGTGGGTGTATGTATGATTTATAAGGAGGAATAAGAACCCTACTAGATCTGGATGTCATATTCCTTCTAATGGACCCCAGTTTTCTATTTGCCTTTTTGGTTGCTTCAGTAAACTGTTGGTTACTACTAATGTAACCCCCTTGTTACCCGGGGTTACTAGAATACCAGTAAGACCTAGTGGTAGGCAGGGAAGGCAACTTGTGAAACTCCAGATAAATGGGTTTCACACTGTCTCACTCTGTTCTCAGTCTCAGCTGAGACTGAGGGATGACATCACCATAGAACTATCGCAGCTGCATGAGATACAATGGAATCTGCAGCAGGGAGTTGGAATAGAATGTTGGGAGGTTTGAACAGTAGTCTGTGGGTCAGTTGGTGTTGGGAGCTTGCTGTGAAAGCAGTACAGCAGCTCTGGTTAGGCTCTTGGAGACTCAGCCATGATAAAGGGCTACATTTAGGTAAAAGGGGGTGTGTCTCCACCAAAAGAGAGACACAGAAGCAGTTTGTAAGTGGTGGAGACCACTGATTCGGGTCTCAGTGCCCCCTCCCTCCGGGGATGGGGGCAGGAAAGGGTTTCCTGCATAGTCCAGGTGCAACCCCCCTGGTTCTGCTACTAGTGGAGAAGTTGCCTATTTGTTTCAGAGTTTTTGGGAAACAAGAAGATTTGTGAATCGCCTGTGGGGCACCTGCAACTGGAGGGTGAGTTTCTGCTCTTCCTGAAAGGGCCTATGTTTTTCACCCTGGGACTTGTGTGATAGTGGGGATTGGACTACTGAAATAGTGGGAGGCCTAGAGTAATAGGCTTAGCCAAAAAGTAAAAGTATGTTCAAGTCCAGCACTTATGGGAAGTCAAGACATGTACAGGAGATGTGACATACATTTACCCAGTAATCTACACTGCCAAGCTTTCAGTAAAAGAGTTGTTTAGTTTCCAGAGAAATGGCCGGGTATGGATTGTGGGAGCCGGAGATGGGAGACCCCCCCATCTTTAGTGACCAAGTCCACCTCTACGGATTTGCTCTGTGGATTTCTACTTTGCCTCATGCACTTGCCCAGTGATGAGGGAAGTACCCAGACCAAGACAGAGGCAGGAAACTACAGACCTGTCAGTCTGACCTCTGTGGTAGGGAAAGTGATGGAGTCACTTCTGAAGGAAAGAATAGCTGAGTACCTAGAGGCCAGTGGGGCGCAGGACCCAAGGTAGCATGGGTTCACAGCGGGAAGGTCATGTCAGACGAATCTAATAGATTTCTTTGACTGGGTGACCAAAGTAATAGACCAGGGAGGGGCTGTGGACATGGCCTACCTAGATTTTAGCAAGGCATTTGACACAGTCCCACACAAAAGATTAATAGTTAAATTAACCAGCCTGGGAGTGGGTCCCAGGGTGGTAGCCTGGGTAAAACATTGGCTGGACAACAGGACACAGAAGGTAATTGTAAATGGGGTCCACTCTGAAGAAAGAGGGGTTATTAGTAGGGTACCGCAGGGTTCAGTATTGGGTCCAGTCCTTTTTAATGTCTTCATAAGTGACATTGCAGATGGACTGGAAGGAAAAGTATGCCTCTTTGCAGACGACACAAAGATCTGCAACAGGGTTGATACACAAGGAGGTGTGGAAAGGATGAGAAGGGACTTGGCAAGGTTGGAAGAATGGTCAGAAGTATGGCAGTTAGGATTCAATGCAAAGAAGTGCAAAATAATGCACCTGGGAAACAAGAACCCAGGGGAAGAATACACAATGGGGGGGGAGGTAGTAACAACAACAAAAAAGGAAAGGGACCTGGGGGTAATCATATCAGATGGCCTTAAGGTTAGCAAGCAATGTGAGAAGGCAGTAGGGAGGGCTGGGGGTATACTGGGATGCATAGGGAGGCATCAGCAGCAGAAAACAGAAGTTGTTATCCCTCTGTACAGACAGTTGGTGAGACCCCATCTGAGTACTGTGTCCAGTTCAGGAGACCCCATCTCCTCAAGGACATAGACAGGATAGAGGCAGTCCAGAGGAGGGCAACTAAAATGGTGCAGGGTCTGCAAGAGAAGCCGTATGAGGAGAGACTAAAGGAGCTTAATATGTATACCCTTGAGGAAAGGGGGGGGGGACATGATAGAAACTTTTAAGTACCTCAGTGGAATCAACAAAGTCCAAGAGGGTAAAGAGATGTGCAAGAACAAGGGGACACAATTTGAAGATAGAGGGGAGGCGGTTCGGGGGCAATGTGAGGAAGTATTATTTCACAGAGAGGGTAGTGGATGCATGGAACAGCCTTCCTGAGGAGGTTGTGGGGTCTAAAACTGTGGGAGAATTCAACAATGCATGGGACAGACATAAGGCAATTCTTGTGGGGGGTAGGAAGAAATGAGCTGTTGGTTAACTAGGATCTGCAGCCTATCCTGTAGGTAGGGAAGTGGGCAGACTAGATGGGCCAAGCAGTCCTTATCTGCCATCAAAGTCTATGTTTCTATGTTTCTTTTACTGTTCGTGCTAGTGTTTCCTCGGTTTGGGCCTTTGCCTGCCTTATTGTGTTCCCTGCTTCCCTTAGAGAAGTTTGGTAAGCCTCGCCTCCCTATCTTTGTCCAGCTGCATTCCCTTATATTTCCTGAAGGCCATCCTTTTGGCTCTGACCTTTTCTGCTACTGTTCTTGAGAACCAAAGTGGTTTCCTTCTTCTTTTGCTCTTGCCTTTCTCTCTAACACAATGGGATGTTGCTTCAAGTATTGCATCCTTTATGCTTGCCCACTTTGCCTGTACCTGACATATAGACCATTTTATCACTGCCATGAGAACCCTTAATGTTCCCAGATAAAAGGGCTTCCATGCTTCATCAAAATGCCCATAAACCAACACATTGTAACACATAGCAGAAAACTGTGGAAACGTCCATCTCCTTGCCAAGTCTTCCCAACATTTTGTAATACAGCCCACTCCACTTATAGCGCCCACGCTTTAAATGGGCAGCCGCTTAAATCGGGCAAATCTTCAAAACCAAATGCCATTCAGATAGACCCCAATGTTAAAAATTATGGTTATAGCGATCATTAGACACCTGCTATTTCAGGCAGATAAGTTGGTAGTTAGTGTCAATTCACACTTCGGCATGCAGTTTGCAGAGCTTGCCAAAGTGTGAAGTGACACTAATTAGCAGCTTATCTTCCCCAAATAGTGTTTCCACCTGCTCAGACTTAAGCGGACTTAAGAAGTGCTCACACTCTTATCCCTACTAGTCCCATCACTCTACACAATTTAAGCCCCTTGAGGCTCCCCTTCCAATACCGACTGGCCTCAGTCCGTTACTCCCGATTGCTGATCCAGCATACATACAGAGTGCTTTCACTCCTGATCCCTACTGCAGTAGCCTCCGAGGCTCCCCTTCCGCTACCGACTGAACTTTTTCTGTGGCAGTTCAAGATATAAAACTCCCGATTGCTGATTTAGCATACATACAGAGTGCTTGCACTCTGATCCCTACTGCAGTAGTCTCGAGGCTCCCCTTCTGATACCGACTGTACCTTTTAAAACTCCCGACTGCCGATCCAGCATACATACAGAGAGTGCAGAAGCGGTGCATGAACTTTAAACCCCCAGGATCTCCGACCTTTCAGGCCCCTTTCATGGCACAAAAAGTGAATTACACTACTGTCGCTATTTTCCTACCTTTTTACATCCTGACGTTACACCGACCACTCGCTATAACGGGCAAAATGCTTCTGCACAAATGTGCCCGTTATAAGAGGTGGGGACTGTATATGAACATTCGAAAAATAAATGATGCATAGTTTCGCATTGGTTGATACACTCATTCCTTAAACACAGCCGGTCCTATAAAGATTTATGAAATTGGTTACCACGCACATTTAATTTATTGTGACAACATAACCACAAGGTATCCCACATTTTCTATGGTACCCTAGTCTCTGTCAGTTGTCTTTGTAGATCCTGTTCAACAATTCCATCAGGACATGAAAAGCATGATCTTTTTAGATGTACTTTTCCTGGTTTTGGACAGGATCTCCAGTTGTGAAATTCCCCACTGTTTAATGTTTCTAAAAAGATCAAGGCGGTATGGGGCAATGTTGGGAGGGTAGGCATGAAACGCCTCCCACTGCAGGACCTCCCATCTTTGAGAAAAATAAAGACATATATGCTGGAAATGAGTAATCCCCACAGACTGCTTGCCCTGCAGAACAGGCCCAATATTAGAGTATAAAAACATAGTGAAAAAAAAAATACAATCGGGTTAATCATGTTAAGGCTGCCTTCTGCAATAGGCCAATACCTAGCCAATCTTTTAACTGGGTTGAGTCTACTGCCCCATAAAAGCTGAAGGCAAATATTATACATTTCAGATTCTAGTTGTTTAGGTACTGGAAAAATGTGAAAATAAATAAATGGTCAAAAACAGTGGAAGAATAAATGTTTTTAATAAAAAGATACATTTTAACCTTAAAATGTATCTTTTAATTAAAAACATTAGTATGCAGTCAATAGAGAATATCGCCAATAGCCACCCAGTCATTTTTGAACAAAACAGTAATAGTCTGAAATTCAGGCTTCATTAGAGGGATGGCAATAAAGGGAGGCCATAATAGGGTGTCCCTGACCCCCTGGTACCTCTGCCAGAATGTCTCGAGACCAGTAGCTGTTTTGAAGCTAAGATCGAAGTTAGGGTCCCTGGAGGTATGAATCAGGGCAAAAAGATCTGTGGCTGAAAAGCTCATACTTTCTAAAATCAATGCCTGACCCACACACAGTCTTTCAGGGTAGGTCTCCAAACCTCCCCGATACTTAATGCGTACCACATTACGCCATTTGGCAAAATCGGGGGGGGCACATGAAAAAGCCCTGCATATGCTCGAGCATTTGGTCATGGTTGAGAAGAAGATGGGGCAGGGCCACTACCCTCTTGCTCAGAGGTAGATTCTGGCCTGTCAAGCTGGGGGGGGGGGGACAGAATTTGAAAGGCTAGGGTGTATCAGTGCAGAGTCTGACTAACTCCCATGACTTCTAGCCAGAGTGGAGGGTCTGTCCATATCGTCCTCTGGAATGTTGCCAGTGGGTAGGGGTAGGACTGGGTGCTGGGTCATAGCAAAGATAGAGGGTAGGGACAGTGAATCCTCCACATCCTCCATATTGGCCTGCTCAGTAATATCAGGTCTCATAGGGGACATCCAAGGCTGTGTCCCATTAGGTCGTATCCAGCCCACATCAGTCAGGGTTTGGGCTATTGATACCCTAGTCACAGAAAGGCTTTGATCATAGTTGGGGGAGGGGGTGCCATATCGTGCACTAACCCCCCATCTGAGTGTCTGTTGCAGTAGTGCAAACATTTCCTTCCACAGTCCCAGGAGTGTCCAAATCCATTACTGACTGTTGCATTGCCTGGTTAGTGCATTCTGCAACATGTGTTCTCCCAACTAACTCAGATAACACACTGGGGCCCCCTGGAGAAGAAACAAAGGTAATATCTGTACCTGTATGTGAAGGAGCTTCAGTCAGAGTGTCCTTGCGAAGGTGAGCATCCACATCATGCTTCGCCAATGTCCTACACCAGTTTGGGTGTCAGACTTGCGGTCTTCCATCTGGTCGGAAACCAGACCATCAGTCAACCTGTCTTCCTTTTGCACTGCAACTGCAACCGTGACCCGTTGTTTGGCAGCTTTCAGGAGATCCTGTCTCTCGGCTAACATGGCCTCCTGTTCAGCAATGATATCAAGCAGGAGCCATTTCTTACATTCCAGTTCCAAATATAAATCTTCTGCTTCATCCTGTGGCACCTTCTCCCTGGAGGTAAGTCCATCTTCCTTATTCTGCGCAATCAAAGCATTAACATCCTGAACCAGTGCAGCTCCTTGGTTGCCTGAAGCAGAAGGGGGAGCTGACCCCTCTGCTTTCACCATGTCCATCTCCAGGTCTGCACAGGCACCGTCTGCTGCCATCTTGGATTGAGCAGCAGCGCCCTCTACCGAAAAGAGTAGGGGAGTTTTTATTCAGAACCCACAACAAATCATCAGAATACGTACATAAAAGAAAACCAAAACATAGCACAAACAAACATATAGGCAAGAAGGTATACAACAGAATTACATAATCATAAGGTACAACAAAATCATCCCCACCAATCCCACACCCTCATTGTCACCCAATCTCCTCACAACTACCCACTACCATCATTAAAGGGTAGGGGAGTTCTTATTCAAAAATACACAACAAAAACATGTTCACAGAAATACAACAAAACAAAGATATTGTACATTTCATATTCATACCCTTTTATATTCAATTATTAAATCCCTGAGACCCATCTCCACTCATCAATAAACTATAATAAGAAGCTGGGGGGGGGGGAGCATTCTCCTAGCCCACTCCCCCTATTCATTATTTACAGTTCACTATATTTATACTTTTCTGTAACACTTAAAATTACTCAGACTATATTCTGTCCTCCTACCACATCTTTCATTCTCACTCTAAACTTTTTTCGGTTTACTTTTTTAACCATTACTATTCCTCTCCCTTTTATACTTATAGATATTTCTTAAAGTAGGAAAGCCTCTCCACCACATCATCACTTTCTGTCTTGGGTGGATGCAAATATCCTTTCTATACACCTCTACCATTGTTTGCTCACATAGAATGCCGAAACCCTCATACATCATCTCTTGTTGTTGCAGCAGCAACTGGCAATGACTCTGCCACAGACAATATTTTAAGCATGCAAAGAACATGTATAATGTGCTATTATAGAATTGACTTAACAGTGTGGGGAAAATTCCTAAAACTAAGTTTTTATAACTTAAATTCACTAGCCAAGGCATCCTCCATCTATCAACAACAAACGCCTATAGTTGACTAGCATAGACACATTTAAATAGAAAATGTTCTTGAGTTTTCACAGCTTCTCTACATCCCTATCCTTCCATGTGCCATCAGCCACTGTGTATCCCACATTTTGTTTGGAACTCTCGGGTTACTTAGCATTTTGCATATGAGTAGGGAATTTTTTATTTGATCAACAAAGCAAATTATATCAACAGTAATGAATCATACAAAAATAAATTTCAATGCACAACATAAACAGAAAGTAAATTAAATATTCCAAGCATACAATCTGAATTTTCACTTTAGGCCAAAAATAGATACCCCACATTCCAAGCATACAATCTGAATTTTCACATTAGGCCAAAAATAGATACCCCAAACAATCTCCAAAAATAAGAAAACAATATCATAAAGCAAAAACAAAAAAAAAAAAAATAAGTATTTATGCATACATTTCCTTTAGAACTCTCATCCTTGTGTTAAGTTATAGCCTGTCCTGAACTGATACAGAATACATTAAACTTAATTCCTTATATACAGACAATATAAACAATATGGGCAATACTATCAGCAAAGGAAAACAAGGAAAGTACTAGTTCAAATTTCAAAGGTTACAAGTGCAAAAATACAAAGCCCTCTCCCCCTGTACATTTCTTTCTTGACATACCTCCTATGAGCATTTAACATTCAGAAATCATTCATTCCAGTATGACTGAAAAGCAGGTGGGAATCTGATTTTTCTCAGAATGATATACTGAGGATAGCCCTGAGATTATCTGCATTAAAACCTGGGCATCAATAAATACTTTTTGTTGCAACAAAAAAGGCACATCTAGCTTGCCACATGTAAAATCTACCCATTGCAAATGTTAACCTCAGGGTGCTGGGGTGAAATTTAGATAACCTAGGGGATAAAAGGCCTAACACAAGCATATCATATGTGACAAGAGGGATACACTTATCCCCCCATGACCGTGCAAACAAGGTCCAAAAAGACTGGGCAAATGGGCAAAGCAGGGAAAAAGTGCTTCATAGTCGCTACTATTCCCACATCCATGGGACGAGGACACATCCTTTCTTCCACTGCTTTGTGCTTTTGTGTATTCCCTACCCCAAGATGTCCATGGCAGGAAAGCCAAGAAATCTCCCAATATCTCAATGGGGAGTCTTTTATCTATCAGTTGTTTAAAAGATTCTTGTGAATGTTTAGTGTTATTGCCCACTAAATGAGGGATTTCATAGAAATGATCCCACAAAATGGATAAATATTTTTTTTTCTAGTGTTTAGGACTATGAACTGAGTCATTAGTTTCCATTGTCTCAGTTTCGTAAAGACGGGAAATAAATTTAGGCAAGTTAAAGGTTTTAAGGTATGTGGGAACCACAAAAGGGTCCGTATTCCATTTAAACTGAACTGCTGTGATCCAGCTAGAAAATAAATCAAACCAAAAGGAAAAGCTGCCTTTCAAAATTGGGTACACGTTCCAGTAGATGAAAATACTGTAAAAAAACACCACAGGATGGAGCATTCTAAGGCCCCTATAACAATAATCATGATATAAAACATTCCTTTTGATGGGGTTAAGCCTACTCCCCCAAAACCCTTGGAAAAAACATTCATGACCTTAGCCTCCCTAACAAAGGGGAGTGGGAAAATATGAGTTAAATGGAGAAACAATGGGAGTATTAACATTTTTAACAGGAGAACTCGTTTTCTATTGGAAATAGTATGCTGTTTCCAGGTGTTTATTATACCTGCGGCTTTTGAGAAAGTCAAATCCCAGTTCAATGCAACATCATCTGGGCTCCCAAAGGTTAGGCCTAAGGTTTTAACAGGGGCAGCAGAAGTTGGAATATGCACCACAGACCAAGACTGTCTATTAGCCATTAAAGGATCTAAACAGAATCCTACACTTTTATGATAATTCAGTTTTGATCTGGAGAGTTGTTCAAATTGAGAAAGTAGAGGAGTTGATGTTACCTAAGTGATTTGAGTAGTGGTACAAATGCAAATATCATCTGCATAAGCAAAAACAGCTGGAGCTTCTTGGCCATTTGAGAGACACAGTCTAGGTATTGAGACACTATTCATAATTTTTCTAAGTAGAGGGTCTATTTGAAATACTTATAAAAGCAGACTCAAAGGGCATCCTTGCTGGACACACTTTTTTGCCAAAAAAAGTGTACCTGGCATACCATTTATACAAGGCTGGATCCAAGACTGACTATATAGTAACCATATCTAGCCAATACATTTTTGAGGTATATGGTTTGCTTCTAAGACTTGACACAAGTAATCATGGTCTACCCAGTCAAAAGCTTTCTTCTGGTCCAATGAGAACACCAGTCCTGGGGATTGCATACGTACCCCATCAGTTACCAAGTCTCTTAATAGGATAAGGTTATGAAAAATCAATCTTCCTGCAACAGCACAAGATTGTTCAGGAGAGATTACAAGGGGTGCTGCTAGGGATAATCATTTCAATAAAATGGATGGCAGAATTTTATCGTCTACATTAAGTAGACTAATAGGCCTCCAGTTTTTCCAACCATGTTTTTCACCTTTCTTGAATAATAATATAAGTAAGGAACAAGCCATTAGACTTGGTAACATATCACTATGCAATATAGCATTAAATATGATTGTCAGAATGGGGGCCATAAACTGAGCAAATGTTTTATAAAATTCCACCGTTAGGTCATCCAGCCTGGGTGAAGATTTCAGTTTTAGGTCTTTCATAGCTTGAAATGTTTCCTTCAATGTAATATCTCTTGTCATTAGGTCTGTGATTACCAATGAGATATCAGGGACTTCAAGCTCAGATAAACAGTCAGCTTCAGGAACTGCTGAAGAGGGAGTGCCAAATAAAGTTTCTAAGAACTTTTGAGAGGCCTCCAAAATCTCTCTAGGAGATCTACAAATTACATTCTTGACTGGGTCCAATACAGCATCCAATTTAGTATTTTGTACCGTTTCCATATAGCCTTTATAAATGTCTAAAGCCAGCTTCTGACCTTGTGTGCCATACTGGGCCTCCATCTTCAGGGATGCCACCCTATCATATTAGTACCGAGTCACCTCTTTTTTTTATGCATTCAATATCCTCTTTTAGATCTAGAGTCAAAGTATATGTAACATAAATCAACTTAAATAATACTTGTCTTAACTACAAATACTTGAAATAAATTGTCTGATTCTTACTTCTGGACAATTTCTGAGAACATTTTTTAAATTCAAGTTTAGACTCTTGCCACAATTCCATTATTGTGACATATGCCTCCATAATAGAGATAACGAGATCTGATCAAGTTACAATACTGGGCTGAAATGACTGAGTCCTACAACAGGGTGCTATTTAATTTCCACCTAGATTGTGGCCGAAAGGACTCTGAAGTTGCATTTATAAAACATTTCAAAGACACAGCCATGTGGTCAGAATTTTCTCATGGGATGGTTACAGCTTGATGAATGGCCAACTGGGGGGATATAAAAATTAGTCCATGTGCATGGCCAGGGAACCCCTAAAATAGGTTTTGGCCCCTACCTGATTTTTAACCAAATATCCATCAACCAACCCTGCAGTGTTGACTATGGATTTCAGGCAATTGGTATCACCAAAAGATTTTTGAGTAATCCCACCCCTATCCTTAGGGGTGAGACCACAATTGAAATCACCTCCAGGAACAACCATCCTGTTTGTGTGCAAATAAGGTTGTAACTTGCAAAACAAAGCAGAACACAGAGCAATCCCCTGAGGGGCATAGACATTAATTAGCCTGAATTTAAGAGAATATAGTTCAACATCCACTAGGAGGGCTCGACCTGGGTAAATTTCTACTAGTTCATGCGCCTGAAAGTCAAACCTCTTAAACAAAATGCCCACTCCATCACAAAGGTCCAGACCTTGTGACCAAAAGAATGCTCCAGCATTCCAGGATTTCTACACCTGGGATATTTCCGGAAGTGTTATTAAACATGTATCCTGAAGAAAGAGGATATTGTTTGAAAGGTCTGTGAGAAATTGAAAGGTGGCTAGCCTCTTCCTATAAGATTTAATACTACAAACATTTAAAGTCAGGGGAGTAAGAAGCTGACCACCCAACATAATCCAAACAAAAAAAGAGAAACATCAGTCAGGTGCTTTCTCCTGAGAAGAACTTCTCAAACCCTGGCATTTCCCTGAGCTAGATCCCTCATTTTGGGAGTCAGAAGACACCTCCATTTTAGACGATTCCAGGGAGGAAGCATCTGAAACCTCCCCCTCGTCTTCGGTGTCTCCCCAGTTTCTCTGCTTGGATAGAGCTATGAATCTGTTCCTGGTTGCTACAGGGTTGTTGAGTATATGTTTCTCTACTTTCCATTTCCTCCTTCCTCTTCGAGAGGGTTTCACTAATGTCAAGGGGGGCCCTACTCGGGAATGGGAGGAGGGGGCATAGTGACTTCCACTGTCATGGGTTCCACCTGGATTTGGTCTACATCTTGGTGGGGGTCACACCAGGAGAGGCCAAAGGGGAAGGGAGAGAATCTATCACTACAGGCAGGTCTTGAACCATAGTAGTCAAGATTGAAGCATGCGTGGGGGGTGTGGAGCCCGGATCCAGGGGTTCCTCGGTGGTGTCCTGGGGGGTGAGGACATATGCTGTGACTTAATATGCTCATGAATTATATCATACATCCCAGAAATATATGTTACTATGTTGACTTTCTCATCCAGTAATTCACCCAGTGTAGTATTTGCTTTTCTGGCTTTATATGCTTCATATGGGTCCCCAAGAGGAGATTTCGGCGTGCCATATTGAAGCATTGCTTTCACAGTCTGAGCTCTATCATATTGAAAAGATCTCATTTCAGCTTTTATTTCTTCAATTTGGGTAGAATAATCATAGTGTGATGTGGAAGCAGGTGTGTATAAATACAGTATTGTAATTGTTGTCTACGTTTTAGATATTTAAAAAAATTGTCAAATTCTTTTGATTTCCCATACTTTTGGTACCATTTGGTGATCTCAGTTTTGGTATCCTCCTACCAAATACCCAGATCCTGATAGAGAAAGCTGACAGATGTTCTTGCCCATAATAGTTTATAGACTTCAGCTTGTACTTTAGTATCAGTTAAAGAAGAAATATTCATTTTCCTTCTATTTTGTGAAGATTTTACCTTAGGATTATCCTGAAAAAGGATTTGTAAAAAACAATGGTCTGAGAATTCAACTGGGGATATTGTTAAACTAGGTGTAGGCAAAGATTTGGAGACAAAAAATAATCTATAGTAGTGAAGTATTTACTCCTAGTATACGTAAATTGTGGGCTAGATTTTTTGTTATTTCTACATTCCCTAAGATCAGCTGTTTCTATGCACTGTCTAAAAGCATTAGAATTGCAGTAAATCTTCTTTCCCTCTATTTTTGAGGGGTATTTAAGTTCATAATTGAAATCCCCTCCTAGAATTATATATTTCAATGCGACTAGGTAAGGTTGTAGGGAATGAAACAGTGACACCATATCAGCTTTAGACTGAGGCCCTTAAATGTTTATAAATTGGTATTCTGCATTTCCCAAAAAAAAACCATCAATAATAAGAAGTCTCCCTGGAATCAAATCAATTAGTTTAGTCAAAGAAAAAGAAAAAGATTAAAAAACTATCCCCAGGACATCTGCCCTATCAGGGCCAAAGGACCAAAAGGAAGGTCCTCTGGTCCATTCAGCTTGGAAGGCCCTCGCTTGGTCTATGGTGTACATCCAGGTTTCCTGCAAAAAACAAATACTTAAGTGAGAAATTTTGTATATATTGAAAAACAGTATGTCTTTTATTAGGATGTATAATGCTATGAACATTAACCGAACCTACACCCAAATTCTTGCATTTTAGTTAAGGTAAAGGTTTAAGTTACTTTTTCCTCTTCTTTTTTTTCTATGTTTTATAACCCTCCAAATCATCTATTTTTAATGGCTCTCCTGTATTAGGGGGTTACCCATGAAAATGGTGACTACAAAATCACGACTTCGTTATAGCAACTAATTTTTGGCGACTGCATTATAAGCGACTTGCTAATTTCAGCGATCTTGCCTAAATAGCGACTGACCATAAGTTTGTGATGTCAAAATACCAAAAATGCAGAATGCATGAAGGCAGCATGAATTTGACTACAAGTCCTAGTATATAGCGTAGGACCCCCCCATGGATCTCTGCTCCATGAGTGACATAGAGCAGCCCTCCAGCTGGAGTATCCCACCCACCCTACGGAGCTCCGGGGGCCCAGAGCTGATTGCACCCGCACCCAACAGAGTTAGGCTATCTGAGCTCCAAGCAGCAGTGAAAGAGACAGTGCAAGTAAGAGGGGGCTGCTTTTTTCAGCAATCAGCACACTGACACAGACATCGAAGAGCAGAGTAAGGGACAGAGACACACAACAGTTCACCACGGTCGTCTCAGTGTATGCAGCTTCACTGTGTGCGGCTGGGAGAGACAGCCACGTGCAGCAGGGAGAGACTAATGTCACTGAGAGAGAGAGAGAGAGAGAGAGAGACACACACACACACACAACAGTGTTCTGTTACTGTTTTAGTTTGCCCTGTCTGTCTGTCTCTCTCTCTCTCTCACTCTCTCTGTTGCTCTGTCCACCGGTACCGAGCCCTGCTTCTCCTCTGTTCTCACCCCCCCACCACACGCTCACCAGCTGTACAGAGCCCGAGTGTCTCCACAGTTATCTGCTGTTGCTACACTGTCAGTCAGCAGCGTGCAGAGTGAGATGCACAGATAGAGGACGCACAGTTTTGAGCCATAGTGTGTGCAAGCATTGGAGGAACTGACGCAATGCTATTGCCCAACGAACGCAATTAAGGTGGTAAGTACAACATTCATTACCCAGTGCTATTATTACATGTTAGCTAATTTTGAGAGGCGCTAAAGTGTATGATCACTAATGTCAAGATTGCCAAAAAAAACACACTATTATTGCGGTCACGATTTTTTAATCGCAATTTTAACATGGAACCATATTAGGGTGCTGGATTTCAGGTTCCCCTTGATCATTTTCCAGGCCACCCCACTTAGAGTGGGCTGAGAAGAGGTTTTCTGTTTCAATTGACCCTATGGGATTGGAAGTTTTTGTACTCCTAGTCAACCTCCTAGGGGGCTGTAATGCAGGGGGATCTGAAGGGGGTTCCTGATTCAAGTTTTTAATTTCAGGCCTATTTTCATAGCACACAGGTTTTAAAGTATCAGGAACTGATAAATGTTGTCCAGGGGCTTGTGTTGTTATTTTTTCTTCTTTAGTTTGAGCTTTACCCCACTGGGGGGGGAGTTCCTGGAGGTATTTTATCACCTTTAGTAGGGGGAACAGCTGCATCTTGTGCTTGTTTGATCAAAAGTTCAAGGCTTATGACTGAGGCCTTATTTGTTGCTGCCCATGGACATTCTACAAAAACATGATCAGTCTCCTCACATAAATCACATTTTGTAAGCTTTGCACATTGTAAGGTAATATGCCCAACCTCACCACAATTATCACATCTTGGCCTATCACAAATGCTGGATAGATGCGTTCTTGAGCCACACTTGTAACAGGTCCTAGGCTAGCCTTAATAGAAGCAGACACCTCCCCCCCGTCCCTTCCCAACAGGAAGGAATTGGGGATATGCTGCACACCTGCATCAGTGTGTCTTAATTTTACCTTGTACTTCCACCCCCTGGTCCAAAACAATTCACTGTCTAGTATGGCTTCTGGTTCACTCAGAATATCACATTTTTGGGATAACCAATAAGTTATATCTTCTACATGGACCCCCTCATTCCTGAACATAACTATAATGCATTTGATTAGAAGTTTTGTCAGCAGAATGACTAAAAAGGGGTCCATAGAGGAGAAAACTTAACTTGGTTATATATTTCCCAAAAAAGATCAATGGCATATGCTAAATGAAAACTCACAGCACAATTATCTTCTCCTGAGATATTTGTGATTGCATACACTTCTCAGGGTGAAAACTTCAATGAGTCTTTTAATAACAGTTTACCCACATAATGTCTATCAGTTCATATTTCCAGACCACCTTTATACCATATTCTAACAGCATTTTGTCGAGGTGCAGCCTCCTTCTTAGTTTTCTGGAACAAATCTAATAACAAAGTTTTCTGAGAAGTTGAATCATCTGGGCCTGTCTCTCTAGGTTGGTCAGCATTTATGGGGAGTTCTGTGGGTTTTTTAGCTTCAGATAGATTCAGGCCTGTAATAGATACATTTTAGCCCCATGCTCAGTGTGATGTATTGAAGCTTGCTCTGGTGTTATAGAATTAGCAGTATTAGGATCAATATTGTTATTTATAGCCAGAGTTATATCAGGTACCTGAGTTTCACTCATTAGGCACCATTCAGGTGAACACTGAGACAGAGGAACTTGACTTTCCCACGAAGGGTCAGGTATCCAAATACCTGAGGAATTCTGTTTCCATCCAGCTGAATGTAAGGTCAGTTCAGGGGACCAGTTCTCAAAAAGGGGCTCTTTTGACTGTTATAAAGAGAAGGCAGCCTTAATGGCTTCTGTAGAAGTTAAGAGCTTATCTGGGCCCTGGGGAAGGCCTATAACATTAGAATTAGCCCCTGAGTTTTTAGTTCCAATATTTCTTTTGGCCAGAGTGAAAGCATATCTTTTTTCTTTAGAATTACCTTTTCTTTGTGGTTTAGGAGTGCTCTTTGCAGTGAAAGAAAAAAGGGTTACCCCATCCTGAAATTAGGGTTTCGTTTGATAAATAACAGCCTCCGTTTTTGTGTCCCCTGTTTCAGAGTCCACCACCAGTAACTGTAATAGTTTAGTGTCTCCTGATACAGTCTTTACAGCTTTGCTCGAAAACACATTTCCACCCTTCTCCCCCTGTGGCTCTAGGCACTCACTTACATTAGTGATACAACTGCCAGCTGAGACTTGGATTGCAACTCCAGGGGAAGAATTTACCTTAGGTGCATTGCTGTCTCCAAATTCTGCAGCAGGTGATCTGCTACTGTAGATGCTGCATCAGGAACAGTTGGGCGTTGGCCGACAGCCCGCTGTTCTCCCCTGTCAGATTGCTTCTCCAATTCCAACTGCGTAAGTCGCGCTTGAAAAAGATCTCTCTTCTGTGTGTGTCATTTCTCTTCTGCTGTTAGTAAGAGTAACAAGTCTGATTTAGTAAGTGGCACTTTCTCAATTATTTTACCGTCACTCTGTAACTCTGAATCTTATGTAGGTTTTCCGGCATCATCAGTGACAGACAGATCCTCTGTTGAAATAAAGATATCTTCTTCCAGGAAATCTAGATTAACTCCTACATCTTCTTCTTTAGGTTTGACCTCTAGTTGTTTGAGGATAGGGGAGGAGGTCGGCTCCCCCGCCTCAGAGACGTCCATCTCCTTCAACGTCCTGTTCAAAGTGGCCATCCTGCAAGGCCAGCAGATCCCCCTACTGGCACAGTAGGGGAATTTCCCTTGTATCCTGGCCCAATTTCTCCCATTCACTAAAAATACCACAACAGCTTAATCTGGTTCAATATCAGTTGGCATCAATCTGTATCCTTAGGCATCCTTAGGATGGCAGAGAAAGGGGAGATATTGTGGATGGGGGACCTGAATATGCCAGATGTTAACTGGAGCATCTTTGCTGCCAGCCACATCCAAGAGCAGGGCCATTCTCGATGCCCTACAGGAGGCATGCCTCAGACAGCTAGTGTTGGAACCCACTTGGGAAGGAGCAATCTTAGACCTGGTGCTCTCAAATGGGGACAGAGAGAGGATCTCAGATCTAGAAGTGGACAGCCATCTAGGAATAAGTGACTACCAAACAGTGTGGTTCACGATAAACTCAGCTGTAGAGTCAAATCATACAAAAGTGAAGGTACTGAACATCAGGAGGGCTGATTTTGTCAAAATGGGAGAGTGCCTCAGAAAAGCAGTAGCAAACAGGCAAGAAGGAGGGGTGGAGCAACAATGTGGAAACATCAAAACTGCCATCACAGAGGCAACAAGCCTTTGTGTGAAGCAAATAAATTAAAACAAAAGAAAAAAAACACTATGGTTCTCAAAAGAGGTGGCAGGAAGGTTAGGGAGAAAAAAATAGCATTCAGGAAGTATAAGGAAACACAGAGGGAGCAGAACAGAGAACTGTACCAGTTAAAGCAGAAGGAAGTGGAGAAGGCAGTCAGACTAGCAAAGGTCCAAACTGAGGAAAAGATAGCCAACTCAGTTAAAACAGGGGATAAAACCTTTTATAGGCACATTAGGGAGTGAAGAAAGTCAAAGGGAGGGATACTGAGGCTGAATAAAGAGGAGGGTGAGTGGGCAGAGAGGGACAGTGAAAAAGCAGGGATACTGAACGAATACTTCTGCTCAGTATTCACAAAGGACCAGGAGTGGGAGGTACCTAATCCAGTCAATAGAAGTACTCTGGATAGGGGGGTCAATATCAGTCCTTTCACAGAAGAAAGGGTTCTGAAAGAACTCTTAAAACTGAAAGTGAACAAAGCAATGGGACCTGATGGGATTCACCCCATAATTCTAAAAGAACAAAGGGGAGAACTAGTAACACCATTGACTACCCTTTTTAACAAATCATGGGAGGATGGTATGGTACCTAAGGACTGGACGAGGGCAGATGTGATTCCCCTTCACAAAAGTGGGAGTAAGACAGAGGCAGAAAACTACAGACCTGTCAGTTTGACCTCAGTGGTAGGGAAAATGATGGAATCACTTCTGAAGGGATGAACTGTTGAGTACCTAGAGGCCAGTGGGGCACAGGACCCAAGACAGCATGGATTCACAGCAGGAATATCATGACAGACAAATCTAATCAATTTCTTTGACTGGGTGACCAAAATAGTAGACCAGTAAGGAGCTGTGGACATGGCCTACCTAGACTTTAGCAAGACATTTGACACAGTCCCGCACAAAAGATTAATAAATAAATTAGCCAGCCTGGGAGTGGGTCCCAGGGTGGTAGCCTGAGTAAAACATTGGCTGAACAACAGGATGCAGAGGGTAACAGTAAACTGAGTCCACAGTGAAGAAGGGGGGTTACTAGTGGGGTACCACGGCGTTCAACACTGGGTCCTGTCCTTTTTAATGTCTTTATAAGTGACATTGCAGAGGGACTGGAAGGAAAAGTATGTCTTTTTGCAGACAACACAAAGATCTGCAACAGGGTTAATACACAAGGTGGGGTGGAAAGGATAAGAAGGGTCTTGGCAAGGATGGAAGAATTGTCAAATGCATGGCAGCTTAGATTCAATGCAAAGAAGTAGAAAAAGTAATGCACCTGGGAAACAAAAACCCAGGGGAAGAGTACACAATGGGGGGTGAGATACTGACAACAACAAAAATGGAAAGGGACCTGGGGGTAGTTATATCAGATGACCTAAAGGTGGCAAGCAATGTGAGAAGGCAGTAAGGAGGGCTGGGGGGGATACTGGGATGCATAGGGAGAGGCATCACCAGTAGAAAACAGGAAGTTGTTTTCCCTCTGTACAGAAAGTTGGTGAGACCCCATCTTTAGTACTACATGCAGTTCTGGAGACCCCATCACCATAAAGACATAGACAGAGTGGAGGCTGTCCAGAGGACGGCAACCAAAATGGTGCAGGGTCTGCACCAGAAGACATACAAAAAGAGACTAAAGGAGCTTAATATGTATACCTTTGAGGAAAGGAGGGAGAGGGGGGATATGATAGAACCTTTCAAGTACTTCAAGGGAATCAGCAGTCCAAGAGGGTAGCATTTTTCAGAAAAAGAGATGTGTAAGAACAAGGGGGCACAATTTGAAGATAGAGGGGGACGTATCAGAGGTAATGTGAGGAAGTATTTTTATCACAAAAATAGCTGTGGATGCATGGAAAAGCCTTCCTGAGGAGGTCGTGAAGTCAAAAACAGTGGGGGATTTCAAGAATGCATGGGACAGACATAAGGCAATTCTAGTGGTGGGTAGGAGGGAATAGGCTGTTGGTTAACTAGGATCTGCAGCTTATCCATTAGGTAGGGAAATGGGCAGACTAGGTGGGCCAAGTGGTCCTTATCTGTCATCAAATTCTATGTTTCTATGTATCCCCCCCTGGGATGAGGTGGAAAATAGGGAGAATTGTCTAGTCCTCCTTTCCAGGGCAACAAAAATTAATTAAATAAATAAATACAAATTTACAGGGTACAAAGGGCTTTCCCCACAGATGTACCTTTTGCTGGTTTCGTGTGAAAATGTTCATCTGTTCCATACTTACAAGATTTGGAAATTTAGTGATTTCCCATAGAATAACATTGTAATGGTCAGAGTATCTTTTGGCAGCTATTTCTCCAAAACACTTTAAGATATGATCTCTCTGCGACTTGCAGCTCAGCACACCTTTATGTGTACAAAGCTGTTATGCATGTTTCCAGGACTTGTTTACAGCTGCGGGGGAGATTTTTGTGAACAGGGCTAAGGTGACCGTGGTACTAAGCAATAATGGACTGAAGGGAGCACAGGGCCCAGAGGGCCCTGCACTTCCATACGTAAACGAGGTATGGATACCATTATAGACTGATGGCAGCACAGGGCCCAAAGAGCCCTGCATTCACACATGGAGATGAAAGTTAATTGCAATGTCTCTACACTTATGGATAGAAGGGACTGCACTCCCACATGGAAATGAGGGACAATTACAATATGCATTCATGGGCCATGTGCTCCCACATGTAGGTATAGATACCATTATGGACAGATGGGAGTGCAGGGCCTGGAGGGCTCTGTGCTCCCATAGATAAATCAGGGATGAATAGCATTATGGACTGATGGCAGTGCAGGGCACTCCGGGCCCTGCAGTCCCACAGGGAGATGAGGGTTAATTACAATCTCTCTACACTTATGGATAGATGAGAAACAACTACAGCTATGGTGATACTTTCACAAAAAGTAATTTAGGGTTTCTTATAATTATACTTTCTCAAAAAGTACAGAAATTCTATACAAAAAACTGTGTTAGTGCACCATTAAGATTCTAGTGACAAAAGTTGGGAAATTAGGTCTTAGGGTTCCCAACCCTATGACCATGACCTCACCCTCGACTACGAATCCTAAAACCCCACCCCCACTCTGCATGCAGGAACAGGTGAAAGGGGTGTGCCTTGGGGTTGTGAACCCTAATGATCACCCCATTCTGTTATTCTGTACCTATGTTAGCTTATTTACTCGTTGAAAGTGGTGAGCATTAGGGTTCACAGTCCCAAGGCACATCCCTCACACCTGTTTCTGCATGCAGGGTGGGGTCTTAGGGTTGGAAGCCAAGAGTGGGGTGGGGCCTTAGGGTTGGAAGCCAAGAGTGGGGTGGGGCCTTAGAGTTGGGAGCCCTAAGATCTCATTTCCCAACTTTTGTCATTAGAACCCTAATGGTGCAGTAAAGCAGTTTTTTGATTTATATATATATATATATATATATATATATATATATATATATATATAGTGATGCAGTCGCGCCACTGTATTTAGGGTTGAGATGTCACTTCTATGTTAAAGTCAAAATTCTGTGTGTTAATAACTTTGGACCCGTTCAGCGGATTTGCCTGAAATTTGGTATGCGCAGTAGGGTGTGGTAGACCTCTTGATTTGCCAAATATTGTTTCAGTCAGACTTACAGTCTTTATGCACCAAAATGCTAAAAAATGCAAAATGATCTGTTTTTGGAGGCAGCTTTTGGGATTTTGTATGTGGCCCTGCATAGCCATTGTGTGGTGTGCCACTCTGCAAGATGGCATGTTTGAAAGAGCGCTGGTGTCCGAACATGCCGCTTTTTGTTTGGTGAAAAAATATTCAGGCATTCAAAAGTTATGGCACTTTTAAGTTCCCATTATAAGTAAATAGGAAAATTTATACGTATGTTTAACGAACAAAGAATGGGGTTCTTGCCATCTCATTCCACCTGGCGGTCAAAGAATTTACAGCCGCATGGTTTAAGAATCTTTGTCCCTGAGAATTCTTAGATTGCAAGGTCCGCCATCTTGATTTTAGATTTCCAGTCATAAAAACACAAATAACTCGGCTCAAGGATCACTCCTGAAGTAAAACTTGGATGGGTTTTACTCAGGGGGCTCCGATCTATTGAGCCACAAAATGGTCAAAAAATAGAGTTATAAGCTTTTAAATTCTTTGATTGCGGCTCACTAACGATCTATGTTCACGAGCCTGAAAATTCTTTGATTGTGAGATTCTTTGATCATGATCTTGCATCGTGACCTAAAAATATAATTTTCTCATCTCATGGGTGGCCTAGGAAGACAAATGAGGGTGGGTTTTGATCAGGGGACTCCGTTCTATTGAGGCATGGTGGTGGTTTCATCTAAATCATCCAAAAACTCATGTTTCACCATTTTTTATTCTTTAATCATGAGCCTGAAAATTCTTTGATCATGAGATTCTTTGATCGCGATCCTGCATCATGAGCAAAGGATGAGATGGCCCTTTGAAAAATGCAAATTTCTCAGTCCAGGGGTGGCCTAGTAAGACAAATGAGGGTGGGTTCTGCTCAGAGGGCTTCATACTGTCAAACCATGGTGGTGGTTTGCTATATTTGTCTCAAAATTTTGATTTTCAGCACTTTTTATTCTTTGATCGTAAGCCTGCAAATTCTTTGATCATGAGATTCTTTGATCACGATCTCTGATTGTGAGATAGGGACAAGATGGACAGATTTTATAATGCATTAGATAGGCCAATTTTACTAATCTTTAACATTATATATCTCAGAAATAGTTTGGTCTTTTTACTTAAAATTTGGAGGGTGTTTACAGCATGCCCTGTAGATGTCAATTACCATGTTTACATGTTGGACAATATATATTCTGTGGAGATATTGTGTGGCACACTTTATGCTTTGCGGACAGTGTTTTGCATTGTTGTGGTGGCTTGAAATTGATAGGGTACCTAGCCTTAGTGTCATGGATGCACTTTTCAGTCATTGTGTCTGTAAAATGTCAACAGGTGTGGAATTGTGCAACTCCAATGAATGAAAATCTCAAATTTACTGTTACCCTTACCACTTCTGCTTGTGGTTCCGTAACTGTTTCACTTACTGTTCCCATCTACAGCACCATTCGAGTTTTCATTTGCACTTGTGTTTGCGTTATTGTAACCATTTGTGTCTACAGTACTGTTTATCTTTCTTTTTCACTTTGCATCACCATGTACATTACCACTTGCGTCTGCGGGCACCGTGTTACTATGTGACAAGACATCACGTGGCGGGAAGTGTCCCACCGCCGCATTACATTCACTATTTCTCATTATCCTTCTCAAAAAGAAGGGAAATTAGAGGCCAAAAATTCCATTTAATGCATTAGTTAGGGTTGATACACGGCGGCGGCGAAAGTGAGAAGTCGGTGGTAGGGTTGAAAGCCCCCCTTGGACTCCCCCGTCCACACCCCCAACTGGCATCGGGGTATGCATTGGGGTTGCCGGCCCTAACTCTCACTCCATCAGATGTGTGAAGAAGCAGAGGTATAGCAGAATGTGGTGAGAGTTAGGACAATGAGAAATAGTGAATGTAGTGCGGCGGTGGGACACTTCCCGCCACGTGATGTCTTGTCAAATAGTAACACGGTGCCTGCAAACACAAATGGTAATGCGCATGGTGATGCAAAGTGAAACAGAAAGATAAACAACACTGTAGACACAAATGGTTACAATAACGCAAACACAAGCACAAATGAAAACGCAAAGGGTAACGCACATGGTGCCGTAGTCAGGAACAGTAAGTGAAACAGTTACGGAACCGCAAGCAGAAGTGGTAAGGGTAACAGTAATGTAAGCGCACAGGCTGGTTTTCCCCAAAAGGTGCATAGAGAAAGACAGTGAGTACAAAGAATGTATGCATAATAATGGGTCTCGGAGTAGAAAATGAGGAGTTGGAATACTAAATTGCTTATATCTCAGGAACTTTACGACATAGAAAAAATGTAAAAGTCATATGATTTATGACTTTCCTGGCTAGATTTGTACTTAGCCCCATTAGGGAACTAAGCATTTTTCCAACAAAAAGTCTGTTTTTCACACCGTTTCCGAGATACGGGCCCTGAAAGGCACGGTGAATGCCGTAATGTTATCCTAAGAGAAAAAAAGAGAAGTTCAGAGTGCCATAACTTTGGCTCCCTGTAATATTTTTTCACTAAACTACTAAAAGGCACATCTGTGGGATTTTTGCTTTCTTCTCTCCAAATTTCAGCCCAAAAGACCAAACCGTTATTTTGCAGCAGGGCGGCAAAGGATTCCTGTAATGCCGCGAACGCCGTAATGTTATCCTAATGGGAAAAAGTGTCAATTTTGGATTGCCGTAACTTTGCTGCCCTGTAATATTTTTTCACTGAAACACTGAAAGGCACATCTGTGAGATATTGGCTGCGTTCCCTTCAAATTTCAGCCCAAAAGACCAAACCATTGTTTTGTAGCAGGGTGGCAAAGAATTGCTGTCATTTTCCACAGCCTGGAAAAGTACTGTCGAACTTTGCGAAAGTTTTCACAAATTCATGTGACAGTGTTGCACATGCGAAAGTACTTTGCGAAAGTACTTTTTCCAGAAATTTGAAAAACATATTTCTGGGGTGTTTTACCCCAAAATAAAGACATGCCTAACATCCTCAGAGTCTGACTAGGTGAATACAAAAAGAATTAGGTTGCTAGAGGGTCCCAAATTTAAATACTAAGCATTTTTCTGATGACTAGCTGAAAACAAAATGGCAGATTTGTGACAGTAAAAGGGCCATTTGCGAAAGTAAAAACTGCATTTGCGACACTGTCAAACTTTTTGTTAACTTTTCCCATTGACTTATAATGGGAAATTGTTTTTAATAACTTTTGAACCATTTAATATTTTTTCACGAAATCTTCAAAAGGCATGAGGACCCCAATTAGCATGTTCCTGAAGAGTTGGACCAGTACTAAACCGTGCGACCTGTGAGATGAGCAAAGAATTCCAAAAAGCGTAAACACATGCAGATCAACTAATAACTCCGCAGCCGTATATCCAAACAGTACGAAAGTTGGCAGATCCCAAGATGTATGGTTCTTGATCATGTATTCCAAATTTCAGGGAAATCTGTTGAACGGTTGCAAAGTTATTAAGGTGCAAAATTTTAGGTTTAACATGTAAATGGCTCCTCAACCCTAACTATGGTAGCACTACAGTGCTACCTTAATAATATATATATATATATATATATATATATATATTTTTTTTAAATGCTTGATTATTTTGTGCTGTCCTACCCACTCATTTCTTTGGTAGCAAACTAGAAACCAGACGCTGTCTTTGATGACTGAGAGTAGTATTACATTATTAAATTTGTACACACACAAAGTTATTTCATTACTTCAGAGAGTCTGATGAGTCACACTGGCAGCCTGACAGAATCCCGATCCCTGGGGGATCAATTACTGACCCAGTGAAGTGCAGAGCTGAGAGATCCACTCAGGCAAGGCAGTGTCAAATACTGGGGTCTGCATCAGTCCATAGTGCACTGGAGCAAACACCAGCAAGTTTGGTGACAGTCACAGGCGATGCTCAGGCATGCAACAAACTGGTCTGGCCATCTGCTCCCAGAAGGACTCCAGCACAGCAACGTCAGTTCAGGCTGACTGAGCCAGGTAGGGAAAATAAGATAAATGATTATATTCCACCTACATCCTGCATACCACCCATATTGGGAACTGTTCTCATGGATCTATGTGATAACGGTAAAATCCTAAAGGTGATCGCCATTATCCAGAAGTCAAGAGTGCCGAAAATGTATTTCAGCACTCTGACACCCTGGTGCACAGCAAAATGACACCAGGGACTTAGGTTTTTAATGTTTTATTCAGGGGGCTGTGCCCCCTGCACCCCTCTACTTAAAAATTCTCAACTCCAGGGGAGTGCATGTTGGGGGGAGATGAAAACATAAAAAAAAAAGGTTTGGGCTGGGCACAACAAAACGCACCATTGCCTGGACCTGAACTCAGTACCCTGCCAACCAACACTGCCAACCCACCCACCATGCCACAGGGTCAGCTCAGTAACCCACCGTGGCACCATCCCTCACATTCCCTCCCACCCCTCACTGTGCGTGCTCCCCCCCCCCACGCGTGTATGTATAGTGACACTATATTCACTGACTCCCCCCCATCCGGCCACCCTACTCTACGGTAGCCCTCGACACATGCGCTGAGGACTGGGTCACCATTATTGTAGGCACCCAATCCCTAGCGCTATTCTATCATGCTACTATTCTCACAGAGACATCAGGTATTATGCCATCAGCCACTGTTTTCATTTGCACCTGTGCACTGGTGGACATATGCAAATTCTCTTGGGATGAGGTGTTACTTGTTTACTGTTGCCAATACATGCCCCCATCCCCCGTGTATAGCTGTTAACTGACTGGAGGATTAAAAATAAGTACAGGGCACATAAGTTCAAAATAGTTTACTGGCACTTTCCTGGCAGATTGCGGCAACAGCAAAACTTCAGTTGGCACAGAAATGGGTGTCAGCTGGCAATGTTGTTGCTTCAGGAAGCTTTCAAAACTTAACTCTAATCACTGCTGTTGATGGTTTGCTTTATCAGCACAACAAATTCCACCCCACACACACATACACACACTAGTACTATTGTTAAGTGTGCTATTGAACTTTCTGTCCTTGCCCACTGTCATATTTAACTGTAATCAGTTTCAGGGTACTGGACTTTCAAGGAAGTGGCAGATGTAAAACAAGGGAAGATTGTTAAATGTTGGCATTTTCCTCCTCAAGAGTCCATCAGCAGCAGTCTCCTCACAAGATACACTGGCTGAACAAGTCCCTCCCATAAACTAGCTCAGCCCACTGAGATACTGAGACTTGTAAGAGGTGACGTAATAAGAATCACAAAGCATGGAACATAAAACAAAAATGCAGGATCCTGTGAAGGGATGCATTACATTAAAGTTTATCAGCTTCAGAAAGTAAGAATGTTTGGTCTTTCTGGGGGTGGAATGCAGCAAGATAGCGACCCTTATATAAGTGGGAAAGGTGAAGACATATCATCAGATCACCAACTCGGAATCCACAAAGTTGTATAGGTGCTCTGCTGCTGGTTGGCTGGCTTTATGCAAATGAAAGGACTGAAGTGCTCTATCATTGAAGCGCTTCAGTCCTTTCAACTACACAAAGTTTCCACTCATAGACTGGGAGCAGTGTCATACTCAGCTTGTATAGTCATTGGTCTGCCAGGGTCGAGCCCAGTGCAGCTTGACCTGCATTGGACATGACATTGACACACCTCTGAAAAGCCATTTATCATAACAAAATGTTTCTTGCACATGTGCAAACAAATATAAAAAGGGCTAGTGCCACCTTGTCATGTCTTTGTGACATTCCTAATCAAGAGGTTTAAGAGCAGAAGGGCAGGGTCAAAGGTGTGGGTGTCCTGGCTGGTTGAATAAGTATCCAGTTCCCTATATTATATGGTATATTGTATCTGGTTCTGCAAATCCTCTTGACCATCCCCCAGAGTAATTATGTTTCATAATTTTTCTAGGACTGACACACTCCATCATTGATATGAAGCCAACTGTATTGACTGGCCCTACTGTACTTCCTCCCTGGATTGCTGGCTAAAATATGGACAGTCAAGAAACCTCTGCAAGCAAAAAGGCAAAAAATTAAGAGACTTGTATCTGGTTATCCTACATCTCAGTAGTCCAAAAATGTTGTGTTCTGCCGTAAAGTCCCTTATCAATCCTTGTAACAAACAGAACATTGTAGATCTCTCCCATAAGAATACTCTTCTCTCTAATTATAACCTTATTGGTAATTAATTTGATGAGAACTTTACTGATTTATCCAATTACACATCAAATCTGCCCCAAAATGAATACAGTCTATACTGCATCTCCCTATTAGGCGGCCCCAACTCCGTTCATAGCAATTTCCCCTTTTAATTCAAAGCTACATTCCCTGACAAGACCTACAGGCTTCTCTGAACTCTCCCATCAAATCATGGAGCCATGCTGATGGCTTAGAAGCTAGGTTACTTAAATTCACTGCAGATATTATAATCTGCCCTCTTTCAATATTTTTTTCACGTGCTGTTTACCCCCTCTAACCTACCATCTGTTTGGAAACAGACTAGAGTTATCCCTCTTTCTAAGGGAGTTAAGTTCACCAATATGAAGAATTACAATGTCATCTCATTTCTATATCCAGTAATCAAATGCCTGGAAAAAATAATATTTTCCTAGCTTAATAACTATGTAGTCAAGTATTATTTCCTCACTCTGGAGTAACATGCTGTCAGGAAGGGCCACAGTACAAGCATTGCTCCAATCAGGCTCATGAACCAAGGTACTCAGGGAAATGGATGATGGTAACTTTTTGTGGCCATATTCATGGACCTGACAAAAGCCTTTGACCTGGTTGACCATGCTAACCTTTCTAAAATGTTAAATATGTGGATACCTCTTTGGTCCACCTCTTGGTCTAGAAGCTACTTTATAGAAATATTCCAATGTGTCAGCCTACAATGGGTGACACAATCTCAGGTCCCCTACAAGCTGTTCCCCATACCCAGGGGTGAAATTTTGGGCCCCCTTCTATTTTCCTTATTTATTAATACCATCCCAAGGCCATGTCAGTACAGTAGTTCCATATTATATTCTGATGGCTTAGTTATTTATTATTGTTCCAGTCTGTTAAATAGCTCCCAGACACTGAGTAATGACTTTTGTTCAGTCCAAAAGTAGTTACTGAGCAATAGGGTGGTGAAAATAGCAGAAAGAAGTCCATGCCATTCAGTGCCAAACCTAAGCTCTGCAACAAAAGAAAACACAAGGGGGTGCCGGCCCAGTGGCGCTGAGTGTTAAGGCACTGGACACCACACTGCAAGTCATGCCAGCGACCCAGATTTGGGAGCAGACCCGGGCCATCAGGGGTCGACAGAGGAGGAGAGGATTGAGCATCTGGAGAACTGCTGTCCTGTCCTGGGGTGGGTTGCTAGGGATTCCATGCTTTGTAGTGGCTCCCAATGGAGACTGGGAGTACTGCACCAATGGGGAATGTGGAAGGGGAGAGGCGCCGGTGGATGTCTGCAGGAGGGGGTGAGAGCATGCCCTCCACGCACTGACATCATTGCACATCTGCTCCTTGGGGAAGAAAACCGGAAAAAGCCCTGGCACCAGGGTAGGAGAAGGCAGGACACTGTGGACAGCACCTACGCTTATCATTGGATCCTTCTGGCTGGCCCCTGGCTCTCATCCTTACTCCAACCACCATTGTGATTCTAGATAGAGTGCTGTAGGAGTTGGTGGTCCCACCTCGGGGGACTCCGAGCTGGCGGGGGGTGGTCAGGTCAGGGTGAGGCAAGAGAGCACAACGGGACAGAGGTGGAAGTCAGAGGATTTTGGGCAGAGCAGGAGATCATTGGTCCCAGTGTTCCATGCTGGAAAGAGTCCTATGGGGCCAGTGAGAAGGGGGCACAAATAGAGTTACCCAAAAAAAACCAAAAAACACAAGGGCTCCATCTTTGAAGTGTTTGATTCTGATCATGGCAAAACTCCAGAACTGGTCTATATGTTAATATGTCCCCCGGAGTCACTCATTGCTGTATTAGAGTGGTTTCATACGCCTTCAACTGGAGCGAGAACAGTGAAGCAAAGCTGAGCTGTTCTGGCTCAAGCTGAAGGCAAATGAAACCACTCTAATACAGCAACGAGTGGTGATGGGGGATGTATTAATATATTATTGTTCGAGAACAATCAATAATATATATTTTTTAACAACTGTTCACAGTATGTGCCCATTTCCAGGGCATCTGTGCATGAGATGTTCTTCATAGAATAAGAGTGTCTTGTGGAGCAAAAAGGAGCACTCCAATTGGTCGGGAGCACTCCCTCAAGCTATAATCCTGCTTACATATCTAGGTCTTTCCCTTCTGAGCACCTATCCACAGACTTCTACCATGAGTGCTGTACTGTATATTGAAAGTCAATCATAACCACTCTGCAACTGTATGAACATACAAAATATGTTGGACCCTATACACAGCCACAGTATAGGGTGGCTGGCCATGGGGCTCATAGAAGCTCCTTGTACCACCACACCTGAAAACTGCCATACACAAAGGACTAGGGGACTTCTTAGTCTACTCTAGCAGTTAAGTCACAAATGTGGGTGGCCAGATGTTTGTGACCACAAACACTGGACTTGTAGCACCCACAGACATTTTGGCATAGCAGTGCACCTGTTTCATGGCACGCTATCATGCTCAAAGCTCCTACACCAAACGTACTGAGGGAGCTCAGGCCTTGGGATGGTATTAATAAATAAGGAAAATAGAAGGGGGTCCAAAGTGCACCTCTGGGGATCCCAGTAAGCAACTTGTAAGGTTCCACCTCAGTTGTCCTCACCAGACCCTGCACCTTATGTTCCTCTTGGGGACTTATGCTGTTTTTAAGTTATAGTTCATAGAAACTTAGAATATGTCAACAGAAAAGGATCGCTTGGCCCACCCAGTCTGCCCAGATGGTCTTTACCTAGTCCGTCTCTGCAGACCCTAACTGGGCTCCGGTGACCTCCCCCTCCCTGCTTATTTATTAATATCCCCCATGTCTGTCCCATGCATGCTTGAAGCCCATACTGCTTTCACCTCCACCACTTCTGCTGACAGTCTGTTGTTGGCATCTACAACTCTTCCAGTGAAGTAGTACCTCCTTACATCCCTCATAAACTTCCCCTCCTCCAGCTTCATTGTATGCCTTCTGATCTTTGTGCTCTTTTTCATTTGAAAGAGACTCTCCTCCTGCACCCAGTTTATTCCTGTGAGGCACTTGTAAGTCTCTGTCATGTCCCACTGAACTCTCCTCTGCTCCAGGGGGTACATGTTGAGATCCCTCACTCTCCCCTCATAGTGCTTTTGGTGCAACCCCTGCACAATTTTAATTGCGTTCCTCTCGACTGCCTCCACTCCACTATGTCCTTTCTGAGGTGTGGCTTCCAGAACTGAACACAATACTCAGGTGGTGTCTCACCACCAAATTATGTATTGGCAAAACCACCTCCATCATCCTGCTGAGGATACCTCTCCCTATGCATCCCAGCATCCCACTGGTCCTACCAACTGTTATGTCACAATGCCCTGCCACTTTGAGGTCATTAGATATGATAACTCCAAGGTCCCTTTGCTGCATAGTGAATATCAGTAACTCCTTCCCTATCTTATATTCATCTCCTGGGTTCCTATGCCTTAGGTTCATGATTTTGTACTTTTTGGCATTGAACACTAACTGCCATGCTCCTGTACCTCACAACCCTCCTGAATATGTGCCCTGCAACCTTCCTGAATTTGTGCCCTGCACCTTTCCAAATTTGTGCTCCACAACCATGCTGAATTTGTGCCCTGCAACCCTCCTGAATTTATGACACATAACCCTCCTGAATTTGAACCTTGCAACCCTCCTGAATTTTGTTCCCCACACCCCTTCAGAAAGAGAAACAACAGAAACACTCTGAATATGGGGTTGATACCAGCCCATTCACAGAAGAAAGGGTTATGAAAGAACTCTTAAAACTGAAAGTGAACAAAGCAATGGGGCCTGATGGGATTCATCCCAGAATTCTAAAAGAACTAAGGGTAGAACTAGTGACACCACTGACTACCCACTTTAACAAATCATGGGAGGATGGGGTGGTACCTGAGGACTGGAGGAGGGCAGATGTTATTCCACTTCACAAAAGTGGGAGCAGGGCAGAAGCAGGAAACTACAGACAGGGGTGTAGCCAGGGATTTCAGATCTGTACACAAGTGGACTCACTGCACCCCAGGATATAGCCAGATAATATACAAATGTACACCAGGACCATGTTTGTTGCCTCATTTGGCACAATAAATACAACTTTTGTATCTCATGACAATGGTTGTTGCCTTGCATGGGTAAATACAAATGCCATGCATTGCTCCCCAAAGACACCCACATACCATCCCAAAGCCTGTAAAGTTGTAGTTTTCATTGGGATGCAAAGACAGTATTAGTGACCAGTCCTTCTAGTTTTGACTCCTATGACTAAAATTACAGAAAGGTTCAGCATTTTCTTTGTTAGTTTTCATGGAAAAAGGAAGCAGTTCAGAGCCTATTTGCTACCCCCTTAAATAAAATTGCACACCATGGAGTACTTGGAGTATGCCTGACTACACCCATGACTACAGACCTGTTAGTTTAACCTCAGTGATTGGGAAAATGATGGAATCACTTCTGAAGGAAAGAACTGTTGAGTACCTAGAGGCCTGAGGGCCACAGGACCCAAAGCAGCATGGATTCACAGTGGGAAGGTCATATCAGACAAATCTAATAGATTTCTTTGACTGGGTGACTAAAGTAGTAGATCAGGGATGGGCTGTGGACATGGCCTACCCAGACTTTAGCAAGGCATTTGAAAGTCCCACACAAAAGATTATTATACAAGTTGCCTAGCCTGGGAGTGGGTCCCAAGATGGTAGCCTGCGTAAAGAATTGGCTGGAGAACAGAACACAGAGGGTAATAGTAAACAGAGTCCACTCTGAAGAAAGTGGGGTTACTAGTGGGGTACCGCAGGGTTCCGTACTAGGACCGGTTCTCTTTAACATCTAAGTGACATTGTAGAGGGACTGGAAGGAAAAGTATGTCTCTTTGCAGACGACACAAAGATCTGCAACAGAGTTGATATACAAGGTGGGGTGGAAAGGATAAGAAGGGACTTGGCAAGGTTAGAGGAATGGTCAAATGTATGGCAGCTTAGATTCAATGCTAAGAAGTGCAAAGTAATGCACCTGGAAAACAAAAACCCAGGGGAAGAGTACACAATGGGGGGTGAGATACTAACTACAACAAAAATGGAAAGGGACCTGGGGGTAGTCATATCAGATGACCTAAAGGTGGGCAAGCAATGTGAGAGGGCAGTAAGGAGGGCTGGGGGATACTGGGATGCATAGGGAGAGGCATCACCAGTAGAAAACAAGAAGTTGTTATCCCTCTGTACAGACAGCTGGTGAGACCCACTCTGGAGTACTGTGCACAGTTCTGGAGACCCAATCTCCGCAGACATATACGTGATAGAGACAGTCCAGAGGAAGGCAACTAAAATGGTGCACGGTCTGCACCAGAAGACATATGAAGAGAGACTTAAGAAACTTAATATGTATAGCCTCGAGGAAAGGAGGGAGAGGGGGGACATGATAGAAACTTTCAAGTACCTCAAGGCAATCAACAAAGTCCAAGAGGGTAGCATCTTTCAGAAAAAGAGGTGTGCAAGAACAAGGGGGCACAATTTGAAGATAAAGGAGGGATGACTCAGAGGTAATGTGAGGAAGTATTTTTTCGTGGAGAGGGTTGTGGATGCGTAGAACAGCCTTCCTGAGGAGGTTGTGAAGTCAAAAACAATGGTGGAATTTAAGAATGCATGAGACAGTCATAAGGCAATTCTAGAGGGTGGGGGTAGGAAGGAGTAGGCTGTTGGTTAACTAGGATCTGCAGCTTATCCATTAAGTAGGGAAATGGGCAGACAGGGTGGGCCAAGTGGTCCTTATCTGCCATCAAATTCTATGTTTCTATATCCTGACAATCATTTTAAATCTTTGCTCCCTTTCTGCTGACAGGAGCCTGACTAGCCCCTGCTTCCTCCCAACTGCCTGCAAGTCTCTTGATAAGTTGCTGTTATTCTTGGAATGAGGTGGCACCACTCAAAAACCTCCAGTTCCTACTGCAATCAAGCTCCACTCCCCCAACACAGTCCCAGCTCCTAACTTGAGCACAGCACATAGGGACAGTCACTGAAGACGAAGCCTGCAAGCTGCTTTTACAGCAGACTCTGACAGTCATTTTAAATCCTTGCTCCTTTTCTGCTGACTAGATTCCAGCTGGCACCTGCTGTCTCCTGACTGCCTGCAAGTTTCTTGATCAGCTGTTGTTGTTCCTGGAACATGGCAGCAGCATTCAAAAGTTGCCCTTCTTACTGCATTCGAGCTCCACCCTACCAGCAAAGTCTATGCTTCTGACTGAAGCACAGCACACAGGGGCAGAGTCACTGAATAGGAAGCCTGCGAGCTGTTTTTACAGCAGGCTCTGACAGTCATTTAAAATTACTTTTTCCCTTTCTGCTGACTGGAGCCTGACTGGCCCTGGCTCCCTGCAGTCACTGTCCACCATCAAAACATGATTCTTTTTTTTTTTTTTTTTTATGAAATATGATTAACGGCTGTTTAGAAAACTCTTAAAGGGAAAGTCCTCTCAACCCATTTCCTATACACTTGTGTAATTTGTAAGCATGAACAATGAATCACTCTCTTAGATACCCCAGTTTCATCCTAATTTAAATATAAATGTGGTTGCTTCACTCTGTTTTGCCCTGGTGTAAACAGCTGTTTGTCACCATTCCAAAGGTCATCATGACCCCAATCATGCAACGCAGCATGGAAACTAATACTGTATATATGCACAAGCCAGCAGAAGTTGTACGCTTATTCATGTCTGTTCCATGTCTTGTGAAGTCCCTGTATTATCTAAAAGCACTTTTTTCAAGCTCATATATGCATTAAACTACAGAACTCATGAACAGTGGCACAATCAGTTCCTTAGCCGAAAGGTGATTTTGCACTGTTCATGGGGAGATGCAAAAAAATGGCAATGTTGAAAATCTGGAGTGAAAATATAAAAAATTGGTGAAGTCACGAGTGTGCGTAGAAACTGTGTAACGCATGCACATAATGCAATTATTTTGGAGATTTTTTTAACCACATTTTCAACATAGGCATTTTGGGATCTCTCCTCATGAACATTGGCACTGTGATTTTGTTAATACATGCCAAAAGTTGATTTCCCACAGCGACCGCATCATTGTGTGCCACAGGTGTGAAAACACATTTCGGGCAGGATGTGAAAAATGACACCTGTACTGTTCATAAGGAGGTGTGAAAAATGGCAATGTTGAAAATCTGGAGTGAAAATATTAAAAATTGTGACTGTAACAAGTGTGCGTGGAAACTGCACAATGCACGCTCATAATGCAGTCATTTTTTAGAATGTTTTCACAAAATTTGCCACATGGGCTTTTTGGGACCCCACCTCATGAACAGTGGCACTGTCATTTCATTACTTGGTCCCAAAATGTGATTCCACATAGTGACCGTGAAATCACCTTTCGGGACTGAGTAATGAAATAACAGTGCATGTGCTCATGAGGTGGGGTCCCAAGAACCCCATGTTGAAAATCTGGTACCAAAATTCCCAAAAATGGCTGAGATATCCACCCAAATTGAAACCTCACATTGCCTGCCATTATAAAGCTTACTGCATTTTGTTCCGTTCCCATTCAGCTTTTGAAGAGTTCAGTGTTCCTTCTCCACAGAAGATTGCAGCGCTGGCCTCTGGAGGTAAGTATGGAGTGGGGGGTGTGGGGAGGTGGGGTGTGCAGAGGGTGAGTGTGGGTTGGGGAGGAGGGGCTGGGACAAGAGACAGTTTTTACAGGTAAAAAGAAACCGGACTTCAAGGGATGGTTTTCTTTATATACAGATGTGCTCCCAGTGTGCTATGAGTTTGGGGGAACATGATGTCGACGGGGATTGGTATCCCTGTTGACAAAGAAAGTGTGTACGTGGGGGGGGGGACATGATACCGATGGGGACTGGGCATCCGCGTTGGCAAAATATTGAACTGGGGAGCATGCTGACACAAGGATTGGGCATCCCCAATGTCAGCTTTCTGAGGATTGTATGGTGGGCAGCAGGAGCCACCATATTTATTGGAATGTTTCACGAAGAAAGGCACCTAAGGGAGCATTGTCATCTGATGCTCCAATGAGGAAACCACACCTCATTGGCGCAGCAGATTTCTTTCAAGGTTTTGGCTGTCTTTGAAGTTTTATGTCATCGCTAGGGTTCTATGTGATAACTGATTGCAGAAAAGTGATCGCCATTAGGGTGACTATACATCGGTGAAAATACATTTCAGTGATGTATAGTCCTGGCACACAGCACAACAGCACCGGGAACTACATTATTTTGCTGCACCCCCCTACTAAAGATTCTCAACTCCAGGGGGTGCATGTCGGGGGGGGGGTGAAAAGTAAAGAAAAACACTTTCTCAGCCAGCACAAAAATCCCGACATGCCCAGCACCAAACCCGGCACCCTCCCAACCATAGCCTGCCACAAATCCACCGTGCCACATGGCCATCTCGGCAACCCACTGTGGCGCTACCCCTCACAAATCCTATCTCCGCTTCTGCCTGTCACATGGCATGCTCGCTTCCCCCCATGTGCATGTATACACATAATGACAGGATGTCACTATACCCGCATTCACCCCCCCATCCACTTGCCATGAGAACAGGCGCCGCTATGAGTTGCCCTTTTGGTAAGTGCTCAATAGCGAGCACCTTTCTCGTGGTATACCCATCGCTATCATGCTTGCTAATTGGTGGCTGAGGGATGCACACACTAAAGGGTTCCCTGCATTCTCCAACTCTGACACACCTCCGAACGTGCTACTACTGCAAGATGTTGCTACTGCACAAGCAAGACAACATAAAAATGGGGAGGATAAAACTATAGAAGATCTACTGTAAGAAGCATAGACTGAACGGTGCCTAAATATTATGTTTTTCAGTCTTTTCACAGAGGTGTCAGCAGCTCTTTAAACTTACAATAAATATTAACTAAGGTAAGTTGGGTTCCACATGTGCACATCATAATGAATGACTTGCCTTTCACTGGCTTCTATTTAAAGGTCACTGCTCTCCAGCCCTCTGTAAACCTGCCTGACCCACATGCTGTTCACCGACATTCTGAAATAGCTGTGTTTGTGGGAACCATGCTGTTCTTTCCAGGTCATTTTATGATATAGAATTGCAGCTTCAGTTTTTAGAGACTGTTATTCTTTTTTTTCTAATTTTTTGATCACGTAGAGAAAAAATGCTTGGCTTTCTCCAGATACCATGTGTCTTGCCCTAAATTCATCAGGAAAAGGGCCTCAGACTGAAACCACTGCCTCTTTCCCTCTCTACATCCAGAATAGATCACAGTTCCATGTACTGTAGGAGTGCCCCATGCAGATGGGTTCTTTGGTAAAGATGGTTACACTTTATTTTAAGTGCCAATAACTACAGTGTAGTTACAGTGTAAGTATACTGTAACTGCCTCGCAACTGCAATGTAGTTGCATGCAGCAAACATGTAACTACAGGGTAATTCCCCTGTTGCATATAATTAATAATTGATTAAATAAACTGAAACCAACACATTTTAAAATAAAGTGTGACCATAAAGACTACTATACACAGAAAACTTATAGCAGCATTCTCCCAGCATCACATATCAGTGGCAGGCAGTATTGTTTATAGCTGTTCTGATATGTGAGTAAGAGACCAGCTTGAAGTTACCATTTTTATTAACGACATCACCACTAACCTCCACCAGACTGCCTCCCTGTTATACGCCGATGACATTGTTCTGTACGCCAGTGCTAATAGCGTAACTGAAATAAGTCAGCGTCTCTCTAAACATTTCCACCAAATTCAACAGTGGCTGTTTAACCATGAGCTTGTATTAAATTTATCCAAGACCCAGGCCATGCTCTTTGGCTCCAATGCTAAACTCAAGCACTCTCAACCAAATTTCAGTGTCTCTGACGTAAGCGGGTCATCTGTTTTGGTGGTGCACTCCTTTAAATATCTGGGTATCACTCTTGATCCGTCTCTTACCTTTGACCTTCACATCCAGCAGACCTGCAAGATGGTCAACATGAAACTAGCCATTGCTTATTGCTCCAACTATGTGCTCACCCCCTCAGCCAGGCTTGCCATTGCACGTGGTATACTCCACCCATTGCTCACCTATGGGGTTGCTACTTATGCCTCGGCAGTTAAAACTACATTTCAGAAATGGGATATCATGTACAACAACATCTGCCGCTATATGCTACCTCTTCACACTGGATGAAACACCACTGTCTCCTCTACTTCGAATTGTGCTGGCTTTCTCTGTCTGCTTCTAGAGCCTATGCCTATGGCTCGATCACTGACAACATCATCAGAACCCAAACACCCAAGCCCCTAGCAGGGCTATTTCTGAACCAAACATCCAACTATGGTTTACACTTGTCAGCCAAAGCCCCTGTCCTTGTTCCCAGGCACAACTCTTCCAAAGGTGCGGGTGCCTTCTCCTGTCATGCCCCATTACACTGGAACTCCCTCCCTCTAACTATATGCTTAGCGCCATCCCATGCCTTGTTCAAAAAGCTGCTATGCAGCCATCTTGCTGAATCCTGCACTTGCACATGTTTTAAACCTCCATAGCTCTAACAGCTCTATCCAACCTTTGCACCCACAAAACTGCCTATATCAGAATCATGCCCCAACAAATACGCTTGGCACCTACCCCTTGCCACCCTACTGCCCTACCTTTCTGTTTGTCTGGTCCTCTTCTCCTGTTCCTGTAATAATTTCCTACGCCACCTAACCATTTTCCCTATACTATCAGCCCTACTTCTCTGTACTTTCCCATCCTCCAATATCCCTCCTGCGCTGACAATAATAGTACTACAGTCCTCTTTGTACTATCCTATCAGTTTTGCCCTTGAATATTTTGCCTTTCGGCCCTGTTTATTGTACTGCTTTATCACATCTTCTTTTTACATTACTATGCACTAAACTTGTGCCTGTTATTTGGCCCTGTTTTGTATTGATTATTACATTCTTCTTCATTCATTGCTATGCACTCAAATTGTACCTGTTTGTTTTTCTCCTGATAGTACTGTAATTCCTATTGAAGAATTTATGAATTGTTTAAATGACTACACTGCTGTTTCTTGTATCTAATGTAACTGTCTCTGTAACCTCCCGGGTCGTGCCTGAAAATAGTCATTGCCTTGGCTAGTGCACCCTACCCAGTCAACAAAAAATAAATAAAAACAAATAAATAAATAAAACATATTGCCACAGTCCCACACTGGGAATGAATGAGAAATTAGAGCCAAAGGGTATGGGAGGAAATGGCCTTCTATGGATGAGTTGGCCAATGTGAACAAAACAAATGGTGAGGGCTAACAAGTACACACATTGGACTGGAGCACAGTCACAAGTGGTGTACCACAGGAGTCAGTGCTGAGTCTGACACTCCTTAATCTCTGCCAATGACATCGACAAAGACCTAGATTTCTGGTTATCCAAATTTGTCAACAACAACAAATTGGGAGGGCGTGTAGTCAGAAGATTTAAAGAAACTGCAGAGGGACTGACAGGTTTGCAATTTTGGCAGGTAAATAGAAATACAGTTTAAAGTGGATAGGTGCACAGTGATGCATCAACATTATCTAGGAAATATAGAATAGCTGAGTACTGCCTAAATAAAAAGAAAATTAGAGATACACACAGCAGAAAAATCTGGAGATTCTTACAAACAATTCCAAACAAGGAGCAAAATGTGAACAAGCAGCAAGAAAGGGGATTCTGATACTGAGATACACTAGGTGAAATTTCATATGCCAGTCAAGGGAGATATTCATGCCACTGTGCATGCCACTATGATAGTGTGCCTGACCCTCCCTGGAAAATATATGAAAATGGGGTAGATTAGTTTGAAAGTGGCACTGCCAAAACAACTCTCCCCCCTTAAGTGACAAAATAAAATGGACATGCAAAAATAAAAGTAAAAGGAATAAAAATGAGCCTAGGTGAATATCACACTTATCTTAGTTCGGCTACCTGTTGTGCAACAGCATCTGTCTAACTTGTTCAATGTTGTGTCTTTTTACTTCCTTGCAGGTTGGCAACCTGTGGGAGGACCTTTTGTTATTGTTTGCTTATATTTCTTTGTTTTTCTTTCAGTATTTCTCCCAGTGTGCTGTGCTCAGTTAGAGATGAAAGTATCGAAATCATAAAGAAGGCCCTTTATTTCAAATTTGTCTTGCTAGGGTGTTTTAATGTCCTACACTGTTTGAGATGACATTATACTGTAAAGCAGCTAGACTGAGGGAGGCTGGTAGGCAGGTTGTCTGGATCAGACCCTTTTGAGGGGGATAGAAAGGATCTTTGCTCAAACTGCCATTGTCAACTTGCAAGTGGTAGGACCAGAATCTTATGTATGCTCCATTGTTAGAGATATTCAGCCCTTCCCTTGTCTTGCCATTTTCATATGTTTCTGTATTTTGGCACATGGGGGATACAGAGGACTGATGGTATCTACCGCTCCATGAAGCGGTGCTCATCGTGTTACACCATGACCATTGATACCATGGGCAGCATGTCAGATGGCTGCCTGGGCTCATTGCTCCACTCTTGTAGTGTGCAATAATCATGGTAAACTCCCACTGTGACCACCGATGCCAGTTTCAGAGCATTGAGTGAGTGGTATAAAATCAATAAAGCTGCTGCTGAACTGCTGCTACCACCATCACCAAAGGAAGTGTGGTGGCAGTGTCTTGAATGGGGAGAATTCCATTCTGAACGATCAACTATAAATGGGTGAGACACTCACTACTTCATCCAGCCCACTGGAAGAGCTCTCCTGCACTGAGTGAGCTGGCTGGGAGGACTGTGCAAGTTCCCCAAGTGAAAGGGATGCTTGGTCCCTAGAAGGTATTGAGTGGGATGGAGTCCTCGAGCCAAGTAAGGGCAAATTTCTTATAAGGTTGTGGGCCTATGTGAGAATTAAAGAATGTATACAATCAGAAATATGGAGAATAAGAAAAGAATAACACAATGACCAGTGGGCCATATGAAATGTTAAGTGGCCATGAAATGTCACCCTCCACTTTTGAGTATTTTTTTTTCTATCAACTTTATTTATCTCCCCCAGGAACCCTCCGGAACTCTCTCCAGCTACCCCCCAGGAACCAGCTATACCTTCCAGTCTGAAACCCATCTGTACCAGGCCACTCCAGCTCGGCAATTCCCCGCGGCTCTGAGTCCCCTGGGGCAGGACCACCCGCCCTGGTGCTCCATCTGTAAGTCTGAAGTGCTGAAACTGGAGTTCTGGCTGTGCCTGGTTCTGTGGGTCCGATGGCGGGAGTGTGGCTGGCCCCAGGTGGAGCTTTCACCTATCCACAGGCCGAGGGGGTATTTCTTACTTAACTCCCCCCCTACCAGCCCAGCAGTGCAATGCTCTCAGTGTGGTATGTGCATGCCCCCACGCATGCCCACAGGAGAGCTGCCACTGCCGATTCCCCATGGGTTGGACCCGACTGCTGGAGAAGACTCCAAGTCTCCACTGGGGGTAACCAGAACGATGTGGCATGTACCCCCTCCCTCCCAGGGAAGGAGAGCAGTCCTCTGGCTGCTCAATCCTTCCCTTCCCTGCCCCCCTGAACCCGGCGGAGTGAACTCGGGTCACCGGCATGGCGTGAGGTGTGGCACCCAGCGCCTCAACCCTCAGCGCCACCAGGGCTGACCCCAGCTTTTTAATATGTTAAGGAAAGAAAATAAAGTTCTGTACAATTGATGTTACAAATGTGCCTCACCAATTTATTGTTGATTGCTTGTATGGAAGTTGATTGAATGACCCAAGACCAAAAGGAATGCTGATTTAAAGTAAAAAACTGAGGGCAACCTGAACTCATTTCCACTAAGAATTCCTTTCTTCCTTCTCTACCAAGTTTAAGAATAAGCACAATAACAGAACATGTTTGTATGTGAGTCTGGAGATGGAGAAGGAATATTTTGCACCAGTTGCCTTCCCCAAAAAACATGCTGAGTTCAGAGAAGTGAATCAGATCAGTACATATAAATGCACTGCATGTAAGGCACATGTCTGTTTGTTTTGTTTATTTAAAATCAGGAAAAGTCCATGGGCCACAGACCCATTTACATGAGTGACCAGAACAACCAACAGGCATACAATACAAAAAATGTATAGTCATACAGTATTGCCAGACAAATTAATTTATACAACGAACGTAGAGTTCTATATGCAGGTCTTACCTGAGCTCCTCACTGTTTGCATAATAGAACCAAATTCTTCTTATACAAAGTAAGACTGGAATGGGAGGTCTGAAGGAGGAGCTAAGGGTATTGCTGTGTTGGAGCCAAGCCCAAATTAAAACATTTATCTTTATATTTTGAGTTATACTGTATATACAATGGCATCAGCCAGGATGCAATGCATTAATGCTGTAGTATATCACAAAATGCTGCAGTAAACTGCAGAGAACAATGCAATTCAACAGCAATTAAGCCCTTTTGTCATGCAGTACTTTATGACATGTCATTAACTGCAAGTTTCTGCATTGCATCATGGCCTGCTCCACTGTGCATTTGGGTATTTTAGTTGGAATAGTGTGTATACTCCAGTTGTACTTTACATTTCTTGCTGTATCATTTGCGTCTTGCTTTTCTATGAACTAAAGAAACTTTCTAATAATTAATTAGGGCACATCATGCAACAGTGGGTGAAGGGGTTTAAAAGCCTAGGACAAGGAAGTTAGAGAAGGAGGTCAGTTGAAACCAAGCAGCTGACATGAACAGACCTTTACCTGGGGATAGTAAGAGGCTAGTTTACCGAGCCTAAGAGAACCACAAGTACAGGAAGTAAGACAGAATCTCCCTCTCAAAAAATGTGAGAAAGATAAGGGAAGTCATTGTAAAGACTTATTTTATCCTGCCAATGCTTTGCTTCTGCATATTGGCAGTTGCTGTTGGTTTTTATGCCTCAGAACTTTTTCAGTTACAAATAAAGGCACACACATCTGTGTTTTTTTATCACACATCCAGCTGACTGCCTTCTGAATTAAACCCACACTCAGTGACAGTCACTTCTAGGTCTGCTTTGCCAGTTCTGGGCACCATATTATAAGAAAGACAATAATACAATCAAGAGGGTAGAGATGACAATGACTAAACAGGGTTGAAAACCACAATTGTATCAGAGATCGATGGAGGTGTGTTTGCAAAGGTTTCAGATTTCAGCAAAACTGGGACAGAGTTGAAAAAGATTCAACACTGTATAGAAAAGAAGAACTACATCAGAACAGATTGGGGATAAGGGAACCAGGTGACAGGATAAATTTAAGCATCTAGAATTGTTTCAACTAATTTAGAAGGAGGAGGAGGGAGGAGATTCAGATCAACTGAAAGAGATGCCAAATAGGAATATACAGACGAAGAAAGTAGACAACATATGAGAATGGAGGTGATTACTATTAAATGCTAGGTGTCTGGGAATAAGCAAGATGAATTAAAATACATCTTAATAAATAGGAACAATCCAGCTGTACCCAATCATGGAAACATGATGGAGCTGGAGGATACCTGGGGGAAAGTTTACAAGGTTTTAACCTTTTTAGGAAGGACAGAGGGAATAGAAATGCAGAAGGCATTTGAGGCAGTATAGCACAGTCGTTTAAGGCTCTGAGCTGCAAATCTGGAGACCTGGGTTTGAATCCCACAGCCCCCACTTGCATATACTGTGTGACCCTGAGCAAGTCACTTAACTTCCCTGTGCTCCCAGGTTGCAGCTGTAAAAAAGCTTTCAGCTTAGTGTGTCTCACCTGGTTAAACAATTGGGCCCAGATATTCAGACTGTGCCTGGCTGTGGTGCAAGCCTGGGCACAGCGCAACTTGGCTGTGCAGGGGCGTTGACTGGGCAATATTCAACGGAGCTGCGCCATGGCACAGCATCATTGACTATCGTACCCTGGCCAACCACAGTGTGCATGGCGCAGTAGCACTGCACCAGTGCAAGTGGCCAGAGTGGAGCAGCGGGGTGTGCTAGCACAAGTTCCGTTGCGCTAGGCGCAACAACCGCGATATTCAAAAGTACACATGCAAATGGGGCCATAATGCATGCAAGGCGCAAATGGGGCCATTTGCATGTCATTATGGCCCTATTTGCATGCAGGTGTTCCGATCCCCGGCGACTTGCACCTGGCGCCCTGCCAGGCTGCAGCCATCGGGGACTGACGCCCCCTGCCAGCGCAGCAATGTGCCCCACTGCCTGATCGCGGGCATATGTAGAATTTAAAAATCGTACAATATCCCTGGAGGTCCAATGGACCACTACACACCCGATCATGGGCTTAAGTATTAAAATGATTCGTCCAATATCCCTGGTGGTCCAGTGGACCACTTGCAGCCCGATCGTAGGGCATAAGTTAAAATAAATACAGTCCAATATCCCTGGTGGTCAGTGGTGCCCCCATCACCGCCCCACTGGAGCCCCACTGCCTCCCCCGGTCAGCCCGGGCGTCAGCCACCCCACCCGCCTGCTGCCCCACCACCCGCCAACTGACACCATACTGTAGGGCTACGCCCATCAGTTCACAGGCGTGAGCTGGCATGGCAGCCTGCATCGCAGCCACTCAGTCCAGATATGTGGAATGGATCCAGTCACATATCTGGACTGAGTAGTATGGTACAGGCTGCATGCCCATTGGCTCACTGGTGGCATAAGTCCACTTTGGAGCAAGCAGCCTGCGACATGTTGCAGGCTGCTTTGCAGAATACCAAATGTCACAACTGCTGGTGTAACTTGCTACATGCACCATTTTTTTTGGCACAAGTCAAGTTAAGACAGACGTAACCTTTTGAAAATTGGGCCCATGGTGGAGATTTTCAAGGACTTTTTCTGCTCAGTATGTCAAAAAGATTCTCATATCAGTAGCTCTGGTTCAAAACTTGTGAACAGTCAAGAAATCACACTAGATAGTATAGGTATTAAAACAAGGTCAGAAGGATTAAATCCATAAAAAGCACAAGGACCCAATGAGGTGCACCCAAGGATAATTCAAGAATTAGCTATGGAACTAGCAGAGCCACTCACTTGCATTTTTCAAAGGTCCTTGAATAGTGGCAATTTCAAATAGCTGGAATAAAGCAATTGTTGTCTCCATCTTGAAAAAGGGGTTCATTCAGACTGTAGACATCATAGGCCAGTAAGTCTGTTGTCAGTGGTGGGTAAAGTTTTGGAAACCATAATAAAGGAGGAAACAGAAAGCTATATTAACAATTGAGAATTGGTGGATGACACACAGTATGGTTTCTGGAATGGTGACTCATGTCAGACTACCCTTATTAAATGTTTCCAGTCAGTTAATAGGGCCCTGACTCGGGGACTCCCAGTGGACACAGTGTACTTGGACTACAGTAAGGCCTTCGACGGTGTGCCTCATATAGAACTAGTAGAAGAGACAGATAAGTTGGGATTAAACAAAGGCTGGTTAGTTGGAGAAAATCTTGGTTAGAAGGGAGGAAACAAGGAATCACTCACAGGGGACACTTGTCGAGTTGGGGCATGATTACAAGCAGAGTACCCCAGGGCTCTGTGGTAGGTCCAGTGTTATGTAATACATACGTGCTGCCAATGCAGTTCAAAAATGGGGCATGGATGTGTAAGTCTGCGGACAACACTAAAGTGGTTGCTCTTGCTGATACAAAGATAGCCATAGATGTCTTTGTGATAGAATTAAATCAGTTGGAAAACCGGGTATAGAAACACAAGTTGCAGTTTAATATTGAAAAATGCACAATGATGCATTCTGGAAAAATAAATCAGAAAGCAAAATATCACTTAACTGGCAGAGAACTTCAGGTAACCAGTGCTGAAAAGGGTCTAAGAGTAATGGTCTCTGAGGACCATACATTTGTCTATCTGCACACGGAGGCAGCAAAGAAATGTTAAAAACCTATTGGGTTGCATTGAGAAAACCATTGCTAGTAGGGACAGGAATGTTATTATACTCTTGTATGGAGCACTGGTGATGCTGCAGTTGGATATTGAGACCATTCTGAGCACCGCAGAATAATAGGGGAATAAGGATAATGGAGAGAGTTCAGAAGAGAACTACCAAAATGGTAACAGGGATGAGGAGAAGCGATTATGATGAGAGAAGGAGCACACCACAGCAGACAAGGTTACGAGGTAGTATGCTCTTGACATATAAAGCCTTTAAGAACTACTACATGTGGAATTGTCAGGCATGGACCTGAAAGAGAGGCAATATGATACTACTAACATACTAACACACTAAAATGCCTGCAGAATAGGCCTAACGGTCTTTCGTGTCTGCTCGTTTGGTCAGCCCCCACCCCGGGAGCTGACCTGGCTGCCCCCCTCGCCTTCTCTGGCTTCTCCCTTCCCAGTTCCGGATATTCTAGTTGTACTGGATTTTGCTTCCAGAACCCTTCCCCTGTACCTGTCCCACCCCCTCTTGAACCGCTCCACCATCTCTGCCTCCACCAGCCCCCTGGGCAGTGCATTCCATGGCTCCACCACCCTCTCAGTGAAGTAGCACCTCCTCCTTTCTCCCCTGAATCTTCCCCTCCAGCTTCCACCCATGCCCTTTAGTTGCCCCCTCCTCCTTCCTTCGAAGCACCCTGACTGCTCCTCCCCTATTTCCCCCTTCATGTACCTGAAGACCTCTATCATGTCCCCCCAGTCCCTTCTCTCTTCCAATGTGTACATATTTAGCTCTTCGAGCCTCTCCCCATAGGTCCTGTCCCCCAAGCCCCAAATCATTTTGGTTGCCCTCCTCTGGACCCTCTCCAGGAGTTTAATGTCCCTCTTTAAGTGTGGCCTCCAAAACTGCACGCAGTACTCGAGGTGTGCCCTCACCAAGCAGTTATACAGAGGGAGTATCACTTCCCTCCTTCTGGAGGTGATCCCCCCCTAGCGATGCATCCCAGCATCCTGTTGGCCTTGGCTGCTGCCCTCCTACAAGTCTCCGAGTTGTTCATCTTGACATCCACCACCACCCCCAGGTCCCTCTCAGCCATCGAGACTTGTAGCATCCCCCCCCCCCAGGGTGTACACTTGGCCTGGGTGTCTGGCCCTCAGATGCAGTACCTTGCATTTCCCTGCATTGAACCTCAGCTTCCACTTTCTAGACCATCTTTCCAGAGCCTCCAGGTCCCTCTGTAGGGCCACCATCCCCTCCTCCCCATCCACCACCTCCCCCAGTTTTGAGTCATCCGCAAAGAGACTCATCTCACTCCTGATACCTGTCCTTATGTCAGAGACATAGGCATTGAACAGGAGGGGCCCAAGGACTGATCCCTGTGGGACCCCATTACTGACCCTCCTTGGGGATGAGACTATCCCAACTATGACCCTCTGGGTCCGGTCCTGGAGCCAATTGTCTATCCATCTGATCATCTGGTTCCCCACCCCTATTTCTCCCAGCTTATCCAACAGGCCCTCATGAGGAACAGAGTCAAGTGCCTTGCTGAAGTCTAGAAATAGGACGTCCACTGGTCTACCCAGGTCCAAGGCACTCATCACCCAGTCATAGAACTCCACAAGGTTTGTCTGACACGATTTCCCTGGGACGAATCCATGCTGTCTATCGTCCAGGCACCCTGACTTTTCCAGGTCCCCCCTCCAGCCTCTCCTTGACAATGCCCTCCATCACCTTGTCCACCACCAATGTCAGGCTGACAGGCCTGTAGTTCTCTGCCACCTTCCTTGATCCCCCCTCGTGGATAGGCACTATATGCGCCACCTTCCAGTCCTGGGGCACCCACTCTGTCCTCAGAGAGATGGTGAAAAGATCTGCCAGGGGTTTCTCCAGGACATCCGCAAGTTCCTTCAGCACTCTGGGATGTAATTTATCTGGCCCCGGTGCTTTTTCCATGTTAAGGGACCTGAGGGCTTCCCTCACTCTCTCTGCTATGATTTCCACCTCCACTACCTCCTCTCCCTGCTTAGCCTTCCCCCCTCCTGCCAGTGATGCCTCCCCCTCTCCCCAGACCCACCGATTGGTAAGGGCCCCCCTCCTCAGAATCACTGTCTCCTCCCATGTATGATGCAGCACCCCCATTTTCCTTGGTGAAAACTGAGGTGAAGTACTCATTTAGTACCTCAGCCTGCTCCCCCGGGTCTTGTGCCCATCTTCCCCCTGTTTAATCCTGCTAAGCTGCCCCTTCACCCTTTCTTTTTCCTCAATGTATCTAAAGAACCCCTTCTTCCCTCTCCTAATTTCCCTGGCCAGGTTCTGCTCCTTCCTTGCCTTAGCCGCCTTCACCACCCTAGTGGCCCTTCTAGCCATCAGTTTGTACTCCCCTCGATCCCTTTCACTCCTTGAGCACTTGAATTGCCTATAGGCTGCTTTCTTTCCCCGCACCACCTCCTGGACCTCCCTGGTCCACCAGCAGGGTTTTCGGGCCCTACCGTATTTTCGTCTTACTCTGGCACAGGAGCTGGTAGCATCCTGCACCCCTCTCTTGATTATTTCCCACCTACTGTCAGCATCCCTGTCTGACCAATCACATCCAAATGCTCCTTAAGGATCCTTTCCATTTCCTTAAAATCCGCCCCCCAGAAGTCAGTTACCTCCGTCTTTGTGCAGCCTTCTACCCCTCCTAGGTCCAGGCAGAACCATACTGTGGCATGGTCACTCCCCACCACCGGGTCCCTTACCTCCAGGCCCCCAATCTGGTCACTGTCTGCCAGGACCACTTCCAGGACCCATGCCTCACTGGTCGGTTCCCCCACCTGCTGAGTTAAGAACGTGTCTTGAAAGACATCCAACAAACTCTGTTCCTTGGCCACCAAGGATGTCATAGTCTCCCAGTCTGTTCCTGGCATGTTTAAGTCCCCCAACACCACCACCCTTCCCCTGCCCAATCTGCAGTGTCTCCCAACATCTGCCACCAGACTCTCCTTCAGCTCCTCCGCCAGCGCAGGGGGTCTATACACCACTCCTATTTTTACTCTCTTGCCCCCCTTGTTATCAAGGTGACCCAAATCGCTTCCACGATTCCCTCCGCCTCCTCTACTCCCCCCATGCCAATGCTGTTTTTGACTATTATTGCTACCTCTCCTCCCCTTCCCTCCCCCCTGTCCTTCCTGAACATAGTGTAACCCTCCAGGTTCAGGTCCCAGTCATGTCCTGCAGTGGCCCAGGTCTCAGTGACCGCTGCCACATCCACACCTCCCTCAGTTAGCATCGCCTGGAGGTCAGGCATTTTATTGCCCAAGCTCCTGGCATTTAGCAGGACTACCTTCCACCTTTTCCCTATACTTCCATTTCCCCTGCTCATGTTCCCATGGGGATTCCGTTTTCCCCATGTCTGCACTTTACCAGTTGGCCTTTTCCCACATTCCTCCAGCTCCCCAGGAGGGTGGACACAGAGTCCCTCCTATATCGGGCCCCCCTCAATAGCCTTTTCTCCCATCCCTCTCCCCTTCACAAGTTTAAACCCCACTTTTTTGAGAGCATAGTAAGCAACTGAGAGGTGAATTGTTTAAAACAAATAAAGGGAGAGTTTGGATAACACAAAAGGTGGCAACTATGGAGAATACCCTTCAAGGGAATATAGTGGATAGTGGGACTATTGAAACCTTTAAGGCAAAATAAGAAAAATACTTAAGGGAGAATAACATTTCAGGCAATGTCCATTGAAACATTGGCTAGCTTGCAAATGGACCTAAAATCCTTGCATAGCTCATAAGTTTTCTATGACTCCCAAACTCTAGAGACTAACAACTACAGTTCATTCAGGAGAAGGTTAGGATTACATCCCTAACCCCTAATTCAGATGTATAAACTACTGGGGGACAGGAATCAGATGACCAGGTTGAACAGTGCACTTAGAAATAAAAGGGAAAATAATTAGGGGCCAACCCAAAAAATCAGAGTAATGACCTTTGGTGTTTGGGGGGGGGTGCAAAGGAAGCACTTATTCACACAGATAGGGACTGGGTCTGAAGAGTGCTGACAAGAATAGTGTCGGCATGATGCGCACATGTAAAATAGGCACCCTTTTTTTTTTGCGGAGGCTTTGCCCCCCCCATCACCCAATACAGAGGGTTCTGCCCCCCTCACCCCCATCGATAGGATTCTCACTCCATGGGAGAGCGGATCCCAAGGGAAGTTAAAATTCTTGGGGCAGATACAGCTCCACGTAAAAAAAAAAATTAAGTTCCACGGTAAGCTAAAATGTTGGAGACCAGGATAAAAACCCTGGTCTCCACTGCTGCTGGTTGAGCTGCTTGATGCCCCAGCCCTCCACACCACAGAAGCAGCTTGGCCAGCATCCTGGATTCTGGTGCCCTGCTCTTCCTTCGGTACCACGGACAACGACCAGGGGAGCGCTTACAGAGAATGCTGTAAATCCCCTATCACTGTCCATGTGAACACTTAACAGACTAGCTCCATATAGTGCAGTGCTATTCTGGCAGTACTCACTTGACGGGTTACCCACAGATTGTGATGAGTGTCTTGAATAGTCCACTAGGAAAGGTAACTGGGATAGAGTCTACGTTCCTTTAAAACAGAATTAGACAGATGCGTGAGGGAGGTACATTATGCAGAAATCCATTACTGAACAGTAGGGAACCATCAAGATGGTCAGCAGTGGTCTGCTTACAATGCTATGTTCCTTTGACAGAGGACAGCAGTTTTTAAGTTTGTCGAGCGCGCAACCATGAACGAACTTGTTGATATGAGAGTTGCTAAACAAGGGTGTGAGGGGTGCCAACCCAATGACCAGCGGTGCAGCAGGGGCCGGTCTGTGACCAGCAAATTAGCAGGCAGTGTCCTGATGACACTGTTTTGCTGAGGAGACTGGTCTCTGCAAACATTTCAAAGGACAGAGCCAATGCTGCACGTGGCTCTGTCCTTTAAAATGCAAGCCCTTCAGCTGCAGCCCCTTAGTATGTCTCTCTCTTGGTTCAACAATTTCCCCATTCGCTGCAGCTCAGCATGTCTTTCCTGGTGAAACAATTTTCTCGGTCTCTGCAGCCCCATATTGTCTTTCCTGGTTAAACAATTTCCCTGGTCCATACAGCCCCATAGCATATCTTTCCTGGTTAAACAATTTCCCTGGTCCATACAGCCCCATAGCATACCTTTCCTGGTTAAACAATGTTCCCATTCCCTGCAGCCCCATAGTGCATCTTTCCTGATAAAACAGTTTCCAACATCGGGATGCCAACTCCCGATGTCGGATGCGCCCCCTTCCCTGTCTATATCGTTAACCGACAATGGGGTGCCCAATCCTCCTGTCAACAATGGCATGCCCCCACCACACACACACTATTATGGCACATTGGGAGCCCATGCTAGTGTGCCTAAATGTTTAAAAAAAAATTCCTGTAAAATAAAAAAAAAAGTCCAGCCGAAGTCTTTTTTATTTTTAATTTTACCTGTAAAAAAGAAAACCTTCCAGCGTCATCTCCCCAGCATCCCTCCCCCACCCACCTCCCCGCACCCCCCTCACCCATACTTACCCTCCAGAGGTTGGGAGCCAGGATCTCTTTGGTCCTGATATGTTTACACTCTTCAAACGTGAACTAGGAACTGAAGAATCGGTAACCATGTATAATGGGACTCAATGGGGGGTTTAAACTTAGGTTGATAACTCAACCGCTTTTAGGAATTTTGGCCCAAAATTTAAAACATGGGATTTTTGGGACCCCACCTTATGAACATGTCGGTGTCATTTTGTTTCTCCTACCCGGAAGGTGATTTTGCGGTCACTGCGTGGAATCACCTTTCAGGACCGATTACCAAAATGACAGCACCACTGTTCATAAGGTGGGGTCCCAAAAACCCTATGTTGCAAATCTGGTGGAAAAATTCCAAAAAAATGCCTGTGTTACCAGTGTGCATTGCACAGTTTCTACGCACACTCGTAACTTCGCTTATTTTTTATATTTTCACTCCAGATTTTCAACATTGCCATTTTGTCATATCTCCTTATAAACAGTACAGCTGTGATTTTTCACATCATGCCCAAAATGTGTTTTCGCACATGTGGCCCAGAATGGCACAGTCAGTGTGCAAAATCAACTTTCGAAATGGATTAACAAAATCACAGTGCTACTGTTCATGAGGGGAGGTCCCAAAAAGGCCATGTTAAATTTGATGAAAAAAATTCCACAAAATGCCTGTGTTATGAGTGTGTGTTGCACAGTTTCTACACACTCTTGTATCTTTGTCAGTTTTTTATATTTTCACTCCAGATTTTCAACATTTCCATTTTTTCACACTTCCTTATGAACAGTACAGATGTAATTTTTTTGCATCCTGCCTGAAGTGTGGTTTCGCACCTGTGGTGCAGAATGGTGTGGTCGCTCTGCGAAATCACCTTTCAGCATGAGTGAACAAAATGTCACTGGCACTCTTCATGAGGAGGGGTACCAAAAAGGCCATATTGAAAATTTGGTGACACAACTCCAAAAAATGGCCACGTTACCTGGTCGGTCACAATTTTCTACGCACTTGTGTAACTTTGATCATTTTCAATATTTTCACTCCAAATTTTCAATATAGCCTTTTTATCATACCACCTCATGAACAGTGCAGCTGTCATACAACTTTCTGTTGCTCACTATCAATAAAACTCTTCCTGCACTATACACTCTTACACACTTCCTTATCTCTACGCACGACGAACTTTCGGCATTGACAAATGCTTGTTTTCTGCTGGTTAGATCATTAAACTACAGGATACAAAAGCTGTGTTTCAATTTGTCCAACTGAAGAGATGGGCAGAAGCAGGGCCCCCAATGACAATAAGATTGTGTGTCTAAATTGGGCTATTCCACAAAAATCCCTGAAGACATAACAGGTAAATTATACCCCTACCAGGGATTTGTTCTGCATTTCATTCTAACTGTAGAAACAAGTGTTTTCATTACTCTTTTTTCCTGGTCTGCTTTTCAAAGCGCTTTCACAAAGCTTATCCACTGCAGAAATTGCCATATTTGTCAGTAACTTCACATCAAAGGGACATTCAAACAACATGAAGCCTTGCTGTATTCTGACATATGCAGTTAGGTCCTGCCTTTCAACTGCCCCAGAGAACAAAGAGTTAAACTTTCCATGGCCAGCATGGAATGTTCACCGCGAGCTCAGTTGAAGCCCCTGTCTGCTGTTGTTTAAACTCCAACCATCAGATTTTTCACTCCAGCTCACTGAACAGTTGCTCCAGAGATTTCTCCTTTGCTCGGTTCAAAAAAGTCGGTTAAAGTGTCTTTTTTCGCTCGGTTTCTACCGAATTGCTGCTACCATTCTGTCGGTTTAAGTCTCTGTCTGTGGTACCGTGAATACTAGATAGGTTTTTCTTATAGTTTCTGTGTGGAACTTGTAAATTGCGGATCGGTTCGGCTGAACCGATCAGTTTCAGGTAAAAAAGTTTGTGCATTTACTTAGAGTGTGGTAACCGGTCTGTATTGGTTCTAAAAAAAAACGGATTTTATTACGTTTTTTTCCAAGACCCATGACACGTCAGGAACCGATAGGGAGTCTTGCCTGATGGATTGCCAAAAGGGTAATGCTTTTGTTAGGATTGGCCATGTCTGAGAAACCAAGAAAAAATGGGCCCACTGGGTTTCAACACTGCAGTGTGTGTGGGGAAGTCTTTGCTAAGGCTGATCCCCACACCACCTGTGTTTATTGTCTGGGCTTTGACCACCTCGATTCAGACTGCCAAATTTGTAAGAATTTTCCCAAAGCTACCCTGGAAAAGAGATTCGGTAGACTGAGGGAAAGGGAGGCCAAGAAGTCCACTGACCCGGATGGCCAGCCCGGTTCGGTTCCGACCGAACCAGAAGGCGTGCTCTCTGACCAGGGCGATACTTCTTCGGGCCAAAGGAGGGCCGATTCTGAGGAGTCGGTTCCGGTTATAAGGAAAGGAAAAGATAAATCGTCCAGTTCGGACCCAGAAATTCATACTCCGACCGCTGATGAGGCAGCCAAGGTGATAAGAATAGTACAATCACTTACTTCGGTTCCAGCCGAACCGGCACCATCTGGCATGGGCTCGGTTCGTCGGTTCCCCCGGTTCCGGATTACACCTTGGAAGAATTTTATGAGCCAGATGAGGAGGAGGGAGAGTATGAGGATGATGATGGTGATTATGAAAGTCTGGATGTGCCTATTGACCCGGACATCTCCCCAGACAGACCAACAGGTGTTTCTCCTCCTAGGCTTTCTGAGTCCCCTTCTCACTTTATGTTTTACAAAAAAGTGGTTGAAACCCTCCAGCTTCCTATGGAAGAAGCAGTGGAGGATCAGGAGGAGCCTGATTTTGTTGAAATGATGGACATTCCAGAGTCCAGGAGACTGTCTATTCCCCTCCACAAATCCTTTGGGAAACAGACACATAAAATTCTTAAGACTCCTAATTCCATACCTCCTGTGGACAGACGAATGGACAAGAGGTATACTTTGTCAGGCTCAGACATGGAGTTCCTTTCAGCAATGCAGCCATGTTGGGGTAGTGCAGGCTGCTGCCTGTGATAAGGCAAATATCCCCTTGGTATCACACCCCCCCAGATAAGGATTCCAGGAGGATTGATGCCATGGCAAAGAAACAGTACATGGCAGCATCTTTGGGACTCAGGCAAGCTAACTATATGGCCTACACAGCTAGATACCAGAAGTTCAGGTGGGACACTGTGCTGGCTCTGGCTAAACAGGCCCCTGACCAGCTTGCCAAGGAGCTGAAGCAGGTGGCTACAGATGGGATTGAGACATCCAAAGTGCAATTTCATGCTGCTGTGGACTCCAATGATGTTTCATCAAGAGTCATGGCTACATCTGTGGCTGTTCAGAGGATGGCTTGACTCAGATGTACTAGCCTATCACAGGATACCCAGGCTAAGGCCATGGATTTCCCTGTTATTGGTAATTCTCTGTTTGGGGAGCAGACAGAGAACTACATGAAAAAGATGGACGAGTACAGGATCACTTACAGGAGTGCTCAGGCCAAAGAAAGGCAAGCCACTCCTCAAAGGCAGTTGTCCAGGGGCAGGGGCAGGCCTTTCCAAAGGCCTTTTTACCAAGCTCAGGCCTCCTCTTCTTATTCTCAGAGGGGGTTCTTCAGAGGGAGAGGCAGACGGGGGATGAGCAGGCCTGCATCCACCCCTAAGCCTAAAGCCCTGCCAAGCAGACACCCTGATGGGTCTGCCGGGGCTGATTCTCCAATACCAGTAGGGGGCAGGCTGGCTTACTTTGTCCAGGACTGAAAGTCTCTGACATCAGACAAGTGGGTCCTGGAAGTAGTAAGCCAGGGACTGGTTCTCAGCTTCAAAAATTTCCCAAGATGAGAACCAGATCCTTTCCACCTGCAAATCCATCAGAGACCCTTGCCTTAGAGGCAGAGGTTTCTTCCCTCCTAGCTCTCAGAGCTATAGAGAGGGTTCCCACCCTACACAAGGGCAAAGGATTGTAATCCAGGTACTTCCTAACCCCCAAAAAGACAGGAGAATGGTGGCCCGTCCTGGACCTAAGATATCTGAACAATCACCTTTTAAAACCAAAGTTCAAAATGGTGACTCTGGGAATAATCCTTACCTCTCTAAGGCCAGGGGACTGGCTAGCCTCCCTGGACCTCAAAGATGCCTATTTTCACATTCCCATCAGGTGCTCCCACAGAAAGTACCTCAGGTTCGAGTTGCCCTCAGGCCACTATCAATTCAGAGCAATGCCCTTTGGCCTAGCATCAGCCCCAAGGGTTTTCACAAAGTGCCTGGCAGTAGTGGTTGCTTTCCTAAGGAGAAAAAAGATCTCCATCTTCCCATACTTGGACGACTGGGCTCATAGTACGTCAGTCTCAGACCAGTCAAGTCACATTTGCAAATAACTCAGCAAGTGCTCACTACCTTAGGATTCCTTCTCAACCTTCCAAAATCAGTTCTCGAGCCAGTACAGCTCCTCACCTTCATAGGGGCGGAGCTGGATACAATAAGGGCAAGAGCCTTCCTTCCCCCGGACAGGGCAAGGACCCTTATGGACTGGCCTCTTCATTCACCGTACAGGTGTCTCGACCAGCAAGGCATTTCCTTCAGCTTCTGGGCCACATGACAGCTTCCACAGCAGTGGTCCAGGGAGCAAGATTCCAGATGAGGGACATTCAGTTACATTTAAAAGCCTACTGGTCCCAAAGAAAGGATTCCCTTACCAAACTAGTCCCAGTGACTCGAACCCTGATCCAGGCCTTGCAATGGTGGAAGGATCAGGACAATTTGAGACAAGGAGTTCCTTTTGTCACTCAGTCTCATTCAGTGATACTCACCACAGATGCTTCCCTGCTGGGCTGGGGAGCCCATCTGGGGGATCCTACCACCCAAGGGCTGTGGTCACCTCAGAAATCTCTGCTTCGCATCAATCTCTTGGAACTCAGAGCAGTGTTTCTGGCACTGCAAGCCTTTTCCACATCTGTACAGAACAAGGTGGTCCAGGTCAAAACAGACAGCACCACCACCATGTGGTACATCAACAAGCAAGGAGGCACTTGGTCTACGGCCTTGTGCACAGAAGCAACGAAGTTGTGGTCCCTGGCCTATTCCCTGCAAACCTCTCTGATAGCAGTTCACCTCCCAGGGAAGGACAATGTCCTAGCAGATGCTCTGAACAGAATATCCCAGGGCCATCACGAATGGACCCTAGATCCCCTAGTTTTGAAAGTGATTTTCTCGAGATGGGGCACTCCACAGATAGATCTTTTTGCAGCACCAGACAATCACCAACTTCCTCTCTTTTGTTGCAGACCTCCAGCCTTGGTCTCAGCCCCCTGGATGCTCTGATCCTGAATTGGGAAGGTAAATTTCTGTATGCTTTTCCCCCCTTCCCTCTCCTGTTCAAAGTGTTAGTCAAGATAAGGTCACGACCATGCAAAGTGATTCTGATTGCTCCAGACTGGGCGAGACAGCCCTGGTACCCCCATTGCTGTCCTTAGCAGTCTACCTTCCCCTGTCTCTTCCCAGGAATTGCAACCTGTTGACATCCTCTCAGGGGAGGATTTGGTACCTGAACCTTCGGTCTCTCAATCTCAAGGCATGGCTCTTGAAGAGTTAGAGTTTGCTGACCTGCATCTTTCCCAAGGGGTTCTGGATATCCTTAAGGCTTCTCGAAAGCCTTCCACCAGAAAGACTTACAATTCCAAATGGAAAAGGTTCACTATTTGATGTTCTAAGAAAAATATTTCCCAGATTCTGCTGGGTTGCCTATGGTTCTGGACTATATGGTCCATCTCAATGGCCTAGGCCTTAGGCCAGCTACACTTAAAGTGCATTTGGCAGCTGTTTCTGCTTTCCTGTCAGTAAGCAAGCCTTCTCCTCTGTCAGCCCATCCTGTGTTTTGTAAATTCTTCAAGGGATTGCTGCACACCAATCCCCCCTTTAGGGACCCTGCTCCTGCTTGGGACCTTAATGTTTGCATTGTTCAGCTTATGCAACCCCCCTTTGAGCCTTTGTCCTCTGCAGAGCTTAAGTACTTGACTTGGAAAACTGTTTTTTTGGTGACCATTACCTCTGCCAGGCGTATCAGCGAATTGCAAGCCCTGTCAGTGGAACCTGATGTCATCTCTTTCCATAGAGATAAAGTGGTCCTAAGAACAGGACGTTTTTGCCTAAAGTGGTTTCAGAGTTCCACCTCAACCAGTCTATGTCTCTCCCTATGTTCTTCACTGACCATTCCTCCTCTGGACAGAGGAGGCTGTACAGCTTGGATGTTAAGAGGTCCCTCAGCTACTACATAGAGCGCACCAAGGGTCACAGGTTTGAGTCCCTCCAGTTGTTCCTCACATATGGAGAGGTTGGTAAGGGCAAACCTGCCACTAAGAGATCTATTGCCAGGTGGATTGTTTCTTGTATACAATTCTGCTATGAAAAACTGGGTAGAACTCCACCCTCAGGTCTGAGGGCTCACTCTACTAGAGGTACAGCTGCTTCCCTGGCTGCTGCCTGGGATATTCCTATCTTAGAAATCTGTCAAGCAGCCACCTGGAAAACAGTCCATACATTCACCAAGCATTACTCTCTGGATATCCAGGCTAGGAGTGATGCTCGGTTTGGCACAGCAGTACTTCAGAGCCTGTTTCCAAAGTAGGTTCTGTCCCTCCTCCATGGAGGTACTGCTTGGTAGTCTGCATATGTCAGAATACAGCAAGACTTCATGTTGTTTGAAGAAAAAATTACTCACCTTAGTAATGCTGTTTCTTCTAATGGAGTCTTGGTGTATTCTGACCTCCCCCCTGCCTCTCCTCTCAGAACCTAGTTTTTGGGATGTGAGTGGGCAGGGGCAGTGTTGGCACCCTAGAGGTGTCCCTTTTTCACCCTCCTTTATTTTGAGTGAATGTTGTGTTTTGGGATGTGTTTTGTTTTTCGGGTTCCCTGACTTGAGTCTTTGCTTTGAAACCAAAAAACCCTTTTATATAAATACAGTTGCCAGTTGGCTAGTTTGAGTTTTACAGTTTCCACACAGAACTTCTAGTGAGTATTGCTCGTAAAGATCTGACGGTTGGAGTTTAAACAACAGCAGACAGGGGCTTCAACCGAGCTCGCTGTGAACATTCCATGCTGGCCATGGAAAGTTTAACTCTTTGTTCTCTGGGGCAGTTGAAAGGCAGTACCTAACTGCATATGTCAGAATACAGCAAGATTCCATTAGAAGAAACAACATTACTAAGGTGAGTAATTTTTTCTTATCACCCCTCGAATGCCTCCAAATGCCACTAGTTTGAAAATACATTGTATGACTGTTCAGCTTCTGTAGAATTTGTTGATGTAGCTGGGTACTTTACATCTGCTTCCTTTTTCATAGTAAAAGTAAAAAAAAAACACTATCATATTGGTGCAAGGAGACAACTATATCATGAGTGACTGGAGTATTTATTCGCAGACTTTTCTAGTTCAAGAAACATGCAGAAGGGGAGAAACAAGGACTATAAATTAAACAATTATACCAGCATTTTTCAGTTTTACTCAGAAAAAGGATGCATGTACTGTATAAAGCAGCTTTCTATCAAATTCTACAGAAGGTGAGCAATCATGAAACGCCCTTTTCAAACTAGAACTAATATGAGGCCAAAAGGAATAGACAGATATAGATAGATAGATAGGTAGATTAGATAGATAGATAGATAGATAGACAGACAGACAGACAGACAGACAGAAAGAAAGAAAGAAAGAAAGAAAGAAAGAAAGAAAGAAAGAAAGAAAGATAAACTTTGACAGCAAATAAGGACCACTTGGCCCACCTAGTCTTCCCATTTTCCCCTACTTACACTATTGCCACAGACCCTACTTGATCTACATCTCTTTCTCCCTCCCCCCTTCTTGTCCACTATGATTCTCTTTTGCTTATCCCATGCATTCTTTAACCCACCACTGTTTTCATCCCCCCACCACCTCTACTGAGAGGCTGACCCAGGAATCTCCACTCAGATAGATACAGACAGATAGATAGACAGCTGGGCATATTAAAGGGCTTTCCCTTGAATCGTGGCACCATACATAAATTAATAAAAAGCATATTCCAATAACAAATAACATACATTTTCATATAAAAACAATTTCTCTCATATATCTGTGACAAAATATCATGCATTCAATAAATAAAATACATTTTAGGCCCAGTAAAAAAGATTTAAATCTTGGCTTTACAGTGTGTGAAAAGCTTAGGAGGTCAGCAACCCATGGCTCATGAGCTGCATGTGGATCTCCCTGCCCTAACCTTTGGCTCTTGCAGTGGCTCCCATTTAACCCACATACCTCCGAGCTGTTCCATGTGGCCGCAATGCTGACTTCCTCTTTAAGGCACCCTTGGACCTCACGTAGCACTTCCCCTGGTCTCTTCTGATGATGGTCTCTCTTCCCGTGGTGGCGTCCCATTTCTCCCACAGCAGAGAACAAACAAACAGGGACTTAGGGACTTCTACTTTGTTGGACTGCATTGCAATTCCTTCCGGTTCCTTCCGGTCCCTTCCAGCTCTCTCCCTCCCTTCCTCTTTCTCTTCCTCCTCCCCCTCGTAGCTGCATTCATTCATGGGCTACTTCCCCCTTTACCTGAAGCCTACCCCCCAAAGTTGCAGGTGTTAATGACCAGTTCCCCCTCAGATAGAAGCTTGGTTAACCTGAGGGAGAACCATAGTGTTGGTTACAATTTCTGCTGTAACAGGGACTTCAGGAAGAAAGAAGACATGGAGGAAGACTGCAGCCAGCCAACGTGTTACCGCATCAAGAAGTGCTCTGGCAGCCTGCTACCACTACACAAGGCCACTCCAGTGCCACAGGTTGAGCTCCGTCTTTTGGGGCTTTAAGAGCTTCAGCCCACAACACAGACACAGTCAGAGGCTCGGAGAAGAGACCAGCAGGAGGTCAGAGAAACCAGCACCAACACCCAGCACTCAGCACTCGGCCAGCGCAACTTTACTCTTTCACAGTTGAGCTGTAATCACTTTGGGCTGTGTTTTGTTGTGCTGCCTGGGCCACTGATGAGCTGTTGAATGCCACGCTCAGGGAAGAGCTTGGCACACCTAAAACCAGGATGGCAGCACTCAACAGAGAACATTTTCTGTACTCTGAGACCAGGGCACTTCTACTAAAAGGGAATTTGGGCATCCCACTGCTGCCTGCTCCAATACCTAACTCTTTTGGAAGCACCAAGGGAGGTCGACAGTGAAAATGCCGTCCTCCCCCACAGCCATCGCACAATACCCACGCAGGTATATGGTCACTATTCTAACAACAGTGTTTTCTCCTCTGTCCCCCGCGACCCCCAGACTTTAGGATTCCAACCCAGGTCAGAGTTGGCCTGGGGAGGGCGTGAACATTAAGTGAAACATGGAGGGACCATTATCGCAACTGTTGCCATAATGGTCTTTTTTTCCTGTTTCGCCATCAGGGTGTTGATCGTATGGGGTGCACCTACTCTTTTCTGGCCCCTGGCCTAGTACTGTAACTCTTTACTATTGCCCCGCAGTTATAGAGCCAGCAGCCAGCCCATTTACTGCCCACCTGCCCAGAGGAGCGAGTGATCAGCCATGACAGGGAGATCAGCAAGCAACCATAAGAACCCAAGAGAGGAGGAGGAATGGCTGAACATAACCTCAGGTACCTGGGATACTTTGAATTGTTTTGGGGACTGCTTTTTACTGATGATTGGAGGCATTTGGGGAGGGGCACAGGCAGGCAGGGTTGCTGTGTCTGATCTCTTCTATGCCCTCTTTTGGCTATTCTGATGTGTGGTAATAAGGGTGTTTTTTTATTGTGTGTGTCTGGGGCAGGAGGATGTCTGGATTGCTGTGTTGCTATATTTGTGTTAAGATAATTTTGCTTGTAAAATGCATTTAATGGAGTGGTAGGGTAACTTAACACTGCATGTTTATGGTTGGGGAGGTATGTCTGGCTTGCCAGCGTTGCATTCTGTCACTTCTGCTGTGTGCTTAATAAATAGGATGTAAATGCACCGTGCTGCGTTATTTGTGGTGTGTGTGTAGAAGGGGTGCTTCTGCTGTGCTGAGTTGATCACTTCTGATGTTTTGCCACATAATTTTACTGTTGCACTTTAACTCTGTGGTCATATTCAGAAAACATCAAAAGTGATCGAATTCAGCAGGCCAGGGTACTCCCCCCCCCCCCCACTCACCCAAAAGGGCAGTGTATCTTAGCACTGCGTGTTTACAGTTTGGGGGTATATTTGGCTTGCCATCACTGTGTCCTGTCACTTCTGTTATGTGCTTAATAAGATGTAAATGTGTTGTGTTGCCTCATTTGGGGGAGTGTGTGTGAGTGTGTGTGTGTGTATGTGTGTGTGTGTAGGGGTGCTTCTGCTGTGCTGCATTGATCACTTCTGATGTTTTGGCACATAATTTTACTGTTCCACTTTAACTCTGTGGTCATGTTGAGAAAACATCAGAAGTGATCAAATACAGCAGGCCAAGGTACTCCCCCCTCCCACTCACACATAAAGGCAGTGTATCTTAACACCGCATGTTTACGGTTTGGGGGTATGTCTGGCTTTCCACCGCTGCATCCTGTCACATCTGCTGTGTGTTTAATAAATAAGATGTAACTGTGTTGTGCTGCCTTATTTGGTGTGAGTGTGTAGGGGGGGTAGGCTTCTGCTGTGCTGCGTTGATCACTTCTGATGTTTTGGCACATAATTTTACTGTTGCACTTTAACACTGTGGTCATGTTGAGAAAACATCAGAAGTTATCAAATACAGCAGGCCAGGGTGCTCCCCCCCTCCCACACACACACTTGAATATGTTTCTAATAATACTCAATCTGTTGTATTGACTTTCTTGTGGTGGTGAGTGTGGGGAGTGGGGTTCTGCTGTACTGCATAGAATAGATGACTTCTGATGTTTTGTCAATGTAATTGTAGTTTTGCACTGTAGCACGGTGGCCGTGTTGAAAAACATTAGATGTGATCCAACACAGCAGACCAGGTTACCCACACCCATTCACCCACAAAGGTTGTGCAATACTAACACTGATTGGTTCTGCATCTTAAACAGTGCTTCTCTACTGTTATTGTGTGTTGTGCCTTTTAGCAATGTGTCAGGTAAGAATGAGCATTCCTGTTCCTAATGTGCGGGAATCCCACTTGTGTTTGTGGCGAGATTTTTCCTTCATTTGGAATGCATATTAACAAGTTATGGAAACTCCTTTTGTGCATACTTCTGCCACACGGCATTCTTAAAGAGGTTTGTTTTTTGTTCTTTGTTGTCGTTCTTCAGAATGTGTCTCAGGTTGTCGAGCTCCTTCTTTGTTTTTTTTGTTGTTTTTATTTTTGCTTCTCACATACTTCGTATCACATGACTTTGATTTTTTGTTTGTGTTTTTCATGTCTGTTGTTCCCTCAAGTGTCTCACAGTTGTGGAGCTCCATTTTAATGACATACTTCCGGCCACATGGCAATTACAGTTATAGGCCCAGATATTTAAAAGGGTTGCACCATGCGCAATAGGGTTGCGCCTGCGCAAGTCCGAAATTGCACGATTCTGCGATATTCAGCAGGAGGCAGTTGAGCCACTGAAAACATGCTGAGCAACAGCGCAATGCAAATGAATGCATGCTGAACTGGAGGGGGAGGAACCATGCATAAACTGCACAGCCCGATATTCAGCCAGGCTGTGCCGAATTGTGCTGGCGCAACCCCCAACCTGCGCCTGCACAACTTTGAGCCAAAAAAAAGGATCAAGTCGAGGGCCGCCCACAGGTGAGCTGCCGCATTGCAGGGCGCAACACAGCAGCTGCCACCTGTGGCTGGCCCTCAACCTACTCCCTGTGCCCCCCCTGCAGCCCGATCGAGGGCAAAAGCTGAAATAACCCCCCCAACAGCCCGATCGCGGGCAGTAAAGTGTCCTCCTCCCCCTCCTCCCGAATGTATCCTTGGTGGTCCAGTGGACCGATAAGCCCGATCACGGGCAGCATTAGTTTACAACCCCCCCTCCTCCCGAACGTATCCCTGGTGGTCCAGTGGACCGATAAGCCCAATCGCGGGCAGCATTAGTTTACAATCCCCTCCTCCTCCTGAACGTATCCCTGGTGGTCCAGTGGACCGATAAGCCCAATCGTGGCAGTATTAGTTTACAACCCTCCTCCTCCCAACATATCCCTGGTGGTCCAGTGGACCGATAAGCCCATCACGGCAGCATTAGTTTACAACCCCAACACTGACAATTCCCTGGTGATCTAGTGTCTCTCACCCACCTACCACAAAGCCCCACCACCACGCCCCCGCAGCCGACGGGTGGCAGCATCTCACTCGCCTTCACTCGCCGACTGATTGCCCAGCAGTTCATGCCGAGTAGAGCAAGAGCCACGGGCGCAGCCTATACTGATAAGGCAGTCCAGATTTGTGAATGAATGAATTCATTCACATATCTGACTGCCTTTGTATGGTATGGGCTGCATGCCCATTGGCTCTTGCTCTGCACCAATGGGCGGCAGTCCTACCGGCAGTCAGTTGGCAGGCGGAGGGTGGCAGGCGGTGGATGCTGCCACCGCTGGCTGCGGGGAGCGGTGGTGGGCTCGTGGGTGGGTGGGTGGGGGACACCAGATCACCAGGGATGTGGTCTTGGGGGTTTGTAACTAATGCAGCCCAGGATCGGGCTTATCGGTCCACTGGACCACCAGGGATACGCTCGGGAGGAGGGGAGGAGGACACTTTGCTGCCCGCGATCGGGCTGGTGGGGGTGATTTCTGCATTTGCCCGAGATTGGGCCAGTCAGGGAGGGGGGAGTTTAATTTTTGCCCGCAATCGCCAGTGGGGGTGGGGATTTTTACCTTTTGCCCGCGACCGGCTGCAGGCGCCGGTCCTCAACGGCTGCTGCCTGGCAGGCTTGCAGTGCAAGTCCTCGATCAGTGCACCTGCATGCTAATGGCATGCAAATGGGGGCTGAGTAAACAGATGCAAATGGCTCCCATGCCTTGCATGAATTATGGCCCCATTTGTATGTCACCTTGAATATCGGAAATTTGCATATGGCGCAGTTGGTACTCTGCGCCACCGCCAGTTGAAGCCCACTCTGACCACACTTCGCGTGGCCAGTTCCACTGCGCCATACGCGGCTGTGGTCGGGTGATATTCAAAGGAGTTGCTCAATAGCTAACTCCTTTGAATATCACTCCGGCCACACCCCTGCGCAACTATTTTCTGCAGCGCAAGGGCTTGCGCCACAAAATAGCACAGTTTGAATATCCGGCCCATAGATTTTTTGACATCTTTTTTTTTGTGGCCTCTGTTCAGAAAGTATCTCGGTTGGTGTACATTGCAAGGAAACATGGCGCATTCAGCTAAAACAAGAAAGACTGATGATTAGAACTGGACATTTCAAGATGAGTGGTTTGATTATGGCTTCGTAGGTAGAAAGGGATTGCCATTCTGTGTGACTTGTAGAGAATTTCTTGCCGCAAACAAGAAATTGAATGTACAGCGTCACTTTATGACAAAGCATGCAGCATTTGCAACTAAACACCCTAAAGGACAGGCACGAAGGAAGGTCTTTGAGGAGCTGGAAAAGAAACTGCAGAAGGAGCAAACTGTGCTGATGTCTTAGTCCTCATCTGCCAGCCATCTGACAACAGCCAGCTTCATTGGAGCCACTGCAGGTGGTTCATGCAGGGAAGCCTTTCATAGACTCATAGATACATAGACAGTGTCAACAGATAAGGGCCTATGGCCCACCCAGTCTGCCCATTTGAGCTTGTAAGTTCACTTTATGTTTTCCTAGAAGTCTGTTGCCCCTTACCCCTGACCTCCAGAATTCCTTTATGTCTATCCCATGCATTCTTAAATCCCGTGATTGTTTCAGCCCCCCACCACTTCCTCTGGCAGGGTGTTCCACTTGTCCACCACCCATTCTGTGAAGAAATTCTTCCTCACGTTTCCTCTGGATGGAGAATTTGTGAAAGATATATTTCTTGAAATGGCTCCATATTTGTTTGCAGACTTCAGGGAAAAGGACAAAATGATTCACCAGATTCAAGATTTGCCAATGTCTGTTAAGTCTGTGAAGGATCGTGCACACCAAATGATGCAAGATGTGGAGTCTCAGGTTGTAAAAGATATTATGTCATCTTCTTACTTTTCTTTGGCACTTGATGAATCCATAGACATTAAGGAGACAGCTCAACTGGCAAAAATGGTTTGTTTTGTTTGTGGGTCTGGAATAAAGGAGGAACTAGTGAGCATTTGCCCCCCTGAAGCTACAAACCAGAGGAGAGGTCATCATCAGTGCTCTCTGTGAGTATTTCTAGAAGGAGAATCTGCCCATTGACAAAATCATGAACATTTGCACTGATGGCACCCCCAGCATGACTGGATGTCAAAAGAGACTTGTAAAGCTACTCGAGGAGAAACTACAATGGCCAATTATTATTTTTCATTGTATTCTTCATCAGAAGTCACTGTGTGCCCAGTCCCTTGGAAAGGAGATGGCAGATGGTATAGTACTTGTGAAAATTGTAAACACAATTCTTGCCAGGGCTGTGAACCATCAGCAGTTCAGACAACTTCTAGAAGAGGTGGACTAGAAATATTCTGACCTACTGATGTACAGCAAAGTTCATTGGCTTTCCAGAAGTAAGGTCCTAAAATGATTCGCAGACTGCTTGACTAAAATCAAACAACTTCTACATGAGAAGGGCATTGTGCACCAGGAAATTTCAAACAGCTTGTGGCTCCAGAAGATTTACTTTTTGGTGTATCTGACTGGACATTTGAACTGATTGAATATTGGTCTCCAAGGATGGGACAATACTATGTTCTTCTTGTGTGAATAGGTCCTGACATTCTCATCAAAACTGAAAGTGTTCCAGAATGACCTACAAAGAGGAACACTACTTCATTTTGAATACCTCCATAAATTTAAAATAGACAATGAGACAAGAGAACCCAGTTTCAGAATGAACACTGCAGTACTTGATGATGCCATTAGTGGGCTGATCAGAAAGTGCAGTCAGAGATTGAACGATTTTAGAAAATATGTACCAACCTTCCAGTTTATGACCCAGTTGTATCAATCAAATCTTGCTGAAATGCAGCTGGACCAGTTTAACATGTCCATTGCTGACTTGGAGATGGAAGTGGTTGAATTTGAAGAGTCCCACATTTGGACAGATAAATTTAGAGAGCTAAATGCAGAGCTAGAAAATCTGAAGAAGGGTAGAACTAACAGTAGCACACAAATAGGCAGAGATGGAAAGGCTGCCAAAGACAGATGGGCTCATCTTCCAAGTTTGGGTGGCACTCCCTAATAATTTCAAGACAATGAAGCAACTTGTTTTAGGCCTGCTGTCAGTTTTTGGCTCCACCTATCTACGCGAACAAGTATTCTCATACATTAACTGTACAAAAACAAATTCCGCTCTCAGCTCGCTGATGGATCATTAGATTTTTTTTTTTTGTTAGTTGTTTAACCAGGACTAGCACACCAAGCTGAAAGCTTTTTTGCAGGTGCGACCTGGGAGCACTGGGAAGTTAAGTGACTTGCTCAGGGCCACACAGTCTGCAAGTGGAAGCTGCGGGATTCAAACCCAGGTCTGGTTTGCTGGATGTCACCACATTCGCAGCTCAGAGCCTTAAACCACTGTGCTAAACTGCTTCCCAAATTGAAACTGACAGGCTATAAGCCAAATGTTGAAAAGTTGAGCAAAGGGATGCAAGGGCAGAAATCTCACTAATTCAAATTAATTGATTGAATAGTTCTTGTCTGTGTTTTGGGAAAATGTGTCTTTTTTTTTTGTGGCCTGCATTTTATGAATTGGAACAGAAAAGTGGTGACTGAACAGTACTTTTTTTTATGAAGAGGGATTTGTAATTGCAAGTAGTTTTTTTTTTATTTCAAGTGTTTGGTTCAGAGCGTGGGTACTTTGATTCATCATATATATGATCAGAACCTTTTTTCCTCATCATAACCAAAATACCTGTCCTGCTGCCTGTGCCTCCCTATTTAAAGCATACCTGTTGAACACAAGAATGGTAGCCATATTTGATAGAACCTAGATATCTGATTCTCCATTTTATAATCTACCTTATGGAGGTCAGGCATCAACTGAAACCATTCTGCAAAATATAGTTGCTGACTTCCCTTCCAATGTATTAAAATAACTTTTTTTGCCACTATCAACCTAGATTTATTAAATCTACCAATTCACCTAAATCTGCTTTATCACTTATAATCCCAAACAAAGTAATTCCCAGGTCAAAAGGGAAATCCTGTCCTATCAGTTTTTCAGAAAAAGAAAAAACACTTTCCCAAAGTTGGGCTATTTTTTGACGGGATATTAACATATGTACCAAGGTACCTCTCATTGTACCACACCTTAGACACACTTCCAAGAGATTATTATCCATTTGGTGCAATCTTGTTGGTGTAAAATATGTCCTGTGTAGAATAGTAACATCTATTTGTTTTAATCTATTATTTTTTTACAGTAAATTCTCTGAGATTAACCAGCTCATCCCAGTTACACTCTTGTAATGAGATATAGCCTTCTCCCAAGATTAAGTTTTTGAAAAGCATTCCCCTGAGACTTATTATTAATAAGCTTATAAAGTTCTCCAATTAAGTTCTTGATCGATGCTAAATTATTAAAGAAGAGCTCAAGAACCCCTTGTTTTAAGGTGTATGAATTCTTGTTTTTCTTATAAACAAAACTTCTTACTTGTAAGTAAGGAAAATATGCATTTGAAGATAATCCATACCATTTCTCAACTCCTTGAATGGAGCCACTGTATCCCCCACTAAGAAATCTTGAATGGTGTTTAGCCCTTTTCTGACCAATTTCTTTTCAATTAACCCCTTTTTCATAGAGGGAAGAAAATGTATATTATTATCAATAGGAGTGAAATATGACATTATCTCTTTTTCAGCCAGCACTTTTTTAGCAGTGTTCCAGACCCAATTAGTGACTCTAGTTGTACTTAACATAGTAGGATACTACTCAGGTTTATTCATATTCAAAGCTAGATTCTGGATCAATTCTGGAAATGGAGATCTCTCTGTTTCTATATTAACACATGCTGCCTGATTCTGATGATGCGAAAACCAATGTCCCAAGCATTCCATTTGTGCTGCTAAATAATACTGATAGAAATTAGGAAGAGAAAGACCCTCCCTTTTCCTTTGGAAGCGGAAGTTTATTATAGGTTATTCTAGGAGCCTTTTGCTTCCACAAAAATGTCCTTATGGCCTTAGCAAGCCTCAAAAAAAAAAAAGCTTTCAGCATCATAATGGGGAGGGACTGAAAAAGGAAGAACATCCTTGGCAGCACATTCATTTTTATAACATTCACACAGCCTAACAGTACTAAAGGGAGATTTTGCCATCTACTTAAGTCCTGTTCTATTTTATCTAACACCAGCAGAAAGTTCAGGGAATATAATAAAGTCTTATCTATTGAAATCTGTATCCCTAAATATGTCATATGTGTTTCATGAAATTTGTAAAGAGGATGAGCTTGACTTATAGTATTGTCCTCTGTAATCAAGATGGCCTCTGTTTTTAACCAATTAATCTTACACTCTGACATCTTGCCAAAAGTTGAAAAAATCTGAAGTATCTAATCATAATTCTGTAAAAGGTTATCTAGAAATAATAAGATATCATCTGCATAGAGAGACACTTTATGTTTCTGATTACCTATCTCCATTCCTTTAATCCTACCATATTTTCTTATTAATATTGCCAGAGGCTCTATAAACAGGGCAAATAATAAAGGGGATAATGACATCCCTGCCTAGTACCTCTTTTTAAATCAAAATATTCTGAATACATATTATTAGTTTTAACAGAGGCTCCTGGTGTACAATATATCACTTTAATCCATTCCAGGTACTTTCCCCGATGCCGACGGCCTGCAATAAGTGGAACAACTAGTCCCAATGAACTCTATCAAAGGCCTTTTCAGCATCGAGGGAAAGCACAGCAAAATCTCAATTAAGTGATAGATCCAGAAGGTTAACTGCTCTTCTAATATAAAGATTCAATTTTCTACCCATCACAAATCCCATCTGGACACTATGTACAATTTTCAGGATAATTCCCACAAGTCTGTTAGCGAGGATTCTTGCAAAGATTTTATAATCGCTGTTCAATAGCGATATCGGCCTATATGAGGAACAAACATCTGGTGATTTATCCTTTTTTAACAGTACCATTATAGAAGTTTCATTGAAAGTAGCCGGGTAATTGGTCTAGCACTGAAAACTTTGAAACAATTGGCCTCCTAAAGGGACAAGATCTTCTTTAAATGTTTTAAAAAATTCTGCAGAGTATCTATCCAGACCTGGTGATTTATTATTGGGCATATTTTTAATCACACTATATAGTTCCCCTTCCTTAATTTCCTCATACAATAGTAACCTATCATTTTCTGAAATTTTTGGCATCTCAATTTTTTTAAATACTCCTGAATTGTCCATGAAGAAGCATCAATATCTTCCTGACATAATGCTGAAAAAAAGTTATTAAACTCCTGGTTAATCTTCCTAGGGCTGTGTTTAATATGTCCATCACTAACCCTAACCTCTTCTATCATGTTCTGATTTTTTCTGAACCCTTAACTGATAGGCCAAAAGTTTTGAAGGAGAATAAGAAAAAAAAAATAATTTGCCCTGGCCTTATACATCTGCCTCTCCACCCTCTCTTGATACAATCTCTCCAATCTTTGTCTAACTAAATTTATTCTTAATTTATCTTCCTCACTACCTGATACTGCAAATTGTGTTTCTGCCATTGTCAGTTCCTGTTCCAGTCCCTCCACATAGCTCCTATATTTCCTACACGCATTGGATTCATATGAAATGATGTACCCTGTTAAATAAGCTTTTAATGTTTCCCATAATGCTATCCAAGAGCATACTCCAGGGGCATGCCATTCCAAATAGGCCTTAATTTCCCTTTTAATCAATATAATACATTGTGTATCTTGTGATAATAGATTGTTGAAGACCCATTTCTTAAGACCACATCTATTAGTTCTTTCCAGATCAATCTCCATGTAACAAGAAGCATGATCAAAGACCAGAACTGAATTATACCAAACAAACCTGATTACATGTAGTAAGGAGCTGGATACCAATAAAAATATATTCTAGAAAGACAATTATAGGCCTTGGAAAAATAAGGAAATCTCTTCCAATCCAGGTATATTTTTCTAAATGGATCTACTAATACCAATTCTCATGCATAATTACTTATTAGGTCTACTGTTTTCTTGTTATTTTCCCGTACTGAATATGCCCCCTCTAGCATAGATAGAGCAACATTAAATCCTCCCCCCCATTACCTTAGGATGCTCTAAATTTGAAACCCTTAGAAATAAGTCAGCTAAAAAGGGCAAATCCTCTTCATTTGGAGCATATATACTAACTAGTGAGATCTTTGTTTGATTAACATTAATAGTTGCAATAGCCCACCTCCCCTGTGGGTCCACCTCTGAGCTGATTAATCTCAGTTTGTTTGTTTTTAATAAAAATTCCTACCCCTCTAGCTTTCCCTGCAAACTTAGTCAAGACAGTGATTGCACCAAAAAGATTGGCAAAATATATAGGGCTGGATATTCAAACTGCACTATTTTGTGGCGCAAGCCCTTGCGTTGCACAAAATAGTTGCGCAGGGGTGTGGCCGGGCAATATTCAAAGGAGTTGCGCTATTGAGCAACTCCTTTGAATATCACCCCATGCACAGTAGAACTTGCGCCACTGCAAGTGGTCAGAGTGGAGCATTCAAGTTGCGGTGGTGCAAGTACCATTGCGCCATGCGCAAATTTCCCATATTCAAAAGGTGACATGCAAATGGGGCCATAATTCATGCAAGGCGCGGGGGGGCCATTTGCATCTATTTATGGCCCCATTTGCATGCCATTAGCATGCAGTTGTGCCGATCCCTGAGGACTTGCGCCTGGCACCCTGCCAGGCAGCAGCTGCTGGACCGACGCCCTCGCAGCCCGATCAGGCAAAAGTGTAAAAATCCCCCGACTTGCCCGATCGCGGCATAAGCTAAATAACCCCCACTAGCCCGATCATGGGCATAAGGTTAAATAACCCCCCACTAGCCCGGTCAAGCGGTCCATAAGCAAATAAACCCCCACCAGCCCGATCGTGGGCAGCACAGAGTCCAACCCCCAAGGACATATCCCTGGTGTTCCAGTGTACCGCTAAGCCCGATCGCGGGCTGCAAAATGTTGCAACACCCCCAAGAACAGATCCCTGGTGGTCCAGTGGACCGCTAAGCCTGATCACGGCTGCAAACTGTTGCAACACCCCCAAGACCACATCCCTGGTGATCTAGTGTCCTCACCCCACCCACTTCCATGAAGCCCCACCACCCTGCTCCCTCCCCGCAGCTGGCGGGTGGCAGTCCTTACCTGCTCATTTCACTCAGCCAGGTTGCATTGGTGTAGAAGAAGAGCGACACGGGGTAGCTTATATGTTGAGCAGTTCAGATATGTGAATGAAAGAATTCATTCACATATCTGACTGCCTTTAGAGGAGGGCTGCACGCCCATTGGCTCTTGCTCTGCACCACGGCGGCAGCCTCACTGGCAGTCAGTCGGGCGGGTGGTGGGTGGCAGGTGGGTGGATGCTGCCACCCGCCGCCGCCGGGGAGCGGGTGGTGGGGCTTCATGGGTGTGGGGTGGGGGACACTAGATCACCAGGGATATGGTCTTGGGGTGTTGCAACAGTTTGCAGCCCATGACAGCTTAGCGGTCCACTGGACCACCAGGGATATGTCCTTGGGGGTTGGACTCGTGCTGCCCGCGATCGGGTTGGTGGGGGTTATTTAGTTTATGCCCGCGATCGGCTAGTGGGGAGGGTTATTTAACCTTATGCCCGTGGATCGGCCAGTCGTAAGGAGGGGGATTTTACGCTTGCCCGTGATCGGGCCAGTCGGGGGTGGGGAGATTTTTTACACTTTTGCCTGCGATCGGGCTGCAGGGGGGCACAGGGAGTAGGTTGAGGGCCAGCCACAGGTGGCAGCTGCCGTGTTGCATCCTGCAATGCGGCAGCTCACCTGTGGGTGGCCCTCGACTTACTCCTTTTTTTTTTGGCTCAAAGTTGTGCAGGCGCAGGTTGGGGGTTGCACCTGCACAACTCTGTACAGCCTGCTGAATATCGGGCTGTGCAGTTTATGCATGGTTCCTCCCCCTCCAGTTCAGCATGCATTCATTTGCATTGCACTGTTGCTCAGCTTGCCTTGGGGGGCACAACTACCTCCTGCTGAATATGGCAGAAAGGCGCAATTTCAGACTTGCGCAGGCGTAACCCTATTGCGCATGGCGCAACCCTTTTGAATATCCAGCCCATAGAATCTTTATTCTCAAAATGCGTCTCTTAATAATACTCCATCAATTTTTTTTATTATTCAAGCAGTTCACCACCTGCCCATGTTTTATGCTATTCTTGGCTCCATTCAGGTTCCAGGTTGCAATTCTTAGATTCAACATCTATTTACTACATAAGCCCAGGTTTCTCTCCCTAAAACGAGTAGCACAACATAGTTTCTAGCATCTTTTTCCCAAAATAGGCTTTTTGAGTACCCACACTTCTGTTTAATCAAATGTACCTTTTTATTATACTGTTTACCAGCCTAACTAATCATTTTCTCCAGCCCTAGTCCCCCCTTCCCCAAATTATCCTTATGTATCCAAAATTGTAGTTTCCATCTAACTGTTTTTTCTGACAGCTTTACAGATAGCTAACCATAAGCTGTGTGCCAGATCTCTTCACTGCCTGAGTCAGCAACCCCCCCACATTTCCATCCATAGTACCCAGTGGGTCACTAAATTCCCCCCTCCCCAATAATAATATCTAAACTTTATAATTTCATCTTGGTTTCTCCCCTGTATACTCCTTTATTTAGTACTTGCATTTGTTTTTTTGTTTTAAGTATCAGGTGCTGAAGAGGCTGTAAAATGTTTATGTTTCTTTGTTTGCAAAAAATCATAAACCTCTTGTGCTGTAGAAAAAAATATTGGTTTTCCTTCCATGACAATAAGGAGTCTTGTAGGGTACAACAAAGAAAACATAATGCCTTGCTTCCTTAATTTTATTTATTTATTTGTTTAGCTTTTGTTAACCAGGTAAGTTTGATCCCTGACTCCATCAAAAGCTTTTAGTTTTAGCAAGATTGAGGGCAGGAAATCTGGAAAAGCCTGCAGTATCATGCCACTATAACTCAGTCTTTTTCCCATCAGTGCTTTGGATAGAATTCTTTCCTTATCCTGAAAACATATGGGTTTAATGTACATAAACCTAGGCTTTCCATCATCCCTTCTTGGTCCAAACGCCCTATGGGCTCTCTAACTCAATTTTTTCTTCAGGATATTTTAGGCCCATACTAGAAGTCAGCATTTGTACACAATACATCAATGGGTCTCCCTCCTCAACCCCCTCAGACAGGCTGCCAATCTTTAAATCAGCTCGTCTTGATCTTGATTCATGGTCTTCTACCTTGTTTTTCAAAATATCTAATTCCTTCATAGCTATTGCTACATCTGCAGCTACTTTTGGAAGTTGGTCTTCTACATTTGATAACCGCTGCTCAGCCTGTTCAGTTCTTAAAAATACAGCTTCCAATTTTTCAGCCATTCCTGTAACTTTTTGGTCTAAAGAAGAGATAACTGCAGCCAAATTTCCAAAACCCGCCTTCAACTCTTCCAAAATAGTTTGTTGTTAGGGGCCAAAGTTTGCTTCTCAATTAATTGCACCTTCCATATTGCCCCCTAATTGCTGGGGAAATAAGTTCTCTGAATCTGGGGTTGAAATCTGACCCTCCTCCAGAGGCTTTTTATATTTTTTTTATTTAATCCTTCTGCTTTTTCCTGTTGCAACTGACTTTCTTGTTTATCTTGTTTCTCAGTATTCTTTGCTGACCTAGTTTTTGGCAATCTCATCATTTTCTGCATTAACACAGAACTTCTTTTGCATACTGGGGATTCCAAATAAGTGACAATTGATTGTTGAGACAGAGAACGAGAGCTTTTACATGTAGTAGAACAAAGCAGCCTTAACTTTTCCTCTTGTTTTCTCAGTGTATCTTGCGGCAATTTTATTACCAAGTTTACATTATCTTCTACTGCTTGTACTGCTGGGAATGAGGGATCACTTTGTTTTTGTTGATTTACATCTATTTCAACATACACACTTCATCCCCAAAACTCATTCTCCTTTAAACAGAGTTAATAGTTCTATCAACAGAGTTAATATAGGTTTCCAAAAAAACAGGTTGAACTAAATCAGGCAGCTCCACATACTGACCCTTATTCACAGAAAAAATAAGCCTCTTTCACATTCAGACCAGAACCTTCAGATGAACAATGGAGTGTGAAATGGGACAGATCTATATTTTTATCACTTTCTTTTGTACAAAGTTCTTCTGTGTTTGTACGATTGGGGTACTGTATCTTGGGGTTCTTGATTAAAAAAAAAAACACCTCATATACATCACTCTTCTGCCGAGAACTTTCCCCTGATACTGCAGGTGTCTCCTCTATCCACAAACCCTTTCTGCTTACCTCTTTCTCCAATGCCCCCCCCCCGGACTCCCCCAATCTACCTGTAACCTTAACTTCTGTAGAGATGCCAGAAGTTATCTCCATCAAAAGGGCAGCAGTCTGGGAGAACAATGAACAACGGCTCCTCACCAAACGCCTCCCATTGTCGTTACCCCATCTGCCAAAATGCTGCCTCTTCTCTTCTCTGCTGTGTAATTCAATTTCTCTGGTCCTCCTATATTTTTTTGACATTACGCCTTGCATTTCACATTGGAGAAAAAAAACAAAAAACAAAGAGAGCTGCTTGAACAGCCAAAACTCTTCCCATTACACCAGACTAAGTTGTGGAGTGGAAGGAAGCATGCCGGCCCATCATGCACACACAGCTACTTCCCTCAGTTCACCATCTTGTGCGAGAACTCCCACGAACTTTTTTTCCTATAATTGCCAGCACTTTGTGACTGGTACAGAAAAGAGGTACCTGGTTATTCAAAATTCCTCTTCCCAAAATACAGCCAGTACTGTTCAGCAGTTAGTTTATGCACTGGCACAGAAAACTGGCACCTGAACAGTACTGGATATATCTTGGGATGAGGAATTTGTCAAAACCAGCATTTTGTGCACTGGCACCAAAAACATCCCTCTCCAAAATACAGCCAGTACTGTTCAGCAGTTTATGCACTGGCACAAAAAAGTGTTCGCAATACCTGGTGAAAAAAACCCTCTCCAAAATACAATCTGTACTGTTCAGCTGTTTATGCACTGACACAGAAAACTGGTACCTGAACAGTACTCGCTGTATCTTGGGATGAGGCATCTTTAATGACCAGCAGTTTGTGCACTGGCCCAGAAAAGTGGTGACTGAGCAGCACTGGTTGTATCTTGGGAGGAGGGATTCTGAATAACCAACAGTTTATGCACTGGCACAAAAAAGTGGTGCCAGGTTATTCAAAGTCCCTCTCCAAAATACAGCCAGTACTGTTCAGTTGTTTATGCATTGGCACAGAAAAGTAGTACCTGAACAGTACTGGTTGTATCTTGGGAAGAGGGATTCGTAATAGACAGCAATTTGTGCACTGGCACAGAAAAGTGGTGCCTAGTTATTTAAAATCCCTCCTCCCAAAATACAGCCGGTACTGTTCAGCAGTTTATGCACTGGCACAGAAAAGTTATACCTGAACAGTACTGGTTGTATCTTGGGAGGAAGGACTTTGAATAGCCAGCAGTTTGTGTATTGTTATAGGGTTGTTTGATACTAGATTCTCCTCCTAAAATACAGCCAGTACTGTTAAGCAGTTCATGAACTGGCACAGAAAAGTTGTACCTGAACAGTACTGGTTGTATCTTGGGAGGAGGGACTTTGAATAACCAACAGTTTGTGCACTGGCACAGAAAAATGATACCTGATTATTCCAAATCCCTCTCCAAAATACAGCCAGTACTGTTCAGCTGTTTATGCATTGGCACAGAAAAGTAGTACCTGAACAGTACTGGTTATATATTGGGATGTGGCATTTGTAATGATCAGCAGTTTGTGCATTGGCACAGAAAAGTGATGACTAAGCAGCACTGGTAGTATCTTGGGGAGAGGGATTTGTAACAGACAGCAGTTTGTGCATTGGCACAGAAACGTGGTACCTGGTTATTTAAAATCCCTCTTCTCAAAATACAGCCAGTACTGTTCAGCAGTTTGTGCATTGGTACACAAATGTGATGACTGAACAGTACTGTCTGTATTTGGGGAAGACATATTTTTTTCTAGTCTGCAGTAGGTATGCACTGGCACAGAAAAGTGGTGATTGAGCAGTGCTGGTTTTATTTTGGGAAGGGGGGAGGCACTATAGTGTAGTGGTTTAAAGCTCTGAGCTGCAAATTAGAGACCTGGGTTTGAATCCCACAGCCCCTACTTGCATATACTGTGTGACCTTGAGTAAAGTCACTTAACTTCCCTGTGCTCCCAGGTTGCACCTATACAAAAGCTTTCAGCTTAGTGTGTCTCACCTGGTTAAACAATTGGGGAAAAAAAAGAGGGACTATTGTTAATCAGCAGTTTATGCATTTGCACAGATCGTGGTGTATAAACCTTACTGGTTGTATTTTGGAAAGTGATATTTTTAATAACAAGCAGTTGATATATTTGCACAGAACAGTTATTGTTCAATAAAAACAGTAAATTCATTTGCACAGAAAATCAACAGTAAATTAATTTGCACAGAAAATATATTTATTGTTCAATAAGAACAGTGGGTTCATTTGCATAGAAAATGTATTCATTGTTCAATAAAAACAGTGAACTCATTTATACAGAAAATGTATTTATCGCTGAATAAAAACAGTGAATTCATCTTAATATAGTATGTGGTGTTCTTTCATAGGAACACAGGAAAATAGGAAAGTGACGGCAGAAAAGGACCACCAGGTCCATCTAGTCTGCCCGTTTGTCTAGCATCCTCTAGGCTTGCTTTGATTTCCCTCCCCCAACAACAGTACTTTCAACAAAGTATTTCTTCATAAAATGAAGTCTTTTGAGAATGTCTGTCACATACATATGCATTATAGTTACGGCCACATCTAAAAATATTTTGTATGGCTCTTTTGCGGCTGGACATTTTGTGGTCATTGGGCATGTGGCTCCCAGGCCTGAAAAGATTGCATACCCCTGGCTTAGGTAAATAACTACATATTCAGCCACACCTTAAATTTGTCCTCTGTGGGTGCTTCTCTGATATATACCTTGGAGATGTGGTTCAAAGTCTTGGGGCAGACACTGCAAATGATAGGTCTCCTGTGGCTATCACCTCTGGCCAAGGGGCTTTTTAAAAGTCCTTGCACCTTGAAACACAAGTTCCTAAACCTTCAAAAAGGTGACTAATAACTCTCAGATGAAGTGGGGGCCCACTTCCTTCATGGCCTTAAAAACTAGCAACAAGATCTTACAGATGGAGTGCCACTTTACCAACAAGATAGCCATGTGCTGATCGCACAATGAAACATCCTCAGTGAAGATCATTACAGCAACAGAAATCAACAGGTCACTGTAATGGTTCCCACTGACACTGGCAGTGCATCTCCCAGTGTTTCACCCCCTCCTTGAGACAACTCCAACTCGGAGTTGGATAATTAAATACCAGGGGGGAGATGGCAGAGCCCCCTACATGGGGGGTTTGGAGGGCATAACCCACAGAAGAAAACACACCGACATACCCGACAGCACAATGCCGACACTCTACATTGCGTCTGCCAATGTCGGGGATGTCAGTGGCTATGTTGTTGCCGCACTATAGGTAAACCTAAGATAGTTTAGCTCACAGAGCACTGATGAAATAGATTCTGTCCTACATGGGTAGGTCAGAAGACATGCAGTCACATTCTGCATTAGCTGCATGTGACAAACCTGATTTAGAGGCAGGCCCTAGTGGAGTGCATTGCAGGTGATGAGACGTGAGGTGACAAAAGTTTGAACCAGGGTCCTCAAAGTTCATGTCAAGGTAGGGGCACGACCCGGCAATGTTCACAAGAAAGTACAAAAATAACCTGGATTACAGCTGGAACCTGAGGGATAACAGTCAGCTCCTGATCCAGAGTCACGCTCAAGTTGTATACCACCTCCTCTGTATTAAAATAGATACAGAAAACATGGGGAAACTGAAACAATCCTTTGCAGACAACGTCAGATGACTTGGAGTTAGGACCACTGGTAACGTCTTAGTACCCTTTGGGTTTAATCTTATTCAACTGATTGCAATCCACTCTCGGACATTGACAAATGAGTTTTCTATCATACACCCTGGCTGGGTAAACATGAACATTACTGTTGAGTATCATATGCGCAGCAATGAAACCCCAAGCCATACCTTCAAATTACTCATCCTAGAGGCAGCATATAAACTGTGAACAGCATCAGGGACAAAATCAGTCCTTGCTGCATGCCAGACTTGACAGTGGACAGGGAAGTTCTAAAAAACACCCTAAATGACAATTTATCAATAGTCGGTAAGGAAGGACATGCAAACATACGAACATACGAATCTGCCAGCAGAAACAGACCACCCAGTCTATCAATGTCTGCCCAAGTGTGCAGCTAGCCCCCTAGATTGCAGCTGCCCCAACCCCCTCCCCATCTGTCATTCCCATGACAACCTCAGCCCCCTCCACCCAGACCCTCCCTCGTGCTCTGTCCCACGCTCTCTTAAAACTTCCTACTGTCTTACATAATACCACCCCCTCTTGTAGAGTGTTCCATTTAGACACCACCCTCTCCGTGAAGTAGTGCATGCTCATCTCCCTCCTAAATCTTCCACCCTCCAATTTTAGTCCATGCCCCCTCGTGTCCCTACCCTTCCTCAAGTTTAAACACCCCTTCAGTACTAGCTTTGTTTATCCTCCTCAAATACTTAAATGTTTCAATCATATCCCCCCCCCCCCCCCCCATGGAAGACTAGGTTTGCTGGCCAAGGCACCTAGCTTCACTTGAGCTCTTTCCTTCTAGGCTGCTTGAAAGGACAGAGCAAAGAACCTTACCAGAGCAAGGGAAAGGATTAAGGCTTCTTTTGGCTAGGCAGATTTACTGTGTGTTATTTTAATTTTTTGTACTCACAGGGATTGTTACTGTTTGTTGCTAACATTTTATTGCTTTATTTTTCTCTGATTCAAATTGTTGTTGCTGAGTATACCTTCAGCTACATTATTACAGGGTGTGCCTACATGTGTGTGTGCTAACAGATTACTGCTGTAATCTTCTGATTCAAATTGTCTTTTGCAAGGTATATCTTCTGTTACTGCTTTATTTTTCTTTGTAGCAAAGTGTTTCTTACAGGGTATATCTTCTGTGAAATTGTTACAGGTGGTGCTCTACAGGTTTTACAGTTTTATCAATCATTAGGATAAGCTTTCAGGGCTACTGCATTTGTTGCTGGCTGATTGTTTCTGCTCTTACCTCCTTGTTTCTTTCGTCCATGGTTGTTCTTTTTCGGCAGGGGAAGGGCCCGGCCACCCATCCCTATCCCCAATCACCCCACACTACACTCCTTTTATAGGGTAGCACAGTCGTGACATTTCCTGTGGCAAAGCAGGAAGGGGCGGATCAGTGGGGTATCCACACAGTGACCTCATCTACAGGGACACTAGTAATTTAACTTGTTATAACAAGTTATACAAAAACAAACAAACAAAACACAAAATCAAACCTTTGCTTTCAATTTCTTCCTTCTAATTACTCTGACCAGGTTATAAACCCAGCAACTTATCTCAAATGGATATCATTAACTGCTGATACTATGGAACACTTTCCAGAAGGGCAGTTTTACAGGATTTAGGACACTGTCCTACATGCTGGGCCATTGGAGATCTAAGGGCTCAGCTGCAGACAGCATGGGCAGAGACTGCATGCCTCAAATTGCATATTCAAGAGGAAATATATTATAAGAACCACCCGCCATTTCCCCAACATCCAACAGAAGCACCTCGACCGCAGAGGGTAGTTGGTTCAGGAGGTTGGCAGGTGGTTAGGGGGGCAAATCAGGTGCCCCATCACTCAGTGCTCTCCAACATATTACCTCCACAAACCATATAAAAACTACAAACAGGTATCTGCCTCTATCTCCAAAATCAAACAAAGGGGCAGAGGACACTGCAGAGCAGGACACTGCAGCACAGGAGCTAGCACAACAAAACACCCAAAACAGGAACCAAAACAAAAAATGCAAACAGGAAATCCAAAAAACTTCTGATCATAGGAGACTTCATGATTCAGGGAGCTGATACCCATCTCCAGCCAGGGGTAATGGTCAGATGTCTCCAAGGTACATCAGTGTGGAGAGACACTGACCATATTGCTAAAATTGTTCCGGAAGCAGGAGAAAACACTGACGTCCTGGTACACATAGGGTCTAACGATCTCACCAGCCAGTCAGTTGTGGAGAACAAGGAACACCTGACCAGGCTGGGTGACAAACTATCATCTATTTCGTCCGGCATCTCCTTCTCTGAGATCCTGCCAGTCTGGGAGAGGGGACAGATGGACAGAAGGTCAGGGAAGGGGAGATAGGGGAGCTAAACATGTGGCTCAAAGGCTGGTACCAAGAAAAAGGACATAAATTTGTAGGGAACTGGTAACAGTTTTGGGAGCGAACGTTCTTTAAATTTGATGGACTGCATCTGACTAAGGAGGGAGTCAGTGCATCGGGGCAGAAGTTTGACATCTTTGTAGAATATTTAAACTAGCAAATGGAGCACCCCATATGTCAAATGGGAAGAACACCCTTCCCCCTCTCAGCTAGTTTTCAAACAGGAGGGCAGCATGTTTGCAGTTCATTTGCATCACCAGGTAAGAAAAAAGGTCCAGCTCCCCATACGACGCACAGCATACGTCTCAACCTCTTGCCTCATGAATCAGGGACAAGGCTTAAACAAATCAGGGACAAAGACCCAAAATCAGGAACACATCTTAAAAATTGGTACTATTCACTCAGAAAGCTGATATAATAAAGGGATATGTGTTAAGATGCATTTTCTGAAGAAGAACAAGTCTATAACTTTAATGTTTGACATTATTTTGTAATTGTAGTCCCACGGTTCTGTCACAAAAATGCAAACTTTATGAGGGACAGAGGAAAATCTTGAGGCAAAGTCAGGGACAGTTGAGAGGTATGACACACAGGGGAAACGTCAGACCTCACCCAACAACTAACACACCGAAATCTGGCCAATGGAAAATCATGTACACAAATGATCGCAGTCTGGGAAACAAGATCCCAGACCTGCAGGCAATAATGACAGAGGTTTAACTGGCCATAGTAGCAATTAGCGAGATATGGTTTACCAGTAACCACACTTGGGAGACTTCAGTACCTGGCTATGTACTGTTCTGAAGACACTGATGTGCAAAAGGGGGGGGGGGGTGGAGTGGCCCTGTATGTCAATGAAAATATCGAAGCTACAGAAATTCAGACTACACATAAGGAGCCCTGGAAACAGGAAATGGGAAATGGGACAGCCATATGAACTGGGGTTGTCTACAGGCCCCCAGACCAGAGGGAGGACATAGACACATTACTGTTAGAAGATATACAAAACATGATAGCTAAAGGGGAGGTTCTGAAAATGGGAGACTTCAACATGCCAGATATAAATTGGTCAATACCAGCAGGAACATCTGCCAGAACTAGACACATGGTGAATTTCCTGCAGGGGGAGGGCCTCAAACAACTGGTACAGCAACTCACAAGAGACAGAGCTATCCTAGATCCAGTACTGACTAACAGGGAAAGGATCACAGATCTCCAGGTAGAAGGTCACCTGGGGACCAGTGACCATCACATGGTATGGTTCAATTTGGCCACTACAACTAAATCATCCCATGCCAAGGCACAAATATGGGACTTCAGAGGAGCTGACTTTGATAAGATGGCCAACAGAGTTAAGCTAGCCCTGGCAAAAAGAAATACAGGTGAGGGGGTACAGGCAAAGTGGGCAAGCATTAAGGATGCAATACCTGAAGCAACATCCCATTGTGCTACAGAGAAAAGGAAGTGCAAAAGAAGAAGGAAACCATTTTGGTTCTCAAAACCAGTAGCAGAAAAGGACAGAGCCAAAAGGCTGGCCTTCAGGACATATAAGGGAATGCAGCGGGATGAAGATTGGGAGGCATACCAAACTTCCCTAAGGGAAGCAGGGAAGACACTAAGGCAGGAAGAGGCCAAACTGAGGAAACACTAGCACAAACAGTAAAAGAAGGTGAGAAGACTTTCTATAGATACATTAGTGAAAGAAGAAAGTCCAGAGGGGGTACTGCTAAGATCAAAGGAGATAAGGGGGCGTGTCAAGAGGAGAACCATGTAAAAGCACCTATCCGAAATAGATACTTCTGCTCAGAATTTACTGAAAAGAAGGTAGGGCAGGGGCTCAGCACCATGGACATGGGGGAGGGAGGTGTGCACTAGTCCCTTCACAAAAGAAATGGTCCTACAAGAGCTCGATAAGCTCAGGGTGGACAAGGCAATGGGACCTGATGGCATACATCCCAAGGTACTAAAGGAGCTAAGGGTGGAACTAGCAGGGCCACTATCAGAACTGTTTAGTGAGTCTCTAAGCACAGGAGAGGTCCCAGAAGACTGGAGAAGGGCTCATGTGATCCCACTCTACAAGAGTGGTAGCAGGAAGAAGGCAGAAAACTACAGACCAATCAGTCTTTTCTAAGTAGTGGGCAAGATTATGGAGGTACTCCCTAAGGAAAGGATAGTGTACCACCTGGAATCCATAGGAGCAGAGGATCCAAGACAGCATTGGTTTACAAAAGGAAGGTCCTGTCAAACTAATCTCATAGATTTCTTTGACTGGGTAACCAGAGTGATGGACCAAGGGGGAGCAGTTGATGTCGCCCACCTTGACTTCAGCAAAGCTTTCGATACTGTTCCACATAGAAGATTGATCAACAAGCTGAGCAGGCTCAGGGTGGGTCAGAAGTTGGTCAACTGGGTGGCAAACTGGTTGACAGGCAGAAAACAGAGAGTGGTGGTAAACGGTATATAGTCAGAAGAGATGCAAGTCACAAGTGGGGTACCTCAGGGATCAGTCCTGGATGCAGTCCTCTTCAATATCTTCATCAGTGACATTGCAGATGGACTGGAGGGTAAGGTTTGTCTGCAGATGATACCAAGATCTGCAACAGAGTAAATAAATACAGATGGGATGGGCAGAATAAAAAGAGATCTGGATAAACTAGCAAAATGGTCGGAAGAGTGGCAACTGGGGTTTAATGCAAAGAAGTGCAAGATCACGCATATAGAGAAGAGAAACCCTGAAGCCACCTATATGCTAGGAGGGGAGTTGCTGGCAGTCACAAGGGAAGAAAGAGACTTGGGCATCATCATCATCACCGATGACCTAAAATCATCCAAGCAGACCACGAAAGCAGTAGGTAAGGCTAAGGGGATGTTGGGGTGTATTAGTAGGGGTATCACAAGTCGGAAGAGAGAGGTAATAATCCCTCTTTACAAGACACTGGTTAGGCCCCATCTGGAGTACTGCGTGCAGTACTGGAGGCTACACCTTCACAAGGACATTAACTAAATTGAGGCAGTCCAGAGAAGGGCAACCAAAATGGTGCAAGGACTGCATCAGAAAACATATGAGTTCAGATTAACAGAGCTCAATATGTATACCCTAGAGCAAAGGAGGGAGAGAGGTGATATGATCGAAACATTCAAACACCTTAAGGGCATTAACAAGGTGAAAGAGTCTAACATGTTTCAATATAAGAAAAATAGCAGGACAAGAGGACACAGCATGAGATTAGAGGGAGGCCGATTAAGGGGCAATGTGAGGAAGTTCTTTTTCACAGAAAGGGTGGTGGATGCATGGAATGGCCTACCTCAGGAAGTGGTGGATATGAATATAGTGCAGGGCTTTAAAAAGGCATGGGAAGGCATAAGGGAGCAATACAGATGAGTCTGAATAGATAGGCCACTGACAGAGCAAAGGCCGATGGCACATTTGTAAGGTAGAAGAAGAGCTGGGCAGACTGGATGGGTCTTGAGGTCCTTATCTGCCGTCAACTTCTATGTTTCTATGTTTCCCCTCCAGTGTGTACATATTCAGCTCATTCAGCCTGTCCTCGTAGGCCTTGCCTTCCATCCCGTGTAACATTTTTGTTGCCATCCATTGCACACCTTCCAGTAAATTAATATCCCTCTTCAGATACGGCCGTCAGTACTGCACACAGTACTCCAAGTGCGGCCTGACCAAAGATCTGTAGAGGGGCAGGATCTCCTCCCTTTGCCTGGATGAGAGACCCCTTGTAATACAGCCCAACATCCTGTTCACCTTAGCTGCTGCTTTTCTGTATTGGGCAGGGTTGTTAATGCTCCCTGTTACCAACACCCCTAATTCCTTCTTTTCCTCAGTGATCCCCAGCCTCACCCTTCCAACCAATAGTCCCTCCTTGGGTTCTTTTCTCCGAAGTGCATAACCTTGCACTTTTTTGCACTGAATCCCAGCTGCCAAATCTCCGACTATACCTCCAGTTTGGTTAGGTCCCCTTGTAGTTGTTTCCATCCATCCTTCCTCATCCACCACTGCCCCCATTTTGGTATTATCTGCGAACAGACTATCCCTGCTCCCAATTCCGTGTGCAATATCTGAGATAAAGAGCCCAAATAGCACCGGGCCCAGCACCGAGCCCTGCAGCACACCACTCATCACTGATATAGGTGTTGAGAGCTCCCCACCCACTACCACTTGTTGCCGCCATTTCCTTATCCAGTTTGTCAGCTTCATCCCTACCCCTGCAGCAGTCAGCTTCCCCCCCCCAGCCTCCCATGAGGCACCGAAATGAAGGCCTTGCCGAAGTCCAAGAACAGGACATCTACAGCATGACCCATATCCAACTCTCTTGTTACCCAATCATAATATTCTATTAGATTGGTCTGACAAGACCTCTCCAAGATGAACCTATGCTGCTGCCCATCCTGGAGGTCATTACCCTTGAGGAATGACACCATCCTCTCCTTCAGTATCATCTCCATAAGTTTACCCACTATGGAAGTGAGACTGACAGGCAGATAATTTTTCTGGCTTGTCCCTAGGGCCACTCTTATGTATGGGCACCACATGGGCCACCCTCCAGTCCTGAGGCACCCATCCCATGCCCAGGGAGGTGCTGAACAGGTCCACCAGCGGCTCGTCCAACACCTCCGCCATCTCCCTCAGCACCCTGGGGTGAATGCTGTCAGGTCCTGGTGCCTTGTCTACCCTTAATGCCCTCAGACCCTCTAGTACTTTACTCCCCTTGATCATTCCATCCATCATCTCCTTCCCTCCCATCCTCCCAGTCCATGGTGATAGTGGACCATCCATCTCCTTTGTGAAAACAGAGCAAAAGTATTCATTTAGTACTTCCACTTGTTACTCTCCCTTTTCCACCCATTCCCCTCCTCACTTTATCTTCACTATACAGTCTCTGCACTTCCTCTTTTCCCTGACATATCTAAAAAAAGTCCTTCTCCCCTCCCCTCCCTTAATGCCCTACTCTAACCTTAGCTCCCTGGAGGCCTTGGCTACTATCACTCGCTTGGTCACCTCCTTGGATAAACTCACATAAGCCTCCCTGTCCTCTTCCTTCTTCATTCTACCGAACTTCTGGTACGCAGCTCTTTTCACCCTCACCCTCTCCAACACTTCTCTGCTCAGCCATCATGGTTTCCTGGCTCTGCACTTCTTGCTATTAGTCCTGGTGCAAGCTTCTGTAGTCTCTGTTAGCTCAGTTTTAATAATGTCCCACTTTTGCTGTGCATCCTTCTCTGGCCTAATACCCTGAAGTCTCCCTTGCAGTATGTCTCTCATCATCCCAAAGTCCACCCTACTAAAATCCACCACCTTTGTTACTGTGCCTCCAGACTCTATGCACAACTTGTGAGTGAACCATACTGTTTGGTGGTCACTACCAGCTAGTGGGTCTTCCACCCTTATTTCCCTCACTGCCTCCCCATTTGACAGCACCAAGTCCAGCATGTTACCTAGTTATGTTGGCCCACTGACCAGCTGTATCAGAAGACTGTCCTGGATCATGTCCAGGAGCACCTGCTCCCCAGCACTGGAGGTGGCAGGGGTGCTCCAATCTACCCCAGGTAGATTGAAATTCCCCACAATCACCACACTCCCCTTTCTACACACCCTCCTTATTTGCACCACTAACTTCCTGTCCAGTTCCATTGATTGGGCTGGTGGTCTGTACACCACCCCAGCCTCAGCTTTCTACCTTTGGAGTCCAGAAACTGCATCCATAGTGCCTCTGTCCTCCCTTCCTTCCCCTCGTCCCTCATACATCTGATCCCTTCCCTCACATAGAGTGCTACCCCACACCCTATCCCAAGCTCCCAGTCTTTCCTGTAAATTTTACACCCCAGGACTGCCAGATCCCAATCATGGTACTGCGTGGCCCAAGTCACTGCAGCGATGTCCATACTCCCCTCTGCAAGGAGCGCCTGAAACTCCACTGTTTTATTACCTAGGCTCCTTGCATTTAGGGAGACCACCTTCCACCTGTTCCCATCTGTCCTTCCCTCCTCAGCTCCTTAGTCTGTCCCCCTCCTCTCAGTGGTCCCTTCCCCTTACCCTCAATGTTATCAAGGGGGGACAGTACGTTTTGTATTACAGCCTGACGACCTGCATGATTGCTGCACATTTGCCTCCCCCCACCTAGTTTAAATACCCTCTTGAAACAATATAATGCTCTAATTTGCTCTTTAACACCCCCTTACCTGTCCCATTCAGGTGTAAACAGTCCCTTGTGTACAGTTCTCTGTTAGTCCATGTATCTCCCTATCCTTCTACCAACCCATGCCTTTGTGCTTTACACCAGTCTCTCAGCCAGGAGTTGAACTCCACTATCCCTTCCTTTCTTGCCCTGCTCGACCTTGGGACTGATAGCACTTCCAGGAATGCCACAGACCTCCCTATTTCCAAGCATAGTTTCCCCAGTTCCTCAAACCTCTCCTGTACCAACTCCACCATGTAGCCCCCCAGGTCATTTGTGCCCACATGTACCATCACGTGAGGTTCCTGCCATCCTCCCCTAACACATTTCCTCCAAGCCTGCCCTGCCCTTTCTGCTATAAGGCCTGATACATGTTCTACCCAAATCCGACTGTGTCTTTCACCCCTTCCCCATCTGATCCCTTTCAGGATAGAATCTCCTATCAGTATAACTCCTCCACTTCCACACTCCCTTCTGGCTACACCCCCCACCACCATTCTCATGGACTTCGTTCCTTCCATGTCCCTTAAATTCTGGAGCTGTTCTTCATACTCGTTCTCCTCCCCTCTTGTCCAGCCTCATGTCCACACTTGTGCCGTCCCTCCTAAGCATCCATTCTCCCCATGTGGACCGCCCCATCCCCCTATGCACCATGTCCCCTTCTTCCTGTCCTTCTGTACTGAACCAGTGCAGGATTTTTCAGCCAGACCATAACATTTCTTTAGGTGATCAATTAATTCCAAGTGAGCAATGATATTAAATGCCTCTGACAAGTCGAGGAGAATTACCAGAGTTAGCTCTCTCCAATCCTTTGCTAGGAGGAGACCATTTATTCCCGATCCAGAACCCTATTGTTACTGTGCTGAGAACGAATGCCAGACTGGAATGGCTCGTAAGGATTCTGTACCTCCACATGATTCACTAGGCATGTGCTACTGATTTCGGTATCATATGCAAAGAAGCATAGCTTTTCATGAATCCCCTTCCCAATGTCACAAATGAAGACATTAAAAAGGACTGGACATAAGACTGATCTAATTGGGCCCTCACTTGCAACCCTCCTAACCTATGAAAATGCAGAGGCTTCAACAGATGGCAGCAGCCATACTTTGTCTGGGACCATTCTCTCCTGGATCTGGGAAGGAGGGGGAAAAGGGGAAGAGAGGTGGTCCTGGGGGACTTAGGTTAGGTCCAGGGATTCATCTTGTATCTCTTTTGCCCTTCTTACAGTGCAGCAAATCTTTTATTTATATTTTGGACATTTATTTTACCAAGAATTAGTACTGTTATCCTTGTGTTCATTGTTCTTCTTTAATGTATATTAGAACTTAACTTGCATTATGTTCTGCTGTGTTTGTAACTGGTATCTATGTCCTGGTCCACCTCGAAAATGAGCATTGCTCAATGGTGATCGTCTGGTTAAATAAAGATTTGATTGATTGATTGGATGTGGCACCATCAGGGCCTCCCACTTGGGGGGGGGGTCACATCCTGTGGGGGAGAGGAGAAACAGGAATTCATTGATACAGAGCCAGCTGTCCATCCTCTTTCTCCTCTTACCCTTCAAGGATTAGGATGTCCTGCCAGCCAGGCAGTAAGTTTTTGTAGATATGTCCACCCAACAGAGAAAGCTGTCAGCTAAGGCCACAGAGGGCCTAGAGGCACAGCTGTGAGATATGTACAGGAAGAAAGGGGCAGCATGGCTGGAAGCCTGCCTGGAGGAGCTGGATAGTCCATCGATATCAGCAGCTACAGGGGTGACATTCAAGAAGTGACCAGCATGGGGTCGAGGGGTGCCTCCAGCCAAAATACCCAGAACACCTGGGGGAGGTAAGCAAAGTGAGGAGGTAAGATGGCTGAGTTATCATGATGTGTGTCAGGTTCTCAATGAGGCTCTGGGGGCCAGGGACCTTGACCTTGAGGAACCTAGGAAGCGGGTTGAAGAAGTGGTTGACGTTCCGGCTGAGGCCACTCCCAGTGAGCAGCAAGCCTCCCAGGGAGCTGAATGTACCCTGGAGGGTGCCCCAAGACTGGTCTTGGGCAGGAAGGGCTGGGAGTAACATTGGACAAGCTGCTGCACCTGATGGCGGCAGTGGTGAAGGTGGGAGGGCCGGACATGGGGGTGGAGCCAGGAGACAGCCCTGCACCTTCCTCCACCAATATCCGCTCTCCACAGCCTAGCTCCTATGTGGGGTTGGACAAGCTGTTGTGATCCCATCTCATGGAGGAGGTTAGGCAGCAAATCAGCAACAGGAAGCATGTGAACATGTTCTCCTTGCTGAATAGGCCAGTGGAGCAGGAACAGAGGAAAAAAGAGAGAGGCGAGGACTCTGAAAAGAAACCCCAAAGGTGCCTCGCACCTTTGAAAACTGAATTGTGGCCTTCCCCATCTTTTTGGGTACCATCCTGCAGACAGAAAAAGACTGGTGTTTGGGGCTGTTCACTTATCAAAACACGATCATGCTCATGCACTGCAGGAAGGGCAGTATGGCATGGCTGGAGTATGATGAACAGTTTAGGAGGAGGCACCAGGAGGACAGCACCCTGGGGTGGGGCCCGGTGGATATGACCTTCCTGGTGGATGTCATGCATGGGGGGGGGTTCACACTGACAGTGGCTTGCCGCTGAGACCAGCCCAACCTCAGAAAGCAGATGGGGGGGTCCCAAACGCCATGTTATGCCTACAATCAAGCTCAGTGTAATCGGGAGTCATGCTGTTTTCGGTACATCTGCTTGGTCTGTGGTCTGCAGCATCCCTTCATTCAGTGCAACTACCTACGCTCCCCCAGAGGAGGGTTCAGGGGAATGCACAAGTGGCAAGGGAAACCGCAGGCAACAAACCTGCCCACCCCAGGAAGAATGGGCAGGGTTAGTCCGTGGTCAAGACCATTCCCAGACTGGGAGGCCACCACCCTGTGGGTGGACAGGGACGGGGGGTTCAGGATCCAATACACAAGCTCAGGGGGGCAGGACACCAGGAGCCTGAAATCTGCACAGGACCAACCACAGACAGTCTGGGAGTAACAGGGTAAGGGAAGGTGGCGGGGGGAGAGTTAGTGGACTGTAGCCCCTTGCCTACAATGTTCATATTATTCCGGTAGGATAGCATGCAGGTGGGACACGGCACCAGTGGGCAGTTGGGGCAGAGGGGCCCACTGGGGGGCATGATGCACATCTTTAAAAAAAAGAAAACATTTTTTTCTGTAGAACAAAATGCTTGCTGTCGAACATTTGTTTTAGGACACATACATACCCGGAGTTTATGAGGGAATTTCTGATGTTTTATCTCATTTGCAGTGGCAATGTTTTCAGGAGCTAGCTCCAGCAGCAGAGCAGTGGCCACAGATGGCAACCCCCCCCCCCTTTTTTTTGGAGGGTAGTGACATCTCAACTTGGAAATGCATGGGCAGTTCCATTGCTCCAAAGACAAGGGAAGTATTAGAAAGGGGGTGGAACATTACCTGGGGGTGCAGGCTCAGAAGGGGTGGCTGGAAGATTGGCCCATTCCGGTGAACCAGCTGTGCACATACATAGTGTTGTCAAGGCAAGATGGGGACACTCCAGGGGTGGTGGTAGGCGTCTTGCTGGCCTGTCTTGGTTCTCCAGGGCCCTGGGTGTTATCAACAGCACAAAGGTGTTCAAGGTGTGTAAGGTACTGGAAGGGTGGGAAGTCATGCGGCTTCTCACCAAGACATGAGCTGCCCCATTATGCTGGCTATTCTGGAGAGTATATGGAGGGCTCTCCCCAAAGTCTGCTGGACCCTGTTCGAGGCGCTGTTGTTTGACATCATGTTCCTGTTTGCCTTTTGCTGGGCATTCAGGGTGTCGGAGCTAACACAGCCCTATCAGTTTTCAAAGATCATTGGGCTAGAGGTGGGGAACATTACAACAACCCAGAGGGGTTTATGGTTAAGGCCCAGCAGAAGCAAAACTGATCAGGGGCAGAGGGGTCTCTGGTGCCTAGTGCGGGCTCTGCCAGGGATGCCATGGAATATTATAGAAAAAGTGATGGCTTACATGGCAGTGAACCCCAAGAAAGGGGGGGTTCTTCTTCCAACATGCAGATGGCAGACCTGTCACAGCCTACCAGTTTAGAGCAGTCCTGACCAGGGCAATCCAAGAAGTGGGGCTGAACCATAAGGAGTCTGGGATGCACGCTTTCAGAATCGGGGCAGCCACGAATGCAGGGAGCCTGGGCCGGACAGATGGGAAGTTACAGGCGCTGGGGCGGTGGAGGTCCCAGGCATTCTTGAGGTATGTGCACCCATATTTACAATAACAGCTTTTGTTTTTTCCAGGGTGCCCCAGTATCAATGGTTTGATTTGGATTTGCGGCCAGTCCTTCATACAACAAGCTGCAGTGAGTGTGGGAGCTGGGGCAGGGAAGCTGCTCTATAACAGTGGTTGGCCAGGGGTTCAGATCCGATGGTTGGGGTCTGAACACATGCACTGGGATGAGCTGATCCCCCTGCTCCGAGCGGCGGAGAAGACCTAGAGTATCCTGGAGATATTGATGGTTCATCTCGGAGGGGAAGACCTGGGAAGGCGAACGATGGTGGATTTGCCACTGGCCATGAAGAAGGACATTCGAACCATTAGGGATTGGTGGCCGCAGACCGTCCTCATCTGGTCCCAATTGATCCAGAAGTCAAGGTGGCTGAACGGGGAGGGGTGGCCCCTCTCAACAAGGCTTGCATCAGGGTCAACTAGGAGATGAGGGTGATAATGCAGGCACTGGGGGGGACATGGTAAAACACAGTCAGATTTAGGCCACTGGTCAAATCATGGTAGCCGAGATGGGTCAACTGACCGAGCAGACATTATAGTGGTAGCTACGGGCACTGGTGAAGGTCTTGGAGGAATGGGTGAGCAGGCAGCTTGGGGGGGTCAGACATTGTCCATCCTGTGGTATCTCGGGAGGATCACCAAGAGATGGCGTAGTGGTAAGGGGGCAGTGACGAGTCGAGTTCTTCTGAAGGGTACGTGACCCCACTGGTTGGCATGGAGGCAGACCTGAACACCCAGACCTGGGGGAGGGGTCATGGTCCACCTACAGCAGGTATATCTGTTCTGCAAGGAAAATGGGGCCTGGCCTGGCGGGGGGCGGCCGTACAGTCTTGGCCCAGTACGACCATGGGGTAGTTGATCCTCCTGGATGCGCTTGCTGCGGTTTATCTGGAATATTATTCAATAAATGCATGGCTGCAGCCATTTCCTCCAAGGCATGTGTCAGTGTGTTTCTTTCCAGGAAAAGAGGTATGGAGGGCTACCAGACAAATCCCCATTCAAGATAATCCTCTGCATTTTTCCACTCAGTCAGTTCTTATCCACTCCCATAACTCTTTCTCCTACCCCCAGGTCATTGAGTGTTTTCACAAACCTTTCATGTGGGACTGAATTAAAATCAGTGCTTGAATTACAGGGGGCCTGAGGGGGCCAGGCCCCCTTACTTTTTTGGAGGGCCTCCTCAGTTCTACGTAATTGAAAGGTGTCGGGGGTGGCATATTTTGGCCCTCTTACGTCTCAATGCTGAAACTTCCACTCTCCAGTCAGGAACACAAATTGCAGCAGCCTTGCCTGAGTGAAAAATAGTAATTAACACCATGTTTTCCCTTTTAACAGCCATCTAAGAAAACAATTGCCTTCCTCCAACCTATAGCCACACAGCCAGCATCAAAATGAGTTAAGTGATCCTTGAGACAGGTATTTACCTAAAGCCGTGTTTACAGGGCTGCAGTGCTGTTGCTTTTCTGCTGCTCCCTCCCAGTTGTGCTGGCTGCTCCTCCATCAATTTAGTGTTTACACAGCCCGCCCTCACAGCACTGCAGATCATTCTGAGGAGGGCTGTAAATTTAGTGGAGGATGCTGGGAGACACTGGGACAGAAGCCTTCCCATGGGAACGAGCACATCAAATGGCTTACAATGTTGGTAAAAGCGCTCGCTCTGATACGGGTACCCACAATTGAGCTGCAGCAGAAAAGGGATTCAAAGTGTGCTTATGGAACTCCAGAAAGAGTCTATAAAACTGACTTTGAAGTGCATCTACCTGTGCGCATGGGCTGATGCGTTGCAAAGTCGGCAGTGTAAACAAGCCTTATGTGATAACATGCCATTACTTGACTGCTTTGATGGCAACCTTCCAGGAAAACAAATAAGCAAAAGCCTCCCGAAACTAAAAGTAGTATCTACAGCTGGCACCAAAGTTAGTCTTTCACATATACTTTAAAAGGTGATAGTCAGAGAGCCTTTGCTTTAATCTTATTTATTGTAAAAACAAAATGCTGCTGTGCTTGCCTTCTTTGATGTCCGGTGTAACACCTCCTTGAACGAGTACTGTTTGGGGTGTTCACTACAGTTCAGACTATAGATGACTTAAAGATCAAATGCACATATTTAAGCAAAGCTTGAATTCACTTGAATCCAAGTCCCTGTGTCATTGACTTCATTTGAATTCAAGTCCCTGTGTCATGATTAGCATTTCCTGAAAATGTCATGCAGTTTGGTTTTGTGGTTTTTCCTAAATCAGCATCTGTTAATGTGCTCTGCAGTAACTGAAAACAGTGAAGATTTTTCTGTCCCTTTCAGTGAGTGATGACATCATTCTTGTGTAGCTTGCTGCTTCAGCAATTAAGTCCCTGATTGACTGAAGAAGCTGTTGCAGTTGCCAGTCACAGCAGTCTGTAGAGCTAATTGTTTTCACTCAGAGTTTGTTACTAACCCATCTGGTTTGTGTTTTGATAGATTAGCTTAATATTTATCATTCTGTTATCATAAAGAGTTGATCATTTGAGTTTTAGTTCTGAACTGAATGTGGTATGAATGAATATCTGAGAAATTTCCTTATCTGTATTACAGTTGTCAGATCTTCCCTTGTCAATCTTCACCATTCATTACTTCCTGGGTGTAAGCCAGAGGCGCGCACCCGCCACGGGAGCTTTTCTTTTTTTTTTTTTTTAAAGTTTGCCTAACGGCCCTGCCTCGAGTGGCGTCATCGTCATGCGCGGCTGCGTTAATGTGCAACCACTCCTCCAACTCAGTTCTGTTTCTCCCGCCTCGAGGCAGCACCTGCTTTCGCGAGTAGTTTTTGTAGTGCTAATTCTAACTAGGCTGACTCCTCTTCTTGTTGCAGACTGACGCCATACCACGGTAAGACTGTTCTTTTTCATCTGTACGGCCGGGTGTTTCCTACTGTGTTTTTACCTTAATTGTTTCTGCGATGTCCGGCTTCTGGAGTGAAGCGCCAAGACGGCCGCGCCCCTATGCGCCGCCGGTGCTCCTGTGGCCAGCATTCTCGCCCGGACCGCATGACATTTGCCTCCATTGCCTGGGACCCAGCCATGATATGGATTCGACAGCGCTGTTTCTCGATGGACCATCGCTGGCCCTCAAAACCCGCGAGCGCTTAAGCTCGGTAAGACCCCGCCGACCTTCGGGACGACCGCCAGCTCTCGGGATTCTCGGCACTGCTAGGCCCTTCCTCCGGGTCCCTCCGGGCCTATATGGTCCGAGGAGGAGGGGTCTCCTCGCCTATTCTGCCGAGGAGAGACCTTCTGCGGTGTCGAGGGGCGTGAGTCCCTCCTGGCGACGCGGCGCCGACACCGCCTTGGCAGTCACCTCTTCGGAGGTGCAGGCTCCCCGTGTCGAGGCCCTCGGCTTTTGGGCCTGGCTCGTGGACCTCGACGCCACCTTCGCGCCTGCTGATCCTGGCGCTGTTCGCGTGCCGTGTGATCGGGCGGCACCGCTGGCAGCGCCCGCTTTGGATCCCGGGCGCCGTCATGTGCCGGTGATCGGGCGGCACCGCTGGTGGTGCCGCCTAATAACGGCGCCGATGGATTAAGGCGGCGCCTGCCGGCGGTGCTGCCTCGCCTTCCGACGCGCCCGGCGCCGTGGGCCTTGTCCTTCCTCCAGGCGGTGCCGCCTGCCGGCGCCGTTGGGGGTGTGGAGCTAGGCCTGGCTGCTACCGGCGTGAGGGAGACGAGCGGCGCCTCCCTTGGTACCGGGGCCGTTCACGGCCCCGTAGCCTCGGGGACCCCTGGGGTGGCCAGCATTGAGGTCCTGCTGGTCTCGTCCTCCTTGGAGGGCGATGACTCAGACGTGGACCCATCCTGGCACCCCCACTCTTCGGAGTCTGGGTCCCCGGTGGCTAGAGGTGCCAGGCGGTGCAGCGGGCCCCTCCCTCTGTCCCCCCTTCCGTCGTCTCCTGAGGGTTCCCCGGCTGGGGGTGGCCGGGAGCCCCGGGGCAGGCGGGGTGACGCAGGGGAGGCTCCTCTCTGGAGGCCCAGTGACAGCTACCTCCTGGGTGCTGTTGCCCTCTAGGGACAGGGGACACTGTGGTCAAGGAGGAGGGCCCTCGGAGTTCGGGAGGTTGAGGGCAGGGGTCTGCTGCTCGATCTCTTTGGCCACCCTAGGGGGTGGCCAGGAGCCAAGTACAGAGCCTCGCCTCTCTCCAGGGTTCTAGGGTGTCCTCGCGCTTAGGCGACTGCCCTTCTGGATCCATGCAGTCCCGGCGTTGTCACAGGGGAGGTTCTCCCCCAGGGCTCTTCCAGGCTCCGCTTCCCCAGAGTTCCGTTCTGCGGCCTGGTCTGATAACCAGGATCCCTCCTCCCAGGGCTCCTTTCCCCGGATTCCAGAGCCCTCGCAGAGAGCAGTTGCCTCCGCTGAGGTGCCCCTCTCCCATCTCTCTGCCTCCACCACCCCCGCTCCCAGGCCATGTCGGTCCTACGGGTCCGTTATCCTGGGAGCAGTTCAGGGGTTCTGCTGCGGCCTTCCCCTCATATGTTAGATACATGCATGAGCGGGTCTTTCGACTCTCCCCACCGCCGCAGGAATCCTCTGGGCATTCCAGTTCCCCATCATCCTCGTCTCCCTCCTCCGAGGGAGAGGAACCCCCTGCTCATCTGTCCTCCGATGCTGATTTCACAGAATATCAGCGTTTCCTCTCGAGGATGGTGAGGGATCTCCGGATTTCCTACGTTCCAAGAGACAATACCGAATGGGAGACGCGTGAATTCCTTGGTGAATTCAGTGCCCAGCATCTGGTGGTACCTTCCTGGCCTATCCCCTTCCAGGAGGCGTCTATCCGGTCCTGGCAGTCCCCTGCCGCTTCTTCCCCAGCCCCGGCGGACTGCCAGCGTAGGTATTGTGCCCCCTCTGAGTCTCTAGGTTCCCTTCCCAACCCGTCCTCAGGTTTGGTATACCTGGATACTCCTTCTGGGCGCCGTTGCCTGGCGCACGACCGCCCACCGGATTCGACTCTCTCCAGTTCGATCGCTAGCTTAGAGTGTTCTTCTTCCTGTGGCGAGTGCATGTATTGCATCACATCAGGCTCACCACGCCGTCTACAACCGCATCTGTGGTCGATGATGTCCCAGCTGCTGGCATCTATGCCTGATATGAGCAAACCAGACAAGCCGCTGCTCTCTCCCGCTGTAGGCCTGGAGCTGGCAAGACACCAAGCAAGGGCATCTTATGACGCCAATGAGGTGGCTTCCAGGCTTGTGGGACAGCGATCTGCATCAGGCGGACGGCATGGCTTCGCTTTTCCAGGTTGTCACCCCTGGCCCGCGTAGGGTGATTCGCTCCGCCTGGGACCCGTCTTTTCTCTTCCAGAGCTAGGAGACTTTACAGGGCCCTCCATCTCCCTCGTCCCTCGGGAGGCACCTCCTAGCTCTTCTCCCACTTAGGCTTTCTGAATAAGTCAGGTCTTCCTTCTGTTTCTCACCAGCAGAAGGCTGGGGTCTTGTTCCCTCAGGGTATGGCCTCTTCCCCTCCAGGGGAAGAGGAGCTTGTATCACTCAGGAGAATGAATGGTGAAGATTGACAAGGAAGATAGGAAAATTACGTACTCACCGTAATTCTTGATCTTCTTGTATCTTCACCATTCATTACTTACACCCCCACCATCCTCTCAGTGGCCTCTTCCTGTGGCTTCTCCACCTCCCGCCTCCTTCCTCTCTGCATATATATAAAAGACAGGAAAAATTGCCTAATTTTTCCAAAAAAAATATATATATATATAATTAAAAAAAATCTTTCTTTTGGGGGTTCTAAATTTCAGAAAAATTACTTACTTTAAGATTCATGGGCCATCTCGTGGTTTGCATTGGCGATCAGACTGCACAACTATCTCTTGCCATTCTTCTGGCAAGATACCTTTGTTTTTTTGGCCTGGCTCAGGCTTATTCAGTTTTAATCCTGCAATCCGTGTCCAGATAGTTGCCCTGAAATCTAATCCCCCTCTATTCTTGCCTTGCAGAGCAGAGGAACGGTACATCTATTCCTTTTTTTTTTAAAAAAAATGCTGAGGGAACTCTCTTCGACTGCTATAGGCATCTTGATATCTGGGTCATGCATCTAGTCTAAAAAAAAAAAAAATTTTTTATCTGTAAAAAAAAAAAAGGGAAAACAAACAAGAAGGCAAATGAGAAGGTAGGCTATCCTTCTCGCTGTTTTGCTATTGGTTTCTCCCTTTAAGTGTCCTCCTGGACAATTTTTACAGTAGAACAGTGCTGACCATATCCAATCCTAGCCAGCCTTAGCCTTGACCTGCCTTGGCCAGTCAGTATGAGTCCCATTTCTATCTTGAAATGCCTGAGAGGCTTACATTTTCCATTTCTAAACCCCTGAGCAGCGCTCTCATGCTGCCTGGGTTTTATTCTTCCCTCCTCGGCTGTCCTCCAGTTAAGGGCCTTCCGCAGCCAGGAGCCCGAGGTGGGTATCAAGAACAATGGCATGTTGAGGATGAGGACTATGCCCTCCTGAGTCTGTCTAGCCGGGTTCGTGAACCTTCTCTTCAGCTCTATTCCTCGATCTTGCTTCCCTTTAGTCGAGCCTTTAGCTGTAAGCTAACTATGCTCGTTGGGCATTCTGGTCCCTTCAACATCCCATCTCTCTCTCTTCTTCTTCTTTTCCTTCTATTTTCTCATTTCCTTACTCATCTCTCCTCCTAGAGTCGCCCAGGTAAGGAGGCCCTGCAGTCCCTAGGCTAGGATACTCTTATCTCCTCTGTCCTTTCTCCATCGGCTTATTCCTTTTCAGTTCATTCTTCCTTGCTTTTGCTATCCCCGCTATCTTGCCTCGCTATCTATATTTTCTGCTTTCACTTTTGCCCTCCGGCTCACAGAACTGAGTTGGAGGAGGAGTCGTCGCTACTAACGGCCGCCTCTCGCCTTGAGCGTCACTCTCGAGGGGGGCCGTTAGGCAAACTTTAAAAAAAAAAAAAAAAGTCCCTGGCGGGAAAGCGCTTCTGGCTTACACCCAGGAAGTAATGAATGGTGAAGATACAAGAGAAGATCAAGAATTACGATAGGTACGTAATTTTCCTTTCTTTCTCATCAAAACTCTGCATTGTTTTCTGGCAATATGACACAGGGTTGTTTAATGGATATAAAATAAATCTAAAGTTTTTTTTTTAATTCATAGAAGCAGTGTGTCTTTGAAGTAGCCTCCATAAATTGATTCATGTGAGAACAATTTGTTTTTATGTCAGACTGACAAACAGGTATCTGCCACGCTCAGCTATGTCAGGAACATGTACTCTATGAACTCAACAAAGTCAGTTCTTCGAGGGTTTCTGTGTGAAAATACATCATGTGTGTGTATAACTAGAAATACTACATGGCATCCTATTGCCCCTGTCTCCTGCCTGACAGTTGAGGCAGCAGCACTCTGCTGCCCCCTTTCCTCTGCCCCACAAGCCCCCTGTCTACTGCCCCCATTTGAGGTTGTTGCACCTGCTGCCTACTGTTTTCTCCACACAGTGAGGGCTGCTGCCTCCTGCATAAACAGTTGCAGCTATTGCACCCTGCTTCCCTCTGTCCCCCAACCCTTTCAGTCAGGGTCAATGCACCCTGTTGCCCCCTGTTCCTGTCTCCACAGTCGGGACTGCTGTACTCTGCTAAGCATTAGAATCATACGTCCCCTGTCTTCACAGTTGGAGGCGGAGCTGTTGCACAATGCTGCCCCAGGTCATCAGAGGTGGGGTATCTGATGCACCTGTTACTCATTTCCATTGCCCTAACTGGGCAAGGCTGCTACACCACACCCATCCTTCCCCCCAGTCAGGGCTGCCATACTCTGATGCCCACTTGTGTCCTGCCACATAGCGGAGGCATCTGCACCATGCTGTCCTCTGTCTTTGCCACCACATCCAAGACTGCTGCACCCTGCTCCTTTCTACACAGTTGTAGTTGCTGTGGCCTGCTGTGCCCTAGAGCCCCATGCCTTCACAGTTAGGGCTGCTGCTCCATGCTGCCTGTGCTGGAATGAGGATTTAAAACAGGCAATTCCCTTAGGTGTTCTATTTCACTCTGTCCTTTCTCCTCTTTTTTTTCTGACTATCCTTTCTTTTCCCTATCAGGGTGGCCAACCTGATATCTATTTTCTTTTCTTTCCTGTCCCCTATTTGTTAAAATGCCTGTGTTCCCATTTAAAAGCAGCTCCTGAAAAATATAACTGATGCCTTAAAGAAAGAGCAGTGGTCCCCTGATGCTGCAAGCAGTATGTTGAATTTGGTCATAGCTGTGCGATCGCAATGTGCGCACATTCGCACATTTACATGATTGCACATTCGTGCTGGCGATCGTGCGCTCGATCGTGAAGGAAAAACAGGGAGAAAAAGGAAATGATTGTTTAACCACCAGGAGTGGTTTCTTATAAAGAGGATATAGCTCTGAAGTGGAAAAATTGATGCAGAGTTCCAAAAAATGTACAAAATTTGCCCCTGTTGTTTCATGCTCCTGTGTCTTGCAGTGAGTGTATAGACTGAGCTAACTCAGTTGGGAAAACACAGAAAAATACTCCCTTAGAAAAAAAATGAAGGGAGTTTAAGCATATAAAGCCCTATGATGCCCATATAAAGAAATTCTGCATGTATCAGGTACAGCAAAGAAGCTAGCATTGCTGTCAAACAAAACAGGGCTGAAAATGAAATGGGAGCCGACGGCTGAAAGTTTTCAGCCAACAGCTGTTTTGCAAAGCTAAGTATGGTACAGAAAAAGTTGTTTCTCAAATAAAATAGAAAGTATTTGTATAAGTTACAAGCAGTTATTGTTTCTTGCTATAAAGAAATGTATGCCCTGGAAATTGTCTTCTGTTTTCTATGTGTTCTTTAAAAAAGGTTTATTTCTCTTAAAAAGCAGTAGGTTCCTAGTGCTTGCAAGAGTAAACAAATAAGGAGCGTGCCCTTTTCTGCTTACATTTTTCAAGCCTAGTGATAACTACTGAATATTTTTCTGCCGGTTTAAAATATTACAACGAGCCAGAAATAAAAGATAAAAGGGTCATTACCTCGTGATGTTTCCAGAAGTCCTGCTATAGGGCTGGCAGCCCCTGAACTGACTGTATTTATGGGAGAAGCAGTCAGTGACATCACAGTAGGGGAGGAGTCAGCTCCCAAGTGTGATGTCATGCCCTTGTAATTAAGGTTTTATTTAGCCTTTTTCTTCAAAATAGAGACTCCTTAAGAGCCTGTATGGTGGACATAGAGAATAGCATTACGCTAGGCAGGTTAGGACATCGTTTTATGAAATGTAGAGGTTTAAAATAAAGTGTCCCTGCTAATTGATGTTGTCAACTGACCACTGATGTCACATCAGGCTGCCATAAAAGGATGTCCACCAGAGGGCTAGGGAGAAAGATAGGAGAGAGAGTATGGAAGATGGTCAGTTGCTTTCTGATCAGAGACTGAGCAAGAGCTAAGAAGAGCTGAGTGTGAAGGTTTACACACTGTCAAGAAGGAAGATCTCAGGAATTCTTTTGATTTTGATGCTTAATGGAAGAAAATGATATCCTGATGATTTACATTGGTGTGAAGAATTAACACCCTCTTATTTTCCTTTTTGTAAATATCCTTTATTTTCTTTATTTTGCTTTTTGGACAATGAATTGACAAACACAGAATATGCATTTTTTATGCACTATATTACAGTTGTCTGTCTAAATCTGTTATAAAGAATCCTCGCTACCACACTGCCACTTGCCATGAGACAAGTTAGGTCATTTGCTGCACCCTGTCCTCTGCCACCACAGGTGGGGCAGTTTCTCCCTGTTGTCCCCTGCCACCAGAGACTGATCCCTTGCAACACCCTGCTGCCCATGTCCCTTGTCCCAAACAGGTGTATCTGCTGATCCCTGTCCCACAGTTTGAGCTGCTGTACCATGATACCTCCCCTGTCTCCTGCCCAAACAGTCAGGACTGTTGCACCTTGCTACCCTCTGTCCCCCACCCCATAACAGAATATTAAAGTATTTTTTTGTTTTTTCTTTTGAGAAGTTTGGGCAGTGTACCAAAGGATCTGACTGTGGTGGCAAGGAGCAGCATGGTGCAACAACCCTAACTGTGGAGACAAGAGGTTCTATGGTGCAGCAGGGCACAGTGGTGACAGGGGACAGAGGACAGCATGGTACAGAAGCCTTGACTATGGTGCAGGATACAGTGCAGCATCGGGGTACAGCAGCCCTGACTATGAGATGGGGTGCACATGGTGCAGTGGCCCTTCCCATTTGGGGCAATGGAACTGGGTAGCAGGATACAGCAATAGCCCCACCTTTGGTGGCCTGGAGCAGCATGGTGCAGCAGCCCCAACTGTGGAGGCAGATGCCTTGGGACTCTAGGGCTTAGCAGAGCACAGCAGCCCTGTCTGTGGAGACAAGAACAGGGGGCAATACAGTGCATTGGCCCTGACTGGGGGTGGGGGACAGATGGAAGCAGGGTACAGCAGCCTCAGCTGAGGGGCAGGAGACAGAGGCATCAGGATGCCATATAGTATTTCTAGTTAAACACATACATGATATATTTTCACACAGAAACCCTCAAAGAACTGAATTTTGTGAGTTCATATAGTACATGTTCCTGAAATAGCAGAGTGTGGCAGACACCTGTTTGTCAATCTGACATAAAAACAAAATTGTTCTTATGTGAATCTATTTATGGAGGCTACATCAAAGACACACTGCTTCTATGAATTAGCAAACTTTAGGTTTATTTTATCCATTAAACAACCCTGTGTTATATAGCCAGAAAACAATGTAGAGTTTTGATGAGAAAGAACTGACAACTGTAATACAGACAAGGTCATTTCTCACAGACATTCAGTCATACTACTACAGTTCAGAACTAAAACTCAAATGATCAACTATTTAAGAGAACAGAATGATTGATTTTAGGGGTATGCCGTCACTATGGCAACAACTTTACTGCGACCGACACAAGAGCTACAACAGTGCCAGGTCACTGCAGTGTCTGCACAGGACCTAGGCAGTGCTTTCTGGGGGTATTGCACTCCCTCCCCAAAGCAACTCTGACTCAGAGTTGATTATATTAGTAGTGGGGGTATGTGGGGCAGAGCCCCCCACATGTGGGGTTCGGGTGGCAAAGCCCCCCAAATACAACACAGTCTGAAGTGAATCCCTTTATACTGACAGCAAATGCGGTCAACATAAAAGAGTCGCTGTAACGGACAACTAAATTGTTGACCGACTGTCATAGACCTGATTTTAGGCTACTCTATCTAAACACAGATCAGATGTGTTAGTAACAAACCTTGAGTGAAAACAATTAGCTCTACAGACTGCTCTGACTGGGAACTGCAACAGCTTCTTCAGTCAATCAGGGACTTAATTGCTGAAGCAGCAAGCTAGACAAAAATGATGTCATCACTCAGTGATAGGGACAGAACAATCCACTGTTTTCAGTTACTGCAGAGCACAATAAAAGATGCTGATGTAAAACAAAAACACAAAACCAAACAGCATGATATTTTCAGGAAGCACTAATCATGACACAGACACCTGAATTCAAGCTTTTATTAAAAATATGGAAAAAAATTGTGCACTTGATCTTTAAACCAGAGGTAAAAGTAGTAGCCACTAGCCCCTACATTGAGCCCCTGGAAACAACTTATTTGTTCACTGTCGATAAGTTGTCAGAGAGAGAGGGGGTGAGAAAACAAGCAGTTTGGGGAGCCCAGAGGACTAGTGTTGCACCTCTGCAGTACTGCCTGTTAAAATCAAATTACTGCTCACTGTTCTGTGGGAGGAGTCTTGTTATTTTAGACAAGATAAGAAAATCAGAAGCACACAGCTCCAGATGGTATGTAAATATGTTTTTTTTTTGTATAAAGGTGGGGGGATAGGCAGGAATTAGGATGAGTAAGTCAGGAATCAGAGGGACTTGGGGCAGGCAGGCAGTGCTAACTAGCTAGGGCTGGAGTATGGGGTAGGGCATAAGGTGAGATGTGGAGCTGTACTAGATCCTGGACCCTCTAGCAGTGTCAGCACAAGCTGCCACCATAGAGAGAGAGAGAGACCCTGAATGGGCCAGCACTACACTTTTTGGGACTCTTCGGCCTGACATCACTTACAGGAGGGGGAGGTACTTTAGTATCTAGGGCCCATGTGCAGTAAGGCAAGCTTGGGGAGGAGGTACTTCTCTCTAGTGCCAATGTGAAGTAAGGTGAGGAGCCTAGAAAGAGGGCTGTTTTTTTTGTCTCAAAAGCCCATGTAAGCTAAGGCAAGGCTAGTGTGGGGGGGTTGGGTCTCCGAGCCCCATGTGAAGTAAGGCTAGGTTGAGGAGAGAGGCATTTGTCTCCTGAGCCCATGTGAAGTAAGGTAAAACAAGGCAGAGGTGTGTATTTGTCTCTGGACCCCATGTGAAGTAAGGCAAGGATGGGGGAGGGGTGTTTGTTTCCAGAGCCCATGTGAAGTACAGTAAGGCAAGGAGGGGGGTTGGGGTTGCTTTGTGTCTCTGGAGCCCAGGTGAAATATGTATATTATAGAAAACAAACAGCATGTTGCTTACTCCTACTCGAGTAATGCATCCCAAGTTATTTACATAGTGCAGCCGAGGCATATCCGCAACGTTCTCAGATTTTTGACCAGTAAATCAAGGAGAGTAGCCTGTATGTGTATAACATGGCAGAAATTCAGAACTAGATCCAGTAAAAGAGAAGATCCTGTGAATTATGGATATTTTGGATAGTGGTGTGACTGAGCGAGATGTGTGTGAGGGTGTGTGAGGTTGGTCAAAATAAGCAGACTCCTGAAAATATGGAGACCTGGAAAGAAATATTGCATGTGTTAGGAAAGACGCATATTAATCTCACTGTCTCCTCAACCTGTCAGCAGTGACCCCTGAGAAGGTGGGACATGCCATCAGCCAGGGGCTTTATTTAATAATTTCAGGCGGATGTATTTGACCCCTACTAGTGAAAATAGGGTTACCACCTGTCCTTATTTTCGCAGGACAGTCCTGATTTGGGCAGCTGTGTCCTGCAAAAAAACATGAAAAATACTATATGTCCTGACTTTGTAGCAGTAAAAATAGTTTCTAATTTTCCACTAAATTGTTACAGAAAACTATCATATCTTAACTAAAATACCTTACAATGATAAGAATCAATAGAAGCAACTAAGAAACTACAATACTTAGCCTTAATTCTGATTATATAGAGAAAATACATCTGTTGTATTGGTCGAGGTTACGTACTGTCCTGCGAAAAATCTTGTTTCAGTAAGAAATGTCCCACTTTGGGCTTCTTAAAAGGTGGCAACCCTAAGTGAAAAATGTAGGTGACTTTGAATTTTGCAGGGATGAAAGTCAAACAATGGTGTGATATTTTTCTGAACGAATAGGGTCATGGCATTATCTGTAACATGTATGTTACAAAATTCTCTAACAATATTATATTGGCAACCAAAGTTGTAAGCTGGGAAGTATTTTGACTTCTCCAAAACTGGAATGACTTTCAGATGTTTACCACTGAAGTTTTTGACATCAATCATCCAAAATTAACTGAACCTCTGAGACCATAATGTATAACAATCATTTTTAAGAAATAAAGTGGGTGGCGTGTGTGTGTGTGTGTGTGTTGTTCGGGGGAGTCCCATTGTTAACTAGTGCAGGATCCATCCACAAGTTTAATTTAATCTTTTTTTAATACTCTGCCTATCATGATAATGCACAAATCACGCTCTGGTTGTCCCTTAACAGTTGTGGACTGGGTCCCCCTCCCCCCATCTATTTTCATTGCCTGCTGCTCTAGTGCTCTGCTGCTGTGTCCCTTTCGTTTTCTTGTGCTCAGATCAGAATGGCAGCTTGTATGATAATCCTTTACATAAGCTGCCTTGCTTGTCCACTTCTTGTGACTGGAGTATAGTGTGTAATTTGCAGGCAGTAGGCTAGCAAGAAATCCTGGGTTGGTGTTGGTGGAAGAGAGGGTGATTAACAAAGGGGGTAAAAGTGATCTGGGGGACCTGTTTTAAAAAAGTGTGATAGAAATGGGGAGTGAGAAGCAATCCATTTTACAAATGAAGCAAAAAATTTAATTTCATAAACAGTTTAATTTTTAAGACATTCTTGCAGGAAACAGTAACATCCTTATTACAAAATGTTTCATCCTGGTGGGCTTTAACGTATCTTGCTCAGCTCTAAAATGCAGGAAAATGCACCCTTTACAGTGGTGTTTTAAAAGATTTCCTGGGGGAGAATGCCCCCAGACCCCCTCTAGCTTTGAGAGAATTTTTGCACCTGCCTTTTCACTGACTTTGCACTCACCTCTGAATATGGGCCATTGGGCCCACCTACTTTTTTCATCATAATTCGAGCACTGATTAAAATGCTTTGATATAACAAATCAAATGCAGGACCTTTATCAGCTGCCGTTGTGACTAAGTCTGATTGATACTGAATCAAGTTCTGTTGTTGGTAGATTGATTAATAGTGGAAAGCTGGTCAGAACAACTGGGACATTTCTTACTTTTTTTGGAAAGTGCCATGGGATCATTAACATCTGCCTGAACAACCTCTAGAACAAGCAGAAAGGACGTTGGTTTAACATCCGATCTGAAAGACGACACCTCATGACTGCACAGTGTCCCCCTAAGATCATGTTGGACAATCAGTATGGTTACTTCTAATTAAGGGGAGAGTGCCCCTGCAGAACTATTAAAACTACTTCCTGATGAAGCTGGTATTCATTTGAAGTCTCTCACCAGACTGCAGACTAGCTCTTCCCTGCCAAGCTTCTGTGATCTGAAGGGGTCAGGCACCAAGATAGTAAGGCTGCAGATTCTGCAGCTGGCATGCCACCTTATAATCCATAAAAACTTTTTAAAGTAATCAACTGTTCGTTTTTATATCTAAATCCCTTTTTATTTTAATGTTTACTAATCAGATGGTTTTCTTCCTTTTAGTACACACTGGGATTTGTGGAACGGTACTCTTTCTAAAGTTGCCATACAGTACTTCTTATGTCATCAATATTGCGACCTCACTGATTGTGGCCACTAAAACATTGAAACCGACTAAAAAGAAATAATCATCTTTTGCCAGGCTGTCCACATGTGTGGTTTCAGTGAGCAAGGTTACAGAAAGTTGATGAGGTATATAGAAGAACAGCACTAGATTTGCACAATGACATCTATCATAATCAGGCAGTGTCACACTTTCCTGAATGACAACTGCAATTGAACTGCATTGTTTCCTGCAGAATTTTGCAAAGTTCTGCAGAATTCTGCATTATCTGGCATCTATCTGTTCCTGTAAGCTTCTGTGTATAGTATTGTCCTACACTGCATACCAAATCCAACTGGGGAAGAATGCTTTTAACTGGAAAATGCATAGCAAACATGCTTCTGAAAAAAAATGGCTACAGTTGAATATGAATAAATGTTCCGTTTACTTTTTTTGACAGCACTCGCCCTGTAAGCTGCACTGCAGCTTTATAATGTGGAAGCTGAATCATTGTTTGGTCTTTTCTTAACTAGCACTGTGCCATTAAGTTGCTGAGGCAGGAGGTCTGTAAGCATGACACAGCCAGAGCTTGGAGTTCAAGGCAGCAAGCAGCTATCCAGCTACAGTGGGAAGCACGACATTCATGCCCTGCACACTGTTCTCCACAAGTTCACTGCGGGTTGCTGAGGCCTTTGTTGAAACTGTGTGCTTTGGCCAGCTGAAGGGAACACACCCCTGTCAGCCTCAGCGCTGACAGAACCCAGTGCTTAAACAGAAAAGGAAATCATGTTTAATGTGCAGCAGTTTGTAATGTTGCTATTTTCAGAAATGATATTTATACCCTTAAATTCCCCACAGGTAGCTGTAACTGAATAAATGTTGATGTGAAAACTGTGTTTTGCATTGTTATATGGACAACAGACTGTACAGTTCTCTTCATGGAGCCAGTTATTTGGAGTAGTGGCTATGGCATGGTTTATATACAGAACTCTAAGCATTGGTCTGATAGGTCAACAGCTCAAATATTTTTAATTTTTATTTATTTATTTAGCTTTTGTTGACCGGGTAAGTGCACTAGACAAATTCTGCCTATTTTCAGGCACAACCCGGGGGAGGGCGATACAGATGAATGCCAACTGACCTTGAACCAGATTAAGTTGTTGGTGGTATTTTTAGTGAATGAGGGAAATTTGGCCAGGACACCGTGGAAATCCTACTCTTTTTGATGAGTGCCATGGGATCTTTAACATCCACCTGGACTACCACCAATCCAGGCAGATGGGACCTCGGTTTGACGTCTCATCCGAAAGACGGCACCTCAGAAGTGCAGCACCCCTCTCATGCTGCACTACAGTGTCAGTATTGGGATATTAACCCAAGTGCCAGATGTGGGAACTGAACCCACAGCCCTCTGATCTCCCAGCCTCAGAGGCAAGTGTGCTACCTACTGAGCCACTGACACTGATAAATATGTGATAAATATGATAAATATGTATACAAACCAAGTCGTAGTTAAAACCCAGAAGGACTGATTCAGTGAAAATGACTGTACGGAATGTTGCCCTTGAAAAGCAAACAATACAAAACATAGTTTTTCAAATTAATTATTCACACTAATTTGCATGACTTTGCTTTCTCCTGTGACGTGCCAAGGCTCTGGAATTCCCTCCTTCAGACCTCTGTTGTAGTCCTACACACTTCATGTTCAGAAGGAACCTCAGATAATAATGACTACTGAAGTATTTGTGCTTTTGTACCTGTGTTATGCTCTGTGGGTATTGTACGTGATTATACTGTCAAAAGATTAGGCATATTTGGATCTGTTGATTCATGGTATCCTGTGTGTGTCCAGACTAAATGCACTTCACTGCAGTATGTTGTACTTTGTACAATTATATATTGCCTGTATTGTGAATTGCTTCTGAAATTGTTGGTATGTATTGCACCTTTTCTGTTAGTTCAGTATTGTGAAATCAGCCGGTTACTGGTGTTTTTATTTCATTCATTGCTTTTTTTGAACCTCCAAAATTATACCTGAAAATAGGTGTAACTCCTTGCCTAGCACAGTATACATACCTGGTTACTAAAAACAAATAAATAAACTTAATTTTAATAATTGCAATTATATAGGGATCATTTGGGGGAATTAATACAATTAGGAACAAAACAAGTAGCTGTTAATAAACCATCATTTCCTGTCCCATTTGAACACCTCTGGGCTGAAAAAGGTGGCTGACCTGTTTTAATCGTGAATGACGAAAGTGACTAATATTAAGCAGCATCCTGTTCTGTAGAGTAGATTTTCTAATTCCCCTTCTATGTACACATTTTCAATAACTTAGCTTGTTGGCTGCCTCAACCATACTATTTTCTTAACAAATGCAACATACAACAATAAAAAGAAAATTATAGCTGTACAAAAAGTATCCAATACATTAACTTGAATGTATTGGCCTGCAATGTATACCTAACATCTGTCTACTTTCATGAAGATAATGCACGAGCGAGTTAAACAGGAAACATACTGCACGTATGAATATTCATCAGGGGCCAGAAGAGATGCTGAGTGGTTGTGTTTGAGTCCAACCTGAATCACAGCAGTTGAGACCACCTAAATTCAGACTGTTGGAACCTCACATTTCTCTTTTTCAGTCAAAGTTGTAGTCATCCATCACTCACCTCACCTCAGGCCCCTGCTGAAGATGTCACAGCACCGATAACCCCTTATATGTACTGTAGTTCTCCTGGACTTACCCTGCATTGTAGAGACTTCATCGGAGTGTCTCCTACCTGCAGAATACAATCCACTGGGAAGCAAACACAGGACAAGGAACCAAGAGTACTATCACTGTCATCCTTGAAGGCACTGTTATTTTCCTCCATTTTTCTCTGCTTGCCCAGTATTCCCTCCTCCTGCTGGTGTCAAGACATAGATTTATGGTGTCCTCGCATATGTGTGCAATGAACTGCCTTGTGAGGAAGCAATCTCCTCGGTCTGTCATGGGGGTTGCTGTGGCAGTAGCACATGGCACCCCCACCTTGACCTAGGATATGCTGCCTTTCATTGTGCTTAAAAAATACCAGAAATGTGCACACAGGGACTGGTAGTGTTCAGCAAGAAGACCAGCAAAGTACTTGGGCACTCACCACCCATAAATAAAAATCACAAGTCTCTTCTTGAATAATAATAGTGTTTTATGTACACTTAATTCAAATGACAGACATCATTCGATCATCTGATAAAGGACCTTCGGTCTGAAATGCATCTGGTTAGGCCAGCATTTGCTAGGATGTCTGTCTTTTGAATTAAATATAAATAAAGAACATTATTATTTTTTTAAGAAAAGCCTCATGATTTTATTATGGGTGGTGATTGCCCAAATTTTAAGTTGTACTTTCGCAGTGCTTCTCCAGCCTAAGGCTATATAATCACTAGTGACTCAGGGGCTGTCCCAAACCCATGTTGATTATGTGGCTAAGTGATGTATTAACATTGAAGACTCACAGAAACTATGTTCTAATGAAGCTATTCTGAAAGCAGCAACCCATCCTTGCAGTATGAACTTTACCAAACACCTTTACATCATGATGGGCATGTAACCCACCCTTTGGGTTAGAGTGCTAGACAAGTGTCTTGGACTTTACACTGGGTTAAATGTAAGGGCTCCATTCATGACCCTCTAAAGGGTTAATTCGTTGGAGCCTCAGGGAGCTAGGAGCTAGTTGAGCTGGCTTCCTGGGGGGAGGGTCAGTTGCTTACAGCCAAAAGGTTGCAAGAAGTTGCTTTCATTTTGTGCAGAGTGGAGAAGGGGATTAAAGGAGTAGTACACCCAGAAAGTAAAAAAACATATGTTATGTACAGTGTTTTGATATGTATGTTAAATCCTAGTGTGTCCTTCCCTCTGTCTGCTATTTGGAGTTTTTCCTAAATTGCCTGCTAGCTGTATGGTAGTTTTACAACCCCTGAGGATCTCCATAACAAATAGTTTTATTGGCTTTCTTTCTCCCAGGATGCCCCTGTCTCATGTGACAGTGATGTAGCCATGCCCTTAGATTTAGCATGTGTATTGCTTTAAAATTAGTTTAGCAACAGCAGAGCCTTGTAACTTCTTATCCAGGGAGCACAAATGGCAACAGTTAGTTTAGCAGATACCTGAGAGCCAGCTAACTGGGGTTTCTGTAAGACAACAGCTACTAAATTGTTCTAATTCACTATTTTTGTTTTCTCTGTGCATCAGGTCTAGCTAGCAGGAGTGTTGTAACATCAAAAACACAAATAATGAATTAGAGCTATTTAGTAGCTGTTGTCTTACAGAAACCCCAGTTAGCTTGCTCTCATGTATCTGCTAAACTAACTGCTGCCATTTGTGTTCACTGGATAAGAAGTTACAAGGCTCCACTGTTGATAAACTAATTTTAAAGCAATACACATGCTAAATCTAAGGGCATGGCTACATCACTGTTACATGAGACGGGGGCATCCTGGGATAAAGAAAGCCAATAAAACTATTTGTTATGGAGATCCCCAGGGGTCATAAAACTACCATACAGCTAGCAGGCAATTTAGGAAAAACTCCAAATAGCAGACAGAGGGAAGAACACACTAGGATTTAACATACATATCAAAACACTCTACATAACATATGTTTTTTTTACTTTCTGGGTGTACTACTCCTTTAACAGGCAAGCACTGCTTGGTTCCTGCAAGCTAACCATTTTTCTCTGGAGGATGGTCTGAGACAGCCTGCAGCTGAAGTGGCAGAGGCTCGAGTTACGAGACTCCTGGGCGAGGGAAGTAATGATGCTATCTGGAGGAGAATGTCTGATGTGCCTTGCAAGTTGCCACCATGGGATTTGAACTTGAGCCAAGAGGGGATGTTGGGCACAAGGAAAAGGGAGCTAGTGGGACTTTACAGTTGTGGAGGGAGTACCTAGAAATTGTAAATGGCAGCTGAGCAAATCTGGATCAGTGCAGCCCCCCGTCTGAATGGAATATGGTGGGCCAGAGGGTGAGAGGTTCTGCTGCACTGACGCATTGGGAAAGCCCAAGGAGCAACTCTCATGTCATGGGGATATGCCACCTCTACATTTGGAAGCACAGCTGCTCAGTGAATACTTTGGGAGAAGGCCACAGTTTGGATGAGGATCTACTGGTGTAGTTGCAGTGCCAGTAAACCTGAGAGGGTCTTGAGCAATTAGCCACTGAGAAGGAGAGAGAGAGAGAGAGGGGGGGAGAGAGGGGAGGTAGAGGGAGGGAGGGAGAGACAGAGAGAAAGAGAGAGAGTATGAGTATTGTCTGTGTGGGAAGCTGGGTACTGAAACTGCCCATGGGATAACAAGTACTGCCTGTTGTGTCTGTGTAAAATGCTGTAAGAAGGGAGTCATATACTGCCCTGCCCTGACGGATGATGGACACATATTATGGACAATTTGTGAACATTGATTTAAGGGACCCCTCAGTCCCAATGCTTTAATGTTTCCCCAATGGGGTGATAGTGTGCTATCAAGTTACCATCACTCCATGGAGAAATCCAGTTTCATTAATGTTTGGACTTTCTTTCAATGTCTTCCTGAGTTTAAAGTGTTGCTAATCAAGTGTGCCTCTTAGCCCAGCACCCCGTGGATGGAGTCTGCACCCCAGGCCCGAGGAATCAAAAATGTAAATCACCTTTTGCAGTTTCTGTTGTGGTTCCCCCTTCCCCACGGATATTCCACCATCATACCCCTAGACACTGGGGAGGGAGTGGGCTACAGAAAATTACAGTACCTTTGTATAATACACTTACATAAAGATATTTTTTGGTAGCTGCAAAATCAAGTTTGTCAGAAGTCATAGGGTTCAACCATGTATTTGCCTACATTCTCTAGAGTCACTTCTTTAAATGTCCAGCTAGCTAGTCACCATGAGATGTACAAAACTATCTTAAAAATGAAGTCACATGGAGCTAACAAACACACTGTATTTGCCTGCAGGTTTGTTCTTAAAGAACTAGAACTTCCAAAAAATAGCAGATAGAGAGCAGGAGTTTCAGAAAGATTCCTTGGAGAGCCAACCACCACTATTTTCAAAAGGATCCACATAAGATCGGCCTGTCCCTATTTTTAAAAGCATTGCAATGTAGAATACATTGTATAAATTGGATACATAATAGCCTGACTCACAATGTGTGATTTACCTTCATGAGTGAACGTGCAGAACAATAATCTTGGCACAGAGGGATGGGAAGCATATCCCATGGATGACTAAGGCAGCAGTAAGGGAGGGGGAGCTGGAGGTCATTGTCCACTTTGGGACAAATGACTTGGCCAGGGATGGGGCAGAAACAGTGTGGGGGGGGGTTAGGGGGATGGGAAGAAGACTTAGACAGGTAGCACACTCTGTAGCTTTTGCAGAGGTGCTGCCAGTCTATGGCAGGGGGGAGCTGAGGGAGCTCTGCACCAATGCCTTCAATGCATGGTTGACAGAATGGTGCAGAGTGGAGGGGTGCAGCTACATTGAGAACCGAGGGCCCACTTGGAAGGATTAGAGCCAGTAGAGTTGTAATGGCCCACATCCATCCTGGAGGGGAACTCCAGTTCATTCTCATTGGATGATTTAAACAATACTTCAATTAATTTTTCAACTAGCTGATGGGGAGGCAGAAAAAAAAAGGGAGGCAGAAACCCCCCCCCCAGCTGAGACAGAGTACAGAGAGATCCCAAGGGCCAGAGTCCAACCACAGAGCAAATAAACTGAGGAAGTGGTGGGGGTTAGCTAAGGAGGGAGGGGGAAAAGAAAAGGGAGGAAGGGGACACAAAAGGAAAAGGGGAAGAAACAAGCAGAGGGCTAAAAAAATCTGGAAGGCCATGTGTGCAAGTGCAAGAAATCTGTGAAATAAAATCCCAGACCTACAAACCATCATGGTGGAAGCTAACCTGGACACTGTGACCATTACCAGGCCATGGTTTGTGACTCTTTTTCCTCTAGTCACTGATTTCTGGGGACTCCCCTCAGTTGACTCCCAACTGTTCCCATCCTGCTATGACCTCTCCACCTGGGGACCCTGGCATCCAATCCACCCATGACACACCTGCAGGACACACATACCCACCTTCTGCTCCTTAGTGCTTCCTTACCTGAAATCCAGTGGCCTGCAGGTGGAGGTGAAGATCAGAGTTGGCTGGGACTTAGGAGGGCAGGATCCAGCAATGGGCATTTAGCTGCGAAATGTTGCCATTGTCCCCAGATGTTGGAGCTTTTCCTTGTTCAGTGCTGTGATCCCCTGACGGTGAGCAAGGAGGTGCAATGATGTACAGAGGGTGTGCACACTCCCATGTGCACCACACCAACATCTGCCGCATCCTACCTCCCTCGTATGCTGAGGGCTGTTGGCGTAATACTCCCTGGCTGCCGCCAGAAGGCATACTAGTGCCAGGGCCCTCAACCCTCCCTCCCCAGAGAAGGCGAGCTGTCATTGGATGCTCAAACCTTGTCTCCCCGGTCAACCCCAGCACCTCAGGCACAATCTTGAACCTGGGTTGCCAGCATGACATGAGGTGTGGAATCCAGCACCTCAACCCTTAGCACCACCGGGTTGGCTACCAAGTCATGGTGCAAGGACAACCATAACTGGGACATATTGTGACGCTTGGCCAGCTGGTTATGATTGTTCTATGATGTTTGTAATATAGAATGTGGTATGTGAGTGTCTCCCATGGGACATCCTGTGCTATGGGTGCCCCACCCCCAGGTTTCAGTTAAAATGACAGGATATATATTAAACCAGCAGATCTCTGTATGTGATTCACTTCCTTGAGACATTGCATTTTATGGCCTGTTGCTGCTTTGAAGTGGAAATGAAATGGGACTTTATGAGTCTGCCAGAGGATGGAGATCATAAACTTTTATGATGTTTTAAAGAAAAAAAAAACATTGTTATATCACTATGGTGCGTAAAGTTATAAAATCCTTTGAAATGCCTGGGAATAGGAACTGTTTGAGATCAAAGAGGGGATGTTAATTAAGGAGCTATATTGGGAAATGAGTTTTTGCTGATGTCACCTTATTTGAAATATTTCCTGACAGGAAGATCATTGTTTGTATAATTTTTTATATTTAACAAGGAGGAGCTAGATGACATCATGGAAGGGGTGTGTGAGACATACACAGTTTAACCTAGGATCTGTGTCTGATGTGAGGGACATTTCTTGTTGGACTCTTAAGAAACAAGAACTAACTTAAGCAATGTAAGAAGGTAATACATAAGATAGAAAAAGTCTAATTGTATTGTGGTAGGAGTTTATGTTTGTACTTTTCCTTGTTTTCTATTTAAGTGATTGTATGCTTTGTGATATAGTGTTCTGTGTTTACATTTTTACATATTTGTATCTATTTTTTTAGTAAACCTTTCATTTAAAAAGACTGCCTGGGTGTGTCTTCAAAGTTCTTTCTTTTGCATGTGATTTATAGATGGTTAAGACTGATTAAAACTGCTCAAAGCTTGATGGTGTACTAAACTGGGAAAAGGTAAGCATATACCTAGAGTCTTTTATAGAGTTTTAAGGGTTCATTTTGGATACCTGATTAGGTACCCTTAGGCAAAAGATATCTGGCATCCCCCTGAAGAGCAGATTATCTGAGCCTGTACATTTGGGTACACTAGCATAAGGTTCACAGTTTGAATCCCCCCCAGAATTTGAGACCAAAGTTGATTCAGACCCACAAGCAGACAGGAGGGTTACCCTGTTCTGTTATCTGTTCACAATACTGTGCTTGGAGGTTGGCACTGTGGGAGCAGAGGGCCTGACCTGCTGAAAGGGTTTGTGATAGTCATATCAGGCTATACCATATTCAAAAGGGACAGAATAGGGAGGAAAGAAAGAAAGGGAAGTGATTGTTTATGTGAAGGAAAGCATAAAAGCAACAGAAATGCAGGGAACTTGGGCCAGTAGAGGTGCTGTGGGTCACCCTCAAGTTGGGAAATGGGGCCACTCTTTGGACAGAGGTGATCTACAGGCCTCTGGCATGAGGGTGGACTTAGGTAAGGAAATGTTAGAAACAATTGGCAGGATGGCTGAAAAGGGGTAGATGTTGCTGGCGGGGGACTTCAATCTCCTGGATGTAGACTGGTGCCTCCCTACAGCAACTTCTTCTAGAAGCAAGGGCATCCTAGACTCCCTGCAGGTGGCATTCCTCAAGCAACTAGTCAGTGAACCCACTTGTGATGGGGCAATGCTGGATCTGGTGCTAACTAACAGAGACAGTACGTGGAGGTCAAGGTGGGAAGTCATCTAGGGACCAGTGATCATCATACATTGTGTGGAATCCAATGACACAACAGTGCGAGTCCTGGACGTCAAAAGGGCTGATTTTGATAAGATGGGTGAATGCCTCAGAAATGAATAGGCAGGGGAAGAGGACCTGGGGGGGTGGAGGTAAAGTGGTCCAAACTAAAAGAGGGCATAGTTAAGGCAACAAACCTCTGTGTGAAGCAGGTAAGCAAAAGAAAAAAGAAGAGGAGACCACTATGGTTCTCTAAAGAGGTAGTAGAAAAAATAAAGACTAAAAAGGTAGCATTCAGAAGGTAAAAGGAGACCCAGAGAGAGGAGGATAGGGAAGTTTATCTGGTAAAATAGAGGGAGGCAGGCAAAGCAGTAAGGATCGCAAAGGCACAAACTGAGGAGAGAATAGCTTAGGGAGTCTCAAAAAGGGACAAGACATTTTTTAGGTATAGTTAGTGAGAAAAGAAAGACAAAGGGAGGGATTGTAAGATTAAAGGGGGAAGGGGTGACTATATCGAGGTGGATCAAGAAAAGGCAAACATTTTGAACAAATGCTTCTGCTCAGTGGTCACAGTAGAAGGGGAAGGGAAGGGACCACCAAAAAGCACTAAAGCTTTGATGTGAGGGAAATGGGCACTAGTCCTTTCTCTGAGGAGAGAGTTCAGAAAGCACTTGCTAACCTAAAGATAGAAAAAGCTATGGAACCAGACGGGGTACATCCAAGAGTGTTGTGGGAACTCAGTGAGGTATTGGTTGTGCCTTTGACAGACTTATTTAACAGATTTCTGGAGACTGGAGTGGTCCCAGAGGACTGGAGAAGGACAGATGTAGTCCCATGTCACAAAAGTGGTAACAAGGAAGAGGCAAACAATAATAAGCCCGTCAGCCTGCTATCAGTGGTAGGTAAGTTAATAGAGACATTACTTAAGGAATGGATAGTGGAATATCTGGAATCTAATGGATTACAGCACCCGAGGCAGCATGGATTCACAGAGGGGACATCATTCCAAAGAAATCTGATAGATTTCTTGGAATGACTGACCAAGGAGCTAGATCAGGGTGGAGTGGTAGATGTGGCCTACATGGATTTCAGTGAGGCTTTCGACACTGCACTACACTGAAGACTGGTAAACAAGCTAAGTAGCTTGAGGGTGGGCAACAAGGTGGTAACCTGGGTAAGAAACTAGTTAGGGGATAGGAGACAGAAGGTGATGGTAAACAGAGTACACTCCGAGGAAGGGACAGTGACCAGCGGGCTACCTCAAGGTTCTATGCTGGGACTGGTCCTCTTTAAAGTCTTTATTAGTGACACAATAGAGGGGCTGGAAGGCAAGGTCTGCCTCTTTTCGAATGACACCAAGATCTGCCACAGGGTGGACACTCTGGGGGTGGTGGAAAGGATGGACAGGATCTGAAAAAACTGGAGGAGCGGTCAAGGGTTTGGCAGCTGTAGCTGGGTTTTAATGCAAAAAAGTGCAAAATAATGCATTTAGGTCACAGAAATCTGTAGGCAATGTACAAAATGGGTGGAGTGATACTGACAATGACCAAGCAGGAAAGAGACCTGGAGGTAATCACATCAGTTCACCTAAAGTTGGTGAGATAATACGGCAAGGCAGTCAGGAGGGTTAGTGGGATGCTGGGGTGCATAGAAAGGGGTATCACCAGCATAAAAAGGGAAGTGGTGTTGCCCCAATATAGATCACTAGTAAGACCCCACTTTGAGTACTCTGTCCATTTCTGGAGACCACATTTCAGAAAGGACATGGACAGAGTGGAGGTGGTCTAGAGAAGAGCTACTAAAATGATGCAGGGTGTGCATCATAAGCCCTATGAAGAGAGGCTGAAGGAGGAAGGAGCTCAATATGTACACCCTGGAGGAGAGGAGAGAGAGAGAGAGAGAGGGGATATGATAGAGACCTTTAAACACCTCATGGAGGTTAATATGGTACAGGAAGGGAGTATTTTTCAGAAAAAAGGTAGTCTAGAACAAAGGGACATGCTATGACATTGGAGGGGGAAAGGTTCAAGAGAGATGTGAGGAAATATTTCTTCACAGAAAGAATGATGGATTCATGGAACAGCTTTCCAACTGAGGTAGTCAAGGTGAAAATAGTGGTGGGGTTCAAAATGCATGGGATAGGCACAAGGGAATCATAAGGGTAAGTATGGGGGTGGGACATGACAGCATTGTAGAGCAAGTGGGTCTACAGCAAAAATTAAGGTTAAAAAAATAATATGGGCAGACTGGCTGAGCCAAGCGGACCTTATCTGCCATCAGGTTCTATGTTTCTATGTAACTCAAGACGTCGCTCAGCAGTGCTGACATTACCTTAACTTCAGCACCCTCTATCCAAGCATTACTTTGTCATTACTGTGTTAGTATGGTATTTTATTTTGCCTAGCAAGACAGTGTTAAAGTTAGGGTAATGTCAACACTGTGTTACATAATCACTCAAACACTGAGGAACAGTGTATCACAGATTCACCAAGACTCGGAGGACTTTCCCCCTAACTTTTTTAATTTCTCTAGTTTTTTTTTTTTGTTTTGTGCTTCAACCCTAACTGGTGTATTTATTAATGTTGCAAATTTCTGTTCTAACCTTTCCACACTCATGAGACATTGAACCCTAATTTTTCATTTCTTTTCCACTTTACATTTTTCAACTCTGAGAGATGGATTAACACAGTTATTTACTATGGGCAGGATTTTCAAACTGCACCCGGAAAGAGCGCAAGTGGCTTCTCTGCGCAACTGAGATGCACTGGAGCACAAAAGGGTGATATTCAAACGGGATGTGCAATAGTGCATCCCATCTGAATATAGCAGGATATGTGTATGGCACAAATGGGGCTGCTGATGATGCGATGGTGCATCCCCCTGCCAGGTCCGAATACCTGGAATGGGAATGTGCGGCGTACCCTGCGGATGTGCCAAGTGCACATTCCAGATATTCAGACTGAAACATGCAAATGGGGCCATTAGCCATGCAAAGCACAAATGGGGCCATTTGCATGTCATTATGGCCCCATTTGCATGTCTGGGGCAGGGATGTGCCTGGCAGCAAATTCTGTGTAACACATAAAATACTCACATCTCCCTGGAAGTCTAGTGCCCCCCCCCATTCTTGACATCAAAGTAATAAATAAATATCATCCCGATATTCCCTGGAGGTCTAGTGGTACCCCTCTCATCCCCAAAATCAAAGTAATAAATAAATACCATTCCCAATAGTCCCTGGTAGACCAGTGGTGCCCCCTCCCATCCCCAACCACGTCTGTAAGACAATTCCATTGCAAACTACCCTGGTAATCTAGTGGCCTTTTCTCCCAGCCCCAGTTGCAATATGGAAATGAATCCTGGTATATTCCTGGTAGTCCAGTGGATCCCCCCACCCACTTAGGCACCCACACCTCACCCCGCTCCCCCCCCCGTCCCAGCATGGCCAAGCAGCCAGCGGGCAGCAAAACCCACCCACACACCTCCACGGCTGCCCACTGACTGAGCTGTCACTAAATGACAGCATACAGAAAGCACAGCAATACCACTGTTCCACACTGTTGACCAGTGGGCTTACAGTGTGTACTGTAAGCTTTCATATACTGCAGGTCCACCAGTGGCCGAACCAATACATCTGCCATCTCCCTCAACACCCTGGGGTGAATACTATCAGGACATGGTGCCTTATCCACCCTTAGTGCCTTCAGCCCCTCCAGTACCCTACTCACAATAATTGTCCTGTCAGTTATTCCTCCCCCTCCCTTGCCAACCTTCCCTGTTCACGGAGGTAGTGGTCCGTCCTTCTCCTTTGTGAACAAAGAGCAGAAGTACTCATTTATTGCTTCTGCCTGTTCTGTCCTCTTCTCCACCCATCTCCAGTCCTTCTTAATCCTCACTATCTGATCCCTACAGTTTCTTTGACTTCTGTAAATGATGCAAATTCCATCTTACTTATGGAAAATAACAACAGTGACCTGCAAATGATCATAAAACCAAGAGTGTTGTGGCAGCTATAGTGATTTCAGTCATTTTGCTAATTTATTTTATCCTGTAGAACAACAGTTTCACAAAGAAACGCATCTCCATCTTTTGTGCCTCTGTAGCTATTGCATGCTCTAAGACCAAATATGTGAAGTGTTCAGTCAAAAGCAATATGGAGTCCGAAACTCTTTTCCCCATCACTTTTACATTTTTTACATAGTGTATAACAATAATAATAGGTTTTGACAATGCATGCTCTCTCTCCCAGCCTGAAGAAGCAGAGCTGCAGGCTGGGGTGGAACTCACTCTTAAATAGTGTCAGTATTTAGTGCCATGTTAACTAACAGGCTGGATGTGCACTCCTGATTCAGGTAAGCCATTTCGGCTCTCACAAGGCAAAGACAGAAAAAGTAACACTTAAAAATAATTATGTCTCAAAATGAGACTGAATACTTCAAAACTGTAATTAATTTTAACCTGTCAGAATTAAAGAGCCTGATCAGCATAAGTTGCTGTTTAAAAAATTCCAGACATCGTGTACAGTATTGTGAATGAATGTAGTTTAGTAGAACTTAAATATACTGTGGTTTGAGCTGTAGAGCTTGGAAAAAAGTGAAACAAAAAAACTGTCACATGTCATAAAAATATTGATATGGGTTGGAAAGAATACCCCTTAAAGGTTTATATCCCAACCCCATCCTGTAAAAATGCTGACAATGGTTGCAAAGGATGTCAGGACATTTAAAGAATGTGCATTCATTGTGGCCATTTAAAAAAACAATGGAGGACTGTTCGCATGAGGAAGAGGCAAAATATAATACAACTATGGATACTGATTACTATTAGGAAGCAATTCTTCAAATGAATTTCCCTATGGAATTTATAACAATGGACAGTGACACAGGCAGACAGGAGCTTCGGGGTTATCTCTTTATAAGTGCAGCAATGAGGCAAGAGGGATGACTTGCAGACAGGTTACAAAGAAATCAAGGACATCAGCCTGGGCTACTTACGGGTTAATGGCAGGCAGGTGTTTGCGCTTGCCCAAGTTGTCAGTGACCTGTTTGAGGACATTCCATGGGCCACAGTCAGCAAGAAGATGGAAGTGCTGCAGATCAAAAGCCACTGTGCTACTTGAAGGAAGCGCAGAGCCTCAAGGTGATGAACTTGGTTCCCAGCCGTGTCATAAAGTGTTCCCTCATCACCAAGGAGGGCCTAGAGGTCCTGTGCATGTCCTGCAGATTGCTGAGTCCAAAGAGGGGACAGAGAAAGAAGAAATGCAAGAGACAAGCACTGCAGATCATGGATTTTTTCTATACTAGTCTCTGCATGAAGACCAGGGAGACCTCTGACCTGGCAGCCCTCTGTGTGCAGATGTTGGCTTTGCACTCCAAACTAGCTCCAAATTGTGCAAAATGATGCTCATGCTCTGCCAGCCTGCATCAGGATCCCATTAGCAGAGGCATGCCAGACTATGAATAAGTTGGCAAAAGGACAAATGGGTATAATCTGGAGGAAGAGGTGACCTTTTCCCTGGCATCCACAGTGGCTATCCCTGAGGGCTGCTGCAGCCTGCTGTTGGTGGTTACAGGGTGAGCAGGCCAGTGCAGCCCCTACAGGGGTTCTGGAACAAGAAACATGACCAATCCACTGACCAAGGTTTCATCGAGGATCACAAAGCTGCCTTGAGGTGTCACGTCCTGAAATCGGCAATCAAGAAGAGGAAATCTGGGGCCCACTGTTGGCCACAGAGTGGAAAGGGTAGTAAGGTGAATGTAAAAAAAAAATCACATTCTGATAATCAGGATGGCTGCTCACTCAGCAAAACACAGTGATGGGCCTTTCATCCCATAGCAGAAGTCCCAATTATCAGAATACCCATTATCTGGCAAAGTACAGCATCAAAATTATTCGCTCCTTATCAACCAATGAGTCTGAGCCTTCAATAGGTACAAAAAGGACTTTCATTCATCAACATAAGATCATGGCATATCCCATGTTCTTCTAAGTAGAGAAAGTGTTAAGCAGTCTGGCATGAGTGATATACACAAAAAGAATAGTCATTCCAAAAATGTTAAGCAGTCACAATATTGCCATATAGACACATACTCAGAAAAGTTGAAATGAACTGAAATCTGACCAGCAAACTGCTAAGAATGCTACTAACTGCTAAGTACTTTCACTGCTTAGAAGAACCCTGCAACTTATAGTTGGTTTGACCCTTTAGGTAATGTGCAACACACTTTGTTCTTCAGCCACTGCACACAGTGTTTTGTGACTAATTAATATGGAGATTAGAAGTGAGCAGGTTCGGGGTCCAGCAGTGGGACTGGGCAGCACCACTGGTAGAGCTGATCCAGATTTTTATGGGCATGATTCAGCTGTTACGCTTGTGTTTTGAAGTGGCACAGACATCCATTACGACTGCTTGAATTTGGTTTGTATTCCTGTTTCAGCATCTGCCTTGCTCTTCTCTTTCATCAAGGTTTGGGAAGCAACGTAAGTTATGGTGTTCATGCTAGTCTTGATTTGTTGATCACCAACTGATGGAACAGACTGCGATTTCTGATGCTTCCTGACACTTTGTGTAATGCAAGGGATCCTTAGGACAGGGCTGATGTGAAGTAAGCTAATGATCACGGCTGACCAACTTTGCACGGCACCTGAGCTGATACCGCCTAGGGATCACTTTTACAGTGTGGATTATAGTTTTGAATTATAATCAATCATAACGCTGAAATGCAACCCCCCTTCCTTCGTAATCAGTGGTTATCTTATAGTGTGTTTGTACATCTGAACTGTTGTATTTGATCTTTCTCCTCAAATTCAGGATTTCTAGTTTGCATATCATGATGCAATTATAACAATTTTTGCTTGTCTACTGTATGTTTAGATAATCAGTTTGATTCCTACCTCTTCTGTTTACAGCTGTCTGGGTTGCCTTTATTTCAAGTTGGTGAATTGCAGCTTTGATCAGTCCCACTGAAATACCCATGATTTGCACAGAAATAAGCCATTTGTTCCAATATTACAGTTCCACCAGGGCCACTTATCATTGAATTTATGATGGACCATTCTTCATGCACCAACAAGTGCAAAATCATGTACCTAGGAAGAAGCAACCCAAAAAGGGAGTACTACTTGGGGGAAGAAAGACTAGCTGCAACCAACCAAGAGCGAGACCTGGGTATCATGATATCAGATGACTTGAAAGTGGGTACAGTGCAAGAAGGTGGCACTAAAGGCTAGTGGCATGCGAGGAAGCATTGGGGGGGGGGATCACAAGCAGAAGGAGGGAAGTGATATTGCCACTGTACAAGACACTTGTCCACCCCTACATGGACTACTGCATGCAGTTTTGGAGACCATACCTCAGAAAACACATTGATTGGATGGAGACAGCACAATGAAGGGTGACAAAAATGATACAGGGGTTATGGCAGATGACATATGAAAATAAATTGAGGGAATTAAACATGTACTCCCTGAAGCAGAGGAGGGAGAGGGGAAACATGATCGAGATCTTAAAGTACATTAAGGCTATAAATAAGGTGCGGATGCAGGAACTATTTCATGTCAGGGAAGGTAGTAGAACATGGGGGCATGATCTGAGATTGAAATGGGGGAAGTTTGAGACCAATAGTAGGACGTTCTTCTTCACTGAGAGGGTGGTGGATGCCTGAAACAGCCTACCTCCAGAGGCCGTGGGTGCAAAATGGTCAAGGGCTCAAGACAGCTTGGGACAGATACAAAGGTATCATTCAATAGGGGGAAAATGGGGGGGGGGCCGGGGTAAAAAGTATAAACCATGGGCAGACTAGATGGACCTTGCAGTCCCCTTCTGCCATCATTTTCTATGTTTCCTACGGGAGGTCTTTTAGTTCCAGAATGCCAATATGTGCACAGCTGTAGTCCCATATATTTGCACTCCTGTCAAACCGACTACAAACTGCAAGACTGCTGCACATGTGCAACTCATTCTATCAGTATGAGTGCCTTTTACAGACTGCAACAGCAGCAATCTTTTTTTTTTTTTTTTAGTTGTTTAACCAGGAGTAGCACACTAAGCTGAAAGCTTTTTTACAGGTGTGACCCGGGAGCACAGGGAAGTTAAGTGACTTGCTCAGGGTCACACAGTATGCAAGTGGAAGCTGTGGGATTCAAACCCAGGTCTGGTCTGCTGGATGTCACCAGATTTCAGCTCAGAGCCTTAAACCACTGCGCTATACTGCCTCCCAATACATGTCCCAATCTTGTCTAGACAGTTACTAGAACTCTGGAAAGAAGTTTAAATTTATATTCAAACCTCATGTTATTATGTAATTTTTATTTCTTTCATACTTTTATGCAGTCACAGCTTAGTTCATGCTTATGTGGTTTGTGTGGTTAGGGTTTCTACAGGACTTCACAGTGTAATGAATTTAAAATTCCAGTTTGAGAACTGAGCTATAAGGACAGACAGCATTAGAACCCTGACATTACAGGATATAACACAACCCTTCTTATGAAATTACAGATGGCTATAGCAGAATAACAATAAAGTGCATTTATGTAATATTCTGACATTAGATTACGTATCAGTCAGGCTTTGTCATTGAACCCAACCCCTCGGCATTAGAATGCGGTAATGGCATTTTTGTCCCCTAGACAGAGACCATTACATTAATAATGCTGGCATCTAATGCCACACAATATGTTATGTACAATACTAAATAAGAATGAAGTAAGAGTTGTAAAAATGCCAACTGGAGTCATTATGTCATAGGAAACAGGGAAAGGAGTATTCCACACAATGCATTTGTCATCAGCAGCCAGAAACACTGACAGTACAGTAGTCTTATTTTTAAAGGATTATTTTAAAATCCTTTAATAAGAAAAGTGTAAATCATATTATTTGATATTTAATGCTGTGTTGTACATGCTTCTGCCAGAGGGATAATGTATGGTTTTCCACCAATACTGTAGTATATGAACAAAGAAGACCATTTGCACGTCTTACTGCAAGCTGCTTTCATTTCTGTGCTCTGCCTACTGTATGCTTCAGATGCCTGATATTTACAGTATCTCTAGGGCACAGGGGGATGCTCTACACCTACAGTAGTACCATTTACATTGAAAAAACATGGGATTACCATTCAGATGTCTGGAATCTCTGGACCAAAGTCTGTAGCTGATTTGGAAAAATGACAAAACTATTTAAAGGAATTATGCTGGAATATGCCCTCTTCCTATTACTGCAAGTGTGTTTAAAACTGAAACATTCCTGAGCTTATTCTTTTAATAAAACCCAGCTACAGAATAACACTAACAGCAGACCTCACCTCTGCCCACAACAGGTCCATCTTATACTAGTGCCAGACACCAAAAGAATGAATTGTTTTTTGCCCTCCTGGGATCTGTTCATTTAATAAGAGTTAAAAATGCAGTGGACCAAGTTAAACAAGCAGATGGACTAAAATGTTAACTAAATTATGTATATAGATAAACTATATGCTAGGGCTGGGTGGACTGTTCTGCAAGCGATCTGGACCCCCGAATCGAACCTGCAATCCACGGACCCGGATAAATAAGGACTTCGCTGTAGAAGTCCAGTTCCGGATCCATGGAGATGCCATTTCCTGGATTTTGTTGTCTGTTGCCATGGGGATGCCATCGGCATGCACAGGTGGCCAGCAGCATCCAACCAGGCAACTAAAGGTCATATGACACACTCACAGTATATGACTGTGCTGAGTGCGCCACACGGCCCAGAAGAGTGAGGAGGACCAGAGAAAAGCAGGGGCAGAGCTTCTTTCAGCAGCAGTGAGCAACAAAAGCACCAAAAAAAAGTTAAGACCACCACCAGAAAGAAAAGAAATTAATAGGGGAAGGGAGGGAACAGAAAGGGAAGGGAAGATAAACCGATTGCTGGAGGTGGGTGAAGGCGGGTTGGGGACTGGGGGAGTCGGGGCTAGGGAGATAGTGGTGGCTGGGGGAGGATGCAAAGTACTGTACTGTGTGTGAGACTGACTGTGAGCAAGGGCAGGCTGGCAAAATCTTTGACTTGTGCCATTCCATCCAGAGCCAGAGGACAGAGGGAGAGACTGCTGGGGTCCCAAGAAAGATTACAGTTACAGAAAATCCCAAATTAAAGTTTTTTTTTTCTTTTCTTGGCCTCAGACAGTGTAGCTGTGTGCACAAAAAGGGCAGGCTGGCAAAATCTTTGACTTGTGCCATTCCAGATCCAGATGAAAGAGGGAGAGACTACTGCGGGCCCAAGAGAGATTACAGTCACAGAAAATCCCAAATTATTATTTTTTTTCTTTTCTTGGCCTCAGACAGTGTAGCTGTGTGTATTGAAAAAGGGCAGGCTGGCAAAATCTTTGACTTGTGCATTCTTGATCCAGAGGAGAAAGGGAGAGACTACTGCAAGTCCCAGAGAAAGTTTATAGTTACATAAAATCCCCAATTTGTTTTCCTGGCTTCAGTGTGGCTGTGAGTACAGGGCAAAGGAAGCATGGTGGCAAAATCTTTGACTGTGATGTCCATGGCAGGGGAGGAGAGCGAGAGAGAGAGACTGCATAATGTAACAGTCCTAGAAATCCCAAATAATTTTTTTTCCTGGCTTCAGTACAGCTGTGTGTACAGGGCAAGGTCAGCAGGGTGGAAAAATAAATCTTTGACTATGACAGCCACAGGGGAGAGAGAGACACACTGCAGGGTGACCCACAATAAATGTAACAGTCCCAGAAATCCCAAATACATTTTTTTTCCTGGCTGTGTGCACAGGTAAGGGCAGCGGGATGGCAAAATAAATATTTGATTTATGCCATCCAATCATGAATCATGATCACTTAAGTTCATTCATAATTTCATGTGTTAAAAAAATACTGTTCAGACAAACACCATACAAGTTAATGCACCTGCCCTGTACTGCTGGCTATGGGTGGCCCAGGGGATAATATGACTTTGTGACTTGTAGTAGGCTGTTTATAATACAACACAAGTAAAGTACAAGTACTACATGCACGTGTCATCATGATCATCACTCATTCCCCATTATTTCTTATTATCATTAGTTTTATAGTATATTGCGTTACAATAAGTATAAGCATTAACCAACCCATAGTGTGGGACTGTGCTGAATGCAGCTAATGCACAAGATGTGTCTACATCTCCAATTCAAATTCTGAGACACACTTAACGGTTGCTGAATTTGATCACTTAACAGTAATTGTACTGTAGGAGCCAGTCTGGCAATCTTGGAAGGAAGTGGTGATGGACTGCTGTGCTGTTGGTGTGCTGTCAGTGTGTACACTGTACAGTCATGAGTCACAACAGTAAGTTTGTCCCTGGCCTGTGGGTGGGAGTCATCAGAAGAACATCACATTAGAGGGATCTTTGGTTACAAAATGGATCAACGTGTTGATGAGGCACATTCTATTTCCCAGGTAGGCAGTGACACTGCAAAAGACAGCAATTAGCCTGAAAAGGGAATACAAAATCAGACCCCAATAAGTGATTTTTTTCACATCTAAGGTTTCATCTTCCAAGCGAATACTTGAATCCAAAATAGGTGAATGTCAGATCATCATCATTAAAAAAAATGTTATGTAGTTAAAAAAACTAAAGGCATGGTGGGTACCACCCGCAGAGGTACCCAACAGTATGGAATAATTGCATCCAATTCTTCTGAGGTAGATTCTGACGAGGGTAATACTAACAATAAAGATGAAGAGAATGATCAGGCAGTACAAGGTTTACTGGAGAGGATGTAAACTGCGGATGAGGAAGAAACAGGCAGAAATGTTTTGGTTGTGGAGTGGGGAGGTGGGAATAAACCACAAGAGGAACAGGCTCAAGAAAAATCCGGGGGGGGGGGACCCTGAAAAGGTGACTGAGGTGTCGTGCCTTCCTGGAAAAAAAACTAAAAAAATATCATCCTTTGGCCATAATTCTCCATTAGTGCTTCTAATGAGTTGATAGCAACATGCACTATTTGTAAACGGCCAATCAGCAGGGTAAAAAGAAGGGAGCACTGGGAACTTCAGCACTGAAAAGGCACCTAGACAGATGTCATAACAATACTGAGAAGTTCAGTTGTGAATCTCAAAAAGAAAGTAACAGTGATAGCTTACTACACTCAGGAGTAACGCACGTAGATGAAATAAATGGCAGCCATTGCAGAAGTACACCTACACCACCACTTCCTGCCATTCGAAGGACTCCTCCGACTGTTACTGAAAGTGACCATGTGTTCAAAAGCCCTCCTCCTTCAAGGATACAGCTTGCCATCTCAGAAACATATGAGCATAAAGCCAAATATGCCTTGACTCACTCTGTTGCTGTTACAATGACTCAAAAAATTTCTGAAATGATAGCTGTTGATTTGCTACCATACAACGTGGTTGAACATATAGGATTCAGGCGGCCGCTTGAGTACCTCAAACCTCGATTTAGTATACCATTGCGGAAATACTTCTCCACAACAGGGATTCCAGATCTTTACGATGTCGTATATAAAAAATTAATACGCGTCCTTGTGCAATGATGTTGGGAGGGTGGCGCATCTCACAACAGATATCAGGACAAGATGTCAGCCTGAACTCTTCATGTCTGTCATGGCACATTGGACATGTTTCGATAAGTCACATGGGACTGGGGACAGTAAAGCATTGCACTTTGCTGTTCTAAGAATGTTGTATTTTCCATCTGAACATACCTCATACAACATCAATGAAGAGCTCCAAAAACCAATACAGCAATAGCTCACTTCACAGGGACTGTCAGTTGGCTTTATAGTTGCAGATAATGGGTCCAACATAAGGAAGACCTTGGAGGAAGGGGACTTTGTTCACATCCACTGCTTTGTGCATTGCTTAAATTTGATAGTTTAAAGTTTTCTCAATGACGACAGAGAGATTAAGGCTCTCGTTAGCATTGCTAAAAGAATATGCACTCATGTCAGTCACTCGAGCAAAGCCCATCACTCATTTGAAAAATACAGCAGGAGCACAGTTTACCTTTGCACAGAGTGATCCAAGACATTTCTACTCAATGGAATTTGACCTTTTATATGTTCCAAAGGCTGCTGGAACAAAAGAAAGCTATCAGGCAGCACACCTTAGAAAATAAAATTGGTGATGCAGACAACTATACTATTCTACCACAGTGGGCCATGCTGGAGTTTCTAATTTTCCTGCTCCGGCCATTTGAGGAAATCACCAGGGAGGTTAGTGCAAACACAGCAACTCTCAGCCAGGTGATATCCCTAATAAAACATTTTAAATTCGGATTGAATCTGATCAGGAAAAACTTAGAGAAGCAAGACAGTTCCATGATCACACAGGCTGCCAATGGTGCTGCTGGCACATGCAGGTTGCCCTCCAGAATACAAGATCTAATGAGATGTATGATCAAGAAAGTTGAGAAAGATGACAATTATCTAAAATGCTTCATTCTGAGTGCTACATTAAAACAACAGTCTTGGACCCAAGATAAAAATCGAAGCAACGTTTGAATGATGATGATGACACTTGTTTAGAGAAAAACAAACAAGTAATTGATGAGGTGCATGCTGTCATGGAACAGAGTACAACAGCAGCACCACATTCAGAATCTTCTTCACGACAAAGCACAGCACCAGGTGACCCATTCTCTACTGTTGCAGCATTTTCTCCCTCTTCCTCCTCAGTCACTGCAGCTGAATCTTCTTCACCACCAGCCAAGCATAGCACTGTCCCACAGTCACTTGGTTCAGCTTCATCTCTATGGAGTCACTTATAAGATGTAATATCTTCTTCATCTGCCTCTTGTAACACAGCCTCAGCACAGACCATTGTTGAAATGTACCTGGCAGAGCCCAATATTAGCTGGAATGCTGATCCTCTGAAATACCGGAAATCCAAACAAAATATGTGGCCTGCTTTAGGAAACATTGGAATGAAGTACATGAATTGCCTTCCGATGAGCGTCTGTTCAGAACGATTGTTTCATTCAGCTGGTAACTTCAATACTGACTCACAAGTCTGTTTGACACCAGAAAATGCTGAGCACCTCACATTTCTCAAAGTCAACATTCCTCACTTTAATTTCAAATATGATACCTGAATAAAACATGCACTGACTGCTCTGAGCAGGCCCTATCCACAAAACACTTTCAAGAATTTGTGCCTGTGATTAAAATCTTTTGTGTATAGGGTCTACTACATGAGGTAGCCATTAATTGAAACAAGCTAGATCAGGATGGGCTAGGCCAGGTCACTATTACTTGAATGATCATATGAGCAGCACATAATAGAACAGAAAATAACATCCATGGGTTCAGACAATAAAATAAAAAGCACACTTAAACAAAAGAGTAATGTTTCCCAGCTATGGGACATGCACAACTACTGGGGGGAATGAGGTAAACTTGTCTAGCCCCTCAATGTTCAGCCAGATCTTATAACTAGCCAAAACCCACTGTTAAACTCATGCAATCACTCCAGGCATCTACCTCATAAATACATTATACTGGTGCAGTAGCACCAGTATATTATGGTTGAGTGCAAACTTCTATGTTAAACCTGAAATTGTGAACCTTAATTACTCTGGAACTGTTTAAGAGATTTGAATGAAATTTGTCACGCATAATCTTTAGGCATAGGTCTCTTGACATGCCAAATGTCGTATGAATCCATTTTGTGGTTTCTGAGATACCGAGTGTCAAATAATCCTAAATTTACTATTTATTTTACATTTCTTTGTCCACCTGTATCTCAGAAACGGTTTTAGGTTTTGCTCTGAAAGGTCTAGGGTAGATAGCCTTTGGGGCACAGATGTGCCTTTTGAAGGTTTGGTGAAACAATATTAATCCATTCACAAGTTATAAATGTTTTAATTTCCCATTATTTCCTATGGGAAAATTTATATGTCAGGCACGAAAGTTATAATTTGTGCAAGTTACATAATTTGCACAAGATACTGTTGCATTTTGCGCAAATTACATGCCATAATTTGCACGTTACATAACTTTTGCAAGATACTGTAGTATTGTGTGTAAATTAAGTAATTTAGCAAAATACAACAGTATCTTATGCAAATTACAACTTTCGTGCCTGTCACTGTAATTTTTTACATGTTGCCGACAGCGGTATCCAATCCCGCTGTCGCGATAACTCCACCCCGACAGTGTTTTGACACTGGGAAGCCCCTCCCAAGTCAACAATTGTTTTTAATAATCATTTGCTGACAGTGGGTGCCCAATCCCTGTTGGCAATGTAAGCCCCCACCCACCCGCCAGGGTCCGACACTGGGGAGCCCACCCCCAGTGTCCTATTTTTATTTGCCAACAGCAGGTGCCCAGTCATGCTGTCAGTGCTATAAGCCCCCACCCTCACTGCAGTTTCACACTGGGGAGCCCGCTCCAGTTTGTTAAACATTTTTTCCACATAATTTGCAGACAGTGGGGTGCCCAATACCCCTGTTGGCAATGTTACCCCCACACCCACCCTGCCAGTGTCCGACACTGGGGAGCCCACCCTGTGAGACAATGGTGTCCCAAAACTGTTGTTTTGGTTCCTGTGAAAAGAAAACTGTCCCCAAGCGTCTTTTTTTTTTCTGAAAAAGAAACGGCCCTCATCGCTCTCCCATCCCTCCCCATCCCACCCTCCCTCCGCACTCCACCCCTTACCCCCCTTATCCCATACTTACCTCCGGAGGTCGGGTGCTGTCATCTTCTGTGGACCGGGACACGTCTGCACTCTTCAAAGCCGAACCATGATCTGAGGAATCAAGGTAAGTGCCGTATAATGGGAGTCAAGGGGGATTTTCAACTTATGTTGATATCTCAGCCAATTTTCAATATATTTTCACCAAATTTTCAACATGGGCTTTTTGGGACACCATCTCATGAATGGTATCACTGTCATATCATTAGTTGGACCCGTAAGGCAATTTCACAGTCACTGCATGGAATCACCTTTCAGGACTGAGTAACAAAATGACAGTACCAGTGTTCTTGAGGGGAGGTCCCAAAAAGCCCATGTTGAATATTTGGTGCAAAAATGTTAAAAAATGCCCATGTTATGAGTGTGCATTGTGCAGTTTCAACGCACGCTCATAACTACACCAATATTTAATATTTTCACTCCAGATTTTCTGCATTGGCATTTTTTTACACCTCCTCATGAACAGCACAGCTGCCATTTTTCACATCCTGCCCAAAACATATTTTCGCACCTGTGGCACAGGATATCATGGTCGCTGTGCAAAATCAACTTTCAGGATGGATTAATGAAATGACAGTGCAACTGTTCATGAGGGTGGGGTCCCCAAAAGGCCATGTTGAAAACTTGATGAAAACATTCCTGAAAATCCCAGAGTTAAGTGCGTCCATTAAATTTATTTTATGCAAGCACATAACTTTGCTTCTTTTTGATCTTTTGAAGCCAAATTTTCAACAGAACCATTTCTTCACACCATCTCATGAACTGTACAGCTGTCATTTTTCACATCCTGACCCAAATGTTTTTTCATACCTTTGGTGAAGAATGGCGCAGTAGCTCTGCGAAATCACCTTTTGGGACTGAGTAATGAAATGACAGTACTACTGTTCATGAGGTGCGGTCATAAAAGGCCCATGTTGAAAATCTGGTGAAAACAACCCTAAAAATGGCCGAATTATGAGCGTTCATTGAAATATTTCTATGCATGTGCGTAACTTTGGTCATTTTTAATATTTTTCACTCCAAATTTTCAACATAGCCATTTTTCACACCACCTGATGAATATGTGCCATTAATAGGGATATGAAAAAAAGTATCTGAAAAAGTAAGGAAATTCACTGCAAAAAAACTTAATTAATGAATCATTAGGGTTGAAGACTATAAAGTAGGGAAGTGAGATCTTAGGGTACCCAAGCCTAAGACCCTGCCCCCACCCTTGGCTTCCAACCCTAACACCCCACCCCCAACCTCAGCTTCCAACCTTAAGGCCCCGCCTCCACCCTGCATGCAGGAATAGGTGTGAGGGGTGTGTCTTGGGGTTGTGAACCCTAATGCTCACCCCATTTGTCAGTTAATAACCTGACATGGGTACAGAATAACAGAATGAGGTGAGCATTAGGGTTCACAACCCCAAGGCACACCCCAACACCTATTCCTGCATGCAAGATGGAGATGGGGCCATAGGGTTGGATGGCGAGGTTGGGGGTTGGGTGTCCGGGTTGGAAGCCGAGGGTGGGGGTAGAGTCTTAGGCTTGGGAACCCTAAGATCTCATTTCCCTACTTTTTAGGCTTCAACCCTAATGGTGCACTAATGAAGTTTTTTGCAGTGAATACACATATACACAGTTGCAACTCTGAGATGTGACAGTCATGTTCTTCCTGGTGTGGAGCATTTCAAAGGACTGAGCTAAGTTCCCTACTCATGAGCAATGTGTTAAAGTATCTTTTAAAACTGGTGAGTAAAATAACGCTGAAAATTTAGAGCACTGTTCATACAGGTGTCCTACCCATAGCAATCAGTGTGTGTGGGTCTCATCACTACTCTTACACAGCACTAGCTGGCTAAATAAATCAGGGTTAAAGCCCCCACACACACACACACACGCCAGAGTCCTGTAAACCAATGGTACAAGATAAAAAGCAAAGAGGAACACTTTGCCACTTACTTTTCATATTCCATGCTGTCTCAGTCGCAGTGAGAGTCCTTGTGCATTTGCCAATCTTTGCCATATTTTTAGGTGGTCAACAAACAGCACTGGCCAGATCCTCAAATATAAATAAAAATTAAATGATTCCTACCATTGAAGTAGTGCTTTTTAGCCTGTATGGGTCCATTTGGGGTCAGGATGGTAGCGAAGAAGTCCAAGGTCCCAACTCAGATCTCCTGAGCTCTGGTCCCCGCTTCAGTCTATCTTCCGGCCTGCTGCAAGGAGGAGCCCAAAGAATTCACTTGGTCCACCTCCTTTCTTTTATTCATTTCCCAAAGCCATGGATTAAGACAGTGCATGGGGGTGATTTCTATTACCACTCTCTCTTTCCAAATCTTAGGTTGCACACAGGCAGAGTGCCATGGTGCCAAATGCATTTCTTTTTAGCTCCATGAGCAGCCCCACCCCCTCTGACTTTCTTATTTAATTCTCCTCTGCCTTATCCTTCCAGGTAGTCTGAGAGCCACAGCCGTGGTTCTCTGATGAACCCGACCTGCCAGACTGCCACCCGCAGTCCGGGTCTGAAGCCACCAGCCCCTCACAGAAACGCAGGTACGGACTTGCCCTCAGGGACTGATTACCTCCAGGAAGGGAGGCCTAGCTGCCAATTTTTTCACCCACGCACTCCTCCAGTCCTGATTAAATACACATAAACCCCACCCCGGCCTTCTAGCTCACTCCTACTGGCTATTGCCAGCCACACCTCGTTGGTTATCTAGGCCTTAATTTTTCATTGGTACCCCATCCTCCCACAAGATCCACTCATTTCCTTGGCCCTCTCAAGGAACTGTTGCAAATCCTGTGTTTATTACTGGTAAAAGGAAATATCTCCACGTTAAGAATGCCATCTGCGCCTATCCTTCTCTATAGTTGCCTTATATTACTTTGTTATACTCTACCCAAAATTTCGGTTTGCAACTCGGACAAAGGCCAGTTTCCCTCCTCTATCATCTACCAAGATACAGCCTCCCACATTAGACCATGGCATCCTACATCAGGGACGTCTCCTCTATGGTCATGCCCCTCCTCCCACCAGGCTATAACTATAGAACACATGCAATTCCCAAGGATGGTGTCGGCCCTATCAGTTCTCTATGTTTTATCCCTAGCAAATAGTAATCCTGCCCTTAACACAGCCACCGCTAAACCAATGTACGCTAGAAGGAGTAACAAAAGAATATTTAGCAGGCTAAGACACCACCTTAAAAAACTACTACTGCTTCTCCTACTCTGTTCGGGAAATGTTAAATTAAACCCAGGTCCACCTATCTCTCTGGACACCCCTGCAGACCTCCTTCAATATAAAGGGATTAGCTTTCTCCATATCAATGTCTGTAGTTTGCTAAAGAAGATTGATTCTATACAGACCTGGGCTCTACATGCATCTCCTGATTTCTTCATGATAACTGAATCCTGGCTCACACCCTCAACCCCGGACAAATCTATCGATGTACCTGGATATATCATCTACCGCTGTGATAGACCGACTAGAGGGGGAGGGGTTGCAATATATGTCAAAAGCAAATTCACAGTCACAGTCTTTGACTGTACCTCAAAGGCTAAGGAATTTGAATGCCTTGCTCTAAAATTATCACATTCCAGAAAGAAATCACTCCTTATGGCAGCATGCTACCGACCACCATCTGGTGGCTGGGCACTTCTGCCACACCTTCAAAACCTTCTTGACTCTGCTAATACTGAGTGTATTCTAATTGGGGATTTCAATCTAAATTGGAATGATGACAGCTCTAAGAAATTGAAGAATCTATGCGATGTTGATGGTCTGTTACAAATGGCGACTGCTATAACCAGACCTAACAGAAAAAACCCTGAGCGCAGCACCCTCCTGGACCTTATGCTAGTAAACAAACCTCACACTATCTCGCATACTGGAGTATTCTTCAACGATATAAGCAACCATTGTGCTACTGCCTGCATCACACATCCTTCCCAAATAAAAACGGCCTCCAAATTCAAACTGAAAAGATGCCTGAAAAAGTTCTGCCAGTACACTTTCCTGAAAGATCTAAGCAACATTCGTTGGCAGGATTTCTATCTAGCCCCACCTTTAATGAGGCATTTAACATCTTTTCACAGCCTCTTACTGGGGCTAATAGGACAAACACGCCCCACTAAGACTGATCAAATCAAAAATAAAACTCCTGGCTGGTTCTCTCCCATCCTGAAGAAAGCACTTAGTGATAGGGACTACTGGTGGAAAAAGCAGGAAATCCCACCTGAGGCTGATTGGTTAGCATCTGCACACTAGGAATGCTTGTACCAAGCTAATTAGGTCAGAAAAAGCTAGGTACTTCGGAAAAGAACTAGAAGACAATAAAAACAACTCTGCCAAATTTTGGAACATCTTCAAAGAAGTCGAAGGTCAGTCCACTGCAACACCCCTTCCAAACAAAATTGTGTCTGATGGTACCACCTATATGGACAAAGCTGATATACTAGAGAAGCTTAATGATCACTTTGCCACTGCAGGGCTTGTCTTTGACACCTCAGCTATCAGCAAACTTAGCCCAGCAAGAGACTACACTGTTGGCTTCACTGATAATCACAACCATAACCAACCGCATCCCACACCCTTCAGCTTCCTCACAATTACGTTCAAGCAAGTGGAGGACCTCCTCCTTTCTCTGGATACAAAAAAAGAGTGCGGGTGCAGATAATATTGAACCTTACTTCCTAAAACTTGGCCATACTATCTGACCCCCCACACGCTTATTCCACCTCTCTGATTCAAGGTGAGCTATCTGTCTTGTGGAAAACTGCCCACATCCTACCATTATTCAAGACTGGGGATCCGAAGTGATCTGAACAATTACCGCCTATTTCTATACTATCCGTCCTTTCTAAATTACTTGAAAAATTGTCAGCATCCAACTTAGAGAACATCTGGATTCACAAAGTTGCTAAACCCAGCTCAGTCCGCCTCAGAGCCAAACACAGTATGGATGGCCTTGCCAAAGTAACTACAGACTGGCAAATGGCCTTGGACTCTAAGAAGCATGTATTTGCCCTCTTCCTTGATCTAAGTAAGGCCTTCGATACTGTGGATCATACCATCATGCTTACTGCACTGAGTAACATCAGACTTGATAGTTCTGCCATTAAATGGTTCACCAGCTACCTAACCAATAGGTTACAACAAGTCAAAGCCATAGGAGATCTGTCCCCGCAAAAATCCTTGTTACGAGGAGTCCCACAATGCTTCATCCTGGGCCCTATCCTCTTTGCAATATACATGAATAATCTGGACTCGCAGCTGGGCACAGCAAATGTGCACTTATTCGCAGATGATACTGTACTCTATACCACAAATTCATCCTTGGATCTGGCCCATGAGTACTTACAGAAAAACTTTGTCACCCTCCAATACAACCTTCTCACTCATAAGCTCCTCCTCAATGCCAAAAAGACTAAAGCAATGATTCTCTCACCAAAGTTTACTTCCGGATGTCCACATATCACACAGATCCGAACACTCTTAGATGAACCTCTTGAAGTAGTTGGTACCTTTAAATACCTAGGGTTCTGGCTGGATAACAAGCTCAACTTTCTGTGCCACTTAAATGAAACCTCGAAGAAACTAAGACAGCGATTAGGTTTATTCTAGCGCATTAAACACCTACTCATGTTAGAAGCCAGAATGAGACTAGTACAAACTACATTCCTACCTATACTGGACTACGCTGACTTCCTTTACAGTCATTGCCCATCAACGATGCTAAACAAACTGGACACCCTTTACCACCGGGCTTTAAGATTTATTTTAAATCTACCCCGTAGTACACATCACTGTCGTCTATGCCAGGTTTCAGGATGGACCTCACTCTCAACTAGAAGAAAAAGGAATGCTCTCCTCTGTTTTTTTAGAGTATTATCTGCTAACCTCCCTGCACACATCTCGAACATCTTCAAATGGGCTAAAGGTTCCTATGGCCTGAGATGCTTCTCCTTAATCTGCTTCCAGATTCCTAGAGTGAAAACTACCCTTGGCTCTGCAGCAATCAACTTCTCACTTCCATCACTTTGGAACACTATGCAAGACTCATTAAAATTATCCTCACTTTCAAGCATTTTCACATTCAAAGCTCTATTAATGGATTATCTGAAGGAATCATGCAATCGTTTCAGATGCCGATGACGCCTAAGCCCTGTGTGCCACTCTCAAATCCTACACCTAAGTATCTCATCCACCCCACATTCCTAACAACAGAAACCAAGGACCTACAAGCCTAGTTCCCTTAATCCAAGATGTCTCTGCCAATTCTCTTTTACCTATTCTGGCTGCCTACTCTTTCACCCCAGTTTCTACCCTATTCCTTAATACCTCCTTATTTTTTATCATTTAGGTATGAGCTCTTACTTGGCGGAGACTATATGGGATTGTTGTCTCTTCTCATTTCAGTAAAGCTTATCATTATGTACCTTTGCATGTTAATTATGTTGACCGGTATGTATAGGCCCATATTGACCTGCACCTTCACAATGTTTTTTCTTTTTTTTTTTGCACCATTGTCCACCGTAATTGTAATCTTATGAAGTGTACTGTATTGTATTAATGCCCAGGACCACCTTGAAAATGAGCTTGCTCAATGGTGTTTATGCCTGGTTAAATAAAGTGATTGATTGACTGAAATGCTGCAGTGATCCTGGGAAAGAGAAAGACAGTGCTGAGAAGTGTCTTTCCTACCAGGAGATACTGTGCAACTGAGGGATGGTTTGGAGTGGTGGCTACTTGGAGGGGAAGGGTTTTGGACAAGTGATATAAGGGGTGAGCACCCTGGTCAACTTTTATTATTGGGGAAACATGAGGGAGTGCTGGCTGAGCTGGGAGGTGGAGGGAATCAGAAATATCAAGGAATACATAGCAGACAGGCAGATACATTGACAGACGGACAGACAGATGGATGGATGGATTATAGATAGATAAGTAGACAGACAGACAGATATACAGATAGACAGATGGTTGGATGAATGGAGAGATAGATGGATGGATGAATGGATACATAGATTACAGATAGATACATAGACAGACAAACAAACAGATAGATGGATATGCAGACAGGCAGGCAGACATATAGGTCAACAGACAGACAGATAGATAGACAGACATACAGATAGATAGGCAGGCAGGCAGGCAGACAGACAGATGAACAAAAGACAGAAATATCAGAAAATCGCTGGCTCATTGCTGGAACTGTAGCTAGCAGCACAACTTCAGCTGCAGCTCCACAACTCAAGAAAGTCCCACAGTTCTCATACAGAGAATGTGGGTGAACAGCTCATCTGGCTAAGCTGGACACCCAGGATTTTCGTGTGTCCAGCAGAGATGTTGCAAAGTTTTATTTCACTGGTGAAGCTCTGACGAAGTTGCAAAACTTGCCTTTCCAAATTAACTTCACAAATTGCCCATTTTGCCAGTTTGAACTGAGATTTCCTGGGGAAATGGCACTTTTTCAGGTGAAATTAAGGCAAAGTTGCAGCTTGACAGATAATTTGCATAACTTCTCCTTAAAAAGTGCCACTGCACCTACCAAAAAGTTCCAGAAGTCGACACTTTGCGAATGTGGCAAACTTTGTGAATTATTTTGCGTAGCAAAGTTTGCCAACTTTGCACTCCTCTAGTGCCCAGAACTTTACTTTCAGATACATTTTTTAAAAACTAACACCAGAATCTAGCTAAATGTGACCTGTTTACCTAGATTTAGGTGTTCATTTGTTTGGAAATACATATTTTTTTAAGTATTTTCAATGCTTTTTAGTATCAGAAAACTAAAACAAGATGCCACCAGCATAATCGGTATTTTGTTCTCACGACAAGTAAATCCTTTCCCAGGACAACTAAATCATGAAAAGCCTCATGATTGGTGTTTTTTGTTTTGTTTACCAATAGTATCAGAGGGTTATCTAAAACTAAACTTTAAATCCTTATAACTCTAGAACCATTTAATATTTTTTCACATAACTTTTGAAGGGCACAACCTTGGCCCATGCTTCTTCTATCCTGTACGTTTTGTGAAAAAATTCTGTACTGTCTAGGCTGTGAGAGCAAAAAACAATTAATCAATCAATGTGGGAAAAAAATCTTCACTTTTTCAAAAATCTGCATTCCTGACCTCAGAAACCAGAAAAGATGTTGGCATTAAACTTTTCATGTCTTCAGGCTTTGCCACCAGGATCAAGATTGCAAATGTTTAGGCTAGGCACCAAAGTTATTAGGGTGCAACATTCGTAGGTTCATAGGTTCATAGGAGGGGTTCAAGTTCAGTGAGCCAAGGCCCTTTTACGAACTTGCCACCCATTCACAGGTGGAATTCATATTTCTTATCACCGATGTATTCATCCAAATTATTTTTAAAGGCTGTCATATTTATACTGTCTACTATTTCCTCTGGTAGTTCATTCCATTTGGTTACTACCCTTTGTGTGTAATATTTACTTCTTTTTACTGATTTATTTTTATCACCCTGTAACTTATATTTACGTGACCTAGTTGATATGATACCCATGTTCAGCTTTAGTCCTAGTGCTTCCCTCAGAGATGGTTCATTTAGTTCTGTAAATAAGACAGAGATCCCCTCTAAACCTTCTATATTCCATGGAATACAGATTTAAATTCTGGAGTCTGTCTTTATATCCCAAATTCTTTGTTGATTGTATCTTTCTTGTGACTTTTCTCTGAACCTTTTCTATTAACCTTTGTGATTTTTTGTTTTGAGGTGCAAAAAACTGTACACAGTATTGCACGTGTGGTCTCACCAGGGCAGTATACAATGGGATAATGACTCCACTCTCTCTGCTTTTAATATTTCCCAAAATGCATCCCAATATTGCTTGACACTTCTTCACTGTCTCAAATGTATGTTTATCAAAGGAAAGATTATCAGTGATAAATACCCCCAGGTCCTTTTCTTCCCTTACAGACTGAAGAACTATGTTACTCATTTTGTATACATGCATGGGGTTATTTTTGCCTATATGCATGACTTTACATTTTCCCATGTTGAAAAACAGTTTGTTATTGTCTGCCCAAATGGTAAATTTGTTTAAGTTAAGTTGTAATGTTTCGGCATCTTCTGTAATTGGTACTAGCCTCCCAAGTTTATAGTCATCTGCATACTTTCCGACCCATACATTTCCAGTTGTCTGGAGAGGGGATATCATAATATTAAATAGTGTTGGTCCCAGTACTGATCCCTGGGGAACCCCACTTGTAACCGGACCCCAGTTTGATGTATATCCCTTGATAGTCACCTTTTGTATCCTATGATTCAACCATGATTCTATCCATTTAATTATGTTTATATGAAGCTTGATTTTTAAGTTGTTCTAACAGGACAAAATGTGAGACCTTGTCAAAGGCCTTAGAATAGTCCAGGAATATAACATCCACCAGAATGTTCTTATCCATTGCTGCACTAAGGTTCAAAAAAGTTAATGAGATTTGATAAACATGACCTCCCTACTGTAAAGCCATGCTGCATTGTGGCAATAATACCAGTAGTGTTCAAGTGATCCAGTATGTGTTTTTGAAGACGTCTCTCCATTATTTTACCAATGGTAGATGTAAGGCTAATAGGCCTATAATTGCATACCTCCACCCTATTACCACCTTTAAATACAGGAGTAACTGTGGCAGTTCTCCATTCATTTAAGGTATTACCTTCCATGATGGAGACATTAAACAATTGTGTCAAAGGTCTAGCTAGTTCATCAATTAATGACTTCAGGAAGGATGATGTTATACCATCTGGCCCGGTGCACTGTTCATTTTTAAATTCTTTATAATTTCTGTAGTTTCTTTGATGGCAAATACTGGCCACTTGTTTGGATCCAGACTCTGATTGTGCTCGGTTTTGTCCTTTGGTTCATAGACACTCAAGAAGTAGTTATTTAGTTTAATTGCTATATCTGCCTCATTTTTGATAATGCCCTCACTAGTCTCTAGGGGCCCAACAGTTGGCTGTCTGCCTTTCAGTGTACCTATATAACTAAAAAACATTTTCTTATTATCCTTCACTCTGGTTAATAACTTCAATTCTAATTCCTTTTTGGCCTTTCTTATATTTAGTTTAGTTTTCCGGGCACTTAACTTGAATCTTTCCCAATTACTTGGTGTCTGATTCTTTTTGTATACATTGTAATGTTTATTTTTTTTTTAATTAATTTGGCTATTTTGTTTGTCCACCATAACGGTATCCTTCTGGAATGCTGGTATTTACTTCTGGTTGGTACCCACTTCTCAATACAATACACTAAATGCTTGTGGATGTTACTCCATGTATCAGCCAGATTTTCCCCTCCTAGCTCTTCCCTCCAATTCCATGATCTAAAGTAATTCCTAATACTATCATAATTAGCTTTCTTATAATCTCTAATTTTTGTCTTTCCCTTAGTTATATTGTGTCTTATCTTATATTCAAAGTAAACTTGGTTATGGTCTCCATCTGCTAAGGGAGGTTGTATTTTAAAGTTGGTAATATTATCTGGATTACTTGTAAAAACTAAATCTAATATACAGTATTATGTCCTCTTGTTGGCTCTTTGATAATTTGTTCCAGACTGTGAAGTGCAATGATATCCATAAATTGATTTTCTACTTGATTAGTTCCCTTCTGTGTTTCCCATGATATTTTTGGAATGTTAAAATCACCCATAAGAATTACTTCCCCATTCAAGTTTCTGTTTTCAATTTCTGTTAATAATGATTCAGTCTCAGTATTGTCAATGTTAGGGGAGTTATAAATTAAACATACATTCAGTATTTTATGGGGTGTTTTGATTTGTGTCCAAAGTATTTCATTATTATAGTCATTATTTACCCGAAGTTCAATTACTGTCAGAGTTTCCTTAGTGTATAAAACAATACCCCCACCATTTTCCCTATTCTGTTCTTGTTTATTTTATTAAACCCAGGTATGTCAGTATCCCAACTGTCATTATTAAACCATGTTTCCGTGACTTCATAGATATCAATAAGTTGTTCATTTAATATATATTGTAATTCATCAATTTTATATTTTAGACTCCTGGCATTCACAAGTAATATCTTCAGGGTATCTTTTTTTGTGTTGTTTGTTAACTGTCTACTTATAGTAATGTTTTTCTTGTTGAATTTTTCATGCATAATAGTACTATTGTCTCGTAATGAATAATAATTTTTTCCCCTCCCCCATCATTATAAGTTTAAATATTTTTCAATATGTGCTGTGATGTGATTTCCTAAAATTGTATTACCTCTTTTGCTAAGATGTAACCCGTCTGAACAGTAAAGATCTGGGCTATCCACAAACATCTCCCAGTGGGTTATAAAGTCAATTTCTTGATGCAGGCACCACTCCCGTAACCAGTTATTAATCATTTTAAGTTTTATATATTGGTCAGGAGTCACATAGGGATGGGTAAAATTTCAGACATAATCGGTACACAGCCTGGTCAATTAATTTATTAGTCATTGCCACATAATCTTCTTGTATTTTATGTATTGAATCCCTAAAGATAATTATTTGCTCCTGCGTGTATTATAACCATTGGATTAGGTGTTGCATTCCTAAGTATATCACCCAACATATCTGTAATATCATGCATGTTGCTCCCCCAAAGCTAGACAAAGTTCTTTTAGATTTATTTGGGTTACATACCACCTGATCCAATTTTTTGATAGAGTCCCCTAGGACCAATATGTCTTGTTCTATTTTTGATGTTTGAATATCCATGTTACAATCTATGGGGTCTTCATCAAATTCTAGTAATAGTGAATTTTGATTTGTAGTATTGTCAGAGTTTGTAAAAACCTCCTCAAAGATTACCAGTTTATTTTGTATCAGCTTTTCATCCTTAGCCAGGACAATGTCATGCACCTTCTCTGAACTTGTAATATCTTGGTTCTCGTCAATTAACAGTAATGGATCAAACTGATTTGTAATGGGAATTTGAAAATGAGAGGCTCTACGCCCCCTTTTAGATGTTTTGTAATATTGGATTTCATACCAGTCATTATGTGAATCTTCTTCAATTATCTCTTCTCCAATTCCCCAATTCTGGGGGGTGGGGGTAGAAAGAAGTAGGCTGCTGGTTAACTAGGATCTGCAGCTTATCCAGTAGGTAGGGAAATGGGCAGACTGGGTGGGCCAAGCGGTCCTTATCTGCCGTCAAATTCTATGTTTCTATGTTTCTATGTTTCTATGTTTCTTCCCTAGTTCTTTTCCTGCTTCTAATATCTGTACTACTTTCTTCTTGCCCTTCAATGTTATTTATTTGATTTCCTGTACTTTCATTTTTAGTTTGTTTTGTTTCTTTTTGTTTTCTTTTTAGTGATTTTCTTTTACTATTTTTGTTAATTTTAGTTTTATTTCCCTTGGGTTTTTTAATGTTTAATCCTTCACTAAATGAGTCAGTATCATTTGTTGCCCCAAGTGCTGTTTGAAATTGTAGAGCCATTTGTTTTTGGCTTATTTCTACTGCCTGTATTCTCAAATTAAATTCCTCAATTTCCTTAGTCATTTCTATGTTTTGAAAACATTTGGTGCATACCATATTCATGTTACCTTGATCCTGTTCTAATTGTTTATACAAATGATATGATGTGCATTCTATTAAAAGCTGCCCCTCCATGGTTGTGATGTAGCTAGACATCTTCTCAGGTTCCATGTTTTTATTTACCGTTGTGCTTATAGTACCTCTAGGTCTCTGTCTCCCTAAACCTACTTGGAACTATATCCTCAGCCACCCTTATTATTATAACACTCTAGCTAATTCAGCTGTATTTATCTTGCAGTCAGTACCAGAATGCAGCTACCCCCTTTTATAATTTCTGTTTGTTTTGCTGGCCTGGTTAGTTTTCCTGTATTCCAGCTAGACACGCAAGACATGCGCTCAAACGCGTGTGTCTTTGTGTGCATTTTTGCGAGTGTCTTTGCATGCAGACTCACATGCACGCCCTGCTCTCGCTCACCCTGCTCACAGCAGTGCTTTTTAAAATACTGCAATGTGACCCAGAAGTGTACTGCCAGGTCACAGAATGTTTTGGATTAAATCCACAATATAAGTTCAAAATTCTAAAAATAAACCACTCATGAGTGGTCTAGCATTCATAAAAAACAGTTTGTAATAAATCCCACAGATTTAAGAGTTCACAAACACTGAGTTGTAGTTCATTTCAATGCTGCTTCAAACTACACAACTCCTCTTCCTGTTGTTATGGTAGCAGTAGGGCTCCAGTCACACACAAGTTGTTTAATAAAACTAACTAAAATAGTTTCATCTACAGCTCTAGGAGTTAGAATGTTAGGGGGTTAACATTAAATACCCTACTCAGCCTAACTATAGAGGCACTACTACACCACTATAATATTATTGGGACATGGTAGCACCCTTATACTTATGGTTGAGTAAGGTGTTTAAAGTTAAACCCCTAACTTTGCACCTTGATAGCTTTGCCACAGTTCAACAGAACTGCATAAAAGTCTGCATGCACAGTCGGGGAGGCAAGGTCTCTTTTTTTAAACTTTATGATGGTCAGATGTCTGAATTCTGAGATCTGAATAGTGTAACAAGTGGAAAAACTGGGGGTTTTGGCAATTATTTTTTTTGCTCTTACCTACAGCACAGATGGTTCGGAAAACTTATTCTGAAATTTTCAGGGTAGAAAGGGTTTGCTCTAGAAAGGCACCTTATTTGGTTAGATGAAGAAATATTATTCAGTTCCTGAGTTATATGGATTTGAAATGTTGTTTCTGAGCATGCTCAATAGGGTGTTTATTTATATGCCTGATCCAAAAGAAGAATTCAGACTTAATGTTTTTCTCACAAAAGAATATTCCTCTGTTGTGAGCCAAATTTCTTCTTTCATGAGAAAAAAAAATCTTTTTTCATATGGCAGCCATCTTTTTTTTATTTAAAAAATGAAAACCAATAAAATGTATGCCCTAGAGAAAAATAATCACATGAATCTAGCTAAACTGGACCCATTTAGCTAGCTTCTGGTGTTTGCTTTTTGATAAAAGAACTTGAAATATGGTATTGGGACATTCCTAAAATCTTGGGTGTAAGGCTTAGTGAGGGGTCCTAACTCTTCTTTTGTGAGTCGAACTTCTTTTTTTATGAGTCTCACAAAAGAAGAATCTCAGCTCAGATGGTGTAACTTAGGGTTTTTTTTAAGTTCTTTCATGAGCTGAACAACTTCTTTCATGAGTCAGGAAAGAAGATCGTCAGCTCACAAAAGAAGAGGGTGGATCTTATTTTTTTTTCATAGTTCTTTCATGAGTTGAATTTCATTCATGAATCACAAAAGAGGAATCTTAGCTCATGAAAGAAGACAGTAGGACTTTTTTTTTTCACTGTTCTTTTGTGAGGTCATATGAAAGAACCATAATTCTTTTGTGAGATCACGCAAATGATCTGTCGATGAGTGGGATTTTCTTGAATTGTGAAGTCACAGCTGGAGTTGTTCTTCCAGCTTCAGTTGCAGCAGTGAGACACTGATCCCCTGATCTGTCTTTCTCTCTCTCTAGTTCCCCTGTAGGGCTCACAGATGTAAACTCTATAAGAAGCTGAGGTGGCTGAGATTGGAGGAGTGTAGGAGAGTTCACTGTCTGACCTGTATGTACTAGTGTTATAGATCACAGGTCTCCAGATATTTGTTAAATAACTTACAATGACGATATATCAAAAGTTCACTTAAGACAGATGGTGGGGTGGAATATTTGCCTTTTTGAAGAAATGCAGAAGTGGGTAGATCCCACTTTTACAGTTGCAACTAAGATCCATGGGGGGTAATACTAGCATGAATAAAATTTTAAAAAATTATTTACTGAGAAAACAAAAGTTACCTTTTCTTGCTTCTTAGCAATAGATACTGATTGACCTTATCCTTCTCAAACATTCTACTGGCTCTGCGTTTTATTCTGTATTGAGCTGGAGGATTTATTATGAAGACTACTGTTGCATTCAGTAGCATCACTCAATGTGCATAAATATGTTTATTAATATATATTAGGCATCAGCACTGTATAGTATTCCTTTATGGTAGTTTCAAATACAGTTGTAACCCAGGTGTTGTTTGACAGTGGGCTACTACCCCTGCCTGGTGGGCTAAGACCAGTTTGAGGAGTTGGCGCTCTTGTTCTGGTGGAAAGGGGGGGTCTTCCCAAAGATAAAATAGCATGGTGCTTCCACCCAGAGTAAATTATAGTGGGCCAGCTGTTGGTGTGGTCCAAATCCTGTGATGCTGTACCTACCCATCTCACCTTACAGCCATCCCACACATGGATTTACCATAAACCAATACCATATTTCAAAATACATGTAACTAAAGACTATAGCTAATAATGGTGCCTATGCATGAATAGGAGGAAATTATGTGGCAGAGGTGCATATCCCACTAGCGTAGCTCCGCGGCCCCAGACAGGTGCAGGGTGCATGGTATTCACTACCATATGCACCTGCGAGGCACCTGTCCATGGTCCTGTCCCCCCAGCTTGCAGGACTCCACAGGGCAGTCAGAGGTGGAGTAACAGACCCTGGTAGGCATCCAATTGGATGCCCGTTCTGGGTCCAGGAGTGGATTCCTTGTGCATGTAGACATGGGTCCAGTTGCATGAACAGACCTGTGCTGCCATGCCCCTTTGTCCAGCCACCCACCCTGCCCAAGTACCACCTCGGAGGCTGCACCAACCACACCGATATTCCCCTCCAGAAGCACTACCACCCATGCCCATTTGTACGAAACATACCCCCATCACATGTATCCCCCATCCCCATGTGAAAATATTACACTCCCGACACTGGTTTCCCATTCTCAGTATTTGACCTGTTACCCCCCGACGCCTGAATGCCTGGTCCTGGTGTTTGCTGATATACCACCACCCACCGACACTTGAATACCTGGCTCCGGTATTTGGAGGCATACCCCCCCAAACACAAACACCTGGCAGCCCCATCTCTGGCACAGTGAAAGACACCTCCCAACCCCCTGCAGCACCAGCATTGAGCCCCCATCCCCATACCAGTCGGTCAGTGCCATGACTCTGGATGGCCAGTGGCACAGCCCTCCGTGCACCTCCATGGCTGCTGGCCATCTGACTTACACAGGGAGCATGCATCTATATATAGGTGACGTGCTTCCTGCATAGGTCAGATGGCTGGCAGCCATGCAGGTGTGCTGAGGGCTGTGCCACCGGCTGTCCAGAGCCGAGGCACTGACAGACAAGTACTGGGGATGGGGTGGTCACTGAATACCAATGATGGGATGGGGGCTGGGATCAGGCATCAGGGGGTGGGTGGCATATTCGAGCATATAGGGTACAGTGATGCACTGTATTGGGGGTGCCAAATACATCATCTGGAAGGGGTGTCAGTGTGGATTGGGGGGAGGTGCTCTATACATCCTCAGGGTTGGGAAGTCTGTGTGTGTTGGGGGTCCATTTACTTCCATGAGACAAGGCACCAGTGAGTGTTGGGGAGTGGTTGTCAGGTACCACCACAGGGACAGGGCTCTGCCATGTTGGGGAGGGGGAGACGGCCCTGCAGGCCAGTGCTCTGCTGGGGGGCATCCACCTGCAGCTCGCATGGGTGGAAACACAGTTGTGTTTGTGTGTGTGTGTGTGTGTGGGGCAATGGACAGATGCCAGCACAGGGTGTGTGGGCTGTGTGCAGGGCTCGGTGCATAGGGATGTTACAGCAGGGTCCCCCCGGCCTAACTGGCACCCTCTTATGCCCCCCCGGTACACAGCACTATGCACCTTAGTAAATGGTGCATAGTGCTGCCATGCTCCCCCCCCGCCTGCCCCAGCACACTGCTATCAGCATGGCCGGAAGATCAAGCATGGATCCACCTTACATGTGGCTAGCGAATGCCGCCGGGAGTCCCGTGCATGGCTTTCTGACTTAAGGTTGCCTATGTGCCACAGATATGCAGTGTGTAGGCAACTTTTTTTTTGTGCATAGGCCCCAATATGCTCATTCATAATATGCTCATAAGACATTTGTAAAAAGGTTACCCAACAATATATTAACATGGGGAAAGGTTAGGAAAAGGGGAAAAAGGATGCAGAAGATAAACAACTTTCAGAATTAGAATTGTCCATAAACCAGAACAGGCACTGTGCCCGCCTCCTGCCAGCATATGCAACTGTACTATTTAATAATCCACCAGAGTTGGATACATTACCCACTCCCCAACTGGTACCAGTATCCCCTCAGTGTCTACCTAGGCAGCTCCCACAGTCTATCTGGGTACCCAGTTTGGAGCAGTTCCAGGCCTGATGTGATGCACCTGGTCGGCTGGCATCGGTGCACTTTTGGGAACAATTTAAATTCAAACCCTTTTAGTTGTAGCAATAGTCAGTTGGTGAAACTTGGCAGCTTCAGGCAAGGTGACCAAACATTGTAACTGGCAGATTTTTTTACAATGTCCCCCCACATGCAGGGCAAGCCCTGGATTGCACACGGCTTTGAAGAACAGTCTCTTGCTTGTTCAGCTGATGGTTTTTAGTGGCTCTGGGGTGCTTGAAACTTGCAGTAACCTGGAAACTTGGACAGCTGAAATGAGCAGCAGACTCTTGCAGCTTGGACCTTCCCTTTATGTTTCTTGCAGATTGTGCCTTCTCAGCAGTAGGCTCTTGCAGCTTCAACAGGCTGGATACCTCTCAGCTTCTCTTACAGCTTGTCATCTTTCTGCATTGTCACAGGACTGGAACAAACCAGTGCTGGGGACCAGGGCCACAAGCCTCAGGGGGAAGACAATGGGTGGCGCCTAGTGGGACACTACCTGGTTGATTCCCCAGGCTGTCCTCAGATGGCAGTCACTCTCTTTCTGGTATTCAGGACACTTCAGCTGTAAATTACTTCAACCACAATGCCAGCATGCAGCTGTGGCTCTCACTCATTCACTGGAACATAGTCTCTGGGTTTCCCACCAAATGTTAGCAGGAAACATTCTCTCACCCTCAGCTTTAAATGCTCAGGTTTGAACAGGGGGCAGCTTATGCCTTCAACTTTAAAGGCTCAAACTTGAACAGAAGAACAGATCTTCTCACTTTAACAGCTCAGATTTAAAAAGAGGACTGAATCTTCTCACTTCAAAAGCTTAGACTCAAACAGCATGGATCTTCTTGCATTCCTTTCCAGCCACTGGAAACATCAGGCAGGCTCTCCTTGGCTGGCTGATGTACAGGCTCCAAGCATATAGATAGATAGATAGATAGATAGAGAGGTAGATACTTAATTTGTATGGCGCTCCTTTCCAGATACTCAGAGCGTTTCACAATCAATATAATACCACAATATCAAAAGTATACAAACATACAATTAAAATCTACACCATTATCCAGTTACACGTAATAAATAAAATGATCTATCTAATCAATTCCAGTAAAAATTTAATTAAAAGCCTAGTTAAATAAATATGTTTTTAAACCTTTTTTGAAGGTATCCACTGAGGTGCCTCCTGTAGCTGTTTAGGTAATTGATTCCATAGAGTGGGTGCAGCCACCGAGAACCCTCGGTCACCCATAGTGGCACAGCCTCACCTTATGAACATCCAGGAGATAACCCTTGGTGAAACAGAGAACCCGGGATGGACGATGAGACACAAGGAGATCTTGCAGGTAGACTGGTCCCCCTTCATGTAGGGCTTTATAGGTCAGAAGCCTGACCTTGAAGGCAATTCTCCACCTAACCAGAAGCCAGTGCAGTTCGTGGAGGATGGGTGTAATATGGTCGTACTTATGCACATCCATCAATAATTTTGCTGCCATGTTCTGCACCAGCTACAGTCAGTGGAGGTTACTTCCAGATAGCCCTAGGTACAGAGCATTGCAGTAATCCAGCCTGGATGTTACAAAAGCATGTACTAGTGAGGAAAGGTCCTCGGGGGGGAAACAGGTTCTGAATCTGGACAATGTTCCTCAGATGATAGAATCCACTCTTAACAAGTAGCCTCCAATCTTCTCTCAGATATACTGTAACAGCAGAGGTTGGACTTCACTTGGCAGAGGGGCTGCGAAAGCCCCAAGGAAACCTTCAGACTTATTTCAGATACCACAGTAGGGTTTCCTCTCCCTCTGGAAACTCCTAGACAACTGCCTTCACATTGGTCAGCAACACCACTTTCATTCTGGAAACAACTCCTTCCAGGCATTGGAAGGCAATGCAGAGTGCCTTCTGGGCTGGTAGCTGTGCAAGCCCCTAGGCAGGCCTTCTTCACACTCTCTGGAGCAACAACTGATGCCCCCCCCCCAGGACGGGGCTCTGCCAAACTGACTCAGGCTGAATCCTTCCTCTGGGTTTCAGCAGATCATCACAGCATCTGATTGGCTAACATCGCTATCCATCTGTAAAATTAATATTCATCAAATCCACTCAATGCCTGATTGGTTGTCTGTACTGGTGCCATAACATTGTCCTTGGCTCTCCCCAGAAATTCCTTTGCCAAATCCTCCAGGGCTCCTGACTTTCTCATTGGCTGCAGCACAGGTCAGACATTGCAGATATGGCTGCTGTGGTTCAGTTCAAACAATGTCCCAAACTAAACTATTCTTACAGGCACATTACATAGTTTTACCAATTATTTGCCCCAGCATTTAAAAGCTGCCCTATGCCTTGGTGTCTGGTGGCACACTGAGGCAAAACAGGGGCTTTTCCCTGCCAGTCGCTAGTGCTGTAGTGCTATCCCCCCAAGGCAGCAAGCAATGTTCCCATTCCTTCAATAGCCTCAGCTTCTCTTAAAGCAATAGTGTCCTTTTTATAGTAATAACGCTTAAGTGCACTTTCTTTAAAGCTTTAAAACTCCCCTTCAGTTTGCCTCCAGACCCCCTTTACCCATTTGTATGCCAACAGGGGCCAGAGCACTTGAGAAGAGCTGTCAGGAGTCACCAGAGTGGCTCTCACACCCAGCACTGCAGCACTCCCTCAGAATGCGAGCTGACCTGCCAACTCGCACATTCGAGCTGTGTGGCGACTGGCAAACCGCCAAGCAGGCGGTTGCACTCTTTACAGCGCTCCTCCAGTTCTCCCACTTAGTCTCTGAACCTTGGGGGCCAGCAGAAGCCTGGAGGAAGTACATAAAGGACTGGGACCAGTGGAACAAGGCAGTCAGGAGGCAAACAGAATAAGCCCCACCCGTGTGTGTGTGTTGGGGGGGGTTACACAATGAAGTATGTATGTTTGTTTCAACCTTAATTCTAAACCCCAGAACTGTTTGCAAGTTAAGTTATGAAGTTCAATGCTTTAGATGTGTAATGTCCCTTTTTTAACAGGAGTTATGAAGAATATGCGAATAATGTAAATTACATGTAACAAGACTTTGAATAATAAGAACCTGATAGAAAATGAGCTTTGATCAACTACATATCTGATTCAGACATAGAAATAGAAATCTGATGGCAGAAAAGGACCCCAGGCCCATCTAGTATGCCCATTAAACCCAGCCACAAATGTAACCCTAGACCCTAACCCTTTGCCCCCAACCCTGCCCCCCCCAGATGGAGACTCCATTCCCTGTTCCTTTTACAGGTTCCTTTTCCTCCTGCTTTTGGATATTTCCTTGTGCTTATCCCATGCCCTCTTAAATTCACCTACCATTTTGGCATAAATAATGAATACATTTGTTTTACCACTACTTTCACTCATTTTATCTATCTATCTATCTATTCCTCTTTCTCTCTCTCTCTCTCTCTGTCTCTATCTAGAGCAAGACTTTCTTTTGCTTTCTCTGTCTCTCCCTCTATCTAGGGCAAGGCAATTTTATTTACATGGCGCCCAATCCCAGAGGCTCTGGGCACCTCACAATAAATACAGATAAGTAAAATGCATAACAAAACAATAAAAGATAAGTTATAGCAATTAAGTTGCAGAGCCAGGCCCAAAACATAAAGTAAACATATGAGTTTTTAAGGACTTTTTAAAGATGGCCATCAAAGAAGTGTCTGTCATCTCCTGAGGAAGGGCATTCAATAAAATCAGAGCTGTGACCTCAAATACACTATTACCAGAGTACTGTAGGTGAGACCTCAGTACCTACAAGAGGCCTGCCTCCGCTGACTGGAGGGGATGACCAGGAGCATAAAGTAAGAAGAGGTCTCTCAGGTAGCCCAGACTCAGTCTTTACAGGGCCTTGCTTGTAAACAAGCATCCCTTGAAGCTAATGCACCACCACACCGGCAGTCAATGCAGAGGACGAAGAACTGGCATGATATGCTTGGACTGAGAGGTCCCTGCAACCAGCAGGGCTGCCACATTCTGGACTAGCTACAAATGGTGCAGCAGCCTTGCGTATAATCCAAGGAAATGAATGTTGCAGTAATCCAACTCCGACATGATGAAGACATGCACCAGTGCTGCCAGGTCTGCCAGCTCAAGATAGGGCTTGATCTGGGCGATGTTTCACAGGTGATAAAAGCCACTGCAGACAACAGTTGATACCTGGTATTTTAGAGTCATTTTGTAATCCACAATGAGTCCCAGATTCCTTATCCTATCTGCAGCTTGAAGTGCCATGCCACCCACCAAAGGGAGGAAGGTGCTGTTACTCGATGCTGCAGAATCCAACTGACCCAGTCCCCCTAGTAACACCTCCATTTTTGAAGGGTTCAGTCCAAGCCAGCTGACTGCCATCCACTCCTGAATTTTACATAGACACTCATTCAGTTTTCATGCCACCACAACATCATTGGGGCAGAAGACACATACAGCTGGGTATTATTATCATAACAATGAAAACACAAGCGGTAGCATCTCATAAACTCCCCAGGGTCAACGTGTACACGGCAAACAAAATGGGGGCCAAAATTGACCCCAGAGGCACACCACAGCAGAGTGCAGCACAGTTCAATGTAAATAAGTCAAGTGTTATCTGTTGAACCCTGCTGGACAGGTAGGATTTAAACCACTGCAACACCATTGCTGAAAGTCCTGCAAAGTGCCTCAGATGGGCTAACAACACCCCATGATCTACAGTGTCGAAAGCCAAAGAGAGGTCAAGCAGGACAAGAATGGATCATTGCCTACTATCCCTCATTAGAAAGAGATAATGGTGCACCCTGACTAGAGCAGTTTCTGTACTATGGTGAGGTTGAAACCCAGACTGTAAAGTCTCATAGATATCATGTTTTATCAGATGTTGTTCCAGCTGCACTGCCACCACTTTCTTGATCAACTTCCCCAGAAAGGGAAGGTTCAAGATGGATCTGTAATTGGAGAAAACTTCAGGATACAAAGAAGGTTTCTTGAGGAGGGCTCTCTCACCACCATCCTTTTACGGACTGATGGGAAAATCCCCTCCCCAAGGGAGTGCCTCATGATCTCCACTAGTCGAACTGAGCAAATCCCAGCATGCTGGCAGAAACCAGGTTGGCCCAGGGTCCAACACACAGAAGGGGGGGATCGCAGACTAGAAACTTCCTGAGAAACACCATCCACCCACACTGGCTCAGACTCATTCCATAAAAACAAAGCTCCTCTGTCTAATGAAGTCTGGGTATTGTCTGTCATAAGTAGATCAACTGCAGATGCCCCAGCCTAGATAGAGAACACCTTGTTTAGAAAGAACTGGTTAAACTCTTTGCATTTATCAAGCGAAAAAAACAGCGATAGACTGGATTTAGTAGTCTTCCCACAGTGTTAAGGAGCTGAGCAGGCCGGTTCCTTCTAGCCGCAATCATTCATGGGAGGAACACTGACTTTTTCAGAGTGATTGCCCATTGATACTCACTACAATGAGCACTCAGTGCTAGTTTATCCTCCTCCGAATGGGACCTCTGCCAACAATGTTCCAACCTCGACCCCTTAGTCTTCAACCTCCTTTAGCCCACATCATACCATGATGACCTGCTGTGGGAAATCAAATGGTGGACATGGAGGTGTGCTAGGGAGTAGAAGACACAAGGGTCAAGTTATAACCCACCACAGCTGCCTCAGCTCCCATCACACAAGTCATCTCCATACCCAAGATGTCCAGTAAAACCAGGAGGCTTTGAGGCTCCAGATTTATAAATAAGTGGTAACTGACTGTCTCCACTGAGGCAGTAAAATGGGGAGCCCTGCAGAGAAACTGCACGACATGATGATCTGACCAAACAACTGTATCAACCCTGATGTCACTGATATCAAGAAGTATTGGGAAAACCAGATCCAAGGCACGGCCATACTGGTGGGTGCCAAAGGCAACCGCCTGTACAAAGACCAGAAAAACATCATCTGGAGGAACTGCATTCCAAAAATAGAGGTTTTATCTTTGACCTAAGCATTAAAGTCTCTCAAGACCAAAAGTCTAGGTGACTACACCATCAGATCTGCCAAAAAAGTCTCCAGTTCCTGCAGGAACTTGTGCCCACATCCAGGAGGGTCCTGCAACTTTCATCTATCTATTACCTTTATTTTTTTTTATATTTACTCCCTCCCCCTCCCAGCTCAGCCAGTCCTTACTCATTCAACCTTCACATCTACTAAATACTAAAAGTGGATCAGGGTGCCCACCCCACAATCACTCCCCCCCCCATCTTGCCAGTCCCACTTCCCAATATTTATTTCGTAATATTTATTATTTTAAGTGGACCAGAGTGCTCACCCCTGCTACCATGTCTGTCAACTCCCCTTCCCTCTAAGTCACACAACCCCTTCCCCTAATATGTGTGGAAGAACTGAGGTGCCTACCCAGAGCCACCAACCAGTAGCCCGATACTAGGGTGCCCAATCAGAAGTGTTGGCTCAGCCCCTTTAATAAAGAAAAACATTCCTCATTGAGCTTTTTTCATTTTCTGTAAGACGTGAAAAAGAAAATGGTCCATTGGTGAGTTCACCCCACTCAGATCCCCACAAACCCCTCCCCATCCCATTCAGCATCCACCAGCCCACAATGTGCCACATGCCTCCTCTCGCCTGTACATGTTCCATGACACAGATCCACCCTCTGATCAAAGACATGTCTGATCAAGAGCAGTAAAATTATTCAGATCCACCACAAAAGTAGTGAAATATGGTGTTAGGGTTTCCAGTCCTAACTTCCCACTCTCACCCCCAAACAGCAAACAGAAGAAAAAAAACATTAGGGTTTTTGGATCTCTACAGTCTTGGTGAATCAGTGTTGGGGCCTTTCTTAGGGCTGGCAGCCCTAATGCTCACCCCTTCCCCCAATCCATAGACTCCAGTCCGAAGCACAAGGTACAGCTCCCATTGAGTGCCTCATAGTGATACAGTCTTCAAAGGTAGGCAAGTATGTCTCACCACATGTTGCCTATCAAATGTGTTGTAGCTTTCTTCAGGCAGGGCCAGATCATATCAGACCTTGTTTGCTCAGAGGATGGGGTGAGCTTTAGGGTTGACTCTGGAGACCCACAATCCTAATTTTTTTTTTCCTTTTGCTGCTTGGGGGTGGGGGTGGGTATTTAGGGTTGGAAACCCTACTGTCACATTTCCCTATTTTTGTTGCATTGCTTTGCACCCTAACTGATACATTAATGCAGTTTTTTTGCAAAGAATATATAGTAGCTATATAATTTAAAAATGTATTCACTACAAAACTACAGTATGTTAATGCATCAATTAAGGTCACAAAGCAATAAAACTATGAACATGTGACATTTGAGTTTTGAATCTTAACTCCCAATGCCCTCCATCTTCCACTACCCTTGTGACCCAAGGCCATACTAAAGGTCCAGGGCCATGCCGCATAGGTGTGTTACTTGATGTAGCACCATATGTAAAGTATTAGAGTCAGACATGGCCCAAGACCTGCATCTTGCTTTGTGCAGGGCCCTGTGGGCCCTACATGAAGCAATAGAGCCATGGTACATAGGTCTGGACCAGTAGTTTGCTTCATGCAGGGGTCTGCAGCATATGTGAAGCAACATACGCATAGTATGTAGCCCTGGATCTGTTGCTTGCTTTGCAAAGGGCCCTAGTGGCCTTATGCAAAGCAACAGACCCATGGTGCAGGGCCTCAGATCTATAGATTTCTTTATGCAGGGCCCTGTGGCCATGCATGAAGAAATATGTAGCTTTAGGGCCCTGTGCCTTAGTGCATGGCCTGTATCTATAGAAAGTACGTACTGTGCAAACCATCAAATCTATACGACATGGCTCAGACCTGTAGCTTGCCCTTGAGTCATGAGGGTAGGGGATGGAAAGAGGGTAGGCCCTAGCATTGAAAACTCTAACTCCGCATTTCCATAGCTTTGTTACTTTATTACCCTAACTGATAGATTAACATCATTTTTTTCTATGACTTTTTTACTTGAAAAAAACACAAACATTTATAATACTGACAAGTATTAATCTATGTGAAGCAGCAGTCTTATCTGGCAGGGCACAGGACATGCAGCTTGCTTTGTACAATTCTTTGAGGCCCTAAGTGAAACAGCAGGCCATTCAGGTGGGGCACCACACCTGTAGCCTGCATTGTGCAAAGACCTGCTGATCCTACACATAGCAGCAGACCCATCATTCAGGGCACCACACCTGTAGCTTGCTTCACACGTGGTCCTGTGGGCCCTATGCAAAGCAACAGACCTGTCTGGCAGGGTGCCACACCTGTAGCTTGTTTCTTTTAGGGCCCTATGGGCCCTACATGAAGCAGCAGACTTGGGCATAAAAAAGACCTGTAGTTTACTTCCCACAGGGTAATGTGGGTCCTACGTGGAGCAACAGATCTGTGGAAGATGGCACTGGACCAATAAGCTGCTTTACACAAGAAGCTGAAGTCCCTATGTGAAACAGAAAACCTGTAGAGAATGCCACCCGATCTTTAGCATGCTTCGTACAGGTCCCTGTGGGCCTGATGCACACCTCCAGTCCTGCTGGGTAGGACTGAAAGTTGTGTCAAAAGTCCTATTTTTCACAGCTTATAACTCATCTCTCCTAATACATTATTGATCAAAGATAATCAATGGTACATTAACATTTAAAAAACAGTCCCTTGAACATGCCTGTTTTCAGGGCATCTGCACATAAGATGCTCTTACAGTATAAAAGTGTATCACATGCAGGTGAACGGAGCAGTCTGATTGTTCATGGGTGCTCCCTCGATCTATAACCATCTATGGATTTCTTTTGCCCTTTAGTTTGTATTAGAGATGTTGGGATAATGCATTATCTGACTCAAGTAGTATCCACAGAATAGTACGATTATCCAGCATTATCTTGCACCAGTCATCTTCAAAGTTGAATAATACACTTCAAATCAGACAGCTATTATCCGATCAAATTATCCTATGCAGACCACAACAGGAAGTTCAATAAAAGTTTTAATGAGTTAACAACAATTAACGCAAACAAAAGAAACATTGCACATTGTGCTATGAACATGATAAATAATTGTATAAGTTCACATAGCCATCGCTACCTTACCTGATATTGCCAAGGCTGTTCTGTGATGCTGATGCTATAGCCAGAGGATGTCCTTGAACAATGCATCACACAGTAACTAATGATGAACATGATTAGAAGCAACCTTGGCAGCAGCCAATGGCACCTACACTCCAATCAGCAATGGTGACACTTGCATTTGACATGTTGTTGCTGGTACACTGTATGTACCAGAGATTCCTGTGGGTGGAGGAGGAAGAGGTTGAAGAGGAGGAGACTGATGAGAACTTGGATGTCTCACTGGCTGTCAGGCACTTTCGGGATTCTTTTATGCTGGTGCAAGAGTCCTGATTGCTTCAGGATGATGATGAAGAAGGTTGCTGGAGGAAGAGCAGGATGAGGAGGAGGAGGAGGGAGATAAGGCTTGAGGGAGTACTTGGCTTGCTGGCTGCTCACCTGTATTGCACTGATAGTAGTTCAGTGTTCTGCATTATTTTCTGCAGAGAGTACAGAATGATACAGAACAATAAAGCAACACCTGTCTACATCATCGTGAATTAAAACTAGGTATTGGTAGTACAAAATATGAGAAAACACTACAGAAACAGGTCCCAGAACTGATGATGATGATGATGACTTGAGAACAATAATTACAATTATATGCCCTCACTGAGCAAGTATAAGAAATACAAACAGGTATTGTATAAGGAGCTACTACACTGGTGGATGGCGGGTAGTGGATGCCTCAGCTACAACAAATCAAGAAGCAAGCAATGAACATTTACTGTATTGAGAAAGGCACAACTTGAGAATACAAATATGGTATACAAGGTCCTCCAAACTGTCAATTTGCATGACTAATGTGTAGACAAAAAGACTGTGTTGAGCTCAGTCAAAGTGATATTTCAGAAATGGTTTGCAGAAGGACATTTTGAAATTAAAACTGAAAATTTCTGAAAAATAAGACACAAGGGGCCAGATATTTAAAACTTTGCCCGGAGGACAAAGTGATTTACCCTACTTTCTTGGGGTTTGCACCCAAGCACACTATTCAAAGGGGGCTGTGGCAAGTGGGTGTGCAAAAAAATAATGTATGCATTGGGCAAATGGAGGGGAGGGACATGAATCTAGGCACAGTGCAATATTTAGCATGGTAGCGCAGCACAAAGGTAATAGTGCAGGACACCTTGCGCTATGCAATTACTAACAAGAAGAAACACAACTTACTCCAGGCAACCCTAGTGGCCAGCAGGGCCACTGCAGCCAACTACCATATTGGTGGTTGGGGAAGCACACCTGCTCCCTGCTGGCTAGTGGCACCCCCACCCTTCAAATCACATCCCCATTAGAATCACATTCTGCCATGGTGGCTAGTGGTCCCACTATCCCCTGATCCTTGTCCCCAATAAAATCACATTTGTCCCTGGTGACCAGTTGTCCTCACATGCTCTGATCACCATCCCTGGCAAAAGCAAAAATTTCCCTAGTACTTAGTGGTCCCCCCAACCTCCAATCGCTGGCCCTGGTAGAACAAAATAATTCCCCAGGGGCCAGTGGTCCTCTTGTCCAAACCCATTGAAATCACATTTGTCCCTGGTTTCTGATGGTCCCCCAGCCTCTGATCCCTGTCCCTGATAAAAGTAAAAAGGTCCCTGGTGCCTAGTGGTTCCCCTGCCCTCTGATCACTGGCCCCAGTAGAATAAAATAATTCCCTTGTGTCCAATGGTTCTCCCTACCCTCCAGTTGCTGGTCTCAGTAGAATCAAATAATTTTCTGGTGTCCAGTGGTCCTCTTCACCCTCCAATCACTGGCTCTGTATTATATCACATGTTTCTTGGTGTCTAGTGGCCCCCCCAGTCACTGATCACCATCCCTTTACCAGTAGCCCTGTAGACAGTTCGTGCACTTCCTTTACAGTACAGGGGATGAGCGCTCCCTATCATCACATATGGTGGCTGTCCAAGGTGGTGAGAGGAGGCTGTGCCAGTCATCGTATGGACTCCAGCTATACCAGCAATTAAGGTAAGGGGAGGTAGCAGGGTGGGTTTGTTGATGCCTGCAGTGTTGTGGGGGGCCATTAGATGCCAGGGAAAGCTTCTGCTGCTTGAGTAATGGGAATCAGTGGGTAGGGGGTGCCACTGGATGCCAGAGAATATGTTACATAATATGGAGCCAGCAATGGGGAGGACACAGAACACCAGGGAATTATTTTATTGCACCAGGGCCAGCAATTGAAGGCTGAGGGGACCACTGGACACTAGGGAATTATTTTATTCTACAGGGGCCAGCAGTCAGAGGGCAAGGGGGACCACTAGCTCATTACTTCCAGCAGACTTCGTATGAAGTCCAAACTATCCATTGTTTACCTGACACAAAATGGCTACCCAGGTAATAATGAGCTAAACACCAGGAACTATTGTAATTTTACCAGGGCCAGGGATCAGAGGTCAGGGTACCACTAGGCACCTGGGCATATTCCTCTTTCACTGGGGCCAGGGATTGGTGGGCAGGGGACCACTGGCACCAGGAACATTTTTACTTTTACCGGGGATGGGGATCAGAGAATGAGGAGACCACTCTAAAACAAGGACAACTTTGATTTCAGTGGGGAAGTGGACTAGGGGATGCAGGACCATTGGAGATCAGGGCAACAGTACTTTCCATATGGACAGGTTATCAGAGTGGGTGGGGCCAGCCAGAGGATTGGTGAAAACCTGCTGCCACTCCTCTTGCAAATGGGCACACAATGCACATGCATATGTCCCCTTAGCATCTTGCATTCCCATGAACTCATTTGCATGGTGCCAGCTGAATATCGCGCTGGGAGCTCCCGGCACTAACAGGTCTGGGGGTGTTGTTCCCTGCACTTCCCAGATCCATGGCAGGGTAGCACTACTTGACTTAGCGCCATGTCAACATGCCCCTATATTCAGTTGGATGGAGCCAGTGTGCTGTCTGACTGACTATAGCATCCTCAGGGTTGCGGGCAATAGGCAAGTGCAGTGCAAAACTTTGCAGTCTGTTTTGACCATTTTTCAAAATCTGGCCCCAGCTTTCAGGTAGCCTGAACACAGGTCATGCAGTGCCTTGTATGTTAACAAGCACACCTTGAAGGTGATGCACCACTACACCAGCAACCAATGTAGAACATGGAGTACCAGTGGGATATGCTATAACCAAGAGGTCCCAGCAACCAGACAGGCTGCTACATTCTACCAGATGCAAGTGACACAACAGCCTCACAGATAACCCAAGGTTAAGAGCACTGCTGTAGTCCAGTCTAGATGTAACCAGGGTATACACCAAAGTTGCCAGTTTCCAGAAAAGGTTTAATCCAGGAGATGTTCTGGAGATGGTAAAAGCCATTGTGGAAAAGCCATTGTGGAGAACAGCTGACACCTGATATTCTAGGGTCAGTTTGGAGTCCATAACAACCCACAAATTCCTTACTCTGTCCCTGGCTCTGAATGGTACACCATCCAAGGAAGGAAGGAGTGCACCGCTACTCATCACTGCCAAACCAGATCGACCCAGCTTCACTAGTAACACCTCAGTCTTCAAGGGGTTCAGTCTGAGGCATGGAGATAGTGATCTCTCTACTTCATTTCTAACCCAGGACAGCCACATAGTAGTGAAGGTCAGGTAGCTATGGAACCAGCTGACCATACATCTCTCTTTCAGGCAATTCATGCAGTGCCAGATCGCTAAGGAGTAAAACTGCAATGCTGTTAGGTTTTATTGCTGATTCCTTGAGGGATCTGATGCGCAATGCATCACTGACACCTGGTTATGTGATGACTGTGGGGTAGTCATGGAGGTGGCTATTCCGGCAGGGTTTTCTGTGGTGTACTGCCTGAAGCAAGAGTGCAGGGAAGGCAGGGTAGCCATTGAACTTCAGGCTTGAGGCATACCCACTGTATATGACAAGGTCATTTGAATGTATGGCAATGTAGATGTGGAAAATAGTGAAGAACCAGACAAGGTAAGTCCCAGAGGATGTTGGGGTGACGGGGCTGTGAGGACCTGTGGATGGGGGCTATTCAGCATAGGGAAGGTAAAACAGATCAACAAAAGAAAAAAAGAATGGTTACTAGTATGGTGTTCTGTCTGAAACATGCTGTTCAGTCATTCATCCTGAGACAGGACATGGCAAAGGGAAGCAGTCATCAAACATTATCTGGTAGCCTCCTAACTTGCTCATGCAAATGTGCCAGGAAAGTGTAAATGAAGCAAATCTGTGGGAGAATCATTCTAAGGCATGATATTTCAGAGCTAACCACACGGGTAGCCACCTTGAATGGTTCCAAATTGTGACTAGCAGTTCCATGTTCCTCCAGTTACTTAACATTAGCACCTGCAGATTTATTTCTGAGAAGGTATTTGTGCATTGCTAGTTGCTGTTCATGGAACTGCTCTAATAGGAGGGCTTTAAGCCCGAGGTTCGATGGGCAAAGCAACAACATTACTCCCCCATTGGGCTTAAAAGGTCACACATCCTGGGCCTCACCAGGATTCATTTTCATTGCAGCCGGAGGCTGGGTCCTCCGTGCTGCCCTCCTGGCTCCTCATTCATGATCATCTTTTTCCTCTGACCTACATTCCTGCAGTTGCTCTGCATTTTAGATGCTTTGGTGGTTTGTCTCCCCCATAGAAGCCTCATTGTTGTACCTGTGGGCTCTGGCATCTCTTTCAGTCCATTTTCCATGTACCGCTGCTTCCTTTTTGCCCCCTTCCCGCTGTCTTGCTCCTGTTTTTCCCTCTCTTTACCGCAGCTCCTCTGGAGCTCCAGGTTCACTGCTCACTTTCCCTGCCTGCCACTTTTTGGCATCCTGCTGTCTGCTCATACATCGCATCCCCCCTTCCTCTTTCATTTGTTATCCGCTGCTGTCTATTTGTTTCCCCCCTCGCTTGTGCTCCCCCTTCCCTCTCTCTGTTGTCTCCCTATGCTCCTGCCTCTCTCTCTCCCTCATATCCATTTGCTCTCCTCCTTGGCAGCCCTGCTGCTTATCCGCTCCATTCTTCATCCCCCTCCTTTCTCAGTTGTTCCTGGGTTATCTCCTCGCCTTGGTTTCTTTCTTTTACGACACCCTTCCACCAGTGCTTTGGAGCATCTGCAGCTCCATCATCCCTTTTCATAGCTCACCTCTGGCTCCCCTCCCACAGCTCTGCTTCCTGTCCATTCCTGCTTTGACTCCCTTATCTCCTCACCTCCCCAAAGCTATCCCAGCTCCTTCCTCATTTCCCACATTATGACCCTACTCCCCTCAGACTTGCACCAATTGCACTCTGTGGACAGAAGTGAAGTTGCTCCCATGCTTTTGACTTGCTGTGCCGCCCCACACTTGCCATCTGCTCTGTGCTGCTCAGCACTCACCTGGATCCTACCCTGCTTCCTGTACTGGAATATCTACAGCGGTGAGTGTAGCTTTCCTCTTCTCAGCTTTTTGTGCTGTGCTCTACCTGCCCTTCCTCATTACCAAGGCCACTGTTTTTCGGTTTTTACCGGAAAACCTGGTAAAATTCCAGAATTAGAGCTGCCGGAACACCGGTTAAAACAAAGATTTCATGGAATCTGCCATTTTATACTAGATCAGTAATTCTACAAACCTTGTATTTTTTTCATAATTGCTTCATGAACTATTTTCAATTTGCTTTATTTAATGCTCTGTATATTAAGTCTTCTTTTATTCTGATTATTTATACACATACTAAAAGAATGACAGCAGAATCCCGGTAAAATACGGAAATCAGAATAACAATCACCAGTGCAATTCCGGAATCTGAAGTATTGAAAATGGAATTTAAATGTTTTAATCACCGTAAATCAGTAGCCTTGCTCATTACTCATGTCGACTGGGATACATTCCTGAGAGCTACCAGCTCCCTCATCTTTTCATTCCCTTCCCTAGGCATACAGTATCCCCATTCCAGCCACAGGCTTCACTACTCGGATGTACCTACCTGGAGTAATCTTTGTTTCCTTCTTTAATTCTTTACCTGTATTAACATCCTGTCCATCCGTGCCTGACTGGTTACCATGCCTGGACTTTGGAGTGCTAGTTCCTGTATACCCTGTTATTCTGTGGTTTGTGCTGTGTCTAGTGCTCTAGCCCTACATTTCAGCTGCACCAATGTGTGGCTCGATGCTGATTCCCCTGCACCTTGTCTCAACCATCATTCCTCCATCATTACCTCATGGTTCTTCTATTTACACCGCTTACTCGCATACTTTAGCCTGCCTTCTTGGCCCTGGGATCTACTTCTCCCATCGATCCATCATGCATCTGCAGCCTTCCCGCCTCTCCGGTCCACGATACCTTGCCTCAGCCTCCTCTATTTCAATCGCTCCATTGATATTCCTCGGCTGACCCATATGCCTTGGCTGCCTCCATCTGGCCTGCAATCAATATTTCTTTTGGGCATACCTTACATTACTCATATGCCACCTCATCAACCCATGGCCCTCCTGCTACCTGTATCAAGTTCAAGACTCTGGTCCTCATTCACCACTGCTCATCTCGCACCAGCCATCCAGGATTCACTCCAATCATGACTTTGCTCCTTCATTATCCATCATCCATTTTTCTCCTATTGACTGCTCAATCTGAGCATAACCTCTGGTTCCAGGCATGCCTTCTTAGCCTCAGAGTATACTGCATCCATCGCTCAGTCACGGTACTCATCATCAGTCTTCCTCCTCCTCAGTCTTCTCATGAGCCTCCACTCAAGGTCAGCAATTGATATTTCCTTTTGGGCGTACCTATCATGACTCCTATACCACTTTATCAACCTGCGGGCTTCCTGCCACATGTATCGGGTTCATGACTCCAGTCATCCTTCACTCAACATTATCTCAAGATTTATCTTTTTACATCACTTACTCAAGCATTACTATCATTGAAGCCTATGCTACCTCTTCGACAACAACCTCAGGGTCTAATCGTTCAGGGTCTAATCATTCATATTGCATAATCATCAACCTTAGTGTCTGCTCATTCACATCGCTCAATCAAGCTAGTCTGCATTATCTTTGGTCTCCTCATGAGCACATCTGGAATCTCCTCGTGAGCACATCTTGATACCCTTGCTCCTCTGACTTCTATATGGATCTACTCCCTCCCATCGACTACTCGAGCATACCCTTCTTGGGTCCCTGCTGCCTCATGTTTCTTCTTTAATCGGTGCTTCTTTTGAGTTTTTCCTTATCCCATCGTCATCCTCTCTACTTCTATCCCTCATTAATGAACCATTCTCTTTACCGACATACGTCCTCAAATTAAACGTAGTCAGCCTGGAAGGAAGGTGACCTAGACCTTGGATCCCCAGAGGTTTCCTCCTCAAAGAGGGTTTTTCCACTCCTCCATGCCAATGGTCATAATATTAGTTAGAGTTAGTGCTTTCGTCAGGTTAGTTAGTTAGTTAGGTTCTGTTGTTGGATGGAGGCGGATGGTGGCCCGGCTTTCCCCTCTCTTCTTGAGAAGTCAGCCCTTTCTTTTCAGAATTCATTCATCATCCTCGCCTCTTTGAAGCTTGACATCTTTGGGTATTCTTTTTGGGCTTCTTCCTAACCTACCTTTAACCGATGCATTAATTCCCGTGGCACCTGTAGGGGGGGGAACTCTCCTCTAGGGTTCTTTGCGTCATACCCCTACAGGGTGGTATATCCCATGGATAGAGAGGTGGAAAGCCGCAAAGCAAATCAAGTTACACAAGCATCATTTCATATCATCTCATCCAGTTGCATAAGCACATTGAATGGGAGGGCTCTAAGCCCGAGGTTCGATGGGCAGAGCAACAACGCCACTCCCCCATCGGGCTTAAAAGGTCACACATCCTGGGCCTCACCAGGATTCATTTTCGTTTCCCACCATCCACCCCTCCTCCTCCTCCAGTGGCTCACCTCTTTTACCCATGGGCTTCTTCCTAACCTACTTTTAGCCAACGCAATCAGTTCAGGTAAAAACATTGTTAGAGAACAGAGGAGTAATCACACATAGCAATGATTTTACATAAGTGCAAAACAAAGGCAAATTCATACATAGCATTGATATTGCATGTGGGGTTGGGAGCAAATACCAGAGATGTTAGTAGAGGTTATATACAGTTACAGATTGGGGGGGGGATATTTCCTTGAAGTGTTTTTTAAACCGAGGAAGAGATGTACAGGAAAGCAAACTTTGTAGTAGATTATTCCATTTCTGGGGGGCTGCAAATATGAAGGATCTCTTGCCAATAGCTAAGCGAGTCTTACATATATTTAGAGGATCTTATAACATCCTTAAAGCATATGGGTCTTATGCTATATATTATAGCATGGATCCACAATTTTCATGCAGTGGCAAAATCTGGAGCTTGGAACAAATGAAAAGGGGAGAAGATTTTCTGCCAAAAGGTCAGTCAGTGCCATATTTCGCTCTTTGGTGTGTCCTCTGGCCTGTCTTCCACTACCTTATTGCCATGAGTAGATGAATATCTTCCTCCAACACCACGCTTAGACTCAGGCATTATTATTTTAGTTTTTTTGACCATCTTAAATTTTGGCTGCACAGAGGGAGAGTAGCTAAACTTTTAAATATTATTCTGCAATAAATGGCACATGCATGATGTGATATTTAAACTATGTTAAAAAACAATAATAATTCAAGTGGGCCAGAGGGATGAAGCAACAGTAACCCTGAACTGGATGACCATCTTTTGCTGTAACATTTAAACACGTATTATCACGCAAATATTTTTTTTTTTACAAAATTATTTAATCTATGGCCTTACAGTAGTAGCAGAGAGCTAGACTTGCAGTTGCACAACATGCATTATGACAAAAACACAAGTATGTATAAATAAGTAATCACATGCCTCCCTACCAGCCACTAAACCAAGAAATATCCATCACTGTACACTTATTGTCTTGTATGGTTCACACAATGAGTACTGAGTAAGACTTAGTTACACACAGTCTAGGCTCCACCTCTCCTTTAAAGTGATCTCTCACTCTGTGGCTTACTGCTTTTGTGTGGTGCAACTGCAAGTGCAAACAACTGAAGCCTTGCCACTGGCCTAGTTAGTGCACCCTGCTAACTGAAGAGCGACCACTCCTAGTGCATCTGGAACTCACGGTATTCTTAAAGAATGTCAAAACAAAAAAAAAGGGCTCAAAACAGGCTTACTAACAAAAGACATGCTCTGCCTCACGTTGAAAATGTGAAAAACTTTACTGAAGATACATACTCTGCAGGTGCTACATGGATCTAGTAGCCCAACGTTTTGCACCCAAACTGGTGCTTAATCATGGGTTACTGAAATCCTATGGTCAAACATATTTATGCATCCCATTTAAACACACAGTACATTTTTTACAGATAGTGCAAACAAAGTAAAGACCATATTTCGGATTGTCTCAGCAACTCTAGTTAGTACTGATGAAATATTCTGAAAAATAGGATCTAAATCCTTTGGCGTTCACTCTTCCATGGTGTATTCCCTACTTGAAGTCATGGCTCTCTGTTGTGGCCTCACTGTACAGTGCCAGGAAGAGTACCCACTGGCTGAGGGAGGACAGACATTCCCTCCACTCATGCTGCCCCAGCCCTCCAATCAGGCAGAGAGTGTTAGTGGTAGCCATTAGGGCAAGCACTGTTTTTTCTATTACTCCAGTGTCCCACAGTTCCCTTCTCCATACAGAACAGGGAATCCACTTTGGGCCCAAGATGAGCATGACTGGCTGCCCACCTGGTCACTGATCTACCCCCTTCCCCATGGACCAATGCACCACTGACAGGAGACATGCAGTGGCTAGTAATCATAAATGGTGTGCCATACGTGACTTTCCATGGATGCAGATGTGCACAGACCACATATGTGCCAATCACAAATACCCAGTCCACACTGGTGTATAGACACCCACTGTGAGAAAAGTAGGAGGGTCACAAGTGGAGTCCTATAGGGTGAGTCTTTGGACCAGTACTCTTTAATAGCTTTTAGACTCTGGTGAGAGCAGAGTCTGAGTGTAAGTGTTGGTTTGGCCAGGAGAAGTGAAAGATCTCCTGGCCCCTCAACAAAACAAAAGCTGGATTTAGACTAATATGTGTTAGACTCCTGATATTGTACTGATTTTGAGTAGTGTTGAACTACATGGATCGGAATGGACTGAAATGGACTGAAATTTGTACAGGACTTTAACTGGATTGTAACTGAAATAATTTGTTTACTTATTTTAGTTGGATTATTTATTTGGTTGTTATTATCTGTTTGTTTTTGATTATTTGAATGTTGTTATGGTATATGAATGGTTGATAGGGGTGTATGGTTGTGTGAGATGTGCCCCGTTGGAGGTGGGTGTGTATGTGTGATGATAATAATTATAAGTGTGGTAGTGTGATTTTATTATTTTGGGTTTATTTATTTATTTTATTGGTTGAGATGTGCTGGGAGGGTGCTAAGTTGGTCAGGTATTATTCCCCCACTGTGCTCCATGATCTACACCCCTTTCACTGTCCCCCATTATTGGCCGAACTTTATAGGAGATGTCAAGCGATGGGTGCAGTGAGGAGACGAGTGAAGGGTATATGGACTGGGCACAGTGGGGGAATAGAGAAGGGTGGGCAGATAGATGTAGTGGGGACTAGGAGACACCCTGGGGTGAAATGGGGTCAGGAAAGGGGTACTCCCTACCTGATTCCCATACCCAAGGGCTCCACAAACAGGTCCTGGGATCCTCCTTGAAAACCCATCCAACCCGGGCGGTGTTATGTAATGCTAGGTCGATTAAGAACAAGACCGCTATTATAGCTGATCTTGTTGCAATATCTGACCTAGCATGTATCACCGAGACCTGAGTGGATGAGAATGCAGGCCCTATTTTGGCATCTGCTGCTCCAGCTGGGTTCTCGCTGATACACCACCCGAGGCTGGATTGTAGGGGCGGGGGTGTGGCTATTTTTTTTTTAAATGGAGCTGGGTCTTGTGGATGTGCCAGTGGGATGCACTCGATCTTTTGAGTGTATCCTGGGAGCAGGTGTGGGGTTCGGGATTCTTCTCATCTACCATCCAACTGGGGATGGCAGAGAATTCCTGAAGGAGTTTGCAGACTTCATTATCGACGTGGCATTGGAGTCACCCAGATGGTTGATTCTGGGTGACTTCAGTGCCTGGATCGACAATGAACTCTTGCAGTTTGGGAATAACCTCCTCGAACTTACAACTATGTTGGGTCTTACACAGGTGGTTACCTCTGCTACCCATATATGGGGTCACTCATTAGATCTTGTGTTTCACCTGGGGATGGAACCAAATGGTTGGTCAGACCATCACACCATGAGATTCAGCTTTGGGGCACCCCCAATTAGGCCTGCCCCTATGGAGATGGTTCAGTACCTACCTTTGAGGGGGATTACACTAGAGGGCCTATCGGCGGTGTTGAACCTATCGGGTCTATCAAGTGAGTGCATGAGTCCAGGGGATCTTGTACTCGCCTATAATAAGGCGGTGGATGGTGCCCTGGACTTAATTGCTCCTGTTCGTGTTCGACCACTCACTTTGCTCCCAAGAGCCCCCTGGTTTGATGGGTTCTTGAAGGAGCTGAAGACAGTGGGGCAAAGGCTAGAGAGGGCCTGGCGGAAATCCAGTCTTGATGTCAACAGGCTTAGGTTGATGGACCACTATGTGATCTATCAATCAGCAATCACCCATAAGAAGGTAGAGTTCCTGTCCAGGGAGATTGCTGCTGCATGGAACAGACCAGCTCAACTCTTCCAGACTGTCGATAGACTGTGCAATCAAGTCTGTCTGCAGTCTGGTAGAGATTTTTCACAAATAAAGTGTGATGAGCTTGCTCAGTTCTTCGCAGATAAGACTGCCAGCATTAGATCGGGTATCAGCCCAGCTCTCTCTTTAAGGGATTGCAGAGATCAGCATGAGGTGGCGAGCACCTGTGCTGCCTGGTTCGACTTTAGCAGGCCGGGGTTCATGGACATTGTGAGGATTGTCCAGACTGTATGACCAACCAGCTGTAGTTTGGATACGGGCCCTACACCGCTATTAGTAGGTTGTGTAGATGTTATCTGCCTGATCCTTGCTGAAATTGTCTGGAAGTCCTTCGAGCAGGGGGTCTTTCCCAATCCCTTCAAGGAGGCGGTCATTCAACCACTCCTTAAAAAATCCTCCCTTGACCCAGATTGCTTAGTTAACTATAGGCCTGTCTCTAACCTGCCCTTTGTGGGTAAGGTTACTGAAAAGGTGGTTGCTCTGCAGCTGGATGACCATCTCACAAATCACAATGTCTATGATGTTCTCCAATCTGGATTTAGGAAAATACATAGCACTGAGACCGCCCTGGTCCGGGCTTTAAATGATCTCCTAATTGCAAGAGATTGAAAGGCTTGTACTATTCTGGTCCTTCTTGATCTCTCTGTGGCATTTGATACTGTGGACCATGGTGTGCTTTTGGAGTGCCTGCAGCTTCTTTGTGGACTGTCTGGAACAGTTCTACATTGGTTTCGATCTTTCCTTAGAGGCAGGACACAGAGGGTTGTCACTGGAATTTATTCCTCTGACGCCTTCCCCCTGTCTTGAGGGATACCTCAGGGCTCCATTTTGGTGCCCATGTTGTTCGCAGTTTATATGCTGACATTAGGAGAGATCATTAGGCAATACAGTTTGGGTTTTCACTGCTAGGCAGATGATACCCAACTGTATGTGTCCTTTATTCCCGGACAGGAAGATGAGATCTCCATGCTTAACAGCTGTCTAGCCGAGATCAGAGATTGGATGAGCACTAGCTGGCTGAGGTTGAACCTGGATAAGACTGAGGTGTTGGTTGTGGACCCTGGTCGCCTTGATGCAGGTCCTAGGGCTGGGCTTCTGTCTGGCTTATGGCTTGATGGTGTCCAGCTCTTGACCTCAGACCAGGTGCATAGCCTGGATGTTATTTTTGATGACGGTTTTACCCTGAAATCTCAGGTGTCTGCCGTTGTCAAATCTTCCTTTTATCATCTAGGAATATTACCCGGGTGAAACACCTGGTTCCTCAGGCTGACCTTCCCATATTGGTCCACACCTTCGTCACCTCCTGCCTTGATTACTGCAATGCCCTTTACCTAGGGCTGCCAGGGGTTGATATCTGCTTCCTGCAGCTAGTGCAGAACGCGGCAGCTAAGCTTCTGACTGGTACGTCTGGGTCTAGTCATATTACACCTGTGCTGTGTGGACTGCACTGGCTGCCAGTTCAGTGGTGGATCACCTTTAAGGTCGGGTTGCTGACTTATAAAGCCCTACATGAACTGGGACCCCAGTACTTGCAAGATCTTCTTACTCTCTACTGCCCCTCCCGCTCACTCCAATCTGCCAACAAGGGATTGCAAGAGATTCCCAGGGTTCGGTTAAAGACATCTGGGGCACCTGCATTTTCTTATGCTGCCCCGTCCCTGTGAAATTCTCTACCTTGTCGAATAAGAGAATGCCTGAGCATCTCAAGTTTTAAATCTGAGCTCAAAACTTATTTGTTTCTTAAAGCTTATTCTGAATGATTTTAAATATGACTGCTTAATTTAATTTAACTGTTTGTTTTAATGTGTTTGTACAGTGCTTTGGCTATGAAATGCGCTTTAAAAATAAAGTTTTACTTTACTTTACTTACTATCACTCACTGTGAGTAGCACCATACTTGGGAAAGAAATGACACTGAAACATAGAATGTTACATAATAATAGACTGGCTGGTCTGCTGTTTACTCTTTGTCTAGGCACCAATGTGATTTCTCACTCAATGTATTAGTTTACAGACATGTAGAATGTCTTTTAGTATTTTCACAAGACCGTGTCTTCCATAGCTTTCACCTCACACTTGCTATGGTTACAGTCATAGAAACTGATAATACCTGCTTAACATGCTTTTGTCAAAAAAAACAAAGGGATTATAGACTGCCTTTACTGAGATATGTATGACAAGATTATTGAACTAAAAATCCACTGAACTGACACCATGTAAATCATTTCATGAACAACTATTCCTCCCAGTTCCTGCACAGTGAGAGTGACCACCACCAACACCATAAGGAAGTGAAAGTGACTGTGCTGGAGAATCCGCCATGCCCACACAAGCCCCACCTGCTCCAGATTTGGTCAGAACAACAGCAGCAGAGTAAAACCCAGCATATCAAGCAGGTGAGCATGATCGCTGCTTATAACCATTCCAGGCTAGGCTGGCACTCATTTCCAAACTGGAGATTGGTGAAAGGGGAGGGGTGAATCACAGAGGGGCAGTAGGAAATGGAGAATAGTCATGATGGAGAAGGGTCACAAGTGGAGTCCCACAGGGTGGGTCCTTGGACCAGTGCTTTTCAATAGCTTATCAATGTCCCCTCTTTTCTATTTGAAGCTTATTCTAGCTGTCCACTAGATGTTTTTTTTCCGCTATTCTGCTCCCTTCAGTCTAGACTCTCTAATTTCCCCTCTGTACTCTGCTCCTCTTTTCTGCTACTCTACCTGACTTGGCACTCCACTCCCCTCTCTCCCACAACTACTGCCACAGCCTTCCCTCTCTCCACGTACCTGCTCCCCTAATCCTCCCCCCACCACACCTCCTACCCACATTGACCACTTGGAGTCACTGTTGCACTCCCCTTTTCTAGCCCTGGATCCTCTCTCCCCACCGCAGTTCCTCCAGCAACCACCAAGACTCTCAGACTAGGTGCCAGGCTCCCCTCCCCTGCTGGAGCTTATACCGGGCACCCTCCATACCAAAGTTCACAGCCCTACCCCTGCACCATCATGGCTGACACATATCTGGAAGGTTGTTTGTTAATCTTATACTGTGCCAAAGCCACCCCTCTCCACACACCATGGAGAGCCTTGTACTCCCATATAGCCTGACCACTATGATACTGCTGGCACTGGCCATTCCCCACCTCGGACATCCCCCCTCAGAGACCACACCTACCCACCACACTACACTACCTCACCCACACCCACCCACCACTCTGAACAGTTCCACCTCCCCCACACACCCACCACCTACAGCCAATCTCCCACCCCTGGACCCTCCAAACACCCCCTGCCCACCCCTCTTCCTCACCATCCCCACGCTGCACTCCATGCCCATCCCTTGTGCCATCTCCACTAGGTCAACACTTTCTAGCATCGCAACAGGCTCTAAATGCTACCTGGCTTTATTATGCAGTATTTTCCCTACTACTATTACTACTTCTATCTGGGAATATTATAAGTAAACTGCAGGAATTGTGATTTCTTATGTATAAATGCTATTGTATTGCCTCTCCAATTTGATGGCTTCACAGAAAGGCCCTCAGACTGCATCAGACCAGCTGGCAGAATAGTAGGTGGGTGGTGATGTCATTTAAGCAAAAAGGACATAATTTTCCTCAAGGTCCTGGCAGCTTAGTGCACAAGCAGTATATCAGATCATGAAATGGCAAAAATCTGTTGTCACTTCAAACAGCATTAAATATACCATTTAAATATCTGGTAACTTTCACATGCTAATCAGTGAAGCTTTGGGGGACAATATTAAACAACAGAAGGGGTTCCCAAATGTCATCGGGTTATGTCAATTTTTCCCCCCTGTTTTCCTGACTGACTAATCTAATTGCAGTTCCATTTGAGTCACCCCATTTGCTGAGGTTCTACGACACTCTCAATATTTATGCCTTTTCTCTGTAATGGGTCTCCTCCCAGAATTTGTAACGCTGACCTTGTAGCTCTTTCAAAATATTTACTAATGTCCTGTGCCTCTTCCTGATTTGTAATTCTACCCTGTCCTCTGCTAATGTCAGACCTTTATTCATCTTTCTCAAAATGTGCACCTTTTACTGCACCCCTGCTTTTTCAAAATTTGCACTTTTACACCTACACCATCCAAATATGAACCCCATCTTCTGCACCCCTCTCTCAAAATTAGTACTTTAGCCCACATCACCATATATGTGTGCATTCGCCCTTGCACTCCTTCCAAATGTACACCACATGCACCCCTCTCCAAATTTGTTTTTGCATCATTCCCAAAAGTTGCACTTACCTGTATATTCCTGCAACCCTTCTAACATGTGAAATTGCACCCCCAAAATCTGCACTTGTACCCCAAACCCCTGTTGAAATTTGCACTTACACCACTGCACTCCTCCCAAAATTGTGCTTGCCCCCACAATCCCTCCCAAAATTTGTACTTGGATGCCTATACCCCTCCCAGATTTTGTACTTAGGCCCCTGTACACCTCCCCAGTTTTTTTTTGGTAGCCAAGTAAGGCCCACTAGGCACAATTGCCTGTTTTCAGGGGCAATCCAGGAGCACTTGGGAGGTTAAGTGTTTTTTACTGAAAGTCACACAATATGCAAGTGGAAGTTATGGGACTTGAACCTAGGTCTGCTGGCCACACAAAGCTCATTCATAGATTGTTACTCTAACCTCTAGTCTATACTGCTGGCTCTAATTTGTACTTGTACCCCTACACTCCTCTCAAAATATGTACTGGCACCCCTGCACACCTCCAAACATTTCTATTTGTAACCTTATACCCCTCCCAAAATGTTTACTTGTATCCCCACACACCTCCTAAAATTTGTACCTGAACCCCTATACGTCTTCCAAAATTTGTACTTGAACCCCTGCAGCATCTCCTAAAATGTATACTTAAACCCCTGCATACCTCCCGAATTTATAGTTGTACCACTACACCCCTCCCAAAATTTGTACTTGTACCATTACACCTCTCCCTAAATTTTTTCTTGTATCCCTGTACCCCTCCCAAAATTTGCACTTGTACCTCCTACATCCCTCCCAAAACTTGCACTTATACCCTTGCACACCTCAAAGAATTTGTATTTGTACCCCTAAACCCCTCTCAAAATGTGTACTAGCACCCTTGCACACCTCCCAGCCTTTTTACTTGCAACCTTACACTCCTGCCAAAATTTGTACTTGTACCGACATATACCTCCCCAAATTTGTATTTGCACCCCTGCACCTCTCTCCAAATTTGTACTTGGACCCCTGTGCCCCTCCCAAAATTTGTACTTCTATCCCTACACCTTTCCCAAAATTTGTACTTAGACCCCTGTACCCCTACCAAAATTGTTACTTGTACGTGTACCACTGTAGAGGTATACATTTTAGGAGGGATACAGAGGTAAGTATACATTTCAGGAAGAGTGTGGGAGAAGTAGTGTTGGTTGTAAGAGTGGTGCAAGGTAGAAACTTCAGAGAGGCGTGTAGGCATATTTTGTGAAAATTTCAAGGAAGGACAGGGTAGATGTGTACATTTTCTGGGATTACACATTTTGGGAGATGTGCTAGGATAGTACACTTTTTGTGAGTGCTGTGGAACCTCAGCAAAGGGAGTGACTCTGAAAAGAATAAATATAAAGGGAGATGTTATGCATTCAGAGCTGGAAAGGGAACACAGGAAACCAAAATTTACATTTTAAGAGTATGTGTTTTTTGGGGTGGAGGTGGTGAACTTGATATAGTGCTTAAAACAATGGTGATCAACCTAGGGAATTTACCAGATATTTACCATTTTGTTCTACTGGCATACAGTAAGTCCATTAATAAAAGCCCCATCAGAAAATTGGTTGCAAAGACTGATATTTGCCCTTTCATAGTTTGATGTACTGTGTGTATTAAGCTGGCAGTGCCTGGAGGAAAATGATGTTGTTGCTTAAATTACATCAGCACTCACCAAAGATTCCACTGGCTGGTTTGAAAAAGTCTGAGGGAATTTTGTAAAACTATCAAATAAGAAAGGAAAACAACAGAGGCAGTTATACATGAGTAATTACAATTTCTGAACTTTATTTGTAACAAATGAGGCCTAGTTGTCCTCATGGTGGCCAAATAGTACATTTTTAAAGCATTGCATTTGATCTTTAAACCTACTACTATGGAGAATGTACTTATGTTAATATGTAAGGCAGGATTCTCAAAAGGGATGTACCCAGTGCATCCCTGACTTGCGCATTGGTGCGATTCTGGCAGGGAGCCGATGCACGGCGTATCCCCGATGCACCAACGCAATGCAGATGAACCACACACCACCCAAAATGATATGCGGCACATCTGGAGGGGCTGTGCAGGGGGCATGCCCATGCATACGGTGCACAGCCCCATTCACACCCCGACCTGGAGGTGCATCCCCAGGGCAAGTCTGGAAATGAGCCTCCCAAAGATAAGTCTACTCCAAGTAGATTTATATGGATTGCAACCCACAGGAAGGCGGCCATAGTGCAGACAGCAGCATGGCAGCCTGCCCATCCTGACAGTCCAGTGTGCCCCCCTGCCCGCATCCCCTCATGACTGCTGCTGCCTGCAGTGAAAATGTAGAAAATGCAGAACCCCCCTCTCCCCACCCGCAGCCCCGTAAGACTGCCACTGCCTGCGGTGAACATGTAGAAAATGCAGATCTCCTCCCCCCCACATCCCCGTAAGACTGTCGATGCCTGTGGTGAACATGTAGAAAATGCAGATCCCCCTCCCCGCCCACATCCCTGTAAGACTGCCGCTGCCTGCGGTGAACATGTAGAAAATACAGAACCCCCCTTCCCACCCTGACCTGGACACACCGGTGACTTCCTCCAAAAGACCCCCTTCCTGGTAGCCCAGCAGACCTCCGACTCAGGCACCCCAACCCACCCCTCTCCCCATCCCAGCATAGCCCCACCATTGGCAGGCATCTCAACCCACCCTCATACTGCCATGGCTGCCTGTTGACAGAGCTGTCTGTGAATGACTGCTACTGTACAACTGTAAGTCCATTGGTTGACCATGTCGACCAATGGGCTTGCAGTATGTACTGTGAGCTGTCATACACAACATTGTGAATGGACTTTTCTTTCATGGTTTCCATGACAACTGTAAACCTCTTGAGCTACACTGTCGAGGTTTACTTGGTTGTCCTGGCAACCGCTTGAGGTGATTACTTCGTGGTTAACCACTGTTAGTCAGGCATTATCCTTTATGTCTTAAGTAGTATTTGTAACATTCACATTTGCAAGCTTTATGTACTGTCTGTGCTGCTATAATGGGTTCCCAGGACCCCCCTTCAAAAAATGGTGTCAAACCCAAATGAGGCTATCCTAGCTGATGTACAAAAATCTAAATACATTTATAAATAATGCTTTTGCACCCATTTCTACTACTCACTCTCCCACAGACTTTGGTGTTGTCCTCAAAGAGATACTTTCCCCTGTAATCCTTCTCTTATGCCAGTAATGTACATGTTGAAGAGAGTTGGCCCTGGTACTGACCCTGGTTGGGCCCCAGTGGTGACTTCCTTTACCCCAAAGAATTTAGTGTTCAGTACTATCGTCAGGGTCCTACCCTCCAACCAGTTCCTGATCCGACTAGTTGAACTTTCCCGAAACCACAAGCCACCCACTGTTTTCACTAGTCTACTAAGTGGTACCGAAGCAAAGACCTCACTGAAATCCAGGTAAAGCAAGTACTGCCCGAGCCCTGCCTATCACAGGGCCTTGGAAGTGCAGCTACGCAATGTGGGCAGCACAGCTAGGCAGGGTGGGCAGACTGGATGGCACACTGGGCCTTTTTCTGCCATTACTTTCTATGTACAGTATGTGCTATCAAATTAAAGATATTCATCAAGTTTCTCTGACATGCTCTACCCTTGGTAAGCCCATACTCCTTATCCTGAAGCCTTTTTCCTTCAGGAATTCTACTATGTGCTCCTTTACTATAGTTTCCAGTGACTTGCCCACAATTAATGTCAGGCTTGCTGGACTGTAGATCCCGGGGTCCTCCCTATTCCCACATTTGTGGAGAGGCACCACATCTGAAAACCTGCAGTTCAATGGCATCGCCCCCATTTCAGATAACTTATTTAACAGGCCTACCAGGGGCATCACCAGGGCTCACCCTTTAGCTCTCAGAATCCTCGGGTGCATCCCATCTAGTCCCAGGAATTTACCAAGGGTTTAGTAGTCCCTTCAGCACCTTTTCCACTGATATTGTATCTATTGCTGGCCTTTTTTTCCTGGTACCCTCAAATTTAACCCAGCTGTCAGAAATGCAGCCTGTTGCCTCCACTGTAACCACTGAGCTGAAATACTCATTCAGAATATCTGTCTTCCCCGCATCATCTTTCACACTTATTCCATTTTCTTCCTCGTTATGCCATCCTTCATCTTTACTTGTTCCCTTATATATCTGAAGAAGGTTTTATTGTTGCCTTTCACCCCCTCTACCATTCTCAATTCAGTTTCAGCCTTTGACTTCCTAATTACATTTTTGGCTGCCTCTCATTTTTCCTTGCAGTCAACTCTATGTGTCTCTCTTTACTCCCCTTTATGCACCCTAAATGCCCTCCTCTTATTCTCTAACTACTCATTTTACCTACACATCAAACCAGACTGTTTTTTGTACTTATTTCCTTTCCTAACATACATAATACTCTCCTGTGATGTCACCAGAACAGCACTCCTATTGCTGCACACTTATTGTCTACCCCATCGCCATTTTTATTTCATTTAGTCTGTCCGTAAGAACCTCCTCCATCCTGTCCAAATCTGCTTTCCTAAAGTCTGGGACCAAAGTCCTGGATTTCGTGCAGGGAGTTTCTAGAACAATGCTAAACTTCACTGTGTTATGTTTACTTGACCCTATGGGTCCTCCACCTTAGGTCAATTATTTTCCTGAATGGATATGACAAGGTCCAGAATTTCCCTCATCCTAGTTTCCATCCTAACCCCTTGATTTAGAAAGCAATCCTGTGCTGCTTCTAACAAACTCTGATTCAACTGGCTTATGGCATCTTCTGGAATGTCCCCATCTATTGTATTTCCAAGAGGATGAAATCCTTCTTGACGATTATTCATGCATACTTGGTACATTGGAGGCTTTCACACACTATAAATGGGTTTACATGGCCACGTCTGCATTGTAGCAACCTGAGCGTTGGGTTGCTGCAGTGCGAATGTGGCAGTGTGGACACTTAGCTAATCATGGTAAGTTGCTCCATACTCCACTCCAGAAGCCATAGCCAAGTTGGGAACATACAGCGAAGGGAGTGGTGTAAACTGCCATATGGACTGGCAGTATCTCTCGCATTGCTGAAATATGCTCAAGTCCCACAATGCCCTGTTTGTAAACAGGAAGTTGTGGCTGTGGGAACCAAAGAGCAGACTACTGCCAGAGTGAACACTTTTTAAAATAAAAAACAAAAAACTATTTTGAAGCCTGCTTTTTTTTTCAAATATGTTTGGTTCTTGTGTGTGCACTACTTTGATGAGGATTTTTGAGTGCAGGGCTTGCAGAGCCAGGTATGTCTTCTTTTTTCAAGTTCTCCCTTGTGAATTTGACCAATTAGAGCAGGCTACAACAGGCTGTGTGAAACCATACAGCATACTGCATTTATCCAATGGCTTGCAAGTGTAAACGCTTGCTTATTGAATGTTACTGCAGTGTGCTTATTTGCCACACCATTAGACATCATTTCCTGTCAGGTAACAACCACCCACTCCTGAACTCAATGCCCATTAAGAGCGGGGCTTGCATTGGAGCTTTGAAGGGCCATGTAGACATGCATTTCGATCAGCATGGGATTGAGAGGAGTGAGCAGAGTGTAACTCTGTAGCCAGGGTTAAATTCTGTGCATACACACCTTATGAGGAAATTTGTGCTGGTTAAATGTAAAGAAGGGACTACACTATAGTCTTAAATACTTCAAGTACAGAGTGGGCAGATGCACTACTAACTTTCCAATACTATGATGAAATTTGTGCTGGAAAAAGGTGGGGGATTTACAGAACTGTAATCTAAATACTTCTGTTTATTCACAGACCAGGTACAGTGTGGGCAGGTACAGTGCATCCTTCCCCACACTGTGATGTAGTCAGTACTTGTCAAAGGGGAGGGACTGATAGCACTGGATACTGCAGCACTCTGTTTATATCTATGGCCAGATATACAGTGAAGAGCAGTAAGTTCTGTGTGATTCTGCAAACTAGCCAACACAGACTGATGTGAGGGTAAATGCCCAAGTCTTGGGCAATTTACACGATTCCCCCGACTAGTAAATGAATGTTAAAACCAATCCCTAGCAAGAAATCTGTGCTTAATAAATGCAATTACTGCACTGCCAGTATATTTCTTATTACAGGTATATCTGTAACAGATAAACCACTCTGAGGTGTGCAGTCACACTCTGATATATGCACGTCTTGCGGCCTTGTGCGTCAACCACCCAAGGCATGTGTATATCAGAGCACGACCGCACACCTCAGAGTGGTTTATCTGTCTTATAAAACGTCAAAATTGTTTTGGAGGAGGATAAAAGTGCAGGTGTGCGGATGCGCTCTGATATACACAGGATCACCTGATGATCTTTGGCCACTTATTGCTAACCCATTTTATAAATATAGATATAGATATATATTCTTTGCAAAAAACGTTGTTAATGCATCAGTTAGGGTGAATACCACAGTGACAAAAGCAGGGAAATGAGGTGTTAGAATTACCTCATCCTGATTCTGCCTCATTCCCATTCCTTTTCTCATACACCAACAGGCATTGGGTAAAGACATAGCGCCCAGCTCTCACCTCTAATCCATGTAAACAAGCTTACATGCTACAGTATAGGACAATGGGGAGAGTTAGGCCCGACAACTCAATGGAACACCCCGCCGCCTGTTGGTGTGTGAAAGGTGGGGGAATGGCGGTGGGGTGGTAGGGGTGGGAACCCTGGGGGTGGGGCATTAGGGTTGGAAACCTTAATGCCTCATTTCCCTGCTTTTGTCACTGTGGTATTCACCCTAATTGATGCATTAACGAAGTTTTTTACAAAGAATTTCCCTTCTTTTTCAGATAGTATAATTGTATACGCATTTTGCTATAGAAGCACAGGGTCCCTCAGACCCTGCGCTCCCATCCCTCAATCAAGATAGTACAACAGTATCCATATCTCATGGTGACAGCATAGGGTCCAAGGAGTACAGGGTCCTTTGGACCCTGCATTCCCATCCTTCCATCGAGATAGTACAACAGTATCCATATGTCATGGTGGGAGTGCAGGGTCCATCGAGATAGTACAACAGTATCCATATGTCAAGGTGGGAGCGCAGGGTCCTTTGGACCTTGCACTTCCATCCCTCCATCGAGATAGTGCAACAGTGTCCATATGTCATGTCTGTGCTCCCATCCCTCCACAGATGCACATATGTATCTAGCTGTGGAAACACAGGGGTCTCAGGCCCCTGTGCTTCCACAGATTAAGTTATGAAGAGGCATAGTGAAATTGCAACAAACCGTCACAAATGTACACTCTCAAATAATTTTCACCCTAAATATGCAACATAACCTTCTTAGCACCTCACCACATGTACCCAGTACAACAAACTTTCAAATCCTCGTCCAAATGTAATTCTGCGCAACTGTGACACAGTTTTTGTGCCACAGTTGCGGAAAAAACATTTTCAGTAGGATTTGAAAAATGACAGCTGTACTATTCATGAGGTGGTGTAGAGAAGTAGCAATGTTAAAAATCTGGAGTGAAAACAGAAAAAATTGGCGATGTTTCTAGCGTGTCTAGAAACTGTGTCACACACACTCATAACGCTGTCATTTTTTGGAATTTTTTCATCAAATTTTCAACATCGGTATTATGGGGTCTCCCCTCATGAACAGTGCACCCGTGATTTTGCTCATCCATTCCAAAAGTTGATTTCGCACAGTGACCATGCCATTCTGCACCACAGTGTGAAAACATATTCCAGCAAGGATGTGCAAAATGACAGCTGTACTGTTCATAAGGAGGTGTGACAAAATGGCAATGTTGAAAATCTCAAGTGAAAATATAAAAATTGGTGAAATTACGAGCGTGCATAGAAACTGTGCAATGCATGCTCGTAATACAGTAATTTTGGGGAATTTTTTCACTAAATTTGTAACACAGGCTTTTTGGGACCCCACCTCATGAACAATGGCACTGTCATTTCATGAACTGGTCCTAAAAGGGGATTCTGTGCAGTGACCACGAAATCAATTTTTGAGACCGAAAAACAAAATGCCAGTGCCAGAGTTCATGAGGTGGGGTTCAAGAACCTTATGTTGAAAATTTGGTGCAAAAATTCCTAAAATTGACTGAGATATGAACATAAGTTAACCCCTCCACTGACTCCCATTACATGGCTTACCTTGATTCCTCAGATCGCAGTTAGGCTTGAAGAGTGCAGATGTGTCCTGGTCCAGAGAAGATCACTGATCCTGACCTCAAGAGGGTAAGTATGGGTGAGGGGGGTGTAGGGAGGTGGGTGCTCAGAGGGAGGGTGGGGATGAGGAGGGTGAAGTGGGGAGACGACAATGGACCATTTTCTTTTTTTCAGGGTTTAAAAACAAAACAAGGTCTGCAGGGGATGGTTCTCTTCATTAGCAGAAGAACTGTTTTAAAAATTAATATGGGCTCACTGGGGTGGGCTCCCAGTGTGTCTGATGAGTCTGGGGGACATACATGATGCCAACAGGGGGATGGGGCACCCCCATTAGCACTGAAACTGGGCAGAGGGAGGGTGGGGTCATCCAACACCATAAGTGGGAATCACAGTGATGAAATGGGTTAAAAATATTTTTTTCTATATCAGCACACTGGGTTGGGCTCCCAGTGTGCCGCAATACTGTGTGGGAGTAGGAATACACATCGACATGGGGATTGGGCACCCCAATGTCGGTGGAGGGGGCACAGTAGTTCGATGCAGGATCCTGTATCGAAATGATTGCAAATTTCGATGCAGGATTCTGCATTGAAAAAAAGACATCAGGGGACAGTTTTTTTTTCTGACAGGATTTTAAATAATGTCAGGTACACTGGGGTGGGTGCCAAATATATGTGTGAGTGTGTGTGTGTGTGTGTGTGTGTGTGTGTGTGTGTGTGTGGCAGATACATACCGACATGGGGATTGGGAATCCTGTGTCAGTGGGAACAACTGCAGGTCTTCCTTGACTCTGCAGCCAGCAGCACGAATTCCAGCTGCGGCTGCAGAAGTCAAGAAAATACCGCTCTTCTCATACAGAGAATGGCTTACAAGCTGTTCTCTGTGTAAGCTGGCACCTGACAAAACAAATTGTTTGGGTCCAGCTTAAAACCCTAAAAAACATCAGAATACACCTGAAGGGGTCTTCTTTAGCTGTTTTCTGATTTTTGTTTGTGTTAAAAAGGTTTGGGACTTCAACATTCTCGCTACGCAGGCCAACAAGATGGTGGACACAACACAGCTCAATCGATCGAACCTCTGTGATCTGTGCACACAATACCAGGCTTCTGTGTGAAAAGAAGCTGCTATTGTGCACACAGTACTCCTATTGTGTGCAAACGATAGTATCTTTCGTGCCTGACATATACATTTTCCCATAGAAAGTAATGGGAAAATTTTAAATGTAATAACTTTTGAATGGATTACTATTGTTTCACCAAACCTTCAAAAGGCACATCTGAGACCCACATGCTTTCTACCCTGAAAATTTCAGCCCACAACATAAAGCTATTTTTGAGATCCAACTGTAGAAAGAAATGTGAAAACATCACAATTTTTCTGTTTTTCAACACTTTATATCTTGGAAAGCACACAACGGATTCCCACAAAATTTGGCAGGTCAAGAGACCTACCCTAGAGATTATGCATCCAAATTTCATGCAAATCCATTGAACGGCTCAAAAGATTTTAAGGTTCAAAGTTTGGACTTTAACATTGAAGTGCATTTTCACCCTAACTATACTGGTGTGACTGCGCCAGTATAATATATGTGTATATACATATATATATATATATACACACACATATATATATATATATAGATAATGAGTGAGAACAATCTGTAAAAATGCTGTGTCCTGATTGAAAAAAAAAAAACACCACATGAGTGTGCATTATCCCACATTGACTGTATGCCTGCACTTCTTTTCTATTTTCACCCCCTTCCAAAACAAGTTTGGCCATTTTATAAGACTGATAATTCAATACAGGTGTGCGGTCCTGCTCTGGCATATGCATGTCTTGGGTGGTTGATCACATTCGGCCTGTGGCCTCGTGCCTCACAACACGCACCAAGGCGTGCGTATATCAAAGCCTGACCACACACCCTATAGTGATTATCTGCTACCTGCACATATAATCTATATATGTATATATATATATATATATATATATATATATATATATATATATATATACATACACACACACACACACACACAGCAAAATGGATTTATGAGGAGTCAGTGACATACATAATGGGTGCTACAGTACATTGGGGTTACAATAATTTTATTACAGTGTCCTGCCCAAAACACATTATAATGATGAGAACATTGCCCCCCTTCCCCATACAATATATATGCATTGCTATCACACGATCAAACTTTTTGGCACAAACCAGCTGCTGTTTTCTTTTTTTTTTCTACAAAATACAACATTCTTTAAATGAGATTAAGGTGCTCATGTCAGTTTCACTACCTATGTGATCAGAGACTTCGTACTGTAACACAGTGTCCATACAACAAGGTAATAATTAAACCTCTCCTGCTTTATTGTAGCACCAAGTGTGAGGAGGGGTTTCAGGTAGTTTAGTCTTGTTTACGGGCAGGGAAAAGTGATGAGGTAAACGAGGGAATGGCACGAGACTAGCATTAAAATGAATGGCCGCATGATTCTCTTAGGATTTGTAACAGCCTGGGCATTTCTTACAGGCTGCATGAATTATGTTTGTAGCAGGCTGTATGGGTCGAGGTGACTGTGCCTCAAGAATGTGGCAGGTAGGGGGCTGTTCACTCGCTACCAAAAAAAAAGAGAAATAACGTCATGGTTTGCACGTTAATACAGAGTAGGCAATGAATCTCACTTTTTTAATACTTGCCATGTACCGTGTAGGTCTAAGGGGTTGGGCAGGGGGTCATATCCTTTGCTACACAAAAAAATGGCAGCTGTTGAAAACTGATTTTTAAGCTGGCACAGTAACACCAGCTGGTGATGGGACACTTGCCAGTGGGTCTTGTTTTTACAGGGCATTGTTGAAAAATAAATGGATGCTTGACCATGGCTTTCAGCCACTCAGAACGGTTTATGTTTCAAGCCCATTTTCTTAAGATTACTTAAGGCACTTAAAATTTAAACAGTGGTGGGCTTCAAGCATGTATGGGATATCCACAAGGGAATCTTAGTGGAAAGTGTGGGGGGGGGACCATGTAGTGTCTGCGGTGACAGTAGAGGCAGGAAAAAATCAGCAGACTGGGTGGGCCAAGTGGTCCTCATCTGCCATCAAATTCTATGTTTCAATGTGTGTGTACTGTACATGCTTGTCTGCATGTCATACAATAATTAAATGCATGGCTTGAGCCAACAGTCTGGAGTAAACAATTCAGGTTGCTCCCAACAGACACAAAAAGAAAATAAATGCTGAGTACAGGGCACCAGGAATACCATCTAAGGTCTGGAAGAGGTTGCAGCTGAAGTTCCAGATAATTTCACTACAAGTGTGTTTACACTACCTTGCCTTGCTTAGTGTTTCATTCTCCATTGCACCACCGCTCCACCTGCTGTGATATAGACTTATGTTTACAATACTGTCCCCTGCATTGTTGCCATCTTAAGAAACATGTTTCTGGCATTTTGCCCTGCTTTCCCATGTTGGGGGGGGGGGGTTACAGTAGCCACTTCTCTACTATATTATCAGTGTCGCAAACTTCATCCATAAGATGCAGTAGAAAATAAAAATGTAGCTCACATTTCCATCAGTTTTTGTGTGCTCTAGGAATACATTCTAGCCACTGTTGTGCCATCTTTTTTTCTTGGGTTGGGTGTAGGGGGACTTCAGAATATTTGACAGCTCAGATTATCCACAGCATGGAAAGGCTGGAGAAACACACATCTCTAAAATCATTTTTTTGTGTGTGTCTATAATCAGTTTTATATGCAGAAAGATAGTTTAACATCAGAAGAAATGCAAACCTTCCGGTTGTATTGGTCATTCAATAAAGCCAACCTGAATCATTCTATTGACTGGCTTGTCATTTCCACATGGTTCTGTCCCAAATACTGCGACTACAGCCCAAAGGTGTGTGTTTGTGGAGGGGTATTTGAATAGGAACTATACTAAAGAAAAACATGCTGTATACAGTATGAGGCATTTCCATGACATGTCTTGAAAGTTGAATGTATAGTGGGAAGCTAGCTCCAGTATAGCACTATATCTCCATGAACAAGCAAATCTTTTGCCTTGGCTGAAAATGGTTTTAACAGGAATATGTATTTTTTTAACACTCATTCCATCCATGCAGCACTTTTCCAGTGAGCTTTTTTTAAACATTTAGGGACAGGGTAGCACAGTACATCCTACAGTGGGTATTCAGGCCACTGTCACCTCTATCTTCAAATTGTGCTAGAACTCTACTAACTAATGCTCATAGTTTAACAAATAAATTAGATGAACTAAGATATATTCTTGCTAATAAGGAAATTGACATCTGTTGTATTACAGAAACATGGCTGACTGACGATTAGAATTCTGATACAAGTGGTTTTACAAAATTCTTAAAAAATAGACAAAATATCAAAGGGGGGGTTAGCATTATACATATCTAATAAATACAGTTGTCATGAGATAGTGTATGAGGATTCTCCAGCTGAGATACTTTGGACCAAAATCAAACTAGGCAACAAAACCTTAACTATAGGTCTTTGTTACAGATCACCTAATTTAAACCAGGAAGATAACTTAGTCTTTTTGAAGCAGTTAGACAATATCAAAGTGAAAGAAGTCTTAATAATTCTGGGTGATTTCAATTTCCCTAATAAAAACTGGGAAACACTTGATACGCACAGTACTATTGCACGGCAGTTTCTAGAAATTACATTTAAACTTGGACTGGATCAGTTGGCAACTACTCCCACTAGGAATAATAATATACTCAACCTTCTTTTTACAAACAATGTTGACCTTCTCTCCACCCCTGTTATCATACCCCCTCTGGGAGACAGTGATCACAACATGATTGTATGTGACATCTTAAATCAAACAAATTATAACAAAGAGATAAGTAAGTTAAAAAAATTATCATAAAGCTGATTATAAAAACATTAAAAAGTTCCTGTCTTCATGGGAATGGTTAAAAGACTTAAGTAATCTTGACTTTGAACACGTGTGGGATACAATAAAGACCAAAACAGATTACTGTATAAATACTTGGGTACCTGAGAGAGCAAAATATGATAATAATAGAAACGAAGAGGTCCCATGTGGTGGTCTAAAGACATAAAGCGTATAATAAAGAAACATCGGGCCTACAATAAACACAGCAAGACTAAAAAGGCTTCTGATTGGGGTAAGTTTAAGATACTTGCCCCCCCCAAAAATTAAAAAATCAAAACAAAAAATGGAAATAAATTTAGCCAAAGACATCAAAGACAATAAAAAACAGTTTTATAACTATATAGGTTCATTAAAACAAGCATGTACAGGAATTGGACCACTAAAGGTAAACGACAAATTAATAACTAATGAAAAAGAAATGGCTATTAAATGTAATCATTATTTTATAAGTATATTTAATCCTACAGATTTTACACATCAAGATACATTACAAACATCAAATATTAAATTATTCTTCTTTGAACAAGACACTTTAGAGGCCATTAACAAAATTAAATGCAATACATCTCCAGGTCCAGATAGTATTCACCCCAAGTTCTTAAAAGAGGTATCAAAGGAGCTTGCTGGACCTTTTACCTATTTGTTTAACATGTCTGTAAATAATGGGAAAGTTCTTCAGTCTTGGAGAGAAGCAAATATAACCCCTATACACAAGGGAGGTAATAAAAAATTAATATCTAATTATAGGCCTATCAGCCTTACATCACTTGTCAGTAAAATAATTGAATGGTTAATACATGCTAAAATCTCCAATCACCTTAAAATTTTCAATTGTACTGACATTCCTCAGCATGGCTTTACTACTGGTAGGTCATGTCAAACAAACCTTATTAGTTTTTTCGAACCTATCAGTGACACCCTAGATAAGGGCCTTCCAGTGGACATCATATTCTTGGATTTTAAAAAGGCATTTGACAGTTTGCCATAAAATTTTGATCAAACAACTTCATCATATAAATTTGGACATGTACTTAATTAAGTGGATATCAGCATGGTTATATAACAGACATCAAAGGGTGGTTGTAAGAGGGCACAAATCCAACTGGAGCCCTGTCACCAGTGGAGTATTGCAGGGATCTGTTCTTGGGCCTTTACTTTTTATTATCTAGATAGCAAGTATGCAGACAACAAAAGGAGTCTGGATAAATAAATATGCAGATGATTGCAAATTAGGCTGCATTGTGAACAGTACTGCATCTGCAAACACCCTCCAAGATAATTTAAATAAATTAACATCATAGGCAGTAAGCAATAAAATGAAATTTAACCCAGCAAAGTGTAAGGTAATGCATATGGGGAACAATAATAAGAAGCACCCATATTCAATTCAAAATGAGAAGTTAACTATTACAACAGAGGAAAGAGACTTAGGTATAACTATAACTGATAACTTAAAATTTAACACCCATACCAATAAAACTGTTAAAAAATGTCACAAGATTATAGGTTGTATATTGAGACACATCAAAAGCAGGGAATCGTCTGTAATCTTGCCCCTATACACAAGCCTGGTTCGTCCACATTTGGACTATTGTGTTTCATTTTGTGCCCCAACTTCTATTGGCTATCTAAACATGACAGAAAGAGTTCAACAAAGAGTAACTAAAAGGATTGTTAATATGTCTGAACTTGATTATGGTTCTAGATTAAAATCTTTAATATAAGGAATAGTATAAGGAAACACAAAAGGAGCAGAACAGAGAACTGTACCAGTTAAGGCAGAAGGAAGCAGAGAGGGAAATCAGAATAGCAAAGGCCCAAACTGAGGAAAAGATAGCCAACTCAGTTAAGAAGGGGGATGGAACCTTTTATAGGTACATCAGCGAGCGTAGAAAGACAAAGGGAGGGATAGTGAGGCTAAATAGAATGAACGGTGGGTGGGCAGAGGGGACAGTGAAAAAGCAGGGATTCTGAATGAATATTTCTGCTCAGTATTCACAGAAGAGGAGGGGAAGTGCCTAATCCAATTAACAGAAGCACTCTTGATAGGGGGTCCAGTCCTTTCACAAAGAAAGGGTTCTGCAAGAACTCCTAAACTGAAGGTGGACAAAGCAATGGGTCCTGATGGAATTCACCCCAGAATTCTAAAAGAATTAAGGGAGGAACTAGTGAAACCACTGGCTACTCTTTTTAATAAATCATGGGAGGATGGTGTGGTACCCGAGGAGTGGAGGAAGGTGGATGTGATTCCCTTCACAAAAGTGGGACCAAGACAGAGGCAGGAAACTACAGACCTGTCAGTCTGACCTCTGTGGTAGGGAAAGTGATGGAGTCACTTCTGAAGGAAAGAATAGCTGAGTACCTAGAGGCCGGTGGAGCACAGGACCCAAGGCAGCATGGGTTCACAGCTGGAAGGTCATGTCAGACGAATCTAATAGATTTCTTTGACAGGGTGACCAAAGTAGTAGACCAGGGAGAGGCTGTGGACATGGCCTACCTAGACTTTAGCAAGGCATTTGACACAGTCCCACACAAAAGATTAATAGTCAAATTAACCAGCCTGGGAGTGGGTCACAGGGTGGTAGCCTGAGTAAAACATTGGCTGCACAACAGGACACAGAAGGCAATGGTAAATGGAGTCCACTCTGAAGAAAGAGGGGTTACTAGTGGGGTACCGCAGGGGTCAGTATTGGGTCCAGTCCTTTTTAATGTCTTCATCAGTGACATTGCAGAGGGACTGGAAGGAAAAGTATGCCTTTTTGCAGATGACACAAAGATCTGCAACAGGGTTGATACACAAGGAGGCGTGGAAAGGATGAAAAGGGACTTGGCAAGGTTGGAGGAATGGTCAGAAGTATGACAGCTAGGATTCAATGCAAAGAAGTGCAAAATAATGCACCTGGGAAACAAGAACCCAGGGGAAGAATACACAATGGGTGGGGAGGTAGTAACAACAACAAAAAAGGAAAGGGACCTGGGGGTAATCATATCAGATGACATTAAAGTTAGCAAGCAATGTGAGAAGGCAGCAGGGAGAGCTGGGGGTATGCTGGGATGTATAGGGAGAGGCAACAGCAGCAGAAAACAGGAAGTTGTTATCCCTCTGTACAGACAGTTGGTGAGACCCCATCTGGAGTACTGTGTCCAGTTCTGGAGACCCCATCTCCGCAAGGACATAGACAGGATAGAGGTAGTCCAGAGGAGGGCAACTAAAATGGTGCAGGGTCTGCAAGAGAAGCCATATGAGGAGAGACTAAAGGAGCTTAACATGTATACCCTTGAGGAAAGAAGGAGAGGGGGACATGATAGAAACTTTAAGTACCTCAGTGGAATCAACAAAGTCCAAGAGTGTAGCATCTTTCAGAAAAGAGACTGCAAGAACAATGGGACACAATTTAAAGATAGAAGGAGGGCGGTCCAGGGGCAATGTGAGGAAGTATTATTTCACAGAGAGGGTAGTGGATGCATGGAACAGCCTTCCTGAGGAGGTTGTGGGGTCTAAAACTGTGGGAGAATTCAAGAATGCATGGGACAGACATAAGGCAATTCTTGTGGGGGGTAGGAAGAAATAGGCTGTTGGTTAACTAGGATCTGCGGCCTATCCTGTAGGTAGGGAAATGGGCAGACTAGATGGGCCAAGCGGTCCTTATCTGCCATCAAAGTCTATGTTTCTATGTTTCTATGTTTAGAACTTTATTCTTTGAAGTACAGAATACTAAGAGGTGACTTAATCTATACTTATAAGGCATACAATAATGATTACTTGTTAAACACAATAGGATTAGAAAAGTTCTCAGTAAGTAATTACACTAGATCCCATAATTCAAAACTGAAATCATCCTTACGTACAACTAATAAACGATCTAGACTTTTTACTCAGAGAATTTCTCCAATCTGGAATACATTACCTAGTAATATTATAAACAGTGAAAACATAGAACAATTTAAGAGAAACCTTGACAAATATGTGGGTAATAAGACATTTTCCTTCCACTGCTAATTTAGCTGGTGGCGAGTTCATAAATGGGCATGTGCCTTCTGAACTTGTATCAATCTATGAATCTATGAACAAGGGGGCACAATTTGAAGATGGGGGGGACAGCTCAGAGGTAATGTGAGGAAGTATTTTTTCTCGGAGAGAGAGTTGTGGATGCATGGAACAATCTTCCTGAGAAGGTCGTGGAGTCAAAAACAGTGGGGGAATTCAAGAATGCATGGGACAGATATAAGGCAATTCTAGTGGGGGGTAGGAGGAAGTATGTTGTTGGTAAACTAGGATCTGCAGCTTATCCATTAGGTAGGGAAATGGGCAGACTAGGTGGGCCAAGCGGTCCTTATCTGCCATCAAATTCTATGTTTCTATGTTTCACATCATGCTGTGTCACGAGGCTATACTGGTGCAGGCAGAGCAGCATACATGATTCCATCAAAACAGAGATCACGGTTCGCTACAACACGATGTACAATTCTCCTCAAGTCATTAATACGATCTGATCTGCACTGGTGCAACTCATTAGCACTGCTTGCAATGGTTCAGGTCAGGTCGCGTAAATGGGTCTTCAGACTCCTAGGATAGTGGTAATACACTGCCAGAGAAAAAAACTTTTCCCCTAAGCTTCATTTGTACACTATTTAGATGGCAGAAAGGCTTTGTGATCCCTATTTTTTTTGGTTTTTTTATTATGCGCTTCCCCTCCTCCTGACCGGCCACTCATTTGGGCCACCTAGGACCCCCAGGCCACCATCTGCTGCCCTTGTCATTGCCAGTTACCTGGGTAACCCGATTTACCCTTCATTGGAAGGTGGTCTTCCACCCTCTGGAGGAGAAGTGCCCTTGGGCACAACTCAAGTATCCTAGGACCAGCAGGGATCAACTCAGAGTTATCTCGGGCTACCATGGCACCAGGGGACCAGTGCTTGTCATGCCACTGGTCAGGAGGCATTTTCTGGCCTGAATATCCACTGTAGGTTTGCCACAGCGTGCATCCTAAGTGGGGATGCCTGGCAGTGTGTGGTCACCCACGCTGCCTAGGATGCGACACCAGAGGCACCAGGAGTTGCTAGACAAGTGGCAACCAACTACGCCCCCCCCCCCAGGAGGGAAGAGTCCAAAGGACACTCTCAACCCCCTCCCTGTTGGCAGCCACTCCTAACGTCCCTGGTTCGGGGCATGTACCTGGGACACCAGCGTACTGAGTGATCACCCATCGCTCGGCGCCACAGTGTTAGCTTGTGACCCCTATGGTTTTAATGAAGTTATGTGGCTGCAGGTGCCTATCCCTCCAACTGCAAACTCACAAACCACACAAGCATAAGATACAGTACTTTGTTAGAACAACAGTCAAGAGCTGAACAACATTGTCTCCAAATCAAAGAAAAAGCCAATAGTATATACACATTTATCTGTCAAATTCCAGTGACTAGCCTTCCCAGTTAATAATGAACTCTGCATTGCATTGGGATAAAGTATAATTGTTGAAATTCAGGCAAAAGGAAGAGTTACCCATGAAAAGCTGTACTCTAGTTTAATTATTTTTAAACTTTTGTACACCTATAGTTCTCAGCATAAAAATGTTATAGTTAGAAGTACAAAAATGATCTTTTGGGTGGATTTTCAATTTTGTGTAAACCAACTATGAGTGAGTGAGCCAGTCTCGTGTAAGGCCTAGCTGCATATTTTTTCGACAAAAAATACTTTCTGCTGTCCCACTGCAGGTCTCAACCCCTGTACACTTGACAACAAAGTCGGCAGCTGTACCACCAATCCAACAAGCCAAGATAATCTTCTCTTGGTTCTTAAGGCTCTTAAAACTTTGCCCCCCCAGCCACTTTGCTCTGCCTCCAAGGCTACTAGGCACCATGACTGCTCACCTCCACCTTATGTGTCTTATCTTCATAAGCATCCTGGAGCTCACCTCCCACCAGCCAGACCTTACCCCTTGCCCTTTGTCAACTGCACCCTCATACCTCACCAGTGTAACCCACTCACCCCCCACCATGTCAATGCACCCTGAACCCCTGCATCCACCTCCTAGCTGCCCCCCCCAACCCCACCACCCACCCTGGCTCCCCTTGGCTCCACTGCCTTTGTGTCTTCCAGACCCTCCAAACCCTGCCCACCCCTTGCACCCCTACTGCCTGTCCTGCCTCTCAAAATACTCCCAAAAAGTTAACAAACTGCCACCCCAGGGCTAGAAACTTGGTCATTCTATTACTTCTCTCTGATAATATCCACCCTAATCCAGGCCCTGCCCTTACCAGTCCACCAACTAGGTCCAATGGACTCCGCATTGCCTCCATGAACATATGCAGCCTGCTGATAAAATTCGCTGCCATTCAGTACTGGGTCATACTACACCAACCAGACATCATAGCCTAGTAGAAACCTGGCTAACTAAGTCCACCCCAGACTCCTTTGTCTCCCTTCCAGGCTACACCCTATATCGTGAGGATCGAGCAGGTAAACGTGGAGGTGGTTGTGCGTTTTACACTCATGATACCATCATTGGCTATGCACTCCATGCTCCCAAGCTCGTAGATGGTGCCCAGGCCCTTACCCTCAAACGTACCTCATACCCATCCAAGTGCCCGCTCTATCTCACAGTCTCCTACGTACCCCCAAGAAATCAGACCCCAGAGATATCGTTTCTCACTGAATATCTCTCCTCCCTCCCCCATGAAGCACAACAAGTCCTAGTTGGAGGCCTCAAAATGAACTGGCTCAGTCCCTCTGCCTCACCAATAAGAGACACCTTCGCTGCATTAGACCTGACCCAACTCATCTCCCAACTCACTAGACATAACCAAACTACAGGGACTTGCATCCTCCTAGACGTCACTGTCTCCAACTGCCCCCAAAAGATTCAGGATATTCAAGTCCTCCCGGACTCCTTAAGCGACCACTCCCCTCTCCTATTCCTCTGGTCTACCCCCACCCCCCAAACATGTAGCCCAAGCCTCACGCCACAGGCGTCTCCACCCACGTGGACTGAAAAAAACTCAAACAGTTCCTTGCTCAGATTGATTGGTCTCCCATCCACCATGCAACCAACATTGACGCTGCCCTCAACCTCTTCTCACAAGCCTTTAACAAGGCCTGTGATCTTTTTTCACCCTTCACCATGATCCGCTCCAAAACGCAAAATGCACCTTGGGTCACCTCTGCCCTACTCCAACTGCTCAGGGATAGGGATAACCTCTGGCATATAGCCACTGAGACTGGTCGGATGGCTGACAGACAGGCATATAATGCCTCACGTAACAGGTGCACGTAGGACATCGGAAAAGCCAAGGCAGACCACTACCAGGCCACCCTCACCTTCTCTTGGGGGTGTGCCTGGAACTTCTGGGACAATCTGAAAGAAATAAATGGGAAATCACACTCCTACCCCCCCAGTCCAGCTTACGGTCAATGGCCCCACCTTTACTGAACCCACTGACATTGCCAACTGCCTTAATTCTCCTTTACAGATCTTAGCCCTGTCCTCCCGAGTAACTTTTCTGACCCAACCCCCAACCCCCAACCCACCGCCCTCAGATCCTTAGCGCCCCTGGTTCTATCTATGCGAAGTATCAGTCCAGGAAGCCAAACCGCTCTTGCTTAAAGTGCTAAACAGCAACAGTCCTGGCAGCGACTCCCTGGATCAAAAAATACTCCGGCTGGTCCTGGATGATGTCCTGGTCCCACTCACTAGCCTTCTAAACTGGTCCCTCTGTCTGGGGCAGTTCCCCACAGCATGGAAAACAACTATAGTCACACCTATTCACAAAGGAGGTGACAGGTCCACCCCCAGCAACTATCATCCAATTTCCATCCTCCCCCCCCCCAAAGCCTTAGAAAAAGTGGTGGCCACTCAATTTACTGAATATATTAGCAAAATACAACATTCTATGCCTGGAACAGCATGGCTTCCATGCTGGTTACAGTACAAGTACAGCATTAATGGAGTTCTCCAACTTCCTGCACTCCTCCCTTGACTCTGATTCCCTAGCTGGAGCAGTGTCCATTGACCTCTCTAAGACCTTTGACACTGTCTCCCACCCCCTCCTACTAAATGCCCTCTACCATACAGGTTTCTCTGCTGGCACCCTAGCCTGGTGCATGAGTTACCTATCAGCCCACTCCCAGCGTGTCAAAGACAATGGGATACTCTCAGAAACCCGTCCCATCTGCTCAGGGGTTCCCCAGAGCTCTATCTTGGGCCCACTACTCTTTAGCCTCGACCTAAACACCCTGCCCAGTACCTGTTCTGGCAATATTCTCCTGTACGCTGACAATGCCGTTATTTATGCCGCCCACAGAAATCCCACCTCTGTCCAAGACTCCCTCCAGCGCTCCTTCAATGATGCAGAGAACTGGTTTAAGGAGAGCAGACTAGTCATTAACCTCAAAAAAACCAAGGCAATGCTCTTTGCCCACCACCAGAACAAAGCCAGCAACAACCCCCTCCAAATCTTCCCCAGCACTCATCAACCACTTGAACAGGTTTATTCTTACAAATACCTTGGGATCACTTTTGACTCAGCCCTCACCTTTTATGCCCACATTACAGCCCTCACATCCACCGCTAATGCTCATCTTGGCATCCTCAACCGTCACAAGGACTGCCTCCCACCTGATGCCCTCAGGCTTGCCATTACGTTCTCAGTAACGTTCCTTGTCAATTATGGCCTTACGGTCTTTGGTGCTGCTGACTCCACAGCCCTCAACAAGATTCAACTCACCCTAAACAAGGCTTGCAGGCCAGTGACCAGTGCCCCTAGGCTCACCCACACTTGTCAGCTTTATGACATGGCCAAACTCCTTAGCCCCTTTTTCATCCTCTTCTCTTGATGTGCTAAAATCTCTGTTAAATTTAAGGAATCAGTATTCTCGTTTGGTACAGGAAAAAGCAAAGTTTCTTATTTTAAGAACTAAGGCAAAATACATAGAGCAGGGGGAAAAGGCATCTTTTGGCGTTGTGGCTGCAGAAACCAGAAGCATCCAGATTTATTCAGTCGATCAACGATCTGGACGGCACTATTAAAACACACCCGAGATACATAACTGCCATTTTCAGGCAGTTTTATCTTTCCCTTTATAGTCAGCGTCTTGTATCCCACCCCCCCAGGTTGAATTATGTGAGTATATATCTGCCTTACCATTACCTAACCTCTCTCCTTCACAACAAGCTTGTTTATCAGCTCCTATATCTCTTCAGGAAATTTTGTCTGCTATCCATAAACTTGCCTTAGATAGGGCCCCTGGTCCGGACGGTTTCCCTTCGAACTTTTATAAAGCTTTCGCTAACAATCTTGCTCCCTACTTACTATGGTTATATCAATATATGCTTTCAGGTTAGGTTATAGATCCATCTCTATTAGAAGCCTCTATTATCCTTCTTCTCAAGCCAGATAAACCACCCCAATCTCCCGCGAGTTATCGTCCCATCTCTTTGTTAAACTGTGACATTAAAATTTTGGCTAAGATACTTGCTAGCAGAATTGAAAGGGTTTGGACCCTGCTTCTCAGCTCAGAGCAAATTGGGTTTGTGTCAGGTAGAACAGCTGCTGACCATCTTCATAAACTAGCGTATCTGGTCCAGGAGGCTAAGACCTCCCCCTCTCCAATGGCTCTTATATCCCTTGATGCTGAAAAAGCATTTGATAGAGTGGATTAGAATTTCCTGTGGGTTACGCTGCAGACAATGGGCTTTCCTGAAATCTTTATCAAATGGATTCAGACTTTATACTCCTCCCCTCAGGCAAAAATAAACTGTAATGGTGTCCTATCCTAGGCTTTTCCTCTTTTCTCGGGCACAAGACAGGGCTGCCCGCTATCTCCTTTTCTTTTTAACATATATCTTGAACCCCTGATTAGGAGACTAAACTCCTCCCCCTTAATCACTGGTATTCCAATAGGCGATAGGACTCTCGCTCTCTCGGTTTACGCGGATGACATCTTGCTTTACCTTTCAGATCCGGTCTCCTCTTTAACAGAAGCATTATGTATTATAGATACTTTTGGTAAATTTTCAAATTACAAACTCAACATTACTAAGACTGAACTGTTCCCCCTTAATTCATTGACATATAGCTCAGCTTTCAGTGATTTTGGCATGAAATGGACTCCTAAGTCCATTAAATACTTGAGCATTTATATTGCTTCAGATTTATCATTACTCTGCAAACTTAATTTAGAAGATTTATGGTCCAACATTTGAAAGGACTTGGCAAGATGGAATAAGCTCTCTCTCTCACTTTGGGGTAGAATCAATACCATCAAGATGAATGTCCTCCCTAGACTGTTTTACCCATTAAATCTGTTGGACGTCTGGTTACTCCTGTCCTTCTTTCAACTCATTCACTCTGAAGTTAGTTCCTTCATTTGACAAGTCAAGGTGATTAGAAGATCCTACAGTAAGCTCTCTTTACCCAGGGAGATGGGGGGCTTACGTCTTCCTAACTTCTTGTTTTATTACTGGGCTTGTCACCTTAATAAATGTGGGAAATGGCTTTCATTAACTGATCTCTGTGCTCACCATGACTATGTTCCTATTTGGCTACTTATAGAGGCTGACTTTCTCGCTACCCATAATGTAGCCCCCTTGTCGCTTTTTTATACGCCCCTTAAAAAATTGCCCAAATCCCTGCAGCCTTTCCCGCTTGGTACCTCGCTAAGAGTTCTCTCTCAAATGTTCAGATTCTATAAGGTGCGTTCAAGTTCTGACCCTTCTCAGCCACTCTGTGCCAATTTGAATCTTAAAATAGGGGGAACTTCCATAACCAGACATTGGCTACCCTTCCCCCTTGAGCTCACAGTGGCAGCTTTCTACTCAAATGGTGTTATATTATCTACCGAGGAGATCCTCATTAAGCTGGGCCTTAAACCACGGGCAGCCTTTCAAATTTTACAGCTTAAACACTTACTAGTTAAGGTAATAGGGAAAGAGTGTAACCCTTCTCATATTGAAGTTTTTCTCAACCAAATAAAGACTTCGGTTTATTAACCCCATGGCATTTCCACGGTAAATAAGCTGATTCTCACTTTCTCTCAGTCTCACTCGAGTGCCAGTTCTCCAGCTTGGCAGGTTTCATTCCCTGATGAAGTTATTAGCTGGCATACAATATGGACAGGCCTATATACATACCTCACCCAGGACCGATACAGACTTACACAATACTGTATTCTAAATAATTTGTATTATACTCTGGTAAAATTGGCCTGAATGAAGAGGCTTACCTCCAATATGTGTACTAGGTGCAATAAAGAGGAAGGCTCACTCCTCCATATACTATGGTCCTGTGAAAGGATATCCCCGTTGTGGAACCAAATAGAATCCGCTCTGGATCCTTTGTTGGGCCTTCAGGGCCTTTTCTCCCCTGTCATATGCATTCTGGGGGATTACTCCAGAATTTCCGTGAAAGAGAGACAGTTTCATTTGGCTTTAATCTCTATGGCAGTCAAAAAATTAGTGCTAAGACACTGGACGGATCAAGTTACCATTTCCTTTGCCGAATGATTGCATGAAATATCATTTGCACTCCGCCTAGAACACTTAATTGTTTGTGTGCGCCATCGCCTCTCATCTTTCAACAAAAAATTGGGGAAGTTATATGTTCTGTATTTATCTTGATACGACCTCTCCGGTTGTTTTCACGAACCTCTCCTCTCTCTACAACTATATTCCAACGACTTCTCTTGCTGTCCTTTGGCTAATTTTAGGATCATAAAGAGCAGAGTGCACCACTTGAGGAGGGGGATTTTTTGGGGGAGATATTTTAGGGCTTGCTGGACAGTTTACATGGATGGTACAACTTTCAATCCTTAAACTTTGTTTGCACTGTGATATGCCTAATAAAACATGTTGAATCAAACTCCTTAGCCTCAATGAATGCCTCCGCTACCAAACTTGCCTGCTAACTAAGAAGATTCTGCTTGGGCTCTCCCCCCCATGGGGTTACTGCCTCCATTCAACTTACATCTTCCAGAGTCACTACTGACAAGGTCACCCTACTAGTTCCCAGAACTAGGACCATCCAGTGACAGAGGTCATTCAGCTGCAGAGCCTCGTCCTGGTTCAACTCGCTCCCCGCAGCCATTTCCAACACCACCAAAATTGCCCCCTTCAAAACTGCCCTACAGAACCTATTGTTCAACACCTGCTGCTGCACCTGTCGCTAGCAGGTGCTCTGCTGCTCTCAAAACACCATTGACATAGCCCTCTGGGCCGAACTCCCCCTCATCCCACCCCCCACTCCCCATGGCCTCCTTTCCACTGCCAATACCTGCTGGTACTAAACCTGTCAATTCTGAAATTTTTTTTAATTGCTCCTTGTGTTCAAGCAAATTATGTAAAACATTGTTATTCTGTATGATTGTATTCTGTAGGTATGTTGACTCTTTATGTCCTCTCTTTGACAAGGTACCTTTGTAAACGAGCCTCTGGCTCAAAGGTTGTAAATCCGATTATACAATCAATAAAAATAAATAAATAAATATAATTTCTCCTCATGAAAAATTCATGTTTTTAAAAAATATAACACACATATAAAATAACACATGACATAATGGGAGATGTGCTACAGCAATTTTTATACATGCCCTGGGTGGGTTGTAAAACACAAGGCAAAGCTGAGTGCCTTGACTACAACCATCAAGTTGCATGTAATTATTACAACACAACCCATGATCAGCACTGGAGTGAAACGGATTTCCCACCTCCCAAAAATATCCAGAAAAACAGCAAATGTTTTTATGCTTCAAAGGTGAAACATTCTTAAAATATATCCTTCTACCCAAAAAAATAGTCCCAAAGAAAAGCTGCCATTACCATTTGAAAGGTTTAGGGTCCAGTCCAAAGTGATGTATTGATTTATTGATTGTATTTATTTATTTCTGGTTGTATGTATGCATCCATTTATTTATTTTTCCAGGTGCAATGCAGGAGAAAGGGTATATGGGAGACAAGTTGATGAAGTCCAGAATACAAATCACTATAGATACAATGGTAAAAACACAAAGCACAATGCTAAAAAATCCAGGTAAGTAAATAGTCACAGTCCAAAGTGCAAATGGTGCTAAAGGTGCAAATAACAGGCAAATAAAACAGATCACAAAATGCAATATGCTACAAAGACAAAAGACTAAGTGACAAAAGAGGAAGGCAATGGGGGGAAAGGGGTGAACTAGTGTAAGATGACCCAAAGGAGGATGCCTGGGGAGGGAGAAGAAAGCACTCAGTTACATTAAATGGGAAGGGGAAAGTCTTAAATAGTGAAGCAGAGGAGATGGAGTCCAGGGAAACAAGCAAATGAAATCCTATAGGTGTGGGAGGGAAAGAGAAGTTGAGGGTGAAGCAAATATTTTGGGGAGGCAAGGAAAGAGTTGGGGAGAGGAACAGCAAGAGATTAGGTACAGAAACAAGAAGGAGCAATGTGGTCCCATAGGGACTGCTTATAAGACAGGTAGGAGGGTGAGAGGTAAAGGTGAGTAGGAAGGTTATTCTAGAGTGTTGAGAGATGGACAGGAAAAGCAGTTTAAAAAATGGAGGTTCTACAGCAGGGGATGTGAAAGGTGCGGGAGCCAGCAGACCAGAGTGAGTAGGAAGAAGGGGGAGATAAGGAGAGGAGGATAGAGAGCTAGTAGGGAAGGGTACCAGTACTTAGAGAGGAATGAGAGGAAAGGGGAGGTCTGTTTGGACTCAAGGGAAGGCAGGGAAAGGATCAGGTAGAGTGAGCAGTGGTGGGTAGGGACAGAAGAGTTGGAGGTGAAGCAGCAGAAGAAATAAAACAGAGAGCTCAGCCTAACTAGAGAGGACTTCATAACAGTAACGTGTACAACATCTGCATAGTCCAACACGAGCAAGATGATTTTGAACAGGATCTCATGATAGACTGGTGGGGGGGGGGGCCAAACTTTGTTGCAGTAGAGTCTGGGACAGACTTTCTTATGGATGGCATCAATACATGTGGAGACTTCCAAGCATCTATCCAGCTACACACTGAGGTGCATGAAGTGGGAGACCTCTTCAACTGGGGTGCCATTCAGGGTTTTAAAAGTGGGGTAAATGGTTAGCCTAGTGAGTTTTTGCTGGTTCCATGGCATAACAGCGACACCTTTGTGGCACAGAGTCAAAACAGTGCCAGATTATGGTGACTTTCAAAATCGGTGAGCTCTCTGTATGTGGGGGACTGCGCCCCCTTCCTTTACTAAATATACCAACTCGGGGGGGAAGACCTCAGGGAGGAGGGTACAGAGAGTTTTCTGATTGCATTAGTCACCATAATCTGGTGCTGTTTTGACTCCGCACCATAAAGGAGTCGCTGTTGTGACTGCATACAGTTTTTGCCTCATGCCAGTGGACATGGATACTGTTCTTTTAGCATTCAGCACAAGCAGATTCAAGTGGAACCAGCATTGGATGTTGTCTGATTTATGCTGATGTGACTTCACTTCCCTCTGCAGGTGTGGTGCTTCTTAATAACAGACCATGCCCCTCTGCATGAATGTAGCATGTTGCAGCAACTTCAGTGCCCCTTATGCACCCTTTGTTCATAAATCCTGATATGCTCTGTACCACCAGCTGCAAAACATGAAAACACATGCAAGAGGCAATCAAACTGTGGGGTTGAACTCTGCAGCATCCATAAAGCAAGCTACAGTGGACAGGGGATGTATATTGGTAGGGTCATGGTGCGGCAGGTAGGGCAGAGCTTCATGGGTTGCCAGTATGCAAATTCCATGTATTCTCAACCATCTCTGAATCAGGCCTTTTCAAACTATTGATAGTTTTCACTTCTCTTTGTAATACCCCATTCAGAACCACTCTTAGCTTTACCCTGGGCTGCAGTGAAGGTCAGTCACACTCGAGACACGTCTCTTGTTGTTGCTGTGCATAGCAAAGATCAAGCCTTCTCAGGGCATCATTTAGTTCTGCCACAGGGAGTAGCCCAGATTAGTCCTGATCTGGGCCTTGCTGTGAAATAACCTTGGAGAGTAGTGAAGATTCAGTCTGGAGCACTTTCACTTTTACTGCTGTGAGTGCCACAGCACCCCTGATTGGGGCCTCACTGTAAAACACCCATGGTTTTCTCTTTTGGGGAGGGATCTGTGGCACTTTGTGGAGTGTACCTGCCTCTGCTGGCCTGATGATGGATCAGTCATATTCACATATTCCCACCTTATCCTCCAGTGCTTTAGCTTCGGTTGCATATTCACCCCACACTGGGCGTCTGTCCCTAGCACCATGGAATTATTTATACCTCTATCTCCTATAGAGCATTTGCAGGCTGCCAAATACTGAAGTTCAGTGACCTTGCAGTAGTCAGGAGTGGTAGCTAAAGGGGTCCCTGGAACATATCCTTAGAGGAGAGAGTATAAGACCATGTCCATATCGTGATACACCTTGGTATACTGCACTTCACTACCACAACTCTGCATTGGCATATCTTAGGTGACCCTTGTAACATTTGGAAATGTGTACACTGTTTTTCTAATATTTCTGAATATTTATTTTGCAAGAGACAAAAAAGTTAAGAAATGAAAGAGCACAGGGGTGTTGCAGTGCAAAGGGTATGGTGCTGCAGATTTTTGAGACATATTCTGCAGACTGAGGTTCTGCCCCATTTGCACGTATCTCTCTGGGTCCAAGTCAGAGGTTCTTGGACTGTTACAGGTGCAGAGAACCTTTCACCCGACCTAGATGCCAGCAAGTGTGCCACCACTCCCCCAGAGGATACCTAAGCAGAGCAGTTGGACCCCAGTGGGCTCCAAGAGGGTGGGAGTGGTGTGAAGGGAACACACTCCTCAGCCTGTACCACTGCACAGTTCCATCACCATAATGGTGGGCATGGGCAGCCAGAAGGAAGAACTCCCAGCAGTGAGACGGGAGGGAGGAAGTATGGGTTCTTAGAAGGGGCGGTCCCAAGAAGGGAGAAAGAGGACCCCATCCATGCAGGATGCAGCTGCTGGTGGGGGACTCTGTCTTGGGGGATATAGTTGGGAGTGGGGGGGCAGAAGGGAGAGGGAGGTGAACTTCCTACCTGGTGCTTCAACTTGGAGGGGTAGAGAACAGATCAAAAGGACGTAGGCCTCTATAGGGGAGACAGCCTTCATCCTTCCAGAAGGGGAACCACAAGCCTTAGTGGGAGATATAAATGCTAATTGGATGAGCATTTAAACTAGTGGGGGAGGGACTGTAATACCAAAGGAGGCAAAGGTTGCCTCCCCCAAGATGATAAAGCAAAAAGGAGGGAAGGTCTGAGGGAAGGAAGCTCCCCGAGGGCAGGGGTGCAGAAACACAGGGGTGGGAACAAGGTGGATAAAAAAGGGGGTACAAATCAGGATAGCAAGAAGAGATAAGCAAAGGAGACAGTAAATGAAGAAATGAAGAGGGTAACAAGGGAAGGGGAATTGGGAGCGTTAGGAAATGGCAAAGGTATTAAGGGAGGAGAAAGGAGGGAGGCAGGCGGGGGGGGAGAGTAAGGTATGGAGAGCTTCTACGCCAATGCAAGGAGTCTGAGAAATAATATTCTAGATCTGGAGGCCATCATGGAGTAGGCTGGCCTGGATTTGGTGGCCATAAAGGTGTCATTGTACATTGGCAGCCATGACTGGGATGTGGCCATACCAGGCTACTCTCTGCTCAGGAGAGACAGGAAAGAGAGAAGGGGTTGTACTATATGTGAAGGAGGGAATCAAGGCAACATAAGTGCAGGAGCACCCAGAAGAAAAAGAAGAACTGGAGGTGCTATGGGTTATCCTAGAGACAGGCGCTGGGGCTACTGCCCATATGGGTGTGGTATGCAGACCTCAAGCACAGGGAGAGGGATTGGATAAGGCACTCAGGGAGGACATCATCAGAATGGCAAATAAGGGGGAGGTGCTGCTAGATGGTGACTTCAGTTTGACGGATGTAAGTTGGAGCATTCCAGCTGCAGCTTCGGCAAGGAACACGGCCATTCTTGATTACCTACAAGGGGCTGTTCTCAAGTAGCTAGTCAATGAACCTACTGGGGATGGGGCAGTGCTGAACCTGATGCTTACAAACACATACAGCATTGCAGACTTCACAGCAGGCAGTCCCCTAGGTACCAGTGATCAACGCAGAGTGTGGTTTAGCATTGAGACAGGAGCAGAGGCAAACCACATGCGGATGAGGGGCCCGGAATTCACAAGGGAGTATTTTAGGGAAATGGGAGACTGTATCAGAAACTGCCTAGTGGGGAAGGAGGGTGGAATGCCAGGGAAGGGTAGAGGTACAGTGAGGAAAAATAAGAGGGCATAATTAAGGCAACCAGCCTCTGTGTGAAGAAAGTATTAAACATTTTTCTATTCAATTTATTTGTTTTCCAGGTAATTATACTAGACCAAAGATCTGTTTACAAGCAGGACCTATGTGTTTCATAAAAATTCAATTCAATTCAATTCAATTCAATTCAAACTTTATTTATAAAAGGCACCTTTCCAAAACCAAGGTGTCTGTACATAACATAATAAAATAAATCAATAAATAATTTAAAACCATAAATAAAATAAAATCCACAGCGGCAACATTAAAAATCATTATATGCAAGGCTAAAAAGAAATGGTTTTAATGCTTTCTTAAAGCTTTGGAGGGTCGGGCAATCTCGCACCTGATGAGGTAGAGAATTCTACAGGGTTGGGGCCACAAAACTAAAATATCTGGCCCCAGATGTCTTTAAACAAACCCTGGGAATCTCTAGCAGTCCCTCATCAGTGGATCGGAGAGAGTAGGAGGGACAGTAGGGATGAAGGAGATCTTTGAGGTAACCAGGTCCCTGATCATGTAGGGCCCTATAGGTCAGCAAACCGACCTTGAAGGTGATCTTCCAGCATACTGGCAGCCAGTGCAGTCCGCGGAGCACAGGCATTATATGACTGGTCCTAGAGGAACCAGTCAATAGCCTGGCTGCCGCATTCTGCACTAGCTGCAAGCGGCGGATATCATCCCCCGGTAACCCAAGGTAAAGGGCGTTGCAGTAGTCAAGGTGGGAGGTAACGAAGGCGTGGACCAAAGTTGGAAAAACACAACTAATCAACTATTATATATAATGTCAGACTGACATCACTTACAATGAACAATGTAAAATACATAAAGGAGCAAAAATTCATTCAAACGTGTAGGATAAATATCACTGTACAAACCGTCAATAACATTTGCATACATACATGAATGATAAATGGTTTAGCAACTTATTTCTAAACAGTTGTAGAGATGGGGCTAATGTAATCCCTTTTGGAAACTCATTCCATTTTTTTAATGGCATAGTAAGAAAAAGCTTTTTGTCCCATTATTATTTTACATAATGGAGTTACACGTACCTGCAACGACTGGTTAGCTGACCTTACATCTCAGTTTGAATTGTTCTTTGTTAACAGATCTGTCAAAGGATTTCTGTCTCCTAACCTAATATTTTTATAAATGAATTGTAATAAGTGGAAAGTATCTTTCTGTGCTAATGGCAACCATTTTGCTTTTTCATACAATTTACCATGATGTTCTCTGTATAGACTATTTATGGCAAAGCAGCATATCATATTATAAAGGGTTTGTTGGTTATTTATGACCCCAACAGAGGCTGACCCCCAAACTACACTACCATATTTATTGTAACGTAAGAAGCATACCGTTTCTAGCGATTACAGTTTTTGTTTCAGAAGAAAGCATTTTTTTTTTTAACCAATAAAGAGAACCAATCTTTCCGTGTAAGGTATTTGTAATGTTTGCCATATGTTTATCATAATTTAAACATGAGTCTAATGTGACCCCTAAATATTTAAAATGTTCCACTTGTTTGGCAACAGTTTGATCAGGCATCCTTACATGGAAATGCGTAGCAAATTTTGCATACTTTTGAGATGCACAAAAGAGCATGGCCTTTATCGTCTTCTTGTTCAGCAGCATCCTACTAGAATCAAACCATTCCTGTAATTTTAAAAAATTCAAAAGATAATTTTTCACTTTTTCATTTAATATGTTTATATTAGTGTCAGTTGTATAAATCACTGCATCATCAGCATACAAAATCAGATTTGAATTTAAACACAAATTTGGCATATCGTTTACGAAAATCGTAAAAAGTAATGGTCCTAAAATTGAACCCTGTTGAACACCATACTGTACTGAGCAAGAAGATGATAACGGAACATCAAGCCTCACATACTGATTACGATCTTTCAGATAGTTACTAAACCATTTAATTGCTGATTCTCCAACTCCCACGAGGTCCAGCTTGGTCCCCAGAACAGCATGGTCCACCAGATTGAATGTCTTGGTCAGGTCCACAAAGACCACACCAGTCAAACAACCCTTTTCAATATTCAGGTGCAAGTCATTCGTGAACTTGACCAAGGCAGTCACCAACCCACACTCCTTCCTGAAACCAAACTGGGACTCACTGAGTAGCTGGTGCCTGTCCAAGTATTCCATCAGCTGGGAATGGACAATCTTCTCCTGTATTTTGCCTATACAAGATAACAAAGATATAGGGCTGTACTTAAAACCTCAGGTCCACCACCTTTATATAATGGAACAGTAAATGCTGCTTTCCAGAGCTCCAGAATTACACCTGCCATAAAGGACACATTTATTATTTTATTTAGAGGGTAGGCCAATTAATTTGCTCCAAGCTTTACAAATTATGCGTCAGTCTTGTCCACCCCAGGTCCTTTGGTCACATCAAATAACTTCAAACATTTAAGGACTTCCTTTCTAGTTTCAACTCTCAGGCAAAACCTATCTCTATTTACTTCCTGTTTTTTTGTCCCCATGTTACCTTTTGGTTTTAATTGGCTTACATAATTTCCAAGATTTGTAAAGGACTGGTTAAACCTAACAGCTTTCTTTTTTGTCAACCAATTCCCCACCCCCTCAATTATTCGATTTAATTGTATTTTTATACTTGGTTTATTTAGTTCATTCACTGATTTCTAGAACATCTTTTCTTCAGTGAATTTTTATGTCTGTTGCATTTTATATTTCTTTAGTTTTTTTTTTTTATCTCAAGCTCCTGGAAAACTCCTTCCAGCATCCACTAGCTCCCAGCCTCTACCCTCCCCTGTGACTGCTCTTCTCCTCCCCTCGCGCCACTGAGCACCACCTCCAGGTCTGACCCTCCGGAGGCAGGGCCACCCTATCCTACCAGGGCGCTCTATCTATAGGGCAAAGTGCCCAGTGCACGAGGTGGCTCACGGAGATGGGTTTAGCCCAGGATTGGAGGTGTGGGCTTGGAAGGTCATGGTGACTTCATCTATCCCCAGGAAGTGGGGTTTTTCTTTCTTTAGTGTACAAGTGTTCCTTAGTCCCCGCGGAGTGCGGCTCTTTGTCAAGGCAACATCATGCCACAACTCTGCCTCCCAACAATTGCAGTGTCGCTACAATGGGTGCCCCTGACGGCCGCCAGAGGCCGCTCAAGAGCGATCGCATCCCTCACCATCCCCGGGGAAGAGAGACCAGTCTTACGGACACTCAATCTCTTCACCCCCCCTGCTGACCCCCCGCGACCTGGGCTCATTCCCGAACCCGGGTCGCTGGCAGGGAGCGAGATGTGGCATCCAGCGCCTCAACCCTCAGTGCCACTGGGCCAGCTCTTTAGCTTTTTAATCTCTCTTTTACATCTATTCCTTAAATTTCTATATTGTTGCCAAGTGCTGATATTACCAGAGATTTTATAACTTTTCCACAGCTCCTCTCTCTCTCTTTTATTAATATCACGATCTCTGAATTTAACCCTTTATTTGTATTTCCCCTTGATTCTCCTTGTTGTAAAAGGACCATATTTATTCAGAACCTGACTTAACATTTTCTAAAAGTATTCTAGAGCCTCATTTACATCTGTCATAGAGTTTAACGGAGACCAGTTCATAATGGACAGTTCACTTTTAAATAGGATCTCAAAATTATTGCAACATTTTCTAAATCGTATTCATTTTGGTACCTTTCTGGGCCTTTTATTACTCTGTATACAGAACACTGGTGCATGATCACACCTGCTACTCAGCAGAGTACCACATGTAGAAATATTTATTCTATTAGTCAAAATCCAATCAATCAGATTTTCTTCATTTGTTTTGTTGTTCTGCCTAGTTGTTTCTACTATAAGTTGGTCCATGAGTATCCTTAACAGAGATCTTTTGTACTTCTCATTCTTTGACCCAAACCAATTTAAATTTACATCTCCCAAAATTAGTAACTAACCACATTTTCTTTTGGCTAATATTTCAATTAAATCTTCTAGCCCCTTTTCACCATTTTTAGGGTGATTGTAAATTTGTTATGCAGAAAGTGTTCAAATGCAAAGATCTGTTCTATCCTCTTCTTTTCTGTCTCTTGTCTATCTGGTTGCACAACCAAATTTTCTTGTGAGACATAGGAACTGATCACTTCAATGGTTTCACAATTCTCCACCTCTTTCTATCTCTCTGACTTCACTTGCTGTTCTGTCTTTTCTTTCCCTTGCATATTCGCAATTATAAAAATATATGTGAATCTTTGTGTGAAACTGTAAGTGATGATGGGATACCTTTGTTTGAAACTGTATATACAGTAGTTATACTGTTGAAATGATTGCACAAAGCTATTTGGAACTCAAGGGGTTAACCTGAGATGCAGTTTCTAAGCCTTTTGTGGAGCTGTAAACAAGAAGTCACTTCTGGGTCACTATGTACTGTTTTGCTGCACCTGCAAGGAATAAAACTGACAAGAACATTCAGTAAACTTACAAGAACTTTCTGTGAGAAGCAAGCTGTCGTAATGAGTTCCCAGACAAAGACATAAAAAAAGCAATGCTTTTGCTAGAGAGACAAGGAGAGTGAGAGAGCAAGACTGAAACTTGGAATTAGAGATATCCTCAGATGAAGGACTTTGTCTTCTGTGTTTGTACTGCCTTTGTAAATAGTTATACTGAAAAAAAATATTTTTTATTTAACTGTTATTGGAAAAAAATAAAATGCTATTTGTGAATTTTGAAACTGCTCCTGGTTTTCCTATGCTTCCTGACCTGTGACTCAATGACATTTAGTATTACCTAACTTAATTTTGACCATAAGTTGTTCACATAGGGCTCTATTTTCAATTTATCAACCTCTAACACCTCTATTTGTTCCAATACAGAGCACAGAATCCCAGTAGTTCACATAATGTGTCTGTTTTCACTTTATCAACCTCTAACACCTCTAATTGTTCCAGTACATAGAACAAAATCCCGCAACCCCATTTGTTAAGCCTATCATGTCTGGGGGAAACTGATGGTGTACCAGCTAAGGAAACAAAAAGGTAACTCCCAGATACATGCCTTAAGGGCCCAGAATGGGGAGATGGTCACCAGACCAAGGGATATAAATGGAGTAATGCAGCACTATTACCAGGCTCTGTACTCCTCCACCAGACCCCCTATGAATGGGGTGCAAGAGACTGGGATGGTGGCTTTCTTGAAATCCCTCCAGCTTCCTCAGTTGTCTCAGGCACAGACCGAAAAATTAGACAGGCCCATCTCTGAGCAAGAGGTATGCTCGGTACTAGATTGATTGGCAAAGGGGAAATCCCCTGACCCTGATGGTATGTCAGTGGACCTTTACCAGCTACTGGCAGCAGAAATCACAACTAGAGATGCAGCAACATTTTATTTCACTGGCAAAATTCCAGTGAAATCATGAATTTTGCGGCACAAAATATTCCGTGTAATTCTACGCATTCTGCAAAATATTTTGTGGGTAAAAAATGCAAAATTGCACCCGTGAAATGTGGAATTTCACCAGGGAAATGCAAAATTTTGCCCACGAAAGGTAGAATTTTGCCTGCAAGTGGCAAAATTACAGATTTCACCAGAAAAATTCCACATTTCGCCTACAGAATTTCGCATTTTGCACCCGCAAAATATTTTGCAAAATGAGCAAATTTTGTGAAATATTTTGCAGAACAAAATTCCACAGTTTTGCACAACACTAATCACAACACCATTGTGGCAAGCTCTGAAAGGGGCAGAGAGCAAGCAAATAATATCCTCCTCCATGAGAGAGACCATCGTAACACTGCATTCAAAGAAATTAGCAGATCCACTGGATTGTGCAAATTTCCAGCCCATTTCCGTTATCTCGGTGGATACAAAAGTGCTCACCAAAATATTGGCAATAAAGCTGAAAGTGGTCCTTCTGTCCATAATACACCCCTTGCAGGCTGGATTCAGCAAAGGCAAGACAGGGGCAGATAACATCCATACAGTCTTGAACCTCAAATGGTGGGCACTGCAGTCATCTACATCCATGGCAGCACTGGCAGTTGACTTCTGCAAGGCCTTTGACTCAATGGAATGAGGGTACCTGCACACCATGCTGAGTGCATGTGGTTTTGGCAAATATTTCATGAATTGGATCAGGACACTATATAACACACTGACAGCCACTGTGCTCACTAATAGAAATATATCCCAACAATTTCCACTGCAAAAAGGAACAAAGCAGGGATGCCCACTGTCCCCATTACTTTTCCTAATAGCCATCGACCCACTGGCTAGGAAGTTGATTCGCACGAGGAAAGTCAAAGGTATTGAGGTAAGGGGAACACAATATCTGATAAACTCTTATGTAGATGACATCCTCTTGACGATGGAAGATCCTGAGACAACACTGCCCCACATACTGCAGATACTACAGGAGTATGCAGAGATCTTGGGACTGAAGGTGAACAAGAAAAAGACTACCTTGTCACCACTCAATCTCCCTTGCATAAGAATGAACCAGCAGGACCTACAGGTAGCATGGGCCCCCGAGGGCTTCTCGTACCTAGGAGTAAGAATATCAGCCACTTGGAGATAACTCATAGATGATAATTATGGCCCAGCCCTAGGTTCCATAGAGACTGATCTGAGGAGACTGGTAAAAAAAGTGGCTCTCTATCAAGGGCAAGATAGAAGCACTAAGGATGTTCACCCTCCCAAAGATGGCATTCATCTTCTGCAACCTTCCAGTGGAAACACCCCCCAAAATATTCAAAGCCCTGGACAAGCTGGTTAGAACCTGTTGTGGGAAGGCAAACCCCCCAGGTTCAGCAGAACAAAGTTGAAGGCTCACTGAATGAAGGGAGGATTGGGACTCCCTTGGTTCCACGGCTATTGTATAGCATATAGAATGACACATGCCACAAGGTGATTCCTGCCAGATGTGGGATCAGGGCCAGCATGGGTATAGCTGGAGAAAGACCTAGTGTCTAGCCAATGGCTGGGGTCTCTCTTGGACAGGAAAAGGTACTCAGAGACCACAGAATCACCAATGATGTGGGAAATGTGCAGAGCATGGCAGAAGGGGATAGTAACAACTAAGACACCTGAGAAAGACTGGGGGCCACCAATGAGATACACATACCTCTGGGGCAACCCTAATATACAGATAGATGGCCGCATTGTTCACTAGGGGGGGAATAGATAGGGAAAGGGATACTTATCATATCAGACCTCTGGGAAGAGGGGGCAGATGTGTTGTTGACTTTTAAATACCTCCAACAAAAATATCAGCTTCACAGGCAGGATTTTTGGAAGTATTTGCAGGTCAGGGAAGCAATCAGAGCTTACAAAGACAGGAAGGGGTCAGAGGACTGATGGGAATGGCCGGCACTACTGCACAAAGCAGGGGCACAGAAAGGACTGTCCAGGAAGATATACAGAGTGTTCAGGGATAGCCAGCCCAACCCAACAGACAAATGTTGATCACAATGGGTTCAGGATGTACAAACCAACATCCCACAGAAAGAATGGGACAAGTGTGTGAAAGATGCTCACTTGATGTACTCAGACACAAGAAGCCAAGTAATTCAGTTAAAACTGTTATTATGATGGTACCACACCCCAGCAGTACTACACCACATGGGGGTGCTCCCACACTCGAAATGCTGGGCACCAGAAGCTAACCTAATGCCTATCATTTGGGAATGTACCCACCTAAAAGCTTTCTGGACAGGGGTGAAAAAGGACTGTTCCAAAGTTCTGCAGGAGCCTACCCCAAGGTGCCGACTCTCATAATCCAAGGTGACACATCAACCCTGCACCCTAACTGACACTGACCACATATGTGGCTGTTAGCAGTGTTATTAGAAGCCAAGAGATCAATCCTAATGAAATGGCAACAGGTTATTCCCCTCTCACTTTTGACATAGCATATGGCAGTGGCTCAGCTGGCTGCAATCAAAAGGCTATCCTTCGCTAGCAAGAACCAACTGGGGGCCTAGCATAAGCACTGGGACCCTTACTTAAACTCTCACTTATGCACAGTATCCTTACCTACACCTGGCAACCTGCCTCTGTAAGAAAACTATACCCTTGTCCCACTGGTAGCTACTTCTTTGTAATGTATCAGGGCTTAGATTATCCTGCACAATACACTCAAGGAAAAGAATAAAATGATCAATTATGAATCTGTAGCTTGTGTAATGGTGACATAACATAGTATTTTAGATGTAGCATGTTTATGGAATACAAGCACAAATGGATAGTTACTTTCCCTTTTAGGAGTTGAAATACTGAACAGAATGAAAATGTATTAGTCCTACGTAATGACTTTTATCCACTTGGATGATATGTATACTGTTTAAAGTTGAAAATATGGAAAACCAATAAAATCTTTTATGATAAAGCCTATCATGTCTGAAAACTCTATACCCAGGAAGATTTCTTGGTCCAAAATGTTTTCAGTTTTAAAACCAAGTTTCACTAACAGTCATTATTTCCCGTGCATGTGTGATCATTCATGCTTCAAATTCACTCTATTTTGCAATTAAACTACAAACATTCATGTTAGTTACTCTCAACCCTGGATAATGAAACCACTCTTTGTTAGGATCACATGAATCTTCACACGGTGCTCCTGGATTTAACTCAATCTCCCCAGCTAATAAAAGCCTTAGTATAAGGATCAAATAACATGCTGGCAAGTTTACTTTCCTTTTCAAAAAATGATTAAAAGAAAAAAAGGACCTTTATGGTAGTCAAGGAAGTGGCCACAGTGGTGAAGGAAAGAAAGGTGGCATTCAGGAGGTATAAGGAAATGCAGAACAAAGAAGACTGGGAGATGTACCAGGTAAAACAGAGAGAATCGGGTAAGGCATTGAAGCGAGCAAAGAAGCAAACAGAGGAAAGGACAGCCAGAGGGGTAGCAAATGGGAATAAGACTTTCTTCAGGCACATAAATAAGAAGAGGAAAGCGAGTGGAGGGATCGTGAGGATAAGGAGGGTGCAAGAGGGAAACTACGCAAAAGAGGACCAAGAAAAAGCAGACATTCTGAACAGGTACTTCTGCTCAGTATTCACAGTGGAGGGAGGGGTGTGAACCACCATTGATCAGCAGGAACAAAGGGGGAGTGGAGGCAGACTCAAGTCCATTTTCAGAGGAGAGATTCCTGCAGGAATGTGCAGCTCTGAAAGTGACAAGGCCATAGGACCTGATGAATTCGCCTAAGGTTACTGAAAGAACTCAGGGAGGTGCTGACTGCCCCATTGATGGTTGTAGCTCACTGGACTCAGGTATGGTTCTGGAGGACTAGAGACGGGCAGACATCATCCCTCTACATAAGGGTGGCAGCAGGGAAGAGGCTAGTAACTATAGGCCAGTTAACTTCACCTCAGTGGTGGGGAAATTAATGGAAATACTCAAAGTAAAGGTTGATAGAATATCCTAATTCCAAGGGACTACAAGACCAAAGGCAGCATGGGTTCATGGTGGGAGGTGGGGGAGGTAATGCCAGACAAATCCGATTGAGTTCTTTGACTAGGTGACCAAGGAAATAGTTCAGAGGATGGCAGCTGACATGGCCTATCTGGGCTTTAGTAAGGCCTTCAACACTGTGCTGCACAGGAGATTGATTAAGAAACTACAGTAAACAGCCCATGGGTGGGATCTAAAGTGGTGAATTGTATTAGAACTTGGTTAACAGATAGATAACAGAAGGTGGTGGTTAATAGCACTCATTCTAATGATTGGAGAGTGACCAGTTGGGTGCCCCAGGGCTTAGTTCTGAGACTGGTCTTTGTAAGTGACATTTCAGATTAAATGGAAGGGAAGGTATGCCTTTTTTCAGATACCAAAATCAGTAATAGGATGGACAATAAGGAAGGGGTGGAAAGAATGTGTAGGTATCTTAGGAAACTCAAGGAGTGGTCAAGAGTATCCATCAAGGTTCAATGCCAAAAAGTGCAAAATCATGCACCTAGGGCATAGGTACCCAAGAACAGAGTATAGGATGAGGGGGTACTGTCAGTCACTAAACAGGAAAAAAGAGCTTGGGGTTATCATATCTGGTGACCTCAAAGTGGCAGGGCAGTGCGACAGAGCAGTGGGTAGGGCCAGTGGGATGTTGGGTTTCAAAGGGGTAGGTATATCCAGGAAGAGGAGGGAAGTGGTTTTGCCACTATATCGCTTGCTGGAGAGACCCAACCTGAAGTATTGTGTCCAGTTCTGGAGGCCGCACCTCAGAAAGAAAAAGATAGGGTGGAAGCAGCCCAGAGTAGGGCAACTAAAATGCTTATAGAAATTTGGGCACTCACCCTGCAGTAACCAGGCTCCAGGCAGCCTTTGATAAAGGACTGATTGGAAAGTCCAAAATGCGTCAGGCGGGTGCTGTTTTGCCAGGGGTACTCCTATACTCTGTTTTGCACCTTGTCTGTAGTGTGCCAATAAATTACTTCATCATGTTAAAAGCTGCCTGGAGTCTGGTTACTGCAGGGTGCATGCCTAAATTTAAGTATGACTGAACTCAGTCATTGTGCCTACTGATAGGAGGGAGAAACAGAGGGAAAGAGCCTATAAAGGCAAACAATGTCAGCGAAATAGAATTAAAAAGGTTAAAAGTGGTGATTTGGAAGGGTCTGTATAGATCAGATCAGTTCCAGTACAGAACCCTACAGCACCCCACTGGTCACTCTTCCATTATTAGAGTGAGTGCCATAAACTACCACCCTCTGTCTTCTATCCATTAACCAGTTTCTAACCCAAATTATTACTTTCGATCCCACCCCTAGGTTGCTCAGTTTCTGTATCAGTATCATGTGCAGCACAGTGTTGAACGTCATGCTAAAATCCTGATAAGCCATATCCACTGCCCGCCCCTGATCTATTTCCCTGATCACCTAGCCAAAGAAATCAATCAGAGTAGTCTGGTATGACCTCCCTCCCATGAATATAAGCTGCCTGTGGTCTTGCAGCCCATTGGATTCAAGATACTCTTAAGTCTTTCTCTTAGCAGGATTTCCTTTAATTTTCCCACCACTGAAGTAAGATCGGCTGGCCTATAGTTGCCAGCCTCCTCCCTGCAGCCATTCTTATGTAAAGGACCACATCAGCTCTTCCCCAGTCCACCAGAACCTTGCCTGTTTCCAGTGAACTGTTGAATAAGACTATCAGTGGGGCAGCTAACACCTTCCTGAATTCCTTTAGTACCCTCAGGTATACCCTATCTGGTCCCATAGCTCTGTCCACTTTCAGAGCTGCAAGGCCCTTCAGAACTCTCTTCTCTGAAAATGGGTTGTGTCCACCTCCCACCCAGCCCCATTCCTGCTACTTCCTTGTGGTCCCGCCTGTGACGCTTGGCCAGCTGGTTATGCTTGTTCTATGATTTTTTGTAATATAAAAATATGGGCCCGGATATTCAAACTGCGCCAGGCTGTGGAGCAAGCCTGGGCACAGCTCAACTTTGCTGCGCAGGGTATTCGGGCGACAACGGAGCGCGCCATGGCGCAGCAGCTTGAATATCGCACCCTGGCCACCCCACTGTGCATGGCACACTGGTACCGCGCCAGCGCAAGTGGTCAGAGGGAGCATGGAGATGCGCTTGTGCAAGTGCCATTGCGCCATGCACAGCACCTGCGATATTCAAAAGGGGACATGCAAATGGGGCCATAATTTATGCAAGGTGCACAGGGGACCATTTGCATCTCATTACAGCCCCATTTGCATGCCATTAGCTTGCAGGTGCACTGATCCCTGAGGACTTGCGCCTGGCGCCCTGCCAGGTAGCAGCCATCGGGGACCAACGCCCCCTGCAGCCCGATCACGGGCATTCGTGTACAAAAAAAAAATCCAATATCCCTGGTGGTCCAGTGGACCTTTATGTGCGTGATCGCGGACATCAGTAATAGAACCCCCCCCAAGTCCAATATCCCTGGTGGTTCAGTGGACCGATTGCTGCCCGATCGCAAATACCCCTAAGACCCTGGTGGTCTAGTGTACCCCCACCCCACCCCACCCGCCCACTGAGCCTCACCGCCTGCTCCCCTCAGCCGGCAGGTGGCACCCCACCCGGCCTGCCGCCTGCTGCCCGCCGACTGAATTAATTCATTCACATCTGACTGAGAGTACGGATAGAGCTGCATGCCCATTGGCTCACGCCAGAACCAATGGGCGTGGAAGCCTCATGGAGCTGTCAGTCGGTGGGCGCAGGGCGGCAGGCAGGGGTGCTGCCGCCTGCCGGGCTGAAGGGGGAGCGGGGCAGTGAGGCTCAGTGGGCAGGTGGGGTGGGGGGTCCACTAGACCACCAGTGTCTTCGGGTATTTGATGAGGTACAGATGCCCACGATCGGGCAGCAATTGGTCCACTGGACCACCAGAGATATTGACTTGGGGCAGTTCGCTACACCTGGCCGCCCGCGTGGCGGCATGGAGGCCGCCAGGTGCGGCAGGACCGGTGGCCACCACAGGTGGCAGCGTTGTTGCACCCTGCAGTGCAGCAGCTCACCTGTGGGTGGCCATCACTGTTCCTTTTTTTTTTGGCGTAACTTTGTGCAGGCATAGGTAGGGGTCGCGCATACATGACTCTGCACATCCCGGGCTGAATATCAGGCTGTGCAGGTTATGCATGGGCACGCCCCCCCCCACCTGTGCCTGCATACATTATTGATACGCTCCGGTGCATCGGGATTTGTGTGGCGCACTTTTCCCTTTTGAATATCGCGCTGGGGCACATCAGTGGGTTGTGCATGGTGCAACACTGTTGCGCCATGCGCAACCCTTTTGAATATCTGGGCCATAGTATTTGATTGTCTCACATAAGACAGCCTGGGCTTCCATGGGTGCCCTCTCCCCAGGTTTCAGTGAAGCTACAGAATATGTAACTGACCAGAAAATCTCTGTAATGTAATTAACTTCCTTGAGAAATCGCATTTTATGGCCTTTTTATGACCTTTGCTGCTTTGAAGTTGGGGAAACTAAATATACATTTTATTATATGACAGGACATCATTTAGCTGATTCTAGTTGGTTATATCACACCTAGGTGATCGATTGCAATCTTGGAAACCTCAAAGGAACTGGTGGATGAAAGACTCATAATTTGGGAAATTAGTTTTTGCTGATGTCAAATTATTTAATATACCTCCTGATAGGACATCATGTTTGTATTTTTTTTTATTCTAAAAAGGAGGAGCTAAATGACTCACCAAGGAGGTGGGGAGATGGGGTTGAAATGTATCCTTGTAACTGGGAATATGTCATATTATTTTGGGACTCCAGAGAGACAGAGTTCTCTGATTTAACTTAGCACTTACAGATGTAATACCTTAGACAGCAAAGGTCTAAATGTATTGTGGTAGAAGTTTTGTTTTGTAATCTTCCCTTGTTCTTTTATGTGATTGTGAGCTCTCTGATATACTGTTATGTGTTTACATTTTGCATATTTTTATCATTTTTTAGTAAAATACCTTTTCTTTGAAAGACTGCTTGGGTGTCTGCCAGTACTTTTTTTTTTGCATGGGGCGTATCGATGGTTAAGACTGACAATTGTTCAACAGCTTGATGGTGTTACTAAACTGGGAAAAGGTAAGAATATACCTAAGGTCTCTTATAGAGTTAAAAGGGTTCATTTTGGAAGACTGGCTTGGTGCACCATTGTACCGCAATCCCCAAAGAGGGTACGTATCTGAGCCTGTACCTTGGGTACGCTAGCATAAGGTTCACAGTTTGAATCCCCCCAGAACTTGACACTAAAGGTGATTCAGACCCAAAAGCAGACAGGAGAGTTACCCTGTCTGTTACCTGTTCACACTATTGCGCTCTGAGGTTGGCACTGTGGTCGAGTCACAGTCCGTGGCTGTAAAGGACCAAACCTTGGGTGTGGAGATGTAAGCAGCCAGTGCAGTGTCCAGATCTGGTGGAGAGGATAGCAGGGACAGTGCAAGTCAAGGGACAGAGCAGCAGGGGAAGGTCACCAGCATTCTGGAGCCAGAAGTAATCAGGCTGCAGATTGAGTTGTGCAGAATGGAGCTGGAGTTCCAGAGAGAAGAGAAGCGAGAGCAGTGAGTTGCAAATTACAAGAGGAAGTGAGAACAGCGAGCCACAGAGGAGAAGAGGGAGCGAGAACAGAGAGAGGCTGAACAAGAACAGTGAGCTGCAGAGGAGAAGAGGGAGCGAGAACATCGAGAAGCTGACCATGAACAGCAAGAGGCAGACCATGAAGAGTGTGAGTGCCAGAGGTGACATGAACTGGAGAAGTTACGACTCCAACCACCAGCATCAGAGCAGGTAAGTGACTTGGGTTTAACTGGAACTGCAGGACAAGGTTACAAATTAAATTCCAAATTGATAGCTGAATTTAAAGAGGGAGAGGATATGGATGCCTTTTTAAATTCCTTTGAAAAAGTTTGTATTCAGGCAAAAATTCCTAGAGGGTCCTGGAGCTTCCAGCTATCCCCACTACTTACCGGGAAAGCTCGGAATGCATTGGGTCAAATGGACAATGAGGACAGTAATGATTACAGAAAACTTAAAGCTGCACTTTAAAAAAAGTTTGATTTAACTGCAGAAGCATACAGACCTAAATTCTGTAAGCTCAGGAGAAGCCCTGATATGAGCTACGAGGAGCTAGCCATGAAACAACGTCAGTGTTTAAAACGTTGGTGGGAAGGAATTGAAGCAAACTCTGTAGATAAAATTTAAAATGCTATATTGTTAGAGCAGTTTTTTGGGGTATGCCCAGCAGAGTTGAAAACCTGACTGGAGGACCGAGATCCCAAAGCAGTGCAAGAGGCTGCTGAACTCTCGGACCGCTATGCCAAGAGAAGATCTGCTCTGAGAGCGAATGGGGTGGGTGTGGCAGTGCAGAAAGGGAAAAGTGCACCTTCAGGGCAGCTAAAACCCTCACTGCCTCCACCGAAACCAGTTAGCCCCAGGTTTCAAAGAAAAGATTTTTCTGAGAAAAGAAACAAATGTTGAGTTTGTAAAGAAACTGAGCATATTGCCAGACAGTGACCCAAAAGGATGATCAATACACAAAATGGGACTAGGAAAGAAGTGGGTTGTTTGTGTGTCCCTGAAAGCATGCCTGTGAACATGAGGGAACACATGCACCCAGTCAAGGTGAATGGTGTACAGACACAAGGGTTAAGGGACAAAGGGGTATCCCTGACGTTGGTAAAAGGGGATCTGGTAGAGTCTGGTCAGCTTATACCCAATAAATGTGTAACTGTACAAGACTTCACAGGGGAGGAGAAAACATTGCCACTTACTAGTGTTCTCCTAGATTGGGGTCAAACGGGTGGAACTGTGCAACAGGTGGCTGTAGCCAAAACTTTAGCAGTTGATATCATCCTTGGCAACAATCTCAAACAGGGGATGATGAGTGCAGTTACCCATAGCCAAGCGGCAAGGGAAAATTGTAGTTCCCTGGACCCCACAGAAGCCATTGTGGAAACCACTGGGAGGCTGGTTCCCCAGCCTGTGTCTCCTGATGTGGAGACTAATGAAAAGAGGGTAGAAATTTCCCCAATAGCAGTTAACCACACAGCTATGGAGGGTTACTCTGAAGAAGGAGGGGTTACCCATTGTCGGAGGGTTAGGGATGACAGTGATCCTGGTTCCCTGATGCTAGTGCTAGGGACTCTAGTTTAGAGACTGAAGGGATCCTGTCCCATGCCTTGGGAATGTGTAAGGAGTTTGCAGCTGCTCAGAAAACTGATCCTTGTCTAGAGAAGCTGAGGGCTTGGGTAGACTCTGATGGAGCACAGGGAGGTGATGGTAAACATAAGGTTTATTGGGAAAATGGACTGATGTATACTCAGGATGTGATGACAGAGGGAGGGGTGATAGGCAGGTAGCTTGTCATTCCCCAGGGGTACCGTGAGTACTTGTTCAAGACTGCACATGATATTCCCTTGTATGTTCATCAGGAATCGTGCACACCACGCAGCAGTTGGCCCAGAATTTCTATTGGCCCAACTTCACCCAGCAGGTGAAGGAGGATTGCAGGTCTTGTCACTGGTGCCAAGAAATAGGGAAGGTGGGTAAGAAAACCCAAGTCACCCTAATTCTATTGCCCATAGTGGAAGAGCCATTCCAGAGGGTGGGAATGGATATTGTGAGGCCTTTAAATACCCCCAGCTCCTCTGGGAAGAGGTTCATCCTGACTGTGGTGGATTATGCCACCCGGTATCCAGAGGCAGTTGCCCTGTCCTCACTGAGGACAGACAAAATGGTAGATGCCTTACTTGGGATCTTCTCCCATGCTAGGTTTCCAATGGAGGTTATCACTGATCGAGGGGGTTCCTTCATGTCAGACCTGATGAAATGTTTGTAGGAGAAGTGTGGGGTGGTGCAGAGGTGCATGACACCTTATCACCCGCAAGCCAATGGACTTGTGGAGAGATTTAACGGTACCCTGAAGTCAATGCTACAAGCATTTGCTGAACAGCATGGGAGGGACTGGGAAAAATACCTTCCCCACCTGTTGTTTGTATACAGGGAAGTGCCCCAAGAGTCAACAGGGTTTTCCCCCTTCGAGCTCTTATATGGACACCAGGTATGTGGGCCCCTAGAGTTGATCTGGGAGGACTGGGAAGGCAAGCACGCCACCCAGGGAACTCCCATAGTGGATTACGTCCTTAGGTTAAGGGAAAGGCTGAAGGAGCTTATGGGGACAGCCCAGAGCAACCTGGCAGCTGCCCAACAGAAACAAAAAGTGTGGTATGACCACAGTGCCAGAACTTGCTCATACAGGGTGGGTCAGGAAGTCCTTGGTCCTTATTCCAGTCCGGAAACACAAACTGCAGGCTGAGTGGGCAGGACCATACAAAGTAGTTACAGAGGTAAATGACATGAACTATATCATAGAGTTACCTGACAGAAGATATACAGAAAGAATACACCATATCAACATGATGAAATCATATGCTAATAGGGCTGACATGGTGTTTGCAGTATGTAGTCCTGGGGAGGGGAAGGGAGGGGAAGGGATGGATGAAGGAGACCCTCTTCTGGACTAGCTGGAAGAAAGCAAGCGGGGGTCCTCTGTGGAGGCAGTTAAATTGTCTCCCCAGCTGGCCCCAGATAAGATCCAGGAAGTAAGGGAGGTTTTAGCAGACTTTGACCCCCTGTTTAGCACCAAGCCTGGACTAACCCCCTTAGCAATGAACAATGTGGAGACAGGGACACAGATGCCCCTACGGCGGACAGCATATCGGGTGTCAGAGGCTTTCCAAAAGGACATTAGGAGGGAGGTGGAGGAAATGCTGGATTTAGGGGTAATCCAGAGATCCCACAGCCCCTGGGTCTCACCCGTAGTCCTTGTGCCCAAGCCAGATGGCTCTACTCATTTCTGTGTGGACTATCATGGACTGAATGGGAGTCATAAAGTCAGACGCCCACCCGATTCCCCAGAAAGATGAACTCCTGGACAAGTTGGAAGGGGCGACATACCTTATGACTATTGATCTGACAAAGGAGTATTGGCAGGTAGAGTTAACTGACAGTGCTAGGGAGAGGTCGGCCTTCATCACTCCGATAGGCTTATTTGAATTTAAAGTAATGCCTTTCAGAATTAAGAATGCCCCTGCCACTTTCCAAAGGTTGGTGAACCAGGTGTTAAATGGTACTGAGGAGTACGCCATGGCGTACCTGGATGACACTGCCATCTTTAGTGCCTGCTGGGAAGAACACCTGTTCCACCTTAGGGAAGTGCTGGGCAGGATACAGAGGGCCGGGCTCGCTGACAAAGCTGGGAAGTGACAGGTGGCCTTGGGAGAAGTGGCATACCTCGGGCATGTGGTAGGCTGGGGACAGCTCCGTCCTAACCAAATAAAAATAGAGGTAATCCAGGCATGGCCCAAACCAGAAACGCAGAAGCAGGTCAGGAGTTTTCTTGGGACAGCAGGGTACTATAGAAAATTTTTACCCAATTACAGTGCCCTGGCTGCTCCCCTATCTGACCTGGTAAAGAAAAGAATGTCAAAGAAAATTATCTGGGACCCAGCTTGTGAGAAAGCCTTTATCAGATTGATGGAGGCACTGTGCAGTGCTCCTGTTTTGACAAGTCCTGACTATAGCAGACCCTTTATAGTTCAGACTGATGCCTCAGACATGGGTATTGGGCCGGTACTAAGTCAGACATCCAACCAAGGGAAAGATCACCCTGTAGTGTATCTGAGTAAGAAGTTACTTCCCAAGGAGCAGGCATACTCTACTGTGGAAAAAGAGTGTATTGCCAAAGTGTGGGCCCTAAAGACATTAGAGCCATACTTATATAGGCAGCATTTTGTGGTACAGACTGACCACAACCCCCTGGTTTGGCTGACGCAAATGGGAAAAAATAATGGGAGATTGTTGAGATGGAGTCTTACTTTGCAAGGGTATGACATAACAATCGTACATAGGGCTGGAGCAAAGAATCAGAACTCAGATGGGCTGTCTCATGTCTATGAGGAGTGAACTGATTTAGGAAGCTCATCCCATGCAGGGGATAGAGCCCCCAAATTCAGTCTAGGTGGGGAGGATTGTGACACTTAGACAGCTGGTTCTGATAACTCTATGATTTTTGTAATATAAAAATGTAATGTGGTTGTCTGTCATGGAAAATCCTGTGCCTGGGATGACAGACCCCACCCCCCCAGGTATCAGTTCCAAAGACAGGATATATGTTAAACAGCAAATCTCTGAAACCAATTACGTTGTCAGTTTGCTTTGAAGCCAGGAGCTAATATATCCATTTTATGACATCCTCAGGAAAGTCAGTTAATTGCACCTGGTGCATAAGGAAGTGGAATATCCATTTTATGACATCCTCAGGAAAGTCAGTTAATTGCACCTGGTGTCATAAAAAGTCCTTTAATGTGTTTGGGAATGGAGACTGCTCATAGATCATAGGAGACTGAGAAAATCACAGTCTTACTCAAAGGTTGGTGAACCAGGTGTTAAATGGTGCTGAGGAGTACGCCGTGGTGTACATGGATGACATTGCCATCTTTAGTGCCAGCTGGGAAGAACACCTCTCCCACCTTAGGGAAGTACTGGGCAGGACACAGAGGGCCGGGCTCACTGTCAAAGCTAAGAAGTGCCAGGTGGCCATGGCTGAAGTGGCATATCTCGGGCATGTTGTAGGCTGGGGACAGCTCCATCCCAACCAAGTGAAAATAGAGGTGATCAAGGCATGGCCTAGACCAGAAACACAGAAACATAGAAGTATGTCAGGAGTTTTCTAGGGACAGCAGGGCACTGTAGGAAATTTGTACCCAATTACAGTGCCCTGACTACTCCCCTATCTGACCTGGTAAAGAAAAAGATGCTTAAGAAAATTACCTGGGAACCAGCCTGTGAAAAAGCCTTTACCAGACTGAAGGAGGCACTGTGCAGTGCTCCTGTATTGACAAGTTCTGACTGTAGCAGACCCTTTATAGTCTAGACTGATGCCTCAGACATGGGTATTGGGGCAGTACTGAGTCAGACATCCAACCAAGGGAAAGATCACCCTGTAGTGTACCTGAGTAAAAAGTTACTTCCCAGGGAGCAGGCATACTCTACTGTGGAAAAAGAGTGTCTTGCCATACAGTGGGCCCTAAAGAAGTTAGAGCCATACTTATATGGGCAGTATTTTGAGGTACAAACTGACCACAATCCCCTGGTTTGGCTAACACAAATGGGAAAAACTAATGGTAGACTATTAAGATGGAGTCTTGCCGTGCAAGGGTATGACATGACAATCTTATATAGGGCTGGAGTGACCAATCAGAACACAGATGGCCTGTCGCATCTATATGAGGAGTGAACTGACTTAGGGAGCTCATCTCATGCAGGAGATAGAGCCCCCAAATTCAATCTTGGTGGGGAGGAGTGTGACGCTTGGCTAACTGGTTATGATTATTCTATGATTTTTGTAATATAAAAAACATAGTATGTGATTGTCTCACATAAGACAGCCTGGGCTTCCATTGGTCACCCCCCCCCCCAGGTTTCAGTGAAGCTACAGGATATGTAACCGACCAGGAGATCTCTGTAATGTAATTAACTTCCTTGAGAAATTGCATTTTATGGCCTTTTTATGACTTGTTGCTGCTTTGAAGCTGGGAAACTAAATATACATTTTATTACAGGACAGGACATCATTTAGCTGATTCCTTTTGGCTATATTGCACCTAGGTGATGGATTCCAGGGTTGTAAACCTCAAAGGAACTGGTGGATCAAAGACTCATAATTTGGTAAATGAGTTGTTGCTGATGTCACATTATTTAATATACCTCCTGATAGGACATCATGTTTGAATTTTTTTTTAATTCCAAAAAGGAGGAGCTAGATGATTCACCAAGCGGGTGGGGAGATGGGGTTGAAATGTATCCTTGTAACTGGGGAATATGTCATATTATTTTGGGATTCCAGAGAGACAGAGTTCTCTGATTTAACTTAGCACTTACTGAAGTAATACCTTAGACAGCAAAGGTCTAAATGTATTGTCGTAGGAGTTTGCTTTGTAATCTTCCCTTGTTTTTTTATGTGGTTGTGAGCTCTTTGATATATTTTTCTGTGTTTACATTTTGCATATTTTTATCATTTTTTAGTAAAATACCTTTTCTTTGAAAGACTGCCTGGGTGTCTGCCAGTTCTTTTTTTTTTGCATGGGATGTATAGATGGTTAAGTCTGACAATTGTTCAACAGTTTGATGGTGTTACTAAACTGAGAAAAGGTAAGAATATACCTAAGGTCTCTTACAGAGTTAAAAGGGTTCATTTTAGAAGCCTGGTTTGGTGCCCCTGGCGAAAGATTGTACCACAATCCCCGAAGAGGGTATATATCTGAGCTTGTACCATGGGTATGCTAGTATAAGGTTCACAGTTTGAATCCCCTCAGAACTTGAGACTAAAGGTGATTCAGACCCAAAAGCAGACAGGAGGGTTACCCTGTCTGTTATCTGTTCACAGTATTGCGCTCTGAAGTTGGCACTGTGGGAGCAGAGGGCCTGACCTGCAGACTGCGTTTGTGACATGCCCCACCCACTCAGGATGCCAGCTTTTTTCTTGATTCTTCTTGGAGCAGACTCCTCCTTCCTCCCTCCCTCTTAATCCTCACTATCCTTCCCCTTGCTTTTCTCTCCTCACTTATGTATCAGATGAAAGTCTTATCCCTTCAGCTACCCCTTTGGATATCTTTTCCTATGTTTGCACCTTTGCTGTCCTCAGTGCCATTCCTGTGTCCCTCTGTTTTACATGGTATACCTCTCTAGTCTCCTCTGCGTTTCCTTATACCTCCCAAATGCCACTCTTTTTTCCTTCACCACCATTGCCACTTCCCTAGAGAACCATAAGCCCTTATTCACAGTGCAAACTCATTCCAGACAGGCCACAAAAAGTCTGCTCAGGAATTCCCACAAAAAGTCCACTCAAAAAATTCACAGCTGCTAGGCCATATGGCCTCAACAACAGCAGTACTACCTTGGGAGAGGTTGCAGATGAAGGATGTCCAGTACCATCTAAAATGTCCTGGCACCAAAGAACTGCACCTCTACAACAACTAATACAGGCCATTCAGTTCCTGGTACAGGTACTGGATTGGTGGAAGGAGGTAAGCAACCTCAAAGAGGGTATTCCCTTCCTTCAACACTCTGCAACAAGGATCCAAATAACAAATGCTCCTTTTTGGAATCGGGCATATGAGGGATCACACAGTAAGTGCAGTCTATTACTCACAGGAATACCAGGAGCACATAAATATGTTGCTACACAGGGCAGTACTCCTATCCATGAAGTCTTTTACCTTCCTGCTACATAACCAGACAGTTCTAATGAAAACAGACAATATGACCACAATGTATTACATAAACAAGCAAGGAGGAGCCAGATCCTCAAACTCTATACAGAGTCTATGAAGATATGGAACAGAGCATATTCTCTGAATGCAGATATTTCTGCAGTACATTTAGCAAGCAAGGGCAATTTACTAGCACTGAGCAGAATGGGTCAGGTGACAAATGAATGGTCCCTGAACTAGCAAGTGCTCAACTCAGTGTTTTAGAGATTGGGAGTTCTGGAGATGGTCCTGTTTGCTTCTTGGGAGAACATAAAGCTACCACACTTTTGTTGTTACCACCCCCCCACCCCATTCCCTGGAAGGGCAAATTTCTCTATGCATTCCCTTTATTCCCTCTGGGGTCCTTCTGAAACTGAGGAGAGAGTCAGCAACAGTGATTTTTATAGTACCAGACTGGGCAGGCAGACATGGTACATGCTTCTGTTCACCATGTCTGAGGCAGGGTTTCTTTACACTGTCCCAGGGCAGAGTGGCGCACCCAGATCTTAAGATGCTTTGCTTGACAGCATTGTTCTTAACTAAAATATATCTAGCCTTAATCTCTCAAATCAGCTACTGGAAGTTTTAAAGGTTGCCAGGAGGCCATAAACTGGAAAAACATACAGAACATGTGAAAGTGAATGAGATTCAATACTTGGTGTGCCTCCACCAAACATCAGCAATAACTGTTGATTTGACAGTGGTTCTAGAGTACATATGTACAATATATAGTTTCAGGGCCTGAGATCTTCCACTTTAAAAGTACACTTAGCAGTTATTTTAGCATTTCAGCCTGCTGGCAAAGAAAAATATTTTGTTTCACAAACAGTGTTCAAAAATATTTTTAAAGGGATTAACCACTCCTGAGAGGGACCCAGTTCCACATGTTATTTAAACCTTGTCCTGGCACAACTAATGGAGCCACCATCTGAGCCCATGTTTTCAGCATAGCTAAAATATCTGACTTCAAAGATAGTAGGCCCGCTTCTCAAAGGGTTATGCCTGGCGTAAAGTGACTTGCACCAAAAAAAATAGTGCAAGTAGCAGTTTACACCAGGAGTTGCGATATTTGGTATTCTGCAAAGCAGCCTGTGACATGTTGCAGGCTGCTTGTGCCAAAGTGATCTTATGCTACCAGTTACACCACATACCCCCTGTGACATGGTGCAAGGGGGGGTTTACGACAGCAGTTGTGCCCTATTCTGGAAGGGCAGCCTCGAAGTCCCCAATGTCACTATTCATGAACAACCCCCAGAGGACATCCGCCAAATTACAGTTACACCAGTTATTAGCTGGTGTAGTGTACTTTGCAGCCACCGGGAGTTGCGCCACTGTGCTGCCAGGCCATCCCCCAGCACAAGTAGCCCCCTGCCCTGATTCCCAATAGTTGCAGAAAGCACCTGAGAGCTTGTTCATGCCCCCGATCTCCCAAAATATGCAAAAGCCCGCGGGGTATAGCTCATGTCCCCGATACCCAAAGTATATAAAAGCCCACAGGGCTGCCTCAGGCCCCCGATCCCCGAAATATACAAAAAAAACCACAGGGCTAGCTCATGCCCCCAATCCCTGATCCCCAAAAGTACAACAGTAGCATGCAGATCCCGAGTATCCCTGGTAGTCTAGTGGCCCCCCACCCAACCACCTGGCACTGCCCAACCACCCCACTCCCCTGACCCATTTCAAGCTGGCGACTGGCATAGCCCACCACTCACCATGGCAGCCAGCCACCAACTGAGCTCTTCAATGAACATGTACTGTACTTAGTACATGCTCAGTGAATGACAGCAGCTGTCATTCATTGACCATGTACTATGTACAGTACGTGCTCATTGAAGTGCTCAGTCAGTGACTGGCCATGGTGGTGAGTGGTGGGCTGTGCCAGTCACTGGCTTGAAATAGGTCAGGGGGAGCTAGGTGGTTGGGCACTGTTGGATGGGGGGGCCACTAGACCACAAAGGGATACTCGGGATCTGTGTGTTACTGCTTTACTTTTGAGGATCAGGGGGCATGAGCTAGCCCTGCCGGGCTTTTTGTACATTTGGGGGGATTGGGGGGGGGCATGGGCTAGCCCTGTGAGGCTTTCTGACATTAATGTGGAGATTGGGCATGGGGGTTGGGGCTCTTGTGCCCTTCAAATCTAGGACTGCAGGCTTGTGACACACACCCTTTAGGTATGCCCTTCATTTGGTGTACCTGTCAGATTGTCGAAAGTTGCAGGACTTAGCCGAGGGGACCCTGCCCCTTATAGAATCAGGCTCAGGGTCCTTGGAGCAACTGCACTCCTTGCATGTCGCAACTTGTGACATGCATAGGGGTGCTTCTAGAATTGGGCCCAGTGTTTCAAGTAGCTATTACTTTTGCCAGACAGGTCAGTGAACTACAGGCCCTCTGTACAGATCCAAATGTTATGGTCTTCTACAGGGATAAGGTGGTGTTTAGGCCACATGTAAAGTTCTTTCCAAAGATGGCCTCCGAATTTCACATGAATCAGTCTGCAGCATTACCTATTTATTTCCCAAAGCCTCACTCAAAAACAGATGAGGAGAAACTGCATAGCCTAAAAAAAAAAAGAGTGATTGAGTTTCTCTATGGATAGAATCAAGGGGGTCCAGAAATGACAATACTCAGTTGTTTGTCACTTGTGGTGAGGTCGGTAAAGGCAAACCAGCAGCTAGAATGACTGTTTCTTACTGCACAGTCTCTTGCATATAGTTATGCTATGGAAAGACTGGCAATTAGCAACCCAAAGGCATGCAAGTACATTCCACTAGAGCTACATCTGCCACTGGGGTAGCTGCAAGGGGTATGATTGTAAAGCAGTTATCTGGTATACAGTGCACAACTTTACTTCCCATTACTGTCAAGACATCCAGTCTAGAAGGGGTGCTGGGTTTGCTTCCTCACTGCTTCAGAACCTTTTCCCTAAATACGTTTTGGATCCTGCCTCTCAAGGTACGACCATTTGTATAACATCACTAGTAAACTCTCATTGCTAGAATAAATAAATTATTTACTGTTGTAATGCTTCTAGAGGAATTACAGTACTAGTGATTCATACAAACCCTTCCCTACCTCCCCTTCTAGAATCTTAGTGCAAAATGGGTTCTTCAGACTAAATCAAAGATTTGTTTTACTGCTTGAACATTATATTATTATAAACTATTTAGTTCTCACTATTTTCACGTATGGAGTTGCATTCTTATTAAAAATTTACATCAGGTAAGAATATTTAGAGTAGATTAAATAGATGGTCACAGCTCTCTTCTGGTCTTCAGCTATAAATCTGCAGTTAGAATGTTATGGGGAGCATGACCACAATGCAGCATTTGAATTTAAATGTATTCCAAATTCCATCTCCAGGGCAACAACTCAGGGATGAGATTGCTGCAGATTGTATGGATCAATAATAAACCCACAAGAACAGGGACCCACTCTGGATGGGAACATTTCCCCATAGGAAAGGTCATCATTTATTTCCCTGTATACCTGTGACTAATCTATAAATTAAAAGTATATACCTGCACCAATTTAGCAATTACAGTTATATTCCTACACGATTTAAAGCTATATACCTACACAAATCAATCAATAAAAAGTATATACCTACATTAATAAAAAGTATATACCTAAACTATATGAAACCCTATAGGACAATACTAAAAACACAATACATCATTAGGAAGCTAGCCAAATGGATTCAATTCAATTCAATTTTTATTTTTATACTGCAAAGTATGTGAGCAAAAATGCCCATTTTCACAAACAACCAGTGGTACAGAAAATTGATAATACAGAGAAAAAAGGTAAAACAAAATGTGCAGAATTTTACGATATTTACAATAGGAACAGTGTACATGACAGGATCATCTAAGTTAGAAAACAAATACAGAGCACACAACAAAAGAGCCAATAAACAGATACAATTAAACTCTAAGGTAACTCAAGGGTTGGTGGACATGCGGGGGGGGTAGCCTACCAGGGCAGGCACAAGTGAGGACTTGGAGGCGGTGGTCATTGAGGAAGGAGATGAATGAGCCAATTAAACTACAGGCCTGAAGTTCAGGGGCAGTTTATTGCAAAACTTAGGACCCCTGGATGTGATGGAGTTCTGCACATGCTTGGTGCGGTAAAAAGGGGTGTTGATGATATGACAGGTGGACCCTCTTGTACTGCACTTGGGAACCGATAAGGGGAAAAAGGAATTAACATTGAATGACAGCAGGTAATGGTGAACTTTGTGTAGGAAAGAAAGCATTTTAAAGTTGGAACCTGCCTTCAAGGGTGAGCCAGTTGAGGGAGGAATTGAGGGTACAGTGATGCGTCATCCAGGGAAGGCCAGTCATGAAGCGTGTAGTATTATTGTATGTAATCTTGAGTTTGAAGAAAAGGGGGGTGGATGTGTTGGGGGGGTACACAATAGAGCCATAATAAAGGAGGAGCAGGAGAAGGGAGCTGGTGAGGTGTAGTCTGGAGACGGGGATAAGGAACTTTCTGATGCTGTATAAGAAACTTAGCCTCAAATGGATTTTATTAATGAAGTTGGTAATATGGATACTGTAGGTCAGGTGAGGGTCTAAGTACAGTCTAAGATATTTGAATTCATAGACTTGTTCTATGATGTTACCAAGATTATCTGAGAGAGATCTGCCCATGACTGGAGATTTTCTTGGACCAGAAAAGATCATAAACTTGGTCTTCTTGGAGTTGAGAACCATGCCTTTGGCAGAGAACCAGGTGTATAGCTTGCTGAAGTCAGCCTGTAAATTACTGAACATTGTATCCAGGTTAGTGTTACTGCAGTAGAGGGCCACGTCATCAGCATAAAGGACTAGTTGGGTGGTTTGACAGATGGAATGGAGGTTATTGATGAAGAGTGAGAACAGGAGTAGGCCCAGGATGGAGCCCTAAGGTATCCCATATTTAATTGGACATTCAGCAGAAAAATGTCCATTAACATTAGTTTTCTGTGATCTGCTGGAGAGGTAGCTTCCAACCCATTTGACAACATTTTCAGATATGTGCAAGCCCTTAAGGGTGTCCAGGAGAAGGCCATGGTCAACCAGGTCAAACACCTTGGTCAGGTCCACGAAGACAGGGGCTGTGTACTGCCCCTTATTACTTGCCTTGAGGATATCACTGGTGAACCTGACCAGGGCGGTTTCAGTGCTATGTCTGGATCTAAAACCATGATGGGCAACAGAGAGCAAGTTATGATGGTTGAGGAAAGCGGTGAGCTGGGTATGAACGTTTTCAATGATTTTGGAGAGGGAAGCAAGGAGAGAGATAGGTTGGTAATTCCCTACTTCATTCCTTCACCCAGACTTGAACAATGGTTTGATGGTGGTGGTTTTCCAGGTGCTAGGGAAATAGTCGCAGCAGAGTGAGCAGTTAAGTGATGGGGACCACTAATAAATTCATGGCTAGTTTAAGGATTTTAAAGTCAATTTGTCCACCCCTTTTCTGGGTTTAGGGTTGTTACTTCAGATGAGCTTTATGGTATCTGAGGGTTTTGGGACTCTAAAATAGAATCTGGGGCTGGAATTAACCAACTACAAAAGAATCTGGAAAAAAAGACACACAAAACCCTCCCAAAACTAGAAATCCCCCAAACTCCTACTGCACTCACTACACACCATTACCTCCTTGCTGCAAGAGACCTTCAGGTACCATAAAGTGAACACAAATGTGATCTCCATAACAATAACCATCCTAATGTATTATATTCAAAAATCCATGGGTAATGATAGAATACTCATAAGTATACCCATCTCAGGGGCTAATTAGGGCAATGAAGTCACGCACCCTTTAGGCTCATGGCCTTATAGCTGTAATTAGCCCCCTCGATGGGTACACATTCTTGTACACTACCCATACCCATTAATTGTTATGTATCTCTCTCTCTCTCGCTCTCTCTCTATATATATATATATTATAGTGGCACAGTCGTGTCACTATAGTTAGGGTTATGAAGGCACTTCTACGTTGAAGTAAAAGCTTTGTGCATTAATAACTTTGGACCCATTCAACAGATTTGCCTGAAATTGGGTATGCATGGTGGGGCATGCTAGATCCCTTGAGTTACCAAATTTCGTTTCAGTCAGACTGACGGTCTTTGCGCATCAAAACGCTGAATAATGCACTTTTCGCCAGTTTTGGAGGCAGTTTTTTTTATTTTGCCTGTGGTCCTGTGCAGCCATCATGTGGTGTGTGAGTCTGTGAGATGGCTCATCTGAAAGAGCTTTGGTGGCCAAACATGCCACTTTTCGTTTGGTGAAAATATATTAAGGCATTCAAAATTATGGCACTTGCAAGTTCTCATTATAAGTCAATGGGAAAATTTATATGGTTGTTTTGCGAACAAAGAATGGGGTTTGGGCCATCTTGTCCTGTCTGGCAGTCAAAGAATTTGCAGCCTCAGGGTCAAAGAATCTTTGTCCCCAAGAATTCTTTGAGCATGAGGTCTGCCATCTTATTTTTTAAATTCCATCAGAAAAAATCAAGTACCTCAGCTCAGGGGTCACTCCTGAAGTAAAACCTGCATGGGTTTTACTCAGGGGGCTTCAATCTATTGACCCATGCCTTTGGTTTTACCTAAAATGATCAAACATTGAGTTATAATATTTTAAATTCTTTGATCACAACTCGCTAATGATCTTTGTTCGCGAGCCTGCAAATTCTTTGATCGCAAGATTCTTTGATTGCAATCTTGCATCACAAGGAAAAACACAATTTTTTCAGCTCAGGGGTGGCCTAGGAACACAAATGAGGGTGGGTTTTGCCCAGGGGGCTTTGTTCTATTGAGGCATGGCAGTGGTTTCATGTTATTCTGCCTAAAACTGGAGTTTCACCATTTTTTATTCTTTGATCATGAGCCTGCAAATTCTTTGATCACGAGCCTGCAAATTATTTGATCATGAGGTCCTTTGATCTTGCATCACGAGAGAGGGACAAGATGGCCAGATTTTATAATGTAATAGATAGGCCAATCTTCACAATCTTTAAATTTAAATATCTCGGAAATGGTTTGGTCTTTTTACTTGAAATTTGGGAGGTGTTGATGGCATGTCCTGTACATGTGAAATATGGTGTTTACTTGTTAGAGAAAATATTTTGTGTGGAGATATTGCGTGACGCAATTTGTTTTGTGAACAGTATTTTGCATTGTGGTGGTGCCTTAAAATTGATAGGGTACCTAGTCTTAGTGTCATGGATGTACTTTTCAGTCGTTATGTCTGTAAAATGTCAACAGGTGTGGAATTCTGCAACTCCGATGAATGAAAATCTCAAACTTTGACATTATATCTCAGACATGATTTGGTCTTTTACATTGACATTTGGAGGGTGTTGATGGTAGAGACACATTTACAAGTTGGTGGAAGTGCAGGGCCCAAAGGGTCCATGCTCCCACCAAATTCCGCAAGTTCTTAGTTTTGTATTCTTTCTCAAAAAGTAAGGACATTCTATGCAAAAAACTGCATTAATGCATCATTTAGGGTTAAAACACAAAAAGTCAGGATTTAGGCCTTGCAACCCCAATGACACACACCATCAGCTGCCAATCTTGGGATGATGGGAGGGTCCATGAGGGGGGGATGGGGCAACCCTAAAGGTCTCATTTCCTGACTATTTGTGTTTTAACCCTAAAATGATGCAATAACACAGTTTGTTGCATAGAATATATATATATATATGTGTGTGTGTGTGTGTGTGTGTGTGTGTGTGTGTGTGCATTTATGCCACACCTGTTGGTATATTTAACTACAGAAAACAGTGATAATTTTGCTTCCTGGGGACTTAGAGTGTGAACATCAAAATATCCTCACTCTAGGTCTGATATTCTCACTCTAGGTCCAAAATGTACATATAGTATGTCCTGATTGGTTCATTCATAACTCATTTGAATGCTTGGCCTTAGTAGCACTACTAACTGTATTCAAATGTGAATAACTTTAAAATTAAAAATAATAGCAGGTACTGTGAGCATGGAAGTTGTTCAGCACAAAAATATCTACAAAATAAGTGGTGTTTCCTTTATAGTTATCTTTTATGTTTTATGATTAGCAAAAAACAGCAGAACATGCAATTTTTTTTCAAATGCAAATAACTTTGTAACAAAATATTATATCACGGTACTGTGAGCATGAAATTTGTTCAGCACAAAAATATCTACAAAATGAGTGGTGTTCCATTTATAGATACCTTTTAGTTTTTTTATAATTAGCAAAAAACAGAAAATTCATTTTTTTTCATTTTTTGCAACAAACAAATGCAAATAACTTTAAAACAAAAAATTATGCCATGGTACTTTCAGCACAAAAGTTGATCAGGACAAAAATATCTACAAAATGAGTGTTTTTTCCTTTATAGATAACTTTTAGATTTTTTTTACATTGAGCCAAAATTGGCAAGAAATTCAACTTGTTTTCATTTTTTGGAGATATGGCATAAATGGAATATGCAACCCCCTACTGGAAATATTGTTGATATTTATTGTTCTTGTGCCAGTTGACCTTATGACATCACTTGTGGCTTCACCACTCGTGATGTTATCGGGTCAACTGGCGCTTGAACAAAAAATATCGGCAATATTTCCAAAAAGGGAGTTGCATATCCCTTATATGTAGACTCAGCTTATATGTATATATAGATGGATATATATGCTGCCAATGTTTTTCCAGCTATGGCTGGCTTCATCTGGACAACAGGTTCTGACAAATGCTTGCTGTAGCAAGTGACACAAGTCTCACAAAATTGTTTCATTAATATCCACCTTTCAGTATAAATGGTTTAAATGGGACTTCAATATGTCTCCAGTCTTACCACTATTTCTCTAGCCATCGCTGTCTCTCTTCCACCTAGGTGCTAAGCATTCCTCTGACATGCAGTATATAAGTAGAGCGGGTCCCTGTTCTTACTTCTTGTGGGCTTACTAGGATTTCTGTAAGGACATGACTCCTCACTCTTTTTGTTCAGTATTTCTGGTTCAGGGACCAGAAGGGTATCCTGTGCAGTTCATGAATCAATGGTAAACCCTCTAGAAGAAATATCATTACTCTGGTAGAATTTTGTTTTTTTCTGAGCAACTCTAATTTTTCTCTGCCCGTCCCTCCCTGTTTTCATAAAAATTCCTAATTTTGAATTTTAGTCCCAACCCCCAAATTAGTTGTCCATTCCACGTAATTATTGAGCTTCTTACATTATTTTAATTGTAAAACTCTTATGTAGTTGATCCTGCCATTTATTTATATTATTGCAGATGAGAACACATTTGTAGTCACCCAGCACTTAAAGCCCTGTACCACTATCATCTGGGCTGCTATAAATAAATGGCAGGATCAACACGATAAGTCTTTTTAATCAAAATAATATACAATAAGAACTTCAACAATGTGGGGAAATGGACAGCTAATCAGGTCTGACAAGCTAAAATAGAAAACCAGTAATCTGTATAACAATTGGGAGGGGGTATGCAGTAAAAGATTGTAAGACTGATGTGTTCTCTCCATTTTACACACCCTGTGTTACACAGGTGTGTTAAACAAATGGTTACAATCACAGGTTTTAGGTTGTAATTAACCCCTTCACCAGTTACTGTATTATACAAAGAATAATGAATTGTGAACAAGCAATTTTGCAGTTTCCAAAACTAGATCAGAAGATTGTTGATCAAGCTGATCAATTGCTACTAGCATTGACCTACTTCACTAATACTGTATGCATGATGAGATATTAATGCCTGGATGAAAATGGACTCCATGACGATAGGCAGCATGGGTTTATGTCAGGGTGATCCAGCCAGACCAACCTAATTGATTTTTTTAATTTGTCAACAAGGACAGTACACAAAGGCTAAGCAGTGGATATACTATATCAAGATTTCAGCAAGGCCTTTGACTCTTTTCCATACAAGAGGCTGACAAGTAAGCTGGAGGATTTGTGGGTAGGGGTGAAACAGACTAGGTGGGTTAAACACTGGTTACAAGATGGAAACCAGAAGGTGGTGGTTGGGGGGAGGGGATTCTTGGATGCTAGATCAGTCACTACCAGAGTCCCACAGGGTTTGGTGATCAGCCCAGTGTTATTCAAGATTTTACTCAGTGATTTTACTGATGGGGTAAAATACGCCTCTCTGCAGATGACACGAAGCTCTGTGTGAGATTAGACACAAAAGAAGGGATCTGGCTAAACTAAAGAGATGGTCAGGTATATGGCAGCTGGGATTCAATGCCAAAAAGCATAAGGTAGTGCACTTGGGGGTGAAGAACCCAGAGACCACATACTGGCTGGGGTATGTGCAAGTCACCAAGTCACTGGAGGACAAAGACTTGGATGTAATCCTTGTGAGTGACCTAAAGCACTCAGCACACATCAGGACAGCAGTGACCAAACCAAATCAGCTGCTGGGATGTATAGCCAGGGGTGAATTCAGTAAGAAGGCGGAGGTGATCCTGCCACTGTACAGATCACTGGTTAGGCTGCAATCTGGAGTACAGTGTGCAGTGCTGGAACCCTTACCTAAACAAAGACACAACGTTACTGGAGATAGTACAGAGAAGGGGGACCAAAATGATCCAGGAGCAACAAGGCAGGCCACAAGAGGAGAGGCACAGAGCTCTCAACATGTACATCTTGGAAGATAGATAGTAGAGAGGTGACATGATCAAAACCTTTAAATACCTTAAGGGCTTCAACAAGGTGAACTCTGAGGATCTCTTCAACCTTAATGGCAACAGAACCACTAGGGGCCACTGCCTCATATTGGTGGGGAGACACTTCAAGATGGAAATGAGAGTTAGATGCTGGATACACTAACCAGTGCATACACTGCTGCAGTCTTGGTTGGTATTAGTGAGACATTACCCAAGTTACCAATAAAGCAGCATTTGCCAAATGGCGATGGCATGGATACTGGTCAGAGAAGCCATGGTGTAACTGGGCATTGACACTTTTATTTGCATATATTCCATGACTACAAATGTTAGTATGAATGATTCATAATGGTTTGTATCCATTCCAGACACTCTAAGAAGTAGACTACCATATCACTTCTCTGAAGAAGCTCATAATAAAATCTGTTGGACATCAAGACATGCTAGATACAAGGGTAGTGTAAACCTCAGAAAAAGATGTTTTGGGGCAAACATTGAGCTACTCATCTGTTACTTGCAAGTAGTAGTCTGTTCTGTAAAGAGCAGACATGAACTACTGTGCATTGTAGCCAGTAGCTTGGAAAATCAATAGTGCAGAGGGCAATCATACTTTTTAAATGGTTCCAGATTGCCTTGAATGAGTGGAGATAGAGTCATTAGAAAAGAACAGCTTGTTACATTGTTCTACTGATGGTAGCAATGGCATGTATTCAGCCATTCAACTAATATTTGCTGGCATCTTAAGAAAGCAAATGTTCTGAGTGTGGCTTGGCTAGTTTGCTCCTTTAGGAGGAGGATCATTGGATTTTCTATTGTCTAGACAATGTACTCTTTAGGCTTCATGTACAGTACACAATGTTTAACTACAGAGTAGAGTGGTGACTATTATAAACATGGAAGTTATTGCAGGGGGTCTAGAACAGCAATGCTAGTAATTTCCAAGGGTGCTGCTGCATATTTTCACACATTCCTGTACAGCACACTGGCAACGTCCATGATTACTTTTACGGTCTCTAATGTGGCACCATGTTCAATTCTACTTTTTGTGATATAAGCAAAAATCACTTTGGGTTTATAATATATCCCAGATGGTTTATCCTTACTACAGGAATGTTCCATCCATGTGTAACTACCACTGCTACTGTACTTCCACACCTACATTACCTGGCTATACAAATCAAGTATACAGAGCATAGCATTCAGTGAAACCAAGGACTGGTGTTAATAACAATCGATTTATAACACTACAATAAATTTGTTAGACTGAAGCTGGAGTAAACAAAATAAGATGGTGCTCTATTTACAGGTCTACATTATGCAAAACAAACAAAATAAGATAGGAAAAATCAAATAACATGTCTCTACTTTGATTTTTAATCTCATCTATGGTCTACAACATCCCTACACACATTACTGTATACATGTCTTCTACACTGAAGAGCAGATGACATCTAAGATAACTTCTGACAACATAATACTTAAACCTAACTCAATTTGTACATCATATATTATACGGAAAAAGATTTTACTCAGCCAGTCATAACAGAGTTATTGTCCAGTTATTCTGTGATGACCGGACAATAGACTCAAATAAAGGGACTGTATGCTAATCCCTGTGTTTTGACCACCCAGAATTTCCAGGCTTCTCATAGATGCACTGTAGTGCCACAGAGACCAATTTTGGCAGTTTTTTCAAAACTTATTTTTATCTTTTCAGTGTAATAGTGATAACAGCTATAATACTCATGGTATCTGGTCAATTTAGCATGGTAATAATTGCACTGCAAAAAATGAGCATAGAAAATAGCATTGGGAAAAACAGCGAACGGGATAAAATAGCATAGGGATGTTATTACACCCTACCCAACTGTTACCCTCCCAGGATTACTAATAGTAAATCACGCCCCCCTCACTGATTTTTTCCTCCCAATGAGTTCCATTCCTCTCCAGAATTTGTAACAGTAAATCCTGCCACTGACTTTCTCCCCCCCTGAAATTCCACCCTTGGATGCACAGTCATTGCTTTGCATTATATTCCTGAAGAGCAGTTTTTGCTCTTGACGTTTTGTCTGCATGATAATTGACCGTGCCTTTTCACTCATGCTATATTGACCTATACCTATACTTAGGGGGTTCCTCAGTAAAATACAGATCAGGGGATTAATAAAAACCTTGGCCTTTGGCCTCAGTATTTATTACTCCCAGGTTCACTTATTTATTAGAATTTAGGTGACTGGGTAAGTCCACTGAGACAAATGCAGTCCCTTTTTCAGGATCGACCTGGGACGGGTAGAGAACAAAGCAGTACAAGAAAGGAAATAAGTTATACAAGGCACAGAAACAAGGATGCTGTTAAATATGCAGAACAAGATACAGAAAATTATGATACAGAGCACCAGTAAGGCAATATCAAATATAAACATTATATACAACAGCCTCAAACCCTAAAGGCAGTATGGGACAGAGTAAAAGTATCAGTGTGCTGAGGCCAGCTAGTAGAAAGGTTAAGTTTTAAGAACATAACACATTTTATACAAAGTACAGGCAGTATTTACATATATACAAATTATGCCTAACAGACATAGTATCCAAATAGGACAGTCTCAATCTTGAAGCTGCAACTCAAGTAAAGGAGGCTGGTGTAGGAAAAGAGATATCAGGTGAGACAGGAACAGGTCATTGAGGCTGTGAGTGAGGCATACAAAGTGGATTGGAATGCTGGGAGAGAGGAGCAGGATAGAACAGAGGGTGGAAGGGAGTTCCAATCAGAAATCACAGCAAAGGAGAAAAGACTTACGTGCAGTGACAAGATGCCTATGGGGCTTAGTTAGCAGGGGGAGTGAGGCAGATCTAAGGGAATGAGGAGCTTGCCTCAGATGTACAAACTAACTGAGGCAGGGAGGGGTAAATGTGTGCACCAGTTTAAACAGGAGGCTAAGGGAGTAGTACCTTAATTTGAATGCAAAGGGTAGCCATCCTAGTGTGGAGAGGACGGTACAGTGGTGCTGACGGGAGCTAACCCCCAGAATGAACCTGCCTACCCTATGATAGGCCTTGGAGAGTATAGTCAGGGTCATGTGAGGCAGAGAGACCAGCAAAGGTGCACCATAGATTAGAAAAGGTATAAGAGACGATGTGGCAATCTTGAGGCAGGAACCAGAGGACAGGAGAGGACGTATCCTGTACAGCAGGCCTAGGCACTGGTTCAGCGATTTCAAAACATTGGAGGCATGCATTTTAAGAGATAGAGATTAATCCAAAGTAATACCCAGATATTTAAAGGAGGTGATAGTGAGGCACGAAAGAGTGCGCTGGGAGGAGGGTAGGTGAGAAAATATCATACATTTAGTCTTTTTCGCATTCAGGACAAGTTGTTTACCCTGGAACCAATCCTCGAGGCCCGAGAATTCGGAAGCCAGCACATGGTTTACCCAGTCAGCATCCGGAGAGTTGCGATAGATGATTGCATTATCTGCATATAAGTGTACCATTGCCCCTCCACAGAAGTTAAGTACATCATTAATGAATAACGAGAATAGCAAAGGGCCCAGAATGGAGCCACGAGGAAAACCATGACTTACGGGTTTCAGATTAGAGACAGAGACAGACCATTTTACTCTTTGGGAATGGCAGGACAGGTAACTATTGATCCAGGATATGGCACTAAAGCCAAGGCTGAGGACTTGAAGCTGCTGGAGCAGAAGACCATGGTTCACCAGGTCAAATGCTTTTATTAGGCTAACAAAGATGGCTCCTGTGATAGACCCATGGTCCATCGCGTGGAAGATGTCAGAGGTCACCTTTATCAGTGTCATAAAGGTATTGTGGTTTCTCCTGAAACCATGCTGATAAGGGGATAACAGGTCATGGAGTTCCACGTAGTCCTGGAGGTGATTATACACAATTCACTCTTGTATTTTTGCCAAGGGACAGAGGAGGGAAATGGGTTGGAAGTTATCAACAATGGAATTTGGTCCACTCTTATGTACAGGAACAACTACAGCCACTTTCCATTTGTCTGGAACAGTGCCAGTGAGAAACGAACATTTGAAAAGATTGCATACTGGGTGAGCAAGGGCAGGAGCTCCAAGTTTAAGAAATTTAGGTTCAAGGGAGTCGTGACCGGGTGAGCTCTCCACTTATAAATTGGCAAGTAGCCTCTGAACCTCTTTTAGGGAAGCCAGTTTCAAGAGAAATGCAGGGCGAGACCCAGAGTGGTCCAAAGGGAGTGGATCACGGTGGGGAGTAGTTATCTTGCTGAATGACAAAGTGTATTTATGGAGGTCTGAAAAGAAGTCATTAAACCCTGAAGCAATGGATGAGGGGTCAGTGAGAGTAGATCCATTGTAGAGGATAGTACTGGGAACTTCATTAGTCTTCCCTTTTACTACAGAATTAATCTAATGCCAGAATTCATTCGGGTTAAATAGGTGCTCAGTTTGTAGTGATTTGAAGTGAATGCATTTGGCCTTGTGGAGTGAGTTCCTGCACTTATTTCTAAACTGTCTATATATTTGCCAATCTTTGTCCAGCCTACTTTTCTTAAAGGTCTGCCAGGCCTTGTCACGTAGCAACATGAGCGACCAAAGCTCTTTTGTAAGCCAGGGAGCTTTAACGCCCTTTGTCCTGCATTTTTTCATTGGACATTGGAGATGAATTATTTTGGTAAGGAAGGAGATTAGAAAGTCCAAGGCTTGGTTTACATCAGGTAGTGACCTGATAAGGCTCCAGTCAAAGCTGCTGATTGATGTAAGAAAACTATTGACATCTAATCTGGACATATCCCAAACCAGGGAGATCCCGGGAGGGGGGTTAGGACTATTGTTTCGCCAAATGCATAGCATAGGGGAATGGTCACTTAAGGTATCCAGGAGGACAGCCACAGTCTTAATCTTAAGAAGGCAATTGGTAACCATCCAGTCCAGTAGCGTGTGTTTACCAGACTTGGTGTTAAGATAAGTTGGTTCCTGAATGAGTTGCGCCAGGTTGGAATCAGCCAAAGATGCACAGACTTGGTCAGCATCCTGGTGTAGCCAGTCAATGTTAAAGTCACCACCGAGAATAAGGTCATGGTGAGGAAGATTAGCTAGGCAGGATAAGAGGGATGGGAGACCAAGAGTAGCCTTATTAGGGGGAAGGTAGACACAGATGATGTTGGGTTTCTTTATTTTACCAAGGGTGATGATGGTAAGAAATAGAAACTTCACGTGAGATGGGTCATCAATGTGAACAAATAGCTCAACAGCATCTAGATCAGACCGGGAGTAAATTAGAACACTTCCTCCCCTTTTTCCTAACCTATCATGTCTCTTATTACCTCTTAAACACCAACCACTAGGCTGCAGTTACTATATTTTATGTATTGCTTTGTCTTTTGTTCTTTCTTACTGAGGATATAAGAAATGAAGTATGGGCAAGCATACACAATGAGTCTGTGTTTCCATCGAGGGGTTGAGATACCAGTGTATGGACCCCAAGAGTGAAGCTCAAGAGGTTCATGCTGGTACCGCAACCCAGAGATGGAAACAAGGTGAGTTGTGGATGCTCGCCTATACTTTATTTTTATAGTATATGGCTCCCCAAATTAAAAAAAAAGAAGTTAAATTACAGAATCTTTAAGTTTCCCGACGTGTCATACCTTGTGTTCATGCTCTGGTTGCTGTCGGCAGCTCAGTCTGCTGGGATGTTCCTCAGTGCACTCCCATTCCCATTGTGACCCTCCAAATATTTGTGCCAGTAGTTGTTTTTTTTAAAGAAAGCTGTAAATTTAGTATGGTTTGGAAACAAGGAAACAAGTATGGTAGCCCATGTCCAAACCATCTCTGTGTTACTGCTCACTGAGCGGCACCGCCATGTTGTTTGATTTATTTTTTTTAACTGATCTGTGTCCTCCAATCAAGTGCCAAATAGTGTACCACTTATGAATAAAGGAATAATGCATGACAGGATGTGTGTCGTGTTGGGAAAATGTATGCCTAGAGTGGTTGGGCATGAGGCTGCAGGTCGAGTGCATCCAACACCCTAGGCGTCCTATTATCCCAGCACGACACCTATCCTGGAGTCCATTATTCTTATTATACAATGGCTCGCACTACAAAAATAATGAAACAGACACTTTTTTTCTGTTTTAAACATAGATACATAGATACATAGACAGTGTCGGCAGATAAGGGCCTATGACCCACCCAGTCTGCCGATTTGAGCTTGTAAGTTCAGTTTATGTTTTCCTAGAAGACTGTTGCCCCTTACCCCTGACCTCCAGAATTCCTTTATGTCTATCCCATGCATTCTTAAATCCCGTGATTGTATCAGCCCCTACCACTTCCTCTGGCAGGGTGTTCCACTTGTCCACCATCCGTTCTGTGAAGAAATTCTTCCTCATGTTTCCTCTGAATCGCCCTCCTCCAACTTCATCCCATGCCCTCTAGTCCTGGAACATCTTTTCACTTAAAATAGCGATTCCTGCACCCTGTTCCTCCCTGTGAGATACTTGTATGTCTCTATCATATCGCCTCTCCCTTCTCCTCCAGGAGTACATGTTTAGTTCCTTCAACCTGTCTTCATAGGACTTGTGATGCAATCCATGCACCATCTTTGTTGCCCTCCTCTGAACCTTCTCTACCCTGTCTATGTCCTTATGTAGGTATGGTCTCCAGAACTGTACACTGTACTCCAGGTGGGGCCTCACTAGTGTCTTGTATAGCGGAATTATGACCTCCCTTTTCCTGCTGGTGATGCCCCTGCCTATACATACCAGCATCCTATTTGCTTTACCTGCTGCCTTGTCACACTGTTTCCCTACCTTGAGGTCATCAGAGATGATAACCCCAAGATCCCTTTCCTGCTTGGTGCATGCTATATCCTCACCCCCCCAACTGATATATTGTGCCAGGGTTTTTGTGCCCCATATGCATTATCTTGCACTTCTTTGCATTGAATTTCAACTGCCAAACCCCTGACCATTCTTCAAGTTTCTGCAAGTCCCTTCTCATTCTGTCTACACCCTCTGGTGTGTCTACTCTGTTACAGAGCTTTGTGTCATCAGCAAACAGTGAAATTCTGCCTTCTAGGTCCTGCGCAATGTCACTGATGAAGATGTTGAATAGGACCGGTCCCAGCACTGATCCCTGTGGTACCCCACTGGTCACTCTTCCCTGTGTGGAGTGACAGCCATTTACCACTACCCTCTGTGTCCTGCCACCCAGCCAGTTACCTACCCACCACACTACTGTCCTGCCCACACCCATATTCCCAGTTGTGTAATAGTCTTCTATGTGGCACAGTGTCAAAGGCCTTGCTGAAGTCCAGATAGGCCATGTCCACTGCCCTCCCCTGATCCACCTCCCTAGTCACCCAGTCAAAAATTCAATGAGGTTGGTCTGACATGACCTCCCCCTCGTGAAACCATGCTGCCTTGGGTCCTGTAGTCCATTGACAACCAGATGTTCCACCAATCTCTCCTTCAGTAGTGCTTCCATGATCTTCCCCACTACCGAGGTGAGGCTGACTGGTCTGTAGTTCCCTGCTTCCTCTTTGTTCCCACTTTTGTATAAGGGACTACATCTGCTGTCCTCCAGTCTTTGGGTACCTCCCTGTTTCCAGTGATCGGCTAAACAGGATAGCCAGAGGTTCAGCCACCACCTCTCTTAGTTCTTTAAGGACCCTGAGAACCCATCTGGCCCCATTGCTTTATCAACTCTTATTACTTCCAGTTCCTTTAGGACCCTTTCTCATGTAAAGGGACTTGTGTCCATTTCTGCACCATTCTCACCCTTTGTACTCCCTTCAGACCCATTACCCTCCTCTTCCTCAGTAAAGACTGAGCAGAAATATCTGTTCAATATGTCAACTTTACTGTTGTCATCCTCCATGCGGCCCCCATTCTCCCCCTTCAGTCTCACTATCCCTCCCTTTGTCTTTCTTTTTTCACTTATGTACCTGTAAAAGGTTTTGTTTTAATGGTTAAAATCTGTAAATATCACTCCACCAGAGAAAGTAGTTCCTAGAACTGTATTTAAAACTGCATGGAAACTTTAATTTAATGCTGTTAAAACAGTTTAACTGTATCATTTTTATTGTAAATCAGCTTTTTAGATGTTGAAATATGTTGAGGCTCTTTTAAATACTTTTTAACACTTTTTAACATTTAAAGCAAGAACTTTTAGGTCTTGTAAATTAATGACCGAAATGCATTTAATTTGGTACATATTGTGTTTCAACTCAAGTACATTAGGTTTTATAAAAGTTCAAAACACACATGGAGTTCTTCTGAATGATCATTTGTGTGTTATTCTTGTTGTTTTGCTGAATTGATTCTAAGGTCAGCCGTTGTGTTTCCTTTTGGTTTTCAGGGTATGCTTTTGGTTTTTCAGTCATCATTTTCTCACTGTTGTTGACTGTTGCTAGGTTGAAGGGTGTAAGCTGCAAGTATTTAGATTCCTTGAATGTTCCTGGTATGCATGTCAGATTCGGTGGCATTAAGTCTGTTGAAAGAAGTGAGGTTCAAATCTTGACATCGGTACAGTACTTTGTTCCCGATAGTATGAAGCTCCATTTGCTTTGTTCTGCAATTGTTGGTACCCAGTAACTATAAAGTGACAATTCTTGCTTGTGGCCCATTACCGAAAATATTTACTTGCTTTCCAGTCTTGTATTGCTGAGAAGTGGGATCTCTGTTGCACACAAGCTGTGGTTCATATACATTTTTTCCTAATCCAGCAGCTTTGCAGATTCAGTGAAGCACAGTGGTGAGGTAGTTGTTACCAAGTGGCTCTAGAGTGAACCATACTTCTTCTTGGGACCAGGGTTTTGCAGGCTTCCTTTGTGGGTGCATGTAGAAATTTGGACAGTTAGGTGGTCATTTTGAGAGGTATTTTCAGAGTGTAGCTATGGGGCAATGTGGGTGGCCTTCAATTTTGAACATAGAGCCCCAGTAGAGATCTGTCTTTTTTGTTTGGTTTGGCATGATTTTTGGTTTTCTCATTAAAACTGAGGGTCACATATTACAGTGTGTTGTTAGCTTTTTTTGAATTCAAAGGATTGTGGTGTGAGCTGTCTTTGTACCTCACTGCCATGTCTGGCGAAATGGATTTGTATTTCTAACAAGACTGGTAGGAGGCCCTCAGCTGTATCTGAACTGAGGGTGTCGGAGTTCCATAAATGTTGTAGTTCACACCCCAGGAGGTCAGGGTGGTGCTGCATTTTATTACTGGCTTCTCTTCCACGTTTTTTGATGTAGGCTGTGAAAATGTTGTTTGCTGCACTGAATTGTGCATTATTCAGGATATTAATGTTTCTGCTGAGAGGCGGCTCGTTAATACAATGGTTAATGTCAGCCCTGAGCCCCATAAAGCTACTTATGCTGTACGACTTGCCTGTGGTATTTCACACTGAAGCATAGACGTGCCTCAGAATGGTGCTTAGTTGTAGGCTGACTGTTTTTAAATCAAATTCAGTGTTTGTCTCACTCACCCAGTTGTTCAACACCCAGTTTGTTTGTCTTTCGGTAGATGCCTTCTTCCTGTCACATTCCAGTTGGTCCAGCTGAACAACGTGGCGGTCTCCAGGTGTCTTCTTTTTGTAGATTTTTTCTTTTGACTTGTAGGTCTACTTTTTTGTTTATTAGTTGAATCTGTGCCAAACCATTTCTCAACAATAGACATTTCAACTAGGTTGAAGTTTATTTCTGGAACTTGGTTCATTAGCATTTTGTTCTGTTTTCTGACAGGGTTCTCAGTTAGGTTTGACAGATGTGGGTAGTGATATGTGCTGCTGTTTTCTGGGGATGAGGTTTTTAAGTTGCTGGCACTAGATCCGTGATGTTATTCTGGGATAACATCACAGGTCCAGTCCCAGACGAACCAGTCAGAGTCCAGGATTCTTTTTTGCCATTGTATAATATTCATTATGGAATGTGCACAGTAACTTTCAGAATGTGCACAAAAACTTTTATAACATGGGTTTGCAGCAGTCAGAGAAGTGATTGGTGTAGGGCAGTCACATGATCATACATTAATTCCCCAGAGACGCACAGCAAGTGCAAGTAGTGATGAGTCCCTGGAAAGGAGTCAATCATCTGTCTGGATCTTGTAATGTCATGCCCTAATAATTTTTTGAGGTGGTCACTGTTGTGCTCGGTAAGCGAGGATTCCCCACAGTGTGTTTTGCTAGGCAGCCAGCCACCCTTGGGGAAAACAGACAGAGTATCTGCTGGTCACCCACCCGGTGGAAATTTGAGGTCCCAGCTTATCTCTGTGAAAGAGTGCAGAGCAAGTAAAAAAAGACTTGACTGTGTACTGTTGGGAATGTTTTGCACGTCATGCTGTTACTTAGGAACATTGCTCACCGTGTGACTCAGTGTGCTGCCTCAATGTCAAGAGCTGTAACAACACACACAGAAATGCCCCTTGCCATATGCCATAATGACATGTTCAAAACCAACAAGACAGTAGTGTGGAATGGACAAAATAGCTATGAAGTTGTGGGAATACACGAAGCATGTGAAAATGTGAACCCGTAGCCATCGTTTAACTAAACACATTGGAACAGGAAGTGCCGTCCTTGTGTGCATAGTACTAACTGCAAAGCAAAAGTGGCTTGCTTCATGTAAAACAGCAATATTGGAAAGTCGTCCAATGTTGTCTGCCATTGCAGAGTCTGTGTATGTTGCTGTGATTGTGCTTCCGACTGGCGGAACTGAGCTCTGTGAACCACAACATAATGTCGTTTGTGGCGGTATGTAAGTGGCACTTTTGTATCGTGGCAATTAATGTATGAAGTTCCATTGGCAAATTTATGTGTGGGTCACCTGCGCAGTAATTTCAGAACAGTGTGGAACTGGAAACCTCAATGTACAGGAGGGCATATGTACATGCAAAGAGTGCAGTATAAAAAGCTGGAAAAATGAATATATTCACTGTCACCACAAAATATCAATATAAAAATACAGCACCCTGCGTACTTTTTACAGTATAATAATAAGTTTGACCTGCCCCTTGATTCCAGAATGTGTAGCCTGTTCACCACAGAATTCTGAATGTTGAGCTATTTTTCCTGTAGCAGAACACAGAAAACTGTGGTTCCACAGCCAAAAATAGTGGAGAAACACTAAATAGATCTGATATGTTCTCCTTGTTATAACAACAGTTTTTATCAATTTCTGTCCAAATGTGGCCCATGTTATAAGTGCAATAACCCACTTCAGGGTGTGTGTTTATTGGGGATTAATCAACACCCCGGTGCAGTGAGGACACTCGGCATGCACCCTCGTGCCTCACTACGCACCCGGGGTGTTGATTAATCCCCAATAAACACACACCCTGTCATGGGTTATTGCTTACTTAGAGTAAGCACAACTTTTAGAATGTGCACAATAAGTTTTCAGCAGCCAGCAATTTTCATACATAATAAGCCCTAACCATATGATATATTTATACTTAAACAGGGATTTTTGTCCATTGGACTTTACCTACTGTGACTACTTATTCCCTACCTGAAGTCATATGTTTTGCTTGAGACATCACATTAACATACTGATATAGTAACATAAGGTCAGAAGAAACTTGAGGTTCATCATGCATATCCCTATGCTTCATAAGCGGATATGAAAAAGTATGCTGTAAAAACATGTAATAATTGAAAGTTGTTCTCTACCCGCTGTCCTCTATCCAGTTATTCATTTGTTAAGCAGAAATGTATCAAGGCTTATCTTGAAGGCCTGTACTGTTTTCATGTTCACTGTCTCCACTGATAAGCAGTTCCATAGGTTAACCACCCACTGGGAGAATTGTTGCTTTCTAACAGTACCCCTGAATTTATACACATCTGAGCTTCAGGGCATGTCCCTGTGTTCTGATGGAGGACATCAGATCAAACATTTCTGTTTGTCTGAGCTTGCCAATACTCTGGAGTATACAGAAAACTGAGATTTTGCCTCCTCTTAGCCTCTTCTTCTTCAATGTGAACATGTCAAGGGCCACCAGACTCTGCTTCTTGCTCTTGCCTTCCATACTCTTGATCATTTTGGAGGGCCTGCATTGCACCATTTCTACTACCTCATTGTCCATTTTGTATTAAGGAGTCCAGTACTGCACAGACTACTCCTCGTGAGGCCTGAGTGGGGCATTTTAAAGAGGGAGGATAACATCCCTTGCACTACTGTTCACTCCCCTTCTGATACATCTCTTGCATTCTGATGGCCCTCTTGACAATGTCTACACTCTGCTCATCATGCTTCATGTGCTTGTTTATTATGATCCCAGGTCCTTTTCCTCTTCTGCTGTAGAAGGTGGAGCCCCCTACAATGTGGAGAGCCTATCTCTGTTTTTCCCCTGTCTAAGTGCTGCGTCTTGCCATTGGCTACAATGACTCTGAGACTCCAGGAGTCTGATCAATCACTCAGCTTATTTAGGTCCCCCTGAAACTGCTGTCCCTATTCTCAAAAAAATATCCTCCACCCTGTTCAGCTTAGGATTCTTCATTAACTTCAGCAGCCTTTTAGAGGCCCCAGCTTCTAGATCACCGAAGAAAATGTTGAACAAGAGTGGCCCCAGAATTGATCCTTGTCGGATGTCATTGAGTACCCCTTTCCAGTCAGGGTTTTGCTCATCCACAGTCATCCTCTGCTTCCTGCACCCAAGTCAGTAAGCAGTCCACCAGATCAAAGCAGAACAACCAGGAGCACTGCAAAGAAGCTTTAAAATAATCAGTCTTTCACAGGAAACCCTTACAGTACACCAACTGTGTGCCCTCCCCGGATACAACTTGTTCCGGGTTGATCGACCAGAATCAAAAAGAGGTGGCAATCTGGCACTATTTTACAAGTCTCATCTAATCCTAACCTTACTTCCATGCCCTTGTTTGTGTCCTGTGAGGTATTTCATGCACTCTTTCTGTTGGGTAACTCCAAAAAGCTGCACATTGTTTGTACCTACATGCCTCTGGTTTCCTGCAAACATGGGCTCGAGGAGTTCCTGGCTTTTCTCCCCAGAGCCACCAAAAACAACAAAGTGATTTGTCTAGGTGACTTCAACCAGAATTGGCTCAGCCCAAACCTCCTTGTCCTTAACTCTAATATCAGCAAGGACAACCTAACCCAGCTTGTCTCAGTGCCTACGCGACATTCCAGCAATGGTAATAGTCACACCATCCTTGACTGGGTACTTACTAACAGGCCGGACAGAATCTCTTCCATGATCATGCTACCAGACTCCATTAGTGATCATTCACCTGTTACCTGTGTCTGGGATGCCAGTCCCCCCCCCCCCACACACACCCAAAATCATCACCATGTCTGACTTCTCTGTCCTTGACACCTGAGCTTTTCTAAGGAATCTTCAGCATGTTGCTGGTCCCCCATATTCATGACAAATAACATTGACTTGGCTGTGGAATACTTTACCAACTCTCTGCACTCCTTGCAGTCCAAGCAATTCCTTCCATCAGGCACAGGGTACGGGGCCTGCCTAGCAAATGGTTAACTAGTCCTCTTCTACATATGCTTAAAGTACAGGACAAATTCTGAACCAGATGGAAAACCTCCTCCCTTCTCTCTGACTTCATCGCATATTGCTTCCTTTGTAATTCTTGTAAGGAAGTGCTACAGACTGCCAAAAGCAATTACTATAGAGGCCTTCTTCATGCCACCTCTAGTAACCCCAAAAGGTACTGGGTACAAATAAACCACATAATGGGATGCACCATGTCCCAAACCCCCCATGATTTTCTAATAAATAACATCTCCTGGAACAGCCCTAATACCACAGCTAATGCTTTCAACTCACTGTTTACTGCTCTTCCTAGCTTTGATGCTGGCAGTCCCCCCCCCACACCACCCCAACCTCCTCCTCGCGTCCCATCCTTCCCTGATTCTCCACGCGGTCTCTAAACTGGATGTCCTATGAGTTCTTAACATGATGTCTCCACATGACAGTGCAGGCCCTGATGGACTGGAACCCAGAATTCTCAAATTAGGTGTGTCTCTTCTTGCCACTCCCCGTCATGCGATTGTTCAACCTCTCCATTAGCTTGGGTACTGTTCCCCTCTCCTGAAAAAATGCCAGGGTTAACCCAGTCTTCAAAAAGGGTGATCCAAAACACCTAACAAACTACCATCCTATTGAGCTCCTGCCAACCCTCAGTAAACTCCTGAAGAAGCTTATCCATTGCCAGGTATCTGACTTCATTGCCCACTTTAACCTGCAATCTCCTGTTCAGCATGGCTTTAGGTCAAACCACAGCACCACGATGGCCCTAGTGCAATTCACCAGTTGCATAAAATCTGCTATGGACCAAGGCCAACTTACTGAGGCTGTTTTGATTGACATGTCAAAAGTGTTTGACTCAGTTAACCACAACCTGCTCCTGCATCAACTAGACTCTATTGGCGCCTCCCAGTCCACACTTGCCTGGTTCTCCAGCTATCTGTGGAACCACTCCCAGTCTGTTTCCTGCCATAAAGTTCTCTCTGCCCCTGCCCTGCTTCATTCAGGTGTCCCACAAAGTTCCATACTTGGGCCCCCTGCTCTTTTCTTTGTTCATCAATAACCTGCCTTCTGTTCCCTGCCAGTCTCTCCTTACTCTATGCCGATGACTTGGTTCTCTATGTCTCATCCAGCTCTATTCATGAAATTAACTCCCACCTCTTCTTTGATCTTCATTGTATCCAAACTTGGCTTATGTCCACCGCCTAGTGCTAAATGCTGCCAAGACCCAGGCTATGCTCTTTGGGTCACGAAGGAAATCTGTCGCTTCAATTCCGTCTGTCCAGGTTTCTTGTTTTGATGATTCCCTTATGGAAGTAACTCAGTCCTTCAAATACCTAGGGGTCATGCTGGATCCATCTCTTAAGTTCTCTCTGCATATCAAAACTGTCTGCAAATCAGTCAATGCTAAAACTGGACTGGCTTACTGAGTCCGTCATTTCCTGACCCCTGCTGCCAGAATCTCTGTCACCCAAGGCCTTCTCCTCCCTGGACTCTGCTACACTCTGCCGGTCTTCGCTATGGCACAGGCAAACATCTTGCAAATGTGGGACGTTGCCTACAACAGTGTTTGTAGATTTGTGCTATCTGCTCCTCGTCTTAAGCACCACTGTACTCTCTACTCTGACCTCCACTGATTGTCTCCTTCCTCCCGCTGGGCTTATTCATTAGGTTGTCTGACTGACAACATTATTCATTCTTCTATCCCCGCTACACCCGCTGCTATGCTCACCCCCATTGGCTGCCCTCATTCCCTCTGTTCCAAGTCTTTAGCTCTGCTATATGTCCCCAAATGCTCTACCAGGATGGGTGAACTTGTCTTCTACTTCTATGCCCCAAAATTTTGGAACTCTCTCCCACCTGATCTTATGCACTCCAAATCCCACCCCACTTTCAAGAATGGCCTCTCCAATTACTTTGCTTCCCTTGACATTTTCAAATGTCCCTAGCTTCATGAGTCATGCAATCTACCATTGTCCTGCACTTAAATTTCCCTTTGGCCTCTGATTCCTCCCTTCCCAACTCTTCCTCAGTACAGCTAGACACTTTGTTCCCTGTCTCTGCCTGGAAATTGTCTCCTTGCTGACTTACCAACAGCACTGCCATGTTTTGTACATTCTTAACCCTAAACTGTGCCTTTTTGCCTGTTTTGTTCCTACTATAACATGTGATATGTACCTCCTCTATGTACTATGTAACTTACTCCTCTGTATAACTGTTTGGAACTCCTATTGTACAACACTGTATATGTATTTGTTTTTACCTGTGCTTGATTTGTACTCTCCCGGGTTGTGCCTGAAAATAGGCAGTTCTATCTAGTGCACTTACCTGGTTACCAAAAGCAAATAAATAAATTGAAGGTTTTTGGAAAAGGGTTGAACTTTGCACCTGTTTCTAAGAGTGATTATTTTACCACCCAGGTTGATCTGTTCAAGATTTTCAGGAAAATCAGACTGTGTGAATTTTATTCCAGGAATAAACAGACTACAATGGGTGGTGATAACACTGATGTGTTAGGGGTGGGGAATGAGAGTGGGGATCTAGAAATGATTGAATTACTAGTGAATTTAAGTGAATCTGAACTAAATCAAGATGTAAATAAAACTGAAGTTATTAATTCTCCTCTTATAGACCCCCACAGATCTTGAGACTTTAGAATCACTTCTTGATGAAATTAACAATGCCAATGGTAACAGAATCTATTAATAATTATAATGTAATGGAGACTGCATCCTTTTAAGATACCAGGATGGCAGTTTTTAAGCTCTCATCTAGTTTTAGCCCCAACATCATGAATCCTCCAATTAAGAGTTACAAAACAATAGTTTTGAAAGAAACAGAACAGCTACTAACAAATCCATGTATTAGTTCACATAACAATCTATCCCTAAAAGAAAAAAACATTGCTGTAAAAGAATTGGTAAATGTGAATAATATTGTTATTAAAAGTACAGACAAAGGGGGTAATATTGTAATTATGAATGAGACTGACTACATCAGACGTGGAGAACTTGCTAAATAACCCATTAAATTACCAAAAACTGCAGGGGAACCCCACAGAAAGATTTAGAAAGATACTTACTGAATAAGCTAGAATGGGGCAAACCAAATAATTTCATCACTGTAGCAGAATTTAATTATATTTGGACAGATACCCCCTTTACCCCCACTTTCTAGACTCTTCCTAAAATCTATAAGAGCCTTGTGAATTCTCAAGGTCAACCAATAGTCTCTGGTGTGGGATCCCTGTCTGAGAACCTGAGTAGATTTATAAATTCCTTTTTCTTCCACTTGATTTTTATGCCCCTCTCCATCTCCCTCTCCATCTCCATCTCCATCTCCCTCCCTCTCCTCTCCATCTCCATCTCCTCTCCCTCTCCCTCTCTCCATCTCCTCTCCTCTCTCCCTCTCCTCTCTCTCTCCATCTCCCTCTCCCTCTCCATCTCCATCTCCTCTCCTCTCCTCTCCATCTCCATGTTCACACCTTCCTCTGGGTCCCCATGGTACTCCCTGGTAATGTCAGGGTGAGTTAACCCCAGCCACAGATAACCCCTTGGATGGGGTAGGAGGGGGACCCTCAACCACTCCAGCCAAGGTTCAACATGTCAGGTGGCCCATTCACCCCCCACCAAGATACCAGGGCCCATCTCCTGGAGTAGACACAGGACTTTTTCCTGCTTTCTCTCCATGGAGATGTGGTTGTACCATGATGTCAAGGCTCTTGCTGACATCAACCATGCTCCTCCCCACACTACTGCAGCACCAAGCTGCCATGCTCCCAGCCTCCGCTAGAGGTCAGTTCAGCAATGGGCCTCCCCAGAGGAGACAAGCAGTCCTGGGGATGCTCAGCCTCCCCTCCCTGGCGGGCCCTCCAGCTCATTCCTGGACCTGGGTCACTGGCATCGCAAGCTGCAGCACTTCCACTGCACCAGTGGGCCGGCTAGATTTATTTTTAATAAAATGCCTGTCAGAGGTTTAAACCCCACATCAGAGATACTATGGATGTTCTGGATAAATTTAACAACTACAAATGGGAAGCCAGTCACCTTTGGGTGACTACTGATGTAGAATTTCTGTATATCAGCATTCTTCATGAATAAGGTATCCGAGCATGTGAACACATGTTACAGGTACACTCACTTAATGACATTTTTCCAATTTAATTTATTGTGGAAGCCCTCAGATATGTGTTGTCACACATGTTTTTTGAATTTAACAATAACTGCTTTCTACAACTCCAAGGCACAGCAATGGGGGCAGCAATGGCCCCCAGCTATGCCAATATCTTCCTTGAGCAATGTGAAACAGATACCATCTTATCAGATACTGCTAATCTATTATGAAATGGAGTTGTTTTATTGACAACATAGTGTGTGTGTGGGAAGGAACAGAGGATGAAGTCAAAGCATTCATACAGTGTATAAACAATGATATAAATCTGAAGTTCACATACCCCACTGACAAGAGTAGTATAGATTTTTTAGACCTTACTTTGTTTATAGATGAGCAGATGAAAGTACAAACAAAAGGATTCAGAAAACCTACTGCAATGAATACCCTCTTAAGAGCTGATAGTCCACACCCTAAGGCCTTGGTGAAGTCCATCCCTTTTGGACAGTTTCTGCAGATCTGCAAGAAGTGCTCTAGAGAAGAATAACTTGAGGAACAATCCTTTGAACTCTTTCAGAGATTTTTGGATAGAGGATATGGGAAACCAGTGGCGGATGCTGGCCTTGATAGAGCTAAAGCACAGGAGAAAAATTATCTTCTAAAACCTAAGAAAAAAACTCCCATTGGAAAGCAACCAATCACATTTGTTACTAAATTTAGTAAAAAAGCTGCTGAAATTGGTGTTATCATAAGAAACTTTTGGCCAAACTTACTTAATGACCCAATTCTAAGGTCAGATATTGGAGCCGCAGCCAGAATTACTTTCTTTAGGTCAGAGAATTTGTGTGACAAATTTGTACATAGTAAATACTGTACTAAGAAAAATGATCAACCAATGAGAAATTGGCCTCCTCCTTTCCCACAGTGGATGTTTATGTGTGGGAAATGCAATATTTGCAGTTTCTGCACACAAGTAAAAAGATTTGAATTGGAAGGCTGTCCTGGCCAGGGGGTGGACATCAGGAGTTTTCTGAATTGTTCCAGCTCTCTTGTAGTATAAGCCACATGGTGTCCTTGCAACCTGCTATATATTGGTTCAGCAGTAAGACCTCTAGGGCAGCAAATACAAAAAAAAATTAGAAACATCAATAGAATCATAGAATCACAGAAAGTCTACAACAGAAAAGGACTCCATTGGCCCATCTAGTCTGCCCTCGATTCCACCCCATTAGTAGCCCTGACACTACCACCCTACACCCCACATACATGTCCTCCCCCTTGTAGATTCTTGGTCCCTTTCTTCCATCAGGGCATCTATCCCTCCCTCTCTTCCTCCCTTTTTTAAACCCATATAGGTATCCCATGCACTTTTAAAGCCCCCCACTTTTATGTCTCAACCACACCCTCTGGTAGCCCATTCCAGGGACACAGCTACTCTCTCAGTGAAGTAATATCCTCTCATATTACCTCTGAATCGACCACCCTCCAGTTTTAAACTATGCCCCCTAGTTCATGGATTGACCTTCATCTTGAAGATACTCCCTTCCATCACTTTGTTAATTCCCTTCAAATTTTTAAAAGTTTCAATCATACCCTCTCTCGCTCTCCTGATTTCCAGTGGATATAGGTCAAGCTCCTCAATCCTCTCCTCATATGTCTTCTGATGCATACCATGCATCACTTTGTTTGCCCTCCTCTGCAGCATTTGAACATTAGAGCAGGACTTTTCAATACACCCTTAGGCAGACACTATTTTGAGAGGCATAACATGAATCCAGAAGAGACTTTATTTATAGCACTAGAATCTGCACAGCATAACCCAAGGGGTGGTGATAAACAAAATAAGTTATTACAGAAAGACAGCTTCTGGATATTTACTTTGAATACCTTGTGACCTAGAGGATACAATGTTGATTGGGATTTGAAACAATTTCTAAAAAAGAGACAGAGTTATTAATTTAACCAATAGGACCCAGTATCCGCATTGGTTGTGTTTCTTCTTCTCTGGTAAATAGTATTGAAACTAATACCTTATTCTTTATCTTTGTTTCTTTTCTAGACTATGGATGCCCTATAAAGATTCAGATTGGTTGATCCCCCTGATCCAGAAGATGGAAAAATAACATGTATGGCGGAGATCACTTGTCTTTTTTCATTTTGGACAGCCAATTCTTTATGTGATCCATTTGTATTTGATATTTTATATCGTACTTTGCTAATTTCTTAACTGCATTTTATGCACCATTAGAAGCTTTTCTTTACATAAAGCTCTGATTCAGAATAAGGCATTAGTAATTACTGAAATTAAAATAAGTGTTGTGTAACACTTTTTCTATTAATTATTTGCCATATTTACAACCTTATATCTAAAAACCTGGCAGGTCTCATAATAACATCCTGCTTTAATATGTTTTTGGTTTAGTTTTTAAAAGGAAATGTTTACTTTGTGATCCTTAGTTAGCATGTTCAAATCCCTCCTTGTGCCACTGTGAGACATAATAAAAATGTATTACTGATTCAGTAACAATAGGGGGCCACATTGTTGTAATTAGCCCACTGGTATTTAAGGGAGAGCTTCATCACTCAAGCACCACTCCCTGACAAAGACTCCTGTCAAAGCGCTGGGGTAATTGAGTGTTTGCTTCTCGGACACCAACTCACTAAGTTCCTGAGTTCTACAATAAAGGTATTTACCTAGTCTGGAAAATACTTTTGTGTCTTAGACTGTCATTTCAGGAACTTACTTGGAGTGCCAAGTTTTTCCTGTGGCCACCCTTCTGATACATCCCTTACATTCTGATGGCCCTCTTGACAACATATGCACTCTGCTTGTCATGCTTCATGCATCTGTCTATTATGACACCAGGTCATGTTCCTCTTCTGCTGTAGCAAGAGAAGAATCTTATAATACGTAGGTTCTACCTTTGTTTTTCTTCTTCAAGTGTTGCATCTTGCTATTGGCTACAATGAATCTGAGACTCCAGGAGTCTGACCAATCACCCAGATGTTTTAGGTCCCCCTGAAATTTGTTGTCCCTATTCTCAAAAACAAAATCCTCCACACTGTCTAGCTTAATATTCTTCATTAACTTCAGTGGCCTTTTAGAGGTCTTATCTTCTAGATCACTGATGAAAATGTTGAACAGCGGTGGCTCCAGAACTGATACCTGTCGGATATCATTGAGTACCCCTTTTCAGTCAGAGTTTTGCTCCTCCAATGCACCCTCTGCTTCCTGCACCCAAGTCAGTAAGCAGTCCACCTTGTGTATGCCTCAAGTAGGCCACCCTGATGTACTTTGCCCGGGAGCTTAATAGTTCTGCAACACAGGGTCAAAAGCCTGCTGAAATCCAGAAAGACGATGTCTATGGCTCAATTCCTGTTCATCTCCCCAGTCACCCCCTTAGAGAATGTGATCAGGTTGGTTTGGCATGGTCAGACCCTCACATAAAAAGCCATGCTGAGAGGGGACAAGAACCGTGACCTCAACCAAGTGCTCCAATATTCTTTCCTTGTTCATATCTTCTAGGACCTTACCCAGCACTATCAAAATTAATGGTCTGTAGTTGCTCATGTCCAACCTTGACCGTTCTTAAAAATGGAGACCCACAGTGGATGCTTTCCAGCCCTATGGCACCAAACCTGGCAGATTAATGGAAGATTACTGCAAGTGGCCTTGACAGTTGTTGGCTTAGCTCCCCTATGATCCTAGAGTGCATCTTGTCCACCTCTTGTGACTTGCCTCGGTTGTTCTTTGACAGGTAGTCAGTTACCAGGGAGGGTGTGCTGTCACGGCTCTGCCTTTGTAGCAGGTTGTGATGCCAAAAAGAGAGGACAATGACTTCAAGTGGGGAATGGACCAAGAGCAGATGACATCTAAGTGCAGAGAACCCAGTTTATTGCAAATATCCTTAATAATTCAGAACAATAAGAAAAATAATTTTAACAATATTTCAACTACAAGCTAGAGTTTGTGTAAATAGTTTTTTAAAGTTTTCTTAGAGACACTCATTGCTGTTTAAAGGGATAATCAGAAAGTTAACTCATCAGTATGATGCACTTTCTTCTAAGTGACTATGTAGGTTTGACATCTTTCAAAAGTCCCAGATATAAGAAAAGCTTGCACTGACCTGCAAGTCAGCTCTCATTCTATTTTCCCTCTCAGAATGATGTTCCAGCAATGCTTTGGGTTAATACATCAGAACTGATATTCCTTGTCAACCATTTCAGAAGTTGCTCTAGCTCTTGATGGTAGGAAGATCCTTTTATGACATCCCAGAATAACATTGAAAGCACTGAAAAAAACAAGAAACAGAACATCTATTTACTAATATCAAAAGCCATTTTTAATGAAAACAATAGAGTACAGTACTCCTTTAAAAGAGGCTCTTCACAGGATAATAAATTTGTTTTATTTACACTGAACGTGTAGATCCAACAAAACACTTAGAAGTTAACATGGGGTGAAGGGTGTGTGTGTGTGTGTGTGTGTGTGTGCGTGTGTGCATGCGTGTGTGCATGTGTGTGTGTGTGCATGTGTGTGTGTGTAACACTATAGTAGTGCCATCCTTTGGCCTTCTGAAATGGGGTCCCTGGTGGCTGTCCAGATGGAGGTTGAATATTCCTTGGCACTTATTGTAAGAGTAGTGATTTTTCTCTGTTATCCTGAACAACATTCAACTGGTCAATAAACTAAAATACATCTCCACAGCAAAATAAACCACTGCAATGTTTCACAGATGCAACTTTTATTCTCCTCAGTGTGGAGGGGTTGGTTTGTAACTCATCCATTTTTATACTGCTGTTGGGTATATTACTACAATGAATCAAAACTCAATAATAGGGATGGTCCCCTTTAGAACTAGCAATATTCATCAGTACAAGTGTTTCCGTGTCTCATTAGTTCTACATGGGCCTTAGGAGATATATAATAATCTCCTTGATGCACACACTCACTCCCTGCAATGTTCCTGCCTTTGTACCCAGATGGCTCTTTCATTATCATCCACCCTTCTGTAACTAAAGGGGAACTGTCATCAACAAGCTTTCTTAGTGTCTGAAAGACCATAAACAGCTAATCTGAGTAAGCCATTGTGTTTATCTGTGAGTTTTTGCAGTCCAGAGTTATTCATATGTAAATCAGCCTGTAATAAAGGGCTGCGGGCAGCCATAAGTTTTAGGCTCCTGACAGGAAATGATGTCACCGAGGATCTTGGCTCTCCATTGACTGTAGGTTAAATAGGAAATCATCTGTTTTATTAGGTGTGTTTTAACGTGTTACTACAACACTCTCAACATTTATGATACTTGTTTTGTATGTGCATTGAAACTATTTTTTGCACATTCAGTACTTTAGTCATGCCACAACTTACACCCCATTGGTCCTCCTAAACCAATTATATTGGTTCTTTATGTTATCCATGGTATTTAAGGAGAGTCCTCTGGCTAGTAGGTGTGTTCCCCTGAAAAAGCGCAAAGCACAGGCATTAAATATTGGGGTTGCCAGTGCCACTTGCACCTTGCACTTTGTTTATGCACAGCATGACTGTTATAGACTTGTAATAAAGTATTTATTTTGAAATATTTACTTGGAGCATCGGCACTTTCTATCCATACTGGCTCTGGAGGATGAGTGCTGTAACTTTCTACTGTGGACATTTGAACCGACTACCTTTCTGCACCATCGCCTTGCTTTGGAGGGCCATAGCTGCATTGTTAATAGAACACCCTAGTGACATGAAGAACCAGCAGGCAACAAGACATGACAGAATGTGGGTTAGGCTGAGATAACCGCCCACTCAGGCGCATAGTGAGACCACCGTCACAGGTGGAAGGCCTTATAGCCCCTGAAAGCCTAACCCATACTCTGCAGTGTCTTATTATGCTTATAAAATGTGAAAACTGAGAACAAATTTTAATAACAAAAAAGCCAACTTTTTAAATTAAAAACAGATATTTTCTTTCACTAAAAGTAATTGGCAAACCAAAGTCCACTCTTATTTATCAATCATATGTTTTTCTACACACCTCAATAGATGGAATGTTTGTTTGCTATAGACTGCAGGAATTCAAATTTCTACAGAATTCCGCTGGTAGAATGTTCACCCTCTCACATGTAGCAGAAGGCCTTGTATGGAGCCATGGTCTCTGTTTCATCTGTGGCACAGTAAAGAGCAGAGATTGTCCTGGCAAGCGTGTAAGGATAGGTATGAGATTTTTCATGACCCCCTTAGAAATGCCAGTAATTAAATCTATGAATAGCACAGTACTTCATTTTTTTAATTTGTTTATGTATGCCAGAAGGGGATCATGAGAGGAAACACTGTTTATTTATTTATTTATTGAAATTTAAAGATGTTTTACTTTTTAGGGCCTTATTGAAGGGTTTCGCTAAGAGTAAAAACGGCAGCCATGTTTGTGATGGCAATAAGGAATGAATGAAATAGATCATGAATTTGGTATGTGATTTACCCAGCTTCCAAATCTCACAGGAACTTTCTGTACCTGGGGATTAGGCTGAAATATATGTATAGGTGCCAGGCAATGTCAAGTAATCCAAATGGCAGAATTTTTCTTGCCAGTTTTATAAAATTGAAATAGTGTGTGAGGTTTAACAATAAAAAGAGTGTCAAAAAGAATTGCAGGGAGGATTTATTTATTTATTATTATTGTATTTGTTTGTGAACTGGATCATGTTTTGTTTTTAAAAAACAACATTTAAGATAAAACAGAAAAAGAAATCATACAATAAAATATTTTCAATTGGACTCCGTTGCTATATCACTAGCAAGTTTTTCTTTAAAACATTTATTTCCAACTAAGATGAGATGTTTATATTGTTAGTGTTAGACAATTTTAAGCCTTGAAAGAGAACCACTTTCAGTGGATGTGTATTAAGACTTCATACCCTTTCCAGGTCAAAAAATACAAATAAATGACTAAAAGAAAGCACGGAAGGGGAGATGCAACACTGTCTCAATCACAAAGCACTCAAAGTTTCCAAACCGCTAGTACGATAATAACTGTGTTGAAAAACCATCTCTGCAAAGGTGACCCATATACTTCCAATGGACCCGGCCCCCATTATGTTATGAAACAGCACTTAAGATGAAAGCTTCCCAGAAGAATAATGGGATTTAGTATAGTCTGTATATTAAAAACCTACCATGTCTATAAAATGACAATGGGTTACAGTAACCTGACTTTCTGTACTTCCATAATGCCCAACAACACACTATCAAAGTTTTAGTTCAAAACACTGAATACGTGTTTTCTTTGAAGGGGCTTAGCCTGGTATTTGGTAAGTCAGAAGACCACAACAGATGGTACAGTATGGGATGTACTTCACTAAATGACCAGTCAGTAGAGAGGTCCTATATAGCATGAAGCTAATTTAAGTAATCTGACACCCCCACCTTTCAGCAGATATTGACAGAGCCTTACTGCCGGGTAATAGAATACCAGTCAAAATATACTTCAGTTTTTATAACCATGCTATTGCTTTGCTTTGCAAAAATACCTACACAATCAAAAAATGAATTTATCACTGTGTTAGCATCATGTGTGATGTCCAAGCTCTGATTCATAAGGGAATATGTGGACAATATTCAAAGTGAAGTAAAGATCATATGAAATGTCATAATGTTTGTTGTGAATCTCTCTAATTATACATCTGCAGACCCATCAAGGAAGCCAGATGAATGTGATTCAAGATAAGCAGCACTTAAGTGCTAACAAACACAAGTTCATAGACTTTTAGTAGCCACATGACTCACCATTCCCAATGGTGAGACGGTGTAGTGTTTCTTTTTGCAAATTGTTTATGCACTTGGCACCAATCCAGTAGTAGAAGAAGAAGAATCAGCATTTATATAGCACTTTTCATACATCCAAAGTGCTTTACAAGCAATGCTAGACTGGTAGTGAAGTGACTGAATGTGTGGTGGTGGCCATATCGCACATCATCACCCACACAGCCTGGATAATTGCATGAACCAGTTTATGGGAAGAGGAATGTTGGCCAGGACACCGGGAATGTTCCCTACTCTTTGCAAAGAGTGCCCTGGGTTATTTTACTTCCACCTGGACACCCACCAGGACAACACCAGGATGGGCAGAAGGGACCTCAGTTTAATGTCTCATCCGAAGGACGGCACACCCCAGCAGTACAGCACCCCCCAATACTGCACTCAGATGCCAGTGATTTTTAGGTGCAAGTCCAATCCCGGCGTGGGACGAGAACCCACGACCTTCTGGTCCAGAGGCAGATGTGCTACCAACTGAACCATGCTGACACCTAGTGGTAATACAAGTATCAATTGACAGGTACTCAAATATCTTGATTTCCTGGTTATTTTCTTCCGAAACTTTTGTACTCAAAGTATGTGAAAAGAAGGAAGATAAGAGATTGCTGAACATAAAATGAAAAATTCAGCAATTTTGTGACACGATTGAGTACTCTGCAAATGGGTTGGGGTGTAAAGATTTGTATAAATGTTATTTTGGGGTCATATTCAAAGTCAAGGAGTGGTCAAGGGTATGGAGGCTGGGTTACAATATGCAAAAGTGCAAAATCATGCACCTAGGATACAGAAAATCAGAGGCAGGTTATAATATGGGAAAATGGGTATTGAGGGTCACCAAACAGGAAAGAGTACTGGAGTAATCATATTTGATAACCTCAAGGTAGCGAGGCAGTGTGATGAGACAGTAGACAGGGCCAGTAGAATGCTGGGGTACACAGGAAGGGGCATTATCAGCAGAAGGAGGGAGGTGGTGTTCCCTATGGTATAGATCATTGGTGATACCCCACCTGGAGTACTCTGTCTAGTTCTAGACACCATGGGCCCAATTTTCAAAGAGTCCTTAAAGTGATGTAAATTGCATCACTCCAGGGCTGCAGCAAACTCTGGGTGCATCAGGGACTCTGTGCCCAATTTTATAAAAATCAGGGTCCCAGTACCAAACTCCCTGGGTTTGTCACAAGTCAACTGCTGTGCAAGCAGTTATCACACCTGCAGGAATTCCAGCAGGGATCCACCCCCCCCAACCTGGCGCAACACTAGCAGGGCCAGGATGGTGGGAAGGGGTGAAGCTACTGGACAGGAGGGGGCTGGGTGCAGAAGGGACATGGGAAGTTTAACTGGGGGTTGGAGAGACAGCTAGGCAGCAGCAGGAATGGTGACACCCGTCAGGGCGCATTTGCATTGCACTGTATGTACAGTATAGTTATCTTCCCTGGTGGTCTAGTGCCCCCTGTCCATTCCCTGATGTCCCCCATAAATAATGACATAGCAATCCTGGTGCTCTAGAGAACCAACACCCTGATCCCGGTTGTCTCCCCAAAATAGTTATATATCTTCTCTGGTAGTCTATCAGCCCCACCCCAGACCCCTGATCTCCCCCCAAATCATTTATGTAACATTCCCTGGTGGTCTAGTAGACCTCCCTGATCTACAATATATCCCCAAATCATTTATGTAACATTCCTTGGTGGTCTAGTGGATCCCCACCCTGACAGACAGTGCCTCACCACCTGCCGCTCCCTCCATCCCAAACACCAACCAGTGACCGGCACAGCCCTCCGCTCTCCACTACGGCTGGCCACCCGATTGATCTGTCACTGAGCATGTACTGTACACAGTACATGCTCAGTGACTGAAATGCTGTCAATCACTTGGTGTGTACTGTATACAGTACGTGCTCAGTGGCAAATCAGTCAGGTGGCCAGCCATGGTGGAGAGCAGTGTGCTGTGCCGGTCACTGGTTGGGATTCAGGATGGAAAGGAATGGGGCTATGGGGCACTGCCTGTCAGGATGGGAATCCACTAGACCACCCGGGAATGTTACCTAAATTATTTTGGGGGACACTGGGGAACGGACAGTCTGCTAGACAACCAGGGAAGGTTACATAAATGATTTTAGGGGAGATTGAGATTGGGGCCGCTAGACTATCAGGGAAAATACATAGTATAACTATTTCTGTGGGACATAAGGAATCAGCAGGGTCCACTACCATGAGGGATGATATGTTATTATTTATGAAGGACATCAGGGATTGGAAGGGGGGTACTGCTAGACCACCAGGGAAGATAACTATACTGCACACACAGTACAATAACTATACTGTACCTACAGTACTATGCAAATGCATCCTGCTGGGTGCCACATCACTCCTGGTGATGCCCAGCTGTCCCCCAACTCCCCCATGCCACCACCCATGCCCCTTCTGCAGTCATCAGCCCACTGTCAGATCCCCTCCCACTGGCGCAAGTCACAGACCACCTCCTGGCTGGTGCAAGTGGTGCCCTTTGCTGCATCCATGGCGGGGCTTGTAAAATCCCCCCAAAAGGTATGTTGCAACCCTGCCATGGTGCAAGCCCCCTTGTGACCTGGCACACCTGGTTATTTGCTGCAACCACGGTGCAAGGGGTCTTTTAGCACATTTGTGTCAGGATTTGATGCAGGCTGCCTAAGAAAATTGCATTTGACGCAAGTTGTGATGCATGTCACCACTTGAGTCAAACTCTTTTGATGCAAGTCCCTTGCATCATTCTAACACGTTTGAAAATCAGGCCACACATCCCAGAAGGACATAAACAGGGTGGAGGCTGTCCAGAGAAGTGCAACTAAAATGGCACAGGAGCTGGAGCAGAAGCCCTAAGAGAAGAAACTTAGGGATCTCAATATGCATACCCTGCAAGAGAGGAGGGAGTGGGGGGACATGATAGAGACCTATAAATACTTCTAAATACAAATAATGCGGTTGAACTAGATACATGAAAGGAGTATTTTTCAGAGAGGAAGATACACAAGAAAAAGAGGACATGCAATGAAGCTGGAGGGGCGACAATTTAGGAGTGATGTGAGGAATGACTTCTTCTCTGAAAGAGTGGTGTATGCCTGGAATAATCTTCCAGTGGAGGTAGTGGGGACAAAAATGGTGGTGAGCTTCAAGTATGGGAATCTTAGTTTTGAAGCAAGGAGGGGGGGTCTGTGGTGACAGTATAAGCAGGGAAAAAATGGATGACTGAATGGGTCATGCAGCCCTTATCTGCCAGCAAATTTTATGTTTGTATAAGTCAACTAAAAAACAGAAAAAGTTAGAATCGTTTGTTTTTTTGAAATCTATCCTTTTTTTTGTACAGTTTATTTATCCTCCTCGGTGCACTGCTGCTTTTGTTGTGTCTGCCAACCTTCACTGGACACCGCCGTGCATACCTCTCAACTGTCCCTGATTTTCAGGGACGTCTCTGATTTTGCCTCCAAATTTTACTCTGTCCCTCCTAAAAATTGTGTTTCCGTGACCAAACAGTGGAAGTTGTAGGCACAAAATAATGTCAAACATTAAAGTTACAGACTTGTTTTTCCCTTAGAAAATGCATTTTACACTAAGCCCCTTATTCTACCAGATTCCTGAGTGGATATCATCAATTTTGAAGATGTGTCCCTGATTTTGGTCCTTTGTCCCTGATTATTTCAAGTCTTGTCCCTGATTTATGAGGCAGGAGGTTGAGAGGTATGGACACCGGGGTCATTCGGGATCTTATAGCACTGTACATATCCCAGCGGATCCCCAGAGCCAATCCAGAGTCATCATCCTGCAATGATCCGCACTTTTCCCCATTGTTTTGCCCCATAATCCTGAGGCTCCAGAAGTGGAAGCGCATGCATGTGGAGGCACGCAGGCACACTGCAGCTCCAGTCTGCAGCCCCTTCTACCCTCTCTGGCCTAGCGACAGGGCACCTCATGTGTGACGCTGCCACCCGGCCTCCACTAGGAGGCAGCCAAACTCTGAGGAGCCCCTCTGAACCCTCCTGAGGATGAGAGCTTGCCATCTGGAAGCTCGATCAACTTCTCAACCCCCCCCAGCTGACCTCTGGTGCCCCATGTCATAAATCGAACCCGGGTCGCCGGCATGGAGCGAAGTGTGGCATCCAGCGCCTCAACCCTCAGCACCACTTGGGCCAGTTAAACTTATCCATCTTAACTGTCTTTTTTTTTTAAATCTGTCTGTCTGTCTGCCTATCTATCTATCTATCTATCTATCTATCCATCCATCCATCCATCTCCCCCCCCCCCCCATTCTAGCAGGTGTTCCTCAAGGATCAGTCCTTGGCCCCATCCTTTTCTCTATCTTCTAAAATGACCTCCCCTCTATCTGTGTCTCCTCTCAGACACACCTCTACACTGATGATACCATCCTCTACACCACTAGTCCCTCATCCATGGAGGTTGAACCTAAGCTCCAGAGTGATTTCTCCTATGTGTTAAACTGGTTCCAATATAACCGGCTCATGTTTAACTCTAAGAAAATCATCTCCATGTCCTTTGGCACCTCACAGAAACTAGCCAAAATCTCCTACCTCCCTTCCTTTCATACCCTTGACAGTTCCACATTAGAATCAGTCTGCTTCTATAAGTATTTGGGGGTTTCATGTCATAACAGTGATTGCTGAATAGCGATCATGTTATGGTGAGTGTACATCACTAAAAATGAATTTCAGTGATGCACACTCGCAATGCGGACAAAAGAGGTGCCCGAGACCTACGGATCTCATTTTTAATTCCGGGGGCTGTGCCCTCGCACCCCTTCCCAGGAGGCATTCTCTCCGCACTCCCTACTTATCAATTCTCAACTCCAGGGGGGTGCTTGTTGGGGGGGTGAAAATCTTAAAATAAATTAAAGTCATCTGCCGGCAAAACCAAAACATGCACCATGCCGGACCAGAACCCTGTACCCTGCACCCCCCAGCCAACCACCCTCTCCACTACACTAGCAGACCAGCTCAGCAGCTGCACACCACACCCCCTTCCTCATACCATCCCTCCCCTGCCTCTCCCTGCCAAGCGTGTGTGCGTGTGCATTTAGCTGCTACTTCCCATTGCGGTATTTTGCCTATCCCAATATCCGGTCACCCCCCGCTTGGTAGCCATGAACACAGGCATTGTAATTGAGTCACCATTTTTGTAGGCACCCAATTTTGGTCGCCTTGTTCACTAGATCCCACATTGGGGAGTTTGGCTGGACAGTTGACTTAACTTTATTCACTCCAACTCTGTCCAAAACTCAGTGCCATGTACAGAAATGAGGGTGCCCTCTCTCCTGTGGTTCATTGGGAGTTACTAAGCAAAATGATCCTCCCACTCCCATGGAGATGTAGTCCTTGGCTCCGCCCCAGCCTCATCTCTTGCAAAGTTAGACACCCTTATTTAATGCTATCTGCTGCTTTACTTCCAGTGCTCCCCCACATACTCACCACTGTACTCTATACTCTCCCCTCCCACCAAAAGCACTGCCAGCTACACGCCACCATACTTGAATCCAAATTCTGGTTTGTCTCTCTCCTCTCATACCTCACTGCTCTCCTCTCCCCCGCATCCACCTCCTCTTACCAGCTCCACTCCAGAGACCCTTGTACCTTCTCTCTTGCCCGTCCTCATTCCTGTTTGGGGTAGGCTATCTTCTCTTACCATCTCCCCTCCTTCTGGAACTCTCTTCCAAGCTCCACTCGGCTATCTCTATATCTGTACTGTCTAAAACACACTCTTTCCCAGTCCCTTTCCTCTGGTTGCTCCTGTCCCACCTCCACCTGACCTTGCTGTCCCGTTACATACTCCTGCCCCCCCCACCACCACGATCTATCACCCTGCTCCCACTCCCACCCCACATTCTATGCAAACTTCCTAATAATTTTGTTTTTTCTAAATCAGCTGTGAATATATTTCCGTCTGTACCAACTTATGTAAATATTTTATCTGAATAATATGTAAATATTAAGTATATACTTTATCTTCTGACTTCCTAAAATGTCATACTCCCTTACCAGTCTTACCTGTTTGTGCATTTATACCACTTTTGTACCATACTCTGCAGTTACTGAATTAATTACCTGCTACTTGTAAAATGAGTTATTTACAGTGTATATTTCTGCATGTCTGTTGTTGTACTGTATTTTTTCCTCATCCCCCCACTTCCCCCGGGTCACAACTAGAAAAAGAGCCTCTGCTCAGTGTGCATTTCCCAGTTACCTAATTCTAAATAAATAAAAAATTAAAATCTATCTAAAGATATCACCAGGAAGGCAAACTGAGCCAAAGCTAATTGCCAGGTAATATAATATAAATTGCAATACAAGGCAAAAATATGCCAGGCAGGAAGACTTTCAAGTTAGGATAGTGCAATTGATTAACAAAGTAAACATTAGCTAGCCTTTGGGGAAGATGAATGACACCAATTTTGCCTCTGTTATAAGAAACATATTTTACAGACTCACTAATGGCAAATAATAAAAAGATAATTATTAATACTAGCATATCACATTAATTATGAATATACTTTAAAACTGTATCAACATACTTTAAAATGTATTGCTCTACATTAAAAAGTTACTAATATATTTTTTTTAAATAGTGATACTGTACATGAAAACTTGATTGATAGCACTTACAGTATCTATGTTGGCCTGACATCAAGCTTTCATTTAAAAACAAAATTAAGCAGTAGCCCTAATCAATACAGTTTTCATGTGTCGCTATATTAAAACACTGTCAGTACAGTGGAAATGTGAAAACTCCCTATGTAGCTGGTGTCTGTTATTCAGAATATAGTAATAGTGTATCGCTGGTGTGCATTGTATATGGAGATCCATATACTCAAAAACCTTGATGTACCATATTTATGATGCCAGTACTAAGGGGCAATGACTTTTAAACATTTTTGCACATTAGTTCTCACATCACAACTGTGGTACAATAAACTTCAACTCTTAGAATCCTTATGCTGAATGCACTGCATGCTCAGTTACAAATGCCCATTTTTTAAAGAATCTGCCCCACATCGAACTGCTCAGTACCAACCCACCCACCCCATGGCACAAACAGTATTTGTTTATTCACAGCCTCATAAAAATAGGTTTTACTTTTTACACATTCAGCACAGAGCGAAAATCCTCTCTCATAAGTGCCTCTGTTTGAATGAGCATTTTCATTTGAACAGAAGTGCTTGCAAGAGGAAATTGCTGGCCGGTGCTTCATGTTTGTACAGTTACGTTTACTTTTATGAGGCTGTGAATGAACAAATATCGTCTGTGCCGTGAGTTGGGTTGGTGGGTATTGAGCAGCTGGGTAAGGGGTGTAATAAAAATAAAATTAATAAATGGGCCCATTTAGAGGGGCACAACAGAAAAAAAACATGCACTATATAAAAAAGATGGGCAACCACATATGACTCAGCACGTGTTTACATCTTGGGGTTGAGATGATATCATGGACCTCTCAAACTTTGGTGTCAAGGTCTACATGCGCTTATCTCCACCCCTTGATAGAAACACAGCCTCACTGTATATGGTAGCCCATGCATTATTCTATTTGTAGTATTCTGTCAAAAAAGTATTACAACCTGGGAAAAGGGGGGGGGGGACATGACTGAAATCTTCAGGTATGTGAGCGGTATCAATAGGGTGGACTGCCAGCTGGCTGTTCCAGCTTAATGAGGGCACCATTATGATGTAGCACAACCTGAAGATGGTGAGTGGCAAGTTCTGGAGGGATATGAGGAAGTACTTCTTTATGGAAAAGATAACTGACACAAGGAACCACCTACTACAAGGGCTCATTAATGTTCAGATGGTAGATGCCTTTAAGCATGGATGGGACAGATTCCTGAGGCTAAGAAGGAATCAGCAAAGGGAATAGAATGCTTGGACACAGCCCCAGAGGTAGCAGACAATATTAAGATGGATGCGGTCAGACCAATACCAGCCTAGCACCTCGACGGACACAGGGACAGGTCAGACTGGATGGACCTATGGTTTTTGTCTGTTCATATTATTTTATGTATCTCTGGTTTTTTTTTAACCATTTTCTGATAGTTTCATTAGATTTACACAAATAAATCAACAGGAAAATTCCAAACATACCTTTCTAATCTTTGAGGCACAGGTAAACAATTTTACAATAACTGTCTTGATTATAAACATAGAATTTGTTGGCAGAAAAGGGCCGCTTCACCCACCCAGTCTGCCCAGACGGTCACTGTCTAATCTGTCTCTGCAGACCCTAACTGGTCTCCTGTGACACTCCTTCCACCCTGCCTGTTTTCTAATACACCTTTGTGTCTATCCCATGCCTGATTGAAGCCCCTCGCTGTTTTTTGCTTCCACCACTTCTGCTAGCAGTCTATTCCAGGTGTCTATCACCCTTTCAGTGAATAAATATTTCCTCAAATCTGTCATAAGCCCTCCTCCTCCTCCTCCAGCTTTTTCGCATGCCTCCTGGTCCTGGTGTTCCCTCTCTTTTCTTATTATTTAAGGACAATGTGTGGGATTCTGTGGTGCTTTGGAAGATGCTGATGGTTTTCTGCTATGGAGAACCACATATTTGTTTTTACAGTTTTCACAGATCTCAACAAGCACTTGGAGAACTGACTGACCTTTTTTATCAGACATACTTAACCCTTGCTGTGCCACGGACTGATATATCAGTCCCAAATTCCTATACGTTCTAATTCTGTTGGCCCTAGTATTCCCCTCATACCTTTTCCTCATGCTGGTAACTGTGCACAAGTCTGTCCCTCAAGTACCCGCATCTGAGGTATATCATTCATTGTTTCTCTTTTGTGACCTCATTTAGTAAGGGTTAATTTTCTAGGATGCTCCATTTATTGTTAATTATACCCTGTACTTATTGTGAATGCCTTGCAGTTTGTCATAAAGTTCATTTTAACTGGCCCATCTTCCCTGTGTTTAGTTTGTAATAGGGTTTCCCTGGGGGTCTCAAGGCCCCATGATAGGCCTGTTCCACAAGTGCACTGTTATAACCCCTTTCCTCAAAGTGCCTGCATAGGTAAGATCCATTAATCAAATAATCAGGATCATCTGTACAATTTCTGTGTACTCTCATCATTTTAGCTTTGGGAATGACGTTTACCATATGGTGTGGATGGCAACTGGATGAAAGCAGTAGGGAGTTACGAGCTGTCTCCTTGTGAAATAAGTTAGTCTTTAAAATGACATCACTACGTTTGGAAATTCTTAAATCTGAAAAGGAGACAGAATTGAGATTACTTCCTACAGTGAGTTTTATGTTTGGATCACTTGTTTCCAGGCCTTTAACACATTTTTCCAGTCCATCCAGTGTACCCTTCCACACCATGAATATGTCATCTATAAAGCAACACCAGGTATCAATCCTACTGAGAAAAAGATTGTTCTGTGCGTCATAGACATGTGTTTTCTGCCACATACCCAAATAGAGGTTGGCATTGTTGGGGGCAAAGGTTACCCCCATTGCCGTGTCCTTCAGTTGCAGATAATGCTATCGCTGGAATAAAAAACTGTTTTTCTTGAGGATTAGTAATAATTAGCATCAAAGAAACCTTTTGCATGACTAAAATTTATTTTTTTCTTTTAAAATAAATTGTTTAAATCCCTATTTATTGGTCATTTTACTTTCAAACTTGTCTTGCCAACTTTAGTACAGTTTTGTAGCCTTTTCACTTGCACAAAATGTTGTTTTGACATGGGTACAAAAATCTTGCATTGACATGCCTTGTTACCACTTTACAAGACCACATCCATCCTAGATAAGTACCTAAGGGACACTTCTATCAAAATATCATAGTTGTTGCTTTGTGTATGGGTGGGGGGGTGCTACGTCACCAAACATTTCAGGCCTTGATACACTGCAGTAATATGATGGTCTTTTTACAGGGTAGCATTGTGGGGCCTACTGCTCTAGCTTTACAAATGTACCTCTGTTCTATGTCAGAGGCCACCAGTATGACACTACAAGGCTACAGTATATGGTTAGAGAGTGTTGTTAAGCAGTACACATCCTTTATGATGACTACTTCATTTATTCATTCATTTTTATTAAATTAAAACTGTGCTGAATCCATAAGTCATTTTCCCAGAAGAAGCTACGTTTTAAATATTGATCAAATTCCATTATTGCTTTGCTATATAGGCTTTCTATTTATCCCAGTGGGCATTCTAATCTATATGCTGCTGTCAAGAACCAACTGTATGATGTAGTTTATGTCCCTGTTCTGCTCTTTTATTGTTAGAATGGTATCACATCACAACAGCGATGGAAATACAGTGAAGACCATCACAGCAACATTTTTGGCATTTTGTTGTGATGCTCAGCTGGGTTCCCGACATTGTTACCTCTGGGGTGTTCACCCCTTCCCCAAACCAACTCTGACTTGGAGTTGGTTAATTTAAGTGCAGGGGGTGTTGGGGGCAGAACCACCCACAGAAAACACAAGTTTCCCCAGCAATGGCACAACACCATTTGGCAGTGTTGTGCCGTTGCTGTGCTGACAGTCGACAAAGTCTGTGTCACTGCAGCATGGTGGAACCTGTTGGAGCAATGCATCCATGTTTTACTATATAACTCTGTGGTTGTTTGGGACATAAACTACATCAAGCAGGGATGAGTTGTGCTGGGATAACGTCATGCTGCAGGTGGTTGTGCACAAGGCTGCAGGCCAAGTGCATCCGACACCTGAGAAGTGGTGTTATCCCAGCACAACACGCAGCCTGGAATGAATTATTGCAATTATACAATGGCTCATTTATCAAAACAATAAATAAATAAATATTAGCAAGTATATTTAAAACTAGATTTTTATTATTATTTTCAGTTGGTAAGTATATGTATACAAAAAGTAGTGCTAATTTATTTTGGCCAGTAGGTGGAGCTGCTGTGGCATAAGGGTATCTCTATGAAATCCCCCAACCCCAATCTTCCTTTTTGTGTAATTGCATTCAATGTTTCACTGTGTCCTATGCTCTTTCTGTCTGGTAATCTAGGTACCCCCCCCCCGCTCATATCTCATTTGCATCTTTCTTTGCAAGCCTTGTAAAATCAGTTGTCTTTTTTCTTTACAAGCTCATGTGAGGCAGTCGACTGAGGAGCAAGGATTACTTAGGAGTCCAGTTGCAGTTTCCCCCCCTTCAGGTCTCAGGTTGGAGTTGTTGTCCCCTTCCCCGTGCTTTCTTAGGTCTTTGCTTCTCCTGGTACAGTCAACGCATTTACAGTTTATACCAGGAGAAGGTGCCAGCAAAAAGATTGAAGCCACCTGTAAGTACAGCATGTTGTACTGTTTAAAAGTACACATGCTCATAGTGCACAATGGGGATTGTTCCATCAGTGAAGCCAAATGCAGTGAAGATTTCATTTTAGAGTTCTTTTTCTTATTAGTAAATACTTGATGGTATTAGTATACTTCCTCAGCATAGATGACTGAAGCCACCATTAAGGAGCCTATGCACTGTTGATCTGAGGATAGTGAAGATGACTGCCGAGTAAGGGACAGAAGCCAATCACGATGATGGCTTCACATTTATTTTTTTCATTTGGGACAAAATGAGGGGCATATGATCAATGATTAAGTGGAATTTTTGTATGGGGAAGTAGCAAAAGTGGTATTTAATTATTTTAAACTGTGGATGGGAACTGACAAACTCCATGGCTGACATGTCATGTGTCTGCAACTTGGACAGGTAAACTGAGTGATTCATTTAACATGTCGTGCTGTCATTTCTGTGTGCTGGGACTTGACCAGTGATGTTGTGCTGGGATAATACCTTGGGTCAAGCTCTCAGCTGACCAGTCTGGTTTCTGGATTTATTCTTGCCATGTCATAATGGTACGTTCCACCAGACTGTAATGCAGAAACACCCTTCTATTGGGAAAATAAGTTACGGGCTCAGCTCAGTTCTCCTAAGGGATAAAAAACAGAGCTAATTGGCAAAGGTGTACAACTATTGAATGCATATAAAGTTACAAGAGGTTAGACATCTACAAGATAGTTATCACATATAGTTACCACAGGCATTAAACAGTAAATATCAATACTGTATTCAAGTTATGTCATTTGATTCTAGACAGCATTTTTTAAAAGCTGGGATAGAGTTCATGAGCTATAGTTTCAATATTTTGATCACCAGAGGCTTGGTATATAAAGTCTAAAACTGGTGGGGTACAATGAATTCCATAAGCTGAGAATAAATTATTAAAAATGAACAGACATCCAGTCTTCAATCTTAGAGATGGCCATTCTCAATAGGTTCATATCTTAGAGTTGTCTACTGAGGACAAATTTACTTATTTCATGCATTTATTTATTATATTTATTGAGAACTTAACCAAGATGGTATAACAGTAATAGCCCTTTTGAATGGTATAAAAAAGAACAAGTACAAAAGACTGAATCAATATGTCAGTTTTGAAAGGATCTGACAAGGATTCACAACTAACAGTTATCCCCCACCCTCCTTGCATTTCAAAGATGCTCTGTGATTTCATTCAGTATGGTCAACAAAAATCTATAGTCTTTGTAGAGGATTCTGTTTTCTAATGAGGCTAGCCTACATCAAAAGAAGGAACTACAGACAGTAAGAAATCAATTCAAGAAAACGAAATAAGACGAGCCACATCTATGGAAGAAATAATATCTAACCTGAAAACTACAGATGTAGCCAGCAGAAAGAATATAAAAATGTCAGTGTTAACTCGGGTTTATTTATTTATTTCGAAAGTTTTACCGGGAAATACATACTGTGCTAGTATCAACTCGTTTCCAGATGTATCCTGAGGGAAAGGGGAAGAAGAAGAAGAAACAGGGCAAAAGCAAAGTGCATAAAACAAAAATGCAACAATATGAAAAATATGTACAACAAAATAAGTGAATTACAGGAAAATACTTTCAATAATGAAACTGAAATGCAATCAAAATAAAAGAAAGAAAAGAAAAAAGAACATAAAGCAGTGAGCAATAATGCAAAAAATATGGTGGGTAAGGGGTAGTCGCTGATAACAAGGACATAATTAATGTACAAGTGTCAGTGTAGGGTGGAGTGCAATGGACAGTAGTCTACCCCCCATATCAGTAGCAATTGCAGTGGTGAGTGGAAACATCTAGGAGAAGAAGTTTCAGGGCATGAAGGGAAGGGACAGAGCAAATTGCAAGGGGAGAGAGAAAGCAGCTTCACCAGTAGTGGATTTTATGGTGGGGATGGCACAGAACAAAGTGAGAACAAGCATTGTGAAGTAAGTAAAAGGTAGAAGGGAAGGAAGACAGCAGAGAAGCAAGATATGAGGGGAGCGAGCCAAGCCAAAATTTGGAGATAGAGGAGATACAGTGGTGAAGATATCTGGTATCAAGAAAACCAAAGAAAAGTAGTGAGTATGCAAGGGTTTGTCAAGGGCAAATCAACAGAAGGAGTGAAAGACAGTGTCTGATCTGGATAAGATGAACTCTGGAGCAGCACCTCAAAGGCTGTCCCCATAGTCAAAAATAGGGAGCATCATCTTAGTGAGGTCTCTCTGTGGGCAAGAAGCAAGATGCTCCTCTTATTCCTCTAAAGCACACCAAATTTGGGGTGTAGGTTCTTGTGGGTAGCATTCACATGAACATAGAAATCAAGGCAATGGTTCAGAGTGACCCAAGGTACTTGAAGGAGGAGGTATCTTCATTCACAGCACCATCAAGGGTATGGAAAGAGGGAAGAGAGGTGACTCTAGCAAGCCTCTGCCTGGTGCCTAAAAACATAGTGACAGTTTTCTTGGCATTGAGGGAAAGCTGGTTTTCACTGAAACAGTGAGACATTGTTAAAGTTGAGTTGGAGCTATGCCATGAGGTCAGAGGGAGAGTAGCCAGAGGAATTGAGTGCCATATCATCTGTATACATGTGAATGAACACAGAGGAGCAGGCAGTGGGGAGATTATTTAGAAAAATGGAGAAAAGAATTGGGCCAAGGATGGACCCCTTAGGGATGCCTGAGTTTATTAGGAATTAGGGGGAGAGAAAGTCTCCAATACAGACAGCTTGTGACCTGCCCTCAAGGTAGGAGTGGAACCACTCAGCTTAGGAAGTGGAGAGTCCAGCTTTATGAAGCTTCTCCAGGAGAATGGGGTAGTCAACAGTGTCAAAAGCCTTGGCTAAATTAACAAAGATGGCGGAGGTGACTAGGCCCTGATCTATGCCAGCAAGGCTGGAAACAGTGAGCTGAAGGAAGGAGGTGGAGGTTGATTGGGACTTCCTGAAGTCAGACTGGAAGGGAGTGAAGAAGGAGGTAGAGGCAAGAAAAGAGGAGAGTTGATAGAGAAGAAAGTTTTCCTAGAGTTTAGCTAGAGTGTGAAGTAGAGAGATAGGATGATAGCTACCAGGGGAAGAAAGATCACTACCTTTAGGAAGGGGAATGATTTGCCAACTTCTATGAGCTAGTGACTCAGGATTAAGAGAAGGAGAGGTTGAGTGGGTAGACGATAGAACAGGCAATAGCATGGGCAGAGACATACAGGAGTTTGGGGTCAAGACCATCAGAGCTCCCAATCTTGTGGGGGTTTAAAGCCGAGAGGTCCTTAAGAGCAGCAGAAGAAGTGGTGGAACAGAAAAGAAAAGAGTGTAGGAGGCAGTAGAGAGGGTAGGGAAGAAGAGTAAGAGGGAAGAGACGAAGAGTAAGAAGGAGGGAAGGAGAAAAAGAGGATGGAGCAGGCACAGGAGGTGAAAAATGAAAGAGGAGGTGACTGTGGTGGTGTTAGAGAAAAATGTGTTGCCCTCCTCAAGAAAAGAGAGAGAGGACTGTGTCAGAGTGGAGAAAAAAGGCATGAGTTCCCTTCCAGAACTTAGAAGGGTGATTAAAGTTGCTCTGTAGTGTGGATGCAAAGTGTGCAGACTTCGCAAGCCTAGTAGCTCTAGTACAGTACAGGTACTATAGAGGTTCCATTAATTTGTAAGGTTAGAAGGGAAGCCAGAGAACGTATAAGTCCTCCAGGCAAGGTCACGAAGATGGTGACAAGGCAACTCCTCTGCTGAGATCCATGGCAGGTGAATTCCTTTGACCCTGGATCTTCTGGGTGAGGACATGATGATCCCGCATAGACACACATTTGGAGGAGAAGAATTTAAGGGCATTATCAACATTGCCAGCTGCAGAATTAGGGGATCATTTAGTGGCTGCCAGATCAGCAAGGAGGTGGGACAAATCAAGCAACTTGAAAGGCTGGATCTGAATGAATTTATGAGCGGCTTTTGGACAAGCAATTTTATGTACATAGTAGGGCATGTAGTGATCACAGTGGGGGTTTTAATGTCCATCCAATTCAATAACCTTCCAGGATGATCCGCAGCTGACTTACAATGCTTTTTGTCTAACTGATGCATTAGCATCTCTGACAACATATGACATATGAACATGAACACCACAATGTACAGATACTATATATTTTATTTATTTATTTATTCAATGGGTGAATTGCAATTCACAAATAAATGCCTATTTATATGTAGGTACAACCCATCAGAGTACAGAGGGTATAGAAAATCAAGTACACAGGACAATAGGTACCAGTGGACCTGGTGAATAATGCAACAAGAACAAACACTTTACAATCAATCAGCAGTTCAAAATACAAGAACAGGGCATGGTACTATTATCTGTAACAAAAAGATAAGACTCTCACCAGAGCACAATAAAGTTTACATAGATAAGGCAAACATCCCAGAGCGAAACGTTTACGCAGCTGAACAGAGCTCTGAGGTACTGTAAGTACATATTTTAAATATATAACCCCCATTGAGGGCATGACAGTCAGGTACAAGGGACAATAGGAGCCAGTGGACCTGCAGAACAATGCAACAAGAGCATACTCATTACAATCAATAGTGCAGAATGCAAGAACAAGGCATACTGTAATACTGTTAGCTGTATGTAACCCCTAGGTGGCGCTATCCTCTGGGCTACTACCCCTGCCTGCGTGACTATGCACAGGTTGAGGGGCCTGAGTTCTGTAAACAGGTGCCTGCATCCAGAAGAATGGTATGGGGGTAGCTTAGCTGCTTTGGTATAGCACCTCCGGGATGCTATAACCACCCACCAACCCTACTAGTGGCCTGAACAGTAAAACTATAGAACATTCACATTCACTGAATAACTGTAATAATATGTTCACACCCCTTGCACTTACCACCAGGGCTTGATCTGCTGCAACTGTCCTGTAGACCGCCTGGAAAATAAGATCAGCAATGCAACAATACAATATGACCACTGTGGCCCAACTAATAATAAATGCACTAGCCAGGTTAAACGTGCAACAATCAGATTTATTTAGGAGAAGTGAAAAAGGGAGGGGCATGAATCTAGAAGAATGATTAGCACTCTGATTAAATTCAGGTTGGTTAGACATGCACTGTAAGTCCCTTTCAAACAGTACCACAACCCTGGGTACCCAGTATGTCATGCAGACTAGCCTGAAGCATTGCCCGGGGTGGCCAGGGTTGCAGCTGTTGTTGGAGCCCTTAGGAAAGAAAACAGTTAACATGCCCACAACCCAAATATTTGTAATCCCAAGCCGGATGGCTCAGATCATTTGCAACAGCATCTGCTTAGCTATCACCGCGTATAAGCCTACATCACTGCACTGCTAAGGATGTATGTAACCAGTAAGATAATACTCTGTATAGGTTCACACCAATGTTTTGTAATGCTTTCACTACTGCACTGCTAAGGATATATGTAACTCTTAGCACTGCAAAGGATGTATGTAACTCTTTAGCTAATACTCTGTATAAGAACTCATCAATGTATTATAATACTTAATTTTGTACATCTACCATCCAATTAGTTATGTAACGCTGTCTTTGCTGTATTACTTTCATGTCTGTATTTATGTCATCCAACAAGGAGTCTTTGGAAATGAGTCTATGACTCAAAGGATTGTAATTCCAATATTCTAATAAATAAATAAATATCCCAGAACAAGACAATCAGATGGTACTCAATGATTTGCAGCTGTTGTTGCAGGGAGCTACCCTGATTTGTACTCACACTACCCAGACCAAGATATAGCACAGGCGAGATGAAGACCTCATGGTGTTGCAATGGAAAGCTAGGGAAAACAGGGCCTACATGACTCACCTCCTGGTGGTCACTACCTGTTTGATGGTGTTGAGCAGAGGGCCGAATCCCCAAGTGGGACTTTTGCTGAGATGATCTCTGAATCTAGGATAGAAGCCTAGGCAGAGATGGCAGGGCCCAGGTTGGATGAACAGTTCAGAAAATGTCCGTGATTGTTTGCTGGAGATGCCTCCAGCTGACATAACAAATTTCACTGTGAAGAACCACATCACAACCTATGAAACACATCCAGCACATCTAAATCAATAATCTCACTGATTAACAGTTCAGATAAAGTCTGATTGCCAATTACGACTTCACTGTGCAAACCTTTCAATCCGAGGCTATTTTCTCATTCAGGCAGGCCGATCACTTCTGGAGCAAGTCTTCAGTCCCACTTGTAAATAGCAGTAACAACTTTTCACTCTTTTGCAGCAGGTCTCAACCCACCATCAGAAAAGTCAGAATTTCACACAAGGCGATATCTCAGGCCAAAGAGCATGGCAGGCAGACCAGCAGAGCCTCCCCGCCGAGTCTCGTACGCTCCTACTAGGAGCAGATGCTTGACAACTCGAGCTGTTCACTCTTTCCACTCCAACTCTCGACTGACTCTGCTTCAGGCAGTTCTGGATATTTTCTCTGAGATCCAAAGGGTGAAGTTGGCTGAGGGAACTGTCACAGCAAGGGCTCCCCCTCCAGGTCTATTTTGTCGCCAAATCCTTAAAACTACTGTAACACCCCTACAAATGGGGGTTCCCAAAATGTCTTCCTTGAGCTTGCCTAAATGCTCACTGCCAGGCTGGTGTCCTGTGTTTTAGCAGTTTAAATGTGATTACCAGAGCCAGTATAGCTTCTGTGTACTGTCTCTTTAAGAGCTGCCTGATTGCAGCCTAAGGAATCTGAGAGGGAGCTCTGTTGAAAGATGTAACTTTTTGCTGAAAATCATTTAGAGTGGTAATGATACTGTAGTTAGTCTAACCTGCCTTCTTTATAGCAAGGCCTGTTTTGTTTGTCTCCTCTTATCGTGTTCCTGGACTGCAAATTGGACCAATCAGTTCTGATGGGACCTAAAATGTAGCCAGACTACATGAGCTGTCTGAAGTCAAAATATGTAGGAATTGTAGTTTTGAACTTCTTGCATCTTTTTTGCAATTGAAGGGGGAGCTCTTGCTTTGACTGACAGCCAAATCAGCCAACTGAATCTTTTGGATCTTGGGGAAGTCCTGGGCTGCTGGCAGTTTTCAGTTGGTTCTGAGCTGGGAAGTGAAATGACAGGAGCTGAAGTGGTTTGGAGCAGCAATCCTGAGTGGATTCGCATGGGAGAACTGTGAAAGGGGCTCACACATACTCCTTTTCTCCATCCACCTTCTCTACATCCCGTTTTACCAACTCCTCTCTGTGCATCGTGCCCTCCTAGCCTTTCTTCCCCTACCTCCCTCCCTTCCCCCCACCTTCACCTCTACCTGGTGTATATTTTTATTTTTATTTTTTTTCTTCCGTTACTTCCTCCTGCAACCTTAGATAACCTGCTTTATCTTCCTATAGACACTTCTATGTATGTAAATACCATGTAATCTGTGCAATATCTGTATAATTCTATGTACATATGAACTTCTTGTTCTTCCTCTCTGTAAAGAGTATTATCTGTATTGCCTTGTAAATACCTGTGTTGACCTGTATATACACAATTGTTCATGCTCCACCCAGGTCCATCTTGCAAATGAGCTTCTGCTCAATGATGAACGCCTGGTTAAATGAAGACTTGATTGATTAAGTTTCGGCCTGCACGTCTGTCTGCTGCGCCTGAGAGGGAGAGAAGAGAATTATTTTGGACTAAGTCCAAGTTTGTGTGACTAAAGTAAGCTACTGAAGCGGGCCAGGCTCAACTTGAAGAAGACCGAAGATTCTGCAGTATGTGATTGGCCTGTCAGGAGTTCCAGCTACCCCTAAGCTCCCAGTGGGTGCAGAGAGTTTGCGACTGTGACTGGGGAGCACTTTGTCTGGTACAGTAGAATTCCCGTACATGTAAATGTGCTATAAGCTGCTAGTGGGTAATGAGTTAGTTCCCCACTGTGTGAACTGTGTTCTGCTTGCTGGGAGCTATATCCAGCCCAAAACGGACTGCATCCGAATTTGTCTATATGCGGTCTGGGCCTTGCCAGACTGGCCCAGCCAGACTACCCACTGCACAGAGAAGCCATCGATGAGAGACCTGCCTGGGGATCAGCCCCCTGCTCCATGCTTGAACAGGAATGACGCCTCTGTGACTCGTGTGGGCCCTGCTTCTCCTGGCATTCCAGATCAACCACCTGCAGTCTCGATTTTTGTCCAGCCTGTGTCCAGTCTTGGGTATCATTAGTAAATACCAGGGTAGCTCCCTGCACAACACCTTAATCTGAGTGTGTCATCTGATTGTCTTGTTGTTTCGTTTCCTTTACGAACTGAGCCCTCTGGCTCCAGATTACAAATATTGTGTACTGTGCATGTTGTGTTTTCCATCACAGGGCCCCAACCAGCTGCGACGCCGGCTAACCCCGGGCAACAGTCCTGGCTATCCCATCTCTTCCCCACCTGGGTACCCAGAGGGGACTGTGGGGGACTCAAAGCGATGCATAACTGCTGATTGATATAACCTTTAAGCTAATTAACCTGATTTTGCCCTCCCTTGTTCAAGTCCCTGAATAAATCAGATCTAACTTTTCTGCATGCAATCTGACTGTGGTTCCAGTTTGTGCTCAAAGTACTGTACTGTTACATTTGCTGTGCATAACCTTGTTTTACAGGGGGTCCCCAGGGTCGAGCCAGAGGAACCAGCCCTGCTGGTAAGTGCAAACAGTGTGGGTACTTGTGTGGTGTGCCAGGAGTATAGTGAAAGTGATTACTGTACAGTGTTCAGGCCACTAGAGGGGAAGGGGGGAAGGTTACAGTGTCCCGGAGGGCTGTGCACAGGTTAGCTTAACCACTACTAACCCTGACCTCTGGAGGCACCCATTTCAGAACTCAGGCCTCTTAACCTGCTACTAGCCAAGCAGACAGGGGTAATAGCCCTTGGGATAGCGCCACCTAGGGGTTATACTACAAATACTACAGAATTTCTTTCCCACAAGACCTCTGGGGACAGTCTCCATTTTAGGTCCTCACAGGTTTGATTGGTCCAACACTGGAAGTCCAGAACCAAAATGGTGGCTCCTATTCAAAAGCTCAAGCTGCAATTGAAAGCAGGTTAGACAAACTCCTCTATCATTATTATTATAACAGATAAACAGTAAATAATCACATTCCCTAACTGAGCTCCCTCTGTGCAAGTATCAACTACAGACTGGAGCAGAACAACAAACTGTCTGACTGGTTGTGAGCCTTAAATTACTCGGACCCAGCCCAGATTAATTTCTAACACAACATAGGTGCTCTCTTAAAGAGACAGGTGCAGAGACTTGCTAGAGCACTTTCACACAGACAAATAGAACTACTGCAAACAGGACACGATCCTGACAGTGGGCATTAGGGAGCCCAGGAAGACATTATAGTAAACCCCAATGTGTAGGGGAGTTACATGTAACAGAAGGATGAGGCTCTCACCAGAGTCTCATAAAATTTATATAAATAAGGTAAATACCCCAAGGAGAGAGTTTAACCAACAGAATACAGATCTGAAGTTAGCACACATTTCAAATATACTACCTCTTCTTGGACCAATAATGGGAGGCATATCTAAGTGCATAAATGGACAGACCCTTAAGTATTTCCACAGCACTCCTTTGAAAAGCCTATTAGAGGGAAGGCTGCAAACATTTACTGGGAGAGAATTCCAAAACTTTGGGACAAAGCTGGAGAAGGGCTGTTCACTCATCTTAGTGGAGCATTTAGGAACCTGTAATAGGGGTGAGTGAATCAGAAGACCTAAGTGTGTAGGACTGGTGAGGAGCACATGGGTTATGGGTTTTTGAATTAGAAGACCTAAGTGTGTAGGATTGGTGAGCAGCACATGGGTTATGGGTTGACGAAGCAGAAGACCTAAGTAAGTAAGATTAATAGGAGCACATGGATTATGGGTTGATGAATCAGAAGACCTATCCAAGTAGGATTGGTGAGGAGCACAAGAGTCATGGGTTTAGCATGGGAAGAGGATCTTGGGAATTTATCAATTAAAAAGCCAAGGGAGTAAGACTGGGATGCAGTGGGGTGTGAGCCAGCACACAGCAACATAAAGGGAGCAGTGGTGGGTTAGGTGAGGGGACAACAGTGAGAAATGAGAGATGCTGTTATAGATTACCTCCTGCATGTGAAGAATAGATTTGGGGGCATGAAAATAAACTAACTGGCCCTACTGGAGTCAAATGAGGATAAGGACTTTCTGGGCAATGGTGGACCCCACCATGGGAATGAGGGAGCAACTTGTTCAGTATGCAAGCCTGAGTCTGGAATTTATGGCTTTACAGGACAGTGAGATATGGTGAGAGGAATCCAGGACTGGGTCTAGGGTGATGCCTAGATATTTGAAACCCTCCACAGTGAAGAGGTGTGAACTGTGCAGGCATTGAATAGACAGAGGACCAGGGCAGGATTTAAGGCTGGCCTGGGACCCAAATAACATGACTTGCTTCTTAGAGGAGTTAGGGACAAGATTATTTTTACTGAACCAAGCCTGGACCCATGAAAATCCCGATTTAGCTGTCAGTTTATTTGGGAAATGGAGGGAGAGCTGATGTATGGCACTGTCTTCAGCGTACATCATTGAGGAGTCATTGGAGAGGGTAGATGGAAGGTCACTGACAAAGAAAGAGAAGAGTTGGGGACCAACTATTGTGCCCAGAGGAACATCATGTTAGATGAGGACTAAGGAAGAGAACATACTGCAATCTACTTGTGAGGTAGTTCAAAAACGAAGAGGCAGCATGGTGGGAGAGGCCAGTTGAGAGCAGCTTCACGTAGAGAAGGGAGTGGCTTTAGAGAGGTCAGTGAAGATGGCCCCAGTGGGAGAGCCTTTATCCTTGGCAGATTTTATACTGTTCATCAGCCAAATAAAAGCAATGTGGTGGTGCTATTTTCCTTGCAAAATCAATGTTTATTAGGGGAAAGGCTACTGTAGTTGTGAAGGAACACAGATAATAATAATATTCTTTATTTATGATGGGCCTTTCAAATTTCAAGGCGCAGTACAGGTTAAAACAGTTTAAAACAGTAGCACACCACTATAAAACTATACAGTACTATATAATTAAAAACTATTTTCCACATCACCATATGCCTTGCTCCATAAAAATGTCTTAAATGCCTGTTTAAATCCCCCCACGGACATGCACTCCTTATCTGACAGGGTAGAGAGTTCCAGAGGGTCGGGGCCACAAACATAAATGCCCGGGCCCCAGAAGATTTTAAAGCAACCCTCGGAATCTCCAGCAACCCCATGTCAGCCAAGTGGAGCGGGCGCACAGGGCAGTAAGGAACCAAAAGCTCTTTCAGGTAGTCAGGGCCCAGTCCGTATAGGGCTTTATACGTCAGTAAACCGACTTTGAAGGTGATCCGCCACTGAATGAGCAGCCAGTGCAGTTCCCGCAACACCGGTGTGATATGAAAGGACCAGGGAGTCCCATTCAACAACTGTGCTGAGGAATTCTGTACCAGCTGCAAAGTGGCGGATATCAACCCCCGGTAGCCCAAAGTAAAGGGAGTTGCAATAATCCAGACGTGAGGTCACAAAGGCATGGATCAATGTAGGAAGGTCACTGGATGGAACCAGATGTTTGATCCTAGCGATGTTCCGAAGATGATAAAAGGATAACTTAATGACAGCCAACACCTGGGATCGAAGTGTCAGCCCTTCGTCCAGTATCATCCCAAGGTCTCGCACACGTTCAGAGGTAAGGAGCTCAGAATTCCCCAAGAATATTCCAGAGGATTGGCCTGCTCCCAATCCCCCTATCCAGCAACCCGGATCCACAACAATCACCTCAGTCTTCCCCGGGTTCAACTTCAGCCAGCTGGACTTCATCCAATCTTGGATTTCAACAAGGCAGTTGTTAAATACTGCGAGTGCTCCATCCTGGTCAGGTGCAAAAGACAGGTAGAGCTGGGTATCATCAGCATAGCAATGAAACCTCAGCCCATACCATCTTATAATGTCTCCAAGGGGCAGCATGTACACCGCAAATAACATGGGGGACAGCACCACATAACAGAGAGATGGGAGGCAGCAATCTATTCAAGCAACTTACTCAAAATTGGGAGTAGCGTAATCGACCTGTAATTATTTAGCTGCTTAGTTTCACCCTTTTTGTACACGAGTGACTTCAGCAATATTCCAGTCATCTTGCAATATCCCCCCCCCCCCCCCAAAAAAAAATGGGATAGGATAAAGAGCACCTTTCATGGCATTGGTGCTCACAGACAGAAAGGAAGCTTACCTACCTCTGAGTTCGCCGTGGTATAAAAAACATTTTAATACAATGCCATTGTTGGGAATGGAGGGATCATATTTTTGGCTCAGAGCAGCTCAGCCACTGATCACATCTACTTCCCAGTTTGTAGATATGCCCCAATGCTGCCCATTCTGACATCACAATGTGGCGAGTGCATTATGCTTACTGGCATCCTGCACTAGCACAGTGTGATGTTAGAATAGGGTACAGCGTGGGTGTGTATCTACAAACCAGGAAGTGGATGGGATCAGCAGCTCAGCTCCTCAAAGACAAAAATACAGTCCCTCCATTCCTGACAATGGCACTGTATTGAAATGTTTTTTATATCGTGACAAACTCTGAGGAAGGCAAGCTTCCTTTCTGTCTGTGAGGGGGGCATATTGTAATTGAGCATGAAAGGTCTCTTTAAAATTATGTAATATGGATAAACTAGGATAGGTGCACCAAGCTGTGGAAGGCTCAGTATGATCAAATTAGGGCCTGTGCTGCTACTAAGGGGAAGGGACTTTAGAAATTTGACGACTTCTCAGGGAAAACAGATACATAGATAGTGTCGGCAGATAAGGGCCTATGGCCCACCCAGTCTGCCCATTTGAGCCTGTAAGTTTACTTTATGTTTTCCTAGAATTCCGTTGCCCCTTAACCCTGACCTCCAGAATTCCTTTATGTCTATCCCATGCATTCTTAAATCCCATGATTGTTTCAGCCCCACCACTTCCCCGGCAGGGTGTTCCACTTGTCCACCATCCATTCTGTGAAGAAATTCTTCCTCACATTTCTTCTGAATCGTCCTCCCTCCAACTTCACTCCATGCCCTCTAGTCCTGGAACATCTTTTTCGCTTAAAAATAGTGTATTCCTGCACCCTGTTCCTCCCTGTAAGATATCTGTATGTCTCTATTATACCCCCTCTCCCCCTCCTCTCCTCCAGGGAGTACATATTCAGTTCCTTCAACCTGTTCTCATAGGACTTGTGATGCAATCTATGTGCCATCTTTGTTGCCCTCCTCTGAACCTTCTCTACCCTGTCTATGTCCATATGTAAGTAAGGTCTCCAGAACTGTACATAGTACTCTAGGTGGGGCCTCACTAGTGTCTTGTATAGTGGAATTATGACCTCCCTTTTCCTGCTGGTGATGCCTCTGCCTATGCATCCCAACATCCTATTTGCTTTACCTGCTGCCTTGTCACACTGTTTGCCTACCTTGAGGTCATCAGAGATGACAACCCCAAGATCCCTTTCCTACTTGGTGCATGCTATATCCTCACCCCCCAACTGATATATTGTGCCAGGGTTTTTGTGCCCCATATGCATTATCTTGCACTTCTTTCCATTAAATTTCAACTGCCAAACCCCTGACCATTCTTCAAGTTTCTGCAGGTCCCTTCTCATTCTGTCTACACCCTCTGGTGTGTCTACTCTGTTACAGAGCTTTGTGTCATCAGCGAACATGGAAATTCTACCTTCTAGGTCCTGTGCAATGTCACTGATGAAGATATTGAATAGGACCGGTCCCAGTACTGATCCCTGTGGTACCCCACTGGTCTCTCTTCCCTCTGTGGAGTGACAGCCATTTACCACCACCCTCTGTGTCCTGCCACTCAGCCAGTTACCTACCCACTGCACTACTATCCTGCCCGCACCCATATTCCCCAGTTTGTGTAATAGTCTTCTATGTGGCACAGTGTGAAAGGCCTTGCTGAAGTCCAGATAGGCCATATCCACTGCCCTCCCCTGATCCACCTCCCTAGTCACCCAGTCGAAAAATTCAACGAGGTTGGTCTGACATGACATCCCCCTGGTGAAACCATGCTGCCTTGGGTCCTGTAGTCCATTGACAACCAGATGTTTCACCAATCTCGCCTTCAGTAGTGCTTCCATGATTTTCCCCACTACCGAGGTGAGTCTTACTGGTCTGTAGTTCCCTGCTTCCTCCTTGTTCCCACTTTTGTATAAGGGGACTACATCTGTTGTCCTTCAGTCTTTGGGTACCTCCCCTGTTTCCACTGATCAGCTAAACAGGATTGACAGAGGTTCAGCCACCTCCTCTCTTAGTTCTTTAAGGACCCTGGGGTGCACCCTATCTGGCCCCATTGCTTTATCAACTCTTATTATTTCCAGTTCCTTCAGGAACCTTTCTCGTGTAAAGGGACTTGTGTCCATTTCTGCACCATTCCCACCCCTTGTACTCTATTCAGACCCATTACCCTCCTCTTCCTCAGTAAAGACTGAGCAGAAATACCCGTTCAATATGTCAACTTTACTGTTGTCATCCTCCACGCGGCCTCAATCCTCCCCCTTCAGTCTCACTATCCTTCCTTTTGCCTTTCTTTTTTCATTTATATACCTGTAAAAGGTTTTGTCCCCTCTACCCACTGATTTTGCAATGTGCTCTTCTGTCTGAGCTTTGGCTTCCCTTACTGACCTCCTTGCCTCTCTTTGCTTCTCCTGGTACTTCTCCCTATCCCCTTCTGCCTATGTCTTTCTGTATTGCCTGAATGCAATCTTTTTGGCTTTCACTTTCTCCGCTACCTACTTGGAAAATTATAATGGCCTCCTCTTCCTTTTCCCCTTGCTAACCTGCTTAATGCATAATTCTGTTGTTCTTGTAATCCCTGTTTAAAATACTGCCCACTGTTCCTCAACCCCTGATTCCTGCCCCATTCCCCTTAATGCCTCTTTCAAGCATCTCCCCATTTTCCCAAAGTCTGTCCCCCTAAAATCCAGGATGCGTGTTTTTGTGTGGTTTGGTTCTGCTCCTTCTGTGATTTCAAACCATAATGACTGGTGGTCATTGTTCCCCAGGTGCTCCCCCACTGTTACCCCCATCACACTGTCCCTGTTTGTGAGCACAAGGTCCAGTATTGCCTTCTGCTGAGTTGGTTCCATGACCAGTTGCTTGAGGAAGGCACTCTGAAGGGAGACCAGGATAAATCTGCTCCTAGTTGATGCTGCTGCTGGGATGCTCCAGTCCACGTATGGAATATTGAGGTCTCCAACCAGCACTACCTCACCCTTGTCTACCATCCTTTGGATGGCTAGCATCAGCTCCCTATCTGTTTCTTCCTCCTGGGCTGGTGGTCTAGAGACCACACCTGTGCGGATGGCAGGCCCCATTTTCCTTTCCAGCTTAACCCACAATATCTCTCCCCCTTTTTGTTTCTCCAGGATCTCTGTGGCCTTTATGTCATTTTTCACATACAGTGTCACTCCTCCTCCCTTCCTATCTGCCCTGTCTCTTCTGAATATGTTGTAGCCAGGTATGGCCACCTCCCAGTCATGGTTATCATTACACCAGGTTTCTGTGATGGCCACAATGTCCAGGTCTAACTGCACCATGACAGCCTCCAGATCCTCCATCTTTTTGCTAAGGCTCCTGGCATTGGCACACATGGCTTTTCATGATTTGACCTCCCTAGACTGTTTAGCTGTTCTACTCCAGCCCCTTCTCTGGTTGTCCTTTATCCCTGGTTCTCCTTGCTGTCTGCCCTTCTATTGAATTTTGCCCCTTTTCTGTCTGTCCACCTCTTGGGCAATTATCTCCATCTTTTCCACACTGCTTTGTAGAGATATCCACTCCTCCAGTTCACTGGTTCCACTGCTAGCTGTGGGGGGTGGGCAATTAGGTGCCCTCCTTGCTGGTCTGCCACCCACCCTTGGCTAGTTTAAATGCTTGTCAATGTAGCATTTAAACTTATCATTGAGTGCTTGGATTCCCCTCCAGGATGGATGCAGGCCATCAGGCTTGAACAAGCCTCTATCCCTCCAGGTGGGTCCCCAGTCACCAATGAATCCAACCCCTTCCTCACAGTACCAGTTCTTCAACCATGAATAAAGTTCCTGGTGCATGCACCCCTATGCTCTCCTATGCCTTTCGCATGTAGTACTTCCGAGAAGGTGACAGAAGCAGCTACTTGCTTGAGACCCCTTCCCAATTTCCTAAACTCTTCCTGAATTTCCTTTTGCTCCCCATTAGTATCTGCCCTGGTATTTGCCAGGTCATTAGTATCTAGGTGGATAATTACATCTAGATCACCCCCCTGTCTTGCCTTCCCAGCGATCCCAGGATACTCCTTCCATCCCTCCATGCCGTGGCACCTGGTAGGCACCTCACCTCCCTGTTCTCCCTCTCCTGCATTCCTAGCTGGATCCCTGTTACAATGGAGTCCCCCACCAGGATTTACTTCCTTCTCCTCCTCTGTGGTCCGCTGCTCTCCCCACTGAGGTCACCTCCTTTGCTAACCTCCACATCCTTTCCTTCCACTTCTCTGGGTACCTCTGTTTGGTTGTCCCCATTTGCTAGTGTGGCATATGAGTTCTTGAGTGGAATAGGATCTGGGATGTGCCTCTGCCTGACAGCCCTAACCCTCCCTGAGCCCACTGTCATCCAAGTGCTTCTCGTTCTCTGCATCCTTTGAGGCAGCGGCGTTGGAATGGGTGGTCTCTCGATAGGGGTGATGGTACTCCTGACCCAGTTTACTTCCACTCTGAGTCTGGCTACCTCATCCAGCAGTCCAGAGAGATGTGTGCAGATAGGGCAGCACCTCAGCATCCAGAAGGTCTGCCTGAATAGGGCTGCCCTGCAGCCACTGCATTGCACCACTCCCCACATTATACTACACTTATACTGCTATTCCAGTACTTGTCTGTTACTGAAGCTCTCCTAGTTCCCTTTTTATGTTTGCTTGTACACATGTGCAAGAAACATAGTGCCATCATCCAAGTTTTCGGGGGTGTGGCAGCCCCCTTCCAATTCAGTCAGTGTGTTTGCAGGCACGGCCGCAGCTCTCCAATGCCTGCTGGAGCTGTCTATGACAGCAGTTGAAAATGCAGTGGAGTACAGTTGAAAGGGGGAGCTACGCATCAGTGAGCAGTGATAAGATATCGCCTGCTCATGTGCGCCTCCTACACACACACACACACACACACACACGCATACCGCGTGCTCGCCCCCACGCACACAAATACTGTATAGCCACGGGGGTGCCCAATCCCCTACCGGCTGTGCTGCGCCTCCAAACAGAGTTCCATATGCCATGCTGGGTGCCCATCCCAGCATGGCTACACATGTATAGCCGATGGGGTGCCCAACCTCGTCAGCTCCACTGTCTCCCCCCGAGAGTACAGGGTGCCACGCTGGGAGGCCCACCCCAGCATGGCAACAGATGCTGTCACCGGCGGGGTGCCCAATCCCCATCGGCTCCACACACCCCAAAAAGCTGTCCTTGTGACGCTGGGAGCTCACCCCAGCTGGCAAATGTCCCGCTGTCTCGTCTCTTTGTTTAAAAACCCTGAAATAGAAAAAACGGTCCTCGCTGTTTCTGCCCTCACCCGCCCCACCCACTGCGCACCCTGCCTCCACACATCCCCATACCCCATACTTACCTCTGACTCAGCACGCCATCTTCGTGGACCGGGAACACGTCTGCACTCTTCAAAGCCGACCGCAAACTGAGGAAATGCTGGTAAGCTGTATAATGGGATAGATAGGGGTTTTTTTCAACTTTGCTGCATATCTCAGGCATTTTTTTGAATTTTTGCAGCAAATTTTCAACATGGGGTTTTTGGGACCCCTTCTCATGAATGCTCTCACTGCCATGGCGTTAATTGGGCCTGAAGGGTGATTTCACAGTCACTATGCGAAATCACCTTTTCCAGACCAAGTAATAAAATGACACTGCAACTATTCATAAGGTGGGCTCTCAAAAAGCCTATGTTGAAAATTTGGTGGAAAAATTCCTAAAAATGATTGTTTTACGAGTGTGCGTTGCGCAGTTCCTACGCACGCTTGTAAGTTTGCGAATTTTCAATATTTTCAATCCAGATTTTCAACACTGCCATTTTATTACACTTCCTTATGAGCAGTACAGCTGTCATTTGTCACATCTTGCCCAAAATGTGTTTCTGTCCATGTAGCGCACAATGGCGCAGTCGGTGTGCGAAATCAATGTATGGGACACATTAAGAAAATCACAGTGACACTGTTTATGAGCAGAGGTCTTAAAATGGCTATGTTGAAAATTTGGTGAAAAAATTCCTAAAATGACTGTTTTACGAGCGTGCATTGCGCAGTTCCTAAGCACGCTTGTAAGTTTGCGAATTTACAATATTTTCACTCCAGATTTTCAACATTGCCATTTTATTACACTTCCTTATGAACAGTACAGCTGCCATTTTTCACATGTCGCCCAAAATGTGTTTTTACGCACATGTAGCGCACAATGGTGCAGTTGGTGTGCGAAAGCAATGTTTGGGACAGATTAAGAAAATCACAGTTACACTGTTCATGAGCAGAGGTCTTAAAATGGCTATGTTGAAAATTTGGTGACAAATACCAAGAAAATGACTATGTTATGAGTGAGCATTGCGCAGTTTCCACGCACTCTCGTAAGTTCATGACTCTGTAATATTTTCAGTCCAGATTTTCACCAGTGGCATTTTTCCACACTTCCTTATGAAAAGTACAGCTGTCATTTTTCACAACATGGCCAAAATGTGTTTTCACACTTTCAGTGCAGAGATGCGTGGTCGCTGTGGGAAATCATTGTTCGGGACAGACAAAGAAAATCACAGTGATACAGTTCATGATCGGAGGTCCCAAAATGCCTGTGTTGACAATCTGCTGTAAAAAATTCCCTAACAAATTACATTACGAGTGTGAGTTGCACAGTTTCTATGCACGCTCATGACTTCATCAGTTTTTTTAATATTTTTACTGCAGATTTGCAACATTGCCATTTTTTACACCTCCCCATGAACAGTACAGCTGTCATTTTTCACATCCTGTTCGAATGTGTTTTGCACCTGTCGTGCAAAATGCCGTGGTCGCCAGCATAAGCAGCTTTCGGCTAACAAACTGATATTGCCACTGTTCATGAGGTGGTGGTCACAAAAAAAACATGTTGAAAATTTGGAGTGAAAATACCAATGAATGCCTGAGGTGTTAGGGTTTCCAACCATAATGCCCCACCCTGTAGAGAATGACAGGCATCAGGGGTGTGACTTGGGATTCTTGCCTGTAATGCTCATTCCATTCCACACCCTGCAGCCAGTGAGAGGCATTGAGGTACGCCTTGGACTCTTCGGCCCCAAAGTTCACCCCATTCTCCTGTACTGCACCCATCTCACCGTATTTCCTGATGGAATGGTGTACATAAGGGCCAAAGACCCTAAGGCACATCGTGACACTTGTCAATGTCTGTAGGGTAGGGTGTGGTGAAATGGCATGGCCGTTATGCCTGACAACCCAAAGGCACACCCCAATGCCTGTCACTCTCTGCAGGGTGGTGGTGGGGTTGGCTTCAGTTCAATACTTCACTGCCATTCCTGTTATGCAGCTCTGTAACTTCTACACTACCAATATCAATGCCAGCAAGCAAACATTCGGCATTGACAAATGCTTGTTTATTAATTTACTGTCCTAAAAATCCTGCCACTGATCCTCAGATACTTTTCTTTAAAAAAAAAAAAAAAAAAATGAGTCAAAACACTTGTCGTGCTGAGGGCGGGCTTCTTCCTCCTTATATCCCTCCTACTCCACAACCTCTACTATCTCCTCTGCTTAGCTCGTGTCAATCAGATTTAACAGGACATATAATTAAGAGTTGGGGGCAGGGGAGGAAGCAAAAATTTGCAGCAATTAAAGACAGCAAAGAAATACACCACCACTACCAGCACACCAAACTAGGTTTTAAAATTTTCAACAGCCCAAAAACAATTCTAAGTAAAGACAGCAAAGAAATTACACTGTCACTAAAAGCCCACAATCTAAGTTTAAAACAAAAATAGCAATGTACAATTACTGTAAAGCACTGAAATGAATCTGTTTCCTTCCCCTTCTGGCTTCTTTAAAAGAAAGAGGGGTAATAGTGGAGAGAGTGGGAGAGGGAATCTCAGATGAGATGAGTGATAAGGAAGCAAAAGGATCATGGGCATTGAAGGCATTAGCAATTGTTTTAGGAATACTGCAGAAAACCCCACCAATTAGCATGTCATTATTGGCTCTAGTAGATGGAATGCTTGCAGGTTCTTAATATGCCCCCAGAAACACCTGGGGTTCCTAGCTGAGGTAATTAGTCACTCCATGCAGGAAGAGCTCATTGCATGGCAAGTAGCCTTTTTACACTGGTTCTTGAGACACCTGTAAGCATTCCAGTCTACTGGGTCAAAAAGAAGAAGAGGCATTATAGTCCCACCAGTGTTTGTCCCTAGCCTTCAACATGGAGACTAGGTCCCAGTGCAGAGAGCATCTGGCAATTCTTCTGACCTTCCTCTTAATTAGGAGGGCAAGTCTGTCTTGAACATGAGATAGGCAGGTTTGAAGGAGGCTAATGGCAGTATTGAGATTGCTAAAGGAGATTACAAGGAACCAGTCTATTTGTGACAATTCACTGAGGAGGAGGGGCAGTTGAGGTGGGAGGAGTCCTGCAGTGTAAGTATTCTTGAAGGGGCTTTGGGGGCCCTGAATTTTTCAGACACAATACATGGTAGAGTGATCACTCAGCATATCAGGAAGCACACCAGATGATTAGATTCTGTCTGTCCTGTTTGACAGCATCAAATCTGAGAGAATGTGAGATCCCCCTTTGTTTAAGAGGGAGGTGGGTGGGGTCAGAAATGAGCTGAAAGATTCAGCTTGCTAGTTACCAATTCATAGGACTTCAGTGCTGTATAATGGCTGTCAATGGCATTTTAAACTTATGTTAACATCTCAGACATTTTTCAGGTATTTGTTCACCAAATTTTCAACATGGGCTTCTTGGGACCCCACCTCATGAATACTGTCACTGTTGTTTTGTTAATCAGACCCGTAAGGTGATTTTGAGGTTGTTGTGTGAAATCACCTTTTAGGATCGAGTAACAAAATGACAGCACCAGTGTTTATGAGGTGGGGTCCCAAAAAAGCCCACGTTGAAAATTTGGTGCAAAAATACCAAAAAACGCTCAACTTACGTGCAGTTATTAAAATATTTCTACACATGCTTGTACTGTAACTTCAGCAATTTTTGATATTTTCACTCCAAATTTTTGACATTGCCATTTTTAGCACCACCTCATGAACAGTACAGCTGTCATTTTTCACATCCTGCCTGAAACATGTTGTAGCACATGTGGTGCAGAATGGCACAGTCACTGTGAGAAATCACCTTTTGGGACCAATGAATGAAATGACAGTGCCACTGTTCATGAGATGGGGTTCTGAAAAGGCCATGTTGAAACTTTGTTGTAAAAATTTGTAAAAATGCCCAAGTTACATGCATCCCTTGAATTTATTCTACACAGGCGCATAATTTCCTTCCCCCTTGTCCATAACATCCTCCCTCATCACCCCCCACTCTTTCCTTCTCCCCTGAGTTCCCTGTCCCCTTGCCCCTCTTACTACCTGCAGTAGGCTACCCCTCATTACCCTAAAACCGAGGTCCCACCCATCTAGCCTTCTTAGGAGGAAACACCTCCCAAAATACCTTGCACCCTGCCGATTACTTCTCCTTCTTCGCTGGAGACATCAAAACAAATTCAAGGCTTTATAACTTGGCCTCCCCTTCCCCGCTAGTCGCCTTGGCATTTACCACATAAATGACAGAAGTCTTCAACCTAAGCTGGATCACATAAAGGCCTGGATAACTCAAAATACTCATGATGTCCTATGTGTCTCTGAGACTTGGCTCTCCACCAAGGTCACAGACCCAATGATAGTGATCCCTGACTACTCTTTATTTCATCAAGACTGGGGCAAATGTGGTGGCGAGGTTGTCACTTACTTCCACAAGTCCCTATGTGCCTCCATCTTCCATCAGGAGATTGCCCCACAATCACATGAGCTCCTACTCACCAAACTGGCTCTCCCATCATCCTCTCCCCTCTTCACTGGGGTACGCTATTTCTCTCCTAAAGCTAATCCCATGACTACTGTCTCTAGCCTAGTCAGACTCATCTCCCATGCTGCATCAGGAGAGCTCTTAGTCTTAGGAGATTTTAATCTCAGTTGGCTTGCCCCCCTAACCAGATTGGTCACCCAGGAGATCAAGGCCCTCAACCTTACATAGCATATCTCTGGATCCACCAAGCTCAATCCCTGCTCTGCCAATCACTCATTACTAGACTGGATCATAGCTTCACATCCCCTAAAATTCTCTTCAGCTGGGATCCTCCCCAATGTTTTCAGTGATCACTGCATCACTCTCTGCCTTAGGAAATCCTGCCCCCCATCCAAGTACCTATGGTTCAGACCTCTAAAGTCACTTAACCCCCAAGTCCTTGGCCGACTGGCCCAGAGTTTTCTCTGCACCAGACATCGACTCCGCACTGGCCACATTTAGCTTTACCTTCTTAAATATATGGAATAGCCATGCCCCCCCAACCAAAAGGCTATAGCTCTGCCGCAGGCACCTTCCTTGGATCTCACCCAATCTGGTTAGGCTCTTCAAATCCAGAGACCAGGCCTGGAGAATGTAGAAGGCTTCCTCCAATATCTTGGACCTTCAAACATACAGATCCCTAAGAAATGCTTACACCAAGGCAGTGCACACCAGCAAAGCAAACTTTTTAAAATCACAGCTTGAAGACTGCCACCCTTCCCCTGTGGCATTCTGGAAGACTCTCAACTCCCTGCTCGGTACCTCTTCCCACTCCCTCTCCCCCCATGTCCTCTCCTGGCACAGACAACATTGACCCTGGATCTGCTACCTTCTTCATAAGCCACTTCTTCACTACCTGCACTCTCCCCCATGGACCACACCCCTCTCTCCCCCAACCTACCAACACTCTTCGGCCACCCAATGTCCAGCTACACCTTTACACCCTTTACACCTAAAGAGGTTCTATGTGCCCTCAAATCCCTAAACCCATCAAAGCAGAGTCCCGACGGGTTCAATCCCAATCTCCTGAAGATTTCTGCACCTGCAATAGTCCCACCATTCACCTATCTTTTCAACCTATCACTCTCTACTTGCTCGCTGCCCAAGGCCTGGAAACTAGCCAAAGTGATCCTGCTCCATAAAGGGGGTGATCTCTCCATTCCAGACAACTACAGGCCTATCTCCCTCCTCCCCTCCTTCTCAAAAATTCTTGAATCCCTCATTTCTAAAAGGTTAAACTCCTTCCTGGACACAAATGACCATAATGACACCTAACTAATCCCCTATTGGATGACATTCTCACTAGGAGAATGTCGTAGGGCTAAACCGCGCAACAGAAACAGTGCGAGTCAAAACAGCTACAGGGTACACAATGCCACATGATGGACATAGTGTGTGACCCTGTAGCTGTTTCTGGGAAATAGGGTAAGAAGTCTGCCAGAAGGGGGTCTGCTGAGCAGCTGCCGTGGCTCAGGGAATACAGCCATCAGTACTGGAGGGCAATGGAGTGGCTGTGGACCAGGATTCTTAGCCAAGGCCATTCTATTCCCGGTCCCAGAGCAGGTAAACACTTTTATTTATTTTTTTGCCTTGTGGTGATCCCTGCCCAAGTTTCGCCCTCTCCCTGAGCTGGCCCTCCCCCCGGGAGGAGGTGATTTCAGTAGGAGGGGTTCGAGGGGTACAGCCCTTCATAATGGAGGGTGCGGGGTGGAGGAGCCACTCTCAGGAAACAAACATATCTGTTTTTTTTTGGGTGGTCACTGTTTAGACAGCATGGCACAGTGCCGTGCTGTTTCAACATGCAACATTATGACCCTGTGCCAAACAATCTGGCTTTCGAAGTCTTCACTCCACCTTCTCTGCCCTTCTTTGTCTTACCAATCATAACCACACCACTATGGACAAAGGCCATCTGGCATTGGCTATCTTTGCTGACTTAACCAAGGCCATAGGCTCCTCTTGGATAAACTCTCCTCTCATATTCTCTATTGGTCTCTCACCCTCAAATACAGACTTGTTCAAGGCCTGTCTGTCTGACAGATTCTGGTATTTGCAGCTGGGTGACACCAACCCCCCCATCTGGCCAGGGTAATGCAAGGATTGATCCTTGGGCCTTTATTCTTCTCAATATTTGTTAACAACCTCTTCTTCATCAGCTCTGCCTCACACGTCCAATTGTACACTGATGATACAGTGATCTATTCATCTGGCCCCTCCCTTCCCCATATCGAACCTATTCTCTAGGCAGAATGTGATAATGTACTGAGATGGTTTAAAGTCAATTCACTCAGATGTAACACCAAAAAAGCGGTCACCATGGCATTTGGCTCTGCTTAGAAACTGGCCAAACTGCCTTCTCCCCCCTCCTTCCTTGCCCTAGATGGCTCCAAAATCGAGGCCGTTGATTTCTGTAAATACTTGGGAGGATGGATGGACCCTAAACTGGACTTCTTCCGCCAACTTGATACTATCCACAGCAAGCTGCATCCTAAATTAGGCATGCTGTACAGATACAAGGACAGCTTCTCAATCTCCATCAGAAAGGAACTCATCTCCAAGCTCATCCTCCTGTCTTTTGACTATGCTGATGTAGTATACAGCTCGGCACCTCAGTCATCCCTTGCCAAGTTGGATCCTATTTTCCATGCCTTCTGCCATTTTGCCATTTACCTCCCTTATCACACTCATCAAGCTTCCTCTAGTGAGCCATATCTCTCCACTCTCTCTCCAACTGCTATCTTGCTCATTGTGCCACTTTCATCTCCAAGTACTGATTTGGCACCCTTCCCTATTATCTTTCATCACTGATAGCCCCAGCCCCCAACTCAGGATACTTGCTGTGCAATTGCAACCACCGCTCCTTTGCTGTGCCCCAACCTTACTCACTCTCGGGGAAATTATCCTTTGCCTACAGGCTCCCAGCACTCTGGAACAGCCTCCCTCTCCTGGTCCGCATTCTGCCAATTTCAGCATCCCTTCCCCTCCCCCCATGTATGCTGTCCTACTCCTTGAACCTGAGTCTGCATGCCCCACCTTCCCAATCTCCCTAGCCACTCCCACCTTCCCCCAAACACCCTTCACCCACTTGCCCTACCTCCCTTGTACACCCCTCAGCAGCCTTCCCTTGCTTTGCCCCATTACTCGGCACTGTTGATGGACTTCAACTTTGCGGCATGAAGTCTCCCAGTTGCTAAGTTAGTCTAACCATTAATAATCCCCCTACATACCTACCTGTGCTTCTCTGTGCTCTTGTCATATAGCTATCTCGTGACTTTAATGCTACTTATTGCCTATACTTGATTGCTGTATTGCCACATTGTGCAGTGTCTTCACTTCAGTGTAAATATTGTTTTCATTGCTGTTTTAGCCATACTAAGTTTTAGCCACTAAGCATAATGTTTCGCATCTATGTAAATATTGTCTTTATGGCATTTTCTATGCATGTATATTTTCATGTGTATGATGTTATAATATTGACCAAAATTTTAAATAAATAAATAAAGTAACTTTCGTACTTTCAAAATTTTGCTGCCAAATTTTCAACATAGCCATTTTTTCACATCACCTCATAAGCAGTACATCTGTAATTTTTCACATCCTGCCCGAAATGTGTTTTCACACCTGTGGCGCAGAATGGCAGTGCAGTTGTGCATAATTACATTTTGCCTTGCATTTCACAATTTCTCTGTACCGGGGGACAAGAGGTGATATAATAAGATGGCTATGCTGAAAATGTGGTCACTTTTGTTCGACACATGTAAGCACAGGGCCCATTCCACAGCTACATGCATATGAATGTCTATGGAGAGATTCCCACAGTAAAATAAGGATTCTATTATACTATCTCAAAAAGTAATGAAATTCATTGTAAAAAAAACTCTGTTAATGAATCAGTTAGGATTCCTATTACAGTGACAAAAGTAAGGAAATTTGGTGTTAGGGTTCCCAACCCTACCATCCCATCCCACCCCACCCCCACCCTCCACATATAGTACTAACAGGCATTGAGGTGTGCTTTGGGGTTATCAGGCTCAACTCTCACCCCATTCCATGTAAGGAAGCTGAAATGGTACAGTATAGGAGAATGGGGTGAGGTTAGATCCATCAACCCCAAAGCACACCCCACCCCCCACCCTGCACAGACCAAGAGGTGTCAAAGAAGTGGCATTGGGGTTGTTAGCCCTAATGCTGACCCCATTCCATCAGAAAATAAGCTGGGTGGGTACAGCATAGGAGAATGGGGTGAGCATTAGGGCAGACAACCTCTGTGCCACCCCTGATACCTCTTGGTCTGTGCAGGGTGGGGACTGGGGTGTTGGAGTTGGAAATCCTAATGCCACATTTCCCTACTTTTGTTGCTTCAACCCTAACTGATGCACTAACAAAGTTTTTTGCAATTGATTTCCTTATTTTTTGAGATAGCATAGTCATATCGTAATTTGCTTCTATTTGTAGCACAAGAGTGATGGAATTGTCAGTGTAGCCATGTTATTATCCCAGCTAATGTATGCACTACACAAAATATTTAAATCCCTGTTGAAACATAATTCTGCACAACTGCAACAACATTTCCATGCCACAGCTGTGAAAACACATTTCAGCCAGGATTAGAAAACTGGCAGTTGTGACATACATTTGGTGGGGTAATAACAAGTCCATGTACAAGATTTGGGGTCAAATTTTTTTAACTGACAAAATCACGAGTGTGCATAGTGCAATTGCAATGAGCCATCATAACTGAGCCATTCTTTGACGTGTTGATCCCAAATTTTTAACATGGCCTTTTGGGGACCCCACCTCATGAACAACATGATTGTTCTTATGCAAATCCTACCAGAAATGTGATTTCACCAACCAATTGCAAAATCATCTTTCCTGCCGGAGTTGCCTAAAGACAGTCATATTAGTCATGAGGTGGGGTCCCCAAACGACCATGTTGAAAATGTGGGGTCAAAATCTCAGAAAATGGCTGAGTTATGCCTCAAAGTAGTCTGTTAAATCCTTTTTCGTGAGCTCATGAAAAAAGAATCGGCTCATGAAAAAGGAATTGATTCGTAAAAAAAGGATCTAAGCGAGTCACGAAAAAGGATTTTAAATGTTTAAAAAAAGACACTGCAAGGTTACACTCTCATCAAATAACTTCACAGTCCACCTAATGGAGTCTTGATTAACAAGATACAAGTGCTGGTGTCTCTAGATACCTTCATTTTGGATGCTTTTCAAATTTTTTTTTTTTTTGTAAAAACAGAAAACAAGACAGCGGCTCACGAAAAAGGAATTTTTTCTCATGAAAAAGTATTTTTGTTGTCATGAAACAGGATCGCTCTTGAGAGACTAAGTCCTTGTTCGCGAGACCAAATCCTTTGTCGAAAAGAATACAGCTATCCAAAGACTGGAATGTTCAGAAAAGTCCCATACAATATAATGGAAACAAAAAAACTTGAGAACTTTGCAAAAGATTAATATTATTGCACCAAATTTTCATTGTCTGTTCTGCTACCAAACTTCTTTCTACCCTACAAAAATCATGTAGAAATTTCACACATCTGGCCACAAGGTGATGAGGAATAGCATGCAAAAAAGGGTGTTTTTACTTTTTTTCACTATCCGGATCTCAGAATTGGCACATTTGACTGGAACGAAACTTGCCACATCGAGATTTACCCCACAGGACAGTACATACCGACTTTTGTGCAAATACATTGATTGGTTGCAAAGTTATTAAAGTGCAAAATTTTAGGTTTAACAAAGAAATTACTACTCAACCCTAACTATAGAGGCTATAAATATATATATATATATATATATATATATATATATATATATATATATATATATATATATATATATATATATATATATTATATATGTATGTAACCGACATGCCACTTTTGGCAAGTTGGACACCCCCATAGAACAGGACTAGTATCCATATATGGCATATCATTTACTATTAGCAGAAATTCTAAGATCGGTACCACCTTTGGCGTTAGGATATATACCAGGTTCATTATCCAGAGGAAGCGGGTGGGGTACAATAACCAAAAATGAACCTTTGTAACTACAACCAGGTCCAGGGGAGAGGATGCTAGGCATATGCTAGTCCTAACTGTTGAGGGAGCCCCATTAAATCCACACAGAAGCAAGGATCAGAATGTCCAAAACAGTAGCTGGGATTTAACAGTATGGCTTTAGTTACAGTTGTTACTAAAGCATCAATGGACCCCCAAGAGTCGGTCATGGCAAACAGGTAGATAGAAACATAGAATCTGATGGCAGATAAGGACCACTTGGCCCACCTAGTCTGCCCATTTCCCTACCTAACGGATAAGCTGCAGATCCTAGTTAACCAACAGCCTAGTACAATTTCAGAACTTTCCTTGCTAGGCAGTACAGTTCTCCAAAGAAACAATTCCCTTCTCTTCCCCATGGTGTATACTTGTGGTTTGTTTGCCACACACCTGAACACATTTCCATTTCTCCAGAGTGTATGCTTGTGGTTTGTTTGATTTCCCAGTAGGTGTATACTTATGGAGCATGCCACACACCTCATCCCGCAGCAATGGCCTTTGCTCAGGGTAAACTGGCACCCATCAATGAATCAGCCCTGCCTTGTAAGCTTCCAGATGGCGTTCCTCCCATCCTTTGCCCCAACCTACAGTCTCTGCCATTCCTTCAGGGTTACACCACAGAAGGCTTCATTCCACACTGAAATGCTAAAGACTCCTAACTTCACTTTACCCACTTGGTGAATGAGGGGCACTGACAGGTGTGATCTAACCTTATCTATGGGCACACACACACACCAGCACAAACCCCTAAATAGAGAACTTGTCTCCCAAATTAGTACTCATAGAATAGTTGCTCCTTCTTCTATGCATGGAGACAACCCATGAAGTACCCTTTTCTACAGATTAGTTGTCCCTTCCTTTAGGCAAGGGCACAACCCAGAAAGCTCCCTTTTCCCTCTGTAATTACAGAATTGTTGCTCCTTCCTTTAGAAACATAGAAACACAGAACATAGACTTTGACAGCAGATAAGGACCACTTGGCCCACCCAGTCTGCCCATTTCCCTACCTACCGGATAAGCTACAGATTCTAGTTAACCAACAGCCTACTTCCTGCCACCTCCCACTACAATTGCCTTGTGTCTGTCCCATGCATGTTTGACTTCCCCCACTGTTTTAGCCCCAACAACCTCCCCAGGAAGGCAATTCCATGCATCCACCACTCTCTCTCTCCATGAAAAAAGATTTCCTCACAATACCCCTGAGCCGTCCCCCCTCTATCTTTAAATTGTGTCCCCTTGTTCTTACACATCTCTTTTTCTGAAAGATGCTACCCTCCTGGACTTTGTTGATTCCCTTGAGGTACTTGAACGTTTCTATCATGTCCCCCCATCCCTCCTTTCATCAAGGGTATACATATTAAGCTCTCTCAGTCTCTCTTCATATGATTTCTGATGCAGACCCTGCACCATTTTAGTTGCCCTCCTCTGGACTGCTTCCATCCTGTCTATGTCTTTGCGTGAGCAGGTCTCCCAAAACTGCACACAGTACTCCAGATGGGGTCTCACCAACTGTCTGTACAGAGGGATAACCACTTCCCTTTTTCTACTTGTGATGCCCCTTCCTATGCATCCCAATATCCCCCTGGCTCTCCTCACTGACTTCTCACATTGCTTACCCACCTTTAGATCATCCGATATGACTACCCCCAAGTCCCGTTCCATTTTTGTTGTTGTTAGTACCTCCCCTGCTATTGTATACTCTTCTCCTGGGTTTTTGTTTCCCAGGTGCATTACTTTGCACTTCTTTGCATTGAATCTAAGTTGCCATATGTCTGACCATTCCTTCAACCTTGCCAAGTCCCTTCTCATCATTTCTAGCCCCCCTTGTGTATCAACTCTGTTACAGATCTTTGTATCATCTGCAAAGAGGCATACCTTTCCCTCCAGACCATCTGCAATGTCACCTATAAAGATGTTAAAGAGGACTCCAGTACTGAGCCCTGAGGTACTCCACAAGTGACCCTCCCTTTCTTCGGAATGTGTGCCACTCACTATTACCTTCTGTGTCCTGTTGTGCAGCCAGTTTGCAACCCAGGCTATCACCCTGGGACCCACTCCCAAGCTGGCTAACTTGATTATTAATCTTTTGTGCAGGACTGTGTCAAATGCCTTGCTAAAGTTTAGGCATGGAAACAACACAGAAAGCACCCTTTTCTATGGTAGCTTGCCGGAAATTCCACACAAAGTCCTTCTCAAAGGCAGCTGTAACACACTAGGACCTTCAGGGGATATATATATCTATATATATTATACTGGAGTAGCACCAGTATACTTGGGGCTGATTGCAAACTTCTATGTTAAAGCCAAATATTTTAATTTTAATAACTTTGGAACTGTTCAATGAATTTGCATGAAATTTGGCCTGCATGATTTCTAAGCATAGAGCTCCATAACCGTCAAATGTAAAGTAAATCTGTTGCGTAGGGTTTGAGATACAGAGTGTCAAACATTCCTAAATTTATATGTTTTTAACATTTTTTCTACGGCTGTATCTCAGAAACGACTTTAGGTTGTGGTTTGAAATTTTCAGGGAATAAAGCCTTTGCCTCACAGATGTGCCTTTTGAAGGTTTGGTATAAATATTAATCCATTCAAAAATTATTACATTTTTAATTTTCCCATTATTTCCTATGGTAAATGTTAGATGTTCCACATAAAAATACTTTTGTTTTTGCAGGAGATAATGTATTCTCGCGTGAAGGGTCAATACAGCCTAGTTTGTTTTCACAGGAGCTATTGTCTTTTCACATGTAGGGTCACATAGAGCCTATTGTAGTTTTGCAAAGCTCTGTTGTGTCCCCGTCTTGTTTTCTTGTTAGCGAGACATGGAAAATAAGGAAAATGTGTACAAATTAATGTAAAATAAAAAAGAAACATCAGAACTTAACTTAAAAAGTCACCTTTAGCTACAGTCTGATATTTTCTTTCTAACTATTGCTAGAAACAGCATTTGTGAGCACACAAAATCCCAGGTGCCAAGGTTAGAGAGAGGACTGCTTCTGCCATTTTCTCTGTTTGAGAACAGTGGGATTTTCTTGATTTCTGCAGCCACAGCTGGAACTCATGCTGCTTGCTGCAGGTTTGTGTTTAACCCATCATTTTCCTCGGTGTCTAGTGGCACCTGCTCCAACCCACCAATCACTGTTCCCTGTCCTCGGGTTTCTAGTGGCACCCCACCTCCGTATCTTACCCTGGTGTCTAGTGGCACCCCCACCCTCCGACTGCCATATATTTATTTTTTATTTTATTAATATAGTCTAACATTTGTATGCCCATGCGCGGTGTCAGATGCCCCCACAGTCCTTTGTCTTATTATAGTCCAACAATGGGGGACCCAATGCCCATGTTGGTAGTAGAAGCCCTCTTCCAGCAGTGTGGGACACTGGGGAGCACACTCTCAGTGTCTCAAAATACTTCTTTGTTTTTATCTGGAGAGAAGAAAACTGTCCCCAATGTCTTTTTTTTTTGTTTAACCTGAAGCAAAAGAAAATGGTCCCTTATCATCACCACAGACCCCATCCCCCCATCCCAACCCTCTCACTGAGCACCCACCTCCTCACACCCCCTTACCCTACATTTGCCTCCAGTTGTTGTCCGCAGTCATCTGCTGTGGACCGGAACATGTCTGCACTCTTCAAAGCCGAACCGTGAACTGAGGAATCAATGTAAGTGCCGGATAATGTATTCCAATGGAGTTTTCAACTTATGTTTATAACTTTGGCATTTTTAGGTATTTTTTTCACCAGATTTTCAACGTGGGTTTTTTAAGACCTCACCTCATGATCACTGTCACTGTCATTTTGTTAATCAGTCAATAAAGATGATTTTGCGGTCACTGTGCGAAATGCCCTTTTGGGACAGATTAACAAAATGACAGTGCCAGTGTTCAAGAGGTGGGGTCCCAAAATGCCCATGTTGAAAATTTGATGAAAAATTCATAAACTAGTGGTCGTTGAAATGTTTCTATGCACATGCATAACTTTGGTAATTTTTAATATTTTGACTCCAAATTTTTATCATAGCCATTTTTTCACTCCACCTCATGAACAGTACAGCTGTCATTTTTCACATCCAGCCTGAAATTTGTTTTAGCACCTGTGACACAGAATGATATTTCAGCATGGATTTGAAAATTTCCACCTACGGGGTTTATGAGGTAGGGTCATAAAAAGACTATGTTGAAAATGTGGGGTCAAAATATGAAAACATGCCTAAGTTATGACCATTAATTGCAATTTCCGTACACCCGCTCATAACTTCAGAAAGTTTAAATATTTTGACCCCAGATTTTCAACATAGCATTCTTATTACCCAACCTCAAGTATTTCAGAGCAGTCATTTTTCAAATCCTGCCCCAAATGTGTTTTTGCACCTGTGGCACAGAATGGTGTTTTATGCAGAATTATGTTTTGGCATGGATTTGAAAATTTTCTGTACCGGGGTACATGAGGTGGGGTAATAAGATGGCTATGTTGACAATTTGGCCACTTTTGTCCTATGAATGGAAGCACAGGGCTCACAGACAAATAAGAATATGATTATACTGTCTGAAAAAGCAAGGAAATTAATTGCAAAAAACTTTGTTAATGAATCAGTTAGGATTGTTACTAAAGCGACAGAAACAGGGAAAGGTGGTTTTAGGGTTTCCAACCCTAACACCCCACCCCCAACCCCACCCTGCAGACACTGACAGGCATCAAGGGTATGCTTTGGGGCCATCAGCCCTAACGCTCACCCCAGTCTCCTGTACTGTACCCATCTCAGCTTATTCACTTATAGAATGGGGTGAGCATTAGGGTTGACGGCCCCAATACACACCCACAATGCCTGTCAGTGTCTGCAGGGGGGTGGGTGTTAGGGGTTGGAAACCCTAACATCACATTTCCATGCTTGTGTCACTTTAGTAACAACCCTAACTGATGCATTAACTAATTTTGTTGCAATGAATCTATATATATATATATATATATATATATATATATATATATATATACACACACAGTATATATATATATATATATATATATATATGCAAAAGCTATGTTGGTGTTCATTAGGGTTGCTCCCCCACAAAAGTCAAGTCATACAAAATTGTAAATAAACTATTAGGGTTGTAAACACAATGCCCACTACATTTGGAAATGTGCTATTAGGGTTCTCATGTCTAACTCCCAGCCACCATACCACATCCCCTACTGCCTTGAGCCAAGGGCAGCGTACAGGTATAGGGCCATGCAGCAATAGTAGGGTATCTCATACAGGATCAACATATTAAAAAAACTGGTATACAGCAACCCTAATCCCCATTCTTTCCCCAACATACCTTTTCACTGGGTCTTGATATTAGTAACATTAAGGTATATCCACTTGTTTGGTCAGATCATCATGCCATGCAAATCTTTTGCAGCCACCCCCCATTAAATATCTCCATTATGGAGACAGTCAGGTACCTCCTAATTCATAACTTGGAGCAAGAGAATCTCCTGGCAGTGCTAAACACCTCAGGCATAGAGACAGTGTGTGCCAAGGCAGCCAAGAAATCCATGGAGAGCTACAATCTGGCTATTACTGCTGCATTTGACTCCCTGGCATTTTCCCTTGTCCATCCTTTGATTTCCAACTGCTGGTCACCATGGTATAATGATGACCTGATGTGATTGAAAAGAAAGGTTTAGTGGTTAGAGCATTACTGGTGAAAGGCCAGGCCTGATGAAGATAGGTTAGTATGAGAGGTTATTATGTTGAGTATCAGTGAACAGTCACCCAGAAAAAGTAAACTTTTCTGTCATGGGTGATTGCTGCTGGAATGAACTGACCAGATCAACTCTTCCACACTGTGTACTAATTATTAAACCCAATCTGTCTACAGTGTAGTACAGTATTTTCATCAGATAAGTGTGAGGAGTTTATTCAGTTCTTTTTGGACAAGATGTTCCCTACACTGGCTGAGATCTCCTCAAGTGGCCTGTCATGAGCTGGTAGTGTCCACTTGATGTTGTTCACATGTACTCCTTATCTGTGGGAGGAGTTTTAGCCATTTCTGGTGGATGTCTTCCAGTTGGTCTTAGGGCTGCATCCTTCCTACTGTGTTTTGGATTTAGGGCCTACCTAGCTTTGTTTAGGATGCTGGGTGGGCATTGGGTTGGATTTTTTGTGGTGATTATAAGCAGTTTCTTCAAGGAGGTGGTATTTCCTTCCACTCTTAAGAAGGAGGTGATGAGGTCCCTTGTGATAAAACTATCCTTGGACCCTGATGCTCTCATGAATTACAAGCTTGTTTTGAACCTTCTCTTTTTAGGAAAGGTAATCAAGAAGGTGGTAATAGCGCAACTGGAGCCCAGCCTGGAACAGTATGACATCTTTGAGTTTCTCCAATCTGGTTTCTGGCCTCACTACAATACTGAGACTGCCCTCATCAAGGGACTTCATGATCTCATCCTGGCAAGGAGTTTGGACTTCATTTTATTCTGGTCCTGCTCAATCTTTCCTTGGTGTTTGATACAGTTGACCATGGAGTGCTGTTGGTATTATGGAGGCACTATGTAGTGTTCTCAGAGATGAAGCTTCGGTGGCTTGAGTACTACTTGTCTGTAAGGGCACAACAAGTAGCACTGGGTTCGTACATATCAGGTAGTGCTGTGGAGTGCCTTGGGTTCAGTCTTTACTCTATGTTGTTTGCGATGTACATGCTGCCACTGGGGGAGATTATTAGACATTATAGGTTGAATTTTTATTGCTCACTGATGATACTCTGCTGTACCTGTCTTGTGTTCCTGGTGGGTGTACTACATTCTTGTGGCTAATGAAGCACCTAAAGGACATTCAAGACTAGATGGCTGCCAGCTGGCTTAGCCTCAATTCTTCTAAAATGGAGGTACTGCTTCTGGAACCAGGTCAATGTGAGCCAGCAATGAATGGTGCAGATGCTGCCTTTCCAGCATTAAATGGCATCATGCTCAGAGTTGTGAATAGGGTTAGGAATCTGAGGGTTGAGAACAAAAAGCTGGTGCTACTCACCAATGCAGAGAGGGCTTGCACTAGGCTTCAGTTCTGCAGTTGCTTATGGTTTGTTGAAGGCACTGGCTGCACAGCAGCAATGAGACAGGCTAGAATGAGAGCTGTGCAGTGACATCATTACATTTTGTGCACATGCACTTTGACAAGAGACAGTCAAACTGCCCCATACAGTACCTCTTTAAAGGCAATTCTTAAAGTGACTGGGACAATTCTCAGAACACACATTAGTGCTTAAGTGCTTCAAACAGTGCAATATTGAACAAACAGAGTCAGACTGCAAAATATGGTACAGTATATAAACTTAGATAATTACATAGTGACATGCTTAGCAGAGGATGCTAGCTGAAATGGAGCTGTGATAGCCCGCAGAGAAAAAATATTTAAACCTGCATTCAGTGCTATTATGTTTAAAAGAGCACATGACAGGTTGAGAAATTCCAGGGGCTACCATTCAGCAAGCAGTCAATTAAAGTGATAAAAGTTAAAAAGGGCTTGCAGTCTCCTATGTGGCTTAGAAACTTATCCCCATATATGTTACCATATCTAACACTTCTAAATCAGTCAGACAATAAGTATATCATAGCATATCATTTTGTAGATAACTTTCCAAAACAAATCACACAATATTAAATCACGTTATAAAGTGTGCATAACATCACTAAGGTATTACAAAAATGCTATAACCTCCATGCAGTGAAGCCCCGAATCTGCAGGAGGTCACGACGGCTTAAGGAGCAGCCCTCCCCCAAAAATAGGAGCCATTGAAGCAAGCTGAAGCCCTGAAACTGCAGGAGGTCATGAGGGCTTAAGGAGCAGCCCTCCCCCAAAAATAGGAGCCGTTGAAGCAAGGTACGAAACACTGAATCCCCGTGGTGCTGAAATTGCGACCGAGCTATCTGTGCCACTGAGAGATTGCTGTTTGGGTGCCTTTTTCCACACTCATTTAATTTAAATTTAATTTTAATGACGGCGCAGCAGTGGAGATAGTTTTTGCCGACTTCAGCTTTCTTGCTTCTGCCTTTAATCTGAAGTGGACTGGGAGTTGCCTTAATTAAATGTAAAACCAGGCTGTGTTTTAAAGTGCTAATAATTGTTACCTTAAATGTACTGAGCACTTGGAAATTGCACCAGGCTACTAAAGCTGCTCTGCGTTAAAGAACCTTAGGATTGAACTGTTAAAATCATGTGCCCCAAGTACTAATTCTTAGTTGCTCTGTATATACAACTCATACCCCAACAGCAGGCTTAAAGTTTCTTTAAGTAAGGCAGTGAACTCCAAAGCTCAGCAGCCACTTTATGCTTACATTCCCTGTTTGTTTTCAGCAGTCAGATTATTTTAAATAAATTAAAGAAAGTTGAGCCCTCCAGCAGTGTCCCTCCCCTCCTGTGCCTTATTTAATGCCCCTACTCTCCATTCTCCTTCCTCCACAGCTGAAGCCTCGAATCTGCAGGAGGTCGTGAGGGCTTAAGGAGCAGCTCTCCCCCAAAATAGGAGCCATTGAAGCAAGGTACAAAATGCTGAATCCCCAGGGCGCTTGACATCGCAACCGAGCTGTCTGTGCCACTGAGAGACTGCTTGCCCTGCCGATGCTACGCATCGGCTGCCCCACCACCCCCAACCCCACCCCTACCCTTGGCAAACCTTGTAATATATAGGGTAGGTCAGGTGACTGAAATAACCTATCAGCCCATTTCTCCACTAGCAGCTTATATTACACCACCACTAGTGGCCACTAATCACAGCCAGCTCACACAGTACAATGGGAACTATCATGGACTATCTCATAGTAAGCCTAGTCTTTCTCACCTCCCTGATCTTACCAGCAGCCTTACCTATCTCCACCTGCACTGTGGAGTTGCTACTAAGCAGGTCTACCAGTGGTTACTTTCCTCCCTGCCCCCCCCAAATGCACCACTGGGGCCCCCAATTCACTGCTGAATCTCCCCCACCCCCGGTGCACCAAAATGGCCACACTCATTTCTGCCCTGAATTACTAAACAACCTATATGCGCACATCCATCACTGCACTGCCACTCTAACTCACAAAGGGTCGTACCCCCTAACTCCTGTCCACAACAACCCACCCAGACACCAACCACCTGTGTCCCGGATAATCATAGCCCCCCCCCTTGTACCGCACCCTCCCATTACCAGTCATGCTTACAAATGCTACCTCTAAAACTGTCCGTGCCTCACCAAAACTGCTCAGGCTAGCACTGCTCCACCATACCCTCCTCTACCTCCTCCTGTCCAGGAATGTGCACCCAAACCCGGAACCACCAATCTCTGGTGTCACTCAGAAGGGCAAACAAGGAAACCTCCTACTGGCATCCCTAAATATCTGCAGCCTTCAAAAAAAAGTTCACCTCCCTAAAGGACTGGATTGCGATGCACTCCCCTGATGTCCTTGCCTTATCTGAGACCTGGCTCTCAGATAAAGTCCCAAATGGATTGATTGCTCTCAGTGACTACACCTTATACCGTGCTGACAGAATAAGCAAGAGGGGAGGTGGATGCACCATCTACATCAAATCCTCCCTGCACGCCCTCCTAGTCTCCATCCCACCCCCCACCCATGGAGCCCAAACCCTCACTGTCAAGCTAAGCTTTAGCAACTCAGGTAAAACAGTTTACATCTTGGCTGTCTACAAACCAAAAGCTGGCCTTTGACTCTGTACGGGCCAATATTTCCCACCTCCCTCCCAAGAGCGAAATCATTTTACTGGGAGACTTCAGTGTAAACTGGATGTCCCCTACATCTTCCCACTACAAAGACACTGTCCTTGCGTATGACCTCACCCAAGTTGTTCAGTCCCCTACTAGGTTGGACCCAAAAACTGGGACAGCCACACTTATCGACCTTTTCCTCACCAACCGCCCCAAAAACTTCTAAAACTTCTTCTGAATAAACTTCCGCAATATCTAACCTCCTTAGTACACATATCACACAAAGTCTACTCCCTCAGGAAGTCTGATTTTCTCCTCCTTGATGTACACAGGACCCGTACTTCCTTTGGCAAACGCGCTATCTCATGTTCCCTGCCAACTATTTGGAATTGTTTACAATCCTCACTGAAATTATCCAATACTGTCCCTGTTAACTTTTTCCAAAGGATAGCTATTGATAAAATAAAAGACACTTGTAGCTGTCATTAAACTTGTCGCAGTTATCGTGGTTTCCATGTAGCTATCACACGGTACCACAGGCTCTCACTCTCTATATCATTAGTGTTACTTTTCATCATGAACATTTTGTATCTGGGGAACTCTTTATGTATACTATGTATTGTTATATAATTTTCTTTATGTATTGTATACTGTCTATATACCCGTCCCAGGACCTCCTTGTGAATGAGCTTGCTCAACGGAGATTTCCTGCAATAAACTTGAACTTGAAACCTCTCCCATATCAAAGTGCTCAATAAGTGACCACTCCCCAGTAATCTGCTTGTGGTCTAATAAAATCCCCCTACTCCCGCTAAGGTCACTGTGCAAAGACGTCTTAAGAAAGGCGCCCTCCCCTACCTCAAATCCTACCTGGTGGCCTATGATTGGTCTCCTATTCATTCTGCCCAGTACGTTGATACTGCCCTTACCTACTTTATTGCCACTTTTAACCATGCATGTGACATCTTTGCCCCTTTCTCCAAGCGTGCAGTAAAGCAGCGGTACACCCCATGGATTTCCCCTGCTATACTTGACCAAATGCACCAAAGAGATGCCCTCTGCCAAAAGGCCCTTGATTCGCAACTCCCCCAAGACAGACACCATTACAGGGAGGCTCGAAATTGCTGTACATGGGCCATCAGGCAAGCCAAAGCAGCTTTCTGCAAACAAGCCCTCACCTATTCCTGGGGATCTGGTAGAAATTTCTGGAGCAACATTAAGGAACTATCAGGGAGAATTGTATCCCCTTCCCCACTACAGCTTCTAGTAGCTGGGGTTATCTCACAAGACCCTGAAACTATCTCCAATGCCCTTAGTACTTCTTTCTCTGACCTCAGCCATATCCTCCCCTCCTAACTACTATGACCCAATCAGTACCAACCCCATTCACAATTATGCCACCCTCAACCAAACCCCTTTTCGGCTACATATCACCTCCTGCAAGGAGGCTAAACGCTATCTCAGCAAAGCCCTGGTGAACTCACGCTATAGTAGTGGCTCCCTGGACCACAAACTCATCCGGATCACACTGGATGTGACTGTCCCCCATCTCACCAAAATCCTTAACCTATCCTTATGCCTCAACCAATTCCCCACAACTTGGAAAAGAGCAGTTATCACCCCCATCCTGAAGGGTGGTGACCCCACGTCCACTAGCAACTACAGGCCAATATCTATCCTACCCCCCCAAGGCCCTTGAAAAAATTGTGGTTGACCAGCTCACAGACTACCTGACCAAACACAGTCTGCTCTGTCAGTAACAACATGGTTTCCAGAGGGGTCACAGCACCTCCACCGCACTCATCGAATTCACATCATACATACACGAGGCCCTTGAACAAAGCTCAGTGGTAGGGGCTCTATATGCGGACCTGACCAAAGCATTTGATACAGTTAGTCATGCGCTTCTTCTCCACACCCTACCATCCCTAAACATCTCCCCAGAGATCACCTCCTGGCTCAAAGACTACCTCTCTGGCCGGGCCCAGCAGGTAAGAATTAATACAACCCTATCCTCCAGTAGGCCAGTCCTAACAGGTGTCCCACAAGGGTACATTCTTGGTCCACTACTTTTCACCCTCTTCCTGAACTCCCTCCCCCAATCCTGCAGTGGGAAGCTAATGCTTTATGCAGATGATGCTGTAGTTTTTTGGAAACATCCTCATCCCAATGTTCTCCAATCCACCTTGCAGAATTTCTTTAGAGAACCTGAAACCTGGTTCTCTGAACACCACCTTATACTAAACTTCAAGAAGACCAAACAAATCTATGATCTTTGCCCAACGCCAAAACCAGATCAGTAGCATTGCACTAATGGTTACAAACTCCCGGGGCACAGCCCTAGAGCAGGTGCACTGCTTCAAATACCTGGGAGTCATGTTTTACACCTCCCTCACCTACCACACACGCATACAACAAGTCTCCTCCTCTGTTAACTCCAGGCTCAGGATCCTGTATAGACATAGACATTGCATTCCCCCACAGGCAATGCACCTAGCAGTGTCTGCCTCCATACTACCCTTGGTGGACTATGGCTTAGTAATCTATGGGTCTGCTGACCTTACTGCCCTTCGCAGCATCAACCTCACCCTAAATAAAGCCTGCCATCTGGTATCAAAGTGTGACAGGCTAACCCACACATGTGAGCTTTACAAATCTACTGGTTGGCTAAACTTCCAAGATAGGCTAAAATATCACACCTGCCACCTTGCAAAAAAGATACTACACAAACAGGCACCTATTGGCATCCACCCCCTCATCCAAACAATTACTCACAGGAGGGCACCAAGGCACTCTGTAATCAACCCCTTCCAAGTATCTCACTGTAGAACCTCCCTCGGCCAGCGGTCCTTCCGATATCAAGCCCCCTCTTGGCTAAACAACCTAGCATCCAGTATCTCCCTTGCATCCAGTCTGGGCCAATTTAAAGCTGATCTCAAATCCTTTCTCCATAACTCTGCAATCTGTAAATGTTCATAATGTACGAATGTACTTAACTCCCCCCACCTTCCAGGTTTCTTCCTCCATTGCAATGGGATAGCCCTCAGCATAGGGATTTCTTCTTTTTTCTCCCATGCCAGAGCTCATTCAAACTCATTGTAAATATTTTATGACTCTGGGCCTAGTATTATGACCCTCCAAAGCTTATACTGTCTTATTAACATATTATTAACCTAGACCTCTTTAAAATCACTGCTGATATAACTATGCTATGTTAACTGTCCTGAATATTTTGATGGGTATATTTAAGTGATGCTTGAATATTTTTCTTTTTACTGACGTGGAGCCTTTGCAAAGGAGTCTATGACTCAAAGGTTGTATTTCCAATTCTTTCAATAAATAAATAATCCAAGGTGCGCAAAGGCTTTCAATTTATAAATACAGAATGACTCCTTTTGAGCTATAAGAGAGTCCAAATTACCACCCCTGGAACCTATGGAGACTTTCTCCACCCCTACAAATGACCAAAAATGTCTGGAGTTTTCAGGGGACTGCATAATGTGGGTCACAATTGCTGACTCCTCATTTAGGTGAGCAATAGTCCCCACGTGGTCCCCTATATGTTCCTTTAGATTCCTTTTGGCCAACATAGTAGGCTTCACAAGAACAGGTGGCCAGGTAGACAACATAGGTGATGTCAAAAATATGCTGCCCCAATTATTGCTTATCCCTTGACATACTTGTTTAATAACTCATTAAGTACAGGATCGTATCCATCAGCCTGGAAACAATCTAAGGTCATACCTATATTTAAAGGTGGTAGTAGCACAGAGATGAATAACTATAGACCAATTTCTCTTACACCTCAGATATCAAAGTTATTAGAAAAAATAGTTTCTGTCCTATTAAGAGAGCATTTGGATTCCTTTGGTTTATTTAATAGCATGCAGTTGGGTTTTTGGAAACTACATAGCACAACTTCTGTACTTGCTAAGGTTGTGGGAGATATTCAGATAGCCCTGGACAGGAGGACACCATTGGGGGCCATATTTGTGGATTTATTAAAGGCCTTTTATTCCCTGAACCACGGTGTCCTCCTGTCCAGGGCGGCATTACTTGGGGTGGTGGGTCAGAGTGGAAAGTGGCTTGGTTCGTATTTGAATAATAGGAGTCAGAAAGTTCTGTTGGGTGGATGGGAGTCATGTTTTTTACCTGTTGGATTGGGGGTCCTTCAGGGTCCCATCCTAGAGCCTTTGCTGTTCGACATGTATGTAAATGGTCTGAATTCTAAAGTAATGTACCATCTTTATGCCGATGATACCATCATATATACATCTGATAAATCGATTGAAGTTATACAAAAAAGGCTTCAGTTAGCCTTTAATGAATTTCAGGCTTTCTTAATGGATAGTAGGCTTGTTATGAACGTAAAGAAAATGCAGACCATGTTGTTGCACCGAAGAAGTGACATGTCGGATGGCATGGCCCTGGGATTGGTTTCCTCTGGGGGAACCCCGATCCAAACAGACACATACATACAAGTATTTGGGTCTGTGGATTGATAGTTTGCTGAAATACTACACACAAATTAATAATCTAGTCAAAAATGTGAACCAAAGAATAGGGGCCCTTTATAGGGTTAGATCAGCAATGAACACGGAAATAAGGAAAAGAGTGGTAAATGCGATGATTATCCCTATGATTGAATATGGGGACATATTTTATTCTTGTGGGAGAAAACAGGATTTGAAAAAATAGAAGTTTGTTATAATAATCTTGCCAGATTTATTTTGGGGGCTCCTAGATTAACCCATAAATGACAATTATATGATCGATTGGGATGGCTTACACTATCTGAGCATAACCATGAACATCTACTGCCATTTATTTATAAAGGGCTGATGGGTAAATATCCGGGATATGTTGAAGACAGATTGACATATAGAAATAAACTGGTTTCATTAAGAAATTGCCAAGTGCCAAGTTTGGAACTGCCTAACTGTAATTTAGAAATTGGACGACAGTCCATCTACTATAGAGGGGCATTGATGTGGAATACAATTCCTATGACAATACTGTCAGCTAATGTAAAGAATCTATACTTACATATAAAATGTTGGTTTAGGAATAGCTTATATCAAAAAAGACACTGTTGTATAGCTACATGAAGGGTATTAGCAGATATAATGTAGGGTAATCTTGACAGAACTAAATTTAGATCTTAGGAATTGCATAGGATGTGCAATAGTGGGAATTGTTTAAGTATCTTTGGTATAAGCATATTTGATGTCTCTGTGTGTATGTACTTTAGTATGTTTTGTAATCTTGTTTTTATAAATTATCTTAAGGATATGAAACTATTAACTGTTCCACTGTATGTATGTATGCTAATCTTTTTGTATAATTTTGTATGGGATCGCGTTGAAAATGAGCTCTGCTCAATCGAGTTTATCCTTCATTCATATGAGATTTGATGAATAAAAATATTTTACAACTACTACTACTACAATTAATAAACCATCTGATGTCTAGTGTTTCACCAGTAATAGGGTGTTGAAAGTTATTGGCTACAGTGATTACACTGCACTACTTACACTGCCTACACCTATGTGTACCAGTTGGTAAGGTGGGCAGCCAGGTAGAAGGTCATGTGGATGGTTGCAGGCTGTGGGTGACACGGTCTTCCACATTTTGTGGTTACCTGTGGACCATATGAGGAAGCTGTGGTACATGCTCCTGCAAGTTTTGTTCTGTCTGCAAGATTCCCTGGTTTTTACATACAGTATCTTCCAACTGATTTACCCTAATGTTTTACATTGTGACAAAGTTGAGTCTCTCAGTTTGCTGAGGGGTACTAGCTCTAATCCTCAACATGAGAAGTGTGTCTCAGCGTTTCTGTTTTTTTCCAGGGCCACAATAATGTCACTACTGGGATACCCTTTTTGGACAAATCTCTCCTGGAGTTCACTTGCTCTTTGTACAAGTGCAATATCAATGTTGCAACTGTGTCGTACCCTTAAGAATTGGCATGTGTATATATTCTTGGTGGAGTGGCAGGGATGACAGGAACTTGTCAACAAGACCATGTTCCTCTCAGTGGGCTACTGAAACAGATCTGTGTCCACTCTTCATCTGAACTCTTGACAATGCTGATATCCAAAAAATAAATTGCTTCCCTACTATGTGTCACTGAAACCTTGAGGTTTTGTTGGTTCTCTCTAAGTAGTGCACGAATAATTCAAGCTGAGGTATATCACCCCACCATGCCATCAAAATATCATCAATATAGCACCTCCAAAGCACTATATTGTCAAGGAAAGAACTGACTGCCCCATTATGCATGAGGTTTTCCTCCCAAAGGCCATGATAAAGGTTGGCAAAGTTGGGGGCAAATATTGCCTCTGTAATGTGTCATTAATCTGTAGGAAAAACTCCCCTTGATAAAGAAAACTGTTGCATTCTAAGACAAATCTGGTCAACTGTGTTAGGAAATTGGTCGGTGGACTGTTGGAGGCGCTGAGATTCAGAAAGTGTTCCAAAGCTATCAAACCATCCTCATAAGAAATGTATGTATTGAGAGATTCCTCATCAATGGTTACAAGATGGAAGGATTCCTTGATGTGGATATCTTTCAGTACTACCAGGGTCTCCATGGAATTTCTGATGTAGGACATCAGGCTATAAACAAAATGTTTTATGTAGTAGTCTACATACAGGGAAATGGGTTCAGTGAGTGAATTAATGCCAGATATAATGGGTCAACCAGGGGGTGAAGACAGACTCTTGTGTATTTTAGGCCAAGAAATAGATAGTGGGCCTCATAGGGTGTTCTATTGTTAAAACGGCCTATGTATTATTACGAATGATACCACTATCAACAGCATTACTCAGTAACTGGACAGTTCATTTTTTAAGCTGAAGGGCTGGGTCATAGTTAACAGGCATTTAAAACGTATTTTTTGCTAGCTGCCCCCTGACTTGCATACATGGCTTGTGGTGTCTTGAACCACAATACTGCTGGCTGCTTTTATTGTAATATCCACATTTGCTTGCAGACTTTTAAATGCATTGAACTCATTAGTTGTCATGTTTACAAAAAATGCCTGAAAATAAGAGTCCACAAGTTTCTGTGAGTCTTGTTCACAGGTCTTGATAAACATGCTCACAGTGGGATTCATGAATGGGTTAAACACTGACTTGGCCTTAAATACCCTGGCCCAGATTCATGAAACCAACCTTAGAATGACGCAAGCTGGGGCAAATCACAGCTTGTGTCCACTGCTGGTGCACCAGGATCCCTGAGTCCAATTCACAAACAGGTGGGCTCACAGTGCCAAAACCCCCCAGTTTGTGGTGGCTGCTCCCATGCACCAAGCAAAGGGTGCACAGGAGGTGATTGACAGAAGCTGCCATAAACAACGTATAGGGACAACCCTGGAAACTGTATACCATTGTAACAGCAATGCTGTTACAATTAATCCTCCACAGTGACTCAATCCGTTCGAAACCCACAGTGTCGAACTAGTTATGGGAGCAATGAACGGATTCAGCCACTCCCCCTAGAGTTAGGAATCTAAAAGTCTAGGGGGGTGCGGGGGCAGAGCCCCCCCATGTGAGGGGGTTATGGGGAGGCAAAGCCCCCCGCAAGCAGTACATGACTCCAGCCACTGTTGGGTCCATCGGCACTTTGCCATAGCGATGTGATCGTCATCAACAAAATGTTTTTGCTGTAAAGTCCTTCGACAAATTTCTTGTAGAAGCAACTTGGTGGAACCCCTTGAAACATGGTACCTCCAACAAGAAAAACAATGCCACCTGGTAATGTAACCAATGCCCATAGTAATCACGTTCAGCAGAAAGCCCTACCAGCTTCAGGAGACAGTTATTTGGAGGACAGCAGGCAACAAAGTACTGGCATGTACAGGCACATCACAGACCAATGCCTGCTGTCATCCATACAACGGTATTTTGTATACTGCATAGTATTTTGTGTTGTAGACCACATTAGACTGAAGTACCCATACAGGGTCTGCCAGTGTCCAGTGAATGGAAATAGTTAGTATCGCAGCTGCCAACAGCCAAAACACACATAGTAGTCTAATGGGACAGTTTCAAGTACAAGGTAACGCATGGGGTATCTTCAGTTCCTCTGTCCGTACATAGTGGCGCTATATGAATGATTAGACCCCAATATATCCGTCCATCACATGGAGCACAGAAAGCCTGCCATGTTGGGGAGGGGGTACATCTACCAGCCCGCTTCATGGTCAGGCATCCCATAGGTGGTCCACTGGTGCCCATTAGATGTGCCCAGTGCAGTCATCTGGCACATCAAGCAGCTATGCAGTGGCATGCGGCACTCTGACAGGTGTCCCTCCCAGCTGGGTGTCTCAGGCCCATCCCCTAGAAGGGCGACTAGCTCACTGGACATCACTTGCCACCCAGGGTCCCATTCCACTGTGCTGAACTGCAACAGCACATAGGGGGAGATCAGGCACTGGCTGGTCTAAGGCCTGGTGGGTTCCCTGAGCTTGGTGAATCCCGACCTTGGGGATACTGCAGATGCATCTGTTACAAGCTCCCTACTGCTGTGTCACCAGTGAAGGGCTGTCACATGGATCTGGATTAAAAGCTTTCTAGCATCTTTTGACACATTGACCCATTGACACAAGAGCATGCCTTTATCACATCCAGACTGGAATGTTGCATAGCCTTATACCTAGGGTTATCTGTGAGGTTAGTGTGTTGGCTGCAGCTAGTGCAGAACACAGATGCCCAGCTGATTGCTGGAACCTCCCAGTCCAAGCATACAAAACCAGTGCTCTGAGGCCTGTACTAGTTGCCACTTTTTTGGTGTATCAACATCAAGGTTCGTTTGTTGACTTACAACGCCTTACACAGTTTGGTAACTAGCTACCGAAAAGATCTCCTGATCCCTTATACCCTTGGCTACCTTCTTTGTTCTTCTGGGGTGGGTCTCTTCTGTGTTTGTAGATCTTGTCTTAGCTCTTCAGGGGACCTTGTATTCGGTGTCTGGGCACTGGTTTTATGGAATGCACTACCCCAGCTGTAAGAGGATCCCACCCCCCCCAGGTGGATACTTTTAAACTTGTTTAAAAAAACACTTTCAAATTTTAATTATGGGACTTGTGATGTTTTCCAAAGTTTTATTTTTACTCTGCTGTATTTATTATATCCTTAAACTGTCTTCCTGATGTTTCTAAGGCACCAGAGCCTCCAGGATGGGGTGCCTTAAAAAATAAATTTGGCGTGTCCTTCCTTTGCCTTACATATACTGTAAACTCTTGATGGCAAAATGTTTACAGACTTTCTTTTTCAATCAGTTATCTTTAATCTAACCTCATTTTGCTAATCTTCACATCTACTATGAGGCTGACACATTTTCTTCCACTTTGTACTTTTTTAACCACAGTAGCATAGCATTAGTGCTAGCTGAACACCTACACTGGAAAATGTTTCTAGCTGCCCCCAGCTTCTCTATTCCAAGGCAACTGTTTTGTAAATTTCTCACTTTTACACTTTATTGACCCTCCTCTATTCTGCGTAGCACTTCATATGATTAAAAAAAGAGGAAAATGAAAATTTAAGACGTTCAAGCTCACTCTGGGCAATAACTATACGGGTAAGCAATACAGCAGTACTTGGTGTGTAGATATGGCCAATAATTGCATGCCTTGGGTCTGTTAGGCATGAGGTGCAGCTGAGTGCAGTTAAACATACTCAAGAAAAGAGATTATTAGCCATAGTTACACATCTTTGAAGAGTTTTATTGCATTTATAAAATGGATTTTGAAGCAAAAATTACATTTCACAGTGCACTGGTGTAATTACGGTGAATAGTTATATGGTCATATGACTTGTTTCAGCCAATCGGATAGCTTAATTTATCGATGCACAGTAAATGGTGTATGTGTCTGGGGGGCAGGGACCTAGTGTAACTATGAGGCCTAAACAATACAGGAGCATAGTCCAAATATAGGTGCACATGAAGTCTGCTGCAGGTCTGGGGCAATGTGCATGACAATGCAACCACTTCATGAGTGGCCCGCCCGGTCAGTGGAGTTTTCCCTAGGTTTCTGATGTGATTTCTGCAACTTTATATTTCCTCATTTGATGTTACACTGTACCATATAAAGCTTGCACACAAGTATTTGCATTGATTAAAGCCATTCAACTGCTTTTTTTGTATAAGACTTTTTTATCCTCCCAAACCATCTCATTTGAGTACACGAACATTTGGACTTTCATTTATTTATGCCATTTTATTAAATAAAATAAATAATAGCTGATCCTCCACTTAACCCGCTCCCCTATGCCCCACCTGTTCTCCAAATTTTTCCATTCTTCTCCCTTTTCCCCAACTTTCCTTATCTCCATCTCACCACCTTTTTTCTTTCTCCACACTTCTCCCTGGTGCATTCTTAGCCCAGTCACGCCCTCCATCTATGTAAACTGAACCTCTGGTCAGTGCTCATAGGTCTCATAGGTAAGTACAAAGCTATATAGACGTTAGTCCTTTTGCTCGCCATTTAATTAACAGCCCTGGATATTATGCTTAAGTAAGAAGCTATCTAGTCTGTTTTTAAATGTATTCACAGTATCACTAGCTACCACTTCTAATGGCAATTTATTCCAAATATTAGTAACCCTCAATGTGAGCCAGGATTTTCTTTTTTTTGTTTTTGGACAGTCCACAAATAGTTGTAAAGGGTGTGATCTGGTATTACACAATGATTCTCTGTAACTCAAGCCTAGTAGTTCCCATAAGTCTGGATCAATGGTTAATTTATAGATCAAACACATATCCCCCCTTAAACGCCTGTATTCCAAGGAATATAAACCCAGAATGTTTAACCTCCTTTGACAATTCTGACCTTTAACTTCCTGTATATAATGAGTGGCTCTCCTCTGGACTCTCTCAAGTGCCGCTATCTCGGTTCTTCCACTTGGTGACCAGAACTGTGCACATTAATCCAGGTGCGGCCTCACCAATGATGTATAAAGGGGCAGGAGAGCATCCCTACTTCTCGATGTAATATGTTTATTTATGCAATGTAAAATAGCACTAGATTTTTTAATAACTGAATTACAATGCATTTTAGATGATAGATCGTTCATAACCATAATACCCAAGTCACTCTGTTGTTCCACAATACTTAATATTTGTCCTCCAAGTGTATAAGATATCTGTTTATCCACCTTCCCAAAGTGCATAACACAACATTTATCCACATTAAACAGCAGTTTTTTATCTGATGCCCAGGACTCCAATATATTTAATGCTTCTTGTAGTTTTGTGGCATCATTTTGGTTATTAATGGGAAACCCATCCCTGGTATCATCAGCAAACTTAGAAACCCAGACTCCAATATTGACCCTCATTGAGGCAATATATGCATTGAACAAGCAAGACCCCCAGATAGAGCCCTGGGGCACCCCACTAGTCACCTCGGCCCATGCCGAGTTAATCCCATTTACATTTACTGATTGCTTTCTAGAGGTAAGCCATGCTTCTACCCATTTTGTTATTTTTCCTGGTAAGTCATGTAGTATTAATGCATCAATAAGTTCTCCATTGGGGAACTTATCGAAAGCCTTCGAGAAATCGAGATACACCACATCCACAGGCTGTCCTTCACCCATAGTGCTGCTAACCTTTCCATAGAATTCCAATAGGTTGGTCTGACAGGACCTTCCGGTGGTAAATTCATATTGTACTGGGTCTACCAAGTCTGTTTTTTGGGCATGATCTACAATATAATCTTTTAAAATACCCTCAAAAATGTTTCCTAGGACAAACGTCAGACTAATTGGTCTATAGTTGGATACATCATGTCTACTTCCTACAGAACTTTCTTGTTTAACACTGTTCTGAAGTAAACAATGTGGCTTTGTTTTGTGTTGCCTTGTGCTGCTTTGCAATATTTGCACTTTGTGTACAGCATTTTGTGTTATTGTATTGTTTCAGTGTCTTTTTCCCCAGGTCCCCTTTTCCTAAGACACCTCTGGAAATGAGCAGTTTGCTGCTCAGTAAACCTTTTCTGGTAAAACTTTTAAATGCAAACACCCTTCCTCTGTAAGTCTCAGCACCTTTTCATTCAGGCATTCTGTGGTTTTATGGTCATTTCCTCGTGACCCCATTAGTTTCCTTTTCATTGTTGATGAGACACTGATATGATCTGGTATATCTGCCTGATATCATTCCCCATGTAAAATGCTTCTTTTGTAAAAATCTGAGAACAAATACAGTTTATAACAAATACTGCTGCACCACTGTTGGGTCTACAAGGACTGGAAGTGTGCTATTCTTGCAGAAAGAGAATTTATTTATTTATTGAATGAGTAAAAGTTAATATACTGGATGGGTTAATTGAGATAAATGTCTCATTAGCAAGAAATCCTGAAAGTAAAGTAAAATAAAAAAAAAATCAATATCAACAACTAGACTCAAAGAACCCCAAAGTAAAAAAAATGGCACAAGTCTCAATACACTGGAACATTTACGTGTACTGCTGAGTTACTTCTTATCAACTGCACAAATGAACTCAGGGAGTTACAATTCCTTATACGATGGAAAAGAGGGGCCTGAAAAGAAAAAGAAGCTTGACCATATTCTGTGCCTGCTAGGTAGGTATACAATAGTACCCATTTTGCACACCTCTTAAAGCATATATATGCTTGGTAACAATCTGTTTATTAAAGTAATATTGGGCACTAGTATGCTGAAATGCTTTATCTACACTCTTGTGCCATATATAGTCATGATGGGACTCGAGAGATACCAAGCCCAGATGTGAAAGCATAGTACAGTGATGAACAAAAAAATTGCATTCCAAAATAAATTGCTTAATTCAACCATACAATTTTGTATGAGGAAATGATTTTAACTTGCTAGAGTTTTCATAAACTGTGATCATTTGTTTGCTGCTATCACTGTCCTCCTGGGGCTAAGTAGAATCAAAGAGGATTGTACTTAGCCCTGGGAGAACAGTGGAACTGGCAAACATCTGATCTGAGCTTATAAAAACTGCAGCATGTATTGTAGACTATTGAATCTCCCACTGCTACAGCCCTGTTCTGATGTCAGCTGCAGGGGATTCTGGCATTTGTAGTTAGAGAAAATATTGGCTTGAAAGTCCACAGAATCTGCCTGATACAATCTATAATACTGCAGTAAACATCAAGTAAAAAAAAAATATTTTTGCACACAAAGTTTCAATTGGGACCAGCCCAACACTTGGATATGGGGCTCTTAGTACTAACTGTTCCCCTTTAAGAGATACCCCCTTCTGTAAAAACATCTGATGCATTGATTGGATATATTGCAACAGTATATTGATTGTATACTTCAGTGATAAATATACATTTAGTAGGAGTATACAAACCAATAACTGGCTTCTGTGGAGGATTAAACGCCGAGGCAAAGCCGAGGTGTTTAATCCTCCACAGAAGCCGGTTATTGGGAGTATACTCCTATTACAGTAAATGCATGTTATTGCTATTATGCTACTAGGAGTTGCATAGAATTTTTTTATGTAACTCTTAGTGAAAAGTGAGAGCTGTTAGATGTTTAATTGAAGCTTTAAAGTAAAGCCGCAAGTCTGAGTATGAACAATACTGCCGGACTTAGTGCGCATGCCTACAGCCAAGGTTTTATTTTTTGTGCCCTATTTGAAAACGTTGTTTGTGTGTCTCTACTTTATGCTCCTATTACACTATCGCTGTCATGTTGCGGTGATACTCAGCTCACCTGAGGTAGAAAACTGTTTCTCTCCTCACCCCAGTTTCACTTAGGTTTGTTTCAGTTGCTGACTCTGCTGAAGAACAAGGGAGAGTGAAATGATGATAAGCAAGAGGTCGAGTGGTGAGACAACTGTAGGGTGGAGCGGAGCCGTGTGTATATTCACATGAGATTTCTTGTTGTCGACTGAAACTTTGCAGTAGTACAGAAGGGGCAGGACTGAAACATGAAACTTCAGTGTAAAAGGGCTAATATTAAGTGTGAGGAGATGGCAGCATGAAGGGATGATGATTAACTGACTGTGGGCATGGCTAGAGGGCCATTAAACGAATGTGAGTGGGGTTTTCTTGAATAAATTAGTCTGTGTGTTTGTATGTGTAGTTTGTGAGACAATAACTGATAGTAGTTCTATGTTGTGATTGGCTAAGAAGACATACCTGTGGTATAAATTAAGCAATAAGGCATGACAGGGTGTGGTATATCATGAGATATCGTCACGCCTCGGGTGGTTGGGCATGAGGCTGCAGGCCGAGTGCATCCAACAGTCTGAGAATTGACGATATCCCACGATATACCACACCCTGGAGTGCCTTATTGCTATTATGAACTGGATCCCACATACAGTATATGTGAATAAAATATAAAAAAAATGTTTTAAATTGTTTTAGTATTACATTTTCTAATGTGTAGGGATACATTGATAAAATATAGTTCATTTAATTTTTGCTGTGGGCAGCAGGTGTCCTCCTTGTAATGTTTTGGTAGTTAAATGAGTTTTTCTTTCATTTGTTTTGTGTAAAGTTGTAGTTGCTTTCTTTTGAGAGTGAAAAGGTTTTGCCTCCTGAGTAAGAAGTGGCAGTGGCAACCCAGCATGGTCGCGCATGCTGCGAAATGATTTATTTTAATGGCTGCTATCTGAGCATAAAAATCTGTTTCTAAGTTCACGTTGATGTTGAAAAACTAGTTTATTGTGTGAAATGATGCTTATTTTAGCTGGAAACTGCTTTTGAAAACTACAGCCGTGATTGTGAGCATGCACATTAGCGTCTGTCACAGATGTGGGTGCTCAGAGTTGCAGCTTTAGTTTTTGAGTAGCAGTTTCCAGGTTAAAAAAAAGCCTTGTTTCAAGTAATAAACTATATTTTCAACATCAACATGAACATAGAAACTGATTTTTATGTTTGGGTTATGGCCGGTAAAAAAAGTGATTTCACTGTCACAGACAAACAGGAGTGACTGAGCATGGGAAATGTTTGGACCAAACTGAGGTTAAAAAAAATGAGCAGCCTCGCGAGAAACTGTGATGGGTTGGGACTTATCCTAACAGATTTTTGTTTAGATTCTAACTGATTTTGGGCTAGGTTACATGGATGCTGGCGGGGAAATGAAAAGAGTGGATTTTTTTTGAGACACGCTCGCTTGTTATTTCAGTCGGCAGCTTTCGTTCTGCTGCCTTCTGTTGTGGACACAACTGAAGAGAACAGTGCATGGAGAGTGAGAAGGCTGGTGGCCGGAGCTTTTTTAAAGCCGTGATGATGTAGCCCGATATCATCACAGCTTTAAAGAGCTGTTGTCCAATCAGATTGCTGCATTTACGATCCCCAGTTCATAATATTTAAATTGCTCTGTAATATTTCTGATGGACATATGGACCAATATGCAATGATGTCATTCAAATATGACAATCCTGTAAATAGAATATCCTCCCAGTGATCATAATCCTTTATAACAAGTTTAATAAATTAGCTATTTTTTAAAAAAAGACCCCTCCCCCACCTCTACATGATTAGTCTGACACTGGGAAATAATGTCCGAAGACAGTATACAAACCCTCAGTTACACTTCATCCCAGTCCCAGCACTCCCTGTTGTATAGTGATGTCATCTATGGAGACAATATGGCCTAGTGATCAGAATAAGGAGTTATGAACCTGGAGATATAGGTTTGAATCCCTCAATTGTCACTTACTATGTTACTAGGTTACTAGGTGTATCAGACACAAGAAGGCTAAAGTCCATCAAGACTGTCTCCCACCATAAAGTGGGTATATTATGTTTGATCCTTGGTCCAGTAAAAGTGATCATTAAGTCATTTTTTTAACAGAGAAAAATGGGTTGCTTCAACAACATTCTGAGAAAGTCATTTAACTTCCCTCTAATCCCACTGTAATCCATTTCTGTGCTTCCTGAATGTGCCTGTGCACTGAAATGAACAGCAGCATTCTCTTCCTTCCCGCTCCGGAATAGAGATGTAGCAAAGTTTTACTTCACCTGCAAAGTTGCGAAATTTGCTTTCAAGAATAACTTTCACCAATTGTCCACTTCACCACTTTCTCACTTCACATTGAATTTTCATGGGGAAGCACTTTTTTTCAGAAGTCAGGTGAAGTTATGTCAGAGTTGCAACTTTGCCAGCAAACCTGCATGACTGCACCCGAAAAAGTACCACTTCATCTAAAAAAAAAAAAAAGTTGTGAAATCAGCACTTCACAAATTTAGCAGACTTTGTAAATGAATTTGGGAAGCAAACTTTCCCAATTTTGCCCATCTCTACTCTTGGAATAGGAAGTGCTTTGGGATACAGTCTGTATGAAATGATCTAGATTTATTCATTTAGAAGTTGGTTACCTGGATAAGCACTCTGATGGTATATGTTGCCATCTCTCCAAATGACTGGATGTCAGAGAAGCTGACACTGGAGTGGATCACCAGTGGGTGGGGATGGCTTTCTCACAGCACATGCTGTTCTGGGATGCATTTCATTACAACATTTCTCCTGATGTCAAAGCAGATGCTATGAAAAACAAACTCGGGCAGAAGCCATTGGGGCTGCAGTTGAGCGTGATAAATGACAGTTGTCACATTCATGAGGTGCTGTAAAGAAATGTCTGTTAAAAATTTGGGATAAAAATCTTGAAAATTACCAGAGTTATGAGATTGCAATTGCAAAATTCAATGTAGGCTCATTACTTTGTTGCTTTATATTTTTATGCCAAACTTTCAACATAACCTTCTTATGACCCCACCTCACAAACAAGGGCACAGAAAATTTTGAACTCCTGCCCGAAAGTTGATTTCGTGCAGTGACAGTGAAATCACCTTTCCGGATGTAAAAACACATTTTGGCCAAGATTTGAAAAATGACAGCTGTCACATTAATGAGGCGCTGTAAGGAAATCGCTATGCTGTAAATTTGGGGGAAACTATTGCAAATTACTGAAGTTATGAGCCTGTGTTTGCAAAATTCAACATAGGCTCATAATTTTTTTTTTTTTATATTTTTACACCTAGGCCTGGATATTCAAAGTGGTTGCACATGGTGCAACAGGGTTGTGCATGCGCAACTGCGGAGATGCGCCATAGAGCGATATTCATCACGAGCAACTGCACAGTGCAAGTGGCAGCGCGCCAATGCGCAATAGAAATGTATGCATGTGCAAGGGCAGGGGGCAGACCCATGAATATGTGGCACAGTGCGATATTCAACCCCCGACCAATGGCGCAAGCGAGGAGCAACTGCCAGTTGTGCGGAGCAGACTTAAGCCTATAAAAACAGGGAGCAAGTTGGAGGAGAACACTTACGCCAGAGGGGAGCAGGACAGTGGGAGACAGACAGGCTGTCTGAGAGAGGAAGAGTGAGACAGGGAGAGAAAGAGAAAGACAAAGAGAAAAAGAGAGAGAGAGAGTGAGAGGGAGTGTGACACACAGGGAGGCCCACTGAGTGAGGGGGAGAGAGTGGGTGCCCAACAGAGCCACCGGACCCAAGGGGAGTGACACAGGCACCCACAGGAGTAGGTGACAGAGCCAACAGGTGGAACCCAGCCAGGGGCAGGGTACACAGGAGGGGGGCCCTGCCGAGTGACAGGCTGTGCCCCACAGAACCGGGGGGAGTCCAGTGGAGCCAGACGCCCAGGGGGGTGACAGGACAACAGGGGCCATGACCAGTGTGGCATTCCAGATGGAGGCTGTAATGAGGGGTGTGAGGAGGCAAAAGGCAGAGCAATGTGGCCGTGGAAGGGCCCATCGGCAGTATGCCCGGAACAACTGGTACCAGCCTGCATCAGCTTTGAGAGCCATGCTGACACAGAGATCATGGGCTGGTATGGCCTGAACCAGGTGATTCTGAGGCAGCTCTGTGAGCTGTGCAGTGAGAAGATGCAGGCACCCACTAGATACAGCCACGCCCTCACAGTGGAGACAAAGGTAACAGCTGTCACGTGCCTGCTCACCACGGGCACCTTCCAGAGACCAACAGGAGATACCACAGGCATAACGCAGTCGGCCACGTCATGGCTCCTCACACAATTCCTCAACGCCCTGCTGCCACATGCTGCGGAACAAATCCACCTCCCCAGCACACAGGCGAAGTGTACAGCAACCATGCAGGAGTTCCACAGGGTAGCACGTTTGCCTGGCATGCTAGGGGCAATCAACTGCACCCATGTGGGCATCCGCATGCCACCTGGCATGGAGGGGGTAGTCTACATCAACAGAAAGGGCTACCCAAGCATCAACTGCCAGGTGGTGTGCGATGCCAGGGGGCACATAACCAATGTCTGTGCCACACACCCTGGGGGAGCACATGATTCATTCATCTGGCACAGCTCGGCATTGTGCCACAGGTTCAAGAGTGGGGACATCCCTACAGGACACCTTGTAGGTGAGTATGGCGAGACCACAGGCAGCTGGGTACAGCAGGGCATGAAAGGGGGTGGCCAGGGCAGGGGGACCGCTGTGTGCACTAGGGAGGCTAACCCTCTCTCTCTTGCTCCCTCCTCACACAGGTGACAGTGGCTACCCACTCAGACCCTAGCTGCTCACTCCCACCGGCGCCCGTCATCCCCAGCAGAAGAGCAGTACAATGAGGCACACGTCAGCATGCAGAACATCATTGAGCATGTGTTTGGGATGCTGAAGGTACAGTTCCGTTGCCTGGACAGGTCCAGTGGTGCCCTACAATACAGCCCCTCGAAGGCCTGCGGCCTATTCCTGGCCTGCTGCATTCTGCACAACATGGCCATTGACCATGGGATAGCTGTTGAGGCCGATGAGGGGAACAGCAGTGGGGATGATGCTAACAATGGGCCGGGAGGTGGTGGGCAGCCCCCCCCCCGGGAGGAGGGATCCCGACTCGTGTGGCTGGCATGCCACCATCAAGACTCAAAAGCACAGGAGCACTACAGTGCATACAGATAGGTGGACAAACACCCATGCACAGAGCCAACACAGTGGCAGGGCACACAGCCATGTGTGGGCATGGCCAAGGCCATGCACACACAGGTGTGGGGCTGTGGTGGCGCAGTGCCACATGGTCACATGCAACACCACACTACACAGCACTGCAGAGCATCACACACATGCACACACCCACACAGTGGCACCCGCAGGCATGCGACCAGGCGCTAGTGTGTGGTGTGGATCAGATGCAGGGCACCAGTGCACATGTGCAACCAGTGTTAAGAAGGCATCATCACGCACATGCCACATGGGCCAGTGGCCGGGTAGGTGCACACACAGGAAGTGTGTGCTGCACCACATGGCTACCACAACCATGCCATGCACACACACACACACACACACACAATGCCTATGTGCACACAGGGAGGAGGCTGCAGACAGCAGACAGGGAGGTGTGCACATCAGGTCTGCCGTGCATACACATGGCCACCATGGACACGGGGATGGCTGCACCATGGCCGCCCAGCAGACTCAGGTTGCGCAATGGCCACGGGAGGGGGGGCTGTGACTGCCCCACTGGGGTGGTACTGTGGGACCATGACCGGGTCCTTGCAGGGGTTTGCAGGCTCCCAAACAGGCCTGCACCAGGTGTGCCTGGGATGCCCACAGTGGAGCCCAATGTCGACACAGTTGGGGTCACCTGACGCCGGGGCCGCATGGTAGACATTGCACTCCACGGTGTCTGTGGCAGTCGGCCATGTTCTGTGGCAGCCAGTGGGGCAAGGCCAACTGAGATTGCATTGGCAATGCGGTCCAGGGCTGCGGTCGTGTCCTCCCACAGGTGTTGATTGGCCTCCAGGACATGCACGGTGCTACTCTCGTGCTGCTCAGCTGCCTGGTGCACCTCTGTGCAGAGTGCCCGCACCTCAGCCATGAGCAGCACCTGTTGCTCCACCGAGGCCTGTAGCAGTTAGGTGTGCTCAGCCAAGGGTTCAGTGCCCTGGGGTGCATGGGCATGGTGCCGACCCACCGGTGTTGTATGACTGCGCTGCATGGCCCCCCCACTCAGGTGGATGCTGCACACCGGGGTTCTCATAGGGTTGGGCAATGACAGGCACTCCGGCAATGGACGTGGTGCCCTGCCTCCCAATGTCTCCAGCCATCTGCTGCTGCTGTCCCTACCGCCCCTGTGTGCTGGCCAGCGCCTGTGCCTGTGACCCGCCACCCTGCACCACTGTGCCTGTGCACACAGTGGTACCAGGGGAAGTGGCAGGCAGCTGTTCAACAGTCAACAGGCCACCAGCCACACTGCCAGTGCTGGTGTTTGGTATGGGTGTCTCCACTCCGACATGGCCCCCACTGTCCAGGACTATGTCAGATCATCATCAGTGTTGGACACCGCCCCAATCTGTGTCTCTGCACAGAGCATGCCATGGCTGGCGTCTCGCTGGAACACAGCCAGGGTCTTGTCCGCCACCACGCCCGGGACATCCGGCTGGATGGCGGCAGCATGCTGCAGCCCACTGGTCCCCCGGATGCCCGTGGAGGTGGATGGCTGGTCCTCTGGGGTTGGAGGGGCTCCCATGACAGCCACAGATGCCCCTGCCACCGCATGCTGGTGAGCCAGTGCTGTAAGGGAACACAGATGTGTTAGAGCTGCTGACTCGACAGGCCCCTTCCCCCACCCCCGCCTGCCCGTCTGCCATACCTACCATGCAGTGATGGGCTCCCTCCAGTCTGGATGCCACCACCTGGCACACCCTCGACAGCACTATGCCACATGGTGTCTGCCACCAGCTCCTCCTGTACCGTGAACTGTGTCATGGAAGCCTGGCCTCCACCTGTGGCTGACCTGGCAGCCCGAATGGCCACCACCTTTTCCTTTATCCAGCACTTGTCGGTGCCCACCTTTTTCTTGCACTCCTGTGTAGACCACTGGTGGCTGCCCTGCTGGTTCACATCCTCCGCCACCTCCTCCCAGGCCATGGCCCTGGCCTGGGGTATGCCAGTGGTGCCACTCAGCAAAAGCTCCCTGTCGAGGTATGCCTCAAACAGGGCATCTGCCTCTGCTCTTGTAAAATTGGGCCTGTGCTTTTGGGCAGGCCCACACTCCTCACCCTCCTTGTGCTCGGACATGATGCTACCTATGGACATGGACATGTGGCTAGTGGCTGCAGCGGTCCACCCAGCCATCCAGCACCCTGTGCTGACCATCCCCTCGGCAGACGCAACTTACCTCTGATGGTTGCAATACTGGTCCATGGCCTGTGCTGTGGTGTGGCACCTTTATAGCACATCACATGCAAATAGGCTGATGTGCAACTATAATAACATGCAAATGTCCTCATTGCACCGCGGATAGGCTGATAAGCTAATCTGCATAAGACGGCTGAATATCGCACTGTTGTGCATTGCACAATGGACTTGCTCCGGCGCATGTCATTGCGCAATGCCGTGACATGCGCAGTGCGCACTCGCCAATGTGCATGCACCATGGCATATGCTACCGCCTATTGCACAGCATGTGCTAGGTGCACTATGGGGCCATCGTGCCCTATGCACCATGGACCCTATGGCACTGGGGTGCTATAGGGGCTATGGCTCTGGGGCACTATAGGGTCTATGGAGCTCGGGCGCTATTGGACCTATGGCGCTCAGGCTCTATTGGGCCTGTGGTGCTCGGGTGCTATTGGGCCTATGGCGCTTGGGCGCCATAGGGCTAATGGCACTTGGGTGCCATAGGGCCAATGGCACTTGGGCGCTATAAGGCCTACAGTGCTTGGGCACTATTGGGCCCATGAGGCATGCTGCCTTCATGGCCCTATTGCACAACATGCATCATGGGCAAAATAGCACTCACGTGCACATTGTGCATGCTGACCCCTGACCCTCACCCTGCCCTATGCCCTCCAGAGACCTCTGCCCCATGTGCCAGTGTGGCCATGCCCATGCCACACATCTCCGGAGATGCAGATTGTCTCAGGCAAAACATCTCATGCGAGGCACGCATCCTGAGCACGTTCTGCACATGTGCTACTGGGTGCCATTTTGGCCTGCTTCTTTGCTGTGGAACCATGCCACATCACACAGTGCCCCATTCCCGTAATTGGAGCCAGGTCGAGCTGGTGAACCTGGTGGCCCAGATGGAGCTCCATGCTGCCAGACTGTTTGGCCAGCAGCCCCTCAACAGAACCAGGACCAAGGTGTGGCAGGACATTGCGGATGGGCTTGTCCAGGGGCATTGGTGTGCAGCACACCAGGCAGCAGTGTCACCACCGGTATGGGGACCTGTTAAAGAGGGACCCAGAGAGGCTGACGGCACAGCAGGCATGCATCTGGAGGGGGGCTCCGACTGCGTCTGTGCACATCCACTGTTCCATGGGGCTGGCAGGGCTGCATGCCATGCCGGGGGGGCTGTCATTGTGTGCCCTGTGGCTTGGCACTGCCAGTCACTGGGTGTGCTGTACCACTGCCCTGCAGCCTTGCCAGGCTGGGGTGCACTCTGTGCTTGGGGGGGTGAGGGGCAGTGGGCTCATGCTGTTGCTGTGTTCTGATGTGTGCCTGTCTGTGTTCCTGTCCTAGGACCTGAAGACTAGAGGAGAGCCAGGATGGCGGGGGCACCTGGAAGTCCACAGCAGGCCACTGCAGGCCCATCGGCTGCTGGTGGAGGACCAGGCAGGCATGGTGTGCTGGGACTAGAGCACACAGTGCCACAGCGAGCAGGTAGGCACTGTGCATTCCCACATTGTTGTGCAGGGTGGGAGTCAGGGGTGGGGGTAAGGTCTTGGTCCCCTGTGCCTTGTGCTGTGGCAGCTGTGTTCAGCACACGGTGCAGTGTGCGTGGCGCCGTGAGGCAGCCATTGCACGTGTGTGGCAGCTGTTGTTGGGCTGGGTGTGCATCCGGCTACCACTTGTGCCGCTGCTGTTCCACTGCAGCACCATGCCACCTGTCTGCTGCTGTGCTGTCGGGTGGCCCTTGGGCAGCAGATTTCAGCGCTGTGCACTGACGTGGCTTGCCAGGTTAGTGGCAAGTGTAGGCCCACCCACTGTGGATGGCTGGGGTGCCACTCCAGGGATGTGTGTTCCCACTGTCCGCTGTGCATGGGGAGGCTAGGGTGCTTTGGACATGCACTGATCACCTGTCCCTTCCTCTGCCATAGGTGTCCGGAGGGGTTCCAGGCTTCCATTGTACTGCCATCTGCTGCAGCAGATAATCCTTATTACATCTCATACGATGGAGATCGTGGACCAGACCAGGTGAATCCTGCTATGGGACCGGCGCAGGGGGACTCACCAGGCGCTGACAGGTCATGGCCAGCTATGATGTTCCCCAGCCCCTTCCCGCCTCAGTCCTCCCTACCCCTACCTTTCCCATCCACCTGTACAGGCCCTGTCCCCTGATCCCTTCCCACCTACATCTACACTCTCCTTTGTTTATTGTTTTCTGTACTGCTGTGTTGCTATTGTTCTATTACATTTGTTACCTGTTTACCCTTCTGTGTCTGTGTCTGCTTTGCAGCTGGCGAGTGGGTCCATGCTGCAGTGGTGTGGTGGGTGGCCATGTGGTGCACCTGTGTCATTGGGTGGTGCATGCATGGTGGTGGCATGCCCCTCGGTCAGTAGCTATGCCTTGGGGAGGCCCTGGGCTGGTAGTTCAGGCTGTGTGGCATGTGTGTGGTGGGTGCCATGTGTCAGGGTGTGGTTTGTTGTTTGCCGGGTGGCCACGTGCCCTCCGGTGTGTGGTGGACCAGGGTGTCCACCCTTGTACGTCAGTGCTGCCTTTGCCCTGCGTCCTCCACTGGGGGGGTGGCTGCATGCCTGCACTCCATGTGCATTGGTCACCTGTGTGCTGGCTTTGTGTCCCTCCAGAGTTCCTGGCCTGGTGCACCAGCCTTTCTGCACTGTCCCCCTCCCTTCCCCCTTGCCTGGCACCCTGTTGTGCTTGTGTCTGATCCTGCTGTGCCTTGGTGCATCTTCCACTACCCCTTGTGCATCCCTGGGTGTGCTATAGTGCATTTCTGGTTGCTTCTTTGCGCAACCATCACTGCGCCATGGCTCGGTGGCTGCGATATTCAGCCATGTTGTGCTGGCACATGTTGTGGTGCACAACTGTTGAATATCGCAGTCACTGCACCATTGTGCAGCTGATTTGCGCTGCTCCGGGGTTGCGCAAGCGTTTGGCGCATTTCTTAACATCCCACCCCAAATGTTAAACATAGCCTTCTTATGACTTTGCATCATGAACAAGTGCAGAGGAAATGTTTAAATCCTGCCTGAAAGGTGATTTTGCACAGGGACCGCAAAATCACCTTTTGGGACAGATTTGTCTAATGTCCATGCAATTGTTCATGATGTGGGGTCCCAAAGAAGGCATGTTGAAAATTTGGGCCAAAAATACACAAAAAAGAACCCTGTTATGCCGCGAAGTTCAAAACCCCATTGAAATACACTGAACTACATACCTGTTTCCTCAATTCACAGTCCAGCTTCAAAGAGTAAAGACATGTCTGCAGCCCACAGAAGATTACAGTGCTGGATCCCCGGTGGGTAAATAAGGCCTTGGAGGGGAGTGGGGTGGTGGGTGCTGAGTGGGAGGGTTGTGTGGGGGGACAATAACGCCACAACAGAACTTAATGGATGGTTTTGTTTTTACAGGGTTTATTAAAGAAAAAAAGAACAAAAGGGAAGGTTTTCTTCATTTCAGGTTGTAACACTGTGGGATTGGGCACCCCCAAGGTCAGTGTTATGTTTGTGGTAGGGGGATGAGAGGGATGGTCAGGTGTGGGGGACAGTCTTGTCAGTTGGGGTTTGGAGACGGGGGGGGTGCTTTGGAGAAGCCATGAAAATATGTATTTAAAGACGGCCAATGAGCAGTATGAAACTGCATTCATACATAATAATGACCCGCTCATGAATATTAATGAACCCAGCCAATGAGCGCCAATGAGCAGAAGGCAGGCAGGGTTCATAGGTTCATAGCAATTTACAAGTTCAGCAGACTGTAGCCCTTTATTGAACTCTCCACCATTCAATTTAATAGTGGAATAGATATTTCCTATCTCCCATAAATTTGTCCAATCATTTTTTAAATGTATCTGTATTATCATTTTCCACTATATTTCTGGGTAAGGTGTTCCATGTGGTTATAACTCTCTGGTTATATCACTGACTCCTTTTATGGGTCCCGTTAACTCCGCCAAGCAGTTTATAATCATGTGATCTAGTGTTTTTATTAGTTGTTATATGCCTAACCAGCCATATAGTTTCTAGCAACACATCGTCATGATAGGCTTTGATTATGAAACACAGGACTCCTCTTACGTTCTGATATTCTATGGAGTATAGGTTAAGTTGTTTCAGTCTGTCACCGTAGTGCATTTTGTCCATATGTGTGATTTGCTTTATAGTGTATGGTGGAGCGTCGTTCTCCACCGAAATCCATCGTTTTCGAAACCTTGTAGTCACACACTAGTGACGTTCGCAGTGCAACAGAATGATGTTTTCTACTGTACTGCGAACGTCACACTGTGTTCTCGAACAGCATTTGACAGTTAGGGCTCACTCCATAGATAGGACACATGGCGAAAGCAGCAATGTCGGCGGCAGTACTAATGTTTAGCGTTAAAACGTTCACAATGTAAAGTTCTTAAGCAGTTAAAATGTCAAGCATGAAAACGTTCAAAATGTAAAGTTCTTTTTTCCTTCTAGTAACTGATTTTTTCCCCAAAAAACGACATTCCACCATACACTATAAAGAAAAGTACATGGGGAACAGTTGACAACAGGGCATCTTTCACCTCATTGGCACTATGACGACGGATTACCGCTCTCGAGGTAATCCATCGTCATAGTGCCAACTCGGTGAAAGAATAGCCCTGTTGTCAACCATTCCCCATGCACTATCCTATATGTTGCCCACCTCTGTACTTTTTCTGTTTTTTTTTTTTACTATCTGAGTAGGGGTACAGAAGGGGAAGTAGTTTTCCAGGTGTGGTCTAATAAGGGAAGATATAGTGGTTTAATAACTTCAGGATCCCTACTTTTAATATTCCTTAATATGCATCGTAGTATTCCATAACATTTTTTAACAGTAGCTGTCGTATGGGTGTCAAACTTTAAATCACTTGTTACATGCACCCCAAGATGTTTTTCGTTGGTAGTTTCATGTAGCTGTATATTATTTAATGTGTATTGGTATTTGGGATTATTACTAGCCAGGTGCATTACCTTGCACTTGGTTTCATTGAATGTTAATCTGTTATCTATTGCTCATTTTGCAAGTTGATCTAGATTTTGTTGGAACAGTACTGCTGAATTGTGATAATTGACTATTCCACCGACCTTACAATCATTGGCATATTTACATAGTCAGGTGTTATTAGATGATTGCACTGTTGCTACTGTTATGTTAAAGAGAACAGAGCCCAGGACCAAGCCCTGAGGGACCCCACTGGTCACATGGACCCATTCTGACTTGAACCCCCTAATCACCACACACTGTTTCCTTTCACTTAGCTATGAATTTATCCATCTGATAATATTTGGGTGGAACTGTAATCTGATAAGTTCCTGAAAATAGAATTTTATGTGAAACCATGTCAAACGTCTTAGAAAAATCCAGAAAGACCACATCCACTGGCATTCCTTTATCAAGTGCTGTGCTCACCAGTTCAAAAAACTGTAAGAGGCTGATCAATCAAGATCTTTGAGAGGAAAAGCCATGCTGAGTCTGATCTTTATGTTTAATTTTTTTGTAGGTGTTCTATAATACGTCTGTGATGTAGTCTTTCTAATATTTTTCTCACGACCGTTGTCAGGCTAATTGGTCTGTAGTTCCTGACATTTTGTTTACTACCACTTTTAAATATGGGGTTACAAAGGCCTCGTTCCATTCTTTTAATGTTTTGCCTTCTTTCAATGAGGCATTAAAAAGCTTTGTGAGCGGACCCACCAGGTGTGGTGCTAGCTCATTTAAAAACTTTGGTGTCAGTCCATCTGGGCCTGTTGAACTGTTGGCTTTAATAGCTTTTATCACATCCTGTACCTCCTCCTCAGTAAAAAGTGGAAAGTCTGCCTTCAAACACGGAATTTCTATGGTAATAGGCTCCTTTGTTTAGTAGATGCTGAGAAAATACTTATTTAATTCAGAGGCTATCTCTGCTTCTTCATTTACTAACTCATCCTGTTTCAGTATTGGTCCAACTGTATATATAGTGCTATTCCACCACCTTTTTTTAGATGTTCTGTTTTTAGAGAACATGGTATAACCTGGTATTGCGGTGCACTATTCTGCTTTAGTGAATCAGGTTTCCGTTACACGCATATATCAATTTTTTTATTGTGTAGAACATAATTTAGTTCATCAATTTTATTTTTAAGACTTCGAGCATTGGTGAGTAGAAGTTTCAATAATTATTTCTTTGCTATCCTCAAACTTTTTCCAATAGGTTCTAGTAGATTACAATTCAATTCAATTCAAGTTTTTTCGGATTATACCTATGAGCTACAAGCTCTTTTAAGTAGGTTCCACATTGAGCATACACAGACAGGACTGGTAGCCAGGAAGGTTTTACAGAGTATGCATTTGAATAAGACAATATATAGAACTGTGAGTTACAACTAACATTAACGTTTACTAAGTGCAGGCAAGTTAAGTAAAAAATATTGGGTTACATCAATGTTGCTAAATGCAGAACAATTAACAAGTAGGGAGTGAACAAGGAAACAGCTACAGGTAGAGGTGAGGTAGAAGGGGTGAGCCCAGGGGCCTCGTCAGGTGGGGGTATGAATACCCCACCTGACGAGGAGACAGACTGCTGTAAAATAGATGGGAAGAGGGAGAGGGAGAGGCTAGCACAGAAATTAAGGTCAGATGGGGGGGCCGGGAGGAGAGAGGGGGACAGTGGGAGGAGGGGAGGGATTGTGTAGGGAGTGTGTTATAGTAGGATAGTGGGATCATTAGGAAACAAGGCAGGTGAGTTAAGGTTACAGAGGATAGTAAAAAGGAAACATAGAAACATAGAATTTGACGGCAGATAAGGACCGCTTGGCCCACCCAGTCTGCCCATTTCCCTACCTGATGGATAAGCTGCAGATCCTAGTTAACCAGCAGCCTACTTCTTCCTACCCCCAACCCGTAGAATGGCCTTATGACTGTCCCATGCATGCTTGAATTCCACCATTGTTTTTGACTCCACAACCTCCTCTGGAAGGCTGTTCCATGCATCCACAACCCTCTCTGTGAAAAAATACTTCCTTAAATTACCTCTGAGCCGCCCCTTCTATCTTTAAATTGTGCCCCCTTGTTCTTGCACACCTCTTTTTTTGAAAGATGCTACCCTCTTGGACTTTGTTGATTCCCTTGAGGTACTTGAAAGTTTCTATCATGTCCCCCCTCTGCCTCCTTTCCTCGAGGCTATACATATTAAGCTCCTTAAGTCTCACTTCATATGTCTTCCAGTGCAGACCCTGCACCATTTTAGTTGCCCTCCTCTGAACAGCTTCCATCCTGTCTATGTCTTTGCGGAGATTGGGTCTCCAGAACTGCACGCAGTACTCCAGATGTGGTCTCACCAGCTGTCTGTACAGAGGGATAATAACTCTTGTTTTCTGCTGGTGATGCCTCTCCCATGCATCCCAGTATCCCTCCAGCCCCTTGCTGCCCTCTCACATTGCTTGCCCACCTTTGGGTCATCTGATATGACTACCCCAGGTCCCTTTCCATTTTTGTTGTTGTTAGTATCTCACCCCCATTGTGTACTTCTTCCCTGGGTTTTTGCTTCCCAGGTGCATTACCTTGCACTTTAGCATTGAATCTAAGCTGCCATACATTTGACCATTCCTCTAACCTTGCCAAGTCCTTTCTCATCCTTTCCACCCCACCTTGTGCATCAACTCTGTTGCAGATCTTAGTGTCATCTGCAAAGAGACATACTTTTCCTTCCAGTCCCTCTGCAATGTCGCTTATAAAGACACTGAAGAGGACCGGTACTAATACTGAACCCTGTGGTACCCCACTGCTAACCCCCCTTTTTTCAGAGTGGACTCCATTTACTATTACTCTCTGTGTCCTATTCTCCAGCCAATTCTTTACCCAGGCTGTCATCTTGGGACCACTCCCAGGCTGGCTAACTTGTATATTAATCTTTTGTGTGGGGCTGTGTCAAATGCCTTGCTAAAGTCTAGGTAGGCCATGTCCACAGCCCCTCCTGATCTACTACTTTGGTCACCCAGTCAAAGAAATCTATCAGATTTGTCTGGCATGACCTTCCGCTGTGAATCCATGCTGCCTTGGGTCCTGTGCCCTCTGGCCTCTAGATACGCAACAATTCTTTCCTTCAAGTGATTCCATCATTTTCTCTACCACTGAGGTTAAACTAACAGGTCTGTAGTTTCCTGCTTCTGCCTTGCTCCCACTTTTGTGAAGGAATCATCTGCCCTCCTCCAGTCCTCAGGTACCACCCCATCCTCCCATGATTTGTTAAAGAGGGTAGTCAGTGGTGTCACTAGTTCTATCCCTAGTTCTTTTAGAATTTTGGGATGAATCCCATCAGGCCCCATTGCTTTGTCCACCTTCAGTTTTAAGAGCTCTTTCAGAACTCCTTTCTTCTGTAAATGGGCTGGTATCAACTTCTGTATCCAGAGTGTTTCTACTGTTTGTTTTAGGTACCTCCCCCTCTTCCTTTGTAAATACTGAGCAAAAATATTTGTTTAGTATCTCTGCCTTTTCACAGTCACCCTCTGCCCACCCTCCCTCTCCTTTATTAAGCCTCACTATCCCTCCCTTGGTCTTCCTTTGCTCCCTGATGTACCTATAAAAGGTTTTATCCCCCTTCTTAACTGAGTTGGCTATCTTTTCCTCTGTTTGGGCCTTTGCTGTTCTGACTGCCTCTCCAGCTTCCTTTTGCTTTAACTGATACAGTTCTCTGTCCTGTTCCTTCTGTGATTCCTTGTACTTCCTGAATGCTTTCTTTTCTCTTGAACCTTCACTGCCACTTCCTTTGAGAACCATAGTGGTTTCTTACCTCGTTTCATTTTGTTTATTGCTTTACACAAAGGCTTGTTACCTCTGTGATGGCAGTTTTATTATTCCCATTGTTCTTCCACCCTCCTTCCTGCCCATTTGCTAGTGCATTCCTTAGGCACTCACCCATTTTGGCAAAGTCAGCCCTCCTAAAATCCAGTACCTTTGTCTTTGTATGGCTTGACTCTATTGCTGTGTTTATTTGAACCATACTGTTCGATGGTCACTAGTTCCCAGATGGCTACCCACTTCTACATCTGTGATCCTCTCTTCATCTCCATTTGAGAGAACCAGGTCTAAGATTGCTCCCTCTCGAGTGGGCTCAATACTAGTTGTCTAAGGCATGCCCCTGTAGGGCATCCAGAATAACCCCACTCTTAGAAGTGGCTGCTGCAACTGCACTCCAGTTAACATCTGGCATATTCAGATCACCCATCAGCAATATCTCCCCTTTATCTGCCATTCTAAGTATACTTTCTATCATTTCCTTGTCCATTTCCTCCCCTTGAGAGGGGGGTCTGTATACAACCCCTGTGCGGATTGTGGTGCCATTGTCTGCCTCCAAATTGACCCACAGTGCTTCTTCTCCTCCCTGTAGATATTGATTTGGAAGTAGATATTGATTAGTGGAAGCAGTCACAAATGGAATTAGAGACTAAGTGATTATGGAGAGACTGCTTGAAACAACCCAGGAAGGATAAAGAAGAGATGTTCTCAGGGAGGGAATTTTTTTTTTTTTTAGTTGTTTTTAACCAGGTATAGCACACTAAGCTGAAAGTTTTTTTACAGGAGTGACCTGGGAGCACAAGGAGGTTAAGTGACTTGCTCAGGATCACACAGTATGCAAGTGGAAGCTGTGGGATTCAAACCCAGGTCTGGTCTGCTGGATGTCACCAGATTTGCAGCTCAGATCCTTAGACCACTGCGCTATACTGCCTCCAATCATTGGCATATTTACATAACCAGGTGTTATTAGATGATTGCACCAAATAAATAAACATTTAAACCAAAGAGGAGCCTGGTAGGTGAACAACCTTTGGCCTAGGGTAGAACGACAATGGGGAACCTTGAAATATTGGCAGGTTGAGCTTCTGGTCATGTGCGGGTTGGTGCTGTTTGTAAGAAGGTAACAGATTTGTGTGTTAGAATATGTGTTCTATCACTTGGTGCATAACCAGTGTTCAGAGAGACTGTACTAGTCAGTCTCGCCCCCATGTTGATCAGTTTAAATGTTTATTTATGCTGGCCATGGTGTGTTTGCCCAATACGGCATTACCCCTCCTGCTCAAGTGTAGTCCATCCCAAGAATATAGATCTTTCTGAACATAAAGTCTCCACCACTCATTCACACTAATGGGGCTATGCTGGAGGCACTAGCACCTGAGTGGGAGCCAAAAATCTTCAGGAGGACTGGTGCAGTGCGGGCGGCGCATCTTGGCGGCATGTGAACCAGCTCCCACCACGTAGGCTGCCCTGGTGTTGATCCTCCACCTGCCTCATTTCCTTTTTTCCTGCTGTCGAGTGTGCTTCAGTGCCAATGTCACTCACCTGCCCAGAGTCAAATCTCACATCTATATGACAGCAGCATAGTCATTCAGTATTTGATTAGTTTTTATTTAGTTGTTTATTTATTTAAAATAAAACAAAAAACTTTTCAATGAAGAACAGAGAAGTCTTCTTCAGCCCACTTTCGATGGAGTTGACTGTGAACAAGGCCAGTGATGGTAGGGAGACTTCATATGAAAGCTGCTTCAGCAGCAGGGCTGGGTCCGGTCCACCACTTTCTCTGGGCGGGGGTGACTCTGGGTAGTCCGGTGCTCAGGAAGAAGGGTGGTCCTCCAGAAGGCACAAAAAAAAGCAGGCCCATTCCCGATCTTCATCGGGGACCCAGCACCGCTTAGCCTTGAGTTCTTCTTTGTCCCACCGCTGGAGGAAGAAGCAGTACCACTCGAGGTTGCCCTCTGCTACTTCTGCACGGAGATCGTCATTAGCGGGGGACAGGAGGCCGACCCCGACTTTGTCAGGGTCACCTATGACCTTGGTTCCCAGCAACCATGATCCTCAACACTAGAGTTCTTCCTCGCCCCTGTGGGGTCCACCAGTGAGTAGTTTCGTCATTGGGCCACCCTTATGGAGCAGTGGGTTCGACGGTTGTCCCGACTTCCCTTGCCTGCGGAGCCGTCCCTGGGGCCTTCAGGCCTAGGGGTTTCAGATCTGCAGGCAGGACAGTTGGGTCAACTTAGTCACATGACACCTTCTTTGGTGCTGCCGATGCTGTGCTGTCGTGCTTCCCCCCCCCCCACATGGCTGCGGTACAGGGGCCAGCATGGGTAGTGCCTTCTCCTACTCCTGTTTTCAGTTCTTCAACTTTGGGTGCTCTAGGGTTAGGGTCTCCAGGCGCTCGCACAGCGCCGGTTGTCCAGCCTTGGTGGTGTCACAACTGGTGCCATGTCTGGTGCCGGCAACGTTTTCAACACCGGCGTCACCTCCGGTGCTGGGATTTTCGACTCAGATTTGAGGGGCACCTCCTTCTGCTTTCTTTCCTCCCTTTCCTTTCTATACTATCCCTTCTGGGCTAGTAGGCGATAATGTTGACCCAGATCCTGATCTGCGATTAGGAGACGACTTCGATGAAGATTCATCCTTTGGAGTGGATAGTACACCCTCTACTCCAGCAGAGCCTTTGGTAGAGGACCTATCCTTTAAGTCTCTCCTGAAGAATATGAATTCCACCCTTTCTCTCCAGAGTTCAGAGGTAGATCCTTGGAAGCTGTTGCGCCTTTAATACCTGCACTGTTGCACCTTCAATACCTACATGTCCCGGAAATCCCTGTGGAATTGACACGTCCAGTACAGCCCTCTCATGACTCTTTCACAGATGGTGAGGGACAGCCCAACACTCATTCCTTCTGTGGCTGTCTTCCCTTAATTCAGAGGGTGCTGCTCAAGCTGCTCAAGTCTATCAGGAAACACTCTCCCCCCAAGGATGGACCAATCTTGGCATCTCAAGCCTTTGCAGATGCCATGGTGGTCTTGGCAGAAAATGACAAAGCTGTTCTACCCCAGGAATCTACGACTCATCCAGTAAATAAAGTATCCTGTAAGATCAACACTTTAGGGAAGTGAGTATTCGCCACTACTACCCTAGGAATGTGTATTGCTAGCTACCAGGGCTATTTCTCTCAATATGAATATACCCTTTGGCACTTGCTAAAAGCCACTGTGGAAGCTCTTCAGGAGTTGCATGTTAGTTCAGAGCTTCTGCAGACTATTACTAGAGGCACTGAGTCCAATAATCACCAACTTAAGGCTGCTATGGACACCTTTGATACTGCATCGAGGGCAGCAGCAGCAGGGATATGCACCTGGCATCACTCATGGTTACGGACTTCGGGGTTCACAAATGACACTCAACAGAGAGTCATGAATTTTCCATTTGATGTAGTTTATCTGTTTGGCCCTCAAATGGAGCAGGCACTGGAGGCCACTCAGAAAACTAGGACTGCTATTAACATAGCCAGACAGGCCCCTGCTGCCCCTCAGTGGGGCAGAAACCGCCGGCAATTTCATAACTGTCAGTCCTTTCATGGTAAAAGCAGAGGTGGTTTTTGCAAGAACCAAGCCCCTTAGCTGCAAAAGAAAATGCAGCAGAAGGCACAGGTCTTGAAGGCACCTAGTGCCACCCTCTAAAGATCCAACCCAGTTCCCACCTCAGCTGTCCAAGAGGGACTTTTCTTTGGCAGTGGGGGGGGGCATCTGACTTAGTTTTACAACCAGTGGAAGTTAGTCACAATGGACAAATGGGTGTGCATGATAATTTGCAAGGGTTACTCTCTGAATTTTTCAGACACCCCTCCGGATAATCCACCCAAACAACAGCCCGGACTGTCTCTCACTTGGTCAGACCTCCTCGCTTCTGAGATTCAGGGCCTTCTGAACAACAGGGCAGTAGAAGTGGTTCCACAGAAGGAATGGAACATAGGTTTCTACTCCCATTTCTTCCTAATTACAAAGAAAACAGGCGGTATGCACCCTAATCTAGATCTAAGGAAGTAAAGCAAATTCCTCGTCAAAGAGAAATTCAAGACAATATCGCTCAGTACGCTTCTACCTCTGATTCATCAAAATGATTGGCTGGCCTCCCTGGACATGCAGGACACCTACCCACATGTTCCCGTGCACTCAAGCCACCACAAGTATCTCTGTTTTGTGGCTTTGGGACAGCACTACCAATTCCAGAGTCCTGCCCTTTGGAATCTCCTTGGTGCCATGAGTCCTTATGAAGTGCTTTGCAGTACTAGCGGCACATCTCAGGAAACTCAGAATTCAAGTATTCCCATATCTGGATGACTGGCTGTTAGCAAGCTCCTCCAGATAAGAGATGCAGGAAGTGGTGGCCACAGCTTCCACATTCGTCATGTCCATGGGAGTGCTGTTGAATCTGGAGAATTGCAGCTACAGCCCTCCCAACAACTCCTCTTCATAGGAGCTCTCCTGGACACCTCCAAGGCAAGGTCCTTCCTTCTAGAAGACAGGAGAAATGACATCCTCCTGATGGCCTGCTTCATCAAGGAGAGAGACTCAGTTCGAGTTCTCTCGATGCAGTGGATGCTGGGCTTCATTGTGTCAGCAGTGTTCATGGTGCCTCTGGCTCACCTGCACATGAGAACCACTCAGTGGATGCTCAGTATTCAGTGGTCCCCGACCACACATCCGCAAACTTTTCATATCAGGGTGATGGAACCTCTAAAGAGATCACTCACCCGGTGGACCTAAGAGGACAACCTACTTCTAGGCTTACCCTTTGCCCCTCTGGAGACACAGATCACCATCACCATGGATGCATCTCTGATCACCAGGGTCTGTGGAGTTAGGATGAGTCTCAACTACACAGCAATGTCCTGGAAATAAGAGCTGTCCTGTACATTGTCCAGGCCCTGAAGGATATCCTCTGTCACAAGGTAATCCTCCTTCAGATGGACAACAATGCAGTGGTGTATTACACCAACAAGCAGGGTAGCACACACTCTTATCCTCTGCGCAGAAAGGTGATGAGAGTGTGGGAATGGTGCCTAGAGCACAAAGCCCTGATCCAAGCAGTCTACCTGCCAGGGGTCCAGAATGAGCTAGCGGATTGCCTCAGCAGAACAGAGGCAGATCCGCACAAGTGATCTCTCGACTCAAAAGTTGTGCAGTCACTCTTCGAAGACTGGGGTACTCCAGACCTGGACCATTTTACATCCCCACTCAGTGCAAAATTGCCTCTACTTTGCTCCTGAAATCCAGAACCTCGCACTTTCTGTCAGGATGCATTCAGACTGCGGTGGACAAGATGCTTTCCGTACGCATTTCCTCCTCTTCCCTTAATTCAGAGGGTGCTGCTCAAGCTGGAGGCATGGGGGGGGGATGATTCTCATCGCCCCATACTGGCCTCATCAGATTTGGTTTCCACTAATCAACAGATTATCGGAAGTTCCACCGAGACAACTACCTCTTCAAATGGACCTTCTGACCCAGGGCCCAGTGGTCCACCCAACCTGAGGTCTCTTCATCCCCACGCCTGGTGTCTGAGGAGATAGAAGTAGGTAGATTCAACATCTCCCGTAAAGTCTCAGACATTCTTCTAGCAGCCCACAAACTGGCCACTAGGAAGACTCACATGGCAAAGTGGAAATGTTTCTCCATCTGGTGTGCAAAGTCCTTCCTGGCCCCCTTTTCTTGTCTGCCAAACAAAATCTTAGAGTATCTGCTAGACCTGTCAAATTCAGGGCTACAATAATCAACAGTGAAAGTACACCTCTGTGAGATTCTGGCTTACCACGAGCATATACACAACATGTCAGTGACGCAGCTGCCCTTGGTTAAGAGGTTCCTTAAAAGTATCCTCCACACTAAGCCACCAGTCAGAAGACCAGTAGCTTCTTGGGATATCAACCTTGTGCTAGACATGCTCACTTGTAAACCTTTTGAGCATCTAGCAACCTGCGAGTTGAAGTTCTTGACATGGAAGGCTGCCTTCCTTGTAGCCATTACTTCCACTTGCAAAGTGTCTGAAATACATGCCCTAGTCATAAACCCCCCATACACAGTATTTCACAAGGACAAGGTGGTTCTCAGGACCCACCCTAAATTTCTTCCTAAAGTAGTCTCAGAATTCCAACTGAACCAGCCCTTGGACCTTCCAACCTATTTTGCTAACTTTCAGAATGAAGGAGAACATACCCTACCTTCTGCAGATGTAAAATGAGTTTTGCAGCTCTACATTGACAGAACAAAAGAGATCCACAAATCTAGGTAACTCTGTGTTTCATTCAGCATGGCCTGGTTGGTTCAGCCTGTTGCCATCAGGTGTATTTCAGCATTGCTGGTAGCGCGTCTCTGTCATTGATATTCGATGGTGCAGGTGAAGCTGGAAGGCAGAATCTATGCCCACTCTACCAGAGCAGTCATGGCATCTCTGGCAGACATACAAAACATGCCCATTGCAGATATCTGCAATGCAGCTACTTGGAGCTCTGTGCACTCCTTTGTGAAGCACTATGCCTTGGATGTCCATGCCAGACAGCATTCATCATTTGGAAGAACAGTCCTCAATGGACTTCTGTCATGAGTGACCTCTTTTCTCTCCTGCCGCCCTTCTCAGGGGATTGTTTTGGCTCGGTACTCTCCCATTAATGTGAATGAGTGGTGGAGACTTTATGTCCAGGAAGATATGTAAATTACATACCTACCGTAATTCTTGATCTTCTTGCAAGAAGTCTCCACTACTCATTCACACTCCCGCCCACCATCCCCCGAGCTCACCTGTCTTGTTTGGTCTTCACTTACTTGTTGACTGGGCTGTGAAGACACTGTTATAGGGACCCTTCTTACACAGGTCATATGTACTATCTTATGCTCAACATAGGTTAGTTTCATTAAGTTTATTTATTTTGCTTTTGTTAACCAGGTAAGTACACTAGACAAGATATTTGCCTATTTTCAGGTACGACCAGGAGAGTACAAGGAAATATGAGTTCAATACAGAGGACAACATGATACAAGTTAGGCAGTTACACAAAGTCAGGGGAAACATAACATAATCAGTCAGTACACACCGTTAAAAATATGGACAGAAAATATACATAGAGTCTCCAAGGCAGTGAGCAGTGCATTATATACAATTATATACAGTTCAGGACCCCAAAAGTAGAGCCACAGTCAAAGCAATGCCTGAAACAGAGAGTGGAAACATTATGTACAGGGCCGAACCCAAGCGGGCAGGTTATATCAGCAGGACCTGCACCGGAGTTCAGAAAGTGGGACATGTGAGTCCAGTGCTGGGGACAAAGAGTAATTATGGAGGTTTGGGACAACCACATGCTGAAGAGAGCTTCAACTGATTCCATAAGGAGGTTCGAAGGCATGCATAGGAGGAGGAGGAGCGGACCTGGATGGGAAAGGAGTTCCATAATCTGGGGGCACACGAGGCAAAATCTCTGTCCCCTATTTGAGTGTGAGTGGCAGGAACCTTAAGAACAACAGGGTCCATAGACCTGAGGGAGTAAGAAGAGGAGGCAGCCGGTAAGAGGAGCTCCGCCAGTCCAGGGGGGTGCCAGTGCTGAGAACCTTGCCGTGAAGCAGCCCAAGACAAAATTTAAGTAACTGGTGGGGGAGAGCCAGTTAAGTTTGCTATACAGATCACAGTGGTGGGTGAGGCGAGAGGCAGCAAGAGCAAAATGGCAAATATTGTTTTATGCTATGGTCCACCTAGAGAGGTGGACTTTGGAGGTATGAGCAAACAGGAGGAGCCCATAGCAGAGAGAAGGGAGAAACACACCTCTGGCCAGTGCAAGGCGAGCAGCAGAAGAGAGATTGTTCTTCGTTCTGTAGGCCAGAACCAATTTGCAATTAACGGCTCTGTACACATTTTGGTTATGGTGTCCAAGGTCAAGCTGAGGGTCAAGGGTCACCCCAAGGTATTTGACTGAGTCAGTGATTAGGACAGGAGCACCATCAAGACCAGTGATACACAGAGGGGCAGGGGAGGCCTTTCTCTTGGCCAGGGACCCAAAGAGCATGGCCTGAGTTATTTTAAGGTTGAGGACCAGCTTGTGAGTCGTTATCCAAGACTGGATACTCCTGAAATCCTCACTCAGTTGGTGGTTAATGACCCCAAAGTCCCAGGAATGAGTGAGGATGACCAGGTCATCAGCATATAGGATGGACCTGCAGTAGGAAGAGGTAGAGGGAAGATTGTTGACAAAGATGGAGAAAAGCAAGGGCCCTAGGACTGAACCCTGGGGGATACCTGAGGACATGGCAGTGGTATCCGAGAGCACCTTACTGAATTTGGTAAGTTGCCATCTGTCCTGTAGGTAATTGGAGAACCATCTAAGCACAGGTGGGGACAGACCAAGGGACCTGAGCTGAGAGCAAAGTAGGACATGGTCAACTAAGTCAAAGGCCTTGGATAGGTCAATGAAGATGGCACCTGAGAGTTTACCCTGGTCCATAGCTGCCCTAATCCCAGAAGAGACAGTGACAAGGGCAGAGGATGTACTGTGCCCTTTACGAAAGTCATGCTGCGCAGGAGACAGCAGCTCATGGGACTGAATATACTCCTTGAGGTGCCCAGCCACAACTTTCTCGAGAAGTTCACTGATAGCAGACAAAATGGCTATCGGTCGGTAATTGTCAAGAATCTTTGGATTGCCCTGTTTGAGAACAGGGACAACCCTCACCACCTTCCAGAGGTCAGGGATAACCCCAGAGGCTAAGGACAGGTTGAAGATATAGGCCACCGGGGAGGCAATATAAGAGGCACCAAGACGGAGGAGCTTAGGTTCCATGCTATTGTGGCCAGCACTGGAGTAGGGGGGGGAGACCAGAAAGCAATCTCTGTATCTCTTGTGCTGTCACAGCCTTGAAGTAGAATAACAGGTGGGAGATACGGTCCGGCTGTGGAGCAGGGACTTGGACACGACTATCCCCACCCTAGAGGTGAATAGGGAGGTGAAGGCGGACAGGTCCAAGAAATGTGAGTTAAATGCATTGGCGATGGTTAGTGGATTGTTACAACTAGAACCATCAATGAGCATGTCAGAGTCTCACAATTGGAGGAACCACTTACTATGTTTTTAATGTTCCTGCAGAAATTCCTAGGGCCCTTAGCTGAATTCAGCTAGGCAGTTTTACAGAATTCACTTTTGACAGCCCTAATTGCTTTTTTGCATTAATTTATGAGCCTCCGATATTGCTTAAATATGGCCTGGTGCATCATGACCTTGAAGTTGGGCCAACAGCACTTGTCTCTAGTCCTCATGTGGGCTAGGAGGCTCCCATGCAGCCCCTTAGTGGCAGACCCTCTTACCCTCCGCCTAATGAGAGGGGCATGTTTATCCTGCAGCACCACGAAGGTGCTGAAAAAATTACTGACTGCAGTGGAGGAGTCCTGGGCATTCCACACTGCAGACCGGTCAGTAAGCCGCAGGTCGTTATGGAAGGTCCCCGGGTTGAACATGGAGAAGTCCCTAACTTGAATGATTTTATAGGGAATTTTCAGGGAGGAGATCTTCCATATGCAGTGCACAGGGGAGTGGTCGGAGATAGAGTCAGGAGGGGTACCAGAAGAGCTAATCCTCTCAGGTCTATCGGACAGGACCCAGTCCAGGAGGGAGCTAGTACCACCAGCAGAAGACCACCTAGTGGGTTCCTTAATGAGTTTACACTGCACCTCATTGGTAAAAAAGGTACTGAGGTGGACAGAGGGTCAACGCTGGGACAGCCTACATGGCATAAGCCAGCCTCGTGGTGCTGCACATGCATGGTCTTACCCCAGTGCTGGCCCTCCTGAAGATTTTTGGCTCCCGCTCAGGTCCTAGCACCTCCAGCACAGTCCCATTAGTGTGAATGAGCGGTGGAGACTTCATCCAGAAAGATCAAGAATTACGGTAGGTACGTAATTTACATTTCTCTCCTCCCCTCAAATACTTCCCAATGTGCAACACACATAATTTCCTGTCTCATACTGTACACCATACCCTTAATCAGTTATTAATTGTTTTTATTTTATTTTGAAGGTGCATGTTGTAACGTGGAATGGGAAGAATTTCTGACAACACTACAGCAAAGCCTAACTTGTTGAACTTATTGGTTAAAGCCACTAGGTTTTGCTGGATTTTTGATACAGTGTCATGAAGAATGTTATTAGCACCTACATGTGCTACTAAAGATAAATATATAGGGTCACCAGTAATTATAAGTTGTTAAATTCAAAGTGTTAAATGTATGGGAGGGTGACCATTTACCCATAACACTAAATCTGAACATGAGTGTATCAGGTGAATCCTCGGATATGAAAAGTGGTCTCTTCTAGATACGAATATGAACATGGTTATCATAAATAAAAAGGTGATTAAATGGGTGCCATGCTCAGACAACAAAGTACATGAAATAATGGAGGAAACAGAATTGTCTTTCACTCAAACAAGTGATCATTTTATGTTCAAGAATAGTGAGGGGGATGGTCACTCTCTCACCATTGGAAGCTTATTTATTTATTTGTAACCCCCCTACAAATGGGGGTTCCCAAAAAGTCTTCCTTGAGCTTGCCTAAATGCTCACTGCCAGGCTGGTGTCTTGCGTTTTAGCAGTTCAAATGTGCTTACCAGAGCCAGTATAGCCTCTGTGTACTGTCTCTTTAAGAGCTGCCTGATTGCAGCCTAAGTAATCTGAGAGGAAGCTCTGTTGAAAGATGTAACTATTTGCTGAAAATCATTTAGAGTGATAATGATAATGTAGTTTGTCTAACCTGCCTTCTTTATAGTAAGGACTGTTTTGTTTGTCTCCACTATCTTGTTCCTGGACTGCAAATTGGACCAATCATGTCTGGTGGGACCTAAAATGTAGCTGGACTACAGGAGCTGTCTGAAGTCAAAATCTGTAGGAATTGTAGTTTTGAACTTTTTGCGCCTTTTTGCAACTGAAGGGGGAGATCTTGCTTTGACTGACAGCCAAATCAGCCAACCAAACCTTTTGGATCTCGGGGAAGTCCCGGTCTGCTTGCAGTTTTCAGTTAGATCTAAGCTGGAAACTGAAGAGTAAGGAGCTGAAGTGAGTTGGGGCAGCAATCCTGAGTGGATTTGCATGGGAAAACTGTGAAAGGGTTGAGTTTTTGGCTTGCATGTCTGCTGCTGCTCCTGAGAGGGAGAGAAGAGAATTATTTTGGACTAAATCCAAGTTTGTGTGACTAAAGTAAGCTACTGAAGTGGGCCAGGCTCAACCTGAAGAAGACCGAAGATTCTGCTGAATACAATCGGCCCATCAGGAGCTCCAGCTGCCCCAAGCTTCCAGTGTGTGCAGACACTTTGCGATTGTGACCGGGGAGCGCTTTGTCTGGTACAGTAGAATTCCTGTACATGTAAATGTGCTATGAGCTGCTAGTGGGTTGTGAGTTAGTTCCCCACTGTGTAAACTGTGTTCTGCTTGGTGGAAGCTGTATCCAGCCCAAAATGGACAGTATCCGAATTTGTCTCCATGTGGTCTGGGCCTTGTCAGAGTGGCCCAGCCAGACTACCCACTGCACAGAGAAGCCATCGACGAGAGACCTGCCTGGGGATCAGCCCCCTGCTCTACGCTTGAACAGGAATGATGCCTCTGCGACTCGTGTGGGCCCTGCTTCTCCTGGCATTCCAGATGAACCACCTGCAGTCTCGATTTTCGTCCAGCCTGTGTCCAGTCTTGAGTATCGTGAGTAAATACCAGGGTAGCTCCCTGCAACAACAGCTTAATCTGAGTGTGTCATCTGATTGTCTTGTTGTTTCATTTCCTTTACGAACTGAGCCCTCTGGCTCCGGATTACAAATATTGTGCACTGTGCATGTTGTGTTTTCCATCACAGGGCCCCAACCAGCTGCAACCCTGACCAACAGTCCTGGCTAGCCCATCTCTTCTCCACCTGGGTACCCAGAGGTGTGACTGTGTGGGGGGACACAAAGCGCATTTATAACTGCTTGACTGATATAACCTTTAAGCTAATTAACCTGATTTTGCCCCTCCCTTGTTCAAGTCCCCTGAACAAATCAGATCTAACTTTTTCTGAATGTAATCTGACTGTGGTTCCAGTTTGTGCTCAAAGTACTGTACTGTTGCTATTTGCTGTGTATAACCTTGTTTTACAGGGGGTTCCCAGGGTCGAGCCAGAGGAACCAGCCCTGGTGGTAAGTGCAAACAGTGTGGGTACTTGTGTGGTATACCAGGGGTATTGTGAAAGTGATTATTGTACAGTGTTCAGGCCACTAGAGGGGAAAGAGGGGGGTTACAGTGTCCTGGAGGGCTGTGCCCAGGTTAGATTGACGACTACCAACCCTGACCTCCGGGTGGAGGCACCCGTTTCAGAACTCAGGCCCCTTAACCTGCTACTAGCCAAGCAGGCAGGGGTAGTAGCCCTTGGGATAGCGCCACCTACGGGTTACATATTTATTTTCATCTTTTTGTTCTGGTTCCACCCCCTTTTTGAACTTCAGACCCTCCCCGCCTGCTGTCCCCATACCAAAGTTTGCCCCCCCTGGGCAGAGCCACTGTGGGCAAAGCCCCGGCTTACCCCCCCGGGTTGGGACCACAGGAGCAGGACCCTCCCAGTGGACATTGGAGGCAGTGGATGGCATAGCAGAGCAGGTCTTCGTGCCGGGGGGTGGGGCTAGCTTTTTTCCAGTGCTTGATCCCTGGGAGAGGGGGACGTGCAATAATGTCCAGCATCTGCCCCGGCCCCCAGAATGTAATGGCTCTGGTCACAGTGGTACCCCCAGCCTCCACTAAGAGTCCATGATGCTCCGGACACTCTTCCCCCCTGAGAAGGAAAGCAGTCCCTTGGATGCTCGATCCTTCTCCTCTGACTGTCCCTCTGACTCCTGGGTCCATTCCTGAACCTGGGTCATTGGCGTCACAAGCGGAAATCCAACCGCTGCACAGGCAGGCTGGCTACACCATTAGAAGCTTGTATCAAGGTCTTATGAGAGAAATTGATATATCAATTGATTACGAGTGCTTTCAAATGCCGTAATAACTCAAAATATGGTTATTCTGGTATTTGTCACCATAATAACCTGAAATCCGGTTATTACGGCATTCTCAAAATATCTTTCACTTTCCTCCACTTTTCCCCACTCAATGTAACGTGACTGAGTGGTTTCTTAAAACTTTCTGACAGTACCAGTCTCCCCCAGCATTAATCATTTGCAGCATGCCATTTTATTGGCCCTTAGTCTGTGCGTGGGTCAGCCAAATATGGCTACAAACATGATGGCTGTAATTCTCCATGTCAGATGGCTAGCACTGCTTGTAAAAATGAATCATCTATCTCTCACCCTCCTCATGTAAGATATTATTCTTTTTACTTTTTATTTGCTGCATCCTACCTTTTACAAGAGAAAAATCTATCTGGTTAATCCTGCTGTTTTTACACTTCCGTTGGGACCTTGGAAGGCAGGCAGTCTGATCGAGAACAGACCGTGCTTCAGACTGCTGCTGTCTTACTAGCCCACTTACCCTGGTGATTCCAAACAGCATATTTTAGAAAAATGAAAACAAAAAAGAAAACGGTGTCTCTACTGGAGAAAGAGACAGACTGTGCATGTGTGTGTGCATGTGCGTGTGTGTGTGTGTGTGTGTGTGTGTGTGTGTCTGTCAAAACTGTTCACATTCACTCTGTCTTTCTCTGGTGTGGCGTGCTAAAGAAGACAAATTCCCTGCACCAATAATTATAAAAAATAAAGGCTATGCAAGTGTGTATTATGGATTTTTTTGCACACCCTCAGTGTGTGATGACCTCTTGAACTTCACTCTCAAGGTTTATGGGTCATCACACACCTCAGGCGTGCAAATAAAATCCATAATACACACTTGCCTATCCATTATTCTCTATTATCGAAGCAAAACATATCCACTATACAGAGGTCTAATACACTGCCTCCAGATTTTGTTAGAAAGGTAATCTCTCCACCTCTGTCTCAAAAAACCCTTCCATTCACAATGCAAATGAAATTATTGGCTATCAAATCTAACAGTTGTGTAATCGTTTGGACACCTTTATGTCTTTGAAGGATCTGATTGGAATATGATAGCAATCATTTAATAGTCATACATTACTGTAACTTTCCATTTTTTCTCCAATTCTTGAATTGAAGTCCTCCATTAAGATTAGAGGGATTCCATTATAATCTAACTGGAGAGATCCTAGTGATGTTTCTAAAGACTTAAGCATTTCTTCTCACTGAGTAGTTTTCGAGATGGGGAATGTACACATTTATAGTTATCATCTCTATTTACATGCAGGAAAACATGGCTACAGATAAAAGAATGGGAGACCAACATCTAACATAATACTCTTATAAAATCTAGCTGTGGAAACCAAGATAGCAATTCCACCCTTAGCCCTATCAAACCTGATAGTTCTTTGCAAGATTTTTTTATGTTGCTGTGTTATTTGATTTGCATTGTGACCTTTTTGACCCCAAGAATATATTAGCATATTGACTTTTTTGATCATGACTGATTGTACTCACAATTAATGTACCCTATCATGTCTTCTGAGCAGGAGTGTATGCTAGATTAATGCAGCACTATGTGACGCGGTCCTGACCAACGAGGAGTCAGAACTGACCAAACACCATTTTATAAAGTCATGTAATTACCAGTCAGTGGGTTTATTGACTGGACTGACACATATTCTGTATTAACTGGGGGCTAGCCATGTTAACCTGCCAGTTAATACGGCATGAGTGTCAATTAAGTTATATGCATTCCTTTTTCTGTTTGTGTGCAGCTTTGAAACTGGTGAACAAGCAAAGATGTAGCACGTGTTTCTCCTTGGCTAAATGCCTTGGTTCTGTGCCACCATTCATGTGCTAGTCACCTGGGGTGGACTCTTCATCTCAGCACACAAAGCTCTATGTCACTCAGCCTGCCTTTCTTCCTCAAATGGGGAAGGGGGGTCCTCTTCAGCACTCTGGCATTCTGTCATGTAGTTGACTCAATGCAGAAAGCCTGAGGCAGTCTTTGCAGAAGTAGGGACCTTGCACAGGAAAGGACAATGAGTTTAAGCTGGCGAATTGTTTCTTTTGGTTTAGATAGTACATAAAAAGCAAGCGACATGCGATTTGTGAACCAGCAATTATGTAAAATGAACTATTGGGCGTTGTCATAATTTTTTTTTTTTTTTTTTTTTACACCCTCAACATGTGATAGCATCACAAGCCACAAATATTTCACATTTGTGGTTTATGCGGTATCACACAACTTGGGTGTGTAAAAAATGTACAATGTGCAATGCCCCATATATTATTCTATATTTTGATACCATCTCCCTTGGTGGACAGATAGAGTTGATTCAGTGGTTCAGTGGGAGATTAGATATGTGTTGTAATGCTTATGTGGAAAAAGTTTGGTTGTTCATTCTCCCTCTCTGACCCACTACTGGGACAACTACTTTTGTGATTTGCTACAGATCTCAGTCACATGGTTAGAGGAACATTCATCATCCCAATGAGTGTTCCACCCCTAGATCTGCTATTGGGATGTGAGCCCCTCAAACTAAATATACCTTACGGAACTGCGCATGTGAAATTACCATAAGGAAAGAGATGAAGCTGCTGGTGGAGAGAATGAGGAGGTAATGCAAAACAAATATCTAATAGACACTAGAGGATGCTCACAAGTATGACTCGGAAGATGACAGAGCATGAGTTGTCCACTGCCCTACCAAACTATGGGTATAACCAGTCAATTCAAGAGGTTTTAGAAAGTAAAGTGCAAAAGATGTTTCATGTGTGCAGTCACTTATAGAAACTTAGGTCTGGACATATTGGCCTTTGTTATTACTTTGTTGTTCTTATTACTCTTACTTAGCAGACTTAAAGTGCTCTGTAATAGAATTTGACAGTTTGTTGCTGGTGCCTTCTCCAGGGAGCATCACTGTAACGTACTCTCTTTGTTAAATTGAGCCTTCCTTTAAATGGAGACTGACTTATCTGTTTCTTTGTATTGTTTACAAAATTGTAAAAGTCTCTTCCTCTTCTAGTCTGCAGGGCGTTCTTGAGCCAAAACCCCAAGGGAGACTTCTTCTTTCCATGGCTAGTCTGCTTAAATTCCCCAGGGCTAAGTAAGAATTGGTTCAAAGGACTTTTGCCATCACAGCCAAATTCCTCTGGAACAAACTTCCTCATAAAGTCCAACCTGTATTGCCTTCGATGCATTTATGAAAAGACTTAATGCTTACCTCCTTGCAGTCGCTGAGGATACCCCATCCACATGTGGTCAAATCCTTTTCCTGTATTGATCATCCTTGTACCAAGTATCAGTTTCACTCTCTATGTTGTTGTTGTATGTATGCATAGCTAACCACTTGCTATGTTATCCTGTTTCTGCACTTAGTTTACCAAATTACTGTCCCTGTTCTTGACTGCATGCCCGTATCTCAAATGTTTTATTTATTTATTTATTTATTGCATATAATCGGAATTACAATCCTTTGAGTCACAGACTCTTTTGCAAAGGCTCCATGTCGGTTACAGGGGGTGGAGGGAGAACAAAATACAAGGATACAAACATAAACAAGCAGTATACAAGAAAACATACACAATCAAGCAGTATTCACAAACAGTACTGACAGTGCAGTCCAGGCTTTAACTTAGTTTACCAGAGACAGTGGTAGGCAGCTTTCTGGGTTGCATCTTTCTTGTAATTAACTGGTCACTCCAAAGGACTTCTTGTGTCAGTGGGTCTACCGGTCAATAAATAAATAAAAAAATAAATAAAGCTCTTAAAATAAGTTGCTCCTGTACAAGGAAGGTGAACATGACACACTGAGCTTTTTCCTCATATCCTTTTGTAGCCTAAGGGATCTGTTGGAAGGCATTACACAGAGCATAAAACATGAGGTGGTATGCATTATGAGAAAATACACACACAAGGTGTGTGATGCTACTATTCAAGCATCACACACCGAAGGTGTGTATTAAATATGAGTAACCACACCACCCTCTTCATTTTATATATTTTCTGACCATCATTTTTTTTCTCAATTTATCTTTTATTTATTTCTTTGACCCCCCCCCCCCAACCAACCCGGTATGTATGTCTGTCTCACATTCCCCAATCTGGTTTACTGAGTCATTTTGGACCACAATGCCAAAAAATAGTAAAACTAAGAAAAATAGATTTGCTCTTTCTAATCAGGTTGCAGTAGTCTGAGACTGAGGAGTCTTCAGAAAAACTATGCCCTCATGCTTTATTTTTTTTTGTTACGTGTGAGCCACAAGGACAGCAGTCACTGTTTTTTGGTCCAGAATTATGTTTCAAGTGACATTTCATGTCAGGCACACATTTAAATTATGAAGATCATTTTAATGAAGAAAAAACTAAGGTTAGTTTTTTTTTTTTTTGCACTGCTGTCTGCAAATTGAAGGTTTAGGTCAGTTAATGGCAGCAGGCTGTTCAGTGAAAAAAATGCTACACTCAAGAGTGTCTTGAGACTGAGGTAGCTCGGCATTATGCACCTGTTTTCCATAATAACCGGCCAGTTATTTTTTTTTATTATTATTTATTTATTTTTAAATAGTGCATTCCCCTGCCCCCCCACACACATTTTGCCAGGTAGGGTTCACTGGCGGCATACCACCAATCCAGAATTCCATTTCCACTGACAGGGATTATACTGCACGGCAATGAGGAGTGGGATTTTTGCATAGTTATGGAGGTAGCTGCGTAATCTCATGTCCCTGCCACTGAGGATGCCGGCACATAGGACTAAGGTCCAGGCATGGAGCCGTGCAGAGAACACAGCTCCAGCCAGGCACCTAATGGTGTCCCCCCTCCCCAAACTGCACCCTGGCGGAGCAGTGCTTAACCCTCACCTGGAGTGGAGTACTGCCATACAGAGGCTCAATCCAACTCCCGCCCTCCCCACCGACCAACCCTCGACAACCCAGGCTAGTTCCCAAACCTGGGTTGCTGGGTTGGTGTGAGGTGTGGCATCCAGCACTCAACCCTCAGTGCCACCAGGCCGGCAACTGGCCAGTTATTATGGCAAATTATAACTGGCCATTACCACAGACAAAATTGATGGCCAGTTATTATAACCCATTTAAGACGACATTTCTCATATGTGTCACCAAGACCTTCCCAAGAAGTCTATTAAATCTCATTTGCCTCAGGAAGTCATCGCATGTTCAAGCTGTAAGTACTGGCTACATGTTTTTCTACACTCTACAGTACGAATTAATGTGTTTGGTTTTCTGAACTTGCAGGCTGATGCAAGATTTTCTTTCAAGTTTAGTTTATATATACTTCAATGCTTAACCATAAAAAAATACACTCATTTGATAATCCATAATTTCATGGTGCCTAAGTGGGCGACAAAACCGGGTGTGGTCTCTTTTGAGAATCGGAGCCTACGGTAATGCTCATATGAAATGTTTACTCAAGAGCATTGTTACTCTCTAATCCTACTTCCTGCCAAAAAAGCCGAACTCTCCCAGTCAGAAATGATACTCTGAACAGCAAAAACAACAGAAAATAATTCTGGTAAAATAAACTATTTAAAAGAGATATGTATCTGACCTTTTCATAGAGTCCCATTGATTTCTGAATTATGCTACATATAGTCACATCACTTCTCTGAAAAAGCTGCCTGGCTATAGTTAATGCTTTTACTGATCCTAACTAATTCTTTATGGAAAGTGCAGCTTCTTTTCTCTTTGTTTTTATTTTTTTATTTTATGTAAACATTTGTTGATCAAGATAGGCACACTGAGCCAAAGCTTGTTTCCAGGTGCGACCCGGGGGAGGGAGGAGTAGGAGTACATACAAATTATCACAAAAAGACTTTCAGTTACAAACAGTAGTTAAGACTGTGGACGTATTTATATACATGTTCCGAATCTATATATGTTCACACATATTCAGTTCTCAAAGTGTTAAGACAACCAGATCCAGCAGAGTTAGACAACATTTCGGGTCTTAGAGACAAAGAGACATCTGTTACAGCAAATAAGTCAAAAGTAACAGAAAAAGGCAAACTTGAGAATATTTCCTGGACATGAGACAACTGGGAAAACCAGACTCACAAAAGTAAGTGCACACAGCATGGACTAGGTCTTTTAAGTGCTGTGGCATGGAGATAGATCACCTGGGACAGCGGCAGGGGGGGAGATGGCAGGAGGTGTAGCTGTGTCTGGCAAGTGAGATGAGAGGAGGAGCGTCTAATGGAGGGGGAAAGTTTGTTCCATAGGCTAGGGAGCCAGTAGGGGAAAGCAGCTTTGCCAGATGATGACGATGAACTTTCATTTCTGTGCCTCAGTACATAAGGGGTGTCCAGGACCATGGAGAGACTGTCCACCATGTAGGAGGGTAGCATGTCAAACCAGTATTTCGATATGAGGTCAGAGAGTGGATATAGCACCTGTGGGACAGCGGGATTATACCTAGGAGTAGAGTCTAGATTGCAGTGATGAGTTCTAAGGGGTGAGTTGGTAGCGAAGCGGCAAAAAGAGTTTAGGAGGGAGTCTAGCTTGGATAGGGTGGTTTCTGGGGGCAGTGCCATAGACCACATCATTTTCTTTTGACATAGCCCAAAGATTGGAGTGTAGAGCTATGAAACAGGTGACCCTGGTTTAAAACCTACCAGCACCACTTACTATGCAACATATTAACAACAATTATTACAATTTTAGTGTGTCATTTTTTCACTTTCTCCTGTTAGTAGTTCAGCAAATATTTAAGATAATGTACTATTTATTTCACTATCAAAATCTGATATATATGATAATGCATATTACAGTGCAGAGCTGCTCCTTAACTTGTCAGTGCTTACCATCCTCTCTTTCTGCCTCTGATTAACCTTCCTGAGCTGTCCTGAACCTTCCTCAAACAGTCGGATCAGAGAGTGCCTGACCGTGGAGAGCTTCAAAGTTGCTTTAAAAACTCATTTGTTTTGTCTGGCATTTCCTGATTTGAGCACTTAGTGCACCTCCATTGTTATTTATGAACTGTTTTAAATTCTGATCTTAAACTGTTATTGCTGTTTTATGGATTTTCTGTGTTGTTGTTTAGTGCATTGATCTTCTTGGAATTGCACTTATAAATAAAGTTGATATGATATGATGATGTGAAATTTTTTTAACCTCCATATGCTCACCTAGTGGCTGATGCAACTTTTCATGGCTTCCCTCCCTCTCTCCCTCTTTCTCTCACTGTTTTAATGTGTAGATTTGTTAATGTAACAGAAAATACAGATCTTAAAATTAAAGACATTCAAGCACCCTAGTATAGAAAATAATGGTGCCTATTCTGATACCTGTAAGGAGAGGACTCTTGTCACCCACTTGAGCCAGCTAGGTTACCCCTTCTATGAAGGCAGTGTTACCTAGCAATTAGAAAATGAGCTATGGCTATGTAGACCCAGGTTTGAATCCCACCACTGCCACTTACTCACTGTGTGACCTTTAGCAGCTCACTTAACTTTCCTGTGAACTGTTAAAGCATATTTATTATGTAACTTTTCTTTCTGATAATATTGTAATGTGTTTTGTTGTTTGATGTTCTATGTGACGTGGAACCTTTGTAAAAGAGCCCTGGTTCAAAGGTATTAATTCCCAGACCAATAAACTAAACTAAACTAAACTGTGATTAACCTCCTCTCTTTGTCATTCTTTCTTGCTCTGTACAGTACTTAATCTAATCCTCTGAGCTTTTCATGGCTTCCTTAAACCTGCTTACAAAAGGCAGACTGTCACTGCTTATGCAGATAAGACAAGCATTTGTCAATGCAAAATGTTTGCTTGCTGGCATTGGTAGTGTAGGAGTTAGAGAGATGCATAATAGGAATAGCAGTGAAGTATTGAACTGAAGCTAACCCCACCACCACCCTGCAGAGACTGACAGGCATTGGGGTGTGCCTTTGGGTCATCAGTCATAACGGCCATGCCATTTCACCACACCCTACCCTGCAGACACCGACAAGTGTCACAGTGTGCCTTGGAGTCTTTGAGCCTTATGCTCACCCCATTCCATAAGACATACAGTGAGATGGGTGCGGTATAGGATAATGGGGTGAACTGTGGGGCCAAAGAGTCCAAGGCATACCTCGATGCCTGTCACTGGCTGCAGGGTGTGGGTGGGGGTGGAATGTCAGAAGTATTACAGGCAACAATCCCAAGTCACATCCCTGATGCCTGTCAGTCTCTACAGGATGGGGCGTTATGGTTGGAACCCCTAACGTCCCAGCTGTTCAACAGTATTTTCACTCCAAATTTTAAACATGTTTTTTTGTGACCCCCACCTCATGAACAGTGATGATATCAGTTTGTTAGCAGAAAGCTGATTTTGCACAGCGACTACTACATTTGGCACCACTGGTGCGAAAACACATTTCAAACAGGATGTGAAAAATGACAGCTGTACTGTTCATGTGGAGGTGTAAAATATGGCAATGTTGAAAATCTGGAGTGAAAATATAAAAGAAACTGGTGAAGTCATGAGTGTGCATAGAAACTGCGCAACGCACACCCATAATGTAATTAGTTTGGGGAATTTTTACAGCACATTGTCAACACAGGCATTTTGGGACCTCCGCTCATGAACAGTGTCACTGTGATTTTCTCAATTTGTCCTGAACACTGATTTCCCACAGCAACCATGCATTTCTGTGCAGGAAGTGCAAAGACGCATTTCGGACAGGGTGTAAAAAATGACAGCTGTAAGGTTCATAAGGAGGTGTGGAAAAATGCCAGTGTTGAAAATCTGGACTGAAAATATTACAAATTCGTGAACTGAAGTGGTGAGTGGAAACTGTGCAATGCACACTTGTAACACTGTCATTTTATGGACTTTTGTCACCAAATTTTCAACATAGCCATTTTAAGACCTCTGCTCATGAACAGTGTCACTGTGATTTTCTTAATCTGTCCCAAACATTGATTTTGCACACCAACTGTGTCATTGTGCGCTACATGCTTGAAAGCACATTTAGGGAGAGATGTGAAAAATGACAGCTATATTGCTCATAAGGAGGTGTGGTAAAATGGCAATGTTGAAAATCTGGAGTGAAAATAGTAAAAATTCTGGAAGTTACAAGCGTGAGTAGGAACTTCACAATGCACAAGTGAAAAACAGTCATTTTGGGGAATTGTTTCACCAAATTTTCAACATAGGGTTTTGGGGCCTACCTCATGAATTGTGACACTGTCATTTCATTACTTGGTCCCGAAAGGTGGTTCTGCACAGTGACCACGAAATCACCTTTTGGGACCGAATAACAAAATGACAGTGATTGAGTTCATGAGGTGGGGCCCCAAAAACCCCATGTTGAAAATTTGGTGAAAAGATTCCCAAAAGATATGCACCAAAGTTGAAAAAAAAAAAATTTATGCCATTATTCAGTTTACCTGTATTTCTTCAGTTCACAGTCGGCTTTGAAGAGTGCAGATGTGTTCCCGGTCCACCGAAGATCATCACACTGGGCTCCAGAGGTAAGTATGGGGTGAGGTGGGGCTGTGGGGAGGTGGGTGCACAGAGGGTGGGTGCGGGTTGGGGGAGGAGGGCAAGATAGTCAATGAGGGACTGTTTTTTGTTTGTAGGTTTTTTTTTTCTTTGAAGACGATGATGCAGGACTTTTGCCACACTGGGGTGGGCTCCCAGTGTGGCAGCTGGAAGGTTTATTTTTTGGGGGGCAGGGGAGCTGATGGGGTATTGGGAACCCCTGTTGGCCATACGGACATTTGCCATGCTGGGGTGGGCTCCCAGCGTGGCAGCTGAAAGTCATGGGTTTTTTTTTTGTGGGGGGACAGTGAAGCCAACGGGGATGGATGTTTGCCAGCTGGGGTGGGTTCCCAGCATGGCACCTGGAAGTATGTTTGGGGGGGCAGCAGAGCCGATGGGGGATTGGGCATGCCCGTCGGCCATACAGTGAATGGGGGGGAACACATGAGCACCCTGGGGTAGGCTCCCAGCATGCATGTATGTGTTCGTGGGGGGAACGAACTCTCTATGACAGTTCAGATGCAGTGCCGACATAGGCAATTTGTTTTATTTATTTATTTATTAAGTCTAGGATTACAAATACCTTTGAGCCATGGCTCTTTTACAAAGGTTCCATGTCAGAGAAATACAAATTATGGGGAACATCAAGACAGGCATTACAACAATGTGGACATTGCAAACAGAGTACAGATTAATACAGTTCAAGGGTAGCATTGTAACAAGGCAGCCAGCAGCATTTGTCAGAGAAAATAGACAACAGATAAGAAGTGCCAGAGTCATAGGGAGAGGGAAGAGGGTAGGGGGGAGAAGGAATGTAGGAAGGGTGGCGAGAGGGTGAAAAGTGCAGCATTGGGTATACCAAGGTGTGAGGGTAGAATCCAGTGAGGAGGGGAGGAGGGGGGGACAACTAGAGCAGAAAGGGAAGTGGAGAAACAAGGTTAAGTTGGGCAGTCACAGGAGCTGTTGGTAGTGAGATAGTCCCGGAGCCTAGTTTTAAACATACCAGTAGTTGGGGTAGAGGAGATGGTTGGGCTGAGGCCATCGAACCAGAGTGGTGCTCGATAAGCAAAATTTGTGGCAGTGTTTTCCTTAGAATTGTACGCCACTGCATCTGAACGGCTGTCATTGACAGCTCAGACATTCATTGGTGCGGTGCAGCCATGCCTGCAAAAGGAAGCAGAGCATTGGAAGTGGGGGAGGCACACCTATGAAAACTCAGATGGTGGCACTATTTTCTTTGCACATGCATGCAAGCAAACATGATAAATGGTGCTTTCACTTGTCACATTCCGATACTGTCACTGGTGTAAGGATGAGCTGATGCTGAATTTGTATTTGGGGAACATGTCAAAATCCAGCATTTTGGACACCGGTGAAACAAGTCTGAAGGAACTCAGCTTCCCGTCAGCATTCCCAGGACATGACACAGCACTGTTTTCAGGAAACACACACTGAGCATGTCCAAGTTGTTTGCAAGCCACAAGACCTGCAGCGGTCAATTAGCAATGCTAGAGATTGAAAATTCTTCAAAATGAACACATTGCATGTCATTTCCAGTTTTCTATCTCTCACTATCCTAAGAAATCCTGCATGTAACACATTCTGTGTTAATAAGAAAAAGTGTATTAAAGCAGTTTTGAACTGTAAACATCAAAAGGAAAAGCCATCCAAGATACGTTTATATATTTATCAGATGGTTCTTGTCCAGATATAAACTTTTAGCCATCTGATTAAAACCAGTCCTGCAAAAACACTCTCATTTTAAATTGGCTCTCCATCTTGATAGTACTATGTCATTTGTAATGCAATATTGTGATGACTTTGTCCTAATTGTGAGCCGATTAAAAATCTTTGCCACTGCACATGCTGGAGAATTTTCTCTGTTCTGCTATGGATCCATTAAACTGAGCGATCCCATCTGACTTCAGCTATACTTTTAGTGTCAAGTGAGTGCTGAGTTGGATCCTCCTTTTATGGTAAAAGGATCCGGTATGCAAGGGAGGACTGAAGTGCTTGGCAGTGATGTCAGAGTGATGTCCTACATGACTCAGATTCCAAATCAACCTGACTTGAGTACCAAAATGCTCTTACCTCAGGCCCCCACTCACAGGATGTCAGCACCAAAAACAGTGACTGCAGCTCCTCAAATCCTCTTTTTACAACAGTCAGAATCCTGCCATGTAATGAATGCATCTCCATTGTCAGTAGTGAAGTATAGCAGCACCATTGGCAAATCCGTTTAACTGTTCCCTTGAGATGGGAGTGGTTCCAGCAGATTGGAGGGTAGCTCAAGGGTAGCCAATGTAGTGCCAATGCACAAGAGTTGCTGAGTGCACTAAGTGCAGGAAAAGATAACCTGGAAAATTATAGACTGGTCAGTCTAACCTCGATTGTAGGCAAGCTGCTGGAAACCATTGTTAAGGAACAGATAAAGGAATTCTTGGAGGCCAGTGGGTTTCAGTGCAGGAGTCAGCATGTCTTTATAGCAAGGAAATCTTCCCAAACTAACCTGATTGATTTCTTTGATTGGGCCACAAAGGCAATGAATGGGGGTCCAAGCAGTGGAGGTATTGTATTCTAACTTTAGCAATGCCATCCATTATCTTCATTTGTGATATACTATAGGAGAGGGAACCCAGAATAAGGGGTGCCTCTTTGCTGATGACACTAACATCTGAAACAGATTGGACATTGGGGAGGCAGGTAGATAAATGAAAAGAAGCCTGGAAAAAATGGAAAAAGTAGTCCACATAATGGCAACTAAAGTTCAATGCGAAACAGTGCAATGTGATGCACACTAGTAGAAGGAACCATAACTCGTACTGTACTACTGGATCATTTTAATAAGTGGTGCAGATAGCTGAGGAGAGATACTTGGGGACATCATTAGTGACAGTCTCAAGTTCACTGATCAATGCAATAAAGCATATGGGAAGGCAAAAAGTATTCTGGGATGTATAGGAAGGGGATTTGATAGTAGTAGGAGGAAAGAGGTGACACTGCCCCTAAACAGGTCCCTGGTAATGTGACACCCAGATTATTTTGCACAGTTCTGGAGTCCACTGCTGAGGAAAGACAGGGACCAAACAGAGATCTTACAACAAGGGCTACAAAGATGATCCAGGGGCGGCAGGGGAGGTCATAAGAGGAAAGACAGGCCTTAAAGCGATATTGTCAACCTTTTTTGCATCTTATTATTTCTAGCTAAAAAAAAAAACATTCTATGATTTATTTATCTTATTTAGCTTTTGTTGACCAGGTAAGTGCACTAGACAAATCCTGCCTATTTTCAGGCACGACCCGGGGGAGGGGGTACAGATGAATGGCAACTGACCTTGAACCAGATTAAGCTGTTTGTGGTATTTTTAGTGAATGAGGGAAATTTGGCCAGGACACCGGGGAAATTCCCCTACTCTTTCGATAAGTGCCATGGGATCTTTAACATCCACCTGAACTACCACCAATCCAGGCAGATGGGACCTCAGTTTAACGTCTTATCCGAGAAACGGCACCTCAGAAGTGCAGCACCCCTCTTATGCTGCACTACAGTGTCAGTACTGGGATATTAACCCAAGTGCCAGATGTGGGAACTGAACCCACAGCCCTCTGATCTCCCAGCCTCAGAAGGCGAGTGTGCTACCTGCTGAGCCACTGACACTGACACACTGATTGATTACCTTCTCTAAAATTCTCTAAATTTCATTGATGTTGTTGATTGCCTTATCTGCCTCCTTACTTTGTAGAACTGAAATGAATGCTAATGTATAGTTATAGCCAACCTTGTTTTCTTTCAAATCCTTAATCTGTTCTTATTGCATACTTTCTGAACATTAGGAACACCCCAAAACAGTGCAGTCACTCATGATACAATAGTCTCCTTTCCTCCCACTGCATAATGAGTGGCTAGCCTGTGTGAGGGGTGTTCATAAGTACAGGAAACATGCAGTCTGAGTTGATCAAGGAATGTAAACAAACATGTTTTTGTGTGGAAAACCAGTAGAGTGGGCAATCTCTTTTTTACTTTTTAAAAGAAAAAAAGGAATCAGAATCAAACTACCAGCTATATCAGCCATCTCTAGAGAATATGAACATTTATAGCATGTGTTTTTTTAAATAGGAACACTTTGAAGCCTAAGGGGGTTCACAGTGTCCCTTCAACTTGAATACACACTGGAGGCCAAAAGGAAAAGGGGGGGATATGATCGAGATATACAAATTCTTGCAAAGAATCAACATAGTGTATTGTAAGGACTTGTTGACAAGGAACAAAGTACAATAACCAGAGGACATGGGTGGAGACTAATGAGATGGAGATGTGGGAAGGATATGAGGAAGTGGGTGGTGAATGAATGGAATAACCTGCCCAAAGATGTGGTTGAAGCCAAGGCTGTGCTGGGGTTTAAACTTGGGTGGGACAGATACTGTATAAGGCAACAGTGGGGCCCATAAGCAGAAAACAGAGCATGATACCTGTCGAATGGGTGCTGATTAGCCATTAAGGCTACAGGATCCTTAATTCTAGCCCAGTGTTAGGCTCAGCATTGAGCAATCACACCTCTCAACAATCCTGGATTTTCAGGGATGTCCCTGATTTTGACTAAAAATAAAACATTTTTGTCCCTCCATCACTAAAGAGCAGGGATTTAAGACCCAGCATAATTTAAAATAATAAAGTTACATGCTTCTTCCCCATCAGATAATATGTTTTACACTAAGCTATGTATTCTATAAACTGTGTGATCTGCTATTACCATATATAAAGATATATCCCTGATGCTCGTCCTTTGTCACCTTTTTTTTTTTTCAAGCCTCACCCTTGATTAGTTACAGAACGAGGTATGATGGAGCTACTGTGTGCTGTGAAATAGGCAGACTGGATGGACATCTGGGTCTTTTTCTGCTGAGACTTTCTTAGTTTCTATGTTACTTATGTATGTAACATTTAACAGGAAGGTTGGGAGGTGTGACTACATTTGTAGTTTTTGACAAAGGTTGAGAGGTGTAGTTACAGTATGTATGTAAAGTTTGACTGAAAGGTAGAGAGCTGTACAGCAGTTAAGTGTGCTATTTAGACAAGTTGGAGAGGAGTACTTACGTATGTAGTATTTGAAAAGAAGGTTGAGAAGTGTGGCTATGTTTGTAAGTTCTAACAAAGGTTGAGATGTGTAGTTACAGTATGTATATAACACTTGTCAGAAAGGTAGAGAGGTGTAGTTAAGGGTTCCACGTCAAAAACATGAAACCAAAGTCAGCCCGGTCAAATACCAGCACCCTCACAAGACTCACATCCCTGTGAAATAGGAAAAGTAAAGCTGTTCATAACTAAGCCAATATACAATTTACAGAGTACTACAGAGTGCATCCTTAAATGACAGCTTATACCCATCATGCAGCACTTACAAAGAGTAAACAACGGAATGGTTTTGACCATGCTGTCTTTGGTTTTGCAGTTTTGATGGGATATGGTAGTTAAATGTGTATTTTACACAAAGTGTGGGAGATGTGAGAGAGAAACGTGGGCCATCCCTGGCCATGATTGGGACCTTAATCTGAGTGGGTACCTTGTGCTAAGGAAGGACAGAAAGGTGGGCAGAGTGGGAAGAATAGCAATGTTCATTAGGGATAACATTGAGATTATGGGAGTGGAGGAAGCAGAGGGCAATGTGGAGGCCCTGTGGGTCACCTTGTGAACCCCCGTGAGAGGGAAGATCAAGTTGGGGGTGGTATATAGTCCCCCAGGACTAGCGGAGGACCTGGAGGATTGCCTGTTGGCCAACATTATGGGGCAGTGTGGACTGGAAGGGGAAGGAGAAGTGTTGATGGAGGACCTCAATATGCCAGCTACTGATTGGGGTACTAAGATGTCCACTGTAACCAGGGAGCAGAAGCTCCCTCATTCACTAAAAAATACCACCAACAGCTTAATCTGGTTCAAGGTCAGTTGGCATTCATTTGTATCCCCCTCCCCGGGTCGTGTCTGAAAATAGGCAGGACTTGTCTAGTGCACTTACCCGGTCAACAAAAGCTAAAAATAAAAAAAAAAATAAAAAATGTGTTCCTCAATCAGCAGGTGATGGACCCAATGAAGGAGGGTCATATCCTGGATGTGGTTTTAGCAGATGGGGACCTTGTACGAGATCTGGTCGTGGAAGAACCCCTAGCTGGGAGCAACCTGAACACAGTCTGGTTTCATCTTAAACTGGGTGGGGGGATCATTCAAGGACAATGATTGTTGATTTTGGGGTGGACTTTCAGAACAGGGGAAATTCTCAAGGGGCATTTGCGGGAGATAAAACCAGGTGTGGACGTGAAAATTTGGTGGGAGATCATAAAGCAGGGGCTACTGGAGGCCACCAGGACCTGTGCAAGAGTGAAGTGCAAGGGCGGTAGGTCTCATAAACCATACTGGTGGACCAAGGAGGTCCAAGAGGTGGTAAGGGAGAAGAAGACTGCCTACAGTAGGTACAGAAAAATGAGAGGAGAGAGGAATAGAAAGAAATATCGCCTTGCAACCAGAAAAGTCACCAGAGTGGTGAGGAGGGCAAAGGCTTGGAAAGAGCAGAGGCTGGTACAGGGGATATGGGGTGGGAAAAAGGGGTTCTTTAGGTATATTGGTGAGTGGAGGATGGTCATGGGCCAGCTCAGTAGGTTGAGGACAGCTGGGGGTGGGTGGAAGGGGCTGGAGAGCAGACGGAGGTACTGAATGACTACTTTGCCTCAGTGTTCACTAGGGAGGAGGCTGGGGAACTTCCAAAAAAAGGGTTGAAGGACACAGAAGACATATCAGGCCTGACTATTGGGGTACCTGCTGAAGAACAAGTCACTGGGGGAGGTAGGCCAGGGGTGAGATATTAGGCTGGTTCTGCTGAATGGGGGGGGGGGGGGAACAGATGCTGATATTCCTATCGGTTGGATGTGGGAAGCCCTCCAGTCCCTAAAAAAGGATAGATCTCTGGGGCTTGATGCTATTCATCCCAGAGTACTGAGGGACTTGGCAGATGTTTTGCTGTGCCATTGGTGGATCTCTTTAACTTATCGCTCCATCAGGGAGGGTGCCAAGGGATTGGAAGTAGGTGCATGTTGTGCCCATCCATAAAGGGGGATCGAGAGAAGAGCCTGGAAACTATAGACCCATCAGTTTGATGTCGGTGGTGGGGAAGGTAATGGAGAGCACACTTAAGGAAAGGCTGGGAGGTTTCTTGGAGGAGATGGGATACCTGGATGACCGGTCCAGCAGCATGGGTTTGTGCCAGGTAGATCGTGTCAAACAAACCTTGTAGAGTTCTATGAGTGGATGACATCAGCAATCGACAGGGGGAGACCAGTGGATGTACTGTTCCTGGACTTCAGCAAAGCATTTGCTTCGGTTCGTCACATTGACCTAAGGGAGAAGCTGGGAGGATGGGGCTAGGCCCATTGATGGTTAGGAGGATTGGAAATTGACTTTCAGGTCACACTCAGCGGGTAGTGGTCAAAGGGGAGGTCTCATCTCCTAGAGAGGTCATAAGCGGGGTCCTACAGGGATCAGTCCTGGGGCCACTCCTGTTTAACACCTACATCTCCAGTATCAGGGAAGGTATCGGGTGTGAAATGAGACTCTTTGTGGACGACTCTAAGCTGGAGGTGGTGGTGGAGGGAGAGGAGGGGAGATTGGCCCTGCAAGAGGACCTGAATACTCTGGATAGGTGGTCCTGCACCTGGAAATTTAAATTTAACTCCTCCAAGTGCAAGGTGCTACACCTAGGGTGGGAAAACCCCAACTATGTGTACACCCGGGGGGGGGGTGAGTTGCAGGCCATGGCAGGGAAAAGAGACCTAGAAGTCTTGGTGGATGTTAACATGAATAATTCAGAGCAGTGCAGGAGGGCTGCAGTCAGGGCAAATAGGACGCTGGGATGCATTGCTAGGGGGATTACCTCAAGGAACAGGGAAGTGATTTTGCCACTGTACAACAGCCTGGTTAGACCACATCTTGAGTACTGTGTGCAGTTCTGGAGGCTGCACCTAAGAAGGGACATCCAACTCCTGGAGAGGGTTCAGAGGAGAGCAACCTGAATGATCCAGGGCCTGGGGGATATGACATATGAGGAACAACTAGCGGAGCTCAACCTGTTCTCGCTGGAGGAGAGGAGGGACTGGGGGGACATGATTGAGGTCTTCAAGTACCTCAGGGGAGTAAATAAGGTAAGCCGAGATAGGATCTTTTGACTGAAGGAGGGTGGACTCACCAGAGGACACAGCTGGAAAATTCAGAGTGGTAGGATTAGGGGGTAAAGGAGGAGGAGGAGGAGGAGGTACTTCACTGAGAGAGTGGTGAAACAGTGGAATGTGCTGCCCAGGGAGCTGGTACAGGCAGCTATGGTGGAGGGATTCAAGAGAGGATGGGACAGGTATAGGCAAGGGGTGAAGCAGAGGCTGGTTTGCCTGGGGGGGGGCAGAACTGGGGGATGGAGTAACAGTGGAAGGAGACAGGTGATATAATTTTTGATGGAAAGACAGAGAGCTGTAATTATGTATGCATTTTAGACAACATTTGAGTGGTGTACTTATGTATGTAATATCTGAAACAAAGTTTGAGTGCTATAGCTATGTTGGTAACTTTTGGCAGAAAGGCAGAGTGGTATACTTGTATAGTATAAGCAGCACTGGACTGAACAAGAAAGGATGATAGGTGTGATTTTGTATGTTACTTTTGACAGAAAGAGAGGTATAGTTATGTATCTATGTTTGATAGAATGGTTGAGAGGCATGGTTACATACTGTATGTATCTTTTGATAACAAGTTGTGGCACCCTTTTAATTAATTTGTAATTTTTGACCTGCAAAGGAACTGTGACAGTTCATTTCCAGGTTTTTCTGAGGGAGAGGGGGTTTACACGGATCTATTTTATTGATAGTGGGATTTGGCCTTGGCAATGGGGAGATCCTTTACTCTTTTTATACTGTAAGTGCCATGGTCATTTTAATGTCCACCTTAAAAGCCAACAGACATGGACAGAAAGGATCTTCTGTCATTTGAAAGATGGCATGTCAACAATTCAGCAGCCCATCAATTCTGCACTACAGTGTCAGTACTGTTGACAGGCTACTTTGTCCGGCCTGTCTACAGCTGAAGAAAGTTTTTTCTAACGCTGAATGTGAACAGTTTGGTCAGTTCTTCTCAGACAGGGTGTCCGGTATCCAGCAGGGAGTTCCTCTAGCCAGTCAGTTCAGAGCTGGCAGTGGCCGTCTGAAGTGTTCTGAGTGCACTCCACCTGGTTGGGGGGCATTTAGACCAGTGGAGGTAAGTGAGGTCATTAAGGTGGTGACCAATCTGAAGCACACCTTCTGGGAACTGGACCTGGTGCCAATGCATTTCTTGATGAGATGCATTGATGCCGTTGACCAGGTGTTTGCCCTGGTTGTCCATTGTTCCTTGTCTGAGGGTGTCTTTCCCAATGCCTTGAAGGAGGCATTGGTGAGACCACTCCTTAAGAAACCATCTTTGGACCTGGAGGTTAGGGCAAATTACCATCCCACCTCCAACCTCCCTGTTTTGGCAAAGGTTGTGGAGAAGGTAGTAGCGCTTCAGTTGGAGGAGCACCTTGTGACCCACGAGTTATATGAACCTTTCCAGTCCGGTTTTCCGGCAAGGCATAGCACAGAAACTGTGCTTGTTCAGGTGCAGAATGATGTCCTCAGGGCTAGAGATTGAGGGGAAAGGACACTTCTTGTTTTGCTTGATCTTTCTTCAACATTTGACACTGTGGACCATTGTGTGTTGCTTGACCACCTTAGGGAACTCTGTGGACTCATCAGCACTGTCATCTGCTGGTCTGAATAATTTTTAACCAACAGGAGGCAACGGGTTGTGATAGGGAATTTCTCCTCCACCCCAGTCCCCTATCTTGCGGAGTACCTCAGGGTTCGGTCCTAGCCCCAATGTTGTTCGCAGTGTACATGCTGCCCCTGGGAGGGATCATTAGGAAGTATAGCTTGTGCTTTCATTGCTGTGCCGATGATACCCAGTTATACTTATCCTTTACCCCAGGAACTTCTAATGCGGCAGACGTGCTTAACAGCTGCCTTGCCGAGATCAACGACTGGATGGCCTCTAGCTGGTTGTGACTGAACCCTGATAAGATGGAGGTATTGGTGGTGGAGTCGAACAGAGTGCAGGATAGGATGGCCTCTGGATTAGAGACTGGACTTGTTCTGGGATCTGTTCCATTGAAGGCCTCTTCTAAGGTGTAAAATCTTGGTATAATTTTGGACAGGGGTTTGACGATGGAGGCACAGGTGTCTGCCACTGTCCACGCCTGTTTTTTCCCATCTTAGTAATGTTGCCAAGATAAAGCCCCTTGTGCTGCCTCTGGACTTCCCCACTTTGATACATGCCTTAGTTACGTCAAGGCTTGACTACTGTAATGCGCTCTGTCTCGGGGTCATGGGAGGATCTCTTCACAGACTGCAGCTGGTGCAGAATGCAGCTGCCTGGTTACTTACTGGGCAGCCTAAATTTTGCTATATTACACCAGTATTGGATGATCTGCACTGGCTGCCAGTCAGGTGGAGGATCCTCTTTAAGATGGGTCTTCCCACCTAAAAGGCCCTACATGGCCAGGGCCCTGGTTACCTGTTAAACCTTCTTGTACCAGCTCTCTTGGTCCGCCCCCTCCACTCCTCCTGTGGGGGCCCCTGGCAATCCCCAGGATGAGGTTAAAAATGGCTGGTGACAGGGTCTTTACTGTCACCGCCCCCATCCTGTGCAATTCGCTACCCTTTCGGGGTTAAGGGGACCCCAACCTTGGAGGTATTCAAGGCTCACTTTAAGGCCCTCCTATTTGCCCAGACTTTTACCGACTCAGTTTTCAATCTACTGGGATAGACATAGTTCTCAGCAACCCTATTTTTAGTCTATTTTTAGTGCTACATTTTATTTTGTGGATTTATCTGTTTAAATGTTCTTTTTTCTTGAGACTTACGGATTTATTTATGTTTATTTATGTATCAGATTTTGTATGGCACTCAGAGCCTCTGGGATTGGGCATCCTTTAAATAAACATTGCCTTGCCTTGTCTTGCCAATATTGGGTATTGGCCCAAGTTCCTGCTGTGGGGCTAGAACCTTCAACCTTTCAGTCTTCCAGACCCAAAAAGCCAGTCTGTTCATTTGGGTGGGTGGGGGAAGTTTTTAAAAAGAACATTTGAGCCTGTCCACCCCCTCCCCCCAAGAAAAGGCCATAGCAGCAGTACAAATAGCATGCATTTGGAAATTTCACTTAGTAGCATTTTGTAAACAAATCATGAAATTCCCTTGCAAATCTGTGCAATGTAAATATACACCTGCAGCCCTGTTTAAAACTGGACTCAGTTAAATGCCACAAATATTAATAATGACAATGAAAAAAATAAAGTAAAAAAGTGCAGAGGTTACACCGATCAAAACCCTCCCCACACATATTTTTTTATCTGATTGAATGCTCAGTCCATTAATTCTCTGACTGCTGTCCAGGTCTTCAAAGCACTCTCCTTCTTTTCATGTATTTGTGCTTTTTTTTTATAATCTCTGAATGCCCTTATAAATTACATTAAAAAAATCACTCTGATGGAAGCCATCTGTAATGGCCTTACTTTTGAAAGAGTTGGCTTATGGCAAGCATAGCTGTGCTGTCTCCTGGCAGTCTTACTCTCTGGGAGGGACCAGCTGAGAATCAGGCACAGCATGAAGCTCGAATAGTTATGCCCCATGGGGAGAGTGCAGGTCACCAAGCAGTTGTGCACCCAAACCTGTCAGTCACAAGGCAGCAGTGGTACCCGCTGAAAAGTCTGCTTCGCCAACCTCCCACCCCTTCCCCAGCTAGAGGAAGGGTACAACTACACTGACCCAGACTGCAGAGTTAGGGAACCAAAAGGATAAAAATAAAAAAAGAAAGAAAAAAAAGGACAGTGGTCTCCAAAATAGCAAGCTTAGCTGAAGAGGGCCCCCTATAGTATGAACGAATACAAAACATATCCTTTTACTTTTTTTTTTTGTTTTGTATTGCACTTGTTTCTACAGCATATGTTTGTGTGTTTGGGGATCAAAATATTTATTTATCCAGCTAACTAAACTGAGATACAACTCTCATTTCCTGGGAGGTCCTGCCTCTACCCTATTGCACAGCTGGGAGGATTGACGTACAGGGAGGTCAATCAGAGACTTGCTCATGGTCATCAGTGGCCCTGGTGAGATTTGAACCTAGGTAACCTGATTCTCAACCCTGTGCTTGAACCACTACTCCTGACTAAGACACCTTTAACAATTAATACCAAACATGGGATAATAAGGTAAATCTGATTGTTTTTCTTAAAACTTTCTGTTACACAGGGTCCTGGTCATGGAAAGGGGTTTCAAAATGATGTCTGAAAAAAAAAAAAAGACACCTTCTGCCTCTTGTGTACATTACTTGACTCTTGAGAGAGGGAGGGAGGGAGAGAGGGAGGGAAGAGCAGTGATTACTCTTTCAGCCCCGAAGGACCTGAGGCTCCAGTGTTGAAAAGCCAAGCATGAACATGTCATGGCAATGAACGTGATTGGGGTTGAATAAGGACACTGTAACTTTTTCTACAACTTAAGGTTCAAATCTGTTAAAAAATGATGCTGCAGTCTGATTCAGAATAGTTTCTAACTAGTTACCACGTGAGAAGAAATGCTTCACTTTCACTGCAGATGAAGAGAATAGGTACTTGTAAAACACATGATATCTGCATGCAGCTTTGATACAGAGACTGGGCAATGTTTAACTATCAGTATTGACATTATTATGACAACAATGAGGAACAATGAAACTTCCAGTTAATTTAGCAGTGATCCCCCCCCCCCATACATACTTTTCCATAATAAAACTGTCATTTTAGTCAGACTTCCTCTGATGATTGTAACCCATGTTCTTTACAAAAAAATATATGTATATATGCTGTCTGTCACAGGTGTTGGTTTAGGAATTAAATACTAAAATGGCTTTTGGATTTTACTCTTTTTTCCCTTCTGATAACAATAAGATTAAAACAAACTGTATGAGATTTAATTTTTATAAACACTGCAGTTTTTTCCTCTCTCAGAATGGAACAAAGTGAGAGAATAAAGGCCCACGTCAATTGAGATTAAGCTGTAGGGCCTGCTCCACTAGATCAAGCAAACGCTCCAAGGCAGAGGCTGCTTTTGAAAAGGAGGGTGGGGAAGTAAATTGTGCACAATCACGTCGTTTCCATGCAACCAGATCAAGTGGTTATGGAGGAGGATGTTGAAAAGGCGGCAACACCCTCTCTGAGGCTTTGTTGTGTGACAGACGGGCAGCCCACCCTAGAATTCCATTCCCTATATTTGGCCCTGAACACAATTACAGGTTGTGAACTCTGAAATAAAGTGGGGACAGACTCAGAGAACAGTGCTTACTGAAGAAAAATGAAAGTCCAACAACAAAGACTTTTTTTTTTAATTCAAAGCGTATTATCCCAAGTATATGGGATGCTGATATAATTTTAGTCGTGGTTACATACCATTTGCATGCAGCAATTATGTATCGACAGTTAACGGCTCCCCAACTGCCCGATAAAGCCACAATTAACCTGGTTTACCAAAGGCAAAATCTGCCTTTGAACTGAAAGATTTACTGTATGGTATGTGTGTGGGGGGGAAGGGGTGATATTTCTGTTTGTACATGTGGATGAGTGAGTACACGGCAGCAGGCCACTGTGGTGTCATAAAACTTTACTGAGGGTATTCACTCTACAGACTATAATTAACAGCACTGCAAACATGTATGCATAAGAATGGTCATAATTGAACAGTTCAAAACATTCCAAATTACCCTGAACCACAGCCCACCCCCAGTATGTTGTGACCATTAAATTTAACTAAACTTACATGCTTAACTCAGTAGTCAAGAGGTTGGAGAGCAGAGCTGGGAACCAGACAAACCCAGAGATCCAAGTTCAAATCCTACTAAAGCCACTTATTCACTACTGACTGTATAAACTTGAGCAATCTACTTGCATGTGCAACCACTTTTATAGAGTAGCACAGTCATGACATTTTCTGTAGCAAAGCGGGGATCAGAGGGTATACCACACAGTGACCTCACTTACAGGGGCACAAGTAATTTAACTTGTTACAGCAAGTTATACAAAAACCAAAACAAACAAACAAAAATCTAACTTCTGCTTTCATTTTCCTCCTTCTAATTACTCGGACCAGGTTATAAACTCGACAGCTCAACTAGAATGGATATTATTAACTGCAGGCACTGTGGGACACTTTTCAAAAGGGCAGTTATACAGGATTTAGGATGCTGTCCTACATGCTGAGCCACTGGAGATCTAAGAGCTCAGCTCCAGGCAGCACGGGCAGAGATTGCATGCCTCAAATTGCATATTCAGGAGGAAATATAAGAACCCCCTGCCATTTCCCCAACATCCAACTGAAGCACCTCGACCGCAGAGGATAGTTGGTCCGGGAGGCTGGCAGGTGGTTAGGAGGAGCAAATTAAGTGCCCCATCACTCAATGCTCTCCAACGTATCACCTCCACAAACCATATGAAAACTACAAGCAGGTAGATGAATCTATCTCAAAAATCAAAGGGGTAGAGGACACTGCAGAGTAGTGCTCTGCTGTACAGGTGCTAGCACTACAAAACTCACCCAAAACAGGGACCAAAACAAAAAAAAGCAAAAAGGAAATCCAAAACACTTCTGATCAGAGAAGATTCCATGATTTGGGGAGTTGATACCTATATACAGACGGGGGTACTGGTCAGATGTCTCCCAGGTACATCAGCGTGGAGAGACACTGACAGCATTGTTAAAATTGTGCAGGAAGCAGGAGGAAATATTGACATCCTGGTACACACAGGGACTAATGATCTTGCCAGCTGGTCAGTTGAGACCAAGGAACATCTGACCAGGCTAGGAAGCAAACTGTCATCCATTTCATCCAGCATCTCCTTCTCTGAGATCCTGACAGTCTGGGAGAGGGGGGCAGATGGATGGAAGGTCAAAGAAGGGGAGACAGGGGAGATAAACATATGGCCCAAGGGCTGGTGCCAGGAAAAAGGACACAAATTTGTAGTTTGCTAGCAACAGTTTTGGGAGCGAAAGTTTTTTCAATTTGATGGACTGCATCTGACTAAGGAGGGAGTCAGTGCATTGGGGCAGAAGTTTGATGTCTCTGCAGAATATTTAAAATAGCCAATGGGGAGAGGGGTGCAGCCCCCAGTACATCGCATGGGAAGAACACCCCTCCCCCCTCAGCTAGTGATCAAACAGGAGTTCATCATGTTTGTAGTTCATTTGCATCACCAGGTAAGGAAAAAGGTCCAGCTCCCCATAAGACGTGCAGGGGAAATGCCGGACCTCGCCCAACAACTAACACACCAAAAACTGGTCAATGGAAAATCATGTACACAAATGCTTGCAGTCTGGGAAATAAGATCCCAGATCTGCAGGTAACAATGACAGAGGCTAAACTGGAACTAGAAGCCATTAGCGAGACATTGTTCACCAGTAACCACACTTGGGAGACTTCAGTACTCGGCTATGTACTGTTCAGAAGAGACCGAGGTGCAAAAAGGGGGGAGAAATTAGCCCTTCATGTCAATGAAAATGGTTCTATGTGATATGGGCGACTGTGGAAGGGCGACCCGAAGAAGAGCGACGTCAGGGCGGCGAAAACAATTTTGCCACCCTGACAACCTTGGCACATGGGAAAACGGTGGACTGATAATACTTGCTTTCTGTGGGGGAGATGCGACCACCCACCCTCCCCCACACAGGGGGCTTTGCCCACCACCTCCCTACTTAAGGATTCTCAACTCCAGGGAGGTGCATGTCGAGGGGGTGCTGAAGCAAAAAAAAAAGGTTTTGGGTTGGGCACAAGAAAAGCACAGTAGTGCCAGGAACCAGACCCAAACCCGGAACCCCAGCACCGCAAGTGGAAGCCAACCCCTGATGCCACGGTGCAGCTTGACAGCCGACCGCAGTGCCACCCCACATCCCCTCCACCCACTCCCAGGCCACGCCGCCATGCTCGGGCCCTCTGCTGTACAAGTAGCGACATCCTGTCACTAGGTCGCCACCCCACCACATCCAGTCACCTTCTCTGCCCCCATGCCTTTCCGGCTTTCACCATATCGTGTCACCATTTCGGACGGTGCCGTCATTCAGGCACCCACCTCACGTGATACCAATGAAAATATCACAGAAATTCAGAATACACATAAGGAGCCAGAAGAACTGTGGGTCACCCTGGAAACAGGAAATGGGACAGCCATACGAAATTGGGTTATCTACAGGCCTCCAGACCAGGGGGAGGACATAGATACGTTACTGTTATAAGATTTACAAAACATGACAGCTAAAGGGGAGGTTCTGATAATAGGAGACTTCAACATGCCAGATACAAATTGGTCTATACCAGCAGGAACATCCACCAGAACTAGACACATAGTGGATTCCCTGCAGGGGAAGGGCCTCAAACAACTGGTTCAACAACCCACAAGAGACAGGGCTATCCTAGATCTAGCACTGACTAATGGGGAAATTATCACAGATCTCCAGTTAGAAGATCACCTGGGGGCCAGTGACCATCACATGGTATGGTTCAATTTTTTTTTTTTATTTAGTTGTTTAACCAGGTATAGCACACCTGGTTAAACAACTAAATAAAAAAAATTGAACCATACCATGTGATGGTCACTGGCCCCCAGGTGACCTTCTAACTGGAGATCTGTGATAATTTCCCCATTAGTTTTTGGCCACTAGAACTAAATCATCCCATTCCAAGGCAAAAATATGGGACTTCAGAGGAGCTGACTTTGATAAGATGGCCAAGAGAGTTAAGCTAGCTCTGGCAAGAAGAAATACAGGTTAGGGAGTACAGACAAAGTGGGCAAGAATTAAAGATGCAGTACTTGAAGCAACATCCCATTGTGTTAGGGAGAAAGGCAATAGCAAAACAAGGAGGAAACCACTTTGGTTCTCAGAAACAGAAGCAGAAAAGATCAGAGCCAAAAGGATGGCCTTCAGAAAATATAAGGGAACGCAGTGTAACGAAGATAGGGGGGCATACCAAACTTCCCTAAGGGAAGCAGAGAGGCAGTAAGGCAGGCAAAGGCCCAAACCGAAGAAACACTAGCATGAACAGTAAAAGAAGTGGACAAGGCTTTCTATAGATACATTAGCGAAAGGAAAAAGTCCAGAGGGGGTGTTGCTAAGATCAAAGGGAATTAAGGGGAGTGTGTGGATGAGGACCAAGGAAAAGCATCTATCCTAAATAGATACTTCTACTCAGTATTTACTGAGGAGAAGGTAGGGCAAAGCACACAGCTCAGCAGCATGGAAATGAGGGAGGGAGGTGTGCACAAGTCCCTTCACAAAAGAAAGGGTCCTACAAAAGCTCGCTAAGCTCAGGGTGTACAAGACAATGGGACCAGATGGCATACATCCCAGGGTACTAAAGGACCTAAGGGTGGAACTAGCAGAGCCATTATCAGAACTGTTTAGTGAGTCTCTGAGCACAGGAGAGGGCCCAGAAGACTAGAGAAGGGCTCATGTGATCCTGCTCCACAAGAGTTGTAGCAGGGAGGAGGCAGAGAACTACTGACCAGTCAGTCTTACCTCAGTAGTGGGCAAGATTATGGAGGCACTCCTTAAGGAAAGGATAGTACAACACCTGGAATCCATAGGAACACAGGATCCAAGACAGCATGGGTTTACAACAGGAAGGTCCTGTCAAACTAATCTCATAGATTTCTTTGACTGGGTAACCAGAGTGGTGGACCAAGGGAGTGCAGTTAATGTCACCTACCTTGACTTCAGCAAAGCTTTTGATACTATTCCACATAGAAGATTGATTAATATGCTGGGTAGGCTTGGGTAGGTCAGAAGTTGACAACTGTGTGGCAAACTGGTGGCAGGCAGAACACAGAGAGTGGTGGTAAATGGTATACAGTCAGAACAGATGCAAGTCACAAGTGGGGTACCTCAGGGATCAGTCCTGGGGCCAGTCCTCTTCAGTGTCTTCATCAGTGACATTGTAGGTGGACTGGAGGGTAAGGCTTGTCTGTTTGCAGATGACACCAAGATCTGCAACAGAGTAGATGATCCAGATGGGGTGGGCAGAATCAGAAGTGATCTGAATAAACTGGCAAAATGGTCAGAAGAGTGGCAACTGGGATTTAATGCAAAGAAGTGCAAGATCATGCACATAGGGAAGAGAAATCCTGAAGCCACCTATAGTTGGGAGGGAAGTTGCTGGCAATCACAAGGGAAGAAGGAGACTTGGGCATTGCCATCACAGGTGACCTGAAACCATCCAAGCAGGCCACTAAAGCAGTAGGTCAGGCCAGGGGGATGTTGGGGTGTATTAGCAGGGGTATCACAAGTCATAAGAGGAAGGTAATAATCCCTCTTTACAAGACACTGGTAAGGCCCCTGGAGTACAGCGTGCAGTACTGGAGGCTGCACCTGCACAAGGACATTAACAAAATGGAGGCAGTCCAGAGAAGGGCAACCAAAATGGTGCAGGGACTGCATCAGAAAACATATGAGGACAGATTAACAGAGCTCAATATTGTATACCCTAGAATAAAGGAGGGGGAGAGAGGTGATGTGATTGAAACATTCAAACATCTTAATGACATTAACAAGGTGAAAGAGTACAACATGTTTCGATATAAGAAAAATAGCAGAACAAGAGGACACAGCATGAGATTAGAGGGAGGCCAATTAATGGGTAATGTGAGGAAGTTCTTTTTCACAGAAAGGGTGGTGGATGCAGGGAACAACTTACCTCAGGAAGTGCTGGATATGAATACAGTGCAGGGCTTCAAACAGGCAGTGGACAGGCACAAGGGAGCAATACAGATGAGCATGAATATATAGGCCATTGACAGAGTAAAAACCGATGGCACATTCATAAGGTAGAAAAAATGGGCAGACTGGATGGGCCTTGCGGTCCTTATCTGCTGTCAACTTCAATGTTTCTATGTTTCTATTACCACAGGGGATTACGTAAGCAATAAGGCATGACAGGGAGTGCATTATGGTGGGATAATGGCCCATCTCAGGTGGGTTGAACCACAAGGTGAAGCTGAATGCTTCCACCACCTGAGAAGAGCCTTTAGCCCATCATAATGCACTCCCTGGAGTGCATTATTGCAGTTATAGAATGGGTCCTTTATAGAAAGTTGGATGTATTTTTTAAACATATTTTTGCTGAGTTACTTTCAGCTGCCCTGTTTTGCTGGGAACCCAGCACAGCTGAAAGGACCTCTCGGCCAATCAGGAGCCATCATTCTTCTTACCCATTTCATAAGTTTAAATAAAATAAACTCAGAGCCCTTTTCATGGCATACTTGTGTATTACATATTGCTGGCCTGTGCAGCTCTGCACAAGTGGAGCTTCAGATTTTACCTTGCATGCATTATCCCCCCTTCCCACATCTCTGTAGCTTCAAAGGGGCATGCAGCCAGAGAAAGGGAGTAGTGACACACACTGGGCTTTTAGCTGGAAATTCATCTAGTGGATGCCTTGCAGTGTACATACACTGAATCATATAGATATGGAAGACCATAGAGAAGGCAGCTGTATGCTCTTCAGAAAAACAGAATTTTGTTACAAAAAAATTAAGACACGTAGTAGCTGTGTTAGTCCAGGTGATGATACAAGAAAAAGAAACACAAATAATACAGTATGTTGCAGGTAATACCATTTACTGGACTAACAAAAGTGTTTGAGACTAACTTTCAAAAGTGGTACTCTGTTCATCGGGGTCAGTTAAAAAATGCATTGATTGTTGGCCCCCATGCACCCAAGCCTCTCACATGGCAAGGAGGAGGGCAGGGCAGGGGCTGGCATTTGGAATATATGCTTCACCGTGCTACACTTATTTATTTATGGTCATGTTCCCAACTTATGTAGAATAAGCGCCTCTCCAGTCACCTAAAGGCATGGGCAAGTACTATGCGCCCCACCTGGTTGCCCACCCAGCTGTGGAAAATGACTGGGAATGGGACTGCATGGTGGGCAGCATGCAGGGCTGGCAGGGGAATGTCAAATTCCACCGAGGCCTTTCTGAACTCTTTTTATGTGAGTCAAGAATGTAAAACTGCCTACTTGCCACACAAAGTGTTTTTCCCAGAACTCATGGGGAGCCCCTTAGGTAAGTGATATAAACATAAGATAAAAGAATGCCTGCTGCTGGAGTTCCTCGTAGACATCCTAAAGGCTGCCAGCAGTACTCCATCCCCACTCAGATCGCATGACAGGGAGAGGCTGGAGCTTAGGTGTTAGCTTCAATGGCCCTCAGTGTCTGGATGACAGTGACTCAGTTTAGTCGCTCTCTCCAGGTAAGAGCTCCACTGCTGGGTCCCACAGTGGTGGCGATGCGATATCCAGCAAGGTGTACAGTGCCCAAAATGCCACCAAAGGGATCAGCAAGGCTGCAACAAGCAGTTCTTCCATTGCTGCACTGCACAGAAGTCCCTATGCTGAGACCTGGAGTTGGAAGAGACAGTACTTCTGCCTTTTGGTGTTGGTGGGAGTAGCACCATTAGGACTGGTGAGTCTGTACTTCTCTGTGAAGTCTGGCCCAGCATTGGTGAGAGCTTGCTGGGCTTTGGGCTGAGCGAGAGTGGATCCTCCTGAGGGATTCCTCTGCTTTTTGTTTTTGTTTTTCAGCATTTTGGCAGTATCCTGTGCTCTGCCTCTTGGGGTGTGAACTGTTATTAATGTAATTCCCCTGTAATCTCCTGCAGTTTTGGTGTGAGCTTACTGTTGGACTTTACAGCCACAGGACTACCTGCTTTTAGTTTAACAACTACTGATTTATTATTCGTTTGTCATCAGTAAACTGTTGGACTTTCTCCAAAGGAAGCATCATTAACTCTTTGGTAGCACCTGAATGTTTCTTTCCTGGTTAACAAATTTTGCTGTACTTCTAGTTTTGTGGGGGTGGCTGTAGGGTTTTGTGTTTTAATAACCTAGTTAGTGTGTGTTTGTGTATGTGTGTGTGTGTGTGTGTGTGTGTGTGTGTGTGTGTAGGGGGTTGTATAAGTTAGCTGTGGGAGGGTGGGCTGGAGTAAGTGGGGTGTGTGATTGTGTTGGTGTGTTAGCACTTCAACATCTAGTGTTAATCTGTAGGTTTGCTGTGTGTGAGTGGTGAGTGTAACTGTTAATATGAGAGTTTCCTTTTGTCACTGCACTCTTGTGGTAACATCTAGTGCTTTCTTGCGACTGGTCTAGCCAGGCAGGAGATGTGTTGGTGCGGCGGCCTCCCCCATATCACCTATGCTGCCTTTTGGCTCCATGAGCTTCACCCCTTTACCGATCTCCCAGTTTCTGATATTGCAGCGAGATGCTGAAGGGAGGTCAGTATTACTAGAAGGCGATTGGTTCATCAAGTGCCAAGGGCAGCTGAGGAGGGGGTGGTGAGCAGCAATGAAGTTGTCCAGTGCAGGAAATGCCCTGGGTGTAAACGGAGCCTAGGGAGAGGCCCGACGTGTTTGGTCTCCATACCAGGGCTCCCACCAGACCAACAGGGCAGGTAGGTAGAGGACTAACTGCATCCTCTAATCCTCTTCAGGCAGTGCTTTGCAATGCCAGGTCGATGAGTAACAAGACTGCTATTTTTGCAGACTTGATTTCTTCCGTCAGCCAGGCTTGGCTAACAGAGACCTGACTGGCTGGCTGACGATGTGGACCCAGTTTCTGAGGCTGCCATCCCTGCTGGATACACCATGGTGCACTGTCTGAGGAAGGATCACAAGAATGGGGGAGTGGCCATCATTTTTCGATCCTGCTTGGTCTTCTTAGTGTGCCCAGTTGGTAACACCTGATCCTTTGAGTGTGTCGTCGTGCGGAGAAGTGCAGGTTTCAGGATTCTCCTTGTTTACCACCGCCCTGTGGGGTGGGGCGGGGGTATTCCTGCAGGAGGTAGAGGACTTTGTCAATGACCAGGTGTTGAAGTCCCCCAAGTGTTTAATCTTAGGGGATTTCAATGCCTGAGTTGACGACAAATCTTTGCGCTTCGGTTACTACCTCCTCCAGTTGATGCAATCAGCGGGCCTGTCACCAGTGGCTGCTGCTGTTATGCTACGCACCAACATGGCCACACACAGGATCTGGTGTTCCAGCTGGGTCTTATTGGGGCCCCCCCGAAAGTCTCTTCCCTGCAGAGATGGTCAGCTATTGCCCCTTAAGGGGCATTGTCCCAGAGGGGACTATTGTCATTAGCTGACCTATCTAGGGTTGATGCAGCATGTGCGATTGGCACTGGAGAGGCGGTGGCTACCTGTAACAGGGTGGTTGCCGAAACCTCTAGATTCCATCACATCAGTCCATATATGACCCAGATCCTCTCACTTGAAATCCCTCTGGTTTGATGGAGATCTCAAGCTGATAGATACCAAGGGTCGGAAGTTGGAGCATTGCTGGTGGAAGACCCGGCTGAAGGCTGACAGGCTGGCCCTACGTTCTCACTGTGCTGAGTACCAGGGGGCAATTTCCCGTAAGAAGGCAGAATTCCTGTCCAGGGAAATTGCCATGGGGAAAAACAGACCATCTCAGCTTTTTCAGACCGTGGATAGGTTTTTATATCCTGCCTGTCTTTGGCCGGAAAAAGCTTTTTCAACCACTTTATGTGAAGAGTTTGCTTTGTTTTCCTCTGACAGATTGTCAGCCATCCAATCAGGGATTCCGCCAGGGAGGTCCTCGCCTCACAGTGATCGGATTGAGAGTTACAGAGGCACTCAGTCTGCCTGACAGGAGTTTAGGCCAGTGGAGGTGTCTGAAGTGACTAAGGTGATCTTAGAGCTGAAGCTCACCTTTTGTGAACTGTACCTGGCTCCAACGTGTTTCTTAATGGGATGTGTTGATGCCGTTGGCCCGGTGTTTGCCAGGATTTCCAGGTGCTCAATGGCAGGGGGGGTCTTCCTAGTTGCTCTGAAAGAAGCACTGGTGAACCCCTCCTAAAGAAATCTTCTCTCGGACACAGACAGCTTGAGGATGGCCTTGTGTCCTCAGATATCTATGAGCATTTCCAGACAGGTTTTTGGGCCAGACATAGCACTGAAACTGCTCTAGTGAGAGTGCATAATGATCTGCTCAGGGCTAGAGATAGAGGGGACAGATCAGTTCTTGTGCTCCTCAAGCTCTCCTCAGCTTTCGACACTGTGGATCATGTCATGCTTCTCGATTGGCTCTGTGAGTTTTGTAGATGTGCCAGTACCGTCATCAAATGGTTTGAATACTATCTCTCGGACAGAGTGCAGCGGGTGGTGATGGGGAATTTTTCCTCCTCCCCAATGCCTCTGCCCTGTGGAATACCTCAGGGCTTGGTCTTGTCGCTGATGTGCGCAGTGTACATGCTGCCCCTGTGCGAGATCATTCAACAATACAGTGTGGAGTTTCACTGCTATGCAGATGACACCCAACTGTATTTGTCTTTTGCACCCCAGAACAACAGGTGCTGTTGACATGCTTAACAGCTGTCTGGCTAAAATCAATGACTGGATGGCTTTCAGCTGGCTGAGACTCAACCCGGCTAAGACTGAGGTGCTGGTGATTGACCCTGGTTACGGGCATGATGGGTTGCCACCGGGGGCCGACTCTGGACTTGTTCTGGGGTCTGAGCCATTGATGGTTTCTCCAAGGGTGCAAAATCTGGGTATGATCCTTGATAGCAGATTGACCTTTCAAAATCAGGTGTCATCTGTAGTCAGCAGTGGTTTTTACCACTTGCAGAACATTGCCCGGATTAAGTCTCTCATTCCGCTCGAGGACCTGCCGACACTGGTGCATGCCTTTGTGACTTCTAGACTTGACTACTGTAATGCTCTGTACTTTGAGGCCATGATACGGACCTCTGCAGACTGGAGCTGGTGCAGAACACAGAAGCTTGGTTGCTGATGGGCCTTTCGAGGTCCAGTCATGTGACTCCAGTCCTGCATGCCCTGCACTGGCTACCGGTCAGGTGCTGGGTCCTTTTCAAGGTGTGTCTTCTCACCTTTAAGGCCCTATATGTGCTGGATCCTGGTTACCTGTCTGAACTCCTGACACTGGTATCCGCTGCTCGCTCCCTCCACTCCTCCTCCAGGGGCCTCCTGGACATTCCCAGGATTTGGCTCAAGACCTCAGGAGATCGCGCTTTTAGTGTCTCTGGGACGATCCTGTGGAACTCGCTTTCACCTGCAGTCTGGGAGGCTCCCTTGACTGAGGTGTTTAAGGAGAGGCTGAAGGCTCACCTCTTCAGCCTGACCTTTGACTGCTGATGCCATCCTTAGTTCCAGCCAGTCCCTTGAAGACTGACCTCTGGAAACCTGTTAATACTGCCAAATATTAATTCTGATATGGTTTTAATGAAGTTTTATGATATTTTTTAATTTACCGCTGTATGTTGTTGTCTGTGTTCGGCACCCAGAACCTCCAGGATTGGGTGCCCAATAAATAAAATTGTCTTACTTTGCCTTTTTCTGTGATCACCTGATTCAGTGTTCAGGAGTGGTGCACTAAAAAACAAATATTTTGTGAAGTAAAAAATATTAGTATGACAGAGGAACCTAAATCCCTCCTAAGGGACTGCTGTAACTTCAAGGAGCAAATCTTGGTAAATCCCTTTAATCTAACCATGTCGCTCAACAGGTCCATTACAGTGACCAGCACAACCCCCCTCACACCTCCTCATTTGACCACCGTATGGGAGTGCACATACAGTATATACATGAGCTCCCTGTTATACCATATGGTGGCGGGCCAAAGAGGTGAGAGGAGGGCTGTTCAAGTCACCATATCGGACCTGCTGAATGACAGAGTTACTGCAGTATGTGGGGAGGGGTGGCTGGGTTGTGAGCTCAGTGCAGATGGTGCAGAGGGGCTGCTAGACATCATGACATAGATCACTATACAGGGATGGATGCTCAGAGGGCAGGAGGTGCCATTGGACACCAGGGACATTACCCGCACTGCGGTGGTGGACTCTCTGAGGGTGGGGGTACCACTGGACACCAGGAATCATGGTATTACTAAGGTGGCAGATGATCATAGGGTGGGGGTACCACTGGACACCAGGGATCAAGGTACTACAACAGCAGCAGATAATCAGGGGGTTGGGGTACCAATGGACACCAGGGTAGTCCATCTCAATATGGCAGCTGATGATCAGTGGGTAAGGGGTACCACTGGACACCAAGGTAATCCATATTACTATGGTGGTGGGCAATCGGTGGGTAGTGGGTGCCAGTAGACACTAGGGACAAGAACAGGACAAGTGACCAGAGGGCGAGAGGTGCCACTAGATACCAGGGTATCCATCGTTTCCATGGGCTGGGGTTTGGGGGGTGGGTAGCTTCCATATGACTGCCCACCACCAGGCCTTGTACCCCATTAAGCCGGAGCTTGCAAAGGTAGTAACTTGCTCCTATTTGGGTAGCATTTCTTGCCTGTGCAAACCTCTGAGGTTTCTGCTTCACCCATATGCAGGCAACAACCCCTTAATTTGCATGGGAACAGCAGTAAATTAGCGCTCGGGTGCTAATGGGTTTTGCCCATGCTGTGGGGGTGTCTGAATATAGACCCCACCCAGAAACAGGGCATAAAACCCAGTTAGCATGAGCAAACACCCCTTAGTGGCCGGTGTAAGTTTTGAATATCTAGCCCAGGTGATGGCGGCAGTGGCCCATCGTAGCTTTTTTCATATAAGAAACATCACCCTGGATTTCAAATTCCCATTTTTCTGATGCATTCAAAAACTTTTCAAGGCTGTTTATTGCGGTTCCACCAAGTGGCTTTGACAACTCCATTGTCAAAATCCACTACAGTGATGGGTGAAATTTCGACTGTCAAAATGTCACCCATCACAATGTTACTGTTTTTTTTTTTTGCAGGGGTTGCGCCCCCCACCTATGTAGGGGCTCTGCCTCCTTATTTAATAATCAAACCCAAGTCAGAGTTGATTTGGGAGGGGGCGAAACACTGGTGAAATCTCGAAATTGTTGTTGTAATGGTCTTCACTGTAAAATCTTTGCTGCTCCTATGGTATACGGTTTCACGGCACAATAATGGCACAAGTGCACTCTTAATTCCTACAGCCCTGGAGCATATATATATATATATATTCTATGCAAAAAACTGCATTAATACATCATTTAGGTTTAAAGCACAAAAAATCAGGAAATGAAAAATCTTTAGGGTTGCCCCTCCCACTCCCCGGACCCGGCAATCATCCCAAGATTGACAAATGACAGGATGTGTCATTGGGGTCATGAGCCCTAAATGTCACCCCATTCCATGTGTAATCATATTGACAAGGGATAGCAAAAAAAAAAATGGGGTGACATTTAGGCCTCACGACCCCAATGACACACCTTGTCATTTGTCAATTTTGGGATGATAGGTGGGTCTGGGGTGGGAGGGACAACCCTAAAGATTTTTCATTTCCACAAGCTTTTGTGCTTTAACCCTAAATTGTATGCATTAACACGTTTTCTGCATAGAATTTCCTTACGTGGTGAGAAAGAATAGAAAAGTAAGAACTTGCATAAGTTGGTGGAAGCATGGGTCCCACCAACTTGCAGAACTTGGTGGGAGCACGGGCCCTTTGGGCCCTGTGCTCCCACCAACCTGCGGAAGTAGAAGGGAATGCAGGCCTTTCAGGCCCTGCGCTCCTACCAACTTGTAAACGTGTGTGTACCATCAACACTCTCCAAATTTCAATGTAAAACACCAAACTGTGTCCGAGATATGACATGTAATAGTTTGCGATTTTCATTCATCAGAGATGCAGAATTCCACACTTGTTAACATTTTACAGGCACAACAACTGAAAATGACATCCATGACACTAAGGCTATGTACCCTATCAATTTCAACCCACCAGCACAATGCAAAACACTATCCGCAACACATAAATTGCATCACACAATACATATAAACACTGTAATTCACATCTACAGGACATGCCGAGAACACCCTCCAAATATCAATGCAAAAGACCAAACCGTGTCCGAGATATAACATGTTAAAGTTTGACATTTTTATTCATCAGATTTGCAGAATTCCGCACCTGTTAACATTTTACAGGCACAATGACTGAAAACTACATCCATGATACCAAGGCTAGGTACCCTAACAATTTCAAGCCACCAGCACAATGCAAAACACTGTCTGCAACACGTAAGTTACATCATACAATACACGTAAACACCGTAATTCACATCTACAGGACATGCCGAGAACACCATCCAAATTTCAAGTAAAAAGACCAAACCGTTTCTGAGATATTTAAACTTAAAGATTGGTGAAATTGCCCTATCTAATGCATTATAAAATCTGGCCATCTTGTCCCTATCTCGTAATCAAAGATGGCGATCAGAGAATCTTGCAATCAAAGAATTTACAGGCTCACAATCAAAGAATTTGCAGGCTCATGATCAAGGAATAAAAAATTTTGAAACTCGAGTTTTTGGTAGAATTAGATGGAACCACCATCATGCCTCGATAGAACGAAGCACCCTGAGAAAAACCCACCCTCATTTGTGTTCCTAGGGCACTCCTGGGCTAAGAAAATGTACTTTTTAAAAGGGCCATCTCATCCCTTGCTCGCAATGCAGGATCGCGATCAAAGAATCTCGCGATCAAAGAATTTGCAGGCTCGCGATCAAAGAAATTGCACACTCGCAATCAAAGAATAAAAAATGCTGAAACTGGACTTTTAGGCAGAATTGAATAAAACCACCACCATGCTTCAATGGAAAGAAGCCCCCTGAACAAAACCCACCTTCATTTGTGTCCCTAGGCCACCTCTGAGCTGAGAAAAATGAATTTTTACCTCACGATGCAAGATTGCGGTCAAAGAAACTCTCAATCGAAGATCATTAATGAGCCATGATCAAAGAATTTAAACCTGATAACTCTATTTCTGGACCATTTTACATCAAATCAAAGGCATGGCTTGATAGAACGAGGCCTTCTGAGTAAAACCCATCCAAGTTTTACTTCAGGAGTGACCCCTGAGGCGAGATATTTGAATTTTTAGGGTTGGAAAAGCAAAAACAAGATGGCAGACCTCGCAGTCAAAGAATTCTCGGGAACAAAGATTCTTGAACCATGAGGCTGCAAATTCTTTTATTTATTTTTTTTATTTATTTATTTAAGAATCAGTTTACAACCTTTGAGTTGAAAATTCTTTGACTGCCAGGTGGGACCAGATGGCCGGAACCCCATTCTTTGTTCGCAAAACAACCATATAAATTTTCCCATTGACTTATAATGAGAACTTAAAAGTGGCATAACTTTTGAATGCCCTTATATTTTTTCACCAAACGAAAAGCGGCATGTTCGGGCAGCCATGCTCTTTCAGAAGAGCTATTTCACAGAGTGGCACACCATAAGACGGCCGTGCAGGGCCACAGACAAATTCCAAAAAACTGCCTCCAAAATTGGATAATTTTGCATTTTTCAGCGTTTTCGTGCACAAAGACCATAAGTTGACCAAAACGAAATTTAGCAGATCAAGAGATCTACCGTGCCCCACCGCACATACCAAATTTTAGGCAAATTTGTTGAACGGGTCCAAAGTTATTAATGCCCAAAATGTTGACTTTAACATAGAAGTGCCTTCTTAACCCTAAATATAGTGGTGCGACCGTGCCACTATAATATATATATATATATATATATGTTGAAAGGTTCTATGATTAACCTTATTCAAAATGGCCACCTGCAACATTAGAATAATGATTTATTTTATTATGTCATGTCCAGATAAAAATGTATACAAGATGGCAACGAGGAAATTAGTTTCCACAATTGCAACCATTGGCATCATTTATTTATTTATTCAAAATCTGGTAACCGGGAAAGGCACACAGAGCCAAGGCTCATTTCCAGGTGCAACCCGGGGAAATGGGAAACAGATACAAACAAAGGGAGACAAAACATACAATGTAAAAGCTATACATAATACAATGTGTGAGAAACTTTTACATAAATTTGGCTAAGTAAACAACAGCAGCAAAACTAAATAGAGCACAGCAACAGGCAAGCAAATAGAACCTGTTTACCCACTAGGAAGAACCATGGGGATGAGGAGGCTAGGAAGTTGAGAGGCAGCAGCAAGTAGTGCTGGGCATGGGTCTGAGCAGGTGCTTAAGGGCATGGAATGAAGGGGTGAGATGAATTGAGGGGGAGAGTTGAATCCAGAGGGAGGAGAGGCAATTGGAGAAAGCCGACTGGCCAGTAGAAGAGTGGGGATGAGGGAGAGTGAAGGAACAGGAATAACTGGAGTGCAGAGAGTAAGAGGTGGGAGTACTGGGTGAAAGAAGAGAGGAGAGCTAGGACGGAAAGGTCCCAAACCAGTACTCTGAGATAAAGGCAAGACTGTGAGCCAGGCACCTTTGTGGTAGGGGAGAAATAGAAAGAGAGGAGTAGAGATGGCAGTAGTGTGTGCCAAAAGGAGAGTTTGCAGCAAACCAACAAAAAGCATTAGAGTGTCAAGTCTAGTAAGGTACATAGCAGGAACATGGCCATAGACGATGTCAGCATAATCGAATATTGGGAGGATCACTTTTCATTATCAAATCGCGGCAAACAGGGAAGGAGAAGCAGCCCTTATTTTGATATAATGCTCCAAGCTTGGGGTGAAGTTTGGAGTGAATAACATCTATGTGGATCGAGAAGTCGAGGTTTGAGTCAAGCCAAACCCCAAGGCATCTGAACGTGGGGACCACATCAAGGAGGGATGCTTTCCGGGGTGGTAACACTGGCCATGTTGGAAGCCTGGACAGTTTTTGCCTGGTGCCGAAAGTCATTCAAGGTGTTTTACCTACATGTCTGTCTGTCTTTGATTACTCTGTTTATTTTATATTAAAGTCTTTGTCATTCTGCATGTACATTTATATTGTTTGAATAGCTTTCTTGAGAGTTTTATTTTTTATTGGGATTTTATAATTGTTTTTGTCCTGAGCTGACCACTTCTGAAACTGCAACTTTGAAAGCAAATACAACCAAAAGAACCATGGCAACCCCTATATATCTATATTTTGCTATATTAATAACCATATTCTACATCTATCAAAAGAACGTTTATGAAAATGACATGGGTCTGAAATGGTTTTATGCATAAAATCGTACAACTGCTTCCCACATTTTTGGGAAATTTAGTTCAGGAGGGTGTCATGGTATTGGTTATTTACTCATTATTTCTGCATTTGTGGAAAAAATAAAGCAAACATCATAACAAATTATGTGTCCTTGTTTCACTTTTCTTTCGCACCTAAAACATTGATGTTATAATTACATAAAACAATCTGACCCCTTACAGATATTTTCCAAAAAGAGGGATTAAGTCTCACCGTGTAACTTAAAAACAAGAATGGTAACCCATGTTTTTTGTCGTGGATTTTAAATGTTTAGGTGACCATCATGTACTGGGCAAAACTTATTAATTTGACATTGAGTTGCACTCTACCTAAATTCTGAGGACCTAAAGACACCAGTGCATGCATTTGTGATGCCAGGCTTGGACTATTGTAATGCTGTGTACATTGGACTATGTGGAGGCTTGACACACCACTTGCAGCTATTGCAGAACACCGCAGCTAGATTGATTGCCAGAGTTTGCTTCTCCAAGCACACCTCTCTTGTGCTGGGAACATTACATTGGCTATCTGTGAGGTGGCATGTCTTCCTCAAGGCAGGTTTGTTAATGTACAAAGCCCTGTACAATTTGAGCTTGGGCTACCTGAAAGGGCTCCTCTGTCTGTATGCTCAAGGCTGCCCCCTCTGCTCTTCCGAGGTGGGCCTCATGATGGTCCCCAGATCTCATCAAAAGTTTTCTAGGGACTAAGCATTTGAAGTGTCAGCACCCTTACTGCAGAACTCATTGCCCCATCATCTTAGGGAGTCCCTCTGCATTCAGATTCTTAAGAATTGGCTTAAATACCATTTTTCCCCAGCCTTTCTGGACCAATAATTTTATTATGTATGTAATATTTTGAATTAATATAGAAACAGAGAAATTTTCTGGCAGAAAAGGACCCTCTGGCCCATCCAGTCTACCCAAATATCTGCCCTAGTCCTTTTAACTTACCCCCTCAACTGCATGCCATTTTTGTTTCTATTTAGCCCCATGTAGTTGTCCCAAGCCCTCTTGAATTTATCCACTGAATCTACCCCTACCACTCATTCTGGCAGCCTATTATATTTATCATTTCATTATAATTAAACGATTATGAAACCTGTGCTGCTTTAATTGCATCTATTTTGCAAGGAACCTCTAGTCTGTGAGATAGGGTATCAAATAAATGAAATGACTACTACTACTGCTGCTGCTGCTACTACTACTGAGGTTCATACTGAGGTGTGGCAGGGAGCAAATGGCAATCAGCCCATGGCAGCTCCCATAGCTGAACCCATAAAGCTAGCATCTCCTGCTATCCAGAAGCCAGCTATCCAATTTGCATTTGAAAGAGGCCTTACTTCTACTGACAATAATATCTAAGGGAAGTGAGTTCCATAAATTAACAACTCTTTGAGTAAAAAAGTGCTTCTGCCTGTTCTAGTTATATCTAAAAGGACATACTTGCAGGGGGTGCCCCCTAGTTTCAATTTTTTCTTGTGTAAAACAAAGTCCCAGTTCATTAAATATAAATGGGTCATTTAGTATGTCTCACATGAAAAGTAAATCCCCTCTATGCCATCTCATCTCAAGTGACATGAGATTGAGAGATTTTAGTCTGTCCTCATATTTCAGGCTGCGTAGACCATATACAGTATAATCTCGATTATCCGACCCCCCATTATCTGAACCTCTGAATTCTCTGAACTCATACCATGTCCCCCAAGCTAATAGGAACAAGGTGAAAGGGACCCTCAATTTTACAAACCCCTCGATTACCTAAACTAATCTTACGTCCTCCAGTGAGTTCAGATAGTCGAGTATTTATTTTGAAAATTTGCTCTGAATTCTTTCAAGCTGCAAAATATCATTGATCTTGTGAGGGAACCAGAGCTAAGAACAATAGTCCACATGAGGTAGGACATATGATCGATAGAGTGGGATCAGAACTTTAGTGTGTCTTGGCCTAATGTAAATTTTTTTATAGAAGATGAGATTTTCTTGGCTTTACTGATGATCTTGTTAACTTGTCTTGTGAAACATAACTTGTCTGTAAAATGTAGACAGCTAGGTCTTTCTCTAACTCTGTTTTGCTCAAACATTCCCATATATATAATAATTTTGTTTGGGATTGTTTAAACCAAAGTGAATGACTTTGCATTTTTCCAGATTAAAGTGCATCCCCATTTGTGAGCCCAGTCAGTGATTTTGTTAAATTCCTCCTGCAACCTGAAAGTACCTTCTGCAGTACCGCATACTTTGCCAACCTTAATATAATCTGCATATTTAATAACCCAGCTATCAAGTTCGATAGCTATGTCCACAATGAATAAAAGAAAAATATAAGGCCCGAGTACTGAACCATGCAGTACACCACTAGTCACCAGACTCTCCTGAGACAGGTGCCCATTCAACATGACCCTCTACGTTCTGTTTTCAAGCCAGCTAGAACTTCATTTAACAAGTCTAGTGTTTACACCTTTATGAATTTTATTTATTTCATTTAGTTTTTGTTGACCAGGTAAGTGCACTAGACAAATCCTGCCTATTTTCAGGCACGACCCGGGGCAGGGGGATACAGATGAATGCCAACTGACCTTGAACCAGATTAAGCTGTTGGTGGTATTTTTTTTTTTTTTTTTAGTGAATGAGGGAAATTTGGCCAGGACACTGGGGAAATTCCCCTACTGGCTGCCTTGTTGCCGCCAGTACAGGTCCGATTAATCACGCTGCATCATGGCAGATGATTTGCAGCACAGCATCAGGATGGAGGTTGGGGAAAGCACAGTAGCTGAATGTTCCATATGAGATAACGCTGAAGGATTTACGGACTTACGAAAGCAGACTACAACGCTGGAAACAGCACCGGAGGAAAATTGCAGATTTCCAGAGTTGGCTGGTGATATTCCAGCGGTTGGGAGAGGTTCAGCGGTCTCTGCAAATGTTCCGGGAGTATCTTCTTCTGTTTTGTCAGGTTTTTGGATACACCAGGAGTCATGACGCTGGGCAATGCAACGGAATGAATCTCTCAGGTAGAAGGAAGTGAGGGCAGCTTTCTTGGAGGGACCTAGGGCGTCACAAACCCTCGTAACAGTTTGGACTTCGGGAAGAGGCACAACACGAATGGATTACAGACTGGTCGGAGGATTCTGCCTTAATTAATGCGGATGGCAGAGAACAGATTCAGGGCAATGGATTCCAGATCCCATGGCCTTCTTTCGTCGACCTCCTCATCTTCTATGCATGCCACCAATCCTGCAAAACTGGGCCCAGGTACTACTACTGTGCACAATAATGTTTCTGAGGGAAACTGCAGTTTCTGAGGTGGGAGACTGACTTGGCTTTTCTAAGCCAAGCACCTCAACATTGAATCCACTGTTTGTCTGGGGACCCTACAAATGTGATATTTTCAAAGAGGGAAAAATTACCTCCAGTAAAACCTACTATGTCAGAGTTATTTAAGAATAAATTAGAGCAAGCTCCACGACGTAATGCTGTCAGGATTAGATATAAGGGAGGTCTTCAGGAACATCCTGACAGATATTATGTATTTAAGCAGCTTTTGAAATTATCCATGGGTTTTTCTCCTTCAGATATTTATGCCTTGATACATATTGCTGGAGAAGATTCATTTGATATTAGCTTTCAGACTAATTTTCACTTAGAAAAATTTTGGGACAAATATGCAATACACAAAACTACACCTTTGTGGACCCCTTTCTTTGCTATTCCACTTACCAGGCGACAAATTCGTTATGTCACTATAATGTTTCGTAACAAAGGGGTTAATGTGAGTGATATCTACCATTGGTTGCAATCTAGATGTGATATTTTAAACCCTCCCGAAGCTTTGTTGGATTCTGAGGGGATTTGGACCGGAAGGTGGAAATTTAAAGTTAAACTGTTCCAAGTTAATTCGGAAATAGTACATCTTCCTAATAGTTTTTTCCTGGGGAAAGATAGGGGGGTTTGTTTTTACGGGGGACAGCCTAGAGCCTGTTACAAGTGTGGAGCCCGAACCCATATTAGTAGTGTGTGTGATGTTTTAAAATGCCCCTTATGTGGGGGATTCGGTCACTCCATGGATATGTGTTCTAATATTTTCCAATGTAACCTGTGTGACGAAAAAGGTCATGCCTTCCATCAGTGTCCTTGGGCACGATGGAACTGCACAGAGGGTTTGGATCAAGATGATCTGTTGAAAAAAGCTCATACAAAAAAACAGAGCCTTCCTGAACACAGTCCCTCTCTGACCCCAGTTTCTCAGGTTACAAGTAAACCAGCTAGCTCCAAAACAGTAGACACTGGAGTAAAGGAACCTCAGCCATTATCTGATAATAATATTCCTAAACCTTCTGTCTCTGGGAAACAAAATTCAGGTTTTTCTATGCCTCCTCCTTTTGAGATAGCTAAAAGCAGACGCTTTACCAGAGCATCTCTAAAACAGCCCCCCTGAATCCGTTTCCCACTGAAAATTTTTTTTCACCACTACAGGATAATATTAGGGATTCGGATCTTGAGTCAGATACCTCACATATATCAGAACTAATAACTGAGGATGAAGACAGTAAGGCGACAGAATTGGCTAAAGAAAAGAAAGGAAAAAAGGTGAAGAAACGTAAAGTTAGCCAAAAAAATGGGACTTGACTTTAAAACCTTTTTGGCTTCATGACCTCACTTAAGATAGCATCTTATAATGTTTGTAGTATTAAGGCACTACAAAGGCAGTTACCTTTACTACAATATTTAGCCTCTTTAAACTTAGATATCATTTTATTACAAGAAACTAGAGTAACATCTCTTTTTGAGATCCGGCAATTACAGAGAAAATGGATCTGGGGACCTTCTTTTTGGACCTTTGGATCAGATAGTGCTGATGGCATCGGAATATTATTTGGGAATACGGCATTTAAAATATCCAAAGTGATTGATGTCAGACCGGGTAGAGTTTTAATTTTAGATTTCTCCTTCGGAGACTACTTTTTTCGTTTGGTTAATATATATGCGCCTCAGACAAAGTTAAAGTGGATTGCTTTGTTTGAAGAGATTAAACCTTTTTTATGCACCAGAAAACATATTATATGGGGAGGAGATTTCAATTGCTCCCTAGACATAACCTTTCGTAAAACCTCCGGGAAAAAGATATATTGTGATACAAACACACTTACTAAACTTATTGCAGACGCAAACCTTCAGGATGTTTACAGGAAAATGCACTCACATGGTGGAGCAACTTATTTTAGACATACTTTCTCCACTCGTATTGATATGGTTTTATTTCTCGTTACATTTTCCGTTATCCTGTACAGTCTATCCTACTGAATTTTCAGACCATTCCATTTTAATTTGTAATCTTTCCTAACCAATATACCTCCCAAATTATACTCTAAATCTCACCGTTGGAGAATGAACTCTTCCTTCTTACAAGATCGACTTCTTTTCCAAACTAGAAGTTTTTCTAGTTAAATCTACTACCATAGATTTGTTTGATTCCCCTTATGATTGGTGGTTACAAACTAAGAAAGAACTTAAAAGTCTATTCCTTAATTGGGGACGGACTAAAGCTAATTCAGATTATATGACGTATCTTATGTATAGAAATCAACTTTATAAATTAATGTCTTTTCCCCCTTCAGATCATTCTTTATATACTTCCCAAATTTTAAACATAAAGCGACAAATGAAATTATTTCAGCATGATAGAGCAAAATCCTTGGATCTGGAATTTAAATTTGGCATTAAAAACAGACCCATGTCTGATCCATTCCAAGCTTGTAAAACTCGTTTGACACATACTTTAATGTCAGGGCTTATTAACGCACAAGGAGATTTAGTTACCTCCGATATAGGAATGCTAACAATTGTTCAGCACCATATCCAGGATTATTTTTTCATCTAAACCATTGTTATCTACCCACAATTTTCCATCTCAACACCTTAGCCCTTTACCTTCGCTATCGGAGAATGATTTACTACTTTTAACTAAACCTATATCCGCTTTGGAGGTAGTAGAAGTTATAAAACAGTTAAAAAATGGATCTGCTCCTGGTTTAGATGGCATCCCTAATGAGTTCTATAAAATATGCATAAAATACATGGAGTTTTTTTTGCCTCTAGTCTTTAATTCTATTTTGAATTCAGCCGCAACATGCAAAGATTTTCCATCTCCTCATGACTTTTCTTTTTAAAAAGGAGATAAAGTCATTTATCTAGTGGAGACCAATTAGCCTCCTGAACAGCGATTATAAGATCTTAACCAAGATTTTACATAACCGTTTGCTAAAAGTAGCAGAAATTCTTATACATCCTGCTCAAACTTGCTCTACACCAAATAGGAAGATACAGCATAACCTTTTTTTAATAAGAGATCTCTTTTCAAATACTTTGCATAATCCCTTCCGGTCAGGGTTAATAGTAGCACTAGATCAGGCTCAGGCTTTCGATACGGTTTGTCACTCTTATCTGTACTTTATATTATTAAATTATGGTATTCCAAAAACCTTCGTTCATTGGATAATTAAACTTTATAGTCAGGCAATTACTATCCCCATTGTAAATAGCTTACTGGGAACTGAGATTGAAATTAATAGGGGTGTTAGGCAGGGTTGCCCCCTCAGTCCTCTATTATACACTTTTGTTCTAGATCCGGTTATCAGATGCATTATTCTGGATCAACAGATTATAGTACTCTCACCTTCTCCATCTCTGGACAAAATTAAGGTTACAGCCTTTGCAGATGATGTTACTTTATTACTGGCAGATACTACATCATTACAGAGGCGTTAGACTCAATTTTCAGGAGCTTCCCTGAATATCGACAAAAGTTTTATTTTACCATTATACCATTCTTCTACTCATGTATCCGGGTTTTTTAATATATCCATTTCAAATACACCCAAAAACATTTTGGGGATATGGTTTGGGGTCGAAGATATGGCCCTTTACAATTGGGAGAAACAATTAGTTATTGGGGAATCTAAAATAAATTTATGGAAAAGTTGGAGTTTTGGTAAACAGAAACGGATTGCTGTTATTAAAAAATTCTTATTACCTCTCTTTCTCTATATGTCATATCTTCCCTCCACCCATATCTGTTGAAACCAGATCATATAGTCTTTTTTTTTCAAATGCTCTGGGGCAACAGGCTCAATCCTGTAAAAAGAGATTTTACATATCTTTCGAGGAAAGAGGGGGGTTTGCAGATGATTAATCCTGTTGTTTTTTTCATTCTATTTTTTTATTTTCTTCCTTTCCATTTATGGGTAAAACCTTTTTTAGCGTGGTATTATTGGGTTCAGTCTGTTTGGCATAAATATTTTTTCAAATGGTCCATGCTTCCTCCTAAAATACTTGCTTCGGATAGCTTACCTGCATATGGGCTTTCTACTTTTAAGAAATTGCACTAATGGAAGATACCGTTACACAAATTACTCACCTTAACTAGAAAATCCTTTTACAATTATATTGTTTATGATGTTCAAAAAGTCACACTTTTATTTCCACATTGTACTCCATCACACATGACTTTTACCTTGCATAAACTGACTGACTTCAGGATTCCAGCTAAAATTTGGGACATAATTTGGATATCCGCTCATGGGAGATTAGGCGTTAGAGGAAATTTGAAGTACAAACCTTTAGTTGACAGATATTGTTTGAGACCACAGTGTGTTAATGATGAAGAAAGCCAACATCATTTTTTCTTAGAATGTATCGATAGTAAGGCTTTTTGGGCTGAGGCAGCTACACATTGGAATATGCCACATTTAGTTACTTTAACATACAATATTCTTGTTTTAGGTGATTACACAGGAATATGGAAACAATATCATAAAAGTACATTGAATGTTTTCTTTTCTTTATTACAGTATTTTTTGTGGCAAGCTCATTGTAAATTTGTATTGCAACAACAGCAGACATCATATTCAGTAATACTTGATTCTGTTCAAAATGAATTACTTGCGCTTAGACTAAAGGATATCCAGCATTTTTCAAATGTACAAGTTATAGAGTTATGGAAATTTTTTCCTATTTTTTGGTGATGTCTTCTTTTTCATCCATATATGTATAGAATTATTATATTCTTTTTTATTTTCTGTATCATTTTAGTATGTTCAATTTCTTCTTTCTGTGATGTTGTGTTTTCTTGTTTAATAAAAACTTCCCCTACTCTTTTCGATAAGTGCCATGGGATCTTTAACATCCACCTGAACTACCACCAATCCAGGCAGATGGTACCTCGGTTTAACATCTCATCTGAAAGATGGCACCTCACAAGTGCAGCACCCCTCTCATGCTGCACTACAGTGTCAGTATTGGGATATTAACCCAAGTGCCAGATGTGGGAACTGAACCCACAGCCCTCTGATCTCCCGGCCTCAGAGGCGAGTGTGCTACCTACTGAGCCACTAACACTGCACTGAATTAATTTAACTATTGTGTCACGTGGGACAGCATTGAAGGCCTTGCTAAAATCAATATAAATAACATTGCAGGGAGACTTGTTATTTAATTCCAGATAAATTTTTTCATAAAAACATCTAAAATTTGTCTGACACAAACGACTTTTCATAAAACTGTGTTGTTCATTGTCAAGGTTACCCAAAGAAGAGGAAAGTTTGTTGCAGATAATACTGTCTAGAGTTTTACAAATTACAGAGGTCAAGCTGTGGGCCTATAATTGTCCACATACTGTCACCCTTTTTTAAACAGGGGAGTGATGTTTGCCATTCTCCAGTCAGTGGGTACTATCCCGGTGTTAATACTATTTTAAAACAAAACCTTAAAAGGGTATAAGAGATGTTTTGACATAAGTTTAAATATTTTACTGATTATCCTGTCTGTCCCAGGAGAGCAGTCGTCCCTGATACAATGTATCTACTTTCAATTTCCTCCTGTGTGACAGTAAATTACTCAGAAACTGAGATATCAAACAAAATGGCTACAGTTTTTTTGTCACTGTAGATACTGTAAAAGTATTTGTTAAAAATGTCCATCATTTGATCAACCTCATGTATTATTTCGGATCCACTTACAAGTGGCCCAACATTACACTTTCTTTTTTTCAGGGAGGTAATATATCCATAGAAGGACTTACTGTTACTTTTTGATGCATTATGAGCCAGGGAGAGTTCAGTATTGATTTTTGCACTCCTTATTTCTTTCTTATACAAGGCTTGACTTTTTTGTACTTCCCCCAGGAAGCAATTATTTGTGTTTTTCTATATATTCTAAATACTTTATGCTTTTTCTTGGTAAGTCTTTGAATTTTCTTATTCACTTCTCCTATTGCTTCTATCAGAATTTTTGTATTTTGGAATATATTAGTTACATATTTTGATTCTGCACCACATTTCTTTGACATTACAGTTAGCCAACAAATTGTCCCACTTTATGGCTTCCAATGCCACATGTATCTTTACCATGGCTGCTTGATTAAAATTGTAAAAGTAGGAAATACTTTGACATGGTTTATAGGCTACTACTATGTCAAAATAAACTGAATTATGGTCACTAGTGCTAAGTGGTGGTCCAACTATACATTTAGAGATAGCAAGGCCTTCTGAGGATAACACAATGTCAAGAATGTTATTGCCCCTAGTGGATTCAGACACAATTTGCTGCAGATGGAGTTGAATGCAAGTGGACAAAAATGTGTTGCTTTTTTGACACTAAAGTAATCCTAACGCAATCAGTAATATAGTATATTACTTTTTATATGTAAAATACTGTATTTAATAATCTATAACTGATAACTTTTCAAAAGTGATCTAAACAACCCTGAATAATTCAGATGCTTCTGTACACATCCTTTGCTCCTTATCAGGAGCTAGAAATTCACTAGTTGTTTTATTTTTGCTTTCCTGTTGTTTACAATAAATCATCTGGCCAAGTGTTACAGAAGAGCTTTTAAGCATGAATCTATTTTGCTGCAACTGCAGTGGTAACAGTTATAAGGTTGAGGACCAGTAGGCATCAGCCAGAAATGCCGTATTCACCCTGAGGGACTGTTTTCTTTTTAACTCACCCTGGCTTTCATAGGGAACAAGAATCCGAGGACAGAGTACTGGATGGAAGGGGGTTGGGGGTAAAGCTGTGCATGACCTCTGAGGAAAGAGCTCTATGGTCATCATCATTCGTGACTCCTTAAAACTATCAAACCAGTGTAACGAGGCCTACAGTAAGGAAAACAAGACGCTGGGGTGTATAGATATTGGTATTGACAGCAGAAAGAAGGAGGTATTACTTGTTCTCCATAGATCAATGGTGAGGCCCAGCCTGCCCAGTTCTGGAGTCCTCACCTAAGGAAAGATAAGGACAGACTGGAGACAGTGCAAAGTAGGGTGACCAAAATAATTCAGGGCCAGCAGGGCAGATCTTATGAGGATCAGCTCAAGGCACTAAACATGTACTCACCGGAGGTCAGACAAGAGAGGAGAGATATGATACAGAAATTCAAGTTCCTGAAAGGAATGAAACATAGAAACAGAATTTGTTAGCACATAAGGACAGCTTGCCCCCCCATCTGCCCATTTTTCCCTACCTGCAGTATCACTGTAGACCCTACTTGATCTCTAGCTCTTTTTCTCTCCCCTCTTTCCTTTCCTTTCCTCTTAGATCCCCTTCTGCATATCCCATGCATTCTTGAACCCCAGCACTGTTTTTGCCCCCACCACTTCAGCTGGTAAGCAGTTCCATGAATACACTACCCTTTCTGTGAAGAAGTAATTCCTTACATCTCTCCAGAATCTACCCACCCTCCAGCTTCACAGCTTGTCCCCATGTTCTTGTGCAACTTTTTTTACAAAAAAATTCTTTCTATATCTTATTTACCCGTGTGAGGTATTTAAAGGTTTCAATCATATCCCCTTCCCCCTTCTCTCTTCCAGGGTGAACATATTGAGTCCTTCAGTCTCTTCTCATAGGGCCTGCGATGCAGACCCAGAACCATTTTAGTTGCTCTCCACTGGGCCATCTCCACTCCATCTAGATCCTTCTGGAGCTGTGGCCTCCAGAACTGTACACAGTATTCTAAGTGAGGTATTACCAGTGATCTATGCAGAGGCAGCACCACCTCCCTCCGTCTGCATGCGAGACCTCTCCCTATGCTCTTTAGCATCCCACTAGCGTAGCCCTTTCAACTGCTTTGTCACATTGCCTGGCCACTTTAAGTCATTAGGATTATTACCCCCAGGTCTCTCTTCTGCTTGGTGATCATCAACAATGAACAATGAACAAGGTAAACTGCTAGGAACAATTTAGCACAAGTAGCAGATCAAGAACAAGGTGGCACAAGTGGAAACAGCAGTAGTAGTAATAGTAATAGTTTTATTTATAGTTTTCATATGAATAAGGATTACTTAATTGAGAAGAGCTCATTTTCAATGGGGTCCTTGTTATAAAAGGTTACAAAGCATACAACTGAAGTTACTTATATGCAAAATAGTACAGCATATACATATCAGACACAATACTATTAATTTTTATACAATGGCAAGAAAGAATCCTGGCTGCTGATTGGTCAATTAGCTGTCACAGCAGGGATGTTATCCTGGCATAACATCCCTGCTAATTGTTTGTTGGATCTGTATGATTAGGAGCATGATTAGCTCCATCTCTTAAGAAACAAAAATATTTTTACACAGTAACAAAAACGTTCTTCAAAATTATTTTTTTTATAATAAAACAACAAGCCATTGTATAATAGGAATAATGCCCTCCAGGGTGGGTGTTATGCTGGGCTAAAATCCCTTCTCGGGTGTCAGACACCCTCGGCCGGTGGCCTCAGGCCCAACCACCCGAGGCAGGATGATATCCCAGCATAACACCCACCCTGGAGGGCATTATTCCTTTAGTAAGAAGTACAGAAGGTTCCACATTCACTTTTAAGTGCCCTGCTCACAAGTACAAAAAATGCCATTTGTCTAAATACTAACATAAATTGGAATTTCTATAAAATCTGAGACTACAAATGACTACATAGTATAGACAAACACACAGAATAACCCATGCTGAATCTGGGACAACATGGAAGGTTTCTTCCCTAACTCCAATACCTTCATTTTATCTTTTTCAGTCTTCTTATTCTACTTGTCGGCCTCAGGTTGTATGGAATTGAATTCCAAGTCAACGGGCCTAGATAATAATATGTTGATTTTGCCATGTTCGTTTTATAGGGTGGTACAATGTATTCTATCCCTTGCACAGATCATAAACTTTCTTTTACCTGTCTCTGTTTTAATCCATCCAAAACTGAGAGGGGAGATTCAACAGGGAAGTGAGAAAGTTTTCTTTTACACAGCTTTGAGAATGTACGAGAGAGAGAGAGAGAGAGAGAGAGAGAGAGAGAGAGAGACTTTAAGTACCTGAAGGTAATAAAAAGAGTAGACAGGGAAGGTCTCTTCAAGCTAAGTGACAACAGAAACATAACAGGAAACAGTTTGAAGTTGGGGGAGAGGTTTAGGAGGGATATTAGGAAATATTTTTTCATGGAGGGGGTGGCAGACAAATGGAATGCACTGCTAGAAGAGGTGGTCTCAGTGAATATGGTAAGTGGCTTTAAGTGGGCTTGGGATAGGCATAAAGGGAAGCCATGGAACCGTGGGGAGGCAGTTATGAAGGAAATGCTGAAAAAGGAGGTGGGGCAGGATCAATTGCATAAGCCAGGGACACTGCATTTCTAACAAACAGACTCAATAGATCAGTTTGGCTTTCTTCTGCTGCTGCCTGTTTCATATGCTCATAAAGGATGGAGCCATGGAATAATCTTCTAGCTGATGTGCTGGGTGCTAAAACTATTGTTGGTTTCAAACACAGCTGGGACAGAGTGAAGGGCTAAGTGGTAGCTCAAGGTGATAGCAGTAGGGTGGGAAGCATGGCGGAGGACAGTGTGGGTTACAACCCTATATATACAATAGGTTCCAGGTTTACTAGGGTTTGTGGGGAGACTGGATGGACCAGTGGTCTTTTTCTGCTATCATTGTCTATGCTTCTATGTTTTTTATGATAGTGACACCATGACTGAACAAGAGAAGCCACTCACTTTAAGGCCTGCCAGAATGGTAACTTGTGACATCACAATGGCCTGTTGATGTGTGAAGAGTAGCACTACGTAGGTTCAAAGAAATACAAAATCACACATCCCCCCCCATTAATGCCTTCTATATACTGTACAGGACTTTTTTGGTTTTGCCATAAAGCTTTTTCTCCTTGGGATCAGGCAGGTGGCTGTTCAGCCCTTTCCCTGTCCCACATGACCAGCTACCACCTCCCTCAGTCCTGGGGGTTTAAATTCCCTGTGGATTTCCCTCCAAGGGTGGGCCAGAGGAGGAGGAAGGGCCAGCCTTCCACTGGGTGCACAATCCAGAAGTGTCCCAGGAACTGAATGGTGATGTGGGTGAAGGGAGAGTGAACAGAGTTTCATTAAGCCTGCATGATTAGTTTTCACCCTATTCCCAAGACTGGGGCAACATGCGAGTGCATATGCAAAGATGCACACAGGCACTGCTGATCCACACTTCATCATCAAGGTCTCCTGAAGCCTGCACTACCCCTGGGCCTCCACCCAGTGGCAGTGAAAGGACGAGATGACTTAGCCACCCCTCCATAGGAGAGAAAAACAGTCCCTGGGATGCTCAATCCTCTCCCCCCAGCTGACCCCCAGCAAGCCGAGGTTGTTCCCGAATCTGGGTCACCGGCAAGGTGGCAGGTGGGGCACAAGGACTTCAGCTCTCTGCACCACTGGGCCAGCTCTGTACAGTGCTTTCTATACATCGCACCTAGTGCTATTAGGTAAAGCATCTGCTAACTGGTAGTATAAGCTAGAGATTAGAGTAACAAACTGTGAATGAACTTGGTACATCCAGCAGACCTGGGTTCGATTCCCACCACCTCCACTTGCATACTGTGTGACTCTGAGCAAGTCACTTAACCTCCCCAGTGCTCCCAGGTCACCCCTGAAAACAGGCATTTGTGCCTAGTGGGCCTTACCCGGTTACCAAAGACTAAAAAAAAAAAAATGGAAACAGAACAAGACCTAGCTTGTGATGCCAAAAATTACTGTAAAGTATGGCTAGTGCCCTTGTTCATTATGGCAGATGATTCTGGGGCATACCACTTAACCCTTTTGTCACTAAAATGAGGGACATGGGCATTCAAAATGAGGCACAGTGAGGGACACTGACCCTCATGAGGGACACAATCCCAAACATGGAAATAAAAGCTCAGAACACTGCAGAACCCTTTACCTATACTTTAACAAACTAAATTTTTTTTATACAGCATCCTAGAATGGTATGAGTTTCTGCTTTAATGCCTGAATGTAGAGTGCCATCTCTATGTGGGGAGTATTTTTTCTTTGACGGACAGGTGAAGAATAAAACAATTTTGAAAGGTAAAATGAGATATGTCCCTCATAATGAGGGGCAGTTGAGAGGTACTGTATGCCCTGGGGTCATGGATATATTTGTAAGCAGATGACAAGCTGGAATACAATTCCATTTACAGGTGTGACCCGAGGTCCAGTAAACAAACAGACTGTAAACATATAACAATAACATTATAGGAAAAGAAAACATTTTTCCACATCAATAAAAACAACAGTAAAAAGTTAATAACAGGTACAAACCATTTGATTTTTATAAAAGGTTGCTAGAGTACAAAGAGAATGTTTAATAACAGTTTAATTGCCTAATGCTTGCTGGAAGTTCATTCCATGTAACTGGTGCAAGGTACGAGAAAGAAAGCTGTCCACTAAGAGTTCTTATGTATGGTATGCTCAAAAGTGTTTGATCATAAAATGATCTTGTCTTAGCAGGCACATCTTTATCTTTTAAATATTTAAATATATAATATTTAAACTGTAACCCCAAACGATGCCCTAAGTGCCATCCTCACCATCAGCCCTTCTAAAGGTACCTTCCCTGATGGCCTTGACCCAAAACTCCTCTCCCTCTCCACTTCGTTCATTGCCTACTCCCTCTCAATAATCTTAAATCTCTCATTCTCTACTGTCTCAGTCCCCTCTTTATGGAAACATGCTGTGGTCATCCCTCTACCCAAAGGGGGCGACCCCTCATCCCCTGGCAACTATCGCCCCATTTTTCTCCTCCCTACCCTTGCCAAGCTTCAAGAACACATTGTCCTTTCCCAACTCACCTTTTTTCTATCTGACACCTCTTTTTCACCCCTTTCCAGTCTGGTTTCAGGAAAAAACACTCAACCACCACCTCTCTCCTATGGCTCACAGACTCCATCCTAACCGGGATGGACAACGGCCAAATTATCTCTGCCATTTATGTCGACCTGGCCAAGGCCTTTCTCCCTTCTCCTCAGCTCACTCCCAGCAACTGGCCTATCTCCCTCTGCCACAAACTGGTTCTGGGCAGCTTTAAGAGAGGCTGGGACAGGTACAGGGGCAGGGTAAGTGTCATGGGTAGGGAGGATGGGAGAAGTGGGGACAGGAGGCAGGGACAGTAGCTCAGGCTGTGAACCCTGCAACATGAGCAGACTTGATAGACCAAATGGCCTTCCTCTGCTGGCTTCTTCATATGTTCAAGGCCTACCTTATTGGTAGAACCCAATCAGTTAAGATCTTGGATGCCACTTCCCCTTCCCTCCCGATTAGCGTTGGAGTTACCCAGGGCACAGTATTAGGGCCCCTCCTATTCTCCATCTTCTTAAATGACCTTCCCTATGTTTGCTTCCCATCCTCCATTATACATATGTATGCTGATGATACAATCCAGTATGCATCTGGCTCCTGTCCTGATGAGGTTACTACTAGCTTACAGCAAGACTTCAACAAGATTTAGCTCTAGTTTGCTAACCATCAACTTTTTCTCAACACCAAGAAGACTGTCTCCATGACCTTTGGCACAAGGCAGAGACTCTCTAGGCTTCCCTCACCACCCACTTTCCACACACTTGATGGGACTTTACTTGAGGACGCATCCTCCTTCAGGTACTTAGGTGTCTGGTTGGACCAACACCTAAACTTCTCTGGACATATTGACGCCATCCAGAAAAAGCTGCACCCCAAGCTTGGTGCCCTATTCAGGAACCGTAGTTGCATCCCTCCTATGGCTAGGCATGAACTTATTCAGAAGATGATACTGCCCATTTTTGACTACTGTGATATAGTCTATGGTGCTGCCACTAAGTCCTCCCTGGCCAGACTGGACACCGTTTTCAATTCCTTCTGCTGCTTTGCCCTGGATGCCCCCGCTTTGCACCCATCACTGCAATCTTTATCATGCCCTATCCTTCCCCTCTCTTACAAATAGGCAATTCTCCCACTGTGCTAAATTCACCTCCAAGCACTGGTTGGATGAGCTCCCTTCCTACCTCACCTTCTTCTGTATACCCCCCCCCATTCCATTAGATCATTCGACTCCCATATCCTGGTTGTCCCCCGCAGATCCACCCAAATCGGCTAATCCAATTACTCTCACCACCTCCCAGAAATTTGGAATTCCCTCCTACCTCAAAATCCAGCACTTATCCTCTGCCTACTCCATCAGCTCTGCCCTCAATAATTACCTTGCAATTAGCTGCTCTAGCAATGTCCCTCCCTAATTCCCTCCTCTAAGCCCTGGATGAACCCTACCTCTCTTCCCTCACCTTAATTTTACCCTGTGCACACCCACCCCCCAAATCTCTAGCCCTCCTTCCCCCAAATTGCTCCCCCATACTGGCCTCCCTTGATCTCTCACAGATTGTAAAGGATCCTGAATGCTCTCCATGGGTCCCTCTCCTACCCCCCCCCCAAGGGGCTTGTATCTCTGATCTACTCTCTTCCCCCAGCATCCTAAAGGAGTCTTTCTGGGACACTGCCTTATCCCACTCTCTCTGGTCCCACCAGTCCCTTGCAGGGTTCCTCGCATCCTGAGGGGGTCTCCAGGGACACGACTCTTCCCCCTTCCCCTTCCCCACCTCACCCCCCTCCCTCCCTCCTCCCTTTTTTTTCTTTCATGTAAGCACTTGTTTATTTCTTAACCCAGCACTTATTATTGTCCACTCTTTCTACATGTTATGCTCAACACTGTTGTAACACTGTTTGTAACACCTGCCTACAGCTGTATGTTAATGTTGATCTTGTAACTTGAATGTTTACTGTCTCATTCCTATTGTGCCTCTTCCTCCGAGGTTGCATCGGGAGACGAGCGACTTGTTGCTCAGTGTGCCTTCCTGGTGAAACATTTCAATAAATAAATAAATAAGTCAGGCTAATGACAGCTTAAAATGTAGTTGTGGTGTTAGCCAATTCATTCTCTTTAATATTTCACAGTGATGCAAATTCCTATGTGTGGACAACATTAACCTACCTGTCATTTAAGAAAGTGGACTTACACTGTAATTTACTCACTGGAGCATTATCTAGCACAACTGATGTGTAGTTAATCAATGGCAATAAACCTTGCTTTACAATTGCCAGTTTAGTTTCATCAGTCATAAAAGTATGAAGTCTATATAATAGAGCCAACTTAATATGAACTTTTTTAGTTATTGATTGTGTATGTAAACCAAAGTATACAGCTGTGTCTAAAGTCACCCCTAAGTATTTCATTCTCTCAACTGTTACCCTCCCAATTACCACTGGAGTCCCCCAGGGCTCAGTATTAGGGCCCCTCCTATTCTCCATCTTCTTAAATGACCTTCCCTCTGTTTGCTCCCCATCCTCCACGAAACATATGTATGCCGATGACACAGTCCTGTATGCATCTGGCTCCTGTCCTGATGATATTACAACTAGCTTACGGCAAGACTTCGACAAGGTTCAGCTCTTGTTTCCTAACCATCAACTTTTCCTCAATGCCAAGAAGACTGTCTCCTTGACCTTTGGCACAAGGCAGAGACTCTCTAGGCTGCCATCCCTACCCACTTTCCACATCCTTGATGGGACTTTACTTGAGGACACATCCTCCTTCAGGTATTTAGGTGTTTGTTTGGACCAACACCTAAATGTCTCTGGAAATATTGATACCATCCAGAAAAAAACTGCGCTCCAAGCTTGGTGCCCTGTTCAGGAACTGTAGTTGCATCCTTCCTACTACTAGGTGTGAACTTGTTCAGAAGATGATACTGTCTATTTTCGACTACATGATGTAGTCTATGGTGCTGCAACTAAGTCCTCCCTGGCCAGACTGGACACCCTCTTCAATTCCTTCTGCCGCTTTGCCCTGGATGTTTCCCTCGCACCCATCACTGCGATCTTTATCGTGCCCTATCTTTCCCCTCTCTTACAAATAGACAACTCTCCCACTGTACTAAATTCACCTCCAAGGACTGGTTGGGTGAGCTCCCTTTCTATCTCATCTCCTCCTCCTTTATAACCCCTTCACCCTCCCATTCCCTTAGATCAACCAACTCCCTTACCCTGGTTGCGCTCCACAGATCCACCCAAATCGGCCTATCCAGTTATTCTCACCACCTCCCAAAAATTTGGAATTCCCTCCCACCTCAAATCCGGCACTCATCTTCCACCTACTCCATCAGCTCTGCCCTCAATAATTACCTTGCACCTAGTTGCTCTTACCATGTCCCTCCCTAATTCCCTTCTCTAAGCCCTGGACAAACCCTACCTCTCTACCCTCACCTTCATTTTACCCTGTGCACACACAACCCACAAATCTCTAGCCCTCCTTCCCCCAAATTGTTCCCCCTTACTGGCCTCCCTTGATCTCTTACAGAATGTAAAAGACCCTGAATGCTCTCCATGGATCCCTCTCTTACCCCCCCCAAAGAGCTTGTATCTCTGATCTACTCCCTTCCCCCAACATCCTAAAGGGGTCTCTCTGGGACACTGCCTTATCTCCTTCTCTCTGGTCCCACCCATCCCCTTGCAGGGTTCCTCGCATCCTGAAGGTTATCTCCAGGGACATGACTCTTCCCACTCCCCCACCTCACCCCTTCCTCCCCTCTCCCCCTTTTCTTTCACGTAAGCACTTGTTTATTTATTAACCTGGCAGTTATTATTGTCCACTCTTTCTACATGTTGTGCACAACACTGTTGTAACACTGTTTGTAACACCTGCCTTACAACTGTATGTTAATGTTGATCTTGTAACGTGAATGTTTAATGACTCACTCTAATTGTACCCCTTTCCCCCAGGTTGCACTGGGAGATGAGCAACGTGTTGCTCAGTGTGTCTTCCTGGTGAAACATTTGAATAAATAAATAAATAAAACTGTAAAAATAAAGTACCATCAATAGACACTACCTGCAAACAGTTGTTCTTACCCTTTAGTCTAGGCCATATTCCGAAAAGCATAAGTTTGTTTTTTTCTTTATTTAGAACCATTTTATTTTCATTTACCCAATCTTGAACTTTAGCCAGTTCACCCATTAATAATGTGGAGATTTTTTGTTCTGATGGCTCCTGTGAGTATATCACAGCATCATCCGCGTACAGCATAAGATGAGCCTTATCAATACCAGATGTTTGAAAAAAAGAAATGTGGTAGCCGTGTTAGTCCAGTCAACAATGTAGAGAAAAAAACAACAAATATGTTACAGGTGATACCTTTTATTGGACTAACAAGTCTTAGAAATTATTTTGTTAGTCCAATAAAAGGTATCACCTGCAACATATTTGTTTTTTTTTTCCTTACATCAATAATAGATGAAACCGAGTCAAAGAATAATGAAACTAAAATCGACCCTAAAATGGAGCCTTGTGGTACTCCACATTTAATCTTTGCTTTCTCCGAGACACTAACCCCATATCTAACCATTTGATATCTGTTTGTCAAATAATTGTTAAACCATCCTAATGCTGAATGCCCTATCCCCAACTCTCCCAACCTTTCACTCAATAATGTGTGATCCACCAGATTGAATGCCTTGACTAAGTCCATGAACGCGGCCCCAGTGAGGCACTCCCTCTCCATGCCTGCCAGGACCGCGCTCGTTAACTCAACCAAAGCAGTCTCTGTTCCCCTTCTCTTTCTAAGACCATGCTGGTTCTGTGATATAATGTTATATTTATCCAAATATTCAACTAACTACATATAAACAAATTTTTCTTGAATTTGTTAAATAGCAGATAGTATTGATATAGGTCCATAATTTGTAAATTGACAGATAGACCATGATTTATGAATAGGGGTAACGTAAAACTACGTCCATATACCTGGTACTTCACCCAGTGAAAAGGACAGGTTTAGGATGAGACTGATTGGGTAGGCCAAATTCTGCAGCTGTGATGTCCAAAAATGCAGGTGATAAGCCATCATAACCACACAATTTAACTGGCTTTAGTTGTTTTAGTAATTTGAAAACTTATTGGCCCAGATATTCAAAAGGGTTGCGGCATGCGCAATAGGGTTGTGCCTGCGCAAGTCCGAACTTGCGCCATTCTGCGATATTCAGCAGGAGGCAGTTGTGCCACTGAAAACATGCTGAGCAACAGCGCAATGCAAATGAATGCATGCTGAACTGGAGGGGGAGGAACCATGCATAAACTGCACAGCCCGATATTCAGCCGGGCTGTGCAGAGTTGTGCAGGCGCAACCCCCAACCTGCGCCTGCACAACTTTGAGCCCAAAAAAGGATCAAGTCGAGGCCACCCACAGGTGAGCTGCCGCATTGCAGGGTGCAACACAGCAGCTGCCAACTGTGGCTGGCCCTCAACCCTCCCCTGTGCCCCCCACAGCCCGATCATGGGCAAGAGTAGAAAATCCCCACCCCCACTGGGCCCAATCGTGGGCAGCAGAGTGTCCCCCAACATATCCCTGGTGGTCCAGTGGACTGATAAGCCTGATCATAAGCTGCATAGATGTAAAATAACCCCCCGAACTTATCCCTGGTGGTCAGTGGACTGATAAGCCTGATCGTGGGCTGCATAGATGTAAAATAACCCCCCGCCCCAAGACCATATCCCTGGTGATCTAGTGTCCCCATCCCACCCACCCATGAAGCCCACCACCCTGCTCCCCCGCGGCTGGCGGGTGGCAGTATCCCACCCACCTGCTGCCCCTCCTTCCCCTACCCGACTGACTGCCGGTAGAACTACTTGCGCCCATTCATGTAGAGCAAAGGCCAATGGGCGTGCAGCCCTTACATTAAGAGCAGTCCAGATTTGTGAATGAATTCATCACAAATCTGAACTATCTTATGCGGTATACTCGCTTGCACTCTTGCTCTCTACACTATGGGTGCAGCCCTACTGCGCAGTCAGTCGGTGGCAGAAGGCGGTGGGATGCTGCCGCCCACCAGCTGTGGGGGAGGAGAGGGTAGTGGGGCTTAGTGGGTGGTGGGGTGGGTGACACTCAGATCACCAGGGATATGGTCTTGGGGCGGGGTTATTTACATCTTTGCAGCCCGCGATCGGGCTTATCGATCCACTGGACCACCAGGGATAAGTTCAAGAGGGTTATGTTACATCTATGCAGCTCCGCGACAGGTTTATCGGTCCACTGGACCACCAGGGATAAGTTTGGGGGGTTATGTTACATCTATGCAGCCCGCTATCGGGCTTATCGGTCCACTGGACTACCAGGGATAAGTTTGGGGGACACTTTGCTGCCCGCGATCGGGCCAGTCGGGGAGGGGAGATGAATGCTTGCCCGCGATCGGGCCAGTGGGGGTGGGGATTATTTACTATTTTGCCCACGCATCGGGCTGCAGGGGCGCTGACCTCAATGGCTGCTGCCTGGCAGGGCGTCCACACGAAGTCCTCGGGATTATGCACCTGCATGCTAATGGCATGCAAATGAGACCATAAACAGATGCAAATGGCCCCCCTGCACCTTGCATGAATTATGGCCCCATTTGCATGTCACCTTTTGAATATCAGAAATTGCGCATGGCGCAATGGTACTAACGCCACGCGAGTTGATACTCCACTCTGACCACTTGCGGTGTGGCATAAGTTCCACTGTGGCAGCGGGTGATATTCAAGGGTTGCTCAATAGCGCAACTCCTTGAATATTCCTCTGCAATACATCCCTGCGCAAATATTTTGTGCAGCGCAAGGGCTTGCGCCACAAAATAACGCAGTTTGAATATCCGGCCCATTGTGTTTTTACAACCCTTAGATAGAATTTAGGTCTACCTAACACTTCTTTGTATCCCATTTTTGTTTGTTCTATAGGGGAATTGTCTCTATATTTTTCTAGATCAGTAAATATTCTATTAAATTCATTTGCAGTCTGAGTGGGACATGTTATTTTATCTTCCCCTTTAATCACAGAAGTATCAGAATTATTCTTTGGGTTAAGCAAATCATTTATTGTTCTCCAGAATTTTTTTATTACTGGAAAGACCATCTTCTTCTTGTTTCTTTAAATAATTTGCTTTTGCTGTCTCAACCTTATGTTTACATTCATTCCTCAGATGCCTATGTTTTTGCCAATCACTATTGTTTTTAGATGATTTATACTTTTGCTAGGTCTCATCCCATTATTTTATCATCCCAAATAGTTCAGTTGTTAGCCATTTAGTGTAATGGCTTTTAATAAGCCTTTTATTATATACGGTGCATGAACATCTAGTACCCTTGTATACTCACCTATAAAAAAAGTCCAGTGCACAGTTTACATCAGGAATCAGCTCCAGCAATGTCCAATACATATTTTTTGCAACTCTGTTTTAAAAGCGTGTTTCCTAAATCGTGATACATTTCTAAATTCAATTATTTTAGGAGTACATTTAAATTTACCAGAGTGTTTCCAGATGCAAAATGTGGGATGATGATCAATAAGAGCATTGGCAATTATTCCACATTTTACAATATGTTTTCCTTATTGGTTAAGATCCAATCAATAACTGTCTGTTTTTTTTTTTTTGTTTTCATATTCAGACTTGTTGGCAAATTAATTAACTGTGTCAAGTTTGTATGTGCTAACATACCTGATAATCTTGAAGTATCAACCCCTGACCAACTTGTGTTAAAATCTCCCAGCACCACCAGCTCTCCGACAGTGCTGAGAGACAGAAAATCTGAGAATTCTTGCAGCCCTTCTTTACATACTTTGGTTGGTATATAAACACAGCATACAGTAAGTTTCTTAGTTGCTCCCAGTATAATCTGAATTGCTAACAGTTCACAGTATTTCATTGTTTCTGTAGTAATATTTCTTTCTGATGTTTTATATATATATATATATATATATATATATATATATATATATATATACACAGTATATATCCCTAATATAAAACATCACTCCCCCCTTTACCTTTAGACCTGTCTCATCTAAAAATACAATATCCAATTTGACAATGGCATACTTTCAAACCAGTTGAACTTTATATTAGGAGACTCTTTTTCCTCACCCCAACATTTTGCAGTGATTGTATCAATACTCAGCAAGCATATAATGTAACAAATTATACACAGTAAACATTCTCTAGCTATAATAAAACCTCAGGTATACCTCAACAAATCTACCAAATAAACTAAAAAAACCCACTCCTTGTAACCCTCTGTAAAATCTATTTTATATACCTAAGCACATAACAACCGAGTGTACCAGGGACACAATACTCTGCCCCAGTCTCCCACTGCTCCCTCAGACTCCCTTAGACTCCAGCACTCGACCGCACTTCACCACAGTTCACCACTACATCAGACACCACCATGTCTGGCTGTCAGCACCTTTAAACACCCAATGGATGATTTTGGGGGGTTGGTATTTTCATATCCAAGTAGCACAATGCCACCAGCTGATGGGATCCTTCTGATACCAGAATGCCAGGGTGCTACCTGCCAGGAAATAAAGAATAACACCTCCCACTCCCACCTGTGGCAAATAAACAGTAACTGTGAACAAGAAACCCCCAAACACACTGCACTATAACACAAAAATGCAATAGTGCACAGATTTAGCAGTGCAAAAAGGGATGATGATTATGGGGTGTGGGGGGAACAGAGACATGGGAACAGGGATCTGGAAAAGAAAACAGAGTAAGGCAGCTAATCTAACATTATGGAAATAAACACAGGTCTGTATCCTGCCATCCTCAAAATAAAAATCCCCAAACACAAACTTCAGATGTCTCATTCCCAGACTCCCTCCTTATAGTGCACCATGTATCCAAAGTCCCTTATGGGAGCTCCCACAATCTACGGTATACTGTATGTGCATACTTAAATTCACAGGTTACAGACCTGATGGTGAAGAACAGTGCAGTACTGATGGAGATATTAGCAGAGGATATGTCTCCCAAATAACAGTCACAGCACTTATAACCTATATGAAGCTTCTGCACTGCAATCACTGTTGGGATGTCTTCCATGTGGATTCAGTAGCAGGCATGTTAAAGTTTTGGTAGCTCTAATGGGCCTCTGGTGGCAAAGGGTGTATGAGAAGATGACTCACGATGCTGCTGGACCTCTTTAACCCATTGGGCTCTTTTTTTCACCCATCCGAAGGCAGGCAGTCAGTCACTCAGGGCTGTCATGAGCGGTCCCCCTACTGATGCAGGAATGTGAGAAATGCTGTCTGAGTTTGATTTCCTCTCAGAATCTGATCTTTTTCAAGGCAACCCTGGCACCAAAGATTGAAGCCCAGTGTAGGCAATTCTGTTCTGAGGCTCAGAAACTGTTTCAGAATCCCTGACTGGAACTCTGCTGGCTTTGCTCACCCCTAAGGCTGAGCAGAAGAAATCACATCTCCTCTCTCCCCTTACCTCTCAGGCAGATCTTAAGATGGTGCTCAAAGCTGCACATGCACATGCACACACCCCAACTACCTAGCTGCAGCATCTATTGAATTTAAAAAGTCACATGGGGACACAGAAGACTACTGCTTGTTCCCTTTGTGCAGACCTTGTCCCAAAGAACTACAGTGCCAACTGCCAAATCAATGGCAAATGAGTTTTTATCTTGGAAAATACAACATTATGCATCTTTGTAAAAAACAAACTAATAGATCAAATTAATATCATGGCTGGCAGCCCGGTCAACACTGTGGGTGACGACGGGTTGGTGTCACTGTGAAAGCGGCACTGTTACAACGGTATATCCATTTAAATTACTACCATTGACCAAGAAAATGACTTGAGCATTATTGTGAGCAACAAACTAACCATTCCTTATCTACCCCAGTCAACCATAGAAACAGAAACATAGAGGTTGATGGCAGATAAGGACCGCAAGGCCCATCCAGTCTGCCCATTTCTTTTTCTACATTATAAATGTACCATCAGCCTTTGCTCTGTCAGTGGCCTATCTATTCATACTCATCTGTATTGTTCCCTTATGCCTATCCCACACCTGTTTGAAGCCCTGCACTGTATTCATAGCCACCACATCCTGAGGTAGGCCGTTCCATGCATCCACCACACTTTCTGTGAAAAAGAATTTCCTCACATTCCCCTTTAATCGGCCTCCTCTAGTCTCATGCTGTGTCCTCTTGTCCTGCTATTTTTCTTATATTTAAATATATTTAGACTCTTTCACCTTGTTAATGCCCTTAAGGTGTTTGAATGTTTCGATCATATCACCTCTCTCCCTCCTTGCTCAAGGGTAAGCGTATTGAGCTCTGTTAATCTGTCCTCATATGTCTTCTGATGCAGTCCCTGCATCATTTTGGTGCCCTTCTCTGGACTGCCTCAATTTGGTTAATGTCCTTGTGAAGGCGTGGCCTCCAGTACTGCATGCAGTACTCCAGATGGGGCCTAACCAGTGTCTTGTAAAGAGGGATTATTACCTCCCTCTTACGACTTGTGATACCCCTACTAATACACCCTAACATCCCCCTAGCCTTACCTACTGCTTTAGAGGTCTGCTTGGATGATTTCAGGTCATCAGTGATGATGATGCCCAAGTCTCTTTCTTCATTTGTGACTGCCAGCAACTCCCCTCCCAGCCTATAGGTGGCTTCAGGGTTTCTCTTCCCTATGTGCATGATCTTGCACTTCTTTTCGTTAAATCCCAGTTGCCACTCTTCTGACCATTTTGCTAGTTTATCCAGATCTCTTCTCATTCTGTCCACCCCATCTGGATCATCTACTCTGTTGCAGATCTTGGTGTCATCTGCAAACAGACAAGCCTTACCCTCTAGTCCATCTGCTATGTCACTAGTGAAGATACTGAAGAGGACTGGCCCCAGGACTGATCCCTGAGGTACCCCACTTGTGACTTGCATCTCTTCTGACTATATACCATTTATCACCACTCTCTGTTTTCTGCCCATCAACCAGTTTGTCACCCAGTTGACCAACTTCTGACCCACCCTGAGCCTACCCAGCTTATTTATCAATCTTCTATGTGGAACAGTGTTGAAAGCTTTGCTGAAGTCAAGGTAGGTGACATTAACTGCTCCCCTTGGTCCCACCACTCTGGTTACCCAGTCAAAGAAATCTATGAGATTAGTCTGACAGGACCTTCCTTTGGTAAACCCATGCTGTCTTAGATCCTGTGCCCTATGAATTGCAGGTGTTGCACTATCCTTTCCTTAAGGAGTGCCTCCATAATCTTGCCCACTACTGAGGTAAGACTGACTGGTCTATAGTCCCCTGCCTCCTCCCTGCTACCACTCTTGTGGAGCGGGATCACATGAGCCCTTCTCCAGTCTTCTGGGACCTCTCCTGTGCTCAGAGACTCACTAAATAGTTCTTCTAATGGCTCTGCTAGTTCTACCCTTAGCTCCTTGAGTACCCTGGGATGTATGCCATCAGGTCCCATTGCCTTGTCCACCATGAGCTTAGCAAGCTCTTGTAGGACCCTTTCTTTTGTGAAGAGAGTAGTGCTCACCTCCCTCCCCCCCCCCGTGTCCATGGTGCTGAGCTGTGGGCCCTGCCCTTCCTTCTCTTCAGTAAATACTGAGCAAAAGTATCTATTTAGGATAGATGCTTTTACAGGGTCCTGCTCCTCACATGCCCCCTTTTCTCCTTTGAGCTTAGCAATACCCCCTCTGGATTGTCTCCCTACTCTCCTGACATCTCCCCCATTCCTCCAATAATTTTTTTAATGACTCAGTTGGTAGAGTCACATGGTTCAGCTCAGTTGACAAGATGCACTGCCAAGAGCTCCGTGGAGTCCAGCTAAATATACACCAAATTTACAAATAATTTGACACTTAGAGGTAGTATGGTGTAGTGGATGGGAGCACTGAGCGGCAAACCTGGAGATCTGGGGTTGAATCCCATCAGCTCCCACTTGCATACTGCATGACCCAGTGCAACTACCTTAACTTCCTTTTGCTTCCAGGTCACACCTGGAAACAAGCTCTGGCTTAGTGTGCCTTTTCTAGTTAAACAATTTCCCCTTTCCTTTTCCCTTCCCCTTTCTAAGCTTCAAAATGACACTAGAATATAGAGCAAAGTCTTCTACTTCACCTGATTGAAGAATACTTCTGGGAACTTACCTTAGACCCTTGTCTATCTTATTTGCTACATACAAAAACTGTTAGTAGAAATGTCAACCAGAGACTGTGGGCTTTGTTTAAGTTGTGAAACTTATTAACTAGAGAAGCCAGATTTGCAATAGATCAAAATGTTTTGTTGACTATTTTAAATTATAATTCATTCTTATTTGTGAATTTGACCAAGTCAGATGTTTCATTGCTTACAATCACATTTCATGCCATCTGTAAGTTTGCTTTAAAACTCCCATTCAGAACACATCATTGTAATCTGTATTCTGCAACAGCTTGGCTTCCTCCATGTTTATACTCACAATATAGTTTAAGTTGTTTGGTCCATAATACTTTGGCTTTGGGTACAGTTTATCCTTTGTTTTCCTTAATGAATATTAAAACATCTAATAGGGAGTTATGCTCCATTGCCTCTATTATATTAACTGTTCTGAAAACAAAACTGAGATTAGGTCTGCAAGCATTTTCCAATTATGCCCCAGTATATTGGAATAGGATTCCATGCTTTTTATAGTATGTTGTTGGTAAAGATACTTTTAAAGTATCAGTGAGACAATACTTTTTAAATATGATGGTTTGTGACTGTCATTAATGTATTATTGATTGTATGTTGTGTTGTTTATTATCAGTTTTTATTGTATTATTGTGTGTTTTTGTATATCTGTATTACATATTGACTGTAATATAATTTATGGTCTTGGGTTGCATGTGAAAAAGGGCCTTGGCTCATATTGTTTACCCAGTAAACAAAAGTTTAAATAAAAAAAAACAAAAAAACTTTGGATTTTGAAATGATGGCTGAGGATTCTGCTCCAACCATACTGTTCACTGCTCCAGAGTGCTCACAGGCCAGCAAGCATCATAAAATGGATAAGCCATGGATGGAGAATCCTTTGATCACTTTTCAAAAAAACTGGGATCTATCAAGGAAGCAATCATTGACCTGTTGGGGGACATAAAAATGTTCAAGCCTGCAATGGAGGTCTTGGCTCGAAAATTGGTAAACACCAAGGCACAGATAAGCTCTGTGGAAAACCACCAGATCAGGCAGAACCAGAACTGATTGCCATGCAGAGAAAAGTATCCAAACTCAAAGCAAGGATTGTGGATCAAGAGAGGCACAATAGGGGCAACAATCTTGTCATCATAGGGATTCCCCAAAAAGCAGAGGGATCAGATCTGCTGGCTTTCACTCAGGCACTGTGTACCATGGTGGTCTGGCTCTCTCCCAATAGTCTGCAATGCATAACTGGGCCCACAGCGCACTGCAACCCCCTCTGTGTGCCAATGAAAGACCTCATCCTATTATTCTCAGGCTCTTAAATTACCTGAATAAGACCCATATCTAATGCCAGGCCAGGTCAAAGGGAAAGCAGAGCCGCTATGGGAACAGAAAAAATATTTAATATTTAACCATCTCACCCTCCAAGGAGAATACCGAGAGATAAAATTGAATCTGCACACTGCTGGTCTAAAGTTTAGGATGGTTTATCTAGCAAAACTTGTGATCACCACCCAAGAGGACACTAAGCTAATTAATATGTCCAAAGAGGCTCTAGAGGGACTAACAGCTTTGATGCCTAACCTCTTTCCGGCTGCCCCGTGATGGCGCAAAACCGACACCACTTTGGAGATTGCAGAGTAAGTTTATCTTTTCTAATTGTTCTCCCTGGCTACTCAGATTGACCCAGTTCACCCTAAAGCAGCCCTTGAACTGTTTTGTCCTACTAAGCAACAGAGCCTCAAGCTAACACACCGCATCTCAGAAACCCCTTCCTAATGATACTGAGTACTGTTGTAGTGAAGCTACTGACCCTACTGACCACCCATTCCCAAATATTTTAGTTTCCTGCTACAATTCTGATCAATTTACTTGATGGGTGAGAAGCTGCTTAGGGGGTTCTATAGGCAATGTACAATATTATCAGTAATCAGTTCATGTGCCATGCGGTGAATCTGGGGGGGGGGGAATCGTGCGGTGGTAACAAAGAGCACATGGGAGCTTACAACTTGAACCCCAGTTTCATAGCAACTACACTAGGCTGTACAGGAATATATAAGCTCTCAGCCACCCCCAGCAATAACCTCTTTCCTCTGGACACATAACGTTGTGAAACACAGAATCAAGCAATTAAGCTCAGGCTGTTTGATCATTTATTATTTGTCCCAAGCCTTGTCAGAAGAATCCCCCCTGCTCATTCTCACAGCATGCGAGAAAGCCAGTTGCTGAGACCACACATCTTCTTGTTTGTACCATTGTACCAGTACAAGTGGGAGTTAGACTACATGACTAACATACTGATAGGATACAGGGGAAACATTTGTTGCTGGCTATACCCCACTAGCTCATGGAACCGCAATGAGTAACTCTTGCCCCCTTTATGTATAGCAAGGAAAGGTGTGGAGTATGCTGAGCTGTCTTAGGGACACAGAAGACAGTATGCAAGCTCAGGCTGCAGCTGCCATTGCCACATGTGCTTAAACAGACTTTTTACAACATGAGAAGCTGCTTATCGCTTTTTAGTCTGGGACATTTTCAGAGACATGGGGACTTGTTCTTCCTGCCTAAAGTTGGTTTGGCTAATTCTTTTTCAAGCTTAAACAGTAACATTGCTATAAAATGTTTATTTAACTCTTGTTATACCAAGCTACTGAGGGTTGACTGAGTATCAGGGAGTGTGACAGCTGGCTGGAGGCTGGTCACTGCTTCTGTCACCTATTCACCTAGAGATGGGGTCTCATCTTATAACAACCCCCTCCCAGGACAAACCTATTTTACATGGCACTTTGTAGTGCTCATCTTGGGTCCTGCAGGCTGGGTGGTCCTCACCAAGTGGACCAGTTTACGGACCAAGAGGACATTAGGTAGCCTGCTGGAGTAGGCTACATACTGTATTGCTATACTGACAGCAGCCCCAGACATCAGAGGGCTGACCGACAGACAGTCAATCAGCCTTAGTTGATTCACACCTGAATTGTTCTAGATGTTATTGTGTTACATGATTTGAGACTTAATGTTTCCGTGTGGTTATCAGTGCATTTATCATGTGAGGTGCATTGTTGGATGGGTGGGTTACAGCACATTTCATTATCATGTAGGATACAGACCTACAGGATATGCATGGAAGCATGGGTTCTAGGCACAAAATATGTATGTCTGACCAGACAATATGAGCAATCCAATTAGATACATCTCCTGGAATATGAAAGGGGGCCAAACTAAGGAAAAAAGGTTTCAAGTGTTATAGCACCTAAAGAAACTGCAGGGCCAAATAGTGTTTCTATAATAGACACACTTGAAAACCAATCAGGTTAAAGAGGACACAAAATTATTTCTAATTGGCAGCTATTTATAATGTTCCCATTTACAGACATTATATCCGTAAGTCTAAATGATCCAAAAGTAACTGGACCTGAATAAAAAGTGATGTGAAAAATGTATTTTCCATTGTTTTGTTTTTGTGAGCAACATTATGTTACAGTCCTCGTCACAGAACCAGTGATCTGGGGTTTTAACTACTGTATGTCACAGTTTGTACACAGAACTCTGTGCATGGTTCTGATAGGACAATAGCTCATGCTTAGCATTCTGTACACAAATCATGACATAGTCAAAACTCCAAATTACTGACTCCATGATGAAAACTGTGCAGAATGTCGTCCATCAAAGAAAAAAATGTAAAACACAGTTTTTCACATCAGTGTTTACTCAGGTGCAGTTAAATATGGCTCATTTAGAGGCAAGTGTTTAATTTCTGTTACTACGAATATTTTTAGCTACTGCCACTTAGCAAAAATTTCCTGTCCCCTTCAAGTTACTGAAAAGAGAATGGGTGGGCCAGACATAGGGGGTGAATGATGGAACCAGGAACAAGGGGATGGCAATCCTTATAGCTCATAATACCCACTTTCAGTTACACCAGGAGTTAGTTGTCCCTGATGGAAGATATGTTTTGATACAGGCCCGGATAGGCCAAATTGAGGAGGTACTAGTGTCCCTGTACAGTCCAAACTATGATGATCCCACCTTTTTCACAGATATACTCTGTCTCCCAGGCACCTTTGGGCCATCTCCCCATGATACTTGCAGGAGACTGGAACATGATGATGTACTCAGACTTGGACAGAACTGGGACCCATGGGCAGGAACTTACTCCTGATCAGAGTACTTTAAAAGCTAACATCACTCTGGGTGTGGTTGACCCCTGAGGGACTATAACTTCCACTCCATACCACATAATTCATTCTTCAGGCTTGACTACTTCCTCATTGGCACAGAAATGCTTCATTGTGTCCACCCATGTGAACATGATGCCAGAATCATTTCTGACCACAACCTGGTATGCCTCCAACACTGCTTTTCGAAGTCCTCAGACCAAGACAAAGTCTGGTGTCTCAAAAACTAGACATTGAAGAACAACAAATCTGTGGAGTACAGCCATACCTTTACTAAAAATTTACTGAATGATAACAAATGGTCCAAATAGTTCACACCTTATGGGCTGAACAGAAGTGTGGATCTGGGGAGGGGGGGAGGATGATAAGGATAGCCACTATATTTAAGAAATGTCAGGAGGAGGCATCCTCTCAATTACTGGCTGATATCAGGGGTACGAGAAAAATCTGGGCTCAAACACCGACACTAACATGTGACTTAAGTTCAATACACTTATGGCTAAATATAACAAGCTAAACCGTGAAAAAGCCAAGTATGCAATTTTTAGGTCCAACACTAGATAAGAGAACTAGGGCAAAAAAAACTGGAAAACATATGGCCCTGCACCATCACCAGCAAGACAGCTTCCATACCATTCATGGCATGAAGGGGGAAAACAACCCTGAGCTGATTACCTGTCCTGGAGACACTGCAGAACCATTCCACCTTTTATACCAAATCATCCATTGTGCAGAGGGAAAATATCAATGGGGCATGGGTATTGATGAATACCTGGACTCAATGCAGTTGCCCAAGTTAGCTCAGGAGCAATATGAATACCTACAACAGGCTATGTCTTTAACAGACATTCCGGCTGCCATTAAGGACCTGAACCCTGACAAAGCACCTGGCCTAGATGGCTATTCACCTAATTCTTATAAGACATTTATAGAAGAGATAGGACTGATCTTGTTAGATACATACATACATCACCATGGGATGCAAGAAAACTCAGTCACGGAGGCTCTCATTTTCCTAATTCCCAAGCCAGGGAAGAACCACACCAAGGTAAGCAACTACAGCCTAATCTCCCTCATAAACTTTGACATGAAGATAGTGGCTAAAATAATGGCAATCCCCTCAACAGAGTGTGGAGAACAATGGTAGGTGAGGAGTGGGTGATATTCATGCCTGGGAGAATATCTTCAGACCATGTAAGGAAGCTTGCCCACCTCTTCTCCACATTCAGGGATAACCAAACCCCCGGCAGTGCTGGCCTCCCTGGATACAGAGAAGTCTTTCAACAGGATCTCATGGGCATTTCTGTCCTGTGTCCTGGGGTGCTACAATATCCCTGAACAATTTTTAGGTTGGGTTAGAGTACTCTATATTAATATTGACCTTATATAGATGATTTATTGTTAGTCTGGAGGGGATCAGTGACAGAACATTTATGGTTCAAGACATACTTAGAACAGTCTAATCCTAACCTTATATTCACCGTCAAATATGACAGAGGGAAACTGAATATTTAGATTTGTTAATTCTCCATAGTAGTGAAGGCAGGTTACTCACAGATCTGTTCAGAAAACAAATGGATAGAAACTCAGTACTTTTGGCTTATAGTTGCCGTACAGTACACACAATACATAACACTCCCTGGGGCCAGGTTTTATGACTCCAGAGAGAGTTTGTGCTTTGATTAGTCATTTGACAACAGAGTGATAGAGAGCATTTAAAATTAGAATCTAGGAACATACATGGGAAATAGCAGCAGGTGACACTACAAAGATTTAGAACACACAAATCAAGATTGCTAAGTCAGGAGACATGCATTAATAGAGCTTTGTGGGGATTGAGCAGGTCCAGTTGGGACTATGGGGAGGCAATCTGAATGATCTCTTACTCAGAAGAAAAGCATTCTGGATATTCACATTAGGTGGATACCAGACACTGGGCCTAAATGAAAGGTTTGAAATAACCCCGCTGTTGTAAAAAGCTCTGCGATTTACATCCGAGTGATCAGCATTCGTTTATGTATTTTAGATTCATGTGCAATCCCTGTCTATAATTTAAAGGTAGAGAATTTTGAAACGTTTTTGCTGCTTTTGATTCTGCTAATGTAGTATTATGCACCCCCTAGATATGGTTTACATGTTCACCGTCTCCCCCCCCTTTCTTCCTCCCTTATTTCCCTTCCAGTTCCCTCATTCCAAACTTGTTTTCCTTCCCCCTCCCCCTGCCCCTTGTACTCCCCCACTTGGAATAGATTGCTCTAATACCAAGCTGCGTATTAGAACAGAGATGGATAGCTCTGTGTTTGGAATGATACTGATTATCCCCTTTTTACTCATTGCCTTTAGGTTAACATATTTGAAATGAAGCATCTAAATTATGGAGATCCAATCTTTCCAGTTGCCATAGAACCAGACTGTAGCCTCAGCCAGGAACAGAGACATCCTGGAAGCCCTGCAGAGGGTGTGCCTAAGACAGCTAGTGATGAAGTCCGCTTGAGAGGGAGTGACTTTGGATCTGGCACTCACCAATGGGGACAGAATTACAGACGTAAAAGTGTGAAGCCATCTGGGATCAAGTGATCACAGTATGGTGTGTTTCGATGTGAGAACATCAGAAGAGTCAAACCGCACAAGAGCAAGGGTCCTGGATTTCAGGCAGGCCAACTTTGCAAAGATGGGGGAATGTCTTAGGAAAGCACTGGCAAGAAAGGAGAAAAGGGGGGTTGTGGAGGAACAATGAGGGAATCTTAAGGAAGCCATAGTGGAGGCAACAAGCCACTGCATTAGGCAAGTAAGCAAAACAGAGAGAAATAAAAAAAAACATTATGGTTCTCAAAGGAAGTGGTTGAGAAGGTAAGGGTGAAAAGGGTGGCATTGAGGCGGTACAAAGAAAGACAGAGGGAAGGAGACAGGGAACTGTATCTGGAAAAACAGAGGGAGGCGGGGAAAGCAGTCTGAAGTGCAAAGGCACAAACAGAAGAAAAAATAGCCCAGGCAATAACAAAAGGGGACACAAACTTTTTCAGGTAAGTTCGTGAAAAATAAAAGACTAAGGGTGGGATTGTGAGACTAAAAAGGGAAGGAAGGAAGGAAGTGTGCAGAGGGGGCAGAAACCCTGAACAAGTATTTTTATTCAGTATTCACAGAAGAAGGGGAAGGGGAAGAACCAAAGTTAGGTGACCTGAAACTTGGCACCACAGTACTTTTACTATGGAGCCTCCCATGAATTCTACCGTATTGACACTTTACCCAGCCTTTACCTTCTTCTACAATGCCAAGTCAAGTGTATGACTGGGCAAAATGTATGGATATGGCTTCAACAAAAGTATCACGACATTCCACAATTTCACAAAAGGTCATGCAATTCAACTTTATTTACTGATGTTATTTTGGAATCTTTGGCTGCTGATAACTTGGCCAGCCTTTAAAGGAGAACTACACTGAACCTGTGAGCCATTTTCCCCAGTAGAAACTGTTTTTTTTAAATATGGGTTCCAATTCTGTTATTGTACCATCTATACAGGCCTACTGGTATCTTCTGTGGTTGTTTCTGATTTACACCTTGGTATTATGTATCATTTTTGAACTGTATGATGTAGTTTATGTCCTTCTCAACCGCAGAGTGCTATAGTAGAACATAGATGCATTGTTTCAACAATGGAAGAGGTGAGCAAGAGACATAAACTACATCATACATTTCTAAAATGGCATTTGGCACCAGTGTGCACGTCAGAAACACCCACTAGGATAATGAAAAAGCCTGCAGAGATGTAACAAAACTAGAAAAATAATTTAAAATCAACTTTTACGGGGAAATTTACTTAAGAGGTTCAGTGCAGTTCTCCTTTAAGCATGAGATTAGAGAGCTGACACACACAGCCTCTTTTTCTCATACTGGTTTTTCTCCTGGCTGGCAGCTCATCTCGCGGGAATTCACCTGTTCACAGAAATATACCCTGATCAGGCTGAATCCAGCCACCATTCAGTTGGGTACCAGGTTTCTTCTCCAGCATGTGTTTCATTCCCATCTCCCCTGGTGGGGGCAGTGCTTCTGTCAGCCTCTCACAGCCATGGTTTCCCCTGCAGCAGGAGAAACCTCCCTGGTCCAGCTGCAGGGGTCGCTGTGATGGTGGAACCTGCTACCAACCCTCCCTGACTGAAATGCACTGCCAAGCTGCAGCTGTCACAGTCATGGCTGACCTCCCAACATGACTTCCCGGGCTTGTTACCAAACCCAGGTCATCAGCATGGTAGCACAATGCTCTGCTGCTGGGCTATAGGGGTGCCCTTTAAGCCTAACATTTAGGGTCAATGAAACTAACACAATTAGTGATATTCCATTCTCTAGTTTAAAAGTTATAGGGGTTTAAAATTCTGCAGTTTACACAATTGAAAAATGTAATTTTAAAATTTCTGAACATTTGAAAACTTATACTTCAGTCACCTTTAAAGATGGATAAATGAAACCTACCACACATCTGCATGAATCATGGTGAAATAAGCTTACCGAATTTGGTGCGATTAGGAAAAACACTTTTTAAATTAGATTGAAATAACAGAAAACACAATTTTTATGAAATTTCATGAACATTTGGTGGAAATTTCACAGAAGCAAAATCAGCATCTTGCCAGCATTTCACTGGCAGAAGATACATTTTATCCAGCCCTACACGTACTGTCTATGTGTAAACATTGAACATTTTCAATAAAGAACAGTTAATTAAAAAACAAATATATGACTGTTCACACCTTGCACAGTGCCAGGAGTTGGTGATTCTTTTAATAAAAAAAAGCATGTGGAAGGGTGTGAAGAGACTGGGATGGGGAAGGGTTGCCATGGGACTATCCCTGGCCAGCCAGGATGGCCCAGAGTGCTTTTGGTTAATTAATTTTACCTAAATGTTCTCATTCTAATTATTTTGCCTTGTTTGTCTCAGTCCTCTGTATAGTCACCTACTTGTTCTAAATGTACGAACATGGAACCTATGTAAAGGGCTCTGAGCTCAAATGGTTAATCCGAGATCTGAAATTAATTAATTAATTAATTAATTGACCCAATGTCTATGAGATCTGAAGTGTCCCAAAAGTTCAGCTGAGCCAAATCAATGGTGAAAGTGCTGAATTGTGGCACATTCACTGACTACAAATTCTGCATTGGCTCATCCTTACATGAGGTTACTCTTAAAGAAGAAAATAAGGAAATGAGAAGATATAACTGGTAAAAGAACTAATGCCATCTGATCAGAAAAAGCTACAAAATACATCAAAAGATGTGAGGAGTAGAGGAAACAAGTGGGCATTTAAAGGAATATTTAGAACATATCTGGAAATTCTCTTTCACTGAAAACAATGCAGGATTTATTCTCATTATGGGGCCTATGCATAATGTAAGTGCCATGTATCCACAGCATGTAGGCATCCCTAATTGCTGGTGACACACAGGGGGTTTCCAACAGGACACCAGTGGCATTCACAAAAGGGGTATGCATCCCTTCTAGGCAGTTTCTCACAACTGTGGGTAGCACAATGCACTAACCCCATGGGGGAAAGTGACCAGGGGTGTGGCCAGACTTTGTGCCTAGCACAACAGCGTGAAGTGCCGATGGAGAGGCCACAGGTTATATATGCCAGCTCCCTGCCATAGCCCCTACATACCCTCTCCAGCCAGTGGTGTGTGGCTTGTCAGACAGTGGCCACTCCTGTGCAGCAGCCTCCAGCCCTGTTGACATGTGGCAGGGGCTGGGGGCCCCCAGCTGGCACTCATCTGTAGGTCAACAGTTCCAGCTGGTACCAGGGTGCACTTGTCAGAACAGGGGATCCACTCTGCCAGAGTACAGGCATCCAATTGGATGCCCGCTGGCATCCCCAGCCCCACTTGCTTCCTGCCCCCTGTCCCTGCTATGCTCTTACAAATCTGTGGAGCAGGGCAACGGATGGGCATTCACAGGTAGTGAATGGTGTGTGGTGCATGCTAGGGTGAGAGTATGGAGGCACATGGTAAAGGTACATGCCTATAGCACATATTCTGTGCCCAATCATGCACATGCCTCTGTATCCATAAATGGCTGCATTTATGTGCTGTAATGGTAACAATAGCCCAACACTGTTGCAGAAATAAAAGAAACAAGATTAGATAACCTATTGCCCTAAAATTCACTGTGAGTCATCCCATTTTACAAGAAAATGTCAAAATTCGGTGGATAAGAGATATACTGTGTATAGTAGTTGCCCGTGTCTAGATAATCTTCATTTCGACAGATGCTTCATGCAGTTGATAATTACTTTCCCTAAAAATATTCAAAACTGAGATGGCACACCTATTAACAGCAAAGTTTAATTAAGGTGATATGCTATTCAAACTAAACTATCAGCATAAGAACATCACACCAACGTTGTTTTTCCTTTTTCCTTACCAGTAATGATACTAGGAGAATGCAGCGTTGCAGTAATGGTGCTAATAAGGATATTTAGTTGTTCCAGTCACCCACAGTGATTTACCACAATTTGAGCAAGGCCCTGTCTGTGCAGCTTAATGTTGGGCATCCAGAGACAGACTGGTGAACCACACTGTTTTCTTACTGGGATTGCAACACATTAAGTACAGGCTGGCATTTGCAGATTGAGAAAGCACTGTCTCTGTCTTATGGCAAAAATAAAGTTATCAAACATGGGGGCTCAGATTCAGAAACCATGCAAGGACACAATCCAGACGAACCTAGCAAGAGTATTTTTCTGGTCTGAACTTAGATATGGTAATATGGACAGGTGGTTTTTAGTTCTTTTGAAATATAATTGTACCTGTTATTTCCTCCTCATTTTATTTTTGCTTGATAGGACCAATGACGACAGCAAACATTCAGCACAGCTGGAAGTTCACTCACAGAAGTACTCTACTACTGTTCATGAGCAAGAGTTCAACAGTATTTGCCCTTAATTATTTAAATTACATCCATTCTGAGCCAATCAAAACTGAGAAGAAGCACAATTTAATACCCCATCAACGCTGCACCCCATGATCAATTATCCAATATAACCCCTCCCCTAGACAGTTATTCACTAGGGATGGTGGAAGTCTATCCCATACTCTTCATGTAGATCTTGCAACAAAGTAAAAACACAATGTTTTTTGGATGCAGACTTCACTATAAGGCAGAGAGGTTGAGAATTTGCATAGTCTTGCGATTACAAAATTTCACCAGCCAAGTGCACTATTCTTTGCAAAGTGTGGTCTGGAGAGAGCAGGTCACATGGCTAATTTATTGTTGCAACAGATGGTCACATAGTACACACTGCAGCAGAAAGTTCACCATGGGGCCCCAGGCCCAGTGTGTAATTGCATGTAGTGAGTGCAGAAGACATAGGATGTGTCATGGTATGCTGAACAAAATCACTCTAATTAGGTTAAAAAAAAATAATAGTGCAGAAATCTTTTCTCACTTTGAGTGCCAAGACATTGTAGTAGAGGTTAGAAAATCTTATAAATACAGAGAACACTTTTTAGCAGTTTATCAGTGCTTATTCTTTGAGTGAAATAAAATGCATCTGAGCGCGATCTGTTGGGAGAAGAAGAGAGGAGAGTCCACTACAGTTTGCCTTATTGTGCCCCATGCTTGCGTATGCACTAGATGGTAGTTGTGCTTTGTTCTCATAGTTTATGGTGATCATGTAAGTACTGTTATTGTATCGTTTGTTTGCACCAGCTGGTGGATAGCCAGCTCAAGCCATTTGTTCAACTGTTGTTATACCTACTCTGTAACCCCGGACACTTCTGGAAGCGAGCTGGTCACAGCTCATGTTGCCTTCCTGGTGAAATATTTTCAAATAGACCAATAAATAAAAAAACAGTGCTGCTTTTTGTTTTAATGGGCTGTGCTAACCACTCCAGGCCAAGTTGTCCAAAAGAGCTTCCACAAGACCCACACAACCAGAGAATGCAGCTGAGGAACTACAATCCCCCATTCCTGCCACAGTGAGTTCCCATTACCCATCCAAATCCTTTGTGTGGGACTCTTTTATTTTTAACTTATTAGATAAGAGGCAAGAAATATGACAACTATGTCAGGCACATGTCAGCAGTGGCAAATGGGGAAACAGCAGTAGTAATAAAAATATTTATTTATACAAGAGGTGTCCCTCCAAAGTTAAGAAAGCCTATACATTACAAAAAAATGATGGAAAGCAGATATAAATAACATAGCAATAAAAAACAGAGAGACTGGAATATACAACGCACGTGAATATAACATTAAATATGTATATGATGCAGCCTGATGGCTGCTTTGTATACCTGATATCTCCTTATTGTTCCCCACCAAAAGTAACTCCGTTTTCCAAGGGATATAACCAGGTGCTTCAGGGATGCACCTGGAAATGAGCTCTAGCTCAGTATTCCTTTCACGGCCAAAAATTCTAAAATAAAAATATAATGAAACAGAGCAAATCTATTGGAGGCTGTCCGAAACGTGATTCCTCATAACCACTGTTCCAGCCTCAGTATGTCGTCTCTGTGTCAGGAACAAATAACGCATACAGCTGGGTGTCATTTGCATAGCAGTGAACAGCCATGTTATAGTATCTAATGATCTTTTCCAGCATAAGCATATACACTGCAAACAGCACCAGTGACAGGACAGAACCCAGAGAAACACCAAAGCCCAGAGTAATTGTTCATGTTTGGCAAGAGCTAAGTACCACCAACTGCTCTGTTCCACTGAGGAAGGACCAGAATCATTGCAAAACAGTGCAAATCAGACCTCCCAGCCCTTTGTCTACCCAGCAAGCCAGCATGGCCTACAGTGTCAACTGCAGATGAAAGGTCAAACGGGCATCCAAATGAGACTTTTTCTTGATCCCTCACTAGGAAAAATTTGCACACTTGGATCAGAGTTGTTTCAGTACTGCACATATTCTGGAACCAGACTGAAATGTACTGATGAGGTCACATTGTTCTCTAGGTAATTAACTAGTTGTGAGACAAGCACATTCTCAACAACTTCCCCAAAAGTTGAGACTGGAGACAGGACAATAATTGGTCATGCTGGCAAGGTCTAATGACACCTTCTTAAGCCAGGTTTTCACCATAGCTTCCTTAAGAGGCATTACAAGAATACTTTCCTGCAAAGAGCATTGATAATACCAGTCAACACTGGACCCAGTACCACCACACTGTGTCACATCTGGGCATTTCTGAGCAGCACACCCACCTTAAACACAATAATCTGTTGATCTCGGCATAACACCGGAGCAGGTCTGATGAGGTACCGGGAGCACCTGCTATTCATCATTGCACATGGCCAGGGAGGGCAGAGGAGGAAAATGAGGAGAAGAAGGAGGAGCTCGATAAGGGATGCACCACTGGTGCCCCTCACACTTCAGAGAAATTGAGGAAAAAACTAATCTCCACTATCAATGGAGCCACGCAGTCCCAAACAGGAACTTTTTAAAATTTTAATCACACTTCCCATCCACATATCTTTTGACTTGATAACATTTGTAAGAAAATTACTTGCAGTGATTTTTCTTACATATGTTATAAGTGCAGTAAAACACTCAAGGGATACATGATGATGGTGAATTATCACACACCCCTATCTAGTGTTTATAGGCACTCAACACAAGCCCCTCATGCCTGCCAATACCACTGAGAAGAGTCACACACCCTATGATGCATTATTGCTTACTGAACAACAGGAAGTAAGTGATTGTTCTGTTTGCACAGCACTCAGTGAAAACATAGAAGCTCAACAGTACAAAGTTGCAACCTTATTTGACACATGATACTAACCAGAATTCTGAGCACGTCTGTGGAGATGGACAAGATAAATTCCAGCAAATGAAGAATTATTTTTGTACATATTCTATCTTTATTATGCCCCCTTCCACCAACCTGCCATCTGTTGTCTCCTCTCCAACCCCTGTTTCCATCACCCACCTTCTCTGGGACTTACCTGGCTGCATTATTTACCCCTGTGATTTATCCATACACCCATGGCAGGGCTCTTTCATCAGGGTCCTAGGGGAGCCTAGACCCCTTGAGGCAACTCTAGCCAGTGTACACTCAAGCAGCAGCACCATAGTCGATGGTGCAAGGCTTGCGAGCAGAGGCTGATAGTCTTCCTGCTCAGCTGGGGCCATTTCTTGTTTTTCTTCCAGCCCTGAGATGTTGGCATGCCAGGAGAGCCAATCAGTGTGCAGATGCAGAGCACGCGTGCTGCTCCAGCTTGTGGCATGCGTTTCTCCCTTTTGGTGCCCTCAGCTGCATTGCCACTTGTGTTCACCCAAGTTGCAGTATAGCAGTGAGGATGGCAGCCCTACTTCCCCAGAGAACAGTGCCCATGGGGACACTCAATCCTCCTCCCTTGGCCAGTCCCCGATGACCCAGGCTTATTCCCAAACCTGGGTTGCCAGAGTTGTGAGTGGTAGCACTACTACTGTGCCAATTTGCCAGCAGATGAAGAATTAATTTATTGAAAAGGTATATGCACTGCAATTGACAGCAAAAACACAAAAAAAAAACAAGCTAAAGATGGGATCAAAACCCCTGACATTCCAATCCTTTCAAAATAATCCCGTTACTTACTCTGACCATGTCACGTCAATGGCTCCATTGTACACCAGCATTCGCACCACCAACACCACCTCTAAATGCCACCTTAGTAGCAGTTACAACCCTCTGTGGGCAGTATTATTACAAGTGGTTAATTAGTAGGTGAAAGAGGAGGAAATGGAGGATGTCAGCCATAAATCTGCAGGATATATGGCAGAGGAATAGAAACATAGAAGCAGATAAAGCAAACAGAACAGGAAAGGGATCTGATGATTATAATATTAAACAACCTTAGGGTAAGTGACCAATATAGTAATGTGATCAGCAAAGCTAATAGAATGATGGCGTGCATAGGAAGGGGCATAACTAGTTGGAAGAGGAAGGTGCCAATGCCATTATATAAGACCATGGTTACACTTTACCTGGAGTATGGGGTGCAGTTCTGGAGGCCTCATTTAAGAAAGGACATAGATGTAACAGAAAAGGTTCAGAGAAAGGCAACAAAGATGGTGCAAGGTATGCAAGGGAAACCATATGAGACAAGACTGAGACAATTAAATCTGTATCCACTGGAGTTTAGAAGAGAAAGAGGAGACATGATAGAGACATTCAAGTACATGAATAGGAGAAATAATGAGGGAAGGAAGTATATTTAAAAGGAAGTCGGAGTTAAAACAAGAGTCAGACTTTAAGATTGGAAGGAGGAAGATTTAAAGGTAATGTAAGGGGGTGTTATTTCACTGAGAGGGTGGTTGAACCCTGGAACAGATTACCTGAGGAGGTGGTGGGTGTCAAAATGGTGGAGGGATTCAAGAGAGTGTGGGATAGACGTATGGGGTTGGTTAGAGGACAGATGATAGGCTCCTTGTGCACTGGTGACAAGCAGGGGAAGGGGGAGATGGGCAGACTGGATGAGCCAGGATGGAACTTTTCTGCTGGCACATTACTATGATACTGTGATGCTATCTTAAAACTCTCAATATACTGAACAGTAGCTGGCCATTGCTCTTTTATATTTAGAGTTGTCAAAGAATTTAGTTTTCCTCCAGCTCAGATCCACAGCTCATCTACCTATACTGCATTTTAAGCATGTTTAAAATCTTATTATATTGATGTTTCTGTTTGCAAGTGCTTTCATTAATTAATAAGTATTGTGTCTTTAATGTGTTATGTATTTACTCTCTGTATTTGTTTGGTATTTGGTGTTATATGTTCTCGGGTCTCCCCTTGAAAATGGGCATTATGCTCTTGGGTTCTTCACTGAACAACAAATTTTAAATAAAAATAAAATAGAAACATAGAATAATTCAATGGCAGAAGGAGATTGAAAGTCCATCTAATTTGCCCTTACTGTACTACCTCACCCTTACTGTCCTACTATGCTGGTGGGCTATTTCTCCTCTCACTCATTCTCCTCAAATCGGTGTAGCCTCCCTTGGGTACAAGGAGTCTCCTTGACCTTCCCAACCATGTTTAAACCCATTTAGGGTAGCCACTCCCACCGCTTCTGCCAGCAGTCTTTTTCATGGTTCCACCACCCTCTCGGTGAAGTAATAATTCCTCACATTTCCCCTGAACTTACTTCCCACCAACAGCCAGTTATGCCCCCTTGTGACTGCATCCATATTCCTTACAAACTGGTCTTCACTATTCATTTTGTTTATACCCCTGATAAACTTACATTTTTCAATCATGTCCTCACACTCCCACCTAGCTGCCAATGAGTACAAATTTAGGGCTTCTAGATGATCCTCATACAATCTGCCCTGTTTGCCCTGCCCCTGGATCATCTTGGTGACCCATCACTGTACCAACTGTAGCCTGTCAATGTCTTTCCTTAGAGGAGGACTCCAGAACTGGACACAGTACTCCAGGTGAGGCCTCACCAGGGATCTGTACAGTGGCAGAATCACCTCAATTCTCTATGCATAAAAACCCCTACCTACACACCCCAGCATCCTCAGTGCCTTGCTGTATGCTTTGTTGCACTGACTCATTTTGTTGAGCAAGTCACTGATAATGCCCTCCCCCAAAAAAAAAAATCCCATGCGTCTGCCGAAGTGGCCAGTCTAGCCTCTTCCATCCAATATTCTGTGCCTTGAATCTATCTCCCTAGGTGCATTAATTTGCATTTCTTGGGGGTGAATCTCAACTGCCAAATCTTAGACTATCTCTTTAGTTTCTCTAGGTCCTTTTGGAGCTCCTGCACCCCTTCATTGTGATCTACCCTGCTACATAATTTTGTGGTGTCAGCAAAACACAACTTTACTCAGATACCTTCCCCTATGTCACTTATAAACATAGAACAGGTCCCAGACCTGATCCCTGTGGCATTCAGTTCCACCAAGTCGCAGTGACAACAAAGTTGTCAAACGATTTCACATTGACACCACTTTGCCGATGGCAATCACATCGCCATGGCAAAGTGCCGATGGGCCCCCACAGTGGCAGAGACCTTTACTTTTTGCAAGGGACTTTGCTCCCTGCGCCCCCTTGAATTAATGATTGTCAGCTCCAGGGGACAGGGCTGATTACGGGGGAGAGCGGCTTACAGCGAAGTCGCTGTATCCATTTATTGCTGTAACAACCTATTTGACACTGTGGATGTCGAACAGGTTGTTGTCGATGTAATGGATTTGCTGTGAAGGGTTCGTTATTGTATTGGTATACCATGGCACTTTACTAATGACTTCCTTGTCCCCTGATTTAACACTGAAATTACTCAAAGAACTTGGACATTAATAAGGCGTCACCTTTGAACTGAGCAACAAAAGTTCAGACGTGGCCAGCTTTTCTTCTGTGGCAATAAGCTATCTGAGCTGCCTACCGTACAGTGCAAGCTCAGAAAAAGTGTTCAATTCATCAGGAACCATTATTACTGAACACAGACAAATCTGTCACCTGTAAATGTCGAGAGAGACACAGATTTATAAAGACAACTAGCCACCTGATCCCTCACAACAACATCACATCTCTGCAGCTGCAGACTAAAGAAGAGTCAACAGCAGATGTCCTGCCTGAATTCCTGACTGGTTTAAATTCAGATATTTAAGAGCAGTTCTCTGCTTTCAGCTATTACAATTTACTTGAGAATACTTTTTTTTTAATTTTTGGTTTTCCTTTCCAGGGTTTAAAACATATACATATATCTTGCCTTTCCTCCACAGACCTGACAGTGCTTTTGGTTAAGGCATTATAGTGCTCACCATTAAAACAGACTGTGATGCCACAATCAGCAACTGTGAAGTCAGGTGGGTATAGCCGTCAGATGAATTTTCAAAGACTTGATAAATATGTACTGCACTATCTGAAATATTCAGTAGACTAAGAATGGGAGAAAGTAAAGAAAAAACTAGAAAAGCACTATTATTGTACATCTAATAGTTTTATTTATTTATTTATTTTATTTATTTATTTAGAGATTTGGATCATACCTTTGAGCTCAGAGCTCTTTTACAAAAGTTCCACATCAAACAGTGACAATGACAGCAATAACAAATAGTTTACATACAGTACTCGAATAGTAGGTAGCTAGTATACAATAAGGTTACAATTTCATTCATAGTACCAATGGTGATAGTACAGCGTCAAGAGAATTCAACTAGGGTAAAGGACAGTGTTTATATGTAGCGAAGGAGATAAAGAGGTGTGATACCTAGTGTGAGAGTCCAAGGAGGAGTCAAGGGGAGGGGAGACTGGGAGGAGTGGGCGGCCAAAAGAAGTGGCTTTGTCTAGGAGGTTGGGAGGCAGTGGTAGTAGGTTGGTTTTAAGGTTGATCCAGTGGGAGAAAAGGCAGGGGAGAGGAAGACAGAGGGATAGGGCAAGAAGCAAGAGTGGGGGTTAAAGGAAGGGGAAGGAGAATGTGGATGAGTGGGCATTATGAGTGTTAGAGTCCTAGTGGCAGTCACAAACTGTCCTAGTAAGAAGGTGTTGCCTTAGGCCATTTTTGAATTGCGAGATGCATTGGGAGTTTAAAATGTGCACTGGGATTTCATTGAGCCATTGGGGGGCTCTATAGCTGAAAGCACGCTGTCCCTGCACAGTTCGACGGAAAGGTGTTGATAGGGCCCTCCTCACCCTGCCTCTGGTGGTATAGCTGGTAGCTCTTGGTATTAGGATGCTAGAAATGCATGGGGCTGTTTTACCCATTAGTGCCTTTTTTCCAAGGAGACATGTTTGGAATATAATCCTGTTCTTTAGTGGCAGCCAATTGGTCTCCTCGTATCAGGAGCAGGTGTGGGTATTTAGATCTGCAGCCATTGTGAGCCTACATGCCTTGTTGAGGGCAATGTGAATCCTTTTTAGTGCAGTGTCTGTTGCTGCGCCATAGACCACCAATCCATAGTCGATGGTAGAAAGGATGGAGCTGGAGACTGAGAGATGGAGGGCCTCTGGGTGAGATACTTTTTATGCCTATATAGTACACCCAGCTTGGTGTTCACTGCCTTTACTACTTTGTCGATGTGTTGGATGAAGGTGAGGCAGTCATCAATGGTGACCCGCAGGTACTTGAAGGTCTGAACTTGTTCCAGCGGCTCACTGACTTTATTGGAGATGGTGAGGGGAGGGAGCTTATTTTTGTGCTGTGGGCTGGCTGTGAGCATCACATTGTTTTTTTTGTAGTTTAATGGAAGTTTATGGCTACAGAACCAGTCTTCCAGCTTGTAGAAGGATGCCTACAGCTCAGAGTGGAGGGCGACTATTGATGAACTGCTGGTGAGAAGCACAGCGTCATCTGTGTAAAGTATCAGTTTAGTGTCACAGGCTTCAGGAAGATTATTTAGGAAGAGGCTGAATAGTAAGGGTCCCAGTATTGACCCCCCTGTGGGACCCCTAAAGATACCTCATTGGAGCTAGATACTGTGTGACCAATTTTTACATGTTGGCTTCTGTGTGTTAGGTAGTCCTTGAACCAGCAGACAGCATTGGTTGCAACCCCCAGGTTCTGTTGTTGAGTCAGGAGGAGAGAGTGATTGACAGTGTTGAAGGCTTTGGTGAGGTCTATGAAGACTGACCCCACCAGCTTTCCTTCTTCTAGTGCCTTGTGGCGAGTAGTCAGTGTAGTCCAGCAAAGCTGTGGAGGTACTATGATTCTGCCTGAAGCCATGTTGGTTGGGACATAACAGGTTGTATTTGTTGAGGTAATCTGTGAGTTGGGCAGCCACAATCTTTTCCAGGGCTTTAGATAAGGGAGAGAGGATGGATATTGGCCTATAATTGGCGGTGCATGTCAGATCACCGTTCTTGTGCACCGGCATCATGAGAGCCTGGTTCCAGATCCCAGGGAACTGTGCAAGAGCCAGCGATTTGTTAAATAGTTTTGTAACAGGCACAATGATGACATCCAGTGTTAAGGATAGGAGTTTCATATTGATTCCATCACTCCCCATTCTGGTCTTGCCTAGTGTTTTTTTATGTGTTTGTAAGCCTCCTTCACTGACACTTTTCTGAAGTAGAAGACAGGTATTGAGCCCCCTTGAGGCGTGCAGGTGGTTTGTTCCCCAGCAGGGCACAGGTAGTCGGGGGTAGCACTCCAGTCAGGTCACTAAATGCTGTGTTGAGAGAATCTGCGATGTGCCGAGGGTCAGTAATCGTGACGTTGTTAATGTTGAGCGAGTGGGGGATCTTCTTCTCATCCTTTCCAAGAGGGTTTTTGATGTTCTCCCAAAAACTCTTCCCATTGCCCCAAGTTTTATTAAGCTGCTCCTTGTGAAAGTTGGCCTTTGCTTGGCGGATAAGATTGGTGCAGTGGTTTCTTGCAGCGCTATAGCATTGGAAGTTGTGTTTGCTGTGAGAGGACCTGGCTTTTTCCCACAGATTGTCCCTTTCTTTCATCTGGGCGAGGAGATCCCCTGTGATCAGGGACACTGGTTTACCGGGATTGAGAAAGGGCATATTCCGTTTTGCACATTGTAAAAAACGATATTATCACCAGTGTCTGCTAAGCCAAAATTCAGTTTTACCGGTGTTTGGTTTTGTGTACTTTAACAATTTTTAACTCTGCTAACATGCATTTTAGCAATTTTGACCTCCACTATTACACATCCTTCCATCCTTGTACCAATTTAAAGTTATTTTAGGTACAAGATGTGATGGCAGCAGCAACACTGCAGCCCCCGTCCCTAAGGTGTGAAGGAAGCAGCGCTACGGCCCCCATCCCTCTGGTATGACAGGAGCAGCAGCACTGTGGCCCCCATCCCTTAGGTGTGATGGCAGCAGTACTATGGTCATCATTCCTCATGTGTGATGGCAGTATCAGCACTATGGCCCCCATCCCTCAGGTGGAACGGCAGCAGGCCTACATTCCCCATCCACCAGTGGTGATGGCAGAAGCAGTACAGCCCCCACCCCTTCGGTGTGATGACAGTAGCAACAATGCAGTACACATCCCTCTGGGGTGATGGCAGTAGTGACAGCACTATGATCCCCTTTCAACACTCACACCCCACATGCACAAGTTACAAATGACTTGGTCTTGTTAGAACTCAGATGTGAATTAATCTGAACCATTACCGCTAAGGTGGACTACCTTTGTTTTTTCCTATTTATAATTTAACTGTCTGAATTGGATATCTGCCTGTGACACCACTGACCAGGGTTAGGGAACAGACTTGGGTGTTGGAGGGCCAGCTGGTGGGTGAAAGCTTGAGTGTCCAACGACCACTCCCCTTCTCCTGAGAGGGAGGGTGGGTTCATGGCTCAGCATTTGCTGGCCCATGGTGGAGGCCAGAGGCATGATAACACGTCAGTCCTCACTGTGGATGGAGTGTGACGGATGTCGGCTTGTGCCTTGACATCATGTAGCCTGTCACGCGCCCAAGAAAATGAGAAAACAACTGCTGGCCAACTGAAGGATGGCTGCTGGTCCCGCCATACACCAGAAGCCCCAGACATGTGTCCATTCTGACCCTCAACATGCCCAGGATACACAGGAAGCTCTTTGGGGCAATTCTCCTCCTCTGGTAGCCTCCCACAGAGGTAGGGGCCCACTCAATGAAAGGTTACTTTGAGTTACCTGGTAGCACAGCAGTAAGGGTCAGTAGATAGTGGTTGGGACTCAGCAGTGGTGGTAGGGGGCCTTGGCAGGCCTGAAGGAGTGGATGGCCAGGGGGTAGGAGGAGGAGCAAAAAAAAAACTGCTTGAATTTGCTTCTTTGAAATAAAGTGTTTTCACCTAAAAAATCCACAAGTGATTAGTGGAGGACCTTCAAATGGATTCATGCATCTCCCAGACATGTGGATGCTTTTTTTTTCTACTTGGTGTCCATAAAAAGGGTGTCTCCCAGTTTTCTTTGTTCAGATGTGAATTGAGCACTACTCTGTCCACCAGCATCATACAGCCCCTGGAGTCTTACCTTGTTAAGTACTCTTAAATACTTAACATTTGCTTTTTGTTGAAGCAGTCTATCAGCAAACATTTTGTTGTCACAGAGACAGAACCAGCAGGTGGGAGAAAAGGTGCAAATGATTAAATTCACCTAAATGGGGTGCTAACTGTGAAGTCTTTTCATAAGTAGTAAGGCAGTTTCTTCTTTGTGAACATACTTTCATTCAGACTAGTTTTCATTCAAACAACTGAGGATTTTGGATGGCCCTACTGATTATAAACTTGAATAAGTTAGTTGGTAACAGTGGTCCTGTGTTTAGCAATCTACAACCTAGATGCTTATATGTAAAGAATACAATAAAAACCTGACTAAAGTCTAAAAACAAGCTTATAAAATGTATCTGAATATTTATCTTTACATATACAAAATAATTGCGGCCCAAGTAAAACTCAAGTAAATTACATGGTACCCTGACTACTATTCTATGATGTAGTAAACATATATTGGTATTTTTTTTTATATTCTTTGTAAAGCAGGTAAGACCCACTAGGCAGAACTGTCTGTTTTAAGGAGTGACCTAGAAGCACTTGAGAGGTTAAGTGACTTGCTTGGATGCAAGTGGAGGTTGTGGGACTCAAACCCAAGTCTGCTGGATGCACCCAGTTCAATCACCGTTAGTTACTCCTACCACTAGGCATGGGTGGTTAAACTGAATGGCTGATTACAACAAAGCAGTGCGGGTGATTTCCTTACTGTTTCTATATGCAGCAAATCAGAAAGAATGCAAAGCATATCAGCATTCATTTTAAGATGCTGAAATATGGGTCAGCCCACTGGCGCTGCAGTAGCACTATTGCTTGCAATGCCAGTGACCCAGGGTCAGAAGCAAACTCAGGTTGCTGGAGGTCTGGCCAGGGGAGTAGGATCGAGCACCTGGGAGACTGCTCTCCTCCTCTGGGGAGGGTGGGCTGCAGGTCCTGCCTCTTTACCACCACCGGTGTCACCACGGGTGGTGGTGCAATGGTGCTACACAGTAATCAGGAGGGGAGGATGCTAGCCAGGATCTGGAGCAGTGGCATGTTTCTATGACCTACCTCCTTGGATCTCTAGTGCCAGTGCCCTCAGGGACGGAGACCAGAAAACCAGGAACAATCACCCCACATCAGCCAGTGGCAGAAGGGACCCAGGTGCCCCAGACTTCATAACCAGGCTCCATGAGAGACCCACTGGGCTGCCTGACACACACTAAGGGAGTGTGGAGGGGTGACCTAGGGTCCCCTCCCTTCCCACCTTGGGGGGCGGTACAACCCAGGCAGGATAGGGGCAGGCCCACAGGAGCTCCTGAGCATTACCTGGGGGTGAAGCTAGGGGATACCGATGCTGTGAGAAGGGGACATAGAAAGAGAAAATAAAAAAAATTTAAAAAGATACTGAAATCTTAGAGATTCTGTGCAGTGACATGCAATTTCCATGAGGCACCGGTACAAGAATTCAAAATCCGCAAATCAAGCAGGATTCCATGATTGTTACCGGTGTTACTGGTAAAAATGGAAAACCAGGGTCCCTGCCTGTGATCCAACCATTAACTTGACCCCAAATTTTTCTTTTCCTCAGTGGTACAAAGATATCGCAAATCTTGTTGAAGCCCTCTACAAAGAAACTTAGGGCCTGGTCAATATTATGCGCATGATCGATGGGGGACCAGTCATACTGGGAGAGGGCAGAGGAGAGGGCCCCAAGCTTGCCCTTCCCCAAGACCCTACTACTAATTATGATAGGTGGGGGCTTGGTCAATTTGTTTGACCATGTGAAAGTGACTGGGGAGTGATCACTTAAGGTGTCAGACAGGACCTTAAGTTCAGAGATCCAAGAAGGGTAACTCGAGAGGAGCCAATCGAGGAGGGTGTCTTTTCCTGTTTTGTGGTACCGCCTTGTTGGGCTGTCTACAAGTTGAGTCAGACTGGAAGCAGTGACCATGTCCTTGAAAGGCGTGGATTCCCTGCCCTCCCAGTTGATGTTAAAGTCACCTGTTATGAGAAGTTCTGTGCCCTGAGAATGGGTAGCAATTGTATCCAGTAGTTTTGGGATGCCATCCCTGGCTTTAGTGGGTGGAAGATAAACCGAGGCTAAGATTAGAGATTTGCCATGCCGTCCGACCTGTGCTTTTATTGCTAGTAGTTCATGATCATCCTCGACCCTGGTAACAGGGAGGACTGCGCAGCACAGGTAATCCCTGGCATAGATAACGACTCCTCCACCTCTCTTGCCACACCTGTCTTTCCTGAATGTTTGATATCCCAGGAGCATCACTTCATTGTCTTTTATCTTGCTTGACAGCCAGGTCTCTGTCAGACAGAGAATGTTAGGTACATGGTGGGACATCCACGCTTGGAGTAGGTCAGACTTTGCTGTGAGGCTGCACATGTTCAGTGCAGCTACTTTCAGGCCTTTACTCGTGTTTCCCCCTGCGTTTGATACTGGTGGTGGGCCAGGATTGGCATGGACATTACCTGATAGAAGAAGCATGAATATTATTTTAAGCTTCTGATTCTAATTGAGAGCCACTCTTGAAGGATGGAAGAGAGTGAGGTCCAACAAGAAGACAATGACAACTGACTGAACTTGTCATTAATAATTTAGACCATTGGCACAACCTTCTTAAAAAATACTTAGGAGTACTGCACAGCAGACCAATCCTTTTCAGAGGCCTCTTACAGTGGCCCTAGCTTCAGTCAATGTAAGCCTTCAAGCCTTTACATGTCAGACATGCATCATTTTTAGAAACACCAATGGTCTACCATGTAGGTTGCTGTGCCTGCTATTCTGATAACCACATAAAATATGCCATACTGGTATTTTCATTTTATTTTTTTCATCTTTTTCATGCCATATAGTTTAATAGGGATAACATTCATTTTTCTGCAATATACTTGTAATAAACGGCTTCTGCACTTCAGCCTTTGGCTTACAGCATTTAATCACCCATATCAGCCAATTATGTCAGCATTAAAACATTACAGGGTAGTGGTTGTGGTGGGATAACCACAAGCCCCAGGGCATAGTAAGTCATTAGGCCATTGGCCAAGTGCCTTCTGTCCCTGGAAGTGCAATTATCCCTGCACAACCAATCCCCTGGAGCAGATTTTCTTATCCATTTGTAATTCCTTGTAGTATATAGACAAGCCTTATAACACTTGAACACCCATACAAAAAAATCCCATAATGCCATCCTTCATTCCTCATAATAATATTGTTAGATTTTGTAATTCTATCGTTGGGACCTCACTACAATCAGTGGGATCTCATAGATACATAGATACTGTCAGCAGATAAGGGACTATGGCCCACCCAGTCAACCCATTTGAGCTTGTAAGTTCCCTTTATGTTTTTCTAGAAGTCTGTTGCCCCTTACCCCTGACCTCCAGAATTCCCTCATGTTTATCCCATGCATTCTTAAATCCTGTGATTGTTTCAGCCCCCACCACTTCCTCTGGCAGGGTGTTCCACTTGTCCACCTCCCTTTCTGTGAAGAAATTCTTCCTCACATTTCCTCTGAATCATCCTCCCTCCAACATCATCCCATGCCCTCTAGTCCTGGAACATCTTTTTTGCTGGAAAATAGTGTATTCCTACACCCTGTTCCTCCCTGTAAGGTACTTGTATGTCTCTATCATATCCCCTGTCTCCCTCCTCTCCTCCAGGGAGTACATATTCAAGTCCTTCAGCCTGTCCTCATAAGTCTTATGATGCAATCCCTGTACCATCTTTGTTGCCCTCCTCTGAACCTTCTCTACCCTGTCTATGTCCTCACATAGGTAAGGTCTCCAGAACTGTACACTGTACTCCAGGTGGGGCCTCACTAGTGTCTTGTATAGTGGAATTATGACCTCACTTTTCCTGCTGGCGATGCCCCTGCCTATGCATCAAAGCATCCTATTTGCTTTACCTGCTGCCTTGTTGCACTGTTTCCTTACCTTGATGTCATCAGAGATGATAACCCCAAGGTCCCTTTCCTGTTTGGTGCATACAATATCCTCACCCCCCCAACTGATATGTTATTCCAGGGTTTTTGTGCCCCATATGTATTATCGCTTCTTTACATTGAATTTCAACTGCCAAACCCTCATGATTTCAACTGCCAAACCCTCATGATACTATCATTGTGAGAACACACTGATAGAATTATGAAAAAGAACAATTTTCTCCTGCTGCTAATTCCTTGTGCCAAGCCCAATACAACTTTTACAGTAACTGTTGTGTACAGTAAAAGCCAGACATCATCTAAGGAAAAATGTCATTCTCCAGTGACATCCTCACTAACAACAGCTTACAAAAAAACTGTAAAAACCTTTGGTTCCATATAAAAATAACTGATAGGGAACTACTGTATGTTTCACATGGGTATGATACGATCTTGTGGTTCTGGTGACATGTGGATCTTTCGAGCTATGCTCATCAGGTCAAAATGTCACCAGAACCACTTGATGGCATTATATATAGAATAATGGAAGGGGAAGAGTATATAACTTATAGAACAATACATGGGGTCATATGTTTAATGAGATTTTACACACCCCAGGGTGTTGGATGCTTAAATAAACCCCAAGAGTGAAGCTCGAGGAGTTTATTTAAGCATCCAACAGTGAGGTTGTGTAAAATCTCGAGTTAAACATACCACTCCATGTTTTATTTTATATAATTGTGGGGGAGCATTTTCTTGCTACAGTGATTATATAAAATAAAACATCTATGGTCCGGTGGGGATGAAAACACAGTCTGCGGTCTGGTCTGTGGACAAGCAACTTCTGAAACTTTTTTCTTTTCATTTTTTAAGGTATAGCCAATGAGGATTACTTGTTTACTGGAGGAGTTGAAAACTCAACATCTGAGAGGCAAGTTTGTTTTGCTTTTTTATTCACTTACCCTTGAGTGATACTGTTGACAATGACGAAGTGTCTGGCACTGTGTAAGTGGAGAATGGAAGCAGGTGCATGCGTGAAGTGCTGGAAACCCAGAGCATGTTCACCGTTATAACCAACAGGTTATAATGACGCATTATAACCAGGTTTCCCTGTGGAAGACAACGCTGCCCAGTTATTATATATAGAATAATGGCTGGGTAGGGGGTTATAATGAGAATGTTAACACCCTCAAAGTGTGGGATGCCACATAAACCCAAGAGTGAAGCCTGAGGGGTTTATAAAGGCATCCCATACCGAGGGAGTGTGTAGCATTCAAGTTTTATACCCCTACCAATATAAAATATTGGCACAAGGACATAGTGCGGACCATGGCCAAGCAGTTGCCGAAACCGTTCTGTTTTTTTTCCCACCGGCATGCTCATCTCCCCACCACTGCCCTCCTGCATCAGGAAAACACTGCTTCCCCGACTGAAGAAAAACAAAAACACTACCATCCTTGGTTTCCCCACACTGATCTCTTCCTGTCACCATCTCCTCACTCTCCCTGCCTCACTAAAAAAAATAGAAGATGGCCAAGTGCTACTTATGGTCCAGCACTGAAGAACAATGGCTGGTGCATGCGTGAAGTGATGGAAACCTGGCACGTGTTCGCAGTTATAACCCATGGGTTATAATGGTGAATTATAACTGGGTTTCTCTATGGGAGAAAATGTTCCCCAGTTAATATACCCATATAATACATAGTTCTCTAACTATTATTCTATTTGTACACTCCAGTAAACTTAATGTTATTACTTTATTAAACCCAACATCTGTGTTTACATCCATTTAAGAGGGGAAACACGTGATCCCCCATCCCCCCTAGACACACACAAACACATTCAGATAAACCTGCCATACTGTACTGAAACTTGCTGAAACACTCAGAAATTAGTTAGTTCCCAATCTGACAAGCAGCTTAATGATTCTAACTCAAAGTCCGTGCAGTAGTGGTAGCAGAGGATTTGCACAATACTGGACTACAGTAGTGCGGTGAGTATCTAAAACATAGCAACATCGTATTTTAAGATAAAAAAAGACACTAGATCCGTCATGCCTTTCTCCTCTGTTTCATAAGCAGTGATGAAAAAAAGTAATGTGTAAAGCAAATATACTGCATTCTAATTCATGGGGATTTCCTACCCACTCTACTATGCAGGATACCCATTAATTTCTGTGGTAAGCACACATTTTTCCTGGCTTACCTTGAAGGCCTTTACTGTCTTCATATCCACTGTCTTTCCTGGTAGGCTGTTTTTCATGTTAACCACCTCTGGGGGGAAAAGTGCCTCTTGTACTTTCCACTGAATTTACCATCTTTGAGCTTCAGGGACTGTTCCCAAGTCTTGCTGGAGGACACCAGATCAAACATCAAAATAATGTTCCACCTTGTCAATACCCTTAAGTATGCAGAAGACTGAGATCATGTGACTTAGGCATAAAGTATGTGCTAATGACTGTCTGGAGCGGGAAAACCTCCACCGAACTAACCCAAGGTGTCACCATCTGTGTGGCACTACTGAACCACCTATCTCTAAGAGAAAAGCATCTGCTCTGACTCTCTGATCCCTTTCTGTCAGTCACCGTACCTACTGTTCCAGGCTTGGGGGCATGAGCCAGAGTTTACTGACTGATTGATTCATTTGTTTTGAAAATTGGTGACCGGGAAAGGGACACTGAGCTGGGGCTCATTTCCAGGTGTGACCCAGGGGAGGGGAGTGTAGGATAAGAATAGTACATAGCTTTGATAAATACAGTGTTACAAGAAAAGTGCAAAATCATGGCACAAAATGACAACTGAAAATGCAAAATGTACTTCAGTAGCATATGCAACTAGTATAGTGTTATGCTTGTGCAACTGTGTTACCTTGTTTTGGCCATTCGCACTATCTGTTCCATGAGGAATTATTAACCTGTAGGGGTACAAAGGCAAGGAACCCTTGAAGAGGGTTCAACCCCTATAGGCAGCTCGGGGAGGTTCACTTGGCTTAAGGTACCTTAGGAAGAAACCCCAGGAGGAGAGAGGTGAGCTGCTGGAGGTGGAGGAGAGGATGGTGAGGCAAATAAAAAGTGCTTCAGAGGGAGGCTGGGAGGATTGGCCTTGACTGCTTGTGGTGGAGGCTGCTAAAATTTGCTATACTGCAGAGAAGAAACTTATACTCATGTTTGGGAACTGAAAGCCTGGAAAAAAGACAAAATATTGCTTGGAACCTGTGAGGACGGTTTGCCATACTTTTCTATTGATACTTTCATTTTGGCTTATTTGAATTAAGAAGAGGCTTGCAGGATTCCATTTGAGGATTGTTAATTTTATATCCACAGGGAGATTAATACTACTGAATTTGCTTCTTACTGTGGATTGCTTGCTGATGTAGAGACCTAGTATTTGTAAGGATATTTTTACAACTTTTAGGATTGTACTGCTGGCTGAGGATCGATTATATTTTTATTCCTGGGTTCAATGGAGTGATTGTGTATTCAACCCAGACAAAGCAGTCTGTTTTCACAGAAAGACTTGCTTGCATCACAGGTGTTGTCACTAGTCAGTCACTCACTTTTTTTCAGGGTGGCGTTTTCAGAACTGAGCTGTGGTAGAAGCCACACAATTATAATTCAATCAGATTGGCCTTGACTACTTTTGGTGGAGGCTGCTAAAATTTGCTATACTGCAGAGAAGAAACTCATACTCATATCTGGGAACTGAGAGCCTGGAAAAAGACAAAATATTACTTGGGACCTGTGAGGACACTTTGCCACACTTTTCTATTGACACTTTCATTTTTGCTTATTTGAATTAAGAAGAGGCTTACAGGATTCCAATTGAGGATTGTTAATTTTACATCCAGAGGGAATGAAATACTACTGAATTTGCTTCTTACTGTGGATTGCTCGCTGGTGTAGAGACTTAGTATTTGTAAGGATATTTTTGCAACTTTTAGGATTGTACCGCTGGCTGAGGATTGATTTAATTTTTATTCCTGGGTTCAGAGGAGTGGTTTGTGTAAGTGGAGTGGTCTGTTATATTGTTGTGCTGGTTGTATTACAGAACGGAAGGGCAACACTCACCAGGGTGGTGGGGCAGAGGAGTAGTTGATTGTTTCTGAAGGTCACTGGTGGCTGAGAGACACCCAACCCCCTTCCACTCACCCTGTGCACCCCAGGTGTGTAATTTCCCTTATACCCAAGATTCTGACATCACTTCCTCAGTAGGGCAGGGGGCACAACTCTGTCATATCCTTAACAACCCAGCACAGTGCATAGAGGGAAAGCACACATACCTATATATATATATATATATATATATATATATATATATATAAGCAGGCGGGGAGAGGGACATGTGGGGAGTGGTGCAATGCACTGGCTGTGGGTCAGCAGTTTTCCGGGAGACATTCTGGAAGCTGTATTGCTGCCTATTTTCAGGCAACTGTCACCTCTGAGGGAGGAGGTTGCCCATCTCCAGGCTAAACTGGCAAGGAGTAGGAAAGCCTCCCCAACCCAAAGAGCACCAGTGCCACCACCGCTGCCTCAGAGGTTACCAAGAATGAGGAGCAGTTGGATCACAGTGGGCTCTGGGAGGGTGAGAGTGGTGGAACAGAGGTGTATCCCTCTAGTTGTACCTCTCCACAACTCATATGCCATTCTGGCAGAGCATGATTCCTTTATGATGGCATCTGCAGTGGAGACCAAGGAGGATGCTGGGAACCTCCACAAGGGAGACCCACAGGAGGGTGGCAAGGGACAGCATGGGGCAGGAAACAGCCCTTGGTGAGGGACTCAATTGTTAGGGGGTAGAACTGGGGAAGGGAGGGGAGAGGGAGGTAAGGTGCCTGCCTGGTGCCATGGCTTGGAGGGACAGGAAGCAAATACTCAGGATTGCAGGAGCAGCATCATGGAAGAAGGAACTAGACATCATTGTCCACCTTGGAACAAATGACCTAGCTGGGTATGGGATCAGTGCAGCACAGGAGGAGTTTGTGGAGCTGGGGAAGGGTCTTAGACAGGTAGCATGCATGATAACCTTCTTGGAGGTGCTGCCTGTCTATGGCATGGGTGAGGCTAGGGTACTCCGCACCATGTAGTTCAATGAATGGTTGAAAGACTGGTGTGGAGCACAGGGTTTTGGCTTCATTGGGGACTGGGGGTCCATCTGGAGAGATGTGGGTCCATACTGGCGCGATGGTCTGCATCGTCCAGGAAGGGAACCAAGTTCCTAGGTGATATGTTTAAATGCTTCATTGGCAAGCTTTTAAACTAGCTAAGGGGGGAGGTGCTGCTAGGAAGCATGAAATTCCAAGCCTCCCCCCACAAAACAAGGTAGTTAGTAAGGTAAACACCAAGGTACAGAGTTCCACAGGGGGCAGAACAGGGGTAAATGGAAAAAAAGATAAAGGCACTAAGGGCAGGGATGGGGCCAAAAAGGATAATACCAACATTAAATGGAGGGCAATGAGTACCAGTGCCCGTAGTCTGGGTAACAAGCTTCTCAAGCTAATGGCCCTGATGGAAGAGGGACAGCTGGATAATGTGGCAATCACAGAAACATGGTACATGGAGAACCATGACTGGGATGTCAATATACCAGGGTTCACAATCTACAGAAGGGAGAGGGAGGATAAAAGCAGAGGAGGAGTAGCTCTCTACATAAGGGAATGAATCAAAGCAACAGAACTAAATGGTAAATGGGGAGGAGAGGAGGCACTGTGGGTCACCTTGGAGACAGGGAGTGGCACCACAACCCACGCAGGAGTTGTATGCAGACCCCCATCTCAGGGGGAGGAAATGGACAAGGAAATGATAGAAGGTATTCTCAGAATGGCAGAAAAAGGGGAGATATTGTTGATGGGGGACTTGAATATGCCAGATGTTGACTGGAACACACTTACTGCAGCCACATCCAAGAACAGGATCTTTTTCGATGCCCTACAGGGGGCATGCCTCAGACACCTAGTGTTGGAACCCACTCAGGAGACAGCAGTCTTGGACCTGGTACTCTAAAATGGAGAGAGGATCACAGATTTGGAAGTGGGTAGCCATCTGGGAACAAGTGACCACCACACAGTGTGGTTCACGATAAACACAACCGTGGAGTCAAGCCATACAAAAATGAGGATACTGAACTTTAGAAGGGCTGACATTAGCAAAATGGGTGAGTACCTAAGGAATACACTAGCAATATGGCAGAAAGGAGGGGTGGAAGCACAATGGAGAAAATTCAAATCTGCCATCATAGAGGCAACAAGCCTTTGTGTGAAACAAATAAAGAAAACTAAACAGAGTGAAAAACCACTATGGTTCTCAAAAGAGGTGGAGGGGAAGGTTAGGGAGAAAAAAATAGCATTCAGGGGGCGGGATATTCAGAAGGGTTGCGCATGGCGCAACATAGTTGCGCCATGTGCAACCCACTGATGTGTCCCAGCACATAATTCAAAAGGGGAATGTGCCTGGCACAAATCCCAATGTGCCGGAGCACATCAGAAATGTATGCGGCGCAAGTGGGGGGGGCATGCCGCGCCACGCCTCCAGCGCATCCCGAAGTCAGTCCGGAATGTGCTGAGCCCATGCATGCGCAATCCCATACTTGCGCTGCCACACAGGTGAGGGAAAAAAGAAACAACAGCTAGCCACCCACAGGTGAACTGCTGTATTGCAGGGCGTATCATGGCAGCTGCCAGCTGTGGGTGGCCACCTCAGCTCCGGTGGCACCTGTGTGGTAGCGAGACCCCCCCCATGCCTGATCGCGGGCATATGTAGTGATATTAACCCTCCCATATCCCTGGTGGTCCAGTGGACCGCTCGCAGCCCAATCACGGGCGTTTGTACTTCAATAATAGTTCTATATCCCTGGTGGTCCAGTGGACTGCTTGCAGCCCAATCGCGGGCATTTGTACTTCAATAATAGTCCTATATCCCTGGTGGTCCAGTGGACCACTCGCAGCCCAATCGCAGGCATTTGTACTTCAATAATAGTCCTATATCCCTGGTGGTCCAGTAGACCACTCGCGTCCCGATCTCGGGCATTTGTACTTCAATAATAGTTCTATATCCCTGGTGGTCCAGAGGACTGCTTGCAGCCCAATCGCGGGCATTTGTACTTCAATAATAGTCCTACATCCCTGGTGGTCCAGTGGACCACTCGCAGCCCAATCGCAGGCATCAGTGATGAATTATGACTAACCAATCAATCCATCCCTGGTGGTCCAGCGGTACCCCCCTCCCCACCAGCCCACTGAGCCCCACTGCCCCGTTCCCTCCCAGTCAGCAGTGGGCGGCAGCTCCCCACCCGCTTGCCGCCCCGCTGCCCGCCAACTGACTCTGTACGGTAGGGTTGTACGCCCATTGGTCCACAGCGTGAGCCAATGGGTTTGCAGCCCGTACCATACTACACAGACCAGATATGTGAATGGTTTCTATGTATGTTTCTATGTTTCCATGTAACTGCTTATATAGATCAGAAAGGTGCCGTGACTGGTTTCCCACCCATTGAACTACAGACAGAGCCTTTCAATTCAATGGCATACGCAACCAGTATAGTGTTATGCTTGTGCAACTGTGTTACCTTGTTTTGGCCATTTATACTCTCTGTTCCATGAGGAATTACCACCCTGTAGGGGTACCAAAGACAAGGAACCCTCAAAGAGGGTTCAACACCTAGAGATGCCATGGGAAGGTTCCCTTGGCTAAAGGTACCGTAGGAAGAAACTCCCAAAAAGAACATTAGCAGTGATCATTGATTATGAGATAATGAAGCAGACTGACTGCAAAAGGAAGCTTGATGAAACATAAATGAGAAGCACAGGTTAGCAGAATGGCACGGATAAAATGGATTGCACTGATGAAAGCTGGGGGCTTCCTAAGGAGAGCGGGGAATGGCGACTAGGGTCACCATCCACCTCCATCCAACAGTGGAACTTACCTAAGTAAAGTAGGGAATAATTCTAAAAACTAAGTATTATGACCTTTGGCATGGATGAGAGAAAAAAAAACCTTTGAGGAGGAAATCTCTGGGGATCCAAGGACTAGGTCACCTTCCCTCCAGCCTTGGGGTACTTTTATTTAGTAACGGCTCAGCTGCTGCAATTTGAAATTCAATTCAAGGGGGGTGGAAAATGTTCCAATTTGGAGGAAGGCTGTCACTCTATCCCTCAAACAGGGACATCATGAAGGGTTGCCAGGGTTCTCTGCAACAAGTTCCAAGGTGGGAGGAGGAGGAGCGCAATGACCACTGAGGCATTCAGCTGGCCTACCAGTATAGAAAAAAAAATGGAAGAACCAGAAGCAGCCATAGGTAGAATAGGTAGAAGGTGCCACAGAAGCAATCAGCTAGCTAAAGGAGACCCTTTTTTGCTCAGGGTCCTACCCCTCTTAGCTGAGTCTTAAATTCTACATCAGGAGATGCCACTGATACACCTGCATGGCTAAAACTCTGCCCGGAGCGAGGACATCCAGTTTGTATAACACATTAACTATAAGGTCAAATATTCTGTATTAAAAACACAGACAGAACCAGGTTTCTTTAGAGATATGGAAGTAAAGTGTGCATTCTAAGGGTTCTGAGGAAGACTTCAGCACATTGTAACATTGAAACGTCAGCTGACTGGAAGTACCTTGAACCTCGGGCACCAATCTGACAGCCTTCTTTGGGAAGGGGGTTCTTTTTGCCAAATAAGGATGAACAGCATGTACAGCAGCTCTTTAAAATATTTATTGCACACTGACTCTGGAACTGATTTAAATGCTGCTGCTATAGTTGCTTTTTGTACGGTTTGGGTATTGGCACACCAGCAGTGCCAAAAACCCACCCATCACTTGGTAAATCGGAGGGGGGGGGATTAAGAAAGGAATTGTCTGAATGCTGTAGATGCATCTGTCTGTGTGCTAAAAACAAAATGTTGCAGTGATTCTTCTAATAGTAAGATCAGTGGTTCATTCAACTTTGAGTACTTATGGATCAAAAATTGCCACCTCACACTGTATGTCACTCAGAGATATTGACTTTTAAAACCAGCTAATCAGGAGCATTTAACCATTTAACCTAGAGCTCCAGGTTTGGTGAAACCTACAACAATCTGTAATTTAAATAATAAGACATGACAGGATGTGCATTATTGTGGGATAACAGCACACTTTGGGAAGTAAGAGACAAGGTGATGCCAACTGCCCTATGCAGCTTAGAAGTGTCGTTATCCCACAGCTATACTTACTATAGAGTACCTTATTGAGATGCTAAAGTTGTTCCTCTGATTTTTATATTAAAAAGTTAAGAATTTCTTGGCTGGCCCAGTGGCACTGAGGGTTGAGGTGCTGGACACCACACCTCGCACTAAGCTGGTGACCCTTTGTCAGAAACAGACTCAGGTGGCTCTGGGGCTGTTGGGGAGAGGAAGGATAGTGCATCCCAAGACAGTTCTCCTTTCTCAGGGAGGGAGGGTTGCTGTGGCATGCTGCTTGCCTGCCGCCCAGCAGTGGCTGGGTTATAACACTTGCACGCTACAATGCAGGGGGGAGGTATCTCATGTTCAGGGTGCCAGAGCTATCTCTGCAGAAGTGGAGCTCAGATGTTGCACCCATTGCACGTCCGTGGGTCCAGGGGAGAAAAAGTTGAGGAAAAAACCCTCTGAGCGGCAGGGTGAGAGCCAGACCCTTGCAGTGCTGCAATGGTGGCTGGGCACAACCATGGGTCCTGTGGCGGAGGACTGCAGTGAAGGAAATCCTGGGGAGCTGGGTGATGGGGCTGGGGGGGCAGTCTGAAGGGGACAGCCGGAGGAAGCAAGGAGAAAAAACAGTTAAAAAAAAGTTTAGAATTTCTTGACCTGTGCTGTTGTGCTGGGGTATTGTACAGTCATGTGATCCTATCTGACCAATTAAAGGTCTTAGTTTCTTTTACCCATTTTATGATCACTGTGTAAACTTGAGTTAGTTGGTTAACCTCCATGTGCTTCAGTCTACCCAGCAGTAAAATGGGTAGAATCAAGACTCAGCAACCCTTCCTTCCTTCCTTCCTTCCTTCCTTCCTTCCTTCCTTCCTTCCTTCCTTCCTTCCTTCCTTCCTTCCTTCTCTTTCTCTGATCCAAAGGACTATTTTCAGTCACAACCCAGGCCACAGAGTGGCAGAAACAACAAACAACAAACAAACATCATAGATATATGGCATTCTAAATACAGGCATAAGCAAAGGAGTAAACATAATACATAGGAACAATTCCAAGCACTGGTGGTATAAGCACAACATAAATATTACAGTCATTACATACAGCAGCAGGCACAGGAAACACAGGCTTAAAATAAGTAAAACAGACATAATATACAGTAAGGGCCAGTGGAGAGCAAAGAAAAGCACTGGAATATAGCAGCTAGAATTAAGCAGTATTAAACTAGAGGCAGGGCATGTCCAAGACAAATATAAAATCATGCTAAAATGCAAAAGGACATTACAGTTTGAGATTCAGGGGGATTAAGATTACGCAGATAACAGAGACAGTATGCCTGGACATTTTATTTTTATTTATTTCAGTTTAAGATTAATACCTTTGAGTCAAGAACTCATTTTCTAAGGTTCCGAGTCAGTTAAACGAACAGTTACAGATAATATAACACAAAGCACAGCAGTGGATTGCAAAATAGGGTTACAGAGGGTTGCACATACTTTTAAGTTTAACTAATACATAGGATTCTAGGTTTTACTAGTACATAGAAGTCAAACATTGTAAGTTTCACTAGTACATAGGAGTCTAACATTGTAAGTAACAGCACTAAGTGCGGTCATAGTAATGTTAGAAACAGGAGATAACGGGAGAGGCCAGGGATTGAGGGCAGGATTCACAAAATGATATGGGACTAAGACTCACTCTGCAACCCCAGTCGCACTTCAAAATCACCACAGCAGCGGAGTAACCGATCCACAGCCACAGCAGTTGCGGAGGGTGCTACGGCGGGTCCCACTGCCCGTAGCAGCCTTCCGCAGCTGCGGTGCTGTCCCTGGCAACAGCACCCAAAAGCTGCCATAATCCATGGAGCAGGTCATACTCTGGCTCCACCTTAGTGAATACCCGCAGCTGTGAGCAACCTGCGGCTTCACAAATGGAAACCCACTTGCGTTGAGGTTTTCCTGCAGCTGCAGGACCTTCCCTGACATTCATGAATCCTGCCCCAAGTCTTTGCTGGGTAGTACAGGGGGAAAGTGGGGGGTGGGGCATGGACGGTTGCCAGAGTGGTAGGCTGAGCTCACCAGTGATGGCCAGGGGTGAGAATGGAGGGGGATGGCAAGCAGCCCAAGGTAGGTATTGTCAGATGTTCACGTATGTAGTTGATGGAGTGGGCGATCATGGGGGGGCTGACAGTTTATTGTGACGTAGACTATGCAAGGTAGGTATTTTGTGTGTAGGGGGATTTGTTGAAGAGAGTACGGGGAAAGAGTACAGGGGGCAGTGGCTGGGTGGTTAGAGCCAAGGGGTTCTGCTGAGAACCCATTGCTGAGGTCTAGCTCAACATAGGAGATGGGAAAGTCGGAGGGGATGGTGGCGGTAGGGGCTGGAGGAGACAGTATCTCGTAGTATCCTGGGAAAGAGTAGGGCTGTTTGCAGACCCCTGCATTGCATAGGGAACAATTACAGGTGGACTCTGTCAGAAGCCAGGCTCTCAAGCTTGTTTTGAATGGCTGGTGGGATGTGGCTAGGTGAATGGTCGATGGGAGTCGGTTCCATTCTTGATAAATACGCTGTAAATTAAATTGTAAAATTCCAAATTAAGCTGAAACAGAAAGTTGTACTGTCAAATCACCTTGCACAATTTTCCCCCCAAATCTGTGACTTTTCTTTTTGCATCGCTTACAGATTTCATGATGTTTTCATCCCAGTTTAAAACAAAACTGTAAAACAAAATTTGCACAGAAAATGGAAAAATGTTAGTATTGACATTTCAACTCTTACGTGTTCTTCAGGAATGATGTTTAAAGTAAGAAAAAACACATGACAAGGTGTGTGTTAAGGCAGTTTGATGCAGGCTTCATGAGTGCTGTGAAGAATGAGGTGTTGCAGACAGAACGGTGTAATAAATGCTTTAATTCAGAATCGAGGGATGTTATTGTACTACAAAATGTCTCACTGTTGTTGAGCATAGTACATTTTCTGTCCATTAAAAGAAGATCTAGCTGATAACTGTGCATTGATATGATTTTGATGCATGGTTATGTGATGTTTTTTAGCCCTTGGGATTACTTTATTTTTCTATGTCATTTTATAAGTAAGCAATAAGACATGACAGGGTATGTAATAAGGGTCAATTACTGCATGCCTAGGACATGTTGTTGGTCACACAGCATAGCAAAGTGCCTTTAAAAATAACCATGAAATGCAATTACTAGCCATAATTAACATGCCTGAAGTATTTCACTGCATTTATAAAATGACTTCTAAAGAAAATATTATATTTAAAAGTGCACCCTTGGAATTATTTTCCTGCACTTTTACTTGCAAAACTTGTAAAAATAAAGAAGAATTGGTACTGCTAGAGGGGGAACTGAGATGTTTGCAACATGATAAAGGTCATTATAAGAATGAAAATTAGTTTGAAAACTACATGGTTAATAATTCAATAATGTGTAGTAATACCAAAATTCTGAAAAAGTTGACAAATATTTTTATAACAAGTTTTTTTTTGTTTTACAACCATCATGTAATTATTTGTATCAATACAAAAAAATAGTATTGACGTTATGTGTTTGCAATTTTTTTGGCTGTTTCATAACTAAAAACATGCATTGATAATATATTGAAAAAGTGGGAGCAAATAGTATTAACACATAGAATAATACTGACAAATACAAACAGTACCAACTACAGCTATATCTTAATGGCTGGACTCCAGCTATTAAAAAAAAATATGTTTCTAGCTCCAGTGGTTCCAAAGTAAGACCTTTCAAAACATAATTTCTTAATAATGGGATAATTTTAGAACTGTTAGGGTTAGAATTTTTTTTTTTAATGAAAGCTCGCAGTCAGCTAAGTTGATATATCAATAAGATATACTACAGTGACCGCATGTAAAAAAAACATAACGTTTCATTTTGATATAAAAATAGAAAATGGTTTACTAAATTTTTAAAGTCCTGTTATTTTTAACAACATATTATATTGACACGTATTAACATGTAATAACACATGAGAACTGTTTCATTAGGATCTATATTTATTGATCAGACTCCAAGCTTTCATTAAAAAAATCTTACATTTCTAGGATTAACAGTTTCAAATATTAGTGCTTTCAAAATGTAATTGCAAGTATTATGAAATATCATAAAAGATTTTTTTGTTGGAAATGGACATAAGATGCCAGTGGTTGTTCTCTCTAAGAATAAACACTCTCTTTTCTAGTTTATTTACTTATTTATTTTAGAAACTGATAATCTGGAGAGAAACACTGAGCCATGGCTTGTTTCCAGGTGTGACCTAGGGTGGGGTATACAGTGGCAGTACAAGTAAAAAAAGCAGTACATTTAAAATAACAGCAGCATGCCCCAAAAAACAAGAGGGGTGCAATTTTACAACTAAAACCACATACTCATTTCTTCTTAATTTTCTTCATAGAGCATTCCTGAAGGACTTCTAGTGGTCAAAATGTTGATTCTAAATATATCTTCTGCTTTCAGTGTGTACTGAACTAAACTCTTGTGTTTTCTTTGCTGCCCACACTCTGATGCTGCATCATCATTGTATCCTAGTTTACCAAATTGTTGGAAAATAATATTTGCAGAGAAACCACTGATTTTCTACAGACACAAATGTGACCTCTCCAAAAACAATTTGGTGGGAGGCAAGATTTCCGCTGAGTTTTAGACAGTCAAAATTCACATTAAATAGAGCATACAGTGTGCAGGAACTTGACACAATCGAGGCTTTTAGTGAAGGAGGACAGAGCTGTTTTTATGTGGTTTTGATGCAGAAAGTAAGTCAAGACCACACTGTAAACCAGATGTGGCATCTCAGCTGTGCTTCCTGGTAATAGAGTTTAACTGCAGCACAGTAGCAAAAAGGGATGGTGAACATTTAACACAAGAAATCATAACATATTATTCAAGATCAGGATCAGGTTTTACAATTCAGGCTAATGTTTCCCAAAGAACTACAGTTCAAGATGTCTCAAATTAGAATGATGTATGATTTTCAGAGGTGTCTATATCTTGGGTATTATAAAAGATTTTCCTTTTATATTGTCTAAAATGAAAAACAGATCCCAACACAGCCACCTGCACATTACGTGGTCTTAAACAACTCCCTTGACCACCTTGTGCTTCCTTTCAGCTGACCAATTGGGGAGAAGCAGGACCCCACTGTCAATAAAGTATCTTAGTCAGTCTGTATTACTGCAGTACTTGCAGGATGACTGTATCAGAGCTTCTATGATAATTTACTGTATGCATGTCCCACAAGTGTATTCTAGTGATAGGGCACAGAAATTATAGCTATAGTACACGAAGGGGTAGATGATGGACAGCTGTGGCAATGTGAGAATGGTTATGTTGTCCAGAGACTGGGCTGGTGGGACTCTATGTGCAACACCTGCACTTACAGTAATGTACTAGGAGTTGGACCTGCACTGGGAGGGAGTCTGATTGGCCCCCAGAAACATGGGGGGACATCTACATAATATAGCTTATGGAAATGGAGAGCAGGGAGTATAACAGGACTGCTATGCTGCTACAGTCACACCATAGATACTGTCAGATATTTCCAGATATTTCTCAATGTATCTAAATAAATTCTGTCTGGTTGCCCACAGTGGTATTGGAGGCAGGAAGGGGAATTTCTCTAGAGATATCACAAGACTTTCAGAAAATACTTGGCCATGTCTTTGGCTGCGGCTGTACAGTGGCCATCGGGCAGGCAGGGGGTTCCTACATTACTAGGAAATACAGTACCTTCAAACTTTTGAGGTTATTGGTGGGGGGGTGCTATTGTTCAACATGCTGCCAGGGGCATCTGGTGGGAGGGGGCACCACTAGACACCACAGATGTCATGACTGAAATAATGGGGGCATCTGGTAAGAGAGGAAATCACTAGGTGGCAGGGAAGTATATTTACTCTAATAAAGGGACAAGGATAAGGTGAGGGAGAGGACACCACTGGCACCAGGGATTAGTTTGTATTTTGTAAGAACTGGACTGTTTGGGGTTGCCAGTAAAGGCCAGGATTTCCTGATTAAGGGATAGGGAGGGGGGAGTTAACACACTACTGTGCACATTGTTAAAAGTAAGGTGTGGATACAGGCAGTCTGTTAGCACTTCCAAATAAATTTGAATACACATGTGTGTTCTGCATGTATGCCAACACCCTTTGTATGCATGTGCAATATCTTTACTTCTCCAATGATAACAGATTACAGCTTTGCTAAATGTGCCTTTAAATATGACACCATGTACACTCGCCTACTATCAGGCATTGACAGCACAGTTAGTGTGGTGCTAAGCCTGTTAGTGCCATGCTAATCCCTCAAATATTGGGCCCCATTGTTCCACACCTTAATCTGATTCATATCCATGGCTATTAATTTATTTTGCCAGGAGGATACCACTGAGCCAGGCTTATCTGCAAGATATTCCTAGGTGTAAATAACATACTTTACATGGTACATACAGTGCATGAATAGTTATAAAAATAAGAACAATTAACCCTAACAAGACCAAGGCCATGCTATTTGGCCCAAGAACCCTCGGCCGGGACAGAAGCCCACATCTCAGGCTGATGACCAAATCAGGAAAAAGACTTGAGGTGGTTGAATCGATAAAATACCTTGGCCTCACCCTGGATCAGTGCTTCTCCCTCAAGGATCATGTCAACCAGGTAACCAAAAATATTCATGCCAAACTCTGGACTTTGTATAGGCTGAAAGACCAGTTGATACCCACGGCCAGGGTCTCCATTGCCACAAGGGTCCTCCTCCCTACCCTCTCCTATGCAGCCCTGGTGATACAGGGAGCTGCCAAACAAGAGATGAACAGATTACAAGTTCTCTGTCACAAGATGGCTCACTTCGCCACCCTATCCGGCTCCCGGGCTCACCACTGTGATACTCTGTCCCAACTAAACTGACCCTCCTGGGAGGCACGGCTCCAATACCCCCTACTCTGCCACACTCATAAACTACTCAGCCCATCCCCTCCTCCCAGCCTCACTGGACTCATTGCCCAAAAGAGAAACCCTAGGCTCCTCAGAACAATGGACAGAACCCTCCTTGCAGTGCCAAGGGTTAGAACCAAGGCGGGGGGTAAGTCGTTCGCCATCACAGCGCCCACCCTATGGAACTCCCTGCCCCCTGGTGTTCAGGATGCTACCTCTACCCACACCTTTCGCACAAGGCTGAAGGCTCATATGATGGTCACCTCCATATGCAACTGCTAAAGTGAGAGGCTCCTAAGTGGAAGCCCACCCCCCTCCCTCATATGGAAATAGCTACTAGCACTGCACTCCATCTATAGCACTGCACCCCATCTGTAGAGCTTACCCAGGAAATGTTAACTGCTAAAAGCTACTTTGTCTTACCTCTTAAATGTAACTGCTGAAAAACTACTATGTATTATGTTCCTCACTGTCTAGTGCAATGTACCTGTGCTGTATGCTACCCCATGTATTATTCCATGTAATTCCCTGAGTCGGCCCTGAAAAAGGGACCTTCAGGGCCCAGCGGGCTTACCCGGTTATCAAAATTTAATAAATAAATAAATAATAACAATTATGGGCGATTTATCAATATCATGGTACAATAACTAGAAACAGCTACATAAATGGGTGAATAGGATGATTTATCAGATTTTTTTAAACACACATTTTTTAAACACATCATGACTAATTAGCTCATTTAGTTTTAATGGCTGCTGTTATTAACTGATGGTAGTATGGAAAATAAATCTATGTAGCACTAGCTTCTAGCCTGAGTACATGCTTTTTTGGCATAGAGTGAGTGCACAGTTTTGTTTCTTGTTTTCTGCAGCTTGTTACTGGTCAGCACTGTGCATTCTGCAGCAGCCACCCTGCTTTTCCACATGCCATTATTTCCAAAGATATTTGCAGGAAAACATGCTATTTGTCCCTTAGGGCATGATCCACAAGGACAGCCCAGATACACATGAATTACGCATCTCTGGGGGGCCTTGATCTACACCAGCAGGCGCCAGTATGCTTTCTGGCATTTGTAATCCATGGCCCCCCCAAAGCAGGTGTGCTGGGAGTGTCAGAAGGAGGTACAGTGCTGGATACTGGGCATCCAGTTGAATGCCTGGACCAGCACTGTATTTGATCCCTGGCTCCACACAGAGCAGGGGCTGGTGGAATACAACAGTCCTCCAGGGACTGTCACATTCTTATTCACATTTTCATACAATTATTTTCTGCATCAGCATGTGGTGGTATGGCCCCCAGCCCTCCATACAGGCTCCTAGAGCTGGGGGTGGTTAGTGTGGCCGCAAACATGGTCTCTCCTGACAGCCCTGTGATGGGGCAGAGGGTGGGGTGTATAGAGATTACTGCAGCCCCTATGGCAGCGTAGCCTCCATTACCTCTGCTGATCCTCTGCAGTACAGAGTTGTGCCTATGAATTGGTCCTATGCCTGTCCCAGTGCCCACCCTGACCTGGCTGTCTGTGACACTTTTCCTAACATGAAGTCATAGTCATCTGCTGTGACAACACAACCAGTTGCCATGGAAATTATTCTGATGTCACAAGCAGAGGACTGTGACTTCAGGGCAGGACAGGCAACATGGACAGATGCTGTCTAAACTGAAAAGAGACTGTTTTCATGCAAATGTCTTCAGCAATTAAAAAACAAATGGAACATCCTGAAATTAAAATTTTGAGGATGTTTGTACAGCTGAGTTCTATTGCTGCCACCTGTGAACTTTTTGCTAGAAATCCAAAACTTCCTATGATACTTACAGCATGTGTAAGCTTAAAGATCATTTGCAACACATTGCTTTTTCACTTAGACTTCAGAAATCAATAAAAAAATATATTCACAAGTTGTGTGTTGTCATTTTTTTGTAGTCTAGTTCAATATAGTGATTTTTATTTTATTCCGTTTTGTTACTCTGTTCAGTTGTGCTATCCACAATCTGCATACACTGTATGCTGAGCCAAGCAGTACCAAGAACATCAATAGCATCGTGACATCATATGGTGTGCATGCGGGACTGTGGCACGGTATCAACACTAATGCTGAGGGTGTTCCATTTACTTTCCTTTTTTTTTAAATCAAACTTTATTAACATTTTAAACAACAGCCAATACAACCAATAATCATACAGCCCTGAATAAGAAGGATAAAATCATGCACCTACACCGGATAAACAATATAGAAAGGGACATCTACACTAACAATATGTTACAGAAAAAATCAAATAGAACAAACTAATCAACCAAACATTAAAGGCATTAATGCAACGTATCTCCAAAAGCAGCTGAAAGAAAAAGAGCCCCAAGGTTAAAAACACAATGTGGATCAATCCCACAAATAAGCAAAAGTCAAAAAGCTATAGGCTAGAGAAATGCCAACCCTAACTGAAGTGAGCCAGGATATCCAAAATATTCCTACCCTCATTTACTTTCCTTTCCTTTCTTTAGTAACTGAAGCCACTTCAAAATGATCCCTGGTGCCAGTCCCATCCCTCACTTTATCCCACTTAAAAATTACAACCTCACCTACAAAAAGACAAATCTTTAGCTCCAGTTCTCTCCTCTGCTGGATGCCTCAATGCACTCCACAGAGGATGTGCCACTACACAATGCCCCCAATCTACCGAAAACTGACAGTTACATGGCATATGTATTTTGGATTCAATAGCAAGTGTCTCACTCAGCCATACACAATAAATGGAAATATGTTCCCATAGATAGAAAGTTTCATTTATTATTTCATATATTTACAGTTTTTTTCTTTTCGCTCCTTTATAAATTCTTTGGGTGGGATATTCCAAGGGTTTAGCCGTAAGCAATAGGTTCTCGCCTCGCAGGTCCAAAAGTCGCCATTCCTGCGATGATATTCAGCGCGGGAGGCAGTTGCGCCACTGAAAACATGCTGAGCAACAGCGCAATGCAAATGACGGCATGCGCAACCGAAGGGGGTGGATCCATGCATAAAGAGCGCAATGAGATATCCAAAGACTTGCGCAATGCGCAACAGCGGAACAGCCGGAAGTTGCGCCCCAGCGGAAATGAGCCAAAATAAAAAGGCTCAAGGAAGAGGCACAAGAACACCACAGGGATGCCAAGTGGGAAGAGAGAGAGAGAGAGAGAGAAAGACAGACAGTGACAGGCCAGGGCAGGCAAGGGAAGCAGTGTGGGCCATAGGCTGCAGAGGCCAGCGGGGGGGTGCCCGGTGCAGTGGAAGTAGCAGTCAGGACAGCGGGGGTAACAGAGCAACATCAGCCAGGGGTCACAAGCCAGGGAGATGGACAGTGGCAGCTTCCACATGGAAGCTGTAATGAGGGGTGAGAATGCAAGGTGCGGGGGAATGGCCATGGCCCGTGGATGGGCCGTCAATGATACGCCCACAGGCAGTACCGTGCCCGCATCAGCTTTGAGCTGTACACAGATGTAGAGATCGTGGGCCGGTACCACCTGAACAGGGCAATACTGAGGCGGCTCTGTGAGCTGTGCAGTGATGTGATGCAGGCACCCTCACGACGGAGTCATGCTCTGTCAGTGGAGACCAAGGTGACAGCCTGCATGTGCCTGCTCACCACGGGCACCTTCCAGAGGCCAACAGGGGACACCACAGGCATCACACAGTCGGCCACATCACGCATCCTCACCCAATTCCTCAGCACACTGCTGCCACATGCTGCGGAGCACATCCATTTCCCCAGCACCGCGGCAGAGTGTACAGCAAACATGCAGGCATTCCACAGGGTAGCATCGTATGCCTGGCGTGCTAGGGGCCATAGACTGCACCCATGTGGCCATTCACATGCCACCTGGCCCCGATGGGGCCGCATATAGGAATAGAAAGGGCTTCCCAGTGTCAACTGCCAGGTGGTGTGTGATGCCACTGGGCGTATAATCAATGTCTGTGCCACACACCCTGGCGGAGCACATGATGCCTTCATATGGCATCAGTCCGCACTGTGCCATCGATTCAAGAGTGGGGAAAACCCCACAGGCCATCTAGTGGGTGAGTACGCATGTAGGAAATGCAAACTCGGGGCAAGGGTGGGAATGCCACAGGTGCCATGGTAGTGGCACACAGGGATATGGGCAATATGGACCTGAACATGAGACTGATCTCCACTATCTCCACACAGGTGACAGCGGATACCCACTCCGTCCCTGGCTGCTCACACCGTACCGGCGCCCCATGACCCCATCACAGCAATGTTATAATGAGGCACATGCCACCACACGCAACATCATTGAGCGGGTGTTTGGGATGCTCAAGGCACGCTTCCGATGCCTAGACACCTCCGGCGGTGCCCTACAGTACAGCCCCTCAAAGGCTTGTGGGATATTCCTGGCCTGTTGTATCCTGCACAACATGGCCAATGACTGTGGGATAGCCGTACAGGTTGAAGAGGGGGACAGTGATGGGGACGCCAGCGCACCAGTGTTGATGGTGATGAGCAGCCCCTTGGACGGCGGGACCCCGACTGATCCGGCAGGCCCAGCTGCACTGGGACACCATCACGGAGGAGCATTATGCACAACACAGGTAAGTCAAGGGCCATGTGCAAACAACACTGTCCTGGCGCAACCCACAGGCACACAGAGTAACACACCAGGGTGCATGGCGGCAAGGGGTGGAAGGGACCAGGCACATAAACACACCATCAGGGAGGGCGAACAGTCATATGGACACACACACACACACACAACACACCAGGCACAAAGCGTACATGGGCAGGTGCACAGCAGAGCAGGAACAGACATGGCAAACACACAGATCCACAGACCACACCCACCACCTGTACTGTCCAAGCACGTGTGTCAGATGCTGGGCACCTTACCTTGGTGTACAGTACAATGCAGGCATCATCATGCACACGCACCTGTGGACAGCAGTCGGGATGGTGTGCAGGTGGTCTGTATGTCAGCGTGATGGGCAGGGCACCCACCAGTGCACTGCCCACCATGACGCACAGTGCACACAGGGCAGCACCAGACAGGGCCCGCACTGGGAGACAGGTCAGTCATGTTGCACCGTTCCACAGCCACCACGGATGCATGGGCGGCCCCGCCGTGACCCAACAGCACTGGCAGGCTGAGCAGGGGCCACATGGGGTGGCACCGATGGGCCACCAGGGGTCCCACTGCGCGATCGCGACCTTGTCTGCAGTGGGGTCTGTAGGATGCCAAGCATACCTGTACCAGGGGTGCTTGGGATGCCCACAGCAGAACCCGGCGTCGAGAGGCTTGGTGTCGCACGACACCGGGAATGGGGAGTGGAGAGCGTACTGTGTGGGGTGCGTGGTACAGGAGCACCTGCATGTGTGCCCAATGCAGCCACGACAGCGACCAATGCCTGGGTCTGCCTGTCAATGGCGGCGGTCACATCCATCTGCATATGGACCATCTCTGCATGGTCCAGAGCACAGTCCCTGCTGTGCCGCTCCACAGCTGCACACAGTGCCTCCACTGATGTTGCAACCCGCCTTTGCTGCTGTACTGATTCCCGCAGCAGGCGGGTGTGCTCTTCAAATGGGTACTCTGCCACAACGGCATCCTGTCCCCCAGGGTGTGGAAGGTCCTGATGCTCAACACCCCTTGAGGGTGGGCGCTGTTCACCAGGACCAGGAATGGGCGTATCAAAGGGCGGCGGGCATGTGCCACCACTGGACACTGTACCCCCAGACCTGGTGGGTGACTGCTGCTGCTGCTGCCCCTTCAACCGCTGTGCCCCAGGGACCACTCGTTCCACTGCTGTGGCCGCAACAGTGCCAGACATCTGCACAGCCACCGGTGCTGCCCCACCGGTGCTGAAAGGCACAGCCTGGGACTGTGCCGACATGCTGGCACACACGTTGGAACCAGCCAGGCCCAGGGGCATGTGCTGGCCTGTTGTGTGTCCGTCATGGGACACACACATGTCACTGCCCATTGCAGTCCTTGCATCATCAATGGTGCAGGTACGTGCTACAGCCACAGTCACAGCGTGCTGGCATGCTTGCATGCCAGACTGCTGAGACACAGGCTGTGCACCCCCCACACCCGACTCACCGACACCAGAGTTGGCAGCCCAGCGTGCATGCTGGTGCAGTGCATGCTGGCTGGTGACAGAGGTGGATGGACCCTCCTCCATGTCCAGCAGGTCATCCTCACTGCCTGGACCCACCACCACCGTCCCCTGAAGATGAACAGGATCTGTAACAGAAAGAGAGGACATGTGAGTGCATGTGAACAACCTTCCCCCCAACACCACCACCATGTCATACCGTGCAGTGATGGGCTTCCACCTGTCTGGAATCCACCTCCTGGTACGCCTTCAATAGCACTGCGCTGCATTGATGCAGCCAGTCGGTCCTCAGCCAGGGTCAGCTCCACCACCGCTGGCTGGCCCCCGCCAGTGCCAGCACGTGCCGCCCTGAGGGCTGCCACCTTCTCCTTCACCCTCCTGGGGTCTGTCCCAATCTTCTTTTTGCATTCCTGCATGGAGCGCTGGTGGCTTCCGTGCAGGTTCACTGCCCGAGCTACCCCCTCCCATGCAGCCGCACGGGCCTGAAGGGTGCCCCGCCGTCCACTCAGTAGTGACTCCTCCTCCAGGTAGGCCTGGAAGAGGGCCTCTGTCTCTGCCGTGGTGAAGTTGGGCCTCCTCCTCCTTCACCCACCATCCTCACCCTCACCTTGGCTCTGCTCTGTCATGGCGATCTGTATGGGTGGAAGTGGACACCTGTCACTGTGCAGTCTACAGCGTTATCCCATGCCCATTGTCCAGAACATCCCACAGCATGCAACCCACCTCTCACCTGCAGTAACCGAATCTGGCCAGCGCAGCCCAATGTCGCACATTTATAGCGTAATGCATGCAAATTAGAGTGAGCAACTGTAGTGAGATGCAACGCGTCACTGCGCCTTTGAATGGCTGATCAGATGATTTGCATGTGTTGGCTGAATATTGCGCCATTAAGCTTCGCACACTCTGGTTGAGCCGGCTGAGCCAATGGCGCAGATCTGTGACTGTGTGGTACACTGCATTGCGCATGCCCAGGTAGCTTACGCAGGCGTCTGCCGCGCTGATGACGTGCTGTGCGCGATCGGCAATTCAGGCCATGGCCACCATTGTGCCAGTGGCGCTACAGCACTGGGCACCATATGGCGCTGTGGCACTACTGCGCAATAGTCCACTGTGGCACTGGCACGCAGGTGGTCGGTCGCGCAGGATGCATAGACGTCAGATGGCGCTGTGCGTGGCCTTGCGTCATAGACCCCTGACCTGGTGTCCGACCTTTGCCCCCTGGCGCTGTTCGGCTGCCATGTGTACGGCCCTATTGCGCTGTTTGGTGACAGTGCTATGTGAACCGACGGCGCTGTACGAACAGTGCGATTGGAACCTATGGTGGTCTATTGCACAACATTTCCACGTGGGGTTGCCGCGCTGCGGGGCGCCATATTGCCTGCTGTAAAACTCCAACTATGGCACGCAGGACAGCACCCCAATGGAGCCCAGTGGAGGTGGCCAACCTGGTGGCCCTGGTTGAGCCCCACTATGGGGCACTGTATGGGGAGGAGCCCCTCACCATGGCTCGCACCCAGGTCTGGCTGCAGGTGGCCACTGACCTGGTGAGGGTCACAGGGCGGCGCTGGTCTGCAGAGAAGTGCCGGCACAGGTTCAGTGACCTCCGCAGGAGGGAGCCAGATGTGCTTCAACGCCTACGGTCATGTGCCAGGAGGGGCGTTGTGCCTAGGCCAGGTGGGTGTACCATCTATGCACCTGTATTCTCCGTAGGGGTGTGACTGTGTTTTAGTGGCTGTGCATGGGGGATGGCTCTGCCATGGTTGGCTGTGTCAGTGTGTGCAGGTGTGAGAGATGCATGGGCCTGGCTGTGTGGGCAGGCACACTCACTGGGGCAGGGGGCAGTCTGCTTTGGAGTCACACTGATGATTTCTCCACATTTGTCTCCCACAGGCCTGGCAGAGAGGATGCAGGCACGGGCTGAGGAGGGCCGTGGCAGGGCCCAGGTGGCGGACGGTGGTGCTGCGAGGGGTGGGCCACAGCAGCAGCCACAGCTGCTTGCTGAGTGTGAGTATCACTACATCATGGATGCTATTGCATGCTGGAGGGGGTGGGCATGACCACCAGCCATGGACAACACAACCATGCACGACACAGGCGACAGTCATCACTGTCCAGTGTCACTGCATGTCTGTGTGTGCGTCACTGGTGGTCCATGCACGCACTGGGCACATGGCTGTGGAACTGGCATCCCACCACATTGCCATGTCACTTGACAGCCTTGTTTGTGCTGTGATGGACATGGGCAGTGTGTGTGCAGTGGTGCACATAGCTGGTGCCGCCTGGTTGGGCATGTCATGTGCATGGTCACTGTGGGTGGTGCATACCATCACAGGTGTGGGACATTGGGCTATATGCCTTGCAGGTTGGGTGGTGTTCAGGGTTGTGGACAGTCACAGCCATTGACTGTGTTCCCTTTTCCTAGGCCTCATCGTCCTATGCAGGATTGAGCGTGCCCTCCACCAGCTGACCCGGGTGTCCCTTGAGAACCGTGACATCCTCCAGGACATCCAGCGCCGTGGGCTCCGGCGACGGCACAGCCAACCGAGACAGCACCAGGCAGCAGAGGACCAGCCTGCTAGGCCTTAGACAGGCTTCCCCTTCCCACTTCACCCATCCCTCCCACCCTGCCTTCCCTCTCCCAGTTGTTCACCCCTACCCCTTGCCCACCCCTACCTTGTACCCCTACCTCCCGCTCTTGTAAATAGTTTGTTATTGTTCTTGTTCTACTTTCTATTTTTGAAATTTATATATATTTTGTTATGAATACTGTGGTGGTCTCTGATTTGCAGCTGGCTATGGTTGCTCAGTTGCAGTGGTGTGCATGCCATCTGGGGTGGTATGGTCCTGGGTATGTGTGTGTGTGCGTGTGTGTGTGTGTGTGTGTGCATGGGGAGGTGTCTCCAGTGTAGCAGTGACTTTCTGTCAGTCTTGCCATCTGCTGCCGCCCACTGCTGGGTGCACAGGGTGGGTCTGGCTTGTATGGTTCTATGCTAAACGAGGTTGACGTGTGCCGGGGGGGATGCATGGTGTTTACTGCAGTGACAGTCACTGCACATGGGTGGTGTCTTGGGGTCACAGTGCAGGGTGTGCTGTGCAGACGAGGGGCTGATGTGCACTGTGGTTGTCAACCCCCTGTGTGTGGCAGTCTCAGCCTGCCAGTGGTTGTGCTGGGGCGTCATGGCCCTGCTGTGCTTTGTTGGCTTGTCCCCATGGGCCAGTGGATCATCCGTCCCACCCCCAGTGATGCTGTGCTTGGGGTGTGCAGGTGTCTTGTTGTTTCTGCAGTGTGTTCCTGTGCCCATGTGTGGCATGGCTGGCGGTGGCCCCAGCCTGCCTCCCTGGTTGTGCAGTTCCATTGCTCTGCTGGGGGTGGGGGCTCTGCTTGCCTATGGCACCTCTGGACTGCTCAGCTGGGCTGGCCTTTTGCGCTATGGCGCAACCTTTCTGCTCAGCTTCCCCTTCCTGGTTGCGCTATGGCGCAGTTTGTGCGATATTCAGACGTTGGCTGCTTGCGCAATTTGTTTTGCTCCATGTTTGAATATCGCGTCTGTTGCGCATATGCACAATTGAATTGTGCTTGCTCCTGCTGTTGCGCACATTTTGGGAGCAGTTTGAATATCTGTGCCTTTATATTTAGTGACATTTCAGAACTTAAATGTTCCTTCTTCAGACTGAGGAGCTTTTCCCAGTAAATCAAAGGCACATTTCAGTGGAGTATAAATGGAAAAAAATTGTTTTCAGTATTTCACATATATAAATCCATTATATTATATAAATCCTTATTATGATGCCAAATATTACCACCAGAAACAATGAATAACAGGAGGCACACACCTGTATAAATTCAAATTCCAAACAACAACACTTGTTGCAAATGGCAGGAGTGGCAAGTGGGGAGTGAGGAAATTATCCTCATTGTAACCTAAAATTAAAGATTCTGAATGTTCATCTATCAGAAGAAATATCACAAACAAACTTTAATATTAGACCCCAGCCTTTTATATTAATTCAAAACAACTTTTATAATGTTTATATGTACCAATTTCCAAATAACAATCACTTCAAATGCAGGTCATCCACTAAATTCCATTGATTTTCTTTTTTTAAAAAAGAAGACCAAACCAAATGAGTAAGCTACTTCTCTTGAAGCTTACCTAGAAGAAGGAATAAAAATGAAACGCTTTTTTATCTTTTCCTTCCTCGCATACATTACTCACTTAACAAAGGCTTCCATTGTATCAGAAAGTATTTAGTTTAATTTAATATGGCCACATTTCAACTCACTAATGCTGCAAATATATGTTTCAATCAAATCTCAAAGGCCACTCACACACCCGCTGCCATTGCACAAGAAAGCTAAACTCAAAGACTGTACTTCTCAGTCAGGTAGAAGGGGCCTGGCCTTACAGGTGTACATGCCAGAACATGTCTATATCACTAAGTGACGTCACCCTGTGTGGCCTGGTCAAGAGAAACCTTGTGACTATGCAGTCAAAAATGAGAGGTCCCCCTTCGACCGTGGTTTCAATCATACCACATGAAATTTTGTTTTTTTATAACAAATGATCATGACTTCATTATTACAGTGACCGAAAGTTCAAACTAGGCTATTTTAACTCTGAGCTCAAAGGGATTCTAGACCTTAAATCTTATAAGTATCACAAGGATATACATATGAATAGTAAAGGATATGGGGGGGGGGAGAGCAAGGGTATAATTAGATCCCATACTGAATGGAAGGAAAATAAAAAGAAATAGTAGGAATCTCTCAAATTAGCAGTTATGAAATATACATTCAGTATTTCTGGATGTAAAAGGTCACATGTAATTCTGAGAAAAGTGCATGAAAAGGGACGTAGATACAACAGTTCTATGTTCTTAGTCAAAACTAGACCAAATTACATTTTCATTTAATCCATATCGAGCCTTGTGGGTCCTTAACATATAGATCCACCAGGACTCTCGTCTTAGAAGTGCTGTTTCCCTGTCACCACCTCTTGTAGGTCCTTTAACTCGTTCCAAACCACAACATTTTAAAGTAGATATTTGATGTTGGAATTCAAAAAAGTGCCTAGCTAGCAGAGATATAAGATCTTCACACCTTATATTGCTCTTATGTTCACTTATACATTGTTTCAAAGGTCTTGTTGTCTGGCCTATAAAATATAGAGAGGAAGGAAAAAAAATGCAATACACTACATAATCCGAACTACATGTGATAAAATCTTTTATATCACACACAGCATCATTCCAAGTACTTTTGACTGTTTTACTCTTAAGACCATTATGGCAGTGGACACAATTACCACAAGGGAAGAAACCTTTAATATCTGCCTTTAACCATTTGGTGCCTCGTTCAGGAGGGGTCCAATGTTGGGTTTTCACAACTTTACTGTATATTTAGTTGTTGTGGTTCTTTTAGCAGTAACCACTTTTTTTACTGAAAATATTCAACGTAATTTCACTAGTTTGTAGAATGTTCCAATTTTTAAGTAAAATATTTTTAATTTGTCCAAAGCAATCAAAAAACTGTGTGGACATTGTCAACCTATCTCCTGTAGTTTCTTCAGAATCTTTGTCTTTCATAAGATCTTCTCTATCCTTCTGGTCTACTTTAGTTTTAGCTTTATTTAAAGTGTCCCTTGTATAGCCTCATTCTGTAAATCCTTCTATTAATTCTGCTGCATTCTTTTCATTCCTTTCACTGGTCCCACTATTTATTTTAACCCTTAATAACTGACTATAGGGAATACTTTCTGACAAACTTTTTGGATGATAGCTGTCCACATGTAAAAGTGTATTCCTTGCTATATTTTTTCTGTATAGATCAGTTGTTAGCTTCCCATTTTCTTTCACTATCCTTAAGTCAAGAAATGGGATGCTTAAATCATTCATCTCTAATGTGAAAGAAAGATTTGGTGTTCCTGTTTCCACATAATCAGAGAACTTAATTTAGTCCTCTGGCATTCCGCTCCATACAATCAGAATATAATCAATAAACCTCTTATATAGAACTAAATTAGCTTTGTATAAATTCCTTTCAGATTCAATGAAATTCAGTTCAAAATATGCCATATATAAATTGGCATAAGTAGGGGCCAATGTGGCCTCCACTGTTGTACCAATCTTCTGCAAATAGTAACCATCCTCAAATGCAAAGTAGTTATTCTTTAAGACAATCTCAGTCAATTTTAAAATAACGTCTTTATCTGGTTCATTATTGTTTCTTGATAATAAAAAATATTCAAGAGCTTTCAAACCATCACTGTGAGGTATATTAGTGTACAGACTTTTCACATCTAAAGTTACAAGCAGACAGTCATCCAAATTATTTTCTGTTCTATTTCAAGCATTTAGAATTTGTATACAATGCTTACTATCTTTAAGATGTGACCAAACCATTGTCACTAGATGTTTACAATAATGATCCACAAATACTGATAAATGTTCAGTTATGCAGCCTATCCCCAAAATAATAGGTCTTCCTAGAGGATTTTCTAAATTCTTATGAATTTTAGGGAGACAGTAAAAAAGGGGGATTCTGGGTGTTTTCTTAATTAACTCATAAACTGTCCATTGTTCAATTAAACCCCTATCATTAGCTTCTGTTACTATCTCTGTTATTCATTGTTTTAAAAGGTCTAAAGGAATCCTAGAAACGTTTTCATAAGTCCGTGAATCATTAAGATGTTGAAAGCATAATTCCCTATAGTTGTTTCAATCTAAAATAACTATCTCCCCACTCATCTGCAGGTTTGATAATTATATTTGTATCCAAACTAAGTGAAACTAATGCTTCCTTCTCCTCCTTTGTGATGTTATACTTAGGTTATTTTCGTTCATTCAATCTCAATAGATCATCTGTTTCTCTATTCACTTTATCTATATAACTAGTAATATTAGCTGGTGATAAGCCAATTAGATCGAACTGTGGTTTTGTACCTAAGGACTGTTTCAAAAGGGATCTTGCACTCACAATCTCAGGATTTTCTGTTACTGGTTCTCTAATTCCAAAAAAATGTTTTAGTCATAATTTTCTATTAAATTTCTCCAAATCTAATTTTAATTCGAAATAATTAACCTTTTTTGTTACAGGACAAACCTCTGTTTAACACGTTTCATTCAATTAGTGTTAATTCTCTCTGAGACAGATTATAATTCAAATATTCTATTAGTTCTTTGATCTCTGTTCGTGAACCTTGTTTCTTTCTGGTCTACCTCCTGAATTTTTTTCCTTTTCTTTTCTCCTTATTCCTAAAGTACCTGGTTCCTGTGATGTGTGAAAATCCCCATCTGATTGTCTAGTATATGTATGCCAATTTTGTTTATAAGGTTCATAGTATTCCCTATCATATGAGTCCCATCTATCCCTATAAGGAGAACAACTTTTTCTATATGATCTATTGAAAAAAGAAGAATGTCTATTGCATTTGAAAAATCTCCTAGAAGAACCTCCTCGATTCCCTCTATAATAATTAGTGTCCAAATCTGATATTGCTGTAGATGTTTCAGTGTTGTCTAAATCATAAACATTAGTTTGAAAATCAAGTTTTTTCCAATTATATACTTTTCCATCTTTATAATCGTTTATGCCCCTCTTAAATGTAATTATTTTTATAGAACGAATATGATTATCACATTCTTTCAAAGACTTGTCAATTTTATCCAGAAAATGTTTTAGTTGTGTAATATCAGTATTTTGGTTAATTTCTGTTTCAATTTTGCCAATTTCTTCAATAACCTTAGCCTGTTCTGTTGTAAGAGTTTCTATCAAAAGCAACATAAAATCAAAAGCACACTTGGATCTGATGCCATCCCAGCTGAAAACCTTCATGTGTAAAGCCCAGATGGGTCTGATGCCATCCCAACTTGGCTGAAAACCTTTGGGTGTAAAGCCCAGATGGGACTCCACCAAACCCTCAAACCCCTCAGAATTCTTTTTTGTTTTATATATTCCAGGATGGTCACCGCATACTAGTTTCACCTGACCTCATGTTATTTAAAAGTCTCTAATTTATTAATAGATGTCTGAGGTAAATGTCTTTTGCTTTTGACCAGTCCCATAATTTTATTAGCTTCATCCTGATTGATGCTTAACACAGTAGATCTGTTGTCAGTAAATTTTCCCAGCTCAGAGAAAGTAGCCATTTTCAAGGTACACTGTATATAAATCCATTTTCCTTTCTTTCTTATTTCTTTTTCTTTAATTTTAGGAAGACTCTATAAATTCCACTCCATCATGGATAACCATAAACACAATTCCATAAAGACAGTCTCCCAGGGTTCCTTTTTCAATTTTAAATGATGGAAATGAAAGGGAGTGAAAAATAAATGGAGACAAAAAAACAAATTCAATAGCAAGTTTCTCACTCAGCCATACACGATAAATGCAAATATGTTCCCATAGATAGGAAGTTTCATTGATTATTTCATATCTTTAAAGTTTTTTTTCTTTTCGCTCCTTTATAAATTCTTTACATTTAGTGACATTTCAGAACTTAAATGTTCCTTCTTCAAACTGAGGAGCTTTTCCCAGTAAATCAAATACACATTTATGTGGAGTATAAAAGGAAAAATAATTTTTTCAGTATTTCGCATATATAAATCCATTACGTTATATAAATCCTTATTATGATGCCAAATATTACCACCAAAAAACAATGACTAACAGGAGAAATACACCTGTATAAATTCAAATTCCAAACAACAAGACTTGTTGCAAATAGCAGGAGTGGCAAGTGGGTAGTGGGGTAATTATCCTCACTGTAACCCAAAACTGCCGAATGAACTGTCAGAGTGTGCACTGTATATTGTATGTACTCTAACAGTTCATTCAGTGGCCAGCCAAGGAGGTGTGAGGGGGGGCTATGCCGATCTCTGGATTGGGGTATGGGAGAGGGGAAGGATCGGGGTGGCAGGCACTACCTGCTGGGTGGTGAACCACTAGACCACCAGGTTGGGGTGATATATGCTGTTAGGTATGGGGGCATATCAGGCTGGGGGTGGGGACCCAGACCGGGGTTTCATTTGCATTACGGGCATATGTGGGGAGAGGATACCAGGAAATTGCAGTTATAATTGGTGGAGTATATTGTGTTACGTTAGGGGCATACCTGGGCTTTGGGGGTGCTACTTCAAAGGGATGTGATTGATGTATTTTTCTGTACAGTATGGCGTACTGGGGTGGGAGGCACTAGATCACCAGGGTAATGGGCTGCTTTGGTGTCTGGGTACCAGCTGATTATTGCTGGGGGCACATAATTGCCTCTGGTTACCAACCCTCCCAGAGGATCTCTAAGTACCGTTAGACCAGTCCTTGACTGGTCTAACTGTACTCGGACCTTTGTTCTCTGGATCAGTTTTGAAATTACAAGATTTGGGGATATGGCAGTCAGAGTCTACTGCAAGCCCCCCTAGCACCATGCCACAGCCACTTTTGTGGCATAAGGCTGGCGCAAGACCCCTTTGGCACATGCTGCCTGCAGTGTCTAGCTTTACCCTTACCAGCTCCTTCAGCCTGTTAAAGTCTGCCTTTCTAAAATCAAGGACTTCATCTTTCGATTGGGGTTTTCTGGACGCAATGGCCAGTTCAAACTAAATGGAATTATGGTCGCTGTTCCCCAGTGGCTTCCCTATTCTCGCAGCACCTACCATCTCTGAGATGGTGAGCACCACATCGAGAATTGCAGTCTGCCTGGCAGTTTCCTTAACTAGCTGTACCAACAGACAATTCTAGAAGGTGTCCAGCAAGGTCTGACTTCTGGTGCTCCTGGCCAATGGAACATCTCAGTCTGGCAATTTTAGATCACCCACCACTGCTACTTCCCCTTTGCCACCCCTCTTTCAAGTTCTTGTCTGAGCTCCCTGTCTTTCTCTCTCTCTCTCTCTTCTCCTTGCTCTGGAAGTCTATAGATCACCCCCAAGTGCAGTTTCTTGCCAGAGGCTGCCATGAGTTTCACCCTCAGTGACTCTGTCTCCCCATTAATACCCCTGATACACCCGTCTTACACCACCTCAGTATCATCTCTGAAAGAAAGGGTTACTCCTCCCCTACCTGTTCCTCTATCCCTCCTGAACACTGCATACTCAGGGACCATCATGTTCCAGTCATTATTTTCCAAAGCCCATATTGCTGTAATAGCCACAAGGTCCACCCCAATGTCCACCATCAGCACCTGAAGCTCACTGATTTTGTTACCCAGGCTGCTGGCACTAAGGGCACTAAGGCATATCTCCTTCCATCTGATCCCTGTATCTACTTTGCTACTATTCTTGTGTTTTCCCTTGTCCTCTCATCTTCTTGTTTTTCTTGGTGTTTGTACATTCTGTGTTCCACCTCACTGATGTCTCCTCATCTAGTCCAGCTAGGGCCATGGCTCTCTTTGTACCTGCTGAACTGCTATAAGCCCCCAGATGTGGGGAAATACTAGCTCGGATCCCCTTCCTCTCACCTGCCACTGTGGTTCCCCTAATCCTAGTCTCCCTCTCAGTTTAAACATCTGATACAGACATCAAACTTCTGCCCCAGTGTGCAGGTCCCCTCTGTTGTCAGGTGAAGTCCACCACCCTTGAAGAGTCTCCTGTCCCAGAAGTCCCCCTCTTACCCACAAAATGGTATCCCTTCTCCTGACACCATCCCTTAAGCCACCCATTAAACTCTTTCATGTTTTCATTTTCATTTTGTTAACCATACTAGGGCACTGGAACAAGTCCATTTTCAGGCCTGGCCCAACAAAAATACATATAATAACAATAACATAAATACAACTCATAAAAAACACTGACAATTATCCATAGATATTAAATATTGCCTAAATTTAACTTAAAATTTTTGCAATAATGATTTAGAACCTGCCTTGGTCTTGTGTGCAACAGTTTTTAAAAGAATACCTTGAGAAGAATGTAATGAAACTAGAAAATGACAAATGGATACCAAGTCTGCCAAGGGAAAATTTGTAGTTGGAAAAATTGATTTAAAAATTTGGCACCCAAATAAATAGGCTAATTTAGATCTTGGAGATAGCCAATGCAGATGTGAATATAGTATACAGTGGTGGGTCCAAAATTAAGAACCTAGAATAAAGCGACAAATGCTATTGCAAGCAACTGTTAAGGAATTAAGTTCCCTCTGTCCAAGATTAAGATATATACTAGCACAATAATCGAAGTGTGGCACCAAAGATCCCAAGGCAATGGCCCTACAAGTGCTGTACAAGGAATAACGTTTCACCTTATAAAGTAAACCCAATTTTTTATTCATGGTTCAACAGGCAGCCCTAACTTGTAAAGAAAAAGTAAAAGAAGGATCAAGCAAAAAACCCAGCTATTTAAATTTAAAAACCCGATCTAGCAAGTTTACTGTCGAATCATGAATCACAAACTAGGGATTAGCATGTAACATTTGGGATGTACCAAAAAGCATTGATTTGGTTTTCTTTCTATTCAAAATCAAACCTTTCACAACAAACCAATTACTAATCTCAATAAATTATCTTTCCACAACAGAAGATAACTCCGAAATTGATTTAGACTGATAAAATAACACCAAATCATCAGCATACAATAAACTTTCACAGAATTTACAAATTGAAGGCTACATAGAAACATAGACTTTGACAGCGGATAAGGACCACTTGGCCCACCTAGTCTGCCCATTTCCCTACCTACAGGATAAGCTGTAGATCCTATTTAACAAACAGCCTATTTCTTTCTACCCCCCTACAAAAATTGCCTTATGTCTGTACCATGCATTCTTGAATTCTCCCACAGTTTTAGACCCCATGACCTCCTCAGGAAGGCTGTTCCATGTATCCACCACCCTCTCTGTGAAAAAATACTTCCTCACATTGCCCCTGAGCCATCCCTCCCTGTCTTTCAAATTGTGTCCCCTTGTTCTTGCACATCTCTTTTTCTGAAAGATGCTACCCTGTTGGACTTTGTTGATTCCACTGAGGTACTTAAAAGTTTCTATAATGTCCCCTCTCCCTCCTTTCCTCAAGGGTATACATATTAAGCTCCTTTAGTCTCTCCTCATATGGCTTCTCTTGCAGACCTTGCACCATTTTAGTTGCCCTCCTCTGGACTGCCTCCATCCTGTCTATGTCCTTGCAGAGATAGGGTCTCCAGAACTGGATGCAGTACTCCAGATGGGATCTCACCAAATGTCTGTACAGAGGGGATAACAACTTCTTGTTTTCTGCTGGTGATGCCTCTCTGTATACATCCCAGTATCCCCCAAGCCCTACCTACTGCCGTCTCACATTGCTTGCCTACCTTAAGGTCATCTGATATGATTACCTCCAGGTCCCTTTCCATTTTTGTTGTTGTTACTACCTCCCCCCATTGTGTAATCTTCCACTGAATTTTTGTTTCCCAGGTGCACTATTTTGCACTTCTTTGAATCCAAGCTGCCATACTTCTGACCATTCCTCCAACCTTGCCAAGTCCCTTCTCATCCTTTCCACATCTCCTTGTATATCAACCCTGTTGCAGATCTTTGTGTCATCTGCAAAGAGGCATACTTTTCCTTCCAGTCCCTCTGCAATGTCCCTCATAAAGACATTAAAAAGGACTGGACCCAGTACTGAACCCTGTGGTACCCCACTAGTAACCCCTCTTTCTTCAGAGTGGACTCCATTTACAATTACTTCTGTGTCCTGTTGTCCAGCCAATGTTTTACCCAGGCTACTGCCCTGGGACCCACTCCCAGGCTGGTTAATTTGACTATTAATCTTTTGTGTGGGACTGTGTCAAATGCCTTGCTAAAGTCTAGGTAGACCATGTCCACAGCCCCTCCCTGGTCTACTACTTTGGTCACCCAGTCAAAGAAATCAATTAGATTCATCTGACATGACCTTTCCACTGTGAACCTATGCTCCATTGGGTCCTGTGCCCCACTGGCCTCTAGGTACTCAACAATTCTTTCTTTCAGAAGTGATTCCATCACTTTCCCTACCACAGTGGTCAAACTGACAGGTCTGTAGTTTCCTGCCTCTGTCTTGCTCCCATTTCTGTGAAGGGGAATCACATCCACCTTCCTCCAGTCCTCAGGTACCACACCATCTAAACAATAAATGGCCCACAACTGAGCCCTGGGGTATGTCATACTTCACAGAAGAAGTAGAAGAAGAAGTAGAACCAATAGCAACAAACTGTGAACTATTAGTTAAATAATCTCTACACCAGCCCACCACCAAGTGCGAGAAACCAAGTTGTACCAATTTCTCCAATAGCAGGTCACGGTCAATCAAATTGAATGCCTTGGTCAGGTCCACAAACACCACCCCTGTCATAAGACCTTTTTCAAATCCAAGAAGGGTGGAGTTTGTGAACCTGACCAATGTAGTCTCAGTCCCATGACCCTTACGAAAACCATGTTGCTAAGAGGACATAACGTCATACTTTTCCAAATATTCTGTGAATTGATTAGCCACAAGTTTTTCAAAAACCTTACTAATAGGGTTTACGATTGATATTGGATGGAAATCATCAGGAGTAATAGTATAGGATTTCTTTGGAACTGGAACCACTCTTGCACACTTCCACTCAGATGAAAACTGACCAGTTGTTAAACAAAGATTACAAATTGTGATGCGTGGTCCAGCAACAAAGAAATCTGCCAATTGGATAAATCTACCATCAAGTCCTTCCCCACAATCACTAAATTTATCTGATATAAACTTAAGTAACTTCAGGACCTCATTTCTTGTCACTTTTCAAAAATAGAAAGTTGGCCTATCAGCCAGTTTAGGGTCAGATATAGAAAACACAGAACCCAAATTATTATGAGAATTCTTATAACGTGAGAAGTCCGAGAACTTTACATTAAGTAAATTGGCAATATCTGAAAGATTCAAGGTTTCACTGTCACTCGAGATCAATGGCTTGATGGTAGCTTTCTCCTTATTAGAGAACAAGCCCTTAACTGAATGCCAAAATCTGTGAGAATCAGAACAACTGGCATTTAATTGGCTTTGCCAGAATTCTTGCTTAGCAGATTTTATTAATTTGCTAACCTTATTTCGCAAAAATCGATATGAGTTCATTAGAGTTATAGAAGGTGCCAATTTATAATCCGACCAGGCATTATCTCTCAGTTTAGTCCAGTTTCACAATTCCTGAGTAAACCACCTGTTATGATTACCACCAACTCTAAGGGTACGCAAAGGGAATAGCTTGTTTTGAACTTCAAAGAACTGTTTACAAAAAATGTCAACAGCAAGATATGGGCAAGGAATTGCCTCAATATAAGACCAATCAAACACTGCTAAATAGGATTGCACAAGGATGTTGTCCACATGCTTAAAATTGTGAAACTGAACAAAACAAGGAGGAACTCTTGCCCTTTTAAAATTCAGGACACAATATACTGCTTGATGATCAGAAACTGAGTCAGATAAAATACCCACTTTAGAAGCAACAGCCAATCTGTTAACAACTACCCAATCAAGGAGAGAATAATTTCCAGTTTGAAAATTTAACCTAGTTGAATCACCAATTAGTTGATGTAAATTAAAAGACTGTAATACAGATTTAAAACCAGAAATATCAGCCGATAACCAATTTAAGTTCACATCCCCAAGAGTACAAAACCAAAACCAGAAATAAAGGAGCTATTGGAGGTCACAAAATCTTTCAGCTCTTTATAACAACTTGGGGGGAAGGGGTTATATAGACATCCAACTGTGATAAACTTTCTAATCCCCAATATCAAACAAAGAAGTAACCAATCCACCGTTGAATCAGTTGAGGCACTTGAACTAATTAATGATACTTCCAAATGTTCCTGAAAGTAACAAGCTACCCCACCACCCTGCTTACTCCCAGAACGATCTGCTCTAAGTAAATTGAACCCTGGTAATTTACATAATGAATCTGGGATGGAGGATTTAAGCCACTTCTCAGAGATTACTAATAATTCCATTTTAAAAGAGTGAACAATACACTCAACTTCCCCTAATTTGAATGTTAAACTTCTCACATTCAGATGCATTAATTTAATGCCATGAGATTTAAATCAGGGGTTAGAATCACTTGAAACACGACCATTTGAAGTGACTGGGGGACCATGATTAACTTCCACATCACCCGATATTAACAATACATATAACAACAAACAAAAATGACTTCCTAGGCAAACCTTTCCTAACCCCAACAAAGTCCTATGCCTTAAAGAAGACAATAACAAACATCCACATTTTTGTACAGCAAATTTTTCCAGGGCTAATAGATTAGTGGTATGTAAACATGAATTTTGAATGATCAAATAATGAGACATCGTAAAATCGTCAGATGCAGACCTGCATGGCTATGCAGATATTGGAATGGACATGCTGATGGTGTTAAACAACACCAAGCAAAAAAACACTGCGCCCAGCCAAGACCAACACAGCACCATTGCTCCTTCTCACAGGATTTCTAAACAGGAGAATGTGCAACTTCAAACAGGTCACCCTCATCTCACTAATATAAAATATGTATTGCACCAGGCTCCACGGCCTCCTTGGACTCCCTCTGACTCCCGAGTGCACTTAGCCGCACTTTGTCGCACAAGCCGCACTGGCCACCAAGGTAAACATCACCGCGTTTATGGGGCTACAGATTTAGATTCCCTCAACCTCACCTACTGGGCTGCCACCACCAATCGGGGGGAGGGAGATGTGGCTAGGCTGCAAACCAAGAGGCAGCACCGTCTGTGCTTTGTAACCATGGTAACACACGTGGGCCAGGAAATTGAAGCAGCAGGAAATTGAAGCAGCAGTCATTAAAACATAAGCCCAACAGCAGAATCAGGAATGGCAAGTAAGTGCAGAGCAAATAAAACAGTAGACAGTCACTCTCGTAAAATTAAAGCGCTTAGCAAAGCACAGGCACACTGTGAATGTTCCAGCAGCTTGTAACTAGAAGGCAGTCACTCCCATTGAACTAAAGTGCTCAGCAAAGCACAAGTACACTTTGAATGTTCCAGCAGCTTGTAACTAGAAGGCAGTCACTCCCATTGAACTAAAGTGCTCAGCAAAGCACAGGCACACTCTGAATGTTCCAGCAGCTTGTAACTAGAAGCAGTCACTCTCTTTGAAGTAAAGCGTCCAGCAAAGCACAAGTACACTTCAATGTTCCAGCAGCTAGTAGCAACAGGCAAATTGGAGCAGGGTAAATTAGCAGCGGTTTCATGCATGTAGCAGCCAAGATAATTAACATGGCAGGGCTTAGATGTTACTTAAGATTCCACAGTCACATTAATTCACTGTGAGGATCTTATGAAAGCCATACAGTTCTTTCAATAGCAATGTATACAGCCAGATCAAAACAGTAGTTTGAAATGTGTACACTTACGGCACTTGACACTCTAAAATGCTGTTGTTGTGAGAGGAAACACTGGCAACCACTGCTATGTCCTGCTTCACTTGGAGAGGTTCTTGCAGGGCTCAAATATACAGATTCAGCTCGGGTACAGAGAAGTCTCCCACACTGTCTCTGACTCCCAAGTGCACTTAGCCGCACAAGCCGCACTGGCCACCGCTGTAAACTATTCTATTACATCACTCCTTATCCTATCCTGCTTTCCTTCCCTACCCCACACAAGTAGGATTTCGGAAAAGGCCAAGGAGGCTGAGTGTGCTGCCAATCTGTCCTCCGGTCTATGGAAGTTCTGTTTCACCATCTTTACCAAGATCATTAGTACCCAGCTGAACCAGAATCTCCAGCTCCCTCTGCTCCCTCTCCACCATCCTCACTATCCTGTCTAAATCCCAGAAGGCCAATGCACCCAGAAGGCACTGGGCCTTCCTTCTCCCTTTCCAATTCCCCCCAACCTCTCTGCTCCCCTAATCATTGAGTCCCTAACCACTTAGACTCTCCTGGTAGACTTACTCCCCTTGGGTACCATCACATTGTCCTGCCCTTTCCTGTCAACTGACTCCCCCCCCAACCCAGTGAAATCAGATACCTGAGCCTCTTCTAGAGGTGCAAAGCTGTTCACTGTCTGGATGGTGCTGGGCTAGACAGCTTCTTTCTGGCTACCCCTGCCCCCTTCCCCCTCCCCCTCACCACCACTCTCCACCCCCTCGGACAAGTGGGTCTCTGGGGGTGTGGGGATGGGGTGGTGAGCTCCATTTGAGCTGGTTACACATATGTGATTTTTTTTTACCCTTGCTGCCACCAGCTGAACCTGGATCTCTGCCATGGTTCTCAAGATGGCACAGTGCTCCTTCCTCCAGAGCATATCCCTAGAGAAGAGTGCCCCACTGCCACCACAACTGCCTCCCCTCTGAACTTCATCCCTATACAGGCTTATGAAGTGAGGCTAAACTGAGCTGATGTGGATTTCCAAGACAATTCCACAGTTTACAACTTGTGGTATTCTCCTGGCCTATGATATTATACAGAAGTCAGCAAGCTCATCAGGTAAACTTCAAAACAGCTGACTGAATTAACTCATAGTGCTCACCTAGATAAGGTGTAGGTGTAAGGCTCAGCTATAGCACAAAAACAGGAAACAAACTACCTCGTAGTGCTCACCCTCATAGGGTGCAGCTGTAAGGTTCATCTACAGCACAGAAACGGGAATGAAAACAAACTCATAGTGCTCACCCAAATAGGGTCTAGCGTAAGGTTCAGCTATAGTACTGAAACACGAATAACAAGAATTTGTCAGTGCTGAATGTTCACCACTGGTATTGCTGTTGTACCATGTCTTGCTTATAAACATTTTTGCTATATATTTACCCAGGATAGAGCAGATGAGATGCAAAGTTTCATCTTCACTGATGTCCAGCTTTTACACATTACAAGACTGTAATTAGCCAGGGTAGAGCAGGTGTAAGAGGCAATCAATACCTAATTTTCAGTGGGCTCCTGCATTTTGACCTCAAATTTCCAACAGTCTTTCTATGACCTAAAGTTACGATCGAGACAGGTGGAATTTTTAAAATTCCACACAAAAGATGATTTTACTGTACCACTATGGAAATAAGTTTCAGAGAGGATTTGAAAAATAACATGCCTTGTTCAGTAGGTGGGGTAACACAAGGGATATGTTGAACATTAGGGCCAAAATCTGCAAAAATAAAGTTATGAGAAAATGTTGGAACAATTCACTGGGGCCTACACATGCACAGCTGGGGTGGCTATGTACCACGTAAGTCGGGCACGTAGACACTGCGCAGCCACTCACGCAAACTGTGCTCCCTCCACTGCATGCACAAAAAGGATGCGTCCCCCATGCACCCGATGCCATGGCCAATCGCGGAGCTCCACATGGGGGCAGGCCGCAGGGTGATGCGGGGGGAAAGCCAGCACTCTGCGGCATGCACAACCACGTTGAGTACTGTGCATGGGGGATTCCTGTTCCACATCTGGGAGGCCACTGTAAACCACTGGGGCCAGCTATGCACCCCCCCCGGGGAGGCTGCCCCAGGACACGATGGGCACAGTGGGGGGAAACGTCCCCCAAACAATGTAGCCCCTGCCATCTTGGCACTGCTGGAGGCTGGGGTTGGGCGGATTGGGAAGACTACCTCCATGTCTCGGTCAGCACACTGTATGCCAGTAGGCAACATCGCACCAGAAGCACGCAAGGGATACACTGCAGGTCCCTACCTGGGCATCCAACTGGCTGCCTGACCAAGATCTGAACTCCGCATCTGCCTGCCCCCCATGGACCTGCATGCCGGGGGATGTGGGGATGCGTAGGGGAGCTGGGCGGGGGCCGGTGTTCGTGAATGCGGCCCTCACGCGGAACTCCCTCAGGTGTGGAGCTGCGTGCCCTTTTACGCACCTCTTGCGTGCATTTTCATGAATCGGCCCCATTGTTTCTTCATAATGTAGCTGATTTTTCATTTACCTCAAATTTTCCAGATAGTTTTGTTATGATCACTCCTTCCGAACATGACAGGTGTCATTTTTACAACAGTGGCTGAAACTTCATTTTGCACCACAAGTGTGAAAACATATTCTGGCTAGGATTTAAGAAATGATAGCTGTTTCATTCATGAGGTGGTGCAAAAAAATGATTATGTTAAAAATCTGGAATCGAAATCATGGAAATTACCACAGCTATGAGAGTGCATTGAAAAATGTCAACATATACTCATAACTTTTTTTTTTTTTATATTTTTTACCCCAGATTTTAACATAACCATCGCATGACCCCACCTCATAAACAAGGATGGTTAAAATTTTCAAATAGTGCCCAAAAGGTGATTTTGCACCATAAGTGTTCAAAATTTAAATACCTGGGCATATGACTGGATAGCAAACTCTCATTTAAAGTGCATACTGAAGAACTAATGAAAAAACTTAGGCAAAGGCTTGGCCTCTTCTTCAGAATTAAACACCTTCTTACTGAGTCAGCAAAAAGACAGCTTGTCAATTCTACATTTCTATCATTAATTGATTATGCTGACATTATATATGGCCAATGTCCTGCCTCCCATCTTACCAAATTGGATGTATTGTACCACAGAGCCCTAAGATTTATAACTGACTTCCATCCTCCATGCACCATCATGTCTATATACTGCAGTAGGGTGGCCATTGCTTCAACTCAGAAGGCATAGAAATGCAGCCATTTGGACACTTCGAGCTCTCTCCAGCAAACTCCCGGATTACATTACTGCTTGCCTTCCTGCAAGTCCACCTACTAGCTACGGCACTAGAAGTCATTCACTAATCTCCTTAAAAATTCCCAGGATTAACAACCACTTTGGTAGGGCTGCCATAAGTCATGCTTTGCCCACACTTTGAGAGGGATCCAAAGTTCCTTGAAACTCAGTACCCTTGTCAGTATTTATGTTCAGGCATCTTTATGACATAACATTTACTGAACTTTGTAAATGTTACCACAGCTTCTAGTGGCTCTAAAAGTGGATGTAGTGCTTAATTCCACCCCTCATTTATATACCTACACTGTATATCCCTCCCTAACTTATTAAGTAGCCAGTCCTTCCTGGCCTTCAGAGCCCCTGGCATACTACCAACCTTCCCTCATGACTCTTAATTAGATGCCTGTTGGTTTCTGGTTCCTACAACCTTGCAGAAACCATATTTCTTTTCTAGGGGATGTAATGACTATGATCTGCCCTCCCTGGCTGATACTAGTAGCCACGACTTCAATCATGTATATAGAGAAGAATGTACTTTGTATAACTATTGCCTGACATTATTTTCCTGTTCACCACTAGTGCAATGGAATGTTTACAATGTACCTTACACATGTAAATATGTATTCCTGACATTATTTACCTGTTCCCAACTAGTGCAATGGAATGTTTATAATGTACCTTACACATGTAAGTCTGTATTCGTAATTTCTATTTTTTGTGCATCATATGTATGTCTATCCTTTATGACTAACTGCAGGTCCACCTTGCAAATGAGCTTGCTCAACGGTGATCGCCTGGATAAATAAAGATTTGATTGATTGATTGATTGATTGAAGTGTGAAAACACATTTTGACCAGGATTTGAAAAATGACAGCTGTCACATTCAAGAGGTAGTGTGAAACAATGGCAATGTTGAATAGTTGGGGTCAAAATATTGAAAATGACCACACTTATGAGTGTGCACTGAAAAACTTTAATGTACTGTAGGCTCATAACGTTGTTGTTTTGTCATATTGTTTCTCCAAATTTTCAACATTGCCTTCTCATGACCCCACATAGCCTTATGACCCCACCTCATGAGGAATAGCGGAGAAGTCTTTCAAATCCTGCTGAAAAGGTGATCTCATGCCACAAGTGCTAAAACACAGTTTGGCCAGGATTTCAAAAATGACATTTAACACATTCATGAGGTGGTGTGAAAAAATGGCTATGTTGAAATTTTGGTGTCAAAATATTAAAAATTACCAAAGTTATGAATGCATGTTCATAAATTTCAATGTAGGCTCATAACTTTGTTGTTTTTTAATATTTTGCCCCTAATTTTCAACCTTCTTATGACCCCCACTTCATAATTGAGGGTGGAAAAAAACATTTCAAACCTGCCCAAAAGGTGATTTTGTGAAGTGACTGCAAAATCACCCTTTGGGATGGATCTGCATAATTTCAGTGTCCTTGTTCATGATGTAGGGTCACAAAAAAGACATGTTGAAAATTTGGGAAAAACATATTCAAAAATGACCAGGTTATGATGACAAGTTCAAAACCCCATTGAAATACATTGAACTGCGTACCTTATTTCCTCAGTTCGCAGTCCGGTACTGAAGCATGAAGACTAGTCTCAGGTCCAGAGAGGATTACACTGTTGGAGCCCTGGTAGGTAAGTAAGGGCTTGGGGTGGGGGGTGGTGGGGATTGGTGGGTGCTGAGTGGAAAGGTCAGGTGGGGTGGACAGTAACAGTGGCAGTGGCAACAGACATCAATGGACGATTTTCTTTTTTGCAGGGTTTATTTAAAAACAAAACCAAAAATATGAGGGACCATTTTCATTATTTCAGGTACCAACACTGGAGATTGAGCATACTGGTGTCAGTGTTATGTTTGGCGGCACTGCCGGTTGGCTTCCAGCGTCATGCAGTGAAAATGGGCATGGGAAGAAAGGAAGGATTTTTTTTTCTAAACTCTAGCTGTCTAACAGGATGTGAGTTCTGGGTGGCTTGGTTTCACTTTTAATACCCAGAATGAGCTTGAAAGGGAAGCTGCCGTTCTGAATCGGGGTTGCCCCTTCTTTCGCACTCCACTGGTCGGCTTTTCAAAGTTGGGCTCAAAGTGCAGTAGCACTGTACATTATATACTGTAGGACCTTGGTAATGATATCTCAGTAAGCTGAAATTAAAACTCAAGTAAGTAGTAACTGAGGTGTTGTCCGTGGCCGCTTCAGTAGCATCAGACTGGAGGGCGAGTTTGTTATGTGGAGTAGCAGATACAATAGCTGAATCTCTCCAGAGTGTTACTAATCTGTTGCAGCATTGTTGTCAATTGAGACCATGCACAGCACCATGGGGGATGTAAACTGCAGCAAGCTGAGCTGATCTTGGGGATCATTTAGAATGGAAAAGCTCTCACACAACATGGCAATGTTTGCCAACTCTCAGCGGACACTTTCTGTGATGGGATGTGTGATTGTCCTGCAGGGGTGAGAGGCATTAAGGGAGTTTTTTTATTCCATGGTACATTGGGGGGAGAGGGACCACAGCAGGTTGATCATGACAGATCAGCTGTGCTTACTGGCTAGAGTTATGCAGATCAAAGGAAAGAATTGCCCTATGATTGAGCTGGCTCTCTCATTTGAACTATATGAAGTTTCTGCCCAGCAAGCCAAAGCACCGTCAAGATTAGCCTGGCTGATGACTGGTGTGACACTGACAAGTCCCTTGCAGACTACCCTACATTGGACCGACAGTGACACACCTCTCAAAATCCGCTATTACACCGATATGTCCAAACCTCGCAGATTGTGTCTTGTTCTGTCCCTTCCTCACAAATTCTAAAGTACCACCCTTAACATTTACGTATTTAATAAATTATCTTACTTTAAAGTTTTGGGTTATGTGGACATAGACACTAACTAAAAACCTTTGCAAACCATGCAAATTTTGAAAAACATCTTGCAGTATGCAGATTATGAATACAATCACACAGTAGGTAGATTATGAATACAATCACACAGTATGTAGATTATGAATATAATCATACAGTATGTAGATTATGAATACAATCACACAGTAGGTAGATTTCTGCACAAATGTTCTATGAAAACCATTGTACAGCACATATATTTTAGAAACCTTCATGGAAAATGCAGATTTTAGAAACCATTGTACAGCACATAGATTTTGAAAACCACTTTGTAGCATGTGGATTTTGAAAACTGTCATGCAGCACAAATATTCTGAAAACCATTGTGTAGATGTTCAAAATGTAGCTTTTAAAAAAGATTTGTAATGGATTCCCATGCAAATGTTTTATTTTTAATTAAAGACACCTAGTTACTATCGGCATGGGATCATGCTGTCGCATACAAAAACTGCGCGGCACTATACCATGCTGTCAAAACAGTAACGAAAACCTGAAAACAGTTCAATACTTGTGTTCTGCAGGGGGCTTCACCCCCACACCACCATTACAGTAAGATAACTTCCTCAGGAGGCAATTTGGGGACTCACGCTGTTACTGTTTCCCGGTTTTGCCCTGCGGCATTATGTATACGATAGTTTGACCCGGTATGGTTACTACCATATTTTATTAGAAAGAAGCCATGATTTCTTTTACTGAATTTACTGGATAGAAATAGGACAAAAGAAGGCACAAGGCCCATCTGGATTGTCCTCCACAACAGTGGGACATTAAACAAATTATTGAGCGAGCAGCCATGAATCAAGCCTAATTTTAAAGGAATCGAAGTTATCTGCCTCTACAATAGTGAGAGGCAGGGAGTTCCAGGATTTTTCTGCTCTTATGTTAAAAAAATTGTCATATCTTTTGTTATTAGCCCACTCAATTTTTAACTGCTTGGTGTGTAATTTTCCCACAATTCTGCTATTGGCTGGTGATAGCCCACATATGCCAAACAGCATAGGATTATGGACCAGTTTGTACATAAGAAGGTCAAGGTCAGTTGGCATTCATCTGTATCCCCCTTCCCCGGGTCATGCCTGAAAATAGGCAAGATTTGTCTAGTGCACTTATCCGGTCAACAAAAACTAAATAAAATAAATAAATAAAGCTTTGTCTCCCTAAGCCTAGTCTCATAGCATTTATTTCTTAATCTGGGGATGGATTTAGTTTGTCTCCTTTGAACTCACTCAAGACGATTTATGTTGTATTTAAGGTAAGGGCTCCAAAAGGGAGAACCGTAATCCAAGTGTGGTCTAATATAAGCTCTATACAAGGGTACTAAGTAGTGTTCAGATTTGCTAATAAAGGTTTTTTTGATTTGTCTCATAATTATGTTAGCTGTTCGTACTACTTTACTACAGTGGTCGCCTGATGACAATTTGCTATTGACCAGAATACCAAGATTTCTTTCGCAGTTAGATGCTTCCAGTTCTTGCCTATTTAAGTAATATTTGTAAAATTGGTTATTCCTACCAAAGTGTAAAATTTTACATTTATCAGTGTTAAAAAACATTGAGTTTTCATTGGCCCATTGCTCAATGGAATACAAGTCTTGTTCGAGAAGTTTGAAGTTAGCTAGAGTGTCAACTCTACCATCAAGTTTTGTATCATCTGCAAACTTTGATAAATAATTATTAGAATCGATAACCATATCATGAATAAAGAGATTAAACAGAACAGGTCTCAACATGGACCCCTGGGGGATGCCACTCGTGACAATACCAGAAAAGGATAAAGCCCCACTAATTCTAACAGATTGGGTACGATTAAATAACCATTCAGATATCCAGTTAACTAATCGAGAAGAAATTCTCAAGTTATGGAGTTTGCTGATTAGCAAGGAGTGTGACACATGATCAAATGCCTTGCTAAAATCAAACAATAATACATCTGCTGGAATGTTATTATCCAATAACTTAGTAATCTTTTGATAGAATGATATAAGATTGGTTGTGCATGAGAAACCAGATTTAAAACTGTGTTGTGATATATCATGAATAAAATGCTGTATCTTTACCTGTGGTTTGTAGCCAAGGATGGCTGGTATCAAGGGGCAGCTTGTACTGCAAAACGTAATTTCTATGTGTTAACAATCAAATATTACACATCCTGGATTTGATCAAGTTGTCTGTTGCTGATCTACTTCATATCAAAATAAGCAAAACAAACATCAACTATGATAATAAGTTTAAAAAAACTACATTAATGATCATATTTCCAGAGATAAAAATCATAGACTCTCAACTACAGTGCTTTTTTTTTCTGATGTGACTTTCTTATGTGACTTAAACCCAGCCTAGAGGCACTGGTTTGTATTTTTCTTATGTAGCTTTTTACCACGATTGCAACCCCACATCCATCCCCACCTCCCCCTGGCCAGCACTTACCTTCCCCAGAGCATCCCTGACACAAGTTCCCAACAGATTCCCCCCTGTGGTGGAGTTGGACAGGAAGGGCCATCTTCTCCCCCAGACAAATAATCCAGTGTGGTGTCGGTCATCCCAGGTGGCAGCGCGGGTCTGGGGAGGCACGTGGAGTAGTGGTCTACCATTGGGTCCAATTTTCTTTTTTCTCCCCGTATTCATGACGTGGCATGACAGCCCAGATTGCGACATCTACTGCAGCGCTGGGAACCCATTGACACCCCGGACCACGATGTGACTCCGAACTGACCGGCAACATTGTAATGCACAATGCGGGAGGGGGGGCTGTGACCCTGCACCCCCCCTACTATTTATATCTAACTCCACGTTGCACAGACAGTGGAGTTAGATATTTACCCCCCATCACCCTAAAGTATCTCGAAGCAAAACCTCCATCGCTGCCAATTTAGGAGCGGTTGGGGTTTCACTGTGGGGGGGGGTCACTGTGTGGGTGTCACTTTAGTGGCGACATACCTTTCTCCCCTGCATCCTCTTACCATGGCAGGGTGCCAGGATGTGTGCATGGAGATGTACATGACCTTCGGAACCGTATCCCCCCCTTCAGGTCACTCTGTTGCCTGCACTGCCACCGGGCCTCCACCCAGGGGCATTCAAAGGCCGAGTTGAATGGCCACGACTCCCTGGAAGATGAGAGCAGTCCCTGGGATGCGCTGTCCTCTCCCACCTGCCAATCCTCAGCAGCTTGTACTCATTCCCAAATATGGATCGCCGGCATGGCAGGAGATAAGGTAGTGAATGCCTCAGCCCTCCATGCCATTCGGCTGGCGCCAGTGGCTTATATTTGAGGGACACTTTTATTAAAAGTATTCATTATGGCCTGCCTGCAACTTGTATTTTAGGGCAACTTGTACTCGAGGGTGGCTTCTAGTCACTAAAATACAGTATTTAGCTTTTTGTTTAAGCAAAGTGAGCATGTATGAACAATAAATGAGGCAGTATAGTGCAGTGGTTTAAGGCTCTGAGCTGCAAATCTGGTGATATCCAGCAGACCAGACATGGGTTTGAATCCCACAGCTTCCACTTGCATACTGTGTGACCCTGAGCAAGTCACTTAACCTCCCTGTGCTCCCAGGTCGCTCCTGTAAAAAAGTTTTCAGCTTAGTGTGCTACTCCTGGTTAAACAACTAAATCTTTAGTAACTTGACAATGGAATAACTTTTTTTCACCAAACCACAAAAGGACCTGCCCCTCCATATCATCTAGCAAACCTGTAAGTTTCACAACTTAACTCTTGTAGTGTTATCTCTGTTTGTTGTCAGACAGTTTGGCTTAAAAACATGCAAGAATACATGAATCCATCACTCTATAACTCAAAAACAGACAAACAGATTTCTATAAAACCATTCACACTGTAAAACCCTAAGTCTGAGAAAATGCATGCTAAACTTGGCAGTGCTTAGGTCTAAGACAGCCGTGTTGCAAGCAGTTGAAAATGGGTTTATACAGAAAACCACAGTACAACCCTGATATAAGGGTACTACCATGCTCCTATATTTTAATTGTAAAACCCTACATTACAGCATACTTTAGAATTGCAAAAACATAAAATGGACAAAGCATAGAAAGTCTCACTAGTCTTTGCAAATTGTGTAAAGCAAGATGTTTTGTAGTAGTAGTAGTAGTAGTATTAATTAGAGAATAATGACTAGGTAGGGGGTTATAACAAGAATTTTACACCCCCCACTCCGAGGTGTGGGATGCCACATAAACCCCAAGAGCGAAGCTCAATGGGGTTATAAAGGCAACCCACACCAAGGGTGTGTGTAAAATTCGAGTTTTACACACCTACCCAGCCTTTTTTTTATATAATTGCTGGGGATCGATTTTTCACCTCAGCAATTTTACAAAATAAAGATATCACTAAGGAGCCGCGGACCAGTTGGGTTTCAGTGAGGTCTGTGGCTCGAGGTATAAAAAATCTTTACTTGTGTTGTTTTTTTTTTTGGCAGCTGAGTTTTATTTCCAAGTAGCTTTTTTTAGGCCAGTTATTTGTTTGTTAATTTTTTGAATTAACTTACCGCTGACTGTGGTGAGCTATGTAGCGCTGGAGAATGGCGGCTTGCACTGAGTAATGGAAGAGCAGTGGCTGTGCGTGCTCAGTACAAGGGAAAATGGGCATGTCTTTGCCGTTATAACCAGCCAGTTATAACAGCAAATTAAAACCCAATTTCTCTTAGGGAAAAAATCATAACCAGTAATTATAGTTAATTTATATATGGCACCCTTAACCCGAGGCCCAGGGTACCATTACAATAAAGTACAACTTAAGACATAAAATACACTAAGAATACAAGTAATGATTGTCATACAACAAATAAAGCAATAAAATACAAAACAGATAAAAAATTATAACAACTTGCACAAAAAACACTCCCATAAAATAGCATAAATACTAAAACTTGTGTAAGAAGACTATGGATACATGTGCTGAAGACTTTATATGACTTTTCCAAAAGCCTGCTGAAAAAGATATGTTTTTAGCCCCATCTTAAAAATGTCCACTGAGTGGACCTCCCTCGGGCCTGCTACTTTAAAGGCCCAGTCACCCAAAGTTCTTAGTCTTGCCCAGAGGCTCTCCTTGGAGGAGCGGAGTGGGCGAACTGGGGTGTACAGGTGCAGGAACTCACTCAGGTAGGCTGGGCCCAGTCTGTGCAGGGTTTTATAGGTTGACAAGCCTATTTTAAATGAGATACACCACTTCACTGGCAACCAGTGCAGGTCATGCAGTGCCAGTGAAATAAGGCTTGATCTTGACAAGCCTGTAAATAACCAGGCAGCTGCATTCTGCAGCAACTGCAGGCATCATAGCATACCTCCATTAACCCCCAAGGTGTAGAGTGTTACAATAGTCTAGCCTCAAGGTCACAAACACATGGATCAATGGGGCCAGATCTTCAGGGAACAATGGATCTGATCTGGCTGATGTTCCGGAGATGAAAAAAGCCATTCTGGACTATGGCTGACACCTGGGCCTCAACTGTCAGACCATCATCCAGTATGACTCATAGATTCTTCACCCTGGGGCAGGCTAGCAAACCAGAGACACCAAACCAAAGCCCAGTCACTCCTAAACCAGTAGACAATCCCCCCTTTCACCCAGCTCAGCCACTAATACCTCAGTCTTCTCAGGGCTCAATCTCAGCCAGCTGGAAGTCATCCAGTTCTGAACCTCTGCCAAGCATTTCTTAAACATGTCAACAGCAACCTGAGTCCTGGGTGCAAAAGGCAGATAGAATTGGGTATCATACACATAGCAGTGAAACCCCAGCCAGAACTGTCTAATGGCCATGCCCAGGGGTAGCATGTACACTGCTAACAACACTGGCGAGGGGACAGAGCCCTGGGGCATGCCACAGAATAGAACTGCTGGGCTCAAGGAATAATTTCCCAGTAATACCCTATAGGTTCTTTCTGTAGAAAGGACTCAAACCAGTGGATCACAGTGGTGGCATACTCCATGAGCTGGTCCAAAAATACACCATGGTCCACGGTGTCAAATACCACAGACAGAGACAGAGATCGAGAAGCACAAGAACTTATCGCTTTCCTCTGTTCCTTGCTCTAAGTAGGTCATTAAGCACCCTGAACAGGGCCATCTCCATGCAGTACCTAGCTCTGAAACCTGACTGGAATGGCTCATAGATGCTAGAGGCTTCCAAGTGTTCCTTGAATTGCAGTGCAACCACTTTCTTGATTATATTACTTAACAGGAGAAGGTTAGAGAATGGATGGTAGTTCACCAAAACATCTGGGTCCAAAGATGTTTTTTTCACCAGGGGCTGCACCAGAGCACACTTAAGTGCCATTGCAACCAGCCCCTACTGCAAATAACACCGGATGATTTTGGTGAACACGAGGCCCAGCTGGACAACACAACTCACTAAAAGTCAAGTTGGGCATGAGTCCAGGTTACAGCAAGTCAGCCACAGCATCAAGACTACTAGGCAAGCCTCTTCCACCATTACTGGATGAAATTCACCCCAAGAACACCTCCTGCATTCCTGGCCCATATGCAGACAGTTGCTAGAAACACAAGGTCCCATTGGAGTAATACTGGCCCTAATAGTGGACACCCTATCTGAGAAGAACCAAGCAAACTCCTGGCACCTCGTGAGTGTAATCTTTCTCACAGGCTTCAGATAGGCTGGGCAGAGCAGTCTGTCCAGTGTCCAAAAAAGCTGAGCTGATCGATTGCTCTCAGCAGCAATCTCTCTTTAGAGAAAATCTGCCTTCTTCTGGGAGATTGCCATCTGATATTCCTCATAATGGAAAATCAGAACTAGTTTGTCCTCCATGGACTTAAACTTCTTCCAACAATGCTCCAACCTCCATCTCATGGATATAAGTCCCCTCAGGTCATCGTCAAACAACGATGAGCCGAGGCACCATATCAGGTGACATATACTGACTAGCACTAGAATATCAAGGGCCCCAGTTATGACTCTAAGTAAAGAGCACAGGTGTCTGTTCTTGCTGATGGTGTAGCAGTGCTTGAAGTAAGGAGAGGCAGGAGACAAACTAGGGAATAAAAGCAGGTTTACTGAGTGGGAGGTACCAGGGGAATCAAGCAGTATACAACCAATAGCTACACTACCACTTAGTATGCTGTATCTTAGGATCCTATAACTCTACGGATTCTTATACTCTAAAGGGATGCTTATACTCTATGGGAATTCTTATACTCTAAAGGGATGCTTATACTCTACGGTAATTCTTAGACTCTACAGGGATGCTTATAGTCTACAGGAATTCTTAGACTCTATAGGGATGCTCGTACTCTACGGAATTCTTATACTCTATAGTAAACTTATCATTATGAGTTCTATACTCAATCTGGTACTGCATTTCAATGTACAAATACAACCTGTTGATCAGTAAACCAACAGAACATAAAGCCCATCCTAAGTCTGGAGCGGTGGCCACCAATATGATCCGTTGGCCGGCTTTTAGTCGTATTGGAAGAGCAAAAGGGGTGAAAGAACTGAACAAGCTAGAACCCAAGCTGAGCAAGCCTCCTGGCTATATAGGGTTCCACAGCAATAGTGCTGTAAAGAAACTCAGATACTGGATGCGAGAAAGATGTGGGAGCCTCTGACCAGTGAAGGACCCCAAGGAAATGAGAAGACACACTGCTGTAGACAAACTCCTAAACCGGAACTGGTTTCAGGGAAATTCAGGATGCAGACACTGAGTCAAAACTGGACTCCAGGGAACCAAACAGGATGTCAACACTGGGCTGAGACTGGACTCCAGGACACCAAACAGGATGCTGACACTGGGCCAAACCTGGACTCCAGGATACCAAGTAGGATGCAGACACTGGGTTGAAACTTCACTCCAGGACACTAAGCAGGATGTAGACACTGAGTCGAAACTGGACTCCAGGATACAAGCAGGATGCAAACACTGAGCCGAAACTGGACTCCAGGATACAAGTAGGATGCAAACACTGGATCAAAACTGGACTCCAGGATACTAAGCAGGATGTAGACACTGAGTTGAAACTGGACTCCAGGGTACAAGTAGGATGCAAACACTGAGCTGAAACTGGACTCCAAGATACAAGTAGGATGCAAACACTGTGCCAAAACTGGACTCCAGGATACCTGCATCTGGGGCCCCACTCTTACTTTTATGACAGATCCCTATCTGTGAACCAGGGAGGTTCCCTGCACTTCCTAAACACTGTAGTGAAGGAGAATGACTTGACGTTCTGAGTGGGAAGCAGTTGGCCGGGGACTAACTACGCTAGACCTATACTGGTGACCGGCCCCAACTGGTAGCACCGAGAAAGTAACTTTAGTCTCTGAGTGGTCACTGTGATCAACAGTACCTGAAGAAGGTGAGAATCAGGTGAAGACGATTAACATCAGGCTGAAAGGTTCAGTTCTTGGACAAGCGGACAGTTCAGTAGCAGACAAGGCAGTTCCTGGGTGGAGGTACTAGTGTAGGATTGATCCCATAGTCTCAAAGCATACTCCAGGGGAAGAAAACCAGCATAACATTTTGACATAGGCACAGCATATACAGGGTTAATCCAATAGTTATTTGCGGTGCAACAGTTCAAGTAGGAAATGGTGGCTATGATATAGGATTCAGGTACAGTCTTTGTAAAACACAGCCTCAATATTTCTACAGTGCTTTACTTCTCCATATACTCCCAACATTACACAGCAGTGATCTGGACAGGAGTTTTAGAAAGGGGATACACTGGTGAAAAACCTACCAAAAGCTAAGGGAAAGCTATGTGGGGACCCGGGGTATACCTTCTGTACCCTTCCCACTGATAAAAACTCCAAGAGCATCTAATGGGAAAATTAACCTAAGGCAAAGGTAATCTGATTAGCTCAAGTACTAAGAGTCCCTCCCTAACTGTCCTTCCCCAGACAAGGGCTGACGGGGAAATTACAGAGGTTACTAGATCAAAGGCACGGACATGGATACTAACCTGGGGTTGTGGCTAACTACCTGACTCACTCCCCTTTCCTGCTTACTAGTTATCACTAAAACAGAGTGCCTTTCTAAACTGCAGGAGGTCACTCGTTAAGCATTAGCTAGCTTCTCTATTGGTGGCCACCTGGCTACTGGCCGGTGACCCACACTTTGGGGCAATATACCTTATCTGCAGCTGGGATCCCCTCACTGGCCCACCCAGAACTAGAAAAACTGTGTAGAATGTGAATAACATCAAGAAAATACATTGGCTACCTGGCCCCTAACTTACTAGCCCACCTGGCTACTGTGGCTACTGAAGTAACTGGGCTCATCCTGCCCATACTGGCCCTTATATGTGCTAAATAAAAATAACCAGTAGCAATTGGGTTAACTAGCCCTTTCTGGTAGCCCACTCAGCTAGCTGGCCTAAGGCGCTGGGGTATTCTGTACTCTGAGCTGGCCTTCTTGACTTGCTGGGGTCTATGTAGCCTCTTAAAATAACTGGGATCAGAATTTGCCCTTTAAATAGCTGGGCCTGACGCTGTCCCTTTAAATCAGTGAGGCCTGTCAGGGACCTCTGTCTATCAAACGGCTAGTCCCACCTTAGCTCCGCCCCCACCTCTGCTCTATGCTAGAGCTAATTTAAATCAATAAAGAAATCCTGTCCATAGGCCATCCCTTCTCTATGGGGCCTTGCTTTGCCCCTCTAGACTGTCCCTCAGGCTGTCCCTCCCAGCACCCGATGACGCAGAATAAACTTTTAATTATTTCATTTTTAAAATTAAAGTTGTAGCGGTGAGCACCTGCCAGTTGGTGCTGCCGCCGACTCACCACCCTGACCCAGGGAGAAGCTGCTGCAAGAAGAGGCAAGAGGGAGATGATGCTGCTGTGGCTGGCGCTGGGGAAATGGGCAGGTGGACGGCAGGATGGCTAGGGAGCCTATCGCTCGGCCCTCAGCTCGGTGGCTGGAGCTGGAATGTGGCCCCGCTTGTGGGTGCCGCCGACGAGGGACTGAGTTTACTTTTAAATTTAAAATTAAATACTGGGCTATACGAGCCCCGATGCAGATGTCCACCGGCTACCGACAATGGACTGGCTACACACCTGGAGAACCCACTGGAGCACTGGATTACCACCGGACCGACATGCAGGAAGAAGAGGAGAGGAGGACTACAGGTACATGATACCCTGTACTCTTTACCTCCCTATGTCCCCTCTCTTCCTGACTTGGGCACTAACTTTTTGTTTTCTATTCTTCATCGGGGCGCCTGAGAGCACTCACCCGACCACACCGACTGCTGGCTTCCCTAAGATTATTTATCTTAAAAATGGCCATTATTGCCACAGAAGCCCTCCCTGCATTCGGGACGCCGAACTCTAGCGACCAAGGAGGCAGGCAGCTGCCCAGCACGAGGATAGCCTTTCCCTTGCACTAGGGCTGGGCAGGCTGCAGAAGCAAAGGAAAAAAAAAATTTATTAAACTGCAGCGGCAGTTTTATTGCGGAGCCTTGGGCACACAGAAGACTGGGGCAAACGGGAGAGGGGCAGTATTTGGGGCATTACATATTTCGGCCCTGCTTAAACATACATGTCCCCATGTATGGCCCACAACATTTTTCTTAAGTTACTATTTACCTTTTACTATATCTCTGTTTCATTATCCTACAGGTTTAATAAAACAGTCCTACATAACTGTACATATTTACATTTATTTCTGAAATGTTTCTCTAACTACTGTTTTGATATTTCTCTTTTAGTCAGACTCTTCTATCAAGTGTCTGGGAGATCAACCTTTATTGCTTCGATTAGACCTTCTGATAACTTCCTCATGAGGTTCAGAACAGTTGATAGATGCATTGGGTGCAGAATAAGTAAAGGAAGAGGCCTCAACAGGGGAAAAAGACCTAGGGGTCATGGTGGATATATGTATGAATAACTCTGAGCAGTGCAGGAGAGCGGTTAGCAAGGCAAATAAGATGTTGGGATGCATCATAAGGGGGATCACCTCTAGGAGCAAGGAAGTGATTCTGCCGCTGTACAATGGACTGGTTAGACCACACCTTGAGTACTGTGTACAGTACTGGAGACCACACTTGAGGAGGGATATACAGATCCTGCAGAGGGTACAGAGGAGGGCAACTAAGATGATACAAGGACTAGGGGATTTGACGTATGAGGACAGACTTGAGGAGCTCTGCCTATTTTCATTAGAGGAGAGGAGAGAAAGTTGGGACATGATTGAGGTCTTCAAGTACCTCAAAAGAATAAATAGCGTAAACATGGAGGGGATCTTTATACTAAAGCAGAGAGGTATCACCAGAGGGCATGGTTTGAAGTTGGAAAGCGGAAGGGTGAGGGGAGAAAGGAGGAGGTTTTTCACTGAGAGGGTGGTGGACCCTTGGAATGAGCTGCCTGGAGAGCTGGTTCAGAGATCCACAGTGGAGGGCTTCAAGAGAGGGTGGGACATACACAGAAAGCGGATGTATCAGATGATGGCCTGGCCCAGGGTGATGGGGATGGATGATAGGGGTTTCTGGAACACAAGGGGGGAGGGCCTCGGCACCCAACTAGGGACCTGAGGTTCAAGCAGACTCGATAAACCGTAAGGCCTAATCTGCTGGCAATTAGTATGTTAGTATGTAAGTGCTGTATATACCAATGCCAGGCATGCCAGGCCATTCTAGAGTGGGATTTTCTTTATGGGTACCAAAGGGAGAGGTCTCCTGCCTCTCACTTATGGAGTCTTCTACATCTTCTGACTTGTTCAGGTCTGCAGTCTGGAATGTACATGGCTTGATCTGATTACGATGTACTACCTTAGTGAAGTGTTTATCACTTTCTGACTGGATTCGATACACAGGTAAATCATCGTAAGGAATATATGTTACCACAAATGGCTCTGGTTTCCACCTGGTTGCTAACTTGTGCCCATGAATATCTTGATTCTTTAACAAAACATGGTCCCCAAGTGACAGTGGTCCAGCTTGAGCTCTACGATCATATTGCTCCTTCTGTCATGCACAGGCTTGTTCCATTCTTGATTGTACTAGGTTACCTGCTTTTCTAAGGCACCGATGATGCTCCTCTGCCCACTGGTTTGTGTCCAAAATGTCTCTGTGCGTTTCAACTTGGACATCCATTACCATGTCCATGGGTAGTTGTCCATGTCGGCCAAACATTAGAAAATAAGGTGTAAAACCTGTGGAGCAATGCACTGTGTTATTATATACATAGCATAGTTCTGGTAACAAATCAGGCAATAGGGGTTTTTGATGTGTCGGCAGTGCTCGCAGCATGTCAATTAAAGTACGATTCGTGCGTTTGCATAGTCCATTCGTTTGAGGGTGATATGGGGCTGTTCGCATTTTGTTACATCCATACAAAGAGCACAGTTCTTTGAACAGCTGAAATTCAAACGCTCCTCCTTGATCGGTTAGGATTTTAGTGAGGTATCCATGTGGCTTGACGAAATGTTTCCAGAATGCCTCAGCAGTGCATTTTGTGGTTACTTCTTTCACTGGTATGGCTACCACAAATTTGGAATAATGGTCTACTATGGTAAGGATTTGGTTGATTCCGCTGTAACTATTTTCAACTTTTAAATGATCCATTGCTACAAGTTCTAATGGAGACTTGGTGAAAATGGGTTACAGAGGTGTTCACGGAATATTTCCATCATCTTTCTTTAGATTACACGTCATACAATCTGTACATCAATATCCTGTCTCATGCCCGCCCAGTAGAACCGCTGTCAAATAGTACTCTCTGTCTTTTTAATCCCAAAATGCCCAGATGCATTGTGATAGGCTTCCAACACTGGATCAGCTTCCTGATGAGGGATTAGAATTTGTCTCCGTACTTCATGGCTGGCAGGATCTCGGGTCACTCGGACTAGTCGACCATCCTCCATTTTAAGGTACTCTCGGTGTCATAGCAATTTAGCTAACTCTGGGGACATACTCATTCTATCGTGTTTACTTGTTTTCTTTTCAGTCTGGAGAATCTCTTTTAGTTTGATCATAATTGGACTTTGGCTCTGGAGTTGCCCCCACATATTTTCTCACCCATCAGAGAAAGGACACCCTGGGAGGTCTGTTTTTGGTTCAGGAGTTGCTTGGCGTTGACAGCAAACTCTATTTCAGCAGGCACTTGCATGAAAGATGGCATTTCGAGATCTTCCTGTTCCGTCTTGCTTCTTTTTGGCTTATCTGTGTCAGATAGTCCGAATAAACCATCAGCGTTCCCATTTGATCTTTCTGACTGGTACTTTACGGAGAAGTTGAAACTGGCGAGGCCGGAGGCCCATTGCTGTTCTAAGGCTGCAAGCTCGGCCAACCCAAGGTGAGCGAGGGGATTATTGTCTGTGTACACCGTGAACTGTGCAGCTGCTAGATAGTGTCTGAATTTTTCAGTCACCACCCATACTAGGGCCAGTAACTCCAATTTGAATGAGCTGTAATTCTCGTCATTCCTTTCTGATCTTCTCAGGCCTCGACTGGCATAGGCAGTCACCCTTTCGACTCCATCTTGTTCCTGGGCCAGGACTGCCCCAAGACCACAGTTACTGGCATCTGTGTAGAGATGAAATGGATGCGTATAGTCCGGATAGGCCAGGATCGGTGCCGTTGTCAACACTTTCTTCAACCGGTCAAAAGCTTCTTGACACTGGGGAGGCCATCTCACACTACTCGTCTTGGGTAGCTTCCTGCCTTTAGGATATTGCAGTAGCTCATGCAAAGGTGAAGCGATCTTCGCAAAGTCTTTCACGAATCTGTGGTAGTACCCCACAAATCCCTGAAAACATCTCACATCTTGTATGGCTGTGGGTCTAGGCCAGTCTCACACTGCTTCCACCTTACTTGAGTCAGGTGATATTCCTTCAGATGACACTACATGCCCCAGGTAATTTATATGCTTTTTCGAGAAGTGGCATTTTTACGGTTTGATTTTGAGCCCATACTGTGTTAGATGTCTGAAGACCATATCAAGGTGCTTGAGGTGTGCTTTGAATGTCTTGGAGTACACAATTATATCATCCAGGTGAAGCAGCACCGTATCAAAGTTTTCACTTCTCAGACAGTGTTCAATTAATCTCTGGAAGGTCCCAGGTGCATTGCAGAGACTGAACGGCATCCTCGTGAACTCGTATAGTCCCATTGGAGTGATAAATGCAGTTTTTTGTTGATCTTCCTGTGCCATGGGGACCTGCCAATACCCACTCACAAAATCGATGGCGGAAAAGAAGGTGGAGGACTTTAGGGCTGTTAATGCATCCTCAATTCTGGGTAGAGGATAGGCATCCTTGTGAGTGATCTGATTTAACTTGCAGTAGTCCACATAGAATCTGATTTTGCCATCCTTTTTCCTTACAAGCGCAATAGGTGCAGCCCAGGGGCTATGACCTTCTTTGATGACATTGGCATCCAGCATTTCTTTAATTAGTTGCTTGGCTGGTTAGTATAATGCTGGTGGAATGGGATGGAACCTTTCTCTAATTGGTGGATGGTTTTCCATACTGATGTGGTGTCTAACATGAGTGGAGCAACAAAAATCTAAGGAGTGGTGAGAAAATGCTTGCCGATGGTATCGGATTAGTGCTGTGAGCTGGCCCTCTGCTCTGTGGTGTTGTTTTGCTGTCCCATTTCAATTTCTCATACCCACGTTTCTTCTTGGTCATCGGTGTTATCTTCACTGATGCTGGCTTGCAGGTAGAAGGGATGGTTTATTTCCTCTTTAGTCGGGGTGATAATTTCATCCCAGTCTATTTTGACCAGTTGCTCCATTGCCTGTTGTTTGTACAGCCTCACAGGCTGGGAATCATAATTTAATAGGCGGACCGAGATTCTCTCCTCTTTGACTGTCACTAAACTCCTGGCTGCCATCACCGGATCTCCCTCACGAGTCCTAAACAGTTCTACAATAGCCACATAGTCTTTTCCTCTGAGACCCACCTTTGCCTTGCACATTATCAGCATCACTGTACCAGGCTCTAGTTGAATGGGTCAGTGATCCATCACACGTATCTTTCCTATCTCTCCTTGTTCGTTGGTGAACCTCTGATACTTCTGGTGGTATTGGAGCGTGGTCCATCAAACTTTCTCTTCCTGCACTTGCATAGATTGAGTCTGTGTCTTCATCACATTCATCAGTGCATTCTGGCAATCTTGTAGGATGTTCATCCCCACGATGACGGGTGGTACAGAAGGGTCATGAATGTTGCTCACAAGTATACCCTGCTTGCTGTGCTCACTGTCCTCAGTCTTCATAGAGGTCTCTGTATATCCGATGATCGGGATTCTTGTCCCATTGCTGGCGACCAAACTGATCCAGCTTTCAGGGGTTTGCAGTAACTGATCCCTGGACCAATGCTCGAAGAACTTCTCACTTTGAATGGTGGTCTCCTGAGATCCAGTGTCAAGAAGGGCAGGCAGGGTTACTCCATCTATCTGTATCAAAACGGTTGGGCAGTTACCACCGAATCGCTCACCCAACCACACTGACTGCTGGCTTCTCCAAGATTATTTATCTTTAAAAAAATGGCCGTTATTGCCGCAGAAGGCCTCTCTGGCATTTGGGACACCGAGTCCCTAGCGACCAGGGAGGCAGGCAGCTGCACAGCGTGAGGATGGCCTTTCCCTCGCACTAGAGCTAGGAAGGCTGCAGAAGTAAAGGAAAAAAAATAATTTAACTGCAGCTGCAGTTTTATTGTGGAGCCTTGGGCACACAGGGGACTGGGGCAAATGGGAGAGGGGCAGTATTTGGGGCATTATATATTTTGGCCCCGTTTAAACATACATGTCCCCATGTGTGGCCCAAAACATTTTTCTTAAGATACTATTTACCTTTTACTATATCTGTTTTTCTTTATCCTAGAGGTTTAGAAAAACAATCCTACATAACTGTACATATTTACATTTATTTCTGAAATGCTTCTCTAACTACTGTTTTGATATTTCTCTTTTAGTCAGACTCTTCCATCAAGCGTCTGGGAGGTCGACCTTTATTGCTTCGATTAGACCTTCTGATAACTTCCCCATGAGGTTCAGAACAGTTGATAGATGCATTGGGTGCAGAATAAGCAAAGGAAGTGCTGTATATACCAATGCCAGGCATACCAGGCCATTCTAGAATGGGGTTTTCTTCATGGGTACCAAAGGGAGTGGTCTCCTGCCTCTCACTTATGGAGTGTTCTTCATCTTCTGACTTGTTCAGGTCTGCAGTCTGGAATGTACATGGCTTGATCTGATTATGATGCACTACCTTAGTGAAGTGTTTATCAGTTTCTGACCAGATTCGATACACAGGTAAATCATCGTAAGGAATGTCTGTTACCACAAATGGCTCTGGTTTCCACCTGGTTGCTAACTTGTGCCCATGGATATCTTGATTCTTTAACAAAACATGGTCCCCAAGTGACAGTGGTCCAGCTTGAGCTCTGCGATCATATTGCTCCTTCTGTCATGCACGGGCTTGTTCCATTCTTGATTGTACTAGGTTACCTGCTTTTCTAAGGCACCGATGATGCTCCTCTGCCCACTGGTTTGAGTCCAAAATGTCTCTGTGCGTTTCAACTTGGACATCCAATACTATGTCCATGGGTAGTCGTCCATGTCGGCCAAACATTAGAAAATAAGGTGTAAAACCTGTGGAGCAATGCACTGTGTTATTATATACATAGCATAGTTCTGGTAACAAATCAGGCCATAGGGGTTTTTGATGTGTCGGCAGTGCTCGCAGCATGTCGATTAAAATACGATTGGTGCATTCGCATACTCCATTCGTTTGAGGGTGATATGGGGCTGTTCGCATTTTGTTACATCCATACAAAGAGCACAGTTCTTTGAACAACTGGGATTCAAACGCTCCTCCTTGATTGGTTAGGATTTTAGTGGAGTAACCATGTGTCTTGATGAAATATTTCCAGAATGCCTCAGCAGTGCATTTTGTGGTTAATTCTTTCTCTGCTACGGCTACCACAAATTTCAATAATGGTCTACTATGGTAAGGATTTGGTTGATTCCGCTGTAACTATTTTCAACTTTTAAATGATCCATTGCTACAAATTCTAATGGAGACTTAGTGGAAATGGGTTGCAGAGGTGCTCGCTGAATATTTCCATCACCTTACTTTAGATTACACATCATACAATCTGCACACCAGCGCTCAGTGTCCTCTCTCATGCCCACCCAGTAGAACTGCTGTCAAATGGTACTCTCTGTCTTTTTAATCCCAAAATGCCCAGATGCATTGTGATAGGCTTCCAACACTGGATCAGCTTCCTGACGAGGGATTAGAATTTATCTCCGTACATCATGGCTGGCAGGATCTCGGGTCACTCGGACTAGTTGGCCATCCTCCATTTTAAGGTACTCTCAGTGTTGCAGCAATTTAACTAACTCTGGGGACATACTCATTCTATCGTGTTTACTTATTTTCTTTTCAGTCTGGAGAATCTCTTTTAGTTTGATCATAATTGGACTTTAGCTCTGGAGTTGCCCCCACATATTTTCTTGCCCATCAGAGACAGGACACCCTGGGAGGTCTGTTTTTGGTTCGGGAGTTGCTTGGCGTTGACAGCAAACTCTAACTATTTCAGCAGGCACCTGCAAGAAAGATGGCACTTTGAGATCTTCCTGCTATGTCTTGCTTCTTTCTGGCTCATCCATGTCAGGTAGTCGGGACAAACCATCAGCGTTCCCATTTGATCTTTCTGACTGGTACTTTACGGAGAAGTTGAAATTGGCAAGGAGGGAGGCCCACTGCTGTTCTAAGGCTGCAAGCTTGGTTGACCCAAGGTGAGCGAGGGGATTATTGTCTGTGTACACCGTGAACTGTGCAGCTGCTAGATAGTGTCTGAATTTTTTGGTCACCGCCCATACTAGGGCCAGGAACTTCAATTTGAATGAGATGTAATTCTCGTCATTCCTTTCTGATCCCCTCAGGCATTGACTGGAATAGGCAATCACCCTTTCAACTCCATCTTGTTCCTGGGCCAAGACTGCCCCAAGACCACAGTTACTGGCATCTGTGTGTAACCCCCCTGCAAATGGGGGTTCCCAAAAGACTTCCAGGAGCTTGCTTGAATGCTCCAAGCCTGAATGGTGTTTGGCATTTAAGCCATTTATCAGTGAGTGTTTTTAGAGCCTCTGGTACTGTCTCTTTAAGAGCTGTCTGCTTGCAGACATAATTAGTTTGTATGGGGGACTGTGTGCTTCTCTGAGTACCACTTCGAGCTGCTGCCAATTCACTTAATTTTGCAGTCACTAGGAGTGCAAAGGAACCTATCTGAAAGATGTAACTGTTTACCAGAAATTATTTAGAGTAATAATGAAATTACAGTTTGTCTAACCTGCTTTCTTTGCAGTCAGAACTGTGTCTGCTAGTTCCCATTCTAGTTTTGAACTGCTGAACTGGACCAATCAGTGTGGGGTAAGCTAGCTCTAAAATGGTGCCTTGGACGAATCAGAACTTGGACTCATAATCTGAGCCAGCCACAAGAGGATTGTATGGGCAGTGACTCTGGGAGATGTAGTTTAGACTTCAGTGCCTTTTGGACCAACAGCAGCAGTCTATTGTGAGTGACAGCCAATCCAGTCAAGAACTTGAGGAACTCAAAGGAAGTGCCCGGTTTTGTCGGTTGGAGTTCGTTGAGCTTTGGCAGTGAAGAAGGAAGGAGCCTGCTTTTTTCAGTGTGCAGTTTTAGTCAAACAACGTGTGTAAGGCCCAGAGTTCCGTCTGCAGCTTGTTAGGACTGAATCCGTCCTGTGAAAAGAATCAAAGGATCTCTGAAGACTAGAAACCAGGCTCACCCTGTAGAAGACTGGAGGAATTGCTGAAAATTACACTCGGTCTGTCAGGAACTGAATCTGCTGTGTGTTCTCCTGGGTATTGTGCAGTAATTGCGATCGGATACAGATGCAGCCTGCCTGGTATAGTGCTTTTTTTATATGGATGTGTGAAGAGGTTTGTGTACCTCAAGTGAGCCCTCTGACATTGAAGGACCCTATCTTATTTGGAGGTCGTGAGTACTAATTCAGGTCGCTTCCTGTTGAATTGCACATTAAATCCAAATGGAATTACTGTACTGCTGACTGTTTAATCTCTCCTTTTCTCTGTGTGAAAGGGCCCCTACCAGCTGCCACGGTTTGGACTAGCCACTAGGGCTTGGGTACCCAGGGACAGTAACTGATAGGGATAGGCCTGTGCACAGAGCCATAGGTAGATTATTAGAGTGATAAGCTAATTAACCTGATTTCCCCCTGTCCTTGTTATATCCCCCTAAATAAATCAGAGCTGCTTGTTTCAGCAAAGTTATACTGCCTGAGGTATTTGTCTATGTTAAAGTACTGTACTGTGATTGTTGCACTGTATCTCATTTCACAGGAGGTCCCAGTGCCGGAACCAGACCTGGGGGTAAGTGTATACTGTGAAGGTAATTCTGATATATTGTGTGGCCACTAGTGGGAAGAAAGGGGGGTTGCAGTGTCCCAGAGGGCTGTGACCAAGTTAGTTTAACTATTGCAAACCCTGACCTCTGGGTGGAGGCACCTGCCATTGGATCCAGGCCCCTCAACCTGTTAGTGGCAAATCAGGCAGGGGTAGTAGCCCCTGGGATAGCGCCATCTAGGGGTTACATGTGTAGAGATGAAATGGATGCGTATAGTCAGGATAGGCCAGGATTGGTGCCATTGTCAACACTTTCTTCAACAGGCTGAAAGCTTCTTGACACTGAGGCGACCACCTCACACTACTAGTCTTGGGTAGCTTTCTGCCTTTAGGATATCGCAGTAGCTCATGCAAAGGTGAAGCGATCTTCACAAAGTCTTTCACAAATCTGCGGTGGTACCCCACAAATCCCAGAAAACATCTCACATCTTGTATGGTTGTGGGTCTAGGCCAATCTCGCACTGTTTCCACCTTAGTTGGGTCAGGTGATATTCCTTCAGATGACACTACATGCCCCAGGTAATTTACACGCTCTTTCAAGAAGTGGCATTTTGACGGTTTGATTTTGAGTCCATACTGTGTTAGACTTCTGAAGACCATATCAAGGTGCTTGAGGTGTGCTTCGAATGTTTTGGAAAACATGATTATATCAACCAAAATCTAAGGAATGGTGAGAAAATGCTTGCCGATGGTATCAGATCAGCCCTTGAGGATCAAATTGGTCGCTAGGCCTCCGCCCCATATTGGTTCTCTGACTAGGGGTTCTAGATTGATGCCAATCCAAGTTACCAGAACGAGTTTGTCCCTGGAATTCATGATGGAGATCATCTCTCAAGTTTTGGATTTCCCACCTCATCTCACTCATAATGTAAGCTGTCAAGTCTGATTTGGGATTTTTCAAATCTCTTCAAGTTGGTTCGGCTTCTGGCAGTTCTCTAGATTGGCACCAGGGGTCCTTCTCCCTTTCCATGTTGCACTGCTGGGAATTCACCATGCCATGGTGGGTTCTATCTGACAACAGCTCAATTGCCTCCACTTTTAAGTTCATGAAAATGGCATCTGGGTCTTGTCTGGATAACAGTCGCAATTCCCTGTGGTGCACATCGCTCCTTACGCCTTCAATAAAACGATCTTTCAATGCCTGGTCTGAGTCCTGCACTTCTGGGTCTATCTGCTGTATAGCCTTTAATGCTTCCTGTAGACTAACTGCACATTCTCTGAGGGTTTCAGTGGGTCCTTGAACATGAAAGAAAAACTTTTCAAGTCATAGACAGTCCGGGTGTCAAACATGTGTCGCAGTCTGGCGAAAATCTGGGCCACTGTGGTCTTTTCTCCTTCTGGCCAGGCACTGACTTCTCTGTGTGCCACTCCTCCCAACTGTCCAATTAAAATTTCCACTTTCTATTGTTTGGGGACATCGCAGAGGCAAAACATTACCTGGATCTTGTTTTGGAATTCTCCAAGATTGGTAGATGCGGGGTCTATGGTATCACTGGTAAACCGTGGTAACCAGGGCGCACCAAAGTAGTAGGGCATGGTGAGTGGTGTGCCCAAGTGTGTTCGGGGACCCTCCCCAGATCCTCCATTGGTTGGAGAACTACTACTTGACTCTCTAGCTTCCATTCTGAATGAGTTGCTGCCTGCTTTGGACTCCTTTGAATCCTGTCCGTGATGCCAACATTTTGTAAAGAGCACAGTTGTCTGTTCTCACTGATGGTGTAGCAGTGCTTGAAGTAAGGAAAGGCAGGAGACAAACTCAGTAATAAAAGCAGGTTTACTGAGTGGGAGGTACCAGGGAAATCAAGTAGTATACAAATAATAGCAACACTACCACTTAGAATGCTGTATCTTAGGATCCTATAACTCTACGGATTCTTATACTCTAAAGGGATGCTTATACTCCATGGGAATTCTTATACTATAAAGGGATGCTTATACTCTACGGGAATTCTTAGACTCTATAGGGATGCTTATACTCTATGTGAATTCTTATACTCTACAGTAAACTTATCATAATGAGTTCTATACTCAATCTGGTACTGCATTTCATTGTACCAATACAACCTGTTGATCAGTAAACCGACAGAACATAAAGTCCTTCCTAAGTCCAGAGCGGTGGCCACCAATATGTTCCATTGGCCGGCTTTAAGTCGAATTGGAAGAGCAAAAGGGGTGAAAGAACTGAACAAACAAGAACCCCAGCTGCGCAAGCCTCCTGGCTAGATAGGGTTCCACAGCAATAGTGCTGTAAAGAGACTCAGATACTGGATGCGAGAAAGATGTGGGAGCCTCTGACCAGTGGAGGACCCCAAGGAAACGAGAAGACACACTGCAGTAGATGAACTCCTAAACTGGAACTGGTTTCAGGGAAATTCAGGATGCAGACACTGAGTTGAAACTGGACTCCAGGGAACCAAACAGGATGCAAACACTGGGCCAAGGCTGGACTCTAGGACACCAAACAGGATGCTGACACTGGGCTGAACCTGGACTCCAGGACACCAAACAGGATGCTGACACTGGGCCGAACCTGGACTCCAGGATACCAAGTAGGATGCAGACACTGAGTCAAAACTGGATTCCAGGATACTATGCAGGATATACACACTGAGTCGAAACTGGACTCCAGGATACAAGCAGGATGCAAACACTGAGCTGAAACTGGACTACAGGATACCAAGTAGGATGCAGACACTGGGTCGAAACTGGACTCCAGGATACTAAGCAGGATATAGACACTGAGTCGAAACTGGACTCCAGGATATAAGTAGGATGCAAACACTGGAATGAAACTGGACTCCAGGATACTAAGCAGGATGTAGACGCAGTGGAAACTGGACTCCAGGATACAAGTAGAATGCAAACACTGAGCCGAAACTGAACTCTGGGATACATGTAGGATGCAAACACTGTGTCAAAACTGGACTTCAGGATACCTGCTTCTGAGGCCCCACCCTTATTTTTACAATGGATCCCTATCTGTGAACCAGGGAGGTTCCCTGCACTTCCTAAACACTGTTGGGAAGGGGAATGACTTGACTTTCTGAACGGGAAGCGGTTGGCTGGGGACTAACTATGCTAGACCTATACTGGCGACTGGCCCCAACTGGTAGCACCGAGAAAGTAACTTTAGTCTCTGAGTGGTCACAGTGATCAACAGTACGTGAAGAAGGTGAGAATCAGGTGAAGACAATTAGCATCAGGCTGAAAGTTTCAGTTCTTGGACAAGCGGACAGTTTGGTAGCAGACAAGGCAGTTCCTGGGTGGAGGTACTAGTGTAGGACTGATCCCATAGTCTCAAAGCATATTCCAAGGGAAGAAAACCAGCATAACATTTTGACATAAGCACAGCATATACATGGTTAATCCAATAGTTATTTGAGGTGCAACAGTTCAAGTAGGAAATGGTGGCTATGATATAGGATTCAGGTACAGTCTTTGTAAAACACAGTCTCAATATTTCTACAGTGCTTTACTTCTCCATATACTCCCAACATTACACAGCAGCAATCCAGATAGGAGTTTTAGAAAGGGGATACACTGGTGAAACACCTACCAAAAGCTAAGGGCTAGCTATGTGGGGACCCCGGTGTATACCTTCTGTACCTTTCCCACTGATAATAAGCTCCAAGAGCATCTAATGGGAAAATTACCCTAAGGCAAAGGTAATCTGATTAGCTCAAGTAATAAGAGTCCCTCCCTAACTGTCCTTCCCCAGACTAGGTCTGACGGGGGAAGTTACAGAAGTTACTAGCCCGAAGGCACGGACATGGCTACTAGCCTGGGTTTGTGGCTAACTACCTGACTCACTCCCCTTTCCTGCTTGCTAGTTATCCCTAAAACAGAGTGCCTTTCTAAACCATAGGAGGTCACTCGTTACGCATTAGCTAGCTTCTCTATTGGTGGCCACCTGGCTACTGGCCGATGACACTTCGGGGCAATATACCTTATCTGCAGCTGGGATCCCCTCACTGGCCCACCCAGAACTAGAGAAACTGTGTAGAACGTGAATGACAACAAGAAAATACATTAGCTACCTGGTCCCTAACTTACTAGCCCACCTGTTTACTGTGGCTACTGAAATAACTGGGCTCACCCTGCCCATTCTGACCCTTATATGTGCTAAATAAAAATAACCAGTAGCAATTGGGTTAACTAGCCCTTTCTGGTAGCCCACTCAGCTAGCAGGCCTAAGGCGCTGGGGTATTCTGTACTCTGAGCTGGCCTTCTTGACTTGCTGGGGTCTATGTAGCCTCTTAAAACAACTGGGTTCAGAATTTCCCCTTTAAATAGCTGGGCCAGATGTTGTCCCTTTAAATCAGAGAGGCCTGTCAGGGACCTCTGTCTATCAAACGGCTAGTCCCACCTTAGCTCCTCCCCCTGCCTGTGCTCTATGCTAGAGCTAATTTAAATAAATAAAGAAATCCCACCCACAAGCCGTCCCTTCTCTATGGGGCCTTGCCTTGCCCCTCTAGACTGTCCCTCCCAGCGCCCGATGGCACAGAATAAACTTTTAATTATTTAATTTTAAAATTAAAGTTGTGGCAGTCAGCACCTGCCAGTTGGTGTTGCCGCTGACTCACCACCCCGACCCAGGGAGAAGCTGCTGCAAGAGGAGGCTGGAGGGAGATGCTGCTGCTGTGGCTGGTGCTGGGGAAACGGGCAGGTGGACGACAGGATGGCTAGGGGGCCTATCGCTCGGCCCTCGGCTTGGTGGCCGGAGCTGGAATGCGGCCACGCTTGTGGGCGCCGCCGCTGGGGGGCCGAGTTTACTTTTAAATTTAAAATTAAATACTGGTCTATATGAGCCCCGATGCAGACGTCTGCTGGCTACTGACACTGGACCCACTACATGCCTGGGAAACCCATCAGAGCACTGGACTACCGCCAGACTGACATGCAGGAAGAAGAGGAGGATTACAGGTACATGATACCCTGTACTGTTTACCTCCCTGTGTCCCCCCTCTTCCTAACTTGGGCACTAACTTTTTGTTTTCTATTCTTCATCGGGGCACCAGAGAGCGCTCACCCGACCACACCAACTGCTGGCTTCCCCAAGATTATTTATCTTTAAAAAAACAGTCATTATTGCCGCAGAAGCTCTCCCTGGCATTCGGGATGCCGAGTCCCTAGTGACCAGGGAGGCAGGCAGCTGCCCAGTGAGAGGATGGCCTTTCCCTCGTGCTAGAGCTGGGCAGGCTGCAGAAGCAAAGGAAAAAAAAAATTAACTGCAGCTGCAGATTTATTGTGGAGCCTTGGGCACACAGGGGACTGGAGCAAATGAGAAAGGAGCAGTATTTGGGGCATTACACCTATTATAGGCCAACACTGTGGCCTCCGAACCCTCAGCCAATGTTGCCAACCTTTCTGAGGTGTCCAGTACCAACATCAGTCCTTATGTTCCTAGCCCTCTGAAAGTTGGGTAATGAACCACCTCCAAAGGGGACAGACTACAAGGAGGGAACCTGAAGCAGAACCTGATGAGACAGTGATCCAGTCAGCCGACTGGATCAGTCTCGAGGTCATCCACCTCAATCCCCAGGGAGAATATTTGGTCCAGTGTGTGGTTATGGAGGTGAGTCGCAGAGGTAACAATCTGTGCTAGGCCCAGAGTATCCATAATCTGGAGGAAATGTCTACCAAAGCAGGAGCCCTCGTCATTGACCCAGGGATTGAATAGACCCAGTATAATCCATCTAGGTGACTCCAAAACCAGGTGTGAGACATGGGATGAGATTTCCTACAGAAACTCCCCCTTGTGACCTGAAGGCCAGTACATGAGGAGTATTCTGCAGCCTGCACCTAGACCACCACACAGGCCACACACTGAAAAGACTCAGCATTCCCCACTGGCTGTGGCATCAGGTTCTCTGGTCCTTTCCTGATCCCAGGGTGTCTCCTGGTACGAACAACCCCAACAGGTCCCACTTGCTTCATACTCCCACTCTGCAGATCTTCCATTTGCCCCTCCATGCAATTCCCTCCTCCCAATACCAGCAATATATTTCTGCTGGCAGATGGGGGGGGTCAAAGGGGTGTAGCTCTCTGAGTTGTGTAAGGGAGTACTTTAAGGGGCCCATACAGCACATCTATTAATCATGCTTTAACATCCACCTCCCCAGTACCTTCCCACCTCATAACATTTCTCCCAGAACACTTCCCCAAAACCCCAGACCCTACTACCCCCACCTTCTATAAATACCACCAGCCAAGTTCTTAAGGGGGAAAATAATAAATAGCAAGGGGAATCCACAAATCTAGCCAGCTACTAAAGTCCAATGCAGGGGACCCGGCAAGCCAGTCCTGAGACTAAAACGTCTGGGCAACGTTCAAGAGCAGTTCAACACCAGTCGACAACGAATAACAAATCCAGGAAAGCAGGGCAGTCAATTCTAAGACCAGGTAACAGTTGTTAATTAGTTCTTATTACACCAGAATTTTGCAAGCACTGAGGCCAGGTAGCAGTTTAGGTAGTTATTATTGCACTAGATTCTTGCCATCACTAAGGCCTGAAATCCCCATGTGCCCTCCCCACCTAGGGAACAAACAGTCTGTCTCACAATATGGCTACCCACTAAACAGCCAAAAATAATCCCCAAGCCTCAGGAAAGATCTCGTAGGTGATGGCCATGGCAACAGTCTGCCACCCTGTTACAGAGGCAATCATGGAAGCAGCAGCCATGTCATCAATTTCTGTCTAAAGATTTTATAGTTTATAACCCCAGTCCAGCTGATAGAAATTAAGTCAGACCTGAAGTTCGCAACTCCAGACTCCAGAATTCAGACTTTAGGCTCCTAACTTTGCAACCCATAATGTCAGTAATCCAACTCAGCGAACTGCACTCCTGTGCTCCTCGATGCTGATCAATGTATTTCCACCATCTGGTTTAGTTGAACTACGCCTTGTCCGCTGTCTCTCACCTGGTGAGGGTATAGAAGTAGTAGCCGCCAAGCAGTAGCTCCTGCTCCCAGCAAGAAAAGGCAGTTCAGAGCAGGAAAGGCAGGCAGGAAGAATGGCTCTCCTCTGATGCAGTGAACGCTAGATGGGGTAATGGTGGCACCTGGCATCCAATTCAAGAACTGCGCAGCCCCGCACTGAAAACCTAAACAGAAAACAAAAAAACTAGCTCCTTAACCTGTTTCACTGTTCATCCCTAACTAATGCTAATGTAACCCCCCTGCAAATGGGGGTTCCCAAAAGACTTTCAGGAGCTTGCTTGAATGCTCCAAGCCTGAATGGTGTTTGGCGTTTAAGCCATTTATCAGTGAGTGTTTTTAGAGCCTCTGGTACTGTCTCTTTAAGAGCTGTCTGCTTGCAGACATAATTAGTTTGTATGGGGGGACTGTGTGCTTCTCTGCTTGAGTACCACCTGAGCTGCTGCCAATTCACTCCATTTTGCAGTCACTAGGAGTGCAAAGAGAACCTATCTGAAAGATGTAACTGTTTGCCAGAAATCATTTAGAGTAATAATGAAAATACAGTTTGTCTAACCTGTTTTCTTTGCAGTCAGAACTGTGTTTGCCTAGTTCCCATTCTAGTTTTGAACTGCTGAACTGGACCAATCAGTGTGGGTTAAGGTAGCTCTAAAATGGTGCCTTGGACGAATCAGAACTTGACTCGTAATCTGAGCCAGCCACAAGAGGATTGTATGGGCAGTGACTCTGGGAGATGTAGTTTGGACTTCGGCGCCTTTTTGGACCAACAGGGGCAGTCTATTGTGAGTGACAGCCAATCCAGCCAAGAACTGGGAGGAACTCAAAGGAAGTGCCCGGTTTTGTCTGCTGGAGTTTCAGATGAGCTCTGGCAGTGAAGAGGGAAGGAGCCCTGTGCTTTTTTCGGTGTGCAGTTTTAGTCGGGAAACGTGTGTAAGGCCCAGAGTTCCGTGCTGCAGCTTGTGTAACTGCTTGTTAGGACTGAACTGTCCTGTGAAGAGAATCAAAGGATATCTGAAGAGTAGAAACCAGGCTCACCCTAGAAGGCTGGAGAAATTGCTGAATTGCACCTTCGGTCCGTCAGGAACTGAATCTGCTGTGTGTTCTCCCGGTATTGTGCAGTAATTGCGATCGGGATAGAGAAGCAGCCTGCCTGGTATAGTACTTTCTTTTTACCATATAAATGTGTGAGGAGGCTTGTGTAGCTCAAGTGAATCCTGCTGCCATTAAAGGACTTTTGCCTGTGACTGTTTACCATGTAAATGTGTGAGGAGGCTTGTGTAGCTCAAGTGAATCCTGCTGCCATTAAAGGACTTTTGCCTGTTACTGTTTACCATATAAATGTGTGAGGAGGCTTGTGTAGCTCAAGTGAATCCTGCTGCCATTAAAGGACTTTGCCTGTTGCAGTTTGCCATATAAATGTGTGAGGAGTCTCGTGGAGCTCAAGAGTAGCCCTGCTGACGTTGAAGGACCCTATCTTGTTTGGAGGTCGGAGTACTAATTCAGAGTCGCCTCCCGTTGAATTGCCACATTGAATCCAAATGGAATTACTGTACTGCTGACTGTTTAACTAATTTTTTCTTTCTCTGTGTGAAAGGGCCTCACCAGCTGCCACGGTTTGACTAGCCACTAGGGCTTGGGTACCCAGGACAGTGACTGGTAGGGATAGGCCTTGCACAGAGCCATAGGTAGATGAGTAAAGTGATAAGCTAATTAACCTGATTTCCCTGTCCTTGTTATATCCCTCAAATAAATCAGAGCTGCTTGTTTCAGCAAAGTTATACTGCCTGGAGGTATTTGTCTATGTTAAAGTATTGTACTGTGATTGTTGCACTGTATCTGCTTATTTTACAGGGGGTCCCAAAGCCTGAACCAGTCCTGGGGGTAAGTGTATACTGTGAAGGTAATTCTGATATACTGTGGGCCACTAGTGGAAAGAAAGGGGCTGCAGTGTCCCAGAGGGCTGTGACCAAGTTAGTTTAACTACTGCAACCCTGACCTCTGGGTGGAGGCACCCACCATCGGATCCAGGCCCCTCAACCTGTTAGTGGCAAATCAGGCAGGGTAGTAGCCCCTGGGATAGCGCCATCTAGGGTTACATCTTGGAGGCTCACCGCTGATTGTGTGTCCTCTAGTGGCCATATTTACGAACCACTGTTAAGAAAAAAATGGGTACCCCGACAGAAGTGGCTGTGCACCGGCTGGTGGAGTGGTGTACTGGGGAGGAGATCGACCCCCAAAATGCTATGCTTATCCTGGACACCCCCCTGGGTATCAATATGGACACTGTACAGGGAGTACTTTCCAAGGTGGAAGGTTAACAAAACCCTGTGGTGGTGGGTCGGCATGCTAATCTGCTCACCCACACTTTCCTGGCCCTAGTAGAGTTTAAGGATCCCATAGGTAGCTCCAAAGTGCCACAGACCATTACCCCAGAGGGAGCCCTCACTGCCTGGAGAGTGATAACTAAGGACAGTAAAGACCCGAGGGGGAATGAGCCCCCACCACTGTCTGAAACTTTTGAGGAGAAATTTGCTAAATGGTTGCTGGGGAAGGGAAACTGTGGAGGACTTGAAGAAACTATTCTTGCCACCTGGGGTGTTCTCCCCAACACCCTCTCCCGCTCAGTACCCGTAATGGTGGCTGAACCAATGCAGACTCCTATTTCTGCACCTACCATTAGTCACGACTCTTCACCAAGGTTGAGGATCTTCTCTGACACCCTCCCCACCCCCCAAGGGGAGGATGACTGGGAGACCTGGATAGACTATGTTGCCCCCCAAGTGCTAGAATGGCAATGCTCGGAAGCCGAAAAGTGAAAGAGGGTCAGTGAGAGCCTCCAAGGTCCTGCCCTGGCTACCATCCGTGCTAAACGGGCCAGTAACCCTGAAGTGACTGCACAGGCCGATCTTGAGGCCTTGGAGAATGTGTATGGGAGCCCAGATTCTGATTAGGACCTATGGTGGAGAGTAAGAAATGCACAACAGTACCAAGGGGAGTTGTTGTCTGTGTATGTATTCAGCTGGAAAAATTGTTGCAAGAATGCCTCAGAAAGGGTAGTTTGCCAGCGATTGAACTGGACCGAACCAGGCTGGACAGGATCCTTAAGTCTGCCCCCTTCTCAGAACTGCTGTTGCTTCAATTACGCCTGGCAAATCACTGGAATCCCCACCCTCCCATGATGAGTTAATGAGAGAAATTCGAGGAGTTGAGAAAAGGCAACCTCGGAGGGACCTGCACCAATAGCTGCGGCCACGACCGAGTGACTGAGGGGACCCATCAAGTGAAGTTCAGGGGCAGAGGTTGGCAGTCAATGAGTGCTCTGACAAGGAAAAGATATGCCACAATGGGTGAACTGTTGAGAGAGATCCGGAATTCAAAACAGCCCTTTGTGAAGCACGCCTGCAAGTCGGGCCCCGACCTATATCCAACTGCATCTGCTATGGGGTGGGGGTACCCACCCATGTATCTCCTGCTGATAACAGCTCCAAACTCAATTCCTTGACCATGGAAGTGGAGAAACTGACGAGATGTCTCCAAATGCTTATCCGCCGCAGACAGAGATGGCACCAAGGTTTCCAGTTAGTAGTACCCTGCCCTGGCTCCCAGTGTGGTGCCTCAGCCAGCTCAAACTCCAGAAAGTATGTTTTGCTATAATTGTGGGAAGGATGGGCACATGAAAAGGGAATGCCGGTCCCCAAAAGACACTGACAAAGTTGCATATAGGCTACAAGGAGAGCTTCGGAGAACAAATCAGTGGTTAAGAGGTGCACGAAATGATCCCAGTGAGGGCACCAAAAATGCTAACTCACGTCCTTTTGTGGCAAGGTCAGTTGCCCAGGCCCCCACTACTGTCTCTCCAGACTGGTCCAGAATAGTGGGTCCCTCCATGGAGACCACTGTAAAGGTGAATGGAGTGTCTACAAGAGCTGTATTAGACAGTGGCTCCCAAGTGACAATTATGTTCCAGTCTTGGTATCAGAAGCATTTGTCAGATGTACCCTTACAACCATTAGAAGGACTTCATGTATGGGGGTTAAGTGAGAAGGCCTACCCCTATTCCAGGTATATCCGAATTTGGCTGTCTTTCCCCTCCTCCATGGCTGGAGTGGCCGAACAAGTAGAGACCCTAGCCTTAGTGTGTCCCCCACTGGACTGTATGATGGTGTCCTTTGTTGATTGGAACAAATGCTCATATGTTCGGAAGGCTGGCACAGTTGTGTTATGAAAACAGGGTCAAAGACTAGTAGAGCTTTAAGAGTTCAGCTTTAATTAAGAAGGCCTATGAGGCACGAGAGATGCTGAAAAATAGAACCAGAGGAACGGTCGGAATTGTATGGAAGAAGGATCCTGAGTCTCTGATCCTGGCGCCAAATGCCCAGTGTACCTTACAGGAGAGGTCCGTATCAGAAAGGATGTTAAGAATAAAATATTAATGTTGGATGCACCAGGCGATGGAAAATTGCCAGAGGGACTGCTGGTCAAGCCTAGTATTTTGCCCGCTAGAGCCCATGCTTATGCCAGAAGGGTAATGGTCCAAGTTCATAATGTGTCTGAAAGAGACATTCGAGTAAATAGAGGTTGCATCCTGGCTAATGTGCATTGTGCAGACACTGCAGTGCTACCCAGCAGCAAGAGTTCGAGGAAGAATGACAGAGTAATGCCTGACTTGTTTGATTTCGGCGACTCCCCCGTTGCCAGCTGAATGGAAAGTGAGGATCAGTGAGAAGCTTGCCCAGAGAGACCAGGTGTTTTCTTTAAAGGAATGGGACGTAGGATGCGTGCAAGGAGCTGAGCACAATATCCAGCTGCATGACGAAAGACCATTTTGTGAAAGGTCTCGACGCCTGGCACCTGCTGACATAGATGATGTGAGACGGCATCTGCAAGAGATGTTAGCTGCTGGTGTAATACAAGAATCCAGAAGCCCTTATGCTTCCCCCATTGTGGTAGTGAGGAACAAGAATGGGACAGTAAGGATGTGCGCGTGGATTATCGCACCTTAAACCGGCGGACTATCCCTGATCAGTACACAATGCCCCGCATTCAAGATGCTTTGGACTGCCTAAACGGGAGCAAGTGGTTCTCTGGTTGGATCTCCGTGAGTGGGTACTACCAGATCCCGATGGCCCCAGAGGACCGTGAGAAGACAGTCTTTATCTGTCCGCTTGGCTTCTATGAATTCATGAGGATGCCTCAAGGATTTCAGGTGCCCCAGCCAATTTTCAACGATTGATGGAGCGTGCAGTGGGGACATGAACTTACTAGAGTGCCTGGTATACCTAGATGATGTTATTGTGTTTGGCAGCTCACTGGAGGAACATGAGAGCAGATTATTTAGGTATTGGACCGACTGGAGGACTTTGGCCTTAAACTGTCCATTGATAAGTGTCAATTCTTTCAAACATCAGTAAAGTATGTGGGACACATAGTATCCACCGAGGGAATAGAGACCGACCCAAGTAAAGTTGAGGCCTTGACCACCTGGCCACAGCCCAAAAATCTAAAAGAACTGCAAAGATTCCTGGGATTCTGTGGTTATTATCAGCATTTCATCAAGGACTATTCAAGAGTGATCCGCCCTTTACTTAACCTTACTCAAGGGTATCCCCCAACCCACAAAAAATACCAAAAGTCAGCATCCCTCAAGACTGAAAGAGTGTATTTTCATCCGAGTGAAGTATTTGGGGCCCGCTGGACTCCTGATTGTGAGACTACTTTTCATGAGATCATATATCTACTTACCCATGCTACAGTGCTGGCCTATGCCGATCCAAGAAAACCTTACGTCCTGCACACTGATGCTAGCTTGCAAGGGTTGGGGGCTGTGTTGTACCAAGAGCATGAGAATGGCCTGAGACCAGTGGCCTTTGCCAGTAGAAGCCTGACCCCATCCAAAAGAACTATCCTGTACATAAGTTAGAGTTCCTAGCTTTGAAGTGGGCTATTGTTGACCAATTCCATGAGTACTTGTATGGGGCTAAAATACTAGTAAAACTGACAATAATCCTTTGACCTATGTGCAGACCTCAGCTAAGTTGGATGCCACTGGCCATAGGTGGCTTTCTGCATTATCTACATACGACTATGCTCGAATACCGAGCAGGTCTGAACCACATAGATGCTGATGCTCTCTCCGGAGGCCTGTTCCCCAGAATGATTGGGTCAGATTGGCAGAACCTGACATTCGGCACTCTGCCGGAAGTTTGACAGGGAGGAACAAATGTCCACGGACGCAGTGGACTGCATGGTGGATTGCTTAGGACCCTCTGAGAATTGCATACCTGCTGCTTATTGCCACTTTTCTGCAATAGACATTGGTGCACTGCCTCAGCTGGACAGTGACAGTATTCGGCGGGCTCAATCCCGCGATCCCATGATCAAATCAGCTTTAGAAGCCCTCTATGCAGGAAAAAATGTCTCCAAATTACGCTCCACTGATTTGAGAACTGCACTGTTATACAGAGAAGGTCCTAAGTTGAAACTGATCAATAAACTGTTATACAGAGAAACAGTAGACAGAGGGGAACAAGTAGACAAACAACAACTAGTGCTGCCAACTGCCTTTCGAGACTCAGTACTGAGGTCCTTGCACAACCACATGGGGCACCTTGGTATAGACAGAACACTTGACTTGGTGAGATCCAGATTCTATTGGCCTAAGATGGGGGCTGATGTGGAGCAACACATTCGAACTTGTAGTCGTTGCTTACAGAGGAAAGGTTTGCCCCAGAGGGCTGCCCCCCTTGTTAACATCACCACCAGTGCACCCATGGAGCTGGTCTGTATTGATTTTCTGAGTTTGGAGTCAGATCAAAGAAATATCAGTAATGTGCTGGTGGTCACTGATCATTTCACAAGATATGCCCAAGCTTTCCCACCAAAGACCAGAAAGCATCCACTGTGGCCAAAGTACTTGTAGAAAACTTTTTGTTCACTATGGGGCTCACAAAAGAATCCATTCTGATCAAGGAGAGACTTTGAGAGTCATCTGATCAAAGAGATGCTTTCTCTGTGGGAGTGCGAAAGTCCAGAACCACTCCTGACCACCCCCAGGGGACCCACAGCCTGAACATTTCAACACTACTTGCTAGATATGCTAGGCACCCTGCACCCAAAGGACAAGCCTAGATGGAGCCAACAAATTAGCACCCTGGTACATGCTTATAACTGCACCAAAAGTGATGCCACTGGGTTCTCCCCACCTTGATGTTTGGAAGAGAAGCTCGACTACCGGTAGATGTGTGTTTTGGGGTCTCTCCTGATGGGGTTCAAGCTGACAACTATTTACAGTATGTGCAAAAGTTAAAGGCCCAGCTAACTCATGCTACTAACTGGCTCAAACCATGGCTGCCAAAAGAAATCTGGCCAACAAAGAAAGGTATGATAAAAAGGTGAAAGCACAGGAACTCCAGGAGGGAGATCAGGTATTGAGAAATCTGGGACTGCATGGCAAACACAAGATTGCTGACAGATGGCACCATCTCCCTCACATTGTAGTGGGCAAACTAGATGATCTGCCAGTGTACAAAGTAAGGCCTGAGAATAATTCAAAAGATGTAAAAACAATGCATAGAAATCATTTACTGCCCATTGGACAAATCTTGATTAAGTCTGAGCCCCCAGAAGATGCCCCCTCTGGACCAGTGACTACAGGTGCTGCTAAGAAAAGATCAAGAAAGTCTACACCTACAGAAGCAGAGTTAAAGTGTTCCCTCCACAAGTCCCAGTTGAGCATGACTGTCAGTCCATATCAGAAGAAAGTGAGAGTGACTTTGAATACTATCCTTCTTACGAAATGAGTCAATTGTTTTGGGGCAATCCCCTAGTCAATACTGAACACGAAGCTGGGCCTTCTGGACTGTCTAAGCCCCCAGCTTTGTCCCTGGAGCCAATGCTCCCAGAAAGTGAAGTGCAAAGTATCAGATCAGATGACATGGAATCATTGTGCATGGTTGAACTGTTTGAGCTTTCAGGGGAGGAAAATGATGGATTGGGGCAGACTGGTGATACACCAGAACAAGAAGAGTATTTTGAGTGCCCTGACAGTCCACTGCCATTGTCCGAAAGCTCTCCATGCGAGCCAAATGTTGTGGACTCATAAACTTAACTCCTGGAGCTGAAAGTGCCCCAAGTTCTAGCCTCTACCCCCATGGAGACTCCCCTGACAAGTGAGGACAATGCTGAAAATGAGGCTCAGAGTGCAGAGACTGCAACAGTTCCCCTAGAAAGACTGGTCGAGCTGTAAAGCCTGTGGTGCACCTCAGTTATGATTCCCTTGGGAGGCCTGTGGACTTGCCTCTCAATGTTGTCCATAAAGGAGTGTATCGTCCCTGAGCTCATTGCCCAAACTGAGCATCAGTGCTAACTCCAAGTTACTTGTGTTGCCCTCTAAATATGGTGCCTTGCCCCTCCAGCTCCAAGGTAACTGATAGGAAGGGCCTCTCTTCAGGTTTCATGTACAAGAGGTAATAACTTGAGTTATGGTACAATGTGTGTGTAATACTGTGTAAGAGTGACGTACTGCAATGTTTCAGAAATGTCTTCTTGGTAAAATGATATATTGACTGATGATTACATGTGAGCCTAATGCAAATGTATATGGTTGCAGTTAAAACTTATGGGTACTTGCTTGACGCGACGTCAAGCTTTCCCAGGCAGGAAGGGTGTAACCCCCCTGCAAATGGGGGTTCCCAAAAGACTTCCAGGAGCTTGCTTGAATGCTCCAAGCCTGAATGGTGTTTGGCGTTCAAGCCATTTATCAGTGAGTGTTTTTAGAGCCTCTGGTACTGTCTCTTTAAGAGCTGTCTGCTTGCAGACATAATTAGTTTGTATGGGGGGACTGTGTGCTTCTCTGCTTGAGTACCACTCGAGCTGCTGCTAATTCACTCCATTTTTGCAGTCACTAGGAGTGCAAAGGGAACCTATCTGAAAGATGTAACTGTTTGCCAGAAATCATTTAGAGTAATAATGAAAATACAGTTTGTCTAACTGCTTTCTTTTGCAGTCAGAACTGTGTTTGCCTAGTTCCCATTCTAGTTTTGAACTGCTGAACTGGACCAATCAGTGTGGGTTAAGTAGCTCTAAAATGGTGCCTTGGACGAATCAGAACTTGGACTCGTAATCTGAGCCAGCCACAAGAGGATTGTATGGGCAGTGACTCTGGGAGATGTAGTTTGGACTTCGGCGCCTTTTTGGACCAACAGGGGCAGTCTATTGTGAGTGACAGCCAATCCAGCCAAGAACTGGGAGGAACTCAAAGGAAGTGCCCGGTTTTGTCTGCTGGAGTTTCAGTTGAGCTCTGGCAGTGAAGAGGGAAGGAGCCCTGTGCTTTTTTCGGTGTGCAGTTTTAGTCGGGAAACGTGTGTAAGGCCCAGAGTTCCGGTCTGCAGCTTGTGTAACTGCTTGTTAGGACTGAATCCGTCCTGTGAAGAGAATCAAAGGATATCTGAAGAGTAGAAACCAGGCTCACCCTGTAGAAGACTGGAGAAATTGCTGAATTGCACTCGGTCTGTCAGGAACTGAATCTGCTGTGTGTTCTCCCGGGTATTGTGCAGTAATTGCGATCGGGATAGAGAAGCAGCCTGCCTGGTATAGTACTTTCTTTTTACCATATAAATGTGTGAGGAGGCTTGTGTAGCTCAAGTGAATCCTGCTGCCATTAAAGGACTTTTGCCTGTGACTATTTACCATATAAATGTGTGAGGAGGCTTGTGTAGCTCGAGTGAATCCTGCTGCCATTAAAGGACTTTTGCCTGTTACTGTTTACCATATAAATGTGTGAGGAGGCTTGTGTAGCTCAAGAGTAGCCCTGCTGACGTTGAAGGACCCTATCTTGTTTGGAGGTCGTGAGTACTAATTCAGAGTCGCTCCCTGTTGAATTGCCACATTGAATCCAAATGGAATTACTGTACTGCTGACTGTTTAACTAATTTTTTCTTTTCTCTGTGTGAAAGGGCCCCTACCAGCTGCCACGGTTAGGACTAGCCACTAGGGCTTGGGTACCCAGGGACAGTAACTGGTAGGAGATAGGCCTGTGCACAGAGCCATAGGTAGATGAGTAAAGTGATAAGCTAATTAACCTGATTTCCCTGTCCTTGTTATATCCCCTAAATAAATCAGAGCTGCTTGTTTCAGCAAAGTTATACTGCCTGAGGTATTTGTCTATGTTAAAGTATTGTACTGTGATTGTTGCACTGTATCTGCTTATTTTACAGGGGTCCCAAAGCCTGAACCAGTCCTGGGGGTAAGTGTATACTGTGAAGGTAATTCTGATATACTGTATGGGCCACTAGTGGGAAGAAAGGGGGGTTGCAGTGTCCCAGAGGGCTGTGACCAAGTTAGTTTAACTATTGCAAACCCTGACCTCTGGGTGGAGGCACCCGCCATCGGATCCAGGCCCCTCAACCTGTTAGTGGCAAATCAGGCAGGGGTAGTAGCCCCTGGGATAGCACCATCTAGGGGTTACACTAACGAACCACACACCTGTTCACTAACTAATCCCATGATGTCGGAAAACATAGAAACATAGAAACATAGACTTTGACGGCAGATAAGGACCGCTAGGCCCATCTAGTCTGCCCATTTCCCTACCTACAGGATAGGCCGCAGATCCTAGTTAACCAACAGCCTATATCTTCCTGCCCCCCACAAGAATTGCCTTATGTCTGTCCCATGCATTCTTGAATTCTCCCACAGTTTTAGACCCCACAACTTCCTCAGAAAGGCTGTTCCATGCATCCACTACCCTCTCTGTGAAATAATACTTCTCACATTGCCCCTGAACCGCCCTCCTTCTATCTTTTAAATTGTGTCCCCTTGTTCTTGCAAGTCTCTTTTTCTGAAAGATGCTACCCTCTTGGACTTTGCTGATTCCCTTGAGGTACTTGAAAGTTTCTATCATGTCCCCCCTCCTTCTTTTCCTCAAGGGTATACATATTAAGCTCCTTTAGTCTCTCCTCATACGGCTTCTCTTGCAGACCCTGCACCATTTTAGTTGCCCTCCTCTGGACTGCCTCTATCCTGTCTATGTCCTTATGGAGATGGGGTCTCCAGAACTGGACACAATATTCCAGATGGGTCTCACCAACTGTCTGTACAGAGGATAACAACTTCCTGTTTTCTGCTGCTGATGCCTCTCCCTATACATCCCAGTATACCCCAGCCCTCCTACTGCTTTCTCACATTGCTTGCTAACCTTAAGGTCATCTGATATGATTACCCCAGGTCCCTTTCCTGTTTTGTTGTTGTTACTACCTCCCACCCATTGTGTATTCTTCCCTGGGTTCTTGTTTCCCAGGTGCATTATTTTGCACTTTTGCATTGAATCCTAGCTGCCATACGCCTGACCATTCCTCCAACCTTGCCAAGTCCCTTTTCATCCTTTCCACGCCTCCTTGTGTATCAACCCTGTTGCAGATCTTTGTGTCATCTGCAAAAAGGCATACTTTTCCTTCCAGTCCCTCGGCAATGTCACTGATGAAGACATTAAAAAGGACTGGACCCAATACTGAACCCTGCGGTACCCCACTGGTAACCGCCCTTTCTTCAGAGTGGACTCCATTTACGCAGACACCAACAATCTGGCACAAGTTTAAAAACAAAAATGAGTGAGATAACAAATAAATCCACACACAGCTGACCTGCCGGCACAATGGTTGGATTTCTGCTTGTGATGCCGGTGACCCGGGTTCGGGAATGGATCCGAGTCGTCGGAGGGCCGGCCAGGAGGAGAAGATTGGAGCATCCCATGGATGGCTCTCCTTTTCCAGGGGGAGGGTGGGGAAGTGACCGGCACACTGAGGACTCCTGGCAGAGGCCGGGAGATACTCATGCCGCCGGCGCTCGTCTCATGGGAGGGAGGGTGGACGCTGGTGTCATTGCACGTCCCCGCCTCCAAGAAAACCAGAAAAAAGGAGTAGGTGGGCAGAGGCCAATATCTAAGTGAAGCCCTCCTCGGGGCTTCAATTAGCCGTCATCGCCGCATCCCCCGACCAGTCAGTAGTCCCGTGGCGTGGATTGGAGACCGTTGCGCCCCAACCTCCAGGGGGTAAGCCAGGGGTAACTGGAGGATTACACGGCAAAGGATGATGGTGGAAGTCCCGAGGGCCATGACTAGGGCTGAAGAATGACAGTGGCCCTGCCAAGGAGAAAAAATAGAGAATAAAAAAAAACAAAAAACCCCTAAATAAATAAATAAATCCACACACGTAAAAGTATGGATTCCCTAACCAGAATAAAAGCATTATAAAAAATTCTAAAAACATAATCCAACAGACCTTCTCCCTTTTAGATGGCTGCCCAGCATGGCACCATCTTGATTACCAATTCCTGGGACTCCTGTCGCTTTGGGCCCTGTGTGAATCAGTACTAAGTTCTCTTTTGCTTTGCACAGGGCCCATGTAGGATGAGGGGTGTCTCCATGGTATAAGAGACTCTGAGCATGAGTTTGAGTGGGAGGACTATGATGCAAAGCTGAGCATTTCTGTCTGCTCAAACCTCTTGACAGGAGTCTCTTATACCATAACAGACACCCTTCGGAGGGCAAACTAAGTTATTCTAGATCAGTAGAGTTTGCTGGAGTGATATATAATCAGTTTTAAGGGGTTTTTTTTGTTTGTTTTTTTACATTTTGACAATTTTGGGAGGAGGGCTAAAACCTGAGGTTCAATGTGGGGGAATAGTTCTTCTCACATCTCCAATAAAGACCAGCCTCCCACGGCAGTTCCACGCTTAGCGCTTTGTGAAACTAACTCCCCCTTCACATGCGCCTGACTCCTGAGCGGCTCATGCGGCAGAGCCTCCTTGCCTTTCTCTGCTTTGGTCGCCCCGTCCACTTCCTTTTGTTTGTCTCCCCTCCTAGTTCCTTCTTCTTCTATGTCCTGTTTTCATTTCTGTGCTGCTTTTTGCCAGTTTCTGTTCCACTCCCTTCCCTTCCTCATCCTCTTACCTCGTTTGCGAGCTCCATTGATTTTGTTGTTCGTTTGCTTGCTTTATTGTCGGCCATTTGGTCTCTCTCCCCTTGGGACCACCACTCCATCTGTGCCTTTCCCTTCCTGACCATGCTCCCATAGCACTCAGCCTCCGACCGCTCCGTGGGGCTCTCCCCTCATTCTTCCCTTCTGGCAAGCTTGCTTTCCCCGGTACACCTCGTACTCCCAGTCTGTTTGACTCCCTGTTTGTTCCCTTGTATACTCCCTCTTGCTGCTTTGTTTCTCCCTCTGCTTCTGGATTCCTTCCCCTTGTCCTGTGTTGTCCACTGCTTTCTTTGACAGGTTCCCAACCTGCCCACACACTGACCTTGCTGTTCCGGGTCCTGTTCAGTTGTGCCCCTCGGAGTCGCAGTCTGACTCAATGCCGCTCTGTAGTTTGGTCTCTGATGTGAGTGCCCTGCTCAACTAATCCTGTTCTCTTGGAGCAGCCGCCTCCCGTTTGTCCTTTGCACATGCTATAGCATTACAGTAGGGTACAGCTTTTGTATTGCCTTGTAGGTCTGCAGTTTATCATGTCAGCTACCCCTTTCAGTTCTCTACGCTCTTATTTTCCCTTCTGCTGCATTTGGTTACTGGGGGTGACACGGCTACTTTTGTTTACCTGCCATTATCACTCACGGTACCTATGTTAACAATATAAAACAAACCAAAAAAAATAATCCTCTGACCCCCTGCCTGCTTCCATATTGGACCTCCTATCTCCTGGCCTTTCCAGTCCCTGTACTTCCCTGCCTGGCCTGTTTGTATTTTCCTGTGCTCCCTTGAGTGTGTACCTCCCCCTTTCCCTTCTCAGTCACTCCCTGGGGTGGGCTCCTTGAGCATGCTTTGTAGGGCTCCTGGTTCTGCCCTGCATTTTCTTACCTTCCCTTGTCCTGCTGCACTTTGTGTGGTGATTCCCCCTTGTGTCCACCACCTACCCTGTCTGCCATTCCCAATTACTCTTTGCTTCCCCAATCTCCCTCCATCCTCCACTCCTCCACCTGCTGTTCCCTCCTCTTTGTTTGGAGCTCTCCCACCTGTCCTCCATCTGTGCTTCACCTCCCCCCTTCCTTCATTCTTGCCCTTCGTCCTTTCCCCACTTGTCATTTCTTTTTGGGCTTTCTTGCCCCTCACATTGACCTCAGTCTCCATCACCATTCCTTCCTATTACATTAGCCCCATGCCATGTTTTGCCTGGTCTGGCACGTGACATTCCTTAGTGGCTATTGCACTCAGTCATCAATCCCACATGGCCTTCCCCTGCAGTTTTGTCTGCCTCCACTACTGCCCATGCCTTTACTCCGTTCATACTATTTCCTGGTATCAGAGTCCCTATACTCTGCTTAGCCTGTAGTTTCTAACTTTGGCGCATTGTACCCATAGTAATTCCTACCCTTCCAGCCCTCATGAGCGCCTGCCTACTCCACCATTACTGATTGGGATCCTGCACAATCCTACCTCCCCTCTGGATCCCCCATAGTGTTCCCTTTGTTCATTCTCTGTTGTGTTCCTTCCCTTATCTCCCTGTACTACGTGGCATTGCCCGCTATTCCTCATTCGTTTGTTTCATCCATGTCACATCCCCTTTGTGCTCATCCTCCTTCTGTTCCATACCTACGTTCCCTTTGTTTACTCCCCTTTTACCTCGCAGCAGTTCTCTGCCTCTTCCTTGCTCAACATATACCAGCAGTTTTCCGATCTCCGCCCCTAACTCTGTCTTCTGAGGCATTGAACGTAGATGGGCTTTCCACGTCTGTTAGGGTGGGAGTCTGTTTCAATCCTTCTACCAATTTACCTCACTGGACTCCTTACAAGATCTACTACCAGGCATACAAGCACCCTGACATCCTCTATCCCTAACTCTGCCTTCTACGGTATCGAGTGAAGGGGGGGCTTGCCCAATCTACCAGGGATGGGAGCATGTTTCCTCACCTGCATTTCAACCAATTCTATACCATGTCACTTGGACACAGTCTCCATCCCTAACTCTGCTAGTGTGGCATCGAGTGTAGGTTAGCTAGCCCTGACTACCGGGGATGGGAGCCTGTGTCTTCACTCTACTGTTTCAACCAAATGTATTCCCTCCCTGATATCCAGTTGCCGCTTGCCTATGAGAATGGAACCACTGTACTCCATTTGCCTCCAACCTCCTGCCTCACCCAACTTCATCCTGTACCTCCATGGAATCGATATACTGTCCCCACCTCTGGCTTCCTTGCATTCCAGATTGGACCCTGCCAGCTTGTTCAGTCTCCATCTCCACTCCATTCATCAGAATCATGGACTTCCCTGCTGCTTGCCTTCCACCTCCTCCTGTGCCCCCGTTCATTGTTGTTGTGGCTTGCCTCTGGCTTAACTTCCTCCAATCTCCAGATCTTCTGCTCCATGCTGCCATCTCCTCCCTCATTGCTACTCTGGAAAATTCAGTCTCCCTATTGGCTTCCGCTCGGACATGTTTGCCCGCATTCCCCCTTGATCCTGCTCAATATGTGCCATTTGCGCATCTTCAAGGATAAGTGCCTGAGGCCTTTTCCATTTTATCCCTTATGCTGCCCTTGCCCCATCCAGAGGTCTTCTATCAGCATTTCCAGTGCATTTTCCTATCAGCAATTCCAGTTCACCATCTCATTCGGCGGTGGGAATCCATTCCCCATCACCACAGCACCTTGCTACCAACTATTCCAGTTCACCATCTCCTTTGGAGATGGGAACCTCCTACCCATCACTGCTGCCCTTTTACTGTCAGCAATTCAAGTTCACCATTTCATTCAGACGTGGGAACCTCCTACCCCATCACTGCTGCACCTTTTGCTGTCTGCAATTTCCATTCGCCATCTCCTTTGGAGGTGGGAATCTTGTGCCTCAACTTTGCGGCACCTTATACCTGGATTCACTTCTCAGTTTGACATGGATCTACCACCCGAAGCCTGTTTCAGCCTTTCTGCATTGTATTCTGGTATACTGTGGCACCTGCCCCCAGACCTGTGCCTTACCTGCTCCTGCCAATGTCAGTACTGCCTAGGCTCTGCTGTCTTTTTATCAAGCTCCATCCTTCAGTCAGTGATCTTCTGCTTTGGACTTTTCCCCTCCATCCTTGGTTTGCTGCCTTCCTCCTTATCCTGGTGGCTTGGGGCTCCTGCATGTTTGCTATGTCTCTTTTTGGGCATTCCTACAACTATTGACATCCAGCATCCCTGCCTGATCAACTACTCCTACCCATTCATCTGTCTCATACTCCTACTACAGCCATCATAACAGCTCCCTTCCAATGCTCTACAGAGTACCTGTTCTTCTCACCTGAGGAAACCTTCTTCCAGCAAAATCCCTTGAACAGCATGCCTTATAGATGCTTACGTCACCATAGAATCATCAATACTTCCCAATAACCTCTCCAAGACCCATTTCTGGAATCCCATTTGACTGGACTATAGAAAATCTCATCTCTCAACCAACTCTGCAGGATGCTTCCTTATATATTCCGTTAATTCAACCAGTATGGGCATCATTACCTCCCATGTCTTCATAGGATCCAAGATTTAGTGGAGTTTCCTTCACTCTTATCCTTTTACCTGGAAACATGACCCTAATTCCTTCTTAGATGTACCAACTCCATAATAACCATTACTGTTAAGGATAACGGGAATTGTAGGATACCTCAGAGCAGTACTGGCATGATCCGTTATACCTTCTCCTCACAGTCTTCTGCTACAAGTGCTGACTCAGTTTGACCAGGTTATTTGACTTGTATTCCCTGAATAGCCATTAGATGTTCCTAAGACCTCCTCCAGTTACTATCCCAAAACACGTATTATTGGATATCTGGTGCCTACCTGCCTTGCTAAAGTTACTCTCTCCGAGCCACTGTTTCCTGGCCCTTGGACGTCACCATAATTCATAAAGTTATCTATATCTCTTCATCATGCTACCCTAAAACATGCCAGCTACCCATTCAGCAGTCCTTCTAACTCATCCCTCAGGATTTACCTCCCATACTCTCTCCAGTGAATACCATCACCGAGGGAAGGCTTCCATTGATTCCTCAATCTGCACATCCGCAATTGACCTGGCTGTTTCACTATCCCAGTCATGCCCCACAATAGTCCTATATCGCACTAAACATGCTAGGCACCTATGGCATTCCACACTGCTCTCAACTTCCCTTTGCCACATCAGTCTATAGACTTATTCAAAGACCCACTCGGGCTCCCCTCAACATTCTGACATTAGATTCTCCAGCACTGCAAAGCCACCATGGCCACTTAAGCTCCTGCCATGGGCAATTAAGCCACAGCAATATCCATATCCACCATTTCCACTAGCAGTCCATCCTGAATATGAGCCTTTGCAAATCTCATTATAGCAACAATAACTCTAGTCAACCCTAGAATTCATTGTACTAAACTTTCCAATTATCCCCATCAATATCCAGTTACTATCTCTACAGCATATACCACCCTTCCTTCAGTGGTCTAAAATCTTCCACATTACCCCTCCTACTAGGTACCTAAAGCTTCTGTCCAAATCCTTGATCATCTCCATAGATGCCTACATAGTGACATCATCGCACATTGCTGAACCCCAAGCCCTAATCTGGATGTCAAACCATCTACAAAGTCTGATAGATTACTTTAAGAAATTCCTAACTCATCATACTTCCCACAATTCAGAGTCTGGCAGCTCATTTAATCAACTCATGCTCTTCATGCTCACATTGACTCTGTACCCCATTGAATATCAACCAGTATCACATTGGAATCCTGGACAACGCTCACCCCTTTTCAGCTGGGCTTACATAGAAACATAGAATTTGACGGCAGATAAGGACCGCTTGGCCCACCCAGTCTGCCCATTTCCCTACCTAATGGATATATTCGGGATCTGGACACTTCTTCAGAATGGACCTGCCTCTTCAGCCTCAGAATCGACCTGCCAGAATGCATCATCCAACAGACTCTGAAGATGAAATGTCAGCTCTACAAACAGCTCACCTTACTCAGAAACTAGAATATGGTTGTAAGAACCTAGGATCATCTCCTATTAGTTTGCCCTGAGGACAGGCGGATCAGTAGCCATGGGTCCTCAGATGTTTCCTCTACCTGGGGTTTTTTCCCTCTCCTACATGTTAGTGATCATACTCTCCGTGAGTTGGAGGAGGTAATCTTATTGGGCTTTCTATTCCCTACTCACTACCTGGCTTTCATACCAAGGGTGGGAAAAGAGAAAAAACCAAAAAGTAAACTACAGTTACATAAGCACTACTAACCCCATACTCTATTCCCCAAAACAATGAATGGGAGGGCTAAAACCCAAGGTTCAATGTGGGGGAATAGCTCCTCCCACATCCCCAAGAAAGGCCAGCCTCCCTTGGCTGTTCCCTGTTTAGCACGTTGCAAAACACCCGCCATCCTCCCTTGCCTCCTCCTTCTCTGGCACTCTGTTCACCCTTGGTGCTGGGCTTTCTAGTTCCTACTCACTACCTGGCTTCCATACCACGGGTGGGAATAGAGAAAAGTCAAAATGTAAACTACAGTTATAAAAGCACTACTAACCCCATACTCTATTCACCAAAACATTGAACAGCTGTCCTTCCCCAGCTCTGAAGCAAAGCACTCCACTTCAAACAATGCTTAATGACAGACCACTGTACCGAAGATAAGAGGTGCAGTGGCTCTGGGTGATCATTGGCTGAAATTAGGTAAGTGATTTATAATTGAACTGTATTATTGAGTACATCTTTTTAAAATTCTAAAAATGTGAGAGTAAACTGAAGCATGTTTTGGTCCAGCTTGTTAATGAAAGGAATATCCAGCAAGTGCCCAACACATTTCAAGGAAGAATAAAAGAAAATGCATTACCTTTTATCCCTCCCCTCCCTCTCCTTTAGAGCTCTTACCTTCACCCTCTACCCTCCGACAATGGCCTTCCTGACTGCATACATACCTACCTCCCTCCCTCTCACCTGCAGCACTTATTTCTAAGATTGCCCTTAGCTGGTATGTTATGCTATCTAACATTTGGCACATTTTGAATTATTGGAGTTTCCTAAGCCTCAGTCTCTTGCTTCTTTTTATTGTGTAACTATATATTATTATGTCGACCTTTGTATGTATGTATACCCCCCCATTCCTTCGTTGTGGAACCATTGTAAATGAGCAGTTCCTGCTCAAATATATTTATAATCCTAGATTTCAATAAAATAAAAATAAAAAAAAAATTACTTGTATGACATTTGGCAATTCAATAAAGGTGACGTAAGGGTTATTTTTTCTTGTCAGTTCCCACCTGCCCAAGACAAGCCTAATAAGCTTTAAACCAGACTTCTTTACATTCCACTCTGCCCACATTGCAAAGTGCAGCACACACCCAGAAGTGAAATCAAATGATTCTGTTAGGAAACACAAGGGCGGAGAAAGATACACAAATATTTGTAAGGTATCTAAGGACATGACTCGATGATGAAAGAAAGGAGGAGGACACTAGCAAGCAAGCCCTGTGACAGTGATTAGTAATTGACTAAATGCAGCTAAGTAGCTTGTGGCAGTCTTTGCTCAGTGACTCAAAATTTAACAGCAGCAAGAATGCAAGTAAAATGCGTTCTTTGGCATTTGCTTCTGACTCCAAAGATCACAGTATTAAGTATGTTGGATTCAACAGAGCTATGTCATTTTCATGCATGATCAGAACAACTGCCTTCACTTTGTAGCAGGACTGGGGAGCCTACAGTACATTAGTACATGAATGCTGATAAACTCAATAATACAGCACATCTAGTGCTCTACGTGTCATATGCAGTGTTTTGAAAATGCTCTTTCAATAAAAATCAAAGTACCAGTAGTACTGAGACCTGCCACAGAAGGAAGCCTGACAGGTTCATTACAGGAATTAAACAGAAACTATCTCAGGGAATGGGATCTGGAACACAGGATGCAATTTGGAGATCTGTGGGTGAAAACTGGTCAACCCCCCTGTACAACCACCTGACAGCACTATACAATAAGCTGGGCACACATCAGAAAGGGAAGAGTCCTCCTGCAATGGAAGCACACTGTAAATTACAAATCCAGCTGTTAGAGGGTGCAAATGGGATTTGCATCTGCTAAAATACTGGTTTGCATCTGCAACTGGGTTGTACCACAGCGTTGCAGTAGGCTTATGACTCGATGTCATATAGTTAGTTGGTCCCTCATGTGCTGTATATGAACAGGCATGCCACTAGTAAGAGTACCCCTCCATAACAACCCCTTTAATTTTGGATACAGTAGAACCAGCAATTCCCCCACTGATGTGGCTTGAGTGCCAGTCAACTAGTGGGATAATGGTCCCCCATCTACTCCCACAAACATTTTCATTTCTGGTTTTAAATGGACCCCTCACCCCATCTAGCACTAATGAATCCTCTCACCTGTTTATCTGTGATTCTTCTTATGATCTGGACCCTTCCTGTGGGCTGCTATGCTCCCTATAACTCTTGCTTTTAACTGGCATAATCTTGAAAAGGTACAGGAGCCTAGGACCAGGGTTGCAGGGGTCACCACTGGCCCGTGCAGCCCATTTACTGAGACCTTCCCCCTCTTTAAAACTGTGGGAAAAGTTGTGTGATGCTTGGAAAGAGGGTGCACCACCTACTGAGTATAGCTCGAAGGGGATGCTGCAAGGCTGCCAGTGCCACAAAGTGGTTGCACTTGCCACTTAGTACATTTGCTAGTGTTTGGGCCCTGGTTTCCCTCCTGCCCTGTTCTGCAGTCTTTTAGTAAGAGATCGGTTAGTATATAAGGATGTGCACAACTGGACAAGCTTAGACACTCTGTGCTCCACTACTGGGCTATACTGTTTCTCAGTTTTAGTTATAAAATATTTTTCTTGACTTACTTGTCTAGCAGTATACCTGCACTGCCATGAACCTTTGTTTTCTGTATTGGGGTTGGGCCTGTCTGAATACCATTTTACAGCCTTTCCTGATGTAACAACCCCCTCTACAATGGTGTGGGGGGGTAGGGTTGTTACTAGCAGTGCCTTTAACAGGGATTTGATGCCTCAGTATCTTATAACACAGAATGGGAGGAGCATAGCTCAATAAAAGGGGTCCTATGGCCTGGGAAGAGAGTTCTATCAGCTCTGCGATTTGGCAGAAAGTCAGTGGTAATAGAAGTCTAGGTTAGCAAGTCCAGGAAGAGAGAAGAGGGCATCGTGGCTGAGACACCCTTGCCAGCTGTTACCCTAGGGCAGTGGTTGCAGAACCTGCACAGTGCTCTATGCCAGGGTGCTGTCTGGGGACATGCTCTGTATAGCAGGCCAGCTTTGTGGCTGTGCTGTGATTTCTGAGATGCTTCTTGATGGAGGAGCTCAGGATGGACTCATCAGCATGGCTGGCTCAGGACATGGGCCAGAGGAGTACTGTTTCTGATGCAGGTTCCCACCTGGGACCAGAGTGCTTGTTATCCAAGATTCCAGGGATGGCATGGGGTCTTGATCCCCCTCTTGTTGAAAGTGGATGGGTCACACAGTACACCTGGATGGCTGGCTTGGCCAGGAAGGAACCTCCAGCACTCAGATGTTCCCCAACCTGAGGTTTGGAGGAGGGGGTCAAACCTATGGCTTTAGAGAAGAAAATTAGAGGGATCCCAGGGAGGGAAGGTAATCCTCTGAGGTACACTTTTAAGGAATGCAGCCTAATGGCTGCTGGGCCTGAGAAGAGTTCCCATGAGGCTAAGTCATGATGTTTCCTAGATGGGGGGGTTGGCGTTGGTAAACATGCAGCCAGGCCATCTAGGGACGGTGAAGGATGTGAGAGAATAAGGGCCAGAGCTGCCAGCTGGGTCAGTAAGCAGAGTCTCATCAGTACAGGTAGGAAATCAATTCTGAGAATGTGAGGAGGGTCCCGAAGCAAGGTAATGCTGGGCACTTGTGGCTGCATGAGCGGGTGTCCCTGGGAGCAGGGCTACAAGTGCAGTAGTGAAAGTGAAGCTTTAGCTGATGTGTGACTTGCTGTGCATTAAACATTCCCATGAGATGGGCACAGTTAGGCATACTGGACTAGTGGCTTGAGTCAATATAGTTTTACCCTGAACAACTTTTGGATACCTTATTCAGTGTGTGCGTACGTGTTGTGCATATTATTAGATAGCTTGCTATAGACAGAAAAAGTATGAATCTGGGGAACCAAGATTCCTGATTACTAATAGCTAAGGTGGGACCAGGAAGGTTTAAAAAAGACTGGCAATGCCAGTGTAACATGGACAGAGACCAGGAGTGTCCAGGGCAAAGTGTTATAGGTCAGGCCATGGCTGTGATTCTAAGACCAAAAAATACTAGGAATACCATAATTAAGTGTGTAGATGATGAACTGATTTAGGTCTTTGTGACAACTTGTTTGCCCACACACTAACTGCTTCAGTAAAGAAGAGGCAAGGGCTAGATACCTGTGCCTGAGTGCTATTTTCACCAAACCATAGTGCCTGTCTAAGTAGCTTCTAAGTAAAGGACAAAGGATGATCCATTCAGAGATGTGTGATTGACAGCTGTTAAACATATTTACTTATTTGTGTTCCTTTTCTGGAAATACGTGTCGTATTTAAATTATTCTGTTATATGTGTAAGTTTGAAATACTGTGTCAGCATTTTACATCTTTTGTTGCTGCTTTCCAAAACTCCTTAAAAATGACATGCTGCACTACATGAGGCTATACAGGTCAAATCAAATTTAAAATAAAATAAACAACTAAATAAATACATAAGTATGCTTGCTGGGCATTCCATGACGCCAGTTTCACCATTCTAGACTGCTGATTGAATAGCACTGAACAACAGATCTGGTGATACCATATAGTTGCAAAGCTACATTAAAGAAGATTTCTTAATGCTGACTCAGTGGCCCCATCAGAGTGCATTGTGTTCCAGAGATCTGGGTTCCTGGTGCAAACCAACTTCCATGCCTGAAGGCACCGGGCAACTGGAAATGCTGTGGAACCAGCATGCTCAGGCAGATGGGCAGCCTTGACATTGTGTTTGACCATGCATCATTGCCCACTTTCCCTGGCCAGCACTGCAGGTGGAAGGATGTAATTACATCAGGGGAGGAGGGGAGGAGTCACAAATCATGGTCAAAACTAATCGCCTGGGCACTGCAAATGTTATTATATAACTGGTACCAGGAGAGGAACATTGAGCCAGGTCTCATTTCCGGATGCTTCTGGAGGAGAGGGGTACAAAGAAGGGAGAGAAGTCACAATCATAAAACTGTATCGTGACAGTGACAAGGCTGCATTACATTAGGAAGTGCAGTTATAATGTGCAGAAAATACAGAGTAAAAATTACGAATGGTTGCAAACAAAAAGTGTACCTGTGAAGAATTGAGGAGTAGCTAAAGAGTTATGCAAAACTACAATGTAGCTGAACATGAGGTAATCTGATTTCTAAGCAACCCAGGGAAGTAGTGCAAATGGGAGTGTGAGGCAATGGTTAGCACCAGTAGAGGATAGAAGCAGGAGCTGATTGGGATGTAGTGGGCTCTGCAGAGCTGTTTGAGAGAGAATTGTAAGGAGGAGTGGGATGGCCAAAGGGAGGGAATTTTAAAAGGTTAACCACACAGACAAAGCAGATTAGCTAGCCAAGGTCTTGCAACGAGTAATGCTAAAAGAAGCATGAGCTCAAAGAACAGAGTGAGTAGGAAGAGGAGATATAGGGTGACAGTACATCAGAGAGAAGTAGGAGGTTAGTGAGGCAAGCCAGTATTTAAACATAGGAACATAGAATTTGACAGCAGATAAGCACTGCTTGGTCCACCTAGTCTGCCCATTGTTCCCTACCTATTAGTGTCACAACAGACCCTACTTGATCTCTGGCTCTTTCTCTACCCATTTCTTTCGACTAAGATTCCCTTATGCCTATACCATGTATTCTTGAACCCCACTGTAAGACTATTCCTCCACCCATTCTGTGAAGAAATACTTCATCACATCTCTCCTGAAACTACCCTCTTCCAGCTTCATTGCATGCCCACTTGTTCTTGAGCATCTTTGTTTCTGAAAAATTCTTCCCTCTTGTACCTTATTTACTCTGTGAGATGGTCTCTACCATATTCCCGTCTCTCTCCTGTCTTTCAGGGTGTACTTACTGAGGTCCTTTCATCTCTCCTCATGGGTTTTCATGCAGACCCTGCACCTTTTAGCTGCCCTCCTCTGGACTGCCTCCATTCTGTCTATGTCCTTCAACAGATGTGGTCTCCAGAACTGGACACAGTACTCTAGGTGGCATCTTACCAGTGATTTATACAGAGGCAACAAATCCTCCCTCTGTCTGTTGGTGATAATCCCCCCCCCCATGCACACCAGCATCCCACTAGCCCTCCTGATTGCCTTGTTGCACTGTCTGGCCACCTTAATGTCATCAGGTATGATTACCCCAGGTCTCTTTCCTGTTTGGTGGTCATCAATACCTCTCTATCCATTTTCTACTCCATCCCTGGGTTTCTTTACCATTATGATTTTGCACTGTTTCACACTGAAACCTATCTGCCATACCCTTGACCACTCCTCAAGTTTTCTCAGGTCTCTGCTCATTCTTTCCACCACCCCTGAAGTGTTCACTCTATTGTAGATTTTGGTGTCATCCATAAAGAGGCAGACCTTCCCTTCCAGCTTGTCTGCAATGTCACTTATAAAGACAATAAAGAGAACCGATCCAAGTACAGATGTCCCTGAGGCACTTCACTGGTCATCCACACTTCCTTGGAGTGAACTCCATTTGCCACCACTCCCTGTTGTCTATCCCCTAACCAGTTTCTTACCCAGTTGGCCAGCTTTGGATCCACTTCCAAGCAACCAGATTCCTCATGAGTCTCCTATGTGGAACAGTGTTGAATATCTTACTGAAATCTAGGTAGGCCACGTCCACCATGATCTAATTCCCTAATCACCCAGTCAAACAAATCTATCAGATTCATTTGATATGATCTCCCCGTCCCATGAATCCATGTTGCTTCAGGTCTTGCAACCCACTGGATGCAAGATATTCCCCAATTTTTTCCTTCAGCAGTGATTCTATTAACTTTCCCACCACCGATGTCAGGCTGACTGGCCTATAATTGCCAACCTCCTCCCTGCTACCACTTTTGTGAAATGGGACTGCATCTGTTCTCCAGTCCACCAGAACCACTCCTGTTTCCAGTGAGCTGTTAAACAGGACTGTCAGAAGTGCATCCAGTACCCCCTTCAGCTCCCTTAATACCCTTGGATTGACCCCTTCTGGCTCCATCACTCTGTCCATTTTCAGATTGGTGAATCCCTTGAGGACTCTCTCCTCTGAAAAAAGACTATTGTCTACCTCCCTTCCTCCAAAGCTCAGTTGCTTTTTTGAGGCCCTTCCCTTTTTCCTTCCTCTGTGAAATATATGTTCAAGATGTCTGCCTTTTCTTGGTCCCCTTCTGCATAGTCCCTCTTTCCCTTTTTAACATTGCAATCTCACCCCATCTTCCTCTTTTCCTCTGTATACCTAAAAAATGCATTGTCCCCTTTCATTATCACCTGGGCTATTCTCTCCTCTGTCTGTGCCTTTGCACTCTTCACTGCTTTCTCTGCCTTCCTCTGTTTCCCCTGATATACCTTCCTATCCTTCTCCCTCTGCATCTTTGTATATCATCTGACTGCTACCATTTTAGCCTTTACCTTTTCAGCCACCTCTTCCAAGAATCATTGTAGTCACCTTTACTTTTGCTCACTTGCTTGATACAGAGGTTTATTGCCTTCACTATGCTCTCTTTTTGCTTCACCCACTATTCCTCCACCCCACCCAGGTCATCTCCACTCCACCAGATCATCCCTGAAGCATTTAATCATCTTTTAAAATCTGCCCTCCTTGAAGTCCAGGTCCTTGCACTTGTGTGGTTCAATTCTGTAGCTATCCTTATGTTGAACAACACTTTACGGTGATCCCCAGGTGGCCTCCCACCTTGACGTTTACAGCACTGTTGCTGTTAGTGAGTACCAGGTCCAGTGTTGCCCCATCATGACTAAGTTCCCTGACTAGTTGGTTAAGAAATAACCCCTGCAAGGAGTCCAAGATGTCCCTGCTTCTAGCTGAAGCTGCAGCTCAGATGCTCCACTCTACAGATTTAAGTCCCCCACCAGCAGCACCTACCTATTTTCTGCCATTTTGCCAATGGCTTCCACCAGTACCTTATCAAACTCCTCCCCCTGTGCAGGAGATCTGTAGATCAAACCAGTGCAAATAGTGGCTCTGCTCCCCTTATTCAGGGTGAGCCCACAGTACTGCTGCTCCCTCTGTGTTCCCTGTATCTCTGCTGCATTCATGCTTTCCTTCACATAAAGCACCACACCTGTCCTTTACTTCCTACTCTGTACATCTTGAACAGAGTATAGCCTGGTACAGCCATGTCCCAGTCATGGTTTTCAGTGCACCATGACTAGGTAATGGCCACAATATCCAGGTGAACCTCTGCCATGATAGCCTCTTGGCCTGGAATCTTATTTCCTTGACTTCTAGCATGTGTATACATGGCCTTCCAGATTTTATCACTCTGCTTGCTAACTCCCTTTTTTCCATTTGCCCTCCCTCCCTTCTTTCTCCCTCCCTCTCTTTATAATGCTCTCATTCCCGCCCACCCCCCTGCATTTCTACCACCCTGCTTCTTTTACTAATATGCACCCTGGGGGATTGATCTCCCCTCAGATATTTCCTACTATCTACTTCAACCTGTGGGGGGTGCAGTTTATGCATCCCTGTTGCTTCCCGCCACCCCCTTGGCTAGTTAAAATATTCATCAAAGTAACATTTAAACCATTCTCTTACGACTGCAGTTCCCCTCCCGGATACATGCAGGCCATTACCCCTGAGGCCCTTATCCCTCCAGGTGGGTCCCCAGTCTCCAGAGTAGTCAAACCCCTTCTCTCTGCACCATTCCTTCAATCATAAATAGAAGCTCCTCATGCAAAAAAACTCCCCCGCCCCCAAGTAGACTGGCAGCACCTCAGCAGAATCCACCAAGCACATTACCTCTCTAAGACACTTCCCCAGGTCCTTAAACTTCTCTGCACTTTTCCCAGCCCTGTCTCTGACCAGGTCATTAGTCCCCTGGTGGACAACAACTTCCAGCTCTCCCTCCCGTCCTACCACCCTAGTGATCTTCAGGATCTACTTCCTATTTGTGACAGAGTTGAATAAGGCCCTCTCCCATTTGTTATGCAGAAAGAGTTAAACACAGGGATCTGTTCTATCCTCTCCTTTTCTGTTTCTTGTCTGTCTAGTTGCACAACCAAATGTTCTCGTAGGATCTAGGAACTGATCACTCTGATGGTCTCGCGATTCTCTGCCTCTCACTATCTCTCCGACTTCACTTGCTCTTTCTGGCTTAGAGTATGCATGGCATAAATCCCACTTAGCCTGACACCATCTGTCGTTGAGGCACAGGTCAGAAAGCATAGGGAGACCAGGAGTAGTTATAAAATTCACACATAACCACAGGCGTGCATGGAGGGAGGGGCTGACCCTGGCCCCGCCCCCCGTTAAAAGTCATCTAATCAAATTTTAATAATTTTTTTTTATTTGGGAGTATTCTGGACTCGACCAGGACTGTCACTCCTGAACCAGTTATTCTCCCCTACCAGCCATCGTTGCCCAGCCAACCCAACAGCTATACACAACTTAGCTTCAGTATCTCAGACAGCCAATCAATGTGTGCCATCTTAGGTGGTCCAATCACAGGCAGTTTTACTTTGGTGGTGACGTTCAGTCACACACCATTTTGGTGGGATATATAAAAAATAATCTTTAGGCTGTTGCCCACTCACTGCCCCGACCGGGGTTTACTACTGCTTCTGCTGTCATGGGAGGGGAGCAGGGAGATGTCATGTCAGGAAGACACCACTCTGGTTAACAGTGGCTGGTACCCACCTGCCGCACTCCAATATGATGCAGCTGACTGCTGCCAACTAGGGACAAGAACTGAGGAGGAAAAGGGACACAAAAGTGAGGGTGCCGATTAAAATCTTCGGGTTGGACCTGGGTCCTGCAGCCTGGATGGATGACATGCACTGTGGCTGAGACCTTGAAGCTGTCTTCAAGCAAGAGTGGGTGCTAGCAGACTGAGAAAGCCACAGGTATTCTTTTCTGTTCTCTGCCCTGTCAGTCTCCATGCTGCTGCAAGGCAATTTAACTTTGTCCATGATAGATGGCACTAAATACGGGGCATGATCTCTTATTTTGGAGCTAAGTATGAGTCTCTTACTTAGCTCTAGAATGCAGGAAAATGCATTCTTTACACTGATGTTTTAAAAATTTCCTGGTGGGGGCATCCCCTTAGACCCTCCTAGCTTTGAGAGGATTTTAGCCCCCTTGTTCACTGACACTGCACATGCCTCTGCAAGCAACGTTTTATTATTATCAATAACAGTAAAGTAAAAAATTAAAATTGTTTAGTATAACTATTTACAAAGGCACTACAAACAGAGAAAACAAAGTCTTTCATCTGAAGATATCTCTAATTCCAAGTTTCAGTCTCAGTCTCTCTAGCAAAGATATTGTTGCTCTTTACATATGTCTGCCTGGAAACTTGTTAAAAGATGTTGGGGAAGATTCAAAAAGATTTGAGCTTGGCACTTCTCAGTTGCGCCAGCACAAATGAGATACACTAAGCCCAAACTTTGGTATTCACAGAAGATGCACCGTAAGATGCTCCCGGCGCATCCCCTCTGTGAATACCAAAGTTGCGCCCAACCCAAGATGCACTGGTGCACCTCCCAGGTCGGGCTGGGAAACTGAAGGGCCAGCGCATCTCCAAATGTGCTGTGCCCACAGTTGGAATTCACAGCCTGAGACATGCAAATTGGGCTATTAGGCATGCAAGGTGCAATGGAGCCATCTTCATGTCATTATGGCCCCATTTGCATGACCCACTACATGGATTCACCTGGCAGAATGTGCTGGGCTCCTGCAAGGGGAATGAACTGTCAAACACATAAAATGAAACCCTGTTGAAGTTAGCGCCCCCATATCCCGTAAGACAAAAATGTGGTCCAATAATCCCTGGTAGTCCATTTTGGAACCCCGTCCCTGCCATTTCCTGTAAATAAAAAACTGCAGTTGAATAATCCCCTGTAGTCTCATGGAACCTCATCCCACCCCAACCCGATCCCATTACTATATGAAACCTACCAAAGTCTCCCTGCTGGTCCAGTGGACCCCCCACACCTCCACACCCACTCAGGCATCCCACCCCGTCCTACTCCCCCATCCCAGCAGGTGCAGAAGGTCAGCAGGCAGCACAACCCACCCACAGACTGCGACAGCTTCCCACCAACTGAGCTGTCAGTGAATGACAGTGTACTGTACTCCTGTAAGTCCATTGGTAGACCCTGTCCACCAATGGGCTTGCAGTAATAATACTATAGCTGTCATTCACAACATGTTGTGAATGACAGCCATTACAATACACAGTTCAAGCCCATTGGTTGACAGGGTGTACCAATGGCCTTACAGGAGTATAGTATGCTGTCATTCACTGACAGCTCAGTCAGCGGGCAGCCATGGTGGCTGTGGGTGGGTTGCAGTGTCCACTGACCTTCTGCACCAGCTGGGATGATGGATCAGGGTGGGGTGGGGATGCCTGAGTGGGTGGGGGTCCACTGGCCCACCAGAGAGACTCTGGGGTTTCATATGGTAATGCGATCAGGTCGGGGCAGTGAGGGAGGTTCCACTAGACTACCAGGGATTATTGGACCACAGTTTTTTTATTTACAGGGATACGGGCAGGGAAGGGAGTTCCACTGGACTACCAGTGATTATTGGACCGCAGTTTTCTATTTACGGGGATACAGGCAGGGAGGGGGGAACCATTGAACTGCCAGGGTAGGCAGGCTGCTGCACTGCTGTCTGCAGTTCTGCAGCCTGCCTGTGGGTGGGCACCCACTTAGGTCTACTTTTGGTAGACATAACTTTGGGAAGTGCATCTTCGGACTTGCTCCAAAGATGCACCTCCCAGATGGGTTGTGAATAGGGATGCACCCCATATGCATGGGCATTCCCCCTGCATTCCCGCTCCAGATGCGCCAAATACCATTATAGGTGGTGTTTGGTGCATCAGAGATGGGCCGGGCACATCTGGGATGCACCAGCACATCTCTGCCCTTTGAGAATGGTGCTTGGGCACAACTCCTGGATGTGCCCATGCATCTCAGATGCACTGGGCGCATCCCTTTTGTGCATCTTCCCCCACCCTGTTTTTCATAAAATGTTCTTGTTCATTTCTTTGCAAAGCAGGCTTGCAAATAGAACATTGTCCCAAACTGGTTCCCTGCTGACAGCTCTGCAAAGGAGTTTGCAAATAAGCCTGAAAGGAGCTCAAACTGCATCTCAGGTTAACCCTCTAAATTCCAAAAAGCTTTCTGCAACCATTTCAACAGTATAACTATACACAGTTTCAAACCAAAGATTTCACATATATTTTATAACCACAGATATGCAAGGGGGGAAGAAAAGACAGAAACAGCAAGTGAAGGCCAGAGAGGTAGTGAGAGGCAGAGAATCATGAGACCGTCAGAGTGATCAGATCCCACGAGAACATTTAGTTGTGCAACCACAGAGACAAGAGACAGAAAAGAAGAGGCTAGAACAGATCCTTGTGTTTAACTCTTTCTGCATAACAAATGGGACAGGGCCTTACTCAATCCTATTACACCATCTCTCTGGGCTGTGGCACCTTGTAGGCACCTAACCTCCTTCTCTCCCCACTTCCCATTCCCAAATCTGTCTCCCTCACAATCAAGTTCCCCACCAGAAGCTGCTTCCTCCTCCTTCTCTGGGGTCCTCTACCACCCTCCTTAGAGTCTCCACTATGGAGGACCCCAGCATTCTTCCTGGTCACTACCACGGGTGTCTCCTCCCAGCAGTCCTGCCCCACCACAGTGGCATAAGGAATTATGTAGTGGCACCAGTTGAGCAATGAGCCTCTTATCCACCACCCCTACCCTTCCAGAGCCCACCATGCCCCAGCCATTCCTCCTTCCTGGCATCCTCTGAGGTAACAGTGGCAGATTTCATGGCCCCAGAATGAGGGAAAAGGTCCCCTGAATCCTAGCCAACTCAGTTTGGAGCATAGCAATCAACTCCTTCAGCCTAGAGAGATGCAAGCAGATGGGGCAGCAACATAGACTCCAAAAGATCTATCTGAAAACTGTCACTTCACAGCCATTGCACTGCACCACTCCTAGCACTCCCAGTTCCCACCCTCCCTATGTCACCTGGAAATACCTTTGTACCTTTACGGTTGACTGTGTGTTTCTAGTGTAACCCCCCTACAAATGAGGGTTCCTGAAAAGTCTTCCTTGAGCTTGCCTAAATGCTCACTGCCAGGCTGGTCTCCTACGTTTTAGCAGTTTAAATGTATTGCCAGAGAGTTCCTGTATAGCCTCTGTGTGCTGTCTCTTTAAGAGCTACCTGGATTGCATCATAATTAATCTGGGAGGGGGCTGAGTGTTTCTATGCTCAAGTCCCGCCCAGGCTGTCAGATAATTGCTCCATTCTGCTGTCGCTACTTGTGAAGAGGGAGCTCTGTTAGAAGATGTACTTGTTTGCTGATCATTTATTAAAATAGTAATAATATTGCAGTTTGTCTAACCTGTCTTCTTTGTAGCATGGACATTTCTGTTTATCTCCCCCATCTTGATCCTGGACTGCTGAAATGGGCTAATCAGTACCTTTGGGGACTCTAAAATGGAGCCTGTCCCCAGGGGCTTTGTGGGAGCAAAATTCTGTAGGAATTGTAGTTTGGGGCTTTTGGAGCATAAATGAACCTGGAGGGGGAGCCCTTGTTGTGACTGACAGAGGAATCAGCCAACCAAACCTTTTGGATCCTGGGAAAAGTCCCAGACTGCTTGCAGTTTCAGTCAGATCTGAGTTGGGAAGTGAAGGAGTAACAGCTCGAGATACTCAAGCAGTAATCCTGCATAGATTCATGCAGGAGAACTGTGAACTGTGAAAGGGCTGAGTTTTGGCCTGTCTGTCTGCCTGCTGTCCCTGAGAGGAAAACTGAAGTTTATATGGACTAAATCCAAATTGTGAGGACAATTTAAGCCATAGAACCGTGACCAGGCTTTAACATGAAGAAGACCGAAGATTTGCTGAATGCAATCGGCCTGTCAGGATTTCCAGCCACCTTTGAACTCCCGGTTTGTGCAGATACTCTGTAATTGCGACCAGATAGCAAAATGCTTGGTACAGTAGAATTTCTTACATGTAAATGTGCTGTGTGCTGTTAGTGGGTCGTGATTTAGTGCCCCACTGTGTGCTGAACTGTGTTCTGCTTGCTGGAGGCTGCATCCAGCTCCCACGTACTGAATCTGTATTCATCTCCATTGAGCCTGGACTTTGCCACACTGGCCCAGCCAGACTACCTGCTGCACAGAGAAAGCCATCAATGAGAGACCTGTCTGGTGATCAGCCCCCTGCTCCTGCTTTGAACAGGAAAGATGTCTTGGTGATTCGTGTGGGCCCTGCTTCTTCTGGCACTCCAGTTCAACATCCTGCTGTCTCAATTTTGTCCTGCCTGTGTCCTGTATTGGGTATCATGAGTAAACATCAGGGTACCTCCCTGCAACAACAGCTAAATCTAAAGTGTTGTCATCTGATTGCTTTATTGTCTTTTCTGTCACGAACTGAGCCCTCCGGCTCCGGATTACAAATAGTGTGTGTTGTGCATGTTGCTTTCTGCCATCACAGGGCCCCAACCAGCTGTGAGACGTCCTACCCTAGGCAACGTTCCTGGCTAGCCCACCGTCTTCCTACCTGGGTACCCAGAGTTTGTGTCTGTGTAGGGACTCTGAAGTGCAATGCATAACTGTCTGATTGATATAGCCTTTAAGCAAATCAACCTGATTACACCCCTCCCTTGTTCAAGTCCCCTGAATAAATCAGATCTAACACGTTTTGCATTTAACCTGACTGTGGTTCCAGTTTGTTCCAAGAGTACTGTACTGTTGCTATTTGCTGTGCATAACCTTGTTTTACAGGGAGTCCCCAGGGTCGAGCTAGAGGAACCTGCCCTGGTGGTAAGTGCAAACAGTGTGGGTAATTGCATGGTGAATAAGGATCATTGTGAAAGTGATTATTGTATATTGTTCAGGCCACTAGAAGGGAAAGAGGGGTTACAGTGTCCCAGAGGGCTGTGCCTAGGTTAACTTGACCACTAACAACCCTGACCTCTGGGTGGAGGCACCCGTTTCAGTACACAGGTCCCTTAACCAGCTACTAGCCAAGCAGGCAGTAGTAGTAGTAGCCCTTGGGATAGCGCCACCTAGGGGTTATACTAGTTTTCCCCTTTTTCATCTGCGCTTTTGTCTCTTTACCCTAGATAGGATTTTCCCATCTACCCCTCTCAACAAGTGATTCCATCTTGTGTGTAGCATTTTCCTCCTTCCTTGACTCCCTTACCTTTTCTCTGCTTTTTCCTATTGAGGTAGCAGCATTTACACCTTCCCCTAACTCGTTGCTACCTGACCCTAGATAGACTGCCATTAGTGTTCCCCTATACCCTTTATAATAAATCAATCACTCAATCAATCAGTCTTTATTTTACCAGGTGAAGCACCATTGAGCGAGTTCATTTGCAAGGAGAACCTGGACAAATACACAAAAAGTTAAACAATATACAAATGTAACCCCCCTGCAAATGGGGGTTCCCAAAAGACTTCCAGGAGCTTGCTTGAATGCTCCAAGCCTGAATGGTGTTTGGCATTTAAGCCATTTATCAGTGAGTGTTTTTAGAGCCTCTGGTACTGTCTCTTTAAGAGCTGTCTGCTTGCAGACATAATTAGTTTGTATGGGGGGACTGTGTGCTTCTCTGAGTACCACTCGAGCTGCTGCCAATTCACTTCATTTTGCAGTCACTAGGAGTGCAAAGGGAACCTATCTGAAAGATGTAACTGTTTGCCAGAAATTATTTAGAGTAATAATGAAATTACAGTTTGTCTAACCTGCTTTCTTTGCAGTCAGAACTGTGTCTGCTAGTTCCCATTCTAGTTTTGAACTGCTGAACTGGACCAATCAGTGTGGGTAAGCTAGCTCTAAAATGGTGCCTTGGACGAATCAGAACTTGGACTCATAATCTGAGCCAGCCACAAGAGGATTGTATGGGCAGTGACTCTGGGAGATGTAGTTTAGACTTCAGCACCTTTTGGACCAACAGCAGCAGTCTATTGTGGTGACAGCCAATCCAGTCAAGAACTGGGAGGAACTCAAAGGAAGTGCCGGTTTTGTCAGTTGGGGTTTCAGTTGAGCTTTGGCAGTGAAGAAGAAAGGAGCCCTGTGCTTTTCAGTGTGCAGTTTAGTCAAAAAACGTGTGTAAGGCCCAGAGTTCCGGTCTGCAGCTTGTGTAACAGCTTGTTAGGACTGATTCCGTCCTGTGAAAGAATCAAAGGATCTCTGAAGAGTAGAAACCAGGCTCACCCTGTAGAAGACTGGAGGACTTGCTGAAAACTGCACTCGGTCTGTCAGAACTGAATCTGCTGTGTGTTCTCCCGGTATTGTGCAGTAATTGCGATCGGGATACAGATGCAGCCTGCCTGGTATAGTGCTTTCTTTTATATGGATGTGTGAAGAGGTTTGTGTACCTCAAGTGAGCCCTACTGACATTGAAGGACCCTATCTTATTTGGAGGTCGTGAGTACTAATTCAGGGTCGCTCCTGTTGAATTGCCACATTAAATCCAAATGGAATTACTGTACTGCTGACTGTTTAATTCTCCTTTTCTCTGTGTGAAAGGGCCCCTACCAGCTGCCACGGTTTGGACTAGCCACTAGGGCTTGGGTACCCAGGACAGTAACTGATAGGGATAGGCCTGTGCACAGAGCCATAGGTAGATTATTAGAGTGATAAGCTAATTAACCTGATTTCCCTGTCCTTGTTATATCCCCTAAATAAATCAGAGCTGCTTGTTTCAGCAAAGTTATACTGCCTGAGGTATTTGTCTATGTTAAAGTACTGTACTGTGATTGTTGCACTGTATCTCATTTCACAGGAGGTCCCAGTGCGGAACCAGACCTGGGGTAAGTGTATACTGTAAGGTAATTCTGATATATTGTGTGGGCCACTAGTGGGAAGAAAGGGGGTTGCAGTGTCCCAGAGGGCTGTGACCAAGTTAGTTTAACTATTGCAAACCCTGACCTCTGGGTGGAGGCACCGCCATTGGATCCAGGCCCCTCAACCTGTTGGTGGCAAATCAGGCAGGGTAGTAGCCCTGGGATAGCGCCATCTAGGGTTACATCTTGGAGGCTCACCGCTGGGATTGTGTGTCCTCTAGTGGCCATATTCTGAACCACTGTTAAGAAAAAAATGGGTACCCGACAGAGTGGCTGTGCACCGGCTGGTGGAGTGGTGTACTGGGGGAGAGATCGACCCCCAAAATGCTATGCTTATCCTGGACATCCCTGGGTATCAATACGGACACTGTGCAGGAGTACTTTCCAAGGTGGAAGGTTTACAAAACCCTGTGGTGGTGGGTCGGCATGCTAATCTGCTCACCCACACTTTCCTGGCCCTAGTAGAGTTTAAGGATCCCATAGATAGCTCCAAAGTGCCACAGACCATTACCCCAGAGGGAGCCCTCACTGCTTGGAGAGTGATAACTAAGGACAGTAAAGACCTGGGGGAATCAGCCCCACCACTATCTGAAACTTTGAGGAGAAATTTGCTGAATGGTTGCTGGAGAGGGAAAACTGTGGAGGACTTGAAGAAACTATCTTGCCACCTGGGGTGTTCCTCCCCAACACCCTCTCCTGCTCCAGTGCCCGTAATGGTGGCTGAACCAATGCAGACTCCTATTTCTGCACCTGCCATTAGTCACGACTCTTACCGAGGTTGAGGATCTTCTCTGGCACCTCCCCACCCCCAAGGGAGGATGACTGGGAACCTGGATAGACTACGTTGCCCCAAGTGCTAGAATGGCAATGCTTGGAAGGCGAAAGCGAAAGAGGGTAGTGAGCCTCCGAGGTCCTGCCCGGCTACCATCCGTGCTAAGCGGGCCAGTAACCCTGAAGTGACTGCACAGGCCTATCTTAAGGCCTTGGAGAATGTGTATGGGGCCAGATTCTGATGAGGACCTATGGTGGAGAGTAAGAAATGCACAACAGTACCAAGGGGAGTTGTTGTCTGTGTATGTCTCGGCTGGAAAAATTGTTGCAAGAATGCCTCAGAAAGGGTAGTTTGCCAGCGATTGAACTGGACCGAACCAGACTGGACAGAATCCTTAAGTCTGCCCCTTCTCAGAACTGCTGTTGCTTCAGTTCGCCTGCAAATCGACTGGAATCCCACCCTCCTATGATGAGTTAATGAGAGAAATTGAGAGTTGAGAAAGGCGACCTCGGGAGGTACCTGCACCAACAGCTGTGGCTACGACCCGAGTGACTGAGGTGACCCATCAAGTGAAGTTCAGGGGCAGAGGTTGACAGTCAATGAGTGCTCTGACAAGGAAAAGATATGCCACAATGGGGCGAACTGTTGAGAGAGATCCGGAATTCAAAAACAGTCCCTTTATGAAGGCCACGCCTGCAAGTATGGGCCCTGACCTATATCCGACTGCATCTGCTATGGGGGTGGGGTACCCACCCATGTATCTCCTGCTGATAACAGCTCCAAACTCAATTCCTTGGCCATGGAAGTGGAGAAACTGACGAGATGTCTCCAAATGCTTATCACGCCGCAGACAGAGATGGCACCCAGGTTTCCAGTTAGTAATACCCCCGCCCTGGCTCCCAGTGTGGCGCCTCGGCCAGCTCAAACTCCAGAAAGTATGTTTTGCTATAATTGTGGGAAAGATGGGCACATGAAAGGGAATGCCAGTCCCCAAAAGACACTGACAAAAGTTGCATATAGGCTACAAGGAAGCTTGGAGAAGAAATCAGTGGTTAAGAGGTGCACGACATGATCCCAGTGAGGGCACCAAAAATGCTAATTCACGTCCTTTTGTGGCAAGGTCAGTTACCCAGGCCCCCACTACCGCCTCTCCAGACTGGTCCAGAATAGTGGGTCCCTCCATGGAGACCACTGTAAAGGTGAATGGAGTGTCTACAAGAGCTGTATTAGACAGTGGCTCCCAAGTGACAATTATGTTCCAGGATTGGTATCAGAAGCATTTGTCAGACGTACCCTTACAACCATTAGAAGGACTGCATGTATGGGGGTTAAGTGAGAAGGCCTACCCCTATTCCGGGTATATCCGAATTTGGCTGTCTTTCCCCACCTCCGTGGCTGGAGTGGCCGAACAAGTAGAGACCCTAGCCTTAGTGTGTCCCCACTGGACTGTATGATGGTGTCCCTTTGTTGATTGGAACAAATGCTCATATGTTCGGAAGGCTGGCACAGTTGTGTTATGAAAACAGGGGTCAAAGACTAGTAGAGCTTTAAGAGTTCGGCTTTAATTAAGAAGGCCTATGAGGCACAGAGAGATGCTGAAAAACAGAACCAGAGGAACCGGTCGGAATTGTATGGAAGAAGGATCCTGAGTCTCTGATCCTGGCGCCAAATGCCCAGTGTACCTTACAGGAGAGGTCCATATCAGAAAGGATGTTAAGAATAAAATATTAATGTTGGATGCACCAGGCGATGGAAAATTGCCAGAGGGACTGCTGGTCAAGCTCAGTATTTTGCCGCTAGAGCCCATGCTTATGCCAGAAGGGTAATGGTCCAAGTTCATAATGTGTCTGAAAGAGACATTCGAGTAAACAGAGGTTGCATCCTGGCTAATGTGCATTGTGCAGACACTGCAGTGCTACCCAGCAGCAAGAGTTCAAGAAGAATGACAGAGTAACGCCTGACTTGTTTGATTTGGCGACTCCCGCTGCCAGCTGAATGGAAAGTGAGGATCAGTGAGAAGCTTGCCCAGAGAGACCAAGTGTTTTCTTTAAAGGAATGGGATGTAGGATGCGTGCAAGGGCTGAGCACAATATCCGCTGCATGACGAAAGACCATTTCGTGAGAGGTCTCGGCCTGGCACCTGCTGACATAGATGATGTGAGACGGCATCTGCAAGAGATGTTAGCTGCTGGTGTAATACAAGAATCAGAAGCCTTATGCTTCCCCATTGTGGTAGTGAGGAAAAGAATGGAACAGTAAGGATGTGTGTGGATTATCGCACCTTAAACCGGCGGACTATCCTGATCAGTACACAATGCCCGCATTCAGGATGCTTTTGACTGCCTAAACGGGAGCAAGTGGTTCTCTGTGCTGGATCTCCGCGATGGGTACTACCAGATCCCGATGGCCCAGAGGACCGTGGAGAAGACGGCCTTTATCTGTCCGGCTTGGCTTCTATGAATTCATGAGGATGCCTCAAGGGATTTCAGGTGCCCCAGCCACTTTCAACGATTGATGGAGCGCGTGCAGTGGGGGACATGAACTTACTAGAGTGCCTGGTATACTAGATGATGTTATTGTGTTTGGCAGCTCACTGGAGGAACATGAGAGCAGATTATTTAAGGTATTGGACCGACTGGAGGACTTTGGCCTTAAACTGTCCATTGATAAGTGTCAATTCTTTCAAACATCAGTAAAGTATGTGGGACACATAGTATCCACCGAGGGAATAGAGACCGACCCAAGTAAAGTTGAGGCCTTGACCACCTGGCCACAGCCCAAAAATCTAAAAGAACTGCAAAGATTCCTGGGATTCTGTGGTTATTATCGGCGCTTCATCAAGGACTATTCAAGAGTGATCCGCCTTTACTTAACCTTACTCAAGGGTATCCCCAACCCACAAAAATACCAAAAGTCAGCGTCCCTCAAGACTGAAAGAGTGTATTTTCATCCGAGTGAAGTATTTGGGCCCGCTGGACTCCTGATTGTGAGACTGCTTTTCATGAGATCATATATCAACTTACCCATGCTCCAGTGCTGGCCTATGCCGATCCAAGAAAACCTTACGTCCTGCACACTGATGCTAGCTTGCAAGGGTTTGGGGCTGTGTTGTACCAAGAGCACGAATGGCCTGAGACCAGTGGCCTTTGCCAGTAGAAGCCTGACCCCATCCGAAAAGAACTATCCTGTACATAAGTTAGAGTTCCTAGCTTTGAAGTGGGCTATTGTTGACCAATTCCATGAGTACTTGTATGGGGCTAAAATACTAGTAAAAACTGACAATAATCCTTTGACCTATGTGCAGACCTCAGCTAAGTTGGATGCCACTGGCCATAGGTGGCTTTCCGCATTATCTACATATGACTATGCTCTCGAATACCGAGCAGGTCTGAACCACATAGATGCTGATGCTCTCTCCTGGAGGCCTGTTCCCCAGAATGATTGGGTCCGATTGGCAGAACCTGACATTCGGGCACTCTGCCGGAAGTTTGACAGGGAGGAACAAATGTCCATGGACGCAGTGGACTGCATGGTGGATTGCTTGGGACCCTCTGAGAATTGCATACCTGCTGCTTATTGCCACTTTTCTGCAATAGACATTGGTACTGCCTCAGCTGGACAATGACAGTATTCGGCGGGCTCAATCACGCGATCCCATGATCAAAGCAGCTTTAGAAGCCCTCTATGCAGGAAAGATGTGTCCAAATTACGCCCACTGATTTGAGAACTGCACTGTTATACAAAGAAGGTCCTAAGTTGAAACTGATCAATAAACTGTTATACAGAGAAACAGTAGACAGAGGGGACAAGTAGACAAACAACAACTAGTGCTGCCCACTGCCTTCGAGACTCAGTACTGAGGTCCTTGCACAACCACATGGGGCACCTTGGTATAGACAGAACACTTGACTTGGTGAGATCCAGATTCTATTGGCCTAAGATGGGGGCTGATGTGGAGCAACACATTCGAACTTGTAGTCGCTGCTTACAGAGGAAAGCTTTGCCCCAGAGGGCTGCCCCCCTTGTTAACATCACCACCAGTGCACCCATGGAGCTGGTCTGTATTGATTTTCTGAGTTTGGAGTCAGATCAAAGAAATATCAGTAATGTGCTGGTGGTCCACTGACCATTTCACGAGATATGCCCAAGCTTTCCCCACCAAAGACCAGAAAGCATCCACTGTGGCCAAAGTACTTGTAGAAAACTTTTTGTTCACTATGGGGCTCCACAAAGAATCCATTCTGATCAAGGAGAGACTTTGAGAGTCGTCTGATCAAAGAGATGCTTTCTCTGTGGGGAGTGCGAAGTCCAGAACCACTCCTCACTACCCCAGGGGGACCCACAGCCTGAACGTTTCAACCGCACTTTGCTAGATATGCTAGGCACCCTGCACCCAAAGGACAAGCCTAGATGGAGCCAACAAATTAGCACCTGGTACATGCTTATAACTGCACCAAAAGTGATGCCACTGATTCTCCCTCACCGCCTGATGTTTGGAAGAGAAGCTCGACTACCAGTAGATGTGTGTTTTGGGGTCTCCTGATGGGGTTCAAGCTGACAACTATTTACAGTATGTGCAAAAGTTAAAGGCCCAGCTAACTCATGCGTACCAACTGGCTCAAACCATGGCTGCCAAAAGAAATCTGGCCAACAAAGAAAGGTATGATAAAAGGTGAAAGCACAGGAACTCCAGGAGGGAGATCGGTATTGCTAAGAAATCTGGGACTGCATGGCAAGCACAAGATTGCTGACAGATGGCACCATCTCCCTCACATTGTAGTGGGCAAACTAGATGATCTGCCAGTGTACAAAGTAAGGCCTGAGAATAATTCAAAGATGTAAAAACAATGCATAGAAATCATTTACTGCCCATTGGACAAATCTTAATTGAGTCTGAGCCCCTGAAGATGCCCCTCTGGACCAGTGACTAGAACTGCTGCTAAGAAAAGATCAAGAAAGTCTGCACCTACAGAAGCAAAGTTAAAGTGTTCCCTCCACAAGTCCCAGTTGAGCATGACTGTCAGTCCATATCGGAAGAAAGTGAGAGTGACTTTGAATACTATCCTTCTTACGAACTGAGTCAATTGTTTGGGCAATCCCTAGTCAATACTGGAGACAAAGCTGGGCCTTCTGGACTGTCTAAGCCCCAGCTTCATCCCTGGAGCCAATGCTCCCAGAAAGTGAAGTGCAAAGCATCAGATCAGATGAAATGGAATCATTGTGCATGGTTGAACTGTTTGAGCTTTCAGGGAAGAAAATGATTGGGGCAGACTGGTGATACACCTAACAAGAAGAGTATTTTGAGTGCCCTGACAGTCCACTGCCAGTGTCCAAAGCTCTCCATGCGAGCCAAATGTTGTGGACTCAGAAACTGTAACTCCTGGAGCTGAAAGTGCCCCAAGTTCTAGGCTCTCTACCCCCATGGAGACTCCCCTGACAAGTGAGGACAATGCTGAAAATGAGGCTCAGAGTGCAGAGACTATAACAGTTCCCCCTAGAAAGACTGGTCGAGCTGTAAAGCCTGTGGTGCACCTCAGTTATGATTCACTTGGGAGGCCTGTGGACTTGCCTCTCAATGTTGTCCATAAAGGAGTGTATGTGTCCCCGAGCTCATTGCCCAAACTGAGCATCAGTGCTAACTCCAAGTTACTTGTGTTGCCCTCTAAGTATGGTGCCCTTGCCCCATCCAGCCCCAAGGTAACTGATAGGAAGGGCCCTCTTCAGGTTTCATGTACAAGAGGTAATAACTTGAGTTATGGTACAATGTGTATGTAATACTGTGTAAAGAGTGACGTATCGCAATGTTTCAGAAATGTGTTCTTGGTAAAATGATATATTGACTGATGATTACATGTGCGAGCCTAATGCAAATGTATATGGTTGCAGTTGAAACTTATGGTACTTTGCTTGACGCCGGACGCTAGCTTTCCCAGGCCAGGAAGGGTGTAAACTCTGCAAATGGGGGGTTCCCAAAAGACTTCCAGGAGCTGTTTGAATGCTCCAAGCCTGAATGGTGTTTGGCATTTAAGCCATTTATCAGTGAGTGTTTTTAGAGCCTCTGGTACTGTCTCTTTAAGAGCTGTCTGCTTGCAGACATAATTAGTTTGTATGGGGGACTGTGTGCTTCTCTGAGTACCACTCGAGCTGCTGCCAATTCACTTCATTTTTGCAGTCACTAGGAGTGCAAAGGGAACCTATCTGAAAGATGTAACTGTTTGCCAGAAATTATTTAGAGTAATAATGAAATTACAGTTTGTCTAACCTGCTTTCTTTGCAGTCAGAACTGTGTCTGCTAGTTCCCCATTCTAGTTTTGAACTGCTGAACTGGACCAATCAGTGTGGGGTAAGCTAGCTCTAAAATGGTGCCTTGGACGAATCAGAACTTGGACTCATAATCTGAGCCAGCCACAAGAGGATTGTATGGGCAGTGACTCTGGGAGATGTAGTTTAGACTTCAGCACCTTTTGGACCAACAGCAGCAGTCTATTGTGAGTGACAGCCAATCCAGTCAAGAACTGGGAGGAACTCAAAGGAAGTGCCCGGTTTTGTCAGTTGGGGTTTCAGTTGAGCTTTGGCAGTGAAGAAGAAAGGAGCCCTGTGCTTTTTCAGTGTGCAGTTTTAGTCAAAAAACGTGTGTAAGGCCCAGAGTTCCGGTCTGCAGCTTGTGTAACAGCTTGTTAGGACTGATTCCGTCCTGTGAAAAGAATCAAAGGATCTCTGAAGAGTAGAAACCAGGCTCACCCTGTAGAAGACTGGAGGACTTGCTGAAAACTGCACTCGGTCTGTCAGGAACTGAATCTGCTGTGTGTTCTCCGGTATTGTGCAGTAATTGCGATCGGATACAGATGCAGCCTGCCTGGTATAGTGCTTTTATATGGATGTGTGAAGAGGTTTGTGTACCTCAAGTGAGCCCTGCTGACATTGAAGGACCCTATCTTATTTGGAGGTCGTGAGTACTAATTCAGGGTCGCTCCTGTTGAATTGCCACATTAAATCCAAAATGGATTTACTGTACTGCTGACTGTTTAATTCTCCTTTTCTGTGTGAAAGGGCCCTCACCAGCTGCCACGGTTTGACTAGCCACTAGGCTTGGGTACCCAGGGACAGTAACTGATAGGGATAGGCCTGCACAGAGCCATAGGTAGATTATTATTAGAGTGATAAGCTAATTAACCTGATTTCCCTGTCCTTGTTATATCCCCTAAATAAATCAGAGCTGCTTGTTTCAGCAAAGTTATACTGCCTGAGGTATTTGTCTATGTTAAAGTACTGTACTGTGATTGTTGCACTGTATCTCATTTCACAGGAGGTCCCAGTGCCGGAACCAGACCTGGGGTAAGTGTATACTGTGAAGGTAATTCTGATATATTGTGTGGGCCACTAGTGGGAAGAAAGGGGTTGCAGTGTCCCAGAGGGCTGTGACCAAGTTAGTTTAACTATTGCAAACCCTGACCTCTGGGTGGAGGCACCCGCCATTGGATCCAGGCCCCTCAACCTGTTAGTGGCAAATCAGGCAGGGGTAGTAGCCCCTGGGATAGCGCCATCTAGGGGTTACACAAAGGAAAAAGATGGGTGTACAATCAAGGAATACAATGTTAAACAGGACATAAAACATAGCACAGTATTAGGAAAGGTCTATACAGGCACATATGCAAGAGGCTAAGCAAAAAATATTGTCAATATACATTATTATACAGTATGTACATGAACAGTTCAGGAAAAGGGGTAGGAGGGGTGATAGGGAGAAGAAGGGAGAAGGAGTGATAAACAGAGAATCACAAGGCCTTTATACTCCAACCCTTTATAGGGTGTTACATCTGTTCCCCATTTTGGCTCACCTTGAACCATCCACCCTTCCCAGCAGTGAATGTTACAACAGAAGTGAATAGAAACCTTATCTTTGTCGACTGACAGAGTCCCTTGCAATCCCAACTTCCTCCTGCAGATGCCTATCAATACCTAATATGCCAGTCTCACACTTGCTCCACATCTGTGCTGGGATACAAATATGTGTGGGGGACGCATTTATTTATTTAGTTTTGTTTACCAGGTAGGTGCACTAGTCATAGGGATGACTATTTTCAGGCACGACCTGAAAGAATTACAGAGGTGACAAAACAGCAGCAAAAATACAGAATAAGATTCAAAACATAGTAACATACATCAAAGTTGCATCATGAAACTAGAGTACAATGTACAGAGCAGTTACATGAAAACAAAGTTACATTGTTTGGTACAGAGGGTTTATACAAACATGGTAAGATATGTCAGGTTAATGCAACTAGTGAAGTATGATGTTTCAGGGCAGGTTACAGTATAAGAAATTCATCAGCAGCAATTTAAATAGAGCTATTTACAAGTAGGGCACAACCAGCAAATCCAGGGAGAGATAGCCAGTACAGCTCAAGGAAACGAGTAAGGCTTATAAGTGCAAGTGGGAGGGCAGCAGGAGACTTGAAGTAAATATAGTTTGAGTTTGGAGTAGAGGTAATGATCAGAGAAAGGGAGCTTATTTTGAGAAAAATAGAGTAGAAAAAGTTTGGGGTGGGGTGGGTAACAGGGTGAGTGATGAAAAGTAGTAGCCCTATAGTATCTAGGCATTTGGCAAGTTAAGCACGGCAGGGGGAGGACATAGTGCTAAGGTGGTTTAAAGCAGGAGCACTGACTAGATGAGATGAGGTGACAGCGGAGTACTTTTTAAAGGCATCATGACAGGATGTCAGGCATACTTCAGGTGGGAGGGAGTTCCACTGTTGGGGGACACAGAGTGCAAAACCATGAGCACCTTTGGCTGTTTTATGCTTTGGCACGTTTAGAAGTGATTTTTCAATGGAGCGCAAACCATAGTTGAAGGACTAGGGAGTGAGCAGTCCCACCAGCATTGAGGGAGCCTGGGTTCTCACAATACTATCAGTTGTGGAGCAGAGGCATGGAGTCTAGTTGCACTGGAAGATACCAATTCATATCTGAGTATAAGAGGCAGTGGTGCTTCAGTCTTTGGGAGGAGGAGGCAAACCTACATATGTTGTTGCATGTAACGTCCCACCTATGAAGGTTAGATTAAGTGAAGACAGCATATGTAGCTGATCCATAGGTAAGGGTTGGTAGAAGTATACCCCTGGCAATAGCCAATCTGGCCAAGGGGGTTAGAGCATAGCTGGTCTGGTACACAATGTCTAATTTAGAGTTAACAGAGTTGCAAGTGTTTTGTATGTGCAGTTCAAAGCTAAGGAATTGACCTAGGGTTACACCAAGGTACTTGAAAGAGGTTACAGAACCAACAGGAGAACCATCAAGGCAGGAGACCCTGAAGTCATGCTGGCTCAGTCTGAGCCTTGAGGGCATACCAAATAACAAGGACTGTGTTTTGGCTTCATTAAGGACAGGTTTGTTGTCAGATAACTAGTTCTGCATGTGTTGGAAGTCCAAGGAGAGCCATGGATTGATGTTATTAATAGCTTTCGGACTGGTGTATAAAACAATTTCATCAGCACAGAGAAGGGAGGAGGTGGAGGGGAGGTTGGAGGAGATATTATTGATAAATATTCAAAATAGAAATAGTCCCAGGATGGAGCCCTGAGGGACTCCTGTGTTAACAGTCACCTGATCAGAGTAGTAGAATTGAACTTTACGACTTGGATTATTTGTCAGGTAACTACTGAACCAACTGATGACATTTGAGGCACAGCCCATAGTCTTTACGGTGGAGAGGAGAAGAGGGGTGGTCCACCAGAGTGAAAGTTTTTGTCATGTTGATAAAAAAACACCCCGGTTATGACACCTGAGTCTATGGCAGTAAGAGTATCAGAGGTAAATTTGAGCAGGGCAGTAATAGTGCAATGCCATTTGCAAAAGCCATGCTGGGCATTAGATAGGAGGTCATGTCTAAGAAGAAAGTCAACAGTTTGTGAGGCTACCAATATTTCTCTAAGATTTTGCTTAGGACTGATAGTATCACTATAGGTCTGTAGTTAGATGGGTCTTTGTGATCACCTTTCTTGAAAACAGGTGTGACCTGCGCAATCTCCCAAATGTCAGGAACACAACTTTTGACACATGGAGAGAGTAAAAATTTTGGCCAGAGGGGTTGCAATGAGAGGGACAGCAAGTTTTAGTAACCAGGATTTGATACTGTCAGAGCCTGTGGCAGTACTATTCGAGACTGATCTGAGAAGTTGTATTACCTCCTTGCTAGTAACAGCCTTAAAGTGAAAGGAGGGGGTCACTGTCCCTTTGCAGTACCGAGCAGGGGTGTCCTTTATCTGAGTGGCAAGGAAGGAGGAAATAAACCTGGTAAGGTCAGTGAATTGTTTGTTAAAGCAGTTGTCTATGGTTTGGGGATTGTTGCAGTGGGTACCATTCAGGACCATATCATTAGGAGTGGAGGAGTGAGAGGAAGCCATGAAAATTTTGATGTGGGACCAGAACTTTTTGGGGTCACTCAAGGCATTGGTTACCAGGGTTTTATAGTAGGATTTTTTTGCAGATCGTATTTCCTTTTTGCAAGCATTTCATTGTTGCCTGTAAGTGTTGTAGTCACAGTGTTGACCAGTGGGCTTCAAAGAGCTCCAACACTTATCTCTCTCTCTCTCTTTCACTTTAGTAAGTAAGCCCTTTTTTAACCACTTTATATCTTTCCCCTTTACTGTCTGAGTTATAAGGGGGGATTGAAAGTCTTGCAAGGCACCGAAGTTTGTAATGAATATATCAAGGGCTGTCTGCAAATCTCTAGCATTGTAAAGGCTGTTGCAGTTTGTTTTTAAGATGTCGAGAAGGAATTTTTGGTGATCTAGGCTGGTGTAGTTACAGAAGGAGATGAAATATGGCTTAAGGGAGGGGGTCTGCCGACCCCCAAATGCAAAAAATGGGAGTGGTCAGCAGAAGTATCAGCAAGAGTGCCGGTGGTGAAGATATGCTCAAAATGGTTTGTTAGCACCCAGTCGATAAGGAAGCTCGAATCTGAGCAAGAAGAAATCCTGGGGGAGGGGTTCAGTGATTAGCTGGTGAAGGTTATAGCCCTGTAGCTTTGCAAGCGAGGTTGTCTGGTTCTTTCCTAGCCAATTTATGTTTAAGTCTCCCAAAATGAGTATGTCATTATTGCCGGAGAGTAAGGACGCCTGGGTTAGCAGCTCCTTTAGGCCAGAGAAGCCACTGTTTGGGGGGTTGTAGGCACAAATGATGTGCAGTTTTCTAGCCCCAAGAGTAAGGAGGGCATGCAATGATTCACAGTGAGTCATGGAACCTGTGGTTAGAGCCGAGAGGTGCAGGTGATCCTTGGAGTAGATGGTGACGCCAGCTCCTCTTTTGGTGGATGGTCTAGAAGTAGAAATCTGCTGAAGGTGGCATGTGGTCACAGTGACCATAGCTAACTTTATAGCCATATTTTGAGTCTAAAAGGAATAGCAGAGACACCACGGTTAGGAGGATTAGGCATTTTAGGCTAGCCAAGATGTATATATCCCTTTGGGTTCAAGACCGAGAGCTCAGGGAGAGGAGTTGCAAATAGATACCAATTTGGTAATCAGAAGCCATAACAGTGGCTCAAGAAGGTGGGCTGAGAACAGACACAGACTGAAGAACCAACTGTTTTTAGTGTTGGGATCCCTTAGTGATAGGAGATCCTAGTGGTTGGAGACAGTAAGGGACAAATGGGAAATTAGGCACTTAGTCATCTGACCATATAGTGCCTATATAAGAAAGGGTCCACCCAGTGTGGGTGGGGGGGGTCGGTGGTGAGCCAGCGTGAAGTTCAGGAGGGTTTAGCAGTCTGAGGGCTGAACCAGTGATGTGGCTTAAGGCTTTCCTTTGGTACTGCGAGCGAGTTCCAGTGGCACTCCAGGTGGGTCTTGCCCTAACCATAGGCATGGCACTGTGTGGGCAGGCTTCTGCATGAGCGGCTTTCTCTGGGTGAGTGTGGCCAACCTGAGAATCAGGCAGGACCAGCGGTACTCATCCCAGGGAGTATTTTCTGCAGGAGTCAGAGTTCCAAGTCCACCGGAGTGGACGGGGTAGCAGTGGTCCAGTAGCCCAGGCAGGTTCTGAAAGTAGAGGATCTGAGGAGAGAGGGAAGGAGGTTAAGTACAGGCAGGCTAGGGGAGGGTTTCTAAGTAGACAAAAGGAAAGGGCATAGGCTTAGAGAGAGGTGAAGAGTATCAGGGACAGGGAAGAGGCAGTCACTGGAGAGAGAAAGGAATTCAGTAAAGAAATTTAAAATCTAAAATTAGATATTTTTAAGTCTTAACACTTGCACTGAAAGAGCCATACATCACTTATTGCATATGCTTTTTGCTATACAACTTAAGAAGGCTACACTTTTCTTATATAACTAAGTAGCCTTTATAACTAGCTGAATTAGGTACTTTGCAGAGTAGAATACATTTTAAAAACAGAGCACTTTCTTAGGAAAAGGCCAAACGGTTCTTAGAAGGAAAGAGATAGTCAATTGGGAGGCAGAAAATGGCTTGAGCACCAGCCAATCCCAGATGGCGCTCTGAGAACCTGGACCAATCAGTGGTCAGGTGCCAAAGATTCAAAGTCTTCGTTAGTGGCTAGGCACTAAATGTACCTGGGAGCTGCGGTCTGAGGTCAGTGGTGTAGCTCAAGGCTTTTCTCTGGTACTGTGGGCGAGTTCTAGTGGCACTCCACATGGGTCTTGCCCTAACCACAGGCGCGGTACTGGGCGGGCAGGTTTCTGCATGAGTAGCTTTCTTTGGGTGAGTGCGGCCGACCTTTGAATCAGGCAGAACCGGCAGTATCCATCCTGGGGAGTATCAGCTGCAGGAGTCAGAGTTCCAAGTCCACTGGAGTGGATGGGGTAGCAGCGGTCCACTAGTCCAGGTGGGCTCTGAAAGCAGAGGAAGTGGCTGCCTTTATCCTTCCTGCACAGCCCCCTTATGGCAGTAGTTTGTTTCAAAAGGAAAGCAGCACAGTGTGAGATATGCTGAGATTCAAGAGCAAGGATAGGGAGGGTTTGGACAAGGGAACAGTTGTGAGTGTGTGGGGGAAGTCATTAATCCACCAGAGTAGATGAGGTAGCAGTGGTCCAACAGCCCAGGTGGGCTCTGAAAGCAGAGGGTCTGGGAGCTGCAGTCTAAGGGCCAAACCAGCAGTGTGGCTCAAGGCTTTCCTCTGGTACTGTGGGTGAGTTTCAGCAGCACTGCAGGTGGGTCTTGCCCTACCCACAGGTGCGGTACTGGGTGGGCAGGCTTCTGTGTAAGCAGCTTTCTCTGGGTGAGTGTGGCTGATCTGAGAATCAGGCAGGACTGGCGGTACTCATCCTAAGGAGTATCATCTGCGGGAGTCAGAGTTCCAAGTCCACTGGAGCAGATGGGGTAGCAGCAGTCCAGCAGCCCAGGCAGGCTCTGAAAGCAGAGGAAGTGGCTACCTTTATACTGTGTGAAGGCCATTGAGGAGCAAAGAAAAAGAATGGATCCCAAGAGTGAGCTTTGGGGCACTCCAGAAGTGAAGGAGGATAAAGAGTCACTAACTTGGAGTTACAGGTATCAGCCAGTGATGTAAGAGGAGAACCAACCTACCATAGGGTCAGCTAGTCTTACAGCACTCATACTATCCAGGAGTGTGGGATGGGCTACCATATCAAAGACCATAGCTAGGTCAGTGAATATGGTAGTGGAAAATATGGCCCTGATCCATTCCCATCAGAATGACATCAGTTACACAGAGGAAGGAGGAAATAGTGGAGTGGGCCTTTAAATGCCAGACTTTAAGGGGAAAAGGAGTGAGACTGTGTTCAGGAAGCATTGAGAATGGAAAGGACTTTTGCTTGTTTCCAAGGATGGGGGACACCCTCAAATGAAATAGGCTCATAGATCTGTTCAAGTCTATTGGTGTTAGCCTCAATGACTTGCCACATATCAGTGGTATGAAAATTTGGATGTACGCAGATGTTTATCCAGTTCTTTCTTAAACTGACTGAGTGTTGTGCTTCTCACCACAGCTTCAGGCAACATGTTCCACATACAGTACTAACCACATGTTGACTGAACCAAGATTTTCTTTTATTAGTTTTAACTATTTCCCCATTGAGTTGCAAATGATGACATCTTGTAACTCTCCCTGAATTGTTCCTACGCAGTCCTGTTGCTGTCCTTAATTGCTCACTTCGGAATGCCCTGTATACACAGCACAGATCTCCCCTTATTTTTCTGTATTGCATGGAGTACAGTTCTAAAGCTTCAAGTCTTTCACTATAAGTTTTGTCTCTAATACTTTTGATTTTTTTAGTTACTTTACGTTGTGTGTGTTCTAATATTTTATTGTTACGTTTATTGCACCATGGTATTATAGGTGGGGTCCAACAAGTGATGTAGATAGTGGAATTAATACCTTACCGTCCCTTCTTTTAATATTATGCATTATACAACCTATAATTCTGTTGCATTTTTTAACAGTTTCACTAATATGATTATTTAAGTGATAACATTCAGTTTTGTGAAGTATACTCACAATAACCGCCTTCTGTGGATTTGCCTCAGTGTTTAATCTCCACAGAAGCCGGTTATTGTGAGTATACTTCACAAAACTGAATGTTATTACTATTATACCACTAGAATTTGTGGTAAAAATGTATTTCTAGTACAAATTAAATTTAACTCGCAGGGCACATATGTGCTCCTTGCCTGTGTGAGCTGCAGTGCTGCGAGAGCAAGTAAGAAGCTCGTTTAGACTAAGTGGTGATTTTTGGGTTATATGTCTGAAAGTACTAATATCAAACACTTAATGGCAGACAGATTATTTGAAAGTTGGTCCGATTTAAAAACGAGCGCTAGAACCCTTTTTATTTTGTGTTGCGAAATAGAATACATGATTTTGGACATTCGCATTACCGAAGCTGGTAATGCGCATGTCAAGAATCACAGCATCAATTTCAAAACAGAAAATAAAAAGGGTTATAGCACTCACTTTTAAATCAGACCAACTTTTAAATAATCTATGTGCCAGTAAGTGTTTGGTATTAGTACTTTCAGACATACAAGCCACAAATCATCATTTAGTCTAAACTAGCTTCTTACTCAGTCCCGCAGCACTGCAGCTCACAAACATAGAGGGGAATGAAAAGAAATGTGGATAAATGACTGTGGGTGTGCTTAGAGGGCCATTAAATGACTGTGGGCATGGCTAGAGGGCCATTAAATGACTGTGGGTGGAGTTTTGTTGAATAACCGACTCTGTATGTTTGTACCTGTAGTTTGTGACAGAATAACTGACAGTCATTCTGTGTTGTGATTGACTGAGAAGAGATACCTGTGGTATAATGAAACTTAACTTGTTATCGATGTATATTCCTAAGTCTTTTTCCAGATATGTTGTAGCCAATACATTATTATTTAATTTATGCTGAGCACTTATGTTATTGTAACCCAGGTGCATCACCTTACATTTATCTACACTGAATTTTAAGCCGTGTTCTAATGCCCAGGTTCCTATGTTATCTAAATCATTTTGCAGTTTAACTGCTGCCTCCTTATTATTAATAATAGCTCCTGTTTTAGAATCATCTGCATCCTTACACAGTCATGTTTCTTTAGTTGTTTGCATCGAGGTTACCAGTATGTTAAATAGTATGGGACCCAAAATGGATCCTTCAGGCACTCCACTTGAAATGTTTTCCCAACCCAAATGATGTCCTCTTACGGTGACACGTTGAACTATATTGTTCAATCATGAACTAACCCAGGCTATAATACGGAGGTGGAACTTTAGTATAATTAGCTGTTCAATCAATATGTGTGAACAAAATGTCTCTGTATGTGCAGTCCTTTGTGAGACAAAATCTAAAGCTTTAGAGTAATCAAGATACTGTATATAATGTCGACAGGAAGCTCTACATCCAAGGCAGCACTTACAGGCTCAAAAAAGTGAAGAAGGTTAATCAAGCACAACCTTCCCTCATTAAACCTGTGTTGGGTTATATTTGTTAATCCTGTGTTATGTATGTGATTCTAAATAATTTCTCTTATAAAGCCTTCCACAATTTTCCCAATAACAGAAGTTAAACTATATTCTATAGTTCTTAATATTGCTTTTATCTCCCTTCTTATAAATGGGTGTCACTTTGGCCCTTCGCCAGTCACATAAAGTTTTTCCATCCTCTAGGGATTTATTAAACAGCACACACAGGTGTCCTGCTAACTCCTTAGCTAGTTCTTTTAATAATCTCAGGTGGACATTGTCTGGTCCCTGGGATTTGGTCAATTTTAAATTACTCAGTCTTTTAAAGACCTCACATTCCTTGATTGCCCCTATGTTTTCTTCTCTAGTAGCAGAAGGAACAACAATGTTTGTGTTATCTTGTCCACTGAAGTTGCTGATAAAGTATTTACTAAACTCATCAGCAATCTCCTCCTCATTTGTTACTATATTTCCTTGTTTAGTAATATATCTGATTGTAGTTTGTCCTCCGTTGAGACTACCCACATAGCTATAGAACTGTTTTCTATTGTCACGGGACAATGTGGCCATTTTTGTCTCAGTATCCTTTTTCGATTTCTTAATTTGTTTTTGACATTCTTTTATTGAGTTTTTATATCCTTGACATGTATCTTCTGTCGGATTTTTCTTGAATTCCTCTATGCTTTTCTCTTTTTTCGTATACCTCTCCTGACTTTTCTGGTGAATCACATAGGTATTCTTTTAGTTCTATCATATTTACCCATTTCTGGCATATACTTGTTTACACAGTAATCTATTTTCTGTTTTATCTTACTCCACATTGTTCCTAAGGTTGTCCCCTCCAAATCGGAAGTCCTGTCCCATGTTTTTAGGCATTCCTTTATGTTGTTATAATTTGCTTTGTTATGGCATTTAATGTTAGTCTTTCCACCATAAGTTTTTAATTTAGCATTAATTGTAATTCTGATCATATTATAATCACTTCCAGCCAGTGGATACAAAAGTTATGTGTCCTTTACTAAATGATCCGAGTTTACCAATATCAGATCAAGTATTTTATTTTCTCTAGTAGCTTATTTGACCATTTGTTCCAGGTTACTTTGCAGACAAATATCTAGAAACTTCATCTCGTAATTTGATGTTGCTTTGTTAGTTACCCAGTTAATATTCAGGTAATTGAAGTCTCCTACTAACAAATAGTCACCTTCAATATCTGTGTCCTGTAACTGATTCAGGAAGCTAGTACTGGTATGTTCCTCATTTCTTTGATTTGGGGGTCTATAGCACACATCTATCACTAGTTTTTTTCTATTTCCTGCAAATACGGTAACTCAACATGTATCATCTCATTTTGGTCATTAGTGATAGAGATCTCATTCACCCTTATGTTATTAGCAATATGTAGTGCCACTCAACCTCCCTGTCTACCATTTCTTACTTAAGAGAACAACTGGTATTCTTGAATATTAGTTCCCCAATCCCTAGGTGCAAACCACATTTCTGTGACTGCACATACAGAGACATTTTGTTCTTGCAAAGTTACCTCTAGTTCCTCTATTTTGTTTTTTTTTTAACTTCTGGCATTTAATACCAACAGGTTCATAGAGGTTTCTTTTGGACTGGTATATGTTGATGTATATTCTTTATTTTGTTTTCCCCTGTTATTGTGTTTACATTCCCTATATCCACCATTTTTCCCTTCCCCTCACCTTCTAGTTTACATGGTTATGAATGGTATTATTGAAGACATTACCCAGTTTCCAACTCCCACCTCTGCTTAAGTGCAGTCTGTCATGGCCAAAAAGGTTTCTATTTCCCTGGAAAACTTCCCATATTCACAAAAGTGACACACTATTAGTCAGACCCCAGATGAAGTGAAATGAGCTTACAGTGTGCAGAGATGAAGTCGTCAACAGCTGGAGCAGAGAAATTATGCATTTTATGGTTAGATCCATCAGAACTGTGACCATTATAGGCGTTCAGAGAGTGCAGAGCAGACAGGCGGCTGCTGGAGTGGATGGTCAGGAAGGCAAAGGCAGACATGGAGCTGCATATTGTGCAGTAGGGTCAGTTTACCTATAGCGCTTTCAACAGCACTAGCACCAACATCCCCTACAGCGATGGCTGCAATGCCAACTGTCAGTATTGTAGCCATTGGGATGTCAGCACACACAATAGGGGGCTGCGCCCCTGAACCTCCCCTTGTGGGGGGCTCCACCCCCCACACACCCCCAGTCTCTAGGATTCTAACTCCGAGTCAGAGTTGGACCGGTGGAGGGGACTCCCAGTGAGGCAGTCCTGATCACCACACAGACCACCACAGCAAAGGGCAGATTTTGCCCAATTCCTGTTGCTGTGTTGGTCTTCGCTGTGCCGGAGTCACTGCAGTAATAGTATATCAGTAGGGTCCAGGGTGGGGGAACACAGTTCTTCAGATATAGTAAGTAAAAAAGGAAGCAGGGAGGGGGTATTGTTAGGCCAAGGGAGGGGTACTGGAAGAAGATGTACAAAAAGAAGCCATCCATAACAATTTCTTCTGCTGTATCTTCACAAGGGGGGAAATCAGTGGGCCCTTGCCTGAAGGTGGCATCATGGTGGCTGTCAGGAGCATTCTGGAAATGAGGCAGCCAGTATTTACCAAAGAAAGGGTCCAGAAGGGTTTTGAAGCCCTAAAGGTAGATAAAGCTCCATGGCTGGATGGGATGCACCTAAAGGTGCTCAAGGAATTGGCTGCAGGACTGGCTGAACCCCTAGTTATGGAATAGCTCAATACAGACAGGGGTAGTTCCGAAAGACTGGAAGGTAGCAGACATAGTCCCACTACACAAGGGGGTGACAAGGAACAACAAGGGAATTACAGACCTTTTGGCCCTACCTCCGTAGGGGGTAAACTGAAGGAGTCACTGATCAAAGAGGACCTTGTGGACTACCTAGAGAGCAAGGGTCTACAGGATAGCTAACAGCATGGATTTGTGACAGGCAGGTCTTGTAGTTTTTTTGTTTCCTTGTTTTCTTGACTGGGTAATAAAGGTAGTAAATAAGGGCCATGCTGTGGATTTACTCTACTTCAATTTCAGCAAGACTTGTAACCTGGTGCCACACAGAAGCTTGCTGAAGAAGCTGGTGGAAATGGGCATGGCTAGGGACATAGTTAGATGAGTAGGAAACTGGTTGTAGGAAAGACAGCAGAGGGTGGTGGTAAATGGAGTTAAATCAGAAAAGAGGGAGGTCATCAGTGATGTGCTGGAGGAATGTGTCCTGGGTCCTGTTTTCTTCAATATGTTCATCAGCAACATTGTAGAGGGCATTTGGGGCAAGCTGTGTCTCTTTGCAGATGAAACAAAGCTCTGTGGTGGGGTGGATAGTGATGAAGAGATACTGGTGTTGCAGAGGGATCTACAAAGGTCAGAGAGGTGGCCTGAGGGTCGGCAATTGAAATTCAGTGCCAAAAATGCAAGAGATGCTTCTAGGGGAAAGTAGGACATATTACTGGTTAGAAGGGGTTAAACTGAACACTATGGCAAAGGAAAGAAACCTGGGAGTCATCATTAGTGGCCTTCTCAAATAATCAAGCCAGTGTAACAAGGTCTAGTATTATAATGCAAGAATTGTTCTCCTCCTATGATTGGTTGTCAGAGTTCTAGCAGGGTTGCATTAAACCATGTTATCCTACTGATGACCTGAAGGTAGTAAAGCAGTATGATATGACAGTGGAGAGGGCTAGTAAAATGTTGGGGTGCATAGGTAGGGGTACTTCCAGCAGAAAGACTGATGTAGTGTTACCCCTGAATAAATCAATAATGAGGCCCCAACCTGGAGTACTGTGTCCAGTTCTGGAGGCCCCATCTCTGTAAAGATATAGATCAATTGGAGGCGGTAAGAGAAAGGAGACCAAACTGGTGCATGGCCTGCATCAGAAGCCCTATAAGGAAAGACTAAAGGAACTAAATATGTACTTTCTGGAGGAAAGGAGGGAAAGGGGAGATATGATAGAAAAATTCAAATACCTTACAAGTATTAGTAAGGTGCAGGAGGCAAACATCTTGCACAGAAAGAGATGTTCAAGGACAAGAGGACACAATATGAAGCTGAAAGGGAGGGAGACTTCAAGGGAATATAAGGAAGTATTTCTTTACAGAAAGGGTGGTGGCCACTTGGAACAGCCTGCAAGCAGAGGTGGTGGGTACAGAAATGGTAACAGGATTCAAACACACATGGGATAGACACAAGGGGACCTTAGTAACAGGGTGGGGGGCAGAAGATTGGTTAGGGTCTATGTTAGCAAAATAGGTAAAGACTCTGGGGAAGACTAGCTGGACCAAGAGGTGCTTTTCTGCCGATAGCTTATATGTTTCTATGTTTCTACCATGTAGAGCTTGAAAAAGGCACACATTTTTAAAAATAGTGGTGGAAGAAGTCCCAGTTATTGTCTGTGAAGCTAAAATATTTTTTAGGAAAAATGACTGCTCCTGGCACCTACAGTATATTGTACACAGCATGAATGAAATTATTTTATACATAGACTTACGACCCTCGATAATTTGAAACTCAGTTTTTTTAACATGTGAGCCACTTCTAAGTTGCATGACTAAGCAAGTGAAGACTAGTGACAGTTCAGCTGACAGTTATTTAACTTGCACTCTTGCAAGAGACACATTTTTGATGCTGTATACATTAAGTCTCCAGCACATTAGGAAATGGTGTTTTGTGCCACCTCATCAATTTACTGTTTTTAAAACGTGTGTTACAAGACATGTCTTTGATTCATTTTTAATTAGTACTTTGACAATGAGCATGTTCAGTACTGCTGGCTAACCTGCTTGCCTGACTGTAACGTGCATGATCATTCCCAAACTTCTGCTTTCAAACACCAAAAACACAGGATTAGCACTGCTTGTTTTGTTACAAAATTACATTATAACAGTGCAAAATCAGCATTTACTTTATGAATAGGCTGTCAGTAGGTACATGTTAAAAAATAACTGGTGTCACCAAAAGTGCTGCTGAAAGTAATGACAACAATACCTGCCCCCCCACGCACACTACCCACTACCCACTGCTGTGACAGTTCCAGATGCCTGCACAGTGATGTATCTGACAGTTTCATTCTCATCATATAGTACTTGATATAATATATATTAAATAGCAATAAGCAAGCTGCACTGCAACTGTGATCGCTGGGCTCATGAATGGGGAAGGGACAATGGGGCAGCTTCCTAACCGATTCCGTTGAGCTTGGCTGTCCAGTAATAAAAAGGTGTAACAGCCAGGTGACTATGTCTGTCAGACAGATCAGTGGGTTGGTGAGCTGGGATGAATGTGAATGCACCTCAGGACTAGCAAATGTTACTAATCTCAGAGCAGCGGGTTGGTGGGGGGAGCGAAGACAAGCGAGATATGTGAACGCGCTTCCGCTGACAACTGACAGTTATTTAACTTGTGCTTTGGTAAGACCCAATTTTTTTCAAGCTGCATATGTTAGGAGCATTTATGCTGTATTTTAGCAAAAGGAACAGCGCATATGCAATTTCTAGCTGTTCTGAAAGCGCGGCTTCTGGAATGAGCATGTTAGCTGACAGTAATGCACATGCTCATTGTTAGAGTACTCAATAAAAAATTAATTAAAACAAGATTTGTAGCTTTAGTTTTAGGGAAAATCAATACACATCTTCTTTCATGCTTGATACTAACTGAAAATAGCATGACAAAATTGGTTTCTGTAAGAGTTTTTGAAAAACTGACTCGGGAAATATCGGAATGAGAAACTCCTTCTAAAGTTGATTTTTATGAGATTTATTAAAATGCAAAGTTGTATATATTAACCATAGGCACAGAACACAATTTCTAATAGAATCACCATATTAACTTCATAAATGTCTGACACTAGGCCAGTTTCTTTGCCAGCAAGTTTACGCTTTATAAGACAGAGGGATTATTTAACTTCAAAATGGGCACTTCTTGATAAATTATGCCACAAAAAAATGAACAAGTTAGTGAAAAAAACATTATAATAATAGCAATAAGGTATGTACATGGGTTAGAATAACAGTTGGTTAAACACCTCCTTGGGGTAATATGGCACTCGGCTGTGCCTCGTGCCACATTATGCCCCAAGTGGGTGATTAACATACCGTTAATATAATCACTGTACATACCTTATTGCTTAATAATAAGGCTAATAGGATGCTGTAGTGTATCAGAAGGAGTACTGACAGCAGGAAAAAGGAGGTACTACTATCTCTATATAGGTCACTGGGGAGGCCGTATCTGGAATACTGTGCTAGGTTCTGGAGTCCTCACCTAAGGAATGACAGAGACAGGCTGGAGACAGTGCAGTGCAGTGTGACCAAGAAGATTCAGGGCCAACAATAAACATGTTCTCACTGGAAATCAGGTGAGGGGGGAATATAATAGAGACCTTCAAGTTCCTGCAGGAAATAAACAAAGTGAACTGTGAGGAACTGATTAACAGGAGAACAGGGTCAAGAACCTAAGGTCACAAGTGGAAAGTGGAGGGGGAAGATTTAAGAGGGATGTGAGGAAGTTCTGTTTTACGTAAAAGGTGGTTAAGTCATGGAACAGTCTGCCAGTGGAGGTGGTGGGTGCCAAGACCGAAAATGGTTTCAGATATGATTGGGACAGAGTGAAGGGTCTAGTGGTGCTCAGGTCAGTAGTAGTAGGGAGGGGAGTGGGGGACCCAGAAGGATAAATTCTCATATGGACAATAGGTCCTGGGACAGATAGGGAACTTTGGGCAGACTGGATGGACCTGCTATCATTGTCCATGTTTCTGTTTCTATCAGCACACCACCCCCACTTTTTCCATGATCCTGTCTATGGACTGTGTATCCCAGGATCCCAATGTCCCCATCACTAATTCTGGATAAGAGCAAGGATGCCATAATGACTAGTACATCAGGGAGGAACAATGAATTGTAGTTCAATGCTAGAAAGTGCAAGGTCATGTACATTGGGAACAGGAACCCCAGGATGAAATATTGGATGGGAGGGGTTATGCTGGACACTACTACTGAAAAAATGATCTAGGAGTCATCCTAAGTGACTCCCTTAGACAGTCTGGCCAATGTAAAAAAGGCCTACAGCAAGGCAACTAGGATATTGGGGTGTATTGGGAGGGGATCTGATAGCAGGAGTAAGGAGGTATTACTACCTATCTACTGATCACTGATAAGGCCACATCTACCGTATCATGTCCGGTTCTGGAGCCCTCACTTGAGGAAAGATAGGGACAGGCTACTGGCAGTGCAGTGTGTAGAGTGATAAAACAATAATTCATGGCTTGCAGGACAAATCCTACAAAAATTGGCGAAGGCCACTGAACATCTACATGCTGGAGGCCAGAAGGGAGAGGGGTGATATGATATAGACAGTCAAGTTTCTGAAAGGAATAAACACAGTAAACTTTGAGGAACTATTCAACAGTAATGGCAAAACTGGGAACACAGGAACACAAGTGGTTTGTTTGTTTGTTTGTTTGTTTTATTTGCTTAACGGGTAAGCACACTGGAAAATCAATTCCCTTTTCAGGTATGATCCACAGATTCATATGAACATTTACAATAAAATACAACATACATGAAACAGAATACATACATGTATTTTACAATAATTGCACATTTAATATATAAAATTTCAATCAAAACACGTACACTCTGATAAAGACATAAGGTATTAATACAGAGTACTAAAAAATGCTCATTAGTCCTTACATTCCTAATTACCAGTGGCAATCCATTCCAATTACTCGGGGCTGCGTATGCAAAGGCTCGTTATCCACAAGAGGTCCTCATAAAAGGAAATTTAAATACCGCATTATCAATACTAGACCTAAAAAAATATTGAGACTGGTATGGCTGAAGATATTTCAGCAAGTTTTAAGGGGCTCCAAACTGAATTAATCTGAATACAAATTTAGAAAGCAAATCTCTATAGTTTATCTGAATAGGTAACCAGTCCATCTCTCTTAGAATCACACAATGATGTGTCAATCATAGGGGCAGAAAGTGCCAGTTTTCCAGTCAACTGTAATAGAACTGATTTCTTAGACAAAAGGTTAGAAGACGCATCATCTGTGATTAAAGCAGTGTAATAACAATTGGACATAAGCAGGATTTTGCAATAGCCATTCTGGTCTTCTCAGTCAAGAAAGGTTTCAGTCTATATAATAATGCAATTTTAGTATAAACCTTAGTTGTTATTTTAGCCAGATGAGAATCATAGCTCAAAGTTGGGTTAAAAGTGACCCCTAAGTACTGAAAACTTGTAACATTCTCATAAGGAGTACCATCATGGGCAAATATCCGAAGAGAATGGCCACCTTCCCTTAATCTAAATTCAGTCCCAAAAACCGTTGTTTTCATTTTTGTTTTATTCAGCACCATTTTGTTTGATGCTAGACACTGATATAGCCTAGCCATCTCATTGGTTAACTCCTCATTTATTTCACTAATTGTGGTTGCATGGATATAAATGATCACATCATTTGCACAGAGGGTGGATTTGGCGTTATACAAAACCAAGGAAACCTTATCAAAAATAGAGAAAACAATATAGGACCCAGCATGGTGCCTTGTAGGGCTCCATTCTTTACCAATGCTTTGTCTGATACAGTGCCATTATACTTAACCATTTGGAATCTGTTATTAAGATAATCTGAAAACCACCCCAGGGCGGAGTCACCAACTCCTAGAGAACCCAGTCTAGTTATTAACAATTCATGGTCTACCAAGTCGAATGCCTTGGTCAAGTCCACAAACGTGGAGTGGAAGCTGGCAGAAGGAAAATTCAGGAAGAATGTGAGGATGTTCTTTTTTTCGGAGAGTGGCTGAGCTGCGTAACACTCTGCTGACTGAGGTGGTGGGTGCCAAGACCATTAATGGCTTCAGACATGGTTGGGACAGAGTTGAGGGCTTAACAGCATCCAGGAGTAGCAGCAAGGCAGTGAAAATGGGGACAGATAGCGTGGACATAAACCCACACAAACACTAGGTCTCGGGTATGAGAAAATATTACAGGAAGACTAGAAGAACCAGTGGTCTTTTTCTGTATTCAACTTCTAGGTTTCTATCTTTCTATGTAAGAGCCATAGCCTAAGTTGGTCTAACTTGGGTAGTAAACTCGTAGCAATGAGATGGAACTACCTGAGTCCCACTGGAAGATGGAGGGCAGGCAGGAAAGACAGGAGAACATGGATTAAGCTTAAAATACCGGACAACAGGAGCAGTAATGCAGTAATAAGCATTTGGTATTAGGACTTATGATGGCAATGAGGTTTAGGAGAGGAGGGAGAGATTGTGTTTGGGGGGTGCCGATGAGAGTAAGAACAAGAGGGCTTCAAAGTGAGGGAGGGGGAAGGGAGGAGAGGAGTATGTTCGGGATGGAAAATGAATGGGGGGAGGACTGGGTGTGGAGAGAGGGTAGAGAGGTAGAAGAATATGGAAGTGAGGGGGGACGAAGAAGGAAATAGGAGAGGAAGTAGCAGCAGGGAGATGGCAGGAGACAGGGGAAGGGGAAGCATGTCAGGTACCATTCATACAGTAGCAACACTGCAGATATACATAAAAGTGGAGAGCAAACCCCTAGGATAAAGCAGCAACCTACATCTTAAAATAGCTAACCACTAATCAGCAGATAGTAGTAACCCAGATGCAATATTCCCCAAGAAGAAAAAGTAGCACTGGTGGTGAAAATAATATTTTAGCAACTTGGTAGAGACTATAGCACTAAAGGTAAAAAGCTACATACACAAAGTAACAATTAAAAAATCACAAAAAGAAAAGTACAGTAGCAGAAACCCAAATGAGGCAAACATCACGTGACAAAAAAATTACAAATCACAAATATGAAAAGTAGATGCAACTCAGACAAGACAAAGATGTCACAAAGTAAAAATTTATGCAACACACTGGCCTAAATGACCTATCATGCTACTCACCATGATGCCACACCATTAGCATGTTAAACTGACACCAAGAGCCAGGAAGAGAAGTACGAACTCCTGCAAGATGAATTGTGGCACAACCTGGGATTTTTATCAAGGCATGTATTCATGTGAAATAAGAAAGGAACATGTGTGACTAAGCCAGTGTTTCAGTGAAACATAGCACAGTGGTCTGTCACATTAAATGAACAAGCATTAGTCAATGCCAAACATTGGCTGCTTGTTAAACAATTTGTTTTGTTTTTTTTGCAATTCTGACCCCAGATTTTGAAGAAACTTGTTTTAGGATTCATCTTATAGTCATGACATGTGCCATTTATAGTATATTGGTCAAACTGTAATTTCGCACCAAAGGTGCGAAAATATATCTCATCCAGAATATTAAAAATGACACATCACATTTCTGAGGTGGTGTGGAAAAATGGCTATGTTGAAAGGTTGGAGTCAAAATATTGAAAATTAGTGAAGTTATGAGTGAACATTCAAACTGTAATGTTCAGTCATGACCTAGGCATTTTACTGTATTTGTACACCAAGACCCACATTTTCAAAGGAGATGCGCGGTGCAAAGTGGAGGTGCACCACCCATGGCAGAAAATAAGCAGAACCACAATATTCAAAAGGGAGAGATGCGTCACGCATCTCCGGATGTGCCAGCGTGCTTCTATAATGTATGAGGCGCATATAGAGGGGGCGTTACCACGAATGTGCTATGCATCCCTATATTTAGCCAAAACGAGCGGCGCATCTGCTGTGCATCTCAGAGGTGAGTCGCTCAAAGTTAGGCATGGAAGAAGCATACCTAAATGGCCAGATACCCACAGGCAGGCCACAGAACTGCAGGCAAACTGTCCAAAGGCAGCCCTTGGAGGTGCACCAGGACATGCTTCAGGCACCCACACACAGCAGTCATGCCAGGATGGATGAACCCTGAGCCACGGGTGCCATGTCACCACCGGCATCGGCCAGGAAACAACACCCCAAACCACACCCTGGATGTAGACACCCAGCAGCCACATGCCAGTGCTGTCATGTGACTCCCAGGTGCTCCAGTGGTGCGGACAGCCACACTGCAATACATGTATAAGGGGCCATGGTCAGCATCCATGCGGCCTGCAGAGTGCCACCCGGTGGTGGAATTCACCCAGAGTGGCATCTGTGGCAACAGTGCCCATGTTGTCTGATGGTACTAGTGGTCACATGGCATGGGTCAGGAACTGTCCAGTGGCACACACCCTCGGTGGCACCCCATGAGTGCACACAGGTGGGACCCACCCACCTGGGTACCCGGTGACTATCTGCATGCTGCCATCCCTTGCAGTGCCCACCAAGTACCTCCCATACTGGGGTGTGTGGGGCACTGCAGGTGATTGTATGCAGCATATGGAACTGGTGTATCACATGCATGTGGTAGCCCATGCAGCCTGTGTCACTCTGTGCCCACCCCTGTTGCATGTCCAGGTGGCTTCTGTGGCCACTGTCCAGGTGGGGCCCCCTCTACCCCTATCTGACCCTGTACATGGCTATGGGGTATAGCACTGTTCCCAGGCCAATGTAGTCCACCCTCCCACACACAAACATTCCATCACACCTGCCTGCTAAGCTGCAGTTCCTCCTGTTCACCTTTGTGGAGTGGTGGGGCACAGACATAGAAACGTAGAAACATAGAAATTGTTGGCAGATAAGGACCGCTAGGCCCATCCAGTCTGCCCATAGGCCCTATACATTGTATGTGACCACTGACCATATGTGATCAATGACTTTTCATCACTCCCTCCCCTCTCAAGCTTCCCTTGTTCCTGTCTCAGGTATGCTTAAACCCCTCCACTGTGCTTGCCCCCACTACCTCCTGTGGCAGACTATTTCAAGCGTTGACTGCCCTTTCTGTGTAAAATAACTTCCTCACATTACCTCTTAATCTACCCCCTTCCAATTTCATATTGTGCCCCCTTGTTCTAGTACTTTTTCAACACTGGAAAAGGTCCCCCATCTGTACCTTGGAACTGAGCATGCCCGGGGTATGCAAATGATATACATTCCAGTAATGAGATGCAAATGTGGGAGATGGGCTTGGAATGTGCAATGAGGTCATTTGCATATCCCAGCTGAATACTGCAATTTTGCGCACTGCGCAAGTGGCTTTGCATTGTGCATTTCCCCATGCTCTGCATAGGGCTCAGGTCACCTGCTGCGCCATGCATCTCCCACTGCACAATCGTGCATCTTCGGGATATTCAGCTGAACATGTGCGAGCTCATCTCATGGCTCTTCTTCTGAATATCTCATTTATTTGGGCTGGCACATCTCAGATGTGCGGCACAAGCACTTGCATGATTTTACAGGGGACATTTGAATATGGGGGCTCAAATTTTCAGCATAGCCTTCTTATTACCTCACCTAATGAAAGCAGTAGGTGAAAATTGTCAAATCCCCTGCAAAACATCATTCCATGCCACAGGTATGAAAATACATTTTGGCCAGGACTTGAAAAATGACAGTTGTCACATTTATGAGGTGCTGTGAAGAAATGGCTATGTTGAAAATATGGGTCAAAATATTGAAAATTACCAAAGTTATGAGGCTGCATTGGTAAATTTCAACACAGGCTCATAACTTTGTCATTTTGTAATATTTTTGTCCCAAAATTTCAACATAGCTTTCCCTTATACCACCTCATGAACAAGTGCAGAGAAAATTTTCAACTCCTGACCGAAAGGTGATTTTGTGCAATGACTGCAAAATCACCCTTTGGAATGCGAAAACACATTTTGGCCAGGATTTAAAAAATGGCAGCTGTCACATTCATGAGGTGCTGTAAAGAAATGGCTATGTTGAAAATTTGGGGTCAAAATATTGAAAAGTACCAGAGGAATGAGCCTATGTTTACAAATTTCAACATAGACTCAAAACTTTATTGTTTTTAATATTTTGACACTAAATGTTCAACATATCCTTCTTATAAAAAATACAAAATCACACATGCCCACACAATGCAAAGCATCATGGGCTGCATATGCAAATCACCACAGAATGTTATGCTGGTTCAACTTTAAGCAGAATTGCATGGTCTTATGACCACCACCTCATGAACAAGGGCAGAGAAAATGTTCAACTCCTGCCCAAAAAGTGATTTCACATAGTGACTGCGCAATCACCTTTTGGGACAGTTTTGCCTAATGTCACTGTAATTCTTCATGGGGTGGGGCCTCAAAAAAGGTATGTTGAAAATTTGGGACACAAATATTCAAAATTGGCCGAGTTATGCCACTAAGTGCAAAACCCCATTGAAGTACACTGAAACGCATATCTGATTTCTTCAGTTCGTGGTCTGACTTCGAAGAGTAGAAGATGTCTGTGTGGTTTAGAGAAGATTACAGCATCAGACCCCCAGTGGGTAAGTAAGGGCTTGTGGGGGTAGGAGGGATGGATGCTGAGTGGGAGGGTGGGTGAATAACAGTGTAACAGACAACGCTGGAAGGTTTTCTGTTTTACAAGGTTGAAAAAAACAAGGGTCATTTTTCTATATTTCAGCTGATGACACTGGGGGATTGGGCACCCTCAGTTTCAGTGTGATGCTTATGGGGGGTGTGTGTGGGGTGGTGGGTCCTGAGAGGGAGGGTTGGGTGGAGGGAAACAGTTATTGGGCACCTGCAACAGACATTGATGGAAGGTTTGCTTTGTTACAGGCAATCTATATCAATAAAATAAAAAAAAGACTACGAGAGATGACACTGGGGGATTGGGCACCCCCAGTGTCAGTGTTATGTTTGTTGGGGGGAGTGATGGGTGCTCAGAGGGAAGGTCAGGTAGGGGTGAACAGATACAAGGGCTCCAGCTACAGACATCGGTGGACAGTTTTTTGTGTTACAGGTTACATATACAAATAAAATAAAAAAAGAACTATGAAGTGGCAACCCTAGGGGATTGGGCACCCCTAGCATTAGTGTTATGTTTGGGGGGGTGGTGGGTGCTGAGAGGGAGGGTCGGGTATGGGGACAGTTACAGGGGGGCCAGCAACAGACATCGATGGACGGTTTTCCTTTTTACAGACTGACAGGCTCCTGATGTTAAAAGCCGCTCAGCTGTTTGCTGACTGGCTTTAAAAAAATCAAAAGATCTAAACCCTCTTTGATTGGAGAGGCTTCTTTTCTTTGAAGTACACAAAGTTTCTGCCCTGCAAGCAGCGCTTGATGTCAGGACCACAGCACGTGGTCATTGGTGTAGACTGCTGAGCCCTGCTTTGTGAACTGCAGTGGGCTCGGCAGTAATACTTCCACGAAATCCCTATCCTTGCCTAAAAGACGTTGGTGCACGAGTGCAGCCAATGTAAACAGTGGGGATACTGAGATGGAGTTTCATTCTGATTTCATTGAGCACTGACACTGGTTGCAGGACTGATGGACTCTCTCATTCAAATATAGCTAGCAACAATGTTTCTAAGGAGAAATGGGGCATGCCTGGGAATACAGAACATCCTTGGATTATCTATGACATTCCCATCATCTTTTGGTTATATATCACATATATTTATAATAACAAAATTCTCCTTCAGTATATATTTGTGTCCTTACCAGCTCACAGAATTTGAAAATGACAATACCAAAATGAGAAGATGTCCTGTCAATAGAAATATAGTTTCATTTGTATCACACTGATAAAATGTCTGTTGCACAAATGCAAATCATTTTAAATTTACAAATTAAGAGGTGGATTAATAATGATAATAATGACAATAACCTCTTGCTGCTTTTATGGCACCCAGAAAAAAATACATCTGTGACAAAACTGTCATAAATCCCCATTTATCCTTTTATGATGGCTGTGGCCAATTTGCTTTACAGTGAAGCTCGCTCTGGCTCTCATCTCCTATAAGTAGAATAACCTGTTCTTGCATGGCAAATGCCCAAAACAGCAACACTTGTAGCATATCATGACTTAAGGAGATGCCCATAGCCCTCAGCAAATGAACTCCTACAAGAGGGGCTGGGCTGCAGGATCTCTAAATGATGAAACCATTAGTTAAAGGTGGGGACGGGGAAACAAACTACATGCATGGCGTGCAGAAGGGTGTGGAGCTAAATGTATTACGGTTTTATGCGTTACAGTCCTGGCAACTTTCAAAGGGTGAAAACCCACATAAATGAATGGCAGTTTGCCCTTTGGCAACTGATGTTGTTATAACCTACAGAAAGTGTAACCAAGGATATGCTATTGATGAAGATAATGATGACGACAACTGTATGTCTGTCTTGTCTGTTTAGGATAACACACCTCTACCCCCTGCTGTGAATCAAACCTTGGGTCTTAAAAACATAGAAATTATCAGCAGAAAAGTACCCTTTGGCCCATCTAATCTGCCCTAAAACAATAACCTGCCTAATGTGTCACTGCAGACCCTCCTTGATATGCAGCCTTTCCCCCTCCCACTCCTGTTACCAAGGTTCCCTTGTGCCTATCCCATACATGCTTGAATTCTGCTACCGTTTTGGTATCTACCAGCTCTGTTGGTAGTCTGTTCCAGGTGTTCACCACCCTCTCCTTGAAGAAGTACTTCCTCACATCCCCTCTGAGCCTCCCCCCTTCCAGTTTCATATCATGCCCCTTGTTCTTGAGCATCTCTTCCTATTAAAAACACCACCTTCTCATACCTTATTGATACCCTTGAGGTATTTGAATATTTCCATCATGTCTCCCCTCTCCCTTCTATCCTCTAGAGAGCAAATATTTAAATCCTTGAATCTTTCCTTGTAGTGCTTCTTTTGCAGTCCCTGCACCATTTTGGTTGCCCTCCTTTGTACCACCTCTACCAGATCTATGTCCTTTCTGAGATGTGGCCTCCAGAACAGGACACAGTACTCCAGGTGGGGCCTCACCATTGATCTATACAGGAGCAACACCACCTCCCTCTTTCTTCTTGTGATACCCCTCCCTATGCGCCCCAGCATTTTATTAGCCTTTCCTACTGCCTTATCACATTGTCTTGCCACCTTTAGGTCATGCAACATGATGAACCCCAGGTCCCTTTCCTGTTTTGTTGTTGTCACTTCTCCCCCCCCCCCCAGTTGATACGTTGCTCTTGGGTTCCAGTGCCCTATGTGTACACAGTAATTTTGCACTTTTTAGCATTGAAACATAGCTGCCATATCCTTGACCATTCCTCCAGTTTAATCAAGTCATTCCTCATTTTGTTTACTCCTCCAGGTATGTCCACTCTGTTGCAGATTTTCTTGTCATCTGCGAACAGGCATACTTTCCCTTCCAGCCCTTCTGCAATGTCACTAATGAAGACATTGAAAAGGACTGGTCCCATAACTGACCCCTGTGGTACCCCGCTGGTTACCTCTCTTTCCTCTGAGTGTACCCCATTTAACACCACCCTCTGGCTCCAGTTACTCATCCAGTTTTGTACCCAATTTACCACCTTTGGCCCCACTCCCATGCTGCCCAGCATGTTTACCAGTCTTCTTCTGTGCGGAATGGTGTTGAAAGCCTTACTGAAATCTAGGTAGACCACATTCACTGCCCCTCCCTGATCTACTTCCCTTGACAACCAATTGAAGAAATCAATCAGGTCTGTCTGGCAAGATACCCCCCCCCACCCCTGAACCCATGCTACCTTGGATCCTGCAACCTACTGGCTGTGATGCTTGGACAGCTGGTTCTGATCACTGTATCATTTTTTATAAAATAAAAATGGGTTATGGACTGTCTGTCATGAGAGATGCTGAGAAATCTGGTGCTCTTGGAGTGACCTCGCTCACCCCCCCAGGTCTGCACTGAAAGATGAAAGCCATGAGAATATACTGAAACAGCATGTGAGATCGCACACACACAGGTTTTAGAAACAAGGTGTTACATGGCAGCCAGAAGCTAATTACAGACTTTTCTAAAATTAATTATAGCTTTAGCTGCTAAAAGGGAAATCAGCAACCCTTTTACGACGTCTCAAGAGGAGGAAACCAGGTTTAGTAAACTGGTGTGCAATCATAAATGCTGATGTCTGTGTGAAGGGGGAGGCTTATCATGAGATCAAAGAAATGTCATTTGAAAAAGGAAATGAGTTGTGCTGAGGATTGCAGAATGCTGAGTAGGTTTGTGACACTGGCCACAAGGTATTCTATGATCCTTTCTTTTAGAAGTGATTCCATAAGTTTACCCACCACCGTCAGGCTTACTGCTCTGTAGTTCCTCGTCGACTCCTTATTCCCACTCTTGTGAAGCAGAACCACATTTTCCCTCCTCCAGTCCCTTGGTACCAAGCCTGTAACCAGTGACCAGTTAAACAGGGCTGTCAGGTGTGCAGTGATCTCCTTCCTAAGTTCTCTCAGTGTCCTAGGTGCACCCCATCCAGTCCCATTGCCTTATCCAGCTTTAGTTTCTCTAGTTTCTTGAGGACTCTCCTCTCAGTAAATGGGCTTGTATCTCTCTTCCATTAATACCCTTTACTTCTATCTGTGGTCTGCCACCTACCCTCTATTTTGTAAATAACAGACAAAAGTACTTGTTCAATATGTCTGCCTTCTTCCAGTCCTCCTCCACACAGTACCCCTTTCCCTTTTAGTCTTACTATCAATGCTTTGTTCTTCCTCTTTTCACTTATATACTGTCGTCAAGGCATAGGTCAGGAAGTGTAGGAAAACTGGAGCAGTTATAAGATTCCTAAGAGGCGTTTTACTATGATCGGTAACAGCAAAAAAAGAAGTTAAAAAATGTTCAGTAGAACTATTTACAAAGGCCAGAGAAAACAAAGTCCTTCATCTGAGGGTTTCTTTTCAATTTCAAATCTCAGTCTCCGTCTCTCACTCTAGCATTGCTGCCCTTTTTATAAATCTTAGCCTAGGAACTCATTAAGGAGACATCCTGTTTCTCAGAAAATGTCCTTGTCAGTTTCCTTGCAGAGCAGGCTTGTAAATAACACAGGGTCCCAAGCTGGCCCCCTGCTGACAGCTCTGCAAAAGAGTTTGCAAACAGGTCTGAGAGAAGCTCAGACTGCATCTCAGGTTAACCCCCTAAATTCCAAAGACAGTTCACACGTGTACAGTAAAGGATTTTAGCCATATATGCAGTCCAAGGGTGTTAAAAGTAATAAAGAAAGGACAACTACCAACAGAATACAATTAGTAGTCACATATCGTCCAGACCTTGAACTTCTGCATAAGATTATTAAGGACCTCCATCCAATATTTAGTGAGGATGAGAACCTTAATTGTATTTTTAAGGAACTATCACTACTATCTTTTTAACAGCCACCAAACTTAGCCAGCCTAATTATTAAGAGTAAGCTTTCACCAGAACAGAATACCATGACACTAAATTGTACATGACCCTGCAATCAATGCAGCTATAAGACTTGTGTGAGCACATGTCCACTTTGGACAGTCTGGTTACATCACAAATCAGACAATTCAAGGTATATGGGAGTACACAACAGAGACAAGCTTTTGAGATCAAACTTATTTTACATCACAGTATGGTAGCAGATGGGATGAACACAGATTTCCAGTTCCTGGCACATTATAGGACTTAACAGAGACAGACCTTTTCTTCTTAAGATAGACATATTATAGGACTTCAGCACATGTGTGGGGGTTGATGTGTGTGTGTGTGTGTGTGTGTGTGTGTGTTTTTGGGGGTATGTGAATATGGCAGGTATGGGGTTTGCTATTACATTGAGGAAGGCTCCTATTCAGATACATGGAGTTACAGAGTGTTATTACTCTTAGTTCACACACATAATGAATATTAATTCCTTCTTACTATTTACCTTCCTCGGGGGTGGGGTTGATTCCATTGGGTCTTATTCAGATTCTCTAGCCTGTTACTGTACATACAGTAGTTTTATTATATAATGTCACATTTTTGAACACTGAACAAATTGGGGTGCAAGATCTCATTTGCATGGGGGTCCTTGACAGATCTAATTAAATTGGGCTAATATTGTAGTGATTTGTGGAAATGTAGGTATGTTAGTATTCTTGTCTTACTTACATACTTTACATTTACTTCTAGTTACCTTAACCCGGGGAGGGTGGATGTTTTATTTCATTGTGGTTCTATTCAGAATCCTTCGACTGTTACTGCACAGACATTAGTATGGTTACAGTGTCACATTTTTACTCTGTACATATTAGGATACATGATCCCTTTTACTTGGAATTTCATAACAAGTTGAATTCCTTTGGGTTACAATTGCAGTGACTGATGTGAATGAGGGTGCATTAGGAGTGTGTGTATGTGTGTGTGTGTGTGTGTGTGTGTGTGTGTGTGTGTGTGTGTGTGTGCATGTATGTGTATGCGTATGCAGGGGAGCAGACAGGAATTTTTGGGCCCAGGACAAGTTCTTTGAGATGAACCCCCTCAGCCCCCAAAAGCTCTGGGAGTTTAGATGCTCTGTGGTGAGTTATGGGGCTTTTACTGAAGATAACACACAAGTACTGAGTGGTTTATGTAGCCCCCCCCACACACACACACAGTTACCATTTTTTAAGGAGTAAGAGAAGATAGCTTATGCAAGAAACAGTATTGTTTGGTCTGCCAGGCCCAATTAATTGAATCTCCCCGGACTTAAAACACAAGTGTGCGTATTTCAAGGTAATACTGCACATTAATGTAGGGTATATCACATCTCTTCAGACAGCCCAAGTTTTACATCAGCATCTCTCTCTCTCTCTCTCCCTCCCTCTCCTCTCTCTCTCTCTCTCTCTCTCTCTCTCTCTCCTCCTCTCTCTTCCATAGATTTTCTCCTAGTTGCCAAACAAAAATTCACTCACCACTGAATATTATACAAAAGCCTTGGCCTGCCTAACGCCTCTCCTCCACAAGGAAGACAAGACCAGAGACCTTACAGATCAATATGAAATGTGTTTTCATTTCTGCTACATTCACTGGGTTGCTGTTGACATGATCTGCACAAGTAAAGGAACACCTGTGGGCTTAGGGCCTCACCCTCTGGCAGCTTGAGTCTTAAGATTACTACATGAACCACACAGAGCCACTCAGAGAACCGGGTGCCGACACCACAAAACAAGTTAAAAAAAAGGAGTATTATTTTGCAAAATTGCACTTAAGGTTGCCAGCCTCTCCTTTCAAAACAGCTTTCCTTTATTGTTCACTTTCAATGAAGCCCCTTCACATTAAACCTCTTTTAATTTTCACCTTTTTTTAAGACAGACATTTGTCATACTCATGGAAAAAAACCAAAAAGCCACACAGAGAAGGAGTCTCAGTCTGTGGCACGGCTCTGCATCATTTTCACTCTGCTAGTAAACTAACCTCTGCAGCTTACCAAGTACTGTTAAAAGAGGTTCATATGTGATGGATGTTGCCCTTTAGAAATTAATCCACAATTAACTCTGCATTTGTGCCACTGCTGCCCGGATGTCAATCAAGTCTCCTTGTCTGATTACATGATCTTGTGCAAAATCATTTTTTTTTATTTGCTTTACCAGGAAAGGTGGAATGGGCCTCAAAGTTCCATTTTCTGGTACACTGACAAAGCCTACCATAACTGAGATCACATAGTATGTAATATATACAATAATGGATGGGGAAGTGTGCTTTTGAGAAATGAATGGTTGCCCGAGGTGTGGGATGCTACATAAACCCGAGGGCAAAGCTTGGAGAGGGGGGTTATTAAAGCATCCCACACCGAGGGCAACCATTAATTTTGAATTTAAGCACACTTCCCCATCTTTTATTATTTATAATTGCTGGGCAGCAATTTTTTTCCAGCCTTCGTGCACTGTCTGTGACTCCCTCACTTTCACACACACACACACACACACACACACACACACACACACACACAGAGTTTATCTCTCTACTTCTGTTTTTTTCTTTTGTACTTTCAGTTTTTATGGATTTTTTTACTTACAGTCTCTCACCACTGTTGTGATTAATGTACACCTTCCGATCGGGCTCGCACTGCGTCTGTGTGTGTGTGTGTGTATGTACAGTATGTGTGGAGTGATGGGTCAGTTTCGTTTTAATGGCAGGATCAACCAGATAACAGAAAAGAAAAAGAAACAGGCAGGATCAACCCGATAGTTTTAATAAGATAGAACTCTGTGGAGTTTAAAGATGGTGTGGTGGCTTCTGGCGGCTCCTTGGTAAGCGTGAGATGGAGCAGCCATTTTTTTGAGCGTTAAGCATGCCCATGGATGGCACATTAACCAATGAGAGCATGTCTTTCTTTTAACTGACTCAGCTCATGCTCACTGTTATAACCCGAGGGTTATAATGGCAAATTATAACTTAGTCAATTAAAAAAATTGCTGACCAGTTATTATTATTCCTTTATGCTTGCATGCCACACATTGCTCTTTCTTTTTGTCTTTCTCTCCTCCATCTTAAAACATTTTGTCACCCATTTTATAAGCACTGTGTTTAACACACCCTAAGTTGAAGAGCCACCTTATGGCATGGACACTGGACAACCTCTACTCCTGGCCAAGGAAATGGGTCACCCCACCTATAAGCCTGTCCACCCAACACCATTACACAACTTCAAGACATGTTTGCTCAGCAGAGAGTAACTTGAGTTGAATTATATCTGATATGATGTAGCAGCAGGTATTGTTTGGTATGGTAGGTAATTAGAAAGGTTATTACCGAGTAGGTAGAGCAAGGTAGGTGCTTGTACTCTATTTATGTACTGTCTGCTGTCAGTCAGCCAGAGGAGGAGTAGACTTAAAAAGTACACTTACTTAGTCACTCACTATATCAGCCTGTATCTATATTCTATCAGTTTACAGTGGAGACCTATCATCACCAGTGGCTTACCATACATTTCTTATCCCCTCCCCCATCGAAAAACTTTCTCCAGACCATCGCCGACAACAAATACTACCCTCCGAGTCCCAACAAAATTAAATAGACTCAGCTCTGCTACATTGGCACTGACTAGGCCTTCAGTATAGCACCAGGTTAAAATTCCTATTCCACCATTACTCCTGTTCCCAGCAGCCAGCAGGATGATTTCAGTACAGAATGACGTCTGCTCTACTGTCTCAGGCTGAACAAACATTATTAAAAAAATGTTTTGCTTCAGTTGACTTGCTGCAGCTCAATTAATTACCTACCAGTTGCCCAACTTGCCCAGCCTGCCCAGCCAGTGATCCAGGCCCTGGCTGCCTGCAGCCCGAATGATTGAGGGGGTCAGCTGCCTGCAGCCCAGTCAGGAATCCTCCTCCACTCCTCTTGCAGCCTCCTTCGTGGTCCAGTGGTCCCAGTCCATCCCTGGTCCCTCCAACCTTGTCCTCCGCAGTCTCCAGCTGTCCGCTCCACTCCTCCGAAGCAGCAGCAAGTAAGCAACTAAAAAAGAATTAAAAAAGCACTGCACTGAGCAGCAGTACAACTAAGGTACATGGTAAACCACTCTGAAGTGCGACCGACTGAATACTGCCTAGATGATGAGTGAGTCGGTGACCGTGACTCCAAACAAAGCAACGACGTCGACAACAGGGTCCTGTCCTCCTTCTCAAATGATCGATTCAGCTGCAAGAAAGGAAAGGAAGTAGTGTCTCGGACGCTACAGTCTGCGACCCACATGTCACCTATAACCATCCAGGGCTTGTTTCAATGACTTCCTCCTGACCTGTGACCCAGAAAATTGTGACCGGACAACCTCTTCTGCTCCTGAGATGACCCCTGGGCCGACGGTATATAAATTTGATTAACTCCCACTCCCAGTCCCAGTCTGGAGATCAGGATAGGAAGAAAAGAGGATTCAGAAGTAGAGCGGGGGGGGGGACTTGTGAGGGAGGCCTGGGGGGACGAGTTCTGCAATTCCTGCCGATGCCAGGATTCCGGGAACAAATTGTTCCTCGGGCGACTGGGCCCCCCTGAGCCACCAGGCCTGGGACAGTTGTCCTGGCTCTCCCCCCATCAGCACCTCTGTGTGTGTGTGTGTGTGTGTATATATGTATATATATATATATATATATATATACATATATATCTCCTTAAAACTAGTTATCCCCCCCCCCGGATATGGGGGGTGGGTTGGGGTATGTTGGGGGGGTGATACAATTTAATTCCTATGATTTCTTATTCAGATTCCTTAGACATTTTCACTACATCAATTTGTTATATTATACACTGAGAATTTATTGAAATCTGTACATATCAGGCTGCATGGTCTTAATTTCTTGGTGGTCCTTGACAAGTAGTTTTTTGTTGGACACTTATACTGCAAATTTATATTATTATTTATAAACTCCTGTTGCTACACAATAGGCTTTTGAAGTTTATGAGGCATAATATCTAGCTGGAGAGTATAGTTGAGTAATGGGTCCAGCTAAGTTTTACATTCCATACAGTGTGTAACTATTGCTCTTTTTAGGAAAACTTTACTGATTACTCTTTGTATGCCATATATAAATGCTTCTTGTAGTCCTATCTTGTAGTGCTTGTTTTTAACTTACAATTTTAGTATGTTGTTAATCCAGGTGGGGGTTGCTTTTCAGCAACTGCATTCTTATACACATTGTGACACTCATAATTTGATTTAAGAGCCCTCTGCTCAAGTAGTTGTTATTTTATTCTGAAAGTATCTCTAAGTCAATTTAATTTATATGTAGTGGAATTCTTTGTATGTCTTCTGCACTAAGCACCTCTGACATTTAGACCATGTCAGCTGAAGGTGAAATGGTACTATTAAACTTCTCTGACATCTTCTGTTTCTTTAAATGAGTATTTTGAACCAATGGGGATTTTTTTTCTGCTTTTTTTCTGCATGATCTGGGTGTTCAAAGTATTGGCTTTTCGAAATAACTGTCAATATGCTTCCAATGAAGGACTTGTTGGTCTGAAAGCTAAAGCACTTTGTTCTTTTTGTTATATCTATGTTGGTCCAATAAAAGGTATCAAATCATTTGCTTCTTGATCTTTTGGTCAGAAAGACAGCTGAGACTCAGACCCTACAGGTTAAGTACAGGCTCCACCCAACTTAGAGAAGAACACAGTTCAGAATCGTTATTATTTTCAGGAATAGGAAAAAATAGTTGCAAGGTTTCAGAGTCTCAGTGCCACCTGACTTACTGTTCAGTGTGTGGCAGAGTGAACAGAAATAGTAAAAGTCAAGTTACCCACATTTGGTTAATCCTCTTCTTCCTCCATCTCCAATGGCAGGCCTCTGGACTCTGGGAATCTTTTCCTGAACTCATCAACAATCATCTCTACTCTCTTCTGTGCTTCCTCCGGGTCATTAAATTGGTATGTCTTGCCCCCATATGTCAAGCATAGATGTGCCAGTGCAACTAAAGAGTGAACCACCCCCAGACACCACAACTGCTTTCTCAAGGGGTCAAAAAGCTTTTGCCACATCTGGGTAGTGTAGGACCAATCGGGGAATATTTTGACCTCTTGCCCCTCCATAGTGATAGGGTGCTGGGTCTGTGCCCGTTGCAAGACCTGACCTCGTATTGCAGAGTCAGTGGTGATGAGCATGGTAGTGCACAGGCTGTCACTATTGATCTGAGCCTGGCGGAAGTTTATTCAAAAAGCTTGCCTCAGAGAGTCCTTGTCTACCTGCAGCTCTGAGGGTAAATTGTCCTGCAGCCAGTTTTTTAAGTACCCCAGCAGGTCTCCTTCCTCTGTGCCTTCCAGGACCCCCACTAGCCTCAGGTTCATTGATCTTGATGATCAGTCTCCATGGTTTCCATTCAGGCTTGTAGGTGGTTGATTTCTGTGGTCAACTTAGCAAAAGCCACTTGGGTCCTCTGTGAGCAATCATCAGCTTCTTTAGCAGTTTTAATTGCTGACTCAGCCTTACTGTCTTGTGCCCCAAGATGTTCCAGGACTCTTTCCACTTTACGGTCCATATCTCTTACTGCATTTAGGACTGTATCCTATGGAGGTGCATCTTTTACTCCACTTGAACCCATGGCTTGCTGCAGTCCACCATGTGGATTTTGAGCAGGATGTGGAGCCATTTTTTGACCTGAGCCAGTGGCAGTTCCCTTTGGCTGCCCATTCCGATTTTGATATCTACCGATTCCTTGGCTCCAATGCAATCAAGTGATATGCTCTGATTATCTTTTATTTTGCTATAAAAGGTATTTTTTGATGTTATTGGCAGCACGTGATACAGAGCTGCGTGCAGGTGCTTCCTTTCATAAATGCAGCTCTCTAGTGCCCCCCTTATCCCCCTTTTAATTTGACTTGGCCATGGTCTCCCCTGTCTGAGCCTTAGCACTCTTAACTGCTTTTGCTGTCTCCCTTAATTTCTCCTGATAACCCTCTATGTCCTCCTCCTTCTGCATTGCCTTGTACCTTTTCAATGCCAATTTCTTTGCCTTTACTTTCACTGCTGCTTCTTTGGAGAACCATAGTGGCCTCTTTTTCTTCGTTTTTTTCATAATCTGCCTGACATAGAGGTTTGTTGCCTTTGCGTTGGCATTTCTTATTTCTGTCCACATCTCCTCCAATTTCTCTATTCCTGCTAGTGCTTTACCAAGACACTCTTCCATTTTCCTGAAATCAGCCCTCCCGAAGTCCAGGATCTTTGTTTTCTTGTGGTTTATTTCTGACCCAGTTCTGACCCTTAACCACACCATGTGATGGTTGCTTGTCCCAAGATGGCTCCCCTCTATCACGTACTTTAGGGCAACCAACAGTACCATGAGTTCCAAGAGTGAGAGCATCTGATTCTTCCAGGAAAACATGCTAGAAACATGTCATCATACATCAGAAATGTGTGATCACTATGTCAGCCTCTCCCTCTGTCACATAGACAGGACATCATAGATGCCAGAAAAGGGCCTGAATGGCACCAAGTGTGCCAACTTGGTTGAGCACTACACCCATTTCCTGCCTAGTGTCCCTGAAATACTACCACACAGAAGTTTGATTCCAAATTGCCACAGTAAATTACTTTTGCTACATTGCCCACCAAGGAATATGTAACTTGTGCAGTGATCCTTGGCAGTTTGGAGTTAGAATAATAAATCATACTGGTATAAAGTTCCAGCACAAAGAGTGTGCTGACATAGCTGTTATGAGTTTGGTTGGAGGAATCAGTGCAAAGCACTGAAGGCAGCCTATCTAACCATTCAGCTAAAGAGAAACACCTCCTAGCTGGGAGGTTAGAGAGTCTTTTGATTGTTACTTACTTTCACCACTAGATAACACTGCTCTGCACAGACGGACATCACTACTTCCCCTCAACTTACATAGAAATATAGAAACATAGAATTTGTCAGCAGAAGGACCACTTGGCCAACCCAGTCTGCCCAGATGGTCCTTGCCTAGTATGTCTCTGCTGACCAAACTGGTTTCTAGTGACCCTCCCCCCCTGCCTATTTATTAATATTCCCCTGTGTCTGTCCCATGCATGCTTGAAACTTCCTACTGTTTTTGCCTACATCACTTCCACTGGCAGTTTGCCGCAGGTGCTCACAACTCTTAGTGAGGTAGTACTTCCTCACAGCCCTCTTAAACTCCCCCCTCCCAGCTATATCACATGCCCTTCAGTCCTGATGATCTTTCTCATTTGAAAGAGACCCTCTTCCTACATCTTCTTAACCTTGTGTGATACTTGTAGGTCTCTATCATGTCCCCTCTTCCTCTTCTTTCTTCTATAGTGTACATGTTGAGATCCATCAGTCTCTCTTCAAAGGGCTTTTGATGCAACCCATGCATCACTTTTGAAGCCCTCCTCTGTACTGCCTTCACCCTGTCTATGCCCTTCCTAAGGTGCAGCCTGGGCACAATACTCCAGGAGGAGTCTCACAAGTAAGTGATACAGTAGCAACACCACCTCCCTCCTCCTGCTGGAGTTATTTCTCCCTATGCATCCCAGCATCCCACTGGCCCCACCCACTGCTTTGTCACACTGCCCTGCCACTTTGAGGTAATCAGACATGACAATCCCAAGGTTTCTTTCCTGCTTAGTGACTATTAGTACCTCCACCAAACCCTACACTCAATTCCTGGGTTCCTATGCCCTAGGTGCATGATTTTGCAATTTTTGGTGTTGAACTCCAAGTGCCATGCTCTTGAGTATTCATCAAGTTTCCCAGGGTCCCTATGTATTCTCTCCACTCCCTCCTGAGTGTCCAGCCTATTACAGATTTTGTGTCATCTGCTAAAAGGCATGCCTTCCTTTCTCAGTCCTTCTGTAAAGTTACTTATAAAGACATTGAAGAGGACCAGTTACAGTGCTGAGCCCAATAGCACTCCGTCTGTCACTCTTTCCTCATTAGAGTGAGTTGCATTAACCACCACCCTCTGTTGTGTATCCATTAACCAATTCCTTACTCAAATCTCACTTTAGATCACACCCCTAGGCTGCTCAATTTATTTATGAGTCTCCTGTGTAGAATTATGTCAAAGGCCTTGCTAAAGTTCAGATAGGCCACATCCACTCCCCAGATCTTTTCTTTAGTCGCCCAGTTGAAGAAATCAGTCAGATCCCCCACCCCCGAATCCATGCCTCTGGTCTTATAGCCTATTAGATACATGCCTGACAGGGCAAAGCTTCCTATCTTCATTACAGCTGTTATGTCTGCCTTTTTGTATTTCAGTAGATGCACCTCCAGCCCTTGCTGGAAATCAAACCTGATACCCTGAGTCCCATAGACAGCAACTCCAACCATTCAAAGGAATGTCCCTCTACACGGGAGGTTATATACAGAGAGAGAGATCCTTCGATTGCAATGCTTGCTATCCTATAGCCTGCTACTAAAGGCCTGCCTTTACTGTTACAATTTCTCAGCACTGCTTTTGACTTATTCACGACTTCTTCTACTACAGTGGCAGCAATCAACATGGTCATATATTTCATAAAATATCTGTAATATCTCTGGAGAAATCCCCTGCCTGCCTGCAGTACAACTGTAGGGCCACCAGAGAGAATCACTGTAGAAATATTGGGAAATCTTTGGAAATATCTGACCCTGTCTGTTTTTGCAACTGTAGATAGCAATGCCTTGCATAGACAGCCATTCCTTCAAATTAAAGAGCAACGCTAATTATTTAGGTAACTGTCTCATAAAACATAGATTACACAAAACCACCAAAACAAATTAATGACATATAAGAGCCTGGGAAATATACTGTATAAGTCAGACCTTTTGAAGTAGCAGTGTGATGAAGCACGAGGGAAACAACTCTTACCTTGCCTTTTAGTCGTTGTAGAAAATTCCCGTCATCATCCAAATCTGTATACAGGGATAATCTTCCAAAATGACCACAGTTTAAGTATTTGTAATGTTTAAAATGAATGTTTTGCCACATAGAAGTGTATCCAATGATATCCTTGCTATTTCTTTATGCTACTGTCCTTAAAGTTAAAGTACATCAATTTCCCTACAGTACACAGAGTGTCAATATCAGGGCAGTGCTGTTTACATGTTCCAGCAGCCATGGACTACCCCAAGCAGCTAAGTAGTGTCACAGTAAGTAAAATAAAGAAGCAGAATAGAGAACATTGAAAAAACACACACGCATGCACGCACGCACGCACACACACACACACAGAATGTACAGCATATAAAGCAATTAGAAAAGTAAATAAAAAAACATGTTAATATTAGTGCTGTGCAGAATGAGGAATTTCGCTGGTGGAATTAGTGCAGAATGATCATTCTGCTGCTGGAATTTCTGTCGGAATTTTGCTTGTTCGCCTGTGGATATCCGCTTACTGCGATCCGCGGAGAACAGCAATTTTTTCATGGAAAGTTATTCTGCATCAGTTTCCGCAGAACATACTGAGATCCATGGAAGAACAGTGATTTTTTTCAGCGGAAAATCATTCCGCAACTATTTTATGCTGCAGAATTCTGCCATTCTGTTTCCAGCGGGAATTCAGCGGAATGTTGAATATTCCACGGAATTTCGTTACATCAGAATTTGAAAATTCTGCACAGCACTAGTTAATATCTTTATTGAGCACTGAAAAAGAGATGTTGATTGTCATTTGGGCTGTCTTGTGTATCTAAACAGCAACATAACAGTAAATAAATTATGTTATTAATTTTAGCTGTCAATCAGCTTTGTGTTCTTTTATTTTCATGTTTTGCACTGTTGCCTTAACTGTACTAGGTACCTGAAAGAAATCAGAAAAACTGTACCTGCTAAACATACAGACGAACCATAAACTTAAATTTCATGTATAGATCTAGGATATGTCATGCTGCTTATACAGCACAACGCCCACCATCACAAGAAACGAGTGAAGCATTTGACCTGCACTGATCACTTAAAGCCTCTAGGTAACTCATTGATTACCAAGTTGTGTACAGTACATTCATGAAAAGTCATCTCTGTGTAAAACTACTGCACATACTGGACTGTGGTCCATACCCTTCCACACAAACACTGATCAGAACATTAAGAGTTCTTCAGCTTTCATCAGACGACTAAATGTCTTGAATGAGAAAAGAAATTAACAACAAGCTTCTGCACTGAAACTGAAATCCCACACAAGGGCACCAAGTGGTCCATATGTAGAGCTTCTTTACTTTGAAAAAAGTCATATGGTTTAAGACTGCTGAAGGTACAGGGCCACACCTAAGCTCCCCATGTACAGTTGGAGGCTGTCACGTGGTCAGTAGAGTATGAAATGCCACACATTCCAGAGCAGGCAAGGGATCAAGCCAGGGACTATATCACCTCCCAGGCTCCCACAAAATAAGAACGCCCTGCAACTCAGCTAAAGACAAGAAAACAAGAACTCATGATGATTCTTTGGGCTTCTAACTTCTTACAGTTAAGTCCAGTACAGTACTGTAAGTACAGAAGAATGCAAGTTGACATTGTATAGTACAGTACCTTTCATAAGTGCTACAGTACATCTCAGAATGTTTCACAGGATTACATTGTACAGAGCAGCCATCAACAGTACACTAAAACCTTAATATGCATTAGGCAATAATTACATCCGTAACAGTAGTCCTGGATAACGAATTTTAAATAAATACAATTTATACTACATACAACAGCAGCATTTTATCAACAAAGAACAAGGTAGAGTGCTGACCATGTAATGTATGAATGGCTCTTGGGCATCATAGATCAATACTTACATATTTATTTATTTAGTTTTTGTTAACCGGGTAAGTGCACTCGCCAATAAATGACTATTTTCGGCACGACCCGGGAGAGTACAAGGCAATACATACAGAAAAGCATTTCAGAAATCAATGACAGTAGTCAATATGGCTTGTTCTTATCCATGGAGACAAAGATGACAATAAACAGTAAACAGTAAAGTGAAGTGCCTGACGACAAAACAAAGTAGCTTATTTTTAGCCATGTCGACACAGATAACAGTAGACTGGCTAACAAAACATTGGCCAGTACTACATGCAACAATAGCAAAGATACTACAGCCAGGAGCCAGTTACTGCTGACATATGTCTCAGAACAGAACTAAATTCTGAAACCACTTCTTTCAACATTCGGTCTCCTGTGTCTGACCTCTTGGATGACATCAGCAGTCGGAGATTTTGAGATATGATAGTATGTGTAGTGGACACAAGAAGCAGCAGCATCAGCTTTATGGATGCTGACATTTGCAAAATGGCAACAAATATTTTAGGGGCTAATTTATAACAGGGGACCTAGCCCAGCACATTGGCTGCAGGGCTACATAGATATATGTTCCCTTTTAGATGGGATATGAAGCCTGCTCATCATTGCAGTGAAAGCATTGTCACTTGCAACACCCACAGCTGAGGATTGAGCCCCAAACCTGGAGTGTCAGGGGGCTGGCAGGAGTAGGACTGAGTATCCAAAGAGGATGTTCTCCATCCCCAGGGAGGGAGGGAGGTATGGCAATGAGCAGCACTACCACTACCTAGGGGAACCACAGGTGGTGATGCAGCCAGGAACGGGTGCAGCCAGGCATAGGAGGGGAGAGTGCATGTGTCTTCTTTTCTCAGCTTTTGCAGATTATGTGGGGGGGGGGTTGGCACTACGTACTCCTTCCTAAAGTATATCCTGCTTAACTTTCCATGGTGATTTGCATGTACATCCCATGATGCTTTGCACTGGGGGATGTGTGATTTCGTGTTTCTTAAGAGGCGAGAGCTCGCATGATGATGCAGGCTTTTTCGCACCCAACAAGGAATAGTATGATGTGAATGGAAGGAGAAAAAAGGGAAAGTGCAGCTGATTGGGCAGTGGACACTCTGCCCAACTCCCGTGTTCAGCAGTCACTTCCATTGTCTGCCTCTTGGGATGACAGCAAATGCTTTTTAACCCACAGCAGGCAGCACAGTTGTTTGGTATCAAATGCCATGGAGCAAGGGCAGGGCCTTGGCTTGGGGGAAAGTCAATGACGGTGGTGGTGGGGGGGGGTGGAGCTGTCAAAGGGTGTGGTGTCCCATGGTCCAGGAAGAGTCAGAACAGGAGGATCTCTGTGGATTGGAAGGTACCCTGACAACAGTCAAAATAGATCGCAGTCAGTGAGCCCACTGGAGGTAATAAAAGTTGAAGAAAGTTTTTGATTTGAAAAGGAAGAGAGAGTTGATAAGGTGCAAAAACAGAGAGTGAGACAGGGAGGAAGCATGATCCAGTGACTAGGAAATATGATCCAGATGATGCATGACATGAAGGCAAAAGCTCTGCCAGCAGCAATGGACAGGCTGTGCTGTGGGACAGAGACAAGACAGGAAGGAAATAGAGAAGTGAAGGGAATAGAGGCGGTAGGGGAGTAGAGTAAGACAGAGTCAGAGAGGAGGGTACTGTAAAGGCAATTCGATTAGCCTTTTGAAGACAAAAAGAGTTGTTCAAGTCAAAGAACAGTACAATCACCTGGGGAGAAAACCTAAAGCTAGGAGGGAAATTCATGAAGGACATCAGAAAGTATTTTTTACAGAGCAGGTGGTGGATAGGTGAAACAGTCTACCCAGTAATAAAGTCAATGGTGGGAGTATACCAGTTCAGGCACAGTGGGAAAGTTTCAAAAGGGTTCTTTGAAACAACAGGAGACAGAGGAGAAGGGATCTAGAGGGGCACAGTAATTCAATATAGGGCATCAGGACAGACTCAGTGGATTAGTAGTCTTTTCCTGTCCCTATCCAACTTCTGTATGCATCTTTGACAATTTTAAACTGAATCCTTTTATGAACTGGGGAGACAGCAAAGGTTTTTGAAGACAGAAATAATATGGTCCCAAAATCTAGTGTGTGAGAGTAGAGTTGAGCTCTGTCAGCTACATTCTGGACTTACTGAAGTGTGGGATTTCTGAAGGCAATAAGAAAATATGCTATAGCAACCAAGATAGAAATAGACAAAAGCATGTATCAAGTTTTCAGATGTGGCGGACATAGGCATATTGCAAAAGCAGTGGAAGCTGATCTCATAATATAATGGATGTGAGAGACAAAAGAGAGTTCAGTATTTAATATCAAGCATTATTTTCCTGTCAAGCTAGAGTTCATCTCATATTTGATATACAGTGGATCAAGAGATGAAGATCATAAGTTGGCTACCAATGTAAAGTTTCTGAAGGCACAAGGCATACACGTGGCTCAGCTGTTGGCTGGTGGGATACCACCCTACAACTATCTAATGGAGTAACACATGTAGTTAATTATTTCATACGAGCCAGACATTGAACATCGAGTCCAGTGAGTTGATATAATAGTTGCTCATGGCCAGGCTAGTACTCAGATTCAAAAAAGAACAGCCATATGAGGATTGGAAGAATGGTGGGATTTGTACAGTGTATTTTCACACATAAATCACAGCATTGCTTCTGATATTTACAGTATGTCAGTGCCAGTAGCTCAGCAGTTTGCACACTTGCCTCTGAGGCTGGATGATTGGAAGGCTGTGGATTCCAGCCCCACACCAAGAACTTGGTATAAAATCCCAATACTGATACCGTAGTACAGCATGAGGGGGGTGCTGTACTCCTGAGGTGCCGTCTTTTGGATGAGATGTTAAACCAAGGTCCAGTCTGCCTGTTCTAGTGGTTGTTTTGGTGGATGTTAAAGATCCCATGGCACTTCTTGAAACGAGATGAGGAATGTGCCTGGTATTCTGTCCACCCCCCATGTCAGTTTGCATCTGTATTCTCCACCCCCGATGGGTCTGAAAGTAGGCAGAATTGCCTAGACCTCCTTTCCTGGGCGGTCACAAAAGCTAAATAAAAAATATGTAAGCAGTGGACCTCAGACAATGATGGAGAAGGAGGATTAAAAAATTATGCAAACTAAATAAGTTCTTGTAATTACTGTATGCTGGGCTAGTACTTTTTCACTATTAAGACAGGGTCCTGTATCTAGGTGAATTTCTGGAGCAACCGTGTCTTAAATGGAGAAAAAGGTGATCCGGGAGAAATAGCTAGATGATACAGATAGACAAATGAATTTAGACGAGGCAAGGCACTTTATTTTGTCTAGAGCCCCTTCTCAAGAGTTTGGAGCATTTATAGAAATATAGAATTTGATGACAGATAAAGATGGCTTGGCCCATCTAGTCTGCCCATTCTTCCCTACCTACACTATTACTGCAGACTGTACCCAATCTACAGCTCTTTCTCCCTCCCCCTTCCTTTTCACTGTGATTCCCTTGTGCTTATCCCATGCATTCTTGAACTCCACCACTGTTTTCATCCCCACCACATCCACTGGAAGGCTATTCCAGGAATCTACCACACTTTTTGTGAAGTATTTCCTCACATCTCTCCTGAATCTACCCCCCCCCAGCTTCATAGCATGTCCCCTTGTTCTTGAGCACCTTTTCTTCTGAAAAATACTCCCCTCCTGTACCTTATTTACTCATATAAGGAATTTAAAGGTCTTTATCATATCCCCCCTCTCCCACCTGTCTTTCAGGGTGCACATATTGAGGTCCTTTAGTCTCTCCTCATAGGGCTTTGATGCAGACCCTGCACCATTTTAGTTGCCCTTCTCTGGACCACCTCTACTCTATCTATGTCCTTTTATAGGTATAGTCTCCATAACTGGACACAGTACTCTATGTGCAGTCTTTCCAGTGATCTTATACAGACACAGCAACACCTCCCTCTTTCTGCTGGTGATATCCCTGTCTGTGCACTCCAGCATCCCACTAGCCCTCCTGACTGCCTTGCCACACTGCCTGGCCACCTTTAGGTCATCCGATATGATTAACCCTAAGTGTCTTTCCTGTTTAGTGGTCATCAATACCACTGCACCCATTTTGTACTCCACCCCAGAGTTTCTGAGTCCTACGTGAATCATTTTGCACTTTTCCACGTTGAAACCCAGCTGCCATACACTTGATGACTCCTCTAGTTTTCTCAGATCTCTGCTCATCCTTTTGACCCTACCCCCACCAGCGTGTCCCACCCTATTGCATATTGTGGCATCATCCACAGAAAGGCAGACCTTCCCCTCCAGCTCCTCTGCAGTGTTACTTATAAAGACATTAAAGAGGACTGGTCCCAGCACTGATTCCTGAGGCACCCCACTGGTCACCCTCCCTTCCTTGGAGTGAGCTCTATTTACCACCACCCTCTGTCACCTATCCCCAAACTAATTTCTTATCCAGCTTACAACCTCTGGACCCACTCCTAAGCTACCCAGCTTGCCTACTAGTCTCCTATGTGTAATCATGTTGAAAGCCTTACTGAAATCTTGGTAGGCCACATCCACTGCACCATGCTGATCTAAATCCTTTGTCACCCAGTCAAAGAAATCTATCAGATTCATTTGACTTGACCTCCCCCCTGTGAAACCATCCTGCTTTGGGTCTTGTAACCCTCTGGATTCAAGATATTCCACAATCTTTTCCTTCAGCAGTGATTCCATTAACTTTCCCACCACTGATGTCAGGCTGACTGGCCTATAATTGCCAGCTTCCTCCCTGCTACTACTTTTGAGTAGTGGGACTACATCTGCCCTCCTCCAGTCTTCTAGAACCACTCCTGTTTCCAGTGAGCTGTTAAATGGAACTGTCAGAGATGCAGCCAGTATTTCCATGAACTCCCTCAATACCATTGGATGAACCCCATCTGGCCCCATTGCTTTGTTCACCTTCAGATTAGTGAGTCTCTTCAGGACTCTCACCTCCAAAAAGGGACTAGTGCCCACCTCCCTCCTTCCAAAGCTTCTGTTACTTTTTGTGGCCCCTCCCCTTCTCCTTCCTCTGTGAACACTGAACAAAAGTATTTGTTCAGGATGTCTGCCTTTTATAGTCTCCCTCTGCACAGTCCCACTTCCCTTTTTAACCTTACAATATCTCCCCTGGCCTTCCTCTTTTCACTTACATACCTAAAGCATTTATTTTCCCCTTTCATTACCTCCTGGCCTATTCTCTCTTCAGTTTGCACCTTTGTGCTCCTTACTATTTTCTCTGCTTCCCTCTGTTTCCTCTGATACAACTCCCTATACTCTTCCCTTGGTGTCTCCTTATGCCTCCTGAATGCTACCCTTTCAGCCTTTACCTTTTCGGCTACCTCTTTCAAGAACCATAGCGGTCTCTTTTTCCTCTTGCTTTTGCTCACTTGTTTGATGCAGAGATTTACTGCCTTTGCTATGCTCCCTTTTAGCTTTACCCACTGTTTCTCCACCCCACCCAAGCCATCCCCCCCATACCAGGTCATCCCTGAGGCATTCACCCATCTTTATAAAATCTGCCTTCCTGAACTCCAGGACCCTCGCCCTTATAAGGTTTACTTCCGCAACTGTCCTTATATTGAACCACACCATATGGTGATCACTGGTCCCCAGTGGGCTCCCAACTTGACGTTTGCAATGCTATCCCTGTTAGTGAGTACCAGATCCAGTATTGCTCCATCACGAGTGGGTTCATTGACTAGTTGCTTGAGGAATGCCCCCTGCAGAGTCAAGGATGTCCCTACTTCTAGCTGAAGCTGCTGCTGGGATCTACATACAATCTACATCTGAAAGATCCCCCACCAGCAGTGCCTCCCCTTTTTCTGCCATCTTGCCAATGGCTTCCACCAGTACCTTATCTAGTTCCTCCCCCATGCTGGAGGTCTGTAGATTACTCCAGTGTGAATAGTGGCTCCATTCTCCCTCTCCAGTGTGACCCACAGTACCTCTGCTTCCCTTGTATTTCTTGTATCGCTGTCACTTTTATGTATTTTACAGTAAAAACACAATACAATCCAACACTCATACTGAATCATACAAACAACATAAATACAATGAATCAAATAAATAAACAATTAAAGAATGGCACTCAAGATAACAATAACAGATCTCAGAGTCAGTCAAATACTGTATTAGAGAAGACCTGTGTATATACAGTGAGCACGTCTTTAGCTCTGCTTTAAGTTGCTTTGCCTACAGGATCTAATGTATGGAGTCTGCATAATCCAGAGTAGAGATGCAGCAAATTTTTAATCTGCCAGTGAAGTGGACATGAAGTGGCCACTTCGTGTCCGCGGAGCACAACGTGAAGTGGGCACTGCAAGGTGCTCACTTCACGTCATTATTATTACCACTTTGCGTTGCCATTATGCCTTAATGAGAAGTAAGGCGAAGTGAGAAGAGAATAGGCAGCCCCCCACACATCACATGGCTTACAGTACTGTAAGTCACATGCTTTAGCCAGGCAGGAAGAAAGTGAGTCAGAGAAGCAGTTTCACTTTCTCCTTTGCATTTGTAGAGGGAGAAAGCATTGTGAGAGGAGACTAGGAGTTAAAGTGCTTGACTGCCTTGCCACTTGCATTTCAGAAGAAAACCAACAGCTTTTTTAAAAGCTATATCTTTATTTAGTTTTTGTATTGTATTTGTGTTTTTTTTCTTAGTAAATTTTTTTTTATAAGTTTTGTTTTGTTTTGCGTGAGTGACTGACTGTGTGTCTGTGTGTGTGTGTGTCGGCCTGGGGACTTGTTGTGTGTGTCAGGATGGACCAAGAAGAAGGCGAGTCGCTGGCCCATGGGCGCAGTCAGAGGGGAGTGTGAACCCATGGGGGGGCCGGGCGGTCGTGTCATGCTGGACCACTCCCAACTCCTGGGTGTTGCTTCCCCCCATGTTCAAGCAACAGAAGCAGCAGCAGCACCAGTGCCACCAGTGGCTGCTGTGCATCCCCCTTCTCCGCCACTACCACCACCACCAGTAGCAGCAGCTGTAGGGGCTCCAGCAGCACCCTTTCCACCACTTCCACAGTCACAGGAGGTGACCCTGGAAAATGTAGGTGGTGGGACTCATGTGAGGACTGTGTCTGGTCCCCCCCGCAGCTCCCCAGTGTGGGAGTTTTTTAACTCTGTGGGGGGAGACAGCACAGTGGTGGTATGCCATCTGTGTGGTGTGGTGGTTCGCCGTGGCCCCTGTGGGACACATTTGGGGACCGGTGGCCAGCGCACCCACATGCTGAACCACCACAGGGTAGAGTTGCAGGCTGCCATGGAAGGGGTCAGGTGTCCACCTGCTGGCCCTTCCATGGCAGTGGCCGAGGGTGCTGCTGGGGCGGGAGTTGTGCCTCGTCACCGCCGCAGCAGAAGGAGGGCTAGTACAGCAGCTGCTCCACCACCACCACAGCCACCAGCACCACCCTCTCCACCACCACCCCCACTACCTAGATTCCCTGCTGCAGTGGACCCCGGCACAGTCCCTGCAACACAGTCTGGCATCGCCCTGGTGTGGGCAGCTCTTGCAGAAAACAATAAGCGGTTCAGTGCTTTGCAGCAGCAGGTGAACAGAATAGAACAACAGCAGCAGTAAATAGTTTCAATGCTGCATCTGCTGCTGGACCACCACAGCATCCCACGGCCACAGTAAGTTAGGGGATTGTTTTCTGCCCCCTACCCCCCACTCCACCCCACTACTGTGTTGTACTGTTTTTGTGTGTTTTTTCTTTGTTGTTGTTTAATCATACACATTTTCCCTTCCAGGGGAATCTTTCTTGCAAACACATAGTGCGATACATTTGTGTGAAAACCGCCTGTAATTTCATCACAGTGTGTCACATGATGGAGGAATTCCCGTTCTGAAAATCTACCCACATTCTGCCTCCCTTCTCAGCAACATTAGGATGTGATGGCAGGGACAGCAGGTGTGCGTGCTCCTTATAGTGAATATACAATTGTCCAGCAGCTTTCCGAATGTTTCTTTATGTTATAATGGTCAGTTTGTGGTGAAATGTGTGGGCACATTTCCAGTAAGAAGAGCCTTGTTAGTGGAAACATTCCCACATTTCACCACAAAGTCAACCTTATAACATAAGGAAACATTGGGATAGCTGCCGAACATTCACTATAGTGGAGCATGTACCTGCGCTCCCCCTGGTATCACGTCCTGACGTTGCTGAGAAAGGGAGACAGAATGTGGGTGGCTTTTCTGATCGGTAATTCCTCCGTCACATGACACACTGTAATTAAATTATGGGCGGTTTTCGCAGAAATATATTGCACTCTGTGGAGCAAGAAATATTCCAGTGAGAGTAATGCCCCCACATATTAGTTTATGTGTATCACCATAACTATGTAATGTGGTGAATCTCTGTAAAGCAGCAGCACAACAATCTGTTGAGAACCCTGCCCTATATTTTTGAATGCTATATTACAACTTCCTTTACTCACATCCTGACAAACTGGAATGATACGTGAATTTGCAGTAGTTGAGTCTGCTGAACTACCTTTTTTCATGTATGAAATAATGAAAGGAGCATTCCTTTTAAATTGGAGCTGACTAGGTATTTGTCATTGTTTTCCTCTGCTTTTCTTCATCACATCAATTAGTTGTTATATATCACTTCTGTTGTTAATTAACAGTTATGCAGCAGGCAGTGTTTTATGACACCACGGAACAAGTTATTGAAAAGCAGCTGCAAATAAATACAAACCTGGTCCGAACAATATTGGAAGGTGTGCTCATTTTTTTCATACATGAAAAGAAGTAGTCAAGTAAGTAAAGCAGACATAAATTGTGAAAAGAAGCGTATCATTCAAGTCATGATTCAGAGGTAACTAATGGTGGCTGAGGCAATGTAAAGTAGCATAAAAAAGTACAGTTCAAAACTGTCAGGACATTCTTGCAATGCTTCTTTAATTGTAAAAATGTCAGTATGACATCATGAGCTCACAGCAACAATCACAGAACACACAAAAGTGGCACAGAGTCCCCAGATTTTTTATGCAGGTCCAAAATGCATCCTGCTTGTGTGCAGAAAATTGACAAGTGTTAACCAGTGGAATGGGAGTGTTTCGGCACGTACAAAGTCCCCCAGAATTAATGGCGCACTCAGTCATGCACGCAGTGGTGGCACAGAGTCCCAGATTTTTTTCTGCCGGCCCAAAATGCATCCTGCTTGTGTGCAGAAAATTGACAAGTGTTACCAGAGTGGAATGAGAGTGTTTCAGCACATACAAAGTCCCCCATAATTAATGGCGCACTCAGTGACAGACTCAGGCTCAGTGGTGGCAGTGGCTAATATCAGTCCTGGTGGTGGTGGTCCCAGGGGGCGGACAGACTCAGGCTCAGTGGTGGCAGTGGCTAACATCAGTCCCGGTGGTGGTGGTCTGGGAGGCAGACAGACTCAGGCTCAGTGGTGGCAGTGGCTAACATCAGTCCCAGTGGTGGTCGTCCGGGGAGTGGACAGACTCAGGCTCAGTGGTGGCAGTGGCTAACATCAGTCCCGGTGGTGGTGGTCCCAGGGGGAGGACAGACTCAGGCTCAGTGGTGGCAGTGGCTAACATCAGTCCCGGTGGTGGTGGTCTGGGAGGCAGACAGGCTCAGGCTCAGTGGTGGAAGTGGCTAGCATCAGTCCCAGTGGTGGTGGTCCAGGGGGCAGACAGATTCAGGCTCAGTGGTGGCAGTGACTAACATCAGTCCCGGTGGTGGTGGTCTGGGGGGCAGACTCAGGCTCAGTGGTGGCAGTGGCTAACAGCTGTCCTGGTGGTGGTGGTCCAGGGGGAGGACAGACTCAGGCTCAGTAGTGGCAGTAGCTAACATCATTCCTGGTGGTGGTGGTCCAGGGGGCGCACAGACTCAGGCTCAATGGTGGCAGTGGCTAACATCAGTCCTGGTGATGGTAGTCCTGGGGCAGACAGACTCAGGCTCAGTGGTGGCAGTGGCTAACAGCAGACCCAGTGGTGGTGGTCTGGGGGGCACAATGCCTTTGAAAAGCTTCAGTTAAAACCTACCAACATTAACCACATCATCATCCTTATAAAGAAAGCTGCTCTTACAGTCATCAATGTTGGAAGTCTGACCGCTGGGAAATTCTTTCTCCATTGTGTCGTCATCTACATCAGTGGTGGGCTGTTTCAGGCAGCCACTGCCAGTACCACCAGAATGCTCCATTTCCACATCAGCAAGACCACCATGACTAGGCTGGGGTACGAATACCGAGGTTGCAGTCTGTGCTGGTATGTGCCTCTCATTCATTTTAATGAATGTTAGCAAACTAACATTTGCAGGAGACAGGTTTGTCTGACGATCCCTGACTATTGCACCGGTTGAGCTGAATACCCTCTCAACACTTACACTGGAGGGTGGGCATGTGAGGTACTTCAGTGCCACTGCAGTCAACTCTGGCCATTCACTGACCTTTCCACTCCAGTACAAAAGAGGATCTTCAGTTATTGTCAGATGCCTGTTTTCAGACAAATATGACTCAATCATTCTCTGTGCCGTACTAAGTCCAGTTGTTGATGTATCATCCTGTTCTCCCAAATCATTTATTTCACAAATACCCACTTGGGACAAAGCCTCCCAAAATGGGTTGACGCCAGCCACTTTGGATGACAGACCACCTGGAACTGCAGTCCCCTTCCCCTTGCAGGATATGCTTGATGGTCCTCCAGGTACACCTTCAGCCAGATTATGCTGCTGAGGTTTGCTGACCTTGGCACGTGACTTCTGTGCCCCATGAACCAAGTGCACCAGTTGACCACTGATATTTTTTACCAGTTCAGGCCCTCCCTCCAGTACTGATGCAATTCCATGTTTGTATCGTGGATCCAGCATTGTTGCTATGGCAAAGTTGTCACTACGCTGAATACTCATAACGTGACGATTCTGCTCGAATACTGTCAGCATGTGTTGCAGCAACATACTGCTACCACCGTTTCCGGCAACATCAAGGCTATGTTGTACATTTTTTATTTTTATTTATTTATGACTTTGATAGCCGGGTGAGTGCACTGATCCCAAGGACCGTTTTCAGGCACGACCCAGGCCATAACACATGGTGCAGGGTGACAGTGGAGCACAAGGTAACAGTAATACACATGAAACAGATTTGATACAAGCAACAATAGTAAGCACAATATACAGGTTTGATACGTAGGTCCATTTGAGAACGGTGAATACAAGGTTTCAATATCAGACATGAGGAGATTTGGTACAAAACAAACAAATCGTAGGCACAGTGTACAATGTGTGACTGGATCGTCCAGTGAGCAAGTAATACACCGAATACTCAGCACCCGCAGAAGTGGAATTGATTGGCTAGTGGAGGCAGACTCACCACTCACTGCCTGTGTGGCATGTTCAAAAGGCTGCAAAATTGTTATTACAGAGTCCATGAGGTACCACTGTTCAGTCGTCATAGACATGGAGGCCCCGGAACTGTCACGGCTAGTGTGCATAACAAGATATTCTGAGATGGCTTTGTATTGTTGATACAACCTCTCTGCCATGTATAAAGTGGAGTTCCATCAAGTGATAACTTCCAGCTTCAAGTGATGCTGAGGCAGGCTGTTTTGTATCTGCAACTGCCGCAGTTGGTCACTGGCCTTTCCAGATCTTGAAAAGTGAGAGCAGATAAGTCAGGCAACGGTCAGCATTTCCTTTATATCAGGGTGCTGCAGAAACTCCTGAACCACAAGATTTAAACAGTGGGCCATGCATGGAACATGAAAAAAACCACCATCCATGATACATTTCACCACATTTGACCCATTGTCACTTGCTATGAACCCAGCTCTCAGGGACAGAGGGTTTAGCCATCTGTCAGTTTCAGTCAGTACTACATCCAACATGTTCTCACCAGTGTGTGAACAGGTCACATTGTGCATAGCAATCGTTGCATGCTGTTGAATTCCTGGAAGACTGCTACCATGACAATCCACCTTACTGCACTGGTTATTCGCACTACCAACATCGCAAACAACCCCCAGCACCTGGGCCCAGTGTGCAGTTATACACAAGTATGAACTCTCCGCTGTTTTGCCACTAGTCTACATATCCATACTTAAATGGATGAATGGAGAGGAGGAATGTTGAAGGGCATATCTTACTGAGTCAGACACAGTGCGGAACAACTTGGGGACAGCACGGGTAGAAAAGTATGTCCTGGATGGGACTTTCCATTTTGGATAGGCACATGCAGCAAACCGCTGGAACCCAGAATTCTCCACAAAGGAGAAAGGCAAAAGATCAATTGCCAGCATTTCCACCACAGCAGCATTAAGTTCACGTGACACTGTATGATTCGGGGGGTACTTCAGCTTATGAGCAAAAACACTCTGTAACGTGGGCTGACTTAAACGTTTTACACAGGGTGTGTTGATCACAAATAGTTGTGCTCTGTGATGAATGGCATTGGCAGGGGGTGGAGTGTGGACATTTGATGAAGACGGTTGCACAGGTGATGATGACAAACCCAGAAATGCTGTTATTTTGCCAGATTTGCCAACCGGGGTTGATGTACCACTTGCACTAGACATACTGCATTCACCACCACCACCACAAAAGTTGCTACTCTCACCAGCACTGGACAACATTTCAAAGTCATTATGGTCCTCCACCTCACCATGCCTGTAGTAATCCTCAGCTCTTATTACCGCACTACTGCACACGTTTAATTTCCTACTGGGCTTAACAGTCATGGAAGGGGATAACATGCTGGCTATGGTTGCCAGTGATGAGGGTGAATGCCCCACTGTGGTATTAGCTGCCAGCTTTTGCTGGGTCCACAGTGCCAAGTGCCTAGTCTTAAGATGTGTATGCTGTCCTCCTGTGCCTAGATGGCTCCCCCTTTTACCTCGACTCACACACACATGGCAAACCTGGCAGATTGCAACTGACTCATCATTTGCATCTTGAACAAAAAAATCCCAAACAAGGGATTATGATGCTCTGCTTTTAACATGTCCATGATGTGGCTTACTGAAGTGGTGGGGGGGGGCACGTGATGTTTCGGGCACTGCACACCTGGACTGCAACTGACCACCACGACTGCCTATTATATTGATTACTGGGTCATCGTCATCATCAACTAAAACTGGTAGATCACAAGTTTTTATGGGGGGGTGGAATTCCTGCAAACAGACTCAGACACAGCCACTTCGAATTTCTTTTTCTCTGGTTCCCAACTGGGGTCAATTACATCATCAACATATTCATCAACGTCACACACATCGACATCTTCTGCTTGGATGCAAGCATGTGGACTGCATGTTGCAACAACAGCAACATCATCATCATCATCAGCATCATCACATTCATCATCAGCATCTACACCACCATCACCTGATATTTCTTCACCACACCGTGAATCACTGCATGGAAAATGCATGACGTTAAGTGCCACGGTGGACGGAATATCACATTGTATGCTATCGTTGACATGATTATCAGAATCCTCAGGTTCAGTTACTGGGATGTTACTGGGAAGTATGACATCATCTACACTGCCACTCACTTGCACTGCTTCACACTCAATATTTTTGGATACGGTACACTGGTCGGAATTAGAACTTGACGCAACAATACTAATCCTTCCTCCACCACCACTAACACCAGTAACACTAACATCATCAGCTGGGAAAACATCATCTTCTCCAACTATGAGTGAAGCTACCGATTGGGCTGTAAAAAACATTGCAGGAGATATACCTTTCCTCACATCAGCAATGCACTTCTGCGTCTGCGTACTACTACCATACCCACAGACCATCTTACTGCCATCATTGCCATGGCGAGAAACAGCTTTGCTTGCATGTGTCTTTGCAGGCATTTTGGGGGATCAACCACAATAGTATAACCAAATTTAGATTTTGATACGTTCACTCTCTAGATGGAGGGACGCTGGATGTGAAGCCAAATAAACAACTGTGGCTTCAACAACAGATAAGAGACTACTCTGAGACTGTCACGGAATTAAAACAACTTCAGTAACCAGTGGTGCTGATGAGGTCACAAAAACAATCCCCAATCTGGTAAAAAATACCTTTTGAACGTGGGGGGGGGGGCACTGAATGCAGACAGTTCATATTTTTACGGCACTACAAGCAGCAAAACCAAGAACAGATACCACGATCGCAGTACAAAATCAGGCAGCTGCAATGGATAGCAGGTTCACACTGCTGCGCCTGCAATTACACTAGTCTGTGGCACAATAAAAGGTGTATTATTTGATGCACGCAACACTGCACACACACTCACACACAGAACACTTTGTGTACAATGCTGAACGAGGAATGTGTAGCAAATGCAAAAGTTCAGTACTATGCCATGTTACGTATTGTAAATTTGTAATGTAAACAACCTGAACTTATGAACTGCTGCACCACATCCACACAACAAACAGCAAGAACATTTCTAGTATTACTGACAATATTACTGTGTGTACATTAACACAGTCAGTTATATAACAAAAATATAACCAAAAAACAAAGAAATCACTATTTCTCCAACTTAAATCTACCTACACCACAGAAACGCCCCTCCCCAAAGCACACTTTCACTGTCTTTCACCACACACACTCAATGTTGTAAATTAACATTCAAAATCCACACAAAAACAAAAATGCTCAATGATATCAGCACAGGAGGGTTTCCTACAATCGATGAACTAAAGTTGGATCCCCGAAAAAAACCTGCAAAAATGCTTTTTGAACAGCTTTTACATGATTCCTATCACAGACAGCTATCAGGGCACACTGTCTCCTTCTCTTTCCTACTCATACTACCATGAACTGAGGCTGTGCAGATCAATATAGAGCCCATGTGACCTGAAATCCCAAGAATCACTGCAAAATTCGCCTTCGGAGCTCAAAAACAAGGTGAAGTGCACTGCCTGCAATGCACTTCGCCTTAAATTTGGCAGAGTACTGGTCTGGGGAGGTGGAGTAATGCAAAGTCATCGTTTCCAATGGACTTCAGTTCCTCATTATGTAGTACTCGCTGCATTATGGAGCACTCTGCAATCGCCTTTGTTCGCTAATCACTTCGCAGAGCGGATTGAGCCCACTTCGCCCACCACTACTCCAGAGTACTGGAGCTGCCATTTAAAATGCCCAGTCCACACAGCTCTTTAGATGGGATCTTAGCTATGCAAGCATATTCTGTGTGGCAGAGCGGAGGGTGTATGCTGGGGCATAAGGAGATCCTTTAGGCGGTAAGGGACTGTGATCAGGTAGACAGAAAAATTCATCTGCAATTGCTCAGTGTATAGCATCCAAAAACTATGAAGGATAAACAGTAGACAATGAAACAAAAGAACAGTGCTATATCCAGAATATCCAAAAGTGTATTTAAAATGAAAGCACTGTTTTCTTTTTGTTACTTATACAGGATCTGTGGCAGATTGGGAAGATGTGCTACATGTACTGTACAAAACAATAGCACATAGTGCCATTAGCTGAGACACCACTGTAAGAGCCTCTGCTACAGTACTAATCTTTCCACAATGCATGTAGTCATAGAGCGCTATCCAAACAGCCAAAGTGCATATACACAGGGGCAGTTGCCACACCAGAAAAGCTAAAAGATCAAAGTGATGGCTGTTAGCCCACATGAGAACAGGTTCTACAGCACATCAAAGTCCATGGAATGTCTGTCAAAAAAGCTTCACGTTTTCTCATGCTTTGCAGCAATGGTGAATTGGTTTAAAGATAATTGCTTAGTTGAAATCAGCCATTTAATGTGACTGACTTACAGGCCACTCAACATGTTATCACCCGGAAACCCATCTGTGATCTCTGAAGCACTTGGATGCTCATACTTAATGCTGGTTAGTGTCTTCATTTGGACTGTTTCCTCACAAAAGACGTTAAATTTTGCAAGATTTTGATTCTATCTTAAAGCAGCAGTGCAACAAAAAATGTTTTTCCTAAAAAGCTAGTTTCAGCTACAATTAATGAAAATATTAGTATAACTGTCAAATGTATTTGTCTAGGTACTTCCTATGCTGGGCACCATGCGTTATTATGTTTACTTGCACGCATGTGCAAGAAACATAGTGCCATCATCGGAGATTTCGGAGGTGTGTCACCTCCTCCTCCAATTCAGTCAGTGTTACAGGCGCGTTTCTGTAAGCCATCGTACGCTGGAGCCGTCTATGACAAGCTCCAAATGCAGTGGCATACAGTTCAAAGGGGAGCTACGCTTGAGTGAGCAGCGATAAGATATCGCCTGCTCATGCACAGCTCCCCCACACACACACACACACCCCAGGCAGGCGTGGCGCGCCCGCACGAACATAACAGCCGACGGGTGCCCAATCCCGCCGGCTGTGCTGGGCGCTCCCCACCTACCCCCAAAGTTTAAAATGCCACGCTGGGTGCCCACCCCAGCGTGGCAAGTAATGCTATAGCCGACGGGTGCCCAATCCCCCATTGGCTCCACTGTCCTAACCCCAGATTATGCCACGCTGGGGAGCCCGCCCCCAGCATGGCAATCCATACTTTGGCCGACGGGTGCCCAATCTCGCCGGCTGAACGGCCCCTCAATCGTCTCTTGTGCCATGCTAGGAGCCCACCCCAGCATGGCAAATGTCCTCTAGTTCTTTTTCTTTTTTACCCTGTAAAGAAAAACGGTCCCACAGCTGCCTCCCAGCCCCTCCCACAACCCACACCCACCCACTGCGCATTGAAGCCCCCACACCCCTCACCCCATACTACCTCTGACTCCATTGCGACGATCTTCGGTGGACTGGGAACATCGCCTGCATCCCCTTCAACGCCGACCGCTAACTGAGGAAATGCCGTAAGCTGTATAATGGCTAGATAGGGGTTTCAACTTGTTCCATATCTCAGGTATTTTAGAATTTTGCACCAAATTTTCAACATAGGTTTTTGGGACCCTTCTCATGAATGATGTCACCGTCATGGCGCGCTGTTCAGGTCTGGCGGTGATTTCGCAGTCACTGCACAGTCACTGCACTAAATAACCCTTCGGGCCTGAATAACGCCATGACAGTGACATCATTCATGAGAAGGGGTCCCAAAAACCCCATGTTGAAAATTTGGTGCCAAAATTCCAAACAATGACTGTTTTACGAGCGTGGGTTGCGCAGTTCCTACGCAGGCTCATAAGTTCGCGAATTTTCAATATTTTCAATCCAAATTTTCAATATTGCCATTTTATCACACCTTCTTATGATTAGTACAGCTGTCATTTTTCACATCTGACCCAAAATGTGTTTCCGCCCATGTAGCGCACAATGGCGCAGTCGGTGTGCGAAATCAATGTACGGGACAAATTAAGAAAATCACAGTGACACTGTTCATGAGCAGAGGTCTTAAAATGGCTATGTTGAAAATTTGGTGAAAAAATTCCTTAAAATGACTGTTTTACGAGCGTGCGCTATGCAGTTCCTACACACGCCAGAAGGTCGAAATTTTCAATATTTTCACCCAGATTTTCAACATTGCCATTTTATCACAGCTTCTATGAGTAGTACAGCTGCCATTTTCACATCTCACCCAAAACGGTTTCCGCCCATGAAGCACAATGGCGCAGTCTGTGCTAGATCAATGTAAGGGAAAATTAAGAAAATCACAGTGACACTGTTCATGAGCTGAGGTGTTAAAATGGCTATGTTGAAAATTTGGTAAAAATATTCCAAAAAAATATAGAATAAAGTATGGGTCGGGGTGTGTAACGAGATTTTACACACACACGAGTTGTGGGATGCTACATAAACCCCGAGGGCGAAGCCCGAGGGTTTTGTGAACAGCATCCCACAACGAGGGTGTGTGTAAAATCGAGTTTAACACCCCAACCCATTTTTTATTTTATATAATTGCTGGGTTTTCCTTTTTTGCCTCAGCAATTATATAAAATAGAGAGCTTGAGGTGTGTCCTCAGTTTGGTTTAGTTTTAGCGGTGCCGAGATTTGCCGTATTTTAAACTCGTGCCGAGATTTGCCGTATTTTCAACTCATTTTTCTTCCTTTGAGCAGGTCTTTGTATGTGTTACAGTGTATGTGAGGGGAAAAAAGAAAAAGAAAAGAACTTACCACCACATTCTTCTGGCGGTTCTGTTTGGTGCGAGATGGAAGCATTGAGTGGTCTGGACTGGTCGGGCGCTGCTGCCTGAGCATGCGCACAAGCAAGGGAAATCATGCGCATGTTTGCCGTTATAAACACTCCTTTATAACTGCAAATTACGCCACGGTTTCCCTATAGAAAAAAAGGAAAGCCAGTTATTATTGACTGTTTTACGAGCGTGCGTTGTACAGTTCCTATGCATGCTCGTAAGTTCGCGAATTTTCAATATTTTCACTCCAGATTTCCAACATTGCCATTTTGCCACACCTTCTTATGAGTAGTACAGCTGTCATTTTTCTTTACATCTCAACTAAACGTAGTTTCCGCTTCACATGTAGCTTAATAAATGGCGCAGTCGGTAAAGTAAATTAATGTACAGGATAAATTAAGAAAATCACAGTGACACTGTTCATGAGCAAAGGTCTTAAATGGCTATGTTGAAAATTTGGTGAAAAATTCAAAACATGATTGTTTTACCAGCCGCATGCCAGTTCCCACGACGGCCAGAAGTTCACGACTTTTCTAGAGTTTTTCACCCATATTTTCAACATGCCATTTTACCACACCTTCTTATGAGTAGTATAGCTGTCATTTTTCACATCTCACCCAAAATGTGTTTCCGCCCATGTAGCGCACAGTGGCGCAGTCGGTGTGCGAAATCAATGTACGGGACAAATTAAGAAAATCACAGTGACACTGTTCATGAGCAGAGGTCTAAAAATTGCTATGTTGAAAATTTGGTGAAAAAATTCCTAAAAATGACTGTGTTACGAGCACCCTCGCTAGTTCATGACTTTGTAATATTTTCAGTCCAGATTTTCACCAGTGACATTTTTCCACACTTCCTTATGAACAGTACAGCTGTCATTTTTCACAACATGGCTGAAGTGTGTTTCACACTTTCAGCACAGAGATGCGTGGTCGCTGTGGGAAATCATTGTTCGGCACAGATAAAGAAAATCACAGTGACACTGTTCATGATCGGAGGCACCAAAATGCCTGAGTTGACAATCTGCTGTAAAAATCCCCAACCTAATTATATTACGGGTGCGCTGTACAGTTTCTATGTACGCTCGTGACTTCACCATTTTTTTTATATTTTTACTGCAGATTTGCAACATTGCTATTTTTTACACCTCCCCATGAACAGTACAGCTGTCATTTTTTACATCCTGTTCAGAATGTTTTTGCACCTGTGGTGCTAAATGCCATAGTCACTGTGCATAAGCAGCTTTCGGCTAACAAACTGATATTCCTCCTGTTCGTGAGGTGGGGTCACAAAATAAACATTTTGAAAATTTGGAGTGAAAATACCAACAAATGCCTGAGGTATTAGGGTTTCCAACCATAATGCCCAACCCTGTAGAGAATGACAGGCATCAGGGGTGTGACTTGGGATTCTTGCCTGTGATGCTCATACCATTCCACACCCTGCAGTCAGTGAGAGGCATCAAGGTATGCCTTGCAATCTTCGGCCCCAAACTTCACCCCATTCTCCTGTATCGCACCCATCTCACCATATTTCCTAATGAAATGGGGTGCGCATAAGGGCCAAAGACCCCAAGGAAAACCGTGACACTTGTCAGTGTCTGCAGGGTGGGGTGTGGTGAAATGGCGTGGCCGTTATGCCTGACAACCCAAACGCACACCCCAATGCCTGTCACTCTCTGCAGGCTGGTGGTGGGGTTGGCTTCAGTTCAATACTTCACTGCCATTCCTATTACGCAGCTCTGTAACTTCTACACTACCACTGCCAATGCCAGCAGAAAGAGGGGTTACTAGTGGGGTACCGCAGGGTTCAGTACTGGGTCCAGTCCTTTTTAATGTCTTTATAAGTGACATTGCAGAGGGACTGGAAGGAAAGGTATGCCTCTTTGCAGATGACACAAAGATCTGCAACAGGGTTGATACACAAGGAGGCGTGGAAAGGATAAGAAGGGACTTGGCAAGGTTGGATGAATGGTCAGAAGTATGGCAGCTTGGATTCAATGCAAAGAAGTGCAAAGTAATGCACCTGGGAAACAAAACCCAGGGAAAGATTACACAATGGGGGAGGTAGTAACAACAACAAAATGGAAAGAGACCTAGGGTAATCATATCAGATGACCTTAAGGTTGGCAAGCAATGCGAGAAGGCGGTAGGAGGGCTGGGGGATACTGGGATGTACAGGAGAGGTATCACCAGCAGAAAACAGGAAGTTGTTATCCCCCTGTACAGACAGTTGGTGAGACCCCATCTAGAGTACTGCATCCAGTTCTGGAGACCCCATCTCCGCAAGGACATAGACAGGATGGAGGCAGTTCAGAGGAGGGCAACTAAAATGGTGCAGGGTCTGCAAGAGAAGCCATACGAGGAGAGACTAAAGGAGCTTAATATGTATACCCTTCTGGAAAGGAATGAGGGGGGGACATGATAGAAACATTTAAGTACCTCAGTGGAATCAACAAAGTCCAAGAGGGGTAGCATCTTTCAGAAAAAGATATGTGCAAGAACAAGGGGACACAATTTGAAGATAGAGGGGGGACGGCTCAGGGGCAATGTGAGGAAGTATTTTTTCACAGAGGGGTGGTGGATGCATGGAACAGCCTTCCTGAGGAGGTTGTGGGGTCTAAAACTGTGGGAGAATTCAAGAATGCATGGGACAGACATAAGGCAATTTTTGTGGGGGGTAGGAAGAAATAGGCTGTTGGTTAAACAGGATCTGCAGCTTAGGGAAATGGGCAGACTAGGCGGGCCAAGCGGTCCTTATCTGCCGCCAAAGTCTATGTTTCTATGTTTCTATATACCAATAAAGCTAAAAGCGTCTGCCTAAACCACCCAGATGCCTCAGAGCTTCATTCAAAGGAGCTTTGTCAGGGTCTGGGACATAACAATAACAAATAATGTGCCAATAACAGGACCATGTACAGGAACAATAAAAACAAGGTACAGTCGTATATATCACAGAAAAACAGAAATACAGTGCAAAAATGTGCAAAACTACATATGTTACAGGAGCAGCATGGATGAATGCTAAGGAAGTGTGTAGTCTGTGAATGGCATGATGACCGGAACAGAATCATGGTGGCATAAAAATGCAAAATTACAGAGTACAACGAGTTTTAGCTACACAGTAGGGTAAGTGGCAAAACCGGGTAAGAAGAGAACAGATAAATGTTAAAATGCAACAGTAGTCATGAATTCCTAGTATCTCTCTCAGAAATCTAGTATTTTTTCTCATAAGTTACTGAGACGCTTCACCGCAGGAGTCCTTGGCTGTTACACAGCATCTTATTTCTGAAGTCCCATAACAAATATTACAAGTACTTTGGAGTTAAGTCATTGCACGGTGGATGTTATTTTCAAAGCAGGCACCTACCTTCTTAGGACCATCACCAGTAACTTCCTGCAGTGAGCATGGACATCAGCCAAATTTAAATCCATCTTGCTATAGTTAAGTGACAGCATCCCACTCAATGAGGATATATTCATTTCCAAGGAACACAGTGTTTCCCCCTTAAGTATTCATGCATGGGGTTGTCACCTATGCTTTCACAATTTTATTCCTGCTGTGTTCCCACCAGATCACTTAAGGTAGGTGTTTTTATAATTCAGAAGATTTCCACCAATAATTAAAGATTTTAATGGCACTCTGACACATTTTATAAACCAAGGATCCAATTTAGCAATTTATATTCTGTGATCTGATTACTTAGCTTCTATCATTCTCTGGACTCCTCTGTTTTGATGCAACACAAAATTATACAGTGCCGCACACTGCCTTGGTTTCTCAGTGCATACTTGGATCCACAGTCGGGCTCGGACACATGCAATGCGCATGTATGCCAATCCACATAGCTCTTCACCTCGATGGCAATTCACATTGGATGGCAACTACAGACCACAGCTGCCCTATCCATGCTCACTTTGACATGGGGGGGGGCTACAGGCAGAGCTGTGCTGGATGCTGGGCTACCAATAGGGCCACTGAGAGGGTACTTCCACTCCTCTTACTCTGCATAGGGAGTTTCTCAGGACACTGGCTAGACTGACCTGACTGAGTGTTAGTCAAAGCAACACACACTAACCCTGTCAGATGCAAGCTTACCAGCTTTCTGCAGCCAATGGATCTCTTTACCTTTCACTGAACCTGCTAGAGAAGCATAATAGAGAAAATACCAAATGGGCTTTCCTTGCTCCCCTGGCCACTAGATACAGCCCTCTCGCTTCACTTGAATCTCAAGTGGGTATTCCGATTGCTCTAAAAGTGTCTGCAAGGGAGTCCTGGCAGGGAGCTCACACCTCTATAACACTACGGCTGATCTAGTCTCTCCAAACACTCCTTTGTTGTACACAGCTCTCCTCCTCAGCTTCTGACTGGCTGAAACTCATTCTGTGGAGGGTATATAACCACTCCTGACTCCCAATTTGCTCTCACACTCTGCGACTTTCTGCAGTGCCACCAATTATCACATTCTGAGGAGGGCATACTGGCAGTTCTGCCTCCTAAGTGGCTGTCATACACCTGGGTTTTCTATAGTGCCCACGGTTCCCACCATCCAACATTTGGCTTCACTGACCACACATGATGGCCTCTAAGTAGCTGGTTCTGCTTGGCACTGTAGCCTCCCCATTGGTTCCTGCTCTTCCAGGCTTTCTGGAGACCTCTGCCCCCCCCCCAGCAGTCCACAGGGGTCAAAGCAAAGAAACATGCCATGCCCATGTCTGTGGGTTGTGATGCAGTTTTAGCTGTGAACTCCAAGTACTTCCATGGTGTGGAAGAAAATTCATGCTGCTCCTGAAGACCCAGTCTCCCTTTTCAACACCACAGGAACCAAATTAAAGCGAGGTAAGATCTGTGACTGCTCCAGTCCTGTGCACAGGATCTGGGATGTGGCAGTTCTTAGACACAAGGTGCTGTACCTTAACTCATTCAGTTCGTAAAAGCCATTTTGTGTACAACTGATGGAAAGTTTCAACTCACTGAAGGGAATGATCCAGGAGGGAATGAGTCATGGATAAGTAGCAATGCAGAAATATAGTGAGTTGGAGGACAGATACAGGGAATTGCATATTGGGGGCAGTTGACTATACACATGGTGTATCAGGAAGTGGTTGGAGGTCAGATGCTACTAAATAGTGAGGACTGCTGTGGGGACTGTGTCACAGTAGATAAGTGCCACTGATGGAGGCTGAGGTGAAGACCAATTAGCTGGCAGAGGCATGGGGTTCAAGCACCAGGATGCCTTTGCAGCAGCAAGGAAGGAGAAAAGAGTATCACAGGCAAACCATTGGGTTTGATTTTCAAAGGCTGATGCAGGGTTTGCATCAAGCCCTGCATCAAAGCCATTTTTTGGTGCAGCTGTGCTAAACTCCTTTGCTGCAACTGCACCCGATTTTATATTGTTGGGTGCAACTGCAACAATTTCCTCAGTTTACAGAAGCTTGTGCAAAATATTTGGTGCAAGTGCCGTAAAAAGTGTCCCCTGAATGCCACAAGTTAGACCAGGGAAAAGCTGGTCTAATTTGCAGCATTTAGATCAACCATACCAAAACGGAGGTCCTCCCTCTCAATTCGGTCCCCTCTGGTATAGACGTTGCGGCCTCGGGTCTCAAATGGTCCCCTAATGGTATAAAGTATTTGGGTATCATCCTACACCCTAATTTGTCCAAAATGCTCACAGCCAACTTTTCTCCAATGGTGGAGTCGATTAAAGAGGACACGGCTCGGTGGAAAGCCTTAAGGCTGTCATTAGCTGGGAAAATAGACTCCATCAAGATGATGGTGGCCCCTTAGTTATTATATCTGTTGTCCAATCTCCCAATACCTATTCCTTCGAAATGGTTTCAAAAATTGGATGCCGTCATTGGTAATTTTGTTTGGGAGGGCTCTCGACCACGGTTTAGTAAGCTTAAACTTCATCAGCATTGGAGTAGGGGGGGTTGGGGACTTCCATGGTTCCAGGGGTACCACATGGCCTTTGTCTCGGCCCAGACCACTTTATGGTTCTCTAACACTGGTCCCACTTCGCCTACTTGGCTCCCTTTGGAGGCATCATTATTACAGGCCCCTTCTCCTGTGGTGGCGCTGTACAGTAAAAAAAATCTCCCCTTAAATCTTTCTCCTCCCATTCTAGTGTCCATTCAATATTGGTAAAGAGTTCTAACTCTTTTAGGCCAGGATTTAACTCCTTGGAGGTTTATGCCACTATGGAACAACCATGCCTTGGTAGTGGGTGGTAGTATGATCTGCTGGAAAGCTTGGGAATCGCAGGGTATCTCTTTAGTTCAAGATTTATTGCTCCCAGATTTTAGTTCAATGGATACTTTTGAGGCATTAAGATCCAGATACCACTTCCCGACTTCACATTTTTGGAGATATCTCCAAATTAGAGATGCCATCACCCACCTACCCAATTTTCCTAAAAATAAAGGGTCGCAATCAAGATCACATCCTATTACACTCTGGTTACGTCACCCTAGGAACAGAGCTAGTGTGATCTATAATGCCCTTAGAGGTGCCGCTGCAAACCCTACCTTGTCAGCTAGAGCCCAATGGGAAAAGGATTTTCATTCTCCTATCTCCGAGCTCCAATGGGACCATGCTTGGGTGAGATTACATATGTCGTGTAGGGATGGGCGCACCCGTCTCATTATGAACAAAACCCTCCACAGGTGGTACAGGGATCAGGTTAAACTCAAAAAGATGGGGCTCCTCCAGCATGACACCTGCTGGAGATGTGGCAGTCAAGGTGCTCACCTTTTTCATATACTTTGGGAGTGTCCCAATCTCCTGCATTTCTGGACAACAATTCAAGATATGTGTGCTTTCCTGTTCCCTCAAGTAGTACCAGATCCCCCTCTTCTCCTTTTAGGTTGGCCCAGTGGGTCACAGCTGTGGGGGCGATAGCCAAAAGGCTTATTTTAATGAGGTGGTGGTCCCCAGAGGTCCCATCCTTCTGAGAGTTCCTTCAGGCATTAGCCCAAGGAGCTATATATGAGAGGCTCTCTAGTTTTGCGGGGGGCTCACTGGTCCAATTTGACAAACGGTGGCAGCCATTCCTCCGTTCCAAGTATTGTTACGATGTCCAATCCTAGGTGGTCTATAATTCCCGAGAGGACCCTGTCTTGTCTGGAGTTTATAGGCTTTCCCGTTTTATTTTCAATACTTGTCAAGGTATTTTCTTTTATCTCAGAATCAGTTTGCCTTTTTGTTTTTCCTGTTTATGGTGTATATAGTTCCAATTAATATTAGGCCTGATCCAGGACTGAACTCCATTTACCATACGCTGTCCTGGGCCCTACATGCTATTGTTATTTCTGGGTTCCATCAGTTAATAACCCATGGCTTCCACTCTTTTGGGTGGGAGGGCCTAGGTAGGTTTGGATAATCCTTGGATACCGAGTTTTTTTTTTGTCTTTCTTTTCTTTTTTTTTTTCCTGCTTCCTTCTCTACTCAGGCTTGTCCATGTTATACTGTGTGTATGGGAGTATTCTCATTGCCTATGACAGTGCTTTTTATTTCTTTTCTTGGTATCCATCATGTTTGTATTTCTGATATCTGTACCAATGTTGCAGTATGGTTGCATATAACATCTCAATATCATATACCTGTTTTGTGTGTCCTGTGTGAAATAACAATAAAATCTTTAACAACAAAATTTGCAGCATTTGGCACGCAGGATTGAAAATCCTGATCGCTGGCCAGGAGAATGCCACAAGTCCCATGCACCAAACAATTGGCACACCAGGGGCCTGCAGCATTCTCAGAGCTTTGAAGATCAACCATGTGGTGTTAAAGGTCCAATAAGGTTTGCAGACAGAGTTCCATGTAGTCAGAATTGTAAGAGCCAACTAATTTGTTCCCTCCTTTGTGTGAGGGTGGATGTTCATTCACTTTTTATTGTGCTGTGCATTTTCTTGTTTGTATTCATTTTTTTTTTTATTGTGCTGTGCTTTTTTGTTTTAATTCACTCTTTATTTGTGCTGTTCTTTTTATATTTACTTGCATGCATGTGTGAGGAAAACATACTGGTGCCACTCCACTAGTGCAGGGGCTGGGGAGGTGTGTGCTATAAGCACACAATGCAGGTGATCCTGCAGAAGGTGTGCTAGTCAACACCCAATCCTGACAAGGCTGATGCTGATGTGTTTTGCTGGCTGATGGGCAGAAACTTCCCACATATGAAAGGATGCACCTGCACCTATCACAGTGTGGCTGCATCCTTTTACTGTATGTTGCCGCCATCATGCAGCGAAACAGCACCCCCCACCTGACCCAGCTTTGTACCACCACCAGCAGGTGCTCAATCCTGCTGCCAGTATTCCTACTCCCATCCCACTCAGCTTTCAATCCAACTGGCAGTCAATTGCCCAACCCCACTGCTGGAAATTGCAACAACCCTCCCCACCAAAGTCTAGTAATCAGGTATGCAACCCTACTGCTGTAAACCAGAACAAATCTCACCACTACCAAAGTCTGGCAGTTGGGTGCCCAACCGCACAGCCGGAAATCACAACAACCCTACTTCCACCACCACTGACGTCTGGCTGTTGGGTGCCCAACCACATCGCAGGAAAACTCTACCCCCTCAACACCATGTAACATGAGGGTGCTCTCCCTCCATGCTACCAAATGACAAACTGACACTGGAGTACCCAATCCCCCGTTTCAGAACCTGCAATGAAAAAATGGTCACTCATTGTCCTCTTAGCTTTTTTTAACCTGCAAAAACAAAAGTTCTTCAAAGTGCTCTGCTCCCCTAACTCTGCAACCCCAAAACCCACCTAGTACGCACCACCTTCATGCCTTCCTCCACACCCCTCACTTACCTATCTGATCCACAGCTGAAGTCATCTGACCACCACTGAGAATGCTGCTGGACAGGAGCCTGACCACAGACTGACTGAAAACATGTTACGTTTGGTCAACGGGTTTTTAATGTGTTTTGAACTTTTACTTATAACGTTGTCATTTTTTAACATTTTTGCCCCAAATTTTCAACCTAGCCTTTTTACTCACCTCATGAACATGGGAAGTGTAATTTTTCAAATCCCCTCCGAAACATCTCTTCACAGTTGGTCTGCAAATTCCCTTTCAGATGGAATAATCCTCAAAGCGCCGTGGCTCGATAGTCCTGTGCTGGAATTATTGTATTATTCCATATACATGTTTATTGTCCTGTGACAGACTAGGTAGCTTGTCAGACTTGTCCCCATGCTCCAGGACCATCTCCTGTCTCTCTGTTTGGGGGTCCATATCACCCTCCCAGAATACATATCCAGAAATTCCCCTCCAGACTGGAGTGGTAGAACAGCTTAATCTGGTTCAAGGTCAGTTGGCATTCATCTGTATCCCCCTCCCCCGGGCCGTGCCTGAAAATAGGTGGGATTTGTCTAGTGCACTTACCCGGTCAACAAAAAACTAAAAACTAAAAAAAAAAAATGGAGACACGAGTAAGGTTTCACAAAGCCCGGTCTCCATTTTCTCCTATTTTCTGTCCATCCCCCCACTGTGCTTCAGCGCCAGGATGTGTGTATGGAGTTACACGTCTTGCACAGCTGCAGCCCCTCCCTCTTTTCAAGTCACTCAGGCCTGCAGTGCCACTGTGCCTCTACCCAGTGGCAGTCATGGGCTAAGATGGCTGGCCACCCCTCCCTGGGAGAGGAGAGGAGAGAAGTCCCTGGGATGCTCAATCCTCTCCCACACCACCAACTCCTGGCAACCTGTACTCGTTCCCAAACACGGGTCACCAGTGTGGCAGGAGGGAAGGTGTACTATGCCTTAGCCCTCCTTGACACCGGATTGGCCTAAAGTTATTGTATTTTGCATCTACATGAGGTTTCAAGCCTGATAAAAGACCTGCTGGGGTACCTATTTCTTTATTTTATTGAACATGACAGGTGTCATTTTTCAAATCCCCTCCAAAACATGTTTTCTCAGTTGCTTCACAAAATCACCTTTCAGATGGGATTTTAAAGATTCCACCAGTCTAGATCATAAGGTGGGGTCATAGGGTCATAAAAAAGACTATGTTGAAAATCTGGAGTCAAAGTGTAAAAAAAAGTTATTAAGAAATATTTACTCATAGCTTTGATATATTTGCAGAATTTGCTCCCAAATTTTCATCATAGTCCTTTTATTACCCCCACCTCATGAACATGATAGATCTAATTTTTCAAATCACCTCTGAAACCATGTTTTGCAGTCACTCCACAGAATCGCCTTTTGACTGGCATTTAAAAATTCCACCTGTCTTGAACATAATGTGGGGTCATAAAAGACTGCTAAAATTTGGGGTGGGGGTGGGCAAAGTGTCAAAAAACAAAGTCATGAAAAAATGGTGAACTTATAAAGATGTTCTTTATTCTGTTCATCTTTTTTCAGCTCTAGGGCCCACATATTTAAACAGTTAGTATGGCATTAAACAGGTTTAGTGCCACAGTAACCATGAATAATGCTAGCTGACAGGGCAGGTGCCATTTTCTAAGGTCCCCAGTGTGCTGCGCTGACCCATGAGTTCAACCGCACAGAATATACAGCTGCTGCCATGCAAATGCGGGATCCCAATGCATACTGGGTACAGCAGTATATGCAAAGGTTTTTGCAGCACTAACAGCCTCCATCAAAGTGCAGTTTAATGGTGCCAAAACTCTACTTTTATTCCCACACACAGTGATCCCACATTGTTCATCTTGTAGATGTCTTGCATATTGCAGGTGATCTAGTGGTCCCTCCCTCATCACAGCTCTCTAGAATATTCCTGGTGGTCTAGCGGTCCTTCCTGCCAATCTCCCATTCTGTAGTGATCTTGAATATTCCTGGTGGTCTAGTGGTCCCCCTTCCCCAATCCCCGTCTGTAGCTGTCTGGAATATTCCCTTTGGTCTAGTGGTCCCCCTAGTAAGGGTGTTAGACCCTTCCCAGCCCCGCTGCTCAAGGCTCTTCTCCCCACATTTCCCCTTGCTCTGGTCACCTCCACTGAATTGCGGCAAGAGTGACAGCAACCAGCACATCTCTTCACTCACCACCTTAGCAGGTCACCATCTGACTCTCAGTGAGCAATCGTGAGTATTGTAGAAACAGCTTTTCTACAGCACTCTAGAGGGCTGTGCCTGTCACCATCACTATTGCCATAGTTTGACTTAGTAACTGGGGAAGAGGTGGGTGCAGGGAGGAGGGTCCTGAGCAGGGGAGTTGAGAGGGGGGCAGATGCCCTTACAGGGAAGGGCTATATGACAATCCATTATAGGCTATTTGTCCCATGACAGTTCGCTCCATCCAGATCTCAGGAACCTTTACAGGAAAGTGAACATTTCCCAGTGTAAGGTAAGTTATCATCTTAGGGGGTTCAAAAAATATAAATAAAATCATGCTGCATTATTCCGTTTTGGTGGGAGAGAGGGAGTGAACTGTCATGGGGCGAATTGCCTATAGCGAATTGACATGCTCACACGGGAAAGACAGCTACAGGATGGGCACTCATGGGGGGGTAAGCATGCATGTTAATGAGCACATAATGGACATGCAAACATCCCACAGTGCCTTGCATGTCCAAAGGGCTTATTAGCATGTTAGGGCAGACTACGTCCCACAGGAGCCCCTACGTTATCTTCATTGTGCTCCTGTGGCCTATATTCAGTCTGGAGCAGTGTCAGTGCAGTACATAGTTACTATGTGGTACGCTGATATGGCCCCATATTCAGACAGCACGTTCTGGTTGGGGCACACTAATTGTCTGAATATTAGCCCCAAATGGGACATGTGTTGATTGCTATACAGCATTCCTGTCAGCACAGCACACATAGCCGGCTCTGAATATGGAAGCCTGTTCTATTTAGCTTGGTGGAACCCAATGTCTACAAGACAATGGCTATTGGGGAGTAAGAAAGTTCTGCCCATAGACTCAAGATACTGTTGTTCTATGTTGTAACAGCATCCAAGCAAACATCTTTGGCATTGATAGAGGCTTTTTTTTGTTTGCATTGACTTTTTAGTATGCTGTTTTTTTTTTGGTTGCATTCATTTTTTAGTTGTGGTAACATTTTATATTAGTTCATAATACGGTCAGCTAACTGGTTCTACTTTCACTGAATTAACAAAGGCCTTTGATACTGTCAACCACCGTCTCCTGCTTGTCCAGCTGCAGATTGCAGGACTCTCACCCAGTCCTGTGAACTGGTTCAAAAGCTACCCAGATAACCGGTCCCAAAGAGTGAAAATTGCTGACACGCTCTCAGATGCCAGACCTGTCCGCTCTGGTGTTCCACAGGGTTCTATACTGGGCCCCCTCCTCTTCAGCCTTTTTTTGAACACACTGCCAGATTCCTGTCCAGAACAAATCTTACTCTACATTGATGATGCAGTTATCCTAACCTCCCACCATGATCCAAATCAACTACACAAGAACCTCCAGCAGGGTTTCTCTGCAGTCAAAAACTGGTTCTTAAAACACAAACTGATCCTAACCCAGAAAAAAGCAAAGACCATGTTTTTCAGCAGCTCCCACAACAAAAATAAACATTATCACCTCTCCATAAATACCAAGCAAGGAGTCACCCTTGAACAAGTCCATACATTTAAATACTTTGGCCTCACCCTTGACTCCAAACTCACCTATGCTGCCCATATTAATAATGTCGCGAAAGTGGCAAACACCAGGCTGGGCCTTCTGTTCCGACATAGGAAGCATCTAACCTCTGAAACCTTTTCTGTTGCCATCCAGAGCTCCATTGTTAGCGTTACAGACTATGGACTCATTATCTATGGCTCTGCCACTGCCTCCTCTCTCAAACGAGTTTCTACCTCTCTCAATAAAGCCTGTTGACTCATCACTGGAGTCCACATCTCACCCATACTTGTGACTTCTACTCCCAAACTGTATAGCTGCAACTAAACAACCAAATAAAGTATCAAACCTGCATCACAGAAAAGAAAATACTGATGGGCAATGCTCCCCCTGGAGTCTGCTCCCTCCTCAAACCCAGAATCAACTGTAACACCAAGAGCTCTAAACCCCAAATCCTGCAAATCCCCCACTGTTGCACAACCCAAAGCCAAATGTCCTTTGCATATAGGGCTCCTAGCTGGCTGAACAGTCTCACTATTGACATCTCTACCTCACCAATGCTGGGCGCTTTCAAGGCTAAGCTCCGCCTCTCCCTAGTAGGCTCAAGTACCTGTGAATGCCCTGCTTAATGCAATATTCTCCTGGCTACTGCCCATAGTCCCTGCTGTCTGCTGTTGTCCTCTCACCTAGCATTTCATCACTGCTATGCCCATCAATTGCTCTTACTCCTGTTCTGTCATGATAAAGCCTCTTAGGCTGCCATACTTAGTCCCATCCGCCCCATGCCCTCTCCTCCTCGCGCCCCCATTTCCTTTGCTGCTTACATTCCTAGTGTTTTATGAATATTTCTTGTAATAACAAGTTATGACCATTGTGTTATTGATTGTTTTATACTGTATTTTGAAACCTGTATTACCTTTATGCCTGTACCTACTGACATGGAACCTTTGTAAAAGAGCCTCGGCTCAAAGGTATTTTGTAATCCTAGAACCAAATAAATAAATAATTTTTAGATGCACCTGCCCCAGGTCACATCTGTAAACAAAACTGATTTGCATATCTCTGTATGTCTACATGATGAAGCACAAGAAAGAAAGAAAGAAGGGAGGGAGGGAGGGAGGGAAGGAAGGAAGGAAGGAAGGAAGGGAGAAAGAGAGAGTGAGTTTTGGTTGCATTTGATTTTTTTCCTTCTTTTGGTTACACTTTACATTTCTTTTTGTTTTGTTACTTTATTTTTCTGACTTTACAATTTATATTTAATTTTGCAGCTTTTCTTTTTTGTTTGCTTTTCACTTTTTGGTTATTGCTTCATTCATTTGACTGTGTTTTACTTTTGTTTGTGTTTTGCATTTCAAGGCCATTGCACTCAAGTGAACAAACCACAATCAGATTTGACATAAGCAGAAGAAGGAAGGGAGTACAAACCAAAACCAGCACTTTGAACTTAGTCAAGTTAACTTTGAGAATATGAGGACTGTGGTCAGAAGGGAGCTGAAGGTGAATAAAGAAAGCAGGGTAGAGAAACTATGGATAGAGATACAAGAAGCTGAGAAAAATTTGCTTAAACAGACTTTGCGATATGCGGAGTGCTGTCTTCAAAATGTTTTTTGCCAGGCAAAGTGGAACCTTTTTCCGCAAAGTAACCAAACTTCACTCGCAAAGTTGCAGCTTCATGGGAAAAAGTGCCACTTTGTCTGAAAAAACATTGTGAAACTGGCAAAGTCGACATTGGTGATGACAACAGGAACTTCGTGGAATTTCACAAAGTCGAAGTTTTGCAACTTTGAGGCAACTTCGCCAAGGAAGTTTAACTTCTCTGCATCTCGAACTATAGAACTCTTTTCAGGGAGTCATTCAGGAGGAAATGGAGTTATGAGCATCCAGAAAAAACAAGAATCCAGTATGGATGAGTATGGCAGTAATGAAACAAAGACAAGAGAATACGGGGACTTTAAAGTGCAGACAGAAAACAGAACTGAGGGGGAAACAAGGCAGCTGACAAACAGTAGGAAGTATACGGGGACTATACAAAAGGCTAAGCAGGAATCCAATAAAGTTTAGCAGGGGTATCAAGGATAGTAAGAGAACTTCCAGTTACAAAGGAGTTAAGAGGATAATGTGGGACACTGGGACAAGGTAGGGCTGCAGTGCTGAGCGCAGATACAGGTGGAGCTATGGTAGTTGAGGATTGGGTTTTGTGAGTAATTATATGTTGCAATAGGGTTGAGAAGGTACTTCTATGTTAAATTCCTATTCTAAGACCCTATGACTCAGATGTTTCTTGATCAAAGTTTAAGAAATTTAAGAAAGTGTGTGTTAACCGGCCCACCGGTGTAGCGGCAAAGCGTCCGCTTGCAGTGCAGACATCCCGGGTTCAATGACGAACTTGGGAGTCAGAGGGCCTGCTGGGGAGAGAAGGATTGAGCATCCCAGGGACTGCTTTTCATCTCTGTGGGGGGGAAGAGTGTCCGGCACAATGTGGACCTATGGGAAGGCTGGGGGTACCGTCGTGGCCGGCACTACATATTGGGGGGGGCAGATGCTGGCATCACTGCAGATCCCCACCACCGGGGGGGGGGACTCCACACAAATGCTGGTCCACTAGTGATGGCTCCCCATCTCTGCCACCACTCCTGCTACAGACCAAGGTCCGCCGGGGAATCCCGCTCCTGTTGCCCCACCCTGGGGTGCAAGCCATGGCTAGCGACCAAGTTCCTTGGGGAGGGGCACCTGCCCAGTGGCCCTACCCAGGGGGTTAAGCCAGGGGTTGGGGGGGCAGCGAGCAAGTGGGGAGTCCAGATCCTCCGGTCCCTGGGGGGAAGGAGCCAGAAGGAAAAAAAAAAGAAAGAAAGTGGGTGTTGTAGCATCAGATCTTCTGATCTGCCAATTCTGGAGACATTTATTTTAGTGGTTTTATAGCTAGAAAGGCAAGTGGCAAAACATTTGAAAAATATCCAGAATTACTCAAATAAGCCAGACTCATGTGCCTCTCTTAACTCCCGTTGTCACCGATGGTGAAGAATGTGTCCTTTTAGTAATTCCTCTAATATATATACTGCATTAGAGGATATGAGTATGGCTGCCTAGTATAGGCCTTGGAGCCTGCCTGCAGTGACTTATAATGCTGACAAAATGTACCCTCCTCCTTCTAGTAAACACTAGTTTGCTTCTGAGTCAGAGATGGATTTTGAGGTTATAATGGCTACCCTTGATCATTACAAGGCTCCTTAACACATGAGTTCCTTACCCTTTGACAAGGAGTCCTGACAGCTTGATGTTATAAGCAACAGAACTTATGGTTACGCCTCTTTGAGCTTATGTATAACTAATTAACAGGCATACAAGACAAAATACTGAAACGACTTATGAATTCCTTCTCTGCTGTGGCTGAGAAGTTACTGAATAGTCTCCTGAAGAAGAAAGATATTCTGGACCATGACTGCTGGCATGGACGTGAGGCAGCATTTGCTCCATTTGTCCTTTGATGCCTTGGATGCTTCTGCCCACATGACAGCCTTGGGCATTTCCCTTAAACGGTACTTTTCGGAAAGGTTGCTGGCTTTGCCACTGATGTGCAGCAGTCTGTCCTGAATTCCCCTTCTCACAGACAGAAATTGTTTGGACATGATGTGAACTCATTTTTCTTGACCTACAATCTTTCTGTATGACACTTTGCTCTTTGAAATCTATGACCACTGGGCCCCCAGGAGGCTGTGGCCATTATTATTTTTCAAAAGGTGGCCCCAATACTTCTGATGATCCATCTGGGGCAAGAGCCCTTCCATTCGTTCCTGCCCTCAGCCCTTTGTGTGCCCATCACCAGGCCCTTAGGAATACTGGGGCTGGCAGGGTGCTTGCTGACTGTGCCGGGTGCATCATAATTATTGCTACTGATAGAATATTGTTGTTTTTTCCCCTCAGTTCTTTAGGTTTATGCCTTATTTGTTTGGGGATGGTTGACCCTTAGAAAGTGACTTTTTCTTTTCTTCAACTCAATATTTATTAAGATATTTTTTCCATACAGAGAAAGGTTCTATAACATACATACATTCATTCAAAGTAACATCTATTAAATTAGTAATGAAGTTACCTCTCTCCCCTTTCCTACCTCCCTCCTCCTCCCTCCCCCGGCACAAAGTAAGCTAATATGATATACATAGTATAGCACCGGTCTCATCACTATAAAGAATAGAGAGTATAAAAGGGGTCCCATATCTTGGCAAATCTCTTTGACCTGTTGTCCAACTCGCCATTGTCTTCTCCATTCTGAGATTCAATAACAGCTCATTTAACCATTCTGTATATGTAATATCATCCTGGTCTTTCCAATGTCTTAGTACCAGTTTCTTAACTGACATCGATATTAAAGTCATGTAATATTTACGATTAAGTACTGAAACATTAGAAAATCACCTAGAAGGCAGATCTCTGCTGTAAAGAAGTCATTGAAACCCAACAAGGGAGCCACCCTCTGTTGAATAAGGGACCACAGGGGGACAAATTTATGGCAAGACCAAAAAATGTGAAATAATGAGACCTCCTCTGATGTACATCTAGTACAGAAAGGAGATGACAGTAAACCAGATTTGGCTATCTTTTGTGGGGAATAGTACAAATTATACAAAATATGGAACTGCATTAACCATAGCCTATCTTGGATTATGAATTTAGGACAGCTATGCCATAAGGTTGACCAATTTATACATGCAAGGCCTCAAACTGCAAGCTGGGTCAGGCTTACAGAGCAAAAAGCTGTCTAACTCCCAGCTGCCCGTCTTGTTCTAACCAGGGGAGTCCTCCTACCCACGCTTTGCTACGGACTAATCACCTTTGCCCACGTCGCAAAAACTAGTCTAGTAAAGTGGGACTCAGCGTACAACAACATATGCCATTTTGCACTCTCAGCCCCCCACCTCACTCACCGCTGTGAGCTTTACACCCGGCTTGAGTGGCTCCCACCGGAAACTCACCGCTTTTATGTCGTGGGCAACTTCATTGACAATATTGTCAGAACTGCTACCCCCTCAAAACTTTGCTGAGACCCTTGTTCTTGCTACACCCTTCTACAACCTGCAATCCAGTGGCTCCCATGCCCTCCTGGTACCTAAAACCCACACACAAATGGGTGACTGAGCCTTCGCTGCTTATGCGCCCAGGGTTTGGAACTCTCTTCCAACTAGCACTCGCTCCTCTCCCTCGCACCAGAGCTTTAAAACCTCCCTCTGGGGTTTTCTCAAAATGGCTGCCACCTGTCTCTGCACTAGACAAACCCTCTCAGCCTGAGATGCTACCTAAACATTACGACTTGGGCAGAGCACAACTGTGCTCATACTCCTCCTGTTCTCACAACATATATAAAAATGGACCATTTAGGCCCACCGGCAAAACAGGGTGAGCACTATAACTGTGCACTCTTTTCTCTCGCACTGGGCCCACTCTATCCCAACTGTGACTCCTCCTTATTCTAACTGCTAGCCTTACAACTTGCTGCCTGGAGCAATGAAGTCACACTGCACTTCTTTCTACTGACTGCAATGTTTAATACTGTATTGTAATACCTGTTTTTGGTATTGTTGTCTTACAATGTCCCTGTGTTCTGGTCACTTTATATTAACTCTTCACTACTATTTGCCTGATGAAATCTGATGCTTGTAAAGTCCCTGTTGTGCTAATTCTATGTAATGTAATCCTCCACTTGTACTTGCCTGATGTTCATGTATGTACCTTGTAATCTCCCAGGTCGCACCTGAAAATAGGCACTTGGCTGTCTAGTGTGCCTACCCAGTTAACAAAAGCAAATAAATAAATAAATAAGTCTGGAAAGTAAGATGACCACAAAGCAGAGGGACCAAAACAGTCTGGGTACAGCCAGCCATATAGAGAAGAATACAATTTGGACACTGCATGTGGAGATCCCACTACAGAACACAGATCTGTATAAGTAAAGACCTCTGTTGGCTGTGGGGGGGGTCTTACCTATAGCGTTCAACAGAAGATGTCTCACCTGAAGCACTTTGAAGACCATGGAGTTTGGGATAATTAATTTAGTCATACATTCTATAGAAGAAAGCCAAGTCCCATCTTCTTTTACAAAGTGAGATATTGCACAATCTTCCAGATTAGGTAACCAGCTAGGGGAAATCATAATTTTGTCTATCTTGAGGTTAGGATTACCATAAACTGTTTGAGACAAATCCAAAATATGATCATACCTAAGGAATGAGCACAGCTGACAATGTGCCTTAAGAGAGATAGCTATCTGGGAGGTTTTAAGAGTTAAAGGAAGGGATTTTAGTCTTACATGTAGAAGATTGGCTGGGGAAAGGCCATGCACCCTTATTTGTAGAATTTCAATTTTGAGCCAGATTGGGGGTAGGTTCTCATCCGAGACCCACCAGAGATATTTATTTGTGTGACTGGTCCAGTAATATAAACCGAGGTGTGGAAGACGAAGGCCTCCCGGAACTTTTGGGCAGCTAGTTTATGAAAAGCTATTCTAGGTCATTTCCCAGACCAGATGAAGTCTGTAATAAGACCATGAGCTCTTCTAAACCAGGAAAGAGGGAGCCAAATATTCAGCAAATTAAAGGGGTTAAAAAGACGGGGAAAGATATTCATCTTAATCAAATTAATTTTACCTCACAGGGATAACGGGAGATGGGACCATCGATTTAGATCTTGAATAATGGTGCTTATGAGAGAGTCCAAATTTAACTTTTGAAGATGTTGAGGGTTTGTTGCTAACTCAATTCCTAGATATCTGAGGGAGTCTGATTTCCAGGAAAGCTCTAAACTTATAATTTCGTTCTTGAAAATTCTGTGATTGAGTGGGAACACAACTGTTTTACTTTTATTCAATTTATAATTAGACATGGTACTAAATTCTCCAATTGTGTCTAACAAAGGTGGAATGGAAGTATCTGGGTAAGCTAACTGTAGGAGAAGATCATCCGCATATGCAGAAACCTTGATTTCATAGCCCTGAACTGGTATACCTTGAATCTGCTGACATTCAGTTAGCCGACGTATCAGAGGTTCCAAATAGAGATTAAAGAGCAGAGGAGACAAGGGACAACCCTGCCTTGTGCCTGATTGTAAAGGGAAGAGTTCTGAAATAGCACCATTCCCTGAAACCCTCGCAGATGGGAATTTGCAGAGGGTGGCTATTCAATTCTGAAATACAGTAGGGAACTTAAATGCAGCAAGGGTGCAAAACAAGAAATTCCAATTGACCCTATCAAAGGTCTTCTCGGCATCCAGAGAAACCAAAGCTGCTGAGAAAATTTGCATCCCTGGATGCTGAGAACGCATGGGAGAGGGTATGTAAATGACCCGTAGAGGACCTACCTTTCATGAATTCTACTTGTTCAGGACCTATTAGTTCGGGAAGAACAAAACTAATACGATTAGCCAAAAGCTTGGTCAGAATTTTAATGTCCTGATTGAGCAGTAAGATTGGATGAGGTAACTAGTTCTGGATTTTTATCATGCTTTGGTAAAAGGACAATTAAGGCTTCAAACAGGGTTTTATCTGATTCTATCCCTGATAAGATATGTTAATATAATGGTAGTAGTAAGGGAATAAGCTGGTTGGCAAATTGTTTATAAAAATTGGGAGAAAATCCATCTGGTCCTGGGGTTTTATTGAATGGAAGATCCTTAATTACTCTAGTCAGTTCTGCTTCAGAAAGCGGTAGTACCAGAGAATTCTGTTGATTTTCTGAAAGGGAAGGGAGATAAGAGTTCTGAAGGCACTCATCGAGCTCTATCTCAGAGGGCGGGTTTGGCATTGGACCATAAAGGTGTCTATAGAACTGACTAAACTCAGAAACAATCTCTTCAGGGGAAATTTTGAGGACGTTGCCGATCTGTGAGTGAATAGCAGTTACTAATTTTGAAGATTCTTGCTGCTTAATACGTAGTGCAAGTAGGCGTCCAGCTTTTTCACCCTGATCCGTATAGGAGGCGTTAGCTTTTAAAACTGCATATTCAGCTTGCTCTCTAAGAAGGTCTAAATAAGTATTTTTTTAACTTAGCCAAATCTTGTCTAATTTGATCTGATGAATGGGGAGAAAGCTTACTTTCTATATTACATATTTGGGAAAGAAGAACAAGAAGCTGCTTTTCCCCTCTTTTTCTTTTTATGAGAAGCCAGACCGCTCAAAAGACCCCTTAGAAATGCTTTCAATGCACACCACTCTACGTCAGGCCTAGTAGTCGAGTTTTGATTTATATTAGTAAAATGGATTATTTGGTTGGAAATATACTTGGTCACTTCAGGATCCTTCAGCAGTTGATTACTGATTTTCCATAGACCCCCTGGTTTAGGGAGAAGTGCAAAAGTAATCTGTCAGGTAACTACTGAGTGATCAGAGGAAGGGCCTGGGTGAATAGATGAATCTAATGTCCCAGGGAGGAGGGACTGGGAGATCAACAAGTAGTCAATCCTTGAAGCTGTCCCATGAACCAGAGAAGTGAAGGTGTAACCCCTCTCAGAGGGGTGTAAAACATGCCAAACATTGCACAGGCCCACTTGGTCGAACAGCTCTCGAAGAGCTCTCTGGGCAGGGGAAAGCCCTTTATGGGATGGTCCCAAGCGATCCATAGTTGGGTCAAAAATCAAATTTAAATCTCCCCCAATAATTAGCAGGAGAGAAAGGAAGGGAGTTAATACATTTACCAACTGCATGAAAAATCCTGGAGTGTCCAAATTAGGACCATATACGCTTCCCAGTAATACCTCAGTCGTATGTAAAGTACCCCTAACAAACAAATATCTACCCTGAGGGTCCTTTATCATCTGGACTGTGGAAAATGGGATTGTCCTCTTTAGCAGTATCATAACACCACAACTTTGAGTATTACCTTCTACAGATAAAATCTGCCCAATCTGAAGTCTTCTCATTTGGATAGCTTTGAAATTTAATAGGTGAGTTTCCTGTAAAAAGATAATCTCAGCCTTCAGTAGACCGAGATGCTTCAAAACTTTATATTGTTTAGTTTTTTGTCTAGCCCTTTAATGTTCCACGAAGCCAGACAGAAATCCCTAGCCATGGTCCCAAACAAAATCTACTGTAAACTCAATGAATCCCTTATTCTGTGGAGATACCAATGGTGCTCTGAACAATACTTTCTCTGTGCCCTTTACCAACCCTACCCCGACCCCTACTAATATTTCAAACCTATCCTCATAACCCAAAAATATCAGAAAAATGTACCATAAACTCCCAATATACAAGTAAACCCCGCCCCCCCCCACTTCCCGTATTGTCATGGACTGTGCTATGCAATACACACTTTCACTGCTCCCACCCTCCAACCACCCTATACTGAACCCTTTAACTACACTACACCAAGCCAACCAAACAAACAAACAAACAAAGAAAAGGGAAAGGAGAAAATTAAAAAAGGGACACAAAAATTAGTCCATACTGCAGTAGTTCTCCTGCTATCTGTCTGATACGCTGAACATAAGGTTGCTTAGCATTAATACTAGGCTGCTAACCAATGTAATCAGCTATTAAACTATTATGCTGTAATACCATTCCTATATGGAGGCTGTTGAAAATAAGTTTGAAACATCACACGAATATCCTTTGGGTGATAATACTCACCCAAGTAAAAAACGAGTACAGCCTTAGATTAATTATTGATTGAAACGAACCCCTAAACTAATCTACTTCCAAGCTGAGCCTATTGAGCAACATTTTAGAGATTTTTAAATCATTAACAGACTCAAATCTCCTGTGAAAAGAAACTTGCTTTAACAGATATCTGTACAGACAAAGTGTCTGCTAAACTCAAAAACATGATTGTGCTGTGCCATCTAGCGGTCACTCCAGCACATAACAGTTCGGGAAAACATTTATAATGTCTGTACAATCGTGCGCACTGTCGAGATGCCAAACATTCAGTGGCTATCCGCTGGTGAGAAAAAGTTAAGGTCTAAACCAATTACCCATATCGCTTAGACACGCTATGATTCTTCAGTTAAGAGCAGTGGACTCAAAGATCACTGAACTAGGTCCCAAACCGTAATCGCAGAAATCCATTGTAAATCAACCGGAGAAAAAGGTAACAACTTTAACAGGCAAGCTCTTACCAAAGTGTGAGCTCTGGAAGGACTGGCTAGTTCAGATGTCCCGAAAGAGATCAGGGAGAGAAGACTTTAGCCCTGTCAGGGCTACATCAGGATCCTCATATGACTGCCAGGAGCCGGCTACTTGGACTTGGATCCTTGCCGGATAGTTCATCCGAAATTTAATCCCCACAGCAATAATTTTTGAGACTAGGGGATGAAATGCTGTTCTTCTTGCTCTTACTGAAGCTGGCGGGTCCTGGGCTATTCGTATCTTGACCCCCTCCCAGCGGACCTCTTGCAGCTCTCTGACTTTTTAGAGGAAGTGTTGACGTTCCAAATAATTTAAAAAACGAAAAATCAACAGTCTCAGCTGGGCTCCTGCTGGGGAAATCTGGCGAAGAGCCCTATGTGCTCACTCTATTACATATCTGGGTCCAAAAGGCGAAGGACCTGCAATCTTCTCTACCAGTTTCTGGATGAACAAAACAGTATCCAGACCTTCCTCATTTTCAGGTAAACCTACGAGGACCGCATTGTTCCTCCGACTGCGGCCCTCAAGGTCTTCAATTTTGAGCTCCATCCTGGCTATTTTTTGCCGTATTGCAACTAGTTCTGGATCAACTTTATCAGCCCTTTTTTCTAAAGAGATTATACGAACTTCCCCATCCAAGGTACTAATTGTGAAATCCTCCATTGCCTGGGCCAAAGATTTTAAGTTGGTTGAGATAGAGCACATTTCGTCCCGAAATGGCTGGAACTCGTCCAGAAATCTGGTAAGGGTGGGTGGTTCTTGTTCTGATGTGGTAGTACTCGAGCTACGTGGATCTGTAATATTCGAGGCCCTAGGCTTTTTAGGGGCCTTCTCTGGTGTGACCGGTGAAGTGTGTCGAGGAAACGCTTTGCACATTTCTGCCTCCATAGATCAAAATCTGAGTGATGGAAATAAACAGCAGAATAAACTTTTGTCTTTAACACCTCTTATGAAGCTTGCTAGTACTCCTACTGGTAAAAAACAAAGAATTAACTGGCTGGGTGGCTGGAGCGATGAAAGGGAGCTGTTACCAGTCACACTGCATCACGTGGTCTCGTGAGTGGCCTTTTCCTTCCTGTACAGATTATGTCTGCTCAAGTAGGTTAACACTTCCTGTATTATTTTCCTTGGCTCAGAAACATGGTAAGGAGCTTCTTTCTGCTGTTTTGATCTGGCCACTCTGGATGTGTCATAGCCTTTGTACTTTATTTTTTTACATGCCCTATTTTCCCCTCATATAATATGGGCTTCGGGCATTTGGGTCTGTTTTTGTACTCTCCTCCCTTTTTTCTATGACACTGCTTGGTAATCATTCCAAAGGTGTGGTTCAATGAATATAAATATCCTTGAAGAAGCTAGGTCAGTTACCGTAACAATAGATTCTCTTTCCACTGAGCCATAGCTTGTCCTCCTGCCTTCCCCCTCTTGCTGGTATACCCTCAATAAGAATTGCTGGTGCCAGCCTGTATGGTTGTTGTATGCCGGAAGTACTCAGTGTTTTGATGTACTATCATTTTACATTGCCTCTACAGTGATTGGTTTATGTGCCTGGTTTCCTGGTTTCTGTTGTTGTGTCTTATCCCAAGAGCTTGTTTTCAGTGAGAGATACTACCAACGAGAGGAGGGAACACCCACATTATGTAGGGGGTGCCAATATGTGCCAACGTCGGCAGCTCCAGCTGGCAAAAATTTCTGAGTGGTCCTGACACCAATGACTAACCATTCCAAAATTGTGGCTCAATGTAGGAGAGTCTCTCAAAAATCTGCTGCTATGGGGGCTGGCCCAGTGGCATGGAGGGCAACAGCGCTTTGCACCTTACCACCTCCACATCGACGACCCAAGTTCAAGAATTTTATTTATTTTTATTTTTTATTGATTTATTTATTTGGATTTCGGAATTACAACACCTTTGCGTCAGTGACTCATTTACAAAGGTTCCACGTCATAGAAGCATAGAAACCTAGACTTTGACGGCAGATAAGGACCGCTTGGCCCACCTAGTCTGCCGATTTCCCTACCTACAGGATAAGCTGCAGATCCTAGTTAACCAACAGCCTATTTCTTCCTACACCTCCACAAGAATTGCCTTATGTCTGTGCCATGCATTCTTGAATTCTCCCACAGTTTTAGACCCCACAACCTCCTCAAGGAGGCTGTTCCATGCATCCACCACCCTCTCTGTGAAAAAATACTTCCTCACATTGCCCCTGAGCCATTCCCCCTCTATCTTCAAATTGTGTCCCCTTGTTCTTGCACATATCTTTTTCTGAAAGATGATACCCTCTTGGACTTTGTTGATTCCACTGAGGTACTTAAACGTTTCTATCATGTCCCCCATCTCCCTCCTTTCCTGAAGGGTATACATATTAAGCTCCTTTAGTCTCTCCTCATATGGCTTCTCTTGCAGACCCTGCACCATTTTAGTTGCCCTCCTCTGGACTGCCTCCATCCTCTGTCCTTGCAGAGATGGGGTCTCCACGACTGGATGCAGTACTTCAGATGGGGTCTCACCAACTGTCTGCACAGAGGGATAACAACTTCCTGTTTTCTGCTGGTGATGCCTCTCCCTATACAGCCCAGTATCCCCCCAGCCCTCCCTACTGCCTTCTCACATTGCTTACCAACCTTAAGGTCATCTGATATGATTACCCCTAGGTCCCTTTCCATTTTTGTTGTTGTTACTACCTCTACGTGTACTCTTCTTCCTCTGGGTTTTGTTTCCCAGGTGCATTATTTTGCACTTCTTTGCATTGAATCTAAGCTGCCATACATTTGACCATTCCTCCAACCTTGCCAAGTCCCTTCTCATCCTTTCCACGCCTCTTTGTGTATCAACCCTATTGCAGATCTTTGTGTCATTTGCAAAGAGGCATACTTTTCCTTCCAGTCCCTCTGCAATGTCACTTATAAAGACATTAAAAAGGACTGGACCCAGTACTAAACCCTGCGGTACCCCACCATGATTGCAAGTGCATACATAATACTACAAAAAGTACATAGGCAGTGCAGCTGGCTAAGCAAATACAAAGACAGATTAAATGGCAAGTTACAAAAACATTAAGACAGGTTACATAACATTACATGTGGATTAGAAGAAAAGCTATCCATAATGGGACATTGTCAGGTATACAGTGGTTACAATATATTTAGTGCTATGATGCACATGCAGGATTGGGGGATAGGACGGGACAGGATGCCAGTGCCATGTAGGAATCAAGATGGGGGGATATGGAGGCAGGCAGTGAGCTGAGTTGGCATTGTCAAGTAAATGCATAAGGTGGGGATGGAGGGGAAGGGGAGTGGTGGGGAGCAAACAGGAGGAGCAAGCAGGGCTATGTAACAGGAGGGGAGAGGGATGGGGTGGGAGGGGTAGCAGATGGAGTAGGAAGGAAGGGGGGGGAAGGAGTGAAAGGAGTGACAGAGCAGAGCAGGGGTAAGGGTAGGGGGACAGTGGGAGGAGCTGATGAGACTAGGAGCAGTCACAGCTGTTTTGAGTGAGGAGGTGCTGTCAGAGTTTGAGTTCAAAAGGGCCTAACTTGTGTTCAGCCAAGACATCGGGGGGAGGTCATTTAGCCAGGAAGGGGCCCAAAACATAAAAGCTCATTGAGCTTGAGCTGTTCTATAGAAGGGGACTTGGAAGGAGTCCTTAGACGAGCTCCTTGTGTCCTGAAGGTTGGTAGCCCGGGTTAGTAATTGCCGTGTAGAGGGTGGGGAGTGCCCAAGGCTAATTGCCAGCAGGCAGGACTGGTAGGAGATCCTGCCCTTAAGATTCAGCCAGTTAGCTTGGTCACACAAGTCACAGGTGTGTGTGAGCCTATGAGTCCCCACAACTAGACAGCAGGCTTTGTTGAGTGCAAGTTCGATTCGGTTGAGGGTGGTATCAGTCGCAGACCCATAGATAACGATCCCATACTCTATAATGGAAAGGACCAAACTTGTAACTGCAAGTCAAAGGGCTTCCAGTGTCATACAGCGCCTATGCCTGTAGAGGAGCCCAAGTTTGGAATTTACCGCCTTACTGACCAGGTTGATGTGTTCATGATTGGAAAGGGTAGTACTGAGGGTTATACCCAGGTATTTAAAATTATTAACTTGGTCTAGTGGTATCCGGTGACTATTGTGAATGGCTAGTTGAGCTGCCTTGTGTTTATTGTGTTAATTGGCAAAAAGCATCACTTTAGTTTTTTTGTAATTAACTATAAGTTTTTGGCTCACAAGCCAAGACTCAATTTTTTTGAAACTCTGCTGAAGTATATGCTCAAGGAGTAGAGGGTCAGGATGGCTAGTTAAAATAACTGTTTCATCTGCATAGAGTAGCAGGTTACTGGGACAGGCTTGGAGGAGGGTATTGAGGAAGAGGCTAAAGAAGCGGGGGTCAAGAATGGAGCCTTGGGGGACACCTGAGCAAATGGGTCTGCTAGCGGAGAGAATATCCTGGATTTTGACATGCTGCAATCTGCCTCCTAGATAATTTGGGAACCAGGATGTGGCTTAATGAGAGAGACCAGTGGTAGGGAGGGCAGCGATGAGAAGGGTGTGAGTGACCGTATCGAAGGCCTCCTTTAAGTCAATACAGATTGACCCAACTAGTTGACCATGATCTAAGGATTTATGGATGAAGTTGGTGTACTCAAGGAGGGCAGAGATGGTCTTGCGCTCTGACCTGAAACCGTGTTGCTGTGACACTGTAGGTTGTATTTGGAGAGGTACTCAGATAATTGATCAGTTACAATCCTGTCCAGGGCTTTTGGACAGAGGGGGAAGAATGGATATAGGATGGCAATTTTCATGGGAGGCCCTATCCCCGCTCTTATGGACTGGAGTCACCATCGTTGCCTTCCATAATTGGGGAACTGGCCGAGACAAAGGGATAGATTTAGAAGCTTGGTGAGGGGGCACAAGACAGCGTCTAGGGCAAGGTTTAACAATTTCAGGTCGAGTGTGTCACTACTGAATTTAGATTTAACCAGGGCACACTGGAGGTACTTTCTAACTTCCCTGGAAGCGACTATCCCGAAATAGAAAGGGTGGGGGGTGTTAGGGGGCTGCATGGTACTAGGGGAACCAGCCAAGTTGAAGGGGTTGGTGAAGAAATCTGGGGGAAAGACACCACTTAGCTCTGTGAAGGCTGTATTAAAGGTATCAGCAATGAGCTGAGGGTCTTGGATGGTAACACCATTATCCATGAGCATGGAGGCGGGGAAGTGTTAGATAAACCAGTAAGATCTTTTATATTACCCCAAAACTTTCTCCCATTACCCCAGGAGGATGAAAGGGATTTTTTAAAGTGGGCAGCTTTGGCAAGGCGAGCCTTGTGAGTAGAGGCGTTATGGGCAGCCTTGTAGCACTGCCAATTGGAAGTGCAACCTGTGGCCTGAACTTTCTGCCAGAGGTGGTCCTGGGAAAACATAAATTTTAGGAGAGCGGGAGTAATCCAGGGGTTGCAATTACCTTTGACTATCCATTTCCTAAAAGGTGCAAAGATGTCACATGCCTTATTAAAGGTTGTGATAAAATTAGCTAAGGCCTGGTCAATGTTAGTGGCAGAGTCAATAGGCGTCCAGTCACTATGGAGGAGGTAGGCTTGGAACTGCTTATGTAGTCCATATTTGAGGGTGCATTTGTAGGCCAGTTTTGTGGGGAGTTTGGGAGACCATTTGGACCAATGACAGAGAACTGAGGAGTGGTCACTGAGCACGTCAGAGAGGACTGATGTGCCATAGAACCGCTCTGGATGGTTGGTGAATATGAGGTTGAGCAGGGGACTATTGCCTGTCCTATAGTTGATTCTTTTGGGAGAGGTAACCAGTTTGGAGGGACCTAAGGTGACAGCATCTTTGTGTGGATCAGCATCAGGGGCCATCCAGTTTGATATTAAAATCTCCCAGAGCAACTGCCTCAGAACGATTGGGCAAGTTGGCGAGATAATCCAGTACCATATTGAAACCTACAGTGGTGTCTTGTGGGGGGATATAATCAGAGAGAACTGTGAGCGATTTACCCTTGTTGCCTATTGCAACTTTGACCGCCAGAACCTGGGTACTGTTCCCAGATATTGTTTTAGGGAGGGCATGTCCATGAAGTAAGTCAAGTAGATAGATGGCACACGCCCACCCTTTTCCTCAAAAAAAAATACAAAATCACACATGCCCCCACAATGCAAAGCATTATGGGCTGCATATGCAAATCACCACAGAATGTTGTGCTGGTCCAACTTTAAGTAGAATTGCATGGTGCCGAAAGGCCTCTCACACAGTTTTCAAAGGGTGCTAACAGAAGACATAGACACATGTTTCATCCTACCAGGACTCATCAGTATGCCTCATCTGTTTGACACCCCAGTGCAATGGACCAGCTACCCTTAAGGCAGTGTGCCTTGGATATATTGTGGTGAACCCATTAAAATAAAAAACTATTTAAAAGACAAAGAACCTCTGTGCGCAAACACTGAGGCAAGGGTTACCCCAAAGGGCATTTGGCTGGGAAGCCAAGTTTCAAGAAAATACAAAATCACACATGCCCCCACAATGCAAAGCATCATGGGCTGCATATGCAAATCATCACAGAATGTTGTACTGGTCCAACTTTAAGCAGAATTGCATGGTGCCCGAAAGGCCTCTCACACGGTTTGCAAAGGGTGCTAACAGAAGACATAGACACCCTTTTCCTCAGCCTATCATCCTTGAAAAAAGCACGGCCTCCCAAGGTGCCAGTGCAGTCTGGTATTTTGTGGGAGAGCCAGGTTTCAACCATGACGAGAACATCTGGTTTGCGTTGCTCGAGCCAGACTTGAAGGATGTCCACTTTGGGCAGAATGTTACAAATATTAACTGAGGCATTCCTAGCACCACCCAAGTTACTGGTGCTAGGATGAGGCAGAGACCCAGGCCCTGGGTTAGAGTGTACATTACCAGAGAGCATTAGTAGGAGTAGGCCAATTATGTATTAATAAATATCTAAGCAGCTTGAGATGAGTTTTAGCCATCCGGACTAAGGGTTTGTGTTTGTGTGCTGGCAATGGCAGGGAGGAGAGGTGCAACATGAGGAACAGCGAGGGGTCCCTTGGGTGAAGAACAGTGCTACAGGTTGACACCCAGGGACTAGGTGCATGGGTCGGGTAAGAGCTAGCAGTCTCAGCAGCCAAAACAAAATTATTAATGGGAGGTAAGAAGGGGAAAGGAATGGCCAAGGATCTGTCAGAAATTGAGGGGAAGGCAAGCATTAATAGTAGAAGAAGCAGGACAAGGAAGGCAGTGGACTTCATTATAGAATGCATATGCATGGCCAAGGGAATAATCAAGGGCAATAATTAGACAGGTTGAAGTATACCTGGACAGAAAGCGTAAAGGTTAGGGTACCAGACTACAGAGCAGAGAGTCAGCGGTTCAAGGCTTAGGAGTGGAAAGAAGGGAGCGATGGGAGAATTGGCAGAAGTTGAGGGTAGAAATGGGATAGAGACAAATGGGAACAGAAGGAGGTGGCAAGAAAATTTATAGAAAACAGTAAGGGAATGAGTGATAAGGTTGAGCGCAGGACTGACCCCTAGTGGCCAGGGAGTATAGCTTGCATATGGGAAGCTAGAGACTTTTAAGAAATGCAGGAGACATGTCACGTAACCAACCTGACCTATAAAACAAGGGACGACCTGGGAGGGTGGGCAGGGCAGTCTATGCCCAGCGTCAATGGGCTAGCACAGCACAAGCTGTGCTGAGTGCTGGAGCTAGACAGTGGCCCTATTTCTTACAAGGCTCTGTTCCTGAGCCCTGCTTGTGGTTGCTCTGCTGTCCTGGAGCAGGACGTTGGCCCTATTTCTTACAAGGCTCTGTTCCTGAGCCCTGCTTTTGGTTGCTCTGCTGTCCTGGGGCAGGACGGCGACCCTGTTTCTTACAAGGCTCTGTTCCTGAGCCTCGCTTGAGGTTGCTCTGCTGTCCTGGAGCTGGACAGTGGCCCTGTTTCTTACAAGGCTCTGTTCCTGAGCCCTGCTTGTGGGTGCTCCGCAGCCTCCACTCAGGTTGCTGAGGGGCACCCATGAGCAGCAGAGGATTGAGTATCCGACAGACTGCTGTCCTCTTCTAGGAAAGGGTGGCTTGTTAGCCAAGTCTTAGGCTACCGACAGCTGGCGGCAGTGCAGCTGTGGACTACACAAAGGGAGGGTCCATCATGACGTGTAGCATGTGTGCCTCCACACGTACACCAGCATGTTTGATGGGAAGGGCAGAGGGAGAAAAGGGAAAATGAGAGTCAGGTGGGCTTCATGAATCCCCGCTTGCTCACTCTCAGCTCATGCCATGGGTTGGTTCCCCAGGTACATCGGAATTAGGTACCATGGGGAGGACAGCCATCCCCTCCTTGGCCATGGGGGGAGGGAATCTATGGACGATGCTTGTCTGTGGGACCAGAAAAGTGTATGATGGCCAGGAGTAGCAGGGAACGGGGTTGAGAGCCTGCCCACCTGAACCCCAAAGGGAAAAATAGCATTATGGAAAAGAAAAAGTTATGCTGCTAGGGTAAGGGACTGACCTTTGTAAGGGTTTATTTCAGTTTTTCCTAAGAGAGGAATAAACACATATGCGATTGATATCTGCTTCTGTATTTTTGAAAGTTAATAAACTACATATCCTATATTAAAAATGACAGTACAGTAAAGGAGATAAAGCAAAGTTGCATTTGAAGCAGGACAAACATTTGTTTCTCTCTAACAACTTTCATGCTTACTAACTGTAACAATTGTCCTCTTTATATTACAGTGACGCTATCAGAGAAAGTTTATTCTAAAAATGTATATAAAAGGGAAACATTAAATAGGCTTAAAGAGCAGTGACCAGTTCAAATGTGCATATATAAAGTGAAGTTCAAAAGGGGGACAGGACAAGAAAAGATCCCCAAATAAAGTACCTGTGCAGATAAATGCAAAACTAGTGCAAATATTAAACAAGGAGAATGGAGGCCCCAGTTAGGTACAGTAGATCAGCGGTAGCACTTCAACTCATTGCTCTGGCCACCCAAGTTTAGTAATGAACTCAGTTGTCTGGGAGTCAGCAGGGAGGAGAGGGAATGAGTGACCCCTGAACTACTTACCTTTTTTGGGGAAGGTGTGTTTTTTTTCCTTTGTTGTGCATCTGTCACCTGATGGAAGCTGTGTGGTACCACAGTGGAGGCACATGTCGGAGAAGAGCATCAATGGGAATCAATAACAAGCCTGCATTTGCATCACTGCATGCCAGCAACCCTAGCAGAGAAACATGATGGGAAACTCCGACTGTCAGGATGGTGTCCAACTTCCTGAAGAAAACACATAGCCAACTGTAGTAGGCACCCGAATCCACATGGGATGCTGCTCGTGTTGAAGAAATTGCACTCTCCAGAATCCCACCATAATGGGTATACCACGGAGGAACAGGAAGGTAAGTACCTGGGAAAGACAGGTGACGGGGCTGGCCAGATGTGGTCAGGTTGGCCGTGAAGTAGATAAAGTGGAGGACTGAAGAAGAAGTATGGAAAGAGAGAGAGGGCTGAGACAAAAAGGTAATGTGGAGGGGCAGTAAAAGACTGCAGTGTTAGTAATTCAGATGCCTGAAAAAAGATGGTGCCCAAACACACAACTTGATTGACAGCATCACGTTATACAGTTCCTCTCAGGGGTGTAGCTTCAAGGGTGCAGGGGGTGCAGTGGCACCCGGGCCCACGAGGTTTGAGGGGCCCAAATCATAATTTTGATGTTTATTCAAAACTGGGGAGGGGCCCTGTAACATTGCCTTGCACCCAGGCCCTCTGGGAATTTGCTACGCTACTGGTTCCTCTGTATTTGGAGGAACTGTTTTGACCTGGAAGACTTTGACTCCCAGGCTGAGGAACTACAAAGCAAGTTCAGTATGAGGGATTACGAACAAAAGACTTTGTGTAGAACCTACAATAAATCCAGGAACTTGCCAAGAGACCCACACTGTTTCATATCCAACAACAGAAGGTAGAATGTTACTGGGACGTGGTGACTTTTGTAATGAAATTTAACTACTGCCCCTCATTTTGGACAAATTGTCAAAAAACATTGATACTTGCTCAGAAGGGTGAAAAATTGGACATTTTTTTGTCACAAGCATTTCCAAAATCAAAAGAATCCCAGTTCCTTCATGCCAAAGATTGCTGGCCTTTTCAATTGTTGCTCGTACAATGTTTGCAAATTTGATAACAAGGGGCAGTGTTTGTTACATCCCATTTGAGAGAAAACAGTTTTTATTCAAATGATCTTCCAGAGAACTGTTTTTGAGGTTTACATGGTGTGGTACACATGTGAGAAATTGTACATGTGCTATAGAAACATAGACTTTGATGGCAGATAAGGACCACTTGGCCCACCTAGTCTGCCCATTTCCCTACCTATTGGATAAGCTGCAGATTGTAGTTAATCAACAGCCTACTTCCTCCTACCCTCCACTATAATTGCCTTATTGCTGTCCCATGCATTCTTGAATTCCCCCACTGTTTTTGACCCCACAACCTTCTCAGGAAGGCAGTTCCATGCATCCATCACTCTCTCCATGAAAAAATATTTCCTCACGTTGCCCCTGAGCCATTCTCCCTCTATCTTCAGATTGTGTCCCCTTGTTCTTGCACATCTCTTTTTCTGAAAGATGCTCCCCTCTTGGACTTTGTTGATTCCATTGAGGTACTTGAAAGTTTCTATCATGTCCCCCCTCTCCCTCCTTTCCTCAAAGGTATACATATTAAGCTCTTTTAGTCTCTCTTTGTATGGCTTCTGTTGCAGATCCTGCACCATTTTAGTTATCCTCCTCTGGACCGCCTCCATTCTGTATATGTTCTTGCAGAGGTGGGGTCTACAGAACTGCATGCAGTACTCCAGATGGGGTCTCACCAACCGTGTGTACAGAAAGATAACAACTTCCTGTTTTCTACTGGTGATGCCTCTCCCTATGCATCAAAGTATCCCCAGCCCCCCCTACTGCCTTCTCACATTGCTTACCTATTTTAAGATCGTCTGATATGACTACCTCCAGGTCCCTTTCCATTTTTGTTGTTGTTAGTAGCCCCCCTTGTGTACTCTTCACCTGGGTTTTTGTTTCTGAGATGCATTACTTTGCACTTCTTTGCACTGAATCTAAGCTGCCATACTTCTGACCATTCCTCCAACCTTGCCAAGTCCCTCCTCATTTCTTCCACCCCCCTCTTGTGTATCAACCCTGTTGCAGATCTTTGTGTCATCTGCAAAGAGGCATACATTTCCTTCCAGCCCCTCTTCAATGTCTCCTCTAAAGACATTAAAGAGGACTGGTCCCAGTACTGACCCCTGCGGTACCCCACTAGTAACCACCCTTTCTTCAGAGTGTACTCCATTTACTATTACCCTCTGCATCCTGTTGTGCAGCCAATTTGTTACCCAGGCTACACCCTGGGACCCACTCCCAGGCTGGCTACTTTGTTTATTAATCTTTTGTGTGGGACTGTGTCAAATGCCTTGCTAAAGTCTAGGAAGGCCATATCCACAGCCCCTTCCTGGTCCACTACTTTGGTCACCCAGTCAAAGAAATCTGTTAGATTTGTCTGACATGACCTCCCTGCTGTGAATCCATGCTGCCTTGGGTCCTGTGCCCTGTTGACCTCTAGGTACTCAACAATGCTTTCTTTCGGAAGTGATTCCATCATTTTCCCTACCACTGAGGTCAAACTAACAGGTGTGTAGTTTCCTCCCTCTGCCTTGTTCCCACTTTTGTGAAGGGGAATCACATCCACCCTCCTCCAGTCCTCAGGTACCACACTATGCTCCCATGATTTGTTAAAAAGGATAGTCAGTGGTGTCGCTAGGTCTCCCCTTAGTTCTTTTAGAATTCTGGGGTGAATCCTGTCAGGACCCATTGCTTTGTCCACCTTGAGTTTTAGGAGTTCTTTCAGGACCCTTTCTTCTGTGAATGGACTGGTGTTGACCTCCCTGCCCAGAGTGCTTCTATTGTTTGGTTTAGGTACCTCCCCTTCCTCTTCTTTTATGAATACTGAGTGAAAGTATTCATTCAGTATTTCTGCCTTTTCACTGTCACCCCCTGCCCACCTCCCCTTCCCTTTATTAAGCTTCGGTATCCCTCCCTTGGTTTTCCTTTAGCTCAGGAAGCTTGTTATCCAGACTACAGGCATTGGTACTCATTGCCCTCCATTTTATGATGACCTTACCCTTTTTTACCCCATCCCTGCCCTTACTGCCTTTGCCTTTTTCTCCATTTACTCCTGTCCTGCCCCCTGTCGACCTCAGTACCTTGGTGTTTACCTCACTAACTACCTTTTTTTGTGGGGGGAGGCTTGGAATTTCCTGCTTCCTATCAGTACCTCCCCCCCTTGGCTACTTTAAAAGCTTGCCAGTGAAGGATTTAAACCTATCACCTAAGAGCTCGGTTCCCTTCCTGGACAGATGCAGATCATCACGCCAGTACAGACCCGCATCCCTCCAGGTGGACCCCCAGTCCCCAATAAAGCAAAAACCCTGTGCTCCACACCAGTTTTTCAACCATTCATTGAACTACATGGTGCAGAGTACCCTAGCCTCACCCATGCCGTAGACAGGCAGCACCTCCAAGAAGGTTACCGTGTGTGCTACCTGTCTAAGGCCCCTCCCAAACTCCACAAACTCCTCCTGCACTGCCCTGATCCCATGCCCAGCTAGGTAATTTGTCCCAAGGTGGACAATGATGTCCAGCTCCCTCTCCCATGATGCTGCTCCCGCAATCCTGAGGATTCACCGCTACACCATTTGCCCCCACAAAGTCAGGATACAAGCTCATGTTAGGGTCATTTTAAACCATCAAATGGACAGCACAATGTGGGTGCATTTCTGAGAGAAACATGGATGTGGCCTAGATGGTATGTGTTTTATGGACCCTATGTCAACCCTTCCAGTAAGTTTTCAATTAGTTTTCAGTTAGTGTGACAGCTAACAGCTTCCCACAAGGGTAACTGATTAGATGTGATTTTCTCTCTATCAGCCTGGTGTGAAGTAACACCAGGTTGCTACAGAGATTGTCTCAGTATCAACCTAGTATAACATCATATCAAGTTGATACAGAAAGTACATGATCTGATTTCTGGTACTGTAGGTATGAGAACCTACCTGTTATTTTAAAAAAAGATCTAGCACAGGTAGAGAGGGTACAGCATATGGCTAATGAAATGTGTAGAAACATAGACATAGAATCTGATGGCAGGTAAGGGCCGCTTGGCCCATCTAGTCTGCCCATTTCCCTACCTAATGGATAAACTGCAGATCCTAGTTAACCAATAGCCTAGAAGGTTAGAGAGCTGAGCTATGAGAGAAGATCATGGCACTTTAATAAGTTTGTATTGGAGAAGAGAAGAGTAAGGGGGTGAATGAAACATTTTTCAACAAGTAAAATATAGTACAACATGGAAGATAAACTGAGGCTATAAGGGGTTACGATAAAGACTATGGACATGAAACAAGTTTTCACTCGAAGGCCGATGAATCTGCTGAACAGATTGTCAGAGAAGACAGCAGAAGCAGTTAGTGTGTATAGTTTTAAAATTAGGTTGGATAATTTTCTATAAGAAGAGGTTATTACTGGTTAAAATATTTGAACAATAAAGGGCTGGGCACAACTCTCATGGAATTTTGAAATAGTGGGACTGCAAGTGCTATGAGGGCTGTGGGCAGGGCATGAACTGGATGGACCACTAGTCATGCTTTCCCTTGCACAGCCAGTGTTCCTACAGTACATGCTCAAGCGGATGGACAGCACAAAGCTTCATTTATTTTTTAAATAAGACAAATCAATGAATCCCCACAGACCACTGCATTTTATAACTTGGAACTATCACAGGTCAGCATTGGGTCTGCCGGAGTTCAAATCCTGTCAGGCTCAAAGGAGGGCTTCCGGCACTTCAAAGGGTTCCAGGATCATAGCTTCCTACACAGGAAGGTCCCTCCCAGTGTAGTGGCTCCACTTCCAAGGAGAGAGAGAAATGATGAGAGGATCATCTCTGTACACTTGAGCTGGCACATGCTCCTGCAGTTAACTAGTCAGTACCACTGCAGGGAAGCTCTGACTAATATCACATCCTTATCACTTCCTTCCCTCAGGTATGACTATGTATAGCTTAACATGAGGTCTACCAATATAAGTGAAAGAGGGACAGAAAAGTATTTTCTTCCGTAATAGGCATGTAAGAAATGTAAACTGATTGAGTATCAGCGTACCTAGGTATTGTTTCTATATAAATATTGTATATGTGACATACGCCAATAAAGAACATTTATTTATTTAGCTTAGATTTTTGAGCACTATGATAGCCTCATTTAGGTTAGTCTCTTATTTTTCAGAAGGGTCCTGGGGGACAGTTACAGCTGCAGAGATGATGCATGGAGGCTACTGGTAAACTGTTACCACATATTTACATATGTACATCAGTACCGTCATATTGCACATGATGCAACATAAATGTATTATTAAAATGGACATGTGGAGTTGGAGTTGAGAAATAAGGATGGGGAGGATGTCGTGGCATGTTGTTTATATGGATGTACTGTAGCTGGAATACGTTGGAGATGAGGGAATGAGGTTAGCAGGCACAAGGGTTTGTACAGAAGTTGTTGAAACAGGGCTTTTATAAAGGGAGGCATGGTATTGATTTTTATTTATCTTATTTATTTATTTATTTATTTATTTAATTAATTAATTTTTGTTAACCAGGTAGGGACACTGCACCAATGGTCCATTTATAGGCATGGCCTGGGTGTTTGCAACACATTTTAAAAGAAACACAAGTACACATTTACAGTCTAGTAAATTATACGTTCTCTATATTATCAGGTGGATTATTCTACTTGTTGGGGCAGATGTGGCAAATACTTTCCCCCTGTAGAATTTTTGTGCATATGGTAAGTGCAGGAGACTCCAGGTCTGGGAGCGCAACTAGCTCTATTAAGTCTGATGAGGTGGTTGTTTAGGTATGTTGGATTTGAGCCTTGCACACATTTCAGTATTTGGGAGATGCATTTTTGTCATTATTTTTCTATACATAAACAAAAAAAACATTTAATAAGGCAGTGTGGTCTAGTGTTTACAGTCCCAGCTTGGGAGCAAGGAGATCAGAGCCCAGTTCAAACTCCTACTACAGCCAAATATTCACTCTTTGTGAGCCTGAGAATGTCACTTAACTCTCACCCAGTGTGCCAGTCTACCCAGATGAGGACATGTGTAGATGTATGGCTTCAATGAACATGCTGCAATTCAACTTGGTTATCCAGGGTAAATAAATTATATAAAAAGGTAAATAGATAAAATTCTGCTTTTCACATGTTGAGACTTGTGTATGTTTGTGGGACAGGGTTGGGGAGGGATCCTGCTTCTACCATCAAGCAATGGCAATCAGTTCCTCCTGTACATTGTGAAGCACTTTGATGTGTTCTCTTTAATTTAAATGGTCTTCCAGAATACGATTTCCGTAAAATGTACTACTGATGATACCCTATGACATGGAGTATAATCAGGATTACTTATGTTTCTGTTTGTGTGTTTCTGTCTGTGCACTTAGGCTTTGGAACTCCCGTCCACCCCGGTCGGAACTGCCTTCTACCATGCACTTTTTAGGTGGTCCCTCTGGGACTTCCTGATGGCTGACTCTGACTTCACATGCACTTAATCTGACAGATCATCCCACCCCTTGTGTTAGGGTCCCCTGCACCCTCCTGTGCGCACACTTCTAATGGTTACTAACTGACTGTGTACCTTTAATTTAGAGTGTTATTGTATAATGCCTTGATTTTTATGTTCAGTTTTTGGTCATCACTGTACATTGAAATGTTGCATTTCATATTGTATATTTGTTTATTGTTGTGCCACTTTGCCTTCCTGCAGCCTTAAAATTTTCTGTGACATTTTGTGATATGGCTGCCGCCATTGCTTTGTTTTGTTACTCTCCCGGGTCATTCCTGAAAATAGGCATTATAATTGCCTAGTGTGCTTATTTGGGCAATAAAAACTAAATAAATAAAAATGCAGGTTTTTGCATTTCTAGCTGATCTCTGCTTATATTTTCTACTTTTGTGCACCCCATCTGCACTGGCACTCCAAGAGGCACCTTGGTTCACTTGTGCCTAACATTGCCTTTGACTGAAGTTGTCAGCAGAAAAAGGACCTGTGGCCCATCTACTCTGCCCTACGCTGTCCAATCTATTGTTGTTTGTGAGGACCCTATTGCTCCTTCACTACCCTTTCCCCCCTCCCCATTTACTGATGTTCCTATGTGTCTGTCCCACCCAGTTTGAACAACCTTCCCCACAGATTTCGCACAGAATACATTACTTGGTAGGCTGTTCAAAACATCCATCACCTTTTATGTGAAGAAAATTCATTCTGGTGTCCCTCCTAAATCTGCCCCCCCCCCCATCAGCTTCATTGGGTGTTCCCCCGGTTCTTGTGGTCCCTCTCAGAGTGGGCAATGCTCTAGTTTCTACTTTATTTATCCCATGGAGTTATTTGTCTGTCTTAATCATGTTCCCCTCTCTCCCTTCTTGCCTCCAGTATATACATGTTGAGGTCCTCCAACCTCTCCATGTATGCCCTTCCCTGCTGTTCTTGAATTATTGTGGTTATCCTTCTCTGCACTGCCTCCTCCCTGTTCCTGTGCTTCCTCAAGTGCAGGCTCCAGAACTGCTTACAGTACTCCAGATGAGGACACATTAGAGATCTGTACAGAGGCAGAATCACCTCTCTCTTCCTGCTGTTGATCCCACTTCCTATGCATTCTAGCATCCTGTTCACCCTTCTCACTCCACTAATGTACTGCATTGATGTTTTAAATTATCCGATATATCACCACAATGTCCCTCTTCTCAACTGTTTCCTCCAGTGCCCCCAGTCCTGTATTACTTTCGTTTTGTGCCCATATCTGGATTACTTTCCACTTCTTTTCATTGAATTTCAATTGCCATATCTGTGGCCATTTCTCAAGCCATTCCAGATTGTTCTTCATAGTTCATACCCTCTCTGCACTGTCCACTCTTCTGCAGATCTAGATATTGTCTGTAAAGAGGCAGATTTTCCCTTAGATCCCTACCTCAATGTCACAAATGAGGATGTTAAAGAGGATTGGTCCCAAGACAGATCCCTGTGTCACTCCACTGGTGATGTCCCTGACCTCTGAGTGCTCCCCATTGAGGTCAGCTCTCTGGGTCTCTCACTTTGCCAGTTCCTTACCCATCGCCCATGAGTTAACCATATCACCCCACCCTCCACCCCCAACTTACTTATCTTCTTGAACAACCATCTGTGTGGAACACAGTCAAAGGCTTTGCTGCAGTCAAGGTACAGTCCACCATCTGTCCCTTGCCCACAACCTTCATCACCCAATCGAAGAAGTTGACCAGATTCATCTGACATTACTTCCTTCTCATGAACACATGGGGCCCGGTTTTCAAAGCCCTCAGATTGACGCAAGGTGCCTGCATCAAACATATATGACTCCTGAGCTATTTTGAAAAGCAGCCTGCATCAAACTCAGGCTGCATGCGCCAAAGGGGGCTTGCACCAATAAATTGGCTGCGGCATGGTGCTAGGGGGCATGCAGCAGACAGAAGCTGCTATATTCCCTATATCATGATTCTCAAAACTGTCCCTGAGGGCAAATTTCCAAGCCGTCTTAGACCATCCAGGGCTGGTCTGAGGGTACTTAGGAATTGTCCTCAGGGAGAGTTGGGCAATCTGTGTCAATGTGCCATGGTCCCCCCTCTCAAGCCCTGAGTCCTGTGGTATTAAAATAAGTAATAGATCCCTGGTAGTCTGCCGCAACCCCTCCCAACCACGAGTTCTGTGGGTTTAAAATAATTATTAGATCCCTGGTAGTCTAGCAGACCCCCCCATGCCCCGATCCCACATTATGAAATAGGAAATACATCATTGGTGGTCTAGTGGACCCCCAACCCAGCAGGCAGAGTCCGATCACCTCGCTCCCCCCATCCTCAAACCGAGCTGGTGACTGGCACAGCCCACTGCTCACCACCACAGCCAGCCACTGACTGAGCTCTTAGTGAGCACTGTACTGTATTCAGTATGTGCTCATTGATTGACAGCTCACTTTATAAAATCTGCCCTCCACCCAAAGCCCCTATACTAAGAAATTAGTGATACCACATTGTTCTTTCCTATAATAAACAATTCAGCTTCCAAGTTCCTGTAAAAAAAACACTGTTTCACCAGTTTGCCTCCACAGCTCCCCACTCCCTTGCACAACCAGATGCCAATAGTTAAATAGCTCTCCCACCACCCAATACACCCACTTGCCTCCACTTCCTTCCTCCCCCCCATAGCACCCAAATAGCTACCCAAAGTCTGTTCAGGAGTGTGCCAGACAGTAGGAGATCAGTGCCACAGTGGAGCTGCTTGCGCTCATCTTCTGACTTATTGTGAACGAATGCTGATGTCCTCTTACAGTAACACCTGATTGGTCAATCAGGTATTACTATTGAAGCTGGAGGTTGTCAATCAGGTGTTACTATTGGAACAGGAGTATGTCTGCATGTATTCACAAGTTGGAATATAAGTGCAAGCAGCTCAGCTGCAGGGGCCAAACTCCTACTGCCTGTCACCCACTTGAGTGGACTTTGGGTAACTATTTGGGTGCTATGGGGGTAGAAAGGAAATGGGGGGGCAATGTGTGAAGTGAGCTGGGTAGATAGAGAAAAGTATAATAGATGATGATGGGATAAATAAGTGGATGAATGTTTCAATTGTCTGAATACTAGAAATCAAACTTTCAAAGTACATCCACTATGTGATAAGGCAGCTCTTTTCCTATTTGGCTAACTGTTGTTATTTTCACCAAAATGGAGAGGCAAGAGGCACGATTTGAGAAAAGAACCAGTTTATTCAGCAGGGGGACCAAAGGGTAGGGAACAGGAGAAAAAGGGGGGTACAACAACATTAAATACTACTTCTGATATCTTACTAGTGCCCTGAGGCCTTATACTACAACTCTAATCTCCTGTATGAGAAGAACTGTAAAAAGAATCAGCTGTAACAACTACACTGTAAGAGCGTCCTATCTATACTCTCTGTAGGAGGGTAACTCTATAGCACAGTTAGCAAAAAGGATTGACTGGCTGTAACAGCTATGCAGTAAGTAAGAGTGTCTTATTTCTAATCCCTGTTTAGACTGTTACACCAACCCTGAGGTGCACCTCTAACTGTTTCCTGGAGTACTCCACACTATCAGTCACTCTATATGCTATAGGAAGAGTCTGTACATATGGCAGATGGCAGTTCGTGCACATTCAGATTTCCTCTGTTGTTGAGAAGAAAATGGAAAGCAACTCAACTGGCTGTCCAGTGCAATTCTGAGCCACGAGTTCTCGGCCACACCCCACCTCTCTAGGGTCGCTGGAATACAAGCACAGGATCAAGATTTCTTCGGCTAAGAAACCACTGAGGGCCACCAGAATGGGAACACACAAAATCCGACTGCAGTCTGCTTCTGGACTGCCTGGAAAAGGGGAAACAATTGAAACCACCCTGCCACAATCCACTTCTGGATTGCCAGGTGAAGGAATCGATGCAAACTACTCGACCACAGCCTGCTTCTGGACTGCTGGATGAGAATACGAGGAAGATACAGTCTGTTTCTGGACTGCCAAATGAGGAGACGAAGAAGATCACCCTGCCACAGCCCACTTCTGGACTGCCGGATGAGAAGGATGATGCAGACTCCACTGGATATAGAAGTCTGGATAAGGAAGTCTCTGGACGTCGGAGTACGACGTTCTTCTGGGCTCCAAGACCAGACGAGCCAAGGGAACACACAAAACAACAAACCGCATGTTGAAATGCAACAAAGGTCAGGGTCCATGGCCAGATGAGCCAAGGGCACATGGAAAACAACAAACAGAGCATCACTCAGAGAACTGAAACTGATGATTTGGACAGTACTCTGATGTGGATGTTAAAATAAGACATGGATGGCAGATTCTGCATTGGGCCAAGCCGTAATTGGGGAAACTGTAAGAGGAAAATAATAAACAGGGTGGTGCAACTTGAGACGACTGCGGCACGGTTCTTCATGGACTTGCTGTTGGCTGCTTCCGAGATACACTGGAAGATGATTCTTGAAGAACTGATGAAGACTTATAGGGATGCACATGGGTGACATGACTCTGAAGATTGTTGAAGACTGATTTAGGTACTTTCCCAGCACTGAAATACTGGCACAAAACAATGCAAGACAGTTCTGGCACTTAATAATATTCGTAGGATGAATAGCAATGAATAAATGTCACAGTTCCTACTGTAGTGGTCAACTGCACAGTCTCAATGTCAAGACCACAGTAAATAAACAGGCACTTTTATTCTTCTGGGTGAACCCTAGCGTTCAGTGGACCTAACTACAAGGGGTCCCTCTAGCTAAATTGGGTTCTCCTGTTACTGTAGATATACTACAGTTGGGGATAGGCTTTCTAAAAGGATATAGGCTCCAATGTCTGACCAGACCCCTTTAACATGTGTGGGCCTATGTGGCCAGCTAGGCTCCTATAACATCTGGAATCTTTATTGCTAGCTATGGGTCCTGGATCTTGTGTTGCACCTTTAAGTTCTGGGCCTAAATAGCAGCACCCCTTTAACAACTGTTGGCCTACGTGGCTGGGCCCCTTTAACAACTGGGGGTTTATATGGCAGCGCCCCTTTAACAACTGTGTGCCTATGTAGCTGGGCCCCTTTAACAACTGGGGGCCTATATGGCTGTGCCTCTTTAACAACTGTGGGCTGCTGGCCCGGTGGCGCTGAGGGTTGAGGCGCTGGATGCCACACCTCGTGCCACGCTGGCGACCTGGGTTCAGGAATGAGCCCGGGTCGGCAGGGAGGGGAAAGGATTGAGCATCCCCAGGACTGCTCTCCTTCCCTGGGGAGGGGGAGGATCCACCAGCCGATGCACTGGTGACCTCTAGCAGAGGCTGGAGGCACTACAGTGCATGGCTGCAAGATTCTGGGGATTGGAGCTACGGCGGAAGTCATTCGGGGGATGCGCGGGAGCGTGCACTAGCCGGACTGGACATCATTGCACGTCCAAGCTCCAGGGACACACAAGAACAGGGCAAACAATGGAGCCATGGATAGGCAACAGCACCAGTCCCCCATGCCCATCGCTGGGACAACCCTGACTGACCTTCCAGGTCCTCTACGGCCGGTCCTACCCTGCAGCCGGAGTCTGTCTGTAAGAGCGCCCAAGAGGAGGAAGGTGACCCACCCTGGGAGGGTTAGACCAGGGGTACCGGCTACAGGGAGGAGGGGGAGACAGGAGGTACAGCTTGGGGGGGGCCTCTGGTGGGCAGGACATGGACTTGGATGCCTGAGAGAGGTCCATGGGGCCATGACCGGAGGGAAATAAATTTGAAAAAAAAACAAAACTGTGGGACTATGTGGCTGGGCCCCTTTAACAACTGGGGGCCTATATGGCTGGGCCCCTTGAATAACTGTGGGCCTATGTGACTGGGCCCCTTGAATAACTGTGGGCCTATATGACTGGACCCCTTTAACACTGAGCCCTTGACTAGGTCTCTTTAAATCTTGGGGTCTGTTACATCTTTAAATACTGGGCCTTTACTAGGCCTGAGAAACCTGTGGGCCTAGTTGCCCCTTTTAAATCCTCTGGACTGTTCTGTGTCTCAGCCCCTTTTAAATCTTTGGCCTGACTGGGGTCTTGCTATCACTCTTTCCCTTCTGTCCCACCTTGTTCCATCCTCTAATGAATATTAAATTTATCCCCAATGGGGCCATTATGATAAGCCCCTCCCCTCTGGGCGTCGCCATGAATTGAATATTTAATTTATTTAAATGTGGGCCTTTCTAGCCCACCCCTCCTCTTGGCTGTCGGCCGATTCACTTTGCTCATAGTGCACAATTTAAAATAAATAAATCAGCAATTTCTGTTTGTTTCTGGTGGTCAGCACATTGCTTGTGTGCTGCTGCCAACTCACTGCCCAGACTGAGATGCAGGGAAGCAGAATCGGGAGGTGGGAGGATTCGCTGGCAGTGGAAGGTTCTCTCAGGAACAGGCAGCATGGCAGACGGCAGAGGGCCTTTCTGGTCTTCCCAATGCTAACTCTCTCTCTCTCTCTGGTCACTGATGATGCGGCTCTTCGCACGCCGCCGACAGGGGTCCGGAGAAACTATTTTTTTAAATAAAATAAAATGGTGCTGTAAGAGCCCAATCCAGTGCATGGGATGCCGCTCCCTTTTCTTTTTTATCTTTTTGTCGGCCACTGGACACTACGCCACCACACCAGAGACTACAGGCACAGGAAACTACAGGGCAGAGGAGAAGAGACACCCAGCACAGCCCTAGCGACAGCTTCAGCCTCTCTCTCAGGTAAGCCTACCGGGCCCCACTCACTGTCTGTGTCTCTTCTCCTTACTGCTGCTGTATCAACTGCCAAAAAAATGAACTCCTATACAAAAGAAGCACTCAGGGTTCCAGTTCTCCAATCTCGAGCGCTTGCCACCAGCGAAATGTGTTTTTTAAAACTAACACCACACGCTGGGCAGGGACAACAGTCCAAGCGCATGGACAGCTACAGCTCGCGCTACCTGCTTGAGGGGGAAGTTCTGTGTAGGAGCAGGCAGCAAGGAAACAAAAACTTTTCTTTTTTTTTTTTAAATGCTGCTGAAGTGGGGATGGGAACACTGGCAGGGGGCCCCTTTATACTGCTTACGCTGCCCACACATGGGGTCCCTGGGACACTTTAACCCTCTTATGATGTGTCTCCCCCTTTGGGGTATTATATGTGTGTGTTGGACAGGGGAAGAGCTATTTAACTCTTGGTGTCTGGTTATGCAAGGGACAGGGGGCAGGGGAAGCAAACTGGTGATGCCCAAGTGTTGGGGGGGGGGGGAATTTTTATTATAGGAACTTGGAAGCTGAACTGTTTATTATAGGAAAGGATGCTGTGGCAGTGCTAAAAGCCCTGTGTGAAAGTTCTATCTTCCATAGTTGTGGTGGGATGATAGAACTTTCACACAGGGCTTTTAGCACTGCAGTGCAACACAAATTATGTTATATGTGGTTCAGAGCTCAGTGCTTGTGCTACATACTGCATCTACATGATGTAGGTTTGAGTTTGCTTACAGAGGCCAGACCAGCAAGTAAAATGATGCTTCGAAGGTATAGTTGTACAGATGAATAGTGCTTATGTACTTTAGGCATGGATATGAGTAAGTCAGTGATTATAGTACATGATGAGCTGACAGTAATATAGTGCTGATACTGGAACAGATGAGTTAGTCGTTATGAGTTGATGGTTTGACTTTACTCTGTATCCCACCATAGGAAGGATGATTAGTTGATTAGGATGTGACACCCCCAAAAAATATGATATCCACGATTATCTCCTCCAACTCCGAAGAGTATGGCCAGCAGCACGCAGAAGAGGAAACCCCACCCTTAGGGTGAAACCTCTGAGGATCCATGGCTACCAACCTGCCCATCCTTCTGGGCATACTAAAGGAGCATAATCCTACATTAATTAATTATTGGCTAGTCCAAGTTGCAGATTACATATCCAGTGGAACAGTTCATAGCCAGAGACGAAAGGTCAGGAACAGGCTTCCAAGTCTTGAGTGAACGAAGCAGGTAGCTGTACGAACACATGAATTGTCCAGGTAGATGTGCACTGAGGTGAGCATTGTTAGAACATGTCCAATAGGTTCAGAATAGCACTAGAAGTGAGGAGCTCCTAAGGCTAGCAAATGATAGATAAGTGAATATGGAGTAATTATATCCAGGTTTTGACACTGGCGAGGCAGGATGAAATAGAAGCAGTTCAACCTCCAGGCTTCTGCTGATAGAAGGCTTATGAGTTCTGTGGAATGGTAGAAGACTTGAAATGAAGCTGATGATTGATGAATCCAGTTAAGTTAATAGCACAAGAAAGTCGAATTTATGTGAAAGTCATGACTTAGAAGGCATACGGTAGTAGAACTGAGCTGAAATCCTGGCAGGATTTGAGGGTAGGAAAACTGAAGCAATACCATGTAAGGTTAGGAAGCATCCAAGGGAGTATAACAGGGTGAGCCTTAAAAGGTAAGGATGTGTGGCTGGACTTCATAGGTTGGAAGATGAGGTAGTAAGTAGCATTTAATATGGACCAAGTTGGTCAGTTGATAAGTAGTAGAACATGGCAGCTAGTCCCACAGCTGAGATGCGCAGCTGGACCCTCATAGGTCAGCTGGTGAGATAAGTAGAGTGGCGGCTAGCTCCAGCAGGGCCACTGTAATGGGGGGAAGTGGGGAAGTTGTCCGGGGCCCCAAGCTCAGAAAGGGCCCACTTGAGGAGCTGCATTACCCTGGTATTAGCTGGTTTGGAAACAGGGGCCTATTTCAAAGTGACTTGTCCGGGGCCCCTAGAGTTCATAGCTGCAGCCTGAGCTGCAGGTAACATGTGGGGTTACCAGCCAGACCTTCAGAGGGTCTGCTGTAAGTGAGTAGAATGGCAGCCATCCCTCGTAGGCTAGTGTGTGCAGTTGGTCCCCACTTAGATCAGCTGATGAGCAATAATAGGTTGTTGAAATCAGCGATCAAGCCCATAAGGGCTAGCATGTGCAGTGCAGCCCATGTAAGTCAACTGAAATTAGCATGAATGAATTGTGAGTAGAGTATATCCAGGGCGACTACTAGGAGAAACGGTCAGATCTACAGGCGAGCATATGCGATCCACTTAGGTCGAGTTGTACTTGTCGAGTAATTCTAGCAATGAGGAATTCTTTCTGAGGAGGAGAGGAGCTTGAACGAATGACTGAAATCTGGTAGGAGAATATGGTCTTGGAGTTGATGTCAAGTTAGGGTAGAAAAGTCAGGTATGAGGTAGAAGTATACGAACCTCCAGGCCCAGACTGGGCGTGGCAGGCTGAGAGAAGTATGAACCTCAAGGTCTGATGCGGGGCAGGCAGGCATAGTGCACAAATAGTTGAACCTCCAGGCTCTGAAGGCTGAAGCAGATGCAGGTGAAGTATCACGAATCTCCAGGCCCAGACTGGGCGTGGCAGGCTGACTTAAGTTATGAACCTCCAGGCCCGATGCTGGGTAAGACAGGCATAGTGTACAAACAGTCAAACCTCCAGGCTCTGAAGGTGAAATAGGTAACAAGATGGAAGTATATGAACCTCCAGGCCCAGACTGGGCATGGCAGGCTGACAGAAATTATGAACCTCCAGGCCCGATGTTGGGCGAGGCAGGCATGGTGAACGAATAGTCGAACCTCCAGGCTGGTATGTGGTGAGGCAGGTGGAGTAAGAGAGCAACCTTGAAAGCAACTGAATGAGCACTGAGAGCTGATCTGAAAGAGCGTTTGAGGGTGAGGCCCTTGCAAGTTCGAATATATATAGTTGGCAGATTCCAGGCAGCCAGGGAAGAGCAAGAAGCAGGAATGCGACGAATAGTGAGAGCAATAGGTAACAAGTTGTAAGCAAGAGACCTGCACATAGGTCGGCAGTAGTAGTAGTAGTCATTGGATTTGCATGGAATGCAGATGCAGATGAAGTAGCAAGTAGTAGTACTGAATAAATGCATAAAGTACATAGTGGGGACCGATGAGGAATGTAAATAGCAGGGAAGTAGTCTGACCCTCCTAGAGTTGTTGTTCCGTGACCAAACAGCGGAAGGATGTAAGCATAAAATAATGACCACATTAAGTGCAGACTTGTTCCCCCTTAGAAAATTAGTCTAATGGAAGTAAGAGACATGCCTTGAATGACGTCCAGCAGCCTGAGTACGTCTTGCCAAAAAGCCCCAAAAAAAGAATGACACTTGGAGACACATCCACATAGGCCCGTAGCGTAATTCACTAATACAGGAATGTCCTGATGACCCATGAACTAGAACCACAATAATAGAGATGGAAAATGTAGCAGCTGATAGCTGCATGAGACCTAATAAGCTAGTGTGACCATGACTGAGTAAATTAGTGATCAACGGAATCCCTACTAGAACGAGTGATGAGACTACTCTCCCAAACCAGTCCCATTATGATATGAACAGGAACATGCAGTGACAGTATCTCATAAGCAGAGTAGATAAGTAGCCATGGTGGTACAGATATTACCAGTTCTGTATAGGCAAGGACAGCAGGCTGCAGTCATGACTGGCCGGAGGGAAAATACTCAAGCAGCATGCGGTGTAACGGCAAACATGGCAGTAGAAGTGAGGAGCAGTGAGTATGCTCAGGAGGCTGCCGGAATGAACTCAAACTTGAATGAGCCACCATGAGAGAATGGGAGAAGCAGCAGTTGGAGCAACAAGCAGCACATGGGCATGCAGCAGGCACGGAGAATGGGATGCCAGGTCCCACGGTCCAGCTGTAGGAGGCAGCAGGGAATCGGTGGGGCGCTTGAGTCCGAGTCCAGATCAAGCATAGCAGGGGTGAGGATAAGCAAATGGTAACCGCAGCATGGCTGCACAAGCGAGGAGAGCAGGAACTGCATGGTCAGAGAGCACTGGAAGTGCAAAGATGAACAAAACGGTGGCTGAAAACAGCAATGCTGCGTGCCAATGGTAGGGAGAAGAGAAAAACCCAAAACGGAAAGCACCACCGCACAGCGAGGAGAACAGCGGGGGGAAGGGGGCAGAAGGTAAGGGCAGGCATAAACAAAGGCACGGAGCAGGGAAAACAGAGGTGGGGGCAGAGGAAGAAGCCAGCCCCAGCCCCAGCATGCAACACGCAGCGAGCGCAGTGGGTGTGTCTCACTCTAAGCAGAGCAGCAGGGCTCTGCTGTTATGTAGGATATGGGGGAGGAGCTCTTCCCCCATATAACTACAGGCACAGCCTTTCAATTATAGATGTGAATGTTATAAGTGAGCTGTACTGTTAAAATGGTATGTGAAGTATTGTAAGTTTTTTGTCTTTTTACACTTTCTTGGCTTCTGTGTCTTGTATATTTATATTTTAATCTTGATGTAATGTAAGATTGGAACCAGAACACCTTGTAAATAGCATATTTCAATGCCCTACTGGCATGTAAGTCAGTGAAGTCCTGTATAAAAATAAAGCTTACTACTGCAAACTGGTTATGGATTGGCAAATCCAGTTGCTCACTTTTTAATTTACAATTTGGTATCCTAACATTCAGGATTTCGGATTACTGGCACCTTTATCCGAAAATCCTAAATCCTAAATTTTTGCTGAAATTCAAGGTATCCATTTTTATAACAGATTATGTGAGCAACCCTAATGTCTAGTGTCCTGAAGCCCACTCACTATCATGAAACCTACTAGCCTTTCCTTTACTATGGTCTTGAGTAACTTCCCTACTATAGACATCAGACTAAAAGGTCTATTGTTTCCTGGTTCCTCCCCTTTTTCTGCTCTTGTGCAGGGGCACTACATCTTCTGTTCTCCAGTCTCCTGGTACCTCACCATCTCCAATGAGCTATTAAAGGAGAACTGCGCTGAACCTGTAAGCCATGTTGCCTAGTAGAAGCTGTTTTTAAATAGTAGTTCTAATTACGTCATTGTTCCATATCTAAAGGCTTTTTAGTTATCCCAGTGAGTATTTTTTTATGTAAACTCTGTCTTCAATGCCATTTTAGAACTGTATAATGTAGTTTATGTTCCTCTGAGCCACAGAGTACTATAGTAGAACATGGATGCATTGTATCAACAATGAACAATCTGAACAAGGGACATAAACTACATCACAAAGTTCTGAAATGGTTGTTACCTGCAGTGTGTAAATCACAAACACCCACTATGATAATTACAAAGGCTGTAGAGATGGACCAGTAACAGACTTGGAACCAGTATTTAAAAATCAGCTTCTACTGGGGAAAATGGCTTACAGGTTCAGTGCAGTTCTCCTTTAAAGAGCTCTGCCAGAGGTGCAGACAGGACTGTCCCATCTATTTCGGCGCTTGTGTATGTAGCCCATCCAGGCTCCATGAATTGCTCACCTTTAATCCATTTAATCCTTTTAATACCCTTGCCTCTGAAATTGGTTCTATATTGACACCCTCCCTCCACCCATCCCCACCCTGGTCTTGATGACAAAGTCAGGCAGCATCGTCTCTCTGTTATTCAGTGTTTAGAAGGGATAGGGAACAAGGAAGTGAGGAGGGGTGGCATTATATGTAAAGGAGGGCATCAAAGCCATAGCGTTCAAGGAACTTGAGGGGCAAGAGCATGGAATCAGTGTGACTGCAGGTAGCCACAGGTGGTGGTAGTATCATCAGGCTTGGAGAGATACAGTATAGAAAACCATCTCAGAAAGAGGTGACTGATAGGGAACTGGGGGAGGAGACTAAAAAGGCAGCAGAGCAAGGGAAGGTGCTTCTAATGAGAGACTCAACATGTCAGTTGTGGACAGAAGCATCCAAATGGCAGTAAGTGCAAGGAATCAGTTGGTAGTAAAGGCATTTCAGAAAGCACTTCTGTTACAGAGAGTTGAGGAACCTGAGACTGAAGGTACCGTACATGATTTTTTCCTCACAAACAGGGACAGAATTGGTGATGTCATATTTCTAGACCCACAGGGAACCAACGATAACCAGATCAAGTGGTTCATCAAATTACAAGCAGATAGGAAGCAGTCACTGATACCAGTTCTGGACTTTTACAAAAGCAGATTTTGTGGAATGTGGGAGCTGCTGAAGGAGAAGCTGGGGGGAAGGAGAGGTGGTGGACAATATGTGGGAATTGATCAAGAATGGGATATTAGAGACTATGAATCTCTGTGTAAGTATGGTCGGGAAGAAAGAGCAAGGAAAGAAATTACTGCGGTACACAAGAGAGGTGGGGAAGGCTGTGAAGGATAAAAAAAGGCCTTCAAAAATTACGAAACCAGCCAGGCAGATGGGGATATGGTGGTGTAGCTTAACAGGATGAAATAAACTTGTGAAGCAGTGAGAAGGGCAAAGTAAGACACTGAGTTGAGAAATGCAGAGGGATGAAGGAGGAGGACAAAACTTACTTTCACTGCATATGGAAGAAGAGCAAAACAAAGGAGGGGATAGTCAGACTGATGACGAGGTAGAAGGCTTCAAAGTGCTGAGGTTTGGTGCGACAGACACTGTTGTCAATGTAGCAACTATTGTTGCCTTAAAAAAGGTTAATTATACTAATTATACACTTACATTTTCTTGAACAAGCCTCTTGAAATGCTCTTTCTTTTCTGGTTTGTTATTTACTTTTCAGAGCACATGACTTGCTGTTAGTGTGCCCAGCTGTTTGTGTGTTTGGATAGACTGAGGAAGGGGGGAGAGATAGGATGAGGAGGAGGGCATAGGGAAGGCAGACTTACTGAATCAGTACTTCTGTTCAGTGTTCACAGTGGGCATAGGGAAGGCAGACTTACTGAATCAGTACTTCTGTTCAGTGTTCACAGTGGAGGAGAAGGGGACAGACCACCTGGGAGTAACAGGAACAAAGCGAGGGGGGGGAGGACATACATCCATTTTCAGAGGAAAAGAGTCCTGTAGGGAACTGCAACTCTGAAAGTGGACAAGACCAGACAGGATACACCCAAGGGTACTAAAAAACTCAGGAAGGTGCTGCCTGCCTCATTGATGGCCTTATTCAACAGCTCACTGGAATCAGGTGTAGTTCTGGAGGACTAGAGGAGAGCAGATGTGGTCCCTCTACATAACAGTAGCAGCAGGGAAGAGACTTGTGACTATAAGCTGATAAACCTCGCCTTACTGGTGGGGGAAATTAATGGAAACACTGATAAAGTAAAGGTTGGTAGAGTATCTTGAATCCAATGGGCTGCAAGACCAAAGGCAGCATGGATTTACCGGAGGGGGGGGGGGTCATGCCAGATGAACCCGATTGACTTCTTTGACAGGGTGACCAGGGAAATTGATCAGGAAGGCAGTGGATATGGCCTATCTGGACTTCAGCAAGGCCTTTAACACTGTGCTGCACAGGAGACTGATTAGGAAATTGAGCAGCCCAGGGGTGGGATCCAAAGGGGTGAATTGGGTTTAAAATCGGTTAACAGATAGGCAACAGAGGGTGGTGGTTAACAGCACTCACTTTAATGAAGGAAGTTTGGAAGGTTGCCCAGTGTGCCACAGGGCTCAGTACTGGGACCGGTCCTCTTCAATGTCTTCATAAGACACATTGCAGATTAATTGGCAGGGAAAGTATGTATTTTTGCTGATGATACCAACATGTGTAATGGGGTGGACAATCAGGAGGGGGTGGAAAGAATGCATAGGGATTTGGGGAAATTCAAAGAGTGGTCAAGAACATGGCAGTTGGGGTTTAATGCCAAAAAGGGCAAAATCATGCACTTTAGGGCATCGGAACCCAAGAACACAGTATAGGATTTGAGGGAGGTACTGTCAGTCACTAACCAGGAAAGGGACCTTGGAATTATCAGACCTCAAAGTGGCATGACAATGTGACAAAGCAGTGGGTAGGGCCCATGTGATGCTGGATTGCATTGGGAAAGGTATCTCCAGCAGGAGGAGGGAAGTGGTGCTGCCACTGTATTGCTCACTCATGAGACCCCTGGAGTATTGTATCCAGTACTGGAGACCACACCTCAGAAAGGACATAAATAGGATGGCAGCAGTCCAGACAAAGACAACTATAATGGTGCAGGGGGTGCACCAAAGGCGCTACAAGGAGGGACTGAAGGATCTCAACATGTACACCCTGGAGGAGAGGAGAGCGAGAGAGAACATGATAAGGTTCTATGTGATATGGGTGACCGCAGAAGGGCGACCTGCAGAAGAGCGATGTCAGGGTGGTGAAAACAGTTTAGTCACCCTGACAACCTCAGCACATGGAAAAACGGCACCAGGAACTGAAAATACTTGCTTTCTGTGGGGGAGGCTCTGACTCCCACACAGCACCCATGCAGGGGGCCCTGGCCCCCTGCGCCCTGTACTTATGATCCTCAACTCCAGGGGTGCATGGGGGGAAAGCAAAAAATAAGGTTTTGGGCCGGGCACAAGAAAAGCATAGTAGCACGCGACCCAGACCGAACCCGAACCCGGAACCCCAGCACCACAAGCAGAGGCCAACCCCCAACGCCACGGGTGCAGCTCATCAGCCGACTGCAGCACCACCCCTACATACCCTCCACCCTCCCAGGCCATGCTTGCCATGCTTGCCCCCCCATTGCGCATGTACATGTAGCGACATCCTGTCACTAGGGTCGCCCACCCCATCACATCCAGTCGCCCTCCCTGCCCCCTCGCCTTTCAGGTTTTCACCCATTTCGCGTCGCCGTTTTGGATGGTGCCGTGATTCAGGTGCCCACCTCACGTGCTACCCATGATAGAGACCTACACATATCTCATGGGGTGACCAGGGTGCAAGAGGGGAGTCTCTTTCGAATGAGAAAGAGCACCAGGACTACAGGGCATGTGATGAAGCTGGAGGGGGGAGTTTAAGAGTTATGTGAGGAACTGGCTTCAAGAATGCATGTGATAGACATAGGGGAATATTAGTGGATAGGCAGGGAGGAGGAGGAAGGGTCATTAGAGACCAGTTACAGTTTGTGGAAACAGACTAGGTTGGGACCATCTGGGCAGACTAGGTGGGCCAAGTGGTAGTTTGCTGCCAACAAATTCTATGTTTCTGTGTTTCTATTTATTGTGTGCTGAAGCAGTTTCAATCTAATTATCTATAAAATGTGTAATTCTTTCTTGCTTGCTGTCACTTGAAATTCACTCTTGCTTTGCTTGTTACTACTTAGGTTCTGTTGCTCATTTGTACTCTCCTGAGTCATACCTGAAAATAGACATTCAACTGCCTAGTGTACCTACCTGGTAAACAAAAACTCAATAAATAAAAGTTGGCTACTTTTCAGAAGGAATCAGTGCATGGCAAAGAGCAGAGTATAACATAATCCGAGGTTTAGCAGTTTTAACCCTTGTGTTCCGGATGTGACCTACACATACAAACATACAAAACTTGCCAGCAGAAACACGCCTCATGGTCTATCAAGTCTGCTTGAATGCGCAGTCAGCACTCCTGTACTGCAGCTGCCCCAACCCCCATCCCCCCTTTTACCCTCGGAAACTGCTCAGTGTTGTTTACCCAACTCCCCCCCCCCCTTGCCCTGTCCCATGTTCTTTTGAAACTGCTCACTGTCCTACATGCCACCACCACCTCCTTTGGTAGAGCATTCCAGTTCAATACCCCCCTCTCAGTGAAATAATGCCTCCTCATCTCCCTCCTGAATCTGCCACCCTGTGTGTCCTACACAGTGAGATAAAAGTCACAATAAACATGCTGCATTGTAACAAGGAGCTACTGTACCATTGTTTCTTACAAGCACTGTCTTTGCATGGAATGAAATGTTAGCACAGTGACAAAAAAATGCCAACACTTGAAAATTAGATGCCTGTCAAAGATGAAGCGGAAAACAAGAAGAGACAGAATTAGAAATCAAATGATCACAGAATACTTTGACACATCTGATACAAAATAAGAGCAAAAAGAAGTTCAAGACCTAAGCTGGATCAAAAACACAGCTGGTACTTGTATCTGAGGCAACCTGCAGTATGAATAGAAAGACTGGAAGGTTTTTAATACAGTGCATGGCTATCATAACTAAAGTGTATCTGCCTTAAATGCAATAGCAAGGAAAGCAAGGTGAGTCCACCTGGAGTCACATCAGATGGGAATGATGAAGTTTTAAATTTAGTTTAGATTTCAGGCCAGAAAAGGGACAGTGCGCCAAAGCTCTGTGTGACCTGGAAGCACAAGAAGGCTAAGTGACTTGCTCAGGGTTGCACAGTTTGCAAGTGGCCCTTGTGGGATTCAAGCAAAGGTCTTCCAGGTTTTTAGGTCCACAGCTTGGTGCTCTAACCTCTAGGCTATACTGTTTCTATAATGGATGAGGATCCGAAGAACTGTGCTTGATGGCTCAGCCACTGCTGTAACCTACTGAGTATTTCCTAGTACGGCCACCTCATTTACAAACCTTGGTAACTGGGATTTACTTGATGTAGCTGCAACTTTCTGGCTCCTAATCCAGTAGTCTATCTCCAAGTTCATGGAGAAGCTCCTTTAGCTGAGCTAATAAGAGATTCACAGCCTTGCTTGCAATAACCACCTCTCCCCCCAGATCACGCCATTACAAACTGAATGACTAACTAGAATAGGAGTTAAGGTCAAACATACAGCTTGAAACTGTTCAAAAGTAAATGATTTTAGACACTAACTGCAACAGAAGCTTGCATGTACACTACACACACACACACACACACACACACACTTGCAATTATCCAATCAAAAATGAACTTTCCATGTTCTACAGTTGTCTCTGTGTATTTTCCTTTTTACATGTTATTTTTATTGTTTATTATTAACTCCTGCCATAACTTCAGCTCTGCATCCAAATCCAAGAACAATAGAATACTCCGTTATATTCTTCTTACAATGCCAACACAAGCAAAGTGAATTTTGTAAATCTGGCTCCTTTCAAATAGCTACCACACTGTGTAGTTGACACTGTGATCTGGACTGCCGACAAAGACTGTGATTTTGTTTTTTTATCAGTTCAGGCCATCTGACCTCATTTTCTCATAGTTCTCACTATTAATGGAAATTGGAAACACTGTAAACAATTGTATTTCTTGTTTAATTTCCTTTTTATCTAAACTACAGTAGTAATGAAAACTCTCATTTGACCACCTTTTAAAGCATATTATTAAAAAAAAAACAGGTTTTAATTGGGTTAAAATGTAAATGCTAATTCACCACACTTGCTGTTGTGTACTGGGGGTGGGGCTGCCACCACCACTGCATTCAAACTTAATCCCCAACTCCCCAGTGGCACAACTTCCAAAAGTAATCAAGAGGAAAACAGATCAGCACATTTGCAGCAGGAGAACCCAATCGGCTTGAGGCTAGACATTAGGTGACTCCATATCCGACAACATTTCCTCAATGCATGCCTGCGAGAGCTCTGCTGACGTATCTCATCTCCCTCTGGGTCACCAGGGAGCAATCATGTAGTAACAGATGCCACCCTCCCACCTCCCTTGAGGCGTTGCACATCCTCTGTAGCTGTGTTCGACCACTTGCTTACCTAACTGGGATGTCAAGGCTGAGGCATCACTTTAGTTTACATTCCATTTTAATTGATAAACTAGCATCTTGTGGCTGGTAGCCCTGTTGCTCAAGGAAGTCACTGGCTAACTAGGTATTCTGCAGCAGTAAAAGACTGCACATTGACTCTCAGCCCTGCCTGTCAAGAGGTGGTAATAGTATGAGTGACCTCAGACCATTATATGGAATGCTCTTCCACTCAACATCTGGCTGTCTCAGTTTCACTTTGGATTTAAAAGTGAATATCGTCGTTATCTATCCTTAGCTGATGCTTGTACATGCTTTGACCCAACCTGAAGCTCCTGAGACTTACCAGTAATGTCACCCCTGCTCTAATCCAGCTCCAAGACTGTCTCCTCTTCCCCTCCCCATATTTTTCCTTCTCTTTGTAAATAACTTCTTGACTACTAGCTCTCTTCCTTCTCGAACCTTGTTGCTGACCATCCACTGTTGTTTTGCCAACTACCACCCCGACCTTCCTTCTGTCAGTCTTTCTTGTTATGTTTGAACATTCCTCAAATTTCTCTCTATATAACCTTACTATCTTATTAACCCTTTCACTCCACAGGTCGGGTCCATGGTTTCTGCACTTATATATCTTACTGCCATTGTCTGTATAATGCTTGCCATTATTTTTTGTTGTTTCTACCCATTGTATTTTTGTAGCACTGCTGTACTGTTCCTTTATTTGTACTACTGTACCCATGTTGCTGTTGTTCAACTGTTCTCCTTTTGTTGTACTCTCCCGGGTCGTGCCTGAAAATAGTCATTTTATGGCTAGTGCACCTACCCGGTTAACAAAAACTAAATAAATAAATTATATTAGAGGACTTGAGAATGGGAAAGGATTTAGTCAGGTGGGTGGGGAATTGACTCTGGGGGCAACAGAAGGTGGTAGTAATGGGGTTAAATCAGGAGACAAAGAGGTTATGAGTGGGGTGCTGCAGTGGTCAGTCCTGGACCTGTCCTTTCAATGTGTTCATCAGTCACATAAGGAAGGTATAGTATATACGACAAGATGTGTTTCTTTGCAAATGACACAAAGCTGTGAGGCAGGGTAGATAGTGGAGACAGGGTGAGAGAAAGCTACAGAGGGATCTGGTAAGATTGGAAAAAATGTCAAATATGTGACAGTTGAGATTCAGTGCCAAGGAGGGTGCAGTCATGCACAAAGAGAAGAGGAACCCACAGACAGCATATTGGATGGGAGGCACTAGTCTGGCCACTACAGCCAGTTATCAGTGACTCGCTCAGACCAGTCAGTGTAACACTGCCTATAGCAAGGTAACAAGAATGTCTGGGTATATTGGAAGGGGTTTCGATATTAGGAGAAAGGAAGTGATACCACTTCTGTAGGTCACTGGTGAGACCTCATCTGGAATACTGTACCCAGTTTTGGAGTCCACACCTGAGAAAGGACAGGGAGAGACTGGAGTCAGTGCAGTGAATGGTCACCAAGATGAATCAGGGCCAGCAGAGCAGATCCTATGAGGTACTGTAAGAGGGCCTGAACGTGTACTCGCTGGAGGCAAGAAGACAGAGGACAGAAATGACAAAGATCTACAAGTCCCTAACTGGAATAGAGTCAAGGGCCTGTTTAACAGGAAAAGGGCTGCAGTAATGCGGGGGCATGAATGGAAACTGGTAGGTGAAAAATACAGGATGGATGTGAGAAAGTTCTACTTCACTGAGAGGGTAGTTGAGTCGTGGATCAGACTACTGACACAGAAATTGGGGGCAAGGACTATAAATGAGTTCAAACACATCTGCAACAACAGAGTATACAGACTGATAGCTCTATTAAGGGGAAATAGGGAAGTAGGGGGTGCAAGGGAGATGGCAGGGGTAGATATCCCAGCAGGACAGTAGGTCAAGGGGTCGATAGGAATAGCTATTTAAACAGATTAGCTGAAACCTTTTCTGTTGGCAGTGTCTATGTAACTATGTTTATAAATGAGCACACGGTATTAGAAAAAAAGATTCACACTGGTAGGGCTTCATTACAAGGCAGCCTGCAGTAAAACTGTAGATGGTCAGCACTAGTGGATATTGCTACCAGCACCACTAGGAAAGAACTAGTCACTACTGTGGGTGGGAGAGAGTTAAAAATAGCAGAGGGGCCAACTTAATTTTTAACTGTCACTTTTGCACTGTGTATTTTAGTTAAACCTACATATACACAGCCATAGATGGTCAGCACACCAGCACACAACAGGTGCACTGCTTTACGTTTCTCCAGTCAAAGAAAAGAGGTCCAGAACTGACCTTTTTTTCCTCTGGAGACTGTGACTAACCAACCTGTCGTGTACTATGACAGCTTTAAAATTCTCTCAATCATATCTTAGTGAAACCTTGTAATTATAAGAACACCAAACACAGGTTATGAGCTGTCACACTTTAATAATATATAACCCAATTAAGCAGGAAGGCATGGGGGGAGGGGGAGTTGGTTATGTATGAGATAATGTCACACCTCAAGGGTGCTTAGAGACAGAAGACAAAGTGAAATGCCTTTCGTCTCTAGGGGTGTGATTACTTCTGGCATAGTAACCTAAACCTTGGTGAAACACACCGTAATTATAAAATGTAAAAACTATTTTGATTGATCATATTTCAGTATTGACCGTATATATTTTTTTCTGCAACATCCATGCTACTACAGCTTAAAATCAAATCCACTAACCAGGAACAACTTGTAAAATACAATCTTCAGCCAGCCCGGTGGTGCTGAGAGTAGAGGAGCTGGATGCCACACCTTGCACCATGGCGGTGACCCAGGTTCAGAAGCGAACTTGGGTCCTGGCCATCAGCTGGGGAGAGAGGATTGAGTGTCTGGAAGACTGCTCTCCTCTAATCTCCCAGGGAGGGGAGCCTCTACTGCACTGTTCCTGGACTGCCACCATGTGCAACACCTCGGGGGATGGCTAGCGACAGAGCACATGATGCATGCGTGCCTCCATATGCACATGCATTGGCACTGATTGCACGCTGTCAGGTCAGGGAGAAAAGGGAAAAAAGCCAGCAGATGATGCCGGGCTTGTCCTCTGACCCACACCATCACCTGGGGACTCCGTGCAGGGACCCTATTAGTTAAGCTGTAGCTTTTACACATACAAAATGGGTTTTAAAAAGTGCCCCATAGACTTTGATGGAGCACCCCCTCTGTGCTCTCCCTAGTTAGATGTCACAAAATGTCTTAGTACAGGGGTGGTGCTGGCAGACCGGGATGTGGAAGGGATGGACTGGCCACTTGTTCTGGCCAATTTACAATCCCTTCCTCCTGAAGTGGATCGCTTGAACAATTGCGCTTTGTAGCTCAATGGACTTTTGCCAGTATTAAGTAATGGGCTGTGACATTTAAAAGCCCTTGTAATAATTATAGACATTCTCTTTAAAATTGTAATGTAACCTTGCAATTTTGTCAATGTCAATGTCAATTTTATTTAAAAAGACGCCCAATCCCAAAGGCTCTGGGCGCCGCACAAAAACTATACAGTGTGTCATACCATATACATTCCTTAAAATAACATACATAAAATTCAATTTCCAAAAGCCTGCATAAATAAAAAGGTCTTCAGACGGCTCTTGAAAGCCTCTATAGTAAGGGGCCTCTCTCACTTCAATGGCAGCGAGTTCCAGAGAACTGGTGCAGCAACTCCAAACGATCGGTCCCCAGCTGATTTCAATCTCACTCTCGGGACTTTGAGGAGGCCACTAGTAGAGGAGCAGAGATCACGAATAGAGGTGGACGGTACCAGGAGATCAGAAAGGTAACCAGGGCCCTGTCCATGTAGGGTCTTATAGGTGAGAAAACCTACCTTGAACAATACTCTCCACCTGACCGGCAGCCAGTGCAATTCGCGCAATACCGGAGTAATATGACTGAACTTACTTTGTCCAGTCAAAAACTGGGCAGCAGCATTTTGCACTAGCTGCAGTCTGCGAAGAGAAGTTCCAGAGACCCCGAGATAGAGGGCATTACAGTAGTCAAGCCTAGAAGTGACTAAGGCATGTACCAAAGTAGGGAGGTCCAGAGCGGAACAGCTTAATCCTGGCGAGCATATTCTCAGATGAAAAAAACAGGAACGAACCACAAAGGATATTTGAGCCCATGGACAAATTCCTGTCAAAGATCACACCAAGATTACGCACCCATGGGAGGCCATCAATGACACAGCTCCTAGCACAATGCCAGTCACAGAGTCAGAGGCCATCCCATCACGAACTCTGTTCGACTCCACTACTAATACCTCAGTCTTGTTAGGGTTCAGTCGCAGCCAGCTGGAAGACATCCAGTCATTTATCTCAGCCAGACAGATATTTAACACATCCACTGCATTTGATGTTCCTGGGGCAAAGGAAAGGTATAGTTGAGTATCATCAGCATAGCAATGAAAACTCAAACCATACCTCCTAATGATCTCCCCCAGGGGCAGCATGTACACTGCGAACAACATAGGAGCCAATACCGAACCCTGAGGGACTCCACACGGAAGGAGGTAGGGTGCAGATGAGAAATTACCCATCACAATCTGCTGCCTCCTGTTAGTAAGAAATGACTCAAACCATTTGACAACAACACCGGTGAGTCTGCATAACTCCCTCAGGCGGAAAAGCAATACACTATGGTCCACAGTATCAAATGCTGAAGAGAGATCAAGGAGAACAAGAATTGTCTTGTGCCCCCGATCTCTAGCCCTGAGGAGGTCATTTTGCACTTGAACTAATGCAGTTTCAGTCTATGTCTGGCCCGATAAGCTGACTGGAAGGGATCATTAACTCATGGGTCCTGAGATGTTCCCCCAACTGAAGTGATACCACCTTCTCAACAATCTTTCCCAGAAATGGAAGATTGGAATAGGACGGTAATTTGGCCTAATCTCCGGGTCCAGAGAAGCTTTCTTTAAAAGGGGTCTCACCAGAGCCTCCTTCAAGGCATCCGGAAAGACACCCTGACTCAGGGAGCACCGGACAATCAGGGCAAACACTGGGCCAACAGTGTCAATGCACCTCATCAGGAAGCGCGTTGGCACGGGATCCAGTTCACAAAAGGTATACTTTACTTGATAGTAAAGTATGCAATAGCTGAAATATCAGCACTTGTACCAAGTGAGCTCGGGGTTTAAGCACTCATCGTTCTGCTACATGGAGCCACTCGTGATAACCCCTGAGCTCACTTGCTACTCGTGCTGATATTTCAGCTATCGTATACTTTACTATCATGTATCCCCTTAATGCATGATAAGAATAAATGACCTAAGAGTTCATCTTAAACAGCAGACAACTAATTGTAGTTAATATTCTGTCAACCTTTACCTCCTGACTCTGAGTCTGTCCTGGCCCCTGCCCCCTCCAGTCACTCCGCCCCCATGGAAGAAACCCGATGCTGTTTCTTCCCAGTGCAGCCCCCCCACCCACCAGTCATCCATGAGGCCCAGAGGGAGGGAAGGAAAAAGCATGATGTCACCCACTGCCACCTAACACAGACCTTTGGCAGGACCTTTGATTCTCCCTGGCTGTGGTGAGCTGGGCAGCAATTTCTTTGTAAGGGGGCTGGGAAGCTTGAAGTGCTATTCCATTCCTCCACCAATCATGTCTGGCCACTCTCAGTACACTCAGCTCACAACACACAAACACTTGAGCTGAAAACTTCTGTGAGTGCTGGCACTGTGCCCTGCAAGCCTCGATCTGCCCTGTGATTAACAAGCACCCCCTCTGACATTAAAATGACTCTCCTGCACCTCAATGGCTTTACTCTAGGCACAGCGGGCTTAATCATGGGGGAGTGCTTCCACTGGAGTAGCAGAAGATGCAGGATGTACAATGAGGTAGTGGACACCCAATTACCACAATCTAAGGGCACCTGCTGGCAGGGACCACAAGGAAGACCCCCCCCCCACCTTGTTTGTTCCCAGGACTTCCCCTTCGGCTGGGGTATGCAGTTAAAAATGAAGCACTTCCTGTAAGGCCCACCCCATGCCAAGAACTATTGGGAGCCTAAATGGCCTCTCCCCCCCCCAATGGATGGGGGTTAGAGGTAACATTGCAGTGAACACAGACAGGAGTACTGCACCCAGTGAGCACTGCATACTGTGGTCACCACACCAGCAAGAGAGGGGAAAAAACAGCTGTTCCAAGTTCTGCAACATTTCCAATCACAGGTGCAGTCTGGTTGACATTGCCCATGCCACTCCTTCTCCCACTGCTCCAACCAGTGGCACCATCCTGATGGGTCTGCGGGTTGCTCAGTGACTGGAACCCTAGAACCTCCTGCTTCATCCTCCTTGGTCTTCACCGGTGACTTATCCTACTCGGGCGTTGCTATGCAATGCTAGGTCTATTAAGAACAAGGCTGCCATAATAGTAGATCTTGTTGAGACATCAGACCTGGCTTGTATCACCGAGACCTAGTGGACAAAAATGCAGGCCAGTTTGTATAGCTTCATTTCAGGCGAGGTACTTCGGTGATACAGCCTGAGAGGGATGGATCATAGGGGCAGGGTGTAGCTATCAGTTTTCGATTGGAATTGGTCCTTGTGGAGATACCAGTGGGATTCACCAGGTCCTTTGAATGTATCACGGCTGTGGGTATGAGGTGCAGAATACTGCTCATCTACCTTCCACCCGGTGATGGGAAAGAATTTCTGCAGGAAGTCACGGACTTCATTGTCGACATGACATTGGGATCCCCAGATGGCTAATTCTGGGGGATTTCAACACCTGGGTCGATGATGAACTCTCGCATTTTGGTAGGGACTTCCTCCAACTTATGACACTGTTGGGCCTCACACAGGTGATTTCCTCCACAACCCATATTAGTGGTCATTCATCAGACCTGGTGTTCCTCCTGGGGATGGAAATCTCTGACTTGGTGGTGGAACCAGTCGGTTGGTCTGACCATCACTCCATAAGGTTCAATTTTGTGGCTCGCCCTAATAGGCCAGCCCCCATGGAGATGGTCCGGTATCACCGTCTAAGAGAAGTGACCCCAGAGGGCCTGATGGCAGTGCTGGACCTATCAAGTTTATCGAGTGAATACAAACATATGAACATATGAAGAAGCCAGAAGATGAAGGCCACTTGGTCTATCAATTCTGCTCCTGTTGCAGGGTCCACAGCTTGAGCTACTGTCCCTGCCCCCTTTCCCCGCTCCTCCCATCCTCCCTACCCATGACCCTTACCCTCCCCCTATACCTGTCCCAGCCTCACTTAAAGCTGCCCACTGTTTTCAATGAGTGCGTTGATCCAGGGAGTCTGGTACATGGCTATAACAGGGCAGTGGCAGAGGCCCTGGATTCTGTTGCTCCTGTTTGTGTTCAATCCCTCACTCTTCATCCAAGGTCCCTGTGGTTTGATGGGACCTTGAGGGAATTGAGGAGACTGGGTTGAAGGTTAGAGACAGCCTGGCGGAAACTGGGGCTAGAGGTTGACAGGTTAGACTGATGGACCATTATTTTGTTTATCAATTGACAATCTCCCATAAGAAGGCAGAATTCTTGTCCAGGGAGATTGCCACTGTGCAAAACCAACCAGCTCAGCTTTTCCGGACTGTGGACAGATTGTGCAATCCAATCTGCCTTTAGCCTGGAGGAGCTTTTTCACAAGAAAGATGTGATGAGTTTGCTTGGTTTTTCATGGATAAGGTTGCCAACATCAGGTCCGGGATCTGCACAGCTCTCTCTAATGGGTATTGCAGAGGTCGGCAGGAGGTGTTGACTGCCCAGTTTGTTCGGTCTGACTTCAGCCAGCCAGATATCATGGGCACAGTGAGGCTCATTCAGACTTTGTGGCCGACCAGCTGTAGTTTGGGCCCAGGACCAACACGTCTCCTTGTGGGGTGCGTTGAAATTGGTCCTGTCCTGGCCGAGATAGTCTGGAGGTCACTGAAGAGGGGGTCTTTCCAGATCCCTAAAGAAGGTGGTTGTATGACCGCTCCTGAAAAAGTCCTCCCTTGACCCGGACTATCTGACCAACTATAGACCCATCTCTAACCTGCCTTTTGTAGGCAAGGTTATTGAGAAGGTGGTTGTGTTGCAGCTGGATGATCACCTATCCACCCACAATGTCTAGGATTTTCTCTAGTCCAGTTTTAAGAAAAGGCACCGCACTGAGATGGCTCTTGTTCGGGTGGTAAATGATCTCCTAATAGCGAGAGATCAGAGATCTCATTCCATCTTGGTCCTCCTTGATTTCTCTGCAGCATTCGACACTGTAGACCATGGTGTACTGTTGGAGCATCTGTGGTTCATCTGTGGACTGTCGGGTATGGTTCTCAGATGGTTTTGATCTTTCCTCAAGGGTAGGACACAGAGAATGGTCACTGGGATTCATTCCTCTGACCCCCTCCCCCTATCCTGTGGGGTACCACAGGGCTCCATTTTGTCACCCATGCTGTTTGCAATGTACATGCTGCCATTAGGGGATATAATTAGACAATAAGGTCTGAGTTTTCACTGCTATGCAGATGACACTCAGCTGTACATGTCTTTTGTGCCCAAACGAGATGATGTTCTCTCGGTGTTTAACAGCTGCCTCTCCAACATCCAGGACTGGATGAGTGCCAGTTGGTTGTGGTTGAACCCAACTAAAACCGAGGTGTTGGTTGTGGACCTGAATCATCGGGATGTGGGTCTATTGGCTGGATGCCCCTCTGGGCTTTGGTTAGGAGGTACTCAGCTGACAACCTCAGACTAGGTACGTAACTTGGGTGTTATTCTTGATGACAGTTTGACCCTGAAATCTCAGGTGTCTGCTGTTGTCAGGACCTCATTCTACCATCTGAGGAATATCACCTGGGTGAAACACCTGGTTCCTCCTGATGATCTTCCAACTTCGGTTCATGTCTTTTTAACCTCCTGCCTTGACTACTGCAATGCCCTTTACCTAGAGCTACCGGGGATTGATATTTATTGCCTGCAGCTAGTGCAGAATGTGGCTGCCAGGCTGTTGACTGGCACCTCTAGGGCCAGTCACATTACGTCTGTGCCCCGAGAACTGCACTGGCTGCCAGTTCAGTGGTGGATCACCTTCAAGGTTGGTCTTCTGACCTATAAAGCCCTACATGAACAGAGATCCTGCTACTTGCAAGATCTTCTGTGTCACTACTGCCCCTTCCACCCTCTCCACTCCACCGATGAGGGACTGCTGGAGATTCTGAGGGTGCGACTGAAGACATCTGGGGCTTGAGCCTTTGTATTTGCAGCCCCTACCCTGTGGAATTCTCTACCTCATCGGGTGAGAGAGCGCCTGACTGTTCAGCAGTGGCGGCTCTACACCAGGGCCCGCCAGGGCACGTGCCCCGGTAAAAAAATGCTGTGCCCCAGTTGGTGCCCCATATGGTGCAGAGCTTCCCCCATTGTAACAATATATCAGTGCCCTGGCTGCCACCTGTTGTGCCCCAGCTGTGCCCTGGTAACCATTTGTGGCTAGAGCCGCTGCTGCTGTCCAGAGTTTTAAATCAACTCTTAAAGCCCATATTTTTAGCCTGGCATTTCCCGATGATTTTGGCTGATTGATATATTTTCATATGGAGAATATTTAGAATTTGAATGTACTGATATAAATTTTAATAGATTGCTTAATACTTTATGTTTTAATGGTTTGTATATGTGTATGACCGATGGACAAGCGCCTTGATCGCTGGAAAGGTGCTTTTTATAAATAAACTTGCTTTGCTTTGCTGCTGGCCTCATTGTCAGAAACCCTGCCAATGGTGTCAGTTTAGCACCCAATTCATTTATGCTAGCAAAGAGAAATAAAGAAAGGTAGAAATATAGTAATATGGCACCAGAATCAGAAGGCTCTGACTGGGCAGTCACACTTCTCTTCCCCAAATGCCCCCACAAATACCAACAATGAACTGCAATTGCAACTGTGAACTGTCCGACTGTTATGTCACCACATGGTTAAAGCAGCAGTGCAATGAAAAAAGCTATTCCAAAAAGCTAATTTTCTGTTATGGTTATGAAAAACATTGGCAGAACTGTTGACTTTGGTTTTCTGGATGCGTTCTATGTTGTGTACTATACATTTGCATTTTTGTCTGGATTGTTACCCTCCTTGGGTCCCCAATATTATTTCTATGCAAAAATGAGGCGTCCATCTTTTTTTCTTGAGAACTAGTTACTTTAAAAGTTTCATAATATTCTTAAATAATAATGAAAACTGAACATTTTACTACCAAATAAACTGGAAGACATCTGTCATTGATTAGGAAGAAAACAAGATGGGGTCAAATTTTAGCCTATTTTCATTGCACTGCCACTTTGGTAACCTGTGAACAAGGCAACTGCAATTGAGCACCTACAAAAATGGCGACTCCATTATGGCACCTGTGTTCAGGGCTACCTGGCAGGAGGCGACCGGATAACGGGGTGGACGACGTATGGCAACGGGAAGTATGCGTGCACATGCACAGGGGGGAGAGGGAGAGGAGGGAAGGTATGTGGGAAGGGGTGTGGCAGGCAGCTGCCGAGCTGGTCCGCTAGCATGGTGGGAGGGTGATCAGTTGGGAGGTGCAGGGTTCGAGTCTGGCGAGGAGTGATTTATTTTTTTGCAGACAGGCGGCTTTTTATTTTCTAAGTTTTTCACCCCTCCAACATACACCCCCCTGGAGTTGAGAATCCATTAGTGGGGGGGCACGGGGGTGAATTCCCTAGGTCTCGGGTGTCCTCTTGCTCCTTGCTGCAAGTGTGCATCACCAAAATTCATTTTTGGCAATGTACACGTGCCATAACGGCGATCGCTATTCCACGATTGTCATTATAACATAGAACCTGCTGCTTTATGTAAGCAGCCCATATGTCACTTTCACTGTGCTTTACATATCAATTAAGATTAGAACAAGTGTCAAAAAGCATACAGTGATTACCGGCAGGGTGTTGAGTGTTGGCTAAGCCGTCCTTATCTGATGTCAAATTTTATGTTTCTATGTAACCAACCAGGTGGTTAAGTGGCCCCCACCAGTACATACAGAGTCATGAGTATATTATTGGTCCCCACCATGTTCACCAGTTTGGACACCACCTCATCCTCCCCTGCTGTCACCCACACTCCCAGAAGGTATAATCCTGTGCAATCAGGGAGGATGGATCACAAGAAAGACAAGCTAACACATCCACTATTCTTGAAGGGGCAGTACTATAAGTCAGTGGAACCAGAGATAGACTTTGTTATTGGCTAAAAACTCACTTCAGGCTGAAAACTAATTTAGTTTAGTTTATTAGTCTAGGAATTAATACCTTTGAGCCAGGGCTCTTTTACAAAGGTTCCACATCACAAAGAACATTTAACAAAGCACGATACACATTACAGGTAAGACCAGACAGGAAAGTTACATCATAAATTTGCTATTAACAGTTTAAGGCAGTAACGTTTTTAAGTTTCATAGAAAAACAAGCTATTACAGGTTCAAGCGAATAGACAATTTTGAGGTTAAGGAAACTTCCAGGGAGAGGGTGATCATTAGGCGCCAAAAGGAGGCTAGAGAGGAGGGAAAGGTGGTGAGCGGGAGCGTAAGTGAGAGGGGACAGGAAAAAAGGGGCCGAGTGAGTTTGGGTGGGAGACAGGAAGTAATAGAGGTACCAGAGGGTTCATTAGTCAGGGAGGAAGAGGCCTCAGATGTGAGGATGGACATGAGGAGTAGTAGTCTTTATCTAGCGTAATCACAGTTGCTAGTGGTGGTGAGGTGGGCATAGAGCATGGATTTGAAAGCTTCAAGTGAGGTTGAGGATAGAGTAGGTGACTAAGCGCATTGAACCATGTCAGGGGCCCTGTATGCGAAAGATCTTTGTCCCTGTGCAGTCCGGCATCTCGAACCAGGAAAGTTGGCGTCAGATCTGGTGGAGGGTCGTGAGCCAGGATTCAGTCAGGTAGGTTTTGAATACATAATGGAGTCAGTCCCAAGATAGATTTTTGCCATTGTGCAGGTGAGATAAATAAGACGATCTGATAGGTTCAACCAGCCTGATTCATAGTACAGATCACACGTGTGAGTCAGTCTTTGAGCCCCCATGAGGAGCCAGCACGCCTTATTTAGAGTGATTGAGATACGCCTTAGAGCAGTGGAGGTAGCTGAGCCATAAATAATAAGGCCATAGTCAATGATTGAGATTATGGAACTCTATATAGCTATTCTCAATGCCGCTTGATTTAGAAATTGACTTGTTACGGAATAGTATTCCAAGGCGCTGGTTCACTATTTTGCAGTGTTGTCAATGTGGTTGCAAAGGTGAGCCCTTGGTCAAAAGTGATGCCAAGGTATTTGAAAGTATTTACTTGGTCCAGTGTAATTCCCGCAGAGGTTTGTATGGTGAGTGGAGTATGCCTATTTTTGTTTTGGTGATTGGAGAAGAGCATGGCTTTTGTTTTATTGTGGTTTAGCACAAGTTTACTATCCAGGAACCACCTTTCAACACTAGAGAAAGCAAGTTGCAGGCTTTTTCGTAGGCAGTTTGGATCCTTGTGGGAAGAAAGAATTACAGCATCATCAGCGTATAAGATTATTTTCTCCTGGCAGATATCTGGGAGGGAGTTAAGGAACAGGCTAAAGAGGAGCGGTCCAAGAATTGATCCCTGTGGTACACCTGAGAGAACTGGTTTGAAGTCGGAGAGTTCATTAGAGATTTTTACAGCCTGTGACCGATTGGACAGGTAACTTTTTACCCAAGCATAAGGACCTTCGGCCAGGCCTAGGCTAGAAAGTAGGGAGGTAAGTAGGCCATGATGGGCTGTGTCAAAGCTTTTGTAAGATCGAGCAAAGACTGCACCTGTTTGTCACCCTTGTCCAGGGCTGAGTGGACTTCTCCAGAGAAATCAAGTAAGGCTGTTGTTGTACTATGTCCTTTCCTAAAGCCATGCTGTTGATTACAGAGTAGATTGTATTTGTCCAGGTAATCAGAGAGTTGGTCTGCCACTATTCGTTCAAGTGCTTTGGAGAGGGGAGGGAGTATTGATATTGGTCGATAGTTTCCTGTTGAGGTTTTGTCCCCCCCTTTGTGTACTGGCGTAACTATGGCAGATTTCCATTTGTTGGGAAATTGACTTTGGCAAAGTGACAGATTAAGAATTTTTGCAAGGGGGTGAATTACTTCATCCAGGGTGAGAGACAGGATTTTTAGATCTAGCGTGTCACTACTTGTTCTGGATTTGGAGCAGGCCTTTCTTATGTACTTCAGTGCTTCGTGTACTTTGATTTTCTTGAAGTAAAATTGTGGTTTGTCATGAGGGTGTTTTGTGATACTAGGCTAGGGACAGGTAAGTCCGAGAAGAAATCTGGGGGAGGACCCACTAAGGTCTGTGAATGTCTTATTAGCGCATCTGCAAAGACTTGAGTCAAGAGTGGTGGATCCATCAACTTTCATAATGGTAGGTGACGATTTTGATTGTTTACCCATTATGTTTCGGATGTTGTCCCAAAAAGCTCTTCCATCACCCCAGGTGGATTCAAGGGCATTTTTGAAATAGGCGCTCTTCATTTGCCTAATTTGTGAGGTACATCTATTTCATGCCTGCTTGTATTTTAGGGTATCATGAGGTGAGCCTGTGTCTCTGGCAACTGCCCAGAGGTGGTCCCGAACCTTGAGCTCGGTAAGTAGTTTGGCAGTAATCCATGGATTTGATAGTGCTTTGATTTTACGTTTTTTTACTGGGGCGTATAAGTCGCATGCAGAGTTGAAAGATTTAATGAAGTATTCTAGTGCGGTATTAATATCAGTTGATTCAAGGATTGGCATCCAGTCCTGTTGTAGGAGATGGGTTTTCAACTTGATAAGATTCCCATAAGGCAATACTCTGCTTGTTATAACTTTGGGGGGTGGCTTGAGAAATTTATTAGACCAGGTACAGGACACTGGGGAGTGGTCACTGAGGGAGTCAGGGAGGACTTTAATGTTTTTTATCCGGTCAGGGTGATTTGTGAGAACCCAGTCAATAAGGGTGCTTGTATCAGTTTTTAATTTTCTGGGTGGGGAGGTTACCATCTGAGTCAGGTTTGCTGCTAGGATGTCATCTTTGTAAGAGCCAGTGTCAGAGGCGAGCCAGTTTATGTTGAAATCCCCGAGAGGAGGAGCTCATTTTCGAGGGCTGCAGACTAACAAAATCAAGTACAGACTTAATACTGGCACGGTGGTCTTTTGGAGGATATAGACTCATGCCACTGTGAGAACTTTGTTTTGTGCACCAAGAAACAGTTTGATAGGGAGAGTTGCATCTGCGTATTTGTGGGGGTGAAGCTACACATTGACAGGGAGAGGTTGTCCTTTATGTAGATAGCACAGCCCCACCTTTCTTGCTTGCCCGGTCGAGTCTGAAAGATTGCAGCCTTCAAGCAGACCGCATGATCCGGGTGCTGGGAGATAGCCAGGTTTCCACAATGGCTAGTATATCAGGGTTTTTTGTCCAGCGAGAGTTTGAAGAGATGCCAATTTGGGAAGGAGGCTGCAGATATTTAGAGTGATAATGGAGAGACCACTACCAACTTTCCCTATTTTGTCGGCTTCAGTGCAACAGGACCAGGGTTTGGGTGTATCCCACCAGATATTAAAATAGGAGGAGCAGGAGTTTCAGCGATGCCATTCAGTAGTTCATAATAGGTTGGAGTGAGTTTCTGCTTGTACTTTTAAGATGCTTGGATTGTCTTCTGGAGTCCCAGTAGAGGTGATCGTTAGTGAGTTATAATGATGGCAGTTTCCAATTAGGAAATATGGCTCTTTGCACCCAGGTATTAATTGGGTGATGTTTGTTTAAGACTTCAGAGTAAAAGCCATGGTACAATGTTTCGGGTAGTAGTATAGAAGGTGAGAGTAGGTGGAGGGTAGGTAGGTGGAGGGAGGGAGTTGGCATAAAGGGAAAAGGAGGGTGAGGGTGAGCAGGAACAGGTGGTGGGGACTAAGCCAAAGCATTTTTTTAGCTAGGCAGGAGAGAGCCGAGAAGTAGTGTGGGCTAGGCAGTCAGGGGGGGTGGTGGCGAGCAATAGGAGGGTGGTGGGGTGCGGATTTTAGTGGGCTAAGGTGGATAGCTAAGCACTATGGCGAAGTACAGAGAAAAATGAAAAAAAAAAGACTGGGAGGGTTTGGTGCCAGAGGGTTTAATTATTTAACTAATATTTGCGGATGACCTGTGCAGGCTACAAAGTGATTCACACAGACTGCTACTCAATGTCTGAACAAGCAGTCTCAAGGGGCTGGTGATCAGTGTCATTTATAATGACTTCAGACCATTCAGTATGGATCTAAGCTGTTAGGAGTGTAAGGAGTGATCAAGAATGCATAAATCCAAATCTAGCCATGATAATAAAGAAATGACAGTATGGCAATCTTGGACTATAGACACAGTAAGCCCCGAGATAGGGGCACCTACATTTCTAGGGCTCAGCTTAACTCAGTCATGAACTTTGTGGCAGGTCTCCACAGGGGTTAAGCACCCAGGTAAAAGGGCACAAAAGAACCAGGGCAACAGAATGGTCAAAAAGTAATAATAATGACAGAAGGTATCATGTACTTTTTCAAGAGGCTGGTAAAGTGCAGTGGACGCTTGATCTGCACTGTCATATTTTCCTGTCTGACAATTTCATCTGCATCCTGTGCTTTCATGAAAAAGTGGGGTGGTGGACCCAGTCAAGAGATCCTAAGCTTAGAGGGATACAAGTGGGCAAAATTCCCAGCCACAGATATTGAGCATGAATTTGATTGCTGCAAACTGCTGCCACTTTAGTGGGAGTACTCCACTATAGTCCTACAACACCATCAGCTGTTTTTATAGGACCATGTTCCTTCGCTGCCTACAACATTTTCTCTTTGGCCTGAAACCTTACATATTTGATTAAGAAGTGGTGAGGTTGTTCTACAGGCTAGGGCTTGGGACCTGTTTGATGAGCCATTTCAACCTCGTACTTAGCTGCTTCAGAAAGGCAGACCCAGGTTCTCCATCAACCATTCCTGTATGGTCTGTTTTGGGTTCTTTCCCTTGATCCCTTCTGGCAATCCCACCAGTCTGATATTTGAGTGCCTCGCTCTATTCTCCTGGTCATCTGCCTTATCAATTAGGGCACCAACGTGAGCTTTGAGTTCTTTTCTCTCTCTCAGGCCAGATCAGTGATTCTGTCCTCAAGTTCCCTGATTCTTTGTTCTGACTCATCCACCCTTGTGGCATGCACCACCATTGTTTCTGACAGCCCTATCACTGTGTTCTGTAGGTGCTGTATCTGGGCAGTTATGTTTTTGAAGCCAGCCTTCATTTCTGCTTGGAGAGATTTTATCATGCTCGGGAGTGCTGCTAATGAGTCACTTGAGGCTGGATTACCCACAACACTGTTTCCTGTGGCTGCCATGCTCTGTGCCCCCATCCTTCCCTCTACCTGTGGTGCTGATTATGAAGCAGCTGAAATTGGATCAAAAGTCAGTATAGTCTGCTTCTTTTAGAGTCACTATTTAGCCATATGCCAAAGCTTTGCAGATATCTATTGTTTTGCATAAATTTGCAGCAGTTACCAGAGGATCTGCCGATTTATGATGGTGCCGTAAGGGAGCTCACTCAGAACTCATCTGCCATTTTGTGGGACCAAGCCATGCCCCCATCCCATATAAATTTTAGATATTTTGCTATATTATAATTCGCTGGTGAAATTGGTATGAAGTGGAAGACAGTCACACTTTGGGAAGCTTCATGAAGTTCCCTAATCTTGCACCAACTTTGCCAGCAATTTATTTTACTAAATGAATAAAAATGGTTTAAAAACAAGAAAACCATCTAACCCATTACCCCTCCCACTAACCCACACTATTTAAAAGAATAACCCCACAAATCCCGCTGCTAGGCCACCACCCCAGCCCCCCGTACCCAGCAAAGTTTTTAAATGTGGTTACCCAGCATATGATCCCTTCCTCACTAGTTGAAGCAAGTTCCCTCTACCCATCTCTGCAAATTGCAACAGAACCCATCTACCCTTTACTACTCTAATGCCCAATAAATCCCCCTCCTCTTCTGCAAAGCCCCCAAACCCCAGTTACTAGTGTCAATAATACCTAAAAATTTGGAAATAAATCCCACAGTGGAGCAAGCATCTTCGTTCTTCAGTGTTTGCAATGCAAATGAATGGTGAGTGATATCTGTGCTAGTAGTAATACCTGACTGGCTGATAACCAGCCAGTGAAGAACAGTAAAAATACTATAATAGGTGTTACTAATCATTCAATCATATTTTTCTTGTTTTTCTGCTGGGATAATGAAGAAATGGGTGTTGTTTTGCAGGGGTTATGTTAGGTTGTCTGGAGTGAGCAATACTGGCTGCAGGGGTATCTAGTGGGCAGCATGCCTTATGTAACCTAATAAGTCCCCCCCAAGAACTGATTTCCTGGGGCCCCAGATACACATAACTGTCCTCTCTGAAATTATATAATCCCTAAGACATCCCTGAGCACTTACTGTGCTCTCCCTCTAAGCTTCTGGGGTCACTAATTAGTTTTCTGTAGGGCCCCGACTCTGAGACAGAACACCGACATTGTAAGTACATAAAGCAGTTCTTCTGAAAATAAGAATATGGGTCCCCTTCTTCCAGGCCATACATACTCATTACCCAGTGTTGTTTTTATTATTATTATTATTTAATATTTTGATTTACTTGTCCAGGATAACACCATTGAGCCATTAGGTAATTTACAGTGGTGCAAGAGTCACATTCTAGGAAAACACCATGCAAATGGTCAGCAAGGAATACAGACATCCAAGAGGAGCATTGTGTCTCATCACACACTTTATATCTTCAAATAAAAGCCATGGCATAGATTGAAATTTTGTTTTTTATTTGTTTTTGATAACCAAGTAAGTACACTAGACAGTAAAAATGCCTATTTTCAGGCACGAACCTGGGAGAGCGCAAGGCAAAAAACATAAATAAATATTTTTACAGAGAAAGTATACATTTACAGTAGGAACCATTGTTAAGCAGCAGCAAAACAAACTTGATTTAGATAACTAAACAATAATAAAAATAGTAAATAAAAATAGTAAGTTGACAGTATCAGAGAGTAAATTGAAGCAGGACTAGAAGAAAACAATCCAAATGTTAATCAAATGACATTAGTAAGAAACCCTGGATGCAGCAGAGAAATCATGAGGCAGTGAGCAGTTAAGTGCCACGTGGGTGAGCAAAGTGGACAGGCTGAGGTCAAGTGAAAAAAGAAGCAAGGGCAGAGTAACTTCAGGGTGGAATGTTTGACCTCTGCCTTGTATTTGAAGGCAACTTGTATAGCAAAATCAAACGTTTGTGTGCTAAAAATTAAAATATTAGACAGTCTGGATTTGATCCAACACAGTATATTGTTCATGGTCACAAGTTCAGTATGAAGTATAATAGTGATTATATTTACAGAGGTAAAGACCCCAGAAATATTGAGAGACTTTTCTTTTACAGTGCATGAATTCCATCTACATTGTTTTATCTGATATACTGCAACTTCAGCCTTGAACATTTGAAGCTGCAAGTTACATTTGAGAGCAATTGGTAAGAGGCTTGGGGTACAGACACAGGTAAAAATCTAACTGATTAAAAGTAAAACAAGTATTGTGTTTGGAACATCTTTGTGCTTACATATGGGATTAAAGCTTGGGGCATTCTCAAAAAAGGGAACAACTATGACCCAAAGGGGGTTGGTACCAAAACTTGGTCAGCTCCCAGCTGTAGGCCCAAGGGGAAATACATTCCTCAAATTTCAATCATGTAGCTTCATAGACTCTCAGTCAATGTCAGGACAAATAAGTTAACATCTCCAGGGCAGCAGCCAAAGACAGTTTAGTGAGCTATTCTTTGTAATTAGGGGCCAAAGCATCTTTCCAGTGTGTGAGGATTACCTGTTTGGAAATGACACCAGCCAAGTAAACAAACTTATAACCCCCAAAGGGAGCCTCCTCTAGTGAGGACATATCCCCCAGGAACACCATCCTCCCATTCAATGACATTGGATATTACAGTATTGTATGCCTCCCAACTCCTTTATGATTTCACACCTCTAAGTCCTCAAACTGCTGCAATCCCAAAACATGTACAAAGCAACCTGCTTGTGGTCCTTGTACCACAGCCAACAAGAGGATATCCCCAGGAAGCAATGTGCAAATTTGTAGGGTGTATAGAAGGTGCGTTGCATACATAATTATTGGGTCCATTTCAGAGTACAATAAATTGGGAGACATACAGTATCATCTCCTCCAAAACTGGACTAATTTTCTCTGTATATTGGTGATCTCTCATGCCATTATTTGATATATGCATATGATGAATCAATTTGGCATAAAGCCTAGACAGCCTGATGGAGGGGAACAAGGTGTAGAAGGGAAGTGTCTTTCAAATGAGAGAGTACCAGGACAAGACAGCATGCAATAAAGTTGGCAGGGGAAGTTAAAGAGAGACGTGAGGAAAAACTGCTTCACTAAAAGAGTGATAGATGCATGGAATTGACTGCCAGCAGAAGAGGTGGAGGTGAAAACAGTGGGGGGCTTTAAGCATGTATAGGATACTTATATAGGGGAATATTAGTAAATAGGCAGGGGAGGAGGGAGGGTCACTGCAAACCAGTTAGAGTCTGCAGAATCAGACTAGGCAGGGATCATCTGGGTAGACTGGATAGGCCAAGCAATCCTTTTCTGCTGACAACTTCTGTTTCTAAATGGTTCTCTTCTCCAGCTCTGGGCCATCGAGAGCATCTGCTATTGCCAATGGTTCATCCAGCATCAAGGATGCATCCAACAAAGACAGCAGCTGGTGCTTCATTTCCAGGTAATTAGATAAATCAGAGTGAGGAAGATTAAACATGGCCCACAAACATGAGAAGGGAAGAAGAGAATGTCTTTCAAACAGATGGCCAACCAACTGTATGCCTCTGTGGTTCCACGGATAAAGTTCTCTGCCTGAAAGGCACAGGGGAAATATGTGTGGTCCCAAAGTGGCATCAATATATTCACCCCTTGTGGACACTGGATAGGACAATGATTTTTGTACCATATTCATGCCAGGTGCCTGCTAATGAGGAACCAAGCCAGGTCCAGTCTCCTAGCCTAAAACATCATGAACAGTACCTCCATTAATCTAGGATGTCAGTTGAACCCCTTTGGAATATTAAGGAAAAGGTATGATAGCTCTGAGAGGAACCACAAATGGAGACTGAGCTAAGCAGACCAATAACGTAATTTGAAGTCTTTAAATCTCAAATCTCCTGCAAGGTATTAAGCCATGAGTTGCCGATACCGCAGTCTGGATGCCTTACCTGCAAAAAAGCCATTTTATGATAAGAGAAAGAAGTTAAAAAAGGGTTCTGGCACTGCTACAGGCAAAGTTTGAAATAAATAAAGGAACTTTGGCAGTACAGTAATTTTGACCATGTTCACCCAACCAATCAGGGACAAAGAGAGAGATACAGCCACCATTTTATTTTGACCTCTATCCACTCCAACAATGGAGAGTAGTTATGCTGGACGAGGTCCTTGTATTCTGAGCTAAAGCTAACCCCAAGATATCGAAACAAGGTAGAAGTCCATTGGAAGGGATATGAGGTTTGCAGAGTGGTACAGTCCACAGAAGAGAGAGAAAGCACAGTGGATTTACTCCAGTTAATCTTATACTCTGATGAAAAAAAACAAAATTGTCTATTAACTGATGGAGAGCAGGAAGAGCTTCAGAGGGACAAGAGAGGGATATAAGCATATCATCTGTGTTTAATGAAATAGTACTTACGGAACCTCCTATTTGTATACTATGGATGTCTGGATTAAGACAGTACTGAAGAGCAAGAAGGATAGATGGCAGTCTTGATGAGTGCCACGAGAGACAGCAAATGGGTGAGAGGTATAGTTGGATTCCGATAGGTCAATTGCAGGAGAGAAATTAATTTATTGGGAAACTGAAACCGGTGAAGTGTGTTTCAAAGATGGCCCCACTCAACACAAGCATACACTTTTTTTGAATTGAGTGAAACCAGTGTTGCATCCTTAGCCATACTAGGGGCAATTATAGGAGTTGTGTGACAAGATAATATTAAATGAAGCATTATGACCTTGTGTGAAACTTGATTGATCAGTAGATATAATTTTCAGGAGAACTGATTCAAGACACTGAGCCAGCAATTTCATAAGAATCTTTGTGACACTATTGATTAATGAAATAGTGTGGTAAGAGGAGATTATATCTTTCAGTTTGCTTGACTTAGGGAGAAGAGTAATGCTGCCCTCATAGAAGGAGAGAAGGAGGAAAAGAAATTCCATCCATGGCTGACTATAGCATCTCCATCAGTAGTCCCAGCAATGATGAAGCCAGTAATTTATAGAGCTCCACTGGGCCTTACCATACAGCAAGGAATTCAAAGCCAGAAGTACACCTGAGGAAAAAAAACCCTGGTCCAGGATGATGCAGTCCTCTGGCATGACCATGGAAAGTGAGAGATGCTGAAAAGAAAACTCCTGCCCAACACCGGGGAAACAGGATTGCCATGCCCAGTGAAGTATAAATATTCTCGTGTGAACTACAGTCTGCACCTCTTATTCTGCCTATATATAAGGACTAGACCTCTCCTGGGCCCCCCTCTGTAGCTGCTGAGCTAAAACCATGCTACATTTGTTGCCATGTTCATAGTATTTGGCTATATATCTGCTATAAGACCTTTCTGCCCGTAAGGAGTCTTTTGACAAAATGCTGACAAGCGTGAAATGCATCAGGTCAGGTGGACCTCCAATTTACAACTGAGAGGAGGGGGTAAATGATAGTAGCATCCTGTGTGATTTGTAAGCTGAATATTTGTGCACTTTAAATAAAATTAAGCACTACATTGGACATATATACAGGTATGCTCTCTTCTCTATACTTTAAGTGACCAGTTACAGTTCCAGCATTTTAAATTAAGAAGCAAGCTGGTTGAACTGCAATCTCACTTATACACACAAACCCAGGTTTCTGCAGCTGCTGTTTTTTCTTCAACATTAATTTTTCAAAAATCTTGCTGAATTTGTAATAAGGGTTGACATTTTTTATGGTAGGCTGCAGCATGTGAACAGAAGTCCCTGCTGTCAAGATCATGCTGTGATCCAGTAGCTGTCCTGATACACTTAGTTTTAGCCAAATGAGTGTCATTTGCTCATGACGAATGAAGGCCTTAAGAGAGCCTCACAGAATTCCTAAAGAGACTGTGCCCTTGTTTTCAGAAATATAAACCTTACTGCTCTCAGAGAGTTGAGTGAAGATGTCATTGTCCAGGAGAAGTAAGGGGTTCATTTTCCAAGATCTATGTGGATAAATGTCTAAAACAACCCATATTTCTAATTTGAGAGGGGCACTGTCCAATATAACAATGGGGTAATAGGAACAGGAAAAAATTCTGAAAAAAATGTCATTAGAGACATGCAACCTGTAAATCCTGGTATTTTTATTTATTTATTTCAAATTCAGATTAATACCTTTGAGCTGGGGGCTCGTTTACAAAGGCTCCAAGTCAACAAGGAATACAAGGCATTTACAGGTGATGAAACATTGCAGAACAGAAAGACATCAACTAACAAGTAGTATTAGTGTGCAGTTACAACATTAAGCAGGGTACAACAAGTGAGGAGAAACAGGACCATACTTGTGGAGAAACATATTAATGCAGCACTAATTAAGTGTGGTACAGTGTTTAACAATCATGTTACAGTTCAGACGGGGTGCTCCCAGTCTGCAGAAATGCAGTTTTAGCAGCCAAGGTGAGGCTTTGTCAAGGGGAGGTAGTAGGTGATGGGAAGTGGGGGGAGGTGGGCAGTTGTGGAACAGGAGGGTGGGAGTGAGAGAGGGTAGTGTTTGACGGGTGCGAGAATGGCTGTCAGAGGCCGTGGGTTAACAGAAACACTATATAAGATGAATTTGTGAAAAAAAGAAGTATTCTCTAGACTTAAGATGTAGTGACCTCCAGGCATCTTGGAAAGCCAGATCACAGCATTGAGAAATCAACAGTTTTGCCGCTCTGGAATGGAAAAATTGTGTAGTAGAAGATCTACAGTATCTAGAGCTGCATTAGTGATATACTGTAGTTTTAATCCCCACCCCATATGATACGACTCTGGAGACCTGAGAGTTGGAGCATAAGATGCTAATAGAAGGCTGGGTCATCCTAATTAGGAGAATACAAATACAAAATAGGTAGAGAGGAAAAAACTAGCGAAACATAAATCAATATTCAACACCCTGAAGGATTTTTAGCTTGTGAATAAATCCGCAATCATACCTGATCAAAGTGACCACTCCCCATGACTGGTGGGTGAATGAGGAAAAGTAGACCTGCCCCATTTACTTCTGACGTAACTTACCATCTTCCCCATTTGATAAATGAGATTCTTGAAGTACTGCAGTGTCAGTATGGAGGGATTTAAAGTGTTGTAAAATGTTATGCCTCTTTACTGGGTTATTTAAGCCTTTAACATTTCAAGTCACAACTGTGGCAGCTGTCATAGATATAATAGGTGATTGCATGAAAATGTTCAGCATCAAATATGCTCCTCCTAAGATGCATTACTGCGTGCTATACTCACTAATTGGATGGCTGCCTCTTAATTCTAGATTTGCATATTCATTGGGCTCTTTGGCATTTAAATCTATTTATGCTTCTGTTGATTTTCCTTTATCTGATTTGGTTACCCTGAGATGTTTTCCCACAAACTTACGGTCTACTAAGGGTATTACTCTCATAATTCCTTCTCATCAAAAGAAATCTGGGCTTAGATTTTTTAGTACAGCTGTTGCTAAACTATGGAATGAACTACCACTGGGATTACGATCTGTTCCTTCTTTATCAGGCTTTAAAGTGCAATATAAAATGTATTTGCAATCTATGAATATTTGTAATTGTAACTTGTAAGTTAATTTGTTTGTAATGTTTTTGTTATTTTATGTTGACTGTCCTGGTCAGTCCTGAAAAAGGGCTTTGTTGCCCAGTGTCCTTATCCAATTAACAAATTAAAAATGAAAAAATGAAAAATATAGTCAAATTAGGGCAAGGGCACCGTGACTCCTCATAGTATGGCATGTCTAGCACCCTTATCCTGCACTGCCAAAGGCCAAGACTCTGTACCAAGAGTATCCCCCAACTGCCAAGCAGCACAAAACCACAAACATAGCAATGATAGAAATCTAGAAAGGAAATGTACCCCGCTTCAGATGCTCATATGAACTACACTGTGTGGTCCATACAGTATGCCAGCCAGTTCCTGATATACCTTCATCCCTGTAAGAACAACAAATAATATAAAACATGCATTTGTCAATGACGACTGTTCGTCGTGTGCACTGGTGTCATGGCGGGGGGATGTTTGAAAATTGCTTCAGTGAAGTTGTTTGTGAGGTGGAGTCCCAAAAAAAATACGTTTAAAATTTGTGTCAAAAGTATTTAAAAATGGCCAAGTTATGGGTTCCATGTGATAATGGTGACTGCATAATAGGGATCGCCATTTGGGCAAGTCTACTTTGCCGAAAATGACTAGTGGCGAACATCAAGACAGCACTGGAGACTTACATTTTTTTTTTTTATGTGGAGGGCTGCACCCCCCGCACCCTCCTACTAAAGAATTCTCAACTCCAGGGGGGTGAATGTCGGGGGGTGCAAAACTTAAAGAAAAAAGAAAACCCATGACCCAGCCCAACAAATGAGCACACCCAGAACCAAACCCAGCACCCTCTCAACCCAGCCTGCCACCAGCCCACCATGCCACATGGCCAGTTTGGCAGCCCATCACCGCACTATGCCCTACAAACTCTCCCTCCCCTTCCACCTTTCACACGGTGTGGTCCCTCCCCCCCCCCGTGTGCATGTATGCATAGCGACATCCTGTTGCTACAGTCGCCGAACCCCCGATCCGTTGCCCTCCCTGCCGGGTAGCCCTGGGGAAAGTGCCGTGATTGAGTTGCCCTTTTTGAAAGTGCTCAATCGTGGTTGCCTAACACACAGCATACCAAGTTATGTCACTAAGTTGAAAACCCTACTGAAATACATTGACGCCGAAAACCCCATTGAAATACATTGAAGCGTTTACCTCAGTTCGTGGTTGGGCTTTGAAGAGTGAAGACGTGCCTGCAGTCCAAGGCAGATTACAGCAATGGATCTCTGGTGGGTAAGTATGGGATGGGGATGGGGTAGGGTGGTGGGCCCTGAGTGGGAGGGTAGGGGGTTGGGTAACGGCAGAACAGACAACAATGGATGGTTTTCTTTTTTACAGGGAAAAAAAACGAGGGGCAGTTTCATTTCTTTCAGGGAGTTTGCCGAACAGATGAGGACACTCGGGGACTGTGCAGCCCCAGTGTCTGTATTCTGTTTGGGGGGGGTTACACAGTGGACAACGATGGATGGACAGATAACACTGGGGGATTGGGCACCCCCAGTGTCTGTATACTGTTTAGAGGAGAGGGATTACACACTGGATAAAAAACAAGCATTTGTCAATGCTGAACATTTGATGTATTGAAAGATGTCCACCTCTGCACCTTGTTTATGCCCTTGAGGTACTTGAATGTATCTATCATGTTCCCCCATTCCCTCCTTTCCTCCAATAAGAACATATTGAGATCCTTTTAATCTCTCCTGATATATTCTGTTTTGCAAGCCATGGAGAGGAGATATGTGTATGATTTATAAATCATTCATTGACCCAGGATTGTGGAAACTTCTGGGACTGGAATTAAGAGGCTCACCTTATAATACTAGGGCCCATCCTCTCCAACTGATAGTTGAATGTCCTAGAACTAAGAAAAGGAAATCCTGGCTTACCCTAAGGGTGACTGATATCTGGAACAGGTTACCCTTGGAGACTGTAACAAGTACAAATATGAACATCTTTAAGAAGGCGCTGGACAATTATTTTTTCAAATATGGGATTAAGAGGTATTAATGTACTGGCGAGCAAAGGACTTTTGTCTATATAAGCTCTGTTTGACCTATGATATCTATGATACCTATACCATCTTAGTTGCCTTTCTGTGGACTACCTCCACGCTGTCATTGTCATTGTGCATTTGCGGCCTCCAGAATTGCACACAGTACTATAGGTGAGGCCTCACTACTGCATTATACAATGGCATCACCACCTCATGCCTTCTGCTAGCGACATCTCTGCCTATGCAACCCAGCATGCCACTGGCCATCCTTGCAACATTAGTGCTCTGCTGTGACACCTTTTGGTCATCAGAACTGATAACTCCTAGGTCCCTTTCTTACTTGATGATCATCAGCACCTCCACCCCACCCTGTAACTCTCCCCAGGTTTCCCTCTTCTCAGGTGCATTATTTGGGCTTCTTTGCACTGAACCTCAGTTGCCACTCCTCAGACCATTTTTCAAGCCTCTCCATGTCCCTGCTCATTTTCTCCACCCCTTCTGGAGTATTCACTTTGTTACAGATGTTGGTGTCATCTGTAAACAGGCAGACAGACCTTTCCTTCTAGCCCTTCTGCAATGTTTGTAATTAAGACATTGAACAGAACTGGTCCCAGGACTTATACCTGAGGTACCCCACTGGTCATCCCCTCTCCCCAGATTGGATGCCATTACCACCACCATCTGCTTCCTGTCCGTCAGCCAGTTTCTAATCCAGTTTATCAGCTTGTGCCCCGTTGCCAGACTACTCATCTTGTTAATCAGCCTTCTATGTTGGACATTGTTGAAGGCTTTGCTAAAATCAAGCTAGGTGACATCAATTGTCCATCCCTGATTTACTTCCTTAATGAGGCATTAGGGTTTCCAACCCTAACGCCTAACCCCCACCCTGCAGAGACTGACAGGCATTGGGGGTGTCCCTTTGGGTCAAACGGCCATAATGCTCACACCATTTCACCCCCACCCTGCAGACACTGACAGGCATTGTGGTGTGCCTTGAGGTCTTTGGTCCAAATGCTCATCCCATTCCATAATGGAATAAGCTGAGATGGGTGCAGTATAGGAGAATGGGGTGAACGTTTGGGCCAAAGACTCCAAGGTGCACCCCAATGCCTATCACTGGCTGCAGGGTGGGGGTGGGGATGAATGGTATGAGCATTATGGCCGACAATCCCAAGGCATGTGCCCGATGCCTGTCAGTCTCTGATGTGGGGAGTTAAAGCGTTACAGGTGGAAACCCTAATGCCCCAGATGTTTGTTGGTATTTTCACTCCAAATTTTCAACATGAGTTTTTTGGGACACTACCTCATGAACAGTGGCACTATAATTTCGTTACTCAATCCCAAAAGGTGATTTTGCATGGCAACTGTGCCATTCGGTGCCACAGGTGCTAAAACACATTTTGGGCAGGATGCGAAAAATGACAGTTATAGTGTTCATGCAGAGGTGTGAAAAAATGGCAATGGTGAAAATCTGGAGTGAAAATGTGAGAAATTAGCAAAGTTACAAGCGTGCAAAGAAACTGTGCAACGCATGCCCGTAACACGGTCATTTTTTGGAATTTTTTCATCAAATTTTCAACATGGGTTTTTTGGGATCTCCCCTCATTAACAGTGGCACTGTGATTTTGTTACTCCATCCCAAAAGTTGCAACTGGTGCAAAAACACATTTCAGGCAGGATGTGGAAAATGACAGCTGTACTGTTCATGAGGTGTGAAAAATGGCAATGTTGAAAATCTGGAGTGAAAATATTAAAAATTGGCGAAGTTACGAGCGTGCAAAGAAACTGTGCAATGCACGCCCGTAACATGGTCATTTTTTGGAATTTTTTCATCAAATTTTCAACATGGGTTTTTTGGGATCTCCCCTCATTAACAGTGGCACTGTGATTTTGTTACTCCATCCCAAAAGTTGCAACTGGTGCAAAAACACATTTCAGGCAGGATGTGAAAAATGACAGCTGTACTGTTCATAAGGAGGTGTGAAAAATGGCAATATTGAAAATCTAGATGAAAATATTAAAATTGGCGAAGTTACGAGCATGCATAGAAACTGCACACACTGCGCTCATGCGCAGTCATTTTTGGAATATTTTCACCAGATTGGCAACATGGGCTTTTTGGGACACACCTCATGAACAGTGGCACTGTCATTTCATTACTCAGTCCCAAAAAGTGATTCACCTTTCGAGACCAAGGAATACAATGACAGCAACATGTTAATGAGGTGGGGTCCCAAGAACCCCATGTTGAAAATTTGGGGCCAAAATTCCTATAAATGGCTGAGATATCAACATAAGTTGAAACCCCCATTGACTGCCATTATACGGCTTACCTTTCATTCTTTCAGTTTGCCAGTCAGCTTTGAAGAGTGCAGACGTGTCCTGTTCTGCAGAAGATCGCGTCCCCTGATCTCGGAGGGTAAGTATGGGGTAAGGGGGGAGTAAGGGGAGATGGGTACACAGAGGAAGGGTCGGGATGGAGGAGGGGACGGGGAGACAGCGAGGGATGGTTTTCATTTTTACAGGTGGGAAAAAGAAAAAGACCACAAGGGAAGGTTTTCTTCATTTACAGGTAAAAAAAATAAATATAAATTTAGGCACACTGGGGTGGGCTCCCAGTGTGCCACAGCAGTGGTGGAAGAGGGGGATGCTGACACAGAGATTGGGCATCCCCCTGCCAGCTAGGGATATGGACAGATTGGGGGGGGCGCATCTGACACCGGGAGTGGGCATCCCGGTGTCGGAAAGGGAAAGTGGAAATTATTTAACCAGGAAAGACACACTAAGTGGCAGCAAGGAAAGGGGACATTGTTTAACAAGGACAGGCACACTAAGCCGCAGATGAATGGCTTGCATTTCAAAGGACAGAGCTGCACGTAGGGTCAGCTCTGTCCATTGAAATGTTTGCCAAGACAAGCCCCCTCAGCAAATCAATGTCATCAGGACACTGCCTGCTGATTTGCCAGCCACAGACCAGCCCCTGCAGCACCACCAGCCATTGGGCTGGCACCCCTCACTCCTCTCTCTAGGAACTCTCATATCAACATGTTCATCTGTGCTTGTGTGCATTACGAACATAAAAATGAGGGAATCTGTAGGAAGGCAACGAACACCTCCTTTCCCATAAAGGAAACTTTCACTATTAACCCCCATCCTGCCACCGAAGAGTTAACTTGTCCTACATTAATTAAGCCCCTGCTGCCGCAGATGGCATAACTCATCTTTTTAAACATTTTTTTTTCAGAGCTACAGAGCACATAGACAGTTTGCATTAGTAGAAATCTGCCTAGTGATAGGTAAAGCAGGGACCTCTGACTTTCTGTTATTGGTATCAGTTTTAACCAATCACAGCTCACCACATAAGTGTAGCCTCTTTTTTGTACTCGTTTGACTGAGATTTGACGCACTTGCATTTTCCCCTTGTGGACTGCAAGCTGAGCTGGAATGTCTCCCGATTGTCTGAAAGCGCTTTATCGAACATTTGCCTGAGATCTACTGCTTTGTGAAGTCAGCATAATCAGCTCTTTTGTGAGGTCAGTTGTTTTTTCTCTAGTTTTGAAAACGGGCACTAGTAACTGGAAATTCCTGGCAGGCGGACATGTAGAAGTGAGGATTTGAAAGGGATAAGTCTTTACTTCAATTTGTAAATTAGAGGCAATGGTACAGACGTTTGGGTACCCACCACAAGAAAACTTGTTTTTGTGTCAGCAATTCATGCAGCCGTGAGTACCACACACCATTTTACAAATGTTTTTCCTTCAAATTAGTGAGCGAGCGAGGATGTCGTTTTCCTAATCTATGGGACAGAGTTTACCACGACACAGTACATCACTTTTTTGTATTATATTTTTCATAGTGCGATAGAAATATTGTTTCAGCATGGATTTTGAAAAAAAGTAGATCTTCAGCGCATTAAGCCAGTCAGTGCTGAGCGCGTATATTTTTTAATTTGTTGATCAGTAGCCTTTTTATATTGCAGTCGAATGAAATACCACTTTGTTGTGTCATAAGCGTTTTTTGGGGTTGTGCGAAATTTGAAGGAAATGGAAGCGATTCGATGAATGTCTCTGTTTGCTGTGCCTCCTCTAGTATGCTATCTGAAATGACCAGGAATCAATATAGCACACTTACTGTATTATGTACCAATTTGTGCTAAATTGTCCCCATTTTACTTTTATATTTTATTTTTTTAGTAACCTTCGATAATGGAATGGTAAGTGTTTGTGGAACGCTATTAGAATGCTGCTCGTACTTGTCAGTCCTCGCGCCTTTTTTTTTGCAGTCCATTTGCGCGTTTATTATCCCAAACCACGTACAGTAGGGCTGGTGCATGCTGGAGCACTTGAGATATACACAGTATCGCTCAGGTAAGATTATTGTTTGGCTTTTTCCCAGCGTGTCAACCGCTAAGAACTGAGACATACGAGTCAGATTCGAGTATCCCATAAGGAAGAAAGAAGTTAAGTAATTATATGGGGTTTTAGACAATGTAAATAACGGTTCCTGCAACACTCAGTAGCAAGGGTAGATGGGAAGCTAGATGAATGGCAGTAACCATGGTGTGCTGCACATTAAGCTGTGTTCTGTCAATTTGAGTATGGTGTGCTAGAGAAGAGAAAGCAGTTGACAGATTCGTGGTGCCATTTTGAAAGGGATGGAATCTACTGTAGATCACAATCCCCCTGCTAAACGTCGGAAACTGATGAATGCTAGCCACTGGACTGTTATATGAAGAGTTATTTCTGTATAAAAAGCAAAGAACTCTTTGTTCTTTATAGATTCAGTAGCAATTCAGAGAAGATGGGAGATTGGGGAGGGAAATTAGAGGCAGAAGGGAGAGTGAATGTGGAGGAGGAAAGAATGGGGGAAGAGGGCTATTACATGCAGCCAGGTAAGCACTAGTTGCATTTTGTGAGTAGTAGGAGGATACTGGTTTGTGGGAGTGTGGTGTGCTGGGATTGAGTAGGTACTACAAGGTTAATAATTGAACAGCAGGTGGTACTAACAAGGCAGGAGATGGTTTTAATGGGCTTAAGAAGATCTAACTTGGGGATTAGACTCTTCTGAGAAACCTGCAATCAATGGACTGTACCAAGTGTGTGAGTGTGAATATGGGGGGGGGGGATACTATAGGATTGCACCAGGTGGAACACGGTAACATGCTGGGTGGCCTAGTAGATAGAGTTGCAGACTAACGAGTGAGCTAGGTACATAGGCCAGGGTTCAAGTCCCATGGGGGGAAACAAGCAAAGAGTGAAAGGAATGGGGGGATATACTGAGAGAGCAACTAGAGAAAGGAAGTAGGGATATACTGGAGGGCAGGTTAGAGGGTGGTAGGGGGAAAGAGGTTGGGTAAGTGAAGGGATAGATTGGGCTAATGAACACTATAAGCTCAAATTTATAAAAAAGAGGAGGTAGAGTGCAGCACCCCCTAGTGGTAAAGTAGTATCATCTGCTAAGGGGGATTTGGGGAAAGAATGGCTGTCATGTGGTGGCAGTCATGTGACCCAGCATACTCATAAGGGAAATGTCTGCTGAGTGTGGGGGGAAGCTGCTGTGGTAGCAGTGGCAGGCTACCCTGAGCAGCACTGCGATGTCTGGCAGGTCTAGCTGCAGCTGGGAGGGTAGAGAGGAACACTGTCTGGGGGTTGGAAACAGCAACCCAGCTCTGGGGTGTTTGACAGGTATGGCTACATCTAGGAGGGTAGAGGTCCAGAGAGCACATGTTCAGCTTTTCAGTCCAAGTCTGATACCAGTAGATTGTATGATTACAACCACTGTGTCATTTAAGTATCCTAGCTGATTGGTGGAAAGAATACACAAAATAAATGTGTAAAACTGTGAATTACAAATAATGTTCAATTGCAGATAGGGAATTATGTGTTACCAGGCATTGTACAATGGGTAGGGAGAATCCTGCTTCCTGATAGGTGCAGCAGGTTCCAAAGTAGTGCAATTCAGGAATAGCAACTGCACTGTTAAACTTATCTTAGTTTTGGTTTTACTGTAGACTCATTTTATAAGTGCAGTAAGACACCCCAGTGTGTCGACTGCTGTTCCTGAACTGCACTTTCAGGTAGTTGAAGGCAGTCAGCACAAGTGCCTCATGCCTCACAACACACCTGGGCGTGCAGCTCAGGAATAATAACCCACTGGATACTGGATGATGTGTCACAGAGGGCAACTAGAGGGTTTTAGGGCCAACGGGGCCTCATAGAGTCAGTCAGGCTTAGGACTATGGACAAACTGCCATGTAAAAGTTCCTGTCTTCCATGACTTAACTTGTCTCGTGGTAAGCTGACCTACCTTGTAGAAAGAGAAATAAGTTAGAGTTTTGTTTGTAACCTATTGTGTAAAACCAGTTTATTTTATTTTCTGTAAAATCTGTTCCCTACAGTGTGTTGTAATATCCTGTAGTATCTGTTTAATTGTCTTGAAATATTAAAAATATTCATAGATTCGCAGAAGTGTGATGGCAGAAAGGTCCGACAGGCCAACCTAGTCTGCCCATTTGTCTAGCTATCTGCTAGGACATGCACCCCACCCTCAACACTCCCATGCCTTGTTGAAGCCTTCCAATGTTGCTTCTCCAACCCACCCCTCCATGAACCTATTCCACTTATCCACCACCCTCTGTGAAATAGTACTTCCTAATGTTACCCTGAACTGCCCCCTCCATCTGCAAGCCATGCCCCCTCGTCCTCTGATTTCCCTTCAGCTGGAAGATGCTTTCCACTGGCACCCAGTTTGTATGCTTAAGCTACTTGAAGGTCTCAATCATGCCCCCCCTCCTCTGTACCAGGGAGTACATGTTCAAATCTCTCAACCTTTCTTCATAGGACAGGTGGGTGAGCCTTTTTACCATCTTCATTACTCTCCTCTGAATTAGTTCCAGCCTCCCCACATTCTTTTTGAGGTACGGCCTCCAGAACTGGACTCCATGTTCCAAATGCAGTCTAACCAGATGGGTGTACAAGGGTACTATGACCTCCATTTTTCTACTGGTAATCCCCATTCTGATGCATCCCAGCATTCTGCTGGCCCTGGCCACTGCTCTTCTGCAGTGCCTCTCACATTGACTGACAACTGCATCAGCCAACTGAACCTTTGGATCTGAGGGAAACCCTTGACCTGTCTACTGTTTGGGGTAGAGCTAGTTGGAAGCTGGCAGAGCAAACAGCTCGCTGAGTCTGAGCAGCTGTCCCGAGTAGTGGAACTGTGAAAGGCCTGATTTCTGGCCTGTGTAACTGCCTACTCCCCTGAGACACAGAAGGGAAGTGGTTTTCAGAATAAATCCAATCCTGTGTGAATGAAGAAGTCAAGTGTGACCAGGCTCACCCTGTAGAGGACTGAAGATTTTTGCTGAATACGATCGGTCTGGCAGAAGTTCTAGCTGCCTCTGAGCTCCTGGTTTGAGCAGAGACTGAGCGATTGGGACTGCGGAGCGTTTTGCCTGGTACAGTAAAAATTTCTGTGTATATAAATGTTCTGTGTGCTGAAAAGTGGGTCGTGATTTGACTCCACATCATGTGAACTGCGTTCTGCTTGTTGGAAGCTGTGTCCAGCCCAAAAAGCCATTGTTCTCCTGGCTGTCATGACTAACACCTCGGGTGCTGCTGCACAGTGAGTCAGGTGGGTGAGTTTGCAGTACTGCTTCGAGGGAGGGCCTTGGTTCTCCTGGCTCTCAGGACCAACACCACAGCGAAGCTGCACAGTGAGTCCTGGTGGGGAGTTGGTGGTGCTAGTTCAGATAAGGGCCTTGCTGCTGCTTGTCCTCACAACCCACCTCCCAGAGCTGCTGCAGAGTGAGTCCAGGTGGGGAGTTGCTGGCGCTGCTTGAGGGAGGGCGAGTTCTCCTGGCCATCATGACCAACACCTCAGGAGCTGCTGCAGAGTGAGTCCAGGCGGGGAGTCAGTGGTGATGCTTGAGGGGACCATGGTTCTCCTGGCCTCTCAACCAGCATCTCAGGGCTGCTGCACAGTGAGTCTGGGCATGGAGTTGGGGTGCTGCTTCGGGAGGCTAGTGATTCTCCAAGGCTCAATGACCAACACCTCAGGAGCTGCTGCACAGTGAGTCTGGATGGGGAAGTTGACGGCCTTGCCTCCGGGTAGGGCCGTGGTTCTCCTGGCCATCATAGGCAACACATTGGGGAGCTGCTGCACAGTTTGTCTGAGCTGGGGAGTTGGCAGCTGTGCTTTAGGGGAGGGCTGTGGTTCTCCTGGCCCTCACAAAGAACACTTCAGGAGCTGCCGCACAGTGAGTCTGTGCATGGAATTCATGGGTGGTGCTTTGGGGAAGGGCCGTGGTTCTCCTTTAACTCATGACCAACACCACGGGGAGCTGCTTCACAGTGAGCCCGTGCAGGGGAGAAGGGGGCGCTGCTTCGGGGAGGGCTGTGGTTCACCTGGCCCTCACAACCAACACCTCTTGGAACTGCTGCACAGTAAGTCTGGGCTGGGGTGTTACCGGCATTGCTTCGGGGAAGGGTTGTGGTTCTTCTAGCCCTCACAACCAACACCTAGTGGAGCCACTGCACAGTGAGTCCAGGCAGTGGAGTCGACAGTGCTGCTTTGGGGAAGGGCCGTGGTTCTCTTGGCCCTCATAGTCAACATCTTTGGTAGCTGCTGCCTAGTGAGTCCGGGTGGGGGAGTCAGCGGTGCTGCTTTGAGGGAGGGCGGTGGTTCTCCTGGGCTTCATGACTCACACCGTGGGGAGTTTCTGCACAGTGAATCTGGGCAAGGGAGATGGCGGCACTGCTTCTGGGGAGGGCCGTGGTTCTCCTGGCCCTAACAAGCCAAACCTGACAGAGCTGCTGCCCAGTGAGTCGGGCCGGTGGAATTGGCGGCGCTGCTTCAGGGGACGGCCATGGTTCGCTTGGCCTTCATGCCCAAACCCTTGTGGTGCTGCTGCACAGTGAGTATGGGCCTGGGAGTTGACGGCGCTGCTTCGAGGGAGGCCGATGGTTCTCCAGTCTGTCAGGACCAACACCTCGGGGAACTGCTGCATAGTGAGTCCAGGTGGGGGGAATCGGTGGCACTGATTTGGGGAAGGGCCATAGTTCTCCTAGCCCTCACTGAAGCTCAGGGAGCTGCTGCACAGTGAGTCCTGGTGGGGGAGTTGGCAGCGCTGCTTTGGGAGGGCCATGGTACTTCTGGCCCTCATGACCAACACATTTGGAGAGCTGCTACACAGTGAGTTAGGGTGGGGAGTTGGCGGCACTGCTTCGGCTGAGATCCGTGCTTCTCCTGACCCTCACAAAGAACACTTCGGGAGCTGCTGCACAGTCAGTGTGGACATGGGATTTGGGGGCACTGCATTGGGGTAGGGCCTTGGTTCTCCTGGCCCTCATGAGTAACACCTCGTAGAGCTACTGCACAGTGAGACCAGATGTGGGAATCAGCGGCGCTGCTTTGGGGAAGAGCCGTGGTTCTCCTGGCCCTCACAACCAACACCTCGGGGAGCTGCTGCACAGTGAAACCGGGTGGGGAAGTTGACAGCGGTGCTTCGAGGGAGGGCCATGGTTCTCCTAGCCCACATGACCTACACCTCGAGGATGTGCTGCACAGTGAGTCTGGATGGGGAAATTGGCAGCGCTGCCTCCGGGGTGACCGTGGTTCTCCTGGCCCTCATAAACAACACTTCAGGAGCTGCTGCACAATGAGTCTGTGCATGGCAGTTGGGGGCGCTGCTTTGGAGTAGGGCCCTGGTTCTCCTTTCCCTCATGACCAAAACCTCGGTGAGCTGCTGCACAGTGAGTCTGGGTGAAGAAATCAGTGGTGCTGCTTTGGGGCAGAGCCGTGGTTCTCCTGGCTCTAATGACCTACACCTCATCAGAGCTGCTGCACAGTGAGCCCAGGTAGAGGATGGTGGTGCTGCTTTGGGGAAGATCCGTTGTTCCTCTGGCCCTCACAACCAACACCTTGAGGAGCTGCTGCACAGTGAATCTGGGTGTGGGAGTCGGCAGCGCCTGCTTGACAGAGGGCCATGGTTCTCTTGGCCATCATGACCAACATCTCGGGAGCTGCTGCACAGTGAGTCCCTGGCTTGGAAGTTGGTGGCGCTTCTTCCAGGTGAGGCCATGGTTCTCCTAGCCATCAGAGACAACTCCTCGGGAGGTGCTGCACAGTGAGTCAGGAAGGGAGTCGGGCGGTACTTCAGGGAAGGGCTGTGATTCTTCTGGCCCTCAACACAAACACCTCGGGAGCTGCTGCACTGTGAATCTGTGCTGGGGAGTGGCAGCGTTAGCTACGGGAGAGCTGTGGTACTCCTAGCCTCATGACCAACACCTCAGTGAGCTGCCACAGTGACTCTGGGTGGGAAGCGGCGGAGCTGCTTTGCAGGAGTGTGTTTCTCCTGGCCCTCATGACCAGCACCTCAGGGAGCTGCTGCACAGTGAGTCCAGGTGGGTGAGTCACCCGTGCTGCTTTGGGGGAGAGCCCTGGTTCTCCTGGCCCTCATGACCAACACCTTAGGGAGCTGCTGCACAGTAAATCCCAGTGGGGAAGATGGTAGTGCTGCTTTTGGGGAGGGCCATGTTTCTCCTGGCCCTGATGACCTACACCTCAGGGAACTGCTGCAAAGTGAGTTGGCACAGTGGAGTCCACAGTGTTGCTTTGGTGGAAGGCTGTGGTTCTCCTGGCCCTCATGACTCACACTTTGGGGAGCTGCTACACATAGGTGAATATGGGTGGGGAGATAGCGGTGCTGCTTCTGGCAGGGGCGTGGTTCTCCTGGCCCTAACGACCAACACCTCGGGAGCTGCTGCACAGTGAGTCCAGGTGGTGAGTCACCACGTCTTGACTTTGGGGAGAGCCCTGTTTCTCCTGGCCCTCTGACCAACACCTTAGGAGCTGCTGCTGCAGTAAATCCCAGTGGGGAAGATGGTAGCGCTGCTTTTAGGAAGGGCCATGTTTCTCCTGGCTCTGATGACCCACACCTCAGGGAACTGCTGCAAAGTGAGCTGGGCACAGTGGAGTCCACAGTGTTGCTTTGGTGGAAGGCAGGTCTCCTGGCCTCATGACTCACACTTTGGGAGCTGCTACATAGTGAATATGGGTGGAGGAGATAGCGGTGCTGCTTCTGGCGAGGGCCGTGGTTCTCCTGGCCCTAACGACCAACACCTCGGGGAGCTGCTGCTCAGTGAGTCCTGGCTTGGAAGTTTCCGGCGCTTCTTTGGGGGAGGGCCGTGGTTCTCCTGGCTGTCAGGAACAACACTTCAGGGAGCTGATGCACAGTGAGTCTGTGTCAGGGAATCAGCGCAACTGCTGTGGGGAAGGGCCATAGTTCTCCAGGCCCTCATGACCAACACCTCAAGGAAGTGCTGTACAGTGAGCACTGGTGGGGGAGTTGGCAGTGCTGCTTCGGGGAGGGTCGTGCTTCTCCTTGTCCTCAGTTCAAACACTTCAGGGAGCTGCTGCACAGTGAGTCGGCATGGGAGTCGGGGGCGCTGCTTTGGGGGAGGGCCATGATTCTCCAGGGCCTAATGACCAACACCTCAGGGAGCTGTTGCACAGTGAGTCCAGCTGTGGGAGTAGGTGGCACTGCTTCAGGGAAGGGCTGAGGTTCTCCTGGCCCTCACGACTACATCTCAGAGATCTGCTGCACAGTGAGTCCAGGCAGGGAAAGTTGGCCCTTCCTCCAGGAGGGCCACTATCTCCCGGCCTCATGAGCCAACACATTGGGAGCTGCTGCACAGTGAGTCTGGGTGGGGAGTTGGCGGCAGTGCTTCAGGATAGGGCCTGGTTCTCCTGGCCCTCACAACTAACAATAAGGGAGCTGCTGCTCTGTCGGTATGGGCATGGAATTCGGGGGCGCTCTTTAGGGGTAGGGCCGTGCTGCTCTTTTAACTCATGACTAAGACCTTGGGGAGCTCCTGCACAGTGGGTCCAGGTGAGGGAGTCGGTGGTGATGCTTCAGGAGAGGGCTGTGGCTCTCCTGACCTTCTTGACCTAGACCTCAGAGAGCTGCTGCACCATGAGTCTGGCCATTGGAGTCTCAGGCGCTGCTTTGGCAGAGGGTTGTGGTTCTTCTGGCCCTCACAACCAACACATCAGGGAGCTGCTGCACAGTAAGTCCAGGTGCTGGTCGGGGTGCTGCTTGGGGAATGGCTGTGGTTCTCCTGGCCCTCGACCTACACCTTGGGGAGCTGCTGCACAGTGATTCCGGGCAGGGTACATGGCGGCCCTTCTTTGGGAGGGCTGTGGTTCTCCTGTACCTCACGAACAACACCTCAGGGGAGCTGCAGCACAGTGAATTGAGGTGTGGAAGTCAGCAGGGGCTGCTTCAGGAGGGGCTGTGGTTCTCCTCGCCCTATTAACCAACACCTTGGGAGCTTCTGCACAGAAAGTCCAGTGGCAGAGTTCGTGGCACTGGTCAGGGGTGGGCCGTGGTTCTCCTAGCCCTCAAGACCAGCACCTCAGGGGAGCTGCTGCACAGTGAGTTCAGTTGGGAGTTGGTGGTGCTGCTCTGTGGGAGGCTGTTGTTCCCTGGCCCATGATCAACACCTTGAGGAGCTGCTACACAGTGAATCTGGGTAGTGGAGATAGCGGCGCTACGCTGGGGCAGCGCCATGGTTGTCCTGGCCTAATGAGCAACACCATCATTGCTTCTGGTTCTCCTGGCCCTCACAAAGAACACTTCAGGAGCTGCTGCACAGTGAGTCTGTACATTGCATTCGAGCGCTGCTTTGGGGAAGGGCCCTAGTTCTCCTTTACCTCTGCACCAACACCTCGGTGAGCTGCTGTACAGTGAAGCTTGGGTGAGAAATCAGCCTGTGCTGCTTTGGGGCAGAGCCATGGTTCTCCTGGCCCTCACGACCTACACCTCATTGGGCTGCTGCACAGTAACTCCGGGCAGGAAGTCAGTGGTGCTGCTTTGGGGAAGTATGTTGTTCTCCTGGCCCTCACGACCAGCACCTCAGGGAGCTGCTCCACAGTGAGTCCAGGTGGTGGAGTCACCATGCTGCTTTGGGGGACAGCCCTGGTTCTCCTGGCCTCATGACCAACACCTTCAGGAGCTACTGCACTGGATCGCGTGGGGGAGATGGTGGCGCTGCTTCTGGGGAGGAGCCATGTTTCTTCTAGCCCTGATGACCTACACCTCAGGGAACTGCTGCAAAGTGAGTTGGCACAGTGAAGTTACCGGCGCTGCTTTGGGGGAAGGCTGTGGTTCTTCTGGCTGTCATGACTCACACCTTGGGGAGTGGCTGCACAGTGAATCCAGGTGGAGGAGATAGCGGTGCTGCTTCTGGGGAGGGCCGTGGTTCTCCTGGCCGTAACGACCAACAACTTGGGGAGCTGCTGCACAGTGAGTCCTGGCTTGGAAGTTGCCGGTGCTTCTTTGGGGGAGGGCCGTGGTTCTCCTGGCCTTCAGGAACAACACCTTGAGAGCTGCTGCACAGTGAGGCTGTGTCGGGAATCAGCGCAACTCCTGTGGGAAGGGCCATAGTTCTCCTGGTCCTCCACGACCAACACCTCAGATAAGTGCTGTACAGTGAGACCTGCTGGGTGAGTTGAAGCGCTGTTTCGGGGAGGATCATGCTTCTCTGGCCCTCAGGTTGAACACTTTGTGGAGCTGCTGCACTGTGAGTCCTGGATGGGAGGTCAGTGGTGCTGGTTCAGATGAGGGCCATGGTTGTCCTGGCCCTGACAACCAGCGACTCGGGAGCTGCTGTCACAAACCCACTCAGAAGGTCAACCCTCTACTCCGATAGCAAGCGTAAGACTGTGCTTGCAGACATAGGGCATGATAATATCTCGGGGATGGCATGCCTAGATACATATCCTACTTCATTAACTTGCTCATAGACCAGCTATCTCTCTTCTTTCCCGGTAGTACCTCACAGTACAGTTGATTTATGAGGAGCTCATTTACATTAAGGTATTGACCGTGACCTGGTGGAGCCTCGAATAATGCTACCCTTGCACGGATTGTCGCTCCAAAGCTATTACGACAAAAGCCCAGGCTAGGAGGCCTGGTTGAAGGTTTATTTTGTTTCCCCAGCGATCCTGTGGCGGTAAAGCTAGTCTAATGGTGATTACACATTATCTGACTCCCTATATGCATAGTACACGTGAAGATCTTTAGTGCTCCCGGCCTGGAGATGAAGGATATCTTTATTGCCTATTATGCCCGTCACAATAGAGCAATCGGGAGCGATACATGATACTATGGTAATTGGACATGGACCACCTATCATTGGCGAGCAACATGAAATTTGGAGGTTAATGGGCCACATTGATAAGAGATAGTGGGGATGTATTGAATAGCTGATAGCCGAACTTATGGTAAAATGCTGTGACTCTTAGCTCGTCTTCCAAGAAAGCTGGTTGGAAGACCTGGAGTGTTCCTGGCAAGATCCACTTGGACGACTCTCTCTTACCGATGCGCTGAACTGGGCCTGATGGTCAGACTAAATATACAGGATCTTTCTCACCTTTTTTTCTCTGTTTGGGTATAGATGGCTTCACAGATCTGAAGCCTTTTTGAATGGACATTGGGCACACCAGGGATTTGGGGTTAGGTATGCAGCATAGCTATTTACTGCTCTATATCACTGGCTGGTATTAATTACTTAGGTTTATACGTGGTTTCTTACTGTTTGGGGGCGGGGCTCCAGGGGTGATGGTTGTCTCACATGGGCTGCTGAGCTTAGAGAGGGAGGAGGTAGCAGGGGCAGTGCCATAGACCACGTATGTGTAAAAAAGAAGATTGGGAGAATCATTTTAGAGACCAGCTTGTGACGATGGGAAGGGAGGGAGTCTTTATGTCGATAGAGTGACATCACCCAAAACTTCCCATTACCAAGGATTATATGTTCTCGTGATCACAAAACCCCTCATATTGGCTGAAGGTTGCTTGCTGTCCCCGTTTATCACCTTCAGATTTTGTATTTTGAAAGTCTCAGTCATAATCCCCTTTCCTTCTTGACTCCATGGAGTACATATTCAGGTCAGGCAGTCTCCAGAGTGTCCATAGGTCCCTGCTGCTCATGTACAATTTCCATTGCTCTCCTTTAGACTGATTGTAAACAGTAATCTTGTGTGTAGCCTCACCAAGATCGTGAAAATTTCTCCTTTTAGAAAAGCTCTGCCAACTTGCATGGGGCAATATTCTTGTGAATGTGACTTATGGTAACACCCTAGGTCACTGTCCTCCAAGGGCTGATCTAACCTGCTCCCCCATCCAGTGCTATGTTTTCAGGTTCCTTTCCTTCTGTGCATGTCCTTGTACTTTTGGCATTAAATCTGCATTGCCAGGTCTTGGACCACTTTTACAGTTTTGTTAAGTCCTCTTTCCTGTTCCTAAACTCTTTCTCATGGTCCTCCACCCTATCAGATACCTTAGTTACTGTCATTTTGCAAAGAGCACATTTAGCCCTGAATCCTTCTCTAATGTCACACATAAACAGACTGAAAGAGCACTACTGGGACTAACTTCACTACTTTACTGGTGGGAGGAAAGAGGAATGGGGTGCTCTTGGGTTAGGAAAGGGAGTTACTTTACTTAATTTCTTGGTGGAGGAGATGAGATGCAGTGATATGAGGGTAGGGAAAGGGTGTTTCTTTGTTTAGTTTTATTTGGTCCCAGACAGACTGACATCAGCAATGGCAATGTGGGTCACATGACTGACTACCTAGCACATGAACAGGACTGGCAAAGTCTCGCATGACTTTAGTGGTCCATATAAATACCTTTGCACATTATGTCACACGGCAGTGTGAGAGCAAGCAAGCAAGAGAGGGAGTACATGGGTCTGGTGTGATAGAGAGCAGTGATGAGTGAGAGGAGGACACTCAAGTGTGAAGTGGCAGAAAAAAATTGAACAGGGTATCCAATCTGGCAGGGATGACTTGGGCACAACATTATAGACTACATCACTGTGGGCAAATATTGGGAGGATCATCTTGCGGACAAGTTCCACCTTGCCGGAGGCGGAGGCAGTTCCTGTATAAAGCACCAATCAAAGAAAAAGGATTACCTTGTGTCTTTGGCTTCCACCCACACATTCAGTCATTGCCATGTGAGCTGGCATGTACAGGCAGATCAAGGGCAGACTAGTATAATAAATCCTTGACATGATGTGTCATTGAGAGAGAGAGAGAGATTGCTCAGCAGACCAGGTACAGATGGGGCAGAGGAGGAACACTGAATGATCTAGGAGCAGGACAAGGAAGCATTTTCGCTCCAAAATTAGTTTTATCTTTCTTGTGGTACTTTGTATTTATATTTTTTTCCTTTTCCAGGCCCTACAGGAACTGATTTGTCACAACGAGGCATATCATGCAGACCAAACAAACAAGAGGCTGTTTGACAACAGCAAGGTAGGAAAAAGGGGCCCATTTTTGAAACAAATTTGGAGGTACATGAAGGAAGGGGATTGCAGTCTCTGGACCAGAAAAATGGTTGATGGATTTCTACTACCATCACACACTTTTTTGTCTGACCAAGAACAGAACTTCGATCCAAGATTGGGTCCTCTTGAGTAATACAGCATAGTAGAAGCCAAATGTCAACATATTGACTTTAATTCTGAATGTAGCAGCATGCTTTTTGTCTTACACTGAGAATACTGAACAGAAATATTCATTTAGTAAAGCTGCCTTCTGCTTCTCATCTTCCTCCCTGAGCCTGACCACCCCTGTCACTAGTTTTGCACTGTCTGGTCTTGTGTGTATTAAAGAATGCCTTGTCAGCCCCTTGAACCCTCTCTACATCTTAGCTTCACATCTGCCTTTTGCCTATGTCAGTTTCTCTGGCCATCCTCAGCCTTTCGATATTAACATAGAAACATAGAAGTCTCTGACCAGAAAAGGACAGAAACATGCCCACCTAGTCTGCCCATTTGTATAGCTATCTGCTAAGACGCCTCCCCACCCCCAACACTCTCCTGTGTCTGTTCCATGTATTTTGAAACCTTCCACTGTAGCTACAGAAGGTTACTAAGTAAAACTATGGCTGTGGCGGGATTCAAATCTGGGATCTACAGTTCACAGCTCTGTACTCAGTAACCAAGCACAACTGCCTCTTCAGTTGGTAATAAAGGACAAATGTAATAAAACAGTGTTTTAAAGTAGTCATTACAATACTGTTCAGTTGAAAGTTTAACTATTGTGACCTGGTCTGTAACGTCATTTGAGCATGTGCAGCTAGCTCTCGTCACATCTGCCCACCCCCTCTCCCTTTGTTCCTCTCGGCCATTCTCAGCGACACCTACCAGTACTCTCCCTGTTCTCTGTCCCATGCTCTTTAAAGCTACCCACCATTTTGCACGATATCACCCTCTGTGTTAGGGCATTTACCTTGGCAACCATTCTTGTGAAGTAATGCCTCATCTCCTCCTAAATCTCCCCTGGCTCTAGCCTCTAGTGTTCTTCCTCTCAGTTTAAAAACCCTGTTGGCTCCATCCTGTTGGATTCACCCTTGATACTTGAAAGTTTAGATCATGTCTCTCATCCTCCTCTCTTCTGGTAAGCTGATCAACGGTGCCTGCTCATTGCTGTCTCTCCTCCATTCTCTGTAACATCCTCATTGCCCTCTGCTGCATTCCCCCAGTAGTTTGATATCCTACCAGCGGCCTCCAGAACTGCACATGGAAGTTCTCCAAGTCTAGCATGATCAGTGACCCGTTGAGGGGCGCAGATCACCTCCTCTGCCTGGAATGAGAACCCCTACATACACCTCAGCATCTTGTGTGTAAAATTCTTGATATATAAACTACCACATATATTATTCTTCATATAGTAACTGGTATTTTCCTGACAAACTCCATCTTTACATAGTTCTGTGTCTCATCCTCTTACTAACCAAGCTTTCATCCGCTGGCCTTTCTCTTTGCATCTGTAAACTGATTTAACTCCTACCTCTGGCGACTCCAACAAGTCAAGGTTGGTGAATTCCTCCTCTCTCTCACAATACATTCTGGTGTTCCCCAATGCCCATCTTGTGCCCATACTGTTCTTCATTTTCTTAAATGATCTTCCTCATCCAATATCCACTCACAGGAAACCCTCACAAACTTGCCTCCATCTCCTCACCCCCATTCACCACCCTTGATGGCTCCTCAACATACGTACACTCATTACAAGTACCTGGGTATATGACTGAACCCGACGTAACTACTAAACATGTTGAACACATCCATGTTAAACTTCACCCAAACTGGGCACCTTATAAGAAATAAGGATGCCTCTCCCTAAACAACATGTCAGCTCCTTACCAAGATGATCATCCCCTGATTTGACTATACCAATGTTATTTATGGCACCGCATCAGCCTCCCCCTTGCCAGGCAGCATGACACCTCTACAGTGCTTTTGCCACTTTGCTTTAATGCCCCTCCTCACACACATCACTGTACCCTCTACTCCCTCTCCCTTACTTTCCTACACTAGTGGCGGCAAATTCACTCTGCTGTTTTATCTCTATATATAGGTCAGACCTTACCGTCCTACCTTTCCTCAATTTTGTCTCCCTCTACTGTGGCCTCCAACTCACTTCAGTCAAGGGATACCCACACATTCTCCCTCCTCACAACCCTCCTCCTGTTCTGGCTCAGCTGCTTTCTCTTACAGACTGCCCTCACTCTGGAACACCCTCCCCTCCCAAATCAGACACTCCCTTTCTGTCTCCTAAAACCTTGCAAGTAGCCACACTGTTTGCACTTACCACCAGGGCTTGTTCCTCCGGTTTGACCCTGGGGACTCTCTGTAAGTCAAGGTTAGGTGAGCAAATAGAACAGTATGAAGTGCTCTCGAGTACAAACAGGCACCATAATCAGGCTGACCTGTAGTGATAGATCTGATTTTATTCTAAATAAATATGAGATAAGGAATCAAGTTAATTATTAGCTTAATAATTTGGTCAATCACCCAGCTGTGCATTCAGAATCCCAACACAGCTCACACTCTGGTACCCAGGTGGAGGATAGGTGGGCTATCCAGTACCGCTGTCCGGGTAGGCCGATGTTGTAGTTGGTTAGCCCAGTGATGGAAAACCAATTTGCACAATACATACCATTTGTAATCTGGATGACATGGCTCAGTCAGTGAGAGGCAAGAGAAAGTTGTAAAATAAATCAATGACACACTTATATTAAACTGAAATTGCAGGGAGCTGCCTGATGGATGCCACATACCCAGGACTGGCCACAGAATGGATGAATATTAAAGACAGCAGGTTACTCTTGTGGATGTGGGAGAAGCAGGGCCCACACAATCTACAAAGCGTTGTCTTGCTCGAGTGTGGCGGGGGCTTGATCCCCAGCAGGTTTCTCAAGTGATGGCCTCCAGCCTGTAGGTAGTCTGGCAAGGCCCTTGTGTGACACCATTTTGCCGGTTCTGCTGATGAGCCCTGTTACAACTTTCAAAGTTCTAGAGCAATCGTAATTGTTTTTTTCACACATGTTGATATTTATCATAATCCCACAAAAGGCACTTAATCAATTAGATTATGGGGTTATAGGCCTTGGGATGTCTTGGTTCCGTGCTGTGGAAGCTGTGTATCCTCACTAAGTTACTCATTGCCATTCAGGCATAATCTCAAAGTATGCTCCTGGAATTTCAAGGCATTCTTAATGCCTGATCAGAAGGTGGTAGCATATGTATCCAAAGGGGATCAAGGGAGGTGGCAGGGAACCACAGGCCTGTCAGCCTGACATCAGTGGTGGCAAAGGGATGGAGGGAATGTCATGAGAGGTTGGGGGCTCATAAATCACTACCCACTATAAGTCACAACACATTCATGTAAGGAAATTCAACTGCAGTGCTTGGTTTATGAGGGTATTGGGTAGGTTATTGATGGGTCTGTTAATCACCCTCTAGTGGCATATCGTGCGCAGGCATTGCCGAGAGACATGCCCCAAAGTGCGATTAACTGACCAAACATAACCTCTGGAGTGCCTTTATTGCTATTATAATAAAATGTTTTTTAAACATGTGAAATTTTGTTCAATATATGGGTAAGCTGTACAAGTATATTAATAAAGATTAACATAAAACTGTTAGAATGTTTACAGCCAATCAGAAAGCTTCATTTCTCAGACTACATACTTATAAATGTGTATAGTCCGGGCAATGACGGACTGGTAAAATAAATATTTGACTTGTTCAGATGGGGGGGGAGGAGGTATACATTGATAGAAAATATACATTAAAGCAATGGAAATTAGTGGTAGGTCTGGTATGGGAAGGTGTGTGTACTGACATTGTACACGGGGAATATTAACTTATTTATTTGTCATACTAGACAACCAGGGTGCCTATTTTCAAATGCATCCTGGAGGGTTAATATAATGGAACAAAAAATGATCATCAGTATCAGGCATATACAGGGTTAACATACATCCTGGTTCAGGCACATATATAACATAGAGAATAAGGTACACATATATTTTACTGTCTCATAAATCACAGATAAACTGTATTCTAGCACTAAATGTGGGTTTTGTGTACAGGCCAGGCAATGGCAGGCTGATTAAAAAAATATTTGACTTGCACAATCCGGGGTGCGGTGGGGAGAGAAAAAGAGAGACTGGATGTCAAGAGATCTCTTACCTGGTACATGACAAACCACTAAGGACCATAGAAAGGACAGAAAACAACTGATCTTACTTTGAGAGGTTCCTGCAGTAGGTCTTCACGATAGGTCTGCATCTCCTGGCACAAGAACCAATGCAACTTGTAGCGCCAGGCCGCCGGGTGATGTGACATTAGTGTGATTATAAAGGGGGCAGTCTGCCCGCCATCCAGTTCTCACGTATCACCTTGGATGTATCCCTTTCAAGTACTTGAAGCTCCCAATCATGCCTCCTCTCTCTCTCTCCCCCTCTCTTCCCTGTCTTCCAGGGAATACATGTTCAGTGACCCTCAACCTCTCCTCGTAAAGACTTGCCCTGCTGTCCTGTTTCCTATCTCTATGATGCTCCACTCTCCAAATCCTCTCTCCCTACTTGTGCTGTTTCTTGTCCTCCGCTGCCACTTCTCCGTCCTGGTTAGTGAGGCGACATGAATGTAGGGTGGCTTCTAGTTAGGGTACTGGAAGATTTAGGGTTGGTCTGGGTGGGGGTCCAGTGCCAGGAAGAGGGGGCAGAAGGGGCAAGTGACAGCATTGAAGAGGGCCTTCAAGGGAAATGTATTCAGATTAGGAGTATGGAGTGGAGAACCATAGTAACTTTCTTGTTCTCTGCCTTTGAATACCAATCTGATGCACTGGTTTGTTACTTCCATTAAGGCTTCCTTTAGATGCTTACACCGTTCTACCACTCCCTCCTGCCCCCATTCTCTCAGAGCTCTTTTGAGACCTCTCCCATTTCAGCAAAGTCAGCATTTTTGAAATCCAAAACCTTTGTCCTAGTATGACTTGAGTTAGTATCTATCCTTATGCTAAACTAAACTATATTGTGATCGTAGCCCAGTGGGAGTTTGAGAGAGTGAGATTAACCACCATGCTATATTAGGTACTATAGCACATGTTATCAAAGTGCATGTTTGGATGATTTGACAGTCGAACTGCGATTCTGTGATGGCACAAATTATGAAGGCATGTTGTGCCAATTTGACAGTTACATGTTATCAAGTTGCATGCTTAAATTGATGGTCTAAGGAAAAATTCGTGGATAGCATGTTATCAAGGTGCATGTTGTGCCAATTTGTCAGTCACATGAACATTTGTGATAGCACATGTTACCAAGGTGCATGTTGTGCCAATTTGATGTCTAAGTGAACATTCCCGTGATAGCGACATTATCAAGGTGCATAAGCAGCCACTTTGACAGACTTAAGTGAACTAGATGCTTCATTTACAGAAAGGTGCAAAGAAGGAATTCCATTAAAAGGGTCAGTGAATGAACTTAACTGATTGCTCCAGGGCAACAATGGGCCAGTGAACCAAAAAGGAATATCACCTATCCCAACTGGGATACTACAGTCACTTGAAAATTGGCCATCTAGGCAGAGCACTAGTCTTTCTAATCATCTTACTAAAAACAAATTTTCTCTATCTGTTAACTAATTTTATTCCTTTATGTCATCATTAATATTATTATAATACTTTCAACTGTAATTTTCTACTTATGCACCATTACACTCTAATGTAGTCCGATGCACCAGCAGTATCTATCCACCATCGGTTTCTTATCCCATTACTTTATCTTTTCATATTAACCTATTGTTGTTTCTCTTTCACATGCCTGAACAGATGAGGACCCTTCACCATCAGATAAGTATTGTTCTACGAACATGTCATATATTAATAATTTATTAAGAACCACGGATCCTTTGTGACTCCATTCCTGTATTTTATTTTTCAGTACTAGACGGATCGTCCCTTCAAGATTCCTGCTTCTGACCCACAGTATCCTGGCAAGACGCCTCACATATTACTTGCTGTGTCTGGCATGGGAGGGGTTGCATGGGATATGTGTCCTATAATCCCAGATCTTACTTCAAGAGGGCTCTTGCAGTAGGTAATTACTTATAGGACTGACGCTGGCAGGTGGCAGGACCCCACAGAAAGATTTCTACCTAGCAGTTCCTGGCGCCCAACTACCACACAAGGACGGACATTCCCTGTGCCTGTTCTGCCTAGGGCCCCAATCACCCATATCGGAGAAGTGCCAGCACTGCCTCAGCTTCAACGCCGCTACCTGAAAAGGTGGCAGCAATCCGGAAGCCTACATTCTGGAAAAAAAAGAAGAAGACGAGTTCAATGCAAGAAGCTTCCAAAAACCGAGGCAAGCGCTCCACTTCAAGGCCATCAAGAAGAAGGATAAGGAGAGGCACTGGAACAAGGCCCCTCTAACAAGTCTCTATGCCTTTCCTCCCTCTCCTGTTCAAGGTGCTAGTCAAAACCAGATCTCAACCTTGCAAGATGATTCTGATTGCTCCAGATTGGGCCAGACGACCTAGTATCCACCCTTTTGTCCTTAGTAGTCCACCTTCCCCGTGTCTTCCCAGGAATCACAATCTGTTAACCTGTGCCCAGGGAGAGTTTCGGTACCGAATCTCAAAACTTTCAATCTCAAGGCCTGGCTCTTGAAGAGTTAGAGTTACGCAACTACACCTCTCAAGGTGTACTCGATATTTGAAGGCCTCTAGGAAGCCTTCCACCAGGGCTACTTATAATTCCAAATGGAAGAGATTTTCCATGGTGCTCTGGCAAGAATATTTCAAAGGCCCGCCGGGGTTTGCCCTCAGTTCTGGATTATATGGTACATTTGAATTTTTAGAAGGAGACCAGCTACCCTAAAGTGCACCTGGCAGCAGTGTATGCTTTCTTATCACAGGAAAACCCTCTTCCTTCAACTCATCCGGTATTCTCTAAGTTTTCAAGGGGGTTGCTTCACACCAACCCCCCATTCAGGGACCCTGCCCCTGCCTGGGATCTTAATGTTTGCATTGCCCAGTTTATGCAACCCCCTTTTTGAACCCTTGTCTTCAGCAGAGCTAAAGTACTTGACTTGGAAAACTGAGTTTTTGGTAGCCATCACTTCTGCAAGGTGCATAAGTGAACTACAAGCATTGTCAGTGGGGCATGATTTTATCTCCTTTCATAGGGATAAAGTGGTCCTCAGGACTAATAGACAGTTCTTGCCTAAAGTGGTCTCGGACTTTCACCTTAATCAATCCATGTCTCTCCCTGTGTACTTCACTGACCATTCCTCCTCTGGTGAGAGGAGATTGCACAGTTTGGATGTCAAAAGAGCCCTTAGCTACTACATAGAGCGTACCAAGGGTCACAGGTTTGACTCCCTCCAACTGTTCCTCACTTATGGTGAGGTGGGTAAAGGGAAACCTGCCACTAAAAGATCCATTGCCTGGTGGATTGTCTCTTGTATCCAGTTCTCAGTGTGAGGTACCAGTCCCCACCGGTTTAAAAAAAAGTATTTTTTGACTTTTTTTTCAAACTGCCTGTAACACAGTTGGTAACCGATTTACAGAGGGTGGTGGCTGGGTGGAATGCATTACCAAGCTGAAGTGGTATGCAGTGAATAGTGACTGCTTCAAACGAGGATGGGATAGGACAAGGAGGGTTAATGAAGGGAAGAGTGAAGGAGGCAGCTGCAGAATAAGGGTAGCTAACACATTCAAGCAAACTTAATAGACCTCTAGGCCTTTATCTCACAGCAAATTCAGATGTTCAGAATGTTTGTAAGTCCTTCATCCTTTCCACCCCACCATTGTCGAGAAACATATAAGTTGATGGCAAATAAGGACTACAGCTCATTCAGTCGCCATTTCATTTTCTACATTATAAATGTGCTATTGACTTTGCTTTGTCAATGACCTATCCATCCATATTCATCTGTATTGCTCCCTTATGCCTATCCCATGCCCTGTTTGAAGCCCTGCACTGTATTCATATCCACCACTTCCTGAAGTAAAGCCGTTTCATGCATCCCCACCCTTTCTTTAAAAAGAACTTCCTCACATTACCCCTTAATTAGCATCCCTCTAATCTCATGCCGTGTCCTCTTGTCCTATTTTTCTTATGTTGGAACATATTAGACTCTTTCACCTTTGTTAGTCCTTTTTTTAATGTCTTGTGCCACACACCTGAGCCATGGCGGACCACCACAATGTCAGTAGTCCTGCAGTATGACATGTTGAGTCATGGATGTCCAGCCATCTGCTCCACTCGCTGGATGAAAATGTATACAGGAGTATTGATCTCGTCGTCGTATTGAATAAAGTTTCATATGCTTTTCTAAGGTCATATATTTTCAATAATATTTCCAGTCTATCAATTGATATTCTTGAGCTGTTTCAAAAGAAGTATTGTGACGATGAACACTCATTAGAAAATGAGCTTGTAAAATCCTGGCTTCTGATTGGCCAGTTCCTTAGCCAAAGCCCTGGTCTATCTGACAACAGAGCCCAGTAGATAAAAAGTACTAGCCCTTCACGTAGTCCTGTATCAAGGTGCACAGCCTAATTTTCTAATAACGAAGAGTGCCAGATAAAATTTCAAATCTCCGCCTCATTACACCCTAAGTGATCCGGTATAGCCACAACACACGCCCACCCTGTTGGGTATTATTGCTTACATATATAATAATATATATTTTCACTCTCACTTTACTTGATACAGCTGTTATTTGTTCAAAGTAATATACTGTTTGTATTATGACACAATATAAACAAAATGTAATCAGAAGAACTGAGAATTGAATTCACAAACTATAAACAATACTTGATGTATATGGTTATTAATAAGACATAAAATTGGTTGCTTTTATCACTGAATTAAAATGTATTATGTGTTCTTGCAAATGTTTAAGGTCAATTTAATAACACTTATCCTGACTTGATCCTTAGAAGTTTTTCATGCATCATCTTCATACGACCCAGCAACCGAAAATCAGAAGAGAACAATGGCTGGATTTTTACATTTATCAGTCTACTGGACACATAGAGCATATCTTTTGAAACATTTGACTTTTGATGGATATCAGCTGTACTGTGAAATGTTGTTGGATCCTAACTTGATATATGTGAAGTTTCTTCATGCTGTGATACTGCCTATTGTATGGTTAAATGAAGTTGAAACGAAAAACAAGAAAGGTTCGAATTTGGTGATTTTCTGACTAGTAAAGAAATGCACACTTGAGTTGCAATAACAGTAACATCAGGAGGCATTACCCACCGAAGCAAAATGCTGCTCATGCTATCGATAAAACACATGATAGCCACCTTGCAAATCTGATATTCTACTTGGCTTTTCATGTCACGATACCAGCAGCCATACCACATATATATATATATGCAGTAATCATGTTCCTCAACAGTGTATTAGGAAAACAATATTTTGTTTAGCCAAGCATCAGGAGGAATTACGGCCCACTGGAGGGTAGATGCAGACTGATGTTATAAAGTCAAAACCCATAGTCATATATTAAGAGCTGACATTGTACACTAGTGAATGCTTAACGATGTTGTACCAAGCAGAGGATCGGATGTTTCTATTATCATATCATGTCTTCCCGCATGTGTGAAAAAGGCTTGAGTATTCCGCTAGTTATTACATATAACCTTCAATATAACTTTTTATCTTTCAGTTGATTCCTTGCAGTATATTTGACATAATTCAGAACATAGAATATTTTGTGTATGTTTGAAAATAGAAACTAAAAGTGGGGAGTTGGGAGTAGGGTTCATTGAGCCAAACTGGTATTCATAGGGGCCTATTTTTCATATTATTATTAAATCACCCAACAAAGATAAATTGTAACAATGATGTGTTTTTGTTTTGTTTTTCTCTGCACCTTACAGAATAACATCATGGCTAAAAATGACTGCATTGGATGTTTCGCCGAGATCCAGATGTATAGCGTAGACCGATTTCTCAATCGCATAGTGAAGATGATGTTGAAGAAAGATTGTACAATCTGGATTCCAGAAGTCCTGGAATGAGTCTTCTGAAGATGAAGAAATACTGATCAGATTACATGCGGATGTGGCAAGAAGTCATGAGACCCCACAACAACAAAAGGTGCAATGCATAGGAAGACTCATGGTAAAGGGCTCGTCATCAGCAGAACAAAGCATTAGAGAGAAGACGAATGGGAAGAGGTGACAACAACAAGTGACAATGGACACCTATTCACTGCAACTTCAGGTCTCCAAGTACCACCCAGAGTCCACTTGGTTTGTATGGAATGCCTGACGATAAATTTGGAGCTATTGCAAGGAAAGAAATAGATATGCCCATGATTTCTTCACACATCAATTGATGAGTTGCCACCATTCATGGGCCAGGGCTTCAGATGACTGACAAAGAAGAACTGAAGAAAACCGAGATGGCGGAGTGATCGAGATGTAAGATAGGTAAATGCTGAGTGTTGCAATCCTGAATGGACTGCACGACTTCCTCTATCATAGTCAGCATTGTGCGTCCATTGGACACCATGGCATGTTTTGAGAAGTTGCTGTTTCCCATGTGGGAAGACATGGGGTGTCCATTGGACACCATGGAATGGTCAATTGGCATAGATTCCTGGTATCGAGACCGAGATGGCGGCGTGATCTAGATGTAAGATAGGTGGGAAATGCTGAGTGCTGCATTCCGTTATGGACTGCACAAGACTTCCTTCTATCATAGTTTTGCATTGCGGTCCATTGGACACCTAGGTATGTTTTATAGTTGCTGTTTTCCAGTGTGGGAAGACATGGTGTCCATTGGCACCATGGAATGGTAACATTGGTAGATTCGGCATCGAGACCAGATGGCGGGTGATTGAGATGTAAGATAGGTGGGAAATGCTGAGGGCTGCATCCCTGAATGGACTGCACAAGACTTCCATCTATCATAGTCAGCATTGCGTGCATTGACAATCATGGTGGCATGTTTTGGGAAGCTGTTGTTTCCCAGTGTGGGAAGACACAAGTGTCCATTGACCTATGGAATGGTTAATTGGCATAGATTCCTGGCATCGAGACCGAGATGGTGGAGTGATTGAGATGTTAGGTGGGAAATGCTAGTGCTGCATCCTGGAATGGACTGCACAAGACTTCTCTATCATAGTCAGTACTGTGGTCCATTGGACACCATGGCATGTTTTATAGTTGCTGTTTCCCAGTGTGGAAGAGATGGGGTGTCCATTGGACACCATGGAATGGTAAACTGGCGAGATTCCCGGTATCGAGACCAAGATGGCGGAGTGATCGAGATGTAAGATAGGTGGGAAATGCCGAGTGCTGCATCCCGGAATGGACTGCACAAGACTTCCCTCTATCATAGTCAGCATTGCATGTCCATTGGACACCATGGCATGTTTTATAGTTGCTGTTTCCCAGTGTGGGAAGACATGGGGTGTCCATTGGACTCCATGGAATGGTTAATTGGTATAGATTCCTGGTATCGAGACCGAGATGGCGGCATGATCGAGATTTAAGATAGGTGGGAAATGCTGAGTGCTGCATCCCGGAATGGACTGCACAAGACTTCCTTCTATCATAGTCAGCATTGCGTGTCCATTGGACACCATGGCATGTTTTATAGTTGCTGTTTTCCAGTGTGGGAAGACATGGGGTGTCCATTGGCACCATGGAATGGTAAATTGGTGTAGATTCCCGGTATCGAGACCGAGATGGCGGGGTGATTGAGATGTAAGATAGGTGGGAAATGCTGAGGGCTGCATCCCGGAATGGACTGCACAAGACTTCCCTCTATCATAGTCAGCATTGCGTGTGCATTGGACACCATGGCATGTTTTATAGTTGCTGTTTCCCAGTGTGGGAAGACATGGGGTGTCCATTGGACTCCATGGAATGGTTAATTGGTATAGATTCCTGGTATCGAGACCGAGATGGTGGAGTGATTGAGATGTGTTAGGTGGGAAATGCCGAGTGCTGCATCCTGGAATGGACTGCACAAGACTTCTCTCTATCATAGTTCAGATTATGCGGTCCATTGGACAACTCATGGCATGTTTTATAGTTGCTGTTTCCCAGTGTGGAAGTCATAGGGTGTCCATTGGACACCATGGAATGGTAAATTTTGCGGTGAGATTCCTTGCATCGAGACCAAGATGGCGGAGTGATCGAGGATGTAAGATAGGTGGAAATGCCAGTGCTGCATCCCAGAATGGAACACCGTACAAGACTTCCTCTATCATAGTCAGCATTGCGTGTCTATTGGACACCATGGCATGTTTTATAGTTGCTGTTTCCCAGTGTGGGAAGACATGGGTGTCCATTGGACACCATGGAATGGTTAATTGGCGTAGATTCCCGGTATCGAGACCGAGATGGCAAGCATGATCGAGATGTAAGATAGGTGGGAAATGCTGAGTGCTGCATCCGGAATGGACTGCACAAGACTTCCGTTTATCATAGAAGTCAGCATTGCATGTCCATTGGCCACCATGTAGCATGTTTTGGTGTAGTTGCTGTTTCCAAAAGTATGGAAGACATGGGGTGTCCATTGGACACCATGGAATGGTAAATTGGCGTAGATCCTCGTATCAAGTACCGAGATGGCGGAGTGATCGAGATGTAAGATAGGTTGGAAATACCGAGGGTTGCATCCTGAAATGGACTGCACAAGACTCCTCTATCATAGTCAGCATTATGGTCCATTGGACACCATGGCATGTTTTATAGTTGCTGTTTCCCAGTGAAGACATGGGTGTCCATTGACTCCGTGGAATGGTTAATTGGTATAGATTCCCGGTATCAAGACCTAGATGGCGGAGTGATCGAGATGTAAGATAGGTTGAAATGCCGAGTGCTGCATCCCGGAATGGACTGCACAAGACTTCCCTCTATCATAGTCAGCATTGCATGTCCATTGGGCACCATGGCATGTTTTATAGTTGCTGTTTCCCAGTGTGGGAAGACATGGGGTGTCCATTGGACCCCATGGAATGGTTAATTGGTATAGATTCCTGTGGTCGAGACCGAGATGGCGTGATCGAGATGTAAGATAGGTGGAAATGTCAAGTGCCTCATCCAGAATGCTGCCCATAAAAACAAAAACAATGCAAAAATACAGTTTTTTTTCGACAAGTTTTTATTCAAGCACAGTTAAATGTGGATTATTTAGAATAATGCATATCATTTCTGAGAATAAGAACTTTATAAACTGCTGCCAATTAGAAATGATTTCCTGTTCTCTTTAATCCAACTGTGGTTCCAGTTTGTACCAAAAGCACTATACTGTTATATACTGTGCCCAACCTTGTTTTACAGGGGGTCTCCAGGGTTGAACTGGTGGAACCAGCCCTGGTGGTAAGTGCAAACAGTGTGGGGAAGTGTATACAGAATAGAGGCTACTGTGAAAATGTTTGTTGCATATTGTCTATGCTACTAGAAGGAGAAAAAGGGGGATTACAATGTCCCTGAAAGCTGTAACCAGGTTAGCCTTGTTATTAACAACCCTGTCCTCCAGGTGGAGGCACCCGTGTCAGTACACATGCCCCTTAACCTGCAACCAGCTCAGCAGGCAGGGTAGTAGTTCCCTTGAGATAGCGCCACCTAGGGATACACAAGTGTGGGATGACATGGGAAGGCTGAACAACATGTACCGCTTTATTCATGCTAGGTCATCAACATGACTACTGCAAAATACCTTTCCCATTTGGTAACCATCAGTTTCTCAAACCACCAATCACGTAATGTTTTCATGAGATCTTGTGCCGCAAATGCATAATTTTTGCTCTAAGTGCCACTTATTAGTAATCACTCTTAAATGTTTTTATTTCCTGGAAGATACCAGACATGTTGTCTTTGCCAGCAAATGTCAGGAATTGAGCACTACTACCTGTCATAGATTGGATACACTCTTGATGCTATAATATGTATGTTTTCTTAATTCAGATATGCAGTGTCCAGAGAAGACTGTATGGATCTACATTGACTCCTTCGCATTGGGCAGGGATTCGGGAGTGGTCTCTAACTTGGGGACCAGTGTTGACCTTCGATACTCCAGTCAATGTTCGTTGGTTAGGTGAGAGGGGTATGCTTTGGGATCAACTGGTGCCAATGTTACATGGGAGTGCCTGAGGGGATCCAAACCAGATGTCATCGCCATCCACCTGGGAGGCAATGATTTAGGATTGAAGACATCAGTGATGCTGTTAACTGGAAGATGAAGGAGGACAACGCCTTGATCAAGCACCAAATGCCGAAAACCATGATCCTTGGTCCCACATCATCCAGCGTCTGCAGTGGAGGGAATGTTTCTAATAATGAAGAAAATGGACAGAACAAGGAGAAAGATCAACACAGAGATGGGGTATTCATGAGAGGATTGTCAGCTGGCGTGGTCAAGCATGATGGCATCATGTCCCTCTTCCCAGAACTGTATCGGCAGGATGGTGTCCACTTAACGGATCAGGGAAGCGATATGTTCTGCAGTGACATCAAGAGGGCTATAGCTCCAATCCTATAGAGGTATGCAATTTATAGATGCAGTGGCGGGGGAATGTACAGTATATAATCCAATGGACTATAACTTTCAGGTCGTCATTGGTATAATGTCTTTAAATTCTGTGTTTCAGATTGGAGTATATAGGCTAAAAGTCTTTAAAAGCGAAGAACGTATACGGATATACGTTCCAAATGCCCTATCGACTGTCGCCGGGTCGCTCTTCCACATGACAATCACTGTAATCTATATATACACAGTGCTAATGAAAGCAGTCCTGGCTTCAGAAATACTCACAAGTAACAGTCAGAATGGGAAATAAATTGGAAATAATAAGTGCATAAGGTAGGTTACTACGTGATGTCACTAACGGTAAGTTACAGTTTAGCTTTGGTTTTGAGATGTGTGTATTGATGTACAGTATGTGTTCATGTTTCAAAAATTAATTGTAGTTTGACCTTTGGGTGAAACTGCTTAACAGTGTTAGTTCAGCTAGGCACCTCAACAGTGATTCACACTTGCTACCCATATCTAGCAAAAGGGTGGTGTACTTTGTTTTTTACCGTTATTTATTTATTTATTTTTACCTTTGTCATACCAGGAGAGAAACACTGCAATGATGCTACATTACAACATTTTACATCTTGACTTCTATGATACTACTCAACTGATACTTTCTGGGATTACGGTAAGAGACAAACTAGTTTTGTCTAACAGGCTATGTAAACCTTATGTGTTAACATAAATAGCCTTGTAGACCCTACTAAATACGCATTGCACCATAACAAACTTCACCTTCACTGTCTCATCAGTTGGAATGAATTATAATGCATGGACTAGTACTGAACACTCCAACAGATGACTTCATGAGGGTGAGTTACATTACTTGGTTAAATTAAATATCACAGAGTATGTAAATGTTGATGCAATGGTAGCATAGGGTAAGATCAGATAGTTTTTATCTACAGGTCACAAGCCTGAAGACGATATATAGAATTTAGAATAGGAAAGGATAGGCTTTTCTCCACAGGTTTAGAATAGGGAAAGGATAGGTTTTTCTCCACAGGTTTTTGAATAGGAATGATAAGGTTTTTCTCCACATGTTTTGAAAAAGGAAAGAATAGGATTTTTCTCTCAGGTTTTAGAACAGGGAAAGGATAGGGTTTTTCTCCACAGGTTTTTGAATAGGGAAATGTTAGGGTTTTTCTCCACAGGTTTTAGAATAGGGAAAGGATAGGGTTTTTCTCCACAGGTTTTTGAAAAGGGAAAGGATAGGATTTTTCTCCACAGGTTTTTGAATAGGGAAAGGATATGATTTTTCTCCACAGGTTTTAGAATAGGGAAAGGATAGGGTTTTTCTCCACAGGTTTTAGAATATGGAAAGAATAGGTATTTTCTCCGCAGGTTTTAGAATAGGGAAATGAGAGGGTTTTTGCCACATATTTCTGGCATTACCATGTCTGATGGAATGCTCTTTGTGTACAATGATCCATACACTTGAAAAAGTTTTGCATCAGTGAAATGTGGACCACTGATGGTAAATGCTAATGGTAATAAAAAATAGTAAACTATTTTGGTTTCTTTCATTCTGTGTAGTACACTATATAAGATACTGTATGGGCCTAAATACACACCGCTGCATAACACCTTACTTAATTTGCTGTCCTCACTGTAACCGTGAGATACTGAAGAAACTAGGTCCATTTTCTATTAAATATATAAAACTCATGGGTGACGATATCTTGTATTTCATCTTTGAACCTTAGGGTGAAGGTGTATCATTGCTGTGTATTGACAACCACCAACTATTTTATATAATGTATGGGGAAAATATATCATAACATGGGACTAAGGCATAGTAGGATAGGGTAACATAAGAAAAATGTGTTAATTATCCAAAGGCAATACAGTGATCTAAAACATAATAGTATAAGGTAATACTAGATAGGTTTTTCCACTGTTCACATGCATAAATGCTGGAGATAGATATAGGAAAAGACAGATCTTACTTTGAGAGGGTTCCATCAGTAGGTCATCACATATAGGAGTTGTACCACCTGGCACCGGGCCGCACGGCAGACTTTTCTAGCAATACCTGAAGGGGGACCACCCGCCCAATGTCACGTGACCAACAGAACCCCTTCCAGTGCCAGGTTAGGTTGTGCCGGTTATGACATCGGTGACCCTGCTGTGGGCTGTCTCGACGCCGGACCCTTCCCCATCTACACAACGGTGGGTCCGACGTGGATTCCTCTGATGCCAGGTCTGACATTGGGGGGCTTATAATCAACCCTGAACTGTCCCGCATTACCCTTTTGGGTATCCAAGGGATCCCTACCCGGGGTACTCCACTCCAGATTGGAGTCATTTGGGGGCAGTTCTACCCTGGATTTTGCCCTTACTCCAACCACATGGGGCTCTTCAAGGGTATTATCCTCCACCGACACCCCTCCTCCTCCCCCAGTCTCAACTGGATCCACCTCCCCTTCCCTGGCTACTCGGATTTCAAGACCCTGATTCAGTCTTGGTGGCAAGGCCCCAGGTCAGAACTGGTTTCAGATCTGGAAACTAGGCTCCTGCAACCACAGATTCCTATGTCTCCTTCCCTGATCAGCTATCTTGCAACTGTCAATGTCTCAGAGAAGACTCGGCAGGACGTTTCCCTACCGGACTTTAGAACCGTCCTGTCAAGGATAGTGGACTTCATGATGTGTTATATAATAGGGAAAGGATAGGCTTTTTCTCCACAGATTTTAGAACAGGGAAAGGGTAGGGTTTTTCACCACATGTTTTAGCATAGAGAAAGGGTAGGGTTTTTCTCCACAGGTTTTAGAATAGGGAAAGGATAGGGTTTTTCTCCACAGGTATTTTGAATAGGGAAAGGGTAGGGTTTTTCTCCACAGGTTTTAGAATAGAAGCAGTTTGATACAGAAAATGATTGAACGGTAGCCACCATCTTATTTTTGGTCATGTGACCCAGGGGATGTAGATATGGGTACAGTCTGGGCCTTCATTTACTTATTCACTTCCCTAACATGTAAAACAAGCTGCTTTTTCCTTTTCCTTTTCCTTTTTGAATTTATTGGCTTACACCTCATAATGCAATAGGTGGACACCCCATTGACATGAATGGGCATACCATGGGTGGTTGGATATGGCAACCCTTCTATCTGCAGTTGGGTCTGTAATGAGAAACTAGGGATCAGAAATTTCATCCAAGCCCCTGCAGATGTAAGAAAAGGTGTAATGCCTTGACATTTACCCCTTTTATAATATAGTTATCCCAACAAATGTGTAACAGAAGCAGTTTGACAGAAAATGATTGAACGGTAGCCGCCATCTTATTTTTGGTCATGTGATCAAGGGGATGTAGATATGGGTACAGTCTGGGCCTTGATTTACTCATTCGCTTCCCCATCATGTAAAACAGGCTACATCTTACTTTTACTTTCTGAATTTATTTGTATGTAACCCATAATGCAATAGGTGTGCCCCTCATGTGCCAGCATGGCCTTCCTTAGGTGGTTGGGTATGGCACCCCAGTTATATGGTGGTGGGTCTATAATGTGAAATTAGTGATCATAAATTTCATCCAAGCCCCTGCAGATGTAAGAAAATGTGTAATCCATTGACATTTACCACTTTTATAATGTAGTTATCACAATAAATGTGTAACAGAAGCAGTTTGATACAGAAAATGATCAAATGGTAGCCGCCATCTTGTTTTTGGTCTTGTGACGCAGGGGATGTAGCTATGGGTACAGTCTGGGCCTTAATTTACTCATTCTTATCCCTGTCATGTAAAACAGGCTACTTTTTACTTTTTAATTTTTAATTTATTGGCATGCACCTCATAATCAATAGGTGGACAACCCATTGGCCAGCATGGGCATACACCATGGTGGTTAGTATGGTGCCCTGGCTATGTGCAGGTGGGTCTGTAATGTGAAATTAGGGATCAGAAAATTCATCCAAGCCTGACAGATGTAAAAAAGGTGTAATCCATTGACATTTACCACTTTTATAATGTAGCTATCCTACAAACATGTAACAGAAGCAGTTTGATACAGAAAATGATTGAACGGTAGCCACCATCTTGTTTTTGGTCATGTGACCCAGGGGATGTAGCTTTGGGTACATTCTGGGCATTGATTTACTCATTCACTTGCCTGTCATGTAAAACAGGCTACTTTTTACTTTTACTTTTTGAATTTATTGGCATCCACCCCATAATGCAATATGTGGACACCCCGTTGGCCAGCATGGACATACCATGGGAGGTTGGGTATAGCACCCCAGCTATCTGCATGTGGGTCTGTAAAGAAAAATTAAGGATCAGAAAAATCATCCAAGCCCCTGCAGATGTAAGAAAAGTTGTAATCCATTGAGATTTACCTCTTTTATAATGTAGTTATCTCAATACATGTGTAACAGAAGCAGTTTGATACAGAAAATGATGGAACAGAAGCTGCCATCTGATTTTTGGTCATGTGACCCAGGGGATGTAGATATGGGTACAGTCTGATTCTTGATTTACTCATTCACTTCCCTGTCACATAAAATGGGCTACTTTTTACTTTTACTTTTTGAATTTATTGGCATGCACCCCATAATGCAATAGGTGGACACCCTGTTGGCCAGCATGGACATACCATGGGTGGTTGGGTATGGCACCCTGGCTATCTGCAGTTGGGTCTGTAATGAAAAATTAAGGATCAGAAATTTCATCCAAGCCCCTGCAGATATAAGAAAAGTTGTAATCCACCGAGATTTACCACTTTTAGAATGCAGTTATCCCTACAAACATGTAACAGAAGCAGTTTGATACAGAAAATGATCAAATGGTTGCCGCCATCTTGTTTTTGGTCATGTGACCCAGGGGATGTAGATATGGGTACAGTCTGAGCCTTGATCTACTCATTCACTTCCCTGTCATGTAAAATGGGTTACTTTTTACTTTTACTTTTTGAATTTATTGGCATGCACCCCATAATGCAATAGGTGGACACCCCATTGGCCAGCATGGACATACCAGGGGTGGTTGGGTATGGCACCCTGGCTATTTGCAAATGGGTCTGTAATGTGAAATTAGGGATCAGAAATTTCATCCAAGCCCCTGCAGATGTAAGAAAAGGTGTAATCCATTGACATTTACCACTTTTATAATGTAGTTATCACAATAAATGTGTAGCAGAAGCAGTTTGATGCAGAAAATGATTGAACGGTATCCACCATCTTGTTTTTGGTCATGTGACCCAGGGGATGTAGCTATGGGTACAGTCTGGTCTTTGATTTACTCATTCACTTCCCCTTCATGTAAAACAGGATACATCTTACTTTTCCTTTCTCAGTTTATTGGTATGTAACCCATAATGCAATAGGTGGACACCCCATTGGTCAGCATGGGTATACCAGGGGTGGTTGGGTATGGCACCCCAGCTATATGCTGGTGGGTCTATAATGTGAAATTAGTGATCATAAATTTCATCCAAGCCCTGCAGATGTAAGAAAAGTTGTAATACATTGACATTTACCACTTTTATAATGTAGTTATCACAATAAATGTTAACAGAAGCAGTTTGATACAGAAAATGATGGAACGGTAGCCGCCATCTTGTTTTTTGGTCCTGTGACACAGGGGATGTAGCTAGGTACTATCTGGGCCTTGATTTACTCATTCACTTCCCTGTCATGTAAAACGGACTACTTTTTACTTTTACTTTTTGAATTTATTGGCATGCACCCCATAATGCAATAGGTGGACACCCCCTTGGCCAGCATGGGCATACCATGGGTGGTTGGGTATGGCAACCCGACTATCTGCAGGTGGGTCTGTAATGTGAAATTAAGGATCAGAAAATTCATCCAAGCCCCAACAGATGTAAGAAAAGGTGTAATCCATTGACATTTATCACTTTTATAATGTAGTTATCCCTACAAATGTGTAACAGAATCAGTTTGATACAGAAAATGATTGAACGGAAGCCGCCATCTTGTTTTTGGTCATTTGACCCATTGGATGTAGCTATGGGTACAGTCTGGGCCTTGATTTACTCATTCACTTCCCTGTCATGTAAAACAGGCTACTTTTTACTTTTACTTTTTGAATTTATTGGCATGCACCCCATAATGCAATAGGTGGACACCCCATTGGCCAGCATGGACATACTATGGGAGGTTGGGTATGGCACCCCAGCTATCTGCATGTGGGTCTGTAATGAAAAATTAAGGATCAGAAAAATCATCCAAGCCCCAGCAGATGTAAGAAAAGTTGTAATCCATTGAGATTTACCTCTTTTATAATGTACTTATCACAATACATGTGTAACAGAAGCAGTTTGATACAGAAAATGATGGAACAGAAGCCGCCATCTTATTTTTGGTCATGTGACCCAGGGTATGTAGCTATGGGTACAGTCTGGTCCTTGATTTACTCATTCACTTCCCTGTCATGTAAAACAGGCTACTTTTTACTTTTACTTTTTGAATTTATTGGCATGCACCCATAATGCAATAGGTGGACACCCGTTGGCCAGCATGGACATACCAGGGGTGGTTGGGTATGGCACCCCAGCTATCTGCAGATGGGTCTGTAATGTGAAATTAGGGATCAGAAATTTCATCCAAGCCCCTGCAGATGTAAGAAAAGTTGTAATCCATTGAGATTTACCAGTTTTATAATGTAGTTATCCCTACAAACATGTAACAGAAGCAGTTTGATACAGAAAATTATCAAATGGTAGCTGTCATTTTGTTTTTGGTCATGTGACCCAGGGGATGTAGTTATGGTTACAGTCTGGGCCTTGATTTACTCATTCACTTCCCTGTCATGTAAAACTGGCTACTTTTTACTTTTACTTTTTGAATTTATGGCCATGCACCCCATAATGCAATAGGTGGATACCCCATTGGCCAGCATGGGCATACCAGGGGTGGTTGGTTATGGCGCCCCGGCTATCTGCAAGTGGGTCTGTAATGTGAAATTAGGGATCAGAAAATTCATCCAAGCCCCTGCAGATGTATGAAAATGTGTAATCCATTGACATTTACCAATTTTATAATGTTGTTATCCCTACAAACGTGTAACAGAAGCAGTTTGATACAGAAAATGTTTGAATGGTGTCAGCCATCTTGTTTTTGGTCATGTGACCCAGGGGATGTAGCTATGGGTACAGTCTGTGCCTTGATTTACTCATTCACTTCCCCGTCATGTAAAACAGGCTACGTCTTACTTTTCCTTTCTCAATTTATTGGAATGTAACCCATAATGCAATAGGTGGACACCCCATTGGTCAACATGGGTATACCAGGGGTGGTTGGGTATGGCACCCCAGCTATATGCTGGTGGGTCTATAAAGTAAAATTAGTGATCATAAATTTCATCCAAGCCCAGGCAGATGTAAGAAAAGGTGTAATCCATTGACATTTACCACTTTTATAATGTAGTTATCACAATAAATGTGTAAGATAGGCAGTTTGATACAGAAAGTGATGAAACGGTAGCTGCCATCTTGTTTTTGGTCATGTGACCCAGGGGATGTAGCTATGGGTACAATCTGGGCTTTGATTTACTCATTCACTTCCCTGTCATGTAAAACGGACTACTTTTTACTTTTACTTTTTGAATTTATTGGCATACACCCCATAATGCAATAGGTGGACACCCCATTGGCCAGCATGGGCATACCAGGGGTGGTTGGGTATGGCAACCCGGCTATCTGCAGATGGGTCTGTAATGTGAAATTAGGGATCAGAAAATTCATCCAAGCCCCAACAGATGTAAGAAACGGTGTAATCCATTGATATTTATCACTTGTATAATGTAGTTATCCCTACAAATGTGTAACAGAAGCAGTTTGATACAGAAAATGATTGAACGCTAGCCGCCATCTTGTTTTTGGTCATGTGACCTAGGGGATGTAGCTATGGGTACAGTCTGGGCCTTGATTTACTCATTCACTTCCCCACCATGTAAAACAAGCTACTTTTACTTTTCCTTTTTGAATTTATTGGCAGGCACCCCATAATGTAATAGGTGGTCACCCCATTGGCCAGCATGGACATACCAGGGGTGGTTGGGTATGGCACCCCGGCTATCTGCAAGTGGGTCTATAATGTGAAATTAGGGATCAGAAATTTCATCCAAGCCACTGCTGCCATAAGAAAGGGTGTAATTCATTGACATTTACCACTTTTATGATCTAATGATCTCAATAAATGAGTCACAAGCATTTTGACACAGAAATGGCTGAATGGTGTCAGCCATCTTGTTTTTGGTCATGTGACCCTGGGTAGGTAGCTATAAGTGCAATCTGGCCCTTGATTTACTCATTCACTTCCCTATCATGTGAAACAGGCTACTTTTACTTTTTCTTAATGGATTTTGTGACGCGAAATTCTCATAATCCAATAGGTACATTCCATAGGCCAGCATGGCCCTACCATTGGTGGTCCGCTCTGTACTCCTCTATAATCTGTAGGTGAGAAACCAATGTGAAATTTGTGTTTATATAAAGAATTTGTAGCCTGAAAGTGAAAATTAGTTACATTTTAGACAACAATTTTTATCAGTGATGCAACCGATTTTAACGTTTTTACAAACTTCAATATTTTTTGCGAATACAAATTCACAAAAACAATCGAAATTTCAATAAATAAACATATATATCTCCAAATGTCTTTGTTGGAAAAGTTATATTTTCACTTTGAATTATAGTTGTGTTAGTTTCTTACTACCCTGACAAAAAAAGTTTACCAGGGAATTAAGAAAAATTATGTAATAACGTCATAACCGATAAGTGTACAACCCCAGTGAAAAAACCTCTGGCAGCAGGGATATGCAATTTTCAGAAAAACCTTGGCAGTGTAAGGGTTAAAGGTGACAATTAAAACAAATGAAACCTACAATAATATTAATAACAAGAATGATAATTACCTATCCTAACAGAACAATAAAAAACTGAGTCCCAAAACAGCTGAAGCAGGCTAATAAACAAAAACAAAAAGAGAATCCCAAATCTGCCAAAGTAAACTCACCTTAGAAATGGTGCCTACACCATGGCTAGTGGATGCTGGAGTAAGCAGTACCCATGGGAGGGCTGGCACTCAACACAAGAAGAAAAGGGGGGTAACTGGACAAGCCCAGCTGGCAGAAAAGGGAGAAATAGGGAGGTTCAAACCAGGGTCGGTACTGGGCCGGGGGAATATAGGAGGAATAGAATTAGAGAAGAAAGGCAGGAATACAACACTAACTTAGCCAGGTCTGATCCTAAGGAGACAGAAAATATAAAGAAGAGGCAGAAGAGACAATGATAAAGGGAAACATCTGGAAAATACAGAATACAGGAGACCTAGAGAGTCAAACCCCAATAGGGTCCCAGCAACGTGAAGGTTCTGCATTGGACTTCTATACTGCTGGCTGCAACAACAAAAAAGCTCCACCAAATGAAGCCAGCAGAGTAAGAAAAGGAAAACACTGAAGCTCGGCTCTGATAGTAAAATGCCCTGCCTTGTCATTCAAGCAGAGGTGTAAAACCAAAGAACAGCAAATAGTCTGTAACTCTGGAAAGAGAGGTAGACTCTAGCCAGCTCAAATATAATAAAAAGTTCAGGATATGGACTCTTGAAATATGAACACCTGTTTCAACCTTATATGGCTGCTTAAACCATGTAAATACTCATAAAACACAAAGAAATAGGCCAGTTGTGGTTCAGGTTTAGACAAAGGAGGAAAAAAGAAAACACCCCCAACCCTGGATCACATGAGGGTTATACCTCTTCCTGTGACAGACAGGGCATAATTAAATTCCTCTTTCATCTGGTGGCTGCGAACAATTCCTTGCAGCCCTTAAAATTCCTCCAGACTGGCAAGGTCAGAGGGGACACTGAAGTAAAGGAAGGTGGGATAATCTACTACACAAATGCTGAAAGATGGACTGAGTGCACAAGGTCCCAGAAGGGAGTGGCCACCATGGAGGTCCATTTTAATCACAGCTATGGCCACAGTGTGGCTCAGGACCAGAATACCATGGTCATTACTCCCCTCACTCCCACTGAAACGATAAATAGTACAGCATCACAGGAAACTGATTGACATCGCCCAAAATAAAAATGGTGGCCCTGATTTGCAAGGAATCAACTCACTCTCCCGGAGCCAGAATCCCAATTAGGCAATAAAACATTACTGAGATGCATGTATCCTGCTGTACTCAAAACCTGACATGAGGTGAAATTTCAAAGTGCTGCAGAACAAGGAGAGTCAAAGCAGAGTCTAAAACTTGTAGCCCCCCTGAGACCTCTAACACCCCCCACCTCCCCCACTCCTTCCAACAGATTAACCCCCTCCTACCTCACTGCCAATATAGTAGAAGAGAGAGCCATTCAGGACCATCAAGTAGAATTCAGGTAACTAATTTACATGTGGAGGTCTCAGAAGAGCTGGAGGCTGGAAGTTTTTGGAGGTTGTGCTTGCAGGCTGACACAGCTTTGAGTGCTGTTTCTATATTAGACTAGGTGGAAAACAGTGACATTTTCCTCAGGCTGGTGGTATAGAGGGACACAGATATGTATTATCTAATTTGCTAAGTTTTCTAGTGTTTGAGCTGCTGTTTTATAAGATTGCTTACCATTGGAAAACTACCCAAGGCTGGAGGGATATGGTATTTTTAATTTATATTTGAACTCTTGCAAAGAGCGGAGCAAGGGTATATATCCCATGGGTGGATGGAGGTGGGCTAATCATTGTCCACATAGAGCCTCATCTGCTCTCAATATACAGTTTTCATGCCCCAGGCTCAATTAAGAATATCCTATTTTGTACAGCACCCTAAGAATTGTAATACAATGGACCACAGATGAATAGGGGGGTCCTGGGGCTTGGAGCCAAATGCACAATAGGCCCTCTTGAGTTCTATGGCACAGTAATCATTCAGGTGCAATATTTCCTGCAACATTGGGGGTAAGAATGTTAGCATGTCCTGCCCCTCCGCACCCCCTGAGAACCCATAGATTCACAGGTTGGAGCACTGGGTTCACTTTTATCAGTGTGACAGTCATTTTGTGCACACCGATATGAGCACAGGCAATATGCCGCCCAGCATTTCTACACCAGGCATTGCAGCTCCCAAGACAGAAAGTGCCAAAACCCCATCTTGAGAAATAGTCATGTTTTTGCCAGGGGCTTTGCCACTCGTACACCCCAATAACGGGGGCTTCACCCCTGCACCCACCACAACTAAATATAACCTTCTCCAGGGTGGGCATGCCGCAGAGGGGGCAGATATTGCATGGAGACAAAGGGTGGAATGACTGAGGGGCAATCTACTGTAAAATCAAGATCATCCCTGTCATCATCACCCTTCTTGCAGCACCCTAATAGCGGCGACAAAATTCAGTTGCCGTTCTAATGGTATACTGGAGTGCTGTGCTCTACTCTACATATCCACTGTCTTAAATTCAGTAGCTGCCTGCTTCTCAGTTGCAAAGTCAAGTCCTCCAGTGTATCCAGATGGCAGTCTGATTCTGTGATTTTGTGCTCAGCTTTGAGCACTCTGGTGTTAAGAGCAGTCACTGCAGAGGAAAGCAAGTTAAAGAAGGCTGTCATCTCAGCTCGGAATTCTGTGAGCAGTTGTATTAGGACATTTTGAGAGTGACTTTTGTTAAGATGGTTAATGTGGCCTTTGGCTTGTGTGTGAGGGAGGCTTATATTTGATGGCAGGTGTCTAAGGTTGCACAATGGATCAATTTATATTTATAAATAAGTTTTAATTAATGATCGTTAATTGTTTTAGTTTGTGATGCTTGTAGATACATACAGAGTACTGTAGGCAAGAAAGTGAAGCAATTCAAAGTTGCATTCATAAGGAGAAGGGTGATAGTACATTGGTGAAGAATGGATTCATTTGTACATAATGTTTTTGTCCTTTAGAACCAGTGCCTGAAACCACTTCCAGTCTCTGCCTCTGTCTCCGTCACATACAAGCGCACACATGCACGCACACACACCCACACACATATACTTATTTTTCGTATAGCACTTTTTACTTATATTTTTATTCTGAGAGAAAAAAGGAAAACAGATGAACGTTCATTTCAGTATACGGTCTCAAAAATTCATAACAGTCATCTATCTTCTTAGTTATAAATTAAGACTTTTCGAGGGTCGAATAAAAAACCTAAGTATAATTTTTAATATGCTTAAGTGCACAAAACTTATCATTTAATCTGATTCACAAGCATTTAATAAACTAAAAGTTAGTCATGTAGGACAAAGCTTACCAAGCTAAGTTACAGACCAATCACACAGGATGACACCTTCCCATCTTAAAAGAAGCATTTGTCAATGCTGAATGTTTGCTTGCCAGCATTAGTATTGGAAGTGTAGGAATTGGACAGATGCAGACTAGGAATGGCAGTGAAGTATTGAACTTCACATAAACCCCACCTCCACCCTGCAGAGATGGACAGGCATTGGGTTATGCCTTTGGGTCATTGCACGTAATGCTCACGCCATTTCATCACCCTATCCTGCAGACACCGACAAGTGCTGAGGTGTGCCTTGGGGTGTTCGGCTTTACAGTCACCCCATTCCATAAGGACATACGCTGAAATGGGTGAAGTATAGGAGAATGGGGGTGAATTGTGGGTCTGAAGTGTCCAAGGAACTCCTTTATGCCTGTCACTGGCTGCAGGATGAGGAGGACTGGTATAAGCATTACAGTCAGCAATCCAAAGGCACACCCCTGATGCCTGTCAGTCTGCACAGGGTGGGATGTTATTGTTAGAAACTGTAACTCCCTGGGCATTTGTTGGTATTTGCACTACAAATGTTCAATATGGCCTTTTTGTGACCCCCACCTCAAGAAAGCATTTGGTACCTCTGCTCATGAACAGTGGCACTGTGATTTTGTTAATCTGTCTCGAATGTTGATTTGCTACAGCAACCAAGCCATTCTGCACCAGATGTGCAAAAACACAGTTCGGGCAGGATGTGAAAAATGACAGCTATCCTGTTCATGAGGAGGTGTGAAAAAATGCCAATGTTGAAAATCTGAAGTGAAAATATTCAAAATTCTCAAAGTTACAAGTGGGCATGGAAACTGCACAACGCATGCTCATAATACAGTCATTTTGAGAAATGTTCTCACCAAATTTTCAACATAGGCATTTGGGACCTCCACTCATGAACAGTGTCACTGTGATTTTGTTAATCTGCCTCGAATGCTGATTTCACACAGCAACAGCGCCATAGTGCGCCACGTGTGCAAAACCACATTCTGGGCAGGATGTGAAAAATGACAGCTATACTGTTCATAAGGAGGTGTGAAAAATGGTAATGCTGAAAATCTGGAGTAAAAATATTAAAAATTCTCAGAGTTATGAGCATGCACAGAAACTGCACAATGCACGCTCATAACAGTCATTGTTCGGAAATTTTTTCACCAAATTTGCAACATAGGCTTTTTGGGAGCCCACCTCACAAACAGTAACACTGTCTCTTCATTACTGTGTCCCAAATGGTGATTCCACACAGTGACTGCAAAATCACCTTCAGGACAGAATAACGACATGACAGTGACTGAATTGATGAGGTGGGGTCCCAAGAACCCCATGCTGAAAATTTGGTGCCAAAATTCACAAAAATGGCTGAGATAGCCACCTAAGTTGAAGAAAAAAAACATTTATTCCATTATACAGCTTATCGTCATTCCTTCAGTTTGCGGTCGGCTTTTGAAGAGTGCAGACATGTTCTCGGTCCACCGAAGATCGTCGTGCTGGGCTCTGGAGGTAAGTATGGGGTGAGGGGGGTGCGTAGATGTGAGGTGTACAAAGGGTGCACGCGGGTTGGGGGAGATGGCACCGGACACAATAAGGGACCATTTTCTACTTTTCAGGTAAAAAAAAAAAAATTTAAACCATTGCGGGAAGGTTTTTCTTTTTTTGCAGGTAGATTTAGTATGCTGGAGTGGCTCCCAGCATGCCACCTGAATGTTTGTTTTTGGGGGGAGACTGTAGCCAATGGGGACTGGGCCCCATGTTGGCAAAGAAAAAAAGATTTGTGTTTGGGGGGAGACATGATGCAGAGAGGAATTGGGTACCCCCCCTCGGCAAACTGTATGGGGGACATTATGCTGATGGGGAGCAGGCTCCCCCATCAGCAAATGATCTGAAGAGGGGGAATGCTGACAGGGGGATTGGGTGCCCCCATCAGCTTTCATGAGGACTCTGAGATGGACTGCAACAGCCTCCGCCATGTTAATTGCAATGTTACACCAGGCAAGGCACCGCCCTGCAATGACGGGTCACTCCCTCATTGTAGCGGCAAATTCATTTCAAGTTGGTGGCACACTTGCTGAACTAGTGTCAGCAGCAGTATGCCACCACATTGCGGAAAGAGGGCCAAGCCTCAAAATGCAGTGGTGGCATTGGCTGCCACAGTGCCATACCTCCAAAACCCTGCTTCTCTCCTAAACTGTCACAACATGTTCCTTGCACATGCGTACAAGCAAACATAAAAAGGAGGAATAAACAAAATAAAAATTAAAGTATTATTACATGAATCCTGTCCATTCAGTTTAAGTTACCACAAAGAAGTATTGGGTGTTATCTGCAGCATTCTCATTCTCCGAATAAGGTCCCAAATCTGTTGGCAGGACTACATTCTTATCATATAATGTCCGAGTAGCATCAACATCAAAGAGAAGAAATAGTCCTTGCCTTCAAATGATTACCTTTAATTTAGCAGAGGATTGAAGTGCATCACTTACCCTGCTTGGATGAGCTCTGCTCTGATGTTAAGAAAACACTTTTAGCATCTTTATGTAGCCAAACAGAGGTCGAGGTACAAATGTGGTTTATTTTCCTCACACATGTACCACCTCTGCATTCTAGCCAATCAGAGCAGTTTATTTTGTTCAGAAATATATGCAAAAGTACTCTTGCTCTAGAGTCCAGACCCATTACCATCAATTTCACTTTTCATGGGGTCTTTTCTTTTGGTTTAAAAACAAACTCCAGAAGCACATACCTGTCAGGAGAAAGTGCTAAAAAGAGTATCTTCTCAAGCTCTGCTTTTAGCTCTGAATGTGGAAAATGCACTGAAAGTCTCATTTATATACCGAGGTTCATATATGCTGAGGTAGAACAGGGAGCAGTAGGCAATATGCCCATAGAGGCTTCCATCTAAAATCCGCAATGGTGCATCCAGCCATATTCTATAATACAAGCATCCAGCTTATTTAAAAAAAATAGCATACTTTTACTCAATAGAATTTTGAGTGGCAAAGCATTCCATGTTTTAACTATTCTTTGAGTAAAATAAAAACTCTTTTTTTGGTATTGTATTTTGGATACTGCAATTGAAGTGGATGGCCTCTAGTTGCAGTGTTCTCTTGTTTAAAGTTAAAACCTAAATCATTAAACAGATAGGTGTCATTTACAATATCCCACATTAAAAGTAGATCTCCCCTTAATCTCCTTTGTTCAAGTAGCATAAGATTTAGTTTATCCAACCAATCTGTCACAGGTTCTTTAAGAGCAGATTATTCTCTGTTTTCACCATCTTGGCCATCATGTTCAGTTGTTTGTGTAACGAAGTAGAACCCCCTTTCCACAGGCAGAATTCACTGAGACAGCTTATCGGCTTTCTTTTCCACCATGTCCACCCGCTCCTTCACCTTCTTCATTCTAGATTCAATTGTCAGACACCTGTTATTTATATCCCATACCAAGCCATGTACTGACTCCAATGAGTCCTTTGTGCCAGCCTGAAACTCTTGCAGCAAGGCTTGTGTCGAAGCGAGAGTTGTTTTTGCAGGTGAATTTGCCTTAGCACCTTGCTCTGGGTGCATTATTATCAGGGAAGCCATTGTTTTGCCCAAGTTGGAGTACTGCTCATACCCTACGGTGGAGCAGTTTTCCCTTGTCATGGGGAACATAGCTTGACAATAAGGTCAGTTCTGCCTTCTGCTACTTCTTTTAAAGTTAGTGCATCTTTGTGCAGCCATTTAAACTGCATCCAGCATAATTCTGAAGCAGATTTCGGCAGCAAACAGCGGCGCTCTAAAACTTGCATACAGCTACTGTATGTTGCTCTCACTAGCACTTTTCTTAAACTCAATGGATCTAATATTTGGACAGTTAGTACCAAGCAAACAGGTGATATGCCATGCTGATGTACTTTGCATGTCTGTGGGTTATTTATTTTATTTTATTGAAATTTCGGAATTACAAACCTTTGAGTCGAAGACTCCTTTGCAAAGGCTCCGTGTCAATACAAACAGAACAACACTTAGAAACAAACTGTACATAGCTTTCTAGTCAAACACTACATTAAGACAAATATAATAAGGTTAAATTAGCAGGTGGGGTTAATTACTAGAAGCAGAGGAATTAGCACATTAAATTAAAGTTACTTAATTCTACTCATATGGCTGCAGCTCTATTAGATTACAGACTTTTTTTTTGTTATATATTTTTTTCAAAGTCTGGTTTGGCGCCAAAACACAAACAAGCTCCTATAGCCCTTGAGAAGCAGGTGATTGAAATTCTCTGCTGGCAAACGTTAAGGCTCAAAGAAAAAAAACTATCTCCACATGTGAGGGGACAAAAAAGCTTTAAGATATTTAAACTTTACATGAAATAATACAGTTAAAGTCCTTGAGCAGCAACACTGATGCAGCATGGCAGTTGCCTTGTATGGAGGCACAGTTAGTGCTGCCAAACCTGATAGCACGTAAGTGCAGAAATTAAAACTAGATGTTATACAAATGAGGGGTGATGGCAAACAGAAAGGCTGCCCTGGCATACTGGAAGGTTTCAGAAGCATGAACAGGCTGTCTGTACAGCATGAAAGTACTAGTTTAAATGTCCCTCAAACATCATGGGGTCTCCATCTCTCAAACCCTGACAACCATTCCCTTACTCTAGTGGAGCTCTCTCCCTCACCCAGTCCCCATTATTTAATGCCCTGGTGTCAGATGAACCCCCCTCACTCACCCTGTCTCAGTAAAATCAGTCTAAAAGGACTCAAAGATATTGTATCTCTCCATATAATCACCCAACTGTACCACGACAACTTTCTGAACAAGTTTTACCTGGAATAGCTGGTTAGAAATTGGCTAATATTTATTTAGCAATGGCATTAAGAGCTAATGATTGCTTCTTGAGCACAGTTATTATGGCAGCCTACTTCAAGGCTGCAAGAAAGACCCTCCCCCTCAAGGTGGCATCACATTGCCTGTTATGGTCTGGCACATTCCACCATCACAGCCTTAATTAGCTGCAATGAAGGTGAGCCAACCTGCAGGCAGTACAGTGCAGCCCAGAAACCACCTGCACAGTTTTATCTGCATCGTGCTGGTTAAATTCACTCCAAGGTATCAAAGTATCAACTTTCATGACAACTCTCTCCCTCTCACTCCAAACATAATCAGCCAGAGCTACCAGGTCCTGGTTAGATGCCAGCAAACTTGGCCATGAAGAACAGATTTGGACTGCCACACTTCTCCAGGGAAATGTCTTTCATTTTATTTATTTTTTTTTAACAGAAAATGACTGGGCTCATCCCGTTTTCAGTCACCCCTGACTAAGAAGACAGTACATCAACAAAGACAATGAACATACACAAACAATATCAATATTAAATAGCACAAGTGCATAAATTATTCTTATGATAAGAATCATTCAATAACATTTTAAAATACTTCACATTTTTGGCAGTCTTAGTTATAGATGATAAGCTATTCAAAAGTGTTGGAGCATACCATGTAAAAGATCGTTGGGTTGTAGCTAACTTTGGCAGGGTTGGGTAAAACAGGAAATCCAGTTTTTGCCTGGTTTGATATATGCCCTTGTGTCTAGTAAACTTGTCAGAAAGGCAGGGAGGCAAAGAGTTATGATAAATTGTGTAAGCAAACACTGCTGCAGTATACTCAATTCATTGTGCAGGAGGCAAAATATTCATTTTCTTAAACAATAGACAATGGTGTGTCCTTATTGAGGCCCTAGTCTGAACCTACAAATACTATTCAATATGAGCTGATATTTATTAATAAATGAAGCACCCTGATTCATAAACAAAACTGCTCCATAATCGAAAATGGGCAGCATTATCTATTTGGCTACTGTGAGACATGCTTCATCAGTTAAAGCATTAATATTGCTATACAAAAAACTCAATTTCTGATGTATTTTTTTACCAGTTTTCTCCAGGTGACTCACGCGGCTCAGCGTTGGATTGAGGTGAACACCAAGATACTTGAATGATTGAACCCTTGGAATTTCAGCCCCGCTGCTTCCAATGATGACTAGAGCCCCCCCCCCAGCCCATGTCAGTCTCTGAGGTGTCCCAAACAAACATTATGTTAGTTTTCCTCTCATTCAGTTTCAGCTTATTCTGCAATAACCATTCAGTCTCTCTATCACAGTCATGCTGAAAAGTCCCCTGAATTTCTGCGATAGAATCACCCAAGGAGGACTATGTCATCAGCTTGCAAAATGCACCCTGTCTTCATGAGAATGCCAGGCAGGTCGTTCACGAAGGAAACAGAAGTCGTGTCTACTGTGGACAGACTTGTGTCTGCTCTGTTCTTTTGGCTGCAATAAGGTGCAAGGGAAATGTAGCTCTTTTGGCACTTATAGCTAATGTAATGTGCCATCAGGACAAGTGTTTCTACATCTGCCCAAGATCTCCTCCATCTGCAGTCTAACTTTAGCTCCTGTACTTTCAAACATAAAAGATCTTCCTTAAACCATGGTGCATTCTGATGTGAAGTAACAGCGTGTGAGTGGACTGGAGTTCAACATGTACTACATGAGGACACTTTTTTCCCTAGTAAGCCATGGGTGCTTGACCATTTCCATTTTAGGGGATGGTCATCAGACCTCAGATGAATGCAGCATTCTATGGACAGGAATTAACATGGGTTCAAAAGTAGCAGGTCTTGTCAAATAAACTTGATAGATTTGTCAACTCAGTGACACAGGTGGTAGATAAGAACCAGGCAGTTGACATTTTGTACCTGGAGTTTATTAGGGCCTTTGATTTGGTGTTCCATAAGAGGTAGGGGATTTAGGACAAGAGGAAGGCTTCCACTCCTTCTGTCGCTTTGCCCTTGACTGTCCCGCACCCACCCATCACTGCATCCTCTACTGGACCCTCGAACTCCCACCGCTTCAGGACCGGAGACAATCCCACTGTGTTAGGATCACAGCTAAGTTCTGGGCAAAGTCCCTGCCTCCCTACCTCACCTCAGTCCTTTCAGCTCCATCCCTTCCTGTGTACTCACTTAGGAGCAGCGACTCCCGGTCCTTGGCTGTTTCACACATGTCCACCACTGCAGGCCAGGCTGCCTTCAAATATCACATGCCTAAACTGTGGAACTCCCTTCCTGAGCACATTTGGCATGCTCCCCCACCCATTACCTCAACACCCTCCTCAAAGCTCATTTCTCCTTCACCTGTTCATGCCCCTAAATTATGACCTGCCACCAGGGCCTAGATTCTCCTATATGTGACTGGAACAAGTGTTGCTGATTTTGATTCTTGTGTTACCTCTACCATGCACAACTACCTACTTGTATTGTACAGCTCTTAAATGTCTTGCCTGCTATTATTGTACACTGTACTCTGTATGTAATATCCCATTCCCCCCATCCCCAGGACACATCTGGAATCGAGCAGTAGTCTGCTCAGCATGCCTTCCTGGTAAAACTTTTAAATAAATAAATAAGTAGGTGGATTGGGAACTGGTTGAAAGCTAGAACTCAGAAAGTAGTCCTAAATGGAAAGTTATGGTGGTGGCTCACGAGTGGGTGCCACAGGGTTCTGTCCAGGGGCCTATACTTTTGAACATATTTATTAGTGACATTGAGAGTGTGATTATGGGAAAAAGTGAGACTGCTTGCAGATGATGCAAAACTTTGCTGGAGAGTGGATAATGAAGAGAGAATTAGCAGCAGGAAAGGGGATGTGAAAAGGCTGAAGTAGTGGTCCAATATTTAGCAATTGAAATCCAGTGGCAAAAAAAAATTTAAAGAGAAGCACATTGCTAACAAAATCAGCTGACTGAGTATTGCATCAACGGGTCATGGTAGAGTGCTGAAAGGAGAAAGGGACCTCGAGGTGATAACAATAGTTTGAAAGCCTCTTCCTAGTGCAGTGTGTCATACAGGAAAGAAAACAGGATGCTGGGATGCATCAAGCGGGGTTTCACTTGTCACAGACAGGAGGTGATATTACCACTATACAGGTCATTGGTTAAACCAAACCTGGAGTATTAGGGGCAATTTTGAAACATGCATCTGAGGAAGAACAAGGAGAGGTTAGAAACTATCCAGCAGAGGGCTACAGAAATTATCCTGAGGCAGCAGGATAAGACCTATGAGAACAGACCAGACAGTCTAAATGTATATTCTAGAGGACAGAAGGGATTCTGGGGACAAGATAGAAACATGCAGTACAAATACATGCAGGGATATACTAGGGTGTACTCAACAGCATTATTTAAATTGAGGAACAGCGTAAACTCCAAGAAGTCAGAAACCATAGGTTGTTGTTCCTTAAAATCAAGGTTTCAGAATCTTTTCAACCAATCAGGATTCAGGACATTCTCTATCCATTTTATAATGTAGATTGTTTCCTCCAGTCACAATTCAGAGTTACATACAGTCTGTCCCACAATGAGCTAAAAGCTGTTATTTTATTTTCAGTAAAATAACTGAGTGACATCACCGCCACAGTCACTGTACTGGCAATAAGAAGACTGCAGTGATATTATCATCTTATGCTGCATTCTAATTGGTTAAAACTTACAGAATCAAGAATAAACCATATGGTGAACATAGCCTGTCACTTCCTGAACCCAGAGGAAGAATAACTTTACTAGAATAAATTCTATTTGTATCAACTTTTTCCCTCTATATTTTGTGTCATACTTAAAACTTGTAACCTGATAGTGATAGTATAGTAATGGATTTAATATCTTTGGCAACAATCCAGTTGTCTCCTAGAAATAAAGTTGATGCTGTTAAGGTTCATATTAAGGAGATAAGAGATCCCCCCTGCACCTACGCACGTGTGCGCGCGCACAACACACACACACACACGCACACACACACACACACACACACACACACACACACACACCCCTCAGCAGTAATAAGTCCTCAAGTGGCCTTTATCCATATATTTGTTTAGTCTTTTTAAACAGTCTGAGTTCTTAGCCCCCACCACATCTTTCAACAGTTCATTCACCCCGCTCCTTTGTGTTTAATAAAATTTTCTCTGTTTACTCCTAAACAATTGCCTGTTGAGTTGTGAATTATGTCTCATTATCCACTATCCATTCCTGTACTGTTTAAGACTCATGCCAGTCAGTAACGTATTGTCTTTTGCTGTTCATAACATAAGGAGAGCACCACTTATTCTCTAAACAAAACAATTCCAACCTATTCAGCTGGATGAGCTTTGTTGCCTCACACTGCACTGTTTCAATTTAATCAACATCCGTTCCTTGGTGGGGTGCTTAAAACTGGGCCAGTAGTCCATGTATGGTCTGCTCGAAGATCTATACAAGGCACAAATCACATCAATCATTCTACTAACAAACTGTTTCTTGATAATACCCAGGATTAGATCGGTTTTTAATGCAATTTTTTTTCAGTTTGTTCTCCATTTAAAATCAAAGGTTATAATAACTCCTCGATCTCATTTAGCCACTGTTTAACTTAGTTTGGAACCATTCTTGTAGTAGTCAAAACTCTGGTTCTGACTGCCAAAGTGCAAGACTACATATTTATCATGGTCAAAAGTTATTCCCCAATAGAGTCCTAACATGAGAGTTTGTCTAGGTCAGACTAACAAGTTAATGCATTCTCTACTGTTTGGACTTGTCCCCCCAGTTTGGTATCTTCTGCGACTTTAATCTACCAGTTATTTGTTTGTTTATTTTGTTTGTTTATTGTAAATATTCAGAAAGACCTTTGAGTCAGGGACTCATTTACAAAGGTTCCACGTCATACATAGATTGAACAGGACAGACTAGCCAAGTTCAGGACAGAACAGGACTTGTATAATTTTATAGTTCCAAGATGTATATAGAAAAGAGGATGGGGCCTAGTAGGGAACCTGGGAGTACTCCACTGTTCACCTTGCCTTCAGCAGATGTAAAACCATTGATGTGCATCCTCTGATTTCTATCTCTTAACCAGCTACTAGTCCATCTTATTGTTCGGAAATCAAGTCTGATTAAGTCTACTTTTTCCAGGCACTTTAAATGTGGCACTGAGTTAAAGGCCTTATTAAGGTTGAGAAATATGATGTCCAGTGGACTATCAAAATCTAGGCATTTGCTTTCTGGTTGCAAAAAGTAATCCAGTTGGTCAAGCATGATTTGCCCCCGACAGAACCATGCTGTTATGTGTCATCAATGCCATTTTCTGACATATGATCCTCAGTCCTATTCTTGATTAATGCTTCCATCTGTTTGCCCACTATGAATGTTAGGCTGATGGGTCTATAGTTCAGTGCAGTGCCCTTTGCCCCCTTGTTTGTGAATCAGCATCCCATCTGCTATTTTCCAAACCCTTCTCACTTCTCCAGAGATGACTTTCGAGTGAATAATATGTTGGAGTGTCTTGGCTAGTATACTGTATCTATGTCTAGTATATCTGCTAATGCAATAAGGAATCTGGGGTGTGTTGTAAGGACCAGCAAATTTTGGTGTGTCAATTTCTTATTCTTTCCTCCATATCCTTTCCTGTGACTGTCTTAGGTCTGTCACCCTTTCTGGCCTAATGATGATAATAACTGAGAGTCCAATCCACAAGGGTCTCTTAGCCCTCATTAGAAAAGCAGCAAAGTGACTCTTCCATGCAGGACACTCACCTGTGGGGCACTCTGTAGTAGGTACAGCAGTAATGTGCACTCCTTCCACTCATGATTCTATGCTGCATCTACAGCTATGTAGCCGGATTGGTCAGGGCAGACACAGGGGTGAAGATGTGCAGCTCTAGGATCCACAGTGCTATTTACATGACATTGGTGTGCACAGAGGCCAGCTGCATTACGTTACCCAGGCACCAGCCATAACACCTGCAGGCCTGCTGCGCATTTGCCACACAGCACCATGGAAGCTGCTCCTGGGACCACTGAGGTTTGCCAGCACTTGCCCCAATCCCTCCTCGGAGGCATTGAGGGCTAGGGGGCTTATTGCAGTAGTTTTCTTCATAATATCACATGAGATATGGCAGTCCTTGGAGAACTGCTGTATTCCACTTGCCCCTGCTCTGTGCAGAGCAAGGGATGCACTATGGGACTGATCTGGGATTCTGATTTGATGCCCAGTGTCCAGCACAGCTCCATTTCTTGTGATACCCCTTGCCCCTGTGCAAAGCACTACACTCATAAACTGTGGTGGAAAGGGGCTGTGAATGTCATCCACTATGGACAAGCTTCAGGGTGTGGGGTTCCTTGGCTGATATACTCACAGAAACAACACATATCCTGCCTTTTTTTGACTCGAGTCCTGAATTTGTTGTAGGAATCCCATGCTTATTGTAGACTATAAAATATTCATTAAATACGCTCACCATCACCAGATCATTATTGATCTTGACATTATCCAAAATCAGTGGGCTCACAATTCTATTAAAGTTCCTCATACCATTTACACATCTATAAAACTCTAATATTTCCACAAGTGTTGGTGGCCTGGTTTACTTCCATGTTCTTTTTCTCAATTGTTTGTTGTATGTTAAAAGTTTATTTTTATACAGGGTACAAACTTTAGAGGACTTAACCCCTATTTTAAATAAGTAAGCCCTGTTATAAATCCACATAAAACAATTACAACTTCAGTCCAAGTAGTCTTCTTACAACAAACTGCACAGATATCATAAAAACACATAAGACCTCTAGACATGTAAATACAAAACTTCAAAAAAAAAAAAACAACTATTTCATTCTGACATACTTAGATACAGGAGTTGCATTCAGTTTTTAGGATCTTTTTCAAGGCTGTCTGAAATTCTTTCACTGAATTTTTAACTTTGATGTGTACAGGAATAGAATCCCAAGTCCTAACTGTACAGGTCTGCAACATCATATCCCCATATTTTTTGTATATTCTTGGGCAAGTGAATATCTCCTTCTGCCTAAAGGAATACTTTATATTAACTTGTGTTCTTGAAAGCACTAAACTCCTCGGAGGATGCTCTTTTTTGGAGTACAGCAATTTACAACACCAAGTAAGCCAATTTAAGTTTCTATTACGTTCAGGGTTCAGTCATCCTAATTCTTGATAAACCAGGTAATGGTGTGTACCATGCTGACTATTATTAACAAAATGAGCCGATCTGTAATAGGTTTGATCAACTTTCACCATTACTGTTTTCGGGGTGGTTCTATATATTATTTCTCCATATGAAATTACTGGGAGAATTAATTGTCTCACAATCTTACTACGTGTATCTAAAGACAGACAATTTGAGAGTTTCTGATTTACTCTCTTTACCATTCCATTTATATGTGCAGCAAAGGATAGTCACTTGTCCACTGTGATACCCAAATATTTATATTGTTCTACATTTGTAATTTTATTCCCATTTGAAAAAAACAAATTCAAACTATCAGTATTTCCCTTTAGCCATTTTGAAACATCATACATTGGGTTTTCTTTAAGTTCATTGCCAGGTCTGAATCCCAGAACCACTTCTCCATCTTTGAGACATCCTGTTGGAGTTTCTGTTCTACTTCTCCCCAGCTGTACGTGGACAACACCAATACTGTGTTGTCCGTGTACAGTCAGATTTCACATCTTCTTATAACCTCTGGAAGCCCATTTACAAATACATTGAAGAGGAGTGGTCCCAGGATCAGTCCCTGGAGTACCCACTTACAATGTCCCTTAATGTTGAATCCACTGTACAGTACAAATCGCATTAAACTGTTCCACCAATTAGTTGGTTTAGCATTGATTTTTACAGATGGCAATACATTGGCAACTCATATTGCATTGTTTTTTAGTGTTTAACTAGCTGAACAATAATGTTTGTAAAATATTTTTGTAATTCAATTTGTATGCATCTGCAGTACAATCACAGTACAATGCAAAGTTGCATTTTAACTCCTAAGAAACAGTTTGTGCTGGACTTTGTTCTGGATCCAGCAACACTTATGCAACTCAATCAGAAATGCTAGAACAACTCATTGGAGGAGCAGTTTAATGTGACTTGTACTGTACTCAAGGATACATATTGCTGTTGTTTTGTCAAATATGATCTGAACCAGATTAAAGGTTTGTCATGCATGCCCACTCTGTACAGCCTCTGAAGCAGAAGGTGATGGTTGACCAAATCAAATGCCTTACTGAGGTCCATGAACACGGCCCCTGTCTTGCTACCATTGTTTAAAGATGTTACTACAAGATTATTAAAGTCAACTAGGGCCTTGTTCATGGACCTCCCAGTCCTAAATCCATATTGACTTTTGGTCAACACATCCCATTCCTCCAGATACTGATACAGCTATGTATACCTAAAACCTTGGACAATGTTGATAATAGGGGGATTGGCCTATAGTTCATTGAGCTAAAGGAATTTCGCCCTTTGAAAATGGAGACAATCTTCCCTACTTTCCAGACCTCTGGAAATATATCTGTGGTAATACTTTCATTAAATATAAAGGTTATTATGGGGGGTAGTTCTTCTGCTCCCAACTTTAAAAACCTAGGCCCTATGTTGTGCGGTCCTCCTGCTTTATTCATTTTTAATATGCTGAGTTCTTTTTTAACCTCATTTAATGTCAACTGTTTGAATCTAAACCATTGATTCCTATTATTTATGAAACCTTTTGTTATAGATGCTTGGTTTGATACTAAAGTGTCTGGGACTCCTGTATTTGAATTTGTTAGTCCTAAATCTGGAAGCTCTATAAGGTACCTATTTAACATTTCAGGCACTTTTTTTGATCTGTAACCACCCCATCCCCATCATCAGTGGCAGTAGCAGTGGCTCAGTAGGTAGCACACTTGCCTCTGAGGCTGGGAGACCAGAGGGCTGTGGGTTCAGTTCCCACATCTGGTACTTGGATTAATATCCCAGTACTGACACTGTAGTGCAGCATGAGAAGGGTGCTGCACTTCTGAGGTGCCATCTTTTGGATGAGATGTTAAACCGAGGTCCCATCTGCCTGGATTGGTGGTAGTTCAGGTGGATGTTAAAGATCCCATGGCACTTATGGAAAAAGAGTAGGGGAGTTTTTATTAAGATAAATACATTCAATATAACTCAGTAAATAAAACAGGAACTCAGAAACTCATTTAAAGAACTTAAGCCTTCAAAATTTTAAACATTCTTTGATAATCCCTACTAATCTATACAAATCTTTTTTATTTGTACTTAATGATGTGTGAAAATCCCTTCCACCATTTTAGAACTTTACTTGCATTATATATTTGTACATCTTTAAAATACGCTTTTTGTAATTCATTTATTACTAGCTGACTATACCCCTCGTATGAAATTATTTTCTGATAGATAACACATTGACACTGAGACTGCCATAAATAGTATCTAATACATCCAAAAAACACTCCAGGGGTACTGTGATTAAAGTGCATAAAACATTGGGGATAAACACCTATTACTAATATATCATAGTTCAGGCTGGTAAACCCAATGGAAATTCCATTTTTTTGCTAAAAATACTCATAGCTGTTTCACATAAGAGCAATGTAATAAAAAAAAAATGTTCCATAGTCTCTTCTAAATTGATACAATCCAGATATGGACAATTTCTTTCCTCTTTTGCTTTATATTTAGCTGTACCTCTCACATTAATCCTGCTGTACATGATAAGCCATTGTGTTTCCCACATAAAATCGGGAAGTCTTGAATTATTTAGTTGTTTTAGAATGTAGGTTTTATAGGCCATTGGACAATTATTAAAACTAGGTTCTGTTGTTAAATTGTTTTTAAAATTTCCTTATATAAAGTTTTTACTGAATGGGAAACAATAGACTGCTTAGACATCTGCCATTTATATAGCTTTTGTGCTTGCGGTTTAAAATATACAGGGGTATGTATATGGGGATTTCGTTTTGGAGCTAAATTCTGCCATGCTTTAAAGTACCGACCCAACACTATATCCATCCAGATTCCTTCTCTGCTTTCTAGTCTCAAAAGCAGACTTTTGATGGATTGTGTGAGAAAGAGGGAGTAAACAAAAACAATGGGGTCAAGCATACCCAATCCTCCTTTTGCAGTTTCTAGGTAAGTATAGTGTCTTTTGACAGGGTTCAGCCTGTTACCCTACAACAACTGAAAAAAACAACTGTATAATCTGGTCTCAAATTTAGTTGGTAGTGGAAAATCATCGCTACATGTTGTAAGATTGGGACAATGAATTGTGTTAGAATTAGAATGCATTTAACTTTAGAAAATGTATAGTGTTTTCACCTAGAGATTGTATTTTCAGCTCTGGTTAATACAGATTCCCAATTACTTTCTGGTAAATTTTGTGGACCGAAAGTAATACCTAAAATGTGTAAGGGATCAGAAGAGATTCTAATTTTTTGAAAAATTATCTCTGACTACCAGCTCCTATAATTAAACCCTTAGTTTTTAAGAAACTGATTTTAGCATTTGAAACTACCGCAAAACGACCAAATTCACTTAAAAATATCTGCACTTGCTCATAATTACTAAAAAAACAGACACACATCATCTGCATATGCTTGTATGCATAGATGGGAATCAAAATGAGTGCTTTTAATTCCTTTCCACTTAGGGTTTATTACCAAGGTTCTAATTAAAGGTTTTAAGGTAAAAACATACAAAAGGGGACTTAAGGGACATCCCTGATGAACACCAGCTTGTAAATGAAAGCCTTCTGTTTGAACCCCTTTAATAAAAGGATACACAGTAGCCGAGGAATATAAAAATCTATTGATATTGATAATTTTCTGAGGAATTCCAAAAAACTGTAACACCTGAAATAGGTAGACATGATCTACTCTATCGAAAGCTTTTTCTAGATCTGCTGTTATTAAATAACCTGTTTTCCCCTTCTAATGCTAAATGTTCTATTACATCTCTGATAATCATTAGTGCTGATTGTATTTTCCAATTTGGTAAACTACAGTATTGATAAGGAGAGATAATTTTTCCTGCATATATTTTCATTCTGTTATTTAATAACATTGTAAATATTTTATAATCAGTATTCAAGAGTGTTATAGGTCTCCAATTTTTAATGTCACCTTTATCTCCAGCTTTATAGATGTGTATTATTAGTCCATCTAGGAAAGTTGTAGGCATCTCCCTGCCTGTCTTAATATGTTGAAATACTAAAAATAAACAAGCTAAGAGTTCTGCTTTAAAAGCTCAATATAATGTGTTTGGAAGTCCAACCAGCCCTGGAGAAACTCCTTCTTTTCAATTCTGAATCATATTTTCAATATCTGATTTCGAAAATGGACCTAATAATTCCCTGGCTTCTTTTAGCAGTGGAGGAGAATAAATCATATCTAGATATTCTTCCACCTGAGCTTGTTGTATAGGGGCTATAGAATACAGAGAGTTATAGTAAGATTTTATAATGGAATTCATGTCCTTCTCAGTTACCACTTTCTTACCATTCAACTCTAAATAATCCATTAAGGTTGATTCTTTAAATGATCTACAGATTTCAAAATGGTCCCCCAATTTTGTTTTTTGAGTTTGATTTGTGAACAAGGCTTGTAGTGTTTTCGCACGATTATATTGGACAAGTTTCATACAATTTTTAATAGTCTCAATTTGATCTGATAAGTCAAGCCGAGAGGTATTTGCAATAGAAACTAATTTCTGTAAGTGTAGTCTTAGATTTAGGTAAGTGAAAAAAATTATTTCTGTGCTGCGAACCATATTTCCGAAACCATCTGCTCAGATCTGTTTTAGTTTCTGACCACCAAATCCCCAAATCAGTATATAAAAAGGCAACTGATAACCTTGCCTGGATTGGTGGTAGTTCAGGTGGATGTTAAAGATCCCATGGCACTTATCGAAAAAGAGTAGGGGAATTTCCCTGGTGTCCTGGCCAAATTTCCCTCTTTCACTAAAAATACCACCAACAGCTTAATCTGGTTCAAGGTCAGTTGGCATATATCTGTATCCCCCTCCCTCGGGTCGTGCCTGAAAATAGGCAGGATTTGTCTAGTGCACTTACCCGGTCAACAAAAACTAAAAAAAAAAAAAAAAAAATACTAACCACCACATTTTTTTACGTATGCATCACAAAGAATTGAAGTGTTTAGTTTCCGTCACAGTTTTCTTTTAGGTACTACTATCGGAGACCCAAAGGAATAAATTAAAAATGAATGATCAGAAAATTCTACGGGGAACTATATGAAATTGCCCTTTAGGTACATCAGAGGAGATAAACAAATAATCAATAGTTGAGCATAGTTTACCTTTCATAAAGGTGAATCTGGGCCTTATACTGCTATACTCAAAACAGTTTATGAGACCTGCTGATTTAATTATTGTGTCAAAAGCATTAGAATCACAATAGATTTTATTTGTAGTGTGTCCTTTTAAAAACAGACTTCAATTAAAAGTCACCTCCCAAAAAAATCTGATAAGATGTCACTAAGTATGGTTGTACTGCTTTCATGCAAATTATACGTTCCACCTTGGTTTATGGATTATATATATTAATAAATCTACATATCATATTATTCCATTTTCCATCTAATATTAGGACTCTTCCTGGGATCAGGTCTATTAGTTTATCCAGCGTAAAGGAAAAATAATTAAAACAAAATACCCACTCCATCCACCCTATCTTTACCAAATGACCAATATGAAGGCCTCCAAGGCCAATCTCTTTTGAAAGAAGTGATTTGTTCTGTGGAATACATCCAAGTTTCCTGCAAAAAACATACAGAAATATGATCATTGTGAACCATCTGAAAAAGAGCCTGTCTTTTAATTGAGTTCAGACTACTGTGCGTATTCAATGATCCCCATTTAAAACCCATTTTATATTACTTTTACCTGGCTTCCTATTTTTTTTCCCTATTTTTTTCTTTTTCTCTTTATATTCTTCAGCAGTTAACCCCATAGGGTCTTGTACTGAAGTCTGAGAATCAGTATCCATCATGTCCATTCCACAGTCACCCCAGTTAGTGAATAATGCAGCATAGGAATTCTGAGTCGCAATGCTTGTGTTGGAGGAGGAAGCTTTAACTCTCTGATTTCGAGATGATCTTCTTGGAGGTATAGGAGATGGGTGGGGCTTTATCCACTCTTGATTTTTCTGAATCATCTATATCCCTACAGCATACAGGCCTCAAAGGAACTGGGGTAAAAGGAATTTCCTCTATATCCTCTTGTTTATCCAAGTTGCCATCACATGCTTTAGAACCTGTATCAACAAGCTCTTCTTCAGTGAGGGGCACGGGGGGAGGATTAGAAGGTGGCTGTTCAACATCAGCCTCCTTTTGTGGTAGGACATTTTTTTCTGTAGGGGTATTCTCTTTTTTATTAGAAGAGGCATCCTGGGCTTGCTGTATCAATAACTCTGGACTGATACATGAGGCTTTATTCTTTGCAGCCCAGGGGCATTCCCTAAAAACATGACCATAATCCTCACACAGATCACATTGTGAATAATTAGCACACTGCATTGTAACATGCCCTACTTCTCCACAGTTGTCACATCTTGGCTGATCGCAGACACTGGATAAATGAGTTCTGGATCCACATGTGTAACAGGCCCTGGGTTGACCCACATAAAAACAAACACCCCGTCTCTCCCTAAAAGAAAGGAATTTGGGATGTGTTCCACCCCTGTTTCTGATTGTCTTAATTTAACCTTATACTTCCATCTGCCCATCCAAAATTGTTCGGTATCTAAAATAGGGTCTGGGTCACTTAGTACTTCACATTTCTGAGCTAACCAGTAGGTTATATCTTCCACATGTACTCCCTCTTTCCTGAACATAACTGTAATGAATTTGATTGAGGGTTTAGTGAGAGTAATTACTAGAAAGGGAGTCCATGTGGGAGAAAACGTTACTTGGTTATATCGCTCCCAAAACAAATCTAATGCATAGGGTGTTCTAAAACTGATATCGTAATTATCATCTCCAGATATGTTAATAAAAGCATATACATCCCTTGGAGAAAAATGCAGAGATTCCTTTATCAAACATTTCCCCACATAATATCTATCTGGGCATTCTGCTAAACCTCCTTTATAGTGTATACGCACAGCATTACATCTTGGAGCGGCCTCTTTTTTGGATTGTGAAAAAAGCTCTGACATTAATGGTTTTTTGTGACCCAAAGAGGTAGACTCTCTTTCTTTATCATTAGCGTATTTTAAATTATAAAGAGAATCACTGTCTAGATCTGTATTCTGGATTTTAGAGGACTGCAAATGCTCTGCAGAATTTATAGCCTTAGCCATCCCCCTTTTATTACTCATAGTTGTCTTGTCATCCCCAATACTGCTAAGAATAGTCCCTTCGGTAATATTAGGTTTCCACATTGGAGTGGAGTTTTTTAAGTCAAAAGAAGGGTCCCACAAAAGATCAGGAGTCCAAGATCCTGTGACTGTCTTCTCCCAGCCGGCCTCTAGGAGCGCTCTATGTGGTGACCAATGTTCATCATGACTAGACAGTTTTGATGTTGAAAGGCCTTTATCAAGTGAAGAGCCTGCTCCACCAGTCTTTTCAAGAGGTAACTGAGCCATTTCACTAGTTTTCTGTAAAGTTTTAGATAAAGTTTTATTCGAGCGCTGAGTGAAACAGAACTCTGTGGCTCCTGTTTGAATATCACAATCTTTCTGAAAAATAACCAGAGTAGTGTATTTTTTAGGCAGTTCTTGATTCCCTGCTAGTTTAAACATGAACCCCTTGTCTTTTGAGAGATTCTTTTTGCAGGCCAAACGTAGTATTAGTACCATTAGTGTTTGTAACCTCCTCAGCCATATTGCTGTCATTATTGGAAGCAGACACTTTAACATTTAAGTCAGCTGTAGAAATGTATAATATGGGCTTTTGGCACTCGCTTTCAATTGCGATAGTCCTGCGAGCTGTGCTACAAGGCTCCATACCTTGGACTCTGATAATGTCATGACAGTCCCCTTTAGCAGACTCACCTTTAAATCGCGAACACAATACCTGTGTTGCTTTCCCGATGCTGCCATCAGTTTCTTCTTCTGTTTTTTTTTAAATCACAACTATCTTCTCAGGTGTTTGCAGGGATAGTCCTTTCTCAGACATGTTATCAGTACATTTTGCTTTTAAGGCTTCTTCACTGCATTGCTGCACATTATTATTAAAGAGTTGATGCTCACATATTTGGACAAAAGCATCCGTAGTACCAACTGCTTCATGAAAAACGTCCTCCGATTCCAAATCAAATTCACTGGCCTGCAAAGCCTCTGTTTGTACTGCAGTGGAAGGTGAGGCCTTCCTCTCCACCGAGCCTACATTCTCCTCCTCCGACGACTCTCCCAAAGTGACCATCTTGCTCACAGACAACCCATCCACCTACAGGAAAGTAGGGGAATTTCCCCTGTGTCCTGGCCAAATTTTCCGCATTCACTAAAAATACCACCAACAGCTTAATCTGGTTGAAGGTCAGTTGGCATTCATCTGTATTCCCCTCTCCCGGGTCATGCCTGAAAATAGGCAGGATTTGTCTAGTGCACTTACCCGGTCAACAAAAACTAAATAAATAAATAACTAAATTTATGTTTATTTGAGTTTTTGAAATTTCTGGGTTTTATAAATGTTTAATCTATTGCCAAAATTTCTTTGGATCAGTTGTCCCTGTTGTTTTTGTTTTATAAAAGTGTGATTTTGCTTTAATTACCATCTTTTTACACCTATTTCTCCATTTTGAAAAATGTTTTCCAATCCCCTTCCATTTTAGTTTTTCAGCTTTTTTCAAGTCTATTTTTAATCTGAATCTGTTTTTATCTTTTCACTTACCCAAGGAAAATGGTTCCTACGTGTTGTTTTCAATGTTTTAGATGCATGTTTATTTATTACAGTTAACAACTCCTTGGTAAACTCTAAGACCACATGGACTAGATCCAGAATTAAAGTTATCCTATCTCATCTCACCTGTCTAAGACTCTCCCTAAAAGCTATAATACTGATTTTTTTCCAGTTTATAGCCCAATGACTTGTGGGCCCACATTTTTCACTATGGGCCTTTGTCTTACACATTTTATGGGGTAATAATCTCCCTGGTTATTAGACATGACCTACATCTCTTTTACAGTCACTTCCTCTGGAACAAATATTAAATCCAGAATTGTTCCCTGATTTATTATTTTAGTACAGCGTGTTGGGCTCTGTATAACTTGCTTTATGCCTAATAAATCTATCTTTTCTTTTAAAACTGACTCTCTTTTTTTGGCCCAATCCGAGTTAAAAAATCCCCCACTATTATTATTATGTCTTTATGTAGGACCAGCACTGTTATTTTAGATACCAATGTGTCAAAATATGTCATTTTTGTTTTAGGGGGAGCATATATGATACCAATTGTTAATTTTTGCAATATTAATTCCAGTGTTATACAGTCCATTCCTTCAATACTATCAGCCAATTTAGTTTGCATTGGACCCAACTCAACTTTTGTATACACCATAACTCCTCCTCCTCCTCTTTTACCCCTATCTCTTCTAGCCATGTTATAACCATCAAGCTGAATTTCTTCATCTCTTATTCCAGTATGCAACCAGGTCTCAGATAAGCCCACAATATCTGGCCCCTCTTTTTCTGTCCACATTCTGAAAACCTCTATTTTTCTAACCAAGCTTCTGGCATTATTGTGGGATACAATTAATTCTGGGCTGTATGGACCAGGGTTTACATGGATGTCCTCACTCAATATTATTAATAAAGACAGTGCATGGCCCTGAATTTTCATTTTTTGTCCCATTGATCCTTGATTTATGACTTTATAGGTTTGCCCATATTGCTTCCAGTGATTTGTAAATATGTTCCTCCTCCTTCTCCTTTGGGTTTATTCCTTTGTCATAATATTCCCACCCCCTGGCATATATACCACCCGAAGAGTTGATCTTGTAACTTTGCAACCTCGTTCTTCATCCCATCCCTCTGAGAAACATAACCCCGTAAAATCCCCATTAAAAATAAACTACAAATTACAATCAAGCGCTTCATTTTATCCAGTAGGCCATAGTAGAGGGGAAATCATACACTTTCTTTCAGTTTTCAGGTATTACCCTCAGTCCTGGCTGTCCCGGCTGACTCCAGCAGACTCTTTCGCACTATGCCGGAGGACACAGCCAGAGGATGAATGCCGGAGACTGCCACTACTACAAGACGCCACCATGTCATTGGGGTTTTCCTTTACTGCACAGATAGCCCTCCCCAATTCTTTTTTTTTGTAATGAAAGTTTAATAAAGTTTTTCCATAAGCAATTACAGACATTTCACATACTCACAAATTACAGTACTAGGTTCAAAAAGAAAAGAAAGAAAACATTTCATACAAAACAGACAATTTCATTTAAAAATCACATGTAACTTTGACAAACTGTGAAAAAGAAAACACTTGTAAGACAGTCTGGAGTTTCTTATTATAACTTAGTTCCTCAATGATTGTACCATATTTTGTTATTGTACCTAATTGCCTATGCTGAACTGGATCTAATCAATCATTGGATATATGAGGATTCACACTAGGTTCTTCAAGGGCTTCTAGAAGATCTCTACCTTCCCTCTCTGCCATGAAATTTATGAATGGTAAACACAGCCCCATTTTTTTTTAATTTTTATGCCTCACAAGGGCAGTGAAGTTTTCCATTTCCTGGATTTGCTAAACTATAGGCCATTGCACGAGGGACGGTAGGGTGGCTAGTAGCCACAACTGTGTAATGGACTTAGTGGTGGCTGTCACAAATACATTGAATAAGTATGTTTTTCCTTTACCCTTTACCCCTGTGGGGCCAGTCCCAAGATCCAATGCTGGAAGCTGTTTAGGGGGTATTTGTAGGATTTGTTCCACTGCTGCTCCTATGTCAGCCCAAAAATTTGTTAGGACAGGTAGCTCCAAAACATATGTGCATGAGTTCCCAGCTGTCCACAATCCAGTCCACAGCATTTATCCGACCAATGGGACCCATAATGTTTCGATATTGTGGGGTTGCAAAAGTACCTGGTGACCATTTACAACCTAAATTCCCCTCCATGATGGGAAGGCTAGTGGTTTATGAATCTACTCCCAAGTCCTCTCCCACTCTTTATCAGTTAAGGTGCCACCTGTTTCTTCTGTCCGTTTGGCCTTAATAGCTGTCAATTGGACTTCAGCTAGATTTTGAAGGGTATCATAGATGGTGGATATAAGTTTCCTGGTACAATTCTATAAGGCTATAGGTCATATATCAGCAATCTAATCAGGTTGTCATCTTGCTTCAGGGCAGCAGCCCTGGGTTCAGTGGTAAGATAATGTTGTAATCGCACGTACCTAAAAAACAACCTGCTTCAGCAACCCAAATTCTCTTGTCACCTGATCAAAAGACTGTATGGTGTCGCCTTCAAAGCACTAATCTACCATACTGAGGCCCTTTCTCTTCCATCTTCTGAATCCCAGGTCTACTAATTTATGCCTAGCTAATATCCAGAAATGGATGGAGTCTAGTTGGTTGAGGCTTAACTCAGAGTAGAGGTAGTCATGGGGGAGTCTTGGCTTCAGCTCAGGTCATCCTGGCTGTGGGTCTCTGCCAAGGTGAAAAGTCTAAAGGGTAATTTTTGATGACCAGCTGACTCTGGAGGCTCAGGTGTTGGCTGTAGTTAAAAGTAGCTTCTACCATCTGAGGAATATCAACCATATTAAGTCCCATATCCCTCCAAAGACCTTCCGATCCTGGTACATGCATTTGTGACATCCAGGCTCAACTACTGCAATGCACTCTACCTCAGGGTTAGTAGAGGTACCTTACATCACCTGCAGCTAGTGCAGAATGTGGCCACCAGATTGATGACTGGCCTTTTAAGGTTTAGTCATGTGACCCCAGTTCTGTGTGACCTGCACGGGTTGCCAGTGAAGTGGTGAGTTACCTTCAAGGTTGGTCTTCTAACCTATAAAGCCCTACACGAGTTGGGTCTGGACTACCAGTTGGAGCTCCTGCATTGTGTTCAATACTTCCACCCCCTCTGCTCTTCTGAGGGAGGCCTCCTTTCAGTCCTGAGGGCCTGGTTAAAATCTGCTGGAGATGTACCTTTGAAGTGTCTGGCCCTCTGCTCTGGAATTCACTGCCTAGGGGATTGATGGAGGCCCCTTGGTTGAGGCCTTAAAGTGGAGATTAAAAACTTATCCATTTGATCAGGTTTCTGGGGAATGAAGACATATTTTTACTATCCTTTGCTATTAGGTATTTATTTTTAAGTTATATTTAAGCTATTTATGATAGTTCTTTTGTATTCTATTCTTTTCTCTCTGTGCGGCACCCTGAGCCTTTTTGGGAAGAGTGCCATATAAATAAAGCTACTAATATAACTGGCACAAGTCTGAGTAGGCTTTAACCGGAGTCTACCACTAGTGTCTCTAGGGAGGCTGCTCTTACAGCAGACCTGACTCTACACTTGGATAGTCTGCAGTGCCCATGGGTTACAAACTTGCTCTTTCCCTAGCTGCTTCTCCCCCATAGAAATAACATTCTCTATCCTAATCCACTCCATACAATACTGCTCTATTGTTACCCAGCTGGGCACCTCCTGTGTCCTCACATAATGTGTGAAGTAATGCAATTGGGCTGCCCAGTAATCCTTTTCTCAATTCTAATGAGAGTTTTGGATCTTTTCAGTTTCTTTTTGTATGCATTCATTCCCTAGCTACTGTTGAGCTGTTTATTTCCATGTTTGCTTTATTTTGTGGTCCAGCACCTGCCCCCACAGACCTCCCCCAGTATAAAGGCATTAGTTTCCTACACATGAATGTCTGTAGTCTACTTAAAAAGATCAGCCTGGTCCAAACCTGGATGCTGCATGCATCCCCTGACTTCCTTATGATCTTGGAATCCTGGCTTACCCTTCGACCCGAGATAAATCTGTCAACATACTGGGTTACAACACCATCCAGTGTGATAGATCAACAAGAGGGGGAGAGGTGGTAATCTACGCAAAGAGTAAATTCTTGGTCACAGTCATCAACGGTACTTCCAAGGCAAAAGAATTTGAATGCTTCACCCTAAATTTGCCACTTTCCAAAGAAAAAGCACTCCTCATTGCTGCATGCTACCAACCATCTTCTGCAGGCACTGGCCTACTACCACACCTCCAAAGCTTAATTGATAAGGCTAACGCCGAATGCATACTAATGGGGGTCTTCAACCTTAATTGGAATGATGAGAGCTCAAAAAAAACTTAAGGATTTCTGTGATATGTGTGGATTGGCACAGATCACCCCTGAGGTTACCAGACCTAATAGAAAAAACCTGGACCAAAGCACACTTCCGGATCTCATGTTAGTTAACAAACCACATAACATTTCATACACTGAGGTCTTTTGTAACAATATAAGTGACCATTGTGCCATCGACTGCATTAGACATTCTCCCCAAATATCATCAACCCCTAAATTAAAGTTAAAAAGGTGTATGAAAAAATGTTGCCAACAGGCCTTCTTGGATAGAGACTTCTGGTGGAATAAAGCAAGGAGGACTCACTCTGATGCCGATTGGCTTGCCTTTATGGTCTCTAGAAATGCCAGTATCAAACTAATTAGGTCTGAAAAAGCATGCTACTTCCAAACAGCCCTTGAAGATAATAAAATTAGTGCCGTCAAGTTCTGGAGAATCCTCAAAGAGGTTGAGGGTCATACCACCGATGACTCCCTTCCATCCAAAATAGTATCCGGTGATTCGACTTTTATGAATGGAGCGGATATCCTAGAAAAACTCAAAAATCATTTTGCTACAGTGGGATTAGCCTTTGATGTCTCTCCAGTCAGTAAGATCAGCCCAAATGGGGATGCCAACAATGCCACCGATCCCAGCATTGATACCAACCTGAGCCACTCCTCCTCTTTCAGCTTTTGTCCTGTATCCTTCAAGCAAGTGGAGGATCTTCTACTGTATTTGGATACTAAAAAGAGTGCTGGCACTGACCTCATTGAACCCTTCTTCCTCAAATTAGGATACTACTACCTGACCACCCGTATCGTCCACTTATTCAACATCTCCCTGAATCAGGGTGTGTTACCCTCGATCTGGAAAATTGCTCACATCATCCCCTTGTTCAAGTCAGGGGACCCTAGTGACCTGAACAACTACCAGGCAATCTCTATACTTTCCACCCTCTCAAAGCTTCTGGAAAAAAATTGTCAACACCCAAATCAGGGAACACCTAGACTCTCAAAAAATTCTAAACACTGCTCAGTTGGGCTTCAGAGCCAAACATAGTACAGTTTCTGCCCTTGCTAAAGTAACCACAGATTAACAACTTGCACTAGACTCTAAGAAGCATGTGTTTGCACTCTTCCTTGACCTTAGCAAGGCCTTTGACACTGTTGATCACAACATTATGCTTAACGCTCTGTAACATTGATGGCACAGACAAGCTAAAGCTACTTATTGTTGGTAAATCTAACAAACTCTGTTGTTTTTCCAGGCTGTCTGTGGATGCCCTGCCAGCTGACTGGGAAAGAAATTCTAATGCTTGGATGGCAGCCAACATTTTTAGTACATGGCTGAAAAAGATTAATGCTCAAATGTGCTGGAAATGGTTCAGAATCTCCCTAATTTTGGACAACTGCTCTGCACATCCTAATGTGACACTCTCAAACATAAGACTTTTTCTTATCCCCCCAATATAACTGCTTTGATACAGCTGATGGACATAGGCATAATTTGAAACGTCAAGCATCTTTACCATAGCCAGGTACTGTAGGCTTGTTACTCCTCTATGCCATTATATTCTATGTTCTAGTAACATAATCCCTCTTTTGTCTTTGCAGATCATTGAGAAGATTCTGTTATGCCTGGATGAGGGACCCCCCCAGGAGTGACAATGCCCTAATAAAGAAAAACACAGTCCTTGACACCATAAGGATGCTCAACCATGCCTGGCAAAATGTGAAGCTGGGCACTATCATCAACTATTACAGAAAGGCAGGATTCCTACCTGCCAACTGCTGTTATGGAGGCTGTCCGAGATACAGATGATCTACTGCTAGTTACCCCGAAGCTGCCTCCAAACATGACTGTCACTATGTTTGCACAGTATCAGGACATGGACGATTCCATACCCACTGACATAGATGATGCCACAATATGCAATGAAGTGATTCAGGCAAACCTTGAGGAGAAAGAGGAAGACGATCCAGTAACCTAGCATGTCAGCATGGCAGAGGCATGTACAGCAATGGACAAAATTAGTTTCTTTGTGCCCATGAGAAGCACAATCTTACTGTGTTATTTGAGTTTGAGCACTACCTGAACAAGCTAGCAGTCGAGCACACAAAACAGAGCAAAATAACTATTTTCAATTATAAATCCTGCTTTGATTAAATAAAACCTTTTATTTATATTTTATTTTACCAGTGGGAAAATGTCTTACAATTTCGATGAATAATAAATTGATACATACTGCATTATTGCTTCTTCCATTTGTTTGCATAGTATATACAGTGCAGCACACAGTACTGTGATTAAAATGTGAATTTTCTTTAAATACACATTCTGCTTAAGTGCACATTATCGCCTTACAAAATGGATGTGCACTTAAGCAGAATCCATTGTATAGTGAAAATAAAATACAACAAAAATAACTTGTTTTACAGTATTTCTGACCCTTTTTGCTCAATAAGGAGTAAGCACACTGTTTTGCTTTGATGGCCCAGGATATCCTGTTGGTAAGCATAAAGGGTTTTGTCTTTTATTGTTACATTTTTTGATGGTAAGTATAAACCTGCCCATTATATTGAGTAACTTAATTTTTAATAGTGACCTTTGACCTCTACTGATTCCCTTGAGCTGCTTCCTCAGTCCCACTTGATTAATTCGTGTCTCATTTTACAACAGACTCCCTTAAGATAATTAAAATGTATATTGTTAGCCTTCCTCTAATATACTGTATATTTGAAACAATCAAGAGGTACATTGACAGGAAGAACAGATAGATAGATAGATAGATAGATAGATAGATAGATAGATAGATAGACAGACAGACAGACAGACAGGCAGACAGAATTCAACATTTTACTGCATGTAAATGGAAAGGTTTGCTACCTGATTGCCAACGATACGCTGAAAACACGAAGAACCTGCCCTGATGTTTTCTCTGGTAAGAAAGACCTACAGAAAAAAAGAATATATATGTCTTTATAAAAATAATTGTTGATATTGCATTGAAAATAATTCTTCATATTTACATACATATCACGTAAAGTGTTACCGTAATTTTTGTGGATGCATAATAATCAAACATATACTCTCCCTCTTTATTTTTTTCAGAATTAATTACCTTTCTCTCACTCTCTATTTGTACAGGGTACGTGTCATGCATTGTTCTGTACAAAAGTGAAAAATGTCTAGCTGCTATTAGTTGTGAAATCTCAACATTGCTTCCCCTCAATAAAATTCTGTGAACAGCCCCTAGTTACTGTACATGCCTGCAGTATGGGTGGCATGCCTCATGTTCAGTACCAGAAGGCACCACCCACCTTTGAAGATTGCATCTAATTCCACCCAAGGGCTGTCTGTATAAGGTCCATACTGTTATTGAAAACCAGAAACAAGAAACTGACACTGTGCCAAGGTACTGGGTTACACAGCAAAATCAGGGTGGGACTTGCTTTTTCTGTTTGGCTGCTCAAGACAAGCTGGGCCAGGCCCAATTCACAAGTGATATGCTGTATCCCACTGAGAAAAGGAATCTTAAAAGTGATCTGCAGTGTAGGAGAGACTTAAAGAGCTGGTGACACATTCAGGGGAACTTTGACAAAACCTAATATTTAGACACAGTCCAGCTTGTATTTCCCAGTAGTGCTGTATTCCTCTTCCCCATTATTTACTACTGAGGTCAACTGTATAAAAACAGGATCTTTGCTCCTGAAAAGTTTATCTGTTCCTGCCGCTTTCTCCCTACCTGAAATCACAGAGCACTTCTTGTGATATCACAGTTACTCCCGTGGCAACAGATTGTGAAGTCACAACAGAGGATTATGACTTGAAGTAGGGAGTGAGCTACAGAGGCAGATGGACTCTAAAGCAGCTCTAAGGGGATAAATATCATATATGCATACACATTTCCTTAGTAATAAATAATGGAAAGGAAAAATAGATAAAATATAAATGGAATGCAGGCAGAATTGTACCTAAGTATTATGATTTTTAAAGTTTTGATTGAGGTATCAGTAACTCTTTAAATGCTGGCACCCTTGTTTTTTTAAATTTGCTGTTTTATCCCCATTTTCCAGTTGCAGCAATCATGTATGACTTCTTTTAAAAGGGCCCCGATGTCTAAAGAAGAACTCTGAAAAAACATAATTTCAAGACCCAGTACAGTAGAGATTTGATTTATCTACTATATTTAGTTTCCCTCTTTGCTTTAAAACTATGAATACTAGCATGAAGCAAGCTTTGCTGTCCCATGATTACTTCCTCATGAGCTACTTGTCTACACCTCACATCAGAATCCTCTGCTTCTCACATCATAATCATTTCCATTGGAACATATTGTGATGTCACAAGCAAACCAGTATAAAATAAGGTACAAGCATCCAGCCAGAGCAGAAGAATTTGAAGGAGCAGTGATTCTGGTTTCCATTTTTGAAGGGGAGAGGCTCATGAGTAGACAGGTTGTATGTAACCTAAGTGTCACTTTTGATCTGGAGCTGTACTTGTTTCTCAAGTTTCAGCTATGGTCAAGAGTGGTTTTTACCATCCTAAGAACATTGCTGGGTTGCAATCCTTCCTTGGCCCTGATGATCTTCTTACACTGGTGCATGTTTCATCATTATTCTCATCTTGATTACTGCAATGCATGGCACTGAGGCCTGACTGCTGCTTGGATATGGCATTTACAGCTACTGCAGAACACAGCGGCTAGGTTCATTACCTACACCAGAAGGAGTAAGCATATTACTCCTGCTCTGCATTCTTTGTACTGATTGCTTATCAGATGGTGGATCAATTTTAAAATCCATTTGTAGACTTATAAGGTCCTATCTGGACTGGTACTAGTGGTGCTCAGATGGTACTCAAAGGGATCCTAGCACCCTCCGATGGATAGCCCTTCTAGCCATCCTCAAGATCCCCATCCTCATCCAACCAAGCATGTATTTCAGATCCTGGGCTGGATGGGGTCAGATGTCTGGATGCAGGGTATCAGAACTTTGGATCCAACCCTTGGATAGTTGTGACCTGATGGATGGATCCCTGATCTGACTGTCAGATCCCTTAGATGTGATCAGATCTGTCATGGTATTCAATTCAGGAAGACAGCAGGAATCATAAAATATCATGTAAAACACCCTGAAGTGCTGTTTTATTGCCAGGTTTGTACAGATGGCATTTTCAGATATAAACTTTTGTAAGGTTACTATAAGAAAAACAATAAAGAGTATGGGCTGGGAGTTTAGTTAGGAGACCTCTCACTAGAACACTGCAGTTGGACCTTACAATGCCCTCTAGAGACCAAGAATTGAACCCATTGCATGGTATGGTCACCCTGCCAATACCCCCTGGGTTTCTGCAAGTTCCTCTGCAGTCTGAGTATCTGCCCACTCAGGCCTCTGCAGCTTCTCACCAGTCTGAGTCCTCTCCCTTTGGTAAATTCCAGGTGAGCAGCTTCTAGCATCCAGGTAGCCCAAACCTGACCTTTGGAGGTCCAGGGCCAATCCCAGGCCACAGAGATTCCTCCTTGCTTTTAGGCTTTACAGGACTTTCAACCTGAGCTCCACCTTAAGCTTGCCTCACCTTCACCTTTGGGTAACCAGGATCTCAGTAATTCAACACTGCATGTCTCTCTCACATTTGGCTGCTTCTCTGGCTCCACACTGCTTCTCCCTGAGGTTCCTCTCTGCTCCTCAGCCCAAAGTAAAACTAACTGTAGAATGAATCTGATCAAAGCTGTTAACACGGAGGTCATGAGGGCAGAAATCCCACTCGTGCTGGTCAGAGCTAAACCGGAGGGTAAGCTTTCCTAGGGAGGGAGCCTACGTTTTGGGCTGCTTTCCTTTAAGCTGTTAGAATTGAGCTGCTGGGCTGGGGGGAGAGCCGTTGGTGGCCTGGGGAGAGACGATTTCTGCCCTGGCGACCTCCATGTTAACAGCTTTTAAGCTGTTGGAATTAAGCTGCTGGGCTGGGGGGAGAGCCGTTGGTGGGCTGGGGGAGACCTGATTTCTGCCCTCATGACCTCCGTGTTAACAGCTCTGATCAGATTCATTCTTTGGACTGGAAAGATTGGATGCATGGGCACATGCCATCAATGTTTGATGCATCCAACATCTGGAAAAAATGGGGGTATCTGCTGGTATCTGACCTCAGCAAATGAATTCGAGCACCACTAACTGGGACCCCTTTCCATTAGGGAGCTTCTGGCAACTTGCACAGATGCCCAGGTGCTGAGATCCTCAGGTACTGGATATCTGGTTGTTTCAAAATCAAGAATGAAATCCACAGGGGATAGAGTATTTTTCTGTTGCTGCTGCCCTGTTCTGTAACAGCCTCACTACTGGCATACATTCTGCCTTCATGGTCTCTATCTTTAAATTAAAAATGTGGTTCTTCATTCAAGCTTTTGAGAGTGATTAATAAAGTTTGTTTGTCCAATGTATTGCTAAATTGTATTTTATTGTTCTATTTTAATTGTATGTACTGTTTTCAGTTGTCATAATTCTTATTATGCATCTGTATTTTTTCCTTTTTATGTACTGTGCCTTAATTTTCAGAAAGGCCTTGTAAACAAGAAACTCTGTCTGTCCCCCTGACATTAAAAATAAAGGTAAACTACATTATAAAACTTTATAGACTAGAAGCTGACATAGGCAATACAATGTTTCATCAAAGTTTCTCCCAAGACAGCAGGGTCTCTTTACGTCTGTACAGTGTTTAACATTGCAGTATCTCTTTTGTAGATATCCTACACAGACCTCTTAAAAAAACTCACAAACTTAAGTTTTTGAAAAGGACATCTAGTATTAACAAATTAAAAGTTGTGAATATTATAAATTATGGACTTGCTCACACTGCTTTCCAAACAAAGCCCAGACGGAGTCACTTCTGTGATTTTTTTCTTTGTTTAATAAATGGCCACAAAGCCCTAACATTTTATCATATAGATGGTTTCTTCAGGGGAGTGCTTTTCTGTGTTACTGAAAAGTTTTTTTATGTAGAGTCCCATGTTTAAAGACAGGACTGAGACAAAGCTCATGTCCTTAGTTCACAACCAGGCTACATGCACTGTAAATTAATTTAATCTAATATCCTTTAAAATCACTGGGAGAATATTATTTTCCTTCTTTGCTTATAGTTCACCCTCTGTGGACAAGACACCAGGTAGCAACTGAATGCAGGTAACAAGACAATGAAGGATATGAGTTTTGTTTCAGTCCTGACTTTAAAAGCAGGGCTCTACTAAAAAAAGATTTGCAGATAATTATGATATCATCAATTTTTTTGAAGCCTTCAAATCTGACTTTGAATGAGCTTCCCATTTTAAACTGCAAGACTGAGTGGCAAATACCCATGGACAGAACCAATGGAAAATTGCACCCATAATTTTCATCATGCAATGCAATATTCCTGCAATTTCTTGCACTTTTTGAAGTTTTCTCCCAAATCAGGTAAAAGAAATTAAAAAATTCAAATACAAATTCTTAATATACTGACAAATTCATTGCAAACAACTTTGTTAATGCACCAGTTACATAGAAACATAGAAGTTGATGGCAGATAAAGACCACAAGGCCCATCCAGTCTACCCATTTCTTTTTTTACCTTATAAATGTGCCATCAGCCTTTGCTCTGTCAGTGGCCTATCTATTCATACTCATCTGTATTGCTCCCTTATGCCTATCCTATGCCTGTTTGAAGCTCTGCACTGTATTCATAGCCACCACTTCCTGAGGTAGGCTGTTCCATACATCCACCACCCTTTCTGTGAAAAAGAATTTCCTCACATTCCCCCTTAATCGGCCTCCCTCTAGTCTCACGCTGTGTCCTCTTGTCCTGCTATTTTTCTTATATTTAAACATGTTAGATTCTTTCACCTTGTTAATGCCCTTAAGGTGTTTGAATGTTTCGATCATATCACCTCTCTCCCTCCTTTGCTCAAGGGTATACATATTGAGCTCTGCTAATCTGTCCTCATATGTCTTCTGTGCAGTCCCTGCATCATTTTGGTTGCCCTTCTCTGGACTGCCTCAATTTGGTTAATGTCCTTGTGAAGGTGTGGCCTCCAGTACTGCATGCAGTACTCCAGATGGGGCCTAACCAGTGTCTTGCAAAGAGGGATTATTACCTCCCTCTTACGACTTGTGATACCCCTACTAATGCACCCTAACATCTCCCTAGCCTTACCTACTGATTTAGAGGTCTGCTTGGATGATTTCAGGCTATCGGTGATGATGATGCCCAAGTCTCTTTCTTCCTTTGTGACTGCCAGCAACTCCCCTCCCAGCCTATAGGTGGCTTCAGGGTTTCTCTTCCCTATGGGCATGATCTTGCACTTCTTTGCATTAAATCCCAGTTTTCTGACCATTTTGCTAGTTTATCCAGATCTCTTCTCATTCTGCCCACCCCATCTGGATCATCTACTCTGTTGCAGATCTTGGTGGCATCTGCAAACAGACAAGCCTTATCCTCTAATCCATCTGCAATGTCACTAATGAAGATATTGAAAAGGACTGGCCCCAGGACTGATTCTTGAGGTACCCTACTTGTGACTTGCATCTCTTCTGACTGTATACCATTTACCACCACTCTCTGTTTTCTGGCCGTCAACCAGTTTGCCACCCAGTTGACCAACTTCTGACCCACCCGAGCCTACCCAGCTTATTTATCGATCTTCTATGTGGAACAGTGTCAAAAGCTTTGCTGAAGTCAAGGTAGGTGACATCAACTGCTCCCCCTTGGTCCACCACTCTGGTTACCCAGTCAAAGAAATCTATGAGATTAGTTTGACAGGACCTTCCTTTTGTAAACCCATGCTGTCTTGGATCCTGTTCCCTTATGGATTCCAGGTGTTGCACTATCCTTTCCTTAAGGAGTGCCTCATAATCTTGCCCACTATTGAGGTAAGACCGGCCGGTCTGTAGTTCCCTGCCTCCTCCCTGCTACCACTCTTGTGGAGCAGGATCACAAGAGCCCTTCTCTAGTCTTCTAGGACCTCTCCTGTGCTCAGAGACTCACTAAACAGTTCTGCTAATGGCTCTGCTAGTTCCACCCTTAGCTCCTTAAGTACCCTGGGATGTATGCCATCAGGTCCCTTTGCCTTGTTCACCCTGAGCTTAGCGAGCTCTTGTAGGACCCTTTCTTTTGTGAAAGGAGTAGTGCTCACCTCCCTCCCCCCTGTGTCCATGGTGCTGAGCTGTGGGCCCTGCCCTACCTTCTCTTCAGTAAATACTGAGCAAAAGTATCTATTTAGGATAGATGCTTTTACAGGGTCCTCCCCCTCACATGCCCCCTTTTCTCCTTTGAGCTTAGCAATACCCCCTCTGGACTTTCTCCTTTCACTAATGTATCTATAGAAAGTCTTGTCACCTTCTTTTACTGCTCGTGCTAGTGTTTCCTCAGTTTGGGACTTTGCCTGCCTTATTGCCTTCCCTGCTTCCCTTAGGGCAGTTTGGTATGCCTCCCTATCTTCATTCTGCTGTGTTGCCTTATATTTCCTGAAGGCCAGCCTTTTGGCTCTGACCTTTTCTGCTACTGTATTTGAGAACCAAAGTGGTTACCTTCTTCTTTTGCACTTCCTTTTCTGTCTAACACAATGGGATGTTGCTGCAAGTATTGCATCCTTAATGCTTGCCCACTTTGCCTGTACCCCTCCCCTGTATTTCTTTTTGCCAGGGCTAGCTTAACTCTGTTGGCCATCTTATCAAAGTCAGCTCCTCTGAAGTCCCAGATTTTTGCCTTGGAATGGAATGATTTAGATGTAGTGGCCAAACTGAACCATACCATGTGATGGTCACTGGCCCCCAGGTGACCTTCTACCTGGAGATCTGTGATCCTTTCCCTGTTAGTCAGTACTAGATCTAGGATAGCCCTGTCTCTTGTGGGTTGTTGTACCAGTTGTTTGAGGCCCTTCCCCTACAGGGAATCCACCATGTGTTTAGTTCTGGCAGATGTCCCTGCTGGTATTGACCAATCTGTATCTGGCATGTTGAAGTCTCCCATTATCAGAACTGCACCTTTAGCTGTCATGTTTTGTATATCTTCTAACAGTAATGTGTCTATGTCCTCCCCCTGGTCTGGGGGCCTGTATACAACTCCAGTTCCTATGGCGGTCCCATTTCCTGTTTCCAGGGTGACCCACAGTTCTTCTGGATCCTTATGTGTATTCAGAATTTCTGTAGCTTTGATATTTTCATTGACATACAGGGCCACTCCACCCCTCCTTTTTGCACCTCGGTCTCTTCTGAACAATACATAGCCAGGTACAGAAGTCTCCCAAGCGTGGTTACTGGTAAACCACATCTCACTAATTGCTACTATGTCCAGTTTAGCCTCTGACATTATTGCCTGCAGATCTGGGATCTTATTTCCCAGGCTGTGAGCATTTGTGTACATGATTTTCCATTGGTCAGATTTCGGTGTGTTAGTTGTTGGGTGAGGTTTGGCATTTCTCCTGTGCATCGTATGGGGAGACGGACCTTTTTTCTTACCTAGTGATGCAAATGAACTGCAAACATGCTGAATCCCTGTTTGACCACTAGCTGAGGGGGGAGGGGTGTTCTTCCCATTCGACGTATGGGGTGCTGCACCCCTCTCCCCAGTTAGAGTTAAACTGGCAATAGTAGGTAAATGTAGTGTTAGGGTTTCCAATCCTAGCACCCCACTCCCACTCTGAAAGCAGCAAAAGAAAAGAACTTTACAGTTTTGGCTGTCCCGAGTCTTGACAAATCAGGCTTGGGGTCTTCCTTGTGGTTATCAACCATAATACTCCCCCATTCCATAAGCAAATAAGCTTAGATGTGCAGACTATATGAGAATGGGATGAGCATTAGGGTTGATAACCCCAAGGAAGACATCGGGCCAGATTTACCAAGACTCAGAACAGCCAAAACTGTAAAGTTTTTTTTCCATTCGCTGCTTTCAGGGTGGGTGTGGGGTGCTAGGGTTGAAAACCCTAACACCATATTTATTTACGTTTTTCAGTTTAACCTTAACTGGTGCATTAACAAAAAAAATTTTTTAGTGAATTTCCTTACTTTTAAAATATTATAATTGTATCATCATTCACGCAGGTCCCAAACAAATCCATGTGATTACGGAAGTGCAGGGCCCTCTGGGCCCTACACTTCTGTGCTTCCATTTATCCACATGTGTATGTGGGTGTGGAAGCACAGGGCCCAGCGGACCCTGCATTTCCAATCCTCCAGAAAAGTAATTTATGATATATGTGCTTCCTTGTATTTTTATTTTTTAGGGATGACAATATTCAGTTCACATTTCTTAGGGACTTACTATTGTACTACTCAATAAGACTTATCTATTGATATAGACACTGTCCACTAACTCTAAAGACTGACAAGAGTTACAGCTTATTAAAGTTGCAATGTTATCCTAAGGGAATTGTATTTTTTGTTTTTTTTATAAGGCCCCTAAATAATTTTTTTTTGGGGGGGTGTTATGTGTTTGTGTTGTAGTACTATCAAGACCTTTATTTTGATATGTAGATTGTCCCATAACTGCATATATTAAAGGAAACCAGAACAGGTGGCTACTGGTCACAATGTTGGTGCCCCAATGCATGTCATAACAGAGAAAACAAAAAAGTCGGGCAACCCAACAGAGCAGAGAAAAATACCTCTATGTTAGGTCTCGATAAAAAGCATTTTATTAAATATAAAACAGCTACATTCAACAGGAAACCAAGCCAAATAGCAGCACCCCCTCGTACACTCACAGACATATGTTTCACATCAGCAGACACTTTGTCAATGCCTTATTAAAGGAGTTATGGCTTGCTGAAGTTGAAATGTGGAAAAAAAAACACTAAGTCCAAATTTTGTTTTGTATGAAGGGATCCTTTTCGGTAGGTTTGTGTCTGTCATATGGAAACAGATTGCTTCATGTGAAAAAAAGAATGTGAGAAAAACTAAGTCCAAATTATTATTTTTTTTTTTGTATGAAGGGATCTTTTTTTGTGAGGTTGTGTCAGTCATACTGTAATGTAACATTCTGTAGTATAACATTTATTTCAGTATAACCTTTTATAATAGTTAAACTGATTGTTAAAGTATAGCCTTTTACAGAATGCTTCAGTGTAATTTCTTATATTATAGAACCAAATGTCTTTACTCAAATAGTTAGCTATGACAGTTTCTCACAAGATCTAGTTAAAAATCTTGTGATGCCTGTCTTGTGATGATTACACAACACTTTCCCTTATGATTTTATAGTGGTCAGCATTTAAATGACCTATAGTCAACTTGAACAGGATAGTATGCCCTTATTAGGATGGTGACTGCCTGTTAAGAACGGTGTGCACTGGGGAAGTGGTGCCAGACATGTAGTAAACAGTTGTAAGAGCAAAAAACACCTTGTGATGTTATAAAAGAAATACAGCTTATCTATATTTTGACTGTTATTCACCACACCATAAGATTAATAGGTTATTTTGTTATATGATTGGCCTACACTAGGGAGTTAGTAGTTTTTAAGATAAGAAAACTTAATACAAACCTTGTATAAAATTGAATAGCTAGCATCAAACAAAGGCCAGAATACCTGTATTGAGAAGTTGACCAAAATACTTGTATTGAAGACTCGCAAACAGAAAATAAACCAGAGGAAAACATTCATTTGGTGAGGCTTGAATTATTTGAAGATAGACACAATGCAGCCATCTTTTTATCCTTACAATTGGTGCCATGACTCAGATGTCCGAAGACAGTCTATACGGTTGCTGACGACATCAAACAAACTGAGAAGAGAAGGAAGCCACTGCGAGGAATGCCTACCATACCTGAACTAATTACTCATGTATGGAGGGAGGTTGGAAGACAAATAAGGAAGCTGAGGCAAAGTCAGACATGATTTTCCAGTGAACCTACTGACGTAAGTATGGATGCCATATTACGTAAATATTTAGAGACGAATCTTAAAGAAGGTCCGTACAGCTCTCCTGAAAAGCAGGAAGATGCGTACTTATGTTTAAATAAACAATGTACAGACCGTAATGAGAAAAGAAAATCAGGTAAAATCAAGTTAGCCTACATATGTCAAATGTACGTACAGTATCAGGTAAAAATAACTGCTAGGACGTGTCAGTTGAAGAAAGAAATGTTAGACAAAGATGATGCTCATTGCTTAAATATAGCCATATATGTTACAGAGACTAAGAACAGTGAATACAAATTAAATGTTTCTCAAGGAGAAGTATGTGGTTTGATGATTAAGAATAACCAACTGGAAGAAAATATTAAATTTATTAATAAACAGAGTCAAGCCCAGATTAATGAATTATCTCAGCAGTTACAACAAGCCATAGAGAGATTAGATAATTCCAATCAAGAGCATGCACAAGACATAGCATACAAAGAGCAAACTTTGTATACTTTGCAAGCAGAAGCCCAAGTACAATGCCAAAATTCTTTAGAATTACGGCATCAGGTACAAAAATACAAGCAGCTTCCTATCCAACCATAGCATATGCCTGTTCCATGTGGTTGTTTTGGAAGGCATACGTATACATCAGAATCAGAGATGGAGTCAGATGACTCTAAGGTAGAAGACACTATTGCATTATGCAGTAAAAAGGAGATGGCTCCTTTTCATACAAAAACCAAAGGAGAAGGGAAAAAGGTGCAGCAAGCTAGAGGAAAGGGGTTAAAGAAATTGACATGGAAAAAGAGAGTGGAGTTAGAAAAAACAGATGAGCTGTTACAGGCTCATATAAAAGAAATAGCAAAACGTTTGGAGAAAGATACAAGCTTGACAGAAAAGTACTCCAACTTTCTAAGTGACCAAATGAAATTAAAGTGTGATCAGTTAGAATACAACAAAAAGTTATATGAACAAGATGAGGCAGCTAGAGCACAATAAAAAAGGCTTGATGAAGCCATAGACGAGGTAGAGGTCCATATGGAACTATCCCAAAGGGATCTCTCCATCCAGGAATCAATGCAGTTAGTAGACCAGTTAGGCAAATGGGAGCCAGGTCAAAATCCAGTCCCATATTGTTCTAAATTAAAAACATTAGTAGCAATTTTTAATTTGACCAACAAAGATGCCTGTAAAATAGTAACACTGTCACTTCCTGCAGTGTCATTACAAAGTTTACCTGCCAAGATGACAGGAAATCAGGCATGACCAGAGACTGATAACAACTGGGCAACTATGAATGAAATCCAAGCTATGTTGCAATCTATGCACGGAGTCTCACATACTGACTGGAGTAAGAGCTATGAGATCACTCTACAGCCAGGTGAATCCCCAGTTATGTTTATCAACTGTTTGTATGCTGCCTACGTAGCATATGGAGGCATGGCAGACCCTAGTAAAGATAAAGAACCCTTTCTCAGTTTAATTGACTGGCAGGCTACTATTGTGTCTGTGTCAGTTCGTATGCTATGTAAAAGAGCAGAACAGGTCACTGATAAAGAAAAGGTACTCACTGATTGGTGGCATATGCAACAAGATGACAGTCCTGAAAAAGGAAAGGACAAGTGAAAGGTGGCCACCATAGTCAAAACGGAAGGCAAAGGCGGGTTTACCTGTCACAATTGCAATAAAGTAGGCCACTTCAAACGCGATTGTTGGGTAAAATGTGGAGATATGGAAAGAAAGAAGCAGCAAGTCTTAGAGAGAAGACACGCTCAAAATCCGGATAATAATTCTAAACCAGGTGGTAAGGCAGACTTACAAAAATGTACTGAAGTGCTTAGTAATTTGAGTAACACTAAGACAGTTGCAGCGGTTCGAAAGGAACCTACTGCGCCTAGTGATAGTGAAGAAGAAAAGGATGAAGAAGAGCTTCTCGCTAGAGATGAGAAGAAAAAGAAATGACGGAATGAAGCCCCCATATCCGAAATCCTTGGTCAATTACAAGAGGATAGGGAAGGGCGTCCAACAATATCAGCAATGGTCAGGGGCTGCCAGACTGTGATATTAGTTGATACTGGTGCTACTGTTAGTATAACAGATAGTGATATGCCTTTAACAACTCACAGGAAACAACAAATTAATTTACAAGGTTTCTTGGGGGGTGTTAACAGCATATTTGACAAAACCAGGTATGGTTCAGTTAGATGAACAACAACTGAAATGCATGTTTTGGAAATGTAATACACATGAAGGTACCATCATGGGTATGGGCATTCTGGCACAACATGGTTTAGTAGTAGATCTTAGTAACATGATTTTATGGAACGGAAGCACTACTAACCTAGGACCAAATGTGGATGACTCATATAATGTGTATACAATCAAGTCATTAAAGATTTATCACATAATTGATTAATGGAAGCAGATGCCACAATGGATAAATCTGTTGTACAAAGGCATGAATCAAATTGGGCTAAAAATGCTACAGAGTGTGGATGAGTGTCTAATAAGGAGGCCCAAATTGAGGGACCAGACCCACCGACACAATTCACCTGAAATGTCCAACTGTTAATTCCCCTCTTTGGCCAGTTCATAAAGCGAACGGTACTTGGAGACTGACTATAGGCTATAGGGTCTTGAATAAGGTAACACCTTCAGTCACCCCAGTGGTATCTAGACTACCGGACTTAATATCTCAGTTGTCTCCCACTGCCACTATTTATACTGTATTAGATGTGTCAAATGGATTTTGGTCTATCCCTATACACCCAGATAGTCAGTATAAATTTGCTTTTACCTTTCAGGATAAGCGATACACATTCCAGTGTTTGCCACAAGGCTTTCACTCATCACCCACTTTATTTCACCAATGTTTCGCAGAAATATTATTGGGTTTTTCAGTACCAGAGGCAATAATACAATAGGTTGATGACATTGTATTGCAGACTGATACATACCAAGAGCATGTTCATTTATTGAATGAGCTACTAACAGTCTTAGGTAAAGGAGGGTTAAAAATGAACCCTAGCAAAGCACAGATTGGACAGTCACAAGTTACTTTTTTGGGAGTATGTATTAACAAAGAAGGACGAACAGTGGATCCTGATAAAAATCAGGTAATACAGCAGTTACTGAGACCCAAGACAAAGACTGCAGTATGACAGTTCTTGGGCATGGTAGGATTTTGCAGAGATTTTATTGAAGCCTTTTCTAGCATGGCAAAACCTCTGTATAATCTACTGAAGGGAGGAAAGGAAACTGATATTTTCCATTGGGAACCAGAACATCAGATAGCTTTTCTGGCTCTAAAGCAAGCACTAATGACAGCTCCGGCTCTTATTAGTCCTTCTGAATCCTCTGATTTTGTAATACAGGTACATGCAACAGATCAGGTAATCAATGCAGTACTGTTACAAAAGAGAGCAGGGACATTACATCCTGTGGGATATTTTTCTCGTGTATTGACACCTGTGGAAGAGACATATGAGGAATGTGTAAAACATTTGTTAGCTGTATATTGGGCTATACAGGCTACATAACATATTGTGGGGTTTAAGAAAATTATCCTTCAAATGTCTCACACTCCAGTAAAACTTCTACTTGAAAGGGATGTGAGAGGTGTGTCTTCACAGCGACTGGTTAAATGGGCTTTAGCTCTACAAGGGAAAACTATCACTGTAGAAAAATGTACCTCACCTATATTAGTTGAATTAATGGCATGGGAGGGAGAGGCACATGATTTTGGAACTGTAATGGGAACCGATTTTAAACCCATTTTTGCTATAGAACCCAGCCCGGAGGCTAGGGATATGTATGTAGATGGATCTAGACAATGGGAGGATGGACATTTTCATACTGGATATGCCGTTTGGACACCCAGTACTAATCAAGAAATTTTGGTTAGGTGCCCCTCCTCATTTTCAGTGCAACGAGCGGAAGCAGAATCAGTAAGAGAAGCTATTATGGATAACCCAGACAGGGATATTAATATCTACTCTGACTCAGCCTTCGTAGTTAACTCATTACTTAATTTTCTCCCCATTTGGGCAAAAAGGGGTATGAAAACAGCGAGTGGTGAACCAATACAATATGCACCCATATTGCAGCATATATGGGATATTGGAGCTCAGACTCCATTAACAATAGCCATTAGTAAAGTAAGAGCTCTTCAAAAAAAACCAAAGGATATATCAATCAATCAATCACTTTATTTAACCAGGCATAAAAAACCATTGAACAAGCTCATTTTCAAGGTGGTCCTGGGCATAAATACAATACAGTACACTTCATCAGATTACGATTATGGTGGACAACGGTGCAAAAAAAAAAAGAAAAAACATTGTGAAGGTGCCGGTCAATATGGGCCTATACATAACGGTCAAAATAATTAACATGCAAAGGTACATAATGATAAGCTTTACTGAAATGAAAAGAGACAACAATCCCATATAGTCTCCGCTGAGTAACAGCTCATACCTAAATGATAAAAAATAAGGAGGTATTAAGGAATAGGGTAGAAATTGGGGTGAAAGAGTAGGCAGCCAAAAGGGAGGCCAGAATAGGTAAAAGGTAGAGAATAGGCAGGGTCATCTTGGATTAAGGGAACTAGGCTTGTAGGTCCTAGGTTTCTGTTGTTAGGAATGTGGGGTGGATGAGATACTTAGGCATAAGATTTGAGAGTGGCACCCGAGGCTTAGGGGTCATCGGCATCTGAAACAGTTGCATGATTCCTTCAGATAATCCGTTAATAGAGCTTTGAATGTGAAAATGCTTGGAAATGAGGATAATTTTAATGAGTCTTGCATAGTGTTCCAAAGTGATGGAAGTGAGAAGTTGATTGCTGCTGAGCCAAGGGTAGTTTTCACTCTAGGAATCTGGAAGCAGATTAAGGAGAAGCGTCTCAGGCCATAGGAACCTTTAGCCCATTTGAAGATGTTTGAGATGTATGCAGGGAGGTTATCAGATAATGCTCTAAAAAAACAGAGGAGAGCATTCCTTTTTCTTCTAGTTGAGAGTGAGGTCCATCCCGAAATCTGGTATAGACAACAGTGATGTGTACTACGGGGTAGATTTAAGATAAATCTTAAAGCCCGGTGGTAAAGGGTGTCCAGTTTGTTTAGCATCGTTGACGGGCAATGACTGTAAAGGAAGTCAGCGTAGTCCAGCATAGGTAGGAATGTAGTTTGTACTAGTCTCATTCTGGCTTCTAACGTGAGTAGGTGTTTAATGGCGATAGAATAAACCCAATCGCTGTCTTAGTTTCTTCAAGGTTTCATTTAAGTGGCACAGAAAGTTGAGCTTGTTATCCAGCCAGAACCCTAGGTATTTAAAGGTATAAACTACTTCAAGGGGTTCATCTAAGAGTGTTCGGATCTGTGTGATATGTGGACATCCATAAGTAAACTTTGGTGAGAGAATCATTGCTTTAGTGTTTTTGGCATTGAGGAGGAGCTTATGAGTGAGAAGGTTGTATTGGAGGGTGACGAAGTCTTTCTGTAAGTACTCATGGGCCAGATCCAAGGATGAATTTGTGGTACAGAGTACAGTATCATCTGCGAATAAGTGCACATTTGCTGTGCCCAGCTGCGAGTCCAGATTATTGATGTATATTGCAAAGAGGATAGGGCCCAGGATGGAGCCTTGTGGGACTCCTCGTAACAAGGATTTTTGTGGGGACAGATCTCCGATGGCTTTAACTTGTTGTAACCTATTGGTTAGGTAGCTGGTGAACCATTTAATGGCAGAACTATCAAGTCTGATGTTACTCAGTGCAGTAAGCATGATGGTATGATCCACAGTATCGAAGGCCTTACTTAGATCAAGGAAGAGGGCAAATACATGCTTCTTAGAGTCCAAGGCCTTTTGCCAGCCTGTAGTTACTTTGGCAAGAGTCAATATTGTACTGTTTTTGGCTCTGAAGCCGGACTGAGTTGGGTTTAGCAACTTTTGTGAATCCAAATGTTCATTAAGTTGGATGTTGACAATTTTTCAAGTAATTTAGAGAGGACGGATAGTATAGAAATAGGCCGGTAATTGTTCACATCACTCGGATCCCCAGTCTTGAATAATGGTAGGATGTGGGCAGTTTTCCACAAGACAGGTAGCTCACCTTGAATCAGAGAGGTGTTGAATAAGTGTGTAATGGGGGCGGTCAGATAGGTATGGCCAAGTTTTAGGAAGTAAGGTTCAATATTATCTGCACCCACACTCTTTTTTGTATCCAGAGAAAGGAGGAGGAGGTCCTCCACTTGCTTGAACGTAATTGTGAGGAAGCTGAAGGGGGTGGGATGCGGTTGGTTATGGTTGTGATTATCAGTGAAGCCAACAGTGTAGTCTCTTGCTGGGCTAAGTTTGCTGATAGGTCAGGTGTCAAAGGCAAGCCCTGCATTGGCAAAGTGATCATTAAGCTTTTCTAGTATATCAGCTTTGTCCGTATAGGTGGTACCACCAGACACAATTTTGTTTGGAAGGGGTGTTGCAGTGGACTGACCTTCAACTTCTTTGAGGATGTTCCAAAATTTGGCAGAGTTGTTTTTGTTGTCTTCTAGTTCTTTTTGGAAGTACCTAGCTTTTTCTGACCTAATTAGCTTGGTACAAGCATTCCTAGTGCTACGGAATGCTAACCAATCAGCCTCCAGGTGGGATTTCCTTGCTTTTTTCCACCAGTAGTCCCTATCCCTAAGTACTTTCTTCAGGATGGGATATACACGAACTAAATAATGGCTATGTAGATAATCTTGCCAAGTTGGCAGCCAAACAAACAAATTTATGGGTAGACCCTCTAGGAGGTGATTCTACACAATTGGGAGATGGACGAATTTAATGAATTTAACAAACACCATATTAAATGGATAGCTGCCATCTCACAAGTCCCAAGTTTGGGGCGTATCCAAGATACAGATGCTTGGATAGTGGGTTGTTGGAACCAATGGAAAGACACTGGACAGTGGGCAACCAAGCATGTTACCACATGGGAAGATATGGTAGTATGGGAACGACAACCTGGGTTTAGGAAGTGGATACCACCCACTTCATTTAGAATGGACATTATCATGGATAATCATCGAACTGGAGGTCATTGTGGACTCCACAAAACTTGTAAAATGTTGGCACAAAAATATTGGTGGCCAAAAATGGGAAAAGATGTCAAACAATGCCTGGAGGCTTGTCTCATCTGTGCACAGATGAATCCTCCAGTGCCTGGTAAGAGGGTTCCGTTAGGGCGTATGCCCTTAGTGGACGGTCATCGGTCCAGCTTACAAATTGATTATGTGGGGCCCTTGCCTACTGCCAAAGGGGGGGTTCTGATATTTACTGGTCATTGTTGAAATATTTTCCAAATGTGTAGAAGCATTGCCCATACGAAATGATAGTGCTACTGCAAAAGCGCTATGGGAACAGGTGTTCTCACAATGGGGTTTTCCCAGAATACTTTAAAGTGATAGAGGAACTCACTTTACAGCAAAAGTAATGACAGCTTTGTGTGATATTTTGGGTATCACTCAACGTTTGCATTTACCCTACCCTACCATCCACAATCATCTGGAATGGTAGAAAGGTTAAATTGCACTGAAAAAGGCAGTGTTGGATACTGGTAAAGGGTGGGTGATGCACTTACCAGGAATCCTAATGGGTATTAGAGGTACAGAAAACAAGAGTACTGGCTATAGCCCATATCAATTGATGACTGGACGAGATATGCGGCTGTATTATCCATCATATCCAGATCTATCAACACCAGTGTTGGACCACATCAAAACGGATGTGTTTTTGCAACAGCTACAAAAACAGTTAGCTGTTTATTTACCTCACGCTACCAGAAATATGGCACAGACTCATTGGAAAAACAAACAGAGACATGACGAAAAAGTGATACTGCCCATTGAAAGGGGTCATCATGTCATGGTGAAAAAGTTTGGTCAAAAGGGACCATGTGATGCTAATTGGATGGGACCCTATGACGTCATTGATGTTTTGGGACCATGGGTCATTCAGGTCCAAAGAATTTGACAAGGATCTACAGAGACCAAATGGGTCCATGTGGACCAATGTAAATTTTATCAGCCTTTAAATGATAACAACTGATACTGCTCTGTTTCTCCCAATAGGTGAAGTACAATGATGTTTCCTGTACTTATACTGTGTAATACCTTGCTGACCCTGGTGACTTCTGATGACATAAATGGATGTCCGGGGCATGTTTGGAACAGTTTAACAGCCCAAATGTCACAAATTGTACTGCATGGGGTCTCCCAGTGCTGTTGGGAGAACGACATGAACACACTGGATATCTTCTTGTCAAATGGTACTTTATTTGTAATGGACAATGTCAAAATGTGACATGGGGATGCTCACAAGAAGCCTGCATGGCACGGCGATGTGTGCAGTGAACACAACAGCCCAGAGGGATTTATATCCGTTCCACGTTGGGAGATACTATGAATCTAACAAAAAAAACACAAGATTTATTTCAAATGAAATTAAAGGACATATTACAACATCCATTAAATACAATTGCATTAAATTATTCTTGTGGTTCGAGATATAATATGTGGCATTTCCTATATAATATAACTAGAATATATACTGTAGGATTAAAACAATTTTTTACAGTGTTACCATTAAAAAATGTATATCCATTGTTAACATATGTGCGTGTCTTTCAAGAGCCACATTGGCCAGGAATGGCCTGTAATGTTAGTTTAATAGCATGGCATAATTTTGGGGCATGGGATAAGTGTATCAAGAACAAGGTATATCAGGGCAAAAGTTTTTGCCCCTGTCAGATGGTATTATCTTGACGCAAAATGTATATCCCCTATATTATCCTTGTAAATTACAGTATTATAATGTGTTGTTGCATTTGCCTTTTCCACGATTACCACTTCAATGTAGGAATTGGGCTTTGGTAATAGTATGGCAACAATATTATAATAATACTTTAAATCGATACCATGATAGACACAAGTTGTGGTCATTTCAAATTCCTGCAGAAGCAACACCAGGCTTATTCCATCGTAAAAGAGATGTGTGGGGCTGATTAAGCTCAAGATTAGGAATTACTAATGGTATTGATTCTATGGTTTTAAAAGGTCATATTCGTTCTTTAGAAACAAAGGATATGGCTACTGGAACATTATCAACTACTGTAAAATTAGCAGCTGATAATGAAGAAATTGATTGGTTTGCATTTAGAGAAACCTTACAGAACTTTTAAATTATTGCACAAATTTCAGTTCATTTTTATAACTCACTTTCTAATATGTCTAGAGAAAGTTATATAGAACTGGCTTGTTCTCAATTAGCTGCTGAAGCACATGCTTATCTAGTTAATGAGTTAAATAGAATTGAGACCAATAGGTTACCTTTAGGAATAGGTCAGACCAATGTAACTAAATTATTGGATCATCCCACTGTATTCCTACCACCCTTAGCTATGATAAAAGTATGGAACTCACTAAATCAATATGCATGCGTGCTGCAACATGTGATTCCCGTACTAGTGATAATACCTGTATGTTTTAAACCACCAAAAATATTGTGGCAAATCACTAATTTGGGAGTATTAATACATGACCAGATCATGAGACTCTAAATACCAGGTGATACTATTATCACGGTACGCAGTGAATATATTGTCTTACCTAAGCAACAGTGTGTACAAGAATATGAAACCTTGATATGTGGGGAAGAGACATCAACTACCCCATGGTTTCCTGAACAATGTAAATTTACCCTAACATCTGCAAATCAATACCACCAAGCTATGAGATGGAACCAATCATGGTGTGTAATTGCAGGTCAACCTTGGAATGTATGGGGGTGTAATGACAAGGCCTGATGGGTTGCAAATTGGACCCTCTGAGAACGTCCTGCCTATAGCCAAACAAATGTTACCCATATCGATGGTTCCAGTATGGCATTAGATTTACTCACTGATTTGGCAACTCCACCTCATTTCAACTTACCCAAAAATTAATAAAATGACACTTGGTGCCTTGTTGTATCATCAACAAACAAAAGGACTTATTTTGACACAAAAGGCCTCTGCTAAAGAGGTAAAGAAACAGTCATCATATATCCCTATTATATCCTGGTGGACTGAGGATCGGCTGCTTTGGGTACTAATCCAACCCTCATAGTGGTGGGTTGTGGTATTGCAGTGATATGTGTTCTTATTATTATACAATTTTTATTGTATCATAAGATGAAGCACATGGTTCGACAAATACAAATGTTACAATGGCAACATCGTCTTGTGTGATCTCCAGGTATAGAGAGTCACAAAGGGGGGATATTGTAAAGTAACATTCTGTAGTATAACATTTATTTCAGTATAACCTTTTATAATAGTTAACTGAGTGTTCAAGTGTAGCCTTTTACAGAATGCTTCAGTGTAATTTCTTATACTATATAACCAAATATGTTTACTCAAATAGTTAGCTATGACAGTTTCTCACAAGACCTAGTTAAAAGTCTTGTGATGCCTGTCTTGTGATGATTACACAGCACTTTCCCTTATGATTTTATAGTGGTTAACATTTAAATGACCTATAGTCAACTTGAACAGGATAGTATACCCTTATTAGGATGGTGACTACCTGTTAAGAACAGTGTGCACTGGGGAAGTGGTGCCAGACATGTAGTAAACAGTTATAATGTTGAGCAAGAAACACCTTGTGATGTTATAAAAGAAATACAGCTTATCTATATTTTGACTGTTATTCACCACACCATAAGATTAATAGGTTATTTTGTTATATGATTGGCCTGCACTAGGGAGCTAGTAGTTTTTAAGATAAGAAAACTTTATATAAACCTTGTATAAAATTGAATAGCTAGCATCAGACAAAAGCCAGAATACCTGTATTGAGAAGTTGACCAAAATACTTGTATTGAAGACTCACAAACAGAAAATAAACCAGAGGGAAACATTCACTTGGTGTGGCTTGAATTATTTGAAGATAGACACAACGCAGCCATCTTTTTATCCTTACACATACGAAGAAAGATTCCTTCATATGAAAAAAAGAATGTGAAAAAAAATTAAGTACAAATTATTTTTTTGCATGAAGGGAATCTTTTTCATATGCCCTATTCTTTTTATATGGCCATATGAAAAAGAAATGTAGGTCACGAAAAATATTTTTAAATGTGTTAAAAACACATTTCTGTGTGATTTTCCAAAACTTAACTGCAGAATCCACCTAAGGGGTCCCAATTAGTAAGATACATGTTTGGTGTCTCTGCAGGATATAATGTTTATGGCTTTCCCAAAAAGGTTTTGAAAAAAACTGAAACATCACACTATTTCTGGGGCAGTAATTGAAAGGGTATATCATTATAAATATCTGGGTCTAATATTTGATAGCAGACTCTCTTTTGAATTGCATTTGAATTACATATCAAACAAACTGAGACAGTTGTTAGTTTTTTTTTTGTAGAAATCAAGTTATATTTAACACTTCATTGAGAAAGTTGTGGGTTACATCACTATTTTTGCCAATTCTCGAATATGGAGATTTTATTTATAATAGTGCTTCAGGTACATTATTGAACACTTTGGATTCGTTATTCAATAGTTCAGTGAAATTTGTTACAAAATTGCCCTACAGAACGCATAGTTGCACTTTATATGGGGAGATAGGCTGGACTTCCCTCCCGGAATAAAGGGAAGCTCATTTATATACTTTTGTTTATAAGTTTATATTAGGTTTACTACCTTCTTTCCTATTATGAAAATTACAGCCAAAAAAACTGGTCAAAATACACTCTACGATCTTCACACTGGTGTCAGCGTGGCTCAGTTGGTAGCACATCCGCCTCTGGACCAGAAGGTGGTGGGTTCTGTCCCACACTGGGATTGGACTTGCACCTAAAATCGCTGGCATCCAAGTGCAGTATTGGGGTGCTGTACTGCTGGGGTGTGCGTCCTTCCGGATGAGGCGATTAAACTGGGGTCCCTTCTACCCATCCTGGTGTTGTCCTGGTGGGTGTCCAGGTGGAAGTAAAAGAACCCAAGGCACTCTTCGCAAAGGGTAGGGAACATTCCTGGTGTCCTGGCCAACATTCCCCTTCCCATAAACCAGTTCATGCAATTATCCAGGCTGTGTGTGGGTGATGATGTGCGATATGGCCGCCACCACACATTCAGTCACTTCACTACCAGTCTAGCATTGCTTGTAAAGCTCTTTGGATGTATGAAAAGCACTATATAAATGCTGATTCTTCTTCTTCTTCATCCATTAGTAAATCCCAAATTCCAAAAACAAGATCTAAACAAGGGGAAAAAACTATAGCTGTATTGGTACCAAAAACTTGGAATGTGATCAAAAACAAGATTAATGTGTGTAAATTGCCATCACTGGCACATTTCAGAGCATTACTATTAAGTTCCTTCAGTAGGCATTGTAACTGTTTTGGTTGAAATATTTCAAATTATGCAAAACTGATATAACCAAATCAATATTTTAATCCAAAGACTATAACTTTGTTTGTGTATTTTGTCATTTTTGTACTGTTTATATGTTTGGACGCATTTGTAAAAGAGAATGTATTTTCTCAATTATGCTATACAATAAACAAATATGAATATGAAACAAGATGGCAGCCATATGAAAAAGGAATTTTTCTGATGAAAAAAGATTACCCCATACAAAACAGAACCTTTTTTTTTTGTTTGTATGGGCGAAATTCTCTTTTTGTAAGAAACAGCTATCCAAATGACTGTACTGAGCATGCTCAGAAATGAAATTTCAAATCCTTATAACTCTGGAATGGATTATTATTTTTTCACCAAACCAATGAAAGGCACCAATGTGGTCCAAGACCTTTCTATGCTGAAAATTTCAGTGGAAAATTCCAAACTGGCTCAGCGTTAGATGATGACAAAAAAACAGCAAAAAAAAAAAACATGATTGTTTTCATTTTTTTTTCACTATCCAGATCGCGGATCCTGCACATCTGAGCAGAACAAAAATTGATATATATCAAGAGACCTGGGCCCAGAATCTGCACATGCAAAAGTTCATGCAAATCTGTTGAATGATGGTGAAGCTATTAAAATGCAAAGTTAAGGGTTTACCATTAAACAGCCAACTCAACCATAACTATTGGGGCACTACCATGCCATGATAATATACTAATGATACAAATGATACAGTATACAGACTTGGGTTTGGCCAAAATAATGTAGTGAGAGGAGGGGTTTCTAACGGGTTCTGCGTGATGTGGCTTTCTTTCTTATTCATTGCCTGGTTTAGTTTCAAAATCCACTGTCTACGCACATATTGAAGCAGCCTACTGTATATACCGTAAGTTGCTACAGCACCTGTAATAATGGGTGACTGGAGAGATGTAAACTGGACCATTTATTTAAATGTGGTGTTAACAACAAAACCTTTTTACAAGTGGAAGGGTATTTTTTCTTTGTGTGCATTTCTTTCTGAGTGGATCTTCATTCAAACAGCTAAGAATTTGGGATGTGTCATAGGGGGTATCCAGTGTAAAAGGTGACCAAACTGGGCACCTGCAAAATGGTGACTCACTTACAGCACTTGTGTTCATGGCTATCTAGCAGGGGGCAACGGATACTGGGGTGGGCAAAATACCATGACGGAAGTAGTGGGTATACGTGCATGTGTGCACATGGGCGGGGGAGAGGCAGGGGAGGGATGGTGTGTGGGAGGGGGTGTGGCAGGGAGCTGCAGAGCTGGTACACTAACATGGTGGGGAGGGTGGTCAGCTGGGAGGCGCAGAGTACAGGGTTCAGGTTCGGTGTGGAGTGTTTTGTTTTTTTTTGCTGCCAGGCGGCTTTACATTTATTTAAGTTTTTCACCCCCTCTGACATGCACCCCTTGGAGCTGAGAATCCTTACGTAGAGGGGGTGCGGGTGGTGAAGACCCCTGCATTAAAAATAAGGCCTGTAGGTCTCAGGCACTGTTTTTGTCTGTGCTGCAAGTGTGCATCACCTAAATTCATTTTCGACGATGTACACTTGCCATAACTGCAATCGCTATTCCACAATCACCGTTATGACATGGAACCATTATAGGGTGTGGGATTTTAAATAATAGAAACAGGCAGACAAATCGTAAGGTGCATAAAAAACACTTGGAAGCGTTTGTCATTTTATTAGAACTCAAAAATAATAAGGCAAAATACAGAAAATAAAGGTCAGCATAAGGTTAGCATGTCTCAGCTTAGCAAGACATGACTTCAGCCTCGCTGCTGAACACCCTGAAGATCTTACACCTTCCCTTGCCTGCTAAAAACACTAGCCTCTAGTGGTAGGCTTAAATATATTTCTAAGAGTGACATCACCATCAGGTGACCATGTAATTGTCTGTCTCCCTGTAATTTCTTCTTTTATACATTACTAAAGTCCCTTTACAATCTGCCATATGCTGTGGACAAACAGACTACATGATGACATATAACATTCTCTAGACATATATTACTCAGAAGCTTGCTAACTTCTTAATTAGGATCTGTGTCCTCATAATAGGGTTAACTAAGCCCCTCCCTTGGACAGTGACCTCACATCTTAGGATCACTACAAATTCCTACACTAGGGGCCGCTGCTGCCCTATAGGGCTGAGTTCCACAGAAGGCTTCCCCTCAAAACAGCAGAGTTCACACTTGCTTGTGAACTAGGGCCTTTGGAAAAGGTTGCTACATAGGGGCTCCTTCCATTCACTAGAGACTCACTTATTGAGCACGGTAAGTTCCTACTTATACAACATGACAATATGCTGACAAGATATATTAACTTGTATTAATTTGGCTGGTGTGTTCTGTTGGAGTTTTGTCCCCAGTTAATGTTATAAATTTTCCAGACTGTGAGTACCAGCTCTATAACAACATCCAATACAGCACCACAGGTAGTGGAACCTTTATATACTTATAAAGCAGCATTGTGTAGCCCTGCTGCAGTTTCTGGGATAGCAAGGGGAATGGAAGAATGAGGGTGCGCTCCTCTTCTCCCTTCTCCTGCTAACTCAGTAATTGCAGAATACATACTCTACTTTTATTTATTTTGTCCCATTTTGTGTGATTATTGTCTTTTTCATATTCTCTCACACAACAACAAAACCCTACTGCCTTCTCCCTGGGCAGACACTTTCTAAGTTCAGAGGCTCCTAATTTTTAAAAAATACTTTACCTAATTCTCTTCCTTTACTGGGGGAAGGGGTAAACCTAAGACAGGGTCACTCTGTCAGATGATGGCCTGCTAATTCTAAACTTGAATATACCTCTGAGGGAGCTAATGAGAGTGGTCCCTCCCATAGCAATCTGCCAATTACATGTACACATGAAGAGACTGCAATGAAGAATGTAGTTATTTGTGCCAGCCCAGTGGCACTGAGGGCTGAAGTGCTGGAAGCCACACCTTGCACTACGCTGGTGACCTGGGTTCAGGAACAAGCCCGGGCCAGCAGTGGCCGGTGGGGGGAGTGGCCGGGAGATGGACTGAACAGCCGTAAGGCATCTCTCCCCTCCAGGGTGGGGACCCAGTGACTCCTACTGTGGGGCTGCCCCCGGGTGGAGGCATGGAGGTAGTGCAATCGGGAGCAACTCGAGGAGTGAGGGTGTCGGAGATTGCTGTGTGCTTGTGCCTCCACACATGCGTGAGCAATCGCAGCAAGGGGTGGGGAACAAAACAAGTGAAAATGGAGCTGGCAGGCTCCACGATGGCCCCATATCACCCGCATTGGCCCTCAGAGTCTAGATGTTGGTCTCTGGGGGCAGAGGGAAAGTCAACATCCTTCACCCTCGGCCCTGCCATGAGGGGGTAACCCATGGGAGATTGCCAGGAGGGTTGGGCATGAGGAGAGGCAGAGGTCAGAGACTGAGCCCCCCAAGGGGGGACTGGAGCTGCCTGCCAGCTCCGCCATGTACCCCTGTCACCAAGCAGGTGGGAGGGGTGATGAGGGTCAAAAAGCTAAATAAAAAAAGAAAAAAAGAATGCAGTTATTTGTTTTTGTTCAGGTAAGTGCTCTAGGCCTATAGGTGCCTGTTTTTATGCACAACCAGTTACATGTCTAAAAACAATCATACAAAACAAGTGAAATATATTTAAACATTTTTCCTCAAGTAGACAAAAATTATTGCATCCAGAATAAAACAAAAGTGTATTGCAAACCGTTGTATGATGCAGTGAAAAATGTATTTATATTTATTTATTTTTTGGTAGAAACCTAAAAATGTCAGAAGAAAAAGACCATTGGTCCATCCAGTCTTCCCTGTTTTACCTTTCCTACCCTAGGACTTAGAATATATGCTGCATATTGATAAATTTCTACAACACAAACCTTTTTTTTAATCATACAGAAGTAATGTGACAATAAACAATTTAATATGGCCATTATGTGCTTCAGAAAACAATAACAGATATAGTGTGGCACACTGGAGATGTATAGTAAAACTCTTCCAATTTCTCTGCAATATTTGCAAAGATTTTTCACTTTTGGGGGATATTTTTTTCTGCTGTTTTCTAGTGGCCCTGCCCACGGACCACTCGCTGGTCATATCACCATTAATGAGCCAGGGGTGTAGCTACAAATATACCGTTTGTGCACCATTTTGGATACCATGACATTCTTTGTTGCCCTCTACCCTTCTCGTTAACTCAGCTGTACCTTTTTTGTTCCCCTACCCTGCTTCCCCCCAGCTGTACCCAGTTTATTGCCCCTAGATGTAACCCGTTTAATACTCTACAGTTGTATACCCCAATGCTTTCTTAAGCATGGGAGAAAAATTAAGCTGCTCCCAGTTGTATGCATTTGCACAGACAAATAGTGTCCTTGGGGTCATGCAAAATGTTGCCCTCAAAAATGAATGTGTATGCCATGGCTTACATGGTATATGTACTGCCTACACCCTTGTATAGAGCAACACTACAGTCAGCAAATAACAGCTTTAATCTTGCAAATTGCAAATTCTGGTATTCTTCGTTTATTGTTTGTCATAACAGGGATGAACTCCACACAAGGGAAATCTTTGATTCTTCTCAAATTTTATTCAGTGAAAGATATACACCAAGAGATGGGCTACATTTCATGGCCTTGCTACTTCATCAGACCCACAGTGCTGTAAACTAATTAACAAAAAATATTTGTATGTATGTATGATATGTATCATCATGTTGTTGTGTATCATGTGTATTGGCTAATAAAGTATACTAAATTGAAAAAGAAGGTAAGATGCATTCCGTGAGTATAGAAGAAAGATAAATTATTTTTCTTTTAATTTATTGTAGCAATCTTGACCATGGCCAATCACAAAAAATGATGATAATATGAGATTGTCACTAAGCAAAATCATTATTTCCACAACATCGTGGTTCTTTTTTTTTGTTAACTCTATTTTACTTCCCCTTGAGAACTCTCTCAACACCTCCGACCTCCGGTCTCTACCTCCCATCTGAGATGCTTCTCTCCTCCTCCCGTCCTGACACAACCCCGGATCTGAATCAAGCCAGTTAGGGGGCTGCCCTATCTGATCAGGGTGCTCTATCTATAGTGTTGAGTGCCAGGCATTAGCGAGAGTGTATGGAAAGGAGAGCACCGATGTTGGGAGTGTGGTCCAGGCAAAGGTGCTTCCGCCTCATCCCCAAGGGAGGGATTTTTTGCTTACCTTTCCTCCTAGGGCTCGGACATGCATTGCATTCAGCACGGGCACACATGCTCCCGAGGTGCCACAGGATCACCACCACAGCCAATCCCCTGGTTGCTGGATTGCAGACTTGCTGTGCTTTCCAGCCCCCACCAGGAGCCACCAGAGTCCAGGACTGGAACCCCCCTCCTCCCTCCCTTCCAGGACAGGAGAGCAGTCCACTGGATGCTCAATCCTGTCCTCACCTGCTGACCCCCGATGGCCCAAGCTCACTCTCAAAGCCAGGTTGCTGGCATAGCACAAGGTGTGGTGTCCAGCGCCTCAACCCTCAGCGCCACCGGGCCAGCTTAACATTGTGATTCTTGATTGGCGGCCATTTAATGTTCATGTTTAATTGTTGTTAGTCATGATCACAATTACATTTTTTTTAAGTTTGAACATGATCTTTGAACATAATTCATAATAATCATTCATGACACATCATTATTAAATCATCTTTTCAGCTGGGTAACAATGTGAAGTCAAGTGATCATCTTTAATTTACAAATAAATAGATGAGTTTAAACTGATTTTCTTAGAGCTCTCCTCACAAAACCTGTATAAACATATCAGCTCTGGTCAGGCTCACCAACTACTCCTTTAACTCAGGGCATATAAGACCACTGGTGAAGAAGTGTTTGACAAAACTGCCCCATTCAGTTGGAAAACCATTCTTAACTTTATTAGAGAAGTCAGTAGCATAATTTTCTTAATAGTTTTTTTCAAACTCTGTTTATTTACTCTCCCTACCTGAACTCTCTCCAGAGGGTCTCTTGGTGCCTACCACTATCCGCCCACCTGAAGCTCTCCTCTCTCACTCCTCCTGGGCCCAGCTCTCCAGCCACTACCTGATCACCCAGCCCCCAGCTCTGAGTCCCTGAGGTTTGACCACCAGATTAACTCCTCCTGGCACTCTATCTAGAATCTAGATGGGTGACCAGGCAGGAGAGAGCAGAGGAAGTGAGAGGAGATGCCCAACATTGGGCGTGGTTGGCCAGCCCTCTGGACTCTCCTTCACCTATCAGGAGTGGAGGGTTTTTCCTTATGTGTTCCCTCTGGCATGGCATGCAATGGCATCAGCGCAGGACTGCCCACAGACCGCCTGCCATTGTCAGACCCCTCCTACTGATCTTGCTATGGGGTTGCCCTGCTTCTGCCAGGAGCCACCACTGAGCATGGTATTGCTGATCCCACCCCAGGAGAAGAGGCAGTCCTCCAGATGCTCGATCTTCTCCTCCCCACCATCCCCTGATGGCCCAGGCTCATTCCGAACCCAGGCTGCCAACGTGGCACGAGGTGTGGCGTCCAGTGCCTCAACCCTCAGTGCCACCGGGCCAGCTTACATAATTTTCTTAATGTGCACCATGCAAAACTACTTCTCCATTCCATGCATGTGTTAGGTTGCTCAGACACAAATTGTTGTTCCCATATTATCTTCCACCCCCTTTTACCTTTAGAGGTATTACCTCATATCTGTTGGAGTATCCCACTCAGCAGCTACCTCAGATTATTATATAAATATACGGCATTGTATTGTATTCATATGTTCCCTGCTTTGTACAGTAATTGTTATTTCTTATTTACTCCATAGTAAACTGTACCTCTGATATCTACTAGTTGTATCTGCAATTAGTAAGTATGTATACACATTGATGCTATAGTCAGTCCCCTAGGACCCTCTTGCAAAATATGTGAGATATCAAAATGTGACGGTCCTGGTGCATAAAACAAAGTAAAAATCTTGCAACAGGATATTATCAGGAATCCTAGAACCTTTAAGTTGGTTTGACTTCAGTCTCGCTGAAGAGGGTATTATATGCTTTTTCACATTTTTTTCAGTTATGTTTCTGGCACTCTGGCCAGGGCGGGGATGTATCCCATTTCTTCCTGGCTCTCCCAAGTCACTTCCCACCCAGGCACTCCCCCAGCTGCATGATCTTGGAGGACCATGACTTACCCCTTATGAAGAGCTCTCCTTAAGGAAAGATGATTATCAGCCTGGGACCCTGGCTGAGACTTATAGTGGTCACTGTTTTGGAGGATAGGTGATCATGGGCTCTCAGCATCATTGTGCTGCCTATGTATGAAGAGATTTTCTATAACCCAACCACAAGGCGTGCTGGGGTGCTGGAACTCAACACTAGCTGCCCCTGTCTGGTCTGCCTCTCAGTGCAAGCAGACAGACTTCACTCCTGAACTCAGGCCTCCATTGGGGTGTCCCTCAAGACAAATTCTAATAGGAAAAACTTTATGTGGCATGCGTAAGGGTAGTAACCTCACTGTTAGGTTTGGATGCATGTCTATACTCAAACTGGGTATAGTCCCTGCTGTGTGGCAGGAGGAGTGGACAAGATACATAGATCATAGACATTGATGGCACAAAAAGGCTCTTGACCCATCCAGTCTACCCACCTACCTACCTATTTTGCTCTGCCCTAGTGGAAGTCTTCCCCTTTGTTACTCTCCGTCTATTTTCTAACTAAACCCGCATGCCTATCCCATCCCTGCTTGAAGCTGCTGATTGATTTGGCCTGTACCATTTCCTCTGGTAGCTTATTCCACTTGTCCACAACCCATTCCATGAGGAAGGGCTCATGGGCATCTTTATGAATCTCCTCCCTGCCAGTTTTACTGAACTCCCTCTCATCCTTGTGTTTGAACTCAAGGAGGAGAGTTCCTTGGCATCCACTCACTTTATCCCATGCAGGTACTTATGTGAATCATGTAATCTCTTTCCTTGCTCTTCTCAAGGGTGTACATGTTTAAGTCCCACAGCCTCTTCTCATACACCATTTCCCCATGCCATGGACCATCTTAGCTGCCCTACACTGTACTACCTCCACTTTGTTGCAGTATTTTCTCAGGTGTGGGCTCCAGCACCTTGTGCAGTATTCCAGGTGTGGCCATACCAGTGACTTGTACAGGAAGAGGATAACCTCCCGACTACTACTGCTTATCCCCCTTCCTATGCATCCCAGTATTCTGTTTGCATTGTACACCCTGCTGTTGCAGTGTGCAGACATTTTTAGGGTTTCTGATAGTGGTGTGCAAAACCAGGAAGGTTCGGGCTTTGGTTTTGCCAGCTCACCCCTGGTTTTAGTTCTAGATTTACGGCCAATATACATTCAATATAAAACCCTATAACTTCATTTTAAAGTATAATACAAAGGAACACAGGTTAAATTCTGTAGCAAAATAGTTTAGTAGCATAGCAGCTAACAAGGTCCAGCTGTTATTTTCACAGGAAATCTTAAAAAGTACAGTATTTGAGACAGTGCTATATTCAAAGGTTGATTAGCACATATTGTAGCTTCATTAGCTTATAATCTAAATTCCTAGCAGTAAATGACATGAAACAAGACACGCTGAAGGATCGGACATAGGCTCACGCAGTGTAACAGTTGAATAGCCCCTGGCTTATTTAGTCTGTTACAGCAGTTGTGCACTGCTAACAAAAGTGACTGTGATGACTGAAGGGTAAGAAGAGGAGAGAGTAAATGGCCGATAATGGTCTAAGAGGAATATATATATATATTTGTATGTATGCATCAGTTAGGGTTAAAGCAACAAAAGTGGGGAACGGAGATATTAGGGTTGAGCCTCTAACCCCTCCCCAAACCACCCCACCTCCCACCATCCTCCACACACCAACAGACACTGGGGTGTGCCATGGGGTTGTCAGGCCCAACTCTCACACCATTCCATGTGTAAACAGGTTGACATGCTACAGTAAAGCAGAATGGGGAGAAAGTAAGGCCTCACAACCCCATTGGCACTAGCGTCTAATGGTATGTGAAAGGATAAAATGATGGTGAGAAGGAATGGTATGTAACCCTAACCTCTTATTTTCCACTTTGTCGCTTTAACCTCAACTGGAGGCATTACTGATGTTTTTTGCAATTAATTTTCGCTTTGAAAAAGTGTAATGTAACTAGTAAATAGTATGTATTGGTGGGAGCACAGGGCCCCCACCCAAACTGTCCGTTGTGCATAATGATATGTGTCTGTGGGAGCATGGGCCCTCTGGGTCCTGCGCTCCCACTTACACATAAAAACAGAGCCATATAGTAGCCCTATAAGCCTGAAAAGGAACCCTTGTAACACTAATTTGCCAATATCTCAGTAACCGTACAACCTATAAAAAATTCCACTGCAAGTGTAACCTATGACTTTAAAACCTCCACACACATGATCAGTCCACCTAGAAGTGAACAAAGCTGTGGGTAGCAAAAAGCTGTATCTGCATAGTTTCCGAGACATGGGCACGAAGCAGCTGTGGGAAAAATCTCAACTTCGTGATGGCATATCGTTGTAGTCAATTAACTTTTTAACACCTAAATAGCATACTTCACATATCTGGGACATCACCTTTATACCCTGCAAATTTCAAGCCAAAAGATCAGACTGTTTATTTACAGTGCAGTGACAACGTTTTTAAAATCCTAGTTCGACAGGTGTCAAAATCCCCATTCTCGAGGTCAATCCCTGTTCGCGAGCTGTCAAAATCCCTGTTCACGAGTATTCCTTGATCGTAAGATTTTGGCCACCTAGTCTCCAAGTGATGAAGAGTTTTGTCAGCTCTAAAGGAGATTGGCTTGTGAATGGGAGTTTTCACACCTCGTGAAAGGATTTTGTCAGCCACGCAAAGGGATTGAAAAACCCAATCCCCTTTCACGAGCTGACAAAATCCCCATTCATGAGCCAACCTCCTTTTGCAAGCTGTCAGAATCCCCGTTCTTGAGCTGATCCTTGCTCATAAGATATGGCCATCTGGTCCCTAAGTCGCAATCAAGGATTTTGCTACCTTGCGAAAGAGGATCGGCTCACGAATGGGAATTTTGTCACCTCATGAACGAGGATCTGAAGTGAGTCACGAATGAAGAATTTAAAAATTTAAAATGGCTGTTTTTTGGCCAAAATGAAGGAAACCAAAGGTATGGGTTTGTAGAGGGTGTCACCCTGAACAAAACCCATGTCTTATTCCACCAACAAGTCACCCGTGGAGCAAGCTACGACATTTTGTTTGGGGAAAAAAATTTAAACAAAATGGCAGCTCGCGAACAAAGAATTTTTTCTCACGAACAGGGATTTTATAAATCCCCATTTGTGAGCTGACAAAATCCTTGATTGTGAGCCCAATCCCCTTTCGCAAAACACACATACAAATCTTGAAGTGAACTGAGCATGCTCGGAACCTGAAACTTTAAAATTAAATAACTTTGGAATGGATTAATATTTTTTCACCAAACTAATGGAAGATTGTTTTTTGTTTAGACCTCTTTCAGCCCTGTAAATTCCAGACCAAAATACCAAATGGTGTGAACCGCAGCACAATGGGCAAAAATCAGCAAAAAGTGCTAAACAAAAGCTAATAATGCATTATTCAGCACTTCGCTGCACATAAACCACAAGTATGACCGAATGCAACTTTGCAGATCAAGAGATCTGCTATACGAGACCACACATTCCAAATTTCATGCAAATCCATGGACAGTTGGAAAGTTAAATGAAAGTCTCAAAAAGAGGTTGCACATTGGAGTAGGTGCAGGGATAAAAGATATGTAACCAAAATAGAAAAAATCCGCACTCTGCCAACAGAATAAAGGGACTGCTCACCACAAAATCAAGAAAGGTGCTTCATTTGCAAAGTTATTAAGGTGCAAAATTTGGGTTTTAACAGTAAACTGCTTACCCAACTCTAACTATACTGGCGTGACTGCACCAGTACAATATATGTGTGTGTGTGTGTATATATATATATATATATATATATATTTTTTATTTTTTTAAGTTTAGCAGCATGCACAGAGAGTATATTTGAACCCTCCCATCCACCCTTTTGAACTGATGTTATTCTGTTTGATAAGTGGACTTTGCTGTTTGAGTTGCCTGCAATGGGTGTCCATAGTTTTGACAATTTCTTTTCACTCTTGTTAAGATGCACCTGCACACTAGAATTTTTTGTACTTTTTGTATTTTTTGTTTTAGTACAACACAAAGGTGAAGGCAGACCGAGGTAGCATTGTGAAGAGAACACTCACTTTTGTGATATCTGTCCTGGGTCCCTTCTCTTTCCATATTTCTAAATGACCTCCCACTGGTATGCCCAAACTCAGCTATACAAATGTACACAGATGATACTGTCCTGTCAGCCTCTGGCCTATCCTGTGAGGTCTTAAACTCTGCCCTCCAGCAGGATTTTGATGCCGTCAAAGCGTGGCTTAGCTCTAACCAACTCCTGCTAAGCGCAGAAAACAGTCTCCTTAATGTTCACGCCAACCTCGACTCTCCGACTAACTACTCCCCACTTACCATACACTAGACGGTACCACTCTGGAATCATGTGCTCCTTCAGGTACCTGGGTGTATGGCTTGATCACCACTTAGACTTTGCCGTCCACATCGACTCCTCCAGAAAAACTTTATCCAAAACTAGGAGCACTCTACGTAACAAAGGTTGCCTACCCACCTCAGTCAGGCAGGAGCTAGTACTCAAAATGATTCTCCCTACCTTCGACTATGGTGATGTGGTCTACAGTGCAACCCCCCCAACCACCCTGGCAAACCTGGACCCCTTTTTCATTCTTTCTGCAGGTTCATCCTAGAATGCCCCCCACCACCCACCACTGCGATATGTATAAAGTCCTAGATCTCCCCTCGCTGCACTCCAGGTGCCAGCTACATTGTGCAAAACTCATAGTGAAGTACTGGTCCAACTCCATCCCCACCTATCTCAGCTCCACCCTGTCAGCTCAACCCTCCCCGGCATACTCCCTGAGAGGCTCAGACTCGAGACTTTTGCATATCCCTTTCATGCATACCACAAAGGGCCAATCTGCTTTCAAATATAGACTGCCCAAACTCTGGAATGACCTCCCTGCTGCTATTAGGCTGTCTGCCACCCCTAGGACCATAAATACTCTCCTTCAGGGCCATTTCACAGACACTTGTAACTGTAACCTGCAGCCCAGTTCTGCTAGCAAGAGGCTTCGTACCGTGCCATAAACTGTAAAAGTGTCCTTAACTGCTGCCTCCACCAATGGGTCTCTGCCTGCTCATGCTTTAGTAACCCAGGTACTCGGAATTAAGATAGTATGTAAGTTCCCAATGCATAGTCCAGCCTGTAACATTTCCTGGACCAGATGTTTCACCCTTTATTGCACTCATTTCTGTACCTACTGTATTGCATCATTGCCTATGCTTCATTTGTATGTATCTATGTATGTAACTCCCAGGTCACATCTGGAAATGAGTGGATCCCGCTCAGTATGCTTATCTGGTAAGTCTCTTAAATAAATAAATAAATATTCTTTTTTTGTTTTCATTTCATGGATGACTATCCATTCAAGAATAGCAGATCAGTCACAACTCAGAGTGGAGTTGTATTCAGGAAGATATTATCTAAGAAATACAGAGTTTTGGCATAGGGTACATCACTGGAAGAGGCCAAAACCAGAGAGTACCGTCAATAGTCATTTACAAATTTAAGTAGACCTTACAAACAAAAGATGGAAACAATACACATATGTGTGAGTGTGAAATTGTTTTGTATGAGTACAGTATGTCCCATAGAGTCAGACAGCAGCCCTAATTTTCTAGTCTTGCTATACAGTAGTTCATTGGAAGAAACAAAATGGTGACTGGCATGAGACAGGACGTGAATGACATGAGAAACAGGCTAGGTTACCTTAGGTTACTTAGGTTGAGTAGGACAAAGAAGGCCATTGGCCCATTGAGACTGTCCCCACCATTGCGGGCCATTTAATCCCAGTTAAGTATTTTGTGTGAGCCATTCGTCCAATTTTTTTTAAAGGTATCTGGATTTTCCACATCAATTAGGTCTTGAGGGAGAGTATTCCAAAGTTTGACCACTCTGATATTAAAGAAATGATCTCTTTTCGATGTATTGTCCCATTGGACATCCAAGATTTTGTTGTGGGATCTGCCTACAACCCTCTACCAGTTAGTTTTACATCTAAATTACTCATCATATCATTATCCTTCAGAATTTTATGCATTAAGAGTAAATCCCTCTATCGTCTTAACTGGAGTGAGAACAGGCCTGTTTCTTTCAGTCTACTTTCATAATCCATATTTTGTATTCTTGTCACCATTTTGGTAGCCCTTCTCTGAACCCTTTCCAGCATTGTTATGTCACCCTTTTGGTATGGATTCCAGAAGGGTGTACCATAATCCAACTGGGGCGGATATAACTCCTGTGAGTGGGATGAGGCATTGTTCATTTCTGGAGACAAAAGTTCTCCTTCCTCTGTTTAATAGGCTGTTTGCCTGTTTATAGATTTTTATACAGTGGTCAGATGGAGTTGATGCAACATTCCCCCAGTAGCACTATTTTCCTTTAACATCACTGCCAATAGGCTTATCATCTCTACTGTCCAAGCAGTGTTTTGGAAGTGCCCTTGAGTGTCCAGCAAATAAACCATAGTTCAGTTTAATAAAGCATGGAATTTCAACATTTTCTGGAAGGAGTTTTTTTCTTCTATTACTAGCAACATAGCCAGCAGTGCTAAATATCCTTTCTGAATAGACACTTATTGCTGGGTAACTTAAATAGTAAAGGGCCACTGTTTGCAATTCTGGCCAGACCTTACCCTTTTCAAGCCAATATTGAAGTGGGTCATCTCAACATTTATTTTTCTGGGGTCCTTTGAGAAGTCATCCACCATACTGTTTGCTGAGTAGCTTGTGATGGGAGAAGTAACAGCACAGTCTTTTCTCTATGTCATCCAGTCCTGCCCAAATTCTGCCCTTTAAGGCACCAGACAAATTGCCCCTGAGTTCCGATTCATGATGCAAGGATTTTCTTATAGTATTTTTTCCTTCTAGCTTCACTGGAATCTGTTTCTTGGAAAGGAGCATGGCTATTTGTGATCATCAGCTGTAGCAGTTTTACTTGGAGTCTCAGTTGTCATTTATAGATAAATTTTATTAATAAGCAGTTCTTTGTAACAGTTGAGGTCTACGGTACCAGACTCGAGAAGAACTGGTTTTGAAATGTGGATCCAACCTTGGCGCTGTAACAGAATGTTCAGAGTCCAACATCATAGCAATCCTGCAGTCCATTTGCAAAGACAGAGACAGTTTTTGCACAACAGTGACACCTGTACTTGTACCTTGCTCTTCAAATGTTTCTCAGAATATTTCTGGTCTCAGCATGAAAAGGTATATCAGTGGAATGACTTGACTTATGGTTGCACTGTCAGCACTCACTTCATCTGTTGCTTCATCAAATGACTGCAGCAACTCAACATAAGCATTACATACGATCCTACTGCCCAGAGGTGAGTGTGACATCCCCTTTCCTACTGCATGGTCCATGGTGTACCAGTACACTGCTCTGCATTGTTCTTGGAGCCTCTGCAACACGTAAATGGTGAAGTTCCACCCGGTGGCAGCTTCTTGTTTTAGCTGGTGAACTGGCGAGTTATTCTTTTGTCGCAGATCCCACAGATTTTACAAGCTTTTGCTAAGTGCTTGAAGAAACCACATAACTTTCATGCAGCACCCAATATGTTCTGCACACTCCTGGCTTCACTGAGGAAATTGCATACCACTAGACTGAGTACATGTGCAAAGCATGGTATATCCACAAACCCATCATCCTTTAGTGCTTTCACAGTGTTAGCTTCACTGTCTGAAACAGTGAAACCACAAATCCTGGGGAAAGGCCATTAGGGGAAGGACATTCTGAGACCAATTTCTTCAGCTCCTGTAAGATGCTCACACCACTATGACTTTCTTTGTCAAAGTTTGCAATACAGAGGGCAACCTGATTTTGAGGATTTTGTTGGTCCCTGGTGATGCCAGAGGATGTTGTAGAGCAAAATGATACCCAGTGGGCAGTGACAGTCATGCAGTCTGCTGTTTGACCACTCGTCCACATAACTGCCATTATATGTACTCTTTAATAGTTCTTTAATAGCTGATGACTGTAGGGCACTGTTATCTTCTGGTGCAGTGCCCTATAAAGAGTTGACCCAGCCTTTCTGGAGAAATATGTCCGTGACTGTAGCTGGTACCAAGGGGCAGCAAGTTTCATTATCTCTTGAAAGCCAACGGAGTCAGCAATAGAAAATGTTTGCATGTCTAGTGCAATCATTGCAGATATTGTTTTATTTAACTGCTGAGCAGCTGGATGGCTTTGGTTATATTTAGTTCTCTATTAGTGCTGTGTGGAATTTTCAAATTACGGTGGAATGAAATGCCACGGAATTTTCAAAATTCTGCCAAAATTCCATCGGAAATGGAATGGTGAAATTCTGTGGCAGAAAATAGTTGTGGAATGATTTTCTACAGAAAAAATGCAGTTCCGTGGAATAATATTCAGTATATCTCAATATTTTCTGCGGAAATTGTTGTGAAATAATTTTCCACTGAAAAATGCTGTTCCACGATATAATACAGTAGGTGGAATTCTGCAGAAGAACCTGCAAAATTCTGGTGGAAATTCTGCAGGAGGAATGGTCATTCCACGTTAATTTCACCAGCGGAATTCCACATTCTGTGAAGCACTATTCTGCATTCAAAGGTTTTGTGCATTGATAACTGTTTCTGAGGTGTGACTGGCACACTGAAAAAGGCTAGAGAAGACAAAGAAGAACTCTTTCTGTTTTCATTTGGGGAGCTTTCCAATGTGCTAAAGACCTAGCAGATAAAGGGGGTGATGCACGCAAAGCCCTGATCAGTGTCTGAGGAGTTTTCCATGGGATATGGAAAATTTACCTATACCACCAGTCTGTGTACCACTGTCAACCTGTGTAACATCCTTTGTCATGTCACCTTGTGACTTATGCTTGGCCCATTGAAGTGGATGTATTCACTGTCAGAAAATGGGTAGGGAGAAATCTTTATTCTGATTGGTTAAGGCCACCAACCAGCTGATCCAGCATCAGGCAACAGAGACTAGGAAATAATGAGTCCCAGTCTCTGTTGCCTGATTATGTTCTAATATCACTGTACCCATATAATTTTAAATTTAAAATAACCACCATGTTGTTCTCTCACTTAACAAGAGATACAACCCCATCACAAGATTTTACATCAGTGCCCCCACTCACCTACAGGCATTCAACTAGTTAATGTCACTGATGTTGGCAACTTTTTTAATTCTGCTTAGTATTTCCTGATCCAAAGCCCCAAACTGCAGTGGAAATATAAACTACATTTTTGTCAGTAAGAGTGTGTGCCTTTTAGCTCAAACAGCAATACAAAACAATATTTCTTTTTTTTCCTTTTTTTATCCCTGACAATATTTAATGCTCTTGTAGTGATCAGTGAGGGTTGCTCGCGTACCTCAATACCTCAACACATTTCTACCAGCCACAGGGTCCTGTTCCTAAGTCTGCACAGATCATTTCCAGTGACCAGAGGGTCCCATTCCTAACTCAGCCCAACACATTTCCACTGGCCAGCGGGTCCTGTGCCTAAGTCTGTGTAACACATTTTCACTGACCAGAGGGTCCTGTTCCTAAGTCTGCGCAGCACATTTCCACTAGCCAGAGGTTCCCACTCCTAACTCGGTACAACATATATCCACTGACCAGAGAGTCCTGTGCCTAAATGTGCAACATATTTCTGGTGGGCACCGGGTTTCCCCTACTGCAGTCCATCTCTTCAATAAAACACAGTACAGAATTCTTGTATCTCGAGCAGGACAAGAATAACTCCATTGTGAAAAAAAAGAAAAAAAGAGCACCTACTACAGAGTGCAGATGGGGGGGGTTGCTAAAAGAAACAAAAGGTAACACAAAAAAAGAAAATTCTTGCAAAAAATAGCAGCACCTTCTATTGGTAAGTGTACCAGTGGAGGCACTACTTTACAATTACTTTCTTTTTCCACTCATGTTTTACCTAATTTTAAGTCTTTTTCAATTTTTACTTATTTTATTAAAATAACAACACATACCCATTTTCTAAATGCAATAATACCCAACAGAGTGGGCAGTATTGGGATATACCAGAACTTCCAGGGGCTATAAGGCCCTCCACCTTTGGTGTCAGGCTTCATTACACCCTTGGGCAGTCTAGTATAGCCCAATTCTGCCCACCCTGTCAGATATTATTGCTTGCTAAGTATCTTATTAGGATTAATGCAGCAAAGTTGCTTGCCTGTCTTCCTCTGCTGAAAGAGCTCTTACATAAACAGCATATTGCTCGCATTCTGTTCTTTTGGTCAAGGTGAAAAAAAAACCTCCATATAAAGGGGATGCATTTTTCTGAATCAGCATCTGGCATGTCTGTTAGATTCTGTTATCTTCCTCAATGTCCTCAGTAGATGATTTGGTGTGAGCACCATCCTCAGCAGAGAAGACAGGCATAACATCCTTTGCACTTTCCTTTTCCCTGGCCCCAATGATCTTTCCTCTGATAACCTTTCCCCAGGTTTTTTGGTCTGGCAGCTCACAACAGCAGGTTCCAATGGCTCTTAGTCTTCATCATCAGAGTCTGCATCGTGCCTCTGTTTCAGGAATGTACTCACTGCCACTGCTATCCACATGGTCCGACTCTGAAGAGCTCACAGAGGAATGAAAAATGGTAGAATCTTGAGAATGTGGCATGTTTCCTTTTAACTATGTGTAGTGCCTACAACTGCCTTTGTTTTTTAACACTAGTACCTTTGCCAAATCTACTACCGTTAACTGCTGGTTCATTAACCAAGCTTTGCTTCCTGCCTATTGACTGGCCAGTATTAGTTGACAAGGTATCATCTGCAGCAGCAGCAGACAAACATGATGGGATCACAGTAGACAACAAGGACTCAGAGGATGAGAAACTGCAAGAGGGAAAGAGGATGCACCTACTGCAGTAGAAGAAGCACCTTTTGTGACAATGTTTTGTTTTCTTCTAAATTGCTGTCTTTATCTTTTTCATACTGATGCTGGAAGCTTACTTTTCACAGACCCTCCCTTCCATCTTTATTTTTTAATATCATTTAATGAGTTTTAAAATTCAAAATTCAAATAACAGTTGCTGGTCATAAACTAAGCCAGCTCCTTCCAAGAAAACCCTAGTACCTTCCTGAGTCACCTTGGGAAAATAGGTGACAGTAATGAGTGCACATCTCAAGACAACATAACAGCTGGCTAACAATAGTAAGACTACAAGTTGGGGCTACTGTGCAACTGCCAAGGGTTGCCCAGTCGCTCCAGAAAAGATTCACACATGCAACAAGCCTTCACTGGTACGGCTTGCACATTTTTTTTATTGGACTACACAATAGAACAAGCATTTGTCAATGCCAAATGTTTCCTTGCTGGCATTGGCAGTGGTAGTGTAGAAGTTACAGAGCTGCGTAATAGAAATGGCAGTGAAGTACTGAACTGAAGCCAACCCCACCACCACCCTGCAGAGAGTGACAGGCATTGGGGTGTGCGTTTGGGTCATCAGGCATAACGCCACGCCATTTCACCACACCCACCCTGCAGACACTGACAAGTGTCCGCGGTGTTCCTTGGGGTCTTTGGCCTTATCGCACCCATTTCATTAGGAAATACGGTGAGATGGGTCGATATAGGAGAATGGTGTGAACTTTGGGGAGAAGAGTCCAGGCATACCCGATGCCTCTCACTGGCTGCAGGGTGTGGAATGGAATGAGCATTACAGGCAAGAATCCCAAGCTCACCCCTGATGCCTGTCATTCTCTACAGGGTTGGGCGTTATGGTTGGAAACCTAATACCTCAGGCATTCTTTGGTATTTTCACTCCAGATTTTCAACATGTTTTTTTTGTGACCCCACCTCATGAACAGGGGGAATATCAGTTTGTTAGCAGCTGCTTATGCACAGTGACTACGGCATTTAGCACCACAGGTGCAAAAACATTCTGAACAGGATGTAAAAATGACAGCTGTACTGTTCATGGGGAGGTGTAAAAATGGCAATGTTGCAAATCTGCAGTAAAATATTGAAAAAATGGTGAAGTATGACGCGCGACATAGAAACTGTGCAGCACACCCATAATATAATTAGGTTGGGGATTTTTACAGCAGATTGTCAACTCAGGCATTTGGTGCCTCGATCATGAACAGTGTCACTGTGATTTTCTTTATCTGTGCCGAAAAATGATTTCCCACAGCGACCACGCATCTCTGCGCTGAAAGTGTGAAAACACACTTCAGCCATGTTGTGAAAATGACAGCTGTACTGTTCATAAGGAAGTGTGGAAAAATGTCATGTTGAAAATTTGGACCGAAAATATTACAAAGTCATGAACTTACGAGGTGCGTGGAAACTGCGCAATGTTCACTTGTAACACAATCATTTTATGGACTTTTGTCACCAAATTTTCAACATAGCCATTTTAAGACCTCTGCTCATGAACAGTGTAACTGTGATTTTCTTAATCTGTCGAAACATTGCTTTCGACACCAACAGCACCATTGTGCGCTACATGGCGAAAACACATTTTGGGCGACATATGAAAAATGGCAGCTGTACTGTTCATAAGGAAGTGTAATAAAATGGCAATGTTGAAAATCTGGAGTGAAAATATTAAATTCGCAAACTTACGAGCATGCATAGGAACTGCGCAACGCACGCTCGTAAAACAGTAATTTTTAGAATTTTTCACCAAATTTTCAACATAGCCATTTTAAGACCTCTGCTCATGAACAGTGTCACTGTGATTTTCTTAATGTGTCCCATACATTGATTTTGCACATCGACTGCGCCATTGTGCGCTACATGGGCAGAAACACATTTTGGGCAAGATGTGAAAAATGACAGCTGTACTGCTCATAAGGAGGTGTGGTAAAATGGCAATGTTGAAAATCTGGAGTGAAAATATTGAAAATTCGCGAACTTACGAGTGTGCGTAGGAACTGCGCAATGCAGCCTCGTAAAACAGTCATTTTTAAGAATTTTTTCCCCAACTTTCAATATAGCCATTTTAAGACCTCTGCTCATGAACAGCATCACTGTGATTTTCTTAATTTGTCCCGTACATTGATTTTGCACACCGACTGCGCCATTGTGCGCTACATGGGCGGAAACATGTTTTGGGTGAGATGTGAAAAATGACAGCTGTACTACTCATAAGAAGGTGTGGTAAAATGGCAATGTTGAAAATCTGGAGTGAAAATATTGAACATTCACGAACTTATGAGCATGCGTAGAAACTGCGCAACGCATGCTCGTAAAACAGTCATTTTTAGGACTTTTTTCACCAAATTTTCAACATAGCCATTTTAAGACCTCTGCTTATGAACAGTGTCACTGTGATTTTCTTAATTTATCCTGTACATTGATTTGCTATACCGACTAAGCCCTTATGTGCGCTACATGTAGAAACACATTTTGGATGAGATGTGAAAAATGACAGCTGTACTACTCATAAGAAGGTGTGGTAAAATGGCAATGTTGAAATCTGGAGTGAAAATATTGAAAATTCTGAAACTTACGCGTGCGTAAGAACTGTTAGCATGCGCTAGTAAAACAGTAATTTTTTGGAATTTTGCACCAAATTTTCCAACATGGGGTTTGGGACCCCTTCTCATGAACAATGTCACTGTCATGGGTTATTCGGGCCTGAAGGGTGATTTTGCGCAGTGACTGCGAAATCACCGCCGAACTAAACACAGCTCATGACATGTTCATGGATAGAATCTAATATTGACAGTGCTGCATCAAACTAAGATATACAATAAAGTTGAAAAACCCTTATCTAGCCCATTATACAGCTTACCAGCATTTCCTCAGTTTGCAGTCGGCTTTGAAGAGTGCAGGCGTATTCCAATCCACCGAAGATCGTCGCGCGAGCTTCAGAGGTAATATGGGGTGAGGGTGGGTGTGGGGAGGCAGGGTGCGCAGTGGGTGGGTGTGGGTTGTGGGGGCTGGGAGAAGCGCCCGTGGGACCGTTTTATTTTGCAGGTTAAAACAAACAAAAAGGCGGCGTGGAGCGTTTGCCATGCTGGGGTGGCTCCCAGCATGGCACAGGGATAGCTGGGGGCGTGGAGCCGGCCGGGGATTGGGCACCCCGCCGGCTATACATGTGTCGGAGGGAGGAGGGCAGCACACAGTATCGTGCGTTTCTGTGTGTGTGTGTGTGTGTGTGTGTGTGTGTGTGTGTGTGTGGGGGCGGCGCGCGGGCAGGCGATATCTTATCGCTGCTCACTGACGTAGCTCCCCTTTCAACTGTATGCCACTGCGTTTTGGAGCTTGTCACAGACAGCTCCAGCATGCATTGGCTTACAGGCCGCGCCTGCCAGCACACTGACTGAATTGGAGGAGGAGGTGACACCCAAATCTCGGATGATGGCACTATGTTTCTTGCACATGCAAGCAAACATAAAATAGTCTTGCTTGCATGGAAAATGGCTGGTGATGCTGCAGACAGAGGCTACTATGCATCTGCCAAGTGCCTTGCTCAAAAGGCTTTACATGCATATGACACAAGTCTTAACCAGCTCTGCTTGAGCAATTTCATTTTTCTTACTGGACTACACAAATGCAAATGGCTGGTGATGCTACAGACAAAGGGCTACTATGCAACTGCCAAGGGCTGTCCACTCCCTCAAAAGGCTTTAAATGCGACGGTTGCTGCAAGCCTTTACCGGCTCTGCTAAGAGCAATTTATTTATTTTTTACTGGACTACACAACAGAAAACTGGCCCTGTGCTTGCATGAAATAGCTGGTGACACTGCAGACAAGAGCTACTATGCATATGCCAAGGGCTGCCCCTCCTTCAAAAGACTTTAGATATAACAGTGACACAAGCCTTAACCAGCTCTACTTGAGCAATTTAACTTTTACTGGACTACACAAAGAAAATGGTCCTGCTTGCATGGGAAATGACGATTGATGCTGCAGATAGGGGCTACTACACAACTGCCAAGGGCTGTCACACACACACATACACACACACACTTTTCTTCTTACTTAGTTCTTTTTTCTTGAAAAATATATTTTCTTTTCTTGTTTAAAACTTTTTCTTTTCATTTCATTTTATGTGTTTTATCAGGAAAAGATCCATTGAGCAAGGCTCATTTGCAAGCAGGTACTGGTTAGGACAGTGCAGTACAGAAAATCACAGTGGTTAAAAGTGTAACCCCAGGAGACTTACCTGAGACTTGTTTCCCTGGGGTTTTTGTTCCACCCCCATTCTTTTTGGTGTCCAGATCCTGGTTTCCTGGCTTGTCCCCTGTTTTTCTGGTATCTCCTACTGGCCCCCACAGTGTTTCTTAGAGAGAGCAGGGCCAAAGGAGCAAGTTGCTGGAGCCGCCGGCTATTGAAATGGCATAGCTGTGCCGGCAAGCTCCGCACATGCGCAGAAGCGCAATATCATTTTGGCTATTCACAGCCATTTTGGCTGACCTCTCTGGTGGTCCCAGTCTCAGGGCATGACAACAGAAGGACCAGGACTGGTGGCAGGACTGTAGAGACAGCAGAAGAGTGGCAGGAGTGCTTTTTGTGTGCGCCAATCGTCCGCAAGTATTCAGATGCCGCCACATTAATATTCACGAGGCAGTGCCCCTTTGAGGTAATGGGAGCCTGTCTAGCACTGAAAAAAGGGCATAGTGTGCAGTGCTAGTGACAGGTTGGAGTGACAGAATTAAATGTAAAGAGATGTGTGCAAGGGAACTGAAGAGGCTGCCAGTCTGTGGGGGTGTGTAATAAATAAAATGTATTCACAGAATGCAGTAAGGATAAAAAGTGATATGTGTGCTGCCTGGGAACAGGTTGAAATGGCAGCAGTGACTGCAAGAGTGTTGAGAATAAACAGGTGCATTTGGATAACAGGGCACAGGGGTGGCTACCAAATGGTGAGGAAATGATTAAATAAAAGCAAAGGGTTTGGCTGCAGGAATGTTTAAAACTTTGAACACTACAAACTGTGGCCATTGTTTACAATAGCCACCATGTTGAGCAGCCATGTGACACCAGAGAGCCAACCTTGCCAGGGACTCTGGGACTGACTGAAAGGGTTTTGGGGAAAACAGCCGGGTAATGTTTGGCGCGTTTTCTGCACCAATGAGGCACTAAGGGCCTCATATATATTATTTTTGCCTAAGGACAGTGGATCCAGCCAAGCGGGAGTGAGAAGGGCTCCCAACAAAGCAAGGACAGTTGGGCTTGAGTCACTTCAGTGGGAGCTCCTCCAGAAGGAGGGCTCCTGCTCCTGGAAGAATGGGGCTGTGAGATGGGCCTGCCTGGGGCCTGCCTGCAATTTGTCCCCAGGGCAGGAGTGCCTGACCAATCGTGAAAAGAAAAAGCAACTGGCAGAGAAAGGGAAAGCCGCAAGATGCTGGAAGTTCAGTGTTATTCTGAAGTTGCACCACAGTGGTGAGAGAAGAGCAGCTCAAATGGCAAAGGGAAAGTTACACTGAAAGCACTGAAAAGGAGCAGGGAAATCCTAGTCCCCTCCCCAGAAAAATCAGGGTAGTTAGTGAGGTAAACACCAAGGTAGAGACGACGATAGGGAGAAGGGCAGGTGTCAATGGAGAAAAAGGCAAAGGCAGTAAGGACAGGGATGGGGCAAAAAGAGGTAAGGCCATCACAAAATGGAGTGTAATGAGTACCAATGCCCGCAGTCTAGGTAACAAGCTCCCTGAACTGGTGGCCTTGATGGAAGAGGGATGCCTGGATGTCATGGCAGTCACAAAAACATGGTACACAGAGAACCATGACTGGGATGTCAACATACCAGAGTACACAATCTACAGGAGAGACAGGGAGGGTAGAAGATGAGGAGGAGGAGGAGTAGCTCTCTATGTAAGGGAAGGGATGAAAGCAACAGAACTAAAGGATAAACAGAGAGGAGAGGAGGCACTGTGGGTCACCCTGGAGACTGGAAATAGCACCACAATCCAAACAGGGGTTGTATACAGACCCTCATCTCGGGGGAGGAAATGGACAAAGAAATGACAGAAGCATCCTTAGGATGGCAGAGAAAGGGGAGGTATTGTTGATGGGGGACCTGAATTTGCCCGATGTCAGCTGAAGCACCTTTGCTGCAGCCACATCCAAGAGCAGAGCCATTCTCGATGCCCTACAGGGGGCATGCCTCAGACAGCTAGTGTTGGAACCCACTCGGGAGGGAGCAATCTTAGACCTGGTATTCTCAAATGGGGACAGATAGAGGATCTCAGATCTAGAAGTGGGTAGCCATCTGGGAACAAGTGACCACCAAACAGTGTGGTTCATGATAAACTCAGCTGCAGAGTCAAGCCACACAAAAGTGAGGGTACTGGACTTCAGGAGGGCTGACTTTGTCAAAATGGGAGAGTGCCTCAGAAAAGCACTAGCAAACAGGCAAGAAGGAGGGTGGAGCAACAACGGGAAACATCAAAACTGCCATCACAGAGGCAACAAGCCTTATGTAAGCAAATAAATCAAAATGAAAGAAAAAAAACACTATGGTTGTCAAAGAGTTGGCCAGAAGGTTAGGGGAGAAAAAGATAGCATTTAGGAAGTATAAGGAAACACAGAAGGAGCAGGACAGAGAACTGTACCAGTTAAGACAGAAGGAAGTGGGAAGGCAGTTAGAATAGCAAAGGCCCAAACCGAGGAAAAGATAGCCAACTCAGTTAAGAAGGGGATAAAACCTTTTAAAGGTACATTAGGGAGCAAAGAAATACAAAGGGAGGGATAGTGAGGATGAATAAAGGGGACGGTGGGTGGGCAGAGAGGGACAGTGAAAAAGCAGGGATACTGAATGAATACTTCTGCTCAGTATTCACAAAAGAAGAGGAGGGGGAGGCACCTAATCCAATTAATAGAAGCACTCTGGATAGAGGGGTTGATCCCAGTCCTTTCACAGAAGTAAGGGTTCTGAAAGAACTCCTAAAACTGAAGGTGGACAAAGCAATTGGGCCTGAGGGGATTCATCCTAGAATTCTAAAAGAATTAATGGGAGAAGTAGTGACTACTGACAAGCTTTTTTAACAAATCATGGGAGGATAGTGTGGTACCTGAGGACTGGAGGAGGGCGGATGTGATTTCCCTTCACTAAAGTGGGAGCAAGACAAAGGCAGGAAACTACAGACCTGTCAGTTTGACCTCAGTGGTAAGGAAAATGATGGAATCACTTCTGAAGGAAAGAATTGTTGAGTACCTAGAGGCTAGTGGGGCATAGGACCCAAGACAGCATGGATTCACAGTGGGAAGGTCATGTCAGATGAATCTAATCAATTCATTTGACTGGGTGACCAAAGTAGTAGACCAGGAAGAGGCTGTGGACATGGCCTACCTAGACTTTAGCAAGGCATTTGACGCAGTCCCACACAAAAGATTAATAAACAAATTAGCCAGCCTGGGATTGGGTCCCAGGGTGGTAGCCTGGGTAAAACACTGACTGGACAACAGGACACAGAAGGTAATAGTAAACAGAGTCCACTCTGAAGAAAGGGGGGTTACTAGTGGGGTACCGCAGGGTTCAGTACTGGGTCCGGTCCTTTTAAAGTCTTTATAGGTGACATTGCAGAGAGACTGGAAGGAAAAGTATGCCTCTTGCCGATGACAAAAGATCTGCAACAGGGTTGATACACAAGGGTGTGGGTGGAAAGGATGAGAAGTGACTTGGCAAGGTTGGAGGAATGATCAGAAGTATGGCAGCTTGGATTCAATGCAAAGAAGTGCAAAGTAATGCACCTGGGAAACCCAGGGGAAGAGCACACAATGGGGGGGAAGATAGTAACAACAACAAAAATGGAACGGGACCTGGGGGTAATCATATCAGATGACCTAAAGGTTAGCAAGCAATGTGAGAAGGCAGTAGGGATGTCTGGAGGGATACTGGGATGTACAGGGAGAGACATCACCAATAGAAAACAGGAAGTTGTTATCCCGCTGTACAGACAGTTGGTGAAACCCCATCTGGAGTACTGAGTCCAGTTCTGGACACCCCATCTCCACAAGGACATAGACAGGATAGAGACAGTCCAGAGGAGGGCAACTAAAATGATGCACAGTCTGCAACAGAAGACATACGAGAAGAGACTAAAGGAGCTTAATATGTATACCCTTGAGGAAAGGAGGGAGAGGGGGGACATGATAGAAACTTTAAAAGTACCGCAAGGGAATCAACAAAGTCCAAGAGAGTAGCATCTTTCAGAAAAAGAGATGTGCAAGAACAAGAAGACACAATTTGAAGATAGAGGGGGAACGGCTCAGGGGTAATGTGAGGAAGTATTTTTTCACAGAGAGGGTAGTAGTGGATGCATGGAACAGCCTTCCTGAGGAGGTTTTGGGCTCAAAAACAGTGGGGGAATTCAAGAATGCATGGGCAGACATAAAGCAATTCTTGTGGAGGGGAATAAATAGGCTGTTGGTTAACTGGGATCTGCAGCTTATCCAGTAGGTAGGGAAATGGGCAGACTAGGTGGGCCAAGCGGTCCTTATCTGCTGTCAAAGTCTATGTTTCTATGTTTCTACAGATTGCAAGAGAGAGGTTGTGTCCTGAGCCTGAATAAAAGGACAAAGGTTGGGTCTAAGCCTGGAAAAAGACCAAGGTTGTGTTCTGAGCCTGGAAAAAGAACAAAGGTTGTGTCTAAGACTGGGAAAACACAGGATACGGAGGATGAGGAGCAATAGAATATAAACATGATGATAAAGAGAAGGAAGAGTAAGCCTCTTCAATTAAGAATTACTATGTACAGTACCTACACAGTGAGAAAAGGGACTGTGAGTGCAGGTGATATGTATGAGCCAGAGCGAGAATGAGGCTGTGTTAAAGTTGAGAGACTGTCAAAGCAGAAGTATGGACAGGTGCTTCTCAGGGTCGAGTGTCTGTTGTCTGTTGCTGAGATACAGCAAGGAAAAGAGAGAAACAGATTGCTGTGGCAACACATTGTGGCAGAAAAGAGAAAGAGAAGGAGCAGAAGAGAATGTGCTGAATTGTTTGTTGACACCTAGGGCCAGGTGGAGAACTTGCTAACCCCCATCGAGTGGGGTCTGCAGCTGCAGGGGGTCACGGGTCTTGTAGCCAGTGCTAGGGGTGCTCTGATCAGAGGATCCAGGCCATGGGGCCACTCCCCATTCTAGGTCCCCTGTAGTTAGCAGGCCTTATGCATGTGCCCTGCAACGGGGCCTGTAATAGGCTGAAGGGGACAAGCTGCAAGATCTGCTAGCACGAGAAAGAGAGAGAGCAAGCTTTCAAATACCTTGGAATCACTCTTGACAGTTGTCTATCCTATGGGTCTCACATTGACAATGTTGGCAAAGTGACTAACACACGTACAGTATTAGCACCGACCTATCAGATGAGACAATGCTCTCTGAGTAGCACCGAACACACTAACAAACAAAACAAAATCCCTAACTAAAGGTTTCACAATTCTCAATAGGGATTTTTAAAAATCCTTAAAAATCCCTTGACTAATTCCATGCTACTACTGTATTGGCCTGCTTTACAGGCATAGGCAATGCCTAACTCCAGAAGCCTTAAGGATTGCAGTTCAGAGCTTAATGATCTCAACCATCGACTATGGCCTCATCATCTATGGTTCTGCTTCCACCACCGCCCTCAGGTGCATATCTATGGCTTTGAACAAAGCTTGCCGACTCATCACTAGATCCCATCGTCTCACCCACACGTGTGACCTATACATCCAAACTGGTTGGCTTCAACTCTCAAGCCGCATCAAGTATCTAACATGCATAATGGCTAAAAAAACATTGATGGACTTCCACTCTGGAGTTCAAGCTCTGCTACAACCTGCACAGAATCTCCTCCTCACCAGGGGCTCTGAATCTCACTTACTGCATATTCCAAGATGCCGGACCTCACAGGGACAAAGATCCTTTGCCTACAGAGCTCCCAGCTGGCTAAATGGTCTTACCAGGGACATCTCCTCCCTACCTAAGCTAGACCCATTCAAATCTAACCTCTGCCTATTCCTCTCTGCCTCTAGCACATGCGACTATCTTCTCTAACCTGCTGTTCCCTTTTTGGCACTTGTCCCTTCTCATCCACCCCACTACTCTCCCCTCTACCTTTCCCCCTCCTCCTCCTACTTGCACTTTCCACTTGCACTTCCTGTGTGTTTTGACAATTGCCTCTGGCAGCATCTTCCTCTTGTGTCTCACCAAGTTCTCGTTATCAATGTTATCCCTGTCCTCTGCATGCCCCTAGTACTACCTAATCCATATGTACTCATGTGATGATAAACAACTGTAACCTGTTATCCTGTAATAATTAATGTCCTGCCTGTTTGTTCTCATCCTGATGTGGAACTTTTGTAAAGGAGCCTTGGCTCAAAGGTAATTGTAATTCTAGACTCAAATAAATAAATAAATTAAATAAGTCTGTTTTGTAACTTGTCGCTGGTGAAAACGGGCAGTTTTGCTCATCATGCTTACAAGTATAAAAAATAAAAATGAAATGAAATACACCGTTTGAATAAAATGTGGCCCAAAATGGATCCTTGGGGTACTCCTGAAATAATGGTCCTAAGTCTAGATGTCCATCCATTAATGGTTACCAATTTTTTTCTACCCAGCAAGTATGCTGCTTGAAACCAGTTAATTACCTTTGTGGATACACCCAGGGTTTTAGTCTGGACAGGAGGATGTCATGGTTTAAGGTATCAAATACTTTGGACAAATCTATAAAGATTTCCCCCAATGACATCCTCCGTCCAGAGCCCTGGTAATGTCACCTGTCACTTTTAACAGGGCAGATGCAGTGCCATGCAAAGGTCTATACCTAACTGATGTTTACTTATAATCTTCCCTTTTCCAGAAACTCCTGCAGTTGTTTGGCTACCAACTTTTCAAACATTTTAGCAACTATAGGCAACATATAGGATAGTGCATGGGAACAGTTGACAACAGGGCTATTCTTTCACCCGAGTTGGCCCTATGATGATGGATTACCTCGAGGGGCGCGGCGAGGTAATCCATCGTCATAGTGCCAACGAGGTGAAAGATGCCCTGTTGTCAACTGTTCCTCATGCACTTTTCTTTATAGTGTATGGTGGAACGTTGTTTTTGGGGAAAGAAGCAGTTACTAGAAGGAAAAATAATTTACATTGTGAACGTTTAACGCTAAACATTAGTACTGCTGCCAACATTGCTGCTTTTGCCATGTGTCCTGTCTATGGAGTGAGCCCTAACTGTCAAATGCTGCTCGAGGACACAGTGTAACGTTCACAGTACAGTAGAAAACATCATTCTGTTGCACTGCGAACGTCACTAGTGTATGACTACAAGGTTTTGAAAACGATGGATTTCGGTGGAGAACGACGTTCCACCATACATTATAATGAAATTGACCTATAACTGCCAAAGGATGTTTTGATCCAAATTTCAAAATATGTATTACTTTGGCCATTTTCCACATATCTGGAATCTGTTCATCAGAGACTGACATATTAAAAATGTTTGCCAAGGGAAATGAGATAATTGGGGTGCATACTTAAGTAAAATATTTGGTATATTAGCCAACCCCCAGCTTTCCTGACATTCACTTTTAGTAATGCTTCTTGAACCTCTCCGGGTGTGACTGGGTTAAATTCAAATCCATTGTTCTTTTGGGGCATTGATTCTTGCTTAGTATTGTTAGTAATAAGATTTTGGGGTAAGGATACTGTACCCATTGTTACAAAATAATCATTTATAAGTTTACTCATATTTTTACCCCAAATTTTCAACACAGCCTTCTTATGGCCCTACATAGACTACTTATGAGCCCACCTCATGAACAATGGTGGAGAACATTTTCAAATCCTGCCTAAAGGTGATTTTGCACCACAAGTGGGAAAACACATTTTGGTCAGGATTTGAAAAATGACAGCTGTCACATTCTTGAGGTGCTGTGAAGAAATGGTTATATTGAAAGTTTGGGGTCAAAAATACTGAAAATTACCAAAGTTACAAGCTTGTGTTAGTAACTTTCAATGCAGGCTCATAACTATGTTGTTAGTTAATACTTTTACCCCAAATTTTCAACATAGCCTTCTTATGACCTCGTGTCATGAATAAGGGCAGAGAACATTTCCAACTCCTGTCTGAAAGGTGATTTTGCATAGCAACTATGAAATAACCTTTCAGGATGTAAAAACACACTGGCCATGATTTCAAAAATGACAGCTGTCACATTCATGAGGTACTGTAAGGAAATGGCTATGCTGAACATTTGGGCTCCAAATACTGAAAATCATCAAAGTTATGAGCCTTTGTTCACAAAGTTCCCTTACAGAAATATAAGTGTGCTGCATACATGCACAATGCATTCCACATGCTTAATTGTGCAATGTTTGCATGCGGTTAGTATACACAAAGTGAACCTAAGCAAACAAATATAAAAAGCACATCAGGTTTGCATGCTGCAAACTTGACATGAGTGCAGCAGCTAAGCTGGTGTGAACATTATTTAAAAATCAAATCAAGTTCACATTCTGCATGCTTGTCATGCATGCAGCAGCTAAGCTGGTGCAAATCTCATCTAAAAAGCACATCAGTTTCTATTTCTCATACTACTGCTAGCAATTAGAGCCATTAAAATACCATGTCCATTGATTTCCCATTAAAATTAGGCAAACTATTAATTCTGACCATTAAATCCTTTTGCAAATTGTTTAATAGCTTTTGATTTTTGTCATTAAATTGCCCTTAATTTGTAAACGTATTATTTGATTACTGCATTAAATGCCTAAGATATAGTCAGCCAACTCCCCCATTCCAGATGTGTGAAGAGGGGCCTCTGTGGTGTGAAACCTGACCTTTTTGTTTTGGGCTATGCAAATCCCTTATGCATATTTAGTGCTAAATATGTGTTTCTCCATGACTGTAATGGCTCACTTTCTTTCCCTTTGTCATTCTATATGGAGCATATACACTATGGCCATGCTCAGCATTCTTTGAACTGAGTAGAGCCTTGAAAGCATCCACCATACCTCACTTTTTGTCACTGAAATGAAGGCACGGACACTCAAAATGAGGGACAATGAGGGACACTAACCCTCACAATGATCAGAAACATCCTGAAACATGGAAATACAGTACCTCAGGACATAGTGGATACCACTGTATTTACTTGTACAGATATTAACACTGTGCCAGGACACAGGTTCCAGCCAGATGGTGAGTAAGTAAAAGCAAATCTTTTTTCTTTTATAGGGGGACTGGGGAAGGAGGAAGGCCTGAAATATTGATGTGCTTTTCATGTTTCTGTGCCTTTGGTGGCTTCATGACCCATGTGGGATGGGTATTGAATAGAATGGAGTTGGGGAGAGAAATCGAGCACAGTTTTTTTTTTGGTGGGGTCAGAACTTCAGGCAGGAAAAAAAATGATTAGTAACTGGGTGGGTTTAACCCCAAATCTGATGCCCTACTCCAGGGTATAGACAGATGAATCTTATACATTTTAATTTTTCCTGATTTGCATGCGACCTTTCAATGACAACAGATAAATTTTACTTTTTAGAGACATTTCAGATATTCCAGAGCTTGCCTTCTAGGGCATAACTGGCACCTGGCCTACACTGGTTCTTGCCCTCCACCCCCACTGAAATCTGAAATGGCACCCCTGCCATAAAGTCTAAATTTACAGGACATCCTCTGTGTGAGCAGCATGTTTTCCATGAGGGTTGGATGAGGAAAAGAGCAGTTTTCAGGGTAAAATGAGGGTTGTCTCTTGAAATCAGGGACAGTTGTAGCGGTATGGTATGCACAGACTATTACAGCCCTACTATAGTCAGGTTTATGCCCCGGGTAGCTGATCTCCACATCCCCATACTCAGGCACATTATGACACAGGGAAAGGGACTGCAGGAGGCATGCCCCATTGAAATGAATGGGGTAAATTTTTATTAGTATTTTATACATTATGAATCATAATGTATAAAATAATAATAAAATAATTATAAGATAGTGAGTTGGTGATTAATGAAGGCCACTGCTTTCGACTAACAAGGGCCTTGTTAGTAGAACAGTGGCTTTCATTAATCTCAGTTCACCATCACGATGTGTAAAATAGTAATAAAAATAACTCTATTCATTTCAAAGGACACGCCCAGCACTTTGTCCCATGGACATAATCTCTTAAAGATTCCTGCCTCTGGCTCCTAGTACTCAGGTAAGAGATTTCTGACTTGCACCTATACTTGGTGGGTTGTCTGTAACAATGTTGTAGCACCCCACTATAGTGTGTGTGTATGTGGGGGGGACTGGCCGTGTAGGTGGTGCTGAGCTATTGCTACTTTTGTGTTTGCCCCTTAACTCATTACTTCCAGTAGCTCCATATGAAGTCCGAACTATCCATTGTTTACCTGACACAAAATGGCTGCACAGGAGGTAATGAGTTAAAGTCTGTTTGCATGGAAGCATTCAAAACTATGAAAAGAAAATAGTAGGAGTACAGGCCAGACAGAAGTGATTAACTAGTTCTGTGGGTAAGTGTGTGCATGTGGAGTGGGAAGAACCACATGTGTTTCTGATGGTATTTGTGCTACAGTTCAGCTGTGCAGCTAAGAGAAGGGGGACACAAAAAATATAAAGTATATCAGTGGCTATAAGCATGCCATATGCATGCAGAAGTGTGCAGATTTGTATTGATGTACAAGCAAGCTGTATGTATGTATGTAGGTAGTATAGTGTAGTGGTTAAGGGCACTGAACTGCAAACTTGGAGACCTGAATACCTGGGTTTGAATCTCATCAACCCCCACTTGCATACTATGCAATCCTGAGCAAGTCACTTAACTTTTATCTGTGCAATTATCAGTGGCCACTTTCTTTTTTGCATGCATGACACATGCATGCAGTCTGTTCCAGTTTAATATTAAAAGCATGCTTGCCACACTTGCTTGCTGCACACATGCCACATGCATGCAGTCTGTTCCAATTCAACATAAAAATCATGCTTGCAGTACACGTCACATGGATAGTTTTTTTTTTACACTTTATTTTTATCCCACCTTACCGCCCCCTTGACCCAGTCCTTCAGACCACTGATCAATCCTACAGGTTCCTCCCACAGAATCTGTCCCTAGAGTGCCAGGGGTGCTCCTTTATCCCTTCCTACCTTCTCCTACTCCTTGGGTGCCTGCACAATGGGGTCTGTCCTTGGTCGGTGATCCTGGCGTGGATCAGTCATCATCTTGGCCTGAGGGGATTTTCCATTTCTCCCTTAGTCCCTCCTAGCATCTGAGGACATCGGCACATAGGACTGGCACCAGTCATATGGCATGCTATGCATGTCACCGACAAACTCCCACACGTCCTCCCTCCCGATTCCTGAAGAGCCATCTATACACTGCGTGTGGTGCTTCCACCAGCACATGTGCGCGGTGCGAGACACCTAGGATCCCACCCTAGAGGAAGCAAGCACCCATTGGGATGCTCAATCTTCCTTCCCCCCTCCAACCCCCGGTGACCCAAGTCCATTCCTGAACCTGGGTCGCCAGAGTGGTGCAAGGTATGGCACCTACGCCTCAACCCTCAGCACCACCAGGCCAGTGCACATGGATAGTTTTATGTGTGCAACGTGCAAACATTTCATATAATTATTTCTGTAAGGGTTTCAACATAGGCTCATAACTTTGTTGTTTTTTAATATTTTTATGCCAGATTTTCAACATAGCCTTCTGATGGCCCCACCTCATGAACAGAGGTGGAGAAAATGTTCAACTCCTGCCTGAAAGGTGATTCCATGCAGTGACAGTGAAATCACCTTTCAGGACAGATTTGCCTAATTTTATTGCATTGTTCATGAGGTGGAGTCCCAAAAAAGGCATGATGAAAATTATGTGTGGTTCATAGCTCAGTGCTTATGTAACATATTGTAGCTGTATGATGAAGATGATAGTTGGATACAGAGGCCAGCAGATAATAGGGAAATGTTTATTAGGTACTAGTAGAATATGATTTGTGCTTAGGTACTTCAGCATGAGCATAATAGAGTCAATGAATTAAGCACATATGAATCAGATATTCTGAGCAATGTGCTTGGATGCTTGAATTGAGTCATTTGATATTATTTGATGTTTCTGGCTTTTCTCTGTATCCCACCTGTAGGGAGGAAGTTTGGTTTAGTATTATGAGACCCCAAAAAGAATATAATATCAATGATTGATCTGTACTGACTGATAAAGGAATCGAGCAGGAATACGCCCTTAATAATGGTATGAATAGATGATCACCTCCTCCAACTTTGGAGAGTGTGACCAGTAGCACATAGGAGAGGAAAAAAACCATTGGGGGAAAACCTCTGAGGACCCATGGCTACTGACCTGCCCATCCTTCTGGACATACTAAAGGAGAGAGATCCTAATTAATAACTAAATTAATCAGCTAATCTGAATTCTAGATTGAAGAATTTAATTCAGATAGACGGAGCTTAAGAAAGTACTGAATTGTAACATGACCAGTGAAGCAATCTCCTCCTAGTAAACATCTGAGTCCAAGAATCCATGTATAATTCAGAATAATGGAGAGTGGACATATTAAAGGACCGTCTTCTGGACTTCAGTTGATAGAAGGCATAAGAATCCAGGGAATTGTATGATGGTGGAGATGAAGTTGATGACTTGACGAACTCAATACAGGTGACCAGATGATAGCTGCATCCAGGCTTTGACTTAAATGAGGCAGGATGAATAGAAGTAGTACAACTTCCAAGTTTCTACTAATAGAGAGCTTGTACAGCACGTGGAATGAGAGAAGGCTTGGAGTCATGCTACCGACTGATGAATCCAGTTCTAGTAAGTACAATGTGAGTAAAGTATAGTCTTAGGAATAGATATAAAGGCAGCTGCTGTAGAGCTGAGTTTGAATGATGGCAGGCTGTAGAGAATAATTGGAGACACTGGTGCGAGGTTAGGAAGCATCCAAGTAGTAGAATATGGCGAGCCTAAAAAGAAGCAAGGCAGGTGGACTGCAAATCCAAAGAGAAAGAAGGAGGTAGCAAGGAATGCATCAACTTAGGCAGATGAGATGCAATGGGACGTGGCAACCAGCCCTTGGTGAAAGCGCGGCTTAACCGACAGCTGGTGAGGTAGGAAAGAGAGGCGGCTGATTCCAGTTATGGGAAGCATAGCCAGACTTATGAAGGTCTGCTGTAGAAATAGAGCATGGCAGGTAGTCCCTTGATGATATGCGCAGCAAATCCAGCAGCTGATGAGGTAAATAGAGAAGCGATTAACTCCAGGTAACAGGAAACGCAGTCAGACCTATGGAGGTCAGCAAATAGGAATAAGTGCAGCACAGTGCTTCCAGGAGACGTTTTTTGAATCAATCCAGATCAGAGTAACACTGCATCTGGAAGGCAGACCCAGAGAATGGAATGGTGCTTAGGACTGAGGTATCCAGTAGATCAAGGATGACAGGGATTGCATTGGAGAGACCGTGGCAAAGACACGACAATTGGACGAGAGGAATAACATCCAAAACTGTAGGTATGCAAAGTTCAAGGCAGGAAACCAGACGAGACCTGAAGAGGCTGAATCAAATGAGGCAGCATTGTCACAGGGTCCAAGAAGCAGTAGCGCAAATCAAGATCTTGAAGGTCTGCAGGAGACGCTAACTAAGTGTCCTGAGAAGGTGAAGCAGCAGTAATTCCATGGCCGAGGCAGCAGGGCAAGTATCCAAGAACAGATGAGGAACGAAGAAACATCCAGATGCGAATCCACAGAAAAGGAGCTTTCAGCTGGCTGACACGGCAGCAAGTAGGCATAAAGTATGCAAAGTTCAGGGCAGGAAACAGACGAGACCTGAAGAGGCTGAAGCAAATGAGGCAGCATTGACACAGGGTCCGAGAAGCAGTAGCGTAAATCATGATCTTGAAGGTCAGCTGGAGACGCTAAGGGTCCTGAGAAGTTGAAGCAGCAGTAAATCCATGGCTGAGGCAGCAGGAAAAGTATCCAAGAACAGATGAGGAATGAAGAAACATCCAGATGCGAATCCATAGAAAAGGAGCGTCTGGCTGGCTGACATGGCAGCAAGTAGGCATCAAGTAGAATAGGAATCTCCAGGCTCCAAGCTGGGCGAGGCAGAAATAGAGCAGAAGAAGGGAAACCTCCCAGCCCAATGGGTGAAGGCAGGTCATAGAAGCAGACGAGTAGTAGGAAACCTCCCAGTCTGACGGGCAAAGGCAGGTCATGAAAGCTGTGAATCTCCAGGCCCAGAGCCGAGTGAGGCAGGCAAGAGCAGAAAAGGTAAACCTCCCAGCCCAAAGGCGAAGACAGGTCATTGAATCTGAAGAATCTCAGGCCCTAAGTTGGGCAAGGCGGGTGCAGAGGAGAAGCATATCGTAATGGGGCAGTAGCATTGAGCCAGGGAAGTGCAAAGTAGGATTGCAAATGTAAAGCAGGTAAGGAAAGTAAAATGATGCTGTAGACTGATGGATCTTGCAGATCAAGGATGGTAGAGATTGCAGCGGAGATCTTGGCAGAAGATTAAGCAACCTGGACGAGGCAAGAACATCCTGAATCTGAGAGGCTATGAGTGAGGCAAGGTCGTCCACATAAGCAGTGCAGCAGGCATAGTCGAGGAGCTAAATGGAACATCCAGAAGCACATGTAAGGAGAAGGCCTGAGGAACCATAAGCTCCTGCAGAAGCCATAGGGAAGAAACGGATGGAGGCTAAGGCAGGAAGGAGGCGCAGGAGCCGAGGGACCATAGGGCATTGGAACAGCCAGGAAGGGATGAAGCACACCCCGAAGTTCTCAGCATGAGCCAGAACATAGCTTGCAATTCATAGGAATGGACACGAGAGCTAAATACAGAGCACCAAGCACAGGGAGAACAGGCGAGAGGCACGCAGACCCTTCAAATGGCCTTGGTTTTCAGGGACTTCTAAACTGAGCTTCCAAAGTGTACCTTGTCCCTCTTAAATTTTGTATATGTGTCTACAGCTAAACAGTGGGGATTGTAAGCAAACCATGCCAAACTTAAGGCTACAGACATGGTCCACCTTGAAAATGCAGTGCACACTAAGCATCACAGCCAACCTGCATCTGGAGTGGATATCACTTATTTGAAGATGGGTCCCAGATTCGGACATTGTCCCTGAGTTTCGGATGCCAAGTCCTCAAGTCATGAGGCAGGACATGGAGAAGCATGGAGGCAGTGGGTTCAATCCAGACAAAAGGGTATATTGCAGAAAGGCAGAAAAGAAATGCAGTAGCTGAGCTGACTTGCACACACCAGAGTGGTAGATAGAGAAGAATACAGCAGGAAGCAAAACACAATAGCACAGAGAAATACGATGTACTGCACGGTATGTAGAGCTAACAGCTTTATGTTGCAATGTGCCCCCCCATTTCGAGGTCTGAGTTCCATTGTGCTTCCAGTACGAGTGACCAAAACTGCCAATTCCTAATTCCAGAGGTGAAGGATGAGAGGGAGGAGTAGGAACAAGCCATGAAAGAGAGCGCCCCGCAGGAGCGTGCAGGCTGCACAGGTGGAAGAGAGTGCAGGGGGAGCTGAGAAGCATAGAATAGCAGGCAGGTGCAGCAATAGGAGAAGCAATGTGCTTCTCGGCTGAGCGTATAATCCAAACAGGTGGCCAGTGAGCAGGAAGCAGCCAAAAGGTATGCAGAGGTTGTAGTGCTGAGGAGAAGGTAGTCGGCACGGCAGCGACGCATGAAACTCACATGCTAACCGGAGGCAAGAACGAAGCAGCGATGGACTAGGCATGGAGCCAGGCTGCCTGAAAGGAAAGACAATGACACAAGGACTGAACACACAGAAGAAAGGGGAAGCAGGTAGAAACAAACAGCAGCAGTCAGAATGGAGCCAAACCCCCAACGGACAAACCATAGGGAAGAAAACAAATGGAGGGGGGACGCAGGAGAAATGGAAGCAGGGAGAAACAAACAGGCAGCAGGCATAACGGAGCAAGATCTAATAACAAACAAATAGGGAAGAGAACGAATGGGGGGGGATGAGGAAGAAACAAACGGCAGGATGGGCGGGCAAGAAAGAGGCAGCCACGGACCAGCAGACGACCACAACAGTGGGCTAAACTCTAAGCAGGCCGGAAGTCTACTCTTGAATGTAGTATGTGGGGGGAGCTCTTCCTCACATAACTACGGGCTAAGCCTTCAATTGTGGGTAAAAATATTCAAAAGTGGCCAAGTTATGCCACTAAGTTTAAAACCCCATTGAAACACATAGAACTGCATACCTGATTTCCTCAGTCTGCAGTTCAGCTTTGAAGAGTGAAGACATGACTGTGGTCCAGAGAGGATTATGGCATTGACCCTGGAAGGGAAATAAGGGCTTGGAGGGCTGTTCAGTGGTGGGTGCTGAGTGGAAGGGTCAGGTGGGGGGACTGACTAACGGTGCAACAGACATTGATGGATGATTTTTCAAGGTTTAAAAAAAAATGATGAGGGATGGTTTTCTTTATTTCAGGTGGCAACACTGGCGGATTGGGCACCCCTAGTGTCACTGTTATGTTTGTGGGGTGGTGGGTGCTGAGTGGGAGGGTCACATGGGTGAACAGTAAAGGCAGTGGCAGAAACAGACATCAACGGATGGTTTCTTTTACAGGTATATATATAAAAAAACTATTAGGGTGTTTTCTTTATTTCAGGTGGCAATACTGGGAGATTAGGCACCCCAGTGTCGGGGATGCTAAAAGGGAGGGTCAGGTGGGCAGGACAGTTACAGCGGCGCCAGCAACAGACATTGATGGACATGTTTCTCTGTTACAGGGTGTAATTCCTCAGCAGGCTGATCATGACAAGATGTGCTTGCTGGGTGGCATTGATCAAAAGAACCAACCCATGATTGGGTCAACTCTTTCTTTTGAAATACAGTTTCTGCCCAACAAGCAGAATACTGTTGTGATCAGCCTGGATGATGACTGGGCTACTGACATGCCTCTTGCAGACCACTCTGCACTGGACTAACAGTGTCAACTCCTCAAAAGCCGCTCTTCTACAAAATGTTCACTGCACGTGTACATACAGTGAAACATAATAAGAGGTTGTTTCAGTTTAGACAGCTATGAAACAGCAGTCAATTTTCTTATTTTTTTTCTGTAAACATTTTCTTGTTTAAAAAATTATCTTTTATTTTTAATTTATTGCAGTTAATGCACTATAAGACAGTGCTGTCTGGACTGTGTACTTGTAGGCACACTGACTGCACAGCTCTGGTCTGAGCAGCCCCCCCACACACACACACACATACACCATCTTTCTTGCTTTTTCTGCATTCTTTCTTTTTATTTTTAAATGTTCTTCTGTTATTGAAAATCTCTTCTGTTCTCTGTAGCTCTTACATTTTCTGCAGAGTCCCGACTACAGAAGGCCCCACCCTCAACACAGTCTCTTTACAGTCCCTCACATTTCTGCTTTCCTTTTTCTCTCTTCTTTATATTCTTGAGTTTTCTCTTAATTTTACTTTAATCATTTTTCTCAAGCTCTGTCTTTCTCACTGCAGAGCAGACTGAGCTGTCTAGTACTCAGCCCCACCCCTATGTCCCCTCCGCCCACACACACAGTACAGTACAAGTCACATTAAACTGTTCATCCAACTCACTACCCTTTCATTTTTTTTGTGATGGCAATGCAGTGCCAACTCTAAGTTCTGCAACTGCAAATTGTTTTCCAACTACCCTTCAACTCTGATGCAACTCACTTTCAACTGTTCTCACTCCTTTCCAGTGTTGATGCAAAGAATTTTCAATGCAGTGGTTGTTTTTTCACAGTAATCCTTCAGAGCAGATAGTCTCTCCCATTCACTGCATTTCCCCATCATTGCAGTTCTTGTCTGCATTTATAGGACTGTACTGTACAGTATCCTGTGTACATGATTTTCTTAATTTTGTATATGTACTGCATGGGAAGAACTAAGAAACTGAGGAATTAAAGTGAAATGTAATAAAATCTCCAATGGCACTTTACTATCCCTTCTACTTCACGGCTGACTCAGAGCCATGCTTTGCACCACACTGTACTGCTGTCTGACAGCTGAGCTGAATGACTGAAGCTCAAGGAGAAGCTTAATATTTGTGCTGTCTCACGGCTTGAAAATCAAGCATGGAGCCACCAACAGCACAGTCCATGGAAGCGCAGTTTTCAATTCCACTGAAAAAATGTGCACATAGAGCATGAGGAGAGCAAATACTGTATGGCAGAGGGATCGTGCTGAGAAAGGAAGAGAGAAAGGAGAACTGCACTATGGGTGAGGTTCAGGGATCATGCTGAGAAAGGCAGAGAGAAAGGCAGAACTGTGCTGAGGGTGACCTTTGAGGGATCATGCTGAGAAAGACAAAGGGAAAGGAGGAACTGTGCTGAAGGGGAACTTCGGGGGGTCGTGCAAAGCAAGGCAGAGAGAAAAGGAGAACTGTGCTGAAGGTGAGTTTGGGGATTTTAGGGACTGGACAAAATGTACATAATGAACATGACTGACTGGAATGCCGGCAGTCTAGCCTAAAAAAGAATACAGAGCATTGTAGATTAAAACTGAAACTGCTGGACAGACTGGCCACAACAGAAAAAACAGCAGCAAGTGGAGTCCTCAGAAGCGAGGAAGAAAACATGGCGGTGGGGGTGGGGTTTTCAATGTGAGTGGAGGATTGCTACTGGCTGAACTGGGTAACAGCTTCCTCATGGGACTGGGTAGAATGGCATGCATGCAAGTTGTACTGCACACTGCAGTAGTGAAACTAGGCTCCAGCTCAGTGGTTCAGTATTTTATGGGTTGCTTAATGTGTTGTACTGCATTAGTAAAAGTTTCAGAGAGCTTTAAAGTAGGCTGAAACTGAATATCAGCTAGAAGCAAAACCATTAGAAACTTTTATTAATTCATTGCAGTAAGCAGTGCACACATTAAGCAACTCGTTGAAAATGCTAAACCAGTGAGTTGGAGGAACAATTAATGTGACTTGTACTGTATTCTCTCAAACTCAGTGTTTTTTCTTCTTTTAGTTTTCCTCCTGTCCTGTCCATCCCAACTCCCACTCCTTCCTCCTTCCTGATTTGGCATTTAGTCTACTGACCACTGCCTGCTACTGTAACCAGCTGAGCTCCCTTTCTGTTTGCTAAGCTAGAAATGGTGCCAAGGTTGGAGCAGTGCAGCTATATATACTCTGGTTTGTTCATGTGAAACCAGGTGTCTATGCTGTGTGCACTGCGTCACATGACAAGTATGTAAGCTGCTAGGCTGGGAGAGGTAAAAAAAAAAAAAGCTCAAATCCAAGCAAGCAGCAAGTGGTCATCATGTCATGGTGAAAAGTTTGGTCAAAGGGACCATGTGATGCTAATTGGATGGGACCCTATGACGTCATTGATGTTTTGGGACCATGGGTCATTCAGGTCCAAAGAATTTGACAAGGATCTACAGAGACCAAATGGGTCCATGTGGACCAATGTAAATTTTATCAGCCTTTAAATGATAACAACTGATACTGCTCTGTTTCTCCCAATAGGTGAAGTACAATGATGTTTCCTGTACTTATACTGTGTAATACCTTGCTGACCCTGGTGACTTCTGATGACATAAATGGATGTCCGGGGCATGTTTGGAACAGTTTAAACAGCCCAAATGTCACAAATTGTACTGCATGGGGTCTCCCAGTGCTGTTGGGAGAACGACATGAACACACTGGATATCTTCTTGTCAAATGGTACTTTATTTGTAATGGACAATGTCAAAATGTGACATGGGGATGCTCACAAGAAGCCTGGCATGGCACGGCGATGTGTGCAGTGAACACAACAGCCCAGAGAGGGATTTATATCCGTTCCACGTTGGGAGATACTATGAATCTAACAAAAAAAAACACAAGATTTATTTCAAATGAAATTAAAGGACATATTACAACATCCATTAAATACAATTGCATTAAATTATTCTTGTGGTTCGAGATATAATATGTGGCATTTCCTATATAATATAACTAGAATATATACTGTAGGATTAAAACAATTTTTACAGTGTTACCATTAAAAATGTATATCCATTGTTAACATATGTGCGTGTCTTTCAAAGAGCCACATTGGCCAGGAATGGCCTGTAATGTTAGTTTAATAGCATGGCATAATTTTGGGGCATGGGATAAGTGTATCAAGAATAAGGTATATCAGGGCAAAAGTTTTTGCCCCTGTCAGATGGTATTATCTTGGACGCAAAATGTATATCCCTATATTATCCTTGTAAATTACAGTATTATAATGTGTTGTTGCATTTGCCTTTTCCACGATTACCACTTCAATGTAGGAATTGGGCTTTGGTAATAGTATGGCAACAATATTATAATAATACTTTAAATCGATACCATGATAGACACAAGTTGTGGTCATTTCAAATTCCTGCAGAAGCAACACCAAGGCTTATTCCATCGTAAAAGAGATGTGTGGGGCTGATTAAGCTCAAGATTAGAATTACTAATGGTATTGATTCTATGGTTTTAAAAGGTCATATTCGTTCTTTAGAAACAAAGGATATGGTTACTGGAACATTATCAACTACTGTAAAATTAGCAGCTGATAATGAAGAAATTGATTGGTTTGCATTTAGAGAAACCTTACAGAACTTTTAAATTATTGCACAAATTTCAGTTCATTTTATAACTCACTTTCTAATATGTCTAGAGAAGTTATATAGAACTGGCTTGTTCTCAATTAGCTGCTGAAGCACATGCTTATCTAGTTAATGAGTTAAATAGAATTGAGACCAATAGGTTACCTTTAGGAATAGGTCAGACCAATGTAACTAAATTATTGGATCATCCCACTGTATTCCTACCACCCTTAGCTATGATAAAAGTATGGAACTCACTAAATCAATATGCATCGTGCTGCAACATGTGATTCCGTACTAGTGATAATACCTGTATGTTTTAAACCACCAAAATATTGTGGCAAATCACTAATTTGGGAGTATTAATACATGACCAGATCATGAGACTCTAAATACCAGGTGATACTATTATCTCAGTGCGCGATGAATATATTGTCTTACCTAAGCAACAGTGTGTACAAGAATATGAAACCTTGATATGTGGGAAGAGACATCAACTACCCCATGGTTTCCTGAACAATGTAAATTTACCCTAACATCTGCAAATCAATACCACCAAGCTATGAGATGGAACCAATCATGGTGTGTAATTGCAGGTCAACCTTGGAATGTATGGGGGTGTAATGACAAGGCCTGATGGGTTGCAAATTGGACCCTCTGAGAACGTCCTGCCTATAGCCAAACAAATGTTACCCATATCGATGGTTCCAGTATGGCATTAGATTTACTCACTGATTTGGCAACTCCACCTCATTTCAACTTACCCAAAAATTAATAAAATGACACTTGGTGCCTTGTTGTATCATCAACAAACAAAAGGACTTATTTTGACACAAAAGGCCTCTGCTAAAGAGGTAAAGAAACAGTCATCATATATCCCTATTATATCCTGGTGGGACTGGGGATCGGCTGCTTTGGGTACTAATCCAACCCTCATAGTGGTGGGTTGTGGTATTGCAGTGATATGTGTTCTTATTATTATACAATTTTTATTGTATCATAAGATGAAGCACATGGTTCGACAAATACAAATGTTACAATGGCAACATCGTCTTGTGTGATCTCCAGGTATAGAGAGTCACAAAGGGGGGATATTGTAAAGTAACATTCTGTAGTATAACATTTATTTCAGTATAACCTCTTTATAATAGTTAACTGAGTGTTCAAGTGTAGCCTTTACAGAATGCTTCAGTGTAATTTCTATACTATATAACCAAATATGTTTACTCAAATAGTTAGCTATGACAGTTTCTCACAAGACCTAGTTAAAAGTCTTGTGATGCCTGTCTTGTGATGATTACACAGCACTTTCCTTATGATTTTATAGTGGTTAACATTTAAATGACCTATAGTCAACTTGAACAGATAGTATACCCTTATTGGGATGGTGACTACCTGTTAAGAACAGTGTGCACTGGGGAAGTGGTGCCAGACATGTAGTAAACAGTTATAATGTTGAGCAAGAAACACCTTGTGATGTTATAAAAGAAATACAGCTTATCTATATTTTGACTGTTATTCACCACACCATAAGATTAATAGGTTATTTTGTTATATGATTGGCCTGCACTAAGGAGCTAGTAGTTTTAAGATAAGAAAACTTTATATAAACCTTGTATAAAATTGAATAGCTAGCATCAGACAAAAGCCAGAATACCTGTATTGAGAAGTTGACCAAAATACTTGTATTGAAGACTCACAAACAGAAAATAAACCAGAGGGAAACATTCACTTGGTGTGGCTTGAATTATTTGAAGATAGACACAACGCAGCCATCTTTTTATCCTTACACATACGAAGAAAGATTCCTTCATATGAAAAAAAGAATGTGAAAAAAAATTAAGTACAAATTATTTTTTTGCATGAAGGGAATCTTTTTTCATATGGCCCTATTCTTTTTTTTATATGGCCATATGAAAAAAGAAATGTGGGTCACGTAAAAATATTTTTAAATGTGTTAAAAACACATTTCTGTGTGATTTTTCCAAAACTTAACTGCAGAATCCACCTAAGGGGGTCCCAATTAGTAAGATACATGTTTTGGTGTCTCTGCAGGATATAATGTTTATGGCTTTCCCAAAAAGTTTTTGAAAAAAACTGAAACATCACACTATTTCTGGGGCAGTAATTGAAAGGGTATATCATTATAAATATCTGGGTCTAATATTTGATAGCAGACTCTCTTTTGAATTGCATTTGAATTACATATCAAACAAACTGAGACAGTTGTTAGTTTTTTTTTTGTAGAAATCAAGTTATATTTAACACTTCATTGAGAAAGTTGTGGGTTACATCACTATTTTTGCCAATTCTCGAATATGGAGATTTTATTTATAATAGTGCTTCAGGTACATTATTGAACACTTTGGATTCGTTATTCAATAGTTCAGTGAAATTTGTTACAAAATTGCCCTACAGAACATAGTTGCACTTTATATGGGAGATAGGCTGGACTTCCTCCCGGAATAAAGGGAAGCTCATTTATATACTTTTGTTTATAAGTTTATATTAGGTTTACTACCTTCTTTCCTATTATGAAAATTACAGCCAAAAAAACTGGTCAAAATACACTCTACGATCTTCACACTGGTGTCAGCGTGGCTCAGTTGGTAGCACATCCGCCTCTGGACCAGAAGGTCGTGGGTTCTCGTCCCACACTGGGATTGGACTTGCACCTAAAAATCGCTGGCATCCAAGTGCAGTATTGGGGGGTGCTGTACTGCTGGGGTGTGCCGTCCTTCGGATGAGACGTTAAACTGAGGTCCCTTCTACCCATCCTGGTGTTGTCCTGGTGGGTGTCCAGGTGGAAGTAAAAGAACCCAAGGCACTCTTCGCAAAGGGTAGGGAACATTCCTGGTGTCCTGGCCAACATTCCCCTTCCCATAAACCAGTTCATGCAATTATCCAGGCTGTGTGTGGGTGATGATGTGCGATATGGCCGCCACCACACATTCAGTCACTTCACTACCAGTCTAGCATTGCTTGTAAAGCTCTTTGGATGTATGAAAAGCACTATATAAATGCTGATTCTTCTTCTTCTTCATCCATTAGTAAATCCCAAATTCCAAAAACAAGATCTAAACAAGGGGAAAAAACTATAGCTGTATTGGTACCAAAACTTGGAATGTGATCAAAACAAGATTAATGTGTGTAAATTGCCATCACTGGCACATTTCAGAGCATTACTATTAAGTTCCTTCAGTAGGCATTGTAACTGTTTTGGTTGAAATATTTCAAATTATGCAAAACTGATATAACCAAATCAATATTTTAATCCAAAGACTATAACTTTGTTTGTGTATTTTGTCATTTTGTACTGTTTATATGTTTGGACTTTGTAAAGAGAATGTATTTTCTCAATTATGCTATACAATAAACAAATATGAATATGAAACAAGATGGCAGCCATATGAAAAAGGAATTTTTCTGATGAAAAAAGATTACCCCATACAAAACAGAACCTTTTTTTTTTGTTTGTATGGGCGAAATTCTCTTTTTGTAAGAAACAGCTATCCAAATGACTGTACTGAGCATGCTCAGAAATGAAATTTCAAATCCTTATAACTCTGGAATGGATTATTATTTTTTCACCAAACCAATGAAAGGCACCAATGTGGTCCAAGACCTTTCTATGCTGAAAATTTCAGTGGAAAATTCCAAACTGGCTCAGCGTTAGATGATGACAAAAAAACAGCAAAAAAAAACATGATTGTTTTCATTTTTTTCACTATCCAGATCGCGGATCCTGCACATCTGAGCAGAACAAAAATTGATATATATCAAGAGACCTGGGCCCAGAATCTGCACATGCAAAAGTTCATGCAAATCTGTTGAATGATGGTGAAGCTATTAAAATGCAAAGTTAAGGGTTTACCATTAAACAGCCAACTCAACCATAACTATTGGGGCACTACCATGCCATGATAATATACTAATGATACAAATGATACAGTATACAGACTTGGGTTTGGCCAAAATAATGTAGTGAGAGAGGGTTTCTAACGGGTTCTGCGTGATGTGGCTTTCTTTCTTATTCATTGCCTGGTTTAGTTTCAAAATCCACGTCACGCATTTATGAAGCAGCCTACTGTATATACCGTAAGTTGCTACAGCACCTGTAATAATGGGTGACTGGAGAGATGTAAACTGGACCATTTATTTAAATGTGGTGTTAACAACAAAACTTTTTTACAAGTGGAAGGGTATTTTTTCTTTGTGTGCATTTCTTTCTGAGTGGATCTTCATTCAAACAGCTAAGAATTTGGGATGTGTCATAGGGGGTATCCAGTGTAAAAGGTGACCAAAACTGGGCACCTGCAAAAATGGTGACTCACTTACAGCACTTGTGTTCATGGCTATCTAGCAGGGGGGCAACCGGATACTGGGGTGGGCAAAATACCATGACGGGAAGTAGTGGGTATACGTGCATGTGTGCACATGGGCGGGGGAGAGGCAGGGGAGGGATGGTGTGTGGGAGGGGGTGTGGCAGGGAGCTGCAGAGCTGGTACACTAACATGGTGGGGAGGGTGGTCAGCTGGGAGGCAGAGTACAGGGTTCAGGTTGGTGTGGAGTGTTTTGTTTTTTTGCTGCCAGGCGGCTTTACATTTATTTAAGTTTTCACCCTCTGACATGCACCCCTTGGAGCTGAGAATCCTTACGTAGAGGGGGTGCGGTAGAAGACCCCTGCATTAAAAATAAGGCCTGTAGGTCTCAGGCACTGTTTTTGTCTGTGCTGCAAGTGTGCATCACCTAAATTCATTTTCGACGATGTACACTTGCCATAACTCAATCGCTATTCCACAATCACCCTTATGACATGGAACCATTATAGGGTGTGGGATTTTAAATAATAGAAACAGGCAGACAAATCGTAAGGTGCATAAAACACTTGGAAGCGTTTGTCATTTTATTAGAACTCAAAATAATAAGGCAAAATACAGAAAATAAAGGTCAGCATAAGGTTAGCATGTCTCAGCTTAGCAAGACATGACTTCAGCCTCGCTGCTGAACACCCTGAAGATCTTACACCTTCCCTTGCCTGCTAAAAACACTAGCCTCTAGTGGTAGGCTTAAATATATTTCTAAGAGTGACATCACCATCAGGTGACCATGTAATTGTCTGTCTCCCTGTAATTTCTTCTTTTATACATTACTAAAGTCCCTTTACAATCTGCCATATGCTGTGGACAAACAGACTACATGATGACATATAACATTCTCTAGACATATATTACTCAGAAGCTTGCTAACTTCTTAATTAGGATCTGTGTCCTCATAATAGGTTAACTAAGCCCTCCCTTGACAGTGACCTCACATCTTAGGATCACTACAAATTCCTACACTAGGGGCGCTGCTGCCCTATAGGGCTGAGTTCCACAGAAGGCTTCCCCTCAAAACAGCAGAGTTCACACTTGCTTGTGAACTAGGGCCTTTGGAAAAGGTTGCTACATAGGGGCTCCTTCCATTCACTAGAGACTCACTTATTGAGCACGGTAAGTTCCTACTTATACAACATGACAATATGCTGACAAGATATATTAACTTGTATTAATTTGGCTGGTGTGTTCTGTTGGAGTTTTGTCCCCAGTTAATGTTATAAATTTTCCAGACTGTGAGTACCAGCTCTATAACAACATCCAATACAGCACCACAGGTAGTGGAACCTTTATATACTTATAAAGCAGCATTGTGTAGCCCTGCTGCAGTTTCTGGGATAGCAAGGGGAATGGAAGAATGAGGGTGCGCTCCTCTTCTCCCTTCTCCTGCTAACTCAGTAATTGCAGAATACATACTCTACTTTTATTTATTTTGTCCCATTTTGTGTGATTATTGTCTTTTTCATATTCTCTCACACAACAACAAAACCCTACTGCCTTCTCCCTGGGCAGACACTTTCTAAGTTCAGAGGCTCTAATTTTTAAAAAATACTTTACCTAATTCTCTTCCTTTACTGGGGGAAGGGGTAAACCTAAGACAGGGTCACTCTGTCAGATGATGGCCTGCTAATTCTAAACTTGAATATACCTCTGAGGGAGCTAATGAGAGTGGTCCCTCCCATAGCAATCTGCCAATTACATGTACACATGAAGAGACTGCAATGAAGAATGTAGTTATTTGTGCCAGCCCAGTGGCACTGAGGGCTGAAGTGCTGGAAGCCACACCTTGCACTACGCTGGTGACCTGGGTTCAGGAACAAGCCCGGCCAGCAGTGGCCGGTGGGGGGAGTGGCGGAGATGGACTGAACAGCCAGAAGGCATCTCTCCTCCAGGGTGGGGACCCAGTGACTCTTATCAGGCTGCTCCGGGTGGAGGCATGGAGGTAGTGCACTGGAGCAACTCGAGGAGTGAGGGTGTCGGAGATTGCTGTGTGCTTGTGCCTCCACACGCGTGAGCAATCGCAGCAAGGGTGGGGAACAAACAAGTGAAATGGAGCTGGCAGGCTCACGATGGCCCCATATCACCCGCATTGGCCCTCAGAGTCTAGATGTTGGTCTCTGGGGGCAGAGGGAAAGTCAACATCCTTCACCCTCGGCCCTGCCATGAGGGGTAACCCATGGGAGATTGCCAGGAGGGTTGGGCATGAGAGAGGCAGAGGTCAGAGACTGAGCCCCCAAGGGGGACTGAGCTGCCTGCCAGCTCCATGTACCCCTGTCACCAAGCAGGTGGGAGGGGTGATGAGGGTCAAAAAGCTAAATAAAAAAAGAAAAAAAGAATGCAGTTATTTGTTTTTGTTCAGGTAAGTGCTCTAGGCCTATAGGTGCCTGTTTTTATGCACAACCAGTTACATGTCTAAAAACAATCATACAAAACAAGTGAAATATATTTAAACATTTTTCCTCAAGTAGACAAAAATTATTGCATCCAGAATAAAACAAAAGTGTATTGCAAACCGTTGTATGATGCAGTGAAAAATGTATTTATATTTATTTATTTTTTGGTAGAAACCTAAAAATGTCAGAAGAAAAAGACCATTGGTCCATCCAGTCTTCCCTGTTTTACCCTTTCCTACCCTAGGACTTAGAATATATGCTGCATATTGATAAATTTCTACAACACAAACCTTTTTTTTAATCATACAGAAGTAATGTGACAATAAACAATTTAATATGGCCATTATGTGCTTCAGAAAACAATAACAGATATAGTGTGGCACACTGGAGATGTATAGTAAAACTCTTCCAATTTCTCTGCAATATTTGCAAAGATTTTTCACTTTTGGGGGATATTTTTTTCTGCTGTTTTCTAGTGGCCCTGCCCACGGACCACTCGCTGGTCATATCACCATTAATGAGCCAGGGGTGTAGCTACAAATATACCGTTTGTGCACCATTTTGGATACCATGACATTCTTTGTTGCCCTCTACCCTTCTCGTTAACTCAGCTGTACCTTTTTTGTTCCCCTACCCTGCTTCCCCCCAGCTGTACCCAGTTTATTGCCCCTAGATGTAACCCGTTTAATACTCTACAGTTGTATACCCCAATGCTTTCTTAAGCATGGGAGAAAAATTAAGCTGCTCCCAGTTGTATGCATTTGCACAGACAAATAGTGTCCTTGGGGTCATGCAAAATGTTGCCCCTCAAAAATGAATGTGTATGCCATGGCTTACATGGTATATGTACTGCCTACACCCTTGTAATGAGCAACACTACAGTCAGCAAATAACAGCTTTAATCTTGCAAATTGCAAATTCTGGTATTCTTCGTTTATTGTTTGTCATAACAGGGATGAACTCCACACAAGGGAAATCTTTGATTCTTCTCAAATTTTATTCAGTGAAAGATATACACCAAGAGATGGGCTACATTTCATTGTGCTACTTCATCAGACCCACAGTGCTGTAAACTAATTAACAAAAAATATTTGTATGTATGTATGATATGTATCATCATGTTGTTGTGTATCATGTGTATTGGCTAATAAAGTATACTAAATTGAAAAAGAAGGTAAGATGCATTCCGTGAGTATAGAAGAAAGATAAATTATTTTTCTTTTAATTTATTGTAGCAATCTTGACCATGGCCAATCACAAAAAATGATGATAATATGAGATTGTCACTAAGCAAAATCATTATTTCCACAACATCGTGGTTCTTTTTTTTTTGTTAACTCTATTTTTACTTCCCCCTTGGGGAACTCTCTCCAGCACCTCCGACCTCCGGTCTCTACCTCCCATCTGAGATGCTTCTCTCTCTCCTCACTCCGTCCTGACACAACCCCCGGATCTGAATCCGCCAGTTAGGGGCTGCCCTATCTGATCAGGGTGCTCTATCTATAGTGTTGAGTGCCAGGCATTAGCGAGAGTGTATGGAGAGGAGAGCACCCGATGTTGGGAGTGTGGTCCAGGGCAAAGGTGCTTCCGCCTATCCCCAAGGGAGGGGATTTTTCTTGCTTACCTTTCCCTCCTAGGCTCGGACATGCATTGCATTCAGCACGGGCACACATGCTCCCGTGTGTGCCCACAGGATCACCACCACAGCCAATCCCCTGGTTGCTGGATTGCAGACTTGCTGTGCTTTCCAGCCCCCACCAGGAGCCACCAGAGTCCAGGACTGGAACCCCCTCCTCCCTCCCTTCCAGGACAGGAGAGCAGTCCACTGGATGCTCAATCCTGTCCTCACCTGCTGACCCCCGATGGCCCAAGCTCACTCTCAAAGCCAGGTTGCTGGCATAGCACAAGGTGTGGTGTCCAGCGCCCAACCTCAGCGCCACCGGCCAGCTTTAACATTGTGATTCTTGATTACGGCCATTTAATGTTCATGTTTAATTGTTGTTAGTCATGATCACAATTACATTTTTTTAAGTTTGAACATGATCTTTGAACATAATTCATAATAATCATTCATGACACATCATTATTAAATCATCTTTTCAGCTGGGTAACAATGTGAAGTCAAGTGATCATCTTTAATTTACAAATAAATAGATGAGTTTTAAACTGATTTTCTTAGAGCTCTCCTCACAAAACCTGTATAAACATATCAGCTCTGGTCAGGCTCACCAACTACTCCTTTAACTCAGGGCATATAAGACCACTGGTGAAGAAGTGTTTGACAAAACTGCCCCATTCAGTTGGAAAACCATTCTTAACTTTATTAGAGAAGTCAGTAGCATAATTTTCTTAATAGTTTTTTTCAAACTCTGTTTATTTACTCTCCCTACCTGAACTCTCTCCAGAGGGTCTCTTGGTGCCTACCACTATCCCGCCCACCTGAAGCTCTCCTCTCTCACTCCTCCTGGGCCCAGCTCTCCAGCCACTACCTGATCACCCAGCCCCCCAGCTCTGAGTCCCCTGAGGTTTGACCACCAGATTAACTCCTCCTGGCACTCTATCTAGAATCTAGATGGGTGACCAGGCAGGGAGGAGAGCAGAGGAAGTGAGAGGAGATGCCCAACATTGGGCGTGGTTGGCCAGCCCCTCTGGACTCTCCTTCACCTATCAGGAGTTAGAGGGTTTTTCCCTTATGTGTTCCCCTCTGGCATGGCATGCAATGGCATCAGCGCAGGACTGCCCACAGACCGCCTGCCATTGTCAGACCCCTCCTACTGATCTTGCTATGGGGTTGCCCCCTGCTTCTGCCAGGAGCCACCACTGAGCATGGTATTGCCCCAGTCCCACCCCAGGAGAAGAGAGCAGTCCTCCAGATGCTCGATCTTCTCCTCCCCCACCATCCCCTGATGGCCCAGGCTCATTCCCGAACCCAGGCTGCCAACGTGGCACGAGGTGTGGCGTCCAGTGCCTCAACCCTCAGTGCCACCGGGCCAGCTTACATAATTTTCTTAATGTGCACCATGCAAAACTACTTCTCCATTCCATGCATGTGTTAGGTTGCTCAGACACAAATTGTTGTTCCCATATTATCTTCCACCCCCTTTTACCTTTAGAGGTATTACCTCATATCTGTTGGAGTATCCCACTCAGCAGCTACCTCAGATTATTATATAAATATACGGCATTGTATTGTATTCATATGTTCCCCTGCTTTGTACAGTAATTGTTATTTCTTATTTACTCCATAGTAAACTGTACCCGTCTGATATCTACTAGTTGTATCTGCAATTAGTAAGTATGTATACACATTGATGCTATAGTCAGTCCCCTAGGACCCTCTTGCAAAATATGTGAGATATCAAAATGTGACGGTCCTGGTGCATAAAACAAAGTAAAAATCTTGCAACAGGATATTATCAGGAATCCTAGAACCTTTAAGTTGGTTTGACTTCAGTCTCGCTGAAGAGGGTATTATATGCTTTTTCACATTTTTTTCAGTTATGTTTCTGGCACTCTGGCCAGGGCGGGGATGTATCCCATTTCTTCCTGGCTCTCCCAAGTCACTTCCCACCCAGGCACTCCCCCCCAGCTGCATGATCTTGGAGGACCATGACTTACCCCTTATGAAGAGGCTCTCCTTAAGGAAAGATGATTATCAGCCTGGGACCCTGGCTGAGACTTATAGTGGTCACTGTTTTGGAGGATAGGTGATCATGGGCTCTCAGCATCATTGTGCTGCCTATGTATGAAGAGATTTTCTATAACCCAACCAAGGCGTGCTGGGGTGCTGGAACTCAACACTAGCTGCCCCTGTCTGGTCTGCCTCTCAGTGCAAGCAGACAGACTTCACTCCCTGAACTCAGGCCTCCATTGGGGTGTCCCTCAAGACAAATTCTAATAGGAAAACTTTATGTGGCATGCGTATGGGTAGTAACCTCACTGTTAGGTTTGGATGCATGTCTATACTCAAACTGGGTATAGTCCCTGCTGTGTGGCAGGAGGTGGACAAGATACATAGATCATAGACATTGATGGCACAAAAGGCTCTTGACCCATCCAGTCTACCCACCTACCTACCTATTTTGCTCTGCCCTAGTGAAGTCTTCCCTTTGTTACTCTCCGTCTATTTTCTAACTAAACCCGCATGCCTATCCCATCCCTGCTTGAAGCTGCTGATTGATTTGGCCTGTACCATTTCCTCTGGTAGCTTATTCCACTTGTCCACAACCCATTCCATGAGGAAGGGCTCATGGGCATCTTTTATGAATCTCCTCCCTGCCAGTTTTACTGAACTCCCTCTCATCCTTGTGTTTGAACTCAAGGAGGAGAGTTCCTTGGCATCCACTCACTTTATCCCATGCAGGTACTTATGTGAATCATGTAATCTCTTTCCTTGCTCTTCTCAAGGGTGTACATGTTTAAGTCCCACAGCCTCTTCTCATACACCATTTCCCCATGCCATGGACCATCTTAGCTGCCCTACACTGTACTACCTCCACTTTGTTGCAGTATTTTCTCAGGTGTGGGCTCCAGCACCTTGTGCAGTATTCCAGGTGTGGCCATACCAGTGAGCTTGTACAGGAAGAGATAACCTCCCGACTACTACTGCTTATCCCCCTTCCTATGCATCCCAGTATTCTGTTTGCATTGTACACCCTGCTGTTGCAGTGTGCAGACATTTTTAGGGTTTCTGATAGTGGTGTGCAAAACCAGGAAGGTTCGGGCTTTGGTTTTGCCAGCTCACCCTGGTTTTAGTTCTAGATTTACGCCAATATACATTCAATATAAAACCCTATAACTTCATTTTAAAGTATAATACAAAGGAACACAGGTTAAATTCTGTAGCAAAATAGTTTAGTAGCATAGCAGCTAACAAGGTCCAGCTGTTATTTTCACAGAAATCTTAAAAGTACAGTATTTGAGACAGTGCTATATTCAAAGGTTGATTAGCACATATTGTAGCTTCATTAGCTTATAATCTAAATTCCTAGCAGTAAATGACATGAAACAAGACACGCTGAAGGATCGGACATAGGCTCACGAGTGTAACAGTTGAATAGCCCTGGCTTATTTAGTCTGTTACAGCAGTTGTGCACTGCTAACAAAAGTGACTGTGATGACTGAAGGGTAAGAAGAGGAGAGTAAATGGCCGATAATGGTCTAAGAGGAATATATATATATATTTTATGTATGCATCAGTTAGGGTTAAAGCAACAAAAGTGGGGAACGGAGATATTAGGGTTGAGCCTCTAACCCCTCCCCAAACCACCCCACCTCCCACCATCCTCCACACACCAACAGACACTGGGGTGTGCCATGGGGTTGTCAGGCCCAACTCTCACACCATTCCATGTGTAAACAGGTTGACATGCTACAGTAAAGCAGAATGGGGAGAAAGTAAGGCCTCACAACCCCGTGGCACACCCCAGCGTCTGTTGGTATGTGGAGGATCGGGTGGTGGGGTTGGGGAGGGGTTGGGGCGTAACCCTAACCTCTTATTTTCCCACTTTTGTCGCTTTAACCCTAACTGAGGCATTACTGATGTTTTTTTGCAATTAATTTTCTTACGTTTTGAAAAAGTGTAATGTAACTAGTAAATAGTATGTATTGGTGGGAGCACAGGGCCCCCCACCAAACTGTCCGTTTGTGCATAATGATATGTGTCTGTGGGAGCATGGGCCCTCTGGGTCCTGCGCTCCCACTTACACATAAAAACAGAGCCATATAGTAGCCCTATAAGCCTGAAAAGGAACCCTTGTAACACTAATTTGCCAATATCTCAGTAACCGTACAACCTATAAAAAAAATTCCACTGCAAGTGTAACCTATGACTTTAAAACCTCCACACATGATCAGTCCACCTAGAAGTGAACAAAGCTGTGGGTAGCAAAAAAGCTGTATCTCGCATAGTTTCCGAGACATGGGCACCGAAAGCCGCTGTGGGAAAAATCTCAACTTCGTGATGGCATATCGTTGTAGTCAATTAACTTTTTAACACCTAAATAGCATACTTCACATATCTGGGACATCACCTTTATACCCTGCAAATTTCAAGCCAAAAGATCAGACTGTTTATTTACAGTGCAGTGACAACGTTTTTAAAATCCTAGTTCGACAGGTGTCAAAATCCCCATTCTCGAGGTCAATCCCTGTTCGCGAGCTGTCAAAATCCCTGTTCACGAGTATTCCTTGATCGTAAGATTTTGGCCACCTAGTCTCCAAGTGATGAAAGGGGATTTTGTCAGCTCACAAAAGGAGATTGGCTTGTGAATGGGGATTTTCACACCTTGTGAAAGGGGATTTTGTCAGCTCACGAAAGGGGATTGAAAAACCCAATCCCCTTTCACGAGCTGACAAAATCCCTATTCATGAGCCAACCCTTTGCAAGCTGTCAGAATCCCCGTTCTTGAGCTGATCCTTGCTCATAAGATATAGCCATCTGGTCCCTAAGTACTAATCAAGGATTTTGCTACCTTGCGAAAGAGGATCGCTCACTTATGGGAATTTTGTCACCTCATGAACGAGGATCTGAAGTGAGTCACGTAATGAAGAATTTAAAATTTAAAATGGCTGTTTTTGGCCAAAATGAAGGAAACTAAAGGTATGGGTTTGTAGAGGGTGTCACCCTGAACAAAACCCATGTCTTATTCCACCAACAAGTCACCCGTGGAGCAAGCTACACATTTTGTTTGGGAAAAATTTAAACAAAATGGTAGTCATGAACAAAGAATTTTTTTCTCACGAACAGGGATTTTATAAATCCCCATTTGTGAGCTGACAAAATCCTTGATTGTGAGCCCAATCCCCTTTCGCAAAACACACATACAAATCTTGAAGTGAACTGAGCATGCTCGGAACCTGAAACTTTAAAATTAAATAACTTTGGAATGGATTAATATTTTTTCACCAAACTAATGGAAGATTGTTTTTTGTTTAGACCTCTTTCAGCCCTGTAAATTCCAGACCAAAATACCAAATGGTGTGACCGCAGCACAATGGGCAAAAATCAGCAAAAAAGTGCTAAACAAAAGCTAATAATGCATTATTCAGCACTTCGCTGCACATAAACCACAAGTATGACCGAAATGCAACTTTGCAGATCAAGAGATCTGCTATACGAGACCACACATTCCAAATTTCATGCAAATCCATGGAACGGTTGGAAAGTTAAATGAAAGTCTCAAAAAAGAGGTTGCACATTGGAGTAGGTGCAGGGATAAAAAGATATGTAACCAAAATAGAAAAAATCCCGCACTCTGCCAACAGAATAAAGGGACTGCTCACCACAAAATCAAGAAAGGTGCTTCATTTGCAAAGTTATTAAGGTGCAAAATTTGGGTTTTAACAGTAAACTGCTTACCCAACTCTAACTATACTGGCGTGACTGCACCAGTACAATATATGTGTGTGTGTGTGTATATATATATATATATATATATATTTTTTTTTATTTTTTTAAGTTTAGCAGCATGCACAGAGAGTATATTTGAACCCTCCCATCCACCCTTTTGAACTGATGTTATTCTGTTTGATAAGTGGACTTTGCTGTTTGAGTTGCCTGCAATGGGTGTCCATAGTTTTGACAATTTCTTTTCACTCTTGTTAAGATGCACCTGCACACTAGAATTTTTTTTGTACTTTTTTGTATTTTTTTGTTTTAGTACAACACAAAAGGTGAAGGCAGACCGAGGTAGCATTGTGAAAGAGAACACTCACTTTTTGTGATATCTGTCCTGGGTCCCCTTTTCTTTTCCATATTTCTAAATGACCTCCCACTGGTATGCCCAAACTCAGCTATACAAATGTACACAGATGATACTGTCCTGTACGCCTCTGGCCTATCCTGTGAGGTCTTAAACTCTGCCCTCCAGCAGGATTTTGATGCCGTCCAAACGTGGCTTAGCTCTAACCAACTCCTGCTAAACGCAAAGAAAACAGTCTCCTTAATGTTCGGCACGCAACCTCGACTCTCCCGACTAACTACTCCCCCCACTTACCATACACTAGACGGTACCACTCTGGAATCATGTGCCTCCTTCAGGTACCTGGGTGTATGGCTTGATCACCACTTAGACTTTGCCGTCCACATCGACTCTCTCCAGAAAAAACTTTATCCAAAACTAGGAGCACTCTACCGTAACAAAGGTTGCCTACCCACCTCAGTCAGGCAGGAGCTAGTACTCAAAATGATTCTCCCTACCTTCGACTATGGTGATGTGGTCTACAGTGCAACCCCCCCAACCACCCTGGCAAACCTGGACCCCCTTTTTCATTCTTTCTGCAGGTTCATCCTAGAATGCCCCCCACCACCCACCACTGCGATATGTATAAAGTCCTAGATCTCCCCTCGCTGCACTCCAGGTGCCAGCTACATTGTGCAAAACTCATAGTGAAGTACTGGTCCAACTCCATCCCCACCTATCTCAGCTCCACCCTGTCAGCTCAACCCTCCCCGGCATACTCCCTGAGAGGCTCAGACTCGAGACTTTTGCATATCCCTTTCATGCATACCACAAAGGGCCAATCTGCTTTCAAATATAGACTGCCCAAACTCTGGAATGACCTCCCTGCTGCTATTAGGCTGTCTGCCACCCCTAGGACCATAAATACTCTCCTTCAGGGCCATTTCACAGACACTTGTAACTGTAACCTGCAGCCCAGTTCTGCTAGCAAGAGGCTTCGCATCGCGCCATAAACTGTAAAAGTGTCCCTAACTGCTGCTCCACCAATGGGTCTCGCCTGCTCATGCTTTTAGTAACCCAGGTACTGGAATTAAGATAGTATGTAAGTTCCCAATGCATAGTCCAGCCTGTAACATTTCCTGGACCAGATGTTTCACCTTTATTGCACTCTATTTCTGTACCTACTGTATTGCATCATTGCCTATGCTTCATTTGTATGTATCTATGTATGTAACTCCCAGGTCACATCTGGAAATGAGTGGATCCCGCTCAGTATGCTTATCTGGTAAGTCTCTTAAATAAATAAATAAATATTCTTTTTTTGTTTTCATTTCATGGATGACTATCCATTCAAGAATAGCAGATCAGTCACAACTCAGAGTGGAGTTGTATTCAGGAAGATATTATCTAAGAAATACAGAGTTTTGGCATAGGGTACATCACTGGAAGAGGCCAAAACCAGAGAGTACCGTCAATAGTCATTTACAAATTTAAGTAGACCTTACAAACAAAAGATAGGGGAAACAATACACATATGTGTGAGTGTGAAATTGTTTTGTATGAGTACAGTATGTCCCATAGAGTCAGACAGCAGCCCCTAATTTTCTAGTCTTGCTATACAGTAGTTCATTGGAAGAAACAAAATGGTGACTGGCATGAGACAGGACGTGAATGACATGAGAAACAGGCTTAGGTTACCTTAGGTTACTTAGGTTGAGTAGGACAAAAGAAGGCCATTGGCCCATTGAGACTGTCCCCCACCATTGCGGGCCATTTAATCCCAGTTAAGTATTTTGTGTGAGCCATTCGTCCAATTTTTTTTTAAAGGTATCTGGATTTTCCACATCAATTAGGTCTTGAGGGAGAGTATTCCAAAGTTTGACCACTCTGATATTAAAGAAATGATCTCTTTTCGATGTATTGTCCCATTGGACATCCAAGATTTTGTTGTGGGATCTGCCTACAACCCCTCTACCAGTTAGTTTTACATCTAAATTACTCATCATATCATTATCCTTCAGAATTTTATGCATTAGGAGTAAATCCCCTCTATATCGTCTTAACTGGAGTGAGAACAGGCCTGTTTCTTTCAGTCTACTTTCATAATCCATATTTTGTATTCTTGTCACCATTTTGGTAGCCCTTCTCTGAACCCTTTCCAGCATTGTTATGTCACCCTTTTGGTATGGATTCCAGAAGGGTGTACCATAGTCCAGCTGGGGCCGGATATAACTCCTGTGGAGTGGGATGAGGCATTGTTCATTTCTGGAGACAAAAGTTCTCCTTCCTCTGTTTAATAGGCTGTTTGCCTGTTTATAGATTTTTATACAGTGGTCAGATGGAGTTGATGCAACATTCCCCCAGTAGCACTATTTTCCTTTAACATCACTGCCAATAGGCTTATCATCTCTACTGTCCAAGCAGTGTTTTGGAAGTGCCCTTGAGTGTCCAGCAAATAAACCATAGTTCAGTTTAATAAAGCATGGAATTTCAACATTTTCTGGAAGGAGTTTTTTCTTCTATTACTAGCAAATAGCCAGCAGTGCTAAATATCCTTTCTGAATAGACACTTATTGCTGGGTAACTTAAATAGTAAAGGGCCACTGTTTGCAATTCTGGCCAGACCTTACCCTTTTCAAGCCAATATTGAAGTGGGTCATCTCAACATTTATTTTTCTGGGGTCCTTTGAGAAGTCATCCACCATACTGTTTGCTGAGTAGCTTGTGATGGGAGAAGTAACAGCACAGTCTTTTCTCTATGTCATCCAGTCCTGCCCAAATTCTGCCCTTTAAGGCACCAGACAAATTGCCCCTGAGTTCCGATTCATGATGCAAGGATTTTCTTATAGTATTTTTTCCTTCTAGCTTCACTGGAATCTGTTTCTTGGAAAGGAGCATGGCTATTTGTGATCATCAGCTGTAGCAGTTTTACTTGGAGTCTCAGTTGTCATTTATAGATAAATTTTATTAATAAGCAGTTCTTTGTAACAGTTGAGGTCTACGGTACCAGACTCGAGAAGAACTGGTTTTGAAATGTGGATCCAACCTTGGCGCTGTAACAGAATGTTCAGAGTCCAACATCATAGCAATCCTGCAGTCCATTTGCAAAGACAGAGACAGTTTTTGCACAACAGTGACACCTGTACTTGTACCTTGCTCTTCAAATGTTTCTCAGAATATTTCTGGTCTCAGCATGAAAAGGTATATCAGTGGAATGACTTGACTTATGGTTGCACTGTCAGCACTCACTTCATCTGTTGCTTCATCAAATGACTGCAGCAACTAACATAAGCATTACATACGATCCTACTGCCCAGAGGTGAGTGTGACATCCCCTTTCCCTACTGCATGGTCCATGGTGTACCAGTACACTGCTCTGCATTGTTCTTGGAGCCTCTGCAACACGTAAATGGTGAAGTTCCACCCGGTGGCAGCTTCTTGTTTTAGCTGGTGAACTGGCAAGTTATTCTTTTGTCGCAGATCCCACAGATTTTACAAGCTTTTGCTAAGTGCTTGAAGAAACCACATAACTTTCATGCAGCACCCAATATGTTCTGCACACTCCTGGCTTCACTGAGGAAATTGCATACCACTAGACTGAGTACATGTGCAAAGCATGGTATATCCACAAACCCATCATCCTTTAGTGCTTTACAGTGTTAGCTTCACTGTCTGAAACAGTGAAACCACAAACCTGGGAAAGGCCATTAGGGGAAGGACATTTCTGAGACCAATTTCTTCAGCTCCTGTAAGATGCTCACACCACTATGACTTTCTTTGTCAAAGTTTGCAATACAGAGGGCAACCTGATTTTGAGGATTTTGTTGGTCCCTGGTGATGCCAGAGGATGTTGTAGAGCAAAATGATACCCAGTGGGCAGTGACAGTCATGCAGTCTGCTGTTTGACCACTCGTCCACATAACTGCCATTATATGTACTTCTTTAATAGTTCTTTAATAGCTGATGACTGTAGGGCACTGTTATCTTCTGGTGCAGTGCCCTATAAAGAGTTGACCCAGCCTTTCTGGAGAAATATGTCCGTGACTGTAGCTGGTACCAAGGGGCAGCAAGTTTCATTATCTCTTGAAAGCCAACGGAGTCAGCAATAGAAAATGTTTGCATGTCTAGTGCAATCATTGCAGATATTGTTTTATTTAACTGCTGAGCAGCTGGATGGCTTTGGTTATATTTAGTTCTCTATTAGTGCTGTGGAATTTTCAAATTACGGTGGAATGAAATGCCAATGGAATTTTCAAAATTCTGCCAAAATTCCATCGAAATGGAATGGTGAAATTCTGTGGCAGAAAATAGTTGTGGAATGATTTTCACAGAAAATGCAGTTCCGTGGAATAATATTCAGTATATCTCAATATTTTCATGGAAATTGTTGTGAAATAATTTTCCACTGAAAATGCTGTTCCACGATATAATACAGTAGGTGGAATTTGCAGAAGAACCTGCAAAATTCTGGTGGAAATTCTGCAGGAGGAATGGTCATTCCACGTTAATTTCACCAGCGGAATTCCACATTCTGTGAAGCACTATTCTGCATTCAAAGGTTTTGTGCATTGATAACTGTTTCTGAGGTGTGACTGGCACACTGAAAAAGGCTAGAGAAGACAAAGAAGAACTCTTTCTGTTTTCATTTGGGGAGCTTTCCAATGTGCTAAAGACCTAGCAGATAAAGGGGGTGATGCACGCAAAGCCCTGATCAGTGTCTGAGGAGTTTTCCATGGGATATGGAAAATTTACCTATACCACCAGTCTGTGTACCACTGTCAACCTGTGTAACATCCTTTGTCATGTCACCTTGTGACTTATGCTTGGCCCATTGAAGTGGATGTATTCACTGTCAGAAAATGGGTAGGAGAAATCTTTATTCTGATTGGTTAAGGCCACCAACCAGCTGATCTCAGCATCAGGCAACAGAGACTAGGAAATAATGAGTCCCAGTCTCTGTTGCCTGATTATGTTCTAATATCACTGTACCCATATAATTTTAAATTTAAAATAACCACCATGTTGTTCTCTCACTTAACAAGAGATACAACCCCCATCACAAGATTTTACATCAGTGCCCCCACTCACCTACAGGCATTCAACTAGTTAATGTCACTGATGTTGGCAACTTTTTTTTTAATTCTGCTTAGTATTTCCTGATCACAAAGCCCCCCCCCCCAAACTGCAGTGGAAATATAAACTACATTTTTGTCAGTAAGAGTGTGTGCCTTTTAGCTCAAACAGCAATACAAAACAATATTTCTTTTTTTTCCTCTTTTTATCCCTGACAATATTTAATGCTCTTGTAGTGATCAGTGAGGGTTGCTCGCGTACCTCAATACCTCAACACATTTCTACCAGCCACAGGGTCCTGTTCCTAAGTCTGCACAGATCATTTCCAGTGACCAGAGGGTCCCATTCCTAACTCAGCCCAACACATTTCCACTGGCCAGCGGGTCCTGTGCCTAAGTCTGTGTAACACATTTTCACTGACCAGAGGGTCCTGTTCCTAAGTCTGCGCAGCACATTTCCACTAGCCAGAGGTTCCCACTCCTAACTCGGTACAACATATATCCACTGACCAGAGAGTCCTAGCCTAAATGTGCAACATATTTCTGGTGGCACCGGGTTTCCCCTACTGCAGTCCATCTCTTCAATAAACACAGTACAGAATTCTTGTATCTCGAGCAGGACAAGAATAACTCCATTGTGAAAAAAAGAAAAAAGAGCACCTACTACAGAGTGCAGATGGGGGTTGCTAAAGAAACAAAGGTAACACAAAAAAGAAAATTTTGCAAAAATAGCAGCACCTTCTATTGGTAGGTGTACCAGTGGAGGCACTCACTTACAATTACTTTTTTCCACTCATGTTTTACCTAATTTTAAGTCTTTTTCAATTTTTACTTATTTTATTAAAATAACAACACATACCCATTTTCTAAATGCAATAATACCCAACAGAGTGGGCAGTATTGGGATATACCAGAACTTCCAGGGTTATAAGGCCTCCACCTTTGGTGTCAGGCTTATTACACCCTTGGGCAGTCTAGTAGCCCAATTCTGCCCACCCTGTCAGATATTATTGCTTGCTGTTATCTTATTAGGATTAATGCAGCAAAGTTGCTTGCCTGTCTTCCTCTGCTGAAAGAGCTCTTACATAAACAGCATATTGTCGCATTCTGTTCTTTTGGTCAAGGTGAAAAAACCTCCATATAAAGGGGATGCATTTTTCTGAATCAGCATCTGGCATGTCTGTTAGATTCTGTTATCTTCCTCAATGTCCTCAGTAGATGATTTGGTGTGAGCACCATCCTCAGCAGAGAGACAGGCATAACATCTCTTTGCACTTTCCTTTTCCCTGGCCCCAATGATCTTTCCTCTGATAACCTTTCCCCAGGTTTTTGGTCTGGCAGCTCACAACAGCAGGTTCCAATGGCTCTTAGTCTTCATCATCAGAGTCTGCATCGTGCCTCTGTTTCAGGAATGTACTCACTGCCACTGCTATCCACATGGTCCGACTCTGAAGAGCTCACAGAGGAATGAAAAATGGTAGAATCTTGAGAATGTGGCATGTTTCCTTTTAACTATGTGTAGTGCCTACAACTGCCTTTGTTTTTTAACACTAGTACCTTTGCCAAATCTACTACCGTTAACTGCTGGTTCATTAACCAAGCTTTGCTTCCTGCCTATTGACTGGCCAGTATTAGTTGACAAGGTATCATCTGCAGCAGCAGCAGACAAACATGATGGGATCACAGTAGACAACAAGGACTCAGAGGATGAGAAACTGCAAGAGGGAAAGAGGATGCACCTACTGCAGTAGAAGAAGCACCTTTTGTGACAATGTTTTTGTTTTTCTTCTAAATTGCTGTCTTTATCTTTTTCATACTGATGCTGGAAGCTTACTTTTTCACAGACCCACTCCCTTCCATCTTTATTTTTTTAATATCATTTAATGAGTTTTAAAATTCAAAATTCAAATAACAGTTGCTGGTCATAAACTAAGCCAGCTCCCTTCCAAGAAAAACCCTAGTACCTTCCTGAGTCACCTTGGGAAAATAGGTGACAGTAATGAGTGCACATCTCAAGACAACATAACAGCTGGCTAACAATAGTAAGACTACAAGTTGGGGCTACTGTGCAACTGCCAAGGGTTGCCAGTCGCCCAGAAAAGTTTCACACATGCAACAAGCCTTCACTGGTACGGCTTGCACATTTTTTATTGACTACACAATAGAACAAGCATTTGTCAATGCCAAATGTTTCTTGCTGGCATTGGCAGTGGTAGTGTAGAAGTTACAGAGCTGCGTAATAGAAATGGCAGTGAAGTACTGAACTGAAGCCAACCCACCACCACCCTGCAGAGGTGACAGGCAGGGTGTGCGTTTGGGTCATCAGGCATAACGACCACGCCATTTCACCACACCCACCCTGCAGACACTGACAAGTGTCCGCGGTGTTCCTTGGGGTCTTTGGCCTTATCGCACCCATTTCATTAGGAAATACGATGAGATGGGTCGATATAGGAAATGGTGTGAACTTTGGGCGAGAAGAGTCCAAGGCATACCGATGCCTCTCACTGGCTGCAGGGTGTGGAATGGAATGAGCATTACAGGCAAGAATCCCAAGTCACCCCTGATGCCTGTCATTTCTACAGGGTTGGGCGTTATGGTTGGAAACCTAATACCTCAGGCATTCTTTGGTATTTTCACTCCAGATTTTCAACATGTTTTTTTGTGACCCCACCTCATGAACAGGGAATATCAGTTTGTTAGCCAGCTGCTTATGCACAGTGACTACGGCATTTAGCACCACAGGTGCAAAACATTCTGAACAGGATGTAAAAATGACAGCTGTACTGTTCATGGGGAGGTGTAAAATGGCAATGTTGCAAATCTGCAGTAAAAATATTGAAAAAATGGTGAAGTGACGAGCGTACATAGAAACTGTGCAACGCACACCCATAATATAATTAGGTTGGGGATTTTTTACAGCAGATTGTCAACTCAGGCATTTTGGTGCCTCCGATCATGAACAGTGTCACTGTGATTTTCTTTATCTGTGCCGAAAAATGATTTCCCACAGCGACCACGCATCTCTGCGCTGAAAGTGTGAAAACACACTTCAGCCATGTTGTGAAAAATGACAGCTGTACTGTTCATAAGGAAGTGTGGAAAAATGTCACTGTTGAAAATTTGGACCGAAAATATTACAAAGTCATGAACTTACGAGGGTGCGTGGAAACTGCGCAATGTTCACTTGTAACACAATCATTTTATGGACTTTTGTCACCAAATTTTCAACATAGCCATTTTAAGACCTCTGCTCATGAACAGTGTAACTGTGATTTTCTTAATCTGTCCGAAACATTGCTTTCGCACACCAACAGCACCATTGTGCGCTACATGAGCGAAAACACATTTTGGGCGACATATGAAAAATGGCAGCTGTACTATTCATAAGGAAGTGTAATAAAATGGCAATGTTGAAAATCTGGAGTGAAAATATTAAATTCGCAAACTTACGAGCATGCATAGGAACTGCGCAACGCACGCTCGAAAAACAGTAATTTTTAGGAATTTTTTCACCAAATTTTCAACATAGCCATTTTAAGACCTCTGCTCATGAACAATGTCACTGTGATTTTCTTAATGTGTCCCATACATTGATTTTGCACATCGACTGCGCCATTGTGCGCTACATGGGCGGAAACACATTTTGGGCAAGATGTGAAAAATGACAGCTGTACTGCTCATAAGGAGGTGTGGTAAAATGGCAATGTTGAAAATCTGGAGTGAAAATATTGAAAATTCGCGAACTTTACGAGTGTGCGTAGGAACCTGCGCAATGCAGCCTCTGTAAAAAGTCATTTTAGAATTTTTTCCCCAACTTTCAATATAGCCATTTTAAGACCTCTGCTCATGAACAGCATCACTGTGATTTTCTTAATTTGTCCCGTACATTGATTTTGCACACCGACTGCGCCATTGTGCGCTACATGGGCGGAAACATGTTTTGGGTGAGATGTGAAAAATGACAGCTGTACTACTCATAAGAAGGTGTGGTAAAATGGCAATGTTGAAAATCTGGAGTGAAAATATTGAACATTCACGAACTTATGAGCATGCGTAGAAACTACGCAACGCATGCTCGTAAAACAGTCATTTTTAGGACTTTTTTCACCAAATTTTCAACATAGCCATTTTAAGACCTCTGCTTATGAACAGTGTCACTGTGATTTTCTTAATTTATCCTGTACATTGATTTCGCACACCGACTGCGCCCTTGTGCGCTACATGGGCGGAAACACATTTTGGATGAGATGTGAAAAATGACAGCTGTACTACTCATAAGAAGGTGTGGTAAAATGGCAATGTTGAAAATCTGGAGTGAAAATATTGAAAATTCGCAAACTTACGAGCTGTGAGGAACTGTGCAACGACAGAACAGTATTTTTTGATTTAACACCACATAGTTTTTATCTCTTCTCATGAACACGTCACAGCCATGGCAAGAGCTCAGCCTGAAGGGTGATTTTACAGTGACCGCAACCACCTTCGGCCCAAATAACGCCATGACAGTGACATCGTTCATGAGATGGGGTCCCAAAAACCCCATGTTGAAAATTTGGTGCAAAAATTCCAAAAAATGCCTGAGATATACAATAAAGTTGAAAAACCCTTATCTAGCCCATTATACAGCTTACCAGCATTTCCTCAGTTTGCAGTCGGCTTTGAAGAGTGCAGACGTATTCCCAGTCCACCGAAGATCGTCGCGCCGAGCTTCAGAGGTAAGTATGGGGTGAGGGGTGGGTGTGGGGAGGCAGGGTGCGCAGTGGGTGGGTGTGGGTTGTGGGGGCTGGGAGAAGCGCGCGGGGACCGCTTTTATTTTGCAGGTTAAAAACAAACAAAAGACGACGTGGAACGTTTGCCATGCTTGGGGTGGGCTCCAGCATGGCACAAGGATGGCTGGGGGCCGTGGAGCCGACGGGGATTGGGCACCCCGCCGGCTATACATGTGCGGAGGGAGGGAGGGCAGACACAGTATGCGTGCGTTTCTGTGTGTGTGTGTGTGTGTGTGTGTGTGTGTGTGTAGGGGAGCTGCGCATGAGCAGGCGATATCTTATCGCTGCTCACTGAAGCGTAGCTCCCCCTTTCAACTGTATGCCACTGCATTTTGGAGCTTGTCATAGACAGCTCCAGCATGCATTGGCTTACAGGGGCCGCGCCTGCCAGCACACTGACTGAATTGGAGGAGGAGGTGACACACCTCCGAAATCTCGGATGATGGCACTATGTTTCTTGCACATGCGTGCAAGCAAACATAAAAATGGTCTTGCTTGCATGGAAAATGGCTGGTGATGCTGCAGACAGAGGCTACTATGCATCTGCCAAGGGCTGCCCCTTGCTCCAAAAAGGCTTTACATGCAACAGTGACACAAGTCTTAACCAGCTCTGCTTGAGCAATTTACTTTTTCTTACTGGACTACACAAATGCAAATGGCTGGTGATGCTACAGACAAGGGCTACTATGCAACTGCCAAGGGCTGTCCACTCCCTCCAAAAAGGCTTTAAATGCGACGGTGCTGCAAGCCTTTACCGGCTCTGCTAGAGCAATTTATTTATTTTTTTACTGGACTACACAACAGAAAACTGGCCCTGTGCTTGCATGGGAAATAGCTGGTGACACTGCAGACAAGAGCTACTATGCATATGCCAAGGGCTGCCCCTCCCTTCAAAAAGACTTTAGATATAACAGTGACACAAGCCTTAACCAGCTCTACTTGAGCAATTTAACTTTTTTTACTGGACTACACAAAAGAAAAATGGTCCTGCTTGCATGGGAAATGACGATTGATGCTGCAGATAGGGGCTACTACACAACTGCCAAGGGCTGTCACACACACACATACACACACACACTTTTCTTCTTACTTAGTTCTTTTTTCTTGAAAAATATATTTTCTTTTCTTGTTTAAAACTTTTTCTTTTCATTTCATTTTATGTGTTTTATCAGGAAAAGATCCATTGAGCAAGGCTCATTTGCAAGCAGGTACTGGTTAGGACAGTGCAGTACAGAAAATCACAGTGGTTAAAAGTGTAACCCCCCCCCCCCCATCGGGGGCTTACCTGTGAGGGCTTGTTTCCCTGGGGTTTTTGTTCCACCCCCATTCTTTTTGGTGTCCAGATCCTGGTTTCCTGGCTTGTCCCCTGTTTTTCTGGTATCTCCTACTGGCCCCCACAGTGTTTCTTAGAGAGAGCAGGGGCCAAAGGGAGCAAGTTGCTGGAGCCGACGGCTATTGAAATGGCATAGCTGTGCCGGCAAGCCCGCATGCCAGCAGAAGCGCACATCATTTTGGCTATTCACAGCCATTTTGGCTGACTCTCTGGTGGTCCCAGTCTCAGGGCATGACAACAGAAGGACCAGGACTGGTGGCAGGACTGTAGAGACAGCAGAAGAGTGGCAGGAGTGCTTTTGTGCGCCAATCGTCCAGGTATTCAGATGCCGCCACATTAATATTCACGAGGCAGTGCCCCTTTGAGGTATGGGAGCCTGTCTAGCACTGAAAAAGGGCATAGTGTGCAGTGCTAGTGACAGGTTGGAGTGACAGAATTAAATGTAAAGAGATGTGCAAGGGAACTGAAGAGGCTGCCAGTCTGTGGGGTGTGTAATAAATAAAATGTATTCACAGAATGCAGTAAGGATAAAAAGTGATATGTGTGCTGCCTGGGAACAGGTTGAAATGGCAGCAGTGACTGCAAGAGTGTTGAGAATAAACAGGTGCATTTGGATAACAGGGCACAGGGGTGGCTACCAAATGGTGAGGAAATGATTAAATAAAAGCAAAGGGTTTGGCTGCAGGAATGTTTAAAACTTTGGAACACTACAAACTGTGGCCATTGTTTACAATGGCCACCATGTTGAGCAGCCATGTGACACCAGAGAGCCAACCTTGCCAGGGACTCTGGGACTGACTGAAAGGGTTTTTGGGGGAAAACATCGGGTAATGTTTAGGCGCCGTTTTCTGCACCAATGAGGCACTAAGGGAGCCTCATATATATTATTTTTTGCCTAAGGACAGTGGATCCAGCCAAACGGGAGTGAGGAAAGGGCCCCCAACAAAGCAAGGACAGTTGGGCTTGGAGTCACTTCAGTGGGAGCTCCTCCAGAAGGAGGGGGCTCCTGCTCCTGGAGAGAATGGGGCTGTGAGATGGGCCTGCCTGGGGGCCTGCCTGCAATTTGTCCCCCAGGGCAGGGAGTGCCTGACCAATCGTGAAAAGGAAAAAGCAACTTGGCAGAGAGAAAAAGGGAAAGCCGCAAGATGCTGGAAGTTCAGTGTTATTCTGAAGTTGCACCACAGTGGTGAGAGAAGAGCAGCTCAAATGGCAAAGGGAAAGTTACACTGAAAGCACTGAAAAGGAGCAGGGAAATCCTAGTCCCCTTCCCAGAAAAATCAGGGTAGTTAGTGAGGTAAACACCAAGGTAGAGACGACGATAGGGAGAAGGGCAGGTGTCAATGGAGAAAAAGGCAAAGGCAGTAAGGACAGGGATGGGGCAAAAAGAGGTAAGGCCATCACAAAATGGAGTGTAATGAGTACCAATGCCCGTAGTCTAGGTAACAAGCTCCCTGAACTGGTGGCCTTGATGGAAGAGGGATGCCTGGATGTCATGGCAGTCACAAAAACATGGTACACAGAGAACCATGACTGGGATGTCAACATACCAGAGTACACAATCTACAGGAGAGACAGGGAGGGTAGAAGATGAGGAGGAGGAGGAGTAGCTCTCTATGTAAGGGAAGGGATGAAAGCAACAGAACTAAAGGATAAACAGAGAGGAGAGGAGGCACTGTGGGTCACCCTGGAGACTGGAAATAGCACCACAATCCAAACAGGGGTTGTATACAGACCCTCATCTCGGGGGAGGAAATGGACAAAGAAATGACAGAAGCATCCTTAGGATGGCAGAGAAAGGGGAGGTATTGTTGATGGGGGACCTGAATTTGCCCGATGTCAGCTGAAGCACCTTTGCTGCAGCCACATCCAAGAGCAGAGCCATTCTCGATGCCCTACAGGGGCATGCCTGACAGCTAGTGTTGGAACCCACTGGAGGGAGCAATCTTAGACCTGTATTCTCAAATGGGACAGATAGAGGATCTCAGATCTAGAAGTGGGTAGCCATCTGGGAACAAGTGACCACCAAACAGTGTGGTTCATGATAAACTCAGCTGCAGAGTCAAGCCACACAAAAGTGAGGGTACTGGACTTGGGAGGGCTGACTTTGTCAAATGGGAGAGTGCCTAGAAAAGCACTAGCAAACAGGCAAGAAGGAGGGTGGAGCAACAACGGGAAACATCAAAACTGCCATCACAGAGGCAACAAGCCTTATGTAAGCAAATAAATCAAAATGAAAGAAAAAAAACACTATGGTTGTCAAAGAGTTGGCCAGAAGGTTAGGGAGAAAAAGATAGCATTTAGGAAGTATAAGGAAACACAGAAGGAGCAGGACAGAGAACTGTACCAGTTAAAGCAGAAGGAAGTGGGGAAGGCTGTTAGAATAGCAAAGGCCCAAACCGAGGAAAAGATAGCCAACTCAGTTAAGAAGGGGGATAAAACCTTTTAAAGGTACATTAGGGAGCAAAGAAATACAAAGGGAGGGATAGTGAGGATGAATAAAGGGGACGGTTGGTGGGCAGAGAGGGACAGTGAAAAAGCAGGGATACTGAATGAATACTTCTGCTCAGTATTCACAAAAGAAGAGGAGGGGGAAGCACCTAATCCAATTAATAGAAGCACTCTGGATAGAGGGTTGATCCCAGTCCTTTCACAGAAGTAAGGGTTCTGAAAGAACTCCTAAAACTGAAGGTGGACAAAGCAATTGGGCCTGAGGGGATTCATCCTAGAATTCTAAAAGAATTAATGGGAGAAGTAGTGACTACTGACAAGCTTTTTTAACAAATCATGGGAGGATAGTGTGGTACCTGAGGACTGGAGGAGGGCGGATGTGATTTCCCTTCACTAAAGTGGGAGCAAGACAAAGGCAGGAAACTACAGACCTGTCAGTTTGACTCAGTGGTAAGGAAAATGATGGAATCACTTCTGAAGGAAAGAATTGTTGAGTACCTAGAGGCTAGTGGGGCTGGGACCCAAGACAGCATGGATTCACAGTGGGAAGGTCATGTCAGATGAATCTAATCAATTCATTTGACTGGGTGACAAAGTAGTAGACCAGGAAGAGGCTGTGGACATGGCCTACCTAGACTTTAGCAAGGCATTTGACGCAGTCCCACACAAAAGATTAATAAACAAATTAGCCAGCCTGGGATTGGGTCCCAGGGTGGTAGCCTGGGTAAAACACTGACTGGACAACAGGACACAGAAGGTAATAGTAAACAGAGTCCACTCTGAAGAAAGGGGGGTTACTAGTGGGGTACCGCAGGGTTCAGTACTGGGTCCGGTCCTTTTTAAAGTCTTTATAGGTGACATTGCAGAGAGACTGGAAGGAAAAGTATGCCTCTTTGCCGATGACAAAAAGATCTGCAACAGGGTTGATACACAAGGGGTGTGGGTGGAAAGGATGAGAAGTGACTTGGCAAGGTTGGAGGAATGATCAGAAGTATGGCAGCTTGGATTCAATGCAAAGAAGTGCAAAGTAATGCACCTGGGAAACCCAGGGGAAGAGCACACAATGGGGGGGAAGATAGTAACAACAACAAAAATGGAACGGGACCTGGGGGTAATCATATCAGATGACCTAAAGGTTAGCAAGCAATGTGAGAAGGCAGTAGGGATGTCTGGAGGATACTGGGATGTACAGGAGAGACATCACCAATAGAAAACAGGAAGTTGTTATCCCGCTTGTACAGACAGTTGGTGAAACCCCATCTGGAGTACTGAGTCCAGTTCTGGACACCCCATCTCCACAAGGACATAGACAGGATAGAGACAGTCCAGAGGAGGGCAACTAAAATGATGCACAGTCTGCAACAGAAGACATACGAGAAGAGACTAAAGGAGCTTAATATGTATACCCTTGAGGAAAGGAGGGAGAGGGGGGACATGATAGAAACTTTAAAAGTACCGCAAGGGAATCAACAAAGTCCAAGAGAGTAGCATCTTTCAGAAAAAGAGATGTGCAAGAACAAGAAGACACAATTTGAAGATAGAGGGGGAACGGCTCAGGGGTAATGTGAGGAAGTATTTTTTCACAGAGAGGGTAGTAGTGGATGCATGGAACAGCCTTCCTGAGGAGGTTTTGGGCTCAAAAACAGTGGGGGAATTCAAGAATGCATGGGGCAGACATAAAGCAATTCTTGTGGAGGGGGTAGGAATAAATAGGCTGTTGGTTAACTGGGATCTGCAGCTTATCCAGTAGGTAGGGAAATGGGCAGACTAGGTGGGCCAAGTGGTCCTTATCTGCTGTCAAAGTCTATGTTTCTATGTTTCTACAGATTGCAAGAGAGAGGTTGTGTCCTGAGCCTGAATAAAAGGACAAAGGTTGGGTCTAAGCCTGGAAAAAGACCAAGGTTGTGTTCTGAGCCTGGAAAAAGAACAAAGGTTGTGTCTAAGACTGGGAAAACACAGGATACGGAGGATGAGGAGCAATAGAATATAAACATGATGATAAAGAGAAAAGGAAGAGTAAGCCTCTTCAATTAAAGAATTGCTATGTACAGTACCTACACAGTGAGAAAAGGGACTGTGAGTGCAGGTGATATGTATGAGCCAGAGCGAGAATGAGGCTGTGTTAAAGTTGAGAGACTGTCAAAGCAGAAGTATGGACAGGTGCTTCTCAGGGTCGAGTGTCTGTCTGTCTGCTGAGATACAGCAAGGAAAAGAGAGAAACAGATTGCTGTGGCAACACATTGTGGCAGAAAAGAGAAAGAGAAGGAGCAGAAGAGAATGTGCTGAATTGTTTGTTGACACCTAGGGCCAGGTGGGGAACTTGCTAACCCCCATCGAGTGGGGTCTGCAGCTGCAGGGGGTCACGGGTCTTGTAGCCGAGTGCTAGGGTGCTCTGATCAGAGGGATCCAGGCCATGGGGCCACTCCCCATTCTAGGTCCCCTGTAGTTAGCAGGCCTTATGCATGTGCCCTGCAACGGGGCCTGTAATAGGCTGAAGGGGACAAGCTGCAAGATCTGCTAGTACGAGAAAGAGAGAGAGCAAGCTTTCAAATACCTTGGAATCACTCTTGACAGTTGTCTATCCTATGGGTCTCACATTGACAATGTTGGCAAAGTGACTAACACACGCACAGTATTAGCACCGACCTATCAGATGAGACAATGCCTCTGAGTAGCACCGAACACACTAACAAACAAAACAAAATCCCTAACTAAAGGTTTCACAATTCTCAATAGGGATTTTTAAAATCCTTAAAAATCCCTTGACTAATTCCATGCTACTACTGTATTGGCCTGCTTTACAGGCATAGGCAATGCCTAACTCCAGAAGCCTTAAGGATTGCAGTTCAGAGCTTAATGATCTCAACCATCGACTATGGCCTCATCATCTATGGTTCTGCTTCCACCACCGCCTCAGGTGCATATCTATGGCTTTGAACAAAGCTTGCCGACTCATCACTAGATCCCATCGCCTCACCCACACGTGTGACCTATACATCCAAACTGGTTGGCTTCAACTCCAAGCCGCATCAAGTATCTAACATGCATAATGGCTAAAAAAACATTGATGGACTTCCACTCTGGAGTTCAAGCTCTGCTACAACCTGCACAGAATCTCCTCCTCACCAGGGGCTCTGAATCTCACTTACTGCATATTCCAAGATGCCGGACCTCACAGGGACAAAGATCCTTTGCCTACAGAGCTCCCAGCTGGCTAAATGGTCTTACCAGGGACATCTCCTCCCTACCTAAGCTAGACCCATTCAAATCTAACCTCTGCCTATTCCTCTCTGCCTCTAGCACATGCGACTATCTTCTCTAACCTGCTGTTCCCTTTTTGGCACTTGTCCCTTCTCATCCACCCACTACTCTCCCTCTACCTTTCCCTCCTCCTCCTACTTGCACTTTCCACTTGCACTTCCTGTGTGTTTGACAATTGCCCTGGCAGCATCTTCCTCTTGTGTCTCACCAAGTTCTGCTATCAATGTTATCCCTGTCCTCTGCATGCCCCTAGTACTACCTAATCCATATGTACTCATGTGATGATAAACAACTGTAACCTGTTATCCTGTAATAATTAATGTCCTGCCTGTTTGTTCTCATCCTGATGTGGAACTTTTGTAAAGGAGCCTTGGCTCAAAGGTAATTGTAATTCTAGACTCAAATAAATAAATAAATTAAATAAGTCTGTTTTGTAACTTGTCGCTGGTGAAAACGGGCAGTTTTGCTCATCATGCTTACAAGTATAAAAAATAAAAATGAAATGAAATACACGCTTGAATAAAATGTAGCCCAAATGGATCCTTGGGTACTCCTGAAATAATGGTCCTAAGTCTAGATGTCCATCCATTAATGGTTACCAATTTTTTCTACCCAGCAAGTATGCTGCTTGAAACCAGTTAATTACCTTTGTGGATACACCCAGGGTTTTAGTCTGGACAGGAGGATGTCATGGTTTAAGGTATCAAATACTTTGGACAAATCTATAAAGATTTCCCCCAATGACATCCTCCGTCCAGAGCCCTGGTAATGTCACCTGTCACTTTTAACAGGGCAGATGCAGTGCCATGCAAAGGTCTATACCCTAACTGATGTTTACTTATAATCTTCCCCTTTTCCAGAAACTCCTGCAGTTGTTTGGCTACCAACTTTTCAAACATTTTAGCAACTATAGGCAACATATAGGATAGTGCATGGGGAACAGTTGACAACAGGGCTATTCTTTCACCGAGTTGGCCCTATGATGATGGATTACCTCGAGAGCGCAGCTTGAGAGGTAATCCATTGTCATAGTGCCAACGAGGTGAAAGATGCCCTGTTGTCAACTGTTCCCCATGCACTTTTCTTTATAGTGTATGGTGGAACGTTGTTTTTTGGGGGGAAAGAAACAGTTACTAGAAGGAAAAAATAATTTACATTGTGAACGTTTTAACGCTAAACATTAGTACTGCTGCCAACATTGCTGCTTTTGCCATGTGTCCTGTCTATGGAGTGAGCCCTAACTGTCAAATGCTGCTCGAGGACACAGTGTAACGTTCACAGTACAGTAGAAAACATCATTCTGTTGCACTGCGAACGTCACTAGTGTATGACTACAAGGTTTTGAAAACGATGGATTTCGGTGGAGAACGACGTTCCACCATACATTATAATGAAATTGACCTATAACTGCCAAAGGATGTTTTGATCCAAATTTCAAAATATGTATTACTTTGGCCATTTTCCACATATCTGGAATCTGTTCATCAGAGACTGACATATTAAAAATGTTTGCCAAGGAAATGAGATAATTGGGGTGCATACTTAAGTAAAATATTTGGTATATTAGCCAACCCTCAGCTTTCCTGACATTCACTTTTAGTAATGCTTCTTGAACCTCCGGTGTGACTGGTTAAATTCAAATCCATTGTTCTTTTGGGGCATTGATTCTTGCTTAGTATTGTTAGTAATAAGATTTGGGGTAAGGATACTGTACCCATTGTTACAAAATAATCATTTATAAGTTTACTCATATTTTTACCCCAAATTTTCAACACAGCCTTCTTATGGCCCTACATAGACTACTTATGAGCCCACCTCATGAACAATGGTGGAGAACATTTTCAAATCCTGCCTAAAAGGTGATTTTGCACCACAAGTGGGAAAACACATTTTGGTCAGGATTTGAAAAATGACAGCTGTCACATTCTTGAGGTGCTGTGAAGAAATGGTTATATTGAAAGTTTGGGGTCAAAAATACTGAAAATTACCAAAGTTACAAGCTTGTGTTAGTAACTTTCAATGCAGGCTCATAACTATGTTGTTAGTTAATACTTTTACCCCAAATTTTCAACATAGCCTTCTTATGACCTCGTGTCATGAATAAGGGCAGAGAACATTTCCACTCCTGTCTGAAAGGTGATTTTGCATAGCAACTATGAAATAACCTTTCAGGATGTAAAACACACTGGCCATGATTTCAAAATGACAGCTGTCACAGTTCATGAGGTACTGTAAGGAAATGGCTATGCTGAACATTTGGGCTCCAAATACTGAAAATCATCAAAGTTATGAGCCTTTGTTCACAAAGTTCCCTTTACAGAAATATATGTGCTGTATACATGGCACAATGCATTCCATGTTTAATTGTGCAATGTTTGCATCGCGTTAGTATACACAAAGTGAACCTAAGCAAACAAATATAAAAAGCACATCAGGTTTGCATGCTGCAAACTTGACATGAGTGCAGCAGCTAAGCTGGTGTGAACATTATTTAAAAATCAAATCAAGTTCACATTCTGCATGCTTGTCATGCATGCAGCAGCTAAGCTGGTGCAAATCTCATCTAAAAAGCACATCAGTTTCTATTTCTCATACTACTGCTAGCAATTAGAGCCATTAAAATACCATGTCCATTGATTTCCCATTAAAATTAGGCAAACTCATTAATTCTGACCATTAAATCCTTTTGCAAATTGTTTAATAGCTTTTGATTTTTGTCATTAAATTGCCCTTAATTTGTAAACGTATTATTTGATTACTGCATTAAATGCCTAAGATATAGTCAGCCAACTCCCCCATTCCAGATGTGTGAAGAGGGGCCTCTGTGGTGTGAAACCTGACCTTTTTGTTTTGGGCTATGCAAATCCCTTATGCATATTTAGTGCTAAATATGTGTTTCTCCATGACTGTAATGGCTCACTTTCTTTCCCTTTGTCATTCTATATGGAGCATATACACTATGGCCATGCTCAGCATTCTTTGAACTGAGTAGAGCCTTGAAAGCATCCACCATACCTCACTTTTTGTCACTGAAATGAGGGCACGGACACTCAAAATGAGGGACAATGAGGGACACTAACCCTCACAATGATCAGGAAACATCCTGAAACATGGAAATACAGTACCTCAGGACATAGTGGATACCACTGTATTTACTTGTACAGATATTAGCACTGTGCCAGGACACAGGTTCCAGCCAGATGGCTGAGTAAGTAAAAGCAAATCTTTTTTCTTTTATAGGGGGACTGGGGAAGGAGGAAGGCCTGAAATATTGATGTGCTTTTCATGTTTCTGTGCCTTTGGGTGGCTTCATGACCCATGTGGGATGGGTATTGAATAGAATGGAGTTGGGGAGAGAAATCGGAGCACAGTTTTTTTTTTGGTGGGGTCAGAACTTCAGCCAGGAAAAAAAATGATTAGTAACTGGGTGGGTTTAACCCCAAATCTGATGCCCTACTCCAGGGTATAGACAGATGAATCTTATACATTTTAATTTTTCCTGATTTGCATGCGACCTTTCAATGACAACAGATAAATTTTACTTTTTAGAGACATTTCAGATATTCCAGAGCTTGCCTTCTAGGGCATAACTGGCACCTGGCCTACACTGGTTCTTGCCCTCCACCCCCACTGAAATCTGAAATGGCACCCCTGCCATAAAGTCTAAATTTACAGGACATCCTCTGTGTGAGCAGCATGTTTTCCATGAGGGTTGGATGAGGAAAAGAGCAGTTTTCAGGGGTAAAATGAGGGTTGTCTCTTGAAATCAGGGACAGTTGAGCGGTATGGTATGCACAGACTATTACAGCCCTACTATAGTCAGGTTTATGCCCCCCCCCCGGGTAGCTGATCTCCACATCCCCATACTCAGGCACATTATGACACAGGGAAAGGGACTGCAGAGGCATGCCCCATTGAAATGAATGGGGGTAAATTTTTATTAGTATTTTATACATTATGAATCATAATGTATAAAATAATAATAAAAAATAATTTATGATAGTGAGTTGGTGATTAATGAAGGCCACTGCTCGACTAACAAGGGCCTTGTTAGTAGAACAGTGGCTTTCATTAATCTCCAGTTCACCATCACGATGTGTAAAATAGTAATAAAAAATAACTCTATTCATTTCAAAGGGACACGCCCCAGCACTTTGTCCCATGGACATAATCTCTTAAAGATTCCTGCCTCTGGCTCCTAGTACTCAGGTAAGAGATTTCTGACTTGCACCTATACTTGGTGGGTTGTCTGTAACAATGTTGTAGCACCCACTATAGTGTGTGTGTATGTGGGGGGGACTGGCCGTGTAGGTGGTGCTGAGCTATTGCTACTTTTGTGTTTGCCCCTTAACTCATTACTTCCAGTAGCTCCATATGAAGTCCGAACTATCCATTGTTTACCTGACACAAATGGCTGCACAGGAGGTAATGAGTTAAAGTCTGTTTGCATGGAAGCATTCAAAACTATGAAAAGAAATAGTAGGAGTACAGGCCAGACAGAAGTGATTAACTAGTTCTGTGGGTAAGTGTGTGCATGTGGAGTGGAAGAACCACATGTGTTTCTGATGGTATTTGTGCTACAGTTCAGCTGTGCAGCTAAGAGAAGGGACACAAAAAATATAAAAGTATATCAGTGGCTATAAGCATGCCATATGCATGCATGTGCAGATTTGTATTGATGTACAAGCAAGCTGTATGTATGTATGTAGGTAGTATAGTGTAGTGGTTAAGGGCACTGAACTGCAAACTTGGAGACCTGAATACCTGGGTTTGAATCTCATCAACCCCCACTTGCATACTATGCAATCCTGAGCAAGTCACTTAACTTTTATCTGTGCAATTATCAGTGGCCACTTTCTTTTTTGCATGCATGACACATGCATGCAGTCTGTTCCAGTTTAATATTAAAAGCATGCTTGCCACACTTGCTTGCTGCACACATGCCACATGCATGCAGTCTGTTCCAATTCAACATAAAAATCATGCTTGCAGACCCTGCGCACATGGATAGTTTTTTTTTTACACTTTATTTTTATCCCACCTTACCGCCCCCTTGACCCAGTCCTTCAGACCACTGATCAATCCTACAGGTTCCTCCCACAGAATCTGTCCCTAGAGTGCCAGGGGTGCTCCTTTATCCCTTCCTACCTTCTCCTACTCCTTGGAGTGCCTGCACAATGGGGTCTGTCCTGCGGGTCGGTGATCCTGACGTGGATCAGTCATCATCTTGGCCTGAGGGGGGGATTTTCCATTTTCTCCCCTTAGTCCCTCCTAGCATCTGAGGACATCGGCACATAGGACTGGCACCCAGTCATATGGCATGCTGTCGCATGTCACCGACAAATGCCCACAACGTCCTCCCCTCCCCGATTCCTGAAGAGCCATCTATACACCGGTGCTGGTGCTTCCACCAGCACATGTGCGTTGGGGGTGCGAGACACCCCAGGATCCCACCCCAGAGGAAGCAAGCACCCATTGGGATGCTCAATCTTCCTTCCCCCCTCCAACCCCCGGTGACCCAAGTCCATTCCTGAACCTGGGTCGCCAGAGTGGTGCAAGGTATGGCACCTACGCCTCAACCCTCAGCACCACCAGGCCAGTGCACATGGATAGTTTTATGTGTGCAACGTGCAAACATTTCATATAATTATTTCTGTAAGGGTTTCAACATAGGCTCATAACTTTGTTGTTTTTAATATTTTATGCCAGATTTTCAACATAGCCTTCTGATGGCCCCACCTCATGAACAGAGGTGGAGAAAATGTTCAACTCTGCCTGAAAGGTGATTCCATGCAGTGACAGTGAATCACCTTTCAGGACAGATTTGCCTAATTTTATTGCATTGTTCATGAGGTGGAGTCCCAAAAAAGGCATGATGAAAATTATGTGTGGTTCATAGCTCAGTGCTTATGTAACATATTGTAGCTGTATGATGAAGATGATAGTTGGATACAGAGGCCAGCAGATAATAGGGAAATGTTTATTAGGTACTAGTAGAATATGATTTGTGCTTAGGTACTTCAGCATGAGCATAATAGAGTCAATGAATTAAGCACATATGAATCAGATATTCTGAGCAATGTGCTTGGATGTTGAATGAGTCATTTGATATTATTTGATGTTTCTGGCTTTTCTCTGTATCCCACCTGTAGGAGGAAGTTTGGTTTAGTATTATGAGACCCCAAAAGAATATAATATCAATGATTGATCTGTACTGACTGATAAAGGAACCAGCAGGAATACGCCTTAATAATGGTATGAATAGATGATCACTCCTCCAACTTTGGAGAGTGTGACCAGTAGCATGAGAAGAGAAAACCATTGGGGAAAACCTCTGAGGACCCATGGCTACTGACCTGCCCATCCTTCTGGACATACTAAAGGAGAGATCCTAATTAATAACTAAATTAATCAGCTAATCTGAATTCTAGATTGAAGAATTTAATTCAGATAGACGGAGCTTAAGAAAGTACTGAATTGTAACATGACCAGTGAAGCAATCTCCTCCTAGTAAACATCTGAGTCCAAGAATCCATGTATAATTCAGAATAATGGAGTGGACATATTAAAGGACCGTCTTCTGGACTTCAGTTGATAGAAGGCATAAGAATCCAGGGAATTGTATGATGGTGGAGATGAAGTTGATGACTTGAGCGAACTCAATACAGGTGACCAGATGATAGCTGCATCAGGCTTTGACTTAAATGAGGCAGGATGAATAGAAGTAGTACAACTTCCAAGTTTCTACTAATAGAGAGCTTGTACAGCACGTGGAATGAGAGAAGGCTTGGAGTCATGCTACCGACTGATGAATCCAGTTCTAGTAAGTACAATGTGAGTAAAGTATAGTCTTAGGAATAGATATAAAGGCAGCTGCTGTAGAGCTGAGTTTGAATGATGGCAGGCTGTAGAGAATAATTGGAGACACTGGTGCGAGGTTAGAAGCATCCAAGTAGTAGAATATGGCTGAGCCTAAAGAAGCAAGGCAGGTGGACTGCAAATCCAAAGAGAAAGAAGGAGGTAGCAAGGAATGCATCAACTTAGGCAGATGAGATGCAATGGGACGTGGCAACCAGCCCTTGGTGAAAGCGCGGCTTAACCGACAGCTGGTGAGGTAGGAAAGAGAGGCGGCTGATTCCAGTTATGGGAAGCATAGCCAGACTTATGAAGGTCTGCTGTAGAAATAGAGCATGGCAGGTAGTCCCTTGATGATATGCGCAGCAAATCCAGCAGCTGATGAGGTAAATAGAGAAGCGATTAACTCCAGGTAACAGGAAATGCAGTCAGACCTATGGAGGTCAGCCAATAGGAATAAGTGCGTGCATAGAGCCTCCAGGAGATGTATTTGAATCAATCCAGATCAGAGTAACACTGCATCTGGAAGGCAGACCCAGAGAATGGAATGGTGCTTAGGACTGAGGTATCCAGTAGATCAAGGAGGATGACAGGGATTGCATTGGAGAGACCGTGGCAAAGACACGACAATTGGACGAGAGAATAACATCCAAAACTGTAGGTATGCAAGTTCAAGGCAGAAACCAGAGGAGACCTGAAGAGGCTGAATCAAATGAGGCAGCATTGTCACAGGGTCCAAGAAGCAGTAGCGCAAATCAAGATCTTGAAGGTCTGCAGGAGACGCTAACTAAGTGTCCTGAGAAGGTGAAGCAGCAGTAATTCCATGGCGAGGCAGCAGGGCAGTATCCAAGAACAGATGAGGAACGAAGAAACATCCAGATGCGAATCCACAGAAAAGGAGCTTTCAGCTGGCTGACACGGCAGCAAGTAGGCATAAAGTATGCAAAGTTCAGGGCAGGAAACAGACGAGACCTGAAGAGGCTGAAGCAAATGAGGCAGCATTGACACAGGGTCCGAGAAGCAGTAGCGTAAATCATGATCTTGAAGGTCAGCTGGAGACGCTAAGGGTCCTGAGAAGTTGAAGCAGCAGTAAATCCATGGCTGAGGCAGCAGGAAAAGTATCCAAGAACAGATGAGGAATGAAGAAACATCCAGATGCGAATCCATAGAAAAGAGCGTCTGGCTGGCTGACATGGCAGCAAGTAGGCATCAAGTAGAATAGGAATCTCCAGGCTCCAAGCTGGGCGGAGGCAGAAATAGAGCAGAAGAGGAAACCTCCCAGCCCAATGGGTGAAGGCAGGTCATAGAAGCAGACGAGTAGTAGGAAACCTCCCAGTCTGACGGGCAAAGGCAGGTCATGAAAGCTGTGAATCTCCAGGCCCAGAGCCGAGTGAGGCAGGCAAGAGCAGAAAAAGGTAAACCTCCCAGCCCAAAGGGCGAAGACAGGTCATTGAATCTGAAGAATCTCCAGGCCCTAAGTTGGGCAAGGCGGGTGCAGAGGAGAAGCATATCGTAATGGAGGCAGTAACTTGAGCCAGGGAAGTGCAAAGTAGGATTGCAAATGTAAAGCAGGCGTATGAAAGTAAAATGATGCTGTAGACTGATGGATCTTGCAGATCAAGGATGGTAGAGATTGCAGCGGAGATCTTGGCAGAAGATTAAGCAACCTGACGAGGCAAGAACATCCTGAATCTGAGAGGCTATGAGTGAGGCAAAGGTGCGATCACATAAGCAGTGCAGCAGGCATAGTCGAGGAGCTAAATGGAACATCCAGAAGCACATGTAAGGAGAAGGCCTGAGGAACCATACAAGCCCTGCAGAAGCCATATAGGGAAGAACGGATGGAGGCTAAGGCAGGAAGGAGCGGCGCAGGAGCCGAGGACCATAGGGCATTGGAACAGCCAGGAAGGGATGAAGCACACCTCCCGAGTTCTCAGCATGAGCCAGAACATAGCTTGCAATTCATAGGAATGGCCACAGAGAGCTAAATACAGAGCACCAAGCACAGGGAGAACAGGCGAGAGGCACGCAGACCCTTCAAATGGCCTTGGTTTTCAGGGACTTCTAAACTGAGCTTCCAAAGTGTACCTTGTCCCTCTTAAATTTTGTATATGTGTCTACAGCTAAACAGTGGGGATTGTAAGCAAACCATGCCAAACTTAAGGCTACAGACATGGTCCACCTTGAAAATGCAGTGCACACTAAGCATCACAGCCAACCTGCATCTGGAGTGGATATCACTTATTTGAAGATGGGTCCCAGATTCCGGACATTGTCCCTGAGTTTCGGATGCCAAGTCCTCAAGTCATGAGGCAGGACATGGAGAAGCATGGAGGCAGGGTTCGGGTAATCCAGGACAAAAGGGTATATTGCAGGAAAGGCAGAAAAAGAAATGCAGTAGCTGAGCCGACTCGCTACACACCAGAGTGGTAGATAGAGAAGAATACAGCAGGAAGCAAAACACAATAGCACAGAGAAATACGATGTACTGCACGGTATGTAGAGCTAACAGCTTTATGTTGCAATGTGCCCCCCCATTTCGAGGTCTGAGTTCCATTGTGCCAGCTTCCAATCGAGTGACCAAAACTGCCAATTCCTAATTCCAGAGGTGAAGGATGAGAGGGAGGAGTAGGAACAAGCCATGAAAGAGAGCCCCGCAGAGCGTGCAGGCTGCACAGGTGGAAGAGAGTGCAGGGGAGCTGAGAAGCATAGAATAGCAGGCAGGTGCAGCAATAGGGAGAAGCAATGTGCTTCTCGGCTGATATAATCCAAACAGGTGGCCAGTGAGCAGGAAGCAGCCAAAAGGTATGCAGAGGTTGTAGTGCTGAGGAGAAGGTAGTCGGCACGGCAGCGACGCATGAAACCCACATGCTAACCGGAGGCAAGAAACGAAGCAGCGATGGACTAGGCATGGAGCCAGGCTGCCTGAAAGGAAAGACAATGACACAAGGACTGAACACACAGAAGAAAGGGAAGCAGGTAGAAACAAACAGCAGCAGTCAGAATGGAGCCAAACCCCAAGACAAACCATAGGGAAGAAAACAAATGGAGGGGGGACGAGAAATGGAAGCAGGAGAAACAAACAGGCAGCAGGCATAACGGAGCAAGATCTAATAACAAACAAATAGGGAAGAGAACGAATGGGGATGAGGAAGAAACAAAGCGGCAGGATGGGCGGGCAAGAAAGAGGCAGCCACGGACCAGCAGCGACCACAACAGTGGGCTAAACTCTAAGCAGGCCGGAAGTCTACTCTTGGATCAGTAGTATGTGGGGGAGGAGCTCTTCCTCACATAACTACGGGCTAAGCCTTCAATTGTGGGTAAATATTCAAAAGTGGCCAAGTTATGCCACTAAGTTTAAAACCCCATTGAAACACATAGAACTGCATACCTGATTTCCTCAGTCTGCAGTTCAGCTTTGAAGAGTGAAGACATGACTGTGGTCCAGAGAGGATTATGGCATTGACCCTGGAAGGGAAATAAGGGCTTGGAGGGCTGTTCAGTGGTGGGTGCTGAGTGGAAGGGTCAGGTGGGGGGACTGACTAACGGTGCAACAGACATTGATGGATGATTTTTCAAGGTTTAAAAAATGATGAGGGATGGTTTTCTTTATTTCAGGTGGCAACATCAGATTGGGCACCCCTAGTGTCACTGTTATGTTTGTGGGGTGGTGGGTGCTGAGTGGGGGGGTCACATGGGTGAACAGTAAAGGCAGTGGCAGAAACAGACATCAACGGATGGTTTTCTTTTTACAGGGTATATATATATAAAAAAAAACTATTAGGGGTGTTTTTCTTTATTTCAGGTGGCAATACTGGGAGATTGGGCACCCCCAGTGTCGGGGGGGATGCTAAAAGGGAGGGTCAGGTGGGCAGGACAGTTACAGCGGCGCCAGCAACAGACATTGATGGACATGTTTCTCTGTTACAGGGTGTAATTCCTCAGCAGGCTGATCATGACAAGATGTGCTTGCTGGGTGGCATTGATCAAAAGAACCAACCCATGATTGGGTCAACTCTTTCTTTTGAAATACTGAAGTTTCTGCCCAACAAGCCAGAATACTGTTGTGATCAGCCTGGATGATGACTGGCGTAACACTGACATGCCTCTTGCAGACCACTCTGCACTGGACTAACAGTGTCACACTCCTCAAAAGCCGCTCTTCTAACAAAATGTTCACTGCACGTGTACATACAGTGAACATAATAAGAGGTTGTTTCAGTTTAGACAGCTATGAAACAGCAGTCAATTTTCTTATTTTTTTTCTGTAAACATTTTCTTGTTTAAAAAAATTATCTTTTATTTTTTTAATTTATTGCAGTTGTGCACTATAAGACAGTGCTGTCTGGACTGTGTACTTGTGCGCACACTGACTGCACAGCCTCTGGTCTGAGCAGGCCCCCCCACACACACACACACACATACACCATCTTTCTTGCTTTTTCTGCATTCTTTCTTTTTATTTTTTAAATGTTCTTCTGTTATTGAAAAATTCTCTTCTGTTCTCTGTAGCTCTTACATTTTCTGCAGAGTCCCCGACTACAGTAAGGGCCCCACCCCTCAACACAGTCTCTTTTACAGTCCCTCACATTTCTGCTTTCCTTTTTCTCTCTTCTTTATATTCTTGAGTTTTCTCTTAATTTTACTTTAATCATTTTTCTCAAGCTCTGTCTTTCTCACTGCAGAGCAGACTGAGCTGTCTAGTACTCAGCCCCACCCTATTCCCTCCCACACACACACACAGTACAGTACAAGTCACATTAAACTGTTCATCCAACTCACTACCCTTTCATTTTTTTTGTGATGGCAATGCAGTGCCAACTCTAAGTTCTGCAACTGCAAATTGTTTTCCAACTACCCTTCAACTCTGATGCAACTCACTTTCAACTGTTCTCACTCCTTTCCAGTGTTGATGCAAAGAATTTTCAATGCAGTGGTTGTTTTTTCACAGTAATCCTTCAGAGCAGATAGTCTCCTCCCATTCACTGCATTTCCCCCCATCATTGCAGTTCTTGTCTGCATTTATAGGACTGTACTGTACAGTATCCTGTGTACATGATTTTCTTAATTTTGTATATGTGCTGTACGCAGGAAGAACTAAGAAACTGAGGAATTAAAAGTGAAATGTAATAAAATCTCGCAAATGGCACTTTACTATCCCTTCTACTTCACGGCTGACTCAGAGCCATGCTTTGCACCACACTGTACTGCTGTCTGACAGCTGAGCTGAATGACTGATAGCTCAAAGGAGAAGCTGTAATATTTGTGCTGTCTCACGGCTTGAAAATCAAGCATGGAGCCACCAACAGCACAGTCCATGGAAGCGGCAGTTTTCAATTCCACTGAAAAAAATGTGCACATAGAGCATGAGGAGAGCAAATACTGTATGGCAGAGGGATCGTGCTGAGAAAGGAAGAGAGAAAGGGAGAACTGCACTATGGGTGAGGTTCAGGGGATCATGCTGAGAAAGGCAGAGAGAAAGGCAGAACTGTGCTGAGGGTGACCTTTGAGGGATCATGCTGAGAAAGACAAAGGGAAAGGAGGAACTGTGCTGAAGGGGAACTTCGGGGGGTCGTGCAAAGCAAGGCAGAGAGAAAAGGAGAACTGTGCTGAAGGTGAGTTTGGGGATTTTAGGGACTGGACAAAATGTACATAATGAACATGACTGACTGGAATGCCGGCAGTCTAGCCTAAAAAAGAATACAGAGCATTGTAGATTAAAACTGAAACTGCTGGACAGACTGGCCACAACAGAAAAAAACAGCAGCAAGTGGAGTCCTCAGAAGCGAGGAAGAAAACATGGCGGTGGGGGTGGGGTTTTCAATGTGAGTGGAGGATTGCTACTGGCTGGAACTGGGTAACAGCTTCCTCATGGGACTGGGTAGAATGGCATGCATGCAAGTTGTACTGCACACTGCAGTAGTGAAACTAGGCTCCAGCTCAGTGGTTCAGTATTTTTATGGGTTGCTTAATGTGTTGTACTGCATTAGTAAAAGTTTCCAGAGAGCTTTAAAGTAGGCTGAAACTGAATATCAGCTAGAAGCAAACCATTAGGAAACTTTTATTAATTCATTGCAGTAAGCAGTGCACACATTAAGCAACTCGTTGAAAAATGCTAAACCAGTGAGTTGGAGGAACAATTTAATGTGACTTGTACTGTATTCTCTCAAACTCAGTGTTTTTTTTTCTTCTTTTAGTTTTCCTCCTCCTGTCCTGTCCATCCCAACTCCCCACTCCTTCCTCCTTCCTGATTTGGCATTTAGTCTACTGACCACTGCCTGCTACTGTAACCAGCTGAGCTCCCTTTCTGTTTGCTAAGCTAGAAATGGTGCCAAGGTTGGAGCAGTGCAGCTATATATACTCTGGTTTGTTCATGTGGAAACCAGAGTGTCTATGCTGTGTGCACTGCGTCACATGACAAGTATGTAAGCTGCTAGGCTGGGAGAGGTAAAAAAAAAAAAAAAAAGCTCAAATCCAAGCCAAGCCAGCAAGGTTCCACTCGGGTCTCATGAAAACATTCGGGGCAGTCTGGTTGTCCTATAGGAAGGCACGGCACATCACTAGTTTCTGATATCGTCGCCCCTAAACCCTTTCCATCCCTAGTGCTATCAAGTACCACCTCTTATTCGTACTGAACCTTTGGGTTCCTTTTCCCAATCTGCATTGCTTTACATTGTTCAGCACTGAAGTCTAGCTGCCAGATCTTTGACAATCTCTCCAACCTGTCCATATCCTCTCTTAGTTCCCTTCTGCCTTCCACCATGTCTAGCTTTGTGCAGATCTTTGCATCACCTATGAAGAGCAGATCTTACCCTTGATAACTTCACCTATGTCACAGATGAACATACTGAAGAGGACCAGTTCTAGTACAAACCTCTGAAGCACCCCACTTGTTACCTCCTTCACCTCTGAAATCTCCCCATTGACTGCCACCCTCTGTGTTCTGCCCCTCAGCCAGGTACCTACCCAATCTGCCATTTTTTCCTCTACCCCAGCGTCCTTAATCTTTTTGACCAGCCTCCTCTGGAGAACTGAGTCAAAGGCCTTGCTGGCATACTACTGTGCATAGACTGACTGCCCCATGTCTGCTGCTGTGGGTATCCAGTTGAAGAACTCAACCAGATCTGTCTGGCAAGATCATTTCCTTGTCAACCCATGTTGTCTGGGTCCTGCATCCTGTTCCCTTCTAGGAAGTCTACCAGATCCTCCATGAGTAGAGACACCATCATTTTCCCACACTATAAACATCAGGCTGACTGGTCTATAGTTCTTTGGCTCATCATTCTTCCCACTCTTATGTAGCAGAACCGCATCCACTGTCCTCCAGTCCCTAGGGACCACCACCATGGCTAGAAAGCAGTTGAAAATGTCTGCTAAGTGGCCCTGCCATAACCCCTGCTACCACTTGTAGCATCCTTGGGTGTCAGGCATCAGGTCCCATAGACTTACTTACCTTCACCCCCTGCTAACTTTTCCAGCACCCTTTTCTCCATTAACTGGACAGTCCTACAGACAGACTGGATGGGCCTGGTGGTCCTTATCTGCTGACAATTTCTATGATTCTGTGTTTCTCCAAAGTCTTTGCTCCCTACTTTCTTAATGCCACATTCTGGCAGTGATCCGTCCTTTTTCTTAGTAAATACTAAACAATAACTGTTCAGTATCTCTGCTTTCCCCCTGTTCCCTTCCTCCCACCCCTCATTGCTCTTAAGTCTCATTGTACCCCTTTGACCTTACGGTTCTCCTGGATGTACTGGAAGAATGCCTTATCTCCTTTCTTCACCCCCAACTTCCAAATGGAGTTCTGTCTCTGTTTTGCCCTCCCTCACTTTCCTGGTGGTTTCTCTTGCTGCTTCCAGATAGTTACCCTGTCTTCTACCCTTTGACTACCCTCATACTTAGAAAATGCACTCCTTTTGGCTCTAACATCCACCTTTAAATTGGCTATGAATCACATTGGCCCCTTAGCCCTTTTTTCTTTAGATACCTTTCTATCATTGCCTTTTTAAATGCTACCCACTTTTCTTCTGTGCCCCCTACCTTCACTATGTCCTTCATACTTTTCACCTATTTTTTTCCATTATTTTGTCAAAGTCCACATTTATGAAGTCCCATAGAAACATAGATTTTGATGGCAGATAAGGACCGCTTGGCCCACCTAGTCTGCCCATTTCTCTACCTACAGGATAAGCTGCAGATCCTATTTAGCCAACAGCCTATTTCTTCCTACCCCGCTCAAAAATTGCCTTATGTCTGTCCCATGCATTCTTGAATTGTCCCACAGTTTAGACCCTACAATCCCCTCAGAAAGGCTGTTCCATGCGTCCACCACCCTCTCTGTGAAAAAATACTTCCTCACATTGCCCCTGAGCTGTCCCCCTTTTATCTTCAAATTGTGTCCCCCTGTTCTTGCACATCTCTTTTTCTGAAAGATGCTACCCTCTTGGACTTTGTTGATTCCACTGAGGTACCTAAAAGTTTCTATCATGTCCCACCTCTCCCTCCATTCCTCAAGGATATACATATTAAGCTCCTTTAGTCTCGCCTCATATGGCTTCTCTTGCAGACCATGCACCATTTTAGTTGCCCTCCTCTGGACTGCCTCCATCCTGTCTATGTCCTTGTGGAGATGGGGTCTCCAGAACTGGACACAGTACTCCAGATGGGGTCTTACCAACTGTTTGTACACAGGGATAACAACTTCCTGTTTTCTGCTGGTGATGCCTTTCCCTATACATCCCAGTATCCCCCAGCCCTCCCTACTGCCTTCTTACATTGCTTGCTAACCTTACGGTCATCTGATATGATTACCCCCAGGTCCCTTTCCATTTTTGTTGTTGTTGCTACCTCTCCACCATTGTGTAATCTATCCCTGGGTTTTTGTTTCTCAGGTGCATTATTTTGCACTTCTTTGCATTGAATCCAAGCTGCCATACTTCTGACCATTCTTCCAACCTTGCCAAGTCCCTTTTCATACTTTCCACACCTCCTTGTGTATCAACCCTGTTGCAGATCTTTATGTCATCTGCAAAGAGGCATACTTTTCCTTCCAGTCCCTCTGCAATATCACTTATAAAGACATTAAAAGGACTGGACCCAGTACTGAACCCTGCAGTACCCCACTAGTAACCCCTCTTTCTTCAGAGAGGACTCCATTTACAATTACCTTCTGTGTCCTGTTGTCCAGCCAATGTTTTACCCAAGCTACCACCCTGGGACCCACTCCTAGGCTGGTTAATTTGACTATTAATCTGTTGTGTGGGATTGTGTCAAATGCCTTGCTAAAGTCTAGGTAGGCCATGTCCACAGCCCCTCCCTGGTCTACTACTTTGGTCACCCAGTCAGAGAAGTCAATAAGATTCATCTGACATGACCTTCCCGTGGTGAACCCATGCTGCCTTGGGTCCTGTGCCCTACTGGCCTCTAGGTACTCAACAATTCTTTCCTTCAGAAATGATTCCATCACTTTCCCTACCACAGAGGTCAAACTGACAGGTCTGTAGTTTTCTGCTTCTGTCTTGCTCCCACTTTTGTGAAGGGGAATCACATCCACCTTCCTCCAGTCCTCGGGTACCACACCATCCTCCCATGATTTGTTAAAAAGGGTAGCCAGTGGTGTCACTAGTTTTCTCCTTAATTCTTTTAGAATTCTGGGGTGAATTCCATCAGGCCCCACTGCTTTGTCCATCTTCAGTTTTAGGAGCTCTTTCAGAACCCTTTCTTCTGTAAAAGGACTGGGATCGACCCCCCTATCCAGAGTGCTTCTGTTAATTGGATTAGGCACCTCCCCCTCCTCCTCTTTTGTGAATACTGAGCAGAAGTATTCATTCAGTATCGCTGCTTTTTCACTGTCCCTCTCTGCCCACCCGCCGTCCATTCTATTCAGCCTCACTATCCCTCCCTTTGTCTTTCTACGCTCCCTGATATACCTGTAAAAGGTTTTATCCCCCTTCTTAACCAAGTTGGCTATCTTTTCTTCAGTTTTGGTCTTTGCTATTCTGACTACCCTCCCTGCTTTCTTCTGCCTTAACTGGTACAGTTCTTTGTCCTGCTCCTTCTGTGTTTCCTTATACTTCCGGAATGCTATATTTTTCTCCCTAACCTTCACCACCAACTCTTTTGAGAACCATAGTGGCTTTTTCTTTCATTTTAATTTGTTTCACACAAAGGCTTGTTGTCTCTGTGATGGCAGTTTTGATGTTTTCCCATTGTTGCTCCACCCCTCCTTCTAGCCTGTTTTCTAGTGTTTTTTCAAGGCACTCTCCCATCTTGCCAAAGTCAGCCCTCCTGAAGTCCAGAACCCTCACTTTTGTATGGCTTGACTCTGTAGCTGAGTTTATCATGAACCACACTGTTTGGTGGTCTCTTGTTCCCAGATGGCTACCCACTTCTAGATCTGAGATACTCTCACTGTCCCCATTTGAGAGTACAAGGTCTAAGATTGCTCCCTCATCAGTGGGTTCCAAAACCAGCTGTCTGAGGCATGCCACCTGAAGGGCATTGAGAGTGACCCCACTTATTCCTTTTGCCACTTCACCTGTCTCCACCTGGACCTTCAACCCTCATGTCCTTTGGTTTCTGGAACTGAGGGGTTCCAGGATTGCTGTGTTCTGAATCCTCTCACTGTTGGTGACCACCAGATCCAGCAGGGCCTCATCCCTTGTTCAGCCATAAACTAACTGCTCTAGGAATGCCTCCTGGCAGGCATCCACCAGAATCTAATACCTAGTATTAGTCACAACTGGAGTTTTCCAGTCCAGATCCAGCATACTGAAATCCCCATCTGCCACCCCTTCCATTAAACTGGCTGCCCTCTTAAGCGTCTCTCCCCATTCTCTGTGTCTCCCTTGATTCTGACCCGGTGGCCTGTTTGTAGTCCACATCAGTCTGGATTTATTTCCTTTTCCCTGTCGCTGCTAGTATCCACAGGATTTCCAGTTCTCCCAACCTTTCTAGTCCATCTATTTCTGTTGCTTCAATCCTCTCCTTAACATACAATGCTACCCCTCCTCACCTGCCCTTTGTCCTGTCTTTTCTGAATAGTATGTAGCCTGATATGGCCATGTCCCAGTCATGGTTCGAGGTTACAAACTTGCCTACATCTCCGTTATGGCCACCAGGTCAAGTACTCCTTCATGACCAGTGCCTGAAGTTCTGGCATTTTATTCCCAGTCTCCTTGGGTTGGCACATATCATTTCCAACATTTCCCCCTAAGCCCCCTTTTCCCTGAGTTTGCAATATCCTTCTGATTTTATCAGTGGTGGGAGGCCAGCAAGAACCCCCTTGCTTGTGAAACTGTGTGTGTGTGTGTCTTGCCGCTCTCACTTTCCCTTACTAGTTTAAACTAGTTATGTGTTGTGCCCACCTTTCTCTAAGGCACCCTCCTAACCCCCTTACTGGGGTACAGACAATCACTTTTGAACCTCCATGTTGGGCCGCAGTCCACAAGTAACTGAAATCTCTCCTTACTGCACCACCACTTTAGCCATGCACTGCACTGAAACACGTGAAACCATTCCCTTTGGTTTAGCTATGGCCATGGTTGTAACTTAGGGAAGGTTACCATTCTTGCTCTCTCCTTCAGTTCCTTTCCCAGAGCAAGGAAGTCTGTCTTCACTTGTTCCATGCTCTGCTTGCTCAGACCATTTGTGCCCACATGTACAACTGAATCTGTCCTTTCTACCCCCTCTCTCATGAGATACACCACCCTGGCAATAAGTCTGTCTGCTGTTAGCCCAGGAAAACAGCAGACCATCTCTCTACCATTGGGGGTGATACCCATGTCCTTTCCAGTAACCCTAACTATTGAGGCCCCCAATACATGTATCTTGCTCTTGCCCTTTTTGGTGCTTGACTTTCTCTGCCCCCACAAGTCTGCTCTCTGGCATAGCATGCCTGCTGGGCATGCTAGCCCTCTTGTCTCTCCTGGTGGATATTGGGACATGTCCTGTTGCAACAGGGTGCACCTTTTGCTGGTGCACAGCCCTGGTTCCTCAGGCTAGGGCTTCCCTACCCCTTCCTCCCTTTTCACCTCCCAAAACTACTGTGCAGCCACTAATTCGGGCCTGAGTTGGCCCATGATGTGGCTGTGACAGAAGTGCCCTATGTGGCATGGTAACTTCAGCTCCCTAGTGACATATTTCAGCCCTTGCTGCTTCTAGTTCCCCCTCATGGCCTGGAACCTCCTGCAGCTGAGACAGTGGCCAAACACCCAGAGAACTCTGTTGTTGACCACTGTCCCACACCTCCTACACACCTTCCAGATCCCTTCAAATTGCCCCCTCTGCATTGTGTGTTTTTCTGTAGTGAAGTGAGTGTTGTAATGTACTATAACGTTCTCCCAGTTAGGGAGCCTAGGATATACTTGTACTGTTTACAATTATTTTTACCCAAGTTAGAGTGTCTCTGGGATTTGCTTAAAAACATGCCTTTATCCTTAAATAAATATAGTATGTGCTACCTATTGTATCTTTCAGAGCTCCATGCAGGCCTAGAAATCCATAAGACAGATGCCACACTCTTGCTCTGCACCACTCATGTGATGGGATGCTCCATGTGATGGGATGCTTGGAAGGACTCAACTTTGGGCTCCATTCATTTCAAGTGAAGTTCAGTGTAATGGAACTGAAGACTTCTACCTAAGCCCAATCTACAAACAGCTACCCCCATGGCTACATGCAAAGACAAGTTTCACCTGCCTTTCCCCTGAACATAGGCTGGCATACTGTTAACTGTGCCTTTATACCCCAACTGCAGGTCCCAGTCTTACATGCAGACTCTACACTTTTATTACAGTATATATTTACAGTACCCTTCCTAGTTACAGTCTCCTAGCTGCCTCAGTCAGCTGCCTATTTGCTCTAATGGAAAGGTATCCCATGATATGAGTGAGTGAATTTGAGTGACTACATATGGACGAAGCCAAAAGAATGAAGGTAAAATGGGCTACATGGATTTGTGAGTGTGACACTCAGACAGCTGGTTCTGATTAATCTATGATTTTTGTAATATAAAAATGTGCTATTGAATGTCTCTCATGACAGATACTGACAGCCTGTGGAATGACAACCCCCCCCCCCCCTCCCAGGTTTTAGCTACAACGTGTTACCTGGAAGGCCAAGAGATAATTACAGGCTAGAAGTGGCCTAAATTAAGCATATCCTGTTTATCTAGCTTATTTATGGCTTGCCAGCTGCTAAGATGGGAAATCATAAACTTTTATAACGTAGAGGAGGAAGAGCAGGTTATGACGCCTTAGTGCAAAGTCATACATGTTTCTACGATGTCTGTGAAGAACAGGAAGACACTCTACATCAAAGGGTCATATGAGAAAATGAGTTATGCTGAGGTCACAGAATGTAATACTTTGATAAGACATCTTGTTTTGCATAGATATATTTTTTATATTCTGACAGGGAGGAGCTATTTGACCTCATGCAGAGAGGTTGGGCAAAGCCAGTTTTCAAACAGTATTCTGTTTTTTTTTTTTACACACATGTTTGGACTCTGAAAGCTACAACATGCTAGCAGCACTTTAAGAGATACATTAGATAGATCAAGTCTATTTTATTTTATTTTTTTTATTTATTGAATGTTCGGAAATTACCTTTGAGTCAGAGACTCCTTTACAAAGGTTCCACATCACATAGTTTACATGCAGAGACATATAGGTACATCAGTACATAGTCAGGTTGTTACAGTATAGCAGTACATCAGTACATAGGTTGTTACAGTAGCAGAGTGTGAGGCTAACAGTGAGAAAACTAGGTTAGATCACACCAACATATAGGACACGAACTAAGAGCTAGGCTAGTCGGACACACATTTGGGGGGGTAGGTATATTTTTTTATATTCTAACAGGAAGGAGCTAGGTGACCTCATGCAAAGAGGTTGGCAAAGCCAGTTTTTAAACAGTATTCTGTTGTGCAAGTCAGAGTAGCCGTAGTTAGGGAAGAAGATGGCTTCCAACTACAGCAGGCACACTGTAGACTACATAAATCAGTTTAATTGTCTGATGGTAGGAAATTTCACTTTTAAAATCTTGTTTTTTTAAGTGATTGTATGTTTTTGTGATATATGGTTCTGTGTTTTACATTTTACATTCTTATGTATTTTTAAGTAAACATCTCATTTTTAAATATACTTTTTGTATCTTCCAAGTCCTTCTGTTTTTGCCTGTGATGCGTGGATGGTTAAGAGTGTGACAACACTGCGTACAAGCTTATATGATAATACCAAGCTGGGAACAGGTAAAAGTTATCTGAGGTCTTTATTAGAGTTTTTAAATGTTCATTTTGTACACCTGGTTAGGTGCCCATAAGCGAAAGATATTTGCCCCCCCCCCCGAAGAGCAGAATTATCTGAGCCTGTACACTGAGTACGCTAACAAGAGGTTCACAGTTTGAATTCCTCCAGAACTGAGACCAAAGGTTGATTCGAACCCACAAAACAGACAGGAGGGTTACCCTGTTTCTATTTCCTGTTCACAATACTGCACTTGGAGGTTGGTACTGTGGGAGTAGAGGGCTGACCTGCTGAGTGGGTTTATGACAGTGAGTGCCATGTATTTTAGCACATTGTCGTAGCAGGGAGTGATATATAGCTGAGGTATGTAGGTTCATGTTGATGAAGTGCCATCTGAGCTGACTGGCTGGTGTAGTGGTGCAAATAACTGCTCGTATGGCTGAGGGACCTGGGTTCAGATCTGGCTTTGTTTTATTCTTTTTCTTGTGTTGTGTAACTCCCATTTGGCCTGCCCTCCCAAACATTTTCTTCTATACCCTCATGCCCCCCTCCTGACCTCCCCTGGTGTCATAGACCCCATCCCGTGTGTGTCCCCATTCCCTGGTGTCCACCCCCTCCCTGAAGTTGGTTATTTATAGCTTGAACAAAGAGAAAAATCACAGATTTTGTGCAGCAGTGTTTTTCTGGTTGTCGTTTTGTTAGGGGCTGTTATTCATTTGCCCTTAGTTGTCATCACCATTTTTACTTCGCTGTTATCACAACTTTCAAATCAAGTCTCTTCTGTCAGACCTGATAGACTTCAAGTCCCTTCTTTCATAAGAATGCTAATGTAATATTACTATCTTCTTATAATTAGGACCCCACAAAAATCCTTAGACAAGCAGAGCATCCAAGTAAAATGTCAAGGTACATTACCCAGAGAAGAGACCCACAATATAATTAAAAAAAGTGAAGCTAAAAGAATAAAACAAAACAGACAAGTAAACATTATTATCTAGAAGACACACAGCATCTAGTTCGATATATTTGCAAAGTATAAGGAATCAGGGCCAGGATGGTGTTAATCATTCATTACTCATGAGCTAAAATGTATCCCTCCACCCAGACCATTTGTGGGAATTATGCAGTTCCTGAAAATGTATACTGTGTCCCTCTGCCAGTATTTGTGACGTCCAAGAAGTGTGTGTCTCCACTATCATGCATAAGGCTACTGCCCTCAGGCATTTAACAGTCTCTCCAAAACTGCGTTTTGCTCAGCCTAGTTTGGAGCCACCACATGTAGGAAGTACCAAGACAACAAACAAAAATACAGCGCTCACTGATTAAGATGCAAATTGCAATTTATTGATGTGCACACATCACTGTACCACTATCATATGTATTCAACCACTACATTTTTACTATAATTTATTAACTCAGGATAGCATAGTCAAAAGGCAAGATTTCATTCTCAGTTGGCAACAGCGATTACTTATTTTTACAGCTGGATTGACTGAAGCACTAGGAAGTTAAGTAACTTGCTTATAGTAACACAGTGAGTAGGTGACTCTGGTAGGATTTGAACCTGGGTCTCCTGGTTCCGAAGCATGTGATCTAGCCTCTAGACCATGTTAAATCTCTGAGTTTATTATATGAATTGGTTTTTTTTCTCCTCAGGAAGTACAGCAGAGGAAAACAGGTTACCTAGCATCTCCTAGTAGCTCAGATAACATAGAAATATAGAAGTTGTCGGCAGATAAAGAACCCTTTGGTCCATCCAGTCTGCCCATTTTTCCTACCTACTGTGCCATCACAACCCCTACATGATCTCTAGCCATCCCCACCCCTTGTGTTACTTTCAAGGTCCTGTTGTATCTGCCCCATGCATGCCTGAATCCTGCGACCATTTTGGCACCCACCACCTCCTCTGCGAGGTTGTTCCAGGCCTCCGCCACCCTCTCCCTGAAGAAATTCTTCCTCACATCCCTTCTGAGCCTCCCCCCCGCTTCATTGCATGACCCTTGTCCTTGACTCCATCTTTCTGCAGAAAATTCTATCTTCCTGTGCCTTATTAACACCTGTTATGTACTTGAATGTTTCTATCATATCTCCCCTTTCCCTTCTTTCATCCAGCAAGTACATATTCAGTTCTCTTAGTCTCTCCTCATATGGCTTTTGATGCAGTCCCTGCACCGTCTTGGTTGCTCACCTCGGTACCGCATCCACCCTAGCTATGTACTCTCAGAGGTGGGGCCTCCAGTACCAGACATAAGTGCCTCCAGTACCAGACATAGGGCTCATGGTGTGGTCTTTCCAGTGACCTGCACAGGGGTAATATTACTTCTTTCCTTCTTCCTACTGGTGATACCCCTCCCTATGCACCCCCACATTCTACTAGCCTTTCCCACTGCCTTTTCACTGTGCTTGGCTACCTTCAGGTCATCAAAATGATTACTGCCAGGTCTATTTCCTGTTTGGTGGGTGCCAGTACCCCCCCTGCCAACTGGTAAGTAGCCCCCGGGTTTCTGTACCCCAAGTGCATGATTTTGCACTTTTTAGCATTGAAACCCAGCTGCTAAACACTTGACCATTTTTCTAGCTTCTGAAAATCATTCCTAATTTTTTCCACCCCCCTGGTGTGTCCACCCTGTTGCAGATTTTTGTGTCATCCACAAACAGGAAGATTATTCCTTCTAGCCCTTCTGCAATGTTGATAATAAAGACATTGAAGAGGACCAAGCCTAGTACTGACCCCTGAGGCACCCCGCTGGTTACCCTGCTTTCTCCTGAGCAGACTCCATTTACCACCATCCTCTGACTCCTGTTTCTCAACCAATTTCTTACCCAGTTTACTACTTTCTGTCCCTTTCCTAGACAGGCCAGCTTGTTCATCAGTCATCTGTGTGGAATGGTATTGAAGTCCTTTCTGAAATCCAGGTATGTCACATCTACTGTTCCATCCTGATCCACTTCCCTCGTCACACAGTCAAAGAACTTGATCAGGTTTGTCTGGCAAGACCACCCCCCTGTGAAACCATGTTGCCTTTAATCCTGCAATCAGTTTGTTTTAAGGTATTCCACAATCCTTTCCTTCAATAATGATTCCATAACCTTGCCCACTACCAAAGTCAGGCTGACAGGTCAGTAATTTTCTGCCTCCTCCCTATTCCCACTTTTGTGAAGTGGGACCACATCTGCCCTTCTCCAGTCCCTTAGAGCCACTCCTGTTTCCAATGATAAGTTGAACAAAGCTGTCAGGGGTGCAGGCAGCATGTCTCTGCACTCCTTCAGTATCCTCGGGTGAACCCCATTTGGTCCCCTTGCCTTGTCAACTTTTGATCTTGCTAGTACTCCGAGGACTTCCTCCTCTGTAAAAGGACTTGTTTCCATCTCCCTACCAACTCTGCCCCTATTCTTTATCTTTGGCCCATTACCTACCCCTTCTATTGTAAATACTGAACAAAAGTATATGTTCAATATGTTTGCCTTCCCTTGGTCCCCTTCTTCACAGGCCCCCCCCCCTTCACCTTTTATCCTTGTTATCCCCCCATTGGTCTTCCTCTTCTCGACAATATATCTAGAAGGTTTCTTCCCCCTTTTTTATTGACTGGGCAATATTCAATATTATCCTCCGTTTGTGCCTTTGCTCTCCTCACTGCTTTACCTGCCTCCCTTTGTTTCTCCTGGCAATTTATCCTGTCCTCCTCCTTCTGTGTCTTTTTGTATCTTCTAAATGCTAGCTTTTTTCACTCTTACTGTTTTTGCTAGCTCTCTAGAGAACCACAGTGGCCTTATTTCCCTCTTGCCCTTGTAGACCTGCCTGAAACAGAGATTAATAGCTCTTTCATTTCCCTGCTTTATTGTTACCCACTGGTCCTCAACTCCTCCTAGCATCCCTATCCCTGCCAAGGCATCCCCTAGGCATTCTCCCATTGTTTTAAAATCGGTTCTCCTGAAGTCTGTGACCCTTGTCCAGCTCGGTGCAAACCCAGTTTTTACACCAAACCACACTGTCCAATGATCACTGGTCCCCAGGTGGCCCTCCACTGTGATGTCAGCAACACTGTCCCCATTCATCAGCACTAGGTCTAGTAATGCTCCCCCACAAGTGGATTCCATCATCAGTTGCCTGAGGAACGCCCCCTTCAAGGAGTTCAGGGTGTCCCTGCTCCTGAAAGCTGCCAATCCATGTCAGGTAGGTTGAAGTCTCCCATCAGCAACAACTCCCCTTATGAGTCAGCCTTTGCATTGCTTCCAGCATTTCCCCATCCACGTCTTCCATCTGTGCTGAAGATCATTACTTAGAAGGCACTATTCCCCAGCCCAGCTTTGGGACCTTCACCCTTTGATTGCCCTCCTTTATCACCTGATGTCTATGGACATTACAAACAACATTAGTAGCCAAACACCTCGATGAAGGCTATTCACTGAAGCACTGGGGTTTGGGTGAGAGCCCAAGTCTCAATAAATGTTATTTTGCTGATATCTTCTAGTTACTTTTGGTTATTTTGCTGGAGTGCTGTGTGCCTGGATTTTTTTATCTATGAATGCTGTAGGACATTAGGCATTGCCCAAAGAAGGAGGTTGTGGAGGTCTCTGAAGTTGGCCTTGGGAAATGATGTAGGAGATGGACAGAATGGTGTGGTAAGCTTTGGGAGGCGCCATGGGGTGAAATGGGCTCATGATAGGGGTTCCCCCTGCCTTGTTCCCATACCCAAGGGTTCCATGTTTGGTGGGCTGGTACCCAAAGGACCAACCTCTGCTACCCATCCTTCCTGGGCAGTGCTATGCAATGCCAGGTCCATTAGAAACAAGGCAGCCATTATAGCTGATCTCGTCTCTACAGTTGACCTGGTCTGCATCACTGAGACCTTACTGGATAAAAATGCAGGCCCAGTATTGGAGTTGGCAGTTCCTGTTAGGTTCTTGGTAATTCACTGCCCAAGAAAGGATCATAGGGGTTGGGGTGTAGCCATTTGTTTTAAGTCAGACTTGAACTTCATGGCTCTCCCAGTGGGAACAACAGGGATTTTGAGTGTGTGGCCTTTTAAGGGGGTACAGGTGCAAGTTGCAGGATCCTTCTCATTTATTGCCCTCCGGGGCATGAGAGGGAATTCCTGCAGGAAGTCACAGGCTTCATGGTTGGACTAGTCTTGGAGTCATCCAGATGGACAATTCTGGGTGACTGTATTGCTTGGGTTGACGATGAACTCTCGTCTTTTGGTCAAGACTTCCTCCGGTTAATGCAATCACTGAGCCTGACACAGGTGGTTACCTCTGCAACCCACTCACACGGTCACTCCTTAGACCTTGCCATCTCATTGGGACTGGAGGTCTCTGACCTCATAGTAGAATTGGTTGTTTAGTCAGACCAATATACAATGAAGTTCTCATTTGAGGTCCCTCCTGATAGACCCTCCCCTATGGAGATGGTTCAGTACCGCACTTTGAGGGGTTTGACCCCAGAGGGTCTTATGGCAGTGCTGGATCTATTGGGTGTGATAAGAGCTTGGGATTTGGAGTCAGAGGAATTGGTGTTGGCCTATAATAGGGCATTACTGGCACTCTCAACTTCATCACACCAGCCTGTGTTCGTCCCTTCTTCTTATGCCTAAGATCCCCGTAGTTCGACAGGACTCCTAGGGAATTGAAGGTAAGGGGTCAAAGGTGGAAGCGCTGCTAGCAGAGATCCCAGTCTGTTGAGGACAAGCTTGTTTTGATGTCTCACTATAGAGACTATAAAACAGCAATTTCCCCATAAGAAGGCAGAGTTCCTGTCCAAGAAAATTGCTGCAGCAATTAAAAGTCCAGCTCGGCTCTTCTGGACTGTTGACAGGCTGTGTAATCCAGCCTGCCTTTGGCCAGTAAGAGCTTTCTCACAGTCCAAATGTGATGAGTGCGCTCTGTTGTTTGCTGATAAGATCTCCTCTATCAGATCTGGGATCCTGTCAGTGTCCTCCAATTGGACTTGCAGTTGTGAGCCTGTGGCTGTCGCAGGCATTCCGTCGATCTGGCTTGACTTCTACCCAATGGCACTGAGGATGTTGTTAGGGTCATCCGTGAGCTGAGACCCACCTGCTGTAGTTTGGACCGGGGCCTGACGTGCCTCTTGCAGGATGCATCGAGTCTATTGGCCTGGTTTTCGTCAGGACAGTCCAGTGTTCATTAGTGAGGGGGGTCTTTCCTGAGACTCTTAAGGAGGTGGTGGTGAAGCCCCTCCTGAAGAAATCTTTACTGGACCCAGACTGCCTGAGCTACAGACCCTTTGTAGGGAAGGTTATCGAGAAGGTGGTGGCTTTACAGCTGAAGGACCGCATGTTATGTCATGATATGTAAAACCCTCTCCAGTCAGACTTCAGGAAAAGGCACAGTACTGAGACTGCCCTAGTTAGGGTGCTTAATGATCTGCTGGTGGTGAGGGATAGAGGACAGCAGTCTATCCTCTGTCACCCCCCTTCCCTTGTCTTGCTCATAGCTCAAGTCTTTGTACTGGTTATTATATGTCTGTAAGTCAATGACTCTATGTTTGTAACTAAAAATGATGACTGTTGCACACGCTGTCATGGAACCTTTGTAAAAGAGCCTCGGCTCAAAGGTATTGTAATCCTAGATTGAAATAAAATAAAATAAATCCTCGTTCTCCTTGATCTCTCAGTTGCTTTTGACACTGTGGACCATTGAGTGCTTTTAGATCACCTGCAGGTTCATTGCAGACTATCTAGTGTAGTCCTCAACTGGTTCCATTCTTTCCTCGCTGGCAGGATGCAAAGGGTGGTCTTGGGGCCTTCTCCTCCCTACCACTGCCCTGTCATGTGGGGTTCCGCAAAGTTCCATTTTGTCCCCCATGTTGTTCACGGTGTATATGATACCACTAGGGGTTATTATTTTTAATTTTTTTTTAGTTAATGTTTTTTATTATTATTTCCAAGGTACATCAACATGACAGAGTACAGTATGCAGCAAGTATAAAGCATCACCCTTACAGGCCAAGAGAAAAGCCATATTATACAAAGCAATGAAAACCAGTTAAGTACTTAAAAGTGCACTATTGAAGGATTGTTACCAACAGGAGCAGGGTACATATAGGCATTCTGTTCAGAATACTGTTCTAAACTTCATCTCCTGCAGCATATTGTCCCCATCTTTATACCATTTCCAAACTAACAAATGAACAGTTAATAAACCAGACAGCAAGCTAATAGTGTCTCTATCAAAAGTACTATTCAGCTAGTATGGTAGGCACATCATGCTATCTAATCAAAACCACTAGGTGATATTATAAGATGGTACAGACTGAGTTTTCATTGCTACACTGATGATTGCAGCTGTATCTGTCTTTTGCACCTGAACAACAGGATGTAGTCTCAGTTTCCAATTGGTGCCGTGCCAAGGTCCAAGACTGGATCAGTGCCAACTGGTTGAGGTTAAATCCAGATAAGATGGAAGTTCTGATGATTGAACCTGGTCACGTGAGGGTTGGTGTGCAGGCTGGTCGAATCTCCGGGCTTATGCTTGGAGACTCATAGCTTCCCATCTCATCTAGGGTGAAACATCTTGGTGTTGTTCTGGATAGCAGCCTGACACTTGAATCTCAGGTGTCATCCATGGTCCAGAGTGTTTTTTTACCATCTAAGAAAGATCACCAGGACTAAACCCTTGATTCCCTTGGGTGGCCTGCCATCACTAGTTCATGCCTTTGTTACGTCACGGTTTGATTACTGCAGTACCTTTTACCTAGGGCTATCAGGTGCTGATCTTCACGCCTGCAGCTGGTGCAGAATGCAGTGGCCAGGCTGCTGACTGACCTTCTGAGGTCTTGTCATATTATGCCTGTTCCGCGCTCTCTGCACTGGCTCCCCATTAGGTGGTGGATCAACTTCGAGGTCGGTTTGCTGACCTATAAAGCCCCACATGGTCTGTGACCTGGGTAATCTGCAAGACCTCCTACACCCCTACCACCCTTTTGCCCTCTACAGTTCATCCAAGGAGGGCCTCCTAGTGATTCACAGGGTTCATTTACAATTATCTGGTGCTCAGGCTTTTTCAGTTGCTGTGCATACCCTGTGGAACTCACTGCCTCTGTCACTTAGAGAGGCCCCCTCAGTGGATGCCTTCAAGAAGGATCTTAAGACCTTTTTAGTTAGTGAAGCTTTCCCCTCCTTCTAATTTATTACATTTAGTTGTTTCATCTTTTATGTATATCTTGCTGTAATTTTTGTTTATTTTAGTAGGGCATTTTGTAAAGCGCTTAAAGTCACAATTAAATAGAATGCTCTAACAAATAAACTAAACTACACTCCTATAAACATAACTGCCCCATTCCTTTTCTCCAGAGTGACCCACAGTACCTCCACTCCCCTCGTTCCCCTTGCATTTCAGTAGCCTTTATGCTGTCCCTTTCATAAAGAGCTACTACTCCCCCTTTTCTTCTGACCCTGTTCCTTCTGAATAAAGTGTATCCTGGTATTGCCATATCCCAGTCCTGGTTTTCATTGCACCAGGTCTCAGTGATGGCAACTAAATCCAGGTCCTCCCCTGCCATGGTGGCCTCTAGGTCTACAATCTTGTTGCCCAGACTTTGAGCATTCACACACATTGCCCTTCAAATATTTCAACCTCCATTTCCATCATCCCCTTTTCTATTCCCTCTCACAGCCCTCCAAATCTTTCACCCTCCATTTCCACCATCCCATTTTCTATTCCCTACCCCCATTTGCAGAGGACTTCCAGCTAGATTCCCACCCCCCTCGCTGACCTCCATGCTTTCCCCAACCTCATACTCCCCCTTAATCAGTTTAAATGAGGGTCCCATTCATGTATTCTACCAGTTCTCCACTAAGCTCTTTAGACCATTCTTTGCGGAGGTGGAGCCTGTACTTTGAATATCAAGCTTTCAAGTACAAGACTAAAGCATGATACAGATGAGATGAAGACAAGTTTATGTGTTGAAAGGCTGAAAGTGAATTACATGTGCCAAAAGAGAAACTCAGGGATGCAGTGTGGACTAGTGGTTGGAGTGCAGTGCTATGAATCTAGAGACTTGAGTTTACATCCCACAATTGCTTCTCACTCACTATGTGACCTCCAGCAAGCCACCTAACCTCACTGTGCTTAAATTCTTCTATGCCCTTTGACTCCCCCAATGAATGGAAAATGGTGATAACATTCTCTCCCCTTCCTCTTCTGGCTTGTAAAGTACTTTGGGGTACAGTTTGTATGGAAGATTCTACTTGAAACCAGATTCATGTCCTTCCTTTAGTCATGAGTTATGTTAGAAACATAGAAACATAGAATTTTATGGCAGATAAGGACCACTTGGCCCACCTAGTCTGCCCACTTATACTACTACTGGTGTAACTCCCATGTGTGGAGAGGGTTCCACCAAACTACGGCAACAGATTTGTCAACCGGCATTATACCAATGGCACAATGCTGACAGTTGGCACTGTACCGTCACTGAAACAATGTGTTTTTTTGCAGGGGGCTTCTCCCCGCACTCCACATTAAATAATCAATTCTGAGTCGGAATTGTGTCGGGGGGGTGCAATCACCAGGGAACCACTGTCTGTGTACCACCAGGACCATTACAGTGATCTGAGGATTTTGTGTCGCTGTAATGGTCTTCGCGGTAATGTAGTTGCTGAGCAAATTGTATACTTGTGGACAGCAGCAATGAAGCAGTTTTCAGTACATTCACACACACTGGTGCTGTGGAGCAACCCAGGCAACTTGAATCTCTCCTGAATTAATAATAAACAGACAGCACCTTTTTGTTATTAAAAGCACCCACCCCTCTGGTGTGGCTATCCTCCCTTTAATCCCGTACCCATGACCACAGTGCAGTTGTTGTTTTTATTTTATGAAACATTTAAACAACCTTCCCTCCCTCCCTCTCTCTCTGAGCTTCCTTGCTCCACTCCAACATTCAGGGGCCATCTTTCTTTTTTTTTCTATTAAAAACCTTCCCTTCTGCTCTGTCTCTCTATGAGCTCCCTCCCTCAATCCACAGAGACCCACAGCCGAAGAGGCAGCTGCACTGCTGCAGGAGATGGGGATCATCCACACAATGATGGAAGATGCCTGCAGCATTTTTGCTGCCCACCTCTGCAGCAATCACAAGTCCCTGCTGAGGATGAACTCCACAGTGCTGCAGGATGCATCTGCACCAATCTGCTCATGGTCAGTATGCAACTGCACTACTGACAGAGGTGCAGACAGCGTAATGTAAACTGACCTTATGGTGTCTGTAGTTTCTATATATTCTGCACCCTGAATTGCCTCTTTCTGGATGCTACATGTCCTAATCTCCTCATGTCTCACCCAGCACACTTAGCAACATTAGTAACTGCAACTATAATCATTTTAGTTAGGCTATGAGGACCAAATGCCAGGGCATTCCTTTGTAGCTGATGGGGCACTCCTTTGCAGCTAATGACTGAATGGAGGCTTTGAGTTGCCTCGGGCCCTTAAGTCAGCCTATCATTAACCCGTCAGGTAATAACTTTGGCTGGAGGTCATTATTTAAAGGCTATGCCCACAGTTCAATGGGTTGGAGCAACCAGCCATGCCCCCTGCCTGAGCTATTTAAGTCAGCTCCTTCCAGCATTACTCAGAATGATTGTTTCTTTGTCCCACCATCCTCCCCTCCTCTTCCAGCAGCACACCCCTCTCCTGGGGGCTCCTTCCTAAAGTACCTTTAGCCTAAAGGAATCATTCCTGCGTCACCCCTAGGGGTTGAACCCTCCTTGAGGGTCCCTTGCCTTCATGATAGCCCGACAGGGTGGTAGCTCCCCATGGAACAGAGAGTGCAAATAGCCAAAGTATTCACCTATGATAATATACAGTTTATTCAAATACCTCAGACTATCTACAAAGTTGCAAAAGCATAACTCCACACCAAGTTGCATAAGTCCACTGAATTACTATTATATATTGATGAAACTCTCTGTATACTTTTCTGTGCAGTTTCCTTTCATTCTTCACCAACAATGTTTAGGTAGTGCATAATCAGCAAAACTACAGAGTGTCATTTCAGTAGAATCACAGGGACTGCAAATCCCCATTATTTCAGCAGACTGTCACTTAAAAAGAGTGTTAGTTCAATAAAAATTATCACTCACAACATATTTGTATGGGGTGTATAAAATGGGGGAAGAGGCATTGACGTTCACTAAACAGGAAAGAGACCTTGAGGTTATTATACCCAATGACCTCAAGGTGGCTGGGCACTGCGACAAGACAAGAGACAGTGCCAGCAGGATGCTGGAGTGCATAGGGAGGAGAATAATCAGTAGAAGCAGAGAAGTGGTGTTACCACTGTATCGATTATTGATGAGACCCCTTGGTGTGCTGTGTCCAGTTCTGGAGACCACATCTCAGGAAAGACATGGACAGGGTAGAGAGATTCCAGACACTGGCAGTATAGCCTAGAGGTTAGAGTAACGAGCTGTGAACGAGCTTGGTACATCCTGCAGACCAGACCTCGGTTTGATTCTCACAAGCTCCACTTGCATACTGTATGACTCTGAGCAAGTCACTTAACTGCCCAATGCTCCCAGGTCACCCCTGAAAACAGGCACTAGTGCCTAGTGGGCCTTACCTGGTTACCAAAGACTAAAAAAAAAAAATCTAAAATGGTGCAGGGGCTACATCATAAGCCAAATGAGGAGAGACTGATGGATCTCAGTATGTACACCCTGGAGGAGAGGAGGGAGAGGGAGGACATGGTAGAGACCTATAAGTACCTTGGGGTGAATAAGGTACAGGACAGGAGTATCTTTCAGAAGAGAAGGTGCACAAGAACAAGGGGGCATGCAATGAAGCTGGAAGGGGGAGATTTAGGAGGGATGTGCGGAAATACTTCTTCACTGAAAGAGTGGTGGACACCTGGAAATCTTGAAACAGAGGTGTGGTGGGGCTGAAAACAGTAGTGGGCTTCAAGCATGCATAGGATAGGCACAAAGGAATCATCATAGGAAAGCAGTGAGGGGAGTATCTGGAGATCAGGTAGGGTCTGAAGTGACGGTATAGGTAGGGACAAAATGAGTAGACTGGGTAAGCCAAGTGGTCCTTATCTGTCAACAAATTATATGTTTCTATGAGTCTGCAAGCCCCAAATATTAATTCACAATACAATAAGTGATACAGTATTCAGTAGTAGGTACTGAGATCTAAGTATTGAATATTTTTCTTTTTTAAGGCTATTTCAGGGAAAAATATTCATAGAGACAAAAATAAAACTCCTGTCTCTCCCCAGGTTGCCAGGACTAGTCCGTTGGCCATTCCCTCCCCAATTCTAGTCATTTACCACCCTCTAATACATTCGCCATTCTCTCATATACATATTCAAAGAAGAAAAATGTCTGGCTCCTGGCACTGTACTAGGAGTCAACCACATCATTTTACCCTTACTATGCCTTTCAGTATAACAAAGGATGGACTACAAAACATTGTCCTTAGTCTAGCAGGTGGTGCATGACATTCCCCTCAGTATCTGCTCCAGTTCTTATTCCCCCCTCCTTAATCTAGGAGGACTTTGCAATAACATTTCCCAAATTTGTTGTGTATATCATGAGCAAACTTCAAAACGTGATGATCATGCTTCTTCAGTTTCTAGCCCAAGATTCTGGAATGCTTTAACTCAATTTATTCATGATTTCCCCTACTTTACCAACATTTCAGACTCATGTAAAAATGTATTTGTTTAACAGGCTTTTAATCTGAGTCATTATTAAAGTATTTAATAATGCCCAACAGGGTATGTGATTATAGGTCAATAATCAGATTCCTTTCGAGGGTGTTGTTAGGGATGAGGCACATATATCAAGTGCCTTTAAACACACAAGAGAGGTGTGATTATTGCCCATAATGTATTATGTATGTATGTATTTCATTAGTTTCACCAGGAAAGACATACTGAGAATAATTAAACATCCCAAAGACCCTTACTGCATTTTCAACAAGCATAGAAAAAAAATCCCAATTATGAAATGATAGAAAACAGTGTATCAGTTGCTCAAAATAGGAACATTTATTGAGTTAACTATTTGGACATAAAGTAGCCCTTTGTTTGTAGTGTACTATTACTATAGTTAATACAATCAAAATTAATTTTATTAACTTTAAGCAATGAATTTATATATGGTTTAACTTTTTTTTTTAAATGGGCAAGTTACCAGTAATTACTGTATTCTAATTAGCTGTTGCCATTCCATTGGCATACTGTATGTTTACGTGCCAATACTCCACTGTAAAAAGGTCCAGCACATGAGCTGGAATTTGGGCATATCACATACAGTATTCATGAGCCACTTCCCCCATTCTTGATTTCTATCACAAACATGGCTGCCACTTACTCTTATGTAACCACCCAGTCCCCTGTGGTTACTAGAATCCCATCAGGTTAGCCTTAGGAAGGTAGTGACAGCTGTGTAAGGAGCTTATTAGGATCTCTTTACATATGACATCATTACTCAGCTAGGCTGGGCAGAGAATGGATTATGTCATTTAGAATTCTCACAGCAACATAAGCCACTTTGAAATCAGCTGATCTGGGGGAGGTTTACAATGTTGAGATGGGAGTCAGTAGTCTGTAGTCAACAGTAGTGTGAAGTGGAGCTCTGAGCAGCAGGAGTACTCAGAGTGTAGGGGTGTCTGCCAGTCTCCTGTGAGATTGGGTAAAGGACCCCCGGTAGTTTCTCAATTTAGTGTGTGAGACCAGCAAGAACCAGAGGAAGTGGTGGAGGCTGTTTGTCTGCATGACCCCTGTGAGTCATTTTTCACAGAATTGTGGTTTGGACTGTGTTTCAGTGGGATCCAAGGGGAAAGCCCCTAAAGATCCTGAAGAGGTTCAGCCGCCCAGAAGGAAGGGTGTCTGTGTAGAAGCTATGACAAAGCTACCTGTGAAGGGAAGAGGATGTTTTCCTTCAAGTTTTCCATGTCTGTATTAAAAGGACAAACAAAGCTGTGAGTACAGATTCATGGGACTGTTCTTAGGGGTTGGTCTGAGGTGTATGTGCCCAGAGATAAGGCTAGAGTGCACCTGTCAAGGCCCCTGTTTCACAACAAAAATGTCCCGAGTGTTTTGTTTCACCACAAATAAGTGCTGAATGTTTCACGTTTAAAGTTCAGGAGTACTTTAGCATTTCAAAGGGAAATGGAGAATCTATGTTGGTGTAACCCAGAAGGAATGGCAGAGTCTGGGCATGTGGTAGGGTTGGGCATAACCCCAGTTCGATTCTTGAGTCAGGGTTAACAGGTTCATGTATGGGCACCAGGTTAAACTGAGCATGTTAACGGATGTCATCGCTCCTGGGGAAATGTTTTTAAAGTGTGTGGTAACTACCACAGTTTACACTTGTTTTGAAAAGTAAAATTCAGAGATTCCTAGTACAGAGGGATGGACAGTTTGAAATGTGTGTGAGGAAAAAGTTGTTCTAAAGTGCCCAAACAGTTTGTTGTTATGAGAAGAAAAAGTCTTGCTCCTGTGTTTGCAGTACAAAACCTGGGGGACCACACCATTCTGCCTGTTCCAACTTCTTGTCAGAATAAAGCCATACTGCACAATTCCAATTTTCAGTTGTGGACATTGCCTTAATGCTTTCAGTGTGAATTGTTATGGGGCCCCCACAGAAATTAGACCAAGCGTAGTCCCAGCACCTCTCTCCCAGAACCTGGAGTAAATATAAACGTAATTTTGTGCCCTAACCCCTGACCCCTTCGGACTGCTGAGCCAGGTATTCACCTCAGAGCTAGTGGTGATGCCTTTTGTTTTTACCAGCTTGTGGCCTGTTGCCTAGTCTGTGGCACGAGTTAGAGGGGTCAGGGTCTGCGCTTGGCCAAGGCATGGGTTGCACTTATGTTAAATCCTTCAACTAGGGTCTAAAAATAAAACTCCTTAAATTAGGAAAATACATACATAATTGAATGTTCTTTCTACTTAGGATCCTTTTCTTCTACACAAAAGATTTTACAAAAAACAAGAACTATTCAATTTTTTTTTTTTTGCTGTTTCTTGGATTACCATGAAAAATCTCATAGCCTAACTAGCTTGACAGTGCACTCTCTGCTGCTAACCCTGCCCCAGATAAAACTGAGCCTCTGGCTCCACATGAGGTCTGTGTATGTCTGTATGAGTATATGCAAGTGGAATTTTGAAGAATTTTGAATTCATGCATTCCATGTTAACACCCATGCTTGGGGGGGGGGAGCATTCTATTATATTAGAAACATAGAAACACAGAAATTGTCAGCAGATATCGACCTCCAAGTCCACTGAGTCTGCCCAAGTGTTCTATCTCCATGTTACCTAAGGATCCTAGGTGATCCGGGTAATCCCCCCCGTCTCCTTTCCAGAATTCCCTTGTACCTATTCCAAGCAAAGTTGAATATCATCACTGTTTTGGCCCCTACCACTTCCTCAGGGAATGCATTCCACCAATCCACTACCCTTTCTGTGAAGTAGGGTTTTCTAATGTTTCCCTTGAATCTTCCCCCTTCTAGCTTCATGTCATGACCTCTTGTTCTTGAGATCCTCTTTGTCTAGAATATACTGCTATCTGGGACCTTGTTTATACCCTTTTGGTACTTAAAAATCTCTATCATGTCCCTTTCCTTCCTTTGCTCCAGGGTATACATGTTGAGGTCTTTCAGTCTCTCCTCGTATGTCAAATTGCTGAGTCCTCGCACCATTTTCATTGCCCTCCTTGGGGCACTCTCCATTCTATCCACATCCCCCCGGAGGTACGGTCTCAAGAACTGAACACTGTATTCAAGGTGTGGCCTCACCAGCTGCTTGTACAAGAGCATCACCACCTTCCTCTTTCTGCTCATAATACCCCTGCCTATGCATCCCAGCATTCTACTGGCTCTCGTTATTGCCCTCTTGCCTTGCTTAGCCACTTTAAGATCATTAGATATGATTATACAAAGGTGCCTCTCCTTCTCTATCACTGCCAGGATCTGACCACCCATCCTCTACTCTGCTTTTAGATTTCTACTCTCTAAGTGCATAACTTTGCAGGTTTTGGCATTAAAGCTTAACTGCCACACTTTTGACCACTCCTCTAGTTTGTGCAAATCCCTTCTCATTTTTTCTACCCCATCTACAATGTCTACTCTATTGCAGAGCTTTGTATCATCCGTGAATAGACAGACATTCCTCTCAAACCCTTCCGGAATGTCCCCAATGAAAATATTGAACAAGATTGGAACAGTACCAACCCCTGTGGTACCCCGCTAGTCACCCTTCCTTCCCCTGATGGAACTCCATTAATGATCACCCTTTGCCTTCCTCCCTACAGCCAATTTTTCACCCATCTCTCCACCTCTGGTCCCACCCCTAGGGCTCTCATTTTGTGCAGAAGCTTTCTGTGTGGCACAGTGTCAAATGTTTTACTGAAGTCTAGGTACATCATGTCCATTACCTGGCCCTGATCTATCACTCTGGTCACCCAGTCAAAGAACTCAATTAAGTTTGTTTGACATGATCTCCCTTCTGTGAAACCATGTTCTCTGTGATCTTTCAGGTCATTTGAATCAAGGTATTTGATAATTCTTTCTTCCAGTAATTTCTCCATCAACTTCCCCACCACTGATGTCGAGCTGACTGGCCTGTAGTTACTTGCCTCTTCCTTGCTTCCTCCTTTATGGAGCGTGACTACATCCACTCCCTTCCTGTCATCGGGAACCACCACTGTCTCTAACGATCTATTGAATAGGCCAATTAATGGTTCTGCTAGCTCCTCCCTCAGCTCCCTCAGTACTCTGGGGTGAATCCCATCAGGTCCCATGGCTTTGTCAACCTTAGTCCTACTAGTTCCCTTAGGATCCCTTACACTTTGAATAGGCTGGTGTCCATCCCCTCCCCAGCTTTCCCCCTCTTCCTGATCCGCCCTCGTTTCAATCAATCAATCAATCAATTTCTTTATTTTACCAGGCGAAACACCATTGAGAACTCATTTGCAAAGTGGACCTGGGAGGTCATAAATAGAATTTACATAGGGAAGAATATTTATTTATTATTTATTTGAGTTTTGGTAACCGGGTAAGTCCACTGAGACAATTACAGTCCCTTTTTCAGGGTTGACCTGGGGTTGAGAGTCAACCACGAAGGTGTAAGAATACAGTTCTCATGTTACAGGGATGTCTTTAGGCAGAGTATATGTCAATAAAAGTGTTATAAGTACACAATCAATTGACAACAGATTTGACAAGCTATACATGAAGTTGAGTGCCCTATGGGCTATATACAGAGCAGCTATAGTACAGACATTCATAGTAAACATACTAGTAATATACATGGAAGTGGCTGGGACCAGAGAATCCCACACGCATTAGTTTCTTATCATGCTAGGTGCAAGAGTAGGCACCCTTTAACCAAAGCAGGAGCAGGTAGTAGAGGACAGAAAGGCAGACAGATGGGACTGAAATTGTGAGAGGGAGGAGCAGGAGAGAATGGAAGGAGGGAGGGAGTTCCAGTCAGCTACAGCAGCATACGAGAAGGAGCGTCTAGATACAGCAAGATGTATTTTGGGGATAATGAGAAGGGGGAGAGAGGTAGAGTGAAGCGTGTGTGGAGCCGGTTTGAGGCATATAAGTTCCTTGAAGTTGGGGGGGGGGTGTATTTGTGGACGAGGTTGAACATGAGGCTCAAAGTGGAGTATCTCAGTTTTGCACAATAGAAGGGCCACCCCAGTGAGGCAAGAACATCACAATGGTGAGAACGGGTTAGTGCCCCCACGGCAAAGTGACCAATTCTGTGGTATGCCTGAGAGAGAAGGGACATGGAGGAGGAATTAATGAAGAGGAGGAGGGGGTGCAGCATAGGATAGTAGGGGAAGGAGGGATGCAGTAGCAATTTTTTGGCAAGAGGCAAGTGTGAGGTGAGGGTGCATGTGATATAGGAGTCCAATTTTCTGATTGAGATCTTTGATAGTGTTAGAGACATGGGAGTTGAACGATAGTGCAGAATCCAAGGTCACATCCAGGTATTTGAAGGAGTGTACTACCTCTAACGGGTCACCCTTGCTAGTGGAAATACTAAGGGTAGGTAGATTAGGCTTTTTTCCATGCTGATGGGAGAAGACCATGCATTCTGTCTTCATTGAGTTGAGAACAAGATGATTACACTGGAACCAGGCTTCCAGGGGAGGCGAAGTCTGAGTCAAGATTCTGATTGATTTGGTTAATATCTGGTGAGAAGCGGTAGATGATGGCATCATCTGCATATAGGTGGACAGTGGCACCCCTGCAGAAGTTGGGAAGATCATTGATAAATAGCGAAAATAACATGGGGCCCAATATTGAGCCTTGCAAGACTCCATGGGAAACTGTTTTTTGTCCAGACAGGGAGCCATCCCATTTAACTTTTTGGGAAAGATCAGACAGATAACTCCTCACCCAAGGAAGTGCATCGTAGTCCAGGCCAAGTAGATGCAGTTGTCTAAGCAGTAGGCCATGACTCACAAGGTCAAATGCTTTCGTGAGATCTATGAATATGGCTCCAGTGGCCTGGCCCTTATCCATTGCATGGAAGATGTCAGATGTTACTTTTATGAGTGTAGTGAGGGTACTGTGTTTTTTTCAAAAGCCATGCTGGCAGGGTGATAGTAGCTTGTGGGAGTCAAGATAGTCTTGGAGATGATTATAAACGATGCACTCTTGGATCTTTGCCAGGTGAGAAAGTAGAGATATAGGGCGAAAGTTTTCTATGATGGCGTTAGGTCCTCCTTTGTGGACTGGTACTACTACTGCCACCTTCCACTTCTCTGGCACTATGTTAGAGAGGAAGGACCATTTAAACAAGTTGTGGATGGAGCGAGCTAAGGCAGAGGCACCCAGCTTAAGAAATTTAGGTTCCAGGGAGTAGAATCCGGGAGAGCTCTCTGGTTTGAGATTAGACAGAAGTTGCTGCACCTTGTTGAGTGTGGCTAGTTTCAGATGGAATTCAGGACAACCCCTAGGTTGGGCGGAGAGCTGTGGGAGGGGAGGGAGCATTGTGGAAGCCTGAGGTGTACTTTTGGAGGTCAGTGAAGAAGCTGTTGAAACTAGTGGCAATGGAGGGTGGGTCATCAAGTGTGGTGCCATTGACAGAAATAGAGCTTGGGTTATCGACAGCCCTTCCTTTGACTAAGGCGTTAACTTGTTTCCAGAACTCCTTTGGGTTACTTAGATGCTCTGTTTGAAGAGATTTTAGATGGCATCTCTTAGCTTTTTGTACTGCATTTTTACACTAATTCCTGAGTTGTCTGTAGATAAGCCAGTCTGAGGGGAGTCCACTTTGTTTGTACATTTGCCATGCTTTGTCACGGAGTGCCATAAGAGATCTAATATCCCCAGAGAGCCATGGGGCTTTAACACCCTCGGATCTGCATTTTTTCTGAGGGGCGTGTTGGTTAATTATTTTGGTCAGAGTGGAGATTAACATATATTGACAGTGATAATATATGTACAGAACAAACAAAAAACTTGACAATTTATGTACAGAAATGTATATAGGGTAATACTGCAACTATGGTTCAAGTAAACTACCAATTAAACTACCAATTAATGTGCTAGTGATACAACAGATCTCGCAAACCAGTCAACAGTTAGTCATAGTACCATTACAGATTTTAGTTTGCATGCAAGGGTTACATTCCCCTCTCTCTCAACCGTGAACATGGAGAAAAAGTAGATATTTAAGATATCTGCCTTCTCTTCATTCCCCTCCACCATCTCCTCACCCTTATCCCTCAGCCAAACTATCGCACCGTTTGTCTTCCTCCTTTTGCTCACATACCGGTACAAGGTTTTACATAGAAACATAGACTTTGACGGCAGATAAGGACTGCTTGGCCCATCTAGTCTGCCCATTTCCCTACCTACAGGATAGGCTGCAGATCCTAGTTAACCAACAGCCTATTTATTCCTACCCCCCACAAGAATTGCCTTATGTCTGTCCCATGCATTCTTTTGAATTCTCCCACAGTTTTAGACCCCACAACCTCCTCAGGAAGGCTGTTCCATGCATCCACTACCCTCTCTGTGAAATAATACTTCCTCACATTGCCCCTGAACTGCCCTCCTTCTATCTTTAAATTGTGTCCCCTTGTTCTTGCAAGTCTCTTTTTCAGAAAGATGCTACCCTCTTGGACTTTGTTGATTCCACTGAGGTACTTAAAAGTTTCTATCATGTCCCCCCTCCCTTCTTTCCTCAGGGGTATACATATTAAGCTCCTTTAGTTTCTCCTCATACGGCTTCTCTTGTAGACCCTGCACCATTTTAGTTGCCCTCCTCTGGACTACCTCTATCCTGTCTATGTCCTTGCGGAGATGAGGTCTCCAGAACTGGACACAGTACTCCAGATGGGGTCTCACCAGCTGTCTGTACAGAGGGATAACAACTTCCTGTTTTCTGCTGCTGATGCTTCTCCCTATACATCCCAGTATACCCCCAGCCCTCCCTACAGCCTTCTCACATTGCTTGCTAACCTTAAGGTCATCTGATATGATTACTCCCAGATCCCTTTCCTTTTTTGTTGTTGTTACTACCTCCCCACCCATTGTATATTCTTCCCCTGGGTTCTTGTTTCCCAGGTGCATTATTTTGCACTTCTTTGCATTGAATCCTAGCTGCCATACTTCTGACCATTCCTCCAACCTTGCCAAGTCCCTTTTCATCTTTTCCATGCCTCCTTGTGTATCAACCCTGTTGCAGATCTTTGTGTCATCTGCAAAAAGGCATACTTTTCCTTCCAGTCCCTCTGCAATGTCACTGATGAAGACATTAAAAAGGACTGGATCCAATACTGAACCCTGCGGAACCCCACTAGCAATCCCTCTTTCTTCAGAGTGGACTCCATTTACAATTACCTTCTGCTTCTTTATCCGCTCTCTTAACTGATTGGGCTATTTTCTTTTCAGTCTTCACCTTTTCTCTCCTGACTTCAGTTTCTGCCTCCTTTTGCCTTTCCTGGTACCCTTCTCTAATTTTCTCCCTCTGCGTCTGTTTGTTATCTCCTGAACGCTGCTCTCTTCATCCTAATCTTTCTTGCAACCTCTCCACTGAACAATAGAGTTTTCCTTTTTTCTTGTTTTTACTGACCTGTCTGATGCAGAGATTTGTGGCATCTACTATAGCCTCCTTTATTTTTTCCCATTTTTCTTCCACCCCTCCAGATCTCTCACCCCTACAAGAATGTTCTTGAGGCGGTCTCCCGTACTCTTAAACTCTGCTATCCTGAAATCTAGGACTTTTACCTTAGAATGTTTCCTTTCTGGTACTGTCCTTAGCATGAACCATACTGTATTATGGTCACTTGTGCCTAGGCTTTCTCCCACTGAAACCCCTCCCACTCTGCCCCCATATGTGAAAAACAGCTCCAGTACTGCCCCTTCCCCAGTAGGTTCCCTGACTAGCTGTCTCAAGACTGCCCCATATAGGGAGTCAATGATATCTCTACTCCTGGCAGGGGCCAGTGCTGGAGTACTCCACTCCACATCTGGTCGGTTGAAATCCCCCAAAATCAGCACCTCCCCTTTATTTGCCACCCTATGTATTTCCTCCATCATAGCTTTATCCACCCCCATTTTGTGACGGTGGCGTATGTATCACCCCTATATGAATAACATCCCCTTTCCCTGTCTCCAAGGTGACCCTTAGAGCCTCTGCCCCTTCCAATTGCCCAATGCCTCAGTAGCCTTTATGTCATCCCTCACATAAAATGCTGCTCTCCCCTTTTCTGCTTTCTCTGTCCTTTCTGCAAAGAGCATATCCTGGTACGGACATGTCCCAGTCCTGTTCCCCATACTGTAGCTGCACATCTCCATAATAGCCACAACATCTAGGTCTGCTTCTGCCATGACTGCTGCCAGGTCTGGGACCTTGATTCCCAGACTCCCAGCATTTATGCTCATCATGACCTTCCATACCTCAGATCTACTTCTTTGTCCCTCCTCTGTATTTACCCACACCCTCCCTTGCTGAGGACTTTCTCTTGTTATCTCTCCTTCCTCTCTGCTGATCCTATAATTCCTACTTCCTTACTCCCTCATGTCTTGCTGCCACCCAAGTTCTCCTTTATTTCCCCTCTCCTTGGTTTGCTATTATCCCCTCCTCTTGCGTCCTTCTTCCTGCTGTCCAACTCCCTGCCTGAAGCCTCCTTTCCCAGAAGTCACCCCAGTTGCCGATGAAGTAGTACCCCCTTGTCTGGCAGCATTCCTTCATCCATACATTAAGTTCCACTATCTCATCTTGTCTAATTCTGTCCCTCTTCTCTTCCCACCCCCACACAGGTAGGACCTCCAAGAAGGCTAAGGATGATGCTCCCACCTCCAACCTTCCTGCCAGCTTTACCACACTTTATTTGACCTTATCAACTGGTTGGTAGGCTAGGTCATTTGCACTTACTGTACGTGAATTATCATCCTTTGTCCTTCCCCTGCATTGCCAATCAATTTTCCTATCTTTTCTGTATCCCATTTAGAAGCTGCTCCAGGGAGACATTTGACTGACATCTTCAAATGGGTTTCCCCCACCAATTTGACCTCCATCCCCTACCACCAATATTTTATTGTTGCTCTTTTTCTCATCAACCTTTCTCTCATGGGATGCTGCTTTTTGGTTCCCGCCTAACATGCTGGTTGAACTTTGGTCCTCCCCCTTTGAGATAGGCAGTTGTTCCCTTGCCAGGGGCTCATAATGTTTCTGCACCAGGATGTTGATGACTAGAACCTTGCTGCCACAGCAACCCTTTTCTTCCCCCTCCCTTCCTCCCCATCATCCTTGGCCAATGGGGTTCTGAGGGATCGTAAGTGGTGGGGCCTTCAGGTGCTACAGCCTGGAAATTTCCTCCCAGGCTGCCTCCAGTTGACCCCTGAGCTCATCCAGAGTTCGGCATATTAGGCAGCAGCCTACCCTCCAGAAGGTTTCCCTTGAGATGAGGGCCCCATATCTATTACAACTTACAAATCTCATGTTTTTATACCTTTTTCCTCACTGCTGGCTTGTTTAATGTGGGCTTGAGTAGTACTCTGTGTCCTATCCCTTTTGGTAGGTATGACTTTCTGAGGGCTACAAAAGATCAGCTATACAAAGTATTCTGCAACTATTCCCTTAAGCAGCTCTGAATTTCAGCACTATGCAGATACAGACCTGTGACTATAATCGGTTTTACTGACTCCTGTTTGTAAATCTGTATAGGGAGCAAGGAGGAATGCAGGGAGTTGGAAGTATAATGGTGACACCTGTTGGTGAGACTGCATAAGACGCAAAGCATAATGGTGACACCTGTTGGTGAGACTGTAAAAAACACAAAGGAGAAAACAGGGAGATAGTACTTTAAGCAAGGGGTGATGCTGGGAGCTATGTAAATGACCCCTATAGAAAATGCTATAAATAATTTAATGACACCGATAGAAAATCCTATAAATGTAAATTCCACCCAGGGTGGGTGGGGCAAAGCAAAGGGGGGAATGCAGGGAGATATGTAAATGATACTCATAGAAAATTAAATTCTATACATTATGTAAATGACCCCTATAAAAAACCTATAAATGTAAACTCCACCCAGGGTGGGCAGGGCAAAGTGTTGCAATAGCAACATTGGGAAGAGAGCTTCTGCTGTATCTTACAGAGTTTTCTGAGTGGGGGGCGGCTGGCTTTGGTGTCTAGAGCCTGGAGGCTGTCTGGCCTGGATGGACTCTGACTGAGTTCTCTGAATGGGGGGCTTCCAGCTTGGGTGTCTGGAGACTGGAGGCTGTCTGACCTGGATGAGCTCTGACAGTTCTCTGAGTTGGGGGCTGCCGGCTTGGATGCCTGAAGCCTAGAGGCTAGTAGAGGAATATTGCAGAATATTGAATTTGTATGATCTATTAGCAAACAAACAAACCTACTACATGTGTAGAAAGATGAATGGCTGACAGGTAAAAAAAAAAATAGTGGAGGGACTATTTACATTTTAAGCAATTATTTATTGTATTATTTTGTGTCTTTTTTAGAGATTTCTTTTTAAGTTGCCCAACCCATTTTCTAAGTATAAGACCATCAGAGTGTGAGGTATTAGTAAATACCCACACATCCAGGGACAGTAAGGCCCTTTGCCTGCGGTATCTGGTCTCATTACATACCTAGGCATGTGAGTATCCACCAGCACCCCACACCCTGTCAGGTCTTATTGCTTACTTCTATTTTTCTGGCTTTTAACATACTTTTAAGGCTATTTATAACTAAGCAGAGAATAATTATGCACTTTAAGTGAGTTCTGAAATTAATTAATTTCAACAGCAATAGTGCCTATAATAGTATAGTTTTGCATTGTTGTGCTGCTTTTCATATTTGCAGGGTAATTTTTACTCATAGGGCCAGCTGTCTCCTTGTTTCTGTAAGTCTGGTTTCTGGTGCTGTCATCATGGCCATCATTGCCACATTTTGCAAAGTGCTTAGTGATGGTTGCTCTTCCTCTTGGATGGTTGTGTTTACAGATGGAGGCGGTAATGAAGAAGTGCTCGGTTGGTTGTTGCTGCTGCCAAGGAGACTTAATGGCTGTGCTTCTGAGCTGCTGGGTTTGCCACCACCTCCAAGGAGATTAATACATTGAAGTCTGCCATGGTTGCAGACCAGTAACTCTGCTGGTAGGACTTGCTTTTGTGTCCAGTTACTGACATGATCTGATGGGCCTCCAGACCCAAGTCAGTAAGTATATGGATGGCCGTACTGTGGAGTCATTAGTACAGTAGAAGCTGCTTAATTGGGATGCCCTGGTGGCAGGCATCCCATTTAAAAGAAGTGCCTATTCTTTGCCAATTTTTTTGTAATCCGATTGAGAGCGATTGAGAGCGATCCTTCTGTTTGTGGAGAGAGCGCGGAGACAGCAGAGGGTAGTACAGTATGAATATTTTTGGCTTTCAGCTCTCACTTCATAATAAAAAGCAATGCAATGAAAAAGCAGAAACAGAAATCCATGTTAAAAACTTTTTACCTACAAAATATATACACTCTGTAGTTCTCTCACTCTCTCTCTCTGTCTCCATTGGAACTCTCAGGCATTTAAAATGCTCTCTCTCTTTTCTGCCCACTAGAAACCTCGGAAACATGGTTTCAGCTTCTCTCTCCACTCGCTCACATTAACAAAACACATTGCATAGCGAAGAGGTGTCAGGAGCCACATTTCTCTATGATGCGGCGTGGTTGCAGCTTAATTTAAAGACAGTACGAGAGAGAGAGAGAGAGGGAGAGCATACTGAGGAACACCCACCACACAATCAGCCATGTAAAGTCCTGACTGAAGGCTTGCTACTTACCTGCAGGCAGTTCCCTGTTCCCCGCCTGCTAGAAACCTCGGAAACATGATTGCGGCTCATCTCTTCACTCGCTCACACAAAAACAAAACCATAGCATAGCATTTCTCTGTGTTGCGGCGTGGTTGCAGCTAAACTTAAAGAGGTGACAGGAGCCACATTTCTCTGTGTTGCAGAGTGGTTGCAGCTTAATTTAAAGACAGTACATGAGAGAGAGATAGAGAGAGAGAGCATACGAAGGGATACCACACAATCAGCCGTGTAAAGTCCCTGTAGTTCTCTTGTTCTCTCTCGCCATTGGAACTCTCAGACATTTAAAATGCTCTCTCTCTTCCCCGCCTGCTAGAAGGGAGTGAGGAACTAGAGCCACTAATCCCTTTTCACACATAATTAGGTGTGAAAACAGATTAGCGGGCATAGCGAGAAGAGGTGTCTGGCAAGAATCATCCCAATTAGGCAGCTGGGGCACCCCTTTTAAAGAGCTGCAGGCCCCATAGGATAACACAGCCAATTAATCGGTACCCGGTGGGATGTCCCAATAAAGCATACATCCCTATTATCCACATCCCGATTCAGTGGCTTGCACTGTATAGTGACGACTGAGGATGGCTTCAGCAGACATTCTGGGGAGAATTGTTGCTAAGTAGTTGATACCCATATGTTTGTGGTTATACCAGATCTCTTTGGCATCTAATTTCTTGACTCTTCTTAGGTACAAGGAAAAAACTTGGCATTTTTAGGAATTTTTTTTGTGTATTTCACAAAGTCGCAGACAATGTACAGATGATCAAAGCAGCCTCTCGAAAATGAAGCCTTTTCAGTTATACTAGAAATCATACTAGGAAGAAAGAGACAGCAGAAGACAACATTTCCATATGGAGCTGCCCCTGTATGTACCTGTAATAATCATTCAGTTTTGTTGACTGGGAAAAGAGGACTAGACAATTCAGCCTCGTCCCAGGGGAGGGGATATAGATGGATACCAACTGACACTGAACCACATTAAGCTGTTGCTGGTATTTTTAGTGAGTGGGGGAAATTTGGCCAGGACACTGGGGAAATTCCCCTACTCTGAGTAGGTGGAGCCTTTGCTGCTGGCTGCATGATGGCCAGTATGCATGATCCCTCGGAGGAGATGGACATCGGGAGCTCAGGGGAGTGGGCCTCCTCCCCTGTGCTTTCTACACTAGAGGCTACAGAAGAGCAACTTGATGTGGCTACTGTTTGCGCTGATACTATAATTGAAGCGGACACTGCAAATGATATAGTTAGAATGGAGAAGAAAGAAATTGCTAACTTCATGACTGCTGATTACTCCCGTTCTGAATTAGCGGAGCAGCGCTCAGCATTGTTTTTTCAGTTACAGCAGCTTGACTCCAAGATTGCGGCATTAGAACAGACGCCTATAGCGAGTAACTCTACAAGAGACGCTGTGACTGTAAAGCCCTCCACTGATGTAATAAGAGCGATGGATTCTACAGTTACTTCCGCATCAGCGGCTGCAATGGATAAGGCTGGCAGTTTTTCGAGGTCCGCCTCGTCGTGCCTACAGCCGGAACTGAATCCCCAGATCAGCAAGCACTTGGAGAATGTATCAACAGACTGCTGCTCAAAAACCGTAAGTGGTGCATCCCTTCAAAACCGAACTAAGTCCGTTACACAGCAGAATCCTGAGTCGGAGATTTTTTTCTTTTCTGCTAACAAAGCCCCTGGTTGGACTAAACGCAGTGGATCCTCTTTCACTAAGACTAAACATTTTTCTATGAATTTACACTCAGTTAGCGACCCCAAGAATATGTGGTCACCTGACAAAGCACTAAAAAGTGCCGGTTGGGAAAAAGGGGAAGGGGGTGTCTGGACTCCAGACTCGCAAGACCCAGTATATATAAATATGTTACAAAAGCAACTTCACCCAAGTCTACTACTATAACTATGAGCTCCATGAACCCGGGTACTGGTTCACCATATGATTTTTCTGAACTTGATACTACTACTACTATTAATAATGTCACTAAACATAGGATTTTCTTTACATTCATTGTTGCCTAATGGTAAAAATGTTGACAATTTGCCTAATGATACCCCTACTGTGCATTCAGAATTTCGATTCCATTAGACTCTAAACCTACTCCTGCTTTGCAAACCTCAGTGGATAAGAGTTTAGGTCATCCAGCTAGTTTTAAACTGGCTGATTTGTTCAATCCTAAAGGAGAACCTGCACCCAGGAGAAATGCTGTTAGGTTACTCTATAAAGGGGGTTGGAAGAACCTCCAGATCGGGTTGTACATTGCTAAAACCTTACTTAAGAGGGTCTAAAATTTTTTTCTTCTGAGATTTTACCCTGATTAATCTAGGGAACTCTTATTTTGATGTCAGTTTCAAACAAATTTCTGGTTTAGATAGATTCTGGGCTCAGTATGAAACTCTTCGGACCTCTCCTACCTGGTCCCCTTTTCAAGCCATTCCATTAACTAAACCAGCAGTACGGAACATTACTATTGTTTTTAAAAACGAAGGGGTAAATATTGAAGACATTCTTTTTTGGTTAAATAAAAGATGTGAGGTTTTGAATAGGCCTACACCTACATTGGACAGCGAACAAATATGGGATGGGAGCTGGAAGGTCCGAGTTAAACTATATCCTACCAATACTGGACCTAAACATTTACCTAGTTTTTTTTATTTAGGTAAAGATAAAGGGTTTATTTTTTACGCTGGTCAACCCAAGTCTTGTTTTAAATGTGGTTTCCGTACCCATCTTAGCTCTGCCTGTGACACATTGAGATGTAGTCACTGCTTTGAGTATGGACATACTTCTACTGCTTGTTTAAACCCTTTTAAATGTAACTTGTGTGAAGGCGTTGGCCATGCTTATGGTCGTTGCCCCTGGGCATCCCACAATAGGGACGATTGTCCTTCTCACGATGGTTTAATTACCATTGCTCAACAATTACAAGCACAAAAGGCTGCTACCCGAGATTTGGAAAATGGTCTTCCCCCTCCTTCTGCAGTAACAGTTCCTAAAGAGTCATAGAAACATAGAAACATAGAAGTTGACGGCAGATAAGGACCGAAAGGCCCATCCAGTCTGCCCATTTCTTTTTCTACCTTATAAATGTGCCATCGGCCTTTGCTCTGTCAGTGACCTATCTATTCATAGTCATTTGTATTGCTCCCTTATGCCTATCCCATGCCTGTTTGAAGCCCTGCACTGTATTCATAGCCACCACTTCTTGTGGCAAGCCATTCCGTGCATCTACCACCCTTTCTGTGAAAAAGAATTTCCTCACATTCCCCCTTAATCGGCCTCCCTCTAATCTCATGCTGTGTCCTCTTGTCCTGCTATTTTTCTTATATTTAAACATGTTAGACTCTTTCACCGTGTTTATGCCCTTAAGGCGTTTAAATGTCTCGATCATATCACCTCTCTCCCTCCTTTGCTCAAGGGTGTACATATTGAGCTCCGTTAATCTGTCCTCATATGTCTTCTGATGCAGTCCCTGCACCATTTTGGTTGCCCTTCTCTGGACTGCCTCAATTTGGTTAATGTCCTTGTGAAGGTGTGGCCTCCAATACTGCGCAGTACTCCAGATGGGGCCTAACCAATGTCTTGTACAGAGGATTATTACCTCCCTCTTCGACTTGTGATACCCTACTAATACACCTAACACCCCCTAGCCTTACCTACTGCTTTAGGGTCTGCTTGGATGATTTTAGGTCATCAGTGATGATGATGCCCAAGTCTCTTTCTTCCTTTGTGACTGCTAGCAACTCCCTCCCAGCCTATAAGTGGCTTCAGGGTTTCTCTTCCCTATGTGCATGATTTTGCACTTCTTTGCATTAAATCCAGTTGCCACTCTTCTGACCATTTTGCTAGTTTATCCAGATCTCTTCTCATTCTGCCCACCCCATCTGGATCATCTACTCTGTTGCAGATCTTGATGTCATCTGCAAACAGACAAGCCTTACCCTCTAGTCCATCTGCGAGGTCACTAATGAAGATGTTGAATAGGACTGGCCCCAGGACTGATCCCTGAGGTACCCCACTTGTGACTTGCATCTCTTCTGACTGTATACCATTTACCACCACTCTCTGTTTTCTGCCAGTCAACCAGTTTGCCACCCAGTTGACCAACTTCTGACCCACCCGAGCCTACCTAGCTTATTTATTAATCTTCTATGTGGAACAGTGTCAAAGCTTTGCTGAAGTCAAGGTAGGCGACATCAACTGCTCCCCTTGGTCCACCACTCTGGTTACCCAGTCAAAGAAATCTATGAGATTAGTTTGATAGGACCTTCCTTTGTAAACCCATGCTGTCTTGGATCCTGTGCCCCTATGGATTCCAGGTGTTGCACTATCCTTTCCTTAAGGAGTGCCTCCATAATCTTGCCCACTACTGAGGTAAGACTGACTGGTCTGTAGTTCCCGCCTCCTCCCTGCTACCACTCTTGTGGGCGGGATCACATGAGCCCTTCTCCAGTCTTCTGGGACCTCTCCTGTGCTCAGAGACTCACTAAACAATTCTGCTAATGGCTCTGCTAGTTCCTCCTTTAGCTCCTTAAGTACCCTGGGATGTATGCCATCAGGTCCCATTGCCTTATCCACCTGAGCTTAGCAAGCTCTTGTAGGGGCCCTTTCTTTTGTAAGGGAGTAGTGCTCACCTCCCTCCCCTGTGTCCATGACGCTGAGCTGTGGGCCCTGCCCTACCTTCTCTTCAGTAAATACTGAGCAAAAGTATCTATTTAGGATATATGCCTTTACAGGGTCCTCCTTCCTCACATGCTCTCTTTTCTCCATTAAGCTTAGCAATACCCTCTGGACTTTCTCCTTCACTAATGTATCTATAGAAAGTCTTGTCACCTTCTCTTTACTGTTCATGCTAGTGTTTCCTCAGTTTGGGACTTTGCCTGCCTTACTGCCTTACCTGCTTCCCTTAGGGCAGTTTGGTATGCCTCCTATCTTCATCCTGTGTGTTCCCTTATATTTCCTGAAGGCCAGCCTTTTGGCTCTGACCTTTTCTGCTACTGTATTTGAGAACCAAAGTGGTTTTCTTCTTCTTTGCACTTCCTTTTCTGTCTAACACAATGGGATGTTGCTTCAAGTATTGTATCCTTAATGCTTGCCCACTTTGCCTGTACCTCCTCACCTGTGTTTCTTTTTTGCCAGGGCTAGCTTAACTCTGTTGGCCATCTTATCAAAGTCAGCTTCTCTGAAGTCCCATATTTTTGCCTTGGAATGGGATGATTTAGATGTAGTAGCAAATTGAACCATACCATGTGATGGTCACTGGCCCCCAGGTGACCTTCTACCTGGAGATCTGTGATCCCTTCTTTGTTAGTCAGTACTAGATCTAGGATAGCTCTGTCTCTTGTGGGTTGCTGTACCAGTTGTTTGAGGCCCTCCCCCTGCAGGGAATCCACTATGAGTCTAGTTCTGGCAGATGTTCCTGCTGGTATTGACCAATCTGTATCTGGCATGTTGAAGTCTCCCATTATCAGAACCTCCCCTTTAGCTCCTCCGTGGTTACTGTTCAAGATCCTCATACATTTTTAGAAGGAGTCTCTCCTTCTGATTCTAATGTATCTTCAAAGGTTGCTAGTACAAATGTATCTGATTTCATAATGCCCCCTTCCCCCCACAATCTGCTTCTGATGCGGATACCTCTGGTTTTACTACTGTTACCCATAAGAGAACTAGAAAAGGCCTTGCAGTGGTTAGTCGAAGTAAGGAAAGTAAAACACGTCCTTGGCAGTCTAATAATAAATTTGCTGTCTTAACCACCGATTTATCAGATAGGGATTCTGGTGGAGATGATACGGATACTTCTTCGGTTCAATCTTGTCCGAATATGGAAGGAGGTACAGACGTAGACCCTATAGCTAAGCGTACCCGTCAAAGTCAAAGGGGTAAATCACCAAGTGGCTCCTAAATGGCTTCTTTATCGATCTGTTCATTAAATGTAAATAGTATTAAAGGCCAAAAGAAACTGGGGGGTGTTTTCCTGACACTTAAAGATCTCAAGAGTGATATTGTTTGTTTAGTGGATACGAGGTTAAAAACCCATGGAGAGCTACATCAGGCTTCGAGGGCATGGACTAGTGGCCCCTCCTTTTGGTCAACAGGGTTAGATACATGTGATGGTATTGGTATTTTGTTTTCCAATACAGACTTTCATGTATCTAGATTGGTTGATATTTTTCCAGGCAGAGCCTTGTTGTTAGACTTTACTTATAACTCGGAAAGATTCCGATTAATTGGGGTTTATGCCCACAGACAAAGCTCAACGAGTCTCTTTTTCATTCAGTTAGGCCTTTTTGCACACCTCACGATTGCTTCTTTGGTTGGGGATTTCAACTGTGGCTTACATCAAACTGATAGAGGTTTAAAACTCCTAAACTTTTTGTGATTCGTTGTTTAAAAGAAATTGTATCCATGGCCCAGCTAGTGGACGCTATAGGTATTGCCATGAAACTGGTGGCTTTACCTTTTTAAGGGCATCTACTAACTAGAATTGATTTTATATTTTTGTCTAAAGTTTTACTACTTTTCATGTCGAACTGTGGGGGTAGAATTCTCTGATCATGTTGCCCTTTGTGCATCATTTTCTTGGAATACTGCCCTCGCTAAAAAAGAATGGTTGGCGCTTAATGATTCCCTATTAGAAGATCTCCTATTTTTGAAATTATGGCAGAGGGAATTTGCTGCACGATTATCTGTTGTGGATTTTTATGACACTGGAATAGATTGGTGGGAAGATTCAAAATTAAGATGGAAACAAGTCTTTCAAAAAAAGGCTGCAGACACACAGAATAATAAATACTTGAAATATTTAACTTTGAGACAACAGTTACAACATTTGATTTCACTAACTGATACTAATTGTAATGATTACAGTAAACAAATAGAAATAATCTGTACTCAGATGAGACGACTTCAATATGACCAAGCTAGTTCCTTAGGTCAAGAAGCTCGTTTTGGCACACAAACAAATAAAGGAAGTTTAGATCCCTTTCGGGCTTGTAAAAGCAGAGTAGATTCTAAATTGATTTGGTCTTTAAGATCTTCGGCTGGGGATTTAGTTACGTCACCTGAGGCACTGGTTAAAATTGTTGAACAGCATGTTTTCAGAATGTTAGGTAGTGAGTCGGAATGTGAGACTGCTGAGGATTTTTGAATTCTTTACATCTGCCCCAACTTTCTAAACTGGAGCAGGATATGTTAACGGCTGATATTAGGAGCAAAAGTAAGACAGGCTATTGATACTCTGTGTTTGCACTCTGCCCCTGGGTCAGATGGCCTCACTGCAAAGTTTTATAAAACTTTTCCTCAGATTTGGTTCCAGTTTTGACCTTATTATATAATGAAATGTTGGTCTCAGATACTTTGACTAAAACAATGAAGGAGCCATTTTAATTTTGATTTTTTAAAAAAGGTGACGCTACTGACTTAAACAACTGGAGACCAATTAGTTTATTAAATGTTGACTATAAAATTCTTGCTAAAATCTTGTTGTCTAGATTACTGAAAGTAGCTGTTCATATAAGTCCTGTTCAAACGTGTGGTATTCCAGGAAGATATCAACACGACAATCTAGTTTTATTACGCAAATTATTTGCTTTAGGTGAAAGAAAAGTTATTTCTGGATGGGTATTAGGTTTAGATCAGGAGAAGGCATTCGATAGGGTTTCTCATGATTACTTTTCAAAGTTTTGAAGGCTTTTGGTTTTCCTGTAGTGTTTCTTTCATGGATTCAAACTTTATATAAAGGTGCATTTATTATACCTAACGTAAGTGGTTGGTTAGGGAATTCTGTTCCCCTCGTTTGTGGGGTTAGGCAAGGATGTCCTCTAAGACTGTTACTTTATGATTTCTATATTGATACTTTGGTAAGAGCAATATTACTTTGTCCTCAAATTATAGGCTTGAAAGGCATTCTCTTCACCACCAATTAAATTGTTGGCCTATGCTGATGATTTGGTTTTAGTGGTAGATTTAAGGACTAAACAGGAGGCTCTGGTTCATGTATTACATGCCTTCTCATCAGTATCTGGATCTAGAATTAATTTTAATAAAAAGTACTGGTGTTCCAATAGGTCATTCCTCCTCCCAATAAATGGCAAATATGCTGGATTCCTATTAAAACTGATGTATTTAAATATTTACGGATTTATTTTGTACCAGGAGATATGTCATCCTATAATTGGATTATTGCCCTAAATAAGGTTGAAGGCTTAATTGCAGGTTGGAAGCAGGCCTTGATTGGAAAAAAAGAGGGTTTTTTTTGCTTAAATCATTGGTTATTCCTATTTTCTTGTACCTTAGCTATGTATTTCTGCCTCCTTCAATTTTTTTCACCAAGTTATATGGGATATTTTTTAAGGGGTTTTGGGGGTCCAGACTGAACCCTATAAAGCAAAATTTTACTTATAGACCTATAAGGAAGGGTGGGGTAAACATGATTCACCCTGTTGGTTTCTTTTACAGTTTATTTTTTAACTATAATTTTGGTAAGGTTCTCAAGCCTGGGAATATAATTTGGAAACCTTATTTTATGTTATGGTTTTCATCGTGTTTAGATAAATGGGATTTAAATCAAAAAAATATTATTTCTCGGTCATTGGATATACCATTATACGGAAAAGAAAGCTTCAAAATGGTTTATCTTGAGCCTTTCCCTCAGGATTTTTGTGTTTTGCCAAGGCATATGATATACAATAAGATATGGAGAAGGGAGGCCCAGGAAGATGTAGTTTTCTTCTCTGCCCTTGAATCGCTCTCCCTGGATTCTTCAACAGCTCGTAATCCCGTTTACCTCCATATGTTTGGGACATGGTATGGTTGAGCAATTATGATAGGTTGGGGTTAAAAGTAACCATAAGCATAAAGCTTTGGATTCGCATTTTTGCCCCAGAGATCACTGTCAAGAGATTTTAGAAACTCAGCAACATCTGTTTCTTGACTGTCCGTTTTCTCTAGATATTTGGTCTAGCCTGGCTACAGTATGGTCAGAACCCTTATTTCTTAACTTAACCTATGAACAAATCATGTTTTGCACAAATGTTAAATTAAATGTCAAATATCATGTTGATACTTTATATGTGGTTTTTGCTCTTGTTAGATATTACATATGGCAAGCAAGATGTATGTTAGTTTTACATCAGAAATTGATTCCTAAGCAAGAAATTATTTGTAATATCTGTAAAGCTCTATGTTCAGTTAAAAAGCATGATTCTCATGTTTACAGCAGACATCAAATCTACCTTATGTGGCGTAATTGTGATTCCTTGACGAAGGACTGTTAATATTTGTCTGTTTATTATTTCTTGTTATTTCTGTTTTTGTTCTTAGTTTTTGATGTATAGGATGCTGTCAACTTATTGTAATGAAGCCCACTCTTCTAATAAAATACCCCTACTCATTGGTAGGGGGACCTGCTGTCCTAGGGAATGGACAGTAGTCTGGGTCTGGATGGAGGATGGAGAGGTTGTGTCTTCTGAGCAGCTGGTGGTTTTATCCCCGACCGTGGCTGTGGATTCCCGAGGGGATACTGTGATGCCTGTTGTACTATGTGATGCTAGTCTGGTGGTCCCGACTGATGTACCTCTTGAATTGGAGGTAGCAGAGACAGCGAGTGCATTATTTCAGCAAGTACAGCTCCAGGTTGATGCGGCACATCTCGAGAAGGAGAGTTTGATTGCACCGGCCTTTTTGCCTACTGTGGATTCCTGTCGGTCTGACAGTGTTGGAGTTTGTCAGCGAGCGGCTGACAGGAGTGAGGATCCTGCGTCAGTAGCATATGATGCATCGGGGATGAACACCGCTGGTATGCTGAAGCAGGCTCCTGTCTTGGAGTGAGACGCTCCCTTTATGGGAGAGGACTGGTCAAGGGATATGTCTGTCTCGAATGCTGGATGGATTCAGCAAGCTGATGGTAGCTGGATTCCCGACTCAGACTGGATCACTTTCTCAGGTACTACAGATAATCTTTCTCGGCCTTCAGTGGCAGGTACTGTCAGCGTTTCTACCATTCCTGTTGTTTCAGAACTTTCTCTTGATATTTATTCATGGGCCTCAAGGGTTTCAAGGGATGAGGGGTTGGGTGTAGAGACAAGGAAACTGGATGTTATGCCTGGATCTTCTAGACTTTTCTTTCCAACTAGATCTCCTAGGGTCCCCCCCCCCAAAAAAAAAGATGGAAAGCATCAACGAGGGCCTTTTTTTTCAGATTTCTTTAAAGGCAATAAAGTTGAGCAGGCTCCTCGTTGCAATGTGGTCAGATTGTGATACAGAGGTGGACTACAGGAGCACCCTGACAGGCTTTATGTGGCCAGGACACTGCTAATAAATTCTATGAACTTTCAAGCTGGGGATATTTTTGCTCTCATTAATATTAATGGAGAAGACAACTTTGATATTAGTTTCAAAACTTTCAGAGGTTTGGATACCTTTTGGAGAAAATATGAAGCACTTAAAATGATTGCTTTGTGGTCGCCTTTTTGGGCAATTCCCTTAACTAAACCCCTCTTTAAAACTGTAACTATTATGTTTAGTAATGAGGGTGTTAATGTAGGAGACATTCTTTTTTGGTTGGGGAAAAAATGTGATGTTTTGTGCCCTCCTGAAGCCATTATGGATTCATAAGGTATCTGGACTGGGAATTGGAGGTTTAAGGTAAAATTATGGATGGTTGAGAATGAAGTTTGACATATTCCTAACAGTTTCTTTCTGGGAAAAGATGGGGGGATGTTTTTATCCTGGTCAATTGAAGGCCTGCTATAAGTGGGGAAGTGGTAGGCACCTCGGCAGTACCTATGATAGGATACGATGTGTATTGTGTGGGGACTATGATCATGACAGTGCTGTATGTAGAAATACATTTTGCGGCAACTTATGTGATGAGCAAGGCTATGCATACCACCAGTGTCCCTGGGTGGGTCAAAATAGGCCTGGTGGTCCTGATAAGGATACCCTTATCAACCAGGCCCAGGATAGATGTAGGCCCCATAAGCCTTCTTCTCTGGCTGAGGAAGACCCTCCCCTACAGGTGGCTGGTCGATCTGATATTCATACTCCTAATTTTGATCCTGGTCAGCCTGGCCAGGACTCTTTTAGGGGTAATGATGATTTTCCTACTCTTACACCTGTGGAATCTTCTTTCTCTAAAACTTCTGAGGTGGTACCAGAGCTTCAACAACCTATGCCCCCCCAGGATCTGAATTTCAACTCCCAAAGAGGGTGACTAGGTCTGAGAGTAAAAGTAAGGCCCACCTTGTACAGATCCCACTAAAAAACACCTTTCAGTTACTCCAAGATGGAGATATTTGGTCTGAATCTGATGTCTCCTCTAGGTCAGGGGTTGTCTCTAAGATGGAGTGTGACGATGACACCACTCTGACTGGGAGGGGGATTAAAAAGAAAGTGAGTAAAAAGTGAAAGAAGGATAAGGAGTAACTTTAATATCCTGTTGTATGGCTTCTCTACACATGGTATCCCTTAATGTCCGAAATATTCAAAACATTAAAAAAAGAGCTGTAGTTTTATCCTTTTGTAAAGATGTTCCTACTGATATTATATTTCTACAGGAAACTAGGCTGCATTCTTTACAGGATGTCTTTCATGCAAAAAAATTGTGGCCCTGGGGAATTTCCTTTTGGACATTTGGAGAGGATGCTGCGGATGGGCTGGGGATTTTATTCCATGATACTCATATTTCGGTACAGAAAATTGTGGATGTTGTCCCTGGTCGAGCTTTTTTAGTAGATTGCTGTTGGCATGGGTTTTCTTTCCCTCTGATAAATACCTATGCTCCACAAAGTAAAATGCCTAGGGTTGATTTGTTTGGTAGTATAAACTTTTCTTTTTACTGAGAAACATGTGGTTTGAGGTGGAGATATGAACTGTGGTTTGGACTTAAAGATTAAGAATCATGTCCAAAAGAAAATCTATTGTGACTCGCATGCCCTTCAGGACACTTTATGGTTTGCAGGTCTTAAGGATGCGTATAAGGGTTTACATCAGGATAAAGGGGCTACATATTCTAGGAGTTCCTTGTCTATTCGGATTTTTTTTTTCATTTCTCAATTTTTGTACCCTCAGAAATTCAGGCTTTCTTTTTCAGAATTTGCTGACAATGTTCTATTATTATCTGAGGTCTTGAATTTTCCCTCCATTACAAGGAGATGGAAATTAAATACCTGTTTGTTGCAACATTCTGTGGTAAGGCAAAAATTATCAGAATTGTTTTTTTATAGAAAATCAGTGGCTGAACAATTTGAAGATTGGATGCATTGGTGGGCGGATACCAAAGCTAAATTTAAAAAGGTTTTTATAGACTTTGGTAAATTTACTGGGAATAGAGATTATTTACGTTATTTGCATTTAAGAGATCAGTTTTATGCCTTGATGTCTTTTCCTAATGTTTCAGACAGCAGGATTAAAACCCAGTTGGATGTGATTAAGACAAACATGTTTTCTTATCACTCTGGCAGAGCAACCTTTTTGAATGCAGAGTTTAGATATGGCACAAATAAACAGCTGTATTCCGATCCTTACATGGCCTGTAAGGACACAGTCTCATAAGGTTATGACTGGTTTATCTGATAGTGCTGGTAGCCTAAAGACTTCAGATGTGGAGATTTTAGATATTGTTCATTCTCATTTATTTCGTTTTTTTAGGTTCTAATTTGTTTTTTTTGAAGGCATTTGGACAAGATATACCACCAGTGGTATATTTTCTGATTCCTCAATTAGACCATGCTTTATTGGCTGAGTTGGAAAGGCCTATCTCTGCTCTAGAAGTTAGGGAGGTTATTACTAAATTACAACTGGGGGTTTCTCCAGGAGTGGATGGCCTGACACGTGAATTCTACAAATAATATGTGGATAAATTAAGTGTTATTTTATCCCATGTTTTTAATGCTTAGCTGAGATGGAAGAGGTTTTTGTGTGGGATTTTGTTTCAGCACTAGTGGTTTTTATTTATAAATCAGGGGACCAATGTGATCTATATAATTGGAGGCATATAAGCCTTCTTAATACAGACTACAAGATTTTTTCCTCGATTTTATGTAGTAGGCTACAAAGGGTAGCATCTGTGTTGCTACCTCATACACAAACATGCTCTGTTACCAGTAGGAATATTAAGCAAAATTTACTATTGTTGAGAGCTCTAACTGAGTTTGGCAGACAAAATAAATTATCAGGATTTTTATTAGCCTTGGATCAGCAAAAAGCATTTGATACTGTTTCCCATGAATTTTTGTTCACTGTTTTAAGGTACTATGGGATACCTACTCGATTGTTGGCATGGATTATGTTATTGTATAGAAGTGCTTCCTTCTCTCCAACAGTTAATGGATTGATAGGTGCTGGTATTGATTTGAAAAGGGGAGTTCGACACGGTTGCCCTTTAAGCCCTTTACTTTTTACCTTTGTGTTGGATCCATTGATTAGATGAATTATAAGTGATGAATTAGTTTGGGGGATTTCTCGAACTATAGATATTCCTCCCCAAAATATTTCTGCTTATGCAGATGATATTTGCCTTATGGTTCGGGATTCAGTATCAAATATCGGAGCCTTACAAATTTTTAAAGAGTCTTCGGGGTTTTCATGGGTAGGTCTTAATCATGATAAAGGTATAGGCTTGCAATTGGGCCATGGAACTCCACTTTCCAGGCTTGGGCCTATAACTATAGTTTCTTCCCAAATTAAGGTTTTAGGGGTTTATTTTGGGAATTGCAATGCTGCCTTTCTAAACTGGGATGACAAATTAGTGATAGGAGAATGAAAGGTGCAAATCTGGAAATCTTGAACCCTTTCTAAAAAGAAAAGAGTTTTAATTATTAAAAAAATTCCTTCTTCCAATATTTTTGTACGTTAGTTATGTTTTTCCCATACCGTTGAAACTTGAAACATGGTTACTAAGTTTTTTTTTCCAAATGCTTTGGGGCAATATATTAAACCCCATTAAGAGGGATTTTACTTACTTACGAATAAGGGATGGGGGTGTAGGCATAATTAATCCAGTCGTTTTTTATTTTTCCTTTTTTTTTAGTTCTATTATGCATGATGGTCCAGGAGGTGTTGAGGACCTATGGGCTGACTGGATGGATGAGCTGTTCAGTCCTTTTTTTCAGTATCGGGGGGAATCGGAGGTCAAAGGGTTAGATATTCCTGGGTTTGCAGTTCCTGGTTTTAAAAAATTTAGATTATGGCATTTATTGAAAAATAAAGCATTTTTACTGAATAGGAAATAGATTTATCGTAGGATTATGGAAATGAACTTTACGGTTCGGGTGGATTTTCCCAAGTGCTGCCCATCTAAATTACAATTTGCTCTTAAACTTTTGAGGGCTCCTCGGGTTCCAGTTCATATGTGGGTTGTGACATGGCTGTGTTGTTTTGGTAGATTGGGAGTACGAGGGAATTGAAAAAACAATGCTGTAAAAGAGAGGGACTGTTTACGACCAGGCTGTCAAAGTTTGTTGAAATCTTTCAAATATTTATCAACTGTCAGTATATTGTTCTTTTCTGGTCTGCCCTGGGGAGGAAATGGAATTGGGGTCCTATTACTTATGAATCTTTGATTTTAGGGAATTGTTCGGGCTTTCTGAAGAGATATCATCCTAGTACACTTAATGTAATCTTTGCCAGCATAAAATTTCATCTTTGGCAAACCGATGTCAGCTTTATACACAACATGTTGTACTGCCGAACTCTGTTATTATTTTGCAAATTGAGACAGTAATCCGAAAGATTAAATCTGCTGAATTTTTGGAGATGGATGGGAGGAAATTTGCTATGTATTGAACATTTATGGACTGTCTATTTTGAATTTTGTTACTATCTCCTTTTTTTCTTTAGCTTCTCTTATTTTATGTAATATTGTTTTCTTTTTCATTGTGTTTAGTTTGTGTATTTCCTTTATTTGAGATGTATTGTGTTTTTCTTGTGATGTAATCTATCTGCAATAAAAAATTCCCCTACTCGTTGGTAGGGCACACTGTGAAGTGTTAGCCAGTTCTGATGGCTGACTCACTATCTGTTCTGATGGCCATGGAGATGGATGGCTAGCAGACTGAGGAGCTGGTCTCCTCCTCAGCTCAGGAAAGCATGCAGACTGACTTTTTTTTGATGCGACTGGGTTAGTTGGCTCTGAGGCAGGTTTACCGAATCATTTAATGGAGATGCTGCAGAAGGGCCCTAAAGTGGCCGACCTGAAGGGGTAAGAGCCTGTAACAGGGGCCCCATCGATTTCAGAGCCAACAGCAGCATCATTGCAAGAGGAGCTGAAGTGTGCAGAAGAAATATATCTACTGAAGAAAGGCACTTTGGAATCAGCACTCACAGGATTAAATCCACAGGAGTTGACAAAGTCTTTAATTACAGATCAGGCTTTGCATGAAGGTATAGTCAGGCCTCCCGACTATGACACAGAGATGCCAGTTTTGCCGAAGCAGGCCATATCTACAATTTTTCAGACTAACCCACAGGACCAATCGGAGGCTACCATTTTTTTGTTTTCAGCCCTGAAAAACTCAGGACAGAAAGACTGCATCATGAAGAAAGCTTTTCCCAGTAATTTGTCTTGGGTGGATATGCCTAATGAGGATTCAACCCCTTGGTCAGTAGAGAAGTCCCTGCAAGCTGCAGGCTGGGTACGGCCACCGGACTCTCAACATTGGATCTTGGGATTCTCTCCTATCAGAATCCCAGGGGTCAGCATTGGACCTTTACCTTCGGCTGCCACCAACCCTGTGTAGGCAGCTGTTGTGATGGATCAGGTACCTGTAACTGCACTGACTAATGTACCGGGCGAAGTATGTTCACCATTGACATTACCTTCTGATCTCGAGCTAACTCAGAACCCTGTTTTAATAGTCTTACAGCCTAATATAGATGTTACTGTACCAGATGTTGATAATGAGGGTGATATGCTGAGTGATTTTTCAGATGTTTTAGATATCCCATATAAAATTCCTGCAGAAGATAGAAACGTGCCTCCTAGTCTAGGGTCTGAAGGGTGGGTAAAAGCGGGTGCCAAATCTTTACAGGATAAGCCCAATCCAAGGCCCTATGCCTCCTTTTTTTATCAGATACAGTACCCGGCTAAATGGCATAATGCTGTTAGATTGGTGTACAAAGGGGGTATGGACCTCTTTCCCAATAGGGTGTTTGTTTGGGAAAACCCTTTTGAAAGATGGCTGTTAAATGTCACTGAGCTGTACGCCGTAATTCAGGTCTCTGGAGAAAACTCCTTTGACATTAGTTTTAAGTTGGAAAGTGGGCTACGAAAATTCTGGGATAAATATTAACTGGTAAAAAATACACCCTTGCAGGCCCCCTTTGAGGTTATACCTCTCACACGTCCCTCACATAAAATGATAACAGTACTCTTCCATAACAAAGGGGTGAGTAAGACAGACTTGATGCACTGGCTTAAAAAACAATGTACAGTGTTGGAACAGCCGGAGGTGATTTGTGATACTGAAGGGATTTGGACTGGGGAGGTGGAAGGTTCGAGTATATGCTTAGATCTAGTGATTCTGGGGTGCAACACCTCCCTAACTGCTTTTTTCTGGGGAAGGATAGGGGTGTACTATTCTACCTGAGCAAACCCAAAACCTGTTACAAGTGTGAGCAGCCAGGGCACATTAGTAGTGCCTGTGATCAACTACGTTGCAATCTGTGTCAAGCTCTGGAACATACTAATTACCATTGCAGGGAGGAGACAACTTGCAATTTATATGGTGGTAAGGGTCACTCTTATTCAGCCTGCCCGGAAGCAGCCCATAGTACATTGCCGGCTGATACTGAGGAACAACGATTAGGGGTTACTGTGGCACAGCGGGAAAAACAACACTTCCAGGATAGACAGAAATGATTTACCCCACAGTCAACCTCAGACTGACATTCCAGGATTGGGTACATCAAGGATGGGGACAGAGGCCTAACTTCCTCCACAGGAGCGTCCTACCCCCTTCCCCCCCCAGTCGGAAACTACAGAGCCCCCAGTGGAAGCAGATCCCAGGGCTTTAATAGGGGAAGAGTCCCCACCTTGTACAGTTTCTGTTCCTACTCTGCTGCAGGCCATGATTGAGGATCAATCCATGCCTCCTCCAGGCCCTCCAGTTCCACTGGGTGAAAGGGGTACCAGAATGGCATTGAGGCAGAGACAGGCTTGGTTTCAGCCTGCTTCAAAGGTACCTAAGATCTCCCCAATATCGCTCAGAAATAGATTCCAGGCTTTTGGCACGCTGGACACCTCTGAAACAGAGGTGGGGGGGCAACTCCTGGAGGTTCAAAACTAGGACAAGCCCACTGATTCAGATATAAGTGACACTGAGGGGCCTAAGCAATGCCCCAAAAGGGGGGAGTCAGTCACAAGGGAAAAAAAACAGGGTGGGGTGAAGGTTAAACCACCATAGATTGTAGGATTTCAGCTACCTTAACCATTTTTTGTGTTGCATTCCTTATGTTTGTTCTCCACAAATGTTAACAGTAATAAAAATAATCTAAAGCGAGAGGCTGTGTTCCACTATCTGAAATCAGGTGCCCCAGCTATTTTTTTACTTCAAGACACTAGATTACACTCTGTGGAGGAAATTCATTATGCAAATAAGGAATGGGGGTCAGGGGCCACTTTTTGGTCCTTTGGATTAGTTCCATGTTCTGGGGTTGGGATAATCTTTCACCGGTTTTCAGTTACGGTTTTGAAATTGATTGATTTAGACCCGGGTGGGACCCTGATATTGGACATTAAAATTGGCTCGGCCTACTATCGTATCATTAATACATATGCTCCTCAATCAAAAACAGAACGCACTGCTTTATTTACACTGGTCCGTCCTTATCTCCACTCCACTCAGCCTGTTATCTGGGGGGGGGGGATTTTAATTGTGGACTGGGGAAGCAGGATAGGGGTCAGAGTATATCCACCACTAAAATATTTTGTGATATGTCCCTTCTATGATTGGCCATTCATACAGCTAATCTTAAAGATGCTTTTTTTCTTCACATGGGTCGTAGAGAGCCAACCTTTTATAAAGGTGCTTTATCGACTTGGATAGACTTCTTTTTTATTTCACAATCCCTTTCTTGTTTAAAAGCAAATGTATTGGTGGTTGAATATTCAGATCATAAAATGCTAAAACTTCAACTGGGTCACATTGTGGTTTCATATGAACCCTGGGTATTGGAGACTTAATTCTTCCCTCTTATTGCAATTGGACCTCCAGCAACATGTTTTATATTTTTTGATTTGTAGAAAATCATTGTTTGAGTTATATGATTCCCCTGCCGAATGGTGGGCCCATACTAAGGTGAAGCTTTGGCAGTTATTAATTACAGCTGGGAAAAGGGTTCAGACATCTGAATATCAGTTATATTTGAGTGAGAGACAACAGTTGCAGTATCTTTTGTCCCTGGCTCAATCAACTAGGCATAACTTTACAGAGCAAATTTGATGCATTAAAAACAATATGCTTCAATTCCACTACAAACAAACTGCGGCTTTGAAAATGCAGCAGCAGTATGGGACGGGAGGGTCTTTTGTCTCATTGTGTCCCATGATGGCTAAACAGGAATGTACAAAAAGAAAACATTTTCAGCCTTATGTGATCACTCGGGTATGCTACACACTATGACACCACCGTATTGTACAAGTGGTGGCAGATTATGTCATAACCTTGTTTACAGAGGATAGGCAGAATATGCTTCCATTTCAGCAAATTTTTGAGGGGATTCAGCTTCCACATGGTCCACCTGAGTTGTTACAGAATCTTACATTGCCATCACCCAGGGAGAGGTGGAATGGGCTGTTTCCTCCTCGAATACAGGCAAAGCACCGGGGAAAGATGGGTTGCCTTTGGAGCTATATAACCTGATTGGATCAGAACTTTCCAGTGCATTAGCAATTGTGTTTAATTATAATTTAGAACATAATGCCATTCCTTTGGCGATGGCTGTGGGTACAGTGATTTTTCTCTTTAAAGCAGGTGATAAAATGGATTTGGCTAATTGGCTGCCTATTTGTCTTCTTAACTGTGACTTTAAATTACTGTCAAGAATTTTGATGGCTAGGCTTTTAAAACTGATGGAGCACTTCATTTCTCCCTCACAATCAAGCACAGTACCTGGACATAAAATCACTGATCAGCTCATTTTGCTCTGTGAAATCTTTGCATGAAAATACATTTCTGACTTGGAAGGGCTTGTTTTGTCACTTGACCAAAAACAGGCCTTTGACAGTGTTAACCATAAGTTTCTTTGGCATAACCTGGCTTGTTATGGTATCCCTCAGATCATTATTTCTTTGCTTCAAGCATTATATAGATTTGCTACAGTAACCCCCTTAGTAAATGGTTTCTTTGGCCCACTGATCCACCTGACTAAAGGGGTCAGACAAGGGTGCCCCCCGAGCCCCCTTTTATATGTCTTTGCATTTGACCCCATTCTTAGGTTATTAAATACATCTGAGCATATTCAAAGGATCTCAATAGATCAACATCTCTTACCATACACCGCATTTGCGTATGCGGATGATTTGGTAGTTTTGGTCAAGGACCAACTTTCTGTGGAAGAAACTCCCGTTTATGTACGGTTTATGGAACAGTTTCTGGAACGGTCTTAAACATGACCAAATGTTCTGGGAGGGCACTGGGGGGCCACCTGGATTTACCTCCTCAGATTGCAGGTGTTAGTTTTGGCACTGACCCCATTAAAATACTGTGGGTACAGTTCTGTGTTGGGGACATGGCCCTGATTAACTGGGATATTAAAGTACAAATTTGTATTCAGTTGGTTAAGAAATGGAATTCGTGGGGTATGAGTAAGAAGAAATGGATTTATCTTATTAAAACATTTTTAGCGCATATATTTTTGTATGTGTCTAATATTTTTCCTCTCCCACAATCCAGGGAAAAGGCAGTGTACTGCCTCTTTTTTCAGGCTTTTTGGGGCAGTAAACTGAACCCTATTAAATGGAATATTCTATATCTTCCCTTGGAGCAGGAAGGCCAGTGGATGGTTAATCCTGTACTTTTTTTTTTTTTTTGTCAATTTCTTTTTACGAATATTAGACATGTATTGATTAATACAAATACTTATTGGGGTGATTTAGTTTATAACAGTGTCTTGCCCTGGTTTCCCTTGTGGGATGGTGGGATGCTCAGGGTGGTGAAACATCATAGTACTGTGGCCCTTTTTTTTAGGGCAGTTTTTGTAAAGCTTAAGATATGGAAGATATCCAGTCTAGCTGTAATTATACTGAATAAAAAGCAAGTGTATGCACAGGTTTTAGGAATGGCATTTCATGAAAACGTGTTTTTTCCAAAATGCCCAGTGGAACACCACTCCTCCTTGGACCACTTGTTAACAGAGAAAAGCATTCCTATAAAGGTAAAGGAAGTTTTGTGGCTTTGTTATCATGAACGATTAAACGTTAAGGCTAACCAGAAACATAAAAAGGTGGAGGGAAGGATTTGTTCTAGACCTATGTGCTGTAACCAGTTGAAAACTATAGAACATTTGTTTTTTTCTTGTTCATATATTCAGCATTTTTGGACATTTATTGCTAAAGAGGTGGGCGAAAATATTTTTTCTACTATATCATATCCAATTTTGATTTATGGGGCATACACTTCTGGGTGGAGTAATTTGGATAAAGGGACGTTACATATTCTTTTTTCATTATTTAAATGGTATATTTGGAATGCTAGAAGCATATTTACATTACGACAAAAAGTTATTAGCCATTCGGAAATCTTTCAAAAAGTGCAAAGTGAATTGATTAAGATTTATTATTTAGAAGCCCGAATGTTGACATAGCAAGTATTACAGGCTCGGTGGCGGAATCTTTTGTGGATCACGGATACTGATATTTCTGTTACTTGAATGTATTTCTTCAATTTTCATGTTTAGTTTGCATATTATTCTTACTGATTTTTTTTTTTTTGTCCTCTTTGCCTTTTTTAGTGTTATGATTTTCTGTATTGATTTTTTTTTTGGGCGGGGGGATTCTGTATGATTTCTTTAATAAAATCTTCCCCATCTCCTTTCAAGAAGTGCCATGGGATCTTTAACATCCACCTGAACTACCACCAGAACAGGCAGATGGGACTTCGGTTTAACGTCTCATTTGAAAGACGGCACCTCAGGAGTGCAGCACCCCCCTCATGCTGCACTGCAGTGTCAGTATTGGGATTTAACCCAAGTGCCTGGTGTGGGGAAAGATCTTCCAGCCTCAGAGGCAAGCGTGTAACCTGCTGAGCCACTGAAAGCGATTAGTGTTGGGCTGTTGATGACGTCAGATGGGAGGGCATTCGAGAGGCTCATTATTCATTGGGTATAAAACATTTTCTCCTATCTGTTTTAAGTAACTCAGCCCTAATCAGTCTGTTATGGCTTCTTTTATTAAAGACTTCCCCTTTAAATTTCATGCAAAAATGTCTTAGGTGTTGTTCATCATTTTTGTATTTTACAAAACAGGACAAAGTCACTATGGATTCTGTGACTTTGTAGACCATATAGACCCAGTTTTGCTTTCATCTTCACAATCTGTAGATTCCATATTCTTAATCATTTTTGTGGCTTTTCTCTGTGTTCTGTCAGTCATATTCACCCCTCTGCAAAACTCTGAACAGTTGTCAGTTAATGGCCGGACATAGGATCTGTACAGTGGAATTATGACATTTCTGGACCTAGAAATATAGAAATATAGACTTTGACGGCAGATTAGGACTGCTTGGCCCACCTAGTCTGCCCATTTCCCTATCTACAGGATAAACTGCAGATCCTATTTAACCAGCAGCCTATTTCTTCCTGCCCCCCACAAAAATTTCTTTATGTCTGTCCCATGCATTCTTGAATTCTTCCACAGTTTTAGACCCCCAAAACCTCCTCAGGAAGGCTGTTCCATGCATTCACCACCCTCTCTGTGAAAAAAATACTTCCTCACATTGTCCCTGACCTGTCCCCCCTCTATCTTCAAATGGTGTCCCTGTGTTCTTGCACAACTCTTTTTCTGAAAGATGCTACCCTCTTGGACTTTGTTGATTCCACTGAGGTACTTAAAAGTTTCTATCATGTCCCCCTCTCCCTCCTTTCCCAAAGGGTATACATATTAAGCTCCTTTAGTCTCTCATCTTATGGCTTCTCTTGCAGACCCTGCACCATTTTAGTTGCCCTCCTCTTGACTGCCTCCATCTTGTCTATGTCCTTGTGGAGATGGGGTCTCCAGAACTGGATGCAGTACTCCAGATGGGGTCTCACCAACTGTTTGTACAGAGGGATAACAACTTCCTGTTTTCTACTGGTGATGCCTCTCCCTATACATCCCAGTATCCCCCCAGCCCTCCCTACTGCCTTATCACATTGCTTGCTTACATTAAGGTCATCTGATATGATTACCCCCAGGTCCCTTTCCATTTTTGTTGTTGTTACTACCTCCCCCACCATTCTGTAATCTTCCCCTGGGTCTTTGTTTCCCGGGTGCATTATTTTGCACTTCTTTGCATTGAATCCAAGCTGCCATACTTCTAACCATTCCTCCAACCCTGCCAAGTCCCTTCTCATCCTTTCTATGCCTCCTTGTGTATCAAACCTATTGCAGATCTTTGTATCATCTGCAAAGAGGCACACCTTTCCTTCCAGTCCCTCTGCAATGTCACTTATAAAGACATTAAAAAGGACTGGACCCAGTACTGAACCCTGCAGTACCCCACTAGTAACCCCGCTTTCTTCAGAGTAAACTCCATTTACAATTACCTTATGTGTCCTGTTGTCCAGCCAATGTTTTACCCAGGCTACCACCCTGGGACCCACTCCCAGGTTGGTTAATTTGACTATTAATCTTTTGTGTGGGACTGTGTCAAATGCCTTGCTAAAGTCTAGGTAGGCCATGTCCACAGCCCCTCCCTGGTCTACTACTTTGGTCACCCAGTCAAATAAATCAATTAGATTTGTCTGACATCACCTTCCTGCTGTGAACCCATGCTACCTTGGGTCCTGTGCCCCACTGGCCTCTAGGTACTCAACAGTTCTTTCCTTCAGAAGTGATTCCATCACTTTCCCTACCACAGAGGTCAAACTGACTGGTCTGTAGTTTCCTGCCTCTGTCTTGCTCCTACTTTTCTGAAGGGGTATCACATCTACCTTCCTCCAGTCCTCAGGTACCACACCATCTTCCCATGATTTGTTAAAAAGGGTAGTCAGTGGTGTCACTAGTTCTCTCCTTAATTCTTTTAGAATTCTGGGGTGAATTCCATCAGGCCCCATTGCTTTGTTCACCTTCAGTTTTAGGAGTTCTTTCAGAACCCTTTCTTCTGTGAAAGGACTGGGATCGACTCCCCTATCCAGAGTGCTTCTGCTAATTGGATTAGGCACCTCTCCCTCCTCCTCTTTTGTGAATACTGAGCAGAAGTATTCATTCAGTATCCCTGCTTTTTCACTGTCCCTCTCTGCCCACCCACTGTCCATTCTATTCAGCCTCACTATCCCTCCCTTTGTCTTTCTACGCTCCCTGATGTACCTATAAAAGGTTTTATCCCCCTTCTTAACCGAGTTGGCTATCTTTTCCTCAGTCTGGGCCTTTGCTATTCTGACTACCCTCCCTGCTTCCTTCTGTCTTACTGGTACAGTTCTCTGTCCTGCTCCTTCTGTGATTCTGTGACTGCTACGATATCCAGGCATCCATCTTCCATCAAGGCCACCAGTTCAGGGAGCTAGTTGCCCAGACTATGGGCATTGGTACTCATTACCCTCCATTTCTTGATGGCCTTACCTCTTTTTGCCCCATCCCTGTCCTTATTGTGTTTATCTTTTTCTCCATTTACCGCTGACCTTCTTCCTATCGACATGTCTATCTTGGTGTTTACCTCACTTACTACGCTGATCTTTTGGGGGGCTAGGATTTCCCTGCTCCTTTCCAGTGCCTTCCCCTTGCTAGTTTAAATGTTTGCCAATGAAGCATTTAAACCTATCACCTAGGATCCTGGTTCCCCTCCCGGACAGATGCAGACCATCACACTAGTATAGGCCTGCACCCCTCTAGGTGGACCCCCAGTCCCCAATGAAGCCAAATCCCTGAGCTCTGCACTAGCTTTTCAACCACTGATTGAATTCCATGGTGTGGAGCACCCTAGCCTCACCCATGCCATAGACAGGAAGCACCTCCAAGAAGGTTACCGTGCGTGCTACGTATCTAAGGCCCCTCCCCAACTCCACAAACTCTTCCTGCACTGCTCTGATCCCTTTCTTAGCCAGGTCATATGTCCCTAGGTGGACAATGACATCCACCTCCCTTCCCTGTGCAGCTGCTCCAGTGATCCTGTGGATTCGCTCCCTATCCCTCCAATCCATGGCTCCAGACAGGCACCTTACCTCCCTCTCCCCTTCCTCCCCTAGTTCTACCTTCCTAACTATGGAGTCCCCCACCAGGAGTTGTTTTCTTCCCCAGTGGGGTCCCATGCCACCCTCCTGTGGGTCTCCTTTGTGGAGGTTCCCGGCATCCTCCTTGGTCTCCACTGTGGGTGCCCCCATAGAGAAACCACACTTTGCCAGAACAGCATATGAATTGTGAAGAGGTACAGCTGGAGGGATGCACCTCTGTTCCACCACTCTCACCCTGAGCCCACTGTGGTCCAACTGCTCCTCTTCCTTGGCATCCTCTGAGGCAACGGCAGTGGCACTGGTGGTCTCTGGTTGGGAGAGGAGGTCCCACAAATCTTGGCCAACTCAGCATGGAGATAAGCAACCTCCTCCCTCAGCCCAGAGAGGTGCCTACAGATGGGACAACGCTGCATCCTCCAGAACATCTCCTGGAAAACTGCTGCTCCACGGCCACTGCATTGCACCACTCCTATCATGTCTTATTTCTGGCCCCTTAACTGTTGTATGGAATACTTACTCTTTCCTCTGTTTTTTTTTTCTCCTAGCTTACTTACTGCCACTGTGCCCTTTAAGCTCCTGATCTTCCTGTTCTGAGACAAGACCTATATGTGAATTGTTTTTGAATACTGTTTAGTATATAATTTGTTCTTTAACAGCTAGAATCACAATGTGAATTGTGTTTTAGAGGGAAACTACACCCTCATATGTTGTAAATTTTATTTATTTCCTTGTCAACAGACAACTCTTTTCCAGTAGCTTATGGGGATATAGGCATGTGGCAATTCTCCAAAAAGGGCCATATTTTGAGTTTAATGTACCCACCCTACACACACCCACATCATACATCATTTGAAAGCTTATTTTATGTATGTTTAGATGAGGTATGATGTGAAGCTGTCAACTAGAGCTGTAAGCCTGTAGGCGAGGTTAAACAATGATACCCAAAATGAGAGCATGTCATTTTTTTGCATAGTTCCAGAAAACTGCAATGTGACTATGACTCCAGTTTTTACTGTTTAAGTTAATTTCAACGTCTTAATGTGGTGCTTATTGGTCAAAGCTACCAAATGACAATGCATTAAAAGATTTTTTTATTGGTTTTGCATTGGCTAGTATTTTTTTTCAGAAATAATGAAGCTGATTAGCATTTTGCAAAAATGGCGAATATCAGCATTTTGCAATATACTAAAATGAAATGTTTGCACATCACAGATTCTTAATTGACAAAGTGTCTCACAAGTGATTATAATAGTTTTCTATATTTTCAATTAAGTTGTGCTGCCCAGATCAGTCTCACACTGAAGGTTGTGCACCAGTAGCAGTAGATTGTATGCCCATAGTTTGTACTGTATAGTGGGTAGATATAAATGTATGTGAATTCTTAATGTAATGTTTCTCCATCTGTAAGCTTTTGTACATACAATGAAGCATCTAGTCTGCCTGGTAGAAGGTTTTCATTTGTAATTGCCTATGCATGCAGTACTAGCCTTTGAAATATTCTGGAAACTAGTTTTTTAATTCAGTGACACTTATGCACAGGTTAGTATTAGTGTCAGAGATGACAATAGACAGCTTTATACTGGGCTTCAATCAAGGTGCTCACTAAACAAAAATGGCAGTTTTGATACTAACATACAGATGTAATTTATATCTAATTTTGCACAAGTCTATATACTTGTACAAAATGAAAAATAGTGGTGGGGTGGTGGTAATGCTAACAATATACTTTTTGAATTTTACCTCCACAGGGAAGTTACAGTATATGAAGATATGGAGGATACAAGCCCCTTAAAGCTTACATCAAAGAGAAAAACTCTCCACAAACTCTGAAAAATGTATTTGTCAAGAAAATCAACAGAATGCAAAATTGTCAAAAGCCACTAGTGCTGGACAGAATTCTGTGATGCTGGTGGCAGAAGCCAGGAGAGATGAATTGTATTGGTGGCTACTGGATGAGTTTTCTAGTTTACATGATGTGCCACCAATACTCTGATCACAGGAGGTTACTTTCAGAAATATACAAGCAAGTTGAATTTGGCACATGGAAGAGTTGTATTCAACCAAGGAAAGAAAACAGAATCTGAATCCGATCAGACAGCATCATGTTCACTTGCTTCTACAGCCACCAGAGTAAGCACGTCCTCCAGCGATTGGTCCTGTTGCATTGTTTGCTTGAGAAAAATACGCAAGAAAGTCTAGAAACTTCATAAAATTGAAACATTTATTACAGCAACAAATCTAAGGGAGGCAGCACTTCAAAGAAGAAACGATGACATGTTGTGCAGAATATCTAAGGAAGACTTGATTGCTAAGGATACAGTTTATCACTCAGCATGCCTTTCTTCCTACTTGAATAAAGCAGATCTGAAAGCAATACCATCTAGTTCCACTGAAACAATATAGTCACCTTATGACATTGCATTTTATCAGCTGATTGAAGAGATAGACAATGATCTTATGCACAACAAGAAGGCTCTTCTCCTGTCCAAGCTGCTACAAACATATAAAGCCCTACTTCCCTCAAATGTAGAAACTGAAAGCTATACCAGTAGCAAATTTCAGGCAAGATTAGAAAAACACTATGGTTCTGCAATTTCATTCCATGCACAGCATGGACAAGGCAAGTCTACCATTGTTCTATGCAGTGCAATAACGTTAGTTGACGCCAGCCAAGCTGCTAGTAATCTGAAGCAGGAACTTAAGTCATCCAAATGTCTTGTGGATGTTCTTTTGGTGAATGAGCCTGATGAACAGCTTTCAAATGAACAAGTGGTTTTATATAATGCCACTTCAATCCTTCAGTCTGAAATAGCAAAAATGAAACCCTCAGAATATTATCCAAAGTCAGGGGATTGTAGCTTCAGTCAGCTTACTTTTGTGCCCCAATGGATGCAGGAGTTTGTCCTTTGGTTGATAAAGAGGCAGCCAGCAATGAGTATTATCCTTCAGAAGGCATCCAAAGAAGGTGCCTCTCAATTGCAGAGCGCATAGTATTTAACAGTTAAAAAATTATCACAGCACTGCACATAAACTTTGCTGCACAGCTACACCATGAGTTTGGATCTCGCAATTTAATTGACATGCTACACTTTCATGGGTTCTGCATCAGTTATGATGACCTGAGGTGGTTCTTGACTAGTGCTGTAAAACCTAAAGTAGAAAGACTCCAAGGAGGTGTTTTCATTCCAAATGGAATTGTACCAGGCTGGCCCAGTAGTGCTGAGGGTTAAGGCAATGGACACCACACCTCGCACCATGCTGGTGACCCGGGTTCAGGAACGGACTTGAGCCACTGGGTTCAGCAGGGGAGGGAAGGGATTGAGCATCCAGGAGACTGTTCTTTCTTCCCAGGGAGGTATCTGGGGTCAGCACCACTCTTAGGCAGCTCCTGGTGGAAACCAGGGGAAGTGCCAGGAACATGCAGTGTACACAGACAAGGGAGTGGAGCAGCAGCAGACATTGGCATACTAGTGCCATGGATGTCATTCCACATCTGCGCTCCAGGGGGCAACCATTACAGGAAAAACCCTTGGCAGACCAGGGAGGCAACAAGGGCTCCAGGAATGAAGCCCACATCCCCAGCACCGAACCATCTCTCCTCCAGGTTTTCTTGGCTCTCATCCAGGACCACCCTCTAATAACAGAAAGGCCACCAGGTAGGTGGAGCAGGCCCTCCCCTTGGGGGATATGGGGGACTGGAAGGTCCTGCATGTGGGTCCCCGGGGAGGGAGGTCTCAGGCACAGAGTAGTGGCTTCAGCTGAGTAGGCACCTCCAAAAGAGGCCCTGGCCAGCCTAGCATAGAAAATAGAATTGAAAAAAAAAATTGGAATTGTACCCCTTCATGCTGGTGGAAATCTCATCCATGAAGGAGATGACAATGTAGACATCAATGTAGAGACCATTGATGGAAAGAATACCTTCCATTCAATGGCTAGAGTTGTATTTCAAGAACAGTCTGCAGACATTCCAGCATTACAAGAAATATCACTGAAGCATGGGAAAGAAAAGTCACTTACTCTCCCCGTGCAATCAAAGTCTCTTAAACAGTGTGCAGCATTTGAAAATCCTAGAACACATCCAGAACTGACTTGCCACAAAAAAGTACTTGAGAAAATAAACTCTTGTCACCTACAAGTGAAAGCTGTCCAAGATCTCTCCTGGTGTCTTTTAAGACTACTTCCTCATGATGTCAATGGACTACAGGACCCAAGGCAGCATGGTTTCACCAGGGGGAGGTCATGTCAGACCAGTCTCATTGAATTTTTTGACTGGGTGACTAGGGAGGTGGATCAGGGGAAGGCAATGGACATGATCTATCTGGACTTCAGCAAGGCCTTTGACACTGTGCCACATAGAAGACTATTACACAAACTGGGGAATATGGGTGTGGGCAGGACAGTAGTGTGGTGGGTAGGTAACTGGCTGGGTGGCAGGACACAGAGGGTGGTCACTCCACAGAGGGAAGAGTGACCAGTGGGGTACCACAGGGATCAGTGCTAGGACCGGTCCTATTCAACATCTTCATCAGTGACATTGCGCAGGATCTAGAAGGCAGAATTTCACTGTTCGCTGGTGACACAAAGCTCTGTAACAGAGTAGACACACCAGAGGGTGTAGATGGAATGAGAAGGGACCTGCAGAAACTTGAAGAATGGTCAAGGGTTTGGCAGTTGAAATTCAATGCCAAGAAGTGCAAGATAATGCATATGGGGCACAAAAACCCTGGCACAATATATCAGTTGGGGGGTGAGGATATAGCATGCACCAAGCAGGAAAGGGATCTTGGGTTGTCATCTCTGATGACCTCAAGGTAGGAAACAGTGTGACAAGGCATCAGGTAAAGCAAATAGGATGCTGGGATGTATAGGCAGGGCATCACCAGCAGGAAAGGGAGGTCATAATTCCACTATACAAGACACTAGTGAGGCCCCCACCTGGAGTACAGTGTACAGTTCTGGAGACCATACCTACGTAAGGACATAGACAGGGTAGAGAAGGTTCAGAGGAGGGCAACAAAGATGGTGCATGGATTGCATCACAAGTCCTATGAAGACAGGTTGAAGGAACTGAACATGTACTCCCTGGAAGAGAGGAGGAGAGAGGGATATGATAGAGACATACAAGTATCTTACAGGAAGAAACAGAGTGCAGGAAAACACTATTTTAAGCGAAAAAGATGTTCCAGGACTAGAGGGCATGGGATGAAGTTGGAGGGAGGATGATTCAGAGGAAACATGAGAAAGAATTTCTTCACAGAACGGGTGGTGGACAAGTGGAACACCCTGCCATAGGAAGTGGTGGGAGCTGAAACAATCACGGGATTTAAGAATGCATGGGATAGACATAAAGGAATTCTAGAGGTCAGGGGTAAGGGGCAACAGACTTCTAGGAAAACAAACTGAACTTACAAGCTCAAATGGGCAGACTGGGTGGGCCATAGGCCCTTATCTGCCGACACTGTCTATGTATCTATGTCCTACCAATACCAAATGAGGTTGATATTGTTCACACTCAAGTGATTCCATTTTGGACTGGTTTCAACCACAAGCTTGCCACAAAGAAGAGCACCTACACAGCAGCTGCATATAGAAACACAGAACCTGTTGGCAGATAAGGACCATATGGCCCACCTAGTCTGCCCATTTCTCTACTCGGTTTGGCAATCCCTACTCTTATTTGGACTGTCTTTTCCCCGCTCTAATGTTCAGCAGGGTGCTTTTATGCTTATCCTGTGCACTTTTGCATCCCTGTACTGTTTTCACTTCCACCACCTCTGCTGGTAGGCTGTTCCACGGATCCACCACCCTCTCTGTGAAAAAAATACTTCCTAGCATTCCCCTTAAGCCTTCCTCTCTCCAGCCTCATGTTATGTCCCCTTGTCCTTGTGCACCTTCTTCTCTGAACTATGTTCCCCTCCTGTACCCTGTTTATTCCTCTAAGGTATTTAAAAGTCTCTATCATATCCCCTCTCTCCCTTCTCTCTTCCAGTGAAGAGATGTTAAGTTCCTTGAGTTTTTCCTCATAAGGCTTGTGGTGCAGTGCATGTATCATTTTTACTGCTCTTCTCTGAACTGCTTCCATTCTGTCTATGTCCTTCCTGAGATGCAGTCTCCAGAATTGGACACAGTATTCCAGATGAGGCCTCACCAGTGATCTATACAGTGGCATCACCACTTCACTCCTCCTACTGGCTATGCCCCTTCCTATGCACCCCAGCATTCTGTTTGCTTTCTCCACTGCTTTTTTGCATTATTTTGATGACTTCAGATCATCAGATGTGATAACCTCCAGGTCTCTCTTCTGACATATGGTGGCTTGAACCATCCTGTATTCCTCTCTTGGGTTTCTGTGTCCCAGGCGCATTATCTTGCACTTCCTAGCATTGAAACCCAACTGTCAAACCCTTGATCATTTCTCAAGTAGTCGTAGGTCATTTCTCATTTTATCTTGCCTCTCCTGTGTGTTAACTCTGTTGCAGATCTCGGTGTCATCTGCGAACAGGCATACTTTCCCCTCTAGTCCCTCTGCAATGTCGCTTATGAAGACATTGACTAGAACTGGACCCAGCACTGATCCCTGTGGCATCCCACTGGTCATCTCTCCCTCTTCAGATTTTATGCAATTTACTACCATCTTCTGGGTCCTGCCTTTTAGCCAGTTTCCAGCCCATTTTACCACTTTAAAGCCCACACCCAGACTCCCCAATTTGTTAAGCAACCTTCTATGCAGAATGGTGTTGAAGGCCTTGCTGAAATCCAGGTAGGCCACATCCACCGCCCTGCCCTCATCCACCACCTTGGTCACCCAGTGAAAGAAATCGATAAGATTAGTCTGACAGGACCTTCCCTCAGTGAATCCATGCTGCCTTGGGTATTTTGCACCATTTGACTCCAGGAACTTCACTACCCTCTCTTTAAGCAGGGACTCCTTCAGCTTCCCCACCACTGTGGTCAGGCTTACAGGTCTGTAATTGCTTGCCTCCTCTCTATTTCCACTCTTGTGCAGGGGGACCACCTCTGCCCTCCTCCAGTCCCCAAGGACCTCCCCAGTCTCTAGTGACTGGTTGAAGAAGGTTGTCAGCAGACCTGCTATGACTTCCCTGAGTTCCTTCAAAACTCCAGGGTGAATCCCATCTGGCCCCATTGTCTTATCTGTCTTTACTTTCCCTAGTTCCTCCAAGACTCTATCCACCATAAATGGGCTGGTGTCCACCTTTCCCCCGTAAACCTTTCCTCATGAGTTTTGACTCCTCCCCTGCCTCTTCCTTGGTAAATACTGAACAAAAATACTTGCTCAGTATCTCAGCTTTTTCAAGATTGTCCTCCACCCACCCACCATCTGCCTTCTTTAGCCTAACAATACCATTTTTGGACTTCTTCCTCCTCTCACTGATATAACAGAAGAAGATCTTGCACCAATTGTGGATGCCAAACCAGCTGACCTGGCCACAGTCTATACCACAATGCTGAAATGTAAGGAAATGTCAGCAGCTCCAGGACAACAGCATGCCGTTCAGACCATGGATCAGCAGCTGAATGCTGTTGCTCAGCAAGTAAAATGAACTCTACCAATGAACTTGTACCAATGTGATCTACCGAGGGGGTTTTCACACCCTGTGTTATTTTATTGCATGTATTGGGAAATTTGGGGAGACACAGGACTGCCAGATCTTCTTGTTGATTCTGATGTGTATGCAGCTTGTACTGCAGATCAAATGCTTGCTGGCAAGCAATTCAACCATGCTCTATGTGGCTTGACTCTAGCACTTGACACCCTAAGTGCTCTAAAACTTTCTTCATTTGTTAAATGCTGTGAGCAGGGAGGAGGTACTCTAGGAGTTCCAGCATTTGTTTGGCAAATGTTGGCTGACACTCAAAAGGTGTTTGAGTCTGAAGACATTGAGTCCATACAACATTTCATTAAAGAGCTTGACGATGCTTTACCGCAGCATATGCTACCACTACTGGAGGAATTTCAGACATGGGGGTATGCCCAGTCTCCTACATTCAAGTTCTGGGATCATTTTCTCCAGGTTATGCAGATACTACTTTCAAATGGCCACACAGAGTGAGAGGATGATTGGAAACTTCAACTACACACATAGCATGCCATGCTTCGATACTTCTTTGCTGTAAGCAGGCCCGGCTATGCCAGGTGGATTCCAATATACATTGTTGATAAGCTAAATCTCCCTGAAGAAGTACACAGCGCCTTTGAATTTGGGGAATTTGCTGTGTGCCAAACTTCTGGTTCTTTCAATGAATTTGGAGTGCCATGGGAACAGATAAAACTGTCATCAAAGACTCCAAGGACAGCAGTGGGATAGTAGGACTGACAAGAAATAAACCAGCCCTTGTCAGATGGACCCTCACAAGACATGTCCTAAGTGAATATGCAAAAGATATGAGAAAAAGAAGTGGCATATAAACAAGGAGTGAAGACAAAATCCACAAACTAGTCCTTGCCTCTGCACTGAAGAGGGATGAAGAGTATGTTACAGCCCTTACCAACCATGGCATCAACAATATGACAGACCCATATGACCCTGAATCACACCCAGAAGTGCTTATCAACATATCTACTGGACTGCATGTAACATGAGATGTACAAGAGTCTCTACTGAAAATAGTAGATGTTGGTGAAGAACAAATGGAGAGATTTGTGTGAGGTGCACTTGATTCTGATGGGACATGTAGCTTTTTCAGCCCCATCAAGAAATCTGGCATCAGTTGGAACAGGGATCTGGATTTTTCAGTATCTGATGTCTCCTGGATGAGAACAACCCTAGCAGCAATTAAAATTACATCCTTTAATTTATGGAGAGAATTTATATGGAAATGTCAGTACCGCTTCTTCTGCTCCCCAGCAGTTCTTGCAAAATACCACCCGTCCTCCTATGGAACTTGTTGGAGGAGATTTAAATGTCGGTTGACAGACTTGGGCCATATCTTTTGGCTGTGCCCCATGTTAATAATGCCTCATTTGGTGCTCCAGGAGGAGTTGAGGAACTGCCTGGCAGATCAGGTAGAACTAACAGCTGAAATGGTACTGCTGTCAATCTATCCAGAACATCTCCCCTCATGTTATAAAACCCTGCTACCCCTATGTCGTTTAGCAGTGAAGAAAGCAATAACACATAAATGGATGTCTACCGTCATACCCACATTCCTGGATTGGAGGCAGATTGTCGTGGATATATATAGGCTTGAAAACCTGACAGCAGGAATCCATGACAGGCTTTCTTCCCAACGATGGATATGGTACATGGCACAAATTGATGCTGACTTTGTGCCTTAGTTGGGGGGTGACGGGGGATACTGGGGTGCCTTCCCAGCTGTGGAGGAAAACATGGGATCATAGCTATATTTCCATGGTCAGATGTGCTGCAACTTGTTTTCTTTTTAACCTTGGAATGTCAGTGGTACTGTGGGAGTGTTACCAAGATTTCAGTTTATACAGCTTTCTATAGTTCTAGAACACTGTGACTTTTTGAAACATGAATGTGATGCCCAACCGTTATAGTTGGATATAATGTTTCTTTTATTCTGTATTGAGCTTTTAACCTACTGCACACGAAGCTTCTTTAATAAAAATTATATTAAAAAAAATCTGGCATCAAAACATTTGATGACATGGCCAAGAAGACCAAATTTAAGTCTGGCAAGGGAGGGACAATCACAGCAGCTATCAGTCCAGAAATTGTTTTCCACAGAGCGTTGTCCTTAGCAAGATGTACAGATGATGTTAAAATGGTAACTGCTCTTAGTCACCCAATAGGACCTGTGTCTATGTTCCCCTTCCATGCTGATGGAACAATGAGAAAAACAGACAAAGCCGAATTAGGGCATCAGCTGGAAGTTGAAGCTGAAAGCATCCATGAGCTATGAGGATGCAGCAAAGAAACCACAGTGTACATTAGAGATGCCATGGCTGTCATTCAAATAATGGCTGGAGACAAATTCCACACATTCAATGAACTGGTTGCTGAGTACTTCAGGCAGGTCCTAAAAAGATCTGACAATGCTAATTCTGTAATCAAAGTCTTTGGCAGATGTGACAACAGTAACTCTGTGAAAACTGCAGAAAGATAGCATCAGACAGGATCTAAGGTTGTATGCAAGCAATGCCAGGTGATTGGTGGATACCCTGTGCCTCTATGGAAAAAGTTTCTAAACGTAGCATCCAACAAGCAGTCATTTGCAAAATTCCTCTGTGAATATATGGTTCAAAATGTACCTGAGAGTGTAGGAGCACACCCAACACAAACACTGCTTCTTGCTGGAGGCTTTTGCAATGGAAAGTAATGAAGTTCATCACCAGTAGAGGTGTTGAAGACTTGTACAGTAATCAAGAGGAGGTGTACACAGTGATGCTTCTGCATGCTATATGTGCCAATATGGCTCTTGGGTTTTTTGGTGTCAAAGGAACCATAGTAATTAGATCACCTGATACAGATGTTTTGGTCTTTGCTGTTCACTACTTTCCAAAAATGGAACACATTGATACAATGTGGATAGAAACAGGCACCATTACCAGCACAACTAACAAGCATCACTTCATACCTATGCATGCAATTTGTGATGCAGTCACTCCTGACTTCTGCAACATAGTTCCTGCTGTATACGCATTAACAGGATGTGACTCTGTATCATCCCTATTTAGTATTGGGGAAAAAATCTGTGTTCAATGTTGTCAAAACAAAGTGAGCTTACCGCTTCACCGATCTTGCCAAAATAGGAGAGCGTGACCAGGGCTTCAGATAATTTTTTTTTGGTGGAAGTCAAATACTTCCATGGGTTAAAATTTGGAAGTAATTTCAGTTTTACTGGAGTCAACATACTTCCAGCTATCAGTTTTTGGAAGTCAAAATAATTCCAGTTCAGAAACTTTAGAAGTCAAAATATTCCAAGTCCTATATTTCTTGAAGTAATAGGCCTTCTGAATACCTCATTGTACCCCATCCATGCCACATTCACAGAAATATATTTTTTAACTGCCTGAACAGGTTTTAAGGGAAGGGGATTATTGGCCAGGATATCAGGGAAAATAATCTACTCTTACTAAATGTGCTTTGGGTTCTTTTACTTTCTCCTGGACACCCACCAGGACAGCACCAGAGATGGGTAGAAAGGACCTCAGTTTAACATCTCATCTGAATGATGGCACACCTTAACAATACAGCACCCCCCCCACACACACACACATATGCACTAGTGCTTCATTAGGGTGCCAGTGTTTTTTGGTATGAGCCCAAGTCCCAGTGTGAGACTAGAACCTATAACCATGTGGCTAAGAGGCAGATGTGCTGCCAACTGAGCTATACTGACTGACAAATGAGTTGTTGATAGAAATCCACAGGTCCTGTTCTGCCAAAATGTATTTTCTCACTATTTGCTCTCTTATCCCCAACATACTAACAAACAACATTCATTCTGTACTTATCCTGAAACCAAAATTACAAGACAGCAGCTGACTTTGATGGTGCACCACTGTCTGTCTGTCTGCCTGCTTGCATGTCTTGTCTGTCCTGCAAGCTAGCTAGCTATCACCAGTAATAGGATTTATCAATGCCACCAGTACACATCAAAGGATTCAGAGGAGAGTGACAAAAAATGAAAGGGTCCTGAAATGTATTTATTTATTTATTTAGTTTGTGTTGACCAGGTAAGTGCACTAGACAAATCCTGCCTATTTTCAGGCACGACCTAGGGGAGGAGGATACAGATGGATGCCAACTGACTTTGAACCAGATTAAGCTGTTGGTGGTATTTATAGTGAATGAGGGAAATTTGGCCAGGACACCAGGGGAAATTACCCTACTCTTTTGGATAAGCGCCATGGGATCTTTAACATCCACCTGAACTACCACCAATCCAGGCAGATGGGACCTCGGTTTAACATCTCATCTGAAAGATGGCACCTCAGAAGTGCAGCACCCCTCTCATGCTATACTACAGTGTCAGTACTGGGATATTAACCCAAGTGCCAGATGTGGGAACTAAACCCACAGCCCTCTGATCTCCTGGCCTCGGAGGTGAGTGTGCTACCTACTGAGCCACTGACACTGCTAGGAATGCTAGGATACAAACAGAGAAAAGTCCTCTCCCATTCCAACACACACTAGATCCACTGGACTTGGTTTTCTGTGGTCTTGTATTCCACCCACCCCACCCCCAAGTGGTGCTGCATGATTGAACATGCAAACAGTTATGTGAAAACTGGCTGCAACTTCATTTGCAACACTTTTATGGCAGACTGGCTTGAGTAGATTCATACTGCGGAAAAGAACCAGAGCATTCCCAAAAAACTCATGTGTTTTTTTCTCCATCTCTTCTCACATCTTACTTCAATTTCCTTCATATGTAGACTGCAGAGATAAATAATAACAAAAGCAAAGGTTAGGTCCCATCAACTGTTAAACTGTCATCGTTGTGACGCATGTTCTATCAAGTAGTACCCAAAATTTGAAAAAAAAATTAACACATATTTTTATCTTGTTCCTCTGGCACTATTACATTCAATAACTGTCTACTGTTTTCCACCACAGTGTTTGCATATGTTTATCTAAGAAAACCATAGACAGCAGGAACAGGAACAGCAGCATATTTGATTTAACAATCAAAATGGCAAATGTTCATCATGAAAAAATGCAGAGTAAATGTAAGCCCCTCCTACCCCTGTATTTTGGCACTGTTCTCTAGTCTAGCAAAGCTTTACCACTGCACCTTCAACCAATTGGCCCTGGATCTGGTGTACTTCAGCTGGGTGGATTTCAGTGACCAGTGATGCCACATTTGGAAGCTCACTGCAGTATTATTGCCCTCGAGATTTTACCCCTCATGAACACATAACTACATTTTCCCAAACAGATTAAAGAAGAAGAGAACCTCAGAGCTGAGCACATCTATTTTTTGCAGAGAATGGCTTTGCAGCTATGCCAGCACATTAGTAACAGAGGTAGACAAGCAGCAAATGGGGTTGGGGTCACACTGGATCTGCACCAGAACCAGGACATAGTAACTAGGAATCCTCATGTAGTTATATCTGAGATTGGCAGCTAAATGTTAAAGTGCAAAATGACAAAGCATTTTAAGCAGTTTGGGAACTGTCTTGAAGTAAGCTGTACAGGCAGTCCCCACACCTGGCTTAGTCCACAGCCCTTCTGGGAGTCTGTGATATTGGCGTTATACTTAACTGCTATGCCATTCATCTGCTGTAATTTATACAGTGAGATTTAATCTAATAAAGGCACTGAAGGGATAGTATATAATTACCACCATCTCCTAAATTTGCCTGCTTGACATGGATTGTGGCTTACAGTCTAGGCAACATTTGATTTTTTTGGCATGTGTAAGAGGAGCTGCCTGCTATCGAGTCTGCTTTACTTTGCAGTCAGATGATGTACAGCATAGAGGACAGGAGACAGGACTGGTAAATGCTGAAATGACATCCACACAGAAATAAATGGACATCTGTCCTTTAACCTAGATGTTTATGCAGACATAAATGACTCCAGACAGTCTGTTTTTGGACATTTTTGACAAATTTCTGGATGTAAAATATGTCTAAAATACCCTTATCTGATGCCCTGAGCATGACAAACAAGCCACAATTTCTGCAGCAAGGAAGTTAGTAGCAGTGCTGTATGACTAGAGTGAGAAAGAACAGGAGACCCACAGAGACCTGAATTGCTTGCGCCTTGATCTAGCCATCAAAAAGGACAAGTCACTGGCCAAACTCCCACCATGTGAAGACAGTTTTGAAGAGCATGTCAAAAGAGCATCTTGGCAAACAATGATTTGGATGTCTTTGCATATAGGTAAACCAGATATTGGATCACCATTGCATCATTGATGGAAAAATGTGGAAGATGAACTACTTCTTGTATTCTTCAAGGGCCCAATGGCATCTGAGCTTCTACAAGACCTTATTTGTGCCTGTACCCATAGGGGTCACTGCACAATCGACTGTGTCTGTAGTCTGAACAATCTGGCCTGCACAGAACTGTGTACATACCAAAGCAATGATGACTGTGGTAACCCACGCACTCTCGACAGAGATCATGGTGATGAACAAAATGATGATGTTGACTAGAAATGTCACCAGTGCTATTACATTTCAATGATACCTGTACAAATGTATTAAATGTTGTTTTACCCTTTAGATTGTTGTTGTGATGCTTTGAGGTCACAAAGAAATCTTATTTCATGTCCCGAAATAATACATAGCGTCATTAAACTAACAGAAACAAATGTAAATATTTCAATGTGGTCATTCTAACGTGTTGAGGGTGTCATTGTTTAGCTCCATCTCTATAGGAATGACACCACTTGACAGCTCCACATCATACCTAATCTTAAAGTAGACATAATAAGCTTTCAAATGATGTATGATGTGCGTGTGTGTAGGGAGGGTACATTAAGTTGACCAAATCGGTGCTGTCTGCCGCTCGCCTAATATTTAGTACATGTTTGCTTCAGTTTGTTTTTATTGTTCATACTAGTCCACTGTAACTCAACCGTGGGTTTCCATTTTATGGCTGTTGACATCTCATTGTCCATGAGAGCTGCATTAGCATATGAGAACATGACGTCACATCAGCCATTTATACTATGTATCTCTATGCTGAAAGTACAACTATCCTGAAAAAAACACTTCTGGAAACACACAAATGGAAAGCAATTTAAGGGGAAAAACCCTGTATTACAACTCAGACAGTCTGCAAAGCTAACTGAAGGTGAATGTGGTAGTTCAAACCTTGCTGCAACTTGTTTTGCTGAAATATAATTAAGCAGACAGGCATACTGTGGAGTCTAAAGGATGCTGACACATCATGTTCTTGTGTGCTAATTCAGCTTTCAGGGACAATGACATATCAAGAACCAGAAAATGGAAGCCCCCAGGATAGTTACAGGGACTAGTATGAACAGTGGAAACTAACTGAAGCAATCACATATATCCTTAACAGTAGAGATTGGCAAAGTCCAGAAAGTCTGCTACACGAATCAATCAATGAATTTTGCACAATTCGCAAAATAATCCATGGGTGTGAATTTAGAAGTTCAGCCCACAAAGTGCAGAATTTCACCCTCGAAGTGAGAATTTTGCCCGCGAAGTGCAGAATTTCGCCACTCACCAGTGAAATTCCACACTCCGTGGCTGAAATTCTGCACTTCAAGGGTGAAATTCTGCACTTCGAGGGCAAAATTCCATACTTCGCGGCAAAAATTTGCACATGAAATGATGAATTTAGGTGGACGAATTCACGAATTGCTCCATGCAGGCAAATTCCTGACTTCGCCAGAACTTCACCAGCAAATTAAAACTTCTTTGTATCTCTGCTTAACAGCTACAGGAAAAGAATACACAGTTGACATGGAAACAAATAAACTTTACAAGATATGAGGGTGTCGTTTTCCTTTAAATCAGAAGTTATAATAACAGTTAAATCTCTCTCTCTCTCTCACATACCGAGTTTGCCAAAATGTTTTGATTTGATGTGTAGTTAAAATGGTTGTTTTATTATGATATAGGAATATAAATATCTCATGGGGGGAGGTAAGGAGGGGAGTATTTTTCAGAGAAAAGGATGCACGAGAACAAGGGGACATGCAGTGAAGTTGGAAAGAGTATAAATTCAAGAGAGATGTGAGAAAGTACTTCACTGAAAGAGTGGTGGATGCCTGGAACTGTCTTCCAACAGAGGTGGAGGAGGTGAAAACAGTGGTGGGCTTCAAGCATGCACAGAGTAAGCACAGGGAATCTTAGTGGAAAGCAAGGGGTTGGGGAGAGAGCCAGAGATCAAGCAGGGTCTGTGGTGACAATATAAGCAGGGAAAAACTCGACTGACTTGCTGGGCCAAGCAGTTCTTATCTGCCATCAAATTCTATGCTTCCATAGCCCCTTTTACATGAGGGGCTCTGCTTGGCAATGAGCAGTGCACAGCAAATGAAATGTTATCTTTATTGTCGTGAACAACCGAACCACATCACATCAGATGTGAGTGTCTGTTTGCCTGGTGTTCCCTGCTTTCCTGAGTTTGCCATTGTATTGTATTGCATTTTCTCATTGTGTGCTACTGTAAAAACAGAGTGTTGTGTTCACACAGATCCCGGAGAGAGTCTCCCGAGACCCTCTGGGATCCCCTGTTGGTTGTCCATGCTGTACTTCCGTAAATTGGGTCACGAGGCTCGTATGTGCAATATTGTACCCAAGTTCAGCTAAATATAGCCTCAGATACTAGAAAGAAAGCTGAATTTGGGAATCTAGTTACATTTGAGAAACAGGGGCTAAAAAGCACTTTAAAAGTGCTCGGAATACGGAGCCGTGACACTGAGCATGTGCTTATGCATATTTACATCCCAAAAGACATGAATATGCATACGCAGATGCCCAGTATCATGGCTCCACTTTCGGAGTGCTTTTAAAGTACTTTTTAGTCCCCGTTTCTCAAAAGTAACTAGTTTCCCAAGTTCAGTTTTCTTTCTAGTATCTGAAGCTATATTTAACTGAACTCAGATATAATATGTGAGGTGACCGGGAAGTCTTGGGCAAGTCTCAGCCAGAAATGAGGCCGAAACAACGGAACAGCCCAGGCATGGATGTAAATGCTGCTGTGTAAAAACACACACTTATGGTGCAGACAGAGCAGGATCGAGTGCAACTAAACCATTGCAATGGACGTAAGGCACCGTGTAAAAGCGCCTTATATTTCTAAGCACACACTGCACTCCTCGCTGCAACAGATAAATTGCTACTGCCTTTCCCTGCTGAGAAACTACCAATAACTGCTGTTAACTAGCTAACTATATTTATTTTTTATTCCAGAAAGGCACACTGAGTTGTGATAACTTGATAATAATATTGAATGATTCTCTGATCAAAAACAAACCCCAGCTCTGCCTTTTGGAACAAACGCACACACACACACACACACATCCTTCTCTGTTGAGGGAGAGCTGGAAGTAACACCAAGTCATGTGGAGTGTAAGGAGATTACAATGTTCAGCATCGCTGACTGACTGTGACAGGTCATGTGGCTTGCACAAGCTCAAATGTGTGATGCTCTAAAAATATGCTACATTATGCTGCTGAAATTCCAAAGAGCCAAAGGGAAGCCAGAAGTCTTTGGACACCACCACCCCCCATCTAGAGTCAAAATCCCCGGTGTTCTTTAAGTCCAGGAATTCACTCTGGCATTAGGTCACACTTACTCTCATACCCCTGGTATTTGCTGTTTTGTTATTTTATTTCACAATTAATTATCCCGGGTAGTCCAGCTAAGATGCAATATCTCATTTTCTGTGGTGTCCTCCATTTACCCCTTTTTACCACTGGCAGGCTCAAGCACTGAGAGGTTATGTAACTTGTTCTGGATCACACAGTGAGTAAATGGTTTTGGTGGAATTTGAACCTCTGTCTCCTGGTTACCAAGAATGTGTTGAAGCCTCTAGGCCTTGCTGTCTCATTGTGGTGATTATATTTCGTAACCTTTATAGTACTCCGCAGTCAATACCAGTGAGTATTCCTCATCCATCCTGTAGGTTGATGCATGATCCAATCAAATCAAAGGTGGGCGAGGACATCCCTCTACCCTCATCAGAATATCTCCAGTTCAATTCGTGCATCAAGAGAGGTTGGTCACGTCCTCACTGTTCCCAACAACAACAACAACAACAACTGTACAGGTACTGTAGAACCTAATTTCTTTTTAATTCAACAGCTAACAAACAGCCTAAAAAAATTGCAAGATCAGCTACTAACTGCATGCAGCCTTTACCTCAGCGTCTCTTTAATCAACGGTTATGTCCTTAAAGCACAGGGAGGCAGAAAAATAGTGTTTCTATCAGGAGATCAGAACTCCCTCCCGTATCGGGTCCTGATCACTCACAATTGTCAGCAATCACGGATAAGGTCCCTCCTGCAGTGACCACAGCCTACACTCCATCAGCAGCCACCTTTCCCTGTGTGACTGGAACACCCTCTCCTAGCAGCAGCAGCAGCCACTGGCAACGACTCCCAAAGTTCCACAATGCTGCACAGCAATAGCAACTCCTCTGGCCAGGAATACCCTCCGGTAACAATTCCTGCCCAGGGTAACGGGCCACAGCTCATCGAGGCGCCTCCAGAAGCGGCCTCCTAAAGCGTTAGCCCCTCACACAACGTCTCCAGCCCACGGTATCACCACAGCTATCGAGGCACCTCCAGAAGTGGCCTCATAAGCGCTAGCCCCTCACACAATGGACTACATGGCAGAATACCTTCCCCCGCCTGTGCAGTGAGATCAATGTACGCAGTTCAGGCAGCAGCAACACAAGCAACAATGCTACAGTTACCTCGGAGGTGCAGGACATTCTTCTTGCTCCCCTGAGGCATTCTACTCAGGTCTTCTTGTCCAGCAGTCACCTCCATTTCTTGGGCATTGTCCCTCCGCTCCCATTTCAACTTCAGGGCAATCTCCTTTGTTCTCGGGAGGCCATAAAACTATTACCCCCTCCCCCCGAGACAGCTTCAGTCGTGCTCCCTCGTGCTGATCTTGGTATAGACAAGCCCCATGATGCTCTGAGAGTCTCCTCAGTCCCAAGATCTCGCTACAAATCTCGCGGGATCACCCGGCCATTCTCCCTTTATCCAGCCCTCCCAAACAACAGGAGTTATCACAAGACTTTGCGGCCACCATCTTGCCTGGGTATTTTTACCCACTTCATGCCAAATACTGCTGTCCTTTGTTCCCAAATGAACAAACATTATCCCAGGACACTGTAAATTAATTATGTGGCCTACTACATGGCAAGGTCCCTTCCTAATACAATTCTTTCTTGATTCCTCCAGATATCCCCACATCATGAAAAAGTGCAGGGAGTGCGGAGTATTTTTCACACCCTTAGAGGAAGATGACCAAACATGTGCAGTATGCATCCTTAGTGACCACAGGAGTGCAGCACAGATGGAAGATGAGGACTCCACTCTGGAATCCCACCCACCGCCCACTGCTCCTATCGTCTTGGATGCCAACCAAGCCCAACTACTTTTTCAGCTGCTAGAACATATGAAAGGGGGTGACCCCTTTACCATAGCACCTCAAAAGGCCACCGACAAGGGACCCACAAAAAAATGCCCCAGACTGGATACGGACAGCATCACGTCTGACAACTCCTCTGAACCCGACGAGGGCAATTCGGACAAGTCAACCCAAATGTGCCATGGGGAGAACATTGACGAACTGATCACAATGGTGCGGGCGGCACTCAAGATATCACAGCAACCCGCACAACCCTCCACATCTGAGGACCCCCTTCTCTCTATGGGCGAGCCAGACAAGAAAATACATTTCCCCTCATGCCAAGCTCTCGACTCCCTACTTGCAAAGGAATACAAGGCAACTGATCTGATCAGAATGTCTGAAAACAGCATGATAAACAGGTGGTACCCCATTAGTCAGGAAAAAAGTGACCACTGGGGTAAACCTCCTAAGGTGAACCAACCAGTCTCACAGCTATCCAAACACACTACCATCCCCATTGAAAGTACAGCAGCACTCAAAGACCTGATGGATAAAAAGGTGGAGGAACACCTCCGGAAAATCCATGAAGCAGCTGGCATGGTGCACTCGGCAGACACCGCTGTGTGGTTCACCTGCAGGGCCCTCCATAGATGGCTACACATTCTCACCAAGAATATTCCCGGGGATTCCCCCCAAGCGGATGCAGCGGAGTGTGCCATTCAAGCTGTGAAGTACATTATGGATGCATCTTCCGACATTTTCAGGTTCGGCGCTCGTACGACCGTACTAGCCAATACAGCCAGAAGAGCCCTGTGGCTCAAACTATGTCAAGCGGACAATGAATCCAAAACCACCCTCCTTAAACTACCCTTCAAAGAGGGTGCCCTTTTCAGAGAAGGCCTAACACCATACCTCAAACAAAGGGGGTGAACACAGGCACAGGGAGATAAGGATGTCTATCTCCCCACAGACAGACCTTTTCGTTCCAAAGGCAAGTTTTTCAAACACAAGCCTCAGGCATACCATTCCCAGACCACCAAGCAGTGGCCCCAAAGACCACGCTTCCAACACAAGGCATACAACAACAGACCAAGAGGCAATACAGGGGGCCAGTACGCCAATGGAGGGCAAAAACCCAACTTCAAACTACAGGCTAACAAAAAATGAAGGCAAGCGGGCCCACGCAAAGCTACCTCTGGCAGGGAGGCTGAGGTGGTTTGCACAACAATGGGCCCACACAACATCTGACAAATGGGTGCTGGAACTAGTTACCAAGGGATATGCGATCGAGTTCAACAGCAACCCCATAAGACACAGACCATACCTGTCACCAACACCTAAGGACCTGATCAAACTACAAGCATTACGCAACACAATACATGACTTATTCAGCGATGGGGCTATCACACAAGTCCCCACAGCGGAACAGGACACAGGGTTTTTTTTTGTCGTTCCGAAGAAGACGGGCAGAATGCGACCCATGCTAGACCTCAAGTATCTCAACCAGAATGTCACTTACAAAAAATTCAAAATGGAAACCCTTCGCTCCACTCTAGCATCCATTCAACCGGGGGACTACCTAACCTCAGTAGATTTCAAGGATGCCTATCTCCACATTCCCATCTGGCCCTCACACCACCGTTATCTACGATTCAACTTCCAAGGGCAACATTTCCAATATACATGCCTACCCTTCGGCCTGGCATCAGCACCTTGGGTCTTCACCAAGACCCTGGTGGTCCTCGCAGCACATCTCAGAAAACAAGGGGTCCACATAATACCTTACCTGGACAACTGGCTCATAAGGGCAAGAACAGAAGAGCAGGCCCTACGAAGCACACAGCTTGCGATCAACTGCTTGCAACAACATGGATGGATAACAAACAGGGACAAGAGCCAGCTGATTCCTGCCCAATCCATCACTCATTTGGACGCAGTAATACATACAAAGAGCAGCAAGGTCACCCCTACACCCGAGAAAATTCAGAACATCCAAACTCTGGTGTCGGGTCTAATCAGCAGACCAAACAGGGATGTATGGGACTACCTACAGGTACTGGGAGCCATGGCAGCACTAATCAACATGGTTCCATGGTCCAGGGCACACATGCGAACACTACAAAGGTTTCTAATAGACTCATAGGACCAGACAACCCAAAACTTCAAATTCAGAGTCACACCAACTCCACTACTGTTAGCCGGACTACGTTGGTGGACTCTGAAATCACACTTACTGTGGGGCACAACACTGACACAAGTAGCACCAGAGGTGATCACCACAGATGCCAGTCTGTCGTCGTGGGGGGTAACATGCAACAATCGTGTAACCCAAGGATTGTGGACTCAGCAGGAGTCCTCTCTACCCATCAATATTTTGGAAATGAGAGCAGTTCGTCTGGCCCTCCTCTTCTTTACACCCCTACTCAACAGCAGGCCGGTCCTAATCCGGTGCGACAATCAAGTGACAGTCGCATACATAAACAAACAAGGAGGAACACGAAGCAAAGCAATGATAAAGGAGTCACTAAAGCTATTCCACTGGGCAGAACAGAACTTACTGTCACTAACCGCAATATATCTAGCAGGAGAGGCCAACACAGAGGCAGACTGGCTGAGCAGAGTTACGGTCAGCCAGTCAGAATGGAGACTTCACAAGTCCATCTTTCAGAGATTACTGTCCAAATGGTGACCCTTGCAAGTCGACCTAATGGCATCATGGACAAACACTCAACTACCCAACTACCACTCCAGATTTTCAGACCCCCAAGCTCAGGAGAGCGATACGCTGTCAGCCCCTTGGGACTTCTCACGGGCCTACATATTCCCACCGCTACCAATGATACCCAAAGTACTCCACAAGATTCGATGCACGGGATCATCAGTAGTCCTAGTGGCCCCCAATTGGCTGAGACGACCCTAGTACTCGCTCATACAGGACATGTCAGTGAGCCCTCCGATGACCCTACCACCTTGGCCCAACCTTCTGTCACAGGGTCCAATTCTGCATCCAAATCCAACCAGTCTGAATCTGATGGCCTGGTTATTGAAATGGAAAGACTGTTAAACCAAGGCTACCATGCCAGGGTTGTAAATCGTCTACTGCAATCCAGGAGACAATCCACGAATAAGACTTACCTCACACAATGGGAAATCTTCCACAAATGGTGCCGGGAAATGGGTACCTCACCTTCAGTGGCGGGGTTACCACAAATTTTAGACTTCCTCAATGAAGGGGCGAACAAGGGCCTTAGTCCAGCCACACTCAAAGTGCAGGCATCAGCTATTTCCTCCATTAGGGGTCCACTACCGGGGATAGGTCACATTGGTTCTCATACTGACACCACCCGACTCCTCAAGGCAGTCACACTAACAGTACCAGGGGGGGAGGAAGAGATGCCCACCATGGCAACTCAACACAGTGCTAGACGCACTTCAGTTACCCACCCTCCAGCAGGACTCTCTTCACTGGTGCACTATTAAGACAGCATTCCTTGTAGCAATTTGTTCCGCCAGGAGAATAGGAGAGCTTCAGGCCCTCTCATGCAGAAAACTCTTCATCACTTTTCATAGCGATAGGGTCATACTGATGTAACCCCTAGATGGCGCTATCCCAGGGGCTACTACCCCTGCCTGATTTGCCACTAACAGGTTGAGGGGCCTGGATCCAATGGCGGGTGCCTCCACCCAGAGGTCAGGGTTTGCAATAGTTAAACTTACTTGGTCACAGCCCTCTGGGACACTGCAACCCCCCTTTCTTCCCACTAGTGGCCCACACAATATATCAGAATTACCTTCACAGTATACACTTACCCCCAGGGCTGGTTCAGGCACTGGGACCTCCTGTAAAATAAGATACAGTGCAACAATCACAGTACAGTTTTAACATAGACAAATACCTCAGGCAGTATAACTTTGCTGAAACAAGCAGCTCTGATTTATTTAGGGATATAACAAGGACAGGGGGAAATCAGGTTAATTAGCTTATCACTTTACTCATCTACCTATGGCTCTGTGCACAGGCCTATCCCTACCAGTTACTGTCCCTGGGTACCCAAGCCCTAGTGGCTAGTCCAAACCGTGGCAGTAGGGGCCCTTTCACACAGAGAAAAGAAAATTAATTTCAACAGTCAGCAGTACAGTGATTCCATTTGGATTTAATGTATAATCAACAGGAGCAACCCTGAATTAGTACTCACGACCTCCAAACAAGATAGGGTCCTTCAACGTCAGCAGGGCTACTCTTGAGCTCCAAGAGACTCTCGCACATTTATATGGTAAACAGTCACAGGCAAAAGTCACTTAATGGCAGCAGGATTCACTTGAGGTACACAAGCCTCCTCACACATTTATATGGTAAAAAAGAAAGTACTATACCAGGCAGGCTGCTTCTCTATCCCGATCGCAATTACTGCACAATACCCGGGAGAACACACAGCAGATTCAGTTCCTGACAGATCGAGTGCAATTCAGCAATTTCTCCAGTCTTCTACAGGGTGAGCCTGGTTTCTACTCTTCAGATATCCTTTGATTCTCTTCACAGGACGGATTCAGTCCTAACAAGCAGCTACACAAGCTGCAGACCGGAACTCTGGACCTTACACATGTTTTTTGACTAAAACTGTGCACTGAAGGAGCACAGGGTTCCTTTCCCCTTCACTGCCAGAGCTAAACTGAAACTCCAACAGACAAAACCGAGCACTTCCTTTGAGTTCCTCCCAGTTCTTGGCTGGATTGGCCGTCACTCACAATAGACTGCTGCTGTTGGTCCAAAAGGCGTCAAGTCTAAACTACATCTCCCAGAGTCACTGCCCATACAATCCTCTTGTGGCTGGCTCAGATTATGAGTCCAAGTTCTGATTCGTCCAAGGCACCATTTTAGAGCTAGCTTACCCCACACTGATTGGTCCAGTTCAGCAGTTCAAAACCAGAATGGGGAACTAGGCAGACACAGTTCTGACTGCAAAAAAGCAGGTTAGACAAACTGTAATTTCATTATTACTGTGAATGATTTCTGGCAAACAGTTACATCTTTCAGATAGGTTCCCTTTGCACTCCTAGTGACTGAAAAAATGGAGTGAATTGGCAGCAGCTCAGTGGTACTCAAACAGAGAAGCACACAGTCCCCATACAAACTAATTATGTCTGCAAGCAGACAGCTCTTAAAGAGACAGTACCAGAGGCTCTAAAAACACTCACTGATAAATGGCTTAAACGCCAAACACCATTCAGGCTTGGAGCATTCAAGCAAGCTCCTGGAAGTCTTTTGGGAACCCCCATTTGCAGGGGGGTTACATTGAGAACAGTACCCTCTTTCCTGCCCAAAGTGGCTTCACAGTATCACAAGGACCAGGATGTCCTTTTGCCCTACCTATCTCTAAGTAACCCCCAAGACACATCGACCCACCACCCCCTAGATGTGGGCCGCCAATTGGAAAAGTACCTCAGTGTCACTAGGGAAATACAAAAGTCAGACAGATTATTCATTCTAACCAGAGGGCACAGATTAAGACAGGCAGCCTCCAAAGACACCATAGCTAGATGGATCAAGCAGACCATTAACGGAGCTTATAAGGTAGTCAGCCAGACACCACAAGAAGGCCTCAAAGCACACTCTACCAGGGCAGTAGCAACATCCTGGGCAGAAAGGGGAAACGTGTCTACTCAAGACATTCGTTCATCGGCTACCTGGTCATCTATACACACCTTCACTAAACATTACAGATTAGACATAGCATCTGCAAAAAGGACTAACTTTGCCAAGTCATTTCTGAAGGCAGGAGACACACAAGACTAAACCGACACTAATCTGCCTTCTCCTTACCCACCCGGGAGTAATCACTCAATTCTTTTTTTTGAAATTCAAGTTTATTGATTTTACAAAAAGGAAAAACATCAAATATAGCAGAAACAAGATCCACAGTAAATCAGTGATTTGTACATGGTATAACAAAAAAAACCCAATAACCCCACCCTCCGACAAACTCCCCCACCCTCCCCAAAACCACCCCTCCCCACGCCTCCCCACCCTCCACCCTCTCTCTCCCACCCACCTCCCTATCCCCCAACCAAATCCCAGCCCTCCCACCCCCACCACTTACCCAACAGAGTGTGCCGAACAAACCATGTATCTAAGCTGGTTATTAAATGTAACAACAACTCAACAGATGCTCTTACCTTCCAAAACAAGGAATGTAGGTAACAAGGATAAGAGGAACAGGGCAAACTATTGTGGGCATCAGGGAGGAGGCCAGGAGATCATTGGTGCAAATATAACGCAAATAATTTACCCCATTTTTTCTGAAATAAATCCATGCGATTGCACGAGCTGGCCACCAATCTTTCGGCATTAAGGTAGGCAGAAATCTCAATCAACCATTCAGCATAGGACAGGGTCAGTTGGTCAGTCCAATGCCTAAGAACCAGTCTCTTAACCGCAATAGACACCAAAGTAATGTGATACCGGCGTTCAACACTATTTATGTTAGCATAGTCACCTAGAATGCAAATTTCAGGGGTGAAAAAACTCGAGAGGCCTAGTAAGGGATCCAAATTGTCCCGAATAGAAGACCACAGAGGGGCAACTTTATTACAATACCAGAAAATATGTAGGGAGTCCCCTTCACTATGTGAACACCTGGAGCGAAGGGGAAGCTTTTGGAGCCGGAAAAGTTTCCTAGGGGTATAGTACATGTTATTCACGATATAGTATTGGGTAAGCCTAAATCTATCCTGAGTGTGGTATTTGTGAAGGTCCCTCCAGATGTGAGGCCAATTTAGGGTGGAACCAGGAAGCAAAGAGGACCAAATACTAGAGCCCGCAACAGGCTCCGAGAATTTGTAATTTAAGAGGAAAGAGTATATTAACGAGATGGAATGTGGTTTAGAAGCAAGGGTTAAAATTTGAGAAAGGAAGGAGTGGACTACAGGCTCTCTGAACTGAGTGCCGAACTTTTCTGCAAAAAGGTGCCTCAGTTGATACACTTTAAAAATCTTAGTGTTAGGAATAACATGTTTATCAAGGATGTCCAGGGAGAGAAGGAGGGATCCTTGGCCGTAAAAGTGTTCCAGATTGGTTTCTTTAATTTGTGGAAGCCAGTCGGAGTGATCGAGTTACCCAGCTTAATATTGGGATTAAGGGTGACCGTTGACCTAGATCCTTCTTTGGAAAATTTTTATAAAGTGTAGACATTGGAAAGGGACTTAGGGATGTGAAAACTGTATGATCAGTTATCCACTGCGAAAGTACAGAGGGGGGAGTGTAGAAAATAGCATAGGGATCTATTCTAGACTCCGAAAGGATCGACTTCTCAATTTGAAGCCAGATCGGGGGAGAGGGGTCAGGATTGGTAGGGAAGCAACTCCCTAATTTGGCAAGGTGAGCCGCCCAGTGATACAACAAAAGGTTGGGAAGTTGGAGGCCACCTTTATCTTTAGGAAGGGATAGTTTGAGAAATGAGCGTCGAACTCCCTTTCCTCGCCAGATGAAATTCGAGAACATCACATGGAACTGTTGTAAGTAAGAAATGGGCAGCCAAAGATTTAATAAGTTGAGGGGGTAAAAGATGCGGGGGAGGACGTTCATTTTAATAATATTAATCCGACCCCAGAGGGAAATAGGAAGGGTGGACCACCGCAGTAAGTCTTGCTGAATGAGGTTTTTAAGGTCGTCCAGATTAAGTCTTCTAAGTAGGGAGGAATCTGTTGAAAAATGGATCCCTAAGTATTTAATCGATTTGGGGGACCATCTCATACCAAAGTTGGCGAGGTCCTGCTTATAAGTGTGAGTGTTTAATGGGAAAACTTCAGATTTAGAGATATTCAGTTTGTATTGAGAGAGGGTACCATATTGCCTGATAAGGTCTAGTGCATACTTTAGGAAACAGCAGGATGTGAAACGCAGAAGTATATCATCTCATGAGGCAGAAAGAATAGCTCCTGCTGACGCACCATACAGCCTTTAATAAGTGGAGAAGACTTAAGTTTGATAAGAAGGGTTCCAGGTATAAATTAAACAAGAAAGGTGATAGAGGGCAGCCTTGTCTGGTACCAGTATAGAGCTGGAACAGCGAGGAGAAAATTCACACAGTATATCTTGGCGAAGGAGAGTTGTAAAAATCTGGATCCATTTGAGAAAAGAATTCGAAAGCCCATCCTAGTCATCTGAGTCAAGAGAAAGGGACCAATCCACACGGTCGAAAGCCTTCTCAAGGCTACCGAGATCAGGCCATAGGAAGCTGAGATGTAATGAGCATGATGAGAGATGTGAGAGAGTTCTAAGGTGGTCCGATGGGGAGCAGAGTGCACAAAACCAACCTGTTCTGGGCTAAGAAGATGGGTCCGATTTTCTTAATCCGTTCGGCCAAGATCTTAGAAAGGATTTTCATATCATAGTTTTGGAGAGATATGGGTCGGTAGCTCACCAGATCAGTAGGAGTTTTACCTGGTTTGAGAATTAGAATAATGGTAGCTTCGAGAAGAGTAGGATCCACAATGGGGGAAAAAAAAGATAGTCATAAAGTTTAAGAAGTATAGGGGCTAGTTCTTTAGAGAAAAACCTTGTAAAAATTTGTGGGGAATCCATCTGGACCGGGTGCCTTATCAGGAGTCATAGAAGCAATGACACTCTCTATCTCAGAAAGGGAGATAGAGGTGGTCAGGATCTCCTTATGAGGCGGCAGAAACTGGGGGACGTCAATATCGGCTAAGTATGCTAAGATGTCTGAGAGAGGGGTTGGGGATGGGGGCACACTATAAAGATTTTTATAGTAATTTTCAAAAATCTGTGCAATTTCCCTGGGAGAAGTTTTAATGGAGCCGGAGGGTGTTTGCAAAGCCGGGATTATTCTGGAACTCTCTAGCGTGCGAAGCCTTAGGACTAAGAGCCTCCCGGCTTTTTCCCCATGATCGGTGTACTTAGCCTGAGTTTTAACAAGACAATACTCGGCCTTTTCCTTAAGGAGGTCAGTGTATTCATTTTTAGCTACCAAGAGGGCTTCCAGGGAAGACAACGGAGAGGAGGGAAGGTGAGTGCTTTCCAACTCCTTGATTTTATTCATTAAAGAGAGTGCCCGCGCTTGCCGGGCTCTTTTCCTTGTTGAGGCGAGTTTGATTAATTCCCCCCTAAGATAACATTTTAGGGAACACCAGATGATATCAAATCTTGGGGTAGATCCAAGGTTATCCGCCAGAAAGAGAGAAATTAGGGATCTGATATGAGTCACTGTATGGGGATCTTTAAGTAATTAGGTATTAAGCCTCCAGGTAGTGTCCCGTTGGAATTTAGGATCTGGAGAGATTTTAATCCAAACAATTGCATGGTCAGAAAGAATAATCGGGTCGATACCGGACTGGAGAAGGCCTGGAAGAAGGGTTTTACTAATCAGGATATAGTCTATCCTAGACCAGGATCCATGGGGTTGGGGAAAGAACGAGAAAGCCCGAAGAGAGGGATTGGAGAGCCGCCAGGGATCACATAGCCCTAATATATGCAAGAAATCATGCAAAGCCCTTTGCGTCGGAGTAAGTGACCGATTGACCTGGGGATCTTTATCCAGAGAATGGGAAGGTGAAACATTCCAATCCCCCCCAGGATGAGTTGCGAGGGAAGCAGGTCGCTGATTTTATCTGCAAGGGTCATAAAGAACTCAGGGCTACCCCCAGTAGGGCCATAGGCTGAGCCTAAAACTACAGTGCTCCCATTGAGGGAGCCTTTGGCCAAAACAAACCTCCCTTCTGGGTCCGCTACTACTGTGTCAATCAGGAACAGAATATATTTTTTGATAAGTATAGCTACCCCTCTGCTAGAGTTGGATCCACTTGCAACATAAACTTGTGAAAAGCCGGATCGAGAACCACTTAACCTCAGAATTGTTTAAATGGGTTTCCTGTAGAAATAGGATGTCTATTTGAGACAGAGTACAGTGATTAAAAATCTGAGTCCTCTTGACCTTCTCCCTGAGCCCACGTACATTCCATGACGCCATTTTAAGAGTATTTATAGCCATTTTAAATACAATGTGAGAGGAAGGTAGATACTAGAATAACCAGATACAAAACCAGAAAGAAGGCACACTCGAAACCCAAAATCCCATCCTCCTATAACCTGCCAACAAGGGTTTACTAAAGATAATGGTAGTTTAGAAAGGTTAACTGCGACTGGAGTGAAGCCATGGAGGTAGTAAAGCAGGCAGGCTAGTTCTTCCCACCCCCCACCCCAAATACCCCCCCTAAATAAAACATACCAACTATGTACAGCATGGTACCAGGTCTGGAGAATGTCAGAACAGAGATGGGAACGCCAGAGTCCTGGAAACCAAATCCCAGGTGCGAATCCAAAAAACCCCAACCCACAGGGACCTTCCAGAAAAGGGAATGGCCAGAACACCAACAAACATGAGAAAGAGCCATTCCCAATCCAAACCAGAGGGGGTAACAGGAACCCTGTAGAAGGGGCTGGATTAGCAAGCCCCCCTTCCATAAGCTTGCAATGCAGCCACCGCCAGACACAAGGGCTCAGGAGCCACTCCCCCCCCATCAACAAACTGCCTGTCCTATGAGCAGATCGTGAAAAGTAGCGATCCATTCAGATATGAATTCCCCTATTATCTGGAAAAGGGGAGAGAACGACACCTAAGGGAGAAGTTCTACTCACCCCCTGGAACAGGTGAAGAGAAGGGGCTCAGAGATTGGGAGAGTAGGCCGCGAGGTGAAAGGGTTGTCCCTGTCAGACAAATTGTTTCCGGGGGGTGTTATTTAGTGGTGGGACCAAGAGGGGTCCCACACCAGAAACCAGTACCCCCAAATATCGCAACCTCTCAAAATTAGTTCCTGGGAGGGACCGGAGGCCCCACGATCGCGGCCTAGCTCAAACTCCACCCGACCATCCAGGATCCTCGCTCAGCACAACGATCCGGGAATTGGCCAAAGCAGGTAAGGCACACCAGAGGGGAACAAGGGGACGGGCCAACAAGGGAGCTAGATTACACAGCAAAAAAGAGGCAAAAAACCCCTCAGCAACCGAACAAGTCAAGTACACATCCTAGTCACGGTATCTAATAACAGTAAATCAGCCATTCAACTTAAAAAGATTAGGAAGTCTGGTAGCAAGATCCTTGTGAGCCATGTCCGGGGAATCAAAGCTGTGGGTGGTGTCGCCAATAGAGATCTTGAGGGTGACAGGATACACCATCCTAAAGGGAATAGCCGCCGCTATCAACTTCTGGACTATGGGATGGAATGCAGCTCTCTTCATTCTTGTTTCCTTGGGGAGATCTTGAGCGAAACATAGTTTAGCTGACCCCTACATAATCGATTGCAGTTCACGAGACTTGTTGAAAACATGCTGCCTCTCGATGTAGCTTAGGAATTTCATAATTATAGGCCGTGGGGGGGAGCCCGGTGGAGGTCTGGGCCTCAGCGATCTATGCGCTCTCTCCAGGTGATAATGTGGATTGAGAGGTGAGGGACCCACTGTTTTGGAGAGGAATTTTTGCAGGAAAGCTATCAGGTCCGGCACTTCTTCCAATTCCGGCAAACCCAGGATAAGGAGATTATTCCTTCGATTGCGGCCTTCCAGATCTTTGGTTTTTAGCTGGAGCTTCTTGACCTGAGCCAGCCCAGACAGCTCGGATTCCGCATTCGTCTTCCACTGCTCAAGTGAAAAGATTCTGGCCTCCGAATCCGATACTCGAATGAGAGGGAAGAGAGGTTGCCCCGTGAAGATTTTAGGTCAGCAGTGATACTCTGGAGAATATCTTTTAGTGGGGCCAGTTCTTGCATAAATTTATCTTCCGTAAGGAGGCCGGGCGGCTGGGTCTTGTCCCCCATTCTCTCCGACACTGTACCCGCTTGATTCCTTGGCTTTTTAGGTAGTTTTTCGGGAGTCGCAGGCGGCGTGTGTCTGATCGCGGCCTGTTTTTTATCCGCCTCCATCTCCCTGTAAAACAAAGGAGACCAGCAAAATGTACACCCTAGGGCCGTCAGGCGGAGCATAGGCGATCCGGTGCTGGTAAAATTGTTAGATTAGCGGTGCAGAGGATCGCAGATTAGTCGGCAGGAGGGGAGAGCTCTAAGCCCCTGCTGCCATTCAGCAAGCTGTCATCACGTGACCTCCATCACTCAATTCTACACTGCTACTAAGGTCCCACTGGTGTTGACTGCGGAGTACTATAAAGGGTAAGAAATATAATGGGATTTACTCACCTGGTAAAGGTGATTATCTGAGTACCCTTTACAGTACTCCGCAGGCCCAACCGGATGGCAGATTATCCTCAGGCCGGGTCAACAGAAAAAGCGATACCCCATAAAGGAAAGGGTAAATCTAAGGTCAGAATCATTAGCCCCTTGTGCAAAGATTCAATGACAACATAACAGTACATGTCAAACTGTATATATATTTTTTCTGTACATGAGAAGGTTACTTCAATAAAGGTGATGGGTGAAACACAACTCCTGACTAAGTGTACCATAAATTATTATTCTATAATCAATGACTCCAGGCAATAACCACAGATACCAGCCCTCTCGGAGGCCCATCTTCCCGTTGAGTCTACCTTGGGCCGCACATATTCCTGGCTTGTATTTTTCTCTTTCTTCTCTCTCACTATTTAGTTATGGAAGACTCACACTAGAGATATTCTAATGAGGGTAGAGGGATGTCCTCGCCCACCTTTGATTTGATTAGATCGTGCATCAACCTATAGGATGGATGAGGAATACCCACTGGTGTTAACTGCGGAGTAATGTGTTGTAGCCACTAGGCCTTGCTGCCTCATTGTGGTGAATATGCTGCAACTAAACATTTCCAACAAATAATGACATTAGTGTATACAGTACCCTGCTGATTTTCTGCCAGAAGGCAAGCATGAAAGCCTAACCATCCTTTGAGTTATGTCAACACTAAACCTCTCCACTTCGCAGGAATGCACCCATTTTAATACCTACTAAATCTTCTTCTTTTTTTATCCTAAGTGTTGAATGCAAAAGCAAGTTGAGTGCCAAAGTGGAATAAAACTGAATATTAACTAGAGACAGCTCATGTACAGTTTGGCCTATGTCTACAAGAATGGCCTTAAGTGTATAACAAAGACACTTAATATCCTCCCATAAGTCATTCTGTCAGTTGTTGACAGCCACATTTCTATAGGATATATGTAACCCCTAGATGGGGCTATCCCAGGGGCTACTACCCCTACCTGATTTGCCACTAACAGGTTGAGGGGCCTGGATCCAATGGCGGGTGCCTCCACCCAGAGGTCAGGGTTTGCAATAGTTAAACTTACTTGGTCACAGCCCTCTGGGACACTGCAACCCCCCTTTCTTCCCACTAGTGGCCCACACAATATATCAGAATTACCTTCACAGTATACACTTACCCCCAGGGCTGGTTCAGGCACTGGCACCTCCTGTAAAATAAGATACAGTGCAACAATCACAGTACAATACTTTAACATAGACAAATACCTCCAAGGCAGTATAACTTTGCTGAAACAAAAGCAGCTCTGATTTATTTAGGGGAATATAACAAGGACAGGGGAAATCAGGTTAATTAGCTTATACTTTACTCATCTACCTATGGCTCTGTGCAAGGCTCTGTGCACAGGCCTATCCTACAGTTACTGTCCCTGGGTACCCAAGCCCTAGTGGCTAGTCCAAACCGTGGCAGCTGGTAGGAGCCTTTCACACAGAGAAAAGAAAAATTAGTTAAACAGTCAGCAGTACAGTAATTCTATTTGGATTCAATGTGGCAATTCAACAGGAGCGACCCTGAATTAGTACTCACGACCTCCAAACAAGATAGGGTCCTTCAATGTCAGCAGGGCTACTCTTGAGCTCCACGAGACTCCTCACACATTTATATGGCAAACAGGCAGGCTGCTTCTCTATCCGATCGCAATTACTGCACAATACCCGGAGAACACACAGCAGATTCAGTTCCTGACAGACCGAGTGCAATTCAGCAATTTCTCCAGTCTTCTACAGGGTAAGCCTGGTTTCTACTCTTCAGATATCCTTTGATTCTCTTCACAGGATGGATTCAGTCCTAACAAGCAGTTACACAAGATGCAGACCGAACTCTGGGCCTTACACACGCTTCCGACTAAAACTGCACACTAAAAAGCACAGGGCTCCTTCCTTCTTCACTGCCAGAGCTCAACTGAAACTCCAACAGACAAAACCGGCACTTCCTTTGAGTTCCTCCCAGTTCTTGACTGGATTGGCTGTCACCACAATAGACTGCTCCTGTTGGTCCAAAAGGCGCAAGTCTAAACTACATCTCCCAGAGTCACTGCCCATACAATCCTCTTGTGGCTGGCTCAGATTATGAGTCCAAGTTCTGATTCGTCCAAGGCACCATTTTAGAGCTAGCTTACCCCACACTGATTGGTCCAGTTCAGCAGTTCAAAACCAGAATGGGGAACTAGGCAGACACAGTTCTGACTGCAAAGAAAGCAGGTTAGACAAACTGTAATTTCATTATTACTCTAAATGGTTTCTGGCAAACAGTTACATCTTTCAGATAGGTTCCTTTGCACTCCTAGTGACTGCAAAATGGAGTGAATTGGCAGCAGCTCGAGTGGTACTCAATCAAAGAAACACACAGTCCCCCATACAAACTAATTATGTCTGCAAGCAGACAGCTCTTAAAGAGACAGTACCAGAGGTTCTCAAAACACTCACTGATAAATGGCTTAAACGCCAAACACCATTCAGGCTTGGAGCATTCAAGCAAGCTCCTGAAGTCTTTTGGGAACCCCCATTTGCAGTGGGGTTACACCCTTCCTGGCCTGGGAAAGCTTGACGTCTACATCAAGCAAGTACCCCCATAAGTTTCAACTGCAACCATATACATTTGCATTAGGCTCGCACATGTAATCATCAGTCAATATATCATTTTACCAAGAACACATTTCTGAAACATTGCAGTACGTCCTCTTTACACAGTATTACATACACATTGTACCATAACTCAAGTTATTACCTCTTGTACATGAAACCTGAAGAGAGGGCCCTTCCTATAAGTTACCTTAGGGCTGGATGGGGCAAGGGCACCATATAGAAAGGGCAACACAAGTAACTTGGAGTTAGCACTGACTCAATTTGGGCAATGAGCTCGGGACACATACACTCCTTTATGGACAACATTGAGAGGCAGATCCACTGGCCGCCCAGGGAATCATAACTGAGGTGCACCACAGGCTTTACAGCTCGACCAGTCTTTCTAGGGGAACTGTTACAGTCTCTGCACTCTGAGCCTCATTTTCAGCATTGTCCTCACTTGTCAGGGAGTCTCCATGAGGGTAGAGAGGCTAGAACTTGGGGCACTTTCAGCTCCAGGAGTTACAGTTTCTGAGTCCACAACATTTGGCTCGCATGGAGAGCTTTGGACACTGGCAGTGGACTGTCAGGGCACTCAAAATACTCTTCTTGTTCTGGTGTATCACCAGTCTGACCCAATCCATCATTTTCCTCCCTGAAAGCTCAAACAGCTCAACCATGCACAATGATTCCATTTCATCTGATCTGATGCTTTGCACTTCACTTCTCTAGCATTGGCTCCAGGGACGAAGCTGGGGGCTTAGACAGTCCAGAAGGCCCAGCTTCATCTCCAGTATTGACTAGGGGATTGCCCCGAAACAATTGACTCAGTTCATAAGAAGGATAGTATTCAAAGACACTCTCACTTTCTTCCGATATGGACTGACAGTCATGCTCAACTGGGACTTGTGGAGGGGAACACTTTAACTTTGCTTCTGTAGTGCAGACTTTCTTGATCTTTTCTTAGCAGCAGCTCTAGTCACTGGTCCAGAGGGGCATCTTCTGGGGCTCATACTCAATCAAGATTTGTCCAATGGGTAGTAAATGATTTCTATGCATTGTTTTTACATCTTTTGAATTATTCTCAGGCCTTACTTTGTACACTGGCAGATCATCTAGTTTGCCCACTATAATGTGAGGGAGATGGTGCCATCTGTCAGCAATCTTGTGTTTGCCATGCAGTCCCAGATTTCTTAGCAATACCGATCTCCCTCCTGGAGTTCCTGTGCTTTCACCTTTTATCATACCTTTCTTTGTTGGCCAGATTTCTTTTGGCAGCCATGGTTTGAGCCAGTTGGTATGCATGAGTTAGCTGGGCCTTTAACTTTTGCACATACTGTAAATAGTTGTCAGCTTGAACCCATCAGGAGAGACCCCAAAACACACATCTACCGTGTAGTCAGCTTCTCTTCCAAACATCAGGCGGTAGGGGAGAACCCAGTGGCATCACTTTTGGTGCAGTTATAAGCATGTACCAGGGTGCTAATTTGTTGGCTCCATCTAGGCTTGTCCTTTGGGTGCAGGGTGCCTAGCATATCTAGCAAAGTGTGGTTGAAAGCGTTCAGGCTGAGGGTCCCCTGGGGTGGTAAGGAGTGGTTCTGGACTTTCGCACTCCCACAGAGAAAGCATCTCTTTGATCAGATGACTCTCAAAGTCTCTCCTTGATCAGAATGGATTCTTTGTGGAGCCCCATAGTGAACAAAAAGTTTTCTACAAGTACTTTGGCCACAGTGGATGCTTTCTGGTCTTTGGTGGGGAAAGCTTGGGCATATCTCGTGAAATGGTCAGTGACCACCAGCACATTACTGATATTTCTTTGATCTGACTCCAAACTCAGAAAATCAATACAGACCAGCTCCATGGGTGCACTGATGGTGATGTTAACAAGGGGGGCAGCCCTCTGGGGCAAAGCTTTCCTCTGTAAGCAGCGACTACAAGTTTGAATGTGTTGCTCCACATCAGCCCCCATCTTAGGCTAATAGAATCTGGATCTCACCAAGTCAAGTGTTCTGTCTATACCAAGGTGCCCCATGTGGTTGTGCAAGGACATCAGTACTGAGTCTCGAAAGGCAGTGGGCAGGACTAGTTGTTGTTTGTCTACTTGTCCCCCTCTGTCTACGGTTTCTCTGTATAACAGTTTATTGATCAGTTTCAACTTAGGACCTTCTTTGTATAATAGTGCAGTTCTCAAATCCAGTGGGCGTAATTTGGACACATCTTTTCCTGCATAGAGGGCTTCTAAAGCTGCTTTGATCATGGGATCGTGGATTGAGCCCGCTGATCACTGTCATGTCCAGCTGAGGCAGTGCACCAATGTCTATTGCAGAAAAGTGGCAATAAGCAGCAGGTATGCAATTCCTCAGAGGGTCCCAAGCAATCCACCATGCAGTCCACTGCGTCTGTGGACATTTGTTCCTCCCTGTCAAACTTCCGGCAGAGTGCCTGAATGTCAGGTTCTGCCAATCGGACCCAATCATTCTGGGGAACAGGCCTCCGAGAGAGCATCAGCATCTATGTGGTTCAGACCTGCTCGGTATTCGAGCATATAGTCATATGTAGATAATGCAGAAAGCCACCTATGGCCAGTGGCATCCAACTTAGCTGGGGTCTGCACATAGGTCAAAGGATTATTGTCAGTTTTTACTAGTATTTTAGCCCCATACAAGTACTCATGGAACTGGTCAACAATAGCCCACTTCAAAGCTAGGAACTCTAACTTATGTACAGGATAGTTATTTTCGGATGGGGTCAGGCTTCTACTGGCAAAGGCCACTGGTCTCAGGCCATTCTCGTGCTCTTGGTACAACACAGCCCCCAACCCTTGCAAGCTAGCATCAGTGTGCAGGACGTAAGGTTTTCTTGGATCGGCATAGGCCAGCATTGGAGCATGGGTAAGTTGATATATGATCTCATGAAAAGCAGTCTCACAATCAGGAGTCCAGCGGGCCCCAAATACTTCACTCGGATGAAAATACACTCTTTCAGTCTTGAGGGACGCTGACTTTTGGTATTTTTTGTGGGTTGGGGGATACCCTTGAGTAAGGTTAAGTAAAGGGCGGATCACTCTTGAATAGTCCTTGATGAAATGCCGATAATAACCACAGAATCCCAGGAATCTTTGCAGTTCTTTTAGATTTTTGGGCTGTGGCCAGGTGGTCAAGGCCTCAACTTTACTTGGGTCAGTCTCTATTCCCTCGGTGGATACTATGTGTCCCACATACTTTACTGATGTTTGAAAGAATTGACACTTATCAATGGACAGTTTAAGGCCAAAGTCCTCCAGTCGGTCCAATACCTTAAATAATCTGCTCTCATGTTCCTCCAGTGAGCTGCCAAACACAATAACATCATCTAGGTATACCAGGCACTCTAGTAAGTTCATGTCCCCCACTGCACGCTCCATCAATCGCTTGAAAAGTGGCTGGGGCACCTGAAATCCCTTGAGGCATCCTCATGAATTCATAGAAGCCAAGCGGACAGATAAAGGCTGTCTTCTCACGGTCCTCTGGGGCCATCGGGATCTGGTAGTACCCATTGCGGAGATCCAGTACAGAGAACCACTTGCTCCCGTTTAGACAGTCCAAAGCATACTGAATGCGGGGCATTGTGTACTGATCAGGGATAGTCCGCCGGTTTAAGGTGCGATAATCCACACACATCCTTACTGTTCCATTCTTTTTCCTCACTACCACAATGGGGAAGCATAAGGGCTTCTGGATTCTTGTATTACACCAGCAGCTAACATCTCTTGCAGATGCCGTCTCACATCATCTATGTCAGCAGGTGCCAGGCGTCGAGACCTCTCACGAAATGGTCTTTAGTCATGCAGCGGATATTGTGCTCAGCTCCTTGCACACATCCTACATCCCATTCCTTTAAAGAAAACACCTGGTCTCTCTGGGCAAGCTTCTCACTGATCCTCACTTTCCATTCAGCTGGCAGCGGAAGTCGACGAAATCAAACAAGTCAGGCGTTACTCTGTCATTCTTCCTTGAACTCTTGCTGCTGGGTAGCACTGCAGTGTCTGCACAATGCACATTAGCCAGGATGCAACCTCTATTTACTCGAATGTCTCTTTCAGACACATTATGAACTTGGACCATTACCCTTCTGGCATAAGCATGGGCTCTAGCGGGCAAAATACTAGGCTTGACCAGCAGTCCCTCTGCAATTTTCCATCGCCTGGTGCATCCAACATTAATATTTTATTCTTAACATCCTTTCTGATACGGACTCTCCCTGTAAGGTACACTGGGCATTTGGCGCCAGGATCAGAGACTCAGGATCCTTCTTCCATACAATTCAGACGGTTCCTCTGGTTCTATTTTTCAGCATCTCTGTGCCTCATAGGCCTTCTTAATTAAAGCGAACTCTAAAGCTCTACTAGTCTTTGACCCCTGTTTTTCATAACACAACTGTGCCAGCCTTCCGAACATATGAGCATTTGTTCCAATCAACAAAGGGACACCATCATACAGTCCAGTGGGGGACACACTAAGGCTAGGGTCTCTACTTGTTAGGCCACTCCAGCCACGGAGGTGGGGAAAGCACAGCAAATTCGGATATACCCGAATAGGGTAGGCCTCTCACTTAACCCCCATACATGCAGTCCTTCTAATGGTTGTAAGGGTACATCTAACAAATGCTTCTGATACCAATCCTGGAACATAATTGTCACTTGGGAGCCACTGTCTAATACAGCTCTTGTAGACACTCCATTCACCTTTACAGTGGTCTCCATGGAGGGACCCACTATTCTGGACCAGTCTGGAGAGGCGGTAGTGGGGGCCTGGGCAATTGACCTTGCCACAAAAGAATGTGAGTTAGCATTTTTGGTGCCCTCACTGGGATCATTTCGCACCTCTTAACCACTGATTTGTTCTCCAAGCTCTCCTTGTAGCCTATATGCAACTTTGTCCAGTGTCTTTTGGGACCGCATTCCTTTTCATGTGCCCATCTTTCCCACAATTATAGCAAAACATACTTTCTGAGTTTGAGCTGGCCGAGGCACCACACTGGGAGCCAGGTGGGGTATTACTAACTGGAAACCTTGGTGCCATCTCTGTTCATGTGTGATAAGCATTTGGAGACATCTCAGCAGTTTCTCCACTTCCATGGTCAAGGAATCAAGTTCGGAGCTGTTATCAGCAGGAAATACATGGGTGGGTACCCCACCCCATAGCAGATGCAGTCGGATATAGGTCAGGGCCGTACTTGCAGGCGTGGCCTTCATAAAGGGACTGTTTTTGAATTCCGGATCTCTCTCAACAGTTCGCCCCATTGTGGCATATCTTTTTCCTTGTCAGAGCACTCATTTACTGCCAACCTCTGCCCCTGAACTTCACTTGATGGGTCACCCTCAGTCACTCGGGTCGTAGCCGCAGCTGTTGGTGCAGGTCCCTCCCAAGGTCGCCTTTTCTCAACTCCTCTAATTTCTCTCATTAACTCATCATAGGAGGGTTGGGATTCCAGTCGATTTGCCAGGCGTAACTGAAGCAACAGCAGTTCTGAGAAGGGGCAGACTTAAGGATCCTGTCCAGCCTGGTTCGGTCCAGTTCAATCGCTGGCAAACTACCCTTTCTGAGGCATTCTTGCAACAATTTTTCCAGCCGAGATACATACACAGACAACAACTCCCCTTGGTACTGTTGTGCATCTCTTACTCTCCATCATAGGTCTTCATCAGAATCTGGGCTCCCATACACATTCTCCAGGGCCTCAAGATAGGCCTGTGCAGTCACTTCAGGGTTACTGGCCCGTTTAGCACAGATGGTAGCCAGGGCAGGACCTCGGAGGCTCTCACTAACCCTCTTTGCTTTTCAGCTTCCGAGCATTGCCATTCTAGCACTTGGGGGCAATATAGTTCATCCAGGTCTCCCAGTCATCCTCCCTTGGGGTGGGAGGGTGCCAGAGAAGATCCTCAACCTCGGTAAGAGTCGTGACTAATGGCAGGTGCAGAAATAGGAGTCTGCATTGGTTCAGCCACCATTACGGGTACTGGAGCGGAAGAGGGTGTTGGGGGAGGAACATCCCCAGGTGGCAAGAATAGTTTCTTCAAGTCCTCCACAGTTTTCCCTTCCCCCAGCAACCATTTAGCAAATTTCTCCTCAAAAGTTTCAGATAGTGGTGGGGGCTCATTCCCCCCCGGGTCTTTACTGTCCTTAGTTATCACTCTCCAAGCAGTGAGGGCTCCCTCTGGAGTAATGGTCTGTGGCACTTTGGAGCTATCTATGGGATCCTTAAACTCTACTAGGGCCAGAAAAGTGTGGGTGAGCAGATTAGCATGCCGACCCACCACCACAGGATTTTGTAAACCTTCCACCTTGGAAAGTACTCCCTGTACAATGTCCATATTGATACCCAAGGGGATGTCCAGTATAAGCATAGCATTTTGGGGGTCGATCTCCTACCCAGTACACCACTCTACCAGCCGGTGCACAGCCACTTCTGTCGGGGTACCCATTTTTTCTTAACAGTGGTTCGTAAATATGGCCACTAGAGGACACACAATCCCAGCGGTGAGCCTCCAAGATGTAACCCCTAGATGGCGCTATCCCAGGGGCTACTACCCCTGCCTGATTTGCCACTAACTGGTTGAGGGGCCTGGATCCAATGGCGGGTGCCTCCACCCAGAGGTTAGGGTTTGCAATAGTTAAACTTACTTGGTCACAGCCCTCTGGGACACTGCAACCCCTTTCTTCCCACTAGTGGCCCACAATATATCAGAATTACCTTCACAGTATACACTTACCCCCAGGGCTGGTTCAGGCACTGGCACCTCCTGTAAAATAAGATACAGTGCAACAATCACAGTACAATACTTTAACATAGACAAATACCTCAGGCAGTATAACTTTGCTGAAACAAGCAACTCTGATTTATTTAGGGGGAATATAACAAGGACAGGGGGAAATCAGGTTAATTAGTTTATACTTTACTCATCTACCTATGGCTCTGTGCACAGGCCTATCCCTACCAGTTACTGTCCCTGGATACCCAAGCCCTAGTGGCTAGTCCAAACCGTGGCAGCTGGTAGGGGCCCTTTCACACAGAGAAAAGAAAAATTAGTTAAACAGTCAGCAGTACAGTAATTCTATTTGGATTCAATGTGGCAATTCAACAGGGAGGCGACCTGAATTAGTACTCACGACCTCCAAACAAGATAGGGTCCTTCAATGTCAGCAGGGCTACTCTTGAGCTCCACGAGACTCCTCACACATTTATATGGCAAACAGGCAGGCTGCTTCTCTATCCCGATCGCAATTACTGCACAATACCGGAGAACACACAGCAGATTCAGTTCTGACAGACCGAGTGCAATTCAGCAATTTCTCCAGTCTTCTACAGGGTGAGCCTGGTTTCTACTCTTCAGATATCCTTTGATTCTCTTCACAGGATGGATTCAGTCCTAACAAGCAGTTACACAAGATGCAGACCGGAACTCTGGGCCTTACACACGTTTCCCGACTAAAACTGCACACTGAAAAAGCACAGGGCTCCTTCCTTCTTCACTGCCAGAGCTCAACTGAAACTCCAACAGACAAAACCGGGCACTTCCTTTGAGTTCCTCCCAGTTCTTGACTGGATTGGCTGTCACTCACAATAGACTGCTCCTGTTGGTCCAAAAAGGCGACGAAGTCTAAACTACATCTCCCAGAGTCACTGCCCATACAATCCTCTTGTGGCTGGCTCAGATTATGAGTCCAAGTTCTGATTCGTCCAAGGCACCATTTTAGAGCTAGCTTACCCCACACTGATTGGTCCAGTTCAGCAGTTCAAAACCAGAATGGGAACTAGGCAGACACAGTTCTGACTGCAAAGAAAGCAGGTTAGACAAACTGTAATTTCATTATTACTCTAAATGGTTTCTGGCAAACAGTTACATCTTTCAGATAGGTTCCTTGCACTCCTAGTGACTGCAAAAATGGAGTGAATTGCAGCAGCTCGAGTGGTACTCAATCAAAGAAACACACAGTCCCCCATACAAACTAATTATGTCTGCAAGCAGACAGCTCTTAAAGAGACAGTACCAGAGGTTCTAAAAACACTCACTGATAAATGGCTTAAACGCCAAACACCATTCAGGTTTGCTGCATTCAAGCAAGCTCCTGGAAGTCTTTTGGGAACCCCCATTTGCAGGGGGGTTACATATACATACTGAAGAAAGTACATAAAGGGGAACAAAACAGTTTTTATTAAACAAAGAAAAATCACCCTGTACATCTGCACAATTTGGATCCCAGTATTCGCCCACCCCACTTCTAGGTGTGTGCCTGGCTCTAGTAGTTAAGTAGACCTACTCTCAATTTTCATATTCCTGATAAGACACACCTACAGTATGTACAGTAAGCCCCCATGGGGGTTATATAGTACCTTTAAACAGCCGCTGATATTTCTGGGGAAACACTGGAAAACCTAATATTTAGATGCAATTCAGCTTGTACTTTATATTCTATATCCTAGATTTCTCCTCCCCTTTTTACAGCTGAAAAGCGAGAGCTACACTGATGTACTGCTGATGCGGGGGGGGGGTGGAGAGAGAGATACTGAACGCATCACATTATGTTTCCTCCATGCTGTGTCCCCCAATGGAGTTGAAGCACATTTAGTACGCATGAATCAGTGCACTACCTCCCCCCCATGCTTCTTCCCCCAGTGTAAAAAAAAACAAAAACAAAAACAATCCTATCAAGAAAAGTAAATAAAAAGTAAGAAATTCAATATTTCTGTTTTACTTTCACTTGATGCAGAGATGACAGACGAACTGAACCCACTGCCTTAAATAATGGAACATATGGAAACCCTATGCTGTCTCTCACAAAAATGAGACTGCTGAACCCTGACTGGAAGAAGCAGGGCTTTTTTGGGGGGAGGGAGCTGCCTGAGACTGACCATTTGATGTGATTACACTCCACAATAGTTCAGACACATGCAGTGTTCATGCTTAAAGGCACTCCTCTCAGTCCAGCCAAACCCCTGCCTGCCCCGGCACACAGATGAAACACTGATCTCTACCCCTCCCCCTCACACTTCCTTTGCAAGTGATGAGGATCCCTCTTTTAACTCTCTCTGAGTCTAGGGGCTCAGCCCCTCCTTTGCAACTCTCAAATTTCGGGGTCTGGGGCTCCAGCCTGACCTACTGCTGTAATGGAATTCAAGCTGGCCTGCCTGACCACACCAGGATAGGAGGTACAGTGGTGCATTAATGAGCAGCTCAGCTCATTCCCCCTTAATCCCTACAGATAGAGGGCTGCTGCACAGATAATTGCTCCAGCCACTCAGACTAATGCAACATCAGCATGCACCGGAGATTTAAGTCAAAAGCAGGATGACAGCAGCCTGCCCTCTGCCTCCACCTCCTGCACCAACTGTCTGCAGCATCTCCTCTGCTCGGTTGCTGCCTACTGATGGTCTACAGTCTCCAAATCTCAGTGGGTGGCTGACACTGGTGTGGACAAGCATGCTCCTCGACTTGTTGCTAGACCCCCACAGCTGATACTCCTCTTTTGATTTCCTCCTGGGTCTGGTTGGAATTGCCTATTCCAAACACCCAATAATCTTTTTCTAGTTCAAAACAAGTTGTATATATCTTAGAATACTGTATTTTCTAAAAAAAAAATTGTAACCAAATTTCAATGTAAATGTGCTGATGTGAGAATTACACGAGAAAGGGTCCTGAAGGAACTGGAAGTAATAAGAGTTGATAAAGCAATGGGGCCAGACGGGGTGCACCCCAGGGTCCTTAAAGAACTAAGAGAGGTGGTGGCTGAACCTCTGGCTATCCTGTTTAGCCAATCACTGGAAACAGGGGAGGTACCCAAAGACTGGAGGATAGCAGATGTAGTCCCCTTATACAAAAGTAGGAACAAAGAGGAAGCAGGGAACTACAGACCAGTCAGCCTCACCTCGGTAGTGGGGAAGATCATGGAAGCACTACTGAAGGAGAGATTAGTGGAACATCTGGTTGTCAATGGACTACAGGACCCAAGACAGCATGGTTTCACCTGGGGTCATGTCAGACCAACCCTGTTGAATTTTCTGACTGGGTGACTAGGGAGGTGGATCAGGGAGGGCAGTGGACATGGCCTATCTGGACTTCAGCCAGGTCTTTGACACTGTGCCATAGAAGACTATTACACAAACTGGGAATATGGGTGTGGGCAGGACAGTAGTGTGGTGGGTAGGTAACTGGCTGGGTGGCAGGACACAGAGGGTGGTGGTAAATGGCTGTCACTCCACAGAGGGAAGATTGACCAGTGGAGTACCACAGGGATCAGTGCTGGGACTGGTCCTATTCAACATCTTCATCAGTGACATTGCGCAGGATCTAGAAGGCAGAATTTCACTGTTCGCTGATGACACAAAGCTCTGTAACAGAGTAGACACACCAGAGGGTGTAGACAGAATGAGAAGCGACCTGCAGAAACTTGAAGAATGGTCAAGGGTTTGGCAGTTGAAATTCAATGCAAAGAAGTGAAAGATAATGCATATGGGGCACAAAACCCTGGCACAATATATCAGTTGGGGGTGAGGATATAGCATGCACCAAGCAGGAAAGGGATCTTGGGTTGTCATCTCTGATGACCTCAAGGTAGGAAACAGTGTGACAAGGCAGCAGGTAAACAAATAGGATGCTGGGATGTATAGGCAGGGGCATCACCAGCAGGAAAAGGGAAGTCATAATTCCGCTATACAAGACACTAGTGAGGCCCCACCTGAGTACAGTGTACAGTTCTGGAGACCATACCTACGTAAGGACATAGACAGGGTAGAGACGGTTCAGAGGAGGGCAACAAAGATGGTGCATGGATTGCATCACAAGTCCTATGAAGACAGGTTGAAGGAACTGAACATGTACTCCCTGGAGGAGGAGGAGAGAGGGGATATGATAGAGACATATAAGTATCTTACAGGAGGAACAGTGTGCAGGAAAACACTATTTTAAGCGAAAAGATGTTCCAGGACTAGAGGGCATGGGATGAAGTTGGAGGAGGACGATTCAGAGGAAACATGAGAAAGAATTTCTTCACAGAACGGTGGTGGACAAGTGGAACAGCCTGCCAGAGGAAGTGGTGGGGGCTGAAACAATCACGGGATTTAAGAATGCATGGGATAGACATAAAGGAATTCTAGAGGTCAGGGGTAAGGGGCAACAGACTTCTAGGAAAACAAACTGAACTTACAAGCTCAAATGGGCAGACTGGGTGGGCCATAGGCCCTTATCTGCCGACACTGTCTATGTATCTATGTATCTATGTGCAGATGCTTATGCCTTAATTAGAATGACAGCTTTAGAAGATTGGTGATGCCTCAAGTATGCGAAGCATTTAAACGGTTCAGTGAATCTTTCCTGTGATGTCACTGAACTTAAAAGTGCATTAACTTCAAATAAACCTCATAAAGTCATACAAATAAAAAATACTAACTAACAAATGGGGAGAGGGGCGCAGCACCCCATAAGTCGAAGGGGAAGAACACCCCTTCCCCTCAGCTAGTGGTCAAACAAGAGTTCAGCATGTTTGCAGTTCATTTGCATCACCAGGTAATGAAAAAGGTCTGGCTCCTCACAGGACGCACAGGGAAAATGCCAGACCTCACCAAACAACTTACACACCAAAATCTGGCCAATGGAAAATTATGTACACAAATGCTCGCAGTCTGGGAAACAAGATCCCAGACCTGCAGGCAGTAATGACAGAGGCTAAACTGGACATAGTAGCAATTAGCGAGACATGGTTTACCAGTAACCACACTTGGGAGACTTCAGTGCCTGGCTATGTACTGTCCAGAAGAGACCGAGGTGCAAAAAGAGGGGGTGGAGTGGCACTGTATGTCAATGAAAATATCAAAGCTACACAAATTCAGAATACACATAAGGAGCCAGAAGAACTGTGGGTCACCCTGGAAACAGGAAATGGGACAGCCATATGAACTGGGGTTGTCTACAGGCCCCCAGACCAGGGGGAGGACATAGACATATTACTGTTAGAAGATAAACAAAACATGACAGCTAAAAGGAAGGTTCTGATAATGGGAGACTTCAACATGCCAGATACAGATTGGTCAATACCAGCAGGAACATCTGCCAGAACTAGACACATGGCAGATTCCCTGCAGGGGGAGGACCTCGAACAACTGGTACAACAACCTACAAGAGACAGGGCTATCCTAGATCTAGTACTGACTAACAGGAAAAGGATCACAGATCTCCAGGTAGAAGGTCACCTGGGGGCCAGTGACTATCACATGGTATGGTTCAATTTGGCCACTAGAACTAAATCATCCCATTCCAAGACACAAATATAGGACTTCAGAGGAGCTGACTTTGATAAGATGGCCAACAGAGTTAAGCTAGCCCTGGCAAAAAGAAATACAGGTGAGGGGGTACAGGTAAAGTGGGCAAGCATTAAGGATGCAATACTTGAAGCAACATCCCATTGTGTTAGAGGGAAAAGGAAGTGCAAAAGAAGAAGGAAACCACTTTGGTTCTCAAAAACAGTAGCAGAAAAGGTCAGAGCCAACGGCTGGCCTTCAGGAAATATAAGAGAACGCAGCAGGATGAAGATAGGAGGCATGCCAAACTTCTATGGAAGCAGGGAAGCAGTAAGGCAGGCAGAGGCCCAAACAGGAAACACTAGCACAAATAGTAAAGAAGGTGACAAGACTTTCTAGATATATTAGTGAAAGGAGAAAGTCCAGAGGGGTACTGTTAAAATCAAAGGAGATAAGGGTGTGAGGAGAGGACCACGAAAAGCATCTATCCTAAATAGATACTTCTGCTCAGTATTTACTGAAGAGAAGGTAGGGCAGCCCACAGCTCAGCACCATGGACACGGGGGAGGAGGTGCACTAGACCCTTCACAAAAGAAAGGGTCCTACAAGAGCTCGATAAGCTCAGGGTGGACAAGGCAATGGGACCTGATGGCATACATCCCATGGTACTAAAGGAGCTAAGGCTGGAACTAGCACAGCCATTACCAGAACTGTTTAGTGAGTCTTTGAGCACAGGAGAGGTTCCAGAAGACTGGAGAAGGGCTCATGTGATCCTGCTCCACAAGAGTGGTAGCAGGGAGGAGGCAGAGAACTACAGACCAGTCAGTCTTACCTCAGTAATGGGCAAGATTATAGAGGCATTCCTTAAGGAAAGGATAGTGCAACACCTGGAATCCATAGGAGCACAGGATCTAAGACAGCATGGGTTTACAAAAGGAAGGTCCTGTCAAACTAATCTCATAGATTTCTTTGACTGGGTAACCAGAGTAGTGGACCAAGGGGGGATGGCAGTTGATGTTGCCTACCTTGACTTCAGCAAAGCTTTTGATACTGTTCCACACAGAGGATTGATTAATAGGCTGGGTAGGCTCGGCGTGGGTCAGAAGTTGGTCAACTGGGTGGCAAACTGGTTGACGGGCAGAAAACAGAGAGTGGTGGTAAACGGTATACAGTCAGAAGAGATGCAAGTCACAAGTGGAGTACCTCAGGGATCAGTCCTGGGGCCAGTCTTCTTCAATATCTTCATCAGTGACATTGCAGATGGACTGGAGGGTAAGGTTTGTCTGTTTGCAGATAACACCAAGATCTGCAACAGAGTAGATGATCCAGATGGGGTGGGCAGAATGAGAAGAGATCTGGACAAACTAGCAAAATGGTCAGAAGAGTGGCAACTGGGGTTTAATGCAAAGAAATGCAAGATCATGCACATAGGGAAGAGAAACCCTGAAGCCATCTATAGGCTGGGAGGGGAGTTGCCGGCAGTCACAAGGGAAGAAAGAGACTTGGGCATCATCATAACTGATGACCTGAAATCATCCAAGTGGACCACTAAAGCAGTAGGTAAGGCTAGGGGGGTGTTGGGGTGTATTAGTAGAGGTATCACAAGTTGGAAGAGGGAGGTAATTATCCCTCTTTACAAGATACTGGTTAGGCCCCATCTGGAGTACTGCGTGCAGTACTGGAGGCCACACCTTCACAAGGACGTTAACCAAATTGAGGCAGTCCAGAGAAGGGCAACCAAACTGATGCAGGGTCTGCATCAGAAAACACATGAGGACAGATTAACAGAGCTCAATATGTATACCCTAGAGCAAAGGAGGGAGTTAGGTGATATGATCAAAACATTCAAACACCTAAAGGGCATTAGCAAGGTGAAAGAGTCTAACATCTTTCAATATAAGAAAAATAGCAGGACAAGAGGACACAGCATGAGATTAGAGGGAGGCCGATTAAGGGGTAATGTGAGGAAGTTCTTTTTCACAGAAAGGGTGGTGGATGCATGGAATGGCCTACCTCAGGAAGTGGTGGATATGAATACAGTGCAGGGCTTCAAACAGGCATGGGATAGGCATAAGGGAGCAATACAGATGAGTATGAATAGATAGGCCATTGACAGAGCAAAGGCCAATGGCACATTCATAAGGTAGAAAAAGAAATGGGCAGACTGGATGGGCCTTGCGGTCCTTATCTGCCGTCAACTTCTATGTTTCTATGTTTCTAAAATACAAAATAAAAAATTATTTGCAAAGCACAAAAGTTATTTATTTTTTCATCTTTGAACAGATTGCAGAAGAAAAGATAAAAATATAAACATGCCTTAAACTATCACTATCAAGCTAAGTAGGAGAAAAATTAATTAAATTCCACCACTAATATACCCTAAATCAGAGTATATTACCAATACTAATTTAAAGAAGTGAGACCAAACATTAGAGTAATTTTATCATGTCTTTCTAATACTTTATCTGTCAGTCCTGATCAGTCATTTAATCCAAAATTATAAAATGGGTAAGGGAAATAGTACCACTGTACTGTCATTGGTGGAATCCAGTCATATGATCATGCTGTTATTCTCAGCACAACAGCATAAATCAGAAATGCTTAACTTTCTGAACCTCATTATTGGTTCCAAAATAAAAAAAGCAGCAAAGTCATTTTATAATCACAATAAGGCATTCCATGGTGTGCATCATTAAAGGATAACAGCACTTCTCAGGTGCGTAAAGCCCTTAGCTTCACCTCAGGCTTTACTCCCCAAGTTGTGCCATTATCCTACAATAACGCACACCCTGTCATGCCTTATTGCTTAATTCTTTACTTATTACATTCAACCAAAAATGTCTTAGATATTCCCTAAGAATCCAGGTTTTCCCTCACCCTCAAATGGATCCTACTCAGAAGTATCAGACTAATATGTTTGTAGAAATGTGCAAATTGGAAAACTACACCCTGCTTTCAGGGTTCCATTCTCTGCTCACTCCTCGAGGCTCACTCCAAGAACTACTCTTCATGACCCATTCCATTCTGTTCTCCATTTTGTTCTCTGTTCTCAAATTGTTCTCAAACGGGCTTGCACCATGGTTCATTCCCCAGTCTCCCAATCTGGTCTCTAGCAGCTTGTGCCAGGATGCATTGGGAACTTCAGATACTCTGCATATGAAAAAAGCAAAACAAACTGCTGTATCTTTTCAAGGTAGCACTGATGATAATAGAGGACAAAGTGTATTTTGCCACTTAAAACAAATCGTAATCAGACGACATACCAAATGTAGATGGCAATAGTGAAGATTATCGAACAAGTGATACTTGCGTAGCATAAAGCTTTCATGAATACAGTGTGTGCTTGTGTTTCCTTTAATTTTTTGGGTTTATTAGTTTGTTTCAGTTGGGGGGGGGTTCACCCCCCCAACTCACCCCCTTTTTTTTTTATTGTGGTGTAGGGGGGAATACCCCCAACTCAGATAAACTAAAACTAACCCAAAGGCTGATTTTAGAAAGTAACATAACTTGACCTCTTCGCTACTAGCATAAATCCGTCTGTGGTCTGATAATCTCCACTATCTCCATGTAGATTAACAAGCAGCAAAAATAAAAACCTGCACCGCTCTCTCCCAAATCTAATGCTGCAGCTCTCTCAGTATAATCAAATATCCATTAAACTACATTCTTACTGGTTATCAGTAAAGGGCAGCTGATGACACCGTAATGATTATGACACCTTATCACAGATCTGGCTCTTTAGGTCCATTCCCCACACCAGCCTTCTTTCTGGGGTACACACCACCAGCCTTCTTTCTAAATAAGACCTGCTGAGGAAGTATATTAAGCTCCAGAATTAATTTTTGAGAAAAATATGATCTGAACCTGAAAAATGTTCTGATAACTCTCTTTTAAAGAATATGGCACAGGTTCTGGGATGTTCTGAACATACAACCAGTTTGTAATGAAATGCTGAGACAAACACTGTACTTTCTAAAAGCTTTACTAACAAACCAGCAGACTATTACATTGAGGTAGACCATTTGAATCAGAAGGCTTTCAGCCCGCCAACAAGCATTTATACTAGAGTTCAAATCTAGAGATGCATGCTGGATGTGCTTCTTTAATATTCATGAGCTAATTATTACAACACATAGCATCACATTGGTGTGTCGACGTAAGGTCGACACCCTAACAGCAACATAATTCGCCTGTCTGTGGTGAGTCGCTGTGTTGGTGTGAGGAAGACACCAGCAGTGTGTTTCCCGGTGTTGCACGCACCCCCAGTCCAGCTCCGACTTGGAGTTAGATATTTAGAGACTGGGGGGTGTGGAGGTGCAGCCCCCCAATGGAAATACACTGACATCCCCAATGGTACAATGCCGACACTCTGCATTATGTCCATCACTGTGGGGGATGTCGGTGCAAGTGCTATCGCAGCGCTATAGTAAAACCCATCACATCTCCCCTTAAGAATAAACCTTTAACAGTTGAATTTGGCAACTTGACAAAACCATTTAAGTCCTGTAACATGCAGGCTTTTGTATCAAACTTCCATTAATCCTGCTAAATCAAGCAGGGCTTTCTGGTTGGCTATGTAGGTCGACTGGGGCAGCTGCTGTCTCTGCCTGTGTCACTGGCAGCAGGTCCTTAACTGGGGTCTTGAGCTGGCTGCAACGCCACTGCTGCTGCATTTTCTCCTGCCACTCCCTCCATTTCAAAATCCTGATCCAAATCCTTGTCCAATTCTTCTTCTCTCCCTCCACAGGGAGAAGTCTGTGTCCTACCTGGAATACATTGCATGGCCAGTGAGTCTATCAGACCATGGCAATTGCACCAATATTGTTTCCCAGTGACTGAGACAATGTAGGAATGGGTGGGGGGGTCTGTCCAGGTGCAACAACAACCGCAGGGGTCCATTCTTGTTGGTTGGTTTACATATGCACTGGTCCTGGGCTTAATGGAGGCAATGTATGTGCTGTTCTGTTATAATAATATTGTTGCTTTTGCTGAGTAGACTGCAGTAGGGCACAGACATCTGAATCTGGGATCTTTGGCTTCAACAGCCCATGTGTTGTAGGTAGCAAGATTCTGGTGTGACCTCCCATGAGTAGCTGTGCTAAGGACCCCACACCTTCAATAGGTGTGTTCCTCAAATCGAGCAGGGCCAGATATGGGCCTCTGTTGTCTTTCATAGTTTTTTCAGTAAATTCTTAACTGCTTGCACTGCTCTCTCAACCATATCATTGCTCAGGGTGAGGTGTTGGAACTCATATGCTTTCACAAAGGACTGGAACTCAGCACTAACAAACTGGGGCCCTTTGTCTGTAATGAGAATCTCTGGTATGCCATGCCGTGCAAATGGAGATTTGATATTATTAATTAGTCTCACTGGTAGTGTTCTATAATATGGACATCTCAATAAATTTAGAGTAATAGTCCACTATCAGCAAATCTGTTACTCTATTAAAGTCAAATAAATCAGCTCCCACCTTTTGCCAGGGCCTCTCCGGTATTTCATGAGGATGCAGTGGTTCACTGGGTTGAGCTTTCCTGTAGGTGGCACAGACGCCACAGTTGGTAACCCAGTCACTGATTTGACTATTCATCCCTGGCCAGAACAAAACATCTCTGTCTTGCCTCCTGCACTTTTTGATACAGAAGTGGCTGCCATGAATTTTTGTTAGCATTCCTTTTTGTAATGATCCAGGCACAATCAGTCTCTCACCCTTAAGGAGTAGCCCCCTCTCAGTTGTCATTTCTTCTTGAAATAGCCAATATGGTCTAATGATAGTGTCCACTTGAGAGCATTCTGAAGGCCATCCCTGAAACACTGTTTCTTTAACCTCTGCAGTTCCGAGTCTCACTCTGTTTCCTGTTGAAACTGTTTCAGTTTCTCGTCAGTGATGTGAATTTTTTTCAATGGTATGCACCTCATATTTATCAATATCAGTCTCTAGTGAGGTCTCTTTTTGTATGGCCCTACTTAGGACATCAGCAATGTGCAGCTCCTTTCTTACTTTGTACACGACTTGTAAATCATATTTCTGTAACTTGATAATCATTCTCTGTATACAGGGGTCTCTTAAACAGGCTTTTCGAGGGGTTTGTGGTCAGTCTCTACAAGCACTTTCTGTCTGCCACAGATGCGTTGGTGGAATTTAATACGGCCGTACACAATAGCCAGCATTTCCTTCTCTATTTGTGCATGATTATTTTCGGTACTGGTCAGGGATCTTGAAGCAAAGGCCACAGGTGTATTGACTTACAATATGCATGCTCCCAGTCCTTCAGAAGAGGCATCAACAAACAAGACCACCGGCTGGTGCAGACTGTGGAAATTATTATAATCAACAGAATTATTTCTTTATAATGTCACTAGTCTCCTATACAGGATAAGAAAGAATGATGTACATTGATTGGTGCTTATTTTATTTAATTTAGAGCCTGAAAGTGTTCTGATGAAGGGGCATTTTACTCCAGAAACGTACATTAACACTATAAAGGAGCAACACATAAAAATTAAAAATATTAAATAAAATGAAGAAAACGAATCAAGATAAAGAGTTTGACATATTTCTTCATATGCACTGGTGGGTTGAGGTATGGGGTAGGGGGAATAATTATCTTTAATTCATGAAAAATCTGCTCATGTCTGGAATCCCAATGCCAGGCCATTTCTTTATCCAGCAGTTTTCTTAGCAGTTTATTCAGAGTTGACAAATTAGGAATGAATCTGACTAGGTAGTTAACCATTCCCATAAACCTTTATAGTTCCATGACATTCTGTGGTGTTGGCATGTCCACCACAGCTTTAATTTTCTCTTGGTCTTTCACTAGCCCACTCTGGGTCAGTCTGTGTCCAATATAGGAACTTCTTTCAGTTCAGTCTTTGAGTTTCTAAGATTCAATATAAGTTAGCACTCTTGTGCTCTCTGCAGCACTTTCTTCAATCTCTCATTACGTTCTTGCAGATCGGACCCCCAAATCAATATATCATCCACGTAGGTTTCTACACATTCTATGCCCTCAAATATTTGAGATATTTTCCTTTGAAACACCTCAGGGAAAGACCATATTCCAAATGGCATTCTCTTAAATTTATAATGCCCAAATGGTGTGTTAAATGTCACTAACCCAGAACTGGGCTCATCAAGTTTAACTTGCCAAAATGCATGACCCGCATCAAGCACTGAGAAAATGTTGGCACCTACTAGCCTTGCCGCTACTTCCTCGATAGTTTTCATTGATTAGTGCTCTTGCTTTATTGCCTTGTTCAAATCTCTTGGGTCAATGCATATTTGTACTTTACCAGGCTTCTCTGTTACTACCATTGAATTAACCCAGCTTGTGGGTCTTTCTACTTTTACAGTAACACCCAGCATCCCCATATTGTCCAGCTCTGCTTTAACATTGTATTTTAAAGCAAATGGTATTTTCCTGGGTGGGTGGATCACTGGGCTAAAAGACTTGTCTATCTTAATGTGGTGTTCACCTTCAAGACACCCGAACTCCTGAAAAACATCACAAAACTTAGACATCTCATCAGTTGCTTCAGTCTCAGCATTAAGTGAGAACAATTTCACAACAAGTTTCATCTCAGGACAGGTAGGCAGTCTCAACACAGGTGTTACATCAGCATCAACAACTTGAAACATACCCACATGATACTGATTTTTGAATCCCATGGCCAGTACAACTTTCCCTCGCACATTCACATGATAATCAGAGTATGAAAATAATTGTGCTTTTGACCTTTGAATAGGCTCTCTGGATACAGTTTGATACATGCTCATTGGCATAACATTACACTGAGCTCCAGTGTCCAGTTTAAAAGTTACAATTTTCCCATTAATGCTTAAGTGTGCATTCCAGTCCTAATCAAAAGCTGTGTCAGTCAGCGTTTCGACAACAAAAGCATTCTCACTTTTACTTCTGCTGTCTTCCTTGACTACATGCACCCTTGTTCCTTGCCTTTCTGTGCACATTCTTGCAAAATGATTCAGTCTAGTGCATATTTGACATCTCTGTCCATAAGCAGGCACCTGTTCTGTCCATGCTGCCTCCCACATTTACCACATGCATGCAGTCTGGGCTCTCTATCTGGCACGGCCTCTCTCATTTTCTGCAGTCTCTCCCTTCCCTACTTTTTAAAAGTTGCTAAATGAACTGTAGCATCTGCACCGTGGGCTCAGTTATAGTTTTGATTTGCCTCTCATTTAATTCAGCAGCACTGCAAATATCAATAGTTTTCATCAAGGACAAGTCCATCTCACGATGCAGTCAGCACCTCACTCAGTTATCCAAAATACCACAAACAATTCTGTCTTGGATCAGTGAGTCAGTCAGATTACCAAACTTGCATGAATTAGCACACAATCGTAATTCAGTAACATAAACATCAAAAGTTTCACCTGGCTGTTGGATACTTGTGTTGAACAGATGCCGCTCATAGGCAATGTTTCTCAGTGGACTGCAGTAGTTCTCAAAGGTATCTCATAATATGGGTGAGTCAAACTGAGCAACTCAATTTGAGCACCTACAACAACAGCAAATGCCAAACAATAGCAAGAGCAAAATACAGTGAGTGTGTATCTCCCGCCTACAGGTTGCCCCTAGTGAGCTCCCCACTGAGCATTCTTTCCCTGTGTGTCCACTTCTCCCCAGAGTAGGTTATTTAAATTTAGGGAGGTGCGGGGGGGTCAAAGCTCCCTGCATAAAACAGGATGTAGAAATCTCCCCCAGCAGAGAATTTTGTGATCCGTCGAGTTTGTGGATTGCACTGTAGTTGCCATGGCTGTTTTTGTCCTCGCTGTTGTAACGCTCACTTTTATGTCTTCGACCCTAATTTCATGGAATCATTCTCAAGCTGTTGCAAAACCTGAGAGGTAAGTCCATTTTATCTTCATCCTTTGCCCAATCAAATTATATTGTAAACCTTCAGGGCGGCGGGGCACACGATATGCAAAAATGTCATGGCTTGAATTCACAGAGACTTTTCCGAGACTCCTGAGGCTGCAGAATAAATTTCCATTTGTTGCTTGAAGCGGCGCCAGTTCTCAGCAAGGTTGCCAGCTAAATCCAAAATGGGTGGTAGAGACAGCTGCTCCATCTTCTGACACCATGTAATGAAATGCTGAAGCAAACAATGTACTTTCAAAAAGCTTTATTAACAAACCAGCAGAACATTACGTTAAGGAAGACCATTTGAATCTGGTGGCTTTCAGTCCGCTAACAAGCACTCATATTAGAGTTCAAATCTAGAGACGCACACAGGGCATGCATCATTAATATCCAAGAGCTAATTTGTACAATACATATCATCACATGGTTCTCTTACCAAGGGTGTAGCCAGAATTTCAGAATGGGGGGTTTCTGCTAAAGAAATCTTATTATTTAATCCCATGTACAAAAACTGTTTTATAAAAACATAATGGTAGCAAGATTAGAGGGGGTTTCTGGGCACCCACGGCCCCCACCTACCCCATGCCAAACCACAATGTCTATCAGGCTCCCCCAATTAGTGAATAGGGCTTAAACTGTATGTTAACTAGTGAACTCAATATAATGATACAGTGGCTCTAAACTCTTAGTGGCTATAGGACCTCATGTTCAGAGCAGGGCGTGTGCCCCATGCAGACAGGAGCACTACACAGCAGTTAGTACATGGCCAGCTCTGAGCAATATTCACACAACTAGTGCACTCTGACTAGAGCACACTAACTGCATGAATATGGGGCCATGCCAACAGTGCATTGTGACTATGTGCTGTGCTGACACAGCCCAAGACAGAATATGGTCCAAAGGAGCCTACTGGAGATAACACATCTCAAACAGGATAGCGCCAGGGCTCCTGTGGGCCATATAATGGATGAACAGCACACTGCAAAGGAACCACACAAATAAAGCAAAGGATTGTAAATAGTATGGCAAAATTGATTAAGAAAATCAGTGCAGGCATATGCTTTGCTCATTACTGCTTCATCAGGAGGTGGGTACAGTACAAGTTATGTAAGCAAGACATGCTTAAGTGGAATGGCTGCTTAAGCAAGACATCTACACTGGAACAGATTGCTCTCATATAAAGCTGTGCTGCCATATAATGGTTAAATAGGACATCCATTCTGCAATCTCCTGCTTTAGCGGGATGCCTAACAGCTGAGTTTCAGCTGATTTCAGCCAGTAATCTTGACATTTACAGCATATTGTAATCAGGTAATTGGCTGTAAATCAGCAGCAAACAGTTAAAACCTCTGCTGTAGCTATACCTTGCTTAGTGTCCTCTGAACTGAGAGTTTCCAGCCATGTCTCTGCCAAGAAACTAGCTGTCTCTTGCAGATCGTATTTGTGTGATTGAAGCTTTCAAAAATCCATCCAGCTTGCTCTCTTCAGTGGCTGATGAATTTAAAATTTTAAAGAGCCATGCAGGATGAATATGTAAAAATGGCAAAGCCATCCTAGAAGAGTGGCATTCTAATGCAAACCCCAGCCAAAAGATACAGTGAAGAGGCAAAAACTGTGAGGTTGAGGATGCCCTCATGAGTTTTTCGCAGGCTCTTGACAAGGGGGATCGTATCTCCAGCCCCATGTTAAAATCCAAGACACTGGATTTAGCTACACAAATGGGCCACTCAGGTTTTGAGGCTACAGGTGGTTGGCTTTCAAGATGGAAGAGCGGCACCAGCCAGTGTTCGAAAGAGAACATAGTGAAAAGCAAGATGCTGATGCCACTGCTGAACAAACCTGGTTAACTGAAGTGCTGCCTGGACTTCTGCCTGGGTACAGGCTGGCTGATGTCTAGATGCCAATGAGATGAGCTTATTCTACTGAGGGTATCCTGACTGCGGGCATGCTTTGAAGCAGCAAGAGTTCATACTGTAGGTGGGGAAAAAGCTAAAGACAGAATCTGTATCCTGTGCTGTGCAAACCAAATAGGAACATAAAAGACAAAGTTACTGGTCATTAGCAAAAGCAAATGTCCTTTCTACTTGCCCAAAGACCTTAAACTGTTGTCAGTTACATATATTAATTCAGGCAATGCCTGGATGACAAGTACCATATTCCAAGACTGGCTACTAGTATGGGATGGCGAGCTTCGTAGACACCACAGAAATACGATGTTTGTGGACAGTTGTTCTGCCCACCCCCATGATCTTGCCAGAATACTGAAATTCATAAAACTTGTTTCCATTCCACCAAACACCGCCAGCATTGTGCACCCTATGGACATGGGCATCATTAAGAAGCTTAATGGCCATTACCAGTTCTATGTTCCTGGCAAAATCTTGCAGACAATAGATGAGGGGGAGATGGATCATGCAGCTGAAATTGCCCATAAAGTGAATCTTTTACATGCCCTTTACATGCTGTACGCAGCATAGGAAGCAGTGAAGCAAAGCACGATTGAGAACTGTTTTCAAAAGAAGGATTTCCAGTGCCATTATCGTAACCCCTGACCAGATCAGCACACTGACAGGGTTTGAGGATGTTATGATTCTTGCCTTCATGGATGATGCTGCTTTCAACAAATTTGTAGAAATAGATGTGAATAATCCAACAGTCAGAGAACTTACAAATGGGGAGCTTGTTAGTGCAGCACTAAGGGGGGAGAAAACAAACTCAGAGAACACATCTGATACTGACACTCAGGAGTCGGTGTGACTGGTGTCGACCGTGGAGGCACTGTGTAAGCAATAATACCTGACTGGGTGGGTGGTATTGTGCTATACTGGACTGCCCAGGGGCGTAATGAGGCCTGACGCCACAGGCGGAGGTCTGCAGCCCTGAAGATCCGTGCACAGCACAATACCACCCACCCTGGAGATATTGCACTTAGAAAATAGGCACTGTAAAACAAAAATGAGTTTAGTAAAAAAAGTTTTAAATAAATTAGTTTAAACAAGGTTTTGAAATAAAATAGTTCCTCCATTTATACTACAGATTTTCTGAGCTAGGCGTTATGTCTTTTGTAGAGCCTCTGTAGCCTCCCAGTAGGAAGAAAGCATGGTATGCGGTAGAGCTAGGGTCAGCATTTGCTGCTCATTTTTAATTTTGCCTGCTCCTGCTAGAGTTGTATGGTGGTGAGAAGAGTGCAAGTGCACTCAGAGTCAAGAGGGAGTGGAGCTTTGGGAGCGTCTCGGCAATCACCTGAAACACTGCTTTTACTGAGGTGCCAGTTATGTTTGTTTGTCTTTTGACTGGGTTTTTATTTAAAACTGTACAGACCAATGGGTGGCAGATGACAAGTCGCCTTCAGTGAACTAAAATGCGACAAATTCAAAACCGAGCATAGGATGCTGTGCATTTTTTAAGGAAGACATAAAACAGCCGCATTTCAAAATGTACAAAAATGTTGAAGGGAGCAGTTTTGCTTTCACCTTGGAAATGCAGTATACTGTCCGGTTGCAGTTTTGTTGGCGGAGGGCTTGTTTAAACAACTGAATGTGGTGGGAGATTTTAAGTAGTCGGCACGGATGCAGGGTAGGAAGGGAACGGAAGCGGAGCTGGAGGACAGCTGCGATGGATCAACAGGAGAGAGCAGTCAGCAGCATAGCTGACACATAGTGGTGGTAAGTTGAAAGAAAAAGTTCTGCCACTAGAGTGTATCCCTGTTTGTGTATGTGGTGGGGCAGTGATGGCAGTAACAGAGATGAGCAGCCTGCTATAGATGGAAGGTCCATTATGTTTTAAAGAAGGGATGTCATTCGAGGCAGTAGGGAATCCTAGAGTTGATGTCTGTCAGTAATTTATAATGTTTGCTTGCACGCATGTGCAAGAAATATAGTGCCATCATCCGAGTTTTCCAGAGGTGTGTCAGCCTCTTCCAATTCAGTCAGTGTGTTTGCAGGCATGGTTGCAGTTCGCCAATCACTGCTCCAGCTGTCTATGACAGCTGAAAATGCAGTGGCATACAGTTGAAAGGGACAGCTCCGCTTCAGTGAGCAGAGCTCCCCCCTCAACACGCCGCATGCATGTTGTGTGCTGTTCGCTCCCCCACGCACATACAGTATAGCCGCAGGGTGCCCAATCCCCCGGCTCCAGCCCCAAAACAGTGTTACAGCTGCCATGCTGGGAGCCCACCTCCAGCGTGGCTGCGTACGCCAGAGTGAGCCAACGGGGTGCCCAATCCCCGCTGGCTCCAGCCCCCCAAACAGCCTTACAGCTGCCACGCTGGGAGCCCACCCCAGTGTGGCACCAGCCCATAGGCCGACGGGCTGCCCAATCCCCGCTGGCTCCAGCCCCCAAACATCCTTTCCAGCTGCCACGCCAGTAGCCCACCCCAGCGTGGCAAACGCTCCCGCCATCTTAACAATTAAAAACAACCTGTAAATTAAAAACGGTCCCTTGCAGTCTCCCTGCCCCACCACACCCACCCACTGTGCACCCTGCCTCCCCACCCCCCCACCCCATACTTACCTCTGGAGTCCAGCGCTGACGATGTTCGTGGACCAGAACACGCCTTCACTCTTCAAAGCCGACCGCGAACTGAGAAAATGCCGGTAAGCTGTATAATGTAATAGATAGGGTTTTTTCAACTTTGCTGTATATCTCGGGCATTTTTTGGAATTTTTGCACCAAATTTTTAATGTGGTTTTTTTGGGACCCCTTCTCATGAATGCTGTCACTGTCATGACATTATTCGGGCCCGAAGGGTGATTTTTCAGTCACTGCGTGAAATCACCTTTCAGGACTGATTAACGAAACGACACTGCCAGTGTTCATAAGGTGGACTCTCAAGAAGCCTATTTTGAAAATTTGGTGGAAAAATTCAAAAAATGACTGTTTTATGAGCGTGCGTTGCGCAGTTCCTACGCACACTCGTAAGTTCGCAAATTTTCAATATTTTCACTCCAGATTTTCAACATTGCTATTTTATCACACCTTCTTATGAGTAGTATAGCTGTCATTTTTCACATCTCACCGAAAACGTGTTTCTGCCCATGTAGCACACAATGGCGCAGTCAGTGTGCGAAATCAATGTAGAGGACAAATTAAGAAAATCACAGTGACACTGTTCATGAGCAGAGGTGTTAAAATGGCTATGTTGAAAATTTGGTGAAAAAATTCCTTAAAATGACTGTTTTACGAGCGTGCGTTGTGCAGTTCCTATGCATGCTCGTAGTTCGCTGAATTTTCAATATTTTCACTCCAGATTTTCAACATTGCCATTTTACCACAACTCCTTATGAGCAGTACAGCTGTCATTTTTCACATCTTGCCCACAACGTGTTTCCTCCCACGAAGCGCACAACGGCGCAGTCAGTGTGCAAAATTAATGTACGGGACACATTAAGAAAATCACAGTGACACGGTTTATGAGCAGAGGTCTTAAAATGGCTATGTTAAAAATTTGGTGAAAAAATTCCTAAAAATGACTGTTTTACAAGCATGCGTTGCAGAGTTCCTATGCATGCTCATAAGTTTGCACATTTTCAATATTTTCCCTCCAGATTTTCAACATTGCCATTTTACCACACCTCCTTATGAGCAGTACAGCTGTCATTTTTCACATCTCACCCACAATGTGTTTCCGCCCATGTAGCGCACAATGGCGCAGTCGGTGTGCGAAATCAATATATGGGACACATTAAGAAAATCATAGTGACACTGGTCATGAGCAGAGGTGTTAAAATGGCTATGTTGAAAATTTGGTGAAAAAATTCCCAAAAATGACTGTTTTAGGAGTGCACATTGCGTAGTTCCTACGCATGCTGGCAAGTTTGCGAATTTGTAATATTTGCACACCAGACTTTCAACAGTGCCATTTTACCGCACTTCCTTATGAGCAGTACAGCTACCATTTTTCACATCTTGCCCAAAATTTGTTTCTGCACATGTAGCGCACAATGGTACAGTCTGTGTGCGAAAACAATGTTCGGGACAGATTAAGAAAATCACAGTGACACTGGTCATGAGCAGAGGTCTTAAAATGGCTATGTTGAAAATTTGGTGACAAAACTCCATAAAATGACTGTGTTACGAGTGAGTATTACGCAGTTTCCACGCACCCTCGTAAGTTCATGAATTTGTAATATTTTCAGTCCAGATTTTTACCAGTGGCATTTTTCCATACCTCCTTATGAACAGTACGGCTGTCAATTTCCACAACATGGCCAAAACGTGTTTTCACACTTTCAGCACAGAAATGTGTGGTCACTGTGGGAAATCATTGTTCAGGACAGATAAAGAAAATCACACTGACACTGTTCATGATCGGAGGTCCCAAAATGCCTGTGTTAATCTGCTGTAAAAAAATCCCCAAACTAGTTACATTACTGGTGTGCGTTGCACAGTTTCTATGCACGCTCGTGACTTCACCAGTTTTTTTTAAGATTTTCACACTAGATTTTCAACATTGCCATTTTTTACACCTCCCCATGAACAGTACCGCTGCCATTTTTCACATCCTGTTCGGAATGTGTTTTTGCCCCTGTGGTGCCAAATGCCGTAGTCACTGTGCAAAAGCAGTTTTCGGCTAACAAACTGATATTGCCACTGTTGGGGGTCACAAAAAAACCATGTTGAAAATTTGGAGTGAAAATACCAATAAATGCCTAAGGCGTAGGGGTTTCCGACCATAACACCCCACCCTTTACAGAATGACAGGCATCAGGGGTGTGACTTGGGATTCTTGTCTGTAATGCTCATACCATTCCACCCCCACCCACACCCTGCAGCCAGTGAGAGGCATCAAGGTGTACCTCGGACTCTTCGGGCCCAAACGTTACCCCATTCTCCTATACGGCATCCATCACACTGTAGTTCCTGATGGAATGGGGTGCACATAAGGGCCAAAGACCCCAAGGCACACTGTGACACTTGTCAGTGTCTGCAGGGTGTGGTGTGGTGAAATGGCATGGTCATTATGCCTGATGACCCAAAGGCACACCCCAATGCCTGTCACTCTCTGCAGGGTGGTGGTGGGGTTGGCTTCAGTGCAATACTTCACTGCCATTCCTATTATTCAGCTCTGTAACTTCTACACTACCAATGCCAATGCCAGCAAGCAAACATTCGGCATTGACAAATGCTTGTATTTTTTGCTTTGTGCTCTTGTTTCACTTGACAGCAGTTTTGTTACTAACAGTGGAGGTTGCTGCCAAATTAAGAAGCCGGTGAATGTATTGTGTGGGGCTGCAAACTTTTGAGGGTCTTTTGGCAGTGTATCCTGCCAGCTTGGGAATTGAAACTGAGCCGCCAGCTTTCGGGGTGGCAGAGAGTCAGCATACGGCTGTATGCTGATGCCTGTGGAGCTTTTTACAGCTAGTGCAGGTGATCGCTATTACAGCTGGTTTCTGACTTTACTTTTTTTTAAATTTAGTATTAATTTATACTGGCTCATGTCATAGTACTGGATGGGGGGGTGGAGGAGGCCACAAGCTAGCCCGCTAAGCAGCGAGAAAAAAAATGTCTGCATTTTAAAATGAGTGTTCTATTTGCATACTGATCTGTGCTATTAGGCTTGTGGTTAGCTGGCACTTTTAATGCCTGGGCTCTGTTGCCTGATAGACGCCCACCTTGCCAGGGCTATCAGCCAATCAAAGCCTGGGAATTTTCTTGCACATTTTCTAACAGTTCTTAAGTTAGTATGGAATGGTGCCAACAGTGTGGTCAGATTGCGATCTGGAAAAGCTGTTTGAAATCGAATGTACAATACAGGCAAAAGCTCTTAAAGAGAAATGCCAGAAAAACAAAAATGAGTTCTTCCAACCTGCCATTTCATCTACACCATGAGCATTGGTACTGGAACAAGAAGCAGACCCATCAACATTGTCCTCTTCCTTCCTAACACAGATGGCAGATATTTTGTTGCAGGAAGAAGGAAACGAAGAACCAAGAGTATATACAGTGCTTTAAGTAATACGATACACCAGATAATAAAATTGAAAATAGTTGTCCACAGTTACACAAGCACAAATCACAAGCATAGATCACAAACATAAATCACAAGCACAAATCACCAGCACAAAAAAACATAAAGAAAAACAGCAAAGTGCACTTTATGTTTTTACCAGTCAGCTTAGAAAACCTAGGAATAACATTGTCCGTCCATTCTCCCGCCACAAAAGTGAGCTACGCTTAACAGAGACGGCCACTTGAATGAGAGGATTGGCTTTCCACCAGGCCATCCCATTTAAGCAGCTTGCACTGTACATATAGATATAGATATACAGTAGATAGATAGATAGTTAGTTCAGTGCCTCCACCTATTGGAATCCTTTTGACAGATGGCTGCCAGGGTACTGCCCCACAGGAAATGAATGCAACCCCCACCCTCGTGGCAAAGAATATTTATGATTATACAAACATACGAAGAAGCCAGCAGAATAAGGCCATTAGGTCTATCTAGTCTGCTCATATTGCAGGGTCCTTAGCTTAAGCTATTGACCTGGCCCCCATAACGTACCCTTCCCTTTTGTCAGTCCTTCCCTTGACCCTTATTTTCCCCTTAACTCTATCCCAGACTCTCTTGAAACTGCCCACCATCTTAAACAAAAACATACATACACAACCCCATCTTACTCTATGCATGCAAACATAACAATATGCAAAACACACTAAACTGCAATTTAAACACAAGGGATATTTATTGGGGGGGACAGGAACAGGCTCTGGATGGGGGCATAGAATGGATGCATTGCAGTGAAACAGTTCTGAGATCATTCCCATAATCACACCATCCTCTGGTGAGTACCCACAAAGTATTTATTGTTTCCCCCTACTGGTGCACCAGGGTTCTATACGATATTAGTGAACACAAAATGGCGACAGCAAAACAGCGATGGGAAAAGAGCGACAGAAAAAGGAGCGACCATCAAATAACAGCGATCACCGAAATGATGAGTGATTTTCTAGGGGGGAAGCTTTGCCCTCCGCACCCTCCTTTATATATATGAAAACATCTTCAGGGGGAACACATTGGGGAAGGGGAGATAGCTGCAGGTCGCCTTTTTGGCGATGGCTGTTTTTGCGGGTTACCCTTTTCCCCTCGCTGTTGTGCAGTCCTGATTTTGACACTCGTGGTTTTCATGGGATACCATGCACCAGTGCCCCAAAGTCCCTTGGGCGCTCCCAATGCAGTCTATTAATTGTATGCACACAGTAGCCAGTTGCAGGCCTGGTGCTGGACCACAGTGCAGTACTGACTGAAGGCTAGTGGTTGGAGCAAATTATTCAACACAAATGCTAGTTGCTCCTTGCTGTTGCAGTTCTATAATTGGCTTTAAATAACAATACAGAAATGTCCAGCAGTTACTCTTATCTGTTTCTGACCGGCAGAAGAATTGGAGGAGCATTGACCCACTACTTGTAACCTTAGCAGACTCTATAAGCTGGCTCTGTGGGGATGTCTCCCTCAGGGTTGCAGATACAGGCAATGGTAAAGATGTGGTGGACCCAACACGCTTCTGGGTGTGAGGTGTGTGGGCCGTGCTGGTCGCTGATGTCCTCTTCACCCAGTAAGGGACTTGCCTTCACCCACCCCCAAGGAGTAGGCAGTCACTCATGGCCTCAGGTAACTTAGACCCTCTGTCACAAGAAGTCCTATAGCTCACAAAGCCCAGGGCAGGAGCTTTGGTGGTGTTCCTGGAGGAAACAGAAATCTTTTTGCAAATATTCTTTTAACAGCTTTCTTTCAACATTGCAGCAGACTGCTGACTTTACTCACAGCTCCTTCTCCTTGTGTCTCCCAGACAAACCTGCTTTATTCACATGTCTCTCCTTTGTACAGAAATCCAGGGATCAAAAATCTGCCTAGCATCTCATGCATTATTCATTGTGCTAAACCCCGTCTCTCATTGGTAGTCAGTTCCTGGGGAAAAGCAGAGCCAGCTTGCAATCTATCTGTTTTGAAAAAGCTGAGCCAGAGCTCCAAACTAATGCCAGTTTTAAAGGGACAGGATGTACTAATTTAGCTGTTTTGCAAAGCTGAGCTGGTCTGCTGCTGCCTCTGAAAGTTGAACACAGGAGCAATGGTATTTACTTACCTAATAAAGGTGATTATGTAAGTACCCTTTATAATATTTCACATTTAGAAACCACTGGGATATTCCCAGTCCATCGTATAAGTTGATGCACAATCCAATAAAATTTGAGCTGGCCTTGGGCCAACACCTTGTTCCATCCTAGTTACTCCAGTGTGATACTTCCTTAGCAATTGGAATGATACCAAGACACAGGGAACAAGAATTTCAAGAGACAGCAATCCCTCACACTAGCACCCGGTAGCCTTACATAACCTATGCCTTAAACATAATACAGTTCAGTCTCTAGTGAAAACATGGTTACTGTTTATTGCAGTAGTAGTAATAGAGACATGTTACTTAGACTTAGTGCACCTACAATTGAAAAGTCCTTAATACTCGTAATACATCAGTCAATACTCCATGCCCAGTCCTGCAAGCTCCCGTGTTCATTTTTACGATACCATTTGCAGTCCTGGGAGGGGCTGCGGAGTACTATAAAGGGTACTCACATAATCATCTTTACCAGGTGAGTAAATACCATTATATCTTGCACCCTTTATAGTACTTCGCAGTCAGAAACTACTGGGACCTTTGAAGTAGTGTAGTCATTTTTTTGTTTTTTGGGGAGGTTAAGGCAGATATGTCCCTCAATTGGTGCCCCCTCTTAATACTGCCCTACCAAAAGAAGCTCTTTCTGTGGATGCTACATGTAGGTGGTAGTGCCTAGCAAAGGTGTGTAGTGATGACCATGTGGCTGCTGAACAAATATCAGCTATTGAAACTTGACCCCTCTCTGCACAAGAAGTAGCCACTGCTTGAGTGGAGCGTGCCGTGATGCTGGCAGGTGGCGACTGGCCTGCTTCTCTGTATGATTCTGCTATGGCATGCTTCAACCACCTAGCTATAGTGTCCTTAGAGGCTGCTTGACCCATCTTATTACCTGCGGTCAGGACAAACAACCTGTCCGACTTGCGAATGTCATCGGTCTTTGCGAGGTATACCCTCAGCTGTTGGCCAACGTCCAGTGGGTGTGGGGTAACTGTTGTGCTGTCTTCGGTTGAGTTTAGCACTGGTAGATGGACTTCCTGTCCTAAATGAAAGGGGGTGGCCACCTTTGGGATAAAGGAAGGCATTGTTCTAAGAGTAACTCTGTTGTTGTGAAAGGTCAGGAATGGCTTTCTACATGATAAAGCTTGTAGTTCCCCTATTCTTCTGGCTGAACATATTGCTATCAAAAACAGTCTTCAAGGTACACCAGTAAAGTGAATCCTGTTCGAAAAATAAACCCTGGAGGGCCTCCAGGACATTGTTTAGTTACCATTGGGTGCATGGCTTTCTTACCCTGGGTTTAGCTATTGTGACTGCCCTCAGGAGTCCAACTACTTCTGGGTGTGACCCGATGTTACCTATTCCTGGTAATGAACCCCTGATGGATGAGACTGCCAATGTTTGCACCCTCAGGGAGGAAGGGCTAAGGCCTTTGCTTGCTCCATAATTCAGGAAATCAAGGATCTGTGGGAGACCGGCTACTGATGGTGAGGTCCCTTTCTCCAGGCACCATTTGCTGAAAATCTGCCAGTGTCTGTGGTATGTTGCATTAGTAGACTACCTCCATGATTGCATGAAGCAATCCACCACTCTGGGATGGTAACCCAGACTCAACAGTCACTGCCTTTCAGTAACCAGGCTGTCAATTTGAGCAATGAGGAATTTGGATAGAGAACTGGTCCTTGGCTCAGCACTGTGGTAGCAGCATTGGGGAGTCTGCCAACATCAGCTGAATAAAAGAATACCAGGGTCTCCTGGGCCAATCGGGGGCTACCATCACAACTGTTGCCCCTATGTTTTGTATTCTGTGGAGAATCTTGTGTATCATTGTGATTGGGGGGAATACATACTGTATTCTCTCCTGAACATCCATTGTGCTGACATAGTGTCTATCTCATGTGCCTTGTGATCCTTGAATCTGGAGTGAAACTTTGGTAGCTGTGTGTTGTGACTTGTGGCCATTAGATCCATCTGAAGCTGTCCCCACTTGTGTTGGATCTTTTGGAAGGCTCTTTCATTGAGTTTCCACTCCGATTGACCTATTGTCACCCTGCTCAGCCAATCTGCCTCTAAATTGGACTTCCCTGCTACATATATCACTGTGAGTGACAACATGTCTGTCCTCCCAAGACAACATTTTCAGTGATCCTGCAGTCATAGCCTTGCTGCGCGTGCCTCTCCGTGCGTTGAGGTATGCCACTGTCACCTGGTTGTCGTAGCTCACCAGGACTGCTTGTTTGTTGATTAGTGGTTGGAAGAACCTCAGAGCAAGAGCATACAAATATATGAAGAAGCCAGTAGAAGAAGGCCATTTGGTCTATCAAGTCTGCTCATATTACAGGGTCCACAGCTGGAGCTAAAGTCCCTGCCCTCACGCCCCACTCCTCCCATCCTCCCTACCCATGATCCTTACTTCCCCCTATGTCTATCCCAGCCTCTCTTAAAGCTGCCCACTGTCTTCAATGAGATGACCAATTCTGGCAGTACATTCAAAGTGTCCACCACCCTCTCTGTGAAGAAGTGCTTCCTGACCTCCTTCCTAAACCTCCCACCCTCCAGCTTAAGACTGTGCCCCCTAATGTTATGGCTGCCACTCAGCTTAAAAAGACTCTCCTTAGCAACCTTATTTATCCCTTTCAAGTGCTTGAAGGTCCCAATCATGTCCCCTCTCCCTCTCCCTCTCTCTCTCCTGTCTTCCAGGAAGTACATGTTTAGTTCCTTCAACCTCTCCTTGTATGCCTTATCCTGCTGACCCACTATCATCTTTGAAGCCCTCCTAAGAACCTTCTCCAGCAGTTTAATGTCATTTTTGAGGTGTGGACACCAGTACTGAACTCCATACTCTAGATGCGGCCTTACCAGTGACCTGTACAAGGGCAGTATAACCTCCTCGCCCCTACTACTCATCCTCCTAGATATGCATGGTAGCATCTTGTTTGCCTTTGCTGCTGCTTTCTCACACTGTGTGGAGTGTTTCATGTCACTAGTGATCATCACTCCCAGGTCCTTCTCCTATTCTGATGCAGATACTTGGACTCCACCCAGGTAGTACTCTGTCCAGGATTCTTGGTTCCAGTATGCATAACTTTGCATTTCTTGGCATTGAAGCCAAGCTGCCAGATTTTGGACCACCTCTCCAGGTTTTCCAGAACTTCATGTAGGTCCTGTATCCCTTCAGCTGTGTCCACTCTCCCGCAGAGCTTGGTGTCATCCATGAATAGGCACATTTTGCCCTTAATGCCATCTCCAATGTAATTGATGAAGACACTGAACAACACCGGTCCCATCACAGAGCCCTGTGGGACCCCACTTGTTACCTCTCTGGTACCAGACAATTCTCCCCCCACAACCACCCTACGGGTTCTGTCCCTCAGCCAGTTTTCTACCCATCTGGCCTGCTTTCCCCCACCCCCAAGATCCACCAACTTCCTGATCAACCTTTTGTGCGGCACAGAGTCAAAGGCCTTGCTGAAATCAAGCTAGAGGCTGTCTATCACTTGGCCCCTGTCTACTGTCTTAGTGACACAGTCAAAGAAGTCAATCAGATTCATTTGACACGGTCCCCCAAGAACCCATGCTGCCTCGCATCCTGGAGACCATGCTCCCCTAGATATTTCACCAACCTTTCCTTTAGTATGATCTCCATGAGCTTGCCCACAATGGAGGTCTGATTGAGTGGTCTATAATTCCTTGGATCATCCTTAGGACCGCTTTTGTGGAGGGGAACTACATGTGCTGTTCTCCACTGCTACGGTACCATGCCTGACTCTAGTAAACTATTAAATAGGTCTAACAGTGGCCCTGCCAGCTCCTAAGCCAGTTCCTTTAGTACCCTTGGATGTACTCCGTCTGGGCCTGATGATTTGTCCACCTTCAATGCCAGCAGCCCCTCCCTCACTCTATTCTTTTCTATCAATATATCTGTGTTCCCCTCCCTTCTAGCGCCTCTTTGCCCTCCTGAAGGCACTGGTCCATCCTTCTCCCTGGTGAAGACAGAACAAAAGTATTCATTTAGTATTTCTGTTTTTCCCCCATTATCCTCTGCCCACTCCACCCCTTTCTTAAGCCTAAGAATCCCTTACTTCTTGTCTCTTTTCTCACTTACAGTATATAGCGAAAGAAAGCCTTCTCCCCCTTCTTAATTCCTTCAGCTATATGCAGCTACTTCTGTGCCTTTGCTTGATGGACTTCCTTACTTGCCTCACTAGCCAATCTTAGGTCATTTTCCCTATCCACCTCTCTTTTGGTCTTCCTGAATTTTCTATTGGCCAACTTTTTTACCCTTACTGCCTCGGCAACCCCAGAACTGAGCCCACTGGATGCTTTGGCCCTTGTGCTCTTACCCCTGAGCCTAACGCACTCATCTGTGGCAACCAGTATTCCTTCCTTAATGATGGACCACCTTTGGTCCACCCCCATATCTGCTTTGATGCCCACCAGATGACTCCTTAGCACTTTGCCTATTTTTCTGAAGTCCACCCTCCTGAAATCCATGGTTTTGATCTTGGTCGGGATGCTTTCCCTGTCCATATCCAACTGGAACCACACAGTGCAATGGTCACGTCCACCCAATGGCTCCCTGACCATTATTTCCTGTACATGCTCCCCATTTGTGAGCACCAGATCAATAACTGCCTCAGCTCTTGTTGGTTCAGTGATGTCCTGAATCAGAAAACCACTCTGCAGTCCTTTCAGGATCACTTGACTCCTAGTACATGTTGTGGAGGGTATGCTCCAGTCCATCTAGGGCAGGTTGAAGTCCCCCACAATTACCACCACTCCTTTCCCCGCAGCTTCCAATATTTCTGAGCTTAGTTCCCTGTCCCTCTCCTCATCCTGATTGGGTGGTCTGTAGACCCCCCAACCTCACCTTTCTCCCTCTGTTGGACCTTAACTGAACCTATAATGCCTCCACCTCCGCTTCCTCCGACTCCTCCCTCGTGCAAGTTATGCCCTCCCTACATAGAAACATAGAAACATAGAATTTGATGGCAGATAAGGACCGCTTGGCCCACCTAGTCTGCCCATTTTCCTACCTAACAGATAAGCTGCAAATCCTAGTTAACCAACAGCTTACTTCCTCCTATCCCCCACTAGGACTGCCTTATGCCTGTCCCATGCATTCTTGAAGTCCCCCACTATTCTTGACTCCACGACCTCCTCAGGGAGGCTGTTCCATGCATCCACAACCCTCTCAGTGAAAAAGAACTTCCTCACATTACCTCTGAGCCGTCCCCCCTCTATCTTCAAATTGTGCCTCTTGTTCTTGCATCTCTTTTCTGGAAGATGCTACCCTCTTGGACTTTGTTAATTCCTTGAGGTACTTGAAAGTTTCTATCATGTCCCTCTCTCCCTCCTTTCCTCTAGGGTATACATATTAAGCTCCTTTAGCCTTTTCTGGTATGTCTTCTTGTGCAGACCCTGCACCATTTTGGTACCCTCCTCTGGACAGCCTCCACTCTGTCTATGTCTTTGCGGAGATGGGGTCTCCAGAACTGCACACAGTACTCCAGATGTGGTCTCACCAACTGCTCTGTACAGAGAAAACAACATCCTGTTTTCTACTATTGATGCCTCTTCCTATGCATCCCAGTATCCCCCAGCCTTCCTTACTGCCTTCTCACATTGCTTGCCCACCTTTAGGTCATCTGATATAATTACCCCCAGGTCCCTTTCTATTTTTTACTGTTGTCAGTATCACACCCCCCATTGTGTACACTTCCCTGGGTTTTGTTTCCCATGTGCATTACCTTGCACTTCTTTGCATTGAATCTGAGCTGCCATACATTTGACCATTCCTCCAACCTTGCCAAGTCCTTCTCATCCTTTCCACTCCATCTTGTGTATCAACCCTGTTGCAGATCTTTGTGTCATCTGCAAACAGACATACTTTTCCTTCAGTTCCTCTGCAATGTCACTTATAAAGACATTAAAAGGACCCGGTCCCAGTACTGAACCCTACGGTACCCACTAGTAACCCTCCTTTCTTCACTGTGTATTAAATTTACTACTACCCTTTGCGTCCTGTTGTCTGTAATTTTTATCCAGGCTACCACCTTGGGACCCACCCAAGGCTGGCTATCTTGTGAATTAATCTTTTGTGTGGGACTGTATCAAATGCCTTGCTAAAATCTAGGTAGGCCATGTCCACAGCCCCTCCCTGGTCTACTACTTTGGTCACCCAGTCAAAGAAATCTATTACAATCGTCTGACACGACCTTCCCATCGTGAATCCATGCTGCTTGGGTCCTGTGCCCCACTGGCCTCTAGGTACTCAACAATTCTTTCCATCAGAAGTGATTCCATCATTTTCCCTACCACTGAGGTCAAACTAACTGGTCTGTAGTTTCCTGCCTCTGTCCTGCTCCACTTTGTGAAGAGGAATCACATCTGCCCTCCTCCAGTCCTCGGGTACCACCCATCCTCCCATGATTTGCTAAAGGGGTAGTCAGCGGTGTCACTAGTTCTACCCTTAGTTCTTTTAGAATTCTTGGGTGAATCCCATCAGGCCCCATTGCTTTGTCCACCTTCAATTTTATTAGTTCTTTCAGAACCCTTTCTTCTGTAAATGGACTGGTATCCACCCCGTCTTCAGAGTGTTTCTCTTGTTTGGTTTAGGTAACTCCCCCTCCTCTTCCTTTGTGGATACTGAGCAGAGATATTCATTCAGTATCCCTGCTTTTTCACTGTCACCCTCTACCCACATTCCCTCCCCTTTATTAAGCTTCAGTATCCCTCCTTTGGTCTTTCTTCGCTCCCTAATGTACCTATAAAAGGTCTTATCCCCCTTCTTAACAGAATTGGCTATCCTTTCCTCGGTTTGGGACTTTGCTATTCTGACTGCCTTCCCAGCCTCTTTCTGCTTTAACTGATAAAGTTCTCTGTCCTGCTCCTTCTGTGTTTCCTTATATTTCCTGAATGCTGTCCTTTTCTCCTTAACCTTCCCTGCCACCTCTTTTGAGAACCATAGCAGTTTTTCCTTCGTTGTGTTTTATTGATTTGCTTTACACAAAGGCTTGTTGCCTCTGTGATGGCTGTTTTGGTCACTCCCCATTGTTCCTCCACCCCTCCTTCTTGCCTGTTTGCTAGTGCTTTTCTGAGGCACTCTCTCATTTTCCCAAAGTTGGCCCTCCTAAAGTCCAGTACTCTTGCTTTTGTATGGCTTGATTGTATGGCTGTGTTTATCGTGAATCACACTATTTGGTGGTCGCTTGTTCCCAGATGGCTACCCACTTCTAAATCTGAGATTCTTTCTCCATCCCCAATTGAAAGTACCAGGTCTAAGATTGCTCCCTCCTGAGTGGGTTCCAATACTAGCTGTCTGAGGCATGCCCCTGTAGGGCATCAAGAATGACCCTGCTCTTGGATGTGCCTACAGCAAGGTGCTCAGTTAACATCTGGCATATTCAGGCCCCATCAACAATATCTCCCCTTTCTGCCATTCTAAGAAAGCCTTCTATCATTTCCTTGTCCATTCCCTCCCCTGAGATGGGGTCTGTATACAACCCCATGCGGATTGTGGTCCATTCCTATCTCAGGGTGACCCAAAGTGCCTCATCTGCTCCTGTTAACTCTTTAGTTCTGTTGCTTTGATCCCTTCCTTTACATGAGAGCTACTCCTCCTCCTCTTTTACCTTCCCTGTCCCTCCTGTAGATTGTGTATCCTGGTATGTTGACATCCAGTCATGGTTCTCTGTGTACCATGTTTCTGACTGCCACAATATCCAGGCAACCCTCTCCATCAAAGCCACTAGTTCAGGAGCTTGTTACACAGACTACGGGCATTGGTACTCATCACCCTCCACTTTTTGATAGCCTTATCCCTTTTAGCCCCATTTCTGTCCTTACTGCCTTTGCCTTCTTTTACATTTAAATCTGTTCTGCTCCCTAATAACTTCTGTACCTTGGTGTTTACCTCACTAATCACCATGTTTTGTGGGGGGAGGCTTGGATTTCCCTGCTCCTTTTCAGTGCCTCCCCCCTTGGCTAGTTTAAATGCCTGCCAATGAAGCATTTAAACCTCTCACCTAGGATCCTGGTTCCCCCTGGACAGATGCAGACCATCGCACCAGTATAGGTCTGCATCCCTCCAGGTGGCTCCCAGTCCCCAACAAAGCCAAAACCCTGAGCTCCACACGGTTTTTCAACCACTCATTGAATTCCCTGGTGAGAAGTGCCTAGCATCTCCTTGCCATAGACAGGCAGCACCTCCGAGAAGGTTACCGTATGCGCTACTTGTCTAAGGCCCCTTCCCAACTCTAAAAACTCCTCTTGCACTGCTCTGATCCCATTCCTAGCCAGGTCATTTGTCCCTAGCTGGACAATGACATCCAGCTCCCTCCCTCGTGCAGCTCCTCCCACGAGCCTGAGGATTTGCTTCCTGTCCCTCCAAGCCATGGCGCCAGGAAAGCACCTTACCTCCCTCTCCCCTTCCTCCCCCATTTCTAGCCCCCTAATGAATGAGTTCCCCACCAGGAGTTGTTTCCTTCCCCTGTGGGGTCCCATGCCACCCTCCTGTGGGTCTCCTTTGTGAAGGTTCCCAGCATCCTCCTTGGTCTCCACTGCAGGTGCCTCCATAGAGGAACCACTATCCACCAGAAGAGCGAATGAATTGTGGAGAGGTACAGCTGGAGGGATGCAACTCTGTTCCACCACCTTCTCCCTCCTTGAGCCCACCCTGGTCCAGCCTCTCCTCTTTCTTGGCAACCTCTGAGGTAGTGGCATTGGCCCTGGTGGTCCCTGGGTGGGGGAGGAGGTTTCACGAATCCTAGCCAGGTCAGCCTGGAGACAGGCAACTTCCTCTCTCAGACCAGAGAGGTGCCTGGAAATAGGGCAGCATCGCAGCCTCCAGAATGTCTCCCGGAACACTGCCGCCCCACAGCCATTGCACTGCACCACTCCTATCATGTCTTATTTTGTGTCCTCTCTACTGTTTCACTGGATGCTTATTCTCTCCTCTCCTTACAACTCTCACCCTTCCTGTTCTGGAACAGCAACTTTCTATCTTCTTCAGTAGCCTCCTTCTTCCTTGCTCAATATCAGACCACCAGCAGCTGGGGGGGGGGGGGAGTGAGCTACTTTTTCTACTTTAGGGTTGACAAAACCAATGTTTCTTTATGATCCTTTCCTTCCTACTGCCAAACAGGAAGTTCCTGTTGACAGTCAAATCCAGTGGCTATAAAAATAGAATTGGCTTTGGGTGGAGGGGTGGGATGGAGGGCAATTAGTAAGAAAAAAGGCTAGCAACAGGAAGTTGTAATTTGACTCACCTGCTTTTCTAGTGTCTAAACCACACCCCCAGGTAAGCTCTCTTTCCTCCTACTGGTTTAGCAAAGTCAGCTGATACAGTACCCTTCCCTGCACAGAACACACACTGACTTTCTTTCTTTTCTTTTTTTTTAACCCTAAATAAGACCCCTTCTACTTCTAATAAAGTTATCTGTCTACTTAATCTTAACTGACACTGACTCCTGCTGAGATATAAGTTTTAAATTAATCAGAAAATGTAGTTTCTTTTAGTTAGCTGCTTTCTGCTCTACAAGCAAGGCTAGCAACAGGCTGATATAAACTGCCACCCCCCCTTCCCGAATACCTTGTCCCTCCTGTGTAGTTTATATCTAGGGATTGCAAGGTCCCAGTCATGGTGTGATGTTGCCCAACTCTCGGTTACTGCAGCTATGTCCACACTCCTCACTGCTAATAGTGCCTGCAGGTCACCCATCTTGTTTCCAAGACTCTGCACATTCAGAGACACCACCCTCCACCTAGAATCCGACTTTCCTTTTCTTCCCTCTATTTTCTATTCACATTTATTCCCTCTGTGTGCACCCCTCCATGTACCCTTGTTATGTGTTCCTGTCCCCCTCCGCCCTTTGCTAATTGTGTTCTCGCCCCTTCCACCTCCTCTCTCAAGACCTCTTCCATCACTGTGAGAAAAGCTGCCCTCATTGATAACCTTGACTCCCCCATGGACCATAGACCTTCTGCCCCCCATCCTTTCAGACTTAGTTTTTGCTTTTTTTAATTTATTGTTCTAGAAATTACTACCTTTGAGCCAGAGGCTCTTTTACAAAGGTTCCATGTCAATTAGGTACAGTACAAAAAAGGTTACATAGATAACACAACAATTTGTGCTGTGTCAAGAGTGAGAAAACGTATACAAATACATATCAAATCATTTGTGCAAAAGGACATGAAATATCAATAATAACATTATTATTACAAGAAAGAGGTCATGCCAGATTAGGAGAAACAAATAGGGAAAAAGTCCAGAACAGAGAGGGTAAGTGAAAGGTGTGGGGAGCAGACAATAGCAGGAGAAAAGGTTTCCAAACATGTCTTTGTCAAATAACAGAACAGGGTGGGTAGTGAGAAAATAGGAGGTTTAATCAGGGCAGTCACAGGAGCTGGAGGTGGCAAGGTGAGAGAACAGCCTTGATTTGAAAAATACCTCGAGAGGTGGAGGCAGTAATATGAGTGCTGAGGGCATTTAGCCAGCTGGGGGCCGATAGGCAAATGATCTTTGTCTCTGAGAAGTCCGGCATCGGGGACTTGGAGAGGCTGGTGTTCTGATCTTCTGGTAAAATGGTGCTAGCGGGCATACAGGTCTTGGATACAAGGTGGAGTGAGGCCCAGAGTGAATTTTTTCGCCATCAGGCAGGTAAGGTACTTTATCCGGTTTGAGAGTTGCAACCAACCTGAGTCAGCATAGAGTTCACATGTGTGGGTACGTCGATGTGCACCAGTGAGCAGCTGACAGGCCTTATTTAGGGATGTTGTAATGCGACTAAGTGCTGTAGTAGTGGCAGATCCATATATAACTAAGCCATAGTCAATGACTGAGATGATAGAGGATTGGATGGCAATCCTCAGTGCAGGATGGGTAAGGAGCTGTCGGTTCCGATACAGAATCCCAATTCGCTGATTAATAGTTTTTGCTGTACTATCAATGTGAGTTGCAAAGGTTAGGCCTTGATCAAAGTTGATTCCAAGACATTTGAAAATTGACACTTGTTCAAGGGTATTTCCCAGGTATGTATTAATGGTGAGTGGTACTTGCCGTTTCTTGTTTTGCGGGTTAGAGAAGAGCATGGATTTAGTTTTTTTGTGGTTTAGAACCAGCTTATGTTCAAGGAACCACATCTCAACTTTGGAAAAAGCATGCTGAAGGTTGAGGCGTAAGAGGTTTGGATCTTTATGAGTGGCAAGAATCATGGCATCGTCGGCATAGAGGATTATTTGTTCAGGGCAGGATTTGGGGAAGGAGTTTAGAAAAAGGCTGAAAAGGAGGGGGCCCAGGATGGATCCCTGGGGAACTCCTGAACGAATCGGTTTTGAGTCTGAGAGAACTCCAGCTACTTTTACAGATTGAGAGCACTGAGCAAGGTAATTTTTTACCCAGTCACCAGGACCCTGTGAGAGCCCTAGGGATAGTAGTTGTTTGACAAGTAGGCCATGGTGTACTGTATCAAATGCCTTGGTTAAGTCAATGTAGACTGCTCCAGTTATGTTTCCTTTGTCCATGGCATTGTGGATTGCTCCTGAGAATTCAAGTAGGGCAGTCGATGTGCTGTGCCCTTTCCTAAATCCATGCTGCTGAGTGCAAAGGATGTTGTGCTTCTCCAGGTAGTCTGAAAGTTGGTCCACCACCAAGCGCTCAAGGGCCTTAGAGAGGTGGTATTGATATCGGGCGATAGTTACCAGGCAGTGACTTATCACCACTTTTGTGCACCGGAGTGACAATTGCAGCCTTCCATTTCCTAGGGAATTGGCTGTAGCAGAGGAGAGATTGAACATTTTTGTGAGGGGGAGCAGTACTTCCTCCAGAGTGAGGGACAGAAGTTTAAGGTCAATAGTGTCGCTGCTTGCTCAGGACTTAGAAATGGCCTTCTTTACATATTTATAGACTTAATGTGCCTTTACTAGTTTGAAATGGAAGGGTGGTTTGGTTGGAGAGGCAGTAGTAGAAGTAGAAATTGGAGGGTCAGCAGCAGTGAAGAAATCAGATGACAGAACACCACTAAGGTCCGTGAAGGTATCATTTAGGGTGTTTGCAATGATCTCTGGGTCTAATGTAGTGGTTCCATCCACATTCATTATTGTAGGAGAGGATTTGGACTGCTGACCCATGATGTTTCTTATGTTGTCCCAAAATGATTTCCCTTCACCCCAGGAGTTGGAGAGGGCATTCTTGAAGTAGGAGCTCTTCATTAAGTGGATCTGTTTAGTACAGTGGTTGCGAACCTGTTTATATTTTTGGATGTCCGACAGAGTGCCAGTAGCTCTTATAGTGGCCCAGAGGTGATCCCTACTTTTGAGTTGTGCCAATAGCTTCGCCGTGAGCCAGGGATTTGTGAGTGCTTTGATTTTGCGCTTTTTTACTGGTGGATAGGTGTCACAGGCAGTGTTGAAAGTAGTAATCAAGGGCTAGGTCAACATCTTGAGTTTTGTAAATCAAGGACCAGTCTATCTGCCTAAGACAGGTCTTGAGATGAGTAAGGTTGCCATAAGGTAGGACTCTGCTATAGATGGTTTTTGGAGGCGGCTTACGAAACTTATTTGTCCAGGTACATATTATTGGAGAGTGATCACTAAGCGAGTCAGGGAGAACACTTACATTGGTTATACAGGTAGGGTGGCTGGTAAGGATCCAATCAATGAGGGTGCTGGTCCCTGATTTGTAGTTTTTCCTGGTAGGGGAGTTTACCACTTGTGTTAAATTTGCTGCTAAGATAGCATCTTTGTTTGACCCTGCATCAGGAGCAATCCAATTTATATTGAAGTCCCCAAGGAGAAGGAGTTTGATGTCAGAAGGTTGTGTACTTATGAACTCGAGGACAGCCTGTAGGCCGGAATTAGGATCTTTTGGTGGGATACAGACAGCAGCAATCGTGAGGACTTTGTTTTGGGCACCAAGTAGTATCTTGATAGGGAGGAGTTGCACTGAGGTTTCTGTGGTGGGGTAAGAACCAGGGAGACAGGTGAGGTAGTCCTTTATGTAGATTGCACACCCACCACCCCTTTTCGAGGTCCTATCCAGCCTGAATATCTTGTAGCCTTGTATAGAGATGGCATGATCCGGAGTATTAGGTGCCAGCCAAGTTTCGATGATGGCAAGGATATCCGGGTTGTGTTGGCTGGCAAAGATTTGAAGGGAGGCCAGTTTTGGGAGGAGACTGCAGATGTTTAAGGTAGCAATTTTGAGCCCCCTTCATTTTGGCAGGCTTTGTTGTACTGTAGGAGACAGGGCCAGGATTTGAGTGGACACTTCCTGATATCAAGAGGAGGAGGAGTAGGAATTTAAGAGACAGTTGCCATGCTTTAGTCAATAGAATTACACTTCTGAGGCTTATGCGGCTTGGACCAGTGCAGGCTCTAGGGTCCCAGAGCAAGGAGGTAGTTAGTAATAGAGGATGATATGCCCTTTATCCTTGTTGTAGCTTGTCAGTTGCACCCAGTCACTTCGATAGGTACCTGGTGGTTAAGTCAAAAGCCAAAGAATAATCAACAGCTGAGGTCCAGAGTCACTGAAATGTTAAAATTCCTGAAGGTGATTAACTGTGCCTGCACATATGCAGGATGTGAAATCCCTTTTCTGTATGCTTCTTAGTCATTCAAACAGGTTGCTGAAAAGCCCACATACAGATCATGGAGCAGGTCAGACGAAAATGTGGATTCCAGCAGGACCCAGAGTCACCGAGTTTGCCAGATGTAGTTGCTTCACTTATGTTTTGCTTGGGATAGCTTCCAAAAAGTTGATTTTAAAATGAAAATAAAGATACCTGATAATGATTTTTTTGCAGAAATCCAGTCCAGGAGACTTTCATGGATGTAGTGAGCAAGAATGGTATAGTTACCACAAGCGGAAAAACATGTAAATCCACAAAAACTAAGCTACAGACACAGACAAACACAAGCAGCCACCACACAGACCCAGGGGGCGTGGTTAGAAAGACTTGGATCTGTGATGATGATGGCCATGCTCGAGGTTGGATAGTTTCTGACCCTGCATTAAATTTGTTTTGTGTGTCCACCACTGTAGCACTGCAAGAAACTTGGCAGGTGGAACTACCCGACATTGGAAGTTCTGGGATGATTGGTCCCAAGTCTTCATTAGATATCTTTGCAGTAGTCTCATGTGTAGTCTGACCCACAGGACCATATCTACTGCTGCGGCCATGAATCACATGATTTTTAGATAATCCCACACTGCCCTGTTGGGACTCTGAATGAGCCTGTTGACTTGCATGCAAATGTTGTGCACCTTGTCCTCCATAGGAGTTACTCAGTCATGTCGTGTACAGTGAAGCCTGCCATGATGAAGCATAGTGTCACAGATTTACTGCATGACAAAAGGGAATAACTCCTATTGAAACTGCATTGTTTCCTGCAGTAATTCTACTGCAGAATTCTGTAGTGTTGCGCTTCATCCTGGTGAGCTTCACTGTATCTTTTGTCACCCCTAAGTGGGAAAGGGACTGTGTTGGTGTTAGCTGACTCTTCTCCCAGTTGATTACCCACCCATGTTCTTGAAGACATTGCACCACTAGGTTCATGTTGAGTTGTGCCTGCACCGCCATTCTTGCCCAGAGTAGCCAGTCATCCAGGTATGGGATAACGTGTACCCCTTGTTTTGCGCAGGTGAGCTGCCAGGAGTAGTAGGGTCTTGATGAACACCCTGGGGGCTGAGGCCAGTCCGAAAGGTAAGCAAGTATACTAGTAGTGTTGTCCCTTTATGTTGAAGCAGAGGTATTTCTGGAGTGCTCATCGTATCGGGATGTGCAGGTACGCATCTTTCAGATCTATGGATGTGAGATAATCCCCTGGTTGAATGGCTAGTAGGGTAGATCGCAGGGTCTCCATTTTAAATTTCTTGTAAACTACGAACTTGTTCAAGTATTTGAGGTCTAGAACTGGTCGCATACCCCCCGTCTATTTTGGGATCACAAAGAATAAGGAGTAGACCCCTTTGTCCCTCTTGTCCTTCGGGGCTATAGAAATAGCCCCATTTTTGAGCAAGTCCTGTATTGCAAGATCTATGGCCTGACTTCTCTCAGGGCATTTCTGGGTCAGAGAGGTAAATGTTCTATGGGGGATCAAGTTGCTTGCCAGTTCGATGGCGTAACCTTTTGAAATCACCTCTCTCTCACCCATTTGTCAGATGTCGTGTGGGCCATTGAGACGCAAATCCCTGTAGTCTTCCTGCCACTGAGGGGGAATTGCTTTGGCCCATACACCTTCATTGCTTCTTCCCTGACTTTTGAAGTTGGGTTTATATCCACTGCTGTCATAGGGCTTGCTGGAGCTTATTTTGGACTTGTCTCCATATACTTTGTGCTTTAACTTAGGTCTCTGGTTCCATTTTCTGGAGCTTTGGACATTGTACTGCTGTGTTTTGTGTTTAAAGGAATTGGAATTCAGGCAAAAAATCTTGTCTGATGGCAGGTAGACGTCCTTTTCCCTCCCAAGTAGGTTTTTCTCCTGATCTGTTTTCTAAGTAAGGGGTGAGGCCTTCCTCGAACAGGGAACCTACCCTGTAGGGCAATTTCATCAGGGTGCTCTTAGACTCGTTGTCCACTTGCCATAGTGTTACCCAAAGTGCATGCCTGGCTCTGTTGGTCAGAACCATTGTTCTCAATTCGAACCTCAGGATGTCTGATGATGCATCCATGATGTATCTGACAGCTTGTATAGCGCATTCTGCGAAGTCTGCTTAGGGGGAGTCTTCAGGAATGGACTTGGTCAGGGATTCTGTCCACCGCAGGAGTACTCTGCTAGTGAACCAGATGGCCATATTAGTGGCCCGTGGCATTCCTAAAACTTCACAAATTTTTCTTAGATGTTCTTCTATCTTTTTATCCATGGGGTCTTTCAATGCCACTGCACTTTCAAACGGTATGGTTGTACGCTTGGAAAGCTCTGCCACAGGTTGATCTACTTTTGGGGCCTTCCCCCAGTCTTCTCTCCTTGTGTTAGCCAATGGGTGCCAGTTATGGACCATGTTCTTCTCTGGTAACATTGTTGTTTCTGTAGCATCATACTCTTTAGTGATTATGGTCTCTATGGTTTTGCAGGATGGGAAGCGTACCTTCTCTTCTGGTTCACCCCAGGAAAACAGATGGTCTCCCAACGTGGATAGCTGCTCAGTTTTGACTGCAATCCTGAGGGCCGCCTTCATCATCCTGATTAGTTCCTCAATATTCTCACTGTGGCATATTCACTTTGTTTTGTCCGAGATTTCCTCCTTGGGTTCGGCTGAGGTTTCCATTGTGCTGCTCTCTGTATCCTCTCTGGGTCACTTGGAGGAGGGTTCGTTCCCTGTTGAGTCTTGGGGTGGTTTTCTTGGAATAGTTGGTGGATTCCCTGCCTTCAGGGACTCGAGTAGTTGGAGTAAAAGTTGTACTTGGCTTGCATCCAGGGCCAGTGGGGCCATCGGGGGAGGAGCGCTGTCCCTGTCCAATGCCTGTCCTTCCAAACTTCCGGGAACCCCTGTTTTCCATTATCACACAGACTGCACAGGTAGTGTCTCCCTTGTTGGCTTCTGGGAACAAAATTCCACATTCCCTGCACTTCCTCATGGCTCCAGTTCTTTTCCAGTGATCTGTCGGATTTAGGCAGAAAAACTGTATAAAGTACATGCTGTCCATTATGAATGTGCCACAAAAAGAAGCAAGATACTGAATTTTGGAATCAAGCCCCTTAATACTACTATCTGAGTGCTGGGTGCCAGGGGTTAAATGGACTAGCCCAGTCAGTGGGTGAGATGTGCCGGGTAATGGAGGGGCATTCTTTGTCCAAACAAACCTCTACTGAGTAGTGTAGTGGAGGCTATAGTTACTGTAACCAGCCAAGGTGGCTGCCAAAATCTCGCAATGTGGGATGAGATCTTGGAAAACCCTATGTCCAACAATAGGCTGGCCCCAGGCAAGATGGCATCTTAATCTCGCGGGAGTTCCTTGTGAGATCTGCAAGCGCTGGATCAACTCCTCAGGCCCCAAGTCTCGTGAGACTCACAATGCTTCTGTGAGACAGCAGGAAGAGACTCCAGTGACCATGTCTTGTGGTGTGGTCGGTGCAAGTCTCAACAGTGGGGGAAACAGTTCCCTGCTGAGATCACTGAGACTTCCATCTTGTAATTTTATAGCCCTTTGTTAGGGGGACTTCAGGTGTGGAACAGCAGCCAAAGATGGCCGAGGAGTGTTCAGTGGGTGGAGTAGTAGAGAGTTGAGATGACTGTGAGGAGTGAGGGTCTGGAACATCTTAATTTGCTGCCACTGGTGATGATCAACTGCAGAGGTATGTGAGGAACCAAAAAACTCTTTTCTATTGAGGTCGCTGTGACTGGGAAGCTGTTGGAGATTCCCTAAGTCACCAGGAACTCACAATTGATTCTTGCTGGATTAACTGGGGGACTGTGGCACTGTGAGCTCGCTCCTTGATGGAATCTCACCAGTTATAATTACTGTGAATATTGGGCAGCACTTAGGGTTGGCGTGTCACTCCTGGAGGGACTAGCCTGAACCCCTGTTAGCTGTAGGTTTGCCATTGGCCATATAACATGCCAGAAGCTTGTCTCTGTTGGGGAGGAAGCACTGCTGGAGGAGTTCCTGCCCAAACAGTACCTCTCATTGTTAGCTAGAAGAAAACTAGATTTAAACACTGCCTTAGAAAGATTCTGTCAGAGCCTTGGCAGAGGACACCAGAAAGAAGGAGTGCTGTGTGACTGGACTTCTCTACTGGGACTAAAGAAGTAGAACTCTTTTACTCTCTACGCTCTTCTACAAAACTATATTGCCCACCTTCCCTCCCCTCCACCCTCCCACCCAAAGCTAGTTCTACTTTTATAGGCATAGGATTTGACTGACAACAGGAACTTCCTGTTTGGGAGCAGGAAGTGAGTGATCACAGAGCCACCAAAGACGCACCATCCTAGAAGGGCAAGAGTAGCTCTCTGGTCCCCTCTAGCAGCTGGAGGTCTGCCTCTAAGCAAGTAAGGGGTCTACTGAGAAATATGAGATCTTCTTGTCTCAGAACAGGACAATCAGGAGCTTAATGAGCACAGAGGCAGTAAGTAAGTAAGTAGAGAGACAAGGAAAAAAAACAGAGGAAAGAGTAAGGATTCCAAACAATAGTGAAGGGGCCAGAAATAAGACATGATGGGAGTGGTGCAGTGCAGTGGCTGTGGAGCAGCAGTCTTCCGGGAGATGTTTTGGAGGATGCGGTGTTGTCCCATCTGCAGGCACCTCTCTGGGCTGAAGGGGGAGGTTGCTGATCTCCAGGCTGAGTTGGCCAGGATTTGTGGGACTTCCTCTTCCATTCAGGGACCACCAGGGCCACCGCCGTTGCCTCAGAGGTTGCCAAGAAAGAGGAGCAGTTGGACCACAGTAGGTTCAGGGAGGGTGAGGGTGGTGGAACAGAGGAGCATCCCTCCAATTTTACCTCTCCACAATTCCTATGCCATTCTGGCAAAGTGTGGTTCCTCTATGGAGGCACCCACAGTGGAGACCAAGGAGGATGTTGGGAACCTCCACAAAGGAGACCCACAGGAAGGTGGCATGGGACCCCACAGGGGAAGTAAACAACTCCTGGGCTGGGGACTCCATTGTTAGGAAGGTAGAACTGGGGGAGGAAAGGGAGAGGGAGGTAGGGTGCCTGCCTGGCGCCATGGCTTTGAGGGACAGGGAGCACATCCTCAGGATTGCCGGAGCAGCTGTACAGGGGAGCGAGTTGGATGTCACTGTCCACCTAGGAACAAATGACCTGGCTAAGAAAGGGATCAGAGCATTGCAGGAAGAGTTTGTGGAATTGGGGAGGGGCCTTAGACAAGTAGCACACACAGTAACCTTCTCGGTGGTGCTGTCTATCTATGGCGTATGAGAGGCTAGGGTGCTCCACACCATGGGATTCAATCAGTGGTTGAAAAACTGGTGCAGAGCTCAAGGATTTGGCTTCATTGGGGACTGGGGGTCCACCTGGAGTGATGCAAGCCAATACTGGCATGATGGGCAGCATCTGTCCAGGAGGGGAACCAGGATCCTAGGTGATAGGTTTAAATGCTTCATTGGCAAGTATTTAAACCAGCCAAGGGGGGAGGCACTGGAAAGGAGCAGGGAAATCCTAGCCCCCCCAAAAAGTCATGGTAGTAAGTGCAGTAAACACCAACATAGAGATGTCGATAGGGAGAAGGCAGGGGTAAATGGAGAAAGTGACAAAGGCAAGAAGGACAGGGATGGGGCAAAAAGGAGTATGGCCATCGTGAAATGGAGGATAATGAGTACCAATGCCCGTAGCCTGGGCAACAAGCTCCCTGAACTTGTGGCCTTGATAGAAGAGGGATGCCTGGATATCGTAGCAGTCACAAAAACATGGTACACAGAGAACCATGACTGGGGTGTTAACATACCAGGGTACGTAACCTACAGGAGAGACAGGGAGGGGAGAAGAGGGGGAGGAGTAGCTCTTTATGTATAGGATGGGATAAAAGCAACTGAACAAAAGAGTAAACAGGGAGGAGAGGAGGTACTGTTGGTCACCTTGGAGACTGGAAGTGGCACCACAATCTGCACAGAGGTTGTATACAGACCCCCAGGTCAGGGGGAGGGAATGGACAAGGATATGATAGAAGGCATTCATAGGATGGCAGAGAAAGGGGAGATACTGTTGATGGGAGACCTAAATATGCCAGATGTTAACTGGAGCACACTTGCTGCAGCCACATCCAAGAGCGGGGCCATTCTTGATGCCCTACAGGTGGCATGCCTCAGACAGCTAGTTTCGGAACCCACTTATGAGGGAGCAATCTTAGACCTCATACTGTCAAATGGGGACAGTGAGAGGATGTCAGACTTAGAAGTGGGTAGCCATCTGGGAACAAGTGACCATCAAACAGTGTGGTTCACTTTAAACTCAGCTACAGAGTCAAGCCATACAAAAGTGAGGGTACTGGACTTCAGGAGGGTTGACTTTGGCAAGATGGGAGAGTGCCTCAGAAAAGCACTAGCAAACAGGCTAGAAGGAGGGGTGGGGCAACAATGGGGAATCATCAAAACTGCCATCACAGAGGCAACAAGCCTTTGTGTGAAGCAAATAAACAAATCAAAATGAAAGAAAAAGCCACTATGGTGCTCAAAAGAGGTGGCGGGGAAAGTCAGGGAGAAAAAGATAGCATTCAGGAAGTATAAGGAAACACAGAAGGAGCAGGACAGAGAGCTGTACCAGTTAAGGCAGAAGGAAGCATGGAGGGAAGTCAGAATAGCAAAGGCCCAAACTGAGGAACAGATAGCCAACTCGGTTAAGAAGGGGGGATAGAAAGACAAAGGGAGGGATAGTGAGGCCGAATAGAATGAACAATGGGTGGGCAGAGGGGGATAATGAAAAAGCAGGGATACTGAACGAATATTTCTGCTCAGTATTCACAAAAGAGGAGGAGGAGGTGCCTAATCCAATTAACAGAAGCACTCTGGATAGGGGGGTCGATCCCAGTCTTTTCATAGAAGAAAGGGTTCTGAAAGAACTCCAAAAACTGAAGGTGGACAAAGCAATGGGGCCTGATGGAATTCACCCCAGAATTCTAAAAGAATTAAGGGGAAAACTAGTGAAACCACTGACTACCCTTTTTAACAAATCATGGGAGGATGGTGTGGTACATGAGGACTGGAGGAAGGCAGATGTGATTCCCCTTCACAAAAGTGGGACCAAGACAGAGGCAGGAAACTACAGACCTGTCAGTTCGACCTCTGTGGTAAGGAAAGTGATGGAATCACTTCTGAAGGAAAGAATTGTTGAGTACCTAGAGGCCAGTAGGGCACAGGAGCCAAGGCAGCATGGGTTCACAGTGGGAGGGGAAGGTCAGATGAATCTAGTTGATTTCTTTGACTGGGTGACCAAAGTAGTAGACCAGGGAAGGACTGTGGACATGGCCTACCTAGACTTTAGCAAGGCATTTGACACAGTCCCACACAAAAGATTAACAGTCAAATTAACCAGCCTGGGAGGGTCCCAGGGTGGTAGCCTGGTAAAACATTGGCTGGACAACAGGACACAGAAGGTAATTGTAAATGGAGTCCACTCTGAAGAAAGAGGGATTACTAGTGGGGTACCGCAGGGTTCAGTACTGGGTCCAGTCCTTTTTAATGTCTTTATAAGTGACATTGCAGAGGGACTGGAAGGGAAAAGTATGCCTCTTTGCAGATGACACAAAGATCTGCAACAGGGTTGATACACAACCAGGCGAGGAAAGGACGAGAAAGGACTTGGCAAGGTTGGAGGAGTGGTCGGAAGTATGTCAGCTAGGATTCAATGCAAAGAAGTGCAAAATAATGCACCTGGGAAACAAAAACCCAGGGGAAGGTTACACAATGGGGGGAGGTAGTAACAAAAACCAAAAAGGAAAGGGACCTGGAAGTAATCATATCAGATGACCTTAAGGTTAGCAAGCAATGTGAGAAGGCAGTAGGGAGAGCTGGGGCTATACTGGGATGCGCGGGAGAGGCATCACCAGCAGAAAACAGGAAGTTGTTATCCCTCTGTACAGACAGTTGGTGAGACCCCATCTGGAGTACTGCGTCCAGTTCTGGAGACCCCATCTCCACAAGGACATAGACAGGATAGAGGCAGTCCAGAAGAGGGCAACTAGAATGGTGCAGGGTCTGCAAGAGAAGCCATACAAGGAGAGACTAAAAGAGCTTAATATGTATGCCCTTGAGGAAAGAAGGGAGAGGGGGGACATGATAGAAAGGTTTAAGCACCTCAGTGGAATCAACAAAGTCCAAGAGGGTAGCATATTTCAAAAAAAGAGACATGCTAGAACAAGGGGACACAATTTAAAGATAGAGGGGGGGCAGTTCAAGGGCAATGTGAGGAAGTATTTTTTCACAGAGAGGGTAGTGGATGCATGGAACAGCCTTCCTGAGGAGGTTGAGGGGTCTAAAACTGTGGGAGAATTCAAGAATACATGGGACAGACATAAATCAATTCTAGTGGGGGGTAGGAAGAAATAGGCTGTTGGTTGACTAGGATCTGCGGCTTATCCTGCAGGTAGGGAAATGGGCAGACTAGGTGGGCCAAGTGGTCCTTATCTGCCGTCAAAGTCTATGTTTCTATGTTTTTTAGATAAAAAGAAGGTAATCAGGCAGTTAACAAATATATTACTCTATTTTTTTTTTATCTGACTCCTTGACGTGGTATAGACGCAACTTGAACAAGGTTAAACTGACTCTATTGTTAGTCTGCACTTTCAGTGGCTACCAGGCATTTTGTTAGTTATTGCAAAATTGAGAGAAAAGGTGCTGTACCTGATTAGCTTTGTTGAAGATTATTGATTGTTGGGAGCAGACTTGGATCATGATCAATCTCTCTGGATGCACAAAGTAAACTGGGGTAACAAGGATGGAAAAAGGGGGTAGGCCCAAGGCCAGCTCAAATTTTATTGGATCATGCATCAACCTATATGATGAACAGGGAATATCCCAGTGGTTTCTGACTGCAGAGTACTACTGTATAAAGCGTACAAGATATAACCAACATTCCCACCGAGGTTGTGTGTCCTCTGACCTGTTTTTCAGTAGTCCTAGGGCTAGAGAAACTACAAACATGGTTGCTTTTGTAGTCTTTCACTTATCTTCTATTTTAACATGTTTCTGTCCTTTGGTGTGGCTTCTGTCCATCAGGATCTATACCTTCCAGTCCCTGTTGCCATCTGGTGGGACTGTGGAGTGAACTGGTGGTAGGGGAGTGCTGTTGAGTGTACCCAAAGTTTGTGCTCCCAGGGAAGAGCAGTTTTACACATTGTATAGCTTTGACAGCTGCTTGAAACTCAGCAACCTCCTTGCTGTGGGCTCCCCAACCCTAAAGACAGTCCAGGTACCAGTTGAGTGGAGAGAGGTGGCATTACACTGGCCATGGTGAGAAGAGTGATGAATAAGCCCGCAGAACAAATAACAGTGTCCAGTCTGACCCTGGGTCCTGCAGTTGCAGTCTGGACCTGGACCGGGGTGAAGGAACTGTAGAGGGGAAGGTGGCAGCAGTACTCTGCAGAGAACCAAAGGTAAGCACTCTTTTGGGGGGCTGTTACAGTTATTACACACTGAAAATCTGAGTAGTGCATATTGCATTGCGTGCTGTGGGGTGCAGGACAAACTTCATCCGATATCACTTGCCTGGAGGGAAACAACAAGCAACCAAGTCAGTCTCGACAGCTGCAGTGCTAGTTAATTTGGCTACTTGTGGTTTCCCTAGCTTCTCAGTTTACTACTAGCTGCCTGAGAAAAGAAAGGAGCCACACTAGGGACCTGGTGCATGTGAAAACCAAAACAACATGTACAGAGACCAAAAATTGGGGCACTCACAACCCGAAGAGATTCAACCAAGACACAGAGTAACGTGAAAAATTAAAGTCTCATTTATTAAGGTACAACACTAATTTAAAAATACACAGGGACCCCCTGTGTCATGAGGGGTTGTGACACATGGGGTCCCTGTGTGTCTTTATATTCGAAATGCATATTAATAAAGACTTTTTCTTTGTCACATTACTCTCTGAAATGCATTTTTTCAGGTTGTGAGTACCCATCTTTGTACTTGTTTCCTGCCGGTTTTCAATTTTTTTTTTCCTTGGCAGGGGTTTTGTGTGGTGTGGCCTGCCTAGGCAGGCCTTGACTATCTGTTGCCACATGGCCAGCTGTGCACAGGTGTATGGGGAATTCCCTTTCCGCCCTCTCAAGCACTTATACTCTATATATTTTAGTACTTTTTGCCAGACTTATTTTTTTTTCCATTGGTCTTTCTTCCCTGGCTTAAATTTCACCCTTTCCCCAAATTCAGTTTTCTACATCCCCATCTGCAGAAGCTGAGCATAACCACCTTGGCCTGCCCTGGCCACCCTCCTGTGCCTACCCTCAGCTGAGTATGTTTGTTCTTTTTGCCTTTCCCTCACTGTGTACTCCTGACAGTTCTCATGCTCCCCTGGTATGAAGATCTGTACCACCATACCCACACCCCTGCTGTTTCCAGTCTGGCATACATTTTTGCTGCTGCTGGGCTGAGTCATCCTCGTGACCTGACCTCTCACAGTTATACCATCCTCTCATGTGCTGCAACCACCAACAGCAGTGTGGAGTGGTCGGTACAGACGCATCTTTTAGACATCCTGTGCATGCTGTTCATGCCATGGCATGCAATAGCACCATTCAGGTCTCTGAGGGGCTACAAAGGGGTGGACATAATTTCCCACATTACCCACCACCATTCTTTTGTTTGGATCAGGGTTCAAGTCTTTGATTCCCAAGTCCCCCCCAAAAATAAAAACCCAAATAATTTAAAAAGAGGCTGATTCTGACAGGCTGGTGCATTAGCTGCCTCAATGAACTGCTGGATACAGTGTGTGCAGGTAAAGTGTAGGTATCCACACATGGCAATGTATTTAGCGTTGGTGAATGAGAAGGGACAGACGTTGCTAGAGTGAAGCCTTCTGTTTATCCACAGACTCAGGTACAGTGTGGGCAGATGCAATGCAGGCTTCCATAGATGATGTGTTTAGTGCTGGTGAAAGGTGAGGGACTGACATCATTAGAGACTAAAACTCTGTTTATCCACGGGGTCAGATATAGTGTGGGCAGGTAGTGTGGGGTGATGTATTTAGTGCTGGTGAAAGATAAGGGACTGACATCAAATGAGACTGACCCCCACTGGACATCCACAGAGTCAGGTACACTGTGAGGCAGGTTCAGTGCACAACTCCACACACACAGCATGCATGGTAGCAACCCAGAAAAAAGATTCACATAGGATGGGGCCATAGAAGCTTGCATTCCTGTACCACAAATCTGTAAATAACATTTTGACTTAAACAAAAGAAAAGCTTGTGTGTGCCAAGATCAGGTCCAGCGTGCCCAATATAAATTCAGCCAGAATATCCACATGCTTACTAAATTTATTTTACAAATAATCAACTGCCTGGAAACCCCCATGATGCTGTAAAGTGATGTTACATCAACAGAAATCCAGGCTGCATTTTCAGTGTTGCTGATATTAAACTCGATGGTGCAACATTTTCTTTTAAAGCTTTCTGTTTACTTTGGAGCGCTTGTCCCACTACTTTGCTACGCTCTGGGCTCAGTTCTTCTTGGCAGCAACTGTCTCCTGATCAGTGTGAGCAAGAACTACATATGGTATGACTATTTCTTTGAAATCCTGCAGTCTGTCATGCTACCATGGCTTGTTTTCAGAAACGTTTAGTCCTGGAGAGGTATCACGAAATGACTTGCAATACAGCAACAAGCAGTGCTATTCATACACTTGATGGCCCAATTGATTAGACCGTCCCTTAAGTCCTGTGCTGTTCTCATAAGGCCAAGCATCACCCTGCCAGTGACCTCACGTTCAGTTTTTAGAGTTTAATAAATGCTAAATGCTATTCAAGTCAGCATTTTCATTTCATTGCTATTGAATTAACAGTCCTTGTGGCTCTGATCAGACATGTCTATTACTGCGGAAACTTGCACAAAAGCTGGATCTTAGACCGGCCTGATCTGGGTTTAGGAATGTGCCCGGTGAGGTGGAGGGCGGGCCGGGGAAGGAGGCCTGAGCATCCGAGGACTGCTCGCCTTCTCTGGAGGGGGGGGGGAGGGGGGTTGAGACTCGGTGCTTGACTGGCCATTGGCGGAAGCCGGGGGCACAGTAAGCACCAAGCAGTACAGAGGGGATGGGATGTGATGGACATTGGTGACTATGCCTTGATGTCAGAGCGCATGTCACCCCCCCATCAGAACACTGGAAAATGGCTCCTCATGCACAGGGTAGATGGAGTACTGGTGCAGACCCCTCATCTCTCCCTGCCTGTCCTGCTGGGAAGTGGACCCCGATGAAAGATAAGAATTACGGGGTGTACGAGCCCCACCTCGTCCCTGCCTGGTGGGAAGCTCCATGGGGGGGCCACCCAGGGGCTCAGATAAGGGAGAAGGGACTAGATGCCACTGGCAACTCCTGAAGGTGTGGCGCATGGGGGATGGGGGAGAGTATAAAAAAAAGCTGGACCTTGCAAGAAAACTGGAATCATAATCCTCTGACGTGACACCTCATTCTGTTGCCATGGGGATAATTATGAAGTCACAAGTAGAGTATTATGCCATCAGGCAGGGAATGAGCAACAGGAGCTGAAAGACAAAGAACCTCTGTGCATAAACACTGAGGCAAGGGTTACCCCAAAGGGCATTTGGCTGGGAAGCCAAGTTTCAAGAAAATACAAATACAAATAGGAGCTGATGAACTTTCAATAAGCCAAGATCCTCTCTTCATGCATATAATCTCAGCAAAAGAAATAAGAGAGGAGAAATACAGAGCTAATGTGAAATATAAGCTGATGTGTGTACAAGTATTATGCTTTTCAAAGTTCTCTTGGAGATGAAGGCGGCATTTAAGGCTCACTTGCACTTGCACATCAAAGGTGCCAGTTGCCACTGATGGAGCTGAGACAGCAGCACTCCCCACTGGACTGTAACTTTCCCAATCCATGCCCTGACCAAACTGAACATGAACACGCACCAGCACAGGACTGGTTTGGGGGCTTCAACTGCTAGGCAATTACAGAGTTTCATTTAAATGAGGACACTTGTGAAAGACCATCGTTGAGTTACAGATCTGCAGCCATTTCAGTCTCCTCTGACCTAAGCTGGCTTAGTGACAGGGTCAGATTGTGATTGAATGGCCAGCCAGGGTCAAATTGCTTGTGAAAAGAGCTCAAAGGTACCTGGACAGGTGAAATACTTAATTTATCTAGAAGCCTTTGCGACCTTCCAGAACTGTCTAAGTTGATTGACAACTTGACTGACCCACAGAGAACTGCTAGTCCCCAGTAATCAGCAGGGGCAGTCCCAGACCCAGCTTGTGTAACCCCTAGGTGGAGCTATCCCAAGGGCAACTACCCCTGCCTGCTTGGCTAGTAGCAGGTTAAGGGGCCTGGGTAATGAAACAGGTGCCTCCGCCCAGAGGTCAGGGTTGTTAGTGGTCAAGCTAACCTGGGCACAGCCCTCCGGGACACTGTAACCCCCTCTTTCCCTTCTAGTGGCCTGAACAATATACAATAATTACTTTCACAATGACCCTTATTCATGTGTGTGGGTATGTGTTGTGAGGTATGTGCTATAACAGATGTGGGGCTTGCTGTCACATTGAGGTAGGTCTCTATTTAGATATATGGAGTTATAATGTGTTACTATTCTTACTTCTCACACATAATGAATATTATTCCTCCTTACTTTTCATCTTTGCCTGGGGGTGGGATTGATTCCACTGCACCATATTCAGATTACCTAGCCTGCTACTGTACATACAGGAGTGATCATATACTGTCACATATAATTTTTGTAACTCTGTACATATTGGGGTGCATGATCTCATTTGCATGGGGGTCCTGCACATATGTTTTTACATTAGGCTAATATTGTAGTAATTTGTGGATATGTAAGTATGTTAGACCTCTGGTCTTACACACATACTTTATATTTACTTCTAGTTACCTTATCCTGGGGAGGGTGGCAGGTTTATTTCATGGTAGTTCTATCCAGAACCCTTGGAAATGTTACTATGCAGATAGTATGGTTAAACAGTGTCACATTTTTGCACTGTAGGTATTAAGAAACATAAGCCTTTACTCAGGATTTCATGACAAGTTGAATTCCTTTGGGGAACAATTGCAGTGACTGAAGTGAATAAAGGTTCACTAGGAGAGTGTGTGTGTGTGTGTGTGTGTGTGTGTGTGTCTGTGGGAGAGAGAGAGAGAGGGGAGACAGAGACAACATCTCCTTAAAGCTATGTATTTCCCCACCCACATTATGGTGATGTGGGGTGGGTTAGGGTGTATTGTTTGTATGAAGAGAAGGAGAGAAATTACATTTTTATCTCTTTTTCAGATTCCTTAGACACTTGTGGTACATCAAGTTGTTACATTCTCAGTGTATATTGACATCAGTACATATCAGGCTACATGGTCTTAATTCCTTGAGGTTCCTTGACTAGAGTTTTTTGTTTGACACTAATATTGTCTATTTATATTTAAATTATCATTTATATAGTCCTGAGGTTTTTGAAATTTCTTGGGCCTTATATCTAGCTTGAGAGTACAGCTGGGTGACAGGTCCAGCTAGGTTTTACCATCACACAGTGTGCACTGATGTTTTTAAGACAACTTTACTGGTAAATTATTGTCTATAATGCAGACATTGAAACTTCATGAGCCCTATAACAATCTTAGTTTGTCTTTAATCTGGATGAGTTTTGCCTTTCAGTAATCACATCCTTGTACAAACTGTGACACTCATAGCTTGATTTAGGAGTTATCTGCTTCAGCAGTGTTATCTTATGTCAATTAAATTTATATGCGGTAGGATTCTTTGTATGAGTGTTCCACCAAGCACCTTTGACCCAGGGTTCCTCCTGGTTGAAGGCAGTATGGTACTGTTAAACTTCTCTGACATCATCTTCTGGGTTGTTTTTTTAAAATGAGTATTTTAAACCAATGAGGATTTTTTTCTGTTTTTCTCTGCATTATCTAGCTGTTACAAGTATTGTATTTTCTAAACAACTGCCATGAGCTTCTGAAGAAGGACTGGTTGGTCCGAAAGCTAGAGCACTTTGTTCTTGTTGTTACATCTATGTTGGTCCATTAAAAGGTATCAAAACATTTGCTTCTGTACTTTATTCATCAGGAAATTACCCACACTGTTTGCACTTACCACCAGGGCTGGTTCCTCTAGCTTGACCCTGGGGACCCCCCTGTAAAACAAGGTTAAGCACAGCAAATAACAACAGTACAATATACTTGGCACAAACTGAACCACAGTCAGGTTAAATGCAAACAAAGTTAAATCTGATTTATTCTGGGGACTTGAACAAGGGAGGGGCGTAATTAGGTTGATTTGCTTAAAAGCTGTATTAATCAGATAATTATGCATGCAGTTCAGAGTCCCTACATAGTCACACACTCTGGGTACCCAGGTAGGAAAACGGTGGGCTAGCCAGGAATGTTGCAGCTGGTTGGGGCCCTGTGATGGAAGAAAGCAACATGCACAATATGCACTATTTGTAATCCGGAGCCAGAGGGCTCAGTTCATGAAAGAAAAGGCAACAAGACAATCAGATGACAACACTTTTAGATTTAGCTGCTGTTGCAGGGAGCTACCCTGATGTTTACTCATGATACCCAATACTGGACACAGGCAGGATGAAATCGAGACTGTAGGCTGTTGAGCTGGAGTGCCCGGAGAAGCAGGGCCCACACGAATCACTGAGGCATCATTCCTGTTCAAGGCATTGAGCAGGGGGCTGATCCCCAGGCCGGTCTCTGGTCGATGACTTTCTCTGCATAGCAGGTATTCTGGCTGGACCAGTGTAGCAGGGCCCAAGCAAACGGAAATGGATACAGATTCAGTCCGTGGAGCTGGATACAGCCTCCAGCAAGCAAAACACAGTTCAGACACACAGTGGGGAACCAAATCACGACCCACTATAAGCACATGTAACCCCTAGATGGCGCTATCCCAGGGGCTACTACCCCTGCCTGATTTGCCACTAACAGGTTGAGGGGCCTGGATCCAATGGCGGGTGCCTCCACCCAGAGGTCAGGGTTTGCAATAGTTAAACTAACTTGGTCACAGCCCTCTGGGACACTGCAACCCCTTTCTTCCCACTAGTGGCCCACACAATATATCAGAATTACCTTCACAGTATACACTTACCCCCAGGTCTGGTTCCGCACTGGGACCTCCTGTGAAATGAGATACAGTGCAACAATCACAGTACAGTACTTTAACATAGACAAATACCTCAGGCAGTATAACTTTGCTGAAACAAGCAGCTCTGATTTATTTAGGGGATATAACAAGGACAGGGGAAATCAGGTTAATTAGCTTATCACTCTAATAATCTACCTATGGCTCTGTGCACAGGCCTATCCCTATCAGTTACTGTCCCTGGGTACCCAAGCCCTAGTGGCTAGTCCAAACCGTGGCAGCTGGTAGGGGCCCTTTCACACAGAGAAAAGGAGAATTAAACAGTCAGCAGTACAGTAATTCCATTTGGATTTAATGTGGCAATTCAACAGGGAGTGACCCTGAATTAGTACTCACGACCTCCAAATAAGATAGGGTCCTTCAATGTCAGCAGGGCTCACTTGAGGTACACAAACCTCTTCACACATCCATATAAAAGAAAGCACTATACCAGGCAGGCTGCATCTGTATCCCGATCGCAATTACTGCACAATACCGGAGAACACACAGCAGATTCAGTTCCTGACAGACCGAGTGTAATTTTCAGCAATTCCTCCAGTCTTCTACAGGGTGAGCCTGGTTTCTACTCTTCAGAGATCCTTTGATTCTTTTACAGGACGGATTCAGTCCTAACAAGCTGTTACACAAGCTGCAGACCCGAACTCTGGGCCTTACACACGTTTTTGACTAAAACTGCACACTGAAAAGCACAGGGCTCCTTCCTTCTTCACTGCCAAAGCTCAACTCAAACTCCAACCGACAAAACCGGCACTTCCTTTGAGTTCCTCCCAGTTCTTGACTGGATTGGCTGTCACTCACAATAGACTGCTGCTGTTGGTCCAAAAAGGCACTGAAGTCTAAACTACATCTCCCAGAGTCACTGCCCATACAATCCTCTTGTGGCTGGCTCAGATTATGAGTCCAAGTTCTGATTCGTCCAAGGCACCATTTTAGAGCTAGCTACCCCACACTGATTGGTCCAGTTCAGCAGTTCAAAACTAGAATGGGGAACTAGCAGACACAGTTCTGACTGCAAAGAAAGCAGGTTAGACAAACTGTAATTTCATTATTACTCTAAATAATTTCTGGCAAACAGTTACATCTTTCAGATAGGTTCCCTTTGCACTCCTAGTGACTGCAAAATGAAGTGAATTGGCAGCAGCTCGAGTGGTACTCAGAGAAGCACACAGTCCCCCCATACAAACTAATTATGTCTGCAAGCAGACAGCTCTTAAAGAGACAGTACCAGAGGCTCTAAAAACACTCACTGATAAATGGCTTAAATGCCAAACACCATTCAGGCTTGGAGCATTCAAGCAAGCTCCTGGAAGTCTTTTGGGAACCCCCATTTGCAGGGGGGTTACACACACACCACATTCACATGTAAGGAATGGCTCTCCGGTCACAATTACAGAGTCTCTGCACAATCCAGGAGTTCAGAGGTAGCTGGAAGTCTTGACAGGCCAATTGCAAATCTTCGGTCTTCTTCAGGTTAAAGCCTGGTCACAATTCAATGGCTTAATTCGCTCTCCAAATTTGGATTCAGTCCAAAAAAAGCACAAGTTCCCTCTCAGGAACAGCAGGCAGGCATGCAGGCCAAACTCAGGCCTTTCCACATTTCTCCCGCACGGATCCACTATGGATTGCTGCTCGAACTATCTCGAGCTGTTACTTCTTCACTTCGAAACTCATATCTAACTGAAACTGCAAGCACTGTGGGACTTTCCCCAAGATCCAAAAGGTTCAGTTGGCTGATCTGTCTGTCAGTCACAACAAGGGCTCCCCCACAAGGTTATTTTAGGTGCCAAAAACCCCAAACAACAATTCTTACAAGTTTTGGCCCCACCAAGCCCCTGTAGGCAGGCTCCATTTTAGAGTCCCAAATTTACTGATTGGCCCATTCTGACAGTCCCAGGCCAAGATGGTGGAGAAGAGAGAACAGTCCTTTCTGCAAAGAAACAGGTTAGAACAAACTGCAATATTATTATCACTCTAATAGATGGTCAGCAAATAAGCACATCTTATAATAGAGCTCCCTCTACGCAAATAGCGATGGCAGAACGGAGCAATTATCTGGCGGCCCAGGCAGGACTCAAGCATAGAAACACTCAGCCCCCTCCCAGATTAATTATAACTGCAATCCAGGCAGCTCTTAAAGAGACAGTACACAGAGGCTATTCAGGCACTCTCTGGCAATACATTTAAACTGCTAAAACACAGGACACCAGCCTGGCAGTGAGCATTTAGGCAAGCTCAAGGAAGACTTTTCAGGAATGCCCATTTGTAGGGGGGTTACACTTCATCTTTGTGAGACCCCTAAGGAGACTGGTGCCCATGTAATGCTGAGAAAAACAGCTGGCTGCTACATTGCAGAGACAAACTGTACATCTGCTGAAGTCAGAATGCAAGTGAGAAGCTGAACTCCTGCCATGTTGAAAAAAGGAGGTAATCACATGCTGTGTGTTGCACAAAAGTGAAGCTGAAGGTTGCAGCAATACAGGGAGACTTTTGCTGTGCTACAGCCAGAGTCTGAGAATGAAACTGCCTAGCTGGTACCACAGCTGGTACTGGTTATTGTCCACCCTCTAGACTGGATTCCCTAATGTGCTTCATGAGGTGGTTCAACTCAGATTTCCCCAAGAGGAGCTGCCACGTGAAGCAGAGATTTGGCTACCAACTTCTGAAGCAAGGAGAGGCTTGACTTGCATCAGAGGGATTGTCAATACTTGCAGACACTGACCACCATCATGGACGGGGGGGGGAGGAGAGTGATAGAGGCTAGGGTGCTCCACACCATGGGATTCAATCATCAGTGGTTAAAAAACTGGTGCAGAGCTAAGAGATTTGGCTTCATTGGGGATTGGGGGTCCACCTGGAGGGATGCAGGCCTATACTGGCGTGATGGTCTGCATCTCTCCAGGAGGGGAACCAGAATCCTAGGTAATAGGTTTAAATGCTTCACTGGCAAGCATTTAAACTAGCCAAGGGGGGAGGCACTGGAGAGAAGCAGGGAAATCTTAGCACCCCCCAAAAATCAGGGTACTAAGTGAGGTAGACACCAACATAGAGATGTCGATAGGGAGAAGTGCTGGGGTAAATGGAGAAAGTGACAAACACAATAAGGACAGGGATGGGGCAAAAAGGGGTAAGGCAATCAAAAATGGAGGGTAATGAGTACCAATGCCCATAGTCTGGGCAACAAGCTCCCTGAACTGGTGACCTTGATGGAAGAGGATGCCTGGATATCGAGCAGTCATAGAAACATGGTACACAGAGAACCATGACTGGGATGTTAACACACCAGGGTACACAACCTACAGGAGAGACAGGGAGGGGAGAAGAGGGGGCGGAGTAGTTCTCTATGTAAGGGAAGGGATAAAAGCAACTGAACAAAAGAGTAAACAGGGAGGAAAGGAGGCACTGTGGGTCGCCTTAGACACTGGAAATGGCACCGCAATCCGCACAGAGGTTGTATATAGACCCCCATGTCAGGGGGAGGGAATGGACAAGGATATGATAGAAGGCATACTTAGGATGGCAGAGAAAGGGGAGATACTGTTGATGGGGGACCTTGGTATGCCAGATGTTAACTGGAGCACCTTTGCTGCAGCCATATCCAAAAGCAGGGCCATTCTCGATGCCCTTCAGGTGGCATGCCTAAGACAGCTAGTTTTGGAACCTACTCATGAGGGAGCAATCTTAGACCTCATACTCTCAAATGGGGACAGTGAGAGGATCTCAGATCTAGAAGTGGGTAGTCATTTGGGAACAAGTGACCACCAAACAGTGTGGTTCACAATAAACTCAGCTACAGAGTCAAGCAATACAAAAGTGAGGGTTTTGGACTTCAGGAGGGCTGACTTTGGCAAGATGGGAGATTGCCTTAGAAAAGCACTAGCAAACAGGCAAGAAGAAGGGTGGAGCAACAATGGGGAAATATCAAAACTGCCATCACAGAGGCAACAAGCCTTTGTGTGAAGCAAATAAACAAATCAAAATGAAAAAAAAAGCCACTATGGTTCTCAAAAGAGGTGGCGGTGACGGTTAGGGAGAAAAAGATAGCATTTAGGAAGTATAAGGAAACACAGAAGGAGCAGGAAAGAGAACTGTACTAGTTAAGGCAGAAGGAAGCAGGGAGGGTCGTCAGAATAGCAATGGCCCAAACTGAGGAAAAGATAGCCAACTCGGTTAAGAAGGGGGATAAAATCTTTTATAGGTATATCAGGGAGCGTAGAAAGTCAAAGGGAGGGCTAGTGAGGCTGAATAGAATGGACGGTGGGTGGGCAGAGAGGGGCAGTGAAAAAGCAGGGATACACAATGAATACTTCTGTTCAGTATTCACAAAAGAGGAGGTGGGGGAGGAGCCTAATCCAATTAACAGAAGCACTGTGGATACGGGGGTCAATCCCAGTCCTTTCACAGAAGAAAGGATTCTGAAAGAACTCCTAAAACTGAAGGTGGACAAAGCAATGGGGCCAGATGGAATTTAACCCAGAATTCTAAAAGAATTAAGCAGAAAACTAGTGACACCACTGACTAGCCTTTTAATAAATCATGGGAGGATGGTGTGGTACTTGAGGACTGGAGGAAGGCAGATATGATTCCCCTTCACAAAAGTGGGACCAAGACAGAGGCAGGAAACTACAGACCTGTCAGTTTGACCTCTGTGGTAGGAAAAGTAGTGGAGTCACTTCTGAAGGAAATAATTGTTGAGTACCTAGAGGCCAGTGAGGCACAGGACCCAAGGCAGCATGGGTACACAGTGGGAAGGTCATGTCAGAAGAATCTAATTGATTTCTTTGACTGGGTGAACAAAATAGTAGACCAGGGAGGGGCTGTGGACATGGCCTACCTAGACTTTAGCAAGGCATTTGACACAGTCCCACACAAAAGATTAATAGTCAAATTAACCAGCCTGGGATTGGGTCCCAGGGTGGTAGCCTGGGTAAAACATTGGCTGGACAACAGGACACAGAATGTAATTGTAACAGGAGTCCACTCTGAAGAAAGAGGGATTACTAGGGGGTACCGCAGGGTTCAGTACTGGGTCCAGTCCTTTTTAATGTCTTTATAAGTGACATTGCAGAGGGACTGGAAGGAAAAGTATGCCTCTTTGCTGACGACACAAAGATCTGCAACAGGGTTGATACACAAGGAGGCGTGGAAAGGATGAGAAGGGACTTGGCAAGGGTGGAGGAATGGTCAGAAGTATGGCAGCGAAGAACTGCAAAATAATGCACCTGGGAAACAAAACCCAGGGCAGGAGTACACAATGGGGAGGTAGTAACAACAACAAAAATGGAAAGGGACCTGGGGGTAATCATATCAGATGACTTTAAGGTTGGCAAGCAATGTGAGAAGGCGGTAGGGAGGGCTGGGGGGATACTGGGATGTATAGGGAGAGGTATCACCAGCAGAAAACAGGAAGTTGTTATCCCCCTGTACAGACAGTTGGTGAGACCCCATCTGGAGTACTGTGTCCAGTTCTGGAGACCCCATCTCCGAAAGGACATAGACAGAATGGAGGCAGTTCAGAGGAGGGCAACTAAAATGGTGCAGGGTCTGCAAGAGAAGCCATACGAGGAGAGACTAAAGGAGCTTAATATATATACATACCCTTGAGGAAAGGAGGGAGAGGAGGGACATGATAGAAACATTTAAGTACCTCAGTGGAATCAACAAAGTCCAAGAGGGTAGCATCTTTCAGAAAAAGAGATGTGCAAGAACAAGGGGACACAATTTGAAGATAGGGGGATGGCTCAGGGGCAATGTGAGGAAGTATTTTTCCACAGAGAGGGTGGTGGACGCATAGAACAGCCTTCCTGAGGAGGTTGTGGGGTCTAAAACTGTGGGAAAATTCAAGAATGCATGAGACAGACACAAGGCAATTTTTGTGGTTGGTAGGAAGAAATAGGCTGTTGGTTAAATAGGATCTGCAGCTTATCCTCTAGGTAGGGAAATAGGCAGACTAGGTGGGCCAAGCGGTCCTTATCTGCTGTCAAAGACTATGTTTCTATGTAAACAAGTCAGAGAGGGACATGCTACAGACTTACCTACATGATCACCCTGCAATGTGAGGCAGCCCCCTGGTCTAGGAAACTGCTGTTGCAGGCAGAACCCTGAGTTTAATCACAATCTGTATCATACCTGAAAAGGTTTTAATGGATTAGGCCTTTTGACTAGAAGTTACAGATACCTCATTGAGATTTAAAGAGCATTTGTGTTTGGAGATTTATTTCGGCAAAGGACTGTTAGCTTTTTATTTAAGTGCACCACCACTGGCCAGCCATGTGCAACATTTAGGATAGTGCATGAGTAACAGTTAACAACAGGGCTATTCTTTCCCCGAGTCGGTACTATGATGACTGATGACCTTGAGAGTGCAGCTCAAGAGGTCATCAGTCGTCAAAGTACCGACGAGGGGAAAGAATGGCCCTGGCGCTAATCTGTTACGCATGCACTTTTCTATATAGTGTATTGTGGAACGTCACCCCCAAAAAAACACTGCACAGTATCTGGTGAGGGCTCATACTCGCTCCCATCTAGCCTTTTTATTTTGTAAATGAAATGAAATGTAAATTAAATCCTAGTTGTAGGAATATCATGAATTGCCCTGTGCTCGTAGTTGTCTCTGATGAAATTACGTACATGCCCTATGTCATTTTCCATTTTTTTGACTGTCTTTTGGTTTTCCTGCTCCAAAACAAATCTATCCCGTTCGGATAGTGGCCTTGATAGTACTGCTGCAGACATTGCTCGCTAGTTCGTGAATGTGCCCTAACTGTCAGATTGCTGCTTGAGAACACAATGTGTGATGTCCGCACTGCAGCAGAATGAAAAGTCGTTCTGCTGCACTGCGGATGTCACTTTTTGGTTCTGCTGCACTGCAGACATCTCTAGTGCAGCAGAACAATGTTTTGAGAGTGCAGGATTTTAGTGAACAACGACATTCCACTATACACTACATCATTGGTTCTACACCATTTTCAAGGCAGGGTATCCAGTGATGCACAGGGAGCTCCCTAGTTAGAACTAAAGGTTTTGCACTAGTACCAGTGGTAAGAAGGTAGTCACACCAGTACATGTGGGCAGCACAAGCTACTGTACTGTGAGTGTGTTGTTTGTGAGTGGGATGCTGTTTAGTGGGCTGGGCCTAGAAAGGCAGGTATGCACAGCCCAAGGAACCTTATTGTTTGGCTGTGCCTAGATGAGAACAGAAGTGTAGCCATACACCACAGTAGGTTGGGTCCAGAAGGGCAATCCAGAATCTGCCGAGATGTACAGCACTACCTCATTTCTACCCCCCCTCCGACTTTTCCCATTCAGGGCCCTCAAAATAAAGATCCTATAATTTCTTGTCTGATCACTATCTCTTTTAAAGTATATGTGCATGCTTTGTGGGGACTGGCACTGCATTAATCTGGTTCGAGGGCTGGGGTGACTCTGTGGGGAGGTGGAGATGAGCTACATTCCAGGAGGCTTACCATACTTAACAATCCCAGTTTAACTTTTTTCTGGGTGAAGGCACCACACTATTTGTTATCTTTGACCTGGGATATGACTCCCCCAACTAAGGGATTTTAAGGACCCAAGCCTCTCAACTCACTGAGCCCAAGACAGGGGCAGCCACCCTAACACTGAGGAAACCTGGTGGCACTGTATGCAGGGAGTGCCCCAGAAGTGTTGGAAACCCCAAAAGTCTCTTTTGCAGGTACTGTTATCCAGTCATGAACTTACAATCCCCTACATAGCCAGCCCAGTGGCTCAGCAGGCAATGTACTACCATGCGATATGAAAGATCCATGTGAAGACGTGACCTCAGCTTTCCAACTCCATGGATCATGAAAAGAGGATGTGCTCTCTTGCCAGGGACAGAGGTCTACAGTATATACTGTTGCTTTCCAGCAGCCTTTGCTGTCACTTTGTAAGAGCACTTGGCAAGGTCTCAGACTTGACTGGTGCCCTGGTTCTTGCGGTCAAGGGAAGGGTACCATGATATGCGGTATGAGTACTGGGTGGGGACAAGGGGACTCTGGGGACAAAATGAGGACAGTAGGACATCTGGCCCCAGAAACGTAAACTATTAACTCAATCAAAAAAGCTAACACTTACAACTCAATGGAAAACTCATTTACCTATTATCTGGAAAACTCCAAGAAGTTTACTTTTTAATTTTTTTTTTGAGAAGCAAATAATTCAAGGGCTTAGCCTCAGTTTGGTCTAAAAATGGGCAACAGGCTAACTCCCTAAGCTACCTCAGAAGCAGATTATATGACAGCCTTAGTACAGAATAATGTTGCATACAAATATCATTTGTAATATTGCTGTAAAAGGTTTATCACAGGAGGGTGCCTGAAACCCTTTAGTAATTCTTCTAAAGGCTTATTCTGCAAATGCCTGTTTCACATAGCATGCCATTGCCACCCATGCTTCAGATGTTGAAGCTGCAATTTGTTTTGTAAAAAAAATCTGTCAGTCATTTTTCGTATGTTTTTGTTTCTGCCAGCCCTCCTGTTTTCTGTGTGTGGCCACACCCCCAGAATTATGTCATGCAAGGGAACTGTCAATGTTTTACATACAGCAACAAGAAATTCCAAGTAAATTATAAAGGTGACTTAAATGTTCATTACTCAGAGGTGCAGTCCTTTATTTTGGTAGTAGGGACTGCAGAATAACACCTAATATGTAGACATATAACCTAGTTCTTGAGAAGCATAAAGAAGCTAAGTACATATGCACATGGGCAGACTAGGTAGGCCGTAGGCCCTTATTTGCTGTTAACATCTATATATATATATATATATATATATATATATATATAATAAGGTACTGCTGTACGGTGACACTATTACAGCAAACATGATGCCGACAACATCGACGTGTTTGCTGTAACAGTCCGCCCGAGACCCCGGCACTCTGTCCCCTGGTCCTGCACCCCCTCCCTGAATCAAGTCCAACTTGGAGTTGATAATCCTTAAATTCAGGGGTGTGGGGGGTGTGCCCCCCCGCATGGGGAGTTCGGGGGCGAATCTCCCCAGTGAAAAAACTGCCAGGGTCTCCAGTTGGATTTATGTCGACTGCAACTTATGGTTGAAATAAATCTATCACTGTGATGACGGTTGACAACACAGTTGTCACACCGGCTTCGTAGACCCAATTGTGGGTACAGTACATAGTTGATTTTTCTGTCTCCCTTAGCAAAGTGCAGTCTCCTATGTCTGTAGTGTTTACAGCAGTACAGTCTGTAGAAAAGTTTCTGAAAAACTGTTTTTGTGATGCAGATAGGCCAAAAAGATAATCTGCCAGTCTGTACAGATGTTGTTTGACTGTTACTGCCTGCTGGTAAAGTGACAGGTCTGAAGTGGTAGCTCTTGTCAGAATGTGGGATACTTTTCTATATTTATGTTATAGGACCTGAATAACTATAAGTAGTTCAGGAGCAGAATTATGGGTCAGACTGCTTTTCTTTTTCTTTGGTGTCCAGCTTCTGCTGCAAGTCCAAAATTGTGACAGAAAAAAGATGTCTGCAATACCAAGACTGACCAACAGAGGTCTCTGTTTTAACACAGTGCTTACAAACTTTGTTTCCCTTGCATGATGTCATCACAGTTGGGGGTTGCAGCACTGAGAAAAAAAGGGCAGGGTTAAGCAAATGAAGCAGAGCACAGAAATAAAAGCATTTTTTTCATGGAAAACAGGTCTGATTCACAACTTCTTTAGGTAACTACTCCCATTTGCTATGGCAAACATGACAAAATCACTTTAAAACAGTAATTATGATAGAATAGTTGAGAAGAATTTAACAGGAAGGGTGGGTGGACAATGGCTGTGAGGGGATGATTAGCAGGAAGTGCTAAGATATTCATAAGAGAGGCTGAATGGATACCCTGAAGTGGTGGAAAGTATCCAGACAGGAACACAGGATACAAAACCCGAGATACACACTGTACAAGGGGCAGGGGGATCCCAGAAAGAAGAAAAACAACATATTTGTAAAAAGTAACATACAGTATTAAAGTATATCATAGTGTGTCATAAATACAATGTCCCAATTGAGTTCGTTAAAGTTAGATTTAAATTGTTTGATATATATTTAGTTCTCATATCCTTCTCTCCTGTGTGTTTCTAAAGTTGCCTTAGTATTAGGACAACTAGGTCTGAGAGGAAATGGCCTGTTTGTGAAAAATGTTGTCCCACTGGTGTGCTGATAATCGGGTTTACTATCGTGCGTTGGTTGTGGTTCATCCTGGTTTGTAATAGTTGCCTTGTTTCCCCTATATGGCATCCATTTGGGCACTGTTTGCATTGAATTATGAAAACCACACTGCTTGATTGACATGTGTAGGATCCATTCATTTTTATTGTGCTGTTCTGGCCTGTCTCGATGGTGGTCAGTGTGCATATGAAGGTGCAGGTCTTACATCTTGCATCGTTGCTTTGTATCAATGTGGTTTACATAACTCAATGCAAACAGCACACAAATTGATACTGTATAGGTGAAACAGTGCAACCACTACAAGCCAGGATAAACTGCTACCAACACACAATAGTAAACCAGATTTCTAGCATACCAGTAGGACAACATCTTTCCCAAACAGACCATTCCGTCGCAGACCTATCTGTCTTAATACTAAGGCAACTTCAGAAACACACAGGAGAGAAGGACATGGGAACTAAAATATATCACACAATTTAATTAGAACTTTAACAGACTCAGTCGGGACATTGTATTTATGACACACCATGGAAAATGTTATACTGTATGTTACTGTTTACAAATACTTTTTTTTCATCTTTCTGGGACTACCCCCTCCCCCCGCCTCCACACACATACCTTGTGTATCTCAGGTCTTTTTATTTTGTGTCCTGTCTGGATACTTTCCAGTTACCACTTCAAGGCATCCATCCAGCCTCCTTTATGAGTATCTTAGCACTTCCTGATAATCATCCCCTCACTACTATAGACCTGTTCTATTTGTTGCCCACCCACCCTTCCTGTTAAGTTCTTCTCACCTATCCTGTCATAATTACTCTGAAACAACACATCACAGTATATACAGACCTTACACTCTGTTTATCTCAAGTCCTTCCCAACTATCACTTCAAGGCATCCATTCAGCCTCTCTTCCTGCTAATCATCCCCTCACAGCCATTGTCCACACACCCTTCCTGTTAAATCTTCTCAACTATTCTATCATAGTTATTTTTTTAAACAATACATCACAGCGTATATAAATGACAAAGAACCTCTGTGCGCAAACACCGAGGCAAGGGTTACCCCAAAGGGCACCTGGCTGGAAAGCCAAGTTTCAAGAAAATACAAAATCACACATGCTCCCACAATGCAAATCACCATAGAATGTTATGCTGGTCCAACTTTAAGCAGAATTGCATGGTACTAAAAGGCCTCTCACACAGTTTGCAAAGGGTGCTAACAGAAGACAAAGACACGTGTTTCACTCCACCAGGACTCATCAGTATGCCTCGACTGTTTGACACCCCAGGCTAATGGACCAGCTACCCTTAAAGCAGTGTGCCTTGGATATATTGTGGTGAACCCATTAAAATATAAAACTATTTAAAAAACAAACAACCTCTGTGCGCAAACACAGAGGCAAGAATTACCCCAAAGGGCACCTGGCTGGGAAGCCAAGTTTCAAGAAAATACAAAATCACATATACTCTTACAATACAAAGCATCATAGACTACATATGCAAATCACCACAGAACATTATGCTGAGCCAACTTTAAGCAGAATTACACGGCGCTGAAAGGCATATCACACAGTTTACAAAAAGTCCTAACAGAAGACATAGACACATGTTCTATCTTACCAAAACTCATTAGTATGCCTTGTCTATTTGACACCCCAGTGGAATGGACCAGCTACCCTTAAGGCAATATGCCTTGGATATATTGTGGTGAACCCATTAAAATAAAAAAACTATTTAAAAGACAAAGAACCTCTGTGCACAAACAGCAAGGCAAGGGTTACCCCCAAAGGGGACCTGGCTGGGAAGTCAAGTTTCAAGAAAATGCAAAATCACACATGCTCCCACAATGCAAAGCATCATGGACTGCATATGCATATGGATTCACCACGATATATCCAAGGCACACTGCCTTAAGGGTAGCTGGTCCATTCCACGGGGGTGTCAAACAGACGAGGCATACTGATGAATTCTGGTAGGACGAAACACGTGTCTATTCACTGTTCTACTGCACTCATACAAACTGTGTTTGCCTATTTGTTAAATATGCTTACCAATTCACTTTAAATAGGCAATTTTGTTAGTGCAATATACCACTTCAGAATGTTGTTTCAAGGATCTGAGATGCACTGGCAAGGGGCATAAGGAAACTCAGCCTTCAGCCTTGTACCTCGCACCCCTGGGGCATGCGTCTCAAATTCTTTTACCCACACTCTTACATGATTTATTGTTTACTCTTTCTGAACACCCAGCAGGACAGCACCATAGGTGGGCTGAAGAGACTTTGGTTTAATGCATCATCTGAAGGATGGCAGACTAACAGAACAGTCCCCCTCCCCCCAGCCCTGAAGCAGATATGCTCTCAACTGGGTCATGCTGACACTCCAAGCTGGAGGGATGAAGAATCTTTTCTATTCTCTGACAGAGAGCTCCAGGTGAAACAGACAGAATAAGAGAAACCCATTTTTATTTTGCTTGCACACATGTGCAAGAAACATTTTATTTATTTAGTTTTTGTTGACCGGGTAAGTGCGCTAGCCAACAAGTGACTATTTTCAGGCACGACCCGGGAGGTACAGTTACAGAACACAGTGATACATAAGAGATTACACAAAGCAGGATACATTTGCAGGATACATAAGAAATTACACAGAGCAGGATACATTTGCAAAGGACAAAGTCACACAGTGTAGTCAAGCATAGCAATAAGGATAAAATTACATGTATTCAGTTGTTGAGAACTAGGGGGAGAGGTGGTAGGGGACAGGTGTAAGGGTAGGGCAGGAGAGACGGAGACAGGGGGTGGTAGGGCGAATAGCAAAAAAGGGGAGGACAGGAGGGAGGTTAAGGCGCCAAGTGCGGCATTAGCGGGAGAAGGTTACCACATGTGGCCGGGACGGTGGAACCGGGAGTCGGCAAGAGAGACGGAGAGGTCGAGGAACAGGACAGTGAAGCTATGGGTGCAAAAAACAGAGGAGAGAGGGTGATGTGCAGGGAGGGCGGTGGGGACTAGGTGCAAGGGTGAGGAGGATTTGAACTAAAGGAATGGGGAGGGAAGGGTAGGGTGGGAAGGGCAGGGTATAGGGAAAGGGATGAAGGCACGAACAGATAAGGAAATGAGTGGGGGTAGGGAGATCGAGTGCACTCTAGTAGAGCCAGAGCAGAAGAAGGGAGAGTGACAAGAGGCGAGGCGGGTGAAAACGGCATTGGCGGGTAGAGTAGTAACTCCGCGGCCGAGCCAGCGGAACTCACGAGACGGCAGGAGAGAGAGGAGTCACGCAAACTGGTGGGAGGCGGATAAAATAGGAGAGGGAGGGTGAGGACTGAGCATAGGGAGAAGAGGGAAGAATAAAGAAGGAGGGAGGAAAGCTGGCAGGGAGAGGGGCAGAAGGTGAAAGAAAGGTGGGAAGGGTGGCGGCAAGATTACGCATTAGCGGCATAAGGTAGCAACCTGTTACCAGCCGGTGGAACCGAAGACGGTAGAGAGGGAGTGGAGGCGGTTAGAGGGGAGTGAGGCGCAAAGAGCAGGAGAGGGAGGGCAGGAAAAGGAGGGGTAATACGGGTACTGGAGAAATGGCTAAGGGAAGGGAAGAGAGCGGGCTGGGAAAGTAAGTGTTACAGGAACAGAGGTGCAGGATAAGGAATGAAGGTGGGGAAAACAGCTCAGGAGCGAGGCAAGCTAAGTGACTAGGCAGTAATTAGAGAGCTTACAATTGGCATCAGAACAACAATGTTATACAGTATCAACAAACATGAAACATAAAAGCAAAAACAACCAAGAATAAAAAGCGCAAGTGCCTATAATACATAATAGGGAGGGGAGGAGAACAGGTTAGGAGCATGGGATTCAAGAGGGATCAAAACAAACACATTTGTCCATCGAGGTAAGGAAAGCTCTGAGATTGTGCTAAATGCATCATGAGAAGGAGCATTTCTTAGTCCCTGGGCAGCAAGTTCCAAAAGTGAGGGGCAGCATAACTGAAGGCCCCCAGCCCTTTTGTCGTGACAGAGGGAATATTCAATAAGGACTTGTCAGAGGATCTAAGGTCCCGTGAAGGTATAACGTTGGAGTAGTTTTGAGAGCTCAGCTGGCTTTGATGCTCTGATGATGGTGTCGAAAGGTTGCAGAGGTAATACTGCCTGGTGGAGGAGGGAGATAGCCAGCCCAGGTCTTTGTATAGCTGACAATGGTGCTTCAGGCGCTGTGCTTTAGCCTATACCTGCAAACATTGTTGAAGGTGGTGTCCCATTGGTGCAGAGCAGTTTTGCTGGCCATGGTTAGGATGGGAGCACCGTGAGGTGAGGGTTGGTAACAGGATTCCTACAATTGCCAGTTTAGCGGCAGGGGTAAGCAGGTAGTTAGTCCTGTAAGCAGCCCCTAGCTTACAATTGACAGATTTACAAGTTTCCTGGATGTGCAGCTTTAGGTCAAGATTTTGGTCAAGGTGAATGCCCAAGTAGCGAAAAAGAGCTAACAGACTCAGAGGTTACCATTAATGTCAGGCACAGAGAGAGAAGAAGAGCAGGTTCTTAATTTGTGTGGGATCCAAATAGCATGGCTTTAGTTTTATTGGAGTTAAGGACAAGGCGTTGGGTGTGTAGCCAGCACTGCACCAAGTGGAAGTCTGTGGTAAGGGCAGCATTCAGGTTGGTGATATTGTCAGAGTGGGCATAGATGACCAGGTCATCAGCATAAAGTAGTGAGTGGCCAGAGGTTACTACATCAGGAGATTGTTTACAAATAGTGAGAAGAGGAGAGGACAGAGAATGGAGCCCTGAGGGACGCCAATACTGATAACAGCACTGTCAGAGATCGCCGAGTTGAATTTCACTGCTTGAGTCCTGTTGGCAGGTAGCTGGCTGAACCAGGTAGTGACAGAGGTAGGAGAAGCCCAGATTTCTGAGGGAGGCAAGTAGTAAAGGATGGTCAACAAGGTCGAACGCTTTAGTGAGGTCGATGAAAACAGCCCCTGTTAGCTTCCCTTTGTCCATGTTGGTAAGAATGTAAGAGGAGAATTTTGCTAGTGCAGTCATGGTGCTGTGGTGTTTTCTAAAGCCGTGCCGTGCTGTATTGAGTAAGTTGGAGTTTTCAACGAATTCGGTAACTTGAATAGAGACTAAACAACAAAGCACAATTAAACCATTACTTGCATTTTTTTTTTCCTTCTAATTACTCTGACTAGGTTACAAACCCAGCAACTTATTTGGAATGGATTTCATTAACTGCAGGTACTGTGGAACAATTTTCAGAAGGGCAGTCTTACAGGATTTAGGACACTGTCCTACATGCTGGGCCTTTGGAGATCTTAGGTCTCAGCTCCGGCAGCATGGGCAGAGATTGCACGCTCTAATTTCATATTGAAGAGGAAATACATTATAAGAACCACCCGCCATTTCCCCAGCATCCAACAGAAAAACCTCGACCAGAGGGTAGTTGGTCCAGGAGGTTGGCAGGTGGTTAGGAGGAGCAAATCAGGTGCCCCATCACTCTCTGCTCTCCAACACATTACCTCAAAAACCATATAAACACTACAAACAGGTATCTGCCTCTATCTCTGAAATCAAATAAAGAGGCAGAAGACACTGCAGAGCAGGACACTGCGGCACAGGAGCTAGCACAACAATACTCACCCAAATCAGGAACCAAAACTAAACAAGCACAAAGGAAATCCAAAAACTTGATCATAGGAGACTCCATGATTCGGGAGTTGATACCCATCTCCAACCAAGGGTGATGGTCAGATGTCTCCCAGGTACATCAGCATGGAGAGACACTGACCGCATTACTAAAATTGTTCACAAAGCAGGAGAAAACATTGATGTCCTAGTACACATAGGGACTATGATCTCGCCAGCCGGTCAGTTGTGGAGACCAAGGAACACCTGACTAGGCTGGGTGACAAACTATCATCTATTTCGGTCCGGCATCTCCTTCTCTGAGATCCTGCCAGTCTGGGAGAAGGGGCAGATGGACGGAAGGTCAGAGAAGGGGAGATAGGGGAGCTAAACACGTGGCTCAAGGACTGGTGCCAGGAAAAGGACACAGATTTGTAGGAACTGGCAACAGTTCTGGGGTGAAAGTTCTTTAAATTTGATGGACTGCATCTGACTAAAGAGGAGTCAGTGCATTGGGGCAGAAGTTTGGCGTCTTTGCAGAATATTTAAACTAACGGAAATGGGGGAGAGGGTGCAGCACCCATACGTCGAATGGAAGAACACCCTCCCCTCAGCTAGTGGTCAAACAGGAATTCAGCGTGTTTGCGCTCATTTGCATCACCAGGTAAGAAAAAGGTTTGTCTCCCCATACGATGCACAGGGGTAATGCCAAACTTCACCCAACAACTAACACACCAAAATCTGGCCAATGGAAAATCATGTACACAAATGCTCACAGCCTGGGAAATAAGATCCCAGACCTGCAGGCAATAATGTCAGAGGCTAAACTGGACGTAGTAGCAATTAGTGAGACGTGGTTTACCAGTAACCACACTTGGGAGACTTCAGTACCTGGCTATGTATTGTTCAGAAGAGACCGAGGTGCAAAAAGGAGGGGAGGAGTGGCCCTGTATGTTAATGAAAATATCAAAGCTACAGAAATTCAGAATACACATAAGGAGCCAGAAGAACTGTGGGTCACCCTGGAAACAGGAAATGGGACAGCCATAAGAACTGGGGTTGTCTACAGGCCCCCAGACCAGAGGGAGGACATAGACACATTACTGTTAGAAGATATACAAAACATGACAGCTAAAGGGGAGGTTCTGATAATGGGAGACTTCAACATGCCAGATACAGATTGGTCAATACCAGCAGGACATCTGCCAGAACTAGACTCATAGTGGATTCCCTGCAGGGGAGGGCCTCAAACAACTGGTACAGCAACCCACAAGAGACAGGGCTATCCTAGATCTAGTACTGACTAACAAAGAAGGGATCACAGATCTCCAGGTAGAAGGTCACCTGGGGCCAGTGACCATCACATGGTATGGTTCAATTTGGCTACTACATCTAAATCATCCCATTCCAAGGCAAAATATGGGACTTCAGAGGAGCTGACTTTGATAAGATGGCCAACAGAGTTAAGCTAGCCTGGCAAAAAGAAACACAGGTGAGGAGGTACAGGCAAAGTGGGCAAGCATTAAGGATACAATACTTGAAGCAACATCCCATTGTGTTAGACAGAAAAGGAAGTGCAAAAGAAGAAGGAAACCACTTTGGTTCTCAAATACAGTAGCAGAAAAGGTCAGAGCCAAAAGGCTGGCCTTCAGAAAATATAAGGAACACAGCGTGATGAAGATAGGAGGCCAAACACCCTAAGGGAAGCAGGTAAGGCAGTAAGGCAGGCAAAGTCCCAAATTGAGGAAACACTAGCACGAACAGTAAAAGAAGGTGACAAGACTTTCTATAGATACATTAGTGAAAGGAGAAAGTCCAGAGTGGGTATTGCTAAGCTTAATGGAGAAAAGGGAGCATGTGAGGAGGAGGACCCTGTAAAGGCATCTATCCTAAATAGATACTTTTGCTCAGTATTTACTGAAGAGAAGGTAGGGCAGGGCCCACAGCTCAGCATCATGGACACAGTGGGGAGGGAGGTGAGCACTACTCCCTTCACAAAAGAAAGGGTCCTACAAGAGCTTGCTAAGCGCAGGGTGGATAAGGCAATGGGACCTGATGGCATACATCCCAGGGTACTTAAGGAGCTAAAGGAGGAACTAGCAGAGCCATTAGCAGACTTGTTTAGTGAGTCTCTGAGCAGAGGAGAGGTCCCAGAAGATTGGAGAAGGGCTCATGTGATCCCATCCACAAGAGTGGTAGCAGGGAGGAGGCGGGAACTACAGACCAGTCAGTCTTACCTCAGTAGTGGGCAAGATTATGGAGGCACTCTTAAGGAAAGGATAGTGCAACACCTGGAATCCATAGGGCCAGGATCCAAGACAGCATGGGTTTACAAAAGGAAGGTCCTGTCAAACTAATCTCATAGATTTCTTTGACTGGGTAACCAGAGTGGTGGACCAAGGGGGAGCAGTTGATGTCGCCTACCTTGACTTCAGCAAAGCTTTTGACACTGTTCCACATAGAAGATTGATAAATAAGCTAGGTAGGCTCGGGTGGGTCAGAAGTTGGTCAACTGGGTGGCAATCTGGTTGACTGGCAGAAAACAGAGAGTGGTGGTAAATGGTATACAGTCAGAAGAGATGCAAGTCACAAGTGGGGTACCTCAGGGATCAGTCCTGGGGCCAGTCCTATTCAACATCTTCATTAGTGACCTCGCAGATGGACTAGAGGGTAAGGCTTGTCTGTTTGCAGATGACACCAAGATCTGCAACAGAGTAGATGATCCAGATGGGTGGGCAGAATGAAAAGAGATCTGGATAAACTAGCAGAATGGTCAGAAGAGTGGCAACTGGGATTTAATGCAAAGAAGTGCAAAATCATGCACATAGGGAAGAGAAACCCCTGAAGCCACTTATAGGCTGGGAGGGAGTTGCTAGCAGTCACAAAGGAAGAAAGAAACTTGGGCATCATCATCACTGATGACCTAAAATCATCCAAGCAGACCCTCTAAAGCAGTAGGTAAGGCTAGGGGTGGTAGGTGTATTAGTAGGGTATCACAAGTCGTAAGAGGGAGGTAATAATCCTCTGTACAAGACATTGGTTAGGCCCCATCTGGAGTACTGCGTGCAGTATTGGAGGCCACACCTTCACAAGGACATTAACCAAATTGAGGCAGTCCAGAGAAGGGCAACCAAAATGGTGCAGGGACTGCATCAGAAGACATATGAGGACAGATTAACGAGCTCAATATGTATACCCTTGAGCAAAGGAGGGAGAGAGGTGATATGATCGAGACATTTAAACACCTTAAGGGCATAAACAAGGTGAAAGAGTCTAACATGTTTAAATATAAGAAAAATAGCAGGACAAGAGGACACAGCATGAGATTAGAGGGAGGCCGATTAAGGGGAATGTGAGGAAATTCTTTTCACAGAAAGGGTGGTAGATGCATGGAATGGCTTACCAAGAAGTGGTGGCTATGAATACAGTGCAGGGCTTCAAACAGGCATGGGATAGGCATAAGGGAGCAATACAAATGACTATGAATAGATAGGTCACTGACAGAGCAAAGGCCGATGGCACATTTATAAGGTAGAAAAAGAAATGGGCAGACTGGATGGGCTTTGCGGTCCTTATCTGCCGTCAACTTCTATGTTTCTATGGATCTTGCTAAGGACTGATAGTATAGCAATTGGTCTGTAGTTGGTCGTGTCATTTTTGCTGCCTTTTTTAAATACGGGAGTAATTCTGACGGCCTTCCAGATTTCAGGGACAGAGCCATTGGAGAGGGATAGGGTGAAGATTCTAGCTATAGGTCCAGATATGAGGTGAGCAGCCATCTTTAATAGACGGGGTTCCATTCCATCAGAGCCGGGCTGGTATTGTCAGAGATAGCCTTGAGCAGCTTGAAGACTTGATGCCTGGTGACCGCTTTGAAGTAGAATGGTTTAGATGAAGTGGGTGAATCGCCAGGAATGTTGAGTTCAGTTGTGTAGCAGGAGATTGAAGGGAAGCTGTGTAGGCAGATGGGTGGAAAACTGCTGGTTAAACGCGTTTGCAATAGTGAAGGAGTCATTACAGTGGACACCTTGCAGGACCATTTCTGAGGGGTGACAGCTTGCGTAGATCCTAAAAAGTTTTAATGTGGCTCCAAAATTTTCGAGGTCATTGGAGGAGTTAGTCAGCAGGTTTTGACAGTATATGCTTTAGCCTGCCTGATGCGCCTTTTGCAATCATTTCTATACTGCTTGTACAGGATAAGATCCAGGGGGAGCCCAAATTTTTTGTATTGTTTCCATTGCTTATCTCGGACTTTTAACTTACATAGGAGTTCTTTATTTAGCCATCTTGACTGCTGACCTCTGACTCTTCTTTTTACCTTTGGGAGGTGTTTCTTTTGTACTTCGCCAAACTTGGTGATAAATATATTAAGGGCAGTGTCAACATTGGAGGTGGAGAAAACGTCAGTCCAGTCTATGTCAGATATGTCAGATAAGAAGGCTTGTGTATCGAGGGCAGCATAGTTCGTGAAGGTAATCAGTCGTGGTTGAGGAGCAGGCGGTGGGCAGGAGCGCCAGTGACAGAGCGTTGGTGAGTGATCTGTAAGTGAGTCAGCCAGGACGGTAGCTTTGGAAACATGATCCGGTCTATTTGTAAGGATCCAGTCCAGTAACAACCCTGATAGTGAAGATGTGGTTCTAGTGCAGATAGTTATAAGTTGGTGAAAATTGTGCTTCTGGATCAAAGATGCAAGGAGATTGTGATGTGGGCCCAGCCAGTTCAGGTTCAAGTCACCGAGGAGGAGTGTTTCATTTGTTTTTACATTTTGAGAAACGTACTGCAGTAGGTTCTGGAGACCGTTCAGCCCACTGGTTGGCGGGTTATACACACAAACGATATGTAGGTGTTTCGACCCAAGTGTCAGGGTTGCATGCAGCGCTTCACATAGCATGAGGGAATCAGGGTTAGGTAGGACGCTAAGAGACAGATGACTTTTATAGTAAAGCACTCCCACTCTTCTTGGACCCAAATCGATCTCACCAAGAATATTATACCCAGGTAGAGGCAGGAGGTATCGGATACAGTAGGTTTCAACCAGGTTTCGGTGAGGCATAGTATGTCAGGATCCACCAACTTAGCCCAGGCTTCAAGTTCAGCACATAGTGCCACCATATGAGTTTTCGTAGGTGTGCCACCCCCACTTCCAATGACCTGCTCCTTTTTGCAGGCACGGCCACACCGCACCAATTAACGTCCGAGCTGTCTATGACAGCCATTCAGATGCAGTGCCATACAGTTTTGAGAAAACCACCGCTACAATCAGCGGTGGTAACGTGTAGGCAATCATCATACTGCTGTTGGTAGGCAATTTGCATACTGCCGGCCTACACGTCAGCACTGCATCTGAACTGTCACAGACAGTTTGTTTCTGATCTCCGTCGGATCCACTTCCTCCCCCACGAACACCTAGGTAGCATGCTGGGAGCCCACCCAGCGTGCTCATGTGCTCCCCTCCACCCCTGCACACTTTATGACTAACGGGGGTGCCCAATCCCCTACCGGCTCCACTGCCCCCCAAAAGCAAACTTCCAGGTGCCACACTGGGAGCCCACCCCAGTGTGGCAAAAGTCTGTGGCCCACGGGGGTGCCCAATCCCCCGTTGGCTCCACTTCCCCCCCAACAAACTTCCAGGTTCCATGCTGAAGCCACTCCAGTGTGGCAAAAACCCACATCATCTTATAAAAAAAAAAATCTAGAACAAAAGAAAACGGTCCCTTGTTGACTCTCTTGCCCCCTCCCCCAACCCTCGCCCACTCTCTGCATACCGCACCTCTCCACACACACCCTTCTCCCCATACCTACCTCTGGAGTCTGGCACGATGATCTTCGGTGGACCGGGAACATGCCTGCACTCTTCAAAGCCGACCGTGACTTTGGTGCATATCTCAGCCATTTTTGGGAATTTTTTCACCAAATTTTCAACATGGTGTTCTTGGGACCCCACCTCATGAACTCAGCCACTGTCATTTTGTTATTCGGTCCCAAAAGGTGATTTTGCGGTCACCGTGCGGAACCACCTTTTGGGACTGAGTAAAAAAACGACAGTGTCACAGTTCATGAGGTAGGCTGCCCCAAACCCTATGTTGAAAATTTGTTGAAAAATTACCCAAAAATGACTCTTTTGCAAGCGTGTATTGCGCAGTTCCTATACACACGCATAACTTTGACAATTTTTACTATTTTCACTCCAGATTTTCAAGATTGCCATTTTACCACACCTCCTTATAAGCAGTACAGCCATCATTTTTCACATATTGTCCAAAATGTGTTTTTGTGCATGTAGCGCACAATGGTGCAGTCGGAGTGCGAAATCAATGTTTGGGACAGATTAAGAAAATCACAGTGACACTGTTCATGAGTAGAGGTCTTAAAATGGCTATGTTGAAAATTTGGTGACAAAAGTCCATAAAATGACTGTGTTACAAGCGTGCATTGCGTAGTTTCCACGCACCCTCATAAGTTCACGAATTTGTAATATTTTCAGTCCAGATTTTCAACACTGGCATTTTTCCACACCTTCTAATGAACAATACAGCTGTCATTTTTCACACCCTGGCCGAAATGTCTTTTCACACTTCTGGCGCAGAAATGTGTGGTTGCTGTGGGAAATCAGTGTTCAGGACAGATTAAGAAAATCACAGTGACATGAGCAGAGGTCCCAAAATGCCTGTGTTGACAATCTGCTGTAAAAATTCTCCAAACTAATTACACACTCGTGACTTCACCAGTTTTTTTACATTTTCACTCCAGATTTTCAACATTGCGATTTTTTTTACCTCCCCATGAACAGTACAGCTGTCATTTTTCACATCCTGTTCGAAATGTGTTCACAGCTGTGGTGACAAATGGCATAGTCACTGTGCAAAATCAGCTTTCGGCTAACAAACTGATATTGCCACTGTTCGTGAGGTGGGGTCACAAAAAATCCATGTTGACAATTTGGAGTGAAAATACCAATGAATGCCCGGGGCGTTAGGGTTTCCAACCATAACGACCCACCCTGTAGAGACTGACAGGCTTCAGGGGTGTGACTTGGGATTGTCACATGTAATGCTCATGCCATTCCACCCCCACCCACATCCTGCAGCCAGTGACAGGCATTGAGGTGTGCCTTGGACTCTTCAACCCCAAAGTTCACCCCATTCTCCTATACTGCACCCATCTCACCGTATTTCCTTATGGAATGGGGTGAGCATAAGGCCCAAAGACCCCAAGGCACACCGTGACACTTGTCAGTGTCTGCAGGGTAGGGTGTGGTGAAATGGCATGGGCATTATGGCCGATGACCAAAGGCACACCCCAATACCTGTCAGTCTCTGCAGGGTGGTAGTGGGGTTGACTTCAGTTCAATACTTTGCTGCCATTCCTATTATGTATCTCTCTAACTCCTACACTACCAATGCCAATGCCAGCAAGCAAACATTCGGCATTGACAAATGCTTGTTCCAGTTGCCCTACTGGTTCTGCCAATATGGAGAATGCCATTGCTGTGGGACCTCAGAAGATAAATACATACTGATTTATTACAGAAAAAGCTTGGGTATTTTGGGTATGAGACATACTATTTAAATAATTTAGAGTAGAGTGACCCAACGAAGCTCTCATCTGCCAGAAAGTGATACAAGTGGTATGAGTGATATTAAGCAAAATACTGTATGCTGCAACAATTCTTATAGTACTTACTGTTCTCAAGTAATCCAGTATCATAATGTAAATGACTTGCTCATAGAATTAAAAAAAAGCCAGAAATGAAGCCATGTAAAAAGGAAGGAATACTATGGACATATGCTCTGTGTATAAGTCTTAACATTTCTTCTCTTACATGTAGAAAACTTCCCAGCAAACAAGTTCCCACTGCCAATAGTAGGTGGAAATTTTGAACTTCTGCTTTACAGAATGCTTCATACTCCTCTGCATTCAGGTGAAACTTAACTCACACTGAGAAGTGTGGAGGATAGACATAGGGGAATATTAGTAAATAGGCAGAGAGGAGGGAGGGTCACAGGAGAGCAGTTTGTGTCTGTGGAGACAGACTAGGTAAGGACTATCTGGGCAGACTGGGTGGGTCAAGGGGTCCTTTTCTGCCCACAAATTCTATGTTTCTATTCACAATACTGCTCTAATGTCTGTGCCCTTAACTATGCCAGTTGCTCAGAGTGTAGGTATGAGTGTCATTATCTCCAAATTTGCTTTTGGAAACCCTGCCCAGCCCACAGGCCACCACATCTCTGATATGTTTGGATTAAGCACAATCTTGCCAGGAGGCCTCCAGCTGCCTAACCCATAGCCACAGTCTGAATTGAAGCTTTGTTCATGTCAATAAAAGAACAGGAAAATGCCCTGTGCACGCCCACCATCTTTCGCCAGTTCTGGTGCCTTTGTTCCTGCATGGGAGTGGCCGCTTAATTTGGCTGGATGGTACAGAGAAAAGGTATTAGATTAGGACCAAAGTTTAAACCCTGGCTCATGAGTTGGTGGTCTCAGCTTAGTTCCTAGTGGATAACTATCCATTACCAAAAAGAGGTGCACACCACACACACCAAAATGTCACTGTTTGCTCAGAAGGGACCCTTGAGCCAGCCTGGAGGTGCCAGCATGAGACCCAGATTCAGATGAGACCTCAAATCACTTGCTCCCCATGCTAATAAAGACTGGACATGTTGCAGAGGTGATGTGTTCACCCTCTTGGGGTGGGGCCTAGATCAGATCACTAAACTACAAATCAGCATCGATTCATGTGTATGACTTGGCCGGTGTCTTGGAGAATACCCCTTGCATGTGACTGATGACTGTTTCCAGGAACGCAATTACAGAGGGAAGGGGTGGAGACAGGAGAACACAGGGTAAAAAGAATAATAAAAACAGGCCATGGAATGAATAGCTTTTGGAGAATGAATTACTTTCTGATGATGAGAAGTAGTCCCTCCAAGTTGGGAGAGGCTGTCAGAGCACTGTCTAAAATCATGCCCTTGTGTCCAGCCTTGTTATTCCACGTTTCTAGATAAGTAGAAGGCTTCATGCACAGTGGTTCACATTTATTAAGTATTAAATTCATCACATATTTTGGGATACAGATTCAAGTCCAGAGCCCAGGATGCATGCCTCCTCAAAAGAGGGAAGCCAGTGACTTCTTTTGCAATACTGCCACCTGGGTGCCACAAGTGGCAGCACAGTTTGGGAGTAGTCGAAATGATTGTATGTGCAAGTGTTGGACTCTTTGATGCAAGAGATTGGGTGACCATGAGTTGAAACCCCTGTGTCCCAACTCCCCAAATGTGCAGCCCAGATCTTAATGGCTGCCCAGCATGTCCTCATATCAGCACCCGCTGTGAGAGACGGCTCAAGATATCTAACAAGAGGGACCCTATGGGGGGGCATGTTCCAAATGTATAGGTGGTAGGAAGGAAAGCACTGTGGCAGAGTCAGAGATAAACCCTCCTATAGAAAAGGTCTAAAGCATGAAGATGTTCAAAGCAGAGTTGTTTCCCTTATGAAGAAGAATAAATATGTAGGAGGAAAAAATCAAATACATTTATAAAATAAATAAACCAATGAAAAAAGACCATAGCATTTTTTTATATTTTTTGAGTAAAATCTCATTTAAAATAAGATAAAAAAAATGCAGATGATCTACATAGTATATTTATATCTTTAAAATACCTTTTTATGTTTGCTTACATGTATGTGCGCCGCGCATGTGCAAGAAACATCTTGGGGCAGAACAACATTTTAGAGGTGTGCGAGTTTCTGCCCAGTGCAGTTGATGCTTTATGGGACTCATCCCTCAGGCACCAATGAATCGGCGAGCTGTCTATAACAGCAGTTTGAAAGAAGTGGTCTTCACATGAAAGAAAAGTACCACTCCAATCAGGGATGGTTACGAGTTGATGCTTTATAGGGCTTGTCCCTCAGACACCAATGAATCAGTGAGCTGTCTATGACAGCAGTTTGAGAGAGAGGACCGCACTTGAAAGAAATCTGCCATGCAATGAGGGACAGTTTCCTCATTACAGTGGGACCTTCCCACTCCCTCGTAACCAGGCACACAGACATACCTTATCTCTGTTGACAGCAGCTGACAAGACTCCAGCCCTGCACATTACAGTGCACAGTAATGCACATGGCCGGAGTTATGGTTCATGTCAGCTCCTGACACCGAGCCCCTTGTTTGTTCAGTGCACCCTTCCTGGTGAACCATTTTAATAAATAAATGAGCCACGTTGTGGCTTTCTACATTGGCGGCTCCTACTGCCTACCACACTCTCCCCGGAAAGCCGACATCACGGTGCCCAATCCCCGTGTTGGCATGTATCCCTCCTTTCCCCCCATTAATGTGACGTACTGGGAGCCCACCCTAGTGTCCCAAAATAATTTATGTTTCCAACACTGGGATGCCCACCCCCCACCACCAGTCTGAATATTTAGTGCTGCCATCGGGTGCCTCAATCCCCATGTCAGCATGCCCCCCACACATACAATTGTGGCACACTTGAGCCCACCCTGCGTGCCTAAATATTTCTGATAACCTGTAAAATAAAGAAACTGTCCCCAAAGTCTTTTTTTCCCCAGTAAAAAAGAAAACAGTCTCTCATCATCTCCCCATTCCCCGCCTCCCTACTGCATTCTGCAGACCCACCTCTCCTGCACCCCCTTACCCCATACTTTCTGCTCCGTAGGTTGTAGCAGCGACCTTAAATGGACTGACACGTCTGCACTCTTCAAAGCCAACCGGCACACTGAAGAAATGACGATAAGCTGTATAATGGGAGTCAATGGGGGTCAGTTTAGGTTGATATCTCAACCATTTTCAGGAATTCTGGCCCCAAATTTTCAACATGGAGTTCTTGTGACCCCACCTCATGAACACTGTCACTGTCATTTGGTTACTTGGTCCCGAAAGGTGATTGCACAGTTGCTGCGTGAAATCACCTTTCAGGACTGATTAACAAAATGACAGTGCCACTGTTCGTGAGGTCCCAAAAAACCCATTTTGCAAATTTGGTGAAAAAATTCCAAAAAATGACTGCATTATGAGCGTGCATTGCAGTTTCTACGCATGCTCATGCCTTCACCAATTTTTAAAATTTTCACTCCAGATTTTCAACATTGCATTTTTTACACCTCCTTATCAACAGTACAGCTGTCATTTTTCACATCCTGCCCGAAATGTGTTTTCGCATCTGTGGCACACAATGGCGAGGTCACTGTGGGAAATCAACTTTCAGGACAGAGCAACAAAATCACAGTGGAGTGTTCATGAGGGGAGATCCCAAATTGGCCATGTTGAAAATTTAGTGAAAAAATCCCAGAAAATAATTGTGTTACAGGTGTACGTTGCACACTTTCTACTCAGCTCGTAACTTCACCAATTTTTCATAGTTTCACTCCAGATTTTCAACAGTGCCATTTCTTCAGACTTCCTCATGAACAGTACAGCTACAAGTTTTCATATCCTACCTAAAATTTGTTTTCACACCTGTGGCACCGAATGGCACAGTCGCTCTGTGAAATCACCTTTCCGGATTGAGTAACGAAATTATAGTGCCACTGTTCATGAGGCGGGGTTCCAAAAAGCCCAAGTTGAAAATTTGGAGCAAAAATACCAACAAACACCTGGGGTGTTAGGGTTTCCAACCATAGCGATCCACCCTGTACAGACTGACAGGCGTCGAGGGTGTGACTTGGGGTCATCGGCTATAATGCTCACGCAATTCCTCCCCCACCCCATCTGCAGCCAGTGACAGGCATTGAGGTGTGCCTTGGGGTCTTCGGCCCTAACTTTCACCCCATTCTCCTCTACCGCACCCATCTCAGCATATTTCCTTATGGAATGGGATGAGCATAAGGGCCGAAGTCCCCAAGGCACACCGCATCACCTATCAGTGTCTGCAGAGTGGAGTGAGGGGGAATGAGCATGAGCGTTATGGCCGATGACCCAAAGGCACACCCCCAAATGCCTGTCAGCCTCTGCAGGGTAGGGGTGGGGGTAGGCGTTAGTTTAATACTTCACTGCCAATCCTATTGTGCATCTCTCTAACTCCTGCACTACCAATGCCAATACAAGGAAGCAAACATTCAGCATTGGCAAATGTTTGTTTTGAAACATGTCATTGAAAAACTATAAAGAAATGATATCACAAGATTTAAAATTAAATCTTCTTTTGATGTCAAAGACCCAGGTTTGCACTCTGAGCCTGGGTTGGCGGAGGGCTGGTTTGGGGGGGGGATTGAACATCCCTGAGAATGCTCTCCTCCTCCGGGGAAGGAGGGTTACTCCCCCCACTACTACACTGCCATCTGGGTGACAACAGGTGAAGGTGTAGTGGGCAGGTGACTTAGGGAGGTGGATACTGCCTGGCTCCTGTGCACAGTCTCACTTGACTGCGTGCATGCAAACATGGGCATCCCAGATGGCTGCATCCCAGGGGAGTGGAAACATGGAAAATCAGGGCCCTGGCATCGGGGCTAGCAGCCTTGATACATCTGCCCCCCCCCAACCGCGACCCACAAGGCCTAAAATGCATATCTTGTCGGAGGGGTCCCTGCCACCCTCCAGCCTCACCTGGAGGGTGACCATGGTTACATGGCAGCCAGGGACATCTGCAGGTAAGTGCCAGTGTGAGCTTCTGATGCCAGTGATGAAGGGAGCAGAAATGGAATATGAAAAAGAAAGAAGTCATTTTATCTTTAAAAACAATTTAATTTGACTGAGTAAAAAAAAAAAACTTTGAAGGTAACATTTTTACAATTGATAATTTTATTTTATTGCCTTGTGTTGCATTTTTGTACTAATCAGTGTCAGTGGCTCTGTAGGTAGCATGCTTGCCTCAGGTGCCAAAAGATCAGATGGTCATGGGGTTCTAGCCCCACACCAGGTACCTGGGGTAACACCCATAACTGACATTGTAGTGCAGTATGAGGGACGTGCTGCACAATTTAGGTGCTGCGCTTTGGATAACACATTGAACTGAGGTCCCAGCTGCCTGTGTTTTGTCAATGTCCAGGTGGAAGTAAAAGATCCCATGGCACTTATCGATGAACAGTAAGGTTGTTTTTATTGATTAAGAAATATTTACAGAACCTTAAGTACTATAAATTGTTATCTACACAGTATAAAAACAGAAAAACTAAGTAAACCAATAAAGAAACAAAATGAAGTTTGAGGCAACAAACGAAAAAAAATGACAATTTTAACTCCTTCTCCTCTCTACTAACTCCTCAAACACCTACTGAAAGTACTATTTACTGAAAAAAAATAATCTCCAAGATTACATCCAGACTACCATTTTTTCAGTATGATTTAAATTGTTGAGCAGGTGTCTCATTAAATTCTTTATCATACACAGACCTAATTTAATTTTTTAAACCATTTGTAATAATAGATGCAACAAAACGCCCTTTTGCTGGAACAGAAATAAACATCTGGTATGCCATATGCTCCATGTTAAACACGCCATCATTACACACAGAGTACTGTGATCCCACCCCCTCTATACATCCGAAAAAGAACATCACACCAAATTTTGATAAGTAATAGTAGCAAATTCAGGAGTTTTCCAGTACACACTTGAAACCCTGGTGCCGTGTACCCACGGCAACTACCCCTGCCTGATGGCCACCATACAGGTTGAGGGGCCTGGGCTCTGTCATGATGGTGACTGGGAATTCTTTCTCAAATATAAAGTAAGTATTGCAGTGCCTCAATCCAGAGTAAGGTATAATGGGCCAGATGCTTGCACAGTGCAACCCCCAGGGATGCTGTACCTACCCACCTCCCCTTCTAATCACCCTACATAAAGAATACCGTAGACAATTGCAATACTTTACATGCAGTTAATGACTACACCTAATGTTATGCTCACAAACAGTTCAAACAATAGCCATAAAAGATTTATTAACAGGGAAATGCAAAAATAAATGGTAATGGGATTATTTGATAAGCTGGTAGAACCATAAATAATGACACAATGGTGCCCACCCCAACTGTAACACATAACCATAACCCGTTCTCCACTGGTTCCAGGGTCCCTGAATGTCTAACTGGGTACCCAGATAAGATGCAGGCTTGAACACTGCCACAGGTTGGCCGGCGTCGGTGCACTTCAGAGAGAGGATTATTTTTAAACCAAACCCCACACGTCATGCAACTGTGAAAATGGCTGTTTGAATTAAGGCAATTGTAATCCTGGCCCAATGATCCAAACAACACCTTTGGTGGACTAAATGTTTACAATCTTCAAGGTGCATGGCAAAACCCTGATGTTATGGTTCTGTAGGTAACAGTTCTGAGGAGCTCTCAGACAGTGGCTTTTAGGCTGCAGCTATGGGCGCTCAGATACACAGGCAAAGGCAGTCCAGGACAACTAGCTTCATGGCAGCCAGGCTTGGCTGTTGCTTGCAGACCTGGTGGTTCTTTGCAACCTTCGCAGTGACTTACAGGCTTTTGGCTTTATTTCTGATCAAGTTCGGCTCTCAGATTTCCCCTTGGTTTTAGACAGGAAACAGTCAGTTACCATTCACTGGATTCACACTATGATGGCAACCAGCAGCTCAGTCATAAATCAGTTCAGGAGCAGGCTGATAAAACCTCTCACTCTCTTTAGTCATCCTCAAGTTGTTAAAACCACTTGTAGCCCTGTTCATTTAGCTAGACCCAGGGCTAATTCCCTTTTTCTCAGAGAACGAGAGAGCAAAATCTTCCAACTGCTCGCTACCGAATCCCAAGGGAACTGACTTTTGATCCTCCCCCTTTTCTCTCTGGTCAGGTCAAGGCAGTGTTCCATTGATCCATCAAGCTGTCAGTACAGGAACTCGACACCAGATAGGTCAAACAAAAAGGTGCCAAGACACAGTACAGATTTTGCCCATGTTTCTTAGAGCTGTCATACGATGCTATCCCTGCACACTGCTTAGCTGCTAGCAGGGTCAGGGGTCATTCCAAGATGGTGGCGTAGTCTCTGATTTGTTCAGTGTTAAACTTCAAAGCTTCTTTGTCATAAGCGCACACACATCTAGAAAGAAACAGTTCCATGGGTTGCCCTGTTGTGCCCTGTTATCCATTGGTAAGATAGATGTAATCCATTATCCGGTGCTAAGATAGATGTGAACTGATCATCAGGGATGTTGTTGGAACCTCCATTGTAAATCCTCCCTACTTCTTTTACACTGGCTGCAGCAACAACTAAAGCTCTGCTCTTAAATGCACAGCACACAGTTAGACAGTTCTTAGTCCCTTATGGTGCATTTACCTCTACAAATACTCATCTGGTCCCCTTTCCATCAGCAGTTCTGGACCCAGAGGGGAACATGAATGAAGGAGGGTAAAGTCCAAGGCTAAGCAGAAATTTCAGGTAAACCCTACAAAAGTGTGATTAGGTTATACTCTCCCCCTCCCCTATACTTGACATCCGTGTCAAGCCTATTTCAGAAAGTTCAGCTGGAAAAGAAGCAATAAACAATGACTCTCAAATTATATAGTCTATCCAGGGAAAGAGTTTCCTAACTGCATAAGCACTAAATACATTCTATTCTGTAGAAATGCTTCAATCTACAGATTATTTAAACAAGAATAATAGTAGATAGTTTGATAGATAGATAGATAGATAGACAGACAGACAGACAGACAGACAGATATTTTATTTATAAAGTGCCCATTTCCATAGACTCTGGGCGCTGTACAGACAATTCAATAACAGAATACATATAGGTTGCAGCTCAACATAAATTTAAAATTCTATCCATCCCATTAAAATCAACATCAGTCATTAAAAGCCTGCTGGAATAAATACATTTTTAATGCTTTCTTAAATTCTTCTACCGAGTGGGCCTCTCTTAGATAACCAGGAAAGGAGTTCCACAGAGTGGGTGCCGCCACCGGAAACACCCTATCCCCAGAATGCCGCAACCTCCCTCTGGGAACTCCAAGGAGGCCTCCCCTGGCAGAACGGAGTGTCTGGGACAGATGGTAGGGGGTAAGAAGATCTTGCAGATAGACAGGTCCCTTTTCATGTAGAGTTTTATATGTCAGGAGCCCTATCTTGAAGACAATCCTCCACCTGACTGGCAGCCAGTGTAGGCCACAGAGGACCGGGGTGATATGATCACTACAGCTCACCCCAGTCAATAATCTCGCCACTGCATTATGCACCAGCTGCAGCCTGCAGAGGCTGCCCCCAGATAACCCTAGGTACAGGGCATTACAATAGTCCAGTCTGGAAGTGACAAAAGCTTACACAAGTGTGATCAAATCCTCCGGCAGGATCAAGGCTCGGATTCATGCAATGTTCCTTAGATGATAAAATCCACTCCTGACAATGGCCAACACCTGGGCATCTTGCGTCAAACCGTCATCCAGGATCACATCCAAATCCTTCACCTGTCTAGACGGGGTAAGGGGAACACCCCCCAACATAAGGTCAGGGGATAACCCTTCATGTCGTCCTCCGCCCCGGCAGACTGGATCTACAACAAGTACCTCTGTCTTGTCTGGGTTGAGCTTAAGCCAGTTTTGAGTCATCCAAGCTTGGATCTCACAGAGACAGCTGTCAAATACAGAGTCCGACACCCGGGTCCTGGGTGCTCAGGACAAGTACAGCTGGGTATCATCTGCATAGCAGTGAAAACCCAACCCGTACCGCCTGATAATGTCCCCCAGTGGCAGCATGTCTACTGTGAACAACAAGGGTGACAAGACTGAGCCTTGCGGTACTCCACAGCACAGAGGCTTTGGGATAGATCAGGCTAACCCCATCATCACCCTCTGCACTCTGTCTGTCAGGTATGACCTGAACCAGTTGATGACATTACCAGACAAGCCACACCAAAACCTCAGGTGGTCAAGTAGCACCTCATGGTCCACAGTGTGAAATGCTGCAGAGAGGTCCAGGAGGACCAAGATGGACCAGTCTCTCCTGTCTCTCACTACTAGGAGATCATTAAGCACCCTCACCAGGGTGGTCTCTGTACTATGCCCCGCACAAAACCCAGACTGGTAAGGCTCATAGGTGGAGGAAGAGGCAAGATGTCTCTCAAGCTGCATGACCACCACTTTTTCGATAACCTTCCCTAAAAATGGGAGGTTTGAGACTGGTCTGTAATTGCTGAGGCAGTCCAGGTCCAAGGAGGGTTTTTTCAAAATTGGTCTAACCAAGGCCTCTTTCAAGGCCATTGGGAAGACCCCACTCCTCAAGGAACTCCAGACAACCCCGCAATCACAGGCCCAATCAGGTCCAAACATCCAACCAGCAGTCGGGTTGGACCTGGGTCCAGTTCACACTGGGTTGGCCGCAGCTTCAAGATTATTTTCACCACCTCCTCCATCCCAACCAGCACAAACTCATCCCAGGCAGGAGGAGTGTTTTGGCACTCTCCAGGCTGGTCCATGTATCCCCTTCGAGAGATACTAAAGGAGACCTCATCCCTGATAGAGGACACCTTGTCAGCAAAGAATACAGACAGCTCCTCGCACCTAGTGATCGAACCTGCTTCCCAAACACAGAGACAGACAGGATGTAATAGCCCATCCACTGTGCGAAAAAGCTGAGCTGGTCTGTTCCTCGCCGCAGCAATCTGTCTAGACAGATATTCCGCCTTCCTACCAGAGATTGCCCCCTGATAGTTAGTATAATGCAACTTCAGGGCAAACCTGTCCTCCATCAGGCTAGATCTCCTCCAGCATCACTCTAGCCTTCGCCCCTTAGTCTTTAAACTCCAGAGATCCCCATCAAACTAAGGAAGTCTCCGGCGAGTGGATAAGGGATGGACCCGAATGGATGCGATGGATTGGAAGGCCACAGCAACCGCCCCATTATAGGCTACCACTGCTTCCTCCACTCCAATTGCGCAAGCCACCCCAACACTTGATAGGTCCAGCATGACAGATCATCCCGTCGAGGAAACACTTCTTAATGGACGGTATTGGACCATCTCCACAGGGGCAGGACCATCTAGAGGGGTGCCACCAAGCGTGAACCTCACGGTGCTATGATCCAGCAAAATACAGGATCAATCCTGAGTTCATTAACATCTAAACCTAATGAAAAAAACAAATCCAATGTGTGGCCACCAGAGTGCGTAGCTGTTGTTACTTTTTGTGATAGGCCCAGGGCCCCAATGCTTCCGGAAAAGGTCATTTCCAAAACCCAAAAGCCCGCCATCTACCCAGGCATTGAAGTCCCCCAGGATAAACCACCTGCGAGACTCCAACACCAGACTGGCAATGAGCTCCTCGACCTCAGCAACAAAATCCCCATGCACTCCAGCGGGACGATAAAGCACAAGGACCCTGAAACCTCCCCCTACACCCCCTCGGGCGGCCACACACTCGAACGATCGTGTATGACCTACAGGTAGCACCATGAAGTTCAAGCTGGTTTTAAAACAAATTGCTACCTCCCCCCACCCCTGCGATCCTCCCTCGGGTTATGTATCATGGAGTACTCAGCCTGAACTGCCACCTCTAAAATGGGGGCAGCATTTTTATCCAACCAGGTCTCCGTGATGCAAGCCAGGTCAACGGAGGATATCAGGTCTGCCATTACGGCAGTCATTCCTCATCGACCTGGTATTGCATAACACAACCCGAGTAGGATAAGGTGAGGCAGCCGAACCTGCTAACTGCCCACCATCCATTGTGGAACCCTTGGGTATGGGAACTAAACATGGCAACCCCCTCTCCAGTTCCCATTTCACCCCAGGGTGTCTCCTTGGCCTCACCACCCGAATCCCAGACACCCCGGCAGCCATTCGGGTACCACCGCCACCACCCGGCCCCTTCCTCCGAGCTATTCCCAAGGCTCTACACCTCCTGTAGGCCACAGCTGGAAGTCCAGGGAGCTCAAAGGGATGTAGGTCACTGAGGTAACCCCCCCCCGAGTAGCTACGCCTTACAATTCCCTGTCCCAGACACATTTCATATAAATAAGTAAAACAACCCCTCAAACTAAGTCACTGTAAACAATTTAACCCCCAACCTCCCACCATACAACAACCCCTTAAACACAATTAAAAGTAAAACCCTATTTTAAATCCAAATAACAAACACAACATGAGATAATAATTAAATTAAAAATATATTGCCACACTCCAAATGAAAAATGTACAGGAACTCTCACTTCCCAGTTCATGTCCAGAAAATTCCCACTAAGCTGGACACTCTCACTGCCCCAAAACTTTATGGTCATAAAGTTCACTTTTCATGAAAAAATTATCAACTCACGGCACCCTCACTGCCAGTCCAGTTAAGTCCAGGCCACATCAAGGAAGAAATGCAAGGAAACTCCAATTTTAAATGTTTCTCATTTGATAGATTGGCACTCTCACTACCAGTCAACTCCCAACCACAACAAAGGCAATGAAAGTTCATTTCAGTCCCATTTCAACCTGGAGCACTGAAAGACAGTTCTCACATAGCTATAGCTCCAAGCACAGCAGTCTCTCCTCCACTTCAACTTCACTACTGCAGAACGGAAGGACCCCTTTCCGAGCACAGACCTCTTCCAGACCACACCACTGCCCCAACCACCCACCGGCAACCAGACAGCAGGTCAGAAGTGCTGTAATGCAGCCACCCACTGGCAGCCACACTACTGCACACCACCAGGTCAGGCCAGACACCCGGAAGGAGTTTGCTCCATCGATCCACAGACAACCTCAGTCGAGCCTTCTCAGTGCACCACAGTACTCCACAACATCCCTCCTGCACACAAAGATAACCAAATGCCTCCCAGGTCACAGCTCAGAAAACCTCCATCCCTTCTACCCATCTTCACACTCTTCACGATTCTTCCTTAATCGGCCAACAGACAGATAGTTAACCAATTCAAATTAAAGAACATACTGCAGTTCTTAACACTTACATAATGGGCAGCAAGATAAAACAAACAATAACGATGTAAATAAATGTTAAAAATTCAGCTGTTCTTGCTGCTCCCAATGCTCAGCCCAGCACAACCGCCATCTTCAGGGTAGAAAGGTCTTTCAATGAATAGTCTTATATAGTCAGCTGACATATCAGTAATAAGCAGTGCTGCAGAGATAAGTACTTGTAATGACCATGGCAACTTACAGTTGTAGATAAGACACTGTAGCCAGTATACCGCTTCTTACTGCTTTAGCCTTTTGGGGAGATAAAGACAATTCTTGGCATAGAGTTGGGTGTGACATATATGCCTCTATGGAGCACATTCTTCGGCAAATCAGTTCAAATACCTGGTACATCACAGGTAAGTTTAAAGAAGGGTTTGATGGTTCTTTCAGAATGTTGCAATGGGACTTGCTCTTCTTCCTTGGCATCACAGTTCACTACTCAGGGTTCGCTACTCCCTGCCCATCGACCAGCGCTGGGACATCTTTCTCTCTTTCTTCAGGTTCCTCAAGCTCTACAGTCTCTTGTCCTGGCTCTGCTGGTCCTTCACTGACTGACTCACATGACACACCCTTGGACGGAGGCCTCTCACCGACAGTCACATCAACAGTGGGTTCAGGAGTTGCAGCTAAAGTCAACTGCTGTGTTGTAAGTGCATTTAGCATGTCATCTTTTATTTCAGGCATCCCCTGAAGTAGGTGAGCAAGGTCTGGTATGGCATAATAGTAGGCTAATTGATAAACTGTCTCCCCCTCTGACTCAGAATCCAAATTTTCCAGCTCTACTTAATCATCAGATTGTTGCTGGCATTACCTCCAGAACGCTGGGCTCTCTGCTTGTTTCATGGTTTCACGTGGCAGACCTTGTTACTGGAGGTTTAAGAGTTTCTGACGATTCACTCGCACTTGTGGTGACCATTTGTCCAATTAGCAGTAAGCGATTTTGATGAATTGTTCTGCAACTACTGATGTATCCCTCAGAAAGAATGGATTATGTAGTTTCTCTGCTATGACATAAAGGGTACTGTCCAATCTGCCAGCAATCTTATGCTTTCCCTGGAGTCCAAACTTTCACATTAATACTCTTTCACCAGGCAACAACTCATGTGCTTTGACCTTCTTGTCGTATCTCTCTTTATTTTCACAATTTCTCTTTTTGGCAGTTTCAGCAGCTAACTTGTAGGCAGAACTGGGTTGCACTTTTAATTTGTTTACATACTGCAAGTAGGTCTCAGCTCGGGTACTGTCAGGTGAGAGACCAAAACAAATTTCCACAGCTAGTCTGGCTTCCCTGCCAAACGTCAGACTGTAAGGTGAAAATCCAGTCTCATCATTCTTTGTGCAATTGTATGCATATACTAAGGCACGCACTCGTAGACTCTATTTGTTTTTGTTTTTGGGGTTCAGGTTTTCTGACATATCAAGCAGAGTTTGGTTAAATCTTTCAGGCTGTGGGTCACCTTGCACATGGTAAGGGGTAGTGTGTAATTTGCTGATGTCCCACAGTGACAATATTTCTTTGATTAAATAACTCTTGAAATCACTCCCTTAGTCGGAGTGAATCTGCCGAGGAGCCCCATAATGGACAAATAACTTTTCTACTAGAACTTTGGCAACAGTGGGGGCCTTCTGGTCTTTTGTAGTGTAAGCCTGGACATATCTGGAGAAATGGTCTGTCACTACGAGTACAGTATATTGTTGATATTTTTAGAGTCGCACTCCAAACTGAGAAAGCCTCTACAGACGAGTTCCATGGAAGCACAAGTGGCAATGTTGATTAGAGGGGCAGCCCTCAGTGGCTGGGCCTTCCTTTGCAAGAATCTGCTACAGTCCTTGCAGTATGTCTCTATGTTTCTTGAGATGCAAAGGCCAATAGAAACAGACACGTGCCAGATCTAACATGCGATCATGTCCTAAGTGGCAAATGTTCATCGTGAAATGCATGGAGTACAGTTGTTTAAATTTGGCAGGCAATACAGGTTGTAAGTAAGGATATCTCTGAGGATTTGGGACTTCTTGATACAGCAAGTCATGTTTCAGTTTGAGTTTGGACCATTCTCTTAGCACCAATTTCACATTTAGGTTATCTGTATTAACATGATTTGCATCACTCCCTTTAGCTAGGGTGCAGTCAATTTCTTGGATAACAGGATCTGACCTTTGTTCTTTCTGTAGATCTTGAGGGGTGAGTTGGGGCAGTGAACTTAGATCGATGGAGGCTAAGGTGCAGTATGCAGTTGGTAGGGAGTCTCTGGATGCACCAAGGATGTCCATCAAATGATTTGCATTTGCAGTAGATAAGGGTTTGTCTGTATCAAACTTTTGACAGAGTGCCTTTACTCTGCTCTGGTATCTTTACCCAGGTTGAATCACTTTTTCCAGGTGCTGCTGGACATCTGAATAGTGCATCTGCATCTATATAATTTAAACCAGAACGATTTTCTACACAATAATCACAGATTGAGAGTGTGGACAACCATCTGTCTCTAACCACGTCAAGCTTTGCATTTGTTTGTATGAGCAGTAACATATTGTTATCTGTTTTCACTGTAATATGTGCCCTGTGCAGGTACTTGTGGAACTGGTCCACTATAGCCCATTTTAGTGCAAGGAACTCCAGCTTGTGCACCGGGTACTTTTTCTCAGCACTGTTGAGACTTCGACTAGCAAAAGCCACTGGTTGCAGTCCTTCAGGATAGCTCTGATACAACACAGTCCTCAACCCATTGAAACTGGCATCTATATGCAAGATGTATGGCTTTTCAGGGTCAGCATGGAGGCATGACTCAAATGGTAAATTATGTCTTTGAAAGGCTGGCCACATTCAGCAGTCCAACGAGTCACAAATGGTGCAGATGGCCTGAAGTATGACTTGGGTTCAGTAGTCTTGTCAAGGACTCTCTTCCTTTTCTGGGTGGACAGAAAGCCTTGAGTTAAATTCATGAGGGGTCTTACTGCTCTTGTGTAGGCTTTGATGAAACGCCTACAATATCTGCAGAATCTGAGAAAATGCTGTAACTCTTTCAGGTTGGTGGACTTTGGCCGGGTGGTCAAGACTTCGTCTTTGCTTGGGTCTGTGTGGATACCTTCAGCCAACACAACATGTCTAACATATTTAACAGAATTTTGAAAGACCTGGCATTTGTCTATGGAGAGTTTGAGTCCAAACTCCTCCAAATGGTCCAAAACTTTCAACAGCCATGTCTCACGCTCTTCTAGGGTCTTGCCAAATACAATTACATTGTCCAAATATACCAAGCATTCTAGCAGGTTCATATCTCCTACTGCCTTTTCCATTAGTCTTTGGAAGGTAGCTGGGGTGCCAGAAATCCCTTAGGGCATCCACAGAAATTTGTAAAATCCCAAAGGGCATATAAAGGCTGTATTCTCTTGATCTTCAGGGGCCATAGGTATCTGGTAGTAGCCACTCCTGAGATCAAGTACTGAAAACCACTTCATTCCATTTAGGCAGTCAAATGCATTTTGGATACGGGGTATGGTGTACTAGTCAGGGATGGTTCATTTGTTAAGGGTTCTGTAGTCAACACGTCAGCACAGATCCATTCTTCTTACTCACCAACATTAACGGTGAGGCATATGAGCTATGAGATTCTTGGATGATATTGGCTATGAACAGTTCCTGTAGATGTCTTCATACATCATTAATATCAGAGGGTGCCAGCCAGTGAGATCTTTCCTGAAAAGCGTGTTCAGCATGCAACTGGATGTGGAGTTTCTTTCCAGTCATACACCCTATATCCCACTACTGGAGAGAGAATACTTTGCTCCTCTTAGCGAGCTTGGTGCTAATGTGAGTTTCCCACTTGTCAGGTACAAGGGAGTCACCAAAATCAAACATGTCTGGAGTAAGGCCAACCAGGCAACTTTCTTGGGTTGAAGTGGGTTACACAGCCCTGTCTGCACAATAAACTTGAGCCAACATGCAAGCTTTTCTGACAACAGTGTTTCTGTCTCTCACATTCTTTACTTGGACACTAACTTGTTTGGTGTAAGCATGGGCTCTGATGGGCAACACACTGGGCTTTACCAATATTCCTTCAGGTAACCCATGATCCTCAAGTGCATCCAACATCAGTAACTGTTTTTTACTATATATTAATACGTATAGTGAGGGGTGTCTCTTATGGGATAAGAAGGCTATGTCATGCTGTTTTGGGCGAGAGGATCGCAAAGCAAAGCTGAGTGATTCTGTCAGCCCAATACAGTATGAGTTAACCTTCTTATCCCATAAGAGACAACCCTCACTGTACATATATATTTTTTTATGTTACTTTCTTTCTGCTCCTTCCTTCAGTCTGGTCAGCCCACATTCCTGCCGACTGCCCAGCCACATCCCCCAACCATGGCAGGACCTCTCTCTTCTTCCCCCATGGTTATGCCCTCCATGGTAGGGTGGCGGGGACCCCCATATCCCTGCAAAGTAAGGATACAGTCTCTGGTAGGGCTGCTCCTGCCAAGGGCAGGACCTGCTAGGGTCAGCTGTCATCCAACATGCCCGACCATTTTTCCACGATTTTCTGGCTTCCCCATAGATGGAGTGTGCCACGTCGGCAATGGCCGTGCTGTGTGCATGTCCACCCACATCCGGTCGGCTGACTGCTCCACATCCACTACATGTTTGAGCGGCCTTGCGTACTGGCACCAAGCCACCACTAGATGTCAGACTGATGCCAGTCACTGCATTCCTCCCTTCTCGGGAAAGAAAAGCTGTCCTTCGGATGCTCGATTCTCTCCCACCTCGGCTGACCCCTGTTGACCCACTCGCGCCTCAGCCCTCCATGCCACCAGGCCTCCCCATTCTGAAAACAGGTCAGCCACAACATGCAAGAAATAATAACAAGCCAGATAAATGAAAGAGAAAAAGATTAGCCCTACAATTTTCTTTCTCTTTTTAAGGTTTCCCATGCTGGTGTATCACAACTTTGTCTCTTTTTCCAGTGCAGTTTGATGAAGAAAAGTTCATAAGAATACATGTTTCAAAGCTGAAAAAGACCGGATTGCATGAAAGCTGGAGTTAGGAACTTCTGCTCCACTTTACTGCTAATCCGCACCCCTCCCACCAGATGGGTTGTATTAAGCGAATATTTACCGAATTGTATTAATTTAGAAAATAGGGAACAACAAGAAGGTAAAGTACATTATTAAATAAAAAAAACAAGTTCTAGTGGTGCTATTTGCAATGTCAAATCTGGTTTAATTAATGGGATTATCTGAGTTCTGATTACTATAAAACAAGGACCATAAACGAGATGCTTTATTTAGCAATCTGGATGCATTGTCCTATGACACAGTGACAGGCTAGACTGTGAAACTCTGGGTCGTCATTGCCAAACTGCCCCAGTTAAGCAGAATAATAAGTATTGCATTGTTATTGACAGTCAGTGCATGTCAACACATATGTATGCAATCATGTCTTCAGATATACAGTGACTAACAGTACAATGCAATAGTCCTGATTATTCATTATAACTGAATCACTATGACAAAGCTGACTGTGTGTTCCACAGTGCGGCCTGTGTGCTATGTGCTGTCTTTCTCTCTCTCTCTCTCTCAGTGTGTGTTTCTCTGCGGGGCTAGTTAAGGTGTTCCATTCCCCTTCCCATTTATTTTTTTCTATTGATGGTGCAGTTTGAAAGTTTACTGCCTTACACAGAAATTTACCGGCAGAAAAGGACCACACGGCCTATCCAATCTGCCCTTATACTCTCCCCTGTTCCCTCCCACTCCCCTTAACATACTATCATCCCCTTCCCCAACCCCTTATGTCTGTCCCATGCCCTTTTGAAGCCCACCACCTACTCTGGCAAACCGTTCCAGGCTTCCACTACTCTCTCTGTGAAGAACTGCCCTCTGACATTGCCTTTGCATCTCCTGCCTTCTAATTTGAGTCCGTGCCCTCTCGTGTATGCTCCTTTTTTCATTTTGAGCAAACTTCCTTCCTTCACCCTGTTACACCTCTGAGGTACTTAAAAGTCTCAGTCATGTCCCCCCTCTCCCTCCTAGTCTCCAGCGGGTACAGGTTCAGCTCCCTCAATCTCTGCTCATATGGTATATCCCACATCCCTCGTATCATCTTGATCGCCCTTCTCTGCACCCTCTTCATCATCTCTATATCCCTGTGCAAGTGCGGTCTCCAGAACTGCACCCCCGGACTCCAGGTAAGTGTAACCCCTAGATGGCGCTATCCCAGGGGCTACTACCCCTGCCTGATTTGCCACTAACAGGTTGAGGGGCCTGGATCCAATGGCGGGTGCCTCCACCCAGAGGTCAGGGTTTGCAATAGTTAAACTAACTTGGTCACAGCCCTCTGGGACACTGCAACCCCCTTTCTTCCCACTAGTGGCCCACACAATATATCAGAATTACCTTCACGGTATACACTTACCCCAGGTCTGGTTCCGCACTGGGACCTCCTGTGAAATGAGATACAGTGCAACAATCACAGTACAGTACTTTAACATAGACAATACCTCAGGCAGTATAACTTTGCTGAAACAAGCAGCTCTGATTTATTTAGGGGGATATAACAAGGACGGGGAAATCAGGTTAATTAGCTTATCACTCTAATAATCTATCATGGCTCTGTGTACAGGCTCATCCCTATCAGTTACTGTCCCTTGGGTACCCAAGCCCTAGTGGCTAGTCCAAACCGTGGCAGCTGGTAGGGCCCTTTCACACAGAGAAAAGGAGAATTAAACAGTCAGCAGTACAGTAATTCCATTTGGATTTAATGTGGCATTCAACAGGGAGCAACCCTGAATTAGTACTCACGACCTCCAAATAAGATAGGGTCCTTCAATGTCAGCAGGGCTCACTTGAGGTACACAAACCTCTTCACACATCCATATAAAAGAAAGTACTATACCAGGCAGGCTGCATCTGTATCCCGATCGCACTACTGCACACACACCCGGAGAACACACAGCAGATTCAGTTCCTGACAGACCCAGTGCAATTTTTTCAGCAATTCTTCCAGTCTTCTACAGGGTGAGCCTGGTTTCTACTCTTCAGAGATCCTTTGATTCTTTTCACAGGACGGATTCAGTCCTAACAAGCTGTTACACAAGCTGCAGACCGGAACTCTGGGCCTTACACGCTTTTTGACTAAAACTGCACACTGAAAAGCACAGGGCTCCTTCCTTCTTCACTGCCAAAGCTCAACTGAACTCCAACTGACTAAACCGCACTTCCTTTGAGTTCCTCCCAGTTCTTGACTGGATTGGCTGTCACTACATAGACTGCTGCTGTTGGTCCAAAAAGGCACTGAAGTCTAAACTACATCTCCCAGAGTCACTGCCCATACAATCCTCTTGTGGCTGGCTCAGATTATGAGTCCAAGTTCTGATTCGTCCAAGGCATCATTTTAGAGCTAGCTTACCCCACACTGATTGGTCCAGTTCAGCAGTTCAAAACTAGAATGGGGAACTAGCAGACACAGTTCTGACTGCAAGAAAGCAGGTTAGACAAACTGTAATTTCATTATTACTCTAAATAATTTCTGGCAAACAGTTACATCTTTCAGATAGGTTCCCTTTGCACTCCTAGTGACTGCAAAATGAAGTGAATTGGCAGCAGCTCGAGTGGTACTCAGAGAAGCACACAGTCCCCCCATACAAACTAATTATGTCTGCAAGCAGACAGCTCTTAAAGAGACAGTACCAGAGGCTCTAAAAACACTCACTGATAAATGGCTTAAATGCCAAACACCATTCAGGCTTGGAGCATTCAAGCAAGCTCCTGGAAGTCTTTTGGGAACCCCCATTTGCAGGGGGGTTACATAAGGATAAGATCTTATTCTTATATCTAAGCTTTTATACCTTGGTTTTTCTGCCAACATAGTTACATGGATTGACTGTTGGTTGACTGCCAGGACTGAGTGTGTCACGATCAATGGAGTGCTATCAGATAGGGTGGGTGTAACTAGTGGTGTGCCGCAGGGATCGGTTTTGGGCCTCATTCTTTTTTAATTTATTAATTTCCAATATACAGATTAGCTCCAGGAACACTCTTTCGAAATTTGCAGATGATACCAAGTTAGGTGGTATGGTGGACTCCGATACTAACAGGGCAACTCTTGCAAACAGCCTTTCCTCACTAGAACTATGGGCCCATACTAATAAAATGACATTTAACATAGACAAATGCTCAGTTCTCCACCTAGGCCACAACAATCTTAAACAAACCTATAAACTAAACAACAAAACATTAAAATCCTCCACCTGTGAAAAAGACTTGGGGATTTGGATAAACAACAGCCTTTCTTCCACCAATCACTGTAGTCGCATTGCCAAAACTACTAATTCACTACTAAGAAGAATCAATCACACGTTCATAACGAAAATAGAGGAATGTATTATCCCCTTGTTTAGATCTCCTACATTACACCCTATGCTGCTTATAGGTCACCTGTATGGAGCCCGTATCTGGCTAAAGATAAACATATAATTGAACAAATCCAGCAGAGGGCAACAAGGATGGTTCCCTACCTAGCGTCATTGCCCTATGTTCAAAGACTGCAGAAAACAGGCCTACATTCACTAGAGTTCAGGCATTGTAGAGGTGACCTTTTGTTCTTGTGCAAAATTCGTAAATCACCTTTACTCATGGTTCAATGTGGCATCAGTATGACACAAAGAAAAACAGTGCCTAGGCTCCACAATAAACAACTGTTGGTTAGCAAAGCAAGAACTAACAAAAGGCTATATTTCTTTTCTGTCAGAATGCCAAGACTCTGGAACAGACTACCCCAGGGCCTAGTAGATAGCAATACCTTCAAAACCTTTAAATCAGGCATTGATAAATGGCTCTCCAATAATTTTCACAGGGTTTAATGTCCCACTGACGTGGGAGACAATCTTGATGGGCCTTGGCCTTCTTTTGTCCATACATACCTAGTAGTAATGCCTAGTAGGTGCAGCCTCACCATGGTTCTGTACAAAAGCATTGTCTCCCTCTTTCTACTAGTAAAACCCCTTCCAATGCAGGCCAACATGCCATTCACCTTACCCACTGCCTTGCTACATTGGTTCCCCACCTTAAGATTGCGTGATACCACAATCCCCAGATCCTTTTCCTGTTTCTGTGCCATGATTTCCTCCCCCCCCAAGGGAGAAAGTTGCCCTCTTGTTTTTCCTCCTCAGGTGCATCACTGTGCACTTCCCTGCATTAAACTTTAGTTGCCAGGTTTCTGACCACCTTTCTAGTTTCTCCAGGTCCCTCCTCATGGCCTCCACCTCCCCTTGTGAATCCACTCTATTGCAGACCTTCGTATCATCTGTAAACAGGCACACCCAGCCCTCCAAGCCCTCCGTGAGGTCACTAATATAGATGTTAAAGAGTAGTGGGCCTAGTACTGACCCCTGTGGTACCCCGCTGATCACTGCCTGTTCCCTGGAGTGTGTCCCATTTACTACCACTGCTTATCACCTACCCGACAACCAGCTCCCTACCCACCTTGAGATTTTATGGCCCACATCCAGGCCATCCAGCTTATTCACCAGCCTTCTGTGCAGTACGGTGTCGAAGGCCTTGTGAAGTCCAGGTAGGCCACGTCCACCACCCCTCCCTGGTCCACTGTCTGCGCCACCCAATCGAAAAACTTTATAAGGTTAGTCTGGCAGGACCTACCCTTAGTGAAACCATGCTGCCTTCCATCCTACAGACCATTTTCCTCCAGGAATGCCACCAGACTTGCCTTTAGCAATGTCTCCTTTAACTTCACCACCACCAAGGTGAGACCAACAGGGCAGTAGTTTTTGACCTCGCCCTTCCTTCCTCCTTTGTGTAGTGCAACCACCTCCACCCTCTTCCAGTCCTCTGGTCTCATGCCTGTATCCAATTACGTGTTAAACAATCTCGCCAAATGTGGTGCCAGTAACTCCCTCAGCTCCATGAGTATCCTTAGGTGTAGGCAATCAAGCCCCATTGCTTTATTTACCCTAAGTCTACCCAGCTCTTTGCTTACTCTGTCAGCCGTGAACACTATAGGATTCATGTGCTTGTGGGTTCCCCCCTTCTCTTCCCATACTGGTCCGCTGCACTCTCCCTCCTTCATGGAGATCGAACAGAAGTAATTGTTCAAGGCCTTCACTTTCTCCAAGTCTCCCTCCAGAATAGTTCCGACTTTACCCCTTGGTCTCCCGATCCCCTGCTGTGCCTTCCTTCCTTCTTTCTCCCACACACCTAAAAGAGGTTTTATCCCCCCTCCTGACCTGCCTTGCTATCCTCTCCTCAGTGTCCACTTTACCCCTCCTTATCATCTGTCCTGCCTCCCTCTTCGTTTCCCTGTAGGCCTCCCCATCCTCCGTCCTTTGTGTTGACTTGTACTTCCTGAAAGTCCTGGCTTTTTCCCGAACCACCTTCGCCACCTCTCTATTAAACCAAAGAGGTCTTCTCTTCCTCCTGTGCTTCCCAACTCTCCTGAAGCATGAGTCTGTGGCTTTCAGCACTCCTCCCTTCATGGCTAGCCATAAATCCTCAATCTCCTCTTTGGTCCCCATCCTTGACATTTCTTCACCGAATACACCCCACATCTTGCTAAACTTTGCTTTGCTGAAGTCCAGTATCCTAGGTTTCATCATGTTCTTCTCCCTGCCCATTCTCACCTTGAACCTGACCGCTCTGTGGTCACTTGTTCCTATTTCATCCCCTACCTCCGCCTCCTCCACACTGTCTCCATTAGTAGTAAGGGCTACATCCAATAGGTTATCACCCCTAGTGGGCTCCTTGACCTGTTGGTGTAGAAATATGCCTTGCAGTGCCTCTAGGATGCCCTTGCTCCTAGTTGATGCTGCTGTTTGGGTCTCCCAGTCTATATCAGGGAGGTTTAGGTCCCCAACCAGAAGAATTTCCCCTTTCTGTGCCATTCTCGTTGCTGACTTTACAAGATGTTCATCTTCTTCCTCCCCCTGTGTAGGAGGCCGGTACGCTACTCCTACTCTCAACTGCTTCCCATTATTCCTGTCTAAGGTGACCCCACATCACCTCTGCTTCCTCTTCCTCTTCCTGCTCCTCTGTGGTCCTGATTTCTTTCTTAACGTATAATGCTACCCCTCCCCCTTTTCCCCACTCTGTCTTTCTTAAATAAACAATACCCAGGAATCACCACCTCCCAGGCATGATGCTCATTCCACCAAGTCTCGCACACTGCTACTATGTAGAGACCCTTTTCCACCATGATGGCCTCCAGTTCCCACAGTTTATTCCCCAGACACCTGGCATTCACCACCAAACTCCTCCACCATAAAGCCCTCCCCTCCTTATCCAATCCTTCGCAGCTGCTACCTGCATCCATTATATCTGCTTTGTTACCTTACTGTCTGCTTCAGTTTTAGCAGTGAGCTTGTCTGTCTGTCTGTCTATCTAACATTTTAATTTCCCCTGCCTCACATTTTTTCAATCCTCCTTATTACCCAGACCCCAATGCTTATGTATAATTTGGCAACGGATGAGTTATGTGAGGGGTTTGGGGATCGCTGCACACTGTCCACCTTCCTGCATACTTACCTTTTAGCTGTGTTTCCTTGCTTTATTGCTTTTTTTTTGTTACTGGTCAGTTACAAATACTTTACAACTAAATTGGCAATAACTGGTGTTTCTTGTTTTTTGGGGTTTTATTTGTTATAATGGCAATGCTTGCATTAAAACATAGCTTCTCAGCTTTCTGTGTACCACAGGGCATGAAAGGAGAAAAGTGCACTCTCACCCTCACTCTTTCCTTCCTCCCCATTCTGAAAACTGGTCAGCAACAATGTGCAAGAAATAATAACAACCCAGACAAATGAAAGAGACAAAGATTAGCCCTACATTTTTTCTCTTTTTAAGGCTTCCAATGCTGGTGTATCACAAGTTTCTCTTTTCCCAATGCAATTTGATGATGGAAAGTTCATAAAAATACAAGTTTTTTTTCCATAAAGATCTTTATTTAATTTTAACAAACATAGATACATAGATACATAGACAGTGTCCGCAGATAAGGGCCTATGGCCCACCTAGTCTGCCCATTTGAGCTTGTAAGTTCAGTTTGTTTTCCTAGAAGTCTATTTCCCCTTACCCCTGACCTCTAGAATTCCTTTATGTCTATTCCATGCATTCTTAAATCCCGTGATTGTTTCAGCCCCCACCACTTCCTCTGGCAGGGTGTTCCACTTGTCCACCACCCGCTCTGTGAAGAAATTCTTTCTCATGTTTCCTCTGAATCGTCCCTCCTCCAACTTCATCCCATGCCTCTAGTCCTGAAACATCTTTTCGCTTAAAATAGTGTTTTCCTGCACCCTGTTCCTCCCTGTAAGATACTTGTATGTCTCTATCATATCCCCTCTCTCCCTCCTCTCCTCCAGGGAGTACATGTTCAGTTCCTTCAACCTGTCTTCATAGGATTTGTGATGCAACCCATGCACCATCTTTGTTGCCGTCCTCTGAACCTTCTCTACCCTGTCTATGTCCTTACGTAGGTATGGTCTCCAGAACTGTACACTGTACTCCAGGTGGGGCCTCACTAGTGTCTTGTATAGCGGACACTTCTGTATAGTACAAGAGTAAGGGGGAAAACCCAATCGTACAGTCAGAAATACACAGAAAATAGCATTGCATTATCACAACCAAAAGTGTTACTTAATGATTCACTTAAATGAATAGTTGCACCAACAAATGTTTAGCGTACACAGTCCGGGTATCAGGATACCTTTTCATAAGCCCTTCCCTGCTTGCCCACATCCCAAACTCCCTGACATGTGATACTTACCCTTAAAGAGCTTCCAAATGTGTTTTAGCCAAGATTTTTCTTGTCATCCCTATCCCCACTTTGAGGTTCAATTTGTATCCTGACTCATCTGAGCACAGTATTTTCTGAGTACTCATGCCCACTGAGCTCTCTTTTCTTCCCTGCCCTTCTAACCTTCTTTTCCATGCTATTCCCTTCCCTTCCCTCTTCTCCCCCCTCCCCACTTTAATAAATACCTTACACCCCCTCCATTACTTATTATTTCACTGTTAAGGTTTATATATTTATCCTCTTACTTCCCTGAGGATACTTTTGATGTCTATACACCTAGTGATACTTATATTTCTTTATTTAATTGTGTCACCCTTTATCTACAATTTTAAAATCTGAACCCCCTTTGGGAGCTTAAATATGCGACATTATATTTGCTTAGTATTCGGTTACTGTTCCCCTAGTCTGTGATATTTAACCGTGCCTTCGTCCAGTAATAAAGGATTCTAGGTTACTTAACAGCATTGTTACACACCCCTCTCGTGTCTAGTTCCACAGTGGGTACTTTAAAATACAAGTTTTAAAGCTGAAAATGGCTTGATTGCATGAAAGCTGGAGTTCAGACTGTCTGCTCCACTCTACTGCTAACCCACACCCCTTCCCCAAGATGAGATCCATTAAGTGAACTTTTACCAACTTGTATTAATTAAGAAAACAGGGAACAACAAGAAGGTAAACTACATTAAGTTAAAATAGACTAGTGCTGGAACAGATTTTTTCTTCACTTCCCTCATTTTATTTATTTATTTATTTATTTATGTGTTTTGTTACCTTGGCAATGCTTGCATTAAAACACAGATCCTTAGCTTTCTGTGCACTGAGGGACATGAGAGGAGAAAAGTGCACTCTCACCCTCTCTCTATCTATCCTCCTGTTCTGAACATTGGTCAGCCACAGTATACAACAAATAATAACAACCCAGATAACATGCTTGCTGAGCCCAGGACTTCAGACAGACAGTTTGGCTGGTTCTTATTTCCTTGAGATATTGCTAAAGGACTAGGAGGCCTTGCATAAGAGAGTCAACATACATTGATATTGCACAAACAGAGGTGAGAAAGAATAAGTGCCTCAACTGGGACTTGAACCCAGGCCACCCGAAGCATCATTCCGATTGTGCTAACCAGCTGTGCCAATGAGACAACTGGAACCTGGGCCATCCCTGAGTACATTACTCTTTATCAAATGCAGAACCCAATGGCAACATCAATATTTACTTGTAACAATCACAGGTAGGTGTGCATTTATGGAACACATAACAGAGGTCGAAAGAATAAGTGATTAGGTTGGGATTAACTCAGGCCACCTGAATACCATTCTGATCAGCACAATCAGAATGGTATTCTGGGTGGCCTGGGTTCAAGTCCCAGTTGAGGCACTTATTCTTTCTCACCTCTGTTTGTATGTGTTCCATAAAATATGCACACCACACTCCTGTGTGATTGATACACTGATATTGCCCTTCATCCCCAGAAACTATAAATTCTCATCTGCTGTAGTTCTTACAGTTGGTGTTCATGGTTATCTATAGTGGCCAAGTTTATCCCTGGAATGGTGGAGATAGCTTATAAGTAATTAAAGAGTCACATGCAAAATGTTTGGATTCTTGAAGGTTACACATACCAAGTCTTTAGGTTCAACAGTAAAACCAAGGAATTATTTTTCTTAGAAGTAAAAAACAGACTACACACCACACTACTGTTACCACATCAAAATGTGTTTGTTTATATTCCTTAAGGAACTCTCACTGTATCTTTCCTGGACTTAGAAACACCCCCAACACAGTCTAGTTTGTAATCTGATCACATTTATGAGCAATCCCTGCACAGCCATTCTGACAAAATGCCCATGGAACTATATATGCAATTTGTTATGTTTATTTAATTTTGAATTATGCTGGGTTTTGATATTTATACTTATGTACAGTATGTTTTTTGTTTTTATATTTATATTTACTCATATACATCCACTCCTTAGCACTCCCCTTGCCAGCAAGGTTACTCATGTTACAGGTTGTCTGTAGTTTCCTTGTTTGCACTCATCCTTTATATAGTCAGCAACCTTATCAGGGCTGACTAATAGCAGCACTGTGCGATATGGAATTCTTTAAAAGTGTGCCACCTGTAAAGAACTGACAGCATCAGCATGGGATGGTGGCACTGAGAGGCATGTCTGCTTTGTCATTTTGTTTATTTCCACTCTTCATAGCTATAATAATTTAGATGGCTATCCAATATTGTTACTTTAATAGAAATGTAAGCTAACATTTTGCAGAGAGGAGCACTTTCCCCTCCAGCCCTCTGCAATGTCACTTAAGAAGACCTTAAACAGGACTGGGTCCAGAACCGTGCCCTGCACCACCCTGCTGGTTACACTCCTTTCATTAGCTTGAGCACCGTTTATCAAGACTGTCTATCTTTTATCATTCAACCAGTTCCTAACACAGTTTACCACCTTGTAACCCACTACTAATTTGCCCAGCTTGTTCATAAGTCTTGTATGTGGAACAGTATTGAAGGCCTTAATGAAAGCAATTCATGTTTATGTTTAAGCCCATGAAACATCCTTATCTAGTTAATGCTTTTGCAGTCATAGTGGCTCTGCCAGAACTTCTTTTGTATGTTTTTGTTTCTGCCAGCCCTCCAGTTTTCTATGTGCGGCCACACCCCTAGAATTATGTCATGCAAGGGAACTGTCAATGTCTTACATACAGCAACAATAAATTCTGAGTAAATTATAAAGTTGACTTAAATGTTCATTAGTCAGAGGTGTAGTCGCTTGCTTTGGTAGTGGGGACTGCAGAATAACACCTAATATGTAGACATATAACCTAGTTCTAGAGATCCATAAAGAAGCTAAGTACATATGCACATGGGCAGACTAGGTGGGCCGTAGGCCCTTATCTGCTGTCAACATCTATGTATCTATGTATATACATGTACCCTAGTAAGGAATTGCTGTATGGCGACACTATTGCAGAGAACACGTTGAGGCTGATAACACCGACGTGTTCACTGTAACAGTCTACCCGAGACCCTGGCACTCTGTCCCCTGGTCCTGCATCCCCCCCCCAACCATCTCTGACTTGGAGTTGATAATCCTAAAGTTTGGGGGGGTGGGGTGTGTGCCCTCTGCATGGGGGGTTCATGGGGCGAATCCCCCCAATGAAAAAATAGCCGGTGTCTCCAGTCAGATTTATGTTGACTGCAACTTGCAGTCAACATAAATCCATCGCTCTGATGACGGTCGACAACACAGTTGTCAAACAGGCATCATGGAGCCAATTGCAGGTATAGTACATAGATGATTTTTCTGTCTCCCTTAAAGTGCAGTTTCCTATGTCTGTAATGTTTACAGCAGTACAGTCTGTAGAAAAGTGTCTGGAAAACTGTTTTTGTGATGCAGATAGGCCAAAAGCATAAACTGCCAGTCTGTGTAGATGTTTGACTTTTACTGCCTGCTAGTGAAGTGACAGGTCTGAAGTGGCAGCTCCTGTCAGAATGTGGGAGCATGATGATATTTTTCTACTGTATGTTTATGTTATAGGGCCTGAATGACTATAAGTAGCTCAGGAGTGTAATTATGGGTCAGACTGTTTTTCTTTGGTGTCCAGCTTCTGCTGTGGGTCCAAAATTGGGAAAGAAAAAGGATGTCTTCAATACCAAGACGGACCAACAGAGGTCTCTGTTTCAACACAGTGCTTACGAACTTTGTTTCCCTTGCATGGTGTCATGGTTGGGGGTTGCAGCCTGAGGAAAAATGGGGCAGGGTTATGCAAATGAAGCAGAGCACAGAAATAAAAGCATTTTTTTCTTGGAAAACAGCACTTGTTGGCAGTTTGAATGGTAGGAGATTGATTCACATCTCCTACAGTTTACTACTTCCATTTGCTATGGCAAACATAACAAAATCACTTTAAAATTGTAATTATGATAGAATACTTGAGAAGAATTTAACAGGAAGGGTGGGTGGACAATGGCTATGAGAGGATGATTAGCAGGAAGTGCTAAGATATTCATAAGAGTGGCTGAATGGATACCCTGAAGTGGTGGAAAGTATCCAGACAGGAACACAGAATACAACGACCCGAGATACACGGTGTACAAGGGGCTGGAGGACCCCAGAAAGAAGGGAAAAAAAATATTTGTAAAAAGTAACATATAGTATTAAAGTTTATCATAGTGTGTCATAAATCCAATGACCCAATTGAGTCCATTAAAGTTAGATTTAAACTGTTTGATATATTTTAGTTCTCATATCCTTCTCTCCTGTGTGTTTCTAAAGTTGCCTCTTAGTATTAGAACAGATAGGTCTGAGAGGGAATGGCCTGTTTGTGAAAAATGTTGTCCCACTGGTGTGCTGATAATCAGGTTTACTATTGTACATTGGTTGTGGTTCATCCTGGTTTGTAATGGTTGCCATGTTTCCCCTATACAGCATCCATTTGGGCACTGTTTGCATTGAATTAGGAAAACCACACTGCTTGATTAATATGTGTAGGATCCAGTCATTTTTATTGTGCTGTTCTGGCCTGTCTCGATGGTGGTCAGTGTGCATATGTGAGTGCAGGTCTTACATCTTGCATCGTTGCATTGTATCAATGTGGTTTACCTAACTCAATTCAAACAGAGCACAAATTGATGCTGTATAGGGGAAACAGTGCAACTGCTACAAACCAGGATGAACCACTACCAACACACACAATAGTAAACCAGATTTCCAGCACACCAGTGGGACAACATTTTTCCCAAACAGACCATTCCCTTGCAGAGCTGTCTGTCTTAATACTAAGGCAACTTCAGAAACACACAGGAGAGAAGGACATGGGAACTAAAATATAACAAACAATTTAATTAGAACTTTAATGGACTCAGTCGGGACATTGTATTTATGACACACTATGGAAAATGTTATACTGTATGTTACTGTTTACAAATACTTTTTTTTCATCTTTCTGGGACTACCCCCTCCCCCCGCCTCCACACACACACACATACCTTGTGTATCTCAGGTCTTTTTATTTTGTGTCCTGTCTGGATACTTTCCAGTTACCACTTCAAGGCATCCATCCAGCCTCCTTTATGAATATCAGCACTTCCTGATAATCATCCCCTCACAGCTATAAACCTGTTCTATTTGTTGCCCACTCACCCTTCCTGTTAAGTTCTTCTCACCTATCCTGTCATAATTACTTTGAAACAATGCATCACACTGTATATAGACCTCACACTCTGTTTATCTCAGGTTTTTATTATTCTGTGTTCCTGTCAGGATACCTTCCCAACTATCACTTCAAGGCATCCATTCAGCCTCCCTTCCTGCTAATCATCCCCTCACAGCCATTGCCCACACACCCTTCCTGTTAAATCTTCCCAACTATTCTATCATAGTTATTTTTTTAAACAATACATCACAGTGTATATAAATGCTGCTTCTTTTGCTCAGTTTGCTATTCACCTGAAGAAGGGCCCTGTGAGCCTTGAAAGCTTGTCTACTATACCATCTCTGTACAAGACATATGTTGGTTCAATAAAAGGTATCAAACCTACACAGTAACATAAAAATGTGTATTCAACCCACTGCCTAACCAGCAGCCCAGGATGCCTAGTGATGGAGTTATGTGTTCTGCCATCTGTATGGAGGTCAGAAGCCTCACTGCAGCACTCTGGACCAGCTGCAAGCATCAGTGGACCACCCAGTAAACCCTGGAAGAGTGCTTTGCAGTAGTCCAGCCTTGAAGACATGAATGCCTACAATAATGTGCCCAGATCAGCATGATCAAGATCGGGTACAGTCTGGCAATATTTTTTAGAGGAGGAGAAAAGCAGACTTTGGCTATAACCAGCACTTAAGACTGAAGTGTCAGCCACCTGTAAAGGACTGTTCCCAGACTGCAAACTTCTCTAACCACACCAAGCTGTACCTAGCAGCCTGAGGCCACTGATTAGTGCTGATAAGTGCCAGTCCAACCCACAGGTAGCAGCTCTGTCCTCCCCAGGTTGAACAGCAGCCAGCTGAAGTCCAGTCAGATTCTGAAATCCAGTAGTCACTACTCTTATAGTACCACAGATGAGAGCTTATCTGATGCAAAGGACTGATACAGCTGGGTATCATCAGCATAACAATGAAACCCCACAGTGTATTATTGCCTTATGATCTCCCCAGCACATGCAAAAACACTGGAGAAAGCACAGGCCCTTGATGCACACCACAGTCTAGGGCAACCAGACGCAACTGATATGAGTCAATTATATCCAACTGCTCTCTTTCTGCAAGGAAATATTAGAATCATTACAAAACACTACCCAGTATTTACCTGCACACCTTCAGTCTAACAGCAACAAGTGGCAGAATCATTCCCTGCCTTCCCTCATCTGGATAGCAAAACACTTATGGATACAGTTTGTTTGAAAGGTACAGTATGAAAAAGTTCAAATCAAATCAACAGTATATGTAGCCCAGACCCCGTGTGCCAGTGGGCTACTACCCCTGCCTGTTGGCTCTCTCTCTAACAAGCTAAGGGGCCTGGGTCCTGTTATGGTGGTGTTCGTGGGTTCTGTACCAAAGTTATAGCAAGTAGTGTGGTGTCTCCACCCAGAGAGAGTTGTAAGTAGGTCAGGTGCTTGGCTAGTACAGCCCCCTGGGATGCTGTACCTGCTCACCTCCCCTACCAACCACCCCTTATGCTGAATACCCCAACCGTTTCTTAGTACCATTAATTATGAACACTTTGCAATTGACAGTCACCAAAAAATACCCCTTACGCAGCAATTCAAACAACAACTCACAGCTTTATTAAGGGGGGAAATGGTTTAGGAGCAGGGATACCGGGATCAGTGAAAGCTGCGGAAGAAAAAGATTTGTAGTAGGAAATAAGCAAAGCAGTGATAACCAGGCCCATAGGCCAAACCACTTGGGTTGCCCACCCCCATTGGTACCAGTGCTATAATTACAGTCTTTCTGGGTACCCAGTAGGTGCAGGCCTGGTCAGTGCCATGGGTTAGCCAACTGTTGGGGCCCTAAAAGTTTGAAGAAGTATATTTAAGTTAAGATGAACAGTCCCCTTAGAATCCAGGGCAAGCTCTGGGTACTCACAGTTTGAAGATTCTTAGCCGTCTTAGCCTCCAAGGGCTCTACTGATCTGGGAGTAATTGTCTTAAACTTAAAGGGAAGAATACTGGGCAACAGAAGGATGAACTGATGCACTGATCTTGACTGATGGTCTAGCAGCTTATCCCCTTGATTGAAGATCTTGCCGCTTGTCACCTTCAGCCTCTTCTGGCCTGTTGCAGAGCACAGATGCAGGTCCCAACCAGGCCCAGAAGGCCCGGCTCCACAGCCCGGCTCCCACAACAAGTCACAGGTGCCCTAGCACCCCAGCAAGTGCCAGTGACCCCCTGAAGCTAGCAGGCCCCACTTGGAAGGGGTTAACAAGTTCCCTCCCTGGCTCTGGGGAGTGCTTCCTAAACCAGTAGGCATCACTCTGTTCCTGCACCAAACTCAGGTGCAGGAACAGTCCTTCCCTGAAGGACAGTCAAGAAACTTCCACTTCCAAACACCAGTGCCATTGAGCCATTGTCCTGCAATCTTTAAGCAACAGTTCCTCTTCACACTGAGAAATGCAGCAGCAGCAGCAGGGATTAGGAACATGCAAGCACCTGCTCACCTTTTGCTTACACAGTCTCTGAATGTCAAATCAGCTTCCAAAGCAGTTTCAGCAGAGACACAGCTCTCAGAAATCCGTACCGTCTTCAAACAGTTTTCACACAGCCTGGCTTGCCCCAGTGTCAGGAATGCTCAAGCTCTCCAAACAGCTTCTAACAGTTCCAAAGCAGTACAGGCTTTCTGTAGTGAAGAATCTCATCCAGACAACAAAGCACGGTTCCAAATACCCTGAGTGTTCTCACATCAGCTCAGTTTCTCTCAACCAGGATTCACATTTCTTTCTCAGAATCAACTCCCAAATTAAGTTCTGTGGAAGGCCTCAGAAGTTCAGTTATAGATCCCTCCTGACTCAATAGGAGTCTGGCCAAGACTGAATCCAACTTCCCCAAAGTCCCTGGAATATCTCTCCACAAATCTGCCCTCTGATTTGCTGTCCTCCGTTATCAATCACATTCAATGACCCTCAGAGCCCTCTGGTTAGCTGGATCACTTTGCACCTGAAAATAGTTCACTCCTCCTCCTCCCATAAGTCCTCTGATACAGTTATAGGCACCTAGTTATTTGACTGGCTGCTGGAGAGGGGTTAAAGTGCAATAACATGGCAGCCCCCAGTCAGTTCCCTGCTGTATCATAGCATTCCCAAGTTTAGCTATTGCTGGTGGCCACAAAATACACTTCTATTCCCTTCTTTCCCCAGTTTGTAATAGGGCTTCCTGCCCTCTGTCAGGCGACCCCATAGTAGTTGTCCCCCATTCCCCTGAGCCCATCACTAGCTCCGATATACCTTTCCCCTAGGAGCTGAGATCGTGTCCATTAATATGCATGAGCCTCTGCTCAATATTCATATTCTGCATCAGTCTAGCAGCACTCCCTAGGGCAGCTTCTAAACCCAAAATTAACTTTTCACCTGCTACCCCCTGGTAGCTGATCCCTGTTTATGTGTATAAGGGGGTCAGTAGCACTGGGGAGGCATATGGGCAACCACAGGAACGCCCGACAAAATGGTCACCTAAATGGTTAGGCTGCACTTTTGCACATGCGCGGACCGGTGGACCTCATGTAAATAACCCTGAGGTTGCTGATTCTGTGGTTTTGGACCCCTGCACCCCATACTGGGCTGGAATCACCAGTGGTAGCCCCCTGGAAGCAAGGTTAGCCCCCCGGGGGGGGGTTACATATAGATTTCAATTATATTGTTAGCTGTTTGGGGGGCTGCTTTGCATTACATATTACAAGATGTATGTTAGTTTTCCCTTTGAGTTTTGTCATTGAAGGGTCCTAGTCGTATACAGATACTTATTTATTGATTGATTGATTGATTGATTCCTTTTCTACACCACAGTAGCCTCATTTTAGTGTAGTGCCTAATTTCCAAGAGAGTTTTAGGAAGCAGCACATCAGCAGCAAGCATTACATTTAGTTACATCAAGAAATAGATTCCAAAATCCAAATGGGTACATTACAGATGGATAACATGTTAACCCTCCCCTCCCTAATCCCATTAGCCAATGTATGTGTCTTCATCACCTTGTCCATCACTGATCTTGTTCCCACATCGCCACCACTTGCTCGAAAGGTAGAGTCTACATGCCCTGCCACATGCCTGCAGGAGTTCTACAGGGTTGCTACACCTTGCAACCTGCAGTAGTGGACTTGGGAGCCAGAAAGAAACAGTGCAGGTCACAGTGCTTCATTAGAATGCCAGCCCTCACTCCTTTCTCTGTGCTGGCGCAATACCCATTGCTCCGCTACAGGAAAACTCTTGTAACCCTTTTGACTATGAAAGCAGTGTAAGGTTAAACTGTGCCACAAAGTACTCCTTACAACCACTTTGCAGCAATGTTTTCCAACTGTGTAAGGGCCATAGCTTCCAGTTAAGGCTCAGCAAAACTGACATACATTTCCGTGAGGATTTATTATTCAAAATCCCACAACTTTGCAAAATGGTCATTTTGGGGGGAAAAGAAATATAATGCAAAAATAACCACTTTTCAGGTCACTTAAAGGGAAACGTCCACATACAGTCAGGCCCCACCTCCATGTGAAGTGGGGCCCGATTAGCAGATGCAATAGAAAAACATTAAAATAAACTTACTCGCTTCTCATTTATTTGAGATTATATCTGGTTGATCCTGCACCCCCGTTGCCCCAGCATTTCAGGATGCTGAACCCTCCCCGTCGCGCCCACAAGCACCCACAGCTGTCCCTGTGATGACATTTCAGGCGGGGAGCAGCCGGGGGCATCTATATACTTAATATGAGACTCATTATTAAAATAGCTCTGGTTTGGAGCCTGGACATTCTTGGGCATGTTTCTTATAATCAGTTGATGACCAGTACCCTGCCAGTTGATGCGTGATCTCGGTGTAGCCTGGACATGCATAGATTCTAAACAGGCTATTTGAATATTTGGCAATTGGATTGCCAATATTCAAATGTCGGTTGAATCTGCATGTCAGGCTACGAGATCACCATCGATAATGGCTGTGACAAGCATACCTCAAACAAATGTATGAATCTCACGCTCATGGGTTGCTGACCGCCAGAGCTTATCATGGGGACAACCACAGGTAACGTGAGTTGACGAGGTCTGAAATACCGGGGAACCGAGAGATCAGCCGACTGTCTCAAATAAATGAGCCAACACAATTTTCTGGCCCTCTGCTATCGGCTTCTCACGTAGTGTTTCCCTTCAATATCCTTGTTTTTGTGCCAGATTGCTACTTTTCTTGAAAACCACTGATTTTGTTTGGGTGCAGAAATTACAATTTTGCTTGAAAACTGGCGATAGAGCAGTTTTCTGGATGTGCAAAACAAATCAAATTCTTCTTATGTTCAGGCTAAGACAGATCACCTACGGTACAGAATGGGGTTTTGCATGGTTTGTACATGCAAAAAAAATCAGTCTGCATTCATTCCAATTCTGCTGCTGTTCCTTCTTTACAGGCCTGGTATGTAATTCAGTGAGTGTGTCTGATTTACACACTGGCAACAAACATAATTTCAGAACTGTATAAAGTAGTTTATGGCTTCAATATTGAGAGCTAGGCACAAGTGCAGCACAGCCATTTGCGCTGCACTTGCACTTGTGCTCAGCCAGCACTGAGCGATATTCAGAAGGATAGTACTCGCTGACAGACCGGCGCCATCTGATGGAATATCAGTCCATGTCAGTGCAGTACTAAATGGATCAGCGCTGCCCCCAAAATGAACCCGGGCTGCATTTGCCCCACAGGAATAGTGCTGCTTGAAGCAAGAAACAGCCAGGCTCCTGTAGAGCATATTCAGCCAGAGCATGCAAATGAACCCATTGGGCATACAAGTCACTAAGGGGCCATTGGCATGCCCATTCTGGACTCATTTGCATGTGGTGCAGCAGCCTCTTAGTGCTTCTTTCTGTGGAAGAAAGCCTTGATGGTATAGTGGTCCCCCACCCTCAATCCCCAGTAGATATTTATTTGAAACATCCTGGTGGTCCAGTCTCCTGATTACCCAGTAGTTATTTACTGTAAAAGTCCCTGGTGGTCCAGTGGTTCTCCCACCCCTGACCACACAGGCAATAGTTATTTTTAAAGTCTGTGGTAGTCCAGAGGTTCCCCCCAAGCCGAAACCACACACACACACACACACACACACCCACCCCACCTGTCCATCCACTGAAGACCCCCACCTCACAATCCCCCTCAACTAGTGTACCAGTCCTGTGAAAGTAGTGGCTGGCACAGCCATTCTCTCATCTGCTTGGTGGGCCATGTATGTGATCATGCTTTGTGACTGTCAGATAGTGACCAGGTTAGGAGGTGAGAGGAGGGCTGTGGCAGTCACTGCTTTCATGGCACCAGCACTTGAGTTTAGGTGGGGTGTGCGATGGGGGTCCTCTGTGAGTGTGTGTCTGTATGGTCGAGGGTGGTGAAACCTCTGAACCACCAGGGACTTTTCAAATATATATCTTGTGGGTGATTGGGGGTGGGGGGAACCAATCGTCCAACAGGGACTTTCCAAATAAATATCTACTGGGTGATCAATAGGGGGAGACTGCTGGACCCCCAGGGGCCTTTTAATATCTACTGGGTGACTGTGGAGTGGGGGGAAGCTTGGCACAGGGGCAGGCAGCTACAGTACAGCCACTCTGCCTTGGGAAGGCATGGGTTTAGCACCTGGTTAAGACGTGACTTTTGGCAGTGGTAAACCACTCCACTCGGGGGGCAGTTCACCACTGCCACAAACCTTTAAATATGCCACTGTGCCAGTATACAGGAGGGTATCCCCTCATTCGCAGAGGTGCATTGGCATATTTAGTGCCTTGGCACTGCTGAGTTATAGGGCTCTCCAGGGGCCTCTGAATGTGGCCTCTCCTGGAGCCCTAGCATAAATCTGGGTTAGCATCATCACTAACCATGTTCATGCTGGCACTAACATCTGAATATCTGACCCTACTTGCCTTGTTACAGAAGAGTTCTATATTGAACATAGATGCTTTGTAGCAACAATATAAGAGATTTAACACGGATACAGACTACATCAAGAGCTGCAAATTGGCCTTTAACATGTGTGGAAATCAGAAACACCAACTGAATTTACAAAAAAGGCCATTAGTAATGAAGCTATGGCAAAATGCAAACCAGTATTTGAAACACAGGTTCTGTAGAAAACATTGCTTGCAGGTTAAAGGCTGTTCTCCTTCAAATATGTTAATAGAGTATATTTAGAAATTTGAAGATTAAATATTTACTTAATATGCTTGTGACAGTGTACACACTGCCCTGGGAAACAGGAGGTTAACACCTTGGCTGAGGATGAGGAAATGCAGGGAATGCAACATGAACAGTCAAGGAGGGAGTACCTCCCCAGGTGTTGCTGATTAGAGGGATTGTTGAAAGGCAGAGCGAATCCAGCAAGGAGTCAGTTAGAAGCTGGAAACTGCTGCAGGGAGGAGATACTCCTAGGCAGAGAACCCTGGAAGATGGAGGGTGGAATGTAAGACAGGAACCAGAGCAGAAAGCCAAGAGGAATGGCTGATTGTTGGAGAGAGCCTTTGGGGAGAAGCTGAAACCTGCTACTGAGAAACAGACCATTTCTAGAGCAGAGAGTCCTGAGGTAAAGGATCAGCCTAGCCAGCTGGGCCAAAAACAGTGAGTGGAATGTACTGCTGATAACAGCCTACAAATAAGGCAAAAAGGGAAAACTGTTTGTGTTTTATTTGAGACTGTGCATTCAAAACTGCTGGCCCACAAAACGTTTGTTTTGTTTGAGACTGTATATTGAACAAACTGCTGGCCCACATAGGTGGTTCAAGGATTCCTTTTGTCAAGTCAGCCTGAAATAACTGTTTTGTTTTAACCTTTATGTTACCTGACTGGCTGGAGAAGTTGAACTAACTGATTATGCTTTTCTGGAGCAATAGCTTACATTTGGAGCAATAAAAGTAATTTTTTTTCTGTGAACTTTAAACCCAGTGTGTTGCCTCTCCATCTACCATAGGCCAGCTTGTCACAGTACTGTAGCATTTTTGATATGCACTGTATCCCACAGCACTTTACAAACAATGCAAGAAACTGGAGGCATACCGTAGTGACTGTAGTAAATCTGGAATGGCAGACATTCTGCTCATCTACATACATAGCCATGGAAAATTGCCTAAACTTTTATTGGGAAAGGGAACATTGCCTGAACACTGGAGAAGATCCCATACTCTTGCAAAAGGGAAACTGAGGTTTAAGATGGCCAAGCAGGGCATCCACAAAGTTATTTATACACAAATTATGGCAGGTGCATTTTTGGCTACTGTCATTTTACCAGGGCGTCCTTCAGTACTGCAGCCCAAGCTTTTTGATATTTAATTATAGGCATGGTTATCTTCCTGTGTTTGGGATAACACGTGGCTATGTTTGCATAACTGTATTGGAGTGCAGGGTAACCATTATAACTAAGTAGTGACAGAACGAGGTTGCAATAGAGGTCGCCAGATGAGAAGGCATAGAAGAAACAATGAGATATTTATTTTGTGATTGTCCTTCTGCTCACACTTTTTGGGCTACTTTTGCCTTAAAATTATCGACACCCACATTTTACACAACCTCTTATCAGGAGGTTACATTTGTTTTTTTCTAGTGGTGAATCTTAGCTTTTCCAGTTCAAACCAGGGGCCTTTTGATGGTGTTTTGAAGGTATTATGTTTGATTAAAGACTCAGCTTTTCCTGCATCGAAAGATGGTACCCTCCACAGAAGTGATTCACTGGATTAGGACAGCTTTGTAGAACAGGTTTTCTAGGATAGGTCGATGCATGACACGTGACTTTGGGCCAGTTTACACTGCCACATTTGCAGCACTGCAGTACTTCAAATGTGTCAGTGTGGAAACTTATTCTATCCTAGTAAGTTGCTCACTTTCCCTCTCCCAAAACTGCAGCAGAGTTGGGGATGCATTTCAGAGCAAGTGGTGTAAGCAGCCATTTGGACAGGATGCTCCGCTTGCACTGACAAGTAACGGACACATCCTCCTCTGCCTTCCTATGATGCGGGTTGATACTGGAAGTTCTGCAATTTAGTACAGTGGAAATTACATTACAATAAATGAAAAATTCTTGTGGCAAGGAGCAAAACCATGAATATCATTAGAAAAATTAAAGCATGTCATGCCAAGAAAGAAAGGGAGTTAAGCTTGCCCAATCTTTGGTATTATGCTCAGATGGCATGTAGCCGGCCAGGCTGGGCGGCTGAAAATATTGAGTTGTGGGGGTAGAAATGGAAGCAGCTCAACATACAATCTCAGAAAACAGTCACTGGCACACCATAAAGCATTAAAAAGGTAAGTCCGGTATATCAGTAACATTAGCAGTCCACGCATCAGCTGACACAGCACTGCTGATGTCTATGACCACCCGCCCCTAGACTCACGGCCCTTCTCTAGTGTGGCTTACACTGGCACTGAGAGGAGTTGTCTAAATGCACCTCAGAACAGGTGCACATTGATATTGCAGTATTGGAGCAAATCCCAACAGACTTGAAGCAGCTGTATAAACTTGGCTTTTAACATCAGTGACGGGCTCTATAATAGTGCAATGGCTTCATAGTGACCTCGCCAACACTGACTGGTCCCCACTCACAGCCTGCTCCTCGACTGACGTTGCTCTCCAGATGTTCAGCGACAAATTCCTTCAAGATTGGAATATGCATGCTCCCCTGTGTAAAACCCAGAGTCCGTGGAAACCATCTACCCTGGGTATCACCTGAGCTCCTATCCTGTCAAAGAGCTTGTGACACTGCATGGCGTAAACACAAGGCAACCAATTGTCCCAGGAACCTTCAACGCTACAGGGAGCTATGAAATAAATGCACCAAAGCTATTCATCTGGCCAAAGCAGAACACTACCAGGCTACCTTCCAAGCAAACACAAACAAACCTTCTAAGTTTTGGAAAGTTGGCCAGTCCCTCTTTTCCCCTTCTACCAAACCCCCCACTCCTGCCCTTAAGCTAAATCACTCAGTCATCTCAGAACCCATGGCAGTCACTGAATGCTTTAGTACCCATTTTACATCTTGTACCTCTGTGCGTCCAAGCTGCCCCTCCACTGTCCCCACAGACCTCCAGCTTCCCCCCACCTTGGTGGCCATGTGTCCGCTTGCTCCCTTCCCCTCTCTCCCTACAGCCCCTCCTTCATTGACCCCCTTTCTCTTCTCACACATCTCCCATGATGCTGCCTTAGAAGCCGTCTTGTCTATCGACCATGCCAAAGGTTCCTCGCCAGATGGCCTGGACCCCAAGCTCCTCTCTCTGTCTGCTCCTGCTATTGTCTACCCTCCTTCCCTCTTATTAAACCTCTCCTTTGCCTTATTTATTTTATTTATTTATGAGATTTACCAGGAAGGCATACTGAGCAACATGCTCGATTCCAGATGCGACCTGGGGGCTGAGACTCAAATACATACATGAAAATAATACTTATCCTCTGTCCAAGAAGCTTGGAAACATGCTACAGTTCTACCTCTGGGTGATCCCTCCTCCCTTAACAACTACCACCCTATCTCTCTCCTTCCTACCCTCACTAAACTCCAGGAACATATAGTTCTTGAGCAATTCTCCTCCTATCTTACAGACTCCACCTTTCTCACTCCTTTCCAAGCCGGTTTTAGAATGCACCACTCCACCGCCACATCCTTGTTATAGCTGTCTGACGCTATCACTACGGGTATGGACAATGACCTCATAACCTCCGCTATTTTTATAGACTTAGCCAAGGCCTTTGTTATGGTCTCACACCCTTTACTCCTATCCTGTCTCAGATCGGCTGGTCTTTCCCCTAAAGCCACAGATTGGTTTAAGTCTTATCTGTCAGGTAGATTCCAATTTGTCCATATGGAGGATGCCATCTCCCCACCGCTTCCCATTACTCGGGCCCCTCATTTTTTTCTGTCTTCCTTAACGATCTCCCTCTGGCCTGCACAACAACAAACACACATTATGCAGATGACACGGTACTGTATACAACTGGCAAATCAGTCCCTGATGTCACCTCCAGGCTTCAGCTGGACTTCAACAATATACAATGCTGGTTTAAAAAGCACCACCTCATCCTAAATGCAAAGGAAACAGTCTCTATGACTTTCGTAACTCAACAGAGGCTGGTCAGGCTATCCTCCTTACCCTCATTCCACACCTTAGATGGTTCTGTACTAGAGGACACCTCCTCCTCCTTCCAATACCTTGGAGTCTGGCTGGACAGTAACCTAAATTTCTCGGTATACATCGATGCCAATCAGAAGAAACTCTGTCCTAAGCTAGGGGCCCTATACCGAAACAGTAAATGTATCCCCCTTACAGCAAGATGCAAATTGGTACATACAATGATTATGCCAGTTTTGAATACTGTGGCTTAGTTTATGGAGCTGCCCCCCCAATTCTATCCTCCCTATCAAGGCTGGACCCTCTTTTTAACTCCTTCTGCCGGTCTGCCTTAGATGCTCCTGCCCAGACCCACCACTGCATACTCTACCGCTCTCTGAACTTTCCCTCCCTTGCTGATAGGAGAACCATGCATGCGGCTAAATTCACCTCAAAATTTTGGCTAGGTAAGCTCCCTGCCCACCTCTCTTCATCCCTAGTTCCCCCTTTCCCCTCCAAATACTCCCTCAGATCTGATGACTCACATTCCCAGAATATACCCTATTGAAGCACTACGTCAGGCCAAATGGCTTTCTCACATCTTTGGAATCTACCGTCCCAAATCCGACACTCCTCCTCAACCAATTCTCTCTCCACATGCTTAACAAACTATCTAGTGACAAACTGCAATTGCACCTAATCCCCCTGGTCTGGTCTCTGCTGAGGGTCTATTTCTCCCCCACCCTCCAGCAGAACCAACTAAGCTCTCTCCGATTCCCCAAAATCTCCTGCACTATTTCCACAGCTTGTGCTCTCTTGCTGATTTGTAACTATTCCACAGCTTGTGATCATGTTGTAAGTTGTCTATGTACAGTGAAGCTATTTCTTGCTGATTTGTAAATTTACACAGCCTGTGATATCATTCAATGGACCATGTACAGTGAAGCTATTTTTCCTGTTGTGCTGTATACTGATGTACTATGTAAATACTCCCTCTCCCCCTTCCCCCAGGACATACCGTGAGATGAGCATCTTATTGCTCAATGTAATTCTCCTGGTAAAACCTTTCAATAAATAAATAAAATAAATAGCTACAATCCAGGTAGTGGTGGTATTTCTATTGTTTATCTTAATAATCCCTGATGGAACCGATGAGCATTTGTTAACTTTGGGTACAATTGCCAGTTGCCTCACCCTATCAAATGGTGATACTTATTGAATGTTTGGTTTGGAGTGAAATCCAAGCTATATATAGACACCATATGACATTGTTTGGGATGATGTATTACTTCATCTTTCTGTCTGGCTCTGATCTTTAATGTTGGAAGACATATGAGCTGTATGCATGACTGATATTGTATTATGTGTTCTTTTAATAAAAAAAATCCCCATCTCTTGTGAAAAGTACAATACATGCTTTGATTTTATAAAATGGAAAGAAAGAACCTGGAAACTTTATCGGCCAAAACACATCAACGGACTGGTTTAACCTACAATACAATACATGCACAGGAGTCCTTATCAAAACTTGATTACCAGCCACCTGAGTTGCAAATCACTCCACTCACATACTAGCTATCATAACCAAGCTGCCTGCCTTTCTCTCTCTCTTGCTCTGTACTGTCCGTTCAGCCCAATCACATTGCAGAATGCAAGAGCTTAGCTGTGTTTGAGCTCATAATCAGCAGCAGTGGCAGCAGCACTCATCAGTCAGTCGTACTGATCGTAAAGGGATGCAATATACTACTTATTCATTTCTTACACTATAAAACATAATTCACTGTTCTACTGCACTCATACAAACTGTGCTTGCCTATTTGTTAAATATGCTTACCAATTCATTTTAAATAGACAATTTAATTAGTGCAATATACCACTTCAGAATGTTGTTTCAAGGATCTGAGATGCACTGGCAAGGGGCATAAGGATACTCAGCCTTCAGCCTTGTACCTTGCACCCCTGGGGCATGCGTCTCAAATTCTTTTACCCACACTCTTACATGGTTTATTGTTTACTCTTTCTGAACACCCAGCAGGACAGCACCATAGATGGGCTGAAGAGACTTTGGTTTAATGTCTCATCCGAAGGATGGCAGACTAATAGAACAGTCTCCCTCCCCCCAGCCCTGAAGCAGATATGCTCTCAACTGGGTCATGCTGACACTTCAAGTTGGAGGGATGAAGAATCTTTTCTATTCTCTGACAGAGAGCTCCAGGTGAAACAGACAGAATACAAGAAACCCATTTTTATGTTTGCTTGCACGCATGTGCAAGAAACACAGTGCCACCATACGAGTTTTAGTAGGTGTGCCACCCCCACTTCCAATGCCCTGCTCCTTTTTTCAGGTGCTGCCACACCGCATCAGTGAATGTCTGAGCTGTCTATGACAGCCATTCAGATGCAGTGCCATACAGTTCTGAGAAAACCACCACTACAATCAGTGGTGGTAACGTGTAGGCAATCTGCATACTGCCGTCGGCAGGCAACTTGCATACTGCCATCGGCAGTATGCAAATTGCCTACACATCAGCACTGCATCTGAACTGTCATAGGCAGTTCATTTCTGATCCCCGTGGGATCCAGTTCCCTTCCCACACACAAACACCTAGGTAGTATGCTGAGAGCCCACCCCAACGTGCTCATGCGCTCCCATCCACCCCTGCACACTGTATGACCGGGGGTGCCCAATCTCCCATCTGCTCCACTGTCCCCCCAAAGCAAACTTCCAGTTGCCATTCTGAGAGCCCACCCCAGTGTGGCAAAAGTCTGTGGCTCACGGGGGTGCCCAATCCCCCATCGACTCCACTGCCCCTCCCCAACAAACTTCCAGGTGCCATGCTGGGAGCTCACCCCAGCGTGGCAAAAGTCCCACGTCATCTTTATAAAAAAAAAAAAACACCTAGAACAAAAGAAAATGCTCCCTCGTTGGCTGTCTTGCCCCTCCCCAACCCACACCTCTGTGCATACCCACCTCCCACCCCCTCCCCCATACTTACCTCTGGAGGCTGGCGCAATGAACGTTGGACCGGGAACACGCCTGCACTCTTCAAAGCCGACTGCGAACTGAAGAAATGCTGGTAAGCTGTATAATGACATAAATGGTTTTTTTTTTCAACTTTGGTGCATATCTCGGCCATTTTGGGGAATTTTTTAACCAAATTTTCAACATGGGATTCTTGGGACCCCACCTCATGAACTCAACCACTGTCACTTTGTTATTCGGTCCTGAATGATGATTTTACGGTCACTGCGTGGAACCACCTTTCAAGACTGAGTAGCAAAATGACAGTGTCACAGTTCATGCAATAGGCCCCCAAAACCCTATGTTGAAAATTTGGTGAAAAAATGCCCAAAAATGACTCTTTTACAAGCGTACATTGCGCAGTTCCTACACACACTCGTAACTGAGAATTTTTATTATTTTCACTCCAGATTTTCAACATTGCCATTTTACCACACCTCCTTATGAGCAGTACAGCTGTCATTTTTCACATTTTGTCCAAAATATGTTTTCGTGCAAGTAGCGCACAATGGCGTGTTTGGTGTGCGAAATCAATGTTTGGGACAGATTAAGAAAATCACAGTGACACTGTTCATGAGCCGAGGTCTTAAAATGGCTATGTTGAAAATTTGGTGAAAAAAGTCCATAAAATGACTGTGTTAAATGCGTTACGTCACACTTCCACGCACCCTCGTAAGTTCACGAATTTGTAATATTTTCAGTCCAGATTTTCAACACTGCATTTTTCCATACCTCCTTATGAACAGTACTGCTGTCATTTTTCACACCCTGGCCGAAATGTGTTTTCGCACTTCTGGCACAGAAATGCATGGTCACTGTGGGAAATCAGTGTTCGGGACAGATTAAGAGAATCACAGTGACACTGTTCATGAGTAGAGGTCCCAAAATGCCTGTGATGACAATCTGCTGTAAAAAATCCCCAAACTAATTACATTATGGGTGCGTGTTGCGCAGTTTCTATGCACACTCATGACTTCACCAGTTTTTTTTATATTTTCACTCCAGATTTTCAACACTGACATTTTTAACACCTTCCCATGAACAGTACAGCTGTCATTTTTCACATCCTGTTCGAAATGTGTTTTCGCACCTGTGGTGCCAATTAGCATAGTCGCTGTGCAAAATCAGCTTTCGGCTAACAAACTGATATTGCCACTGTTCATGAGGTGGGGTCACAAAAAATCCATGTTGAAAATTATGGAGTGACAATACCAATGAACGTCCGGGGCGTTAGGGTTTCCAACCATAGTGCCCCACCCTGTAGAGACTGACCGGCATCAGGGGTGTGACTTGGGATTGTCACCTGTAATGGTCATCCCATTCCACCCCCACCCACACCCTGGTGCCAGTGACAGGCATTGAGGTGTGCCTTGGATTCTTCGGCCCCAAAGTTCACCCCATTCTCCTATACTGCACCCATCTCACCGTATTTCCTTATGGAATGGGGTGGGCGTATGGCCCAAAGACCCCAAGGCACACCGTGACTCTAGTCAGTGTCTGCAGGGTAGGGTGTGGTGAAATGGTGTGGGCATTATGGCCGACGACCTAAGGCACACCCCAATACCTGTCAGTCTCTGCAGGGTGGTAGTGGGTTGGCTTCAGTTCAATTCTTCACTGCCATTCCTATTATGCATCTCTCTAACTCCTACACTACCAGTGCCAATGCCAGCAAGCAAACATTCGGCATTGACAAATGCTTGTTCCTGTTGCCCTACTGGTTCTGCCAATATGGAGAATGCCATTGCTATGGGACCTCAGAAGATAAATACACACTGATTTATTACAGAAAAGGCTTAGGCATTTTGGGTATGAGACATACTATTTAAATAATTTAGAGTAGGGTGACCCAATGACGCTCTCATCTGCCAGAAAGTGATACAAGTGGTATGAGTGATATTAAGCAAAATACTGTATGCTGCAACAATTCTTATAGTACTCACTGTTCTCAAGTAATCCAGTAGCATAATGTAAATGACTAACTCTTAGAATTAAAAAAAAGCCAGAAATGAAGCCATGTAAAAAGGAAGGAATACTATGGACATATACTCTGTGTATTAGTCTTAACATTTCTTCTCTTACATGTAGAAAATGTCCCAGCAAACAAGCTCCCACTGCCAAGAGTAGGTGGACATTTTGAACTTCTGCTTCACAGAATGCTTCATACTCCTCTGCATTCAGGTGAAACTTAACTCACACTGAGAAGTGTGGAGGATAGACATAGGGGAATATTAGTAAATAGGCAGAGAGGAGGGAAGGTCACAGGAGACCAGTTACGGTCTGTGGAGACAGACTAGGTAAGGACTATCTGGGCAGACTGGGTGGGCCAAGTGGTCCTTTTCTGCCCACTAATTCTATGTTTCTATTCACAATACTGCTCTAATGTCTGTGTCCTTAACTATGCCAGTTGCTCAAGAGTGTAGGTATGAGTGTCATTATCTCCAAATTTGCTTTTGGAAACCCCGCCCAGCCCACAGGCCACCACATCTCTGATATGTTTGGATTAAGCACAATCTTGCCAGGAGGCCTCCAGCTGCCTAACCCATAGCCACAGTCTGAATTGAAGCTTTGTTCATGTCTATAAAAGAACAGAGAGATGCCCTGTCCCCGCCCACCATCTTTCTCCAGTTCTGGTGTCTTTGTTCCTGCATGGGAGTGGCCGCTTAATTTGGCTGGATGGTACAGAGAAAAGGTATTTGATTAGGACTGAAGTTTAAACCCTGGCTCATGAGTTGGTGGTCTCAGCTTAGTTCCTAGTGGGTAACTATCCATTACCAAAAAGAGGTGCACACCACACACACACCAAAATGTCACTGTTTGCTCAGAAGGGACCCTTGAGCCAGCCTGGAGGTGCCAGCATGAGACCCTGATTCAGATGAGACCTCAAATCACTTGCTCCCCATGCTAATAAAGACTGGACATGTTGCAGAGGTGATGTGTTCACCCTCTTGGGGTGGGGCCTAGATCAGATCACTAAACTACAAATCAGCATCGATTCATGTGTATGACTTGGCCGGTGTCTTGGAGAATACCTCTTGCATGTGACTGATGACTGTTTCCAGGAACGCAATTATAGACGGAAGGGGTGGGGACAGGTGAACACAGGGTAAAAAGAATAATAAAAACAGGCCATGGAATGAATAGCTTTGGAAAATGAATTACCTTTTTGATGATGAGAAGTAGTCCCTCCAAGCTGGGATGGGCTGTCAGAGCACTGTCTAAAATCATGCCCTTGTGTCCAGCCTTGCTATTCCATGTTTCTAGACAAGTAGAAGGCTTCATGCACAGTGGCTCACATTTATTAAGCATTAAATTCATCACATATTTTGGTATACAGATTCAAGTCCAGAGCCCAGGATGCATGCCTCCTCAAAAGAGGGAAGCCAGTGACTTCTTTTGCAATACTGCCACCTGGGTGCCACAAGTGGCAGCGCAGTTTTGGAGTAGTCGAAATGACTGTGTGTGCAAGTGTTGGGCTCTTTGATGCAAGAGATTGGGTGACCATGAGTTGAAACCCCTGTGTCCCAACTCCCCAAATGTGCAGCCCAGATCGTAGTGGCTGCCCAGCATGTCCTCATATCAGCACCCGCTGTGAGAGATGGCTCAAGATATCTAACAAGAGGGACCCTATAGGGGGCATGTTACAAATGTATAGGTGGTAGGAAGGTAAGCACTGTGGCAGTGTCAGGGTCAGAAATAAACCCTCCCATAGAAAAGGTCTGAAGCTTGAAGATGGTCAAAGCAGAGTTGTTTCCCTTGTGAGGAAGAATAAATATGAAGGGGGAAAAAATCAAATACATTCATAAAATAAATAAACCAATGAAAAAAGACCATAGCATTTTTTTATATTTTTTGAGTAAAATCTCATTTAAAATAAGATAAAAAAATGCAGATGATCTACATAGTATATTTATATCTTTAAAATACCTTTTTATGTTTGCTTACATGTATGTGCACTGCGCATGTGCTAGAAACATCTTGGGACAGAACAACATTTTAGAGGTGTGCCAGTTTCTGCCCAATGCAGTTGACACTTTATGGGGCTCATCCCTCAGGCAACAATGAATTGGCGAGCTATGACAGCAGTTTGAGAGAAGCGGTCTTCACGTGAAAGAAAAGTACTGCTCCAATCAAGGATGGTTATGAGTTGATGCTTTATGGGGCATGTCCCTCAGGCACCAATGAATCAGCGAGCTGTCTATGACAGCAGTTTAAGAGAGAGGACTGCACTTGAAAGAAATCTGCCACGGAATGAGGGACAGATTCCTCATTGCAGTGGGACCTTCCCCCTCCCTCATAACCAGGCGTACACAGACATACCTTATCTCTGTTGACAGCAGCTGACAAAACTCCAGCCATGCACATTACAGTGCACAGTAATACACATGGCGGAGTTATGGTTCATATCAGCTCCTGACACGAGCCTTGTTTATTCAGTGCACCCTTCTGGTGAACCATTTTAATAAATAAATGAGCCATGGTGGCTTTCTACATTGGCGGCTCCTACTGCCCTACCACACTCTCCCGAAAGCCGACATCACGGTGCCCAATCTGTGTTGGCATGTATCCCCCTCCCCATTAATGTGACACACTGGGAGCCCACCCCAGTGTCCCAAAATAATTTATTATGTTTCCGACACTGGGATGCGCACTTCCAGTGTCAGATGACCCCCCCCACCAGTCTGAATATTTAAAGTACCGACATCGGGGTGCCCAATCCCCATGTTGGCATACCCCCCCACACACACACGCACACTATTGTGGCACAGTGGGAGCCCAGCCCATTATGCCTAAATATTTTTGATAACCTGTAAAATAAAGAAAACTGTCCCCAAAGTCTTTTTCCCCCCTGTAAAAAAAGAAAACAGTCCCTCATAGTCTCCCAATTCCCACCTACTCCACCCTACCTCTGCGGACCCATCTCCCTGCACCACCGCTTACCCCAAACTTGCTTCCAGAGGTCGGGAGCAGTGATCTTCTATGGACCGGAACACGTCTGCACTCTTCAAAACTGACCGGCAAACTGAAGAAATTACGATAAGCTGTACAATGTGAGTCAATGGGGGGGGGGGGCTTCAGCTTAGGTTGTTATCTCAGCCATTTTGGACCCAAATGTTCAACATGGGTTACTGGGACCCACCTCATGAACACTGTAACTGCCATTTGGTTACTTGGTCCCGAAAGTTGATTTCACAGTTGCTGTGTGGAATCACCTTTCAGGACCAATTAAAAAAATGACTGTGCCACTGTTCATGAGTGGGATCTAAAACCCATATTGCAAATTTGGTGAAAAAATGACTGCATTACCAGAGAGCATTGCAGTTTCTACTCATGCTCGTGCCTTCAAATTTTTAATATTTTCACTCCAGGATTTTCAACATTGCCATTTTATACACCTCCTTATGAACAGTACAGCTGTCATTTTTCACATCCTGCCCGAAATGTGTTTTCACACCTGTGGCACAGAATGGCGAAGTCACTGTGGGGAATCAACTTTCAGGACAGAGTAACAAAATCACAGTGGAATGTTCATGAGGGGAAATCCCAAAATGCCCATGTTGAAAATTTAGTGAAAAAATTGCAAAAAATAATTGTTACAGGTGTGCGTTGCGTAGTTTCTACTCACTCTCGTAACTTCACCAATTTTTCATATTTCCACTCCAGATTTTCAACATTGCCATTTTTTCAGTCCTCCTCATGAACAGCACAGCTGTAACTTTTCCCATCCGGCCCAAAATATGGTTTCACACCTGTGGCACCGAATGGCGCAATCGCTGGCAAAATCACCTTTTGGGATTGAGTAACGAAATGATAGTGCCACTGTTCGTGAGATTGGGTCCCAGAAAGCCCAAGTTGAAAATTTGGAGCAAAAATACCAACAAACACCTGGGGTGTTAGGGTTTTCAACCATAATGCCCCACCCTGTAGAGACTGATGGGCGTCGAGGGTGTGACTTGGGGTCATCGGCCCTAACCTTCACCCCATTCTCTCTACTGCACCCATCTCAGCATATTTCCTTATGGAATGGGGTGAGTGTAATGGCTGAAGACCCCAAGGCACACCGCAACACCCTGTCAGTGTCTGCAGGGTGGAGTGAGGTGGAATGGCATGAGCGTTATGGCCGATGACCCAAAGGCACACACCCAAATGCCTATCAGTCTCTGCAGAGTGGGGGGGGGGGTTGGCGTTAGTTTAATACTTCACAGCCAATCCTATTATGCATCTCTCTGACTTCTGCACTACCAAAGCCAATACAAGGAAGCAAGCATTCAGCATTGGCAAATGCTTGTTTTGTAACATGACATTGAAAAACCATAAGGAAATGATACAACAAGATTTAAAATTAAATCTTCTTTTACTGTCAAAGACCCAGGCTTGCACTCTGAGCCTGGGTTGGCGGAGGGCTGGCGGAGGGGGGAGAGGATTGAACACCCCAAAGGATGTTCTCCTCCTCCGGGGAAGAAGGGTTAATCCCCCCACTACTACACTGCCATCTGAGTGACCACAGGTGGAGGTGTAGTGGGCAAGTGACTTAGGGAGGTGGATACTGCCTGGTTCCTGTGCACAGTCTCACATGACCGTGTGCATGCAAACATAGGCGTCCCAGATGGCTGCATCCCAGGAGGGGTGGAAACATTTTTTATTTATTTATTTTGTTTTTGTTAACCGGGTAAGTGCGCTAGCTAACAAGTGACTATTTTCAGGCACGACCCGGGAGGTACAATTACAAAACACCATGATACATAAGAGGATACATAAGGCAGGATACATAAGCATGATAGCAGGAATACATAGGAGAATATACAAAGCAGGATACATTGCAAAGGACGATATACACACAGTGTAGTTAAGTATAGAGCCTGGATAAAATACATGTAATCGGTATGGAAATGCGAGGCCCTGGCATCAGGGCTAGCAGCCTTGATACATCTGCCCCCCCCCCCCAACCTCGACCCACAAGGCCTAAAATGCATATCTTGTCGGAGGGGTCCCTGCCACCCTCCAGCCCCACCTGGAGGGTGACCATGGATACATGGCAGCCAGGGACGTCTGCAGGTAAGTGGCAATGTGAGCCTCCGATGTCAATGATGAAAGCAGCATAAACAGAATGTGAAAAGGAAAGAAGTCATTTTATCTTTAAAAACAATTTAATTTGACAGAGTAAAAAAAAAAATGTTGAAAGCAACATTTTTACAATTGATAATTTTATTTTATTTTATTGCCCTGAGTTGCATTATTGTACTAATCAGTGTCAGTGGCTCCGTAGGTAGCATGTTCACCTCAGGTGCCAGAAGATCAGATGGTCATGGGGTTCTAGTCCCACACCAGGTACCTGGGGTAATACCCATAACTGATATTGTAGTGCAGTATGAGGGATGTGCTGTACAATTTAGGTACTGCGCTTTGGATGAGACATTGAACTAAGGTCCCAGCTGCCTCTCTCATGTCAATGTCCAGGTGGAAGTAAAAGATCCCATGGCACTTATCGATGAAGAGTAAGGGTGTTTTTATTGATTAATAAATATTTACATAACCTTAAGTACTATAAATTATCTACACAGTATAAAAATAGAAAAACTAAGTAAATCAGTAAAGAAAAAACACGAAATTTGGGGCACAAAATGACCATTTTAACTCTTCTCCCCTCTATTGGCTCCTCACAAACACCTACTGAAAGTACTATTTACTGAAAAAAATAATCTCCAAGATTGCATCCAGACTACCATTTTTCCAGTATGATTTAAATTGTTGAGCAGGTGTCTCATTAAATTCTTTATCATACACAGACCTAATTTAATTTTTTAAACCATTTGTAATAATAGATGCAACAAAACTCCCTTTTGCTGGAACAGAAATAAACATCTGGTATGCCACATGCTCTGTTTTAAACATGCCATAATTACACACACAGTACTGTAATCTCACCCCCTCTATAAATCCGAAAAATAACATTACACCAAATTTTGATAAGTAATAGTAGCAAATTCAGGAGTTTCCAGTAGTACACAGGTGATGACCAAATTACGGCTACTTTCACCGCCACCTGACGCACTCACCATACAGGTTGAGGCCTGGGTTCTGTCGTGATGGTGACTGGGAATTCATTCCCAAATATAAAGTAAAACCTTTTATAGGCACATCAGGGAGCGAAGGAAAACCAAGTGAGGGATAGTGAGGTTTAATAAAGGGGAGGCTGGGGTGGGCAGAGGGTGACTGTGAAAAGGCAGAGATACTAAACAAATACTTTTGCTCAGTATTCACAAAAGAAGAGGGGGAGGTACCTAAATCAAACCATAGAAACACGCTGGATACGAGGTTGATACTAACCCTTTCACAGAAGAAAGGGCTCTGTGGAACTCTTAAAACTGAAGGTGGGCAAAGCAATGGGGCCTGATGGGATTCATCCCAGAATTCTAAAAGCACTAAGGGTAGAACTAGTGACACCACTGACTACCCTCTTTAATAAATCATGGGAGGATGGGGTGGTACCTGAAGACTGGAGGAGGGCAGATGTGATTCCACTTCACGAAAGAGGGAGCAGGGCAGAAGCGGGAAACTATAGACCTGTTGGTTTATCCTCAGTGATTGGGAAAATGATGGAATCACTTCTGAAGGAAAGAATTGTTGAGTACCTAGATGTCAGAGGAGTGCAGGACCCAAGGCAGCATGGATTCACAGCGGGAAGGTCATGTCAGTCGAATCTAATAGATTTCTTTGACTGGGTGACCAAAGTAGTAGATCAGGGAGTGGCTGTAGACATGGCCTACCTAGACTTTAGCAAGGCATTTGACACAGTCCCACACAAAAGATTAATATACAAGTTAGCCAGCCTGGGAGTGGGCTCCAAGATGGTAGACTGGGTAAAAAATTGGCTGGAGAACAGGACACAGGGTAGTAATAAATGGAGTCCACTCTGAAGAAAGGGGGGTTACTAATTGGGTACCGCAGGGTTCAGTACTAGGACCGGTCCTCTTTAATGTCTTTATAAGCGACATTGCAGAGGGACTGGAAGAAAAAGTATGTCTCTTTGCAGACGACACAAAGATCTGCAACAGAGTTGATACACAAGGTGAGGTGGAAAGGATGAGAAGGGACTTGGCAAGGTTAGAGGAATGGTCAAATGTATGGCAGCTTAGACTCAATGCTAAGAAGTGCAAAGTAATGCACCTGGGAAACAAAAACCCAGGGGAAGAGTACACAATGCGGGGATGAGATACTAACAACAACAAAAATGGAAAGGGACCTGGGGGTAGTCATATCAGATGACTTAAAGGTGGGCAACCAACGTGAGAGGGCACTAAGGAGGACTGGGGGATACTGGGATGCATAGGGAGAGGCATCACCAGTAGAAAACAAGAAGTTGTTATCCCTCTGTACAGGCAGCTGGTGATACCCCATCTGGAGCACTGCGTGCAGTTCTGGAGACCCAATCTCCGCAAAGACATAGGATGGAGGGAGTGTAGAGGAGGGCAACTAAAATGGTGCAGGGTCTGCACCAGAAGACATAACAAGAGAGACTTAAGGATCTTAATATGTATAGCCTTGAGGAGAGGAGGGAGAGGGGGGACATAATAGAAATTTTCAAATACCTCAAGGGAATCAGCAAAGTCCAAGAGGGTAGCATCTTTCAGAAAATGAGGTGTACAAGAACAAGGGGGCACAATTTGAAGCTAGAGTGGGGGACGGCTCAGAGGTAATGTGAGGAAGTATTTTTTTCATGGAGAGGGTTGTGGATGCATGGATCAGCCTTCCTGAGGAGGTTGTGGAGTCAAAAACGGTGGCAGAATTCAAGAATGCATGGGACAGACATAAGGCAATTCTAGGGGGTGGAGGTTGGAAGAAGCAGGCTGTTGGTTAGCTAGGACCTGCTGCTTATCCATTAGGTAGGGAAATGGGCAGACTGGGTGAGCCAAGTGGTCCTTATCTGCCATCAAATTATACGTTTCTTTGTGAAGTTACAGTTCAGATGGGGCGCTCCCAGTATACAGAAATGGTGATTTAGCAGCCAATGTGAGGCTTTGTCAAGGGGAGGTAGTAGCTGGTGGGAGGTGGGGGGGGAGGTGGGCAGTTGTGGAACAGGAGGGTGAGAGTGAGAGAGGGTAGTGTTTGACAGGTGCAAGAACGGCTATCAGAGGCCGTTGGTTAACAGGAACACTGGCAGTCACATTTGCTGGCAAGAAGAGATTGAAGCCCATTATTAAAGTGGCCAAATCTGGGTGAGTCAGCAAGGTCTGCAGGCAGATTATTGAACCATTTAGGCCCACAGTCGGAGTGGAACCTTGGTAGGAGGAAATAGGCTGTTGGTTAACTAGAATCTGCAGCTTATCCAATACATAGGGAATGGGCAGACTAGGTGGGCCAAGTTGTCCTTATCTGCCATAAAAGTCTATGTTTCTATGTTTCTATGTTAAGTAGTGCAGTGCCTCCATCCAGAGTAAGGTATAATGGGCCAGATGCATGCATAGTGCAACCCCCAGGGATGCTGTACCTACCCACCTCCCCTTCTAATCACCCTACATGTAGAATACCGTAGACAACTGCAATACTTTACATGCAGTTAATGACTACACCTGATGTTATACTCACAAACAGTTCAAACAACAACCATAAAAGATTTATTAACAGGAAATGCAAAAATAAATGGTAATGGGATTATTTGATAAGCTGGTAGAACCATAAACAATGACACAATAGTGCCCACCCCCAACTGTAACACATAACCTTAACCCCTTCTCCACTGGTTCCAGTGTCCCTGAATGTCTAACTGGGTACCCAGATAAGATGCAGGCTTGAACACTGCCACAGGTTGGCCGGTGTTGGTGCACTTCAGACAGAGGATTATTTTTAAACCAAACCCCACACGTCATGCAACTGTGAAAATGGCTGTTCGAATTAAGACCATTGTAATCCTGGCCCAATGATCCAAACAACACCTTTGGTGGACTAAATGTTTACAGTCTTCAAGGTGCATGGCAAAACCCTGATGTTATGGTTCTGTAGGTAACAGTTCTGAGGAGCTCTCAGACAGGGGCTTTTAGGCTGCAGCTATGGACACTCTGATACACAGGCAAAGGCAGTCCAGGACAACTAGCTTTCGTGGCAGCCATACTCGGCTGTTGCTTGCAGACCTGGTGGTTCTTTGCAACCTTTACAGTGACTTACAGGCTTTTGGCTTTATTTCTGATCAAGTTCAGCTCTTAGATTTCCTCTTAGTTTTAGACGGGAAACAGTCGGTTACCATTCACTGGATTCACACTATGATGTCAACCAGCAGCTCAGTCATAAATCAGTTCAGGAGCAGACTGATAAAACCTCTCACTCTCTTTACTCATCCTCAAGTTGTTAAAACCACTTGTAGCCCTGTTCATTTAGCTAGACCCAGGGCAAATTCCCTTTTTGTCAGAGAGAGAAAGCGCAAAATCTTCCAACTGCTTGCTACCGAATCCCGAGGGAACTGACTTTTGATCCTCCCCCTTTTCTCTCTGGTCAGGTCAAGGCAGCGTCCCATTGATCCATTAAGCTGTCAATACAGGAACTCGACACCAGATAGGTCAAACAAAAAGGTGCCAAGACACAGTACAGATTTTGCCCATGTTTCTTAGAGCTGTCACATGATGCTATCCCTGCACACTGATTAGTTGCTAGCAGGGTCAGGGGTCATTCCAAGATGGTGGCGTAGTCTCTGATTTATTTAGTGTTAAACTTCAAAGTCTTTTTGTCAGAAACACACACACATTTAGAAAGAAACAGTTCCATGGGTTGCCCTGCTTTAAACCTGTTATCCGGTGGTAAGATAGATGTAATCTGTTATCTGGTGCTAAGATAGATGTGAACTGATCATCAGGGATGTTGTCGGAACCTCCATTGTAAATCCTCCCTACTTCTTTCACAGTGGCTGCAGCAACAACTAAAGCTCTGCTCTGCTCTTAATGCACAGTACACAGTTAGACAGTTCTTAGTCCCTTATGGTGCATTTACCTCTACAAATACTCCTCTGGTCCCCTTTCCATCAGCAGTTCTGGACCCAGAGGGGAACATGAATGAAGGAGGGTAAAGTCCAAGGCTAAGCAGAAAATTCAGGTAAGCCCCCACCAAAGTGTAGGCGGGTTACACTCTCCCCCTCCCTTATACTTGACATCCGTGTCAAGCCTATTTCAGAAAGTTCAGCTGGAAAAGAAGCAATAAACAATGACACTCAAATTATATAGTTTATCCAGACAAAGAGTTTCCTAGCTGCATAAGCACTAAATACATTCTATTCTGTGGAAAAGCTTCACTCTACAGATTATTTAAACAAGAATGCTGCCCCGGTGGCACTGAAGGTTGAGGCACTGGACACCTAACTTCACACCACACTGACAACCCGGATTCGGGAATGGACTCGGACAACTGGGGGCTGGCAGGGGAGAGGTTGGATTGAGCATCCTGGGACTGCTCTCCCTCCTCTGGGGTGGGCTAGAGGGATCGTGTCATGTTTGAGTGGCCCCTGGTGATGACTGCGAGCAGCACAAAAGGCAAGGCAAGACTGGGAGGAGTTCTTCAAGATGCCTGCATACACGTTATGCATAATTGCACCGCAGTTTCCTGGGGTAAAAAAAAAACAAGGTGGAAAAGGGCTGGGCGTGACCGTGCAGCTTGATGGCTGCACTCCCGCTGACCTGGAGGCCTGTCGTGGAATCACATTGGGGGGATTCGGTGGTGGCTGTGCTGAACCCTTGTGTATCGAGTGAACCTGCTGTCCTCCGGGTCGATGGGGGCCAGTGGCCGGATGCCCCCACTGGAAGCGCGGAAAAAAAAAAAGAATAATGAAAGGTCTTTCAATGAATAGTCTTAAATTTATAATCAGCTGCCTAGTTAAATAAAGTGATTGGTTGATTGATATCAGTAATAAGCAGTGCTGCACAGATAAGTGCTTGTAATGACCATGGCAACTTACAGTTGAAGATAAGACATTATAGCCAGCATATAGTTTCTTACTGCTTTAGCCCTGTGGGGGAGATAAAGACATATCTTGGCATAGAGTTGGGTGTGACATATATGCCTCTATGGAGCACATTCTTCAGCAAATCAGTTGGATTACCTGGTACATCACAGGTAAGTTTTAACAAGGGTTTGATGGTTCTTTCAGAAAGTTGCAATGGGACTTGCAGTTCTTCTTTGGCATCAGGGTTCACTACTCAGGGTTCGCTAGTCCTTGCACATCGACCAGCACTGGGACATCCTTCTCTTTTTCTTCAGGTTCCTCAAGCTCTACAGTCTCTTCTCCTGGCTCTGCTGGTCCTTCACTGACTGACTCACATGACACACCCTTGGATGGAGGCCTCTCACCCAGAGCCATATCAACAGTCGGTTCAAGAGTTGCAGCTAAAGTCAACTGCTGTGTTGTAGGTGCATTTAGCATGTCATCTTTTATTTTAGGCAACCCTTGAAGTAGGTGAGCATGGTCTGGTGTGGCATAATAGTAGGCAGGTTGATAAACTGTCTCTCCCTCTGACTCAGAATCCAAATTTTCCAGCTCTACTTAATCATCAGATTGTTGCTGGCACTACCCCTAGAACGCTGGGCCCTCTGCTTGATTCATGGTTGCACGTGGCAGACCATGTTACTGAAGGTTTAAGAGTTTCTGACGATTCATTCGCACTTGTGGTGACCATTTGTCCAATTGGCAGTAAGTGATTTTGATGAATTGTTCTGTAACTACTAATGTACCCCTCAGAACGAATGGATACTGTAGTTTCTCTACTATGACATAAAGAGTACTGTCCCCTCTGCCAGCAATCTTATGCTTTCCCTGTAGTCCAAACTTTCTCATTAATACTCTTTCACCAGGCAACAACTCATGATTTGACCTTCTTGTCATACTTCTCCTTATTTGCACAGTTTCTCTTTTTGGCAGTTTTAGCAGCTAACTTGAAGGCAGAACTGGGTTATGCTTTTAATTTGTTTACATATTGCAACTAGGTCTCAGCTCAGGTACTGTCAGGTGAGAGACCAAAATAATTGTCCACAGCTAGTCTGGCTTCCCTGCCAAACATCAGACTGTAAGGTGAAAATCCAGTTTCATCATTCTTTGTACAATTGTATGCATGTACTAAGGCACTCACTTGTAGACTCTATATTTGTTTTTATTTTTGGGGGTCAGGGTTTCCAACATATCAAGCAGAGTTTGATTAAATCTTTCAGGCTGTGGGTCGACTTGCAGATGGTAAAAGGTAGGGTGTAATTTGCTGATGCCCCACAGTGACAATATTTCTTTGATTAAATGACTCTTGAAATCACTCCCTTGGCCGGAGTGAATCTGCTGAGGAGCCCCATAATGGACAAATAACTTTTCTACTAGAACTTTGGCAACAGTGGGGGTCTTCTGGTCTTTTGTAGTATAAGCCTGGGCATATCTGGAGAAATGGTCTGCCACTACGAGTATATTGTTGATATTTTTAGAGTCTGGCTCCAAACTGAGAAAGTCTCTACAGACGAGTTCCATGGGAGCACAAGTGGCAATGTTGACTAGAGGGGCAGCCCTCAGTGGCCAGGCCTTCCTTTGCAAGAATCTGCTACAGTCCTTGCAGTATGTCTCTATGTTTTTTGAGAAGCAAGGCCAATAGAAACAGGCAGGTGCCAGATCTAACTTGAGGTCATGTCCTAAGTGGCCAATGTTCATTGTGAAATGCATGGAGTACAGTTTGTTTAAATTTGGCAGGCAATACAGGTTGTAAGTGAGGATATCCCTGAGGATTCTGGACTTCTCGATACAGCAAGTCATGTTTCAGTTTGAGCTTGGACCATTCTCTTAGCACCAGTTTCACATTTAGGGTATCTGTACTAACGTGATTTGCATCACTCCCTTTAGCTAGGGTGCAGACAATTTCTTGGATAACTGGGTCTGACCTTTGTTCTTTCTGTAGATCTTGAGGGGTGAGTTGAGGCAGTGAACTTAGATCAACAGAGGCTAAGGTGCAGTATGCAGTCGATAGGGAGTTTCCAGATGCACCAAGGATGTCCACCAAATGATTTGCACTGGCAGTAGATAAGGGTTTGTCTGTATCAAACTTTTGACAGAGTACCTTTACTCTTTGCTCTGGTATCTTTACCCAGGTTGAATCAGTTTTTCCAGGTGCTGCTGCATGTCTGAATAGCACATCTGCATCTATATGATTTAATCCACAATGATATTCTACACAATAATCATAGGTTGAGAGTGTGGACAACCATCTGTCTCCAGCCACGTCAAGCTTTGCACTTGTTTGTAGGTACATTAACATATTGTTATCTGTTTTCACTGTAATATGTGCCCCGTGCAGGTACTTGTGGAACTGGTCCACTATAGCCCATTTTAGTGCAAGGAACTCCAGCTTGTGCACTGGGTACTATTTCTCAGCACTGTTGAGATTTCGACTAGCAAAAGCCACTGATTGCAATCCTTCAGGATAGCTTTGATACAACGCAGTCCTCAACCCACTGAAACTGGCATCGGTATGCAAGATGTGTGGCCTTTCAGGGTCAGCATAGGTAAACATGGAGGCATGACTCAAATGGTAAATTATGTCTTTGAAAGGCTGGCCACATTCAGCAGTCCAACAAGTCACAAATGGTGCAGATGGCCTGAAGTATGACTTGGGTTCAGTAGTCTTGTCAGGGTCTCTCTTCCCTTTCTGGGGAGGCAGATAGCCTTGAGTTAAATTCATGAGGGGTCTCACTGCTTTAGTGTAGTCTTTGTTGAAACGCCTGTGATATCCACAGAATCTGAGAAAATGCTGTAACTCTTTCAGGTTAGTGGACTTTGGCTGGGTGGTCAAGGCTTCGTCTTTGCTTGGGTCTGTGTGGATACCTTCCGCTGACACATGTCCAACATTTTTAACAGAAGTTTGGAAGACCTGGCATTTGTCTATGGAGCGTTTGGCCCAAACTCCTCCAGATGGTCCAAAACTTTCAACAGCCATATCTCATACTGTTTTAGGGTATTGTCAAATACAATCGCATTGTCCAAATAGACCAAGCATTCTAGCAGGTTCATATCTCCTACTGTCATTTCCACTAGTCTTTGGAAGGTAGCTGGGGTGCCAGATATCCCTTAGGGCATCCACAGAAATTTGTAAAATCCCAAAGGGCATATAAAGGCTGTATTCTCTTGATCTTCAGGGGCCACAAGTATCTGGTAGTAGCCGCTCCTGAGATCAAGTACCGAAAATCACTTCATTCCATTTAGGCAGTCAAATGCATCTTGGATACGGGGCATGGTGTACTATTCAGAGATGGTTCATTTGTTAAGGGTTCTGTAGTCAAAAGATGTCAGCACAGATCCATCCTTCTTACTCACTGACATTAATGGTGAGGCATATGAGCTGTGAGATTCTTGGATGATATCGGCTGTGAACAGTTCCTATAGATGTCTTCATACATCAACAATATCAGAGGGCACCAGCCAGTGAGATCTTTCCTGAAAAGGGCCTTCATCATGTGGTGTTCCTTTCCAGTCATACACCCTATATCCCACTAATGGATAGAGAATACTTTGCTCCTCTTAGCGAGCTTGGTGCTGATGTGAGTTTTCCACTTGTCAAGTACAGGGGAGTCACCAAAATCAAACATGTCTGGAGTAAGGCCAACCGGGCAACTGTCTCGGGTTGGAGTGGGTTGCACAGCCCTGTCAGCACAATAAACTTGAGCCAACATGCAAGCTTTTCTGGTGACAGTGTCTCTGTCTCTCACATTCTTTATTTGGACAGTAACTCGTTTGGTGTAAGCATGGGCTCTGATGGGCAACACACTGGGCTTTACCAATACTCCTTCAGGTAACCCATGATCCTCAAGTGCATCCAACATCAGTAACTGTTTTTTGCTATATATTAATACGAATAGTGAGGGGTGTCTCTTATGGGATAAGAAAACTATCTCATGCTGTTTTGGAGAGTGAGGGCAGCAAAGCAAAGCTGAGTGATTCTGTCAGCCCAAACACAGCATGAGATAACCTGCTTATCCTATAAGAGACACCCCTCACTATACATATATTTTTTTACGTTACTTCCTTTCTGCTCCTCCCATCAGTCTGGTCTATCATCCTCTACCAGCTGTATGAGTACTTGTCGACCACGCTGGGTCAGCCACTGAAGACTATCAGGAATTATTAGTTTAAGTTTTAAGTTTATCGTCTTTAAAATTTAAGTTTAGCGTTTAGCATTTAGCGCTTAAATAATTTGATGTTTGAAGTTATGTTTTAGGTTTAATTTTAACCGCATTGTTAACCTCATTGTTAATTGTATCTTTCTGCAATCTGGATACCTGACGTTTGCTATCGATTCGTCGGAACTAAGGACTGATCACATTTGGATACCTGACTTTTGCTACTGTTTGGTACTGGAACTAAGGATTGTTTACTTAAATCGTGGATTAATTTTGGTTTGCCGTTTGTTTCGTTTCATTGGATTTTCACAATCTCGCCAGGCTAGAGGCGTCTTGGATGTTTTAAAGATCATATAAGAAGGGAAGGAGCTCGGTTCTGGAAGCCGTGGATCTGCCTTGTAGCAAGGGATACCCGTTTTAATTAGCGGGCTTAATCAGGATTTATTCATCAGATACGGTCTAGGAGACTGGACTGAAGATCTATTTGAGCACTACGGAAGTGACTTCTATGATTTAGGTCTTCGACCAGGGCAAGGTGCCTTAGTTTCTCCCTAGGGGAGCTGGGGGAGGACTGAGGCCTCTCCTAAGCCGCCTTGGGGTTTAGCTGTTGGGCTGACTGTCGAGGCGTCTGTAGCCACTGGTCGTCGACCGGCTGGGGGTGTCTGCTTCCATTAGTGGATGGGCTGGCGTGCTTGACTGTGATTGCTTTTCTGAATAACAGTCTCTTGGTTTTTTGACCGTGATGCCAGGATTAGTTGCCCAGGGATTGTGTTGAAGAGCTGCCTGGCCTCCCCTGGATTTGATTTGGACCCCTGCGATGTAACTGGGTTGTTGGAGTATCTACCTTGTCTTCCCTTGTTTGGATTTGATCTCGACTTTTGCCTGTGCTTGGACCTGTTTGAGAACTGACCTCCTTGTTCTTCCTTGCTCCTGGACATGGGGTGGTGAGATTGTGGTGTATATCTATTTTATAATTATGGATTAAATGTTTGGTTTCATTTATGAATGATCCCCCACCATGTGAGAGATGGTATTGGGGAATATACAACATCTTTCTGATGATCTGTTGGATTGCTGCACGTGAGAGGTGCTGCATTGAATTTAAATTATACATTTTCATTTTCTTTTTTTAGTAATTAGCTTGGGTTTAGTATCCAGTTGCATCTGATTATATTGACACTGTGTTATTTTGGACAATTTGATATTACATTATTATTATTATTATTATATTTTCTGTTATTTGGGTTATTTTTGGGCCGGGGTTTAATTTGTGATAGGGTGGGTTTTATTTTATACTTTATTATATTGTCTGTTTTATTTGTGAGAGAGAGTGGAGAGTGTTTTTATTTATAGTTTTGATATTAATAGGTTTTTGTTTATTTTGTTTTATATTTGATTTGTTTAATTAAAATGTGTTGGACAGGCGTAGAGACGGGCATTATTCCCCCACTAGACTCAAGGAATTATGTCCTTTTGAATGCCCACCATTAACATCCGACATCTATTTTAGGTGTTGTGCGTCGGGCATCTTGAGGAAGCGTAGATGAAGATGGAGAGCCGGGCCTGGTGGGGGACAGGAAAGGGGAGGACGGATTGGGGTTTTGGGGCCCAGGAGACACCCTGGGGTGAAATGGGGTCAGGATAGAGGTTACTCTTGTCTTGTCCCCATACCCAAGGGGCTCCAAAATAATTGGACAGGTGCCGAGGTCTTCCCCGACAGCTCATCCTGCCTTGGCGGTGTTATGCAATGCCAGATCAGTTAAGAACAAGACAGCTATTATTGCTGATCTTGTTGGATCATCTGATCTGACTTGCATCACCGAGACCTGGCTGGATGAAAATCCAGACCCTGTTCTGGCCTTGGCAACCCCAGCCGGGTTCTTGGTGATACACTGTCCAAGGCTGGATCGTAGGGGCGGGGGTGTGGCCATTATGTTTAAATCTGAGCTGGGCCTTGTGGATGTGCCATGGGGAAACACCAGTTCCTTTGAATACATCCTGGGAGAGGGTGCAGGCTGCAGGGTTCTCCTCGTCTACCATCCACCAGGTGACGGCGGAGTAATCCTGCAGGATATAGCAGACTTCATCGTCGACCTGGTGCTGAGGTTTCCCAGACTGATATTTCTGGGCAACTTCAATGCCTGGGTCGATGATGAACTCTCTCATTTTGGTCAAAATTCTCCTCCAGCTGATGAACATGCTGGGCCTGACACAGGCTGTTACCTCCTCTACCCATATAGGGGGTTATTCATTGGATCTGATCTTTCTCATGGGTATGGAGATCATTGATTTGGGGGTGGAACCTGACAGTTGGTCTGACCATTACACCATAAGGTTCAGCTTCAGGGCCCCCTCTAATAGGTCTGCCCCTACGGAGATGGTTCAGTACCACCCTTTAAGGGGTGTTAACCCCAATGACCTAATGGTGGTGCTGGATCTATCGAGTTTGTCGGGTGAATGCATGAGTCCAGATGATCTTATATTAGCCTATAATAAGGCTGTAGGAGATGCTCTGGACAAAATTGCTCCTGTTCGTGTTCGGCCTCTCACCCTCCGTCCAAGGAGCCCATGGTTTGATGGCTCCTTGAAGGAGTTATAGCATTGGGCCAAGGCAGGAGAGAGCTCATGGAAATCGGGCCTTGATGCCGACAGGCTTAGATCGATGGCACATTATGACAGCTATCAATCAGAAATCACTCATAAGAAGGCAGAATTCCTGTCCAGAGAGATTTCTGCTGCACAAAATTGACCGGCTCAGCTTTTCCGGACTGTGGACTGACTGTGCAATCCAGTCTGTCTTCAACCCAGAGGAGCATTTTCTCAGCTAAGATGCGAGGAGTTTGCTCTTTTTTTTGCGGATAAGGTTGCCGACATCAGGTCCGGCATTGGCCCGACCTCTCCTATGGGGGATTGCGGTGGTCGACTAGAAGTGGCCTGTCCTAGGTCTGTCTGGTTAGATTTTCACAGTCCGGAATTTGTGGACATTGTGAAGATCATCCAAACAATGCACCAATTAGTTGTAGTTTGGATCCGAGTCCTCACACGCTCTTAGTAGGTTGTGTAAAGCCATCTACCCAATCCTTGCAGACATTGTCTGGAAATCTTGGAGAGGGGGTTTTCCTGACCCCTTAAGGAGGCGGTAGTTCGACCACTCCTTAAAGAATCCTCCTTGGATCCAGATTGTCTAGCTAACTACCAGCCTATCTCTAACCTGCCATTTGTTGGTAAGGTTATTGAAAAGGCAGTTGCATTGCAATTGGATGATCACCTTATATCTCACAATGTCTATGATACTCTCCAGTCTGGTTTCAGGAAAAGGCATAGTACAGAGACTGCCCTTGTCCGGGTATTGAGTGATCTCCTTATGGCCAGAGATCGAAAGGCGCGTACCATTCTGGTCCTTCTCGATCTATCTGCTGCATTTGACACTGTAGACCATGGAGTGCTATTGGAGCACCTGCAGGTCTTCTGTGGGCTGTCTGGTACAGTCCTCGAATGGTTTCGTTCTTACCTCACAGGCAGGTTTCAGAGAGTTGCCACTGGAATCTATTCCTCTGGCGCTCACTCCCTGTCTTGTAGGGTACCACAGGGCTCCATCTTAGCTCCCATGTTGTTTGCAGTGTACATGCTGCCGTTGGGAGAAATCATCAGGTGATACAGTCTGGGTTTTCATTGCTACGCAGATGATACTCAGCTGTATCTGTCCTTTCTCCCCAGTCAGGGTGATGCACTCTCGGTACTTAACAACTGCCTCGATGAGATCAGACTTTGGATGAGTTTGAGCTGGTTGAGACTCAATCCGGACAAGACTGAGGTATTGGTGGTGGATCTAGGTCGTCCGGAGATGGGTGTGGGAGCTGGACAGCCATCAGGTTTATTACTTGGTGGTGTACCGCTCTCTACCTCTGAACAGGTGCAGAATCTGGGTGTTATCTTTGATGATGGTCTGACCCTGAAATCTCAGGTGTCAGCTGTTGTCAAATCCTCTTTTTACCATCTGAGGAATATCGCCCGGGTGAAACATCTGATTCCCCCGGGTGACCTTCCAACATTGGTCCACGCCTTTGTTACTACTCGTCTCGACTACTGCAACTCCCTCTACCTAGGGCTACCTGGGGTTGATATCCGCCGCCTTCAGCTAGTGCAGAACGGCAGCCAGGCTTTTGACTGGGACTTCGAGAACCATATTACTTCTGCAGTTCCGTGAACTGCACTGGCTGCCTGTATGGTGGCAGATCACCTTAAGGTTGGTTTACTAACCTTTAAAGCTCTACATGATCAGGGACCCGTTACCTGAAAGATCTCCTGATTCCCTACTGCCCCCTCCATCCTCTCTGTTCCATCAACGAGGGATTGCTGGAGATTCCCAGGGTCCGACTGAAGTCATCAGGATCTCGTGCCTTTGCTTTTTCGGCACCAACCCTGTGGAATTCTCTACCTCGCTGGTTGAGAGAATGCCCAACTGTAGATAATTTCAAGGTCTCCTTAAAAACATATTTGTTCGAATTAGCATACTCTTGTTAGTTTGTGGCTGACTTTTAAGTGACTTTTAAATGTTTGGATTTTATTAATTTTAATGCTTTGTACAGCGCCTTGATTTTAAAAGGCGCTCTATAAATAAAATTGAATTGAATTGAATTGGTTGGCCTACATTCCTGCCGACCACCCAGCCCTATCCCCCAACCATGGCAGGACCTCTCCCTTCTTCCCCCATGGTTATGCCCTCCATGGTAGGGTGGCGGGGAACCCCATATCCCTGCCATGTAAGGATCCAGTCTCTGGTAGGGCTGCTCCTGCCAAGGGCGGGACCTGCTAGGGTCAGCTGTCATCCAACATGCCCAAATGTTTTTCCATGATTTTCTGGCTTCCTCATAGGTAGAGTGTGCCATGTCAGCAATGGCTGTGCTGTGCGCATGTCCGCCCACATTATGTTGGCTGACTGCTCCACCTCCCTTACATGTTTGAGGGGCCTTGCGTGCCGGCACCCAGCCACCACTAGGTGTCAGACTGATGCCAGTCACTGCATTCTTCCCTTCCCCGGAAAGAAGAGCTGTCCTCCGGATGCTCAATTCTCTCCCACCTTGGCTGACTCCTGTCGACCTGCTTGCACCGCGAACACGGGTCACCAGCATGGCAAGAGGTAACGCAAGATGCCTCAGCCCTCCATGCCACCAGGCCAGCTCTACTATACTTTTTAATATATTATGAAGCAGTGGAACTCTCTCCAGCCCAAAACACCACACATTTTGCTGAGAATCTTCATTTTATTTGTACCCTTTTTGCTGGTCTCCCCCACTCTTTCATATCGTAGTGATACATTTCATGAGCAGTCTGGCTCCAGTTCCTTTGCTAGAATGTGCTGAGAATTTCCCTGTGCCTCTGCTGTTTACAAGACTGTCAAACAAAATTAAGAATATTGCTTCCAACTGCTTTTGATTATTGGAGCGTTTGGAAATGTGCCTGCCGTCCTGTGTTGGCTATACTGTGGTTTGTTCTTTGCCATTGCACTTGGACTGTGTGCCACTGCCAAGGACTACACCTGCATTGTAGATATGGTAAGGGCTGTAGACTGCTGCTAATAGTAGGTGCTGGTGGTTCTGACAGAAGCTGAGAGGGAGGTGCGAGTGAAGCATGTGGGTATTGCAACGCAACTGTCAGTCTGGCAGAGGTGTGCAGATGACTCGTGTGACAAATCTGAGAGTGCAAATGGTAACTAGCAAGTTGTTTTTCTCTTTTGTCCAAATAAACCCAAGTGGCCAGAGGCAATAACAGAGAAGAATTATATTGCCTTCTATAGAGGAAAATCAAGCTCGTTCCAAGCGGAAACCCATCGTATTTTCTTTCTCCAGTTTATAAATGTCTGTCTGTTTACAGAGTAAAGAAATGAGATTTAACCATTTCTGTGTCTCTGAGAGATTATTTATGGCCGAATTTACACTGGTTGTCCCATACACTATCAAATATGTTATAAAGCAGTGGAACACTGTATGTATTAATATATAAAATACTGTGATTTGTTTAAAATCAGGATTCCTCTCAGAGCTGATTCTGCCAAGGCGATTCTGACAGGAACAGTGTGTGATAAGTGAGAGTCACTGAGGTGGGAATCAGCTGTGCAGAGGAGCACAAAGCAGCAATTGTACACTCAATAAGAGGTACAGTAATGCTGTCCTCTAATTAGTGGAGGCAGTTCCACTGCTTTATAATCCCTTTTTGAAACGTATCACGCCACTGATACCCCCATTCAGCGATGTGTGGCAATATGATTTCTTTGGCATACTTTCACCAAACTATTCCTATGGTAGCACATGAAGTGGGTGCCTGAATCATGGCGGCATCCAAAATGGCAACGTGATATGGGCGAAAGCCCAAAAGGCGAGGGGGCAGGGAGGGCAACCGAATGTGGTGGGGTGGGTGATCCTAGTGACAGGATGTCGCTAAGTGTACACACGCGCTGTGGGGGAGCATGGCAAGCGTGGCCTGGGAGGGGCCGAGGGGATGAGGGGCGACGCGGTCGGCTGCTGAGCTGTGTCGGGGTTGGCCTCCACTTGTGGTGCTGGAGTTCGGGTTCGGGTCTGGGTCCAGGCACTACTGTGCTTTTCTTGCGCCCAGCCCAAAATCGTATTTTATTTGCTTTCGCCCCCCAACATGCACCCTCCTGGAGTTGAGAATCCAAGTAGGTTGCGGTGGGTTGACAGACCCCCACAGATAGTACGTATTTTCAGTCCCCGTAGCCGCTTTTCCCATGCGCCCAGTTTGTCAGGGTGGCAAAATTGTTTTTGCCGCCCTGACGTCGCTCCTCTGTGAGTCGCCCTTCCGCAGTCGCCCATGTGACATGTTACATAGAACCATTCCCACTGCATCATCTTGGTCCTCTGGAAGGGTCATAGAAACATAGAATTTGACGGCAGATAAGGACTGCTTGGCCCACCTAGTCTGTCTATTTCCCTATCTAATGCATAGGCTGCAGACCCTAGTTAGCCAAAAGCCTACTTCTTCCTACCCTCCACTAGAATTGCCTTATGTCTGTCCCTTGCATTCTTGAATTCCACCACTGTTTTTGACTCCACTACCTCCTCAGAAAGGCTGTTCCATGCATCCACAACCCTCTCCATGAAAAAATACTTCCTCACATTACCTCTGAGCCATCCCCCCCTCTATCTTCAAATTGTACCCCTTGTTCTTGCACAACTCTTTTTCTGAAAGATGCTACCGTCTTGGACTCTGTTGATTCCCTTGATGTATTTGAAAGTTTCTATCATGTCCCTCCTCTTCCTCCTCTCCTCGAGTGTATACATATTAAGCTTCTTTAATCTCTCTTCATATGTCTTCTGGTGCAGACCCCGTACCAATTTAGATGCCCTCCTCTGGACAGCCTCCATCCTGTCGATGTCCTTGCGGAGATGGGGTCTCCAGAACTGGATGCAGAACTTCAGATGGGGTCTCACCAACTGTCTGTACAGAGGGATAACAACTTTTTGTTTTCTACCAGTGATGCCTCTCCCTGTGCATCCCAATATCCCACCAGCCCTCCTTACTGCCTTCTCACATTGCTTGCCCACCTTAAGGTCATCTGATATGACTACCCCGAGGTATCTTTCCATTTCTGTTGTGGTTATTATCTCACCCCCCACTGTGTACTCTTTCCCTGGATTTTTATTTCCCAGGTGCATTACTTTGCACTTCTTTGCATTGAATCTAAGCTGCCATGTATTTGACCATGCCTCCAACCTTGCCAAGTCCCTTTGCATCCTCTCCACCCCACCTTCTGTATCAACCCTGTTGCAGATCTTTGTGTCATCTGCAAAGAGACATACTTTTTCTTCCAGTCCCTCTGCAATGTCACTTATAAAGACATTAAAGAGGACCGGTCCCAGTACCAAACCCTGCGGTACCCCACTAGTAACTCCCCTTTCTTTAGCTTCTGAAGGACTGGTTAGTCTGAAAGCTAGATCACTTTGTTCTTGTTGTTACATCTATGTTGGTCCATTAAAAGGTATCAAATCATTTGCTTCTGGATCTTTTCTTCAGAGTAAACTCTGTTTACTATTACCCTCTGTATCCTGTTGTCCAGCCAATTATTTTTCCCAGGCTACCACCTTGGGACCCACTCCAAGGCTGGCTAACTTGTATATTAATCTTTTGTGTGGGACTGTGTCAAATGCCTTGCTAAAGTCTAGGTAGGCCATGTACACAGCCCCTTCCTGGTCTACTACACTGGTTACCCAGTCAAAGAAATCTATTAGATTCGTCTTGGTCTGCTAAGCTTTTTCCACTAGGGCATGAATACATAACACTTGTTTCTTCTGTTTGGCCTCTCTTTCTTGACAGAGCTGTGACAGGCATCCAAACATGTGGGCGTTAGTGCCAGTAAGTACAGGTACTCCGTCGTACATCCCGGACTCTGTGCACACCAAAGCCAATGTCTTGACTGGTTCCCCCACTCAGTGCATCTGGGGCTTGGAGCAATCTAAGCCTTTTGAAAATCCTGCCCAAAATCTCTCTGTTTCACTCTTGTATGTAAAATTACCCCTGACTTGTAATTTGTCATGGGCACAAAGCCATAAGTCTTTCATTTTTTAAGGATCCTAGGGTCCAGTAATAATCCAATCCAAAGAAAATCTGCACTCCAAAGCTCGAAACAATACTGCACACTCACCAAATCAGTTTCAGAGCTTTATGTAAGCAATAACACATGACGAGGTGTAGTTTATTGCCTGATAAGAGCATGCCCAGGGGTGTACTAAGGCACAAGACGCTTGCACTGAGTGCCTTATGCCACTGGGCATGCTCTTATCAGGTGGTAAACCACACCTCGGAGTGAGTTATTGCGCTTATAAAATGGGTCCCCTTAGGAAATATAAGAAAGGGAAAAAAAATTCAGAAAATGCCCAACATTTTTACAAAAGGAGCTTTTTAATAGTAGTAATAGGAAAAATAGTTCCTTTATTGCTGTCTAGCCCTGTATTTCACATTGCCTAGGTGGACAGTGGAGCCCCTCCTAAAAAATGCATAGTACTGAGGTAAGATCCTCCCAGATAGGCATACAGTATTGTAATTTCACTGTCCTTTTTTCCCCTGTTCGTGTGGCTGTCATACTGTTAGAGGGACCAGGGCTGTTTGTGAGCGTGTCCCTTTGCAGGCACCGTAGCTCAGGGTGGCTTTCTGTTTTAACTGCTTCTGTGAGACGAATCATTTAAAAAAAACACATAGTACTAAGGTAAAATCCTCCCAGATAGGCATACAGTATTTTAATTTCACTGTCTTTTTTCCCCTTTACATGTGGCTGTCATGCTGTTAGAGGGACCAGGGCTGTTTGCAAGTGTGTCCCTTTGCAGGAGCCATAGCTCAGTGCAGCTTTCTATTTTTACTGCATCTGTGAGATGAATAATTTTTTTTTAAACAAACTTCAGGGCTGTAATAGAAAGCCGTTTATGAGGAGAGTAGCTGTGGTTCTAGGTGGAGGGGTGGGGTTCGGGTCTCGAGTATTGGGCAGAACAGAGGGGCTAAGGAAAAGAGAGGTACAAGTGGAGAGACAGTCTGAGTGCTGTAACAGGCAGCATTTGTGGGCATCTTCTGGAGCTGCAGTAATGAGGATTAATGGGACAGCTGTTCAGGAAAACAACGTGCTGTTGTAAGAAAATAAAGGTCAGCATGGCACTGTGGTATGGTATTCTGTATCATGATTTGGGGTCAATGTCTCTGTTTCATAACAATGTCCCCATGCCGCGGCCATTTCCTGCTGTTGCACTGCAAGCTGTGCTAGTCTGTGTTTTTGTTTACAGCTGCCACAGCTCAGTGATTTTTTTTTTTTTGTTATGGGGCTTGGGAGTGGCAGCAAGTGCCAGTTGGCTACTATATCTTCTGATAAGGACATGGCTCAGAAGATGTAGTAGCCAATCGAATTGCTGTATTTCTGAGGCCTATTTTATAATGCTTTATAACAGAGTGTGATAGTCAGTATAGACCACAAATACCACTTTGCCCCAGCACATCAGGTCCAAGCCGTTCATCAAGGGATATGGCTAAAGGACACGATGCATGATAGTTTGTACCCTACACCTTCAATTGATGATTTACTTCACAGCTATTAATTAAATGTGTTCAAATTAACTATAAAAACATTACACCAGTGAACCCAAGTATCAGATGCAACCATTATAGGTATAAACAACCTGATGTAAATCAAAGCGGAGCTGCATATATATTGACTTCCCATATTATTTAATGGTATTAAAGTCTAATATTTCTTCATTGACATAATAAAATCTCCAGAAAGATGCAGTTCCACAGGTGATTCTATGCTGCATTTCTAAACTATAAAGAAAGAAAAGGAGGTAATGTGATCTGCTCCAATTAGCGATCAGCCCTCAGCTCCAAGCACTAAAGGCCAAGAAGGAAGACATAGAAAACAAGAACAAAGGAAACAATTGGAACGTATACAGTGCAGCTGGACAAATCTGTAGAAATAAAGTACATATATGAAAAAAGCTTATACAAGAGGACATTAGAAGCTCAAATAAAATTAAAAATTATACATATAGCTTGTTAATTTAATGCTTCATTTTTAAGGGGTAGCATCAGGAGACATTCAATATATTTGGAGGGTTGTGTTTTGCAAAAGAGGCTATTTGCTTCATTTCATCACTTGTTTTTCTTATTACACATTCTAAACATACTAGGATTACTTTAAGGAGGCTTTTAATCTGCTTTAGATTGTTGAGGCCATGAATTCTAGATGCCTTGTTTAGTCTAGTAAATACGGTTTCTGATCCCAAAAATCATTCAGCCCTATTGGTTTCACAGTCCTTAGAGGGTAGATCCAATAGCTCTCCTTTTCAAGCAAATCATTTGTTCTGTTTCCCCCTAACTTATTTACTCTGATGTATTCAATACCCATAAAATGAATCAAATCTGAATTAGAGCAATGGAACGCAGAGAAATACACACCTATTGGGGTATCCTGTCTATTCTTGACAATGGATCTCACATGTACTTGAATCCATTGTTTAAGAGGTCTGATAGTACAACCCACGTAAACCTTTTTGCATGGGCACCAAAGGGCATAAAATGTGAACACAGTGTTGCAGGTAATACATTCTCTGAGTTCCATTTTAATGTTGACAATTAGGGGGTGCTGAAATTAGCTACCTGTGTTTGTAAGCCTGCAAATGTTGCAACATTTGCATGGGTAAAACCTCGGTATCTTTTAAGGAGCCAGCTTCTAAAAGTGGAAGGGGGCTGGTAATTTACTATGCATTATCATATATTTTATGTTGCGTGCTCTGCTAAAGGACACTCCAGGTTTTGCTCCCACTGCCACATTGTTATCCCAATCACTTAACAGAATTGGCCAATTTGTGTGCACAATATTCCCAATTCTCCCCGCTAATCCATAAAATTCGGTAACAAAGGTAACGGGGTGTAACCCAGATAATCTTTTTTAGTGCTTTTGTGTAGGAAAGCAGAGCAATCCTGCAGAAGGGAGTTCTCCCTAGCTTTGTTTAACATCTCTCTAGAGTAACCTCTCTCCTCAAACCTTTTTTTCCAACTCATGACACTACTCCAAGAATTTATTTTCTGTGCTGCAATTCCTGCGCAGTCTTAACATCTGGCTGAATGGAATTAATTCCTTCAGTTTCAGCGGGTGGGCACTATCTGCTCTAAGAACTGAGTTAGTAACTGTTGGTTTTCTATAGCAACTAGTAGTGATGATGTCCCCTGGAACTCCACGTAGTTCCAAATCCAGGAACTTTCGACATGTTGATCAGTGCTGTATGTAAATTTTAAATTGAAATCATTCTTGTTCATCCACTCGATGAATTGAGGTACTAGTGTTGCATCCCCTCCAAATACATACACAATCATCAATGTATCTACTCCATGTCTTGATGTACTTGTAAAAGGGATTCACTACTGGGTTCAGAGCAAATAGTTCTTCCCACCACCCCAGGAAAAGATTTGCATAGCCAAGGGTCATATTGGCACCCCTAGCTCTACCACATTGTTGTAAAAAGTAATCGTCCTGAAATTCAAAAACATTATGTGTTAAAATAAATTCTAGTGACTGTAAAATAAACTCAGTAGGCATTCCATTTGCTCTTTCATGATTTTCCAAAAAGTATCTACAGGCACGTATCCCATATTCATGTTTATACAGGTGTATAAGGACTCAACACCTACTCCAATCCAGGCAAAGTTGTTTTTCCAAGTAACATTTTCAAATTTCTTTCAAGGTGTGAGTAGTTTCTTTCAAATAGAAGGGTAACTTCACTACACAAGTTCATAGGAAAAAATCCACAGAGTGACACAGGTTTTCAGTGAGAGCCCCATTCCTGGAAATGATTGACCTGGCAGGTGGATTTACCATGCTCCTATGCACCTTGGGCAGGATGTAGGATCCTGGGGTAACTGGGTACTCACACCAAAGAAATTTGAATTCAGACTTTGTAATATCTCCACTAGAAACTGTATCTGACAAATTTTTGAATAATTCGCTTTTGTAATCTGGAATTGGATTGTAACTCAAATTAACATAATTCACCTTACAGTTAAGTAAATCCATCACAATTTTAACATAATGTTCTTTATTCATAACCACCACATTCCCTCCTTTATCTGCAGCTTTGATAACCACATCTGAGTTTGCTGCAGGTATGCTACCCTTACGGCAACACCAATGCAGTGAAATACACACCTGTTGGCAACATCGATACTTTACTGACAAGTCACTGTCTTGGTGTGCCCGAGACAGGGGCATGCTGTCTCCTGGTCCTGCACCCCCACCCCAAATTCAGAGAAGTTGAGCACCATGCATGTAAATATCATGGTCATATTACTAAGGTTTGCAGAAGCAGGAGAACTGCAGTGATCAGTTCAGAGAGCACAGGCAGTGCAGTGGTTCCTGTTGCACCCAAATGCAGGCTAAAGATATTTCTCCTTTCTATGTGTTACTTGAATTGCCACAACTGAGGCGTCAGTTGCATTTAATGGTAGATTCTGCTTCCCCAGTCACTTTTATTAACCATCAGACATGGTCTGATCTGGATAAGCCACCATTGTCTCCTTGTAATAAGTTGCTGCATGCATTTGAAGGGCAACCAATTTAGCCACTGGGCTTGGTATACAGGACTGATTCTCCTAGCACACCTTTAGCTTTTCTGGTTTCAAAAAAGGGTGTCAACATTTTGGGCAGAGACTCTCAGTTTCTTCTAAACATTCATATTGATCCAACAGATTTTGGCCTACTTGCTGCTGTCCAGATACCACAAAGCAGTAATCCGCCCAAGCTTGGGGAGATGTTAGAAATGTATCCAGAGCTGTGGAAGGGCCTGGGATGTTGCACAACAGCTAAAGCCAAGCTAGTTACAAAGCCTTATGAGCCCCTAAGTTTTGTAAACCACAGAAACTTCCTTTTGCCTTAAAACCAGTGGTCAGGGCAGAATTGGACAGACTGAAAAAAGCGGGTGTGCTGGAAAAGGTTTCAAGTTATTGGGCCACTCCAGTTGTCATGGTATCTAAACCAGGTGGTAAGGTTCGAATATGTGGAGATTTTAAGGTGACACTTAATCCAGAACGTAGCACAGATGTATTTCCTTTACCCTTACCTGAGGAACTTTTTCATAGACTAAATGGTGGTGTGGGGTGCTCTAAACTGGACCTCGCTGATGCATACCTTCAAGTGGAGTTGGATACAGACTCTCAGAAATTGGTAGTGATTAATACACACCAAGGACTGTACAAGTACAAACGGTTATGTTTTGGCCTTAGTTCTGCGCCTGCTATTTTTAAAAAAGTGATTGAGCAAATGGTGGGTGATATACCAGGTGTTGCTTGTTATTTGGATTACATCATTGTCATGGGCAAGACAGAAGCAGAGCATTTACTTAACTTACAAAGACTTTAGAGAGATTGCAACAGAGTGGATTCAGACTCAGGAGAGGAAAAATGTCAATTTTGTCAACCAAGTGTCACGTACTTAGGTCACATTATTGATAAAGATAGAATTCATCCAAATGATGAAAAGGTGGAAGCCACTGTGCACATGCCTGAACCGCAGAATGTTTTAGAGTTGCATTCCTTCTTGGGTATGGTGCACTACTATGATAGTTTCATACCTGGCTTAGCCACTAAATGTGCTATCCTGAATGAACTGTTACATAAAGGTACTCTGTGGAAGTGGACCAAGGGCCACTGTAAGGCAGTTCAAGCCATCAAACTCTCTCTTACCGATGTGAATAATTTAACTCATTATGACCCTAACTTACCTATCACATTGGCCTGTGATGCTAGTCCTGTGGGTATAGAAGCTGTCCTTTTCCATACAGATCCAGAAGGAGCGGAGAAGCCGATAGCCTACGCTTCATGCAAACTCACTGCAGCTGAAAGGAATTATGCCTAGATTCAGAGGGAGGCATTAGCAACTGTGTTTGGAGTCCAGAAAAAGGAATTCCAGAGACAGCTGCTAGCCAACTTCAATGATGGGCATTCATTCTGTCTGCCTATAATTTCGAGGTTACATACCAACCAATGGAGGTTACCAATATCCAGAGAAATGGAGTTTGATACGGGACTTAAAGAGAAGCCATTAGAATGCCAGGTGGAGACAGACAGTTTTCCAGTGCAGTTCAAAGATATGGAGGACTCTACTGCTGTGTGTGCAAAGGAGCTACAACAGTTAGATCAGCTTCCAGTACTAGCTAAGGACATTGCAAAAGCAACTAGTCAAGATGCAATTTTGAAACAAGTGTATCAGTATATGCTTGAGGGTTGGCCATAAGGCACTACTTGTTCAGCTGAACTACAACCCTACTATACAAAGAGGCGGCAGTTGTCCACTGCTGAGAGGTATCTTCTATGGGGATTGTGAGTCATAGAACCCCAATGTTATCACTCAAATGTGTTGACTCTTTTGCATGCGGGCCATCCAGGTATTGCTAAAATGAAATCCCTGGCCAGACTTTACGTATGGTGGCCTTCCATTGACAGAGACATACACCAGCTTGCACAAAGATGCGAAGGTTGTGCTGTATCGATGAGAAATCCATCAAGAGTTCCAGTTCACCATTGGGAATGAGCTGAAAAACCCTGGCAAAGGTTGCATATTGATTTCGCAGGACCTTATTTAAATTCCATGTGGTTACTCTTAATTGATGCTTATAGTAAACGGGCAGAAATTCATTGAATGTCTTCAACAACTACTGAGAGTACCATCAAAGTGTTGAAATCTAGCTTTTCTAGCCATGGTTTTCTGCAATTGATTGTCTTGGATAATGGACCACAGTTAATGTCTGTTGAATTCCAAGCATTTTGCTAGCAACTTAGTATCCACCATATTTTCTCACCTCCTTACCATCCAAGTTCAGATGGTGAAGCAGAACACCTGGTTCAGACTTTTAAAAAGAGTATGGTCCAAGCTAATCCTACTACACCGACAGCAATACAAATAGCACTTTTGGACTTTCTTGTGATGTATCGAACAACACCACATTGTGTCATGGGACTATCCTCTGCAGAATTGTTTGGATGTCAGATTCTAACTCAGTTGGACCTTCTTCACCCTCTAGATTATAAGTCAGTAACTGAAATGCTTCCTAAGACCAGATCCTTCAAACCCAATGATCTTGTGTGGGTGAGAATATATGCAGGCCCGAAGAGATGGATAGATGGCGTGGTAGAAAAAAAGTTCGGAAATGTTGTCTATACTGTTTGACTGACTAACCAGAGGAGAGTGAAAAAACATGTGGACCAATTAAGTACTAGAATTGAGACAGAACAAAAAAGGGATACCCAGAGTCTGGGTAGTTATCCAGCATTACAAGAACAGGAAGAGATAGTGGAACCACAGCAATTGAGACAAGATGTGGCTGATGCTAATCAGATTCCAGAGCAACAGCCTCCAGTCCTACTACATCAGTCAGGATGTATAAGACGTCCACCAAAGAGAATGGACTTGTAGAGATATAGCCTAATGACACAGACTAACTAAAGAGACATTACAGTAATAACTTTAATAGCTTCATACTATTTTCTGAATTATTTACTTATGTACTTTCTAGCTAAGTCAGGAGGGATTGTTATGTGTAGTGCAGCTTTAAGAAATGTTAGACAGTACAGCTTTAAGAAATGTACTTCCTGTGAGCCTGTGAATCTTCCAATGTGTGTTGAGATAACTGATCCTCCTGTATCTGAGCTGAATGGAAGTAAACAGAGAAGGCCTAAATTTCTGTGGTGCATGTTTTTTCTTCCTACCAAGACCCTGATGTGTTTTAAGGTACTTATTTTCGGCCACCAAATACAACAAACGTGTTCTGGCTCCTTGGCCACTTTAATTCAGCTCAATCAGTTTCCACAGTGGCTCACCTAGCCGCTCTCCCAGACTCCAAGACTTTGGCAAAACCTCCAACAGCCTTAGTTCAATTGTAGCCAGTGCCAGTGGGCTACTACCCCTGCCTGTTGACTACCACACAGGCTAAGGGTCCTGGGTCCTGCTACAGTGGTAATTGGGGGTTGTATCCCAAAGTGATAGAAAAATAGTGTGGTTCCTCCACCCAATGTATGTTGATAGTGGGCCAGGTGTCTGCTTGGTGCAACTCCCTGGGATGCTGTATCTACCCACCTCCCCTTTCAACCACTACACGCACTGGATACCAATTTGTTCTCCAATACCATACACCACATATACTTGACAGTAAGCATTTACATAATACTCTTCACACAGCAATTGTAACAAACAAAACACAGCTTTTTTTTGGAGGAGGGCTAGAAGAGGGGGTACATGGAGAAGGAATAGCTGTGAAAAAAGGATAACGATTTGAGCAGTTAGCAACAATAGGGCCCTTAGGCCACAATACCCCAGCACCCACCTCCATGGTTACCAGTGTAATCCCAGTTCAGTCTATAAGGGTACTCTGTAATGGTGCAGGCCTGGTCGGTGCCAAGGGTTGGATGGCGTTGGGGCCCTTGAAGACTAGTTAAAGGATGAAGTTTTTTTTAAACTTGCCTGGCTCCCACGGCTTTCAGAAGAGGCCTCGTACCTCCTCCTACTCCGTCCACCTGTGCATCCCACTAGGCAACCCCACCTTGGTTTCATCTGTGTGTAGAGAGCCAGGGTGTATTAATTTTTCCCCCTTTTTCTCCCCTTAGATCCCCCTGAGGATGCCGGCGTGAAAGGACATATGTCCTAGCATATGACGTGCTGACGCATGTCATCACAAGCGCCTACAGCGTCCTCCCCTCCCCAGCTCCTCGAAGAAGCTGCCATTGCCCCCGATAACCCCATGCTTCTGCCGGCCCCAGGAGCATCGGGTGCCCTAAGGCACCACCGGTAACCCACCCCAGGAGGAGGAGAGCATCCGTTGGGACGTGCAATCCTTCATCCCCCCCGCCAACCCCCAGCAACCCGAGGCAAAGGATGAAGTTTTAAAGTTAAGTTTAAACCTTTGTTTGCATACAACCTTTCCCCAGTTCCCTGAATTAGGGCAAGTCCTGAGTTACTCATGGTTCTGGAAAGCTGAGCAGTCTCTGGAGCAGGGGGGTTCCAGCAGTTCAAAATCTGTAGTTTCAATTCAAAGAAGGCAGAAACAGTTGGACAATAGTAGACGATGTGTAGACTCAAGCTTTCTTGAAGGTCTGGCCGCTTGTCACCTTGGTTGGAGGTCTTCCAGCTTGTCCCCCTTCAGACTATTCAGGCCTGATGCAGAGCCCCCATGTAAGGCCCACCAAACCATAGAGGACCCAGACCTAGGAATGGCTCCACAACCCAGCTCCCTCACAGGTTGAGAGTGCCCTAGCACCCCAGCATATGCCAGTGGCCCCCTGCAGCCAGCAGACTCCACTCGGTAGGGGTTAGCAGGTTCCCCACCTGGCTCTGAGTTGCAGAGAAGAATTCCCTGGTTCCAACCTTCTCTCAAGCAGGAAAACAGCTATGGTGTGCAGCCAGACAGTTTCTCAAACTTTATTACTTTCCAGTGCCTTTTGGCAACAGCTTCCAAAGTCCAGGCTAACAGTTCCTTTCCATCACTGGATTTTTCAGCAGCAGCAACAGGTTCCTGAAACCTAGGACACCTCCTCACCGTTTTTCCTCTCACAGTTTCTCCAATTCGACACAGCATCCACCTTTTACTCTGGCTCGCACACAGTCCCAAGAAAGTCTCTCTCTCAGCTCAGGGTTCCCTCTCAGTCCCAACTGATGCAGGATCACTGTGGCAAATGAGTCTCCTCAAAACCAGCAGTTTCCAGCAGGTGCCTGGAATGCTCAGGACAGATGCGCAGTTCCTTTAGACAGAATGAACCCTTCAACTTTAATCCTCAGACAGGCAAACTCCGATTTAAGTCCAGTGAAAGGCCTTTAGATGTGTTTTACACAGTACTGAGCCCCTCTTGACTTGATCAGAGCCCAGAACAAACTGCCCATACTGCCCAAAGTCCCTGGGTTCGCTTCTGAAATTCCTGCCCTCTGATTTGCTGATTTAAGTCATCGATCACAACCATTAGCCCTCTTTGATTATTGATTGGAAAGGTCTCTTAGCACCTGAACATATTTCACACCTACTCCCATGAGCCCTCACAAACAGTTTTGGGCTCCTAGGTATCTGACTGTCTTTCCATAGGGATCAAAGTATTGTAACATGGCTGCTCAGTAGACAGTCCCACACTGTGTATGCAGTAGACCCAGGTTTACAGCATTCTTGTAGCCAAATGACACAATCTGCAAATATCTTGATCCCACATGTCAGCTGTCCCCTTTTCCCCCTGTTAAGCGACTGTTAAATTATTATTTCCAGACCTTCCTGCTGCCTGTCACTAACACCAGTTCCTACTGTCCCCAGGTGCTAGGCAAGCTCCTTGTTAATATTCACAGAGTGCTTATTTATATTTAAATTCTCCCAAAATCACCAGCGCTCACAGGCGTTGTCCCAAACCAACAAGAATGCTCCTTATTCACCTCCCCCAGGTGTCTGACCCCTGTTTAGCTGAATTAGGTGGCTGAGAGCACCAGAGAGGCACTTAGGTGGCCACAGAAACTGCCACACCCCTAAAGCACTACTTCGTATGCGCAAGGCCATCTAAACCACACCGGAGTGCAACAACGTGTCGTTGGCTCTATGGTCTGGCTCCTCCAGCCCCATTTGAGGGAAATACCAGCGGGGCTTGATGGAGACTGCACAGGCAACTGGGGGATCATGGGCAGAGCAGGTAAGCCCCTGCAGGGGGGTTACATAATTTTGTTTCAAGAGCGATTGGCAGTATACAGTCAAGTCAGTGTGGCCAAAAGGAGCTTTGAATTTTCTAAATTCCAAAGCCTACATTTATCCACATGAAAATCCCTAAACACAGGAAAGTCAGAGGTGTTTCCTCCAGTTTGGAAAGGAGATACAAGAGATTGGTGGCTAATTCTTTTTGCTACACCCATGCAAGGTCAGGATAATACTGAACTCAGTTCAGTAAATCTTTTTCCATTCAGACCAACTAGCTGACATTTTGAAAAGTAAGGCAGTTAAAGTACCTGAGCAAGATATCTCATCCGAAAACTCTGAAGAGGAACTGGACACAAAATCTCTTATTGTTGCCACCGAACAAGGAGGGTAGACAGAAACAGCCAGAGCACCAGATCAGTAGAAACATAGAAACATAGAAGTTGATGGCAGATAAGGACCGCAAGGCCCATCCAGTATGCCCATTTCTTTTTCTACCTTATGAATGTGCCATTGGCCTTTGCTCTGTCAATGGACTATCTATTCATACTCATCTATATTGCTCCCATATGCCTATCCCATGCCTGTTTGAAGCCCTGCACTGTATTCATATCCACCACTTCCTGAGGTAGGCCGTTCCAAGCATCCACCACCCTTTCTGTGAAAAAGAACTTCATCACATTACCCCTTAATTGGCCTCCCTCTAATCTCATGCTGTGTCCTCTTGTCCTGCTATTTTTCTTATATTGAAACATGTTAGACACTTTCACCTTGTTAATGCCCTTAAGGTGTTTGAATGTTTCAATCATATCACCTCTCTCCCTCCTTTGCTCTACGGTATACATATTGAGCTCAGTTAATCTGTCCTCATATGTTTTCTGATGAAGTCCCTGCACCATATTGGTTGCCCTTCTCTGGACTGCCTCAATTTGGTTAATGTCCTTGTGAAGGTGTGGCCTCCAGTAGTGCACGCAGTACACCAGATGGGGTCTAACCAGTGTCTTGTAAAGAGGGATTATTATCTCCCTCTTCCAACTTGTGATACCCCTGCTAATACACCCCAACATCCCTCTAGCCTTACCTAGTGCTTTAGTGGTCTGCTTGGATGATTTCAGGTAATCGGTGATGACGACGTTCCAGTCTCTTTCTTCCTTGTGACTGCCAGCAACTCCCTCCCAGCCTATAGGTGGCTTCAGGGTTTTCTTCCCTATGTGCATGATCTTGCACTTCTTTGCGTTAAACCCCAGCTGCCACTCTTCAGACCATTTTACTAGTTTATCCAGATCTCTTCTCATTCTGCCCACCCCATCTGGATCATCTACTCTGCTGCAGATCTTGGTGTCATCTGCAAATAGACAAACCTTACCCTCCAGTCCATCTGCAATGTCACTGATGAAGATATTGAAGAGGACTGGCCCCAGGACCAATCCCTGAGGTACCTCACTTGTGACTTACATCTCTTCTGACTGTATACCATTTACCACCACTCTGTTTTCTGCCCATCAACCAGTTTGCCACCCAGTTGACCAACGTCTGACCCACCCCAAGCCTACCCAGCTTATGAATCAATCTTCTATGTGGAACAGTGTCAAAAAGCTTTGCTGAAGTCAAGTTAGGCAACATCAACTGCGCCCCCTTGGTCCACCACTCTGGTTACCCAGTCAAAGAAATCTATGAGATTAGTTTGACAGAACCTTCCTTTTGTAAACCCATGCTGTCTTGGATCCTGTGCTCCTATGGATTCCAGGTGTTGCACTATCCTTTCCTTAAGGAGTGCCTCCATAATCTTGCCCACTACTGAGGTAAGACTGACCAGTCTGTAGTTCCCTGCCTCCTCCCTGCTACCACTCTTGTGGAGCGAGATCACATGAGCCCTTCTCCAGTCTTCTGGGACCTCTCCTGTGCTCAGAGACTCACTAAACAGTTCTCCTCTGAAGTCTCATATTTTTGCCTTGGAATGGGATGATTTGTTCTAGTGGCCAAATTGAACCATACCATGTGATGGTCACTGGCACCCAGGTGACCTTCTACCTGGATATCTGTGATCCTTTCCTTATTAGTCAGTACTAGATCTAGGATAGCCCTGTCTCTTGTGGGTTGTTGTACCAGTTGTTTGAGGCCCTCCCCCTGCAGGGGAATTCACCATGTGTCTAGCTCTAGCAGATGTCCCTGCTGGTATTGACCAATCTGTATCTGGCATGTTGAAGTCTCCCATTATCAGAACCGCACCTTTAGCTGTCATGTTTTGTATATCTTTTAACAGTAATGTGTCTATCTCCTCCCCCTGGTCTGGAGGCCTGTACACAACCCCAGTTCGCATGGTTGTCCCATTTCCTGTTTCCAGGGTGACCCACAGTTCTTCAGGCTCCTTATGTATATTCTGAATTTCTGTAGCTTTGATATTTTCATTGACATAAAGGGCCACTCCACCCCACCCCACCCCCTTTTTGCACCTCGGTCTCTTCTGAACAGTACAAAGCCAGGTACTGAAGTCTCCCAAGTGTGGTTACTGGTTAACCATGTCTCGCTAATGGCTACTATGTCCAGTTTAGCCTCTGTCATTATTGCCTGCAGGTCTAGGATCTTGTTTCCCAGACTGCAAGCATTTGTGTACATGATTATCCATTGGCTAGATTTCTGTGTGTTAGTTGTTGGGCGAGGTTCTGCGTTTCCCCTGTGCGACGTATGGGGAGCTGGACCTTTTTCTTTACCTGGTGTTGCAAATGAACTACAAACATGCTAAACTCCTGTTTGACCACTAGCTGAGGGGGGAGGGGTGTTCTTCTCATTTGACGTATGGGGTTTTGCACCCCTCTCCCCATTTGCTAATTTAAATATTCTGCAAAGACGTCACACTTCTGCCCCAATGCACTGACTCCCTCCTTAGTCAGAGTCAGTCCATCAAATTTAAAGAACTTTTGCTCCCAAAACTGTTGCCAGTTCCCTACAAATTTGTGTCCTTTTTCCTGGCACCAACCCTTGAGCCACATGTTTAGCTCCCCTATCTCCCCTTCCGTCCATCTGTCCCCCTCTCCCAGACTGGCAGGATCGCAGAGAAGGAGATGCCGGATGAAATGGATGATAGTTTGTTACCCAGCATGGTCAGGTGTTTCTTGGTCTCCACAACTGACCGGCTGGTGAGATCGATAGTCCCTATATGTACCAGGACGTCAACATTTTCTCCTGTTTCCTGAACAAATTTAGCAATGCGGTCAGTGACTCTCCACGCTGATGTACCTGGCACTTTAGGACTTTATTTGCCAGCTATACTTGGCAAAACAAACTATTTCTTTCTCAAATGGCTGGTTTGTGGACTATAGTGTTATAATGCTGGACTATCAACTATTGAATACCATCAATTTAGCTAGTATGGCTTTGTAAATCACTAGCAGTAGTACTAGATAATCAGGAAGTGATTATCAAAATTCTGTTTTGTGGCTGGACGCCTGCAGTCATAGTTCGGGTTTCCATATCAGTGAATATTTTTTTCTAGCAATCTTTAGTTTTTTAGATTTTAAAAAATTAATTTCCATTGTTTTGGATCCACAGTAAATATGGCTGCTGCCTAATTTGCAGCCGAACTCCCCCTCACATTGCATCTCGTCTTTTGTTTACTTCCATGGGACCCTGTGCTGCACATTCCCACTGTCCCTGTGTAGTGCTGAGAGTCATGTTCGGGTGTAGTTGGCAACAGTGGGTTCCAATTCAACATGACGGTTGGGAAAAATGTAAACAAAAACAAAGAAAAATGGAGCAAATTATGGAGTGCTAGTATAACGAAAACAAGAAAGATTAGCAGATAAGTGCTCAACAGAGTACAGTAAACTGTTGCAAAAGATCCGATTTTGTTATCTAGTATTGGTTCTATCTGTTCTTTTTTTTTTCTACACCTATATGGCTGTAGTTTTATCTCATTGCTGGCTAATTGTCTAGGTAAATGGTGCTTTGTGTGGCATTACTAAATCCCATTCAAAAAATGTACTTTGCAAATGGAGTTAAAATTTTGTGAAGGGGGACTATATTATGGTTTATTATACAATGGCAAGAAAAATCCTGGACTCTGATTGGTTCTGTCTTGGGCTGGACCCATGATGTTATCCCAGTACAACATCACGGGTCTAGTCTCAGCCTCACTGTGAACCTGCAGATGAACTTTTGCTTGATTATGTGCTGCTTGATGTGCTTGATGATGTGCTTCATTGTTTCATCTTCTTTTAAAAAACAAAAATATTTTTCCACACAAAAACATCTTTAAAATGATTTTTTTATTCTGTATAACAAAGAGCCGTTGTATAATAGCAATAATGTCCTCCAGGGTGTGTGTCGTTCGGGATAACGTCACGCCTCAGTTATTGGATGCACTCGGCCTGCAGCCTCGTGCCCAACCACCTGAGGAGTGACGTTATCCCAGCACTACACACACCCTGTCGGGCATTATTGCTTAAATCTGCTGTACTTAGTAATCATAGTAAGTTCTTGGAGGTGACTGTTAATGGTGTAAGTTTGTTTATTTTCTAACTAGTGAAAGTAACCTAAAGTTAGCCTTCAGCTTTACTTTAGAGACTTAACCTGGGTTGTGAATTACTTCTATTTGATTGTTTAGTGTTTATTATTTCTTACTTTTGAACAAACCGAACAGCATGAAAGTACTCCTGTCAATATGAAATCTTTTGAAAAACCTAATAAACAAAAATTCTAGCATCACATGTTACAGTGTTCTCTTTAAATTTGTGTTGCAGCTTTAGTTTTAATTTATATGGAGAAAAGTTTAAAGCAGATGATGCTATAGGTGAAATACCTTAGTTAAAGCTATTCAGAAGAACTGAGGCTGCCAATGGGATAAGGTCAGAAAATCTAAGATAAGCAGTAGAAGTATTTAGGTCAGAGCTGTGTATTTTATAAACCTCTCTGGCTATGTGGTACAGAGGGGACAAACACATGCCTTCATATCAATAGATTCCAGGTTCAGTCCCCCATAGAAACACAGACCATCTTGCCTGAGGCAAGCTGCAGTAAACCTTTTCGAACAAGCTACTATCATAGCTTGGCAAATCTTAGACTGAGATTTACAAATGGTCTAACCTTTTCTTAGAAAATCTAAAAGACAACACCATTGTAATTTTTTCTGAGTTCAAGGAAACCATCAGAACTACTAGAAATTCTAAGCATTTCCAAGTCAAGATTTTATAGGAGTTCTATAGATTTCTCATTGTAAATTGATATGGGTCCCTTCCCCTGTAATACTCCCTCCCCAACTAGCAAACGGTTCACCCAGTGACCTGGCAGCTTTCTACATAGAGTACAGGCTGTCACAGTGTGGCCATTCAGGGTCATAGTTGTACAACGCTCTGGGTCTTCCTTGGGTGCTTCCTCTGCATCCTAGCTCCTGCATAACCTCCCATGCCAGAGCAACAGTGCCCAATGTGCTTCAGTGACTCCTGAAACAGCATAGAAAGCAGGCTGTCAGTCAGACATCACTGTTACACAACAAACAGCAACACTACAATACAAATTATCATGCTCACATATTCAAAAAGGGTCTACCACCCTCCAGTAGCCACTTTGCTCCTCTTGGCTCCCATTCCTGATGTGGTTCATTGTGTTCAAGATGTAGCAGGGGGTGGGATATGGAATCATCTTGGGATGTTTTCTTTGTCCATTCTACTCTGTGCACTGGCTGTGGCCCCACAGTGCAGTATGGGGCCACATCCTAACTAAGCATGCAGTCCTCTCCTGCCAATGCATGAGTCCCCTGTCTAAGCCGTGGCCTGTCCCTAAAGGGACAGTCCAAACACAGAAGATACTTGCAGATGCAAATTATAGGTCAGTCACTGTGAACTGCGGCAGGGCTAGTGCAATGCTAACTGTCATGTCTTACCTTTTGACCACAAATAAATTGTACTTTTCACATCAGTATCATCATTTGCAGCTTCTTCAATGAATGCTGAGCTGCGTGGATGTATTTATTGATTCGGATGGTTACAGATTTCCTGGAAAAATAAGGCAACACACTATAGTGTGCAGCTTGTTTGGTTTCACTGTGGACTGTGAGCCTGTGTCAGGACTCACCTACCAGCACCCAACTTCTGGAGTACAGCTATGTCACAATACCTAGATATATGTCCAGGGGTTACTAGAGTTTATTCGAATGACAGAAACAGCAAGGTGCACAAATGGTCCATATAAAGGTCCTCTTCCACTAATCATGCTAGTAATCAAGTACCCCTACATTGCTCACATATATCTATATATATATCAAGTCTGTTTTTGAACATGCTTATTGTATTGCTGTTCATGGTCTCAGCTGGTAGTAAATTCCAAATTCCCACAATACGGTGGGTGTAAAGCATCGTCCTTCCAGTAGTTTTGAAGGACTGTAGTTGGATTTGTTTGTTATGCCCTCTTGTCATTATTGTGTCAACTTTAAAGCATTAATACTAGTTAAGCAGGAAGTGATTAACAAAATTCTGATTTTTTGGCTGGTTGCTTGCAGTCATAATTCCAGTTATCAGGTCTAGAATTATTTTTTTTCTACTCATGTTTTGTTCTTTTAGATATTTACCGTTTAGTTTCATTTTTGTGGATCCACAGCAAATATGCAGGGACAATGGTTTAAATCACGGAATCCTGCTTGGTTTGCAGATTTTGAATTCTTGTACCGGTGCCTCACGGAAATTGCATTTCTTTGCACAGAATCCCTAAGATTTCAGCATATTTTTAAATGTTTTTATTTTCTCTTTCTATGCCCCCTTCTCACAGCATCAGTCTCCACTTTTCAGAGATCTCTAGGCTGGGTATCTCCTAGCTTCACCCCAGGTAATGCTCAGGAGCTCCTGTGAGCCTGCCCCCATTCTGCCTAGGTTGTACTCCCCAGGTGGGAAGGGAGAGGGCCCCAGGTCACCCCTCCACAGTCCTTTAATGCGTGTCGGTCAGCCCAATGGGTCCCTAATGGAAACTGGTTATGAAGTCTGGGGCAGCTGTGTCCCTTCTACCAGACACCGATGTGGGGTGATTGTTACTAGTTTTCTGGTCTCTGTTCCTGAGGGCACCAAAACTCGAGGGGATCCAAGGAAGTAGGGCAAATAGAGACATGTCGCTACTCCAGATCCTGGCTAGCTTCTTCTCTTCCCGATTGCTCTGCAGTCTCACTGCAGCACCACCTGTAGTCACCCAGGTGGCAGTAAAGCAACAGGACCTACAGGTACCGTTCCCAGAGGAGGAGCAGCCCCCAGGTGCTGATCCTACTCCCTGGCCAGACCCTCTGGCAACGGAATTCACTTGATCCCGAGTTCCTGGCATTGCAAGAGTAGTACAAACCTCAGGATATTTACAGTGCTCTGTCAACTATACACCCACTTTGGTGTAAGAAACATAAGCAGATGGAGAGGAATAATTCAGTTTCAGTAAAATGTTGCAGAGTTCAATGTTCATAATTTGCACTGTAGGCACTGTGCACTATTATTGAAATCATATATTAAAACATTATATATGCGCCGACCCAGTGGCACTGAGGTTGAGCGCTGGATGCCGCACCTCCATACGCCAGCGACCGAGTTCGGGAACAGACTCGGGTTGCGAGAGTCGGCAGGGGAGGGAGAAGTTAGCGTCTAGCAGATGCTCACTCCCTCGGAGGGCCAACCCGATAATACCAGTGGAGCACTGGCACTCGAGGGCTTGAAGGGGACCACCATGAGTCGGGGTGGGGGGGATGTTGGGTGGCGCTTGAGAAAGACGTGCGTCCACACGTCGCCTCTCTGGACACACTGCTTCCTTGTGCCGACGTCCCGGGGTGGAGCTATGGGGGGAGGACAGAAAAACGGGAAAAAATACGGGAGGAGACCCTCGATCCCCAGGACAGACCCCGCTGTGCAGGAGAGGAGGGTAGAGGCACTCTAGGGGCAGATCCGGGGAGGGGGGCCAAAAACATAAGACACAAAAAAAAAAAACATTATATATGGGTGTTATGGCTGGCGGCATAGTCTAGTGGTTAGAATAACAAACAGTGATTGGACTGAGTACATTTAGAAGACTTGGGTTTGATTCCCACAACCTCCACTTGCATGCTGTGCGACTCTGAGCAAAAGGCACTTAATCTCCACAGTGCTCCTGGGTCACCTCTGAAAACAGGCAGTTTTGCCTAGTGGGTTTACCCAGTTTACAAAAAAATATAAAAAAATACCAATATATGTTTACTACATCATACAGCAGTCAGGGTACCATGTAATTTATCCGAGTTATACCCGGGCTGCAATGATGTTGTATAGGTAAATATAAATGTTCAGATACATTTTGTGTTTTATAAGCTTGTTTTTAGACTTTAGTCAGGTTTTTATTGTATTTTTGCATATGAACATCTAGGATATAGATTGCTAAGCACAGGATCACTGTTACCAACTAGTTTATTCAAGTTTATAATCAGCAGGGCCATCCAAAATCCTCAGTTGTTTGATTGAAAATTAGTCTGAATGAAAGTATATTCACAAGCACAAGCTGCCTTACTACTTATTTAGGTGAATGGGATAGAAACATAGACTTTGACGGCCCACCTAGTCTGCCCATTTCATCATTTGCACCTTCTCTCCCACCTGTTGTGTCAGTCTCTGTGACAACAAAAGGTTTTCTGACAGACTACTTTAATAAAAAGCAAATGTTAAGTGTTTAAGTGTACTTATGCTTAGCCAGTGGAAAGGAAAGCACATTCAGTGACACACAGAAGGTAAGACCCCAGGGCTGTATGATGCTGGTGGGTAGAGTGGTGCTCAATTCACATCTGAGCTCAGACATGAAAACTGAGAGACACCCTTTTCATGGAGACCAAGGGAAAAAAAGGAATCCACATGTTTGCGAGATGCATTAGAAGGTCCTCTGCTAATCACTTGTGAATGTTTTTTTTAGGTGAAGACATTATTTCAAAGAAGCAAATTCAGGCAGTTTTTTTTTTTGTTCCTTCTAACCCCTGGCCATCCACTCCTTCAGGCCTGCCAAGTCCCCCTACCACTGCTGCTGTGTTCCCACCACCATCATCCACTGCCCCTTATGGCCATGCTACCAGGTAACCTGAAGTAACCCTTCATCGGTGGGCCCCTACCCCTGTGAGAGGCTAACAGGGGAGGACAATCACCCTAAAGAGCTTCCTGAATATCCCAGGCATGGTAGGGGTCAGAACAGATACATGTGTCTGGGGCTTCATTCTTATGGAGGGACCAGAAACCATCCTCTGGGTGACCAGCAGGTGTTTTTCCATTTTCATGACGGCGTGATACGCCACATGATGTCAAGGCACAATCTGCAACCAGAAACCAATTTAGAAATTCCACTACTTCTCAGTGCAGTTTAACCCCTGCAAGGTATATAGTTTTTTAAACCAAGGATGGAAATGAGAAAGGAAAATGTGGGCGCACCGGGATTTGAACTCCGTACCTCTGGTATGCCGTTCCAGCGCTCTAACAATTAAGCTACAGGCCCACTGGTTATTTCCATCCTTGGTTTAAAAAACTCTATACCTTGCAGGGGTTAAACTACACTGAGAAGTAGTGGAATTTCTAAATTGGTTTCTGGTTGCAGATTAAGCAACACTAGAGAGAAAGGAATGTGTGACTGTGAAATAGGAAGTTCTTCGGACGCTGTAACCAGTGGGCCTGTTGCTTAATGGTTAGGCGCTGGACGGCATACCAGAGGTACGGAGTTCAAATCCCGGTGCGCCCACATTTTCCTTTCTCATTTCCATCCTTGGTTTAAAAAAACTATATACCTTGCAGGGGTTAAACTGCACTGAGAAGTAGTGGAATTTCTGCTTGTAACACAGTCATTTTATGGACATTTGTCACCAAATTTTCAACACAGGCATTTTAGGACCTCTGCTCATGAACAGAGTCACTGTGATTTTACACGTGAACATACATACAAACATATGAATCTATGAATCTGCCAGCAGAACACACCAATCGGTCTATGTAAGTCTGCCTAAGTGTGCAGCTAGCACCCTAGATTGCAGCTGCCCCAGCTTCCTTCCCCTCGGTTCCTCCCCTGCTTGCCCCAGCCCCCAACTCTTCCTCTTGCTTTATCCCACTCTCCTTAAAGCTATTGACTGTCCTCCATGTTACCACCCCCTCTGGCAGTGCATTCCAACTAGACACCACCCTCTCAGAAAAGTAGTGCCTTCTCATTTCCCTCTTGAAACGTCCTCCTTTCAACCTTAGTCCATGCCCCCTTGTCTCTCTTCCACTCCTCAGTTTAAACACCCCCTCGGTGCTAGGTTTATTTACCCCCTCAGGCATTTAAATGCTTCAATCATATCCCCCCATCCCTCCTCTCCTCTAGTGTGTACATGTTCAGCACCTTCAGCCTAACTTCATATTCCTGTCCTTCCATCCCCTTTAACATTTTTGTTGCCTCCTTTGCACCCCCTCCAGTAACTTTATATCTCTCCTTAGGTATGGCTTCCAGTATTGCATATAGTTCTCTAGGTGCGGTCTGACCAATGATCTGTAGAGAGGTAGGATCACATCCCTGTGTCTGGATGAGAACCCCCTTGCGATGCACCCCAGCATCCTGTTTGCCTTCGCAGCTGCTCTCATGCAGAGGGATGAGTTGTTCATGCTCCCAGTTACCAACACCCCTAGGTCCTTCTCCTCCTCTCTGATCCCCAACCAATAGTCCCTCTTCTGGTTCTTAGCCCTGAAATGCATCACCTTACACTTCTTTGCATTGAATCCTAGCTGCCACTGCACCGAACATGTCTCTAGTTTGGTTAGATCCCCCTGCAGTTTTTTCCATCGGTCCCCTTCATCCACCACCACCCCCAATTTTGGTATAATGTGTGAATAGACTAACCCTGTTCCCTACTCAGTGTGCTATATCGGAGATAGAGCCCAAATAGCACTGGGCCCAGCACTGACCCCTGCAGCACCCCTGCTTGTCACTAATCTGGGTGCCGAGAGCTCCCCCACCACCACCACCCTCTGCACCCTCCCCTTTAACCAGTTCTCTATCCATTTAGTCAGCGTTTTTCCCACCCCCACTGCTGTCAGCTTCCCCCTCAGTCTCCAATGAGGCACTGTATCAAAGGCCTTACTGAAGTTCAAGTACAGGACATGTACTGCATGGCCCCTGTCGAAGTCCCTTGTCACCCAGTCACAATACTATATCAGGTTGGTTTGACAAGACCTCCCTGAGACAAACCCGTGTTGCCGCCCATCTTGGAGGCTATTACTGTCAAGAAATACCACTAGCTTTTACTTCAGTATCGCCTCCATAAGCTTACCCACTATGGATGTGAGACTTACCAGCCAATGACTTCCTGACTCCTCCCTGGGCCCACTCTTGAGTATGGGCACCACATGGGCCACCCTCCAGTCCTGGGGCACACACCCCATTTCCAAGGAGGTGTTGAACAGACCTGCCAGCAGCTCAGACAACAGCTGCGCTATCTCCCTCAGCACCCTGGGGTAGATGGCATCAGGACTTGGTGCCTTGTCCACCCTTACTGCCCTCAGCCCCTCTAGCACCCTACTTCCTGTGACCACTTTGTCTGTCACCTCCTCCCCCCTTTCCCCAACCCCCAGCCCATTCTGGTAGTGGGCCATCCCTCTCCTTAGTGAAAATGGAGCAGAAGTACTCATTTAGAATTTCCACTTGCACCTCCGCCTTTTCCACCCAATTCCCTCCCCGCTTTATCCTCACAATATGTTCCTTGCACTTCTTCTTTTCCCTGACATACCTAAAAATGGCCTTTTCCCCTCCCTTTACGTCCTGTGTGAAACTTAATTGCCTGGAGGCCTTAGCTTTTTTCACCCTCCTGCCAACCTCCCTTGACCAACTCCCAAAAGCCTCCTTATCCTCTCCCTTCTCTGTTCTCCTGTACTTTCAGTATGCAGCCATCTTTGCCCTCACCCTTTGCAGCATTTCCTTGTTCAGCCAGCATAGTTTCTTGCCTCTGCTCTTCTTACTCCTGGCCCTGGTGCAGGCAACTATGGCCTCTGTTAGCCCAGTCTTTATGACTCACCACTTTTGTTCTGCATCCATACCCGGCCTTATGTCCTGGAGTCTCCCTTGTAGTATTGCTCCGATCCCCTCAAAGTCCACCCTTATAAAGTCCACCACCTTAATGCCCGTGCCTCCTGTCTCCCTGCCCAGCACAGCAATGAGCCACACTGTTTGGTGGTCGCTACATTGCCACCCCGGTGGCCCACATCTTCAACCTATCCCTTACCCAGGGACAGATCCCAGATATCTGGAAGGTTGCCAAGGTCGTCCCTGTCCTAAAGCAGGGCAACCCCAAAATCCTGGACAACTACCATCCTATAGCCATCCTCTCGGCTGTCAGTAAGCTCCTGGAAAAGGTTGTAGCCAAACAACTCTCAGAGCATATCCATACCCATGGACTGCTGTCCCCTGCCCAACATGGCTTTCACAAAGGGCACAGCACCACCACGGCACTTATCTCTGTCTCTTCCAGCATCAGAGCTGCAATGGATCTGGGGCAACTCTCAGGTGCGGTGTTCATTGACTTATCCAAGGCCTTCGACCTCGTGGATCATGACCTGCTCGTTTCGCAGATGAGGTCGCTTGGCCTGTCCCCCCCTGCTCTGAATTGGGTCTCTGACTACCTGCATGGAAGAGAACAATTAACTAAATTCAATAAAGTCCTCTCTGCCCCCCTGCCCATAACCTCTGGAGTCCCACAGGGCTCAGTGCTGGGACCCCTACTCTTTTCCCTGTTTATTAACAATCTCCCCGCTGTGGCCTCCAGGTGCTGGGTTACTATGTACGTGGATGATCTGGTCCTCCTAGCCTACTCCAGAGATAGTCACCCTAAACCGCTACCTATCAGAGGACTTCAGGAACATCCAGGTATGGCTCTCCAACCAGAAGCTGGTCCTCAACCAGAAAAAAACCCAGGCCATGCTATTCAGCTCAGCAACCAAAATTCGGGCCTCCTCAGCCCCTCTGCAAATCAACTGTGAGGATGGTCCCCTCTTCTTACTGTGACCTCCCTCAAATATCTTGGTATGATGCTAGACCCCCAACTGGACCTGGGAAATTACATCCACAATGTTTGCAGAGGGGTTAACTGCAAGCTGGGGCTGGCCTATAGGGCTAGGTATAACCTTACCCCTGAGGCTCGTCCGGCTCTTGCCAGGGGAGTATTCCTCCCTTCCCTCAGCTATGGTCTCCACCTATTTGCTCATACTTCTAAGGTCCTCCTTAACAAGTGGAGCACGATGTACAACAACATCTGCCGGTTTGCTCTGGCCGCCCCCCATCTTACCCATCACTGTGAACTCTACGATAAGCTAGGATGGTTATCCCCGGCCAATCACCTTAAGTTTGGCACTGGGTGCCTAACGAGCAAAGTAATCAGCTCCGCCCCCCGGAACTGGCCCGGCTTCTCTCCCCAGCTGACCTCTCACCCTACCCTCTGAGATCTCAGGGCCCAGGACTACTAAATGTACCGCCACCCACACCCTCATGGGTGACAGGAGCTTCGCAGCTCATGCACCTAGGCTCTGGAACTCCTTCTCCAAAAGGGTTTGCACTGCCCCTTCCCACAAGCTTCTTCAGACCTCCCTGTGGGAACATATCAAGCTGGCCTCACGCTACGTATGCCTAAAGCCACCCTAGCACATAGTTCCCGGTTGTCACTAGCCAGGTGGCTTCACCTCTTCCCGTGTTGCTACCTGATGTTACGCACTACTCTACTGTCTGTTGCTATGGAGATCCTACACACCTTATTCTCTGCTTGCTCTGTTGGCTATTGTACCTAAATCACAGTTGTATCTTGCCCCAGTCCTGTTAACTTTGTATACCTTCCAATCAAATGTAAAACTGTTTTCTCTCCTGCTTTGTTGTACTGATGTACCTGTTATACCTGTTGTACTCTCCCGGGTCATTCCTGGAAACAGGCATAAAACTTGTCTAGTGTACCTACCTGGTTAACAAAAACTAAATAAAATAAATAAATAGTGGGTCCTCCACCCTTACCTCCCTCACTGCCTCCCCATTTGCCAGTACTAGATCCAGAGTGCTACCAAGCCTTGTAGGCCCACTTACCAATTGCGTCAGAGGGCCGTGCTGGAATGCATCAAGGAGCACCTGCTCCCTGGTACTGCTAGTGGCAGGGGTGTTCCAGTCAACGCGTGGTAGGTTAAAATTCTCCACTATCACCACACTCCCCCTTCTAATAATAATAATAATCTTTATTTATTTTGTGCCTTTCAAATATCAAGGTGCATTACAAATATAAAATAACAAATAAAACAACAGTAGTAAAAACATAATAAAATCCAGAACTCACATACAGGTAGTTAGTCACAGTATGCCTTGCTCCACAAATAAGTCTTCAATGCCTGCTTAAACCTCCCCAAGGTCATGCACTCCAGAATCAGATGGGGTAGAGAATTCCAAAGGCCTGGGACCACATACGAAAATGCACAGGCCCCTGAAGATTTTAATACTACCCTTGGAATCTCTAGCAACCCCTCGTCTGCTGAATGGAGCAAGTTCTACATGCCTTCCTTATCTGCTTTGCCAACTCCCCATCCAGTTCCCCGGATTGGGCCGGTGGTCTGTACATCACTACCAGCCTCAGCTTTCTGCCCTTGGAGTCCAGAAGCTGCACCCAAAGCACCTCTGTCCTCTCCTCTTCTCCCTCATCCCTTATGCATTTAATCCCTTTCCTCACATACAGTGCAACCCCCTCCTTCCAAACCCCGGCGCCTGTTGTATAACCTGTATTCCGGGATTGCTAAGCCCCAATCATAGTACTCTGTGGCCTAAGTCTCTGTCACTGCAGCAATGTCCACCTTCCCCTCTGAAAGGAGTGAATGAAGCTCTGCAATTTTGTTCCCCAGGCTTCTTGCATTGAGAAAGACCACCTTCCACCCATAACCCTCCTTCTCCTTACTCTTCTCCTCCTTGGCCTGTGTCCTTCCTCCTGGTAGTCTGCACCCTTTCTCCTCCTTATTCTTACCAGGAGGTGGTGCCTTCTGTATCACACTCAGACCACTCTGCCCACCCCCTCTCAGGGTTACTATGCCTCCGCCTTTACCTATATGTAGGGGGGTGAGCTCATTAGGCTTCCCTGTCCGGACCTTTCTACTAACCTCAGTCTTTTGGTTGCCCCCCACTAGTTTAAATCCACCTTAGTAGAGATATACCCCTCTAAGCCTGCCTTTAATACTCCCCTCCCCTTCTTGCTCAAGTGTACCCTGTCCCCTGTGTACAAGTCACTATTTCCCCAGACCCTACCCCAGTTAGTCACTAACCCATAATTTTTGGTGTGGCACCAATCCCTCAGCCCCTCGTTGAACTTCTCAATCCTACCCTTCCTCCCCTTGCTTGCACATGGTACCTGGAGTACCTCCAAGAATGCCACTGACTCCCCCAACCCCTCACAATGCCTGCCCAGCTACTCAAACCACCCCTCACTACTTCCACAGTCTCCTCCGCCATGCCGTTTGTACCCACATGCAACAGTAAATTAGGTTTCTTCCTTCCCCTCACTGCACACTTGAGTAGTGCCTGCCCTGCCCCTCCTGCAGTCAACCTGGGGAAAGCTTTAACCCAAATACAACTGTGCCTTTCTCCCCTTCCACCCTATCTTACCCCCTTTCAGTATAGAATTCCCTAGGACAAGTACCTCCCATCCCTTAGCCCCTTTCCCTTCTAATGCCCCTTCTACCACCCCAGTATTCGATCTTCCCTGCCCCTTATCCCAGCTGCACCCTCTGTGTCTTCTGTATCTGTACCCCCTACTTCCACCTCACTCCTTTTCTCTACCTTATTCCTCCCATCCCCCTTGAACCCCTTCCCAGCCTGACTACTTCCTACTGGGCTTTCCATGTTGACCTCCCTTCCTCCCCTGCTGATATCCAACCCCTCTTCTATCCCTGTTGTTGTTGATTTTAGAGCCCCCATTCCCTTCTACCCTGATAGTGATGCCCTCCCATCCCTCCCCTTCCCGTAGCCTTCTCTCCTCCAGTCACCAGCCCCTCCTTTCTTACTAGCCCCTTCTAACCTTTTGCTCTCTACCTCTTCCCCTACCTGTTGCCATCCTCTCATGCCTCACTGGTCCTCCCCCTTCAGTATCGCCTGCTCCTTCTCTCTCTCTCATAGCAGAGGCTTGAATCTATTCTAGTCGATACCCCTCCTCCATCTCTTCCCCTATTGGTTCCCCTCCTACTTGTTCTCCTCCGTTTCACCCTGGTCCTACCCTGGTCCTTCCTATCCGCAGTCATCTGCTGTCTCCCCTGGTACTCCTCGTGGTCTCTTCCTCCCCTAACAGGAGGCCTCCCCTCACCTCGGGCACCCCCTCCCTTCTCCTCTCATTTCTGCTAGTGCCTCTGATACTGGGGTCGGTTTCAGAAACATATAGAAACAGATTTTGACAGCAGATAAGGACCGCTTGGCCCACCCAGTCTGCCCATTTTCCTACCTATTGGATAAGCTGCAGATCCTAGTTAACCAGCAGCCTACTTCTTCCTACCCCCACCCCCTAGAATTGCCTTATGACTGTCCCATGCATGCTTGAATTCCACCACTGGTTTTGACTCCACAACCTCCTCCAGAAGGCCATTCCATGCATCCACAACCCTCTCTGTGAAAAAATACTTCCTTAAATTACCTCTGAGCCACCCCCTTCTATCTTCAAATTGTGCCCCCTTGTTCTTGCACACCTCTTTTTTTGAAAGATGCTACCCTCTTGGACTTTGTTGATTCCCTTGAGATACTTGAAAGTTTCTATCATGTCCCCCCTCTCTCTCCTTTCCTCGAGGCTATACATATTCAGCTCCTTAAGTCTCTCTTCATATGTCTTCCGGTGCAGGCCCTGCACCATTTTAGTTGCCCTCCTCTGGACAGCCTCCATCCTGTCTATATCCTTGTGGAGATTGGGTCTCCAGAACTGCATGCAGTACTCCAGATGGGATCTCACCAACTGTCTGTATAGAGGGATAATAACTTCCTGTTTTATGCTGGCGATGCCTCTCCCTATGCATCCCAGTATCTCCCCAGCCCTCCTTGCTGCCCTCTCACATTGTTTGCCCACCTTTAGGTCATCTGATATGACTACTCCCAGGTCCCTTTCCATTTTTGTTGTTGTTAGTATCTCACCCCCCATTGTGTACTCTTCCCCTGGGTTTTTGTTTCCCAGGTGCACTACCTTGCACTTCTTAGCATTGAATCTAAGCTGCCATACATTTGACCATTCCTCTAACCTTGCCAAGTCCCTTCTCATCCTTTCCACCCCACCTTGTGCATCAACTCTGTTGCAGATCTTTGTGTCATCTGCAAAGAGACATACTTTCCTTCCAGTCCCTCTGCAATATAAACTATAAAGGCATTGAAGAGAAGGGTCCTAATACTGAACCCTGTGGTACCCCACTAGTAACCCCTTTCTTCAAGAGGACTCCATTTACTATTACTCTGTGTCCTATTCTCAGCCAATTCTTTACCCAGGCTGTCATCTTGGGACCCACTCCCAGGCTGGCTAACTTGTATATTAATCTTTTGTGTGGGACTGTGTAAATGCCTTGCTAAAGTCTAGGTAGGCCATGTCCACAGCCCCTCCTGATCTACTACTTTGGTCACCCAGTCAAAGAAATCTATCAGATTTGTCTGGCATGAACTTCCACTGTGAATCCATGCTGCCTTGGGTCCTGAGCCCTCTGGCCTCTAGATACTCAACAATTCTTTCCTTCAGAGTGATTCCATCATTTTCCCTACCACTGAGGTTAAACTAACAGGTCTGTAGTTTTCTGCTTCTGCCTTGCTCCCACTTTTGTGAAGGGAATCACATCTGTCCTTCTCCAGTCCTCGGTACCACCCATCCTCCTATGATTTGTTAAAGAGGGTAGTCAGTGGTGTCACTAGTTCTACCCTTAGTTATTTTAAATTCTGGATGAATCCCATCAGGCCCCATTGCTTTGTCCACCTTCAGTTTTAAGAGTCCTTTCAGAACCCTTTCTTCTGTAAATGGGCTGGTATCAACTTCTGTATCCAGAGTGTTTCTACTGTTTGTTTTAGGTACCTCCCCCACTTCCTTTGTAAATACTGAGCAAAAATATTTGTTTAGTATATCTGCCTTGTCACAGTCACCCTCTGCCCACCAACCCTCCTCTTTATTAAGCCTCACTAGCCCTCCCTTGGTCTTCCTTCGCTCCCTGATGTACCTATAAAAGGTTTTATTCCCCTTCTTAACAGAGTTGGCTATCTTTTCCTCGGTTTGGGCCTTTGCTGTTCTGACTGCCTTCCCAGCTTCCTTTTGCTTTAACTGATACAGTTCCCTGTCCTGCTCCTTCTGTGATTCCTTATACTTCCTGAATGCTTTCTTTTCTCTTGAACCTTCACTGCCACTTCCTTTGAGAACCATAGTGGTTTCTTACATCATTTCATTTTGTTAATTTGCTTCACACAAGGCTCGTTACCTCTGTGATGGCAGTTTTATTATTCCCCATTGTTCTTCCACCCTCCTTCCTGCCCATTAGCTAGTGCATTCCTTAGGCACTCACCCATTTTGCAAAGTCAGCCCTCTAAAGTCCAGTACTTTTGCCTTTGTATGGCTGACTCTATTGCTGTGTTTATTGTGAACCATACTGTTCGATGGTCGCTAGTTCCCAGATGGCTACCCACTTCTACATCTGTGATCCTCTCTTCATCTCCATTTGAGAGAACCAGGTCTAAGATTGCTCCCTCTCGAGTGGGCTCCAATACTAGTTGTCTAAGGCATGCCCTTGTAGGGCATCTAGAATAACCCCACTCTTTGAAGTGGCTGCTGCAACTGCATTCCAGTTAACATCTGGCATATTCAGATCACCCATCAGCAATATCTCCCCTTTTTCTGCCATTCTAAGTATTCTTTCTATCATTTCCTTGTCCATTTCCTCCCCTGAGAGAGATCTGTATCTAACCCTGTGCGGATTGTGGTGCCATTGCGGTCTCCAAATTTACCCACAGTGCTTCTTCTCCTCCTGTTTTCCCTTTTGTTCTGTTGCCTTGATTCCTTCCCTTATGTAAGAGCTACTCCTCCTCCTCTTTTACCCTTCCTGTCCCTCCTGTAGATAGTGTATCCTGGTATGTTTATGTCCCAGTCATTGTTTTGTGTGTACCATGTTTCTGTGACTGCCACGATATCCAGATGTTCCTCCTCCATCAAGGCCACTAATTCAGGAAGCTTGTTAGTCAGACTATGGGCATTGGTGCTCATTGCTCTCCATTTTTTGATGGCTTTACCTTCTTTTGCAGCATCCCCCACTGACCTGTCTACCTCGGTCTTTTTCTCATTGAGTACCCTGTTTTGTAGGGAGAGGCTGGGATTTTCCTGCTGCTTATCAGTGCCTCCCCCCTTGACTAGTTTAAAAGCTTGCCAATGAAGCATTTAAACCAACTGCTCAAAAGACTTGTTCCCTTCCTGGACAGATGCAGACCATCCTGCCAGTATAGGCTGGTATCCCTTCAGGTGGAACCCCAGTCCCCAATGAAGCCAAACCCCTGTGCCCCACACCATTCTAACAGTCCCTAGCTGTTCTTCCTCTGTCCCCCCTTGCCATCCCCTATCCCTCCCCCCAGCCAGGATGCCTACCATACTCATCTGCCCTGCCACTTTGACTCCTCTCTAACCTCCACAGTTCATCCCAGGAGCATGGCAGACCCACACCCTGTACACCTCACCACCCTTCCAAAGATGCACGCCCTACTGACATGTGGCACCTGCCCCATTTTGGCCCCTATCTTATGTTATGGGCTCTTGCTCCAAGGTTCTGTACCCTACTACAACTGTTAGGCCCCTATTTACTCAAATTTCTGCCCCGGCCCCACACTAGTACCCCTACTGGCCCCTAGCTGTCCAGGGTAATTCAGTCTCAAATCTCATCCATTAGATACTGTATTACTGTAGCAATCCTAAAGCCTCCTTTTCCGTTTTTTAACCCTCAGCTACCATACTTTTTGATCTCAGCCCTCATATAGTTTCACTTAGCCCAGTTAGAAATCCTATTGCACTACAAGTATCACTCTGCTCAGTTAGAGAAATAAACAGAACAACTAAATCTGTATTATTACAACACTCCTCTAAGTCTTCAATCATTGCTTTGTCTCCACCCCAGAGACCCTGCTGTAATATAGGACCACAGAGGACACTGGGCGGGAGGGTGGAACTCTAAAGTCCGGCAGGCTCATTGAGCTCACTCACTCCCCCCTCTCTCACTCGCTCATTCTGTTTCTCCCAGCGCTGCAGGCTGCCATTTTGTTCTGGGCTCCTGCCTGAGTTGGCGCCTTTTTCTGCCCACAAAAAAGTTCACAGCTGTCCTGACAGAGCTTCATTGAGCTCACTCACTCCCCCGGCCCCCACTCACTCCTTCTGTTTCTCCCGGCACTGCAGGCTGCCCTTTTGCACTGGGCTCCTGCCTGCATTGGCACATTTTTCTGCCCACAAAGAAATCCGCAGCAGTCCCGATAGAGCTCCGTTGAACTGCTCACTCCCCCTCTCTCACTCACTCGTTCTGTTTCTCCTGGCGCTGCAGGTCGGCCTTTTTTTCTGCCCACAAAGAAGTTCACAGCTGTCCTGACTGAGCTCTGTTGAGCTTGCTCACTCCCTCACTCTCACTCACTCCTTCTGTTTCTCCCGGTGCTGCAGGCTGCCCTTTTGTACTGGGCCCCTGCCTGCATCAATGCCTTTTTCTGCCTACAAAGAAATCTTCAGAAGTCCCGACAGAGCTCCGTTGAGCTTGCTCACTTCCCCCCTCTCACTTGCTCGATCTTAATCTGTCCCAAACACTGATTTCCCTCAGTGACCACGCTATTCTGCGTCAGAAGTGCAAAAACACATTTCGGGCAGGATGTGAAAAATGACAGCTGTACTGTTCATAAGGAGGTGTGAAAAATGTCAGTGTTGAAAATCTGACATAAAAATATTACAGATTTGCGAAGTTACAAGGGTGCGTGGAAACTGTGCAATGCACACTTGTAACACAGTCATTTTATGGACTTTCGTCACCAAATTTTCAACATAGACATTTTATTGCCTCTGCTCATAAACAGTGTCACTGTCATTTTCTCAATCTATCCCAACAACTGATTTCCCACAGAGACCACGCTATTCTGCGTCGGAAGTGCAAAAACACATTTTGGCCAGGATTTGTAAAATGACAGCTGTACTCTTCATAAGGAGGTATGGAAAAATGTCAATGTTGAAAATCTGGAGTGAAAATATTACAAATTGGCGAAGTTACAAGTGTGTGTGGAAAGTGCTCAACGCACACTCATAAAACAGTAATTTTTTGGATTTTTTTCACCAAATTAGCAGCATAGGCTTTTTGAGAGCCCACCTCATGAACACTGACACTGTCGTTTCGCTAATCGGTCCTGAATGATGATTCCACGCAGTGACCGCGAAATCACCTTTCAGGACCGAATAATGCCATGACAGTGGCTGAATTCATGAGGAGGGGTCCCAATAACTCTATGTTGAAAATTTGGTGCCAAAATTCTCAAAAATGCCCGAGATATGCACCAAAGTTGAAAAATTCCTATTTGTCATTATACAGCTTACTGGCATTTCTTCAGTTCGAGGTCGGCTTTGAAGAATGCAGACGTGCTCCCAGTCCACTGAAGATCATCGCGCTCTGCTCCGGAGGTAAGTATAGGGTGAGGGTGTGTGTGGAGAGGCAGGGTGTGCAGAGGGTAGGCGCAGGTAGAGGGAGGGGCCACTGGACTCATCGAGGGATGGAAAACATTGCGGTTTTTTTTTTTTAACAGGGACATTTGGTATGCTGGGTTGGGCTCCCAGTGTGCCACCTGAGTGATTGGGGGGGGGTGCTGTAGCCGACAGGGGTTGGGCACCCCAGTAAGCCTAACAAATTTGGGGGACATTATGCCATCGGTAAATTAACTGTGAAGGGTGGGGACTGAAGCCGACTTGGATTGGGGCCTCCATTAGCAAAGAAAGACTGTTGGGGGGGGGTGCATGATGCTGAGGGGGATTGGGTACCCCCTTGGCACACAACAAATGGGGGAAGGGTTACAGTATGCCGACGGGGAGTGGGCTCCCCCATCAACAAATGTACTGGGTCGGGGGCATGTGGATGGCAAGGTACCGCCCTGCAGTGACGGGTCACTCCCTCATTGCAGTGAAATGGCTGATGCTGCAATGATGAGGTGGCCCCTGATTGCAGTAGCAAAAACGTCTCAACTTGGTGACACTTTTGCAGAACCCGTGTCATCAGGACACTGGGCCTGCATTGGTCCACCAGTGCCAAGCCCCCAAATGCAGTGCCCCTGTTGGCTGCCACAGTGCCGCACCTCAACAACTCGCTTCTCTCCTAAGCTGCCGCATAATGTTTCTTGTGCATGCGTGCAAGGAAACATAAAAATAAAGTATGTCCTCTAACTGGGAATGTTCAATGTAGCTGCTGGCAGACATGGTCATGATGGTGGTGAATTCTGTGGTGAGCAACACACTGATGCTGCTTATGCCTCCCGGAACGCATAATGCCAGCAGGAAGAAGAGGGATGTGTGTTGATATCGCATCACCCAGCATGCTGCACAATGGCTTTCTGATGGAGAGATGCAGGAGGTGCAGATTGTTTGTAAACAAACAAGATGGGCTGATGAAAAACATGTTTTAAGAGGAAAATGGACTTTCAATACAAAATAAGGGCAGGTCAATACATTTCCGCTTTAGAGCTTTTACAAAACATCAGAAACTACATATCCATTTAACTAGTACGGCTGCTTTCAATTTCAGATTCATGCGTTGCATTATGAAAGTATCTGTGTGGATCTTATATAATAGCAAAAGAACACCTTCAATTCTTCTTCTATGTAGGTAAAATAATCCAGTTTTCTCTAATCTCTCTTCGTATTTCAAGGTTTCAAACCATCTTATGGGTTTTTTTGCTTTTCTTTGGATTGTGTTTGTCATCCTTTTGTCACTAAGTTTAGGCACCCCAGAACTGGGAGCAGTAATTGGTATGTGGCCTGATGTATGTTTTTTACAGTGGTGTAATGCTTTCCTCAGATCTACATTAAAAATGTGTACTGTAATTATGCTATTAACCAAATAGTTTGCTTTCCTAAATATTTCATCACAGTATGTTTTATTCGTGAGATCCTGTGTAGTGTAAATACCTAGGTCTTTTTCACAATTTGATGTACCTAAGTTACAATCCTGAAGAAAGCATTGATATCTAGTTTGTTTTTTTTTAACTAGGTGCATTAACATACATTTGGATAGGTTAAACTGCATCCCCCATTCATTTGCCCATTCATCTAATATGCTTTGCTCATTTTGTAGAGTTTTTTGTTCTTCAATGGTCATAACAGGGCCACTGATTTTAGTGTAATCTGCAAATAGGCTATACCAACTACTTAAATTCTTTCCTAAGTCTGAGATGTCAACACAGAATAATATTGGGCCCAATATTGTCCCCTGTGGGACTCCACTCATGACCCTCACAATGTTTAAGGTGTAATCACTGATTCTGACACATTGTACTCATTCAGAAAGCCAAGATGAAATCCAGTTAATCAGATGCCTGTCAGTATTTAATTTTCCTTATTTATATATTAGTCTGTCATGTGGGATGACATCAAAAGCCTTACTAAAGTCAAGGAAGATGCTATCTGGGTCACTTCGGATTAATGTAAAATATTTTTCACCTTCTGAATGGGGCAAAGCATTTGCATTTTATCACAAGATACATCTCTGTGTTTTATTACTTTTAAATTGAATATTACTGTGTTTGGCTGACCATTTGTGTACGGTCACGTGACCCACTTCTGGGTCCTGTGCACACAAAAAGCCAATCGCTAGCAAGCAGGGCGTGCATACTGAGAACCATTACAAGCACAGCAGTTGCTGTGGTATTATTAGAATTTGTGTGTGTTGGGAGACCTGTTTTATATTTTTACTAAACAGCAATATATATTTGCCATCTGCAAACAAAAGGTGCCGTTGCTAGGCTACCTGCAAGGAGACTCTGGGACTTGTAGTACTCGTGTTGTAGAGTACTACAGGCAGTTGCTATCTGGGAGTAAAACATTTTCATACCTTCTGAGTGGGGCAAAGTATTTGCACTTTATCACAGGAGACATAGATCTCTGTGTGTGACCCATTTCTGGGTCTTGTGCACACAAAAAGCTGACCGCTAGCAAGTGGGGTGAGCACATGTGGGCGAACATGCACAGAGACACACGCAGAGACCAGTGCATCTGCATGTGTGACACAAGCATGTCTGCTGTATCTGCTGTGACCACTGGGGACTAAGGGCACAAAGGGTTGGACATAAACAAAGGTTAGTACTTTTAGTAGCAAGCCTATACACAACTTAAATCAAAGTATTCAGTGACAACAACAAAAAATACATACATAGTTGCTATATCAAAATGGAAAGTTTGACTCTGTATAAACTGCAATATGTATGGGAATGTGGAATGCTTTAACAGCACATACTGTCTTAAATGTGAAAAAAACTCACAAACTTAATTATGGAAATTGATGACTTAAATGAAAGACTTAAGGTATACCATGAACTGCATTACCTAGAGATGTTTATTGGTAATTGCTGGAATTTGCTAACAGAAGGTTGCCAAGTACAAATTCCAATTATCTAGGAGGAACTAGCATTGATAAATATAGTGGAGATCCCTCAAGGAAAGAAGATCAAGGAAGGAAAACAGGCAAGCATATGTAGTGATTGTGAGAGTGAAAATCAAAATACAAAGCGGAAGAAACTGTTAACTAATACTAAACATTGCAGTACAAATAATGACTCTGAGGGACTGGAAGATGATGAAGACTCCGCAATTGAAAACTGATGCCTAGTTCAAGGAGAAAGTAAACATAAACACTGCAGAAACACTATAACCCCACAAATAGAAAATGTGACTTTTAACATAAAAAATAGTCTCATCTCAGAAACAAGTATCCCAAATACAAATAGTGGAAATGAGCCCCCAATACCCTCCAATCAAACAAAACAAAGGGTGTCACCTGATGTAGTTTTAACACAGAAAGCTAGAAATTTTTCAGCAGACCAGAGTCCAGAATTGGAAACTGAAACCGAAATGGAAATAAATCAGGATCCTTGATAAGGTATTTATCTTCAGGGATTCAATTACTAAATATACGGACCGATACACCTCTGCTCCTCCCCTCTCTCCTCCCTACCCTGTCTGCCTCTGCACTCTCCCCCTCACATCATCCCTCCTCGCATTACTTTCCAACCCCATGTCATTTACCTCTCACCCTACCTCTTCACCCTTCTCCAACCCCCATCCTAATTCTCCTTCTCTTCTTTTCACTTTTCTATGCACTGCCCCCCACACCATCCCTTTTGCATAATATTCTGACTCCACACCTCCTCCCTCTCCTTACCCCTCCACCTCTCCTTACAATTCCTACTCTCTATATACTCCCCCTTCACATCATCACTGTATTCCTTCCATCTGTCCTTCTCCCCCACCCCCACTTCCCCTTTCACCTAATTTCCCACCCCTTTACACCTAATCCTCCTATCACTCCACCTCTGTTTCTCCTCCTACACCTGTTCTCTCCCTCTTCCTCCTCCACTCACCCTTTCACCTATCCTGTTTCCTGTCTACTCCACTTCCCCTCTCACCTTATCCCTATTCCCCACCCACCTATTCCCTAGACACTCCACCCCTGTTTCCCCCATACATTGGTCCCCCTCCTTCTCCTTTCTTCACTCCCCCTCTCACTTATCTTCATTCCTACCTTCCTCTCTCCCCTACCTTGACAAAGTCTCTGGGCTTCATTTCTCTTCCCCTCATAAGCTAGTGTTTATTATGTAAATCTGCCACCTCTTCTAGCAGTCCTTCCTTACCTCTTGTAATTGGAGTACTCTATACTTTTTTTGTACAATTGCCTGTATTTCAAGTTTGATTGTATTTTATTAATTTATTCCTAATCCACTTGTTCTTTGCTTACTGAAACCTTGTAATAACCATGCAATTCTGCTTAAAGTTGGACCAGCATAACATTCTGTGGTGATTTGCATATGCAGCCCATGATGCTTTGCATTGTGGGGGCATGTGTGATTTTGTATTTTCTATCATTATTTGTACATGTATGTTGTATTATGATGTGGAACCTATGTAAAAGAGCTTCCAGCTCAAAGGTTTAATCTGAGATTTCAATAAATTAAATAAATAAATACACAACAAAGGGCAATAAAGAAAATAAAATTAGCAACAGTTGTCCAGGGGATACATTGAATGATATAAAACAAATTGTATCCAAAATACTCAATCCAATAAAGTTAAAATCATTGGTGGTAGTTCATGCAGGCACAAATGACATTTCAAAGAGGACAAATGAACAGATATGTAAAGACTCTGAGTGCCTGTATATGATGATCAAAGGAGAAAACTGCAATGTCATATAATCAGAGATCCTGCCAGTACCAAGGGCAAGTTATACCAGAAACTGTAGGATACTTAAAATAAATAACTGACTACGAAAATGGTGTTTGCTAAATGGTGTTAAATGTATTAAAACTTGGGAACAGTTTGTAAATAGACATGACTTGTATAGCTGAGATGGACTTCATTTAAATAGAAAAGGAAGTAGAATTTTGGGAAAGATAATAAATAATAATAATTTTATTTATATAGTGCCTTTCAGAATATCAAGGTGCTGAACAAATTAAAATCATAGATTCAAATTCCAAATACAAACTTAAAAACATAAAAATACATCATAATAGCATAATAAATTATGATAAAATTCCAATCATACTAAAATTAACTTAGTTATCCAAGAAGGCCATTTTCCATAAATATGAGTTCAAGTCTTTCTTAAATATCTCCACGGAGGTGCACTCCCATAACCAGCATGGTAGAGAATTCCAAAGAGTGGGTGCAGCATGAGAAAATGCTCTGCTGCCTGAAGATCTTAAACTCATTCTTGGAATCTCCAACAACCCCATGTCGGCCGAGCGGAGCGATCAGCCAGGGCTTCAGATATTTCAAACAGATATTGATATACATAATTTAAACTAGTTCATGAAGGGAGAGGGGATGTAACTAAATGGGTGATGCAAAATGATGATGTACCACTAATGGAAGTTGGTAAAACAAAATCAAACCATGAATAAACTATAATGGAAAATGGCAAAACAAAAATAAAATCTGTTGATATTAACATATTACTGCAAAATGCCAGAAGTCTGACTAAAAAAAAAAACTCAAGAATTAGAATTAATTTCATATAGGGATAATATAACAATTTGTGCAGTGACAGAGACATGATTCAAGGAAGAAGACTGAGGAAAATATATCAGGGTATCAGCTTTTCCATAAAGATAGAAAAGATATAAGAGGTGGAAAGGTGGCTGTCTATATACATGAAAAAAATAAATGCAAATGAGACTGCAAACATTAATAAAGAAACCAGTATGGTAGAACAGGTATGGGTCAATATAAACATACCAAACAATACAAAAATAAATATTGGAGTTTATTATCGATCACCAAGCTTGAACATGGAGGAAAATATTAATTTCATGGAAATTTTAGAAGAAATGGGGATGGTCCCAGAACCCTGTTACTAGGTGACTTTAATTTACTACTAATTGACTGGACGACACTTGAGGATGAAACCCTGTTGGATAAAAGATTCATAGTTTTTATTATTAGTAATAACACGGAGCAAGCTGTCCAAAAATAGTACAAGGGGATCAAACCTATTGGATTTGGTGATTAACAACTTGGAAGAAGATATAACAAACTGTGTGGTCAGTGAACCATTAGCTGACAGTGACCATAACATGGTCCAGGTAACTGTTAAAGACAGCTGGAAAACCCAAAAAGGCATCACCAAAATTAAGTGTTTTAATAAAGCCAATTTCAGGGATCTGAAAATGTACCTTAACGCATGGGATTGGAAAACTGACTTACACAACCTCCCCTTAGATCAAATGTGGGAAAGGATTAAATCCAAAATTTATTTTTGTATAAAGACATATGTCATAGAGATAAATAAATACAATAAAAAGGGTAAAGTCCCAACTTGGTATAGTAATAGAATAAAAAGGGTATTAAAGAAAAAACAAAGAGTATGCAAAAAATATAAATTAAAAAAACTCCCAAAAACTGGACAAAATACAAGGAAATAGTAAAAAAATGTAAAGTTCTGATAAAAAATGGTAAAAGTGCAACAATTAAGGCTAGCTACAAAAACTAGTGACAATAAAAAATCTTTAACTAAATAAGCAGTCAAAGAGGGGGGCAACAAAAAGCTGGGCCACTGACTAGTGGGGACAAATAGAAAATGAGCAGGATATGGCTGAGACATTCAGTAAGTATTTTTTAAGTATTTGATATTGGTATGCCAGTAGATGTTATATATCTGAACTATGCCAAGGCATATGACCTTGTGCCCCACAAAGAATAAATTGAAGAATTAATAAAATTAAAGTTTAGCCCTCAAAAAATAAGATGGATTGAGTCATGGCTTGATGACAGGAAACAGAGGGTTAGTATAAGAGGGTATTGTTCGACTGGGGTGGCAGTGACCAGCGGGGTCCCCCAGGAGTCAGTGTTAGGACCCTCACTGTTTAGTAGCTATATATCAACTATGGAAACATCTGCAGATTCCTGGATCTGCAAGTTTGCAGATGATACAAAAATAGGAGCCATAACAGACAGTGAAATACCAGGCACCAAACTCCAGGAAGATAGAGAAATGGGGCAAGGCACACAAATTGCAATTTAATGAGAGTAAATGTAAATTAATGCACTCTGGGACAAAGAATAAGATGATTAACTATTATTTAAATGGTGTAAACCTTGAAAAAACAGCCAAAGAAAAAGATCTGGGAACCACCGTAACAAATAAACTAATATTCACTGAACATGTAAGAGATGTAGTAAAAAAGGAAACTAGAATGCTAGGATGCATATTAAAGCACGTACAAAGTAGGAAAAGAGATGTCATCACTCCATATATGGCGGACTGGGGAGACCCCATCTGGAGTATTGTGGCCAGTTCTGGGCCCCAAATAAGGCAAGGGATATTGCACTCCTTGAGGGAGTGCAGAGAAGGGCAACAAAGAGAATAAGGCTTACAACAAATGTAACTTATACCAAACCTTTTTTTCCTGACATATAGACACCTGAGGGGAGACCTATGTATGGTGTTCAGGGCACTACATGAGGGTGACCTACATGAATGCATTGGGCTGGAGAGGAAATTGGTGGGAAAAGATGCTAGGAGCCATGATTGCCAGCCAGAAATGTATAAGACCACCAAGAGGGGAGCGTGGATGAATCAGAGGGTGGTGTCATTGTGGAACAGTCTTCGTGAGACAATTGTACACAGTCCCACTATGAATATGTTCAAGGATATCAATCAATAAATATTTTGATAATTTAAAGATCACAACTGGCCATTGATACATGGCGAGTCAAATATGACTTAACAGCTACTTGACTCATATATAGTGCCTTCCTATGATTCCTGTGACATCAATTGTAATACTTAACTTTTATTGTCATTTTGATTTTACTGGTTTTTAATGGATCAGCTATTGGCTGTGATGATATAGCAGAGTTTAGGTATCTATAGAAAGAGTCTGGATTGTATTTTTCCCTAGTCAGTTTTAATTCATAATTCTTTTTAGTCTTTCTAATTTCCTTTATACAGTTATTAATGATCTTCTTATATCTAGTAACATTCTTTTCTGTGCTATTTTTTTTTTTAATTTTGTAGAAACCCTTCTTTTTTTTAAATCAGTTTATTAATTTTTAAACTGAGCCATGGGGGAATTGTACCTTTCTTGTTGTAAATTTTCTTTTTGTTAATGTGTGTCTCTTGCAGATCAAGTACTTTCTGTTTAAATGTAGTCTGACATTGTTCAGTATGTTTGTTAATAAATACTTCATTCCATTCTCAATTTTAGTTAGCTTTATTATAGTTGTATCTTATTTTACTTCCCTCATCTTTGGTGAATTTTCTATGAAATTCAAATACTATGGTGTTATGGTTACTATTTGCCACAGGTTCTTAGATTTAATTGGAAAAATTGTCAGTGAAATTAGTCAAAACTAGATCCATTATATTCTCTTCTCTTGTTGGTCTAGTAATGTGTTGTTCCAAACTGCACTCTTTTAATAGTGCTAGAAAAGTTTCCCTTATTCAGCCTATTGCCTCATTCTTTAGCCAGTCAATTTCTGGTATATTTAAGTCGCCTGTTATAAGCTCATCATTGAAACTACTATATTTTTGGAATTCTTGTGAGAGCATTTCCAATGTGGCTGCAGCCCTATTACTGGGTTGGAGGTAGCAGTTTCCAATAAACAAAGGTCTAGTTTTATTTATTTTTTATTTTTATTTTAACACATAGTGATTCAATACAATTATCATCATGAAGTAATTCTGTAATTTGAATATTGTTTTTGAAATATAAAGCTACTCCTCCTTCATTTCTATTTGGTCTATTCTATCTTATTAACTAATATCTTTCCAGATTTTTATGTCAGGTGTCAATTTGTTCCCACTAGATTTCCATGATGGATGTGGCTTCAGGATGTGTATTGCACACCAATATTTTAAATGCATCTAATTTATTTGACAGACTTCTAGCATTAAAGGCCAGTACCTTAAAACTACCTTGTTTTTTCCTTCTCTTTTTTTTTGGTGGTGATGTCAGATAATTTACCTCAACACCCCACTCAGTTAGTTTAAATGTTTGCTTAGAAATATTATTTATTATTTTTCCTAAAGGTTCGAACATATTTGTTTAAATGCAAACCATCTCCAGCACACAGATTTTTTGTTATCACAGAAGATATCCCAGTTCTTAAGTAAAAATATACCTTTACTGTCCAGTTGCCAAACCAGTTATTTATTTCAGTGTCTTCTTGTTCCTTTTTTTTTTGAACATCTGGGAACTAGCAAGATTTCTGAAATAATTATTTTGTAACCAGATGCCTTAAGTACTTTTCCAAGTGCGCCAAATTCAATCTTTATATCTGTTTGGCTATGTTTTTCTATGTCTTTTGTACCAACATGTATAAACATTGTTGTGTCCTTCCTGAGTGTTAACACTTCATTCAAATTATTTCTGATGTCCTTAACCCTTTTACCTGGAAAGCAGGAAACCATGTTAAATTCTTCATTATCACTGCAAATTAATCTGTGAGTATATTTAATGATTGAATCACCCATGACAACTTTGTGTTTATTTCATTTGTTTTGTATGCTTCTGTGTGTGTAAAACTTTGGTGCTTGTGAGCATTCTTGGACAGGGATGGGGGAAATTTCTGAAACAAATGGGTCATAGTAGTTGAACATTCTAATCTGGTCACGGCTAGGTCTATATACATCAGTTTTTCTACCCCTTTTATTTTTCCTCAGTTGGACAGAAAACCCCTTTTTTATCTCCTTCAATTAAAGTATGGGGACTATTTTCAGGGACCGTCTGATTCCCTGATCCAGATTCCATTTGCCTGATCATGTCATCAACAAAGTTTTTTTAAGTTTCTAATATCATTAACATTTTTTAGGTCTGTATTTAATCTTGTGATCTCTCCCTCTAGGTTAGCTAGTCTTTGACAAAGCTGACAATTATTTGCCTCGTTATGTAACTTTGAGTGTCTTTTATTACAATAGTCCTGCAGTGATAACATTCTGAACCAACCCGCCAACCAATCAGTATGACCAGCTTGGATGAGGAAATATTTGCCTCTGCCTCTGTGCTAGTAATGGGCTTTACACTTGATTTGAACATTCATTTACTAGTTATAAAGTGTTTGCCTGCTGACCAGTTGATTTGTATTCAGTGGCCCCAAATATTTCCCTGTACCCAGAAGGTCACTGTAGGCCTCGGAGGTCAAGTAAATGATTCTATTATTTCATGAGCCCCCCCTCCCCAATAAATTAGTCAGGAAGGATACCACTAAGCTGAGTAGGGGTTACAAAATGATGATCCAAAGCTGAATTTGTATTTGTATTTGGTGAACACTCCAAAATCTAGTGCTTTTGACACCAGCTAAAGAGGTCCAAAGGAACACTTTTAAAGAGAGCGCACTCTAAGCATGTCCAAATTAGTACAATATGTACACCCTGGAAGAGAGAGAGAGAAAGAGAGAGAGAGGTGGCACGATTGAGACCTACAAGTACCTCACAGGAGTGAGCGGGGTGCAAGTGGTGAGCTTTTTTCAAATGAAGACCGGCACCAGGACCAGTAAGCATGAATAAATCTGGACGGAGGGAGGTTCAGGAGAGACATGAAGAAATATTTCTTCACAGAAAGGGTGGTTAGATGCCTGGAAAAGACTATCAGCCAAAATGGTGGAGGCTAGAAGAGTGGGGGGCTTCAAGCATGCATGGGATAAATATAGAGGTATACTGGAATAGAGGTTGGGGGGTTACTGGAGACAAGATAGGGTCTGCAGATGTAGACTAGGCAGAGAACACTTGGGAAGACCAGCTGAGCCAAGCAGTCCTTTTTGGCTTACAAATTCTATGTCTATTTGTTTCTACAACCAATTCCAAAGTGCAGCGGAGGATAAAAAACAAACAAACAAAGAGATTACTAGGAAGAACTATCAAAGAGAAACCAAAATAAAAAAAAAAACTTATAAATTAAGAAATCAGGTAAACCTCAACTAAGGAGCCAAAAAGTTCAGAAAGGGATGCCACACATTAGCTGCCATACCATAAAATGCCCATTCTATCTTAGAGGAATCTAATAAATTTAATAAAGCTTCCTAGCCTGGTGCCCTAGCATCTTTTCAATGTTATAAAATTAATTTCTTTACAGAAAGCAAAATTAAATTTGCTAGATTTTGAATCAGTCCTGAAATACTAATTAAATCCAATGTCCCTAACAGAAAAATTCCTGGGTAGAAGGGGAATGTCAGACCCGCTACATTTAAGATCAGCTGCAATATTCTGCACCAGTATAGTTGTAGCACTGGGCAGTTCACGAACATATGTGTCAGCATACTGGTTAATGAACATCTGGGGCACAGCTTTGTATGGTAGAATTAAATATATTCAACTTTATCGGTGTACAATATATATGATGAGTAAAGCTGAACTAACTCTACCTCAGTTTAGTATTCTGTGAAACAGACTACTGAAGACACTGTATTACTCCAGTGGGTTTCATCTATCATAACGAATAGATTATTTTCCCAGGAGCGTTTTATCAAGTTCATATACAGTAGGTTGAGATTCTCTTTTACAAGTATGAATAAATTGCACCAGTAAACGTTTTGCATGATGTCACCTTCTGAAACAGCTTTTCCAGCAGGGATAATGGGTGGGATTTCCCAACTTCCCAAACATTTTTTACTACTTCTCTTACATATACAGTAAATATTTGAAGAAATCTATTCTTATTGGATCTAGTAAATTACACATTTCTTTATATGATACGAATTTCAAGTCTATACTGTATATAAAGCTCTTAACATAGTTAGTCTCACCATCCACCATCCACTAAGCATAATGTTAAGCGTAGCCGCAGGTCACCCAATACAGGTAACATTTGAGAACATGTATTACAACAACCTAACAGTTTATTAGCTTTCTGCCAGGGGGTTGCTGTAGTTTTTGGACATGAGGAACATGATTGATGGGGTCCCTTTCCCCAAAAATCCTATGCCATGGTTGATATTAATGTTTTTCCAGGGGCTTTGTGGCTTCTATAAAGAGCCATGATTTGACAAACCTAGTTTGTTAACCCAATACCAAGTCAATCCTTCTCTACAGGGGATATAAGTTATCTAATTTTAGGGGAGACCAAGTCAGTCCTTCTCTAAAGGGGGTATAATTCATCTAATTGTAGTCCCAGTCTTTTGTTTACCCATAGAAATTGTGTCTTTTTTTCACATCTTAGGAAGAACGTTTTCTCTACCTACATGGGAAGGATTTGAAACAGTGGAACAACATTCATCTTAACTGTATTAACCCTCCCCATCAAGGTCAGAGGAAGCAATGCCCAATGCTGTAAATCTAGGAATATCTTTCTATCAACGGTTAGTAATTTATGTTAAACAGATTTTTTAGATATGTGTGTGTGTGTATGTATGTATATGTGTATATATATATATATATATATATATATATATATATCCTCTTTCTTTCTTGAAATGTTTCACCAGGAAGGCACACTGAGCAACAGGTTGCTCATCTCCCGGTGCGACCTGGAGGGAAGGGATACAAAAGGGATGAGACATTTTACATTCAAGTAACAAAGATCAGCATAGCATACAATTAAGGCAGTTGTTATAAACAAGTGTTGCATACATATGTAATTTGTGAGAACAATTAATAAGTGCAATGGTAATAAGTGAACAAGTGCTATTATGAAACAAGGGGTGAAGGAGAGAGAGGATGAGATGACAGATAGTGCAGAGTTGTGCCCCAGAGAGACCCCTTCAGGATGCGGGGAACCCTGCAAGGGGACAGGGGACTGGAGTAGTGATTAGAGAGGTAGAGAGAGGGGGTTATTGTGATTAACACATAGGAGGGGAAATAAGACCTGACCCAAAAAGAGAACTCTTTAGGATGCGATGAACCCTGCAAGGGTGCAGGGAAGTTCAGGTGACTGTAAACCCTCATGCGGTTAGGCATTGTAGTTATAGAGGGATAGTGAGAGGGAGGGAGGGAATGAGAAATAACACCTGGGAGGGGATGAGGCTTGATTCAAGAAACCCTCCAGGATGCTGGGGACCCTGCAAGGGGATCTGGAAGGCCAAGGATAGGTAGATGTGGAGGAAAAGGTGGCAAGCCTAGGCACTATAGGATCCCTTCAGGATGCTGAGAACCCTGCAAGGGGAGTGTGAAGGCTAGGTAAAAAGGGGGAGAGAGTAGGGGAAGGGAGAAAGGAATGAGAACTAGCATCTAGGAGGGGCTAGGGTCAATAGAGGCAGTAGAGTTGATAGAGGCATTGGGTAAATTTCAAAGGGGGATGAACTGTAAGGAGCAAGACAAAGGAAATTAAGGTGGGTCATAACAAGAACAGTTAAGTGCAAGATAGTTGGAGAAGGCAGTGTTTATGGACTAGAGGGAGGAGGAGTGTTGGATTTGGGGAGGAAGAAAGTTCCACATTTTAGGGAAACAGTGAGAGTACCCAGACTGGTCGGAGAGGGTGGAGCAGCAGAGGACAGTTAGTGTGTGAATGTCAGTAGATCTGAGGGAGTGGAAAGGAGGAGGGGGTGTTATAAATGAGGGGGAGAAGTAGGAAGGGAGTTCACTCAGCCAGTGTTTAGCGGTGAATTTAGCGCAGTGTGAGAGGTGTCTATTAGTAAGGCAGGGGAAGGAAAGGGCTTGATAGAGGTCACAGGGTTTGGTGCGAGAGGGAGCATCAAGGGCAAAGCAGCAGAAGGAGTTGAAGAGAGTGTCCAATCTGGTCAGGAAGGACTGAGGAGCAACACCATAGACTACGTCGCAGTAGTCAAAAATGGGGAGGATCATCTTTTGGACAAGCTCATGCCTAGCCGCAGGAGGGATGCAACTGCGGTTCCTGAACAAGACACTGAGCTTGGGGCGTAATTTTTTTTGGATGGCATCAAAGTGTCCAGAGAAGTTTTCTTTAAAATTACCTATTGCTGAGAACATCATCTTCAGATGTGGGAATGAAAGACATTGCCTTACCTTTTAACCAGTAATTTTATATCCTGATATGGAGCTAAATTTAGCAATAACTTCCAGAATCTTTGTAATGGTATATCTTGCATTACCAAAGCAAGACTGTCAACTGCATATAGTAAATAATGTGTAGTTATTTAAAATAATCATTATAATTTCTTGATTTTCCTCCTTCAGCTATGGCTAAAGGCTCAATAAATATGACAACTAGGAGATGATAAGCAAGAGTACAGAGAACGCCACCAAATTTGAACATACTGGCAGCATCTCCAATAAGTGTCCTCCACGTTGATGCTCCATGGAACTGAATACTGCTCAGAATTAAAAACATAATTTTACCAGAGCTTGGTCAGTAAATGATATGCAAACTTATGAAGCCAAACAAAAGGTGATGTTAAAACTGTGAGGTGGTAGGTTACTAATACTGTTGGATGTGACCTACATCACTAATGAAATTTATAAATCTGTTTTTGAATGTAGGACCACACTGCCTTGAAAAATCTGGCAGAGAAGCCAGCAGAATGTTGGGTGTACTGATGTGGTAGCCCCAGCTATGAAATAAAAGAGTGAATTAATTAATGAAGATTTCCTGTTCACTGGTGTGATCTGTTCATTATTTCATGCTACCAGTTAAAATGTAATGCCAAAAACTGCAAGGTGATACACACGGGGGAAAACTCCTAACTCTGAATGTATGATGGGGGAAGTAGTAGTAGAAAGCTGTACAGAGGAAAAGGACTTGGAAGTAATATCATTCAGGCTGAAGGCATCAGCACAATGTAATAGGGCAATGGGCAGGGCAAACAGGATGCTGGGGTTCATAGGGAGAGGTAATGCAAGCAAGCATAAGGAGGTGCTGCTGCCATTGTAGGCCTCACGGATTCGGCTTCACCAGGAGCATTGTGTGCAGTTTTGGAGTCCACAGGCAGGAGTCACAAAGAATTGCACCCACGCAAAAAATGAATTGCGTGATAGCCTTTAATTGTGCAAGTGCAAGCCAGTCCCATTCACAAAGGTTTAGTGCCAGCGCTAATCACATAGTGAATACGGCGCAAAGGAAGGGGTGCAATGGGACTGTATCACGCAATGCTACCAGTTGCCTGGGTTGCAGAATAGGACAAAACGGCGCAGTGGTGCAAGGCAGCAGACCAAGCAGAGGACAGTAGTACAAGGCTGCATAGCACTGGAGTGCAATAAGGGCCCACAGCAATGTCCGACACACATGACTAGGCATGTGACATGCCAATAAATATGTGACCAGATGGGGCATGTCTGGCAGGCCCACAAAGACACAAGCACAAGAGACAGCACAGCAAAGCATATCCAGGTTAGGTGGACTGGCCAAAAGGGGGTGGGGCATAGTGTGTCCTATATGGTAGAGTATGGAAGAACAATGCCAGTTACAGTCCAGGGAACAGCCCCCATTGCAAGACCATGGGCACAAATGGCAACCGGTCCCCAGTGGACACCTGCCAACGCACAGGTGTCTGTCTGGTGAGGGATACAGGTGGTATGGTGACATGTGTGGGTTCCCCCTCTCTCCACTGGATCTGCACAGATAGAGAGTGGAAAAATTAACACCTGCAAGTGAAGCCCTAGAGGCATAAAGAAGAGACACAGGACACAGGACACAGGCTAACAAGCATAATGTAAATTTAAATATGAAAACAGCATTATAAAAACAACATCAATAAACAAAAAGAAACCAACAATCAACTATTTACAGGGAGGGATGTAAAATAGAGATGGATGGGGAAAGACAGGATGAATGGGGGTGGAGTCTGAGAGGTAACTATGTACAAATGTACATCTTTACAGCAATGGGGGAGGAAGTGGTGTGGAAGGCTTGGGGGGCCAAGGGGGCGGAGGACTTAAAGAATCAAGGTGCAGGAGGAGGGGATGGTAGTGGAAGCCTATTCTCGATTCACTGCAGGACATTGCTCACCTCCTCAAGCTCATACAGGACATCCTCCTGGCACCACTCCATGGTACGCAGCACCCATGCTTGGTGCTGGCCCAGTAGTTAGATTCTGGCCCTGCAAGCCCACCTGCGCCACCCCACATCAGGCTGTTGAGTTGTACCTAGTAGGAAGTAAAGTGTGAAATCGGTACATACATCGCAAGTGTGCTGAGATGTGTAAGATATTCATCCTCCCACCCAAAACCATGTGATGTGTGGCTGAGCTGCTGAATGTGAGCTGGAAAGAGGCAGTGGCACCACTCACCTTCATGTAGAGGTCCCATGCCTAGGAATGCAGTGCATGACATGATGCTAAGGGCCATTGGCAAGGTGTGCAAGGAAGGCTAAGTACTGGGACCCATGGCTGCGTGAACACACCACCACAAAATGAGGGTGAGAGGAAGTGGAGGATGGCCTCCCATGTGTGGCACCAACAGCCATGCCTGGTGGACCAGACCAACAGGTGCAGCATGGGCCCAAGGGGCACATTAAATAGCAAAGCAGATACACAGTGCTGGGAGGATGTCTAGCACAGTGCACACAGGGCACAGCACCCTAATAGTGACATGCCCATGGGTGTGTCCCACTTTGGGCTCTGTCCATGGCTGGCAACCTGAAGGCCAACAGTCCTATAACATTGTGAGGAGACAGCAGTAGTACCCAGAGACACAGAACGTGGGACAAGATGACACACATGGTGACAGGTGTGAAAAGCACACTCAATGCTGAGACAGAAGGTCACATGGAGAGGGTGATGAGTTCAAATAGCAGCATGTGTCCACCAACATATGGCCAAGCAGCTCCTGAGGTAGATGGGTCCTGGGAAGCATGTGGCAACATGTGTTACCTGGCCTTGTTACCACAGGCACCACAACAAGTGAGGGTCGAAGGGACCACATGCAAACCATGTCAGCAGTGAAAGAAGGGGCATTGGCAGATGTCCAAAGTGTTTCACGGCAGTCACACAGGGGCACAGCCCGCAGATATGCATCTGTGGCAGCACATAGGCCATGATCTGCCATATCCAGCACTGGTTCTGCCTGAGGATACCATCTGCAGCTGAGAACTCCCTTCACAGCTATGGGATCTTACTGTTGGTGTACGCCACAGTGGGGCATTTGCAAGAAAGCATAACATGGTGGGACATCATACAACAGCTGTAGCACGAGTGTGTTTGCACGATAGACTACAATGGCATCATGCTAATGTGTACCACGCAGGTGTCGTGCTAGGGAAGGTTCTGGAAATGCCATAAATCGTGCAATCATTAGCGTGTTATTCACAAACACGTAGCATGGCACAGACCCATCGTGCAAATGAACCATGGTTTAGTACGATTCCAAAAACCTGCTATTCACAAAACTGACATGTAAATGTGCTGCTTAGGCAGTTAGCGGGCAAAGTGGCCTATCTGCATCTCATTCTGTAGCTTTCTGCATGCATTTACGTGCTATTTTGCTCCAGCAATATAACAGGGAACTTGTGCACCACCCTCAGACAGTTGTGGAATTGCAATTCATGTAGCCCATTCAGCCCACAACAGGTGCGAGCCAAGAGGGAAATGCCACACAGCAAGGTAAGCATATGCCACTTTTCTAATATCTAAACATTATTTATTCCCATCTATAACACATGTGCTGCACATCTCACCATGCTGCACACCACCACTGCTTATTTGATTGTCGTTAGGTAGGCACTGTCCTGCACACACCCTGCCATCCCTTCTGGCTGCATGTCCCTGCAGGTACAGACTGTGGTAACATTTTGCCTGTGGCCCCACTACCAATGTTAGTGTGCATGTGGCACATGGGCCAGCACCTGCACAGGCAGTCTGTGTTCTGTGCTACACCCAGCGTACATGGGCCATGGACCATTCCATCTTCCACTGCATGTCTTTACCCCTACTGGAACACACAGCAGAGGTGTCATGCACTGACTGGGGCCGACTGGGGGGAGAGTGTTCCCTCAGTTTTATGGCACACCCAACAGCATGGTGGCCATCCTGGTCACTGTGTGCTTTGGGCTGTGACTCTGTGGGCATCCTTTTGCCCACCCCTCTACATCCTATCCCAGTGGAGTCATATGCAAGTACATGTGTGCAGTTCTGATCTGTAGGGTTATGTCCTGGGGTATGGCGTGGTGCATGGATGAGCACACATCTGTGGTTGTTAGCCTGACATTTGCCGAAATATTGCCACTAGGTAGTCAGGCAGACACATTACCAGGGCATGACAATGTGTCACACATGCAGTGTGACAGCCCCTTTGGTGTCCAGCAACCTACATGGACAGGCTTGACTCTGAAGAAGGACATGGCTCACCAACCATATCTGCGATGCATCTGCTGTGTACATCTGCCTGCATAGCCAATGACCGGCATGTCCCATGTCCCTGTGGTGTTCATGTGGACCCTCTCCAGCCCCAGCATGAGGGTGTGGTGCTCTTGCATGTCATCATGGATAGTTGTGTGGCCCATGTGTGTTTCTCCCTTGCTCAATGCACAGTGGTGGTACTGCAGGCCAGGATATTGTGGCCTTTTCAGTGTGGCACACTATATCTGGCTCATGTCAGTCAATGGTGCCATTGCCATAGCTGTTTACATTGTGTCATGTAGTCCCCTATTGGCCTAGTGGTCACCTTGGTCAGGGCCCCCTGTGGTCGGCCCATGGAGCATGCCCCTGGGCATTTTGCTGTAGGATAGGAGTGGGCATTAGGGGTTATAGTCAACTGCTTGCCAGATGCACACTGGCACTCAGTTCATCCACCCTGCCATGGATAGGTTTGGCTAAGCTAATAACGCAAAGGGCCTACAAGACACTGAACTAGCCCTCTGCTATTCCCCTAGCAGGTGCTGCCCATGATAGGGATAGGCTCGGTGCCCACAGGTTCAGTGCCCTGGAACTAGAAGTCCTAGTCCAAGCATACCAGGCCCGAGAGTCTGTCATTAGGCAATACCGCAACACCGATGCCATCATATGCCAGGTGTGACAGAAGACCACTGACAAAGTGAATGCCACTGGTGGTAGGGATGGTCGGTTGATGCTGTGCACAAATGGTACAATGCTCTCAGCCATTGTGGCAAGTCTGACTTGGCCTCACTGTGGAGGGAACAGCATGCCACTGGCGGCAGCCCTCCTGCCCCTGCAGTGTACCACCCCCTTGACCCTGTTGGGAAGGCTGTGGTAATAGTGTTGCAGGAGGATGAGGTGTCCAGGGTGCCTGGCAGGGACTTTGAGGCCTGCATACCAGTCAATGAGCCACATAAGTAGTACAATGACATCACCACTATGCTGGCATGCACCACATCATTGGGTGTACCACTGTGGTTCCATGGCACATATCTATGGGCCACATCTGCTATGGCTGATGAACACCTTTGTAATTGTTTCTCTGAGCAGGCCTGGACTGCCCTGGTCTTGTTGCCGACAGCCAATAATAGGTGGGGCTACCCTGGTGGTTTGTGGCCACACTGCGCACAATGTGCACCCTCTAACGGTATCTATGTCTCCATGGTGTATTGTGTCTCATTCCCATTCCTCTCCTACTGCCACCACCACTGTGTGCACACCCCTGCATGGTGTGCCCTTATGTATTGGTGTGTGCGTGTTTTTCCTGTGCCCTGATCTACTATGTTGATTGTACTGCATGTCCACGTACATGCGTGCACATTCCTCACTGTGTGTTGCACAGTGGCAGTCTCCACTCCCATCTACGGGTGTTGCCTTGCCACACGGGGCACATATGTGGGGCACTGTCATGGTAGTGCTGCATTATTTATTACTCTGTCAGTAGGATTTGCCATGCATCATGTGCTGTTCCTCTCAAACATGTTCCTTCCCCACAGCTCCTGACACTGAACACCCACAGCCAGTGGCAGAGCAGAGAGGTACATCCCATGGCATCCAAGGAATGCCCCCCAGACAAGCAGACTTTCTGGTGGAGAGTGACTCAGACTCCTTGGAAGACAGTGACCTGAACACATGGGGAGCCAATCAGGAACTCTTCTCAACATCCCTGTGGGCAGCAACAGATGCTACTTTGATCTCCACCACCACCACGGATTTCAACCAGCACCCCTCTGCGACCGTCCATTCCACCCAAACCAACTCAGAGGCCCTTGCACCAGACCCAGCCCGGCCATCCCACACCTCCATCCCCATCTCCATTGTCTCATCTTCCCTTCCCCCATTTCCAGTGTCATGTCTGCTCACAGACTGGCACAACAGGATCTTGGGTTCCCGCCCTGCACAGGGACAGCATGGGTCCAGAGACATGGGGTGGTGCACATCAACCAACTCCACCTAGGCTGCCACTGTCTGGTGGTGCTGTTCCAGGCACACACAGACCTCCTCCAACCACTCATCCATCTAGGACCCCTCCAGCGCCTGCGCCTCCTGTTGCACAGTGTACCAAGCGTAGTGCCCATGAGATGATTTGTGCTGCCGTGGACACCCAGGCCACATCCCAGAGGGTCCTCAAAGAGATGCAGGACCTGCTATGTCAGTACCTTCACCTCCACCTCCACCAGCAGCAACACCTGCTAGAATTGCAGCGGGCCAAGTAGATTGGTGAATGGCTCCTTGGGACAATTGTGCTTCTGTTCAGGGTCCTCACAAGGGCAGTTGGCCGCCAGAGCAGGGCGCATCATGCAACTTAGTGCCACGCCTGGGGCATGTCTGAAGACAGTGGGCAGTCCCCTGTCTCCTGGCAGGAATGGTGGCTTGTGTCCACTCCACAGAGGGATACATCTGGTAGTGGCAGCACAGCTGCATCCCCCGCATCCTTTGGTCGACCATGCACACCTGGTCGGCAACTGTCACAGGCATCCACATCCCCATGTAGCCGTGCTGGATCCCAGGTGGTGTCCAAGGCTCGTGTGTCCTCCCACTCAGTATCAGCCTACTCTGGGGCCACAATGACATCCCTCCGTCCTCTGTACCATGGAACTGTCCGCACCTATGGAGGCCTCCAGAATTCATAGCCTGCTATGTCCCAAGCTCCCACCTTCCCCCCTCATCTAGATCCTGTGTGTGGGTCTCTTTTTCTATTGCCTCATTTACCATTTGCACCCCTACTATGTGGTGTCCTGCATAACATGGCTGGGCAGGATGTTCCCAGCTACATCTGTGACATGTGACATAACAGTTCTTGCATCATGTGACCCTTTCTATTTATCTCTATTTCGTTGATGCATGACTTTGCTCCTTGTGTTTTCCCGTACCCCTGAGCATTTTGTTTGGTTCCATGCTGCAAAATGTCTTGATTGTGGCTGGTTGTACCTTTGAGTGCCTGGTTTTACTGTGTCCTTTAGGTTCCATTTCTGTTTTGTGGGTCTGTGCATGTTGTGCGTTGTGTACAATAAACAAGGGTCATACATGGTGCCATATGTGTTGCTTGCTTCTTAATCACCTTCTGCTGACTTCCAGCTGTCATATGATGCTCTGTCTGTACTCCTGGGCCGTCCATGCCTTGCATTTGTTGTGCCACCTCCTGCCCCTCTGGCTCTGTGTTTGTGAATGTCTGTTCCTCTTGGACCGACAGCAGTATTCTACAGGTGTGTGCCATGTTGTGTAGTACACAACAGGCAAGAAATATGCCACAGGCCTTCTGAGGTGTGTACTGTAGGGCACCGCCTGAGTGGTTTAGGCAATGGAAACACATTTTAAGCATGCCAAAATACCGCACAATGATGTTTTGTGTGCCGGTATGTGCCGCATTGTATCTCTCCTCTGCCTTGTTTGTAGAGTGTAGGATGGGGGTGAGAAGCCAGGGGCTCAGAGAGAAGCCACTGTCACCTATAAAGGACAGAGCACACATGTAAGATGGAACATGTCTGTGGTACACTACTCTGGTCCATATTCCAGAACCTTCTGGTGTTCTCCTGCGCATCCCCTACCCATGCCACATGGCCAAGCCCCCTTCATGGGTTTGGCAACCTGTGCTGTGGTGCACTGTCACATTGTCAGTGGCTCCTCTGCAAGCCACATCATGTTCCTGTCCTTTCCATCATGGTAGCTATTGCTTTCTTCCTACATTCCAGAACCTTCTTAGGGTTCTCACCCCCCTCCTTCCTCCCGTAGGATGCAGCCCTGTGTGACCTACAGGGATTTCCAGTCACAGCCCAGTTGTTGTAATCACACACTAGGTGTCCCATAGGTATTTCACCTCCCTCAAATCTCTGGCACAACGTGGAGTTCTACCAGATGAAGGAGTCATGGCCATACCTCTCAACTGCCCCTGATTATGAGGGACGTCCCTCATTTTAGTTCTCAAAAATGCTCCATCCCTCAACCAGCCCTCATAGAAAAGTTGCTGTCCACACAGGTGCAGTAAATTTAGGTTTTAAAGTAGAACTCCATAATATTCTAACTTGTTAAATCAAAAAATAGACATTGTATAATTAAAGGGAATTGTTTCCCCAGAGGTTTGAGCAAGTATCTCCATTTCTGAAGATGTGTCCCTTATTTTGAGGGCCAGTATCTCACATTGTCCCTGGTTTTGAATGCCCATGTCCCTCATTTCAGTGACAAAAGGTTGAGAGGTATGGTCATTGGTGCTCCCAGGGTAACATGCCACCATGTTGGTGATGTGCCCAGTGGCATTGCACAGCACCAGGCAGTTGATGAAGTGGAAGCCTTTCTTGCTGAGGTAGGCATCTGACTGTAGGCCAGGTGGTGCGCAGATGGTCACATGGGTGTAGTTGATGGCACCAAGTACACGTGGCAGCCATGATATCTGGTAGAACTGCCGAATTGTTGCTGTGCACTCCTCTGCAGTGCTGGGGAATACTATGAATTCCCTGGCATGTGGCAGTACAGCATCTAGGAATTCCACCAGCAGGCATGATGTGGACATCTGCAGCACTCCTGTGGTATTCCCAACTGGAATTGGAAGGTGCCTGCTGCCAGGAGGCACATGGCAGTGGTCACCTTTACCTGCATCATCAGGGCATGGCTACAATGGGTGGTGGCAAACAGGTCTTCCTCTAGGTGTTTGCACAGCTGCCTGAGCATAGCTCAGTTGAGGCGGCACCAGCCAACCAGCTTTTCATCGGTCAGTGTCTCATAGAAGACTCCTGACTGGAAGCTTCTCTGTGTGGCAGGGCAGTTCCGTCAGTGACAGATGGGCCCAGGCTGTCCTCCTTCCTGCTTTTCTTGGGATGTCTCCCCAGCAAGTATAGCAGCTGCAGGGTGGTGTCAGCCATTCTACCACCTTTTACAGCTCCACCTTTGGTCTCTGGCCCAGATTAAGATGACCTTTTCACAGGTGGTAGTTTGCACGATGCACAGTACCTTGCAAGACGATTTGCATGATAAAAATGCTTTGTGATTGCATTGTTACTTTATGCATGGCCACTCCCTCCCCTTTGCGCCATGCATAAATTATGTTGTCCCGATCGTGCAAAGAAGTTTGCACCAGACAATTGTCCTTTTGTGAATCGCGTATTGGCGCAAAAGCTGGGCAAACTCCATGCAAACACTTTGCGCAATTCACAACGTTTTGTGAATCCTGCCCCACATCAGAAGGAGGACAGATGGGGTAGAGGTAGTGTAAAAGAGGCTAACCAAGATGACTTACAGACAGCAGGAAATGGCATATGAGAGGTTAGCAGATCTGAACATGTACATGGTTAAGGAGAGATGCAAAAGAGAAGACATGATATAAATATACAAATACCTCCATGGGTTAAAAAAGTGGATGGTGGGGAATTGTTCAGACTGAGTTGGGACACAAGCCACAGGGCCAACTCCATGAAGGTGACGGAGGGCAAGTTTAAGACAGACACCAGGAAATACGTTTGCACAGAGAGGGTGGTGGAAGAGTGGAAAAGCTTGCTGGAGGAGGTGGTCTGTGTGAAATCAGTCAGGGAACTTTAAAGAGGGTTGGAAAGATACAATACAAGGGCTTGGTAAGGACCACACCAGAAAAGCATGGGGAATGGAGAGTGAGGAGCCTCTAGGGCTCTCTCATTTGGCATTATTTAGGTAGGCATGGGAAGGCACTATGAGCTAATGAGCCATTTTCTGCTGACGGATTCTATGTTTCTATCTCATGGGGTTATGTTGCTATCTAGTTCTTGTAAATTTCAACGAATTAATGAATACAGCCCTCTAGACCTAACTATTACAAAATGTTATAATTTATTTATTGTTTGTAACCTGCTGTTCACTTGCTGCTGCTCTCAGCCTCCTGGGACCCTCTTGGAAATGACATCCTACATCTAAAACAGGTAATCCTGCTGCAGAAAAAAATAAATATTCAACAGATACATTATTCCTAAAGGAGTTACATATATTAGCCTCACTGAGGTGAAACACTTATTTTGCAAGAGGGTCCCAGGAGTTCAGTATCATCAAAATACAGCTACAGAATGAGTGCTCCCGGTGTGGAGACCTGGGGCATCTGTGGAGCAGCCAACCCCCCACAACAACACCACAAAGAACAAAGTACAAAAGGAGGTGCCCTCTCAGATGAAGAACATGTTTTGTAAGAACAAAAGACCACACATCATGAGTTGCAGATAGGAGATTTAATAACTGCAAGTGCTATAAGTAAATCAATCATGAAAAATGCAGTGAAAAAAAATCTGTGTAAAAGATACAGGAAAATTAAAGTATATGAGACCATGGAGACACTCGTCCACAGACCAGGTGAACCAGTGCTTTGCTCACATAGAGCTTTAAAAGGGATGGGCTCCTGGTGAAAGAACTACCCAATTAAAGGTTGTTTGGTGCATGAAGATCATTTTATCATTACAGTTGCCACAGTTGCCAAAGGTGTCCTGTGATTGTGAATGTCCTTTTACTAAGTGTATGTACAACATTAACACCCATGCGTGAAGGGAGCCGAAGCAATTAATGCAACACCAAAGTGAATGTGCATAAAACCATGCCACAATTAATGAAAGTGGTGCAAAAATAGTACAAAATATACTACATTTGGAGAGACAGATAGAAATTTAATAAAATTCAGGAGCAAAATATACAGTGCGACAAGGAGTCAAGGAGTGAAGATGCTTGAAGTTCATCACCAAGGGACATGATCACTGTAATCCCATCCCATTTTGACCAGAATGTTGGATATACACTTTGTAAGAGGGTATTTAAAGTGACACAACTGCTATGGCAACCATAGTGATCACATGATCTTCATGGACCAATTAAAGAATCTTTAGATGAGGTTCATAGGTAGTGCAGATGAAAGGAAACTATGAGGTTTATCAAGATTTTCTCTGGCTATTCCGCACCTATAACCACTAATACCCAATGGCTCATATATTTGTCTAACTTTATTTTCAATGTGTACACAGATATGTTGTCTACCACATATGCTAGTAATGTATTCCAAAAACTAACTATTGTTTGTGTAAAATAGCCATGTCTTGTAGCCGGCCCAGTGGCGCAGAAGGCTGAGGCGCTGGACATCTCACCTAGTGACAAGCTGGTGACCATGGTTCGGGAGCGAGCCTGGGTCGTCGGAGGTCGGCACGGGGGGAGGGCGGAGCTGGATGGAGCTGCCAATTGGCAGCTCTCCTCTCTGGGAAGGTGATATGGCATCCCTCGCTCACGGCTACCCCCTGGTGGAGGCCGAGGGGCTGCGCAAGCAGGGTGCCGGCGATAGGTCAATGGGGCGAGCGGAGGAGGATCGTTACAGGAGTTGTAAGGCACATGCATGCCTCCACATGCATGCGACCTTCTCTTGGGGCCCTCGGGTAAAATGGGGAGAAAATGAGGAAAAAAACTACAGCAGGATGTGACTAACTCTCTGCAGGCACCGGCCCCGGACCGGGCATAAGGTAAGCCCCGGTAATTCCAGGGGATGGAGCTGGGGGAGCCAGTCAGATGGGGGCCATACAGGGGAGGAGTATAAAGCATTGTACAAAAAAAAAAGCTATGTCTTTTCTCAATATTAAAGTAATACCCCTCTAACTGGAATTTGTTAATCGTCATATGTATGAGGCTTCCCTTTAATTTCAGGCATATTCATATACTATTTAATAATTCAGGGTGTTTGATGACTTTAGATGTTAAGATTAACTCCTATCTGAGTCATCTTTTTTCCAATGAAAACAAATTAAGATTCTTAATCCTCCCTTCATAAGTAGGATAACCATCCTGATCCTCCTCCTCTGCACAGCCTCCAGTCAACTGAATCCTTTCTAAGATATGGTAACCAGTACTGGGCACAATATTCCATTGCTGGATGCACCCGTGATATGTAAAGCGGCATCACCACTATCATGTTTCTACTTCTGAAGCATACAGCACTCCAGACATAAACATAATTCAGGCCCGTTGTTAAAAGTGGCAGCTTGTCATGACATGTATTGTTGCTGGTGCAGTTTATGTATACAAATACAAATGTATAGAAAGCCTGTTGAAGTTTGTTTAGAAACTGACAAACAAAATTATGAATTGGTCTGAAGTGTTTCAAACAAAGTCACGACAAGAATGCCCCGGTGCTTTGCTCCATTGGAACGTCATTAGGGGTCTGGCCTCTGGTGTATCACATCCTATTAATTAGTATCCCTTGGCCAACAGCCAGTAGCAGATCCAGGATTTTACAACGGGGGGTGCTGTGGTGGTGTGCATCCTTGATAAGCAACTTTTTATAATTTTTCAAATCTTTTAATCTGTCCTTTTCACAATATTTTGGACTGAAAATATAAACATAATCTATTGTTTTGAATGTATATTTCTTACAATCAATATATTAGACTTCTCCAGCAAAGTGAAATGCAGCAGCAGCAAGTTACAATGGGGAGGGCACCTGCACCCGCTAAAACCCCCTAGATCCGCTATTGCCAACAGCCTTGTTTCAGATTTACAGTACATATTTGGTTTTAATTGAAACAGTGCCCGTTTTGGAGCTATGGTCATTTTAAAGGGGAACTATCATGAAATTGCTGAAGGTACTGTATGTTTGAATTCGCACAAATAAACTGCACCAGTAATAATAGCTGTCATGGCAAGCAGACTTTTTTTTTTTTTTTTACAATGGGCTTTATTTACATTCGTGTCTGAGTGCTGTAACCTTTGGCCTGTTGCATATTTGTGAGACAGGGACAGATACCCCTGCTATTGCACCTGTTTTCAATACTCCAGTGCATACTTTCCTCTGCGTGTGATTCTACGTGAGAAGTCCCTCTTGACGGATCCTATAATCCTATGTGCTCTTTTGGCCCTTGTATCACAATGGGTACTGCAAATGTTTATTATCTTTAGTTATTGCACCGTGACTGATTTACTTATAGCATCTGAATCGATTACATCTCACTACTGCAACTCATGACATGTTCTCAGCTGAGAATGCATTTAAGTGTGTACTTTGGCCAATAACAACAGCATCAACACAGTTGTTACATCACAAACAATAGCTGCAGTGTAAAATTGTATTTATTTAGTTTTTATTGACCAGGTAAGCACACTAGACAAATGCATGCCTATTTTCAGTAGCTAAGCAGGAAATTACAAAGTGGAGAAAGCAGGATAAAAAGAACTGTGTACATAGTTTATGTAACCCCTAGATGGCGCTATCCCAGGGGCTACTACCCCTGCCTGATTTGCCACTAACAGGTTGAGGGGCCTGGATCCAATGGCGGGTGCCTCCACCCAGAGGTCAGGGTTTGCAATAGTTAAACTTACTTGGTCACAGCCCTCTGGGACACTGCAACCCCCCTTTCTTCCCACTAGTGGCCCACACAATATATCAGAATTACCTTCACAGTATACACTTACCCCCAGGACTAGTTCCGCACTGGGACCTCCTGTGAAATAAGATACAGTGCAACAATCACAGTACAGTACTTTAACATAGACAAATACCTCAGGAAGTATAACTTTGCTGAAACAAGCAGCTCTGATTTATTTAGGGGATATAACAGGACGGGGAAATCAGGTTAATTAGCTTATCACTTTACTATCTACCTATGGCTCTGTGCACAGGCCTATCCCTACCAGTTACTGTCCCTGGGTACCCAAGCCCTAGTGGCTAGTCCAAACCGTGGCAGCTGGTAGGGGCCCTTCACACAGTGAAAGAAAAATTAGTTTAAACAGTCAGCAGTACAGTGATTCCATTTGGATTTAATGTGGCAATTCAACAGGAGGCGACCCTGAATTAGTACTCACGACCTCCAAACAAGATAGGGTCCTTCAACGTCAGCAGGGCTACTCTTGAGCTCCACGAGATTCTTCACACATTTATATGGTAAAAAGAAAGTACTATACCAGGCAGGCTGCTTCTCTATCCCGATCGCAATACTGCACAATACCGGGAGAACACACAGCAGATTCAGTTCCTGACAGACCGAGTGCAATTCAACAATTTCTCCAGTCTTCTACAGGGTGAGCCTGGTTTCTACTCTTCAGAGATCCTTTGATTCTTTTCACAGGACAGATTCAGTCCTAACAAGCAGTTACACAAGCTGCAGACCGGAACTCTGGGCCTTACACACGCTTTTGATTGAAACTGTGCACTGAAGGAGCACAGGGTTTTTTCCCTTCACTGCCAGATCTAAAATGAAACTCCAACAGACAAAACCGGCACTTCCTTTGAGTTCCTCCCAGTTCTTGACTGGATTGGCTGTCACTCACAATAGACTGCTGCTGTTGGTCCAAAAGGCGCCAAGTCTAAACTACATCTCCCAGAGTCACTGCCCATACAATCCTCTGTGGCTGGCTCAGATTATGAGTCCAAGTTCTGATTCGTCCAAGGCACCATTTTAGAGCTAGCTTCCCACACTGATTGGTCCAGTTCAGCAGTTCAAACTAGAATGGGAACTAGGCAAACACAGTTCTGACTGCAAAGAAAGCAGGTTAGACAAACTGTATTTTCATTATTACTCTAAATTATTTCTGGCAAACAGTTACATCTTTCAGATAGGTTCCTTTGCACTCTAGTGACTGCAAAATGGAGTGAATTGGCAGCAGTTCGAGTGGTACTCAAACAGAGAAACACACAGTCCCCCCATACAAACTAATTATGTCTGCAAGCAGACAACTCTTAAAGAGACAGTACCAGAGGCTCTAAAAACACTCACTGATAAATGGCTTAAACGCCAAACACCATTCAGGCTTGGAGCATTCAAGCAAGCTCCTGGAAGTCTTTTGGGAACCCCCATTTGCAGGGGGGTTACATTTAAATATCACATTAATATACTAACATACTAACAGACTAATTGCCAGCAGATAAGACCTTACGGTCTATTGAGTCTGCTCGAACCTCAGATCCCTAGTTGGGTGCCGAGGCCCTCCCCCCCTTGTGTTCCAGAAACCCCTATCATCCATCCCCACCCCCCTGGGACAGGCTATCATCTGATACATCCACTTTCTGTGTCTGTCTCAGCCTCTCTTGATGCCCTCCACTGTGGATCTCTGAACCAGCCCACCAGACAGTGCATTCCAAGGGTCCACCACCCTCTCATTGAAAAACCTCCTCTTCTTTTCCCCCTCACCCTTCCACCTTCCAACTTCAAACCATGCCCTCTGGCATACCTCCTGCTTTAGTCTAAAGATCCCCTCCACGTTTACCCTATTTATTCCCTTGAGGTACTTGAAGACCTCAATCATGTCCCCCCATATCTCCTCTCTTCCAATGAAAAAAAGTGCTCCTCAAGTCTGTCCTAATACATCAAATCCCCTAGTCCTCGTATCATCTAAGTTGCCCTCCTCTGTACCCTCTCCAGGAGCTGTATGTCCCTCTTCAAGTGTGGTCTCCAGTACTGTACACAGTACTCAAGGTGTGGTCTAACCAGTCCATTGTACAGTGGCAGAATCACTTCCCTGCTGCTAGTGGTGATCCCCCTTACGATGCATCCCAACATCCTGTTTGCCTTGCTAGCCGCTCTCCTGCACTGCTCAGAGTTATTCATACATGCATCCACCAGGACTCCTAGGTCTTTTTCCCCCTGTTGAGGCCTCCAGCACCTCCCCGCCCAGGGTGTACCTGTGTTTAGGGTTTCCCCACCCAAGATGTAACACCTTGCACTTGGTGATATTGAAATTTAATTTCCACGTGTGAGCCCAGCTTTCCAGGGTGTCCAGGTCCCCTTGCAGGGCCAACCTCCCCTCTTCCCTCTCAACTACTGCTCCCATTTTGGAGTCATCAGTGAAGAGACTCATTTTGCACCCTATACTCTCCCTGATGTCCGATATGTATGCATTAAACAGGATCGGATCAGGACCGAGCCCTCACGGTACCCCTTTCCGACCTCTCTAGGTTTGAGAGCTCCCACCAACCATTACTCTCTGGGTGCATCCAGCTAGCCAGTTTTCAATCCATCTGACCATCAAAGGCCTCATCCCAACCCCGTCAGTCTCCACCAGACCATTGTGGGGACAGAGTCAATTGCCTTGCTGAAGTCCAAGAATAATACATCCACAGGCTTTCCCCTGTCCAGTTCTGATGTTACCCATTTGTAGAACTCCACAAGATTGGTTTGACATGATCTACCTGGCACAAACCCATGTTGCTGACTATCCAGACCTCCCACCTCCTCCAAGTACACCCCAATCGTTCATTTAGTATACTCTCCATTAATTTTCCCACCACCGAGGTCAAACTGATGGGTCTATAATTATCTGGTACTTCCCTCGACCCCCCTTTTATGGATTGGCACCACATGTGCCTCTTGCCAATCCCTAGCTACCCTCCCTGTCTCAAGCAACCTGTTGAAGAGCTCCACCAGGGGTGCAGCCAGTATGTCCACCAATTCCCATAGTACTCTCAGATGAATGCCATCTGGTCCAGGAGATTTATCTTTCTTTAAGGCCTTGAGGGCTACCCACACCCTTTTGGTAGAGACAGCATCATCTGTCCCCTCCAACTTACTGGCCTTTTTGTCCTTATCCTGATGTGACACCCCTGGGGTACCTCTCCCTCCCTCTTGCTCCATTTCTGTTGCTCCCCTGATCCCACTCACTACCGCTTCTATCCCCATAGTGCCTTGCTTTTTAGATATCCCATCCCACTCCCGAGTGAACACAGAGCCGAAGAACTCGTTTAATTCCTCTGCCTGGTCCCTCGCCTCTTCCACCCACCCTCCTTCTGATCTCAATCTGCCGAAGATGGCCCTTAGTTTTTCTCTGCTCCCCAATGTACAGGAAGACCCCTTTTCCCCTCCATGTATCCCCTGTGCCATCTGCTGCTCTTTACTGGAATTTGCCCCCCTCACCATCCGGGTGACTTTTCTAGGTGCAAGATGGTACATTTCCTTTTCTTTATCCCCTCTTGTTGTTTTATATTTTTTGTCGGCCGCTTTCTTTTCTCTGACCGCTACCTGAACCTCACTGGACCACCAGCATGGCTTATGTGACCTTGCTCCCTTACGTTTCACCTTAGCAGAGGTCCTGACTGCCTCATGAAGTCCCCATTTTATGACCTCCCATCTCTTTTCCACATTTGTCATTGATGTAATCCCCTTCAAGTGACCCTTGAGAATATTTCCCATGCCCACAAAGTCTGCCCCCTGAAGTCCACTGCCAGTGTCCTAGATCTCTCCCCCCCTTCCCCATGCTTATTTGAAACCATATGCTCAAACTGTTTATATTACTAGCAATGAATTATAAATAGGAGAATGGAAGGTTGGTGTAAGTGTGTACGGGCCAGGTAGAAAACTAGAGGTGGGGGGTAGTTAGATGAATATTTGGAGGTCAGGTTAGGGACATGTGCTAAAGAGGAGTACTGTATGTACATCATCTTTTAGAAGTGCAGTATGTTCCTGGTAGCTTTGATGTTGCCCAGGAGAGAGTTCCAACTGGTGGCACCAGCAGAGACAAAAGCCTTCTTGCCATCAGCTTTCTGCATCCTTGGAGCCAGAAACAGCTTCCTTCCCTGTGATTGTAGTTAGTAATGTTGAGAGGGTCTGGAGAGCAGGTCGCTCAGGTACAATGAATAAAGAAAGGCCAGTGCACATTAGTAAAACACAACGTTTCATTTAAAGTACATGTTATTTGCTGGGAGCAAGAAGTCCTAGACTTGTATAGAGATGGCTGGTGTAATTCATTCAGTCACACATCTGCACGAAGCTACACACTGTTGAACATCACCATGCTCTGGTGCATATAGTAGCATTTATAGTTAATATATTGTTGGTGTGAGCTATATATTGTCATTTTCAATAAGCCATCATTTGCCATAATGAGCTAAGATAATATGATACATGAAGAAGCATGGTATCATGTTTTCAAAGTATTTGCTGAACCCATTAAAATAACAGAACCAAAGGGAAACAATTGAGAAATGTGAGATGGATGTAGCACATGTAGAAAATGTGGGAAGAGAACATAAAGAAAAATGCTAACTCTATTACCTACTGGTGAGCACGTTTGCTCACAGCATGGAGGGTATGGGTCAGCATCCCCAAATCATGACTCTCAACTGTACTGGGGAAGGCTTAGTGAAGATTACTATGAAGTGCAATGCCACTGAAGGAAAGTCAAGGGAACCTTCTGCTACAAGACTGCCTCCTGGTGGCTCAGACTGGTGAGGAATCGCATCAGCAGGGTCCTGCTTACAGGTGGCTACATGACTGCCCCCAGTGGCTCAGACTGGTGGGGAACCATATCCGCAGGATCCTACTTACAGGTCCCCGTGTCACATAGCAGAACACTAGCGTACATGTGCTTGCCACATTGACTGGCATCAGACACAAATGCCCCGCCAGCTGCCTCCATTGCTCAGCTTGAGCTAACATATCATCCTTCCCTTCTAGGCCAGTGTCCTTACCAGCTTAAGCTGTAGTAAAAACATTATTAATCAGACTGAGATAACTTTGTTAAAACACAGTAAATCCACTGGTTTACTCAAATGTAAATCTGAGACCTGTAACATGAACCCAGGTTCCTTTCTCCTACAATTCATAGGTTTCTTTACAAGCAAGGCAGACTTTGAGAGCCTTTTAAGTGTTCACCATTTGCATCAAAGGTTATATCCCCATATGCAGTGCTCATCCAGGAATATATCCAGATTTGTCTTAAAACTATCATTGTCTCACATGCTGTGACTGAATCAGACAGGGAGTGCTAGATATTCACAACCCTCTCTGAAAACCAAGCTTGTCTTCTGGTCATTCTATGTGATGTTTCCTTTAACTGTTTTCAGTTCCTTCTACCTTCAAAGTCTACTTTGCTTGTAAAGAAACCTATGAATTCTAGGAAAAAAGAACCTGGGTTCATGTTACAGGTCCCAGATTTACATCTGAGTAAACCAGTAGATTTACTGTATTTTAACAAAGCCTGCTTTGTACCACAGCATGGCAAGTTATTCCTACAGCTTTTTGGACTGTCCTGTTGCAGTGGGTTTTTTCTCCCGCCCCCCACCCCGTCCCAGGCCTTTCTCCCACCCCCTCACCCTTCCCAGGCCTCCTATTAAATCTGCCCTTGCCCCACCTCCAAGTCCTGCTCAGCCACCATTGCTGCCTACTGCCCCCGCCCCCTTACCCTCCCGGCCTATAGCAGCCACCCAAGTGGTCCGTGTGGCTGGTCTCCCACCGCTCCCTTCCTACACGTTTAAAACCTCTTTACTGCCTCCTGTAAACAGCTAGCATGGCTCAACAACCTGGAATCTACTCAGAATCTCCTTCATCTTTCTGCCTACCCTTGTACCTTTTTGATTCCCTTCTACCCTGACCCCCCATCTCGACTAATCTAATCACTCATGCACATTCCTCCCCGCTATTCTGTCTCTTTCCAGCCACTATCTGGTCTCCCTACCCTTTCGCCCTCCTCCTCCCTTTACTCCTATGCCCAACTTTGGTCAACCCTCCACCTAGTTACCTCCTGTGCATCTCATGCTGGCCGCCCTAAAGTGTCTCCTAGACGGTGCTCACCCTCAGCTTGGTGCTATCATATATGTTCTTACTATCTAACGCTCATCTTACTACTCCTTGCAGCAGGTGACATTCACCCCAATCCTGGCCCTAAACCCGCTAAGCTCCATGATCAACTCCCCTAAATTAGCCACCACTGCTACACCTTCTGGCTCCCTTCCCCAAAGGCTATGCATCCTCCACCTAAACATTCATAGCCTAGCCCCCCAGCTCGATCTGCTCCAGGTGCTAGCTGTCCAGCATGCTCCTGACATTATCATCCAATCAGAGTCCTGGCTAAACCCTAACTTTCAGGACATATCCATCGCCATTCCAGGTTTCAATGTCACTCGACAAGACTACTCCACCAGAGGCCGAGGAGTTGCAATATACACAGCCTCAGACTTACATTTTTCTGTTATACTTGCTAAATCAGAGCCCTGAGCCTTTGAACTACTTATGCTCCAACTAATCTGTCCCTTCTCACTCCCTATTTTTGTTGCAGGTGTATACTTCCGCCCTGGAACCCCTGCCACAACTTTCACCAACCTTCTAAGCCACCTAGCCTCCCTAGCCTGGCAAACTTTTTATTTTGGGAGATTTCAATCACAACTGGCCATCCCCCTTCCTTAACAAAGCTCACTCTGAGATCACAGCCCTCAGTTTTACTCAGGTCATCTCAGAACCAACACGCACAAACCACAAGATTGGCAACCACTCCGTGATTATCTAGATCCTCACCTCCCATCCTCACCAAGTCTTCAAAGCCGGCCTACTTCCCAACTCTATAAGTGACAACCATAACACTTACATAGTCTGTAAAATCCATTGCCTTAAATCCCCTTACAAGTCTCTAAACATTACCCCCCTTCTGGATGAATTAGCTCACACAAACTGGGGTACTCACCATAGTAGTAATAATAATATAGATGAGGCCCTGATACATTTCCAGAATACCTTCCTTAGAATCTGAGATATTCATGCCCCCATGCGTCGGATCAAGGTCCGAGGGAAATACCTTCCGAGGATTTCCCCTGAACTAATAGTGTGCCAAAATGCTCGGGACAAAGCGTGGAAAACCTACAAGTCTACACTCCTCCCAGGTGATAATATCACCTACCGTATGCTCCGTAACAAGTGCATCAAGGCCACTGGCTAGCCAAAGCTGAATACTTTAACTTCACCTTCAATGCCAACCTACGTAAACCATTTAAATTTTGGAAAGTTATCCACTCCCTTCCCCCCCATCAACAAATCCCACCCCCCTTCTGTTCTGAAATGGTACTTTTCTCTCTGACCCACTTGCAGTTGCCTCAGAGTTCAATTCATACTGCACCACATGTGCTACTTCACTCCTTGCCTCCCTACCAGCTGCAGCTCCACCTACCCTCCATGCTGAAGCTGTTATTCTCCCCGGTTCTTACACCTTCGACTTCGGGACCATCTCCCCATCGGAAACTCTTGATGCCCTACTCTCCCTGAACCCTTCTAAGGGAAAGTCCCCTGATAGGTTAGACCCCAAATTACTCTATTTAACTGCCCCTGCCATTGCAGCTCTGCTAGCTGCCCTGCTAAACCTATCGTTTGCCTCTGAAACAGTTCCTGTAGAGTGGAAGCACACCATAGTGCTTCCACTTCCCAAAGGAGGTGACACCACCTCTGTGGCAAACCACCACCCTATCTCCCTCCTCCCCACCTTAGCGAAGCTCCAGGAGCACCTTGTGCTCTCTTAACTCTCCAGCTTCCTCTCGGAATCTAACTTCTTCACCCCCTTCCAGTCTGGATTCAGAAAGAACCACTCTACCGCCACTTCCCTCCTACGTCTCTCCGACATAGTCCTCTCGAGGATGGACAAAGGTCTCATTACTGCAGCCATCTTTGTTGGCCTAGCCAAAGCTTTCAACACTGTCTCCCACCCCCTGCTGCTATCCTGTCTCTCTGAAGCCAGTCTATCAACGCCTGCCACAAACTGGTTCAGAGCATACCTAGAGGGGAGAACTCAATCTGAAAAAATTGCTTATTCCACCTCTCCTCCTCTCCCAATAGTTACTGGTGTCCCCCAAGGTTCAGTACTCTGCCCTATCCTCTTTTCCATCCTCTTAAATGACTTGTCTCAAACCTGCTTATCTACCTCAATTCACATGTATGCAGATGACACCATCCTCTTTTCCTCTGGCCGTACCCCTGAGGAGGTTACTACCACCCTTCAGGCTGATTTCAACAAAGTTCAGCACTGGTTTAGCTCCCACCAGCTCTCCCTTAATGTCAAGAAGACAGTCTCCATGACCTTCGGCACTAGGCAGAGACTATCCAGGCTTACTACTCCCCTGAACTTCCACACCCTTGATGGGTCTGTCCTTGAGGACATGTCAACTTTCAGGTACCTTGGCGTCTGGCTTGGCTTACATCTATCCTTCTCTGCTCATGTGGATGCTATCCAGAAAAAACTGCGCCCTAAACTTGGCACTCTCTACAGAAACTACAGCTGCCTCCCTCTATCCATGAAACGCGAAATTGTGCAGAAAATTATGTCACCTACTGGACCCCCTCTTCAACGCCTTCTGCCACTTTGCCCTCAATGCCCCCTGTCGCACCCACCACTGTGAGCTTTATCATGCTCTGGCCTTTCCCTCACTTGACAGCTGGCATCTACTCCACTGTGGTAAATTTGCTTCCAACCTCTGGCTCGGGTCCCTTCCCCCCTACCTCACCTACTCCTTATCTCCCACCCCTACTCCCTCTCAGTCCCTTAGATATACAGACTCCTGGCTTTTGGTAATCCCTCACTGTTGGACTACAGCTGGCCAATCGGCCTTCTCCTACCACCTCTCGAGGCTCTGGAATGACCTGCCGACACAAACCTGCCACTCCTCCTCTAGGCAGTCCATCTTCTCTGCACTGATAAATTACTATGTCATAAACTGCCAGTGCTGCTGACCTCCCCCCTTCCCTCTTCCTCCTGTCTTCCTTCTCCTTCCCCCCCCACATCTTCTCCCTGTCCGCACTGTCCTATCCTAGATCCCATGTGGTTTGACCAGTGGCTTTAGCTATGGCTATAAATGCTGGCATATATCCACCAACCTCTGCACTTACCCCCTACTGCACTTCCAGCCTCAATTCTCTGCCTACCGTGTTACCGTAGAGTAGCTGCTGACATGTATGTAGTTATATCTTTACACCCTTGTCATTTAAATCCTTGTTCGATTTTCTCTACTCCATGTAACAATGTATATAATTCCTTGTTCCAATGATTCCTATGTTACTCCTGCTTCATGTTCTGAGGTGGTATACTTATGTTCTGATGTGTTATTAATTTGTGTAATTCGTTTCTATGTACAACTGCATACTGTTGCTCTCCTCTGTATCCCCCCCCCCCCAAGGTTGCACCGTGAGACGAGCATTTTTTTGCTCAGCGTGCCTTTCCTGGTGAAACATTTCAATAAATAAATAAAATAAAAACTTATTTGTTCTTTACCATACAAAATATATGTTGCTTGTGGATTTTTGTTTCCCAGGTGCATGACAGTGCATTTATCGATACTGATTTTTACTGTTGCCTTTGTTGCCCATATTTCCAGATTTGTAATGTTTTTTTATGGATCTTACACTCTCATCACTGTCTACAACTCCAATATTCGTATCATCCGCAAATATATTCATCTAGGTACCGCCTGTACTTTGCATAGATGATATGTACAGTACATATTAAATAGTACAGGTCCCAATATTTACCCCTGTGGCACCCCACTTGTCACCCTCTCCCAGTCTGAGAACTGCCCCAGATTGTTACCCTCTGAATCCTGTTTGACAACCATGATCTCCATTTCACTACTTTCTCACCAATACCCATTTTAGGTATCTCCTCCACAAAATCAATATGTGGTACTGAATCAAAGGTCTCACTGTAATCCAAGAAAACCACATCCACAGGTCATTCTTTGTCCAATGCCAGATTTACTTACTCAAAGGTTTAAAAGTGTTCTACTAAGTGAGGGGCACTGCCATTTAGGATTGGATATGTATTTTAAAATATATAGATTACCAAAAACATTTAACTAGGTTTAATGAAACACTATAGTTTTAACTGCACACTCAAATGAAAAGATACTTCCTCATGAAACACCAGTACAACAAGCAGTACTGCTAGTGTTTTCCTTTTTATGATAATAAAAAGATACTAGTATCAAAATTGCATCTGATGATTTGAGCCAGTATTTTTAAAATCTCTGTTGCTGGTGCCCAGATGGCCAAACATGGATAAGGTTAGTCTCAGATTAAGAGTGACATGAAAGGACTGCACTATGGGCTAATAATAAGTATAGAACGCGAAAAAAAAGGCACTACAAAGATAACAGCTTTAAACCAGCTGCTGGAAATAGACAAAGGGTATTATAAATATGCACAGAAATATTTTGTGAAGCAGCCTTGGCAGTTGGGGTGCATTGCCAAAAAGTACAAAATCATGCACCTAAGGCATAGGTACCCAAGAACTGTGTATAGGATGGGGGGGGGTACAGTCAGTCACTAAATAGGAAAGGGACCTTGGATTATAATATCTGATAACCTCACAGTGGTAGGGCAGTGTGGCAAAGCAGTGGGTAGGACCAGTGGGGATGCTGGGATGCAAAGGGGGAGGTGTCTTTGGCAGGAGTAAGGAGGTGGTGCTGGCACTATATCGTTAACTGGTGAAACCCCACCTGAAGTATTCTGTCCAGTACTAGCATTGCACCGCAGAAAGGATATAGACAGGGTGGAGGCAAGCAAATGAAATGGTGCAGGGGCTGCACAAAAAGCACTATAAGGACAGACTCTAGGATCTCAACATACACACCCAGGAAAAAAGGAGAGCAAGAGGGGACATGATAGATACCTACAAGTACCTCACAGGGGTGAGCAGGGTGTAGAGGGGAGACTCTCTCAAATAAGGAAAAGCACCAGAACCAGATGGCTTGTGATGAAGTTGGAGGAAAGGGTTAGGAGGAATCTAAGAAAGTACTATTTCAACGAAAGACTGGACGCCTGGAATAGATGTCACTGGAAATGGTAGAGGAGAAAACAATAAGGGGCTTCAAGCATGCATGAGATAGACATACAGTAAGGAAATATTAGGAAAAGGGCAGGGAGGAGGTAAGGTCAATTGATACAAATAGGACATAACATTTTTGATGGATACATCTCAGATTTTCAAATCCATGGGTAATCCTTTGTGTATTTCAGAGTCTGGTCACAAAACCCTAACACTATCAGTAATAGAGCTGAGCGGAGTTTTCTTCTGCATGCAAATGTCACTGGTTTTACATTCTCCCACAGGTTTGGAACTCAGAAAACTCAAGGGAAATTCCTACAATGCACACTCCTTTTCACGGCAAAAACATGTCTTGTGGATGTACCTTTACATTAAAAATTCAGCAGGAGACAGTTCTCCCATGTGGCAGGATTTTTAGTCTTCTTGCTGAGTTTTTCATGATTTTTACACTCCATATCTTTACCCTTAAAAACTACCCAAAATGAACAATTTCACAGCATCATTTTCAACACTGAAGTGGAATTTGGTGGAGGAAGAGAAAGTACAATCAGTACCCCACTCCCAAAATAGAATTTGCATCTGGAAATCGCAGTTCCTGAGACACTACTCAGTTATACTTGGATTACAGGATTTTCAGATGGAAACTTAAGTTCCCTTTATTACTAACTAATATCAATATACCAGTCTGAGAGAAAATATTTACTACACAATACCAATATACATCTCATAAAATAATGTGAAACCACACACAAATTTTTATTTTTTTGCCAGTCTATTATGAAATAGCAACCTACATATAAGTGCCAGTGTCAGTGGCTCAGCAGGTTGCACACTCATCTTGGAGACTGTAACATTGGAAGGTTGTGGGCTCTAGCCCCACATTTGGCACTTGGGGTAAAATTCCAAATACTAACACTGTAGTGCAGCATGAGGGGGTGCTGCACTCCTGACATGCCATCTTTCAGATGAGAAGTTAAAAAGAAGTCCTGGCTGGTTGTTCAGGTGAACATTAATGATCCCATAGTACTTTCAGAAAACAGCAGTGGAATTACATAGATAGAAACATAGATTTTGACGGCAAATAAGGACCGATTGGCCCACCCAGTCTGCCCATTTCCCTACCTAATGGATAAGCTGCAGATCCTAGTTAACCAGCAGCCTACTTCTTCCTACCCCCATCCCCTAGAATTGCCTTATGACTGTCCCATTCATGCTTGAATTCCACCACTGTTTTTGACTCCACAACCTCCTCTGGAAGGCTGTTCTATGCATCCACAACACTCTCTGTGAAAAAATACTTCCTTAAATTACCTCTGAGCTGACCCATTCTATCTTCAAATTGTGCCCCCTTGTTCTTGCACACCTCTTTTTTTGAAAGATGCTACCCTCTTGGACTTTGTTGATTCCCTTGAGGTACTTGAAAGTTTCTATCATGTCCCCTCTCCTCCTTTCCTCAAGGCTATACATATTTAGCTCCTAAGTCTCTTCATATGTCTTCTGTGCAGACCCTGCACCATTTTAGTTGCCTCCTCTGGACAGCTTCCATCCTGTCTATGTCTTTGGAGAGTGGGTCTCCAGAACTGCATGCAGTACTCCAGATGGGGTCTCACCAACTGTCTGTACAGAGGGATAATAACTTCCTGTTTTCTACTGGTGATGCCTCTCCCTTTGCATCCCAGTATCCCCCATCCCTTCTTGCTGCCCTCTCACATTGCTTGCCCACCTTTAGGTCATCTGATATGACTACCCCCAGGTCCCTTTCCATTTTTGTTGCTGTTAGTATCTCACCCCCCATTGTGTACTCTTCCCATGGGTTTTTGTTTCCCAGGTGCATTACCTTGCACTTCTTAGAACTGAATCTAAGCTGCCATACATTTGACCATTCCTCTAACCTTGCCAAGTCCCTTCTCATCCTTTCCACCCTCATTGCATCAACTCTGTTGCAGATCTTTGTGTCATCTGCAAAGAGACATACTTTTCTTCCAGTCCCTCTACAATGTCGCTTATAAAGACATTGAAGAGGACCGGGTCCTAATACTGAACCCTGTGGTACCCCACTAGTGACCCCCCTTTCATCAGAGTGGACTCCATTTACTATTACTCTCTGTGTCCTATTCTCCAGCCAATTCTTTACCCAGGCTGTCATCTTGGGACCCACTCCCAGGCTGGCTAACTTGTATATTAATCTTTTGTGTGGGACTGTGTCAAATGCCTTGCTAAAGTCTAGGTAGGCCATGTCCACAGCCCCTCCCTGATCTACTGCTTTGGTCACCCAGTCAAAGAAATCTATCAAATTTGTCTGGCATGACCTTCCCGCTGTGAATCCATGCTGCCTTGGATCCTGTGCCCCTCTGGCCTCTAGATACTCAACAATTCTTTCCTTCAGAAGTGCTTCCATCATTTTTCCTACCCCTGAGGTTAAACTAACAGGTCTGTAGTTTGCTGCTTCTGCCTTGCTCCCACTTTTGTGAAGGGGAATCACATCTGCCCTCCTCCAGTCCTTGGGTACCACCCCATCCTCCCATGATTTGTTAAAGAGGGTAGTCAGTGGTGTCACTAGTTCTACCCTTAGTTCTTTTAGAATTCTGGGATGAATCCCATCAGGCCCCATTGCTTTGTCCACCTTCAGTTTTAAGAGTTCTTTCATTATTGAAAAGACAAAAAAATTAAAAATGTTACAGGTCAACAAACGAACTGCAGGAGAAATATTCGGGGTAACAAAGAACAGGCCATCTGGTAACTTATAAAACAAGGAACAGCAAAAACAGAAAAACAATATATTAACTGAAAAAGAAAAAGAGAACAAGAAAGACAAAAAGTCTGAAAGGCAAAACAGAAAAAAAATCCAAAGAGATACTCAAAACGTCCCCATGGACAGTACTTCCAATGGCAAAGCCACATGGCCTGGGGGAGCCTGGAACATTCAACAGCACACAGCTTCTAAAGATCTGATTTCACCATCTGCAACAGGGCATCATGATCTTAAAGGGATAGTAAACACTGCAGGGATTGCTCAAACTTTGAAAGCCCATGAAAAGTTATGCTGAATGAGGTATTTGGTTTCCTTGTAGGTGTCAAATGTCCTAAGATATGAATATTCAAATCATCTGAAAATCAAAACAAGGCAGCAGCCATTTCAAGCAATTTTACAAAAGAAAGTGATGTCACTGAGGGGCAAGCTGTAATTGCCAACATAGAGCTAGCCCCTCAGTGACATCACTTCCTGTTTTTAAGACTGCATGAAATAGCTGTTGCTAGGAGTTGATTTATACATTACTTAGCTATTCATATTTCAAGATTCCTGTCTCCTACAGGTAAAATTCAATACCTCATTTGAAAGATATTTTCATGGGCTTTCACAGTTTGGGTGACCACTGCAATGTTTAGTGTCCCTTTAAAGCAGTTGTTGCAATACATGTTTACAGCAAACCCTCCAAATCATCACTTTAAGGTAAGAAAAATTCAGAAGCAACACAGAACGATCATGCTTGGAGGATAAGATACTGGGAGCTCTATAAATGAAAGTATTAAAGGTAAGGGACAGCCAAAATGTGTCCGTCTACGAAGTACTCAAAAAACCCCCAAACTGATGAATAAACGGGCAGTCAAAATATAAGTGTTGAATGGTTTCAAATGTATCCTGGCAACAATCCCTAGGGCAGAATCTTTCCATGATACTTTTATGTTTATTATTGTATTTAACATTCAACTTTCCATGGCAACACAGCCACGTCACATCCCAATAATGGGGAGGAAAGTGTGCATCCTTCAAATACAACAAAGCCTGGCATTTAAGAAGCGGTGCCACCCTTGGTAGAATATCCATTGCTACGGGAAGCAATGCCTTATAAAAGGCTTTCCTATCCTGTGTGCAAATAAGATCTCACGGCAACTGGCAACATTTTATAAAGTTAAAAAAAGGTTTCAGAAACACAGGAAAAATGATCAACTCACTTGAACAGGGATTTGGGATTCTGCCATTACAACTGAAAGGGGGGCCATCCAAACCAATGTCCAATCATTCTAAGTCAAAGTAGGACCAGAAATATGAGAGGATGTTATAATGAAAAAAGAAATACTATTAAAAAAAAAAAGGTAGGGGTCACGTGACCGCTTGATGGAAAATGGAACACCCTGCCATAGGAAGTGGTGGGGGCTGAAACAATCACGGGATTTAAGAATGCATAGGATAGACATAAAGGAATTCTGGAGGTCAGGGGTAAGGGGCAACAGACTTCTAGGAAACATAAACTGAACTTACAAGCTCAAATGGGCAGACTGGGTGGGCCATAGGCCCTTATCTGCTGACACTGTCTATGTATCTATGTAAGGACGTGCCTTTTCAGAGCTCCTTCCCTCAGGCATAATTTTTTATTTAAATCCGCTAAAATCTGCCATAGATTCCCCTCTTAGAGCTTCATCCACACTGGGGAAGTAACAATGGACGAGTTCGTGGTCTCCGCTACGGGCAAATCGCCGAGATCAGGGGCCAAAAGTAATAAAAAAATGCCAACCGCGACTCCGACGAATACTGCAGGCCCCATCTCCTTCTTGGCTGTGGAGATATCTGCCTTGGGGCGCGAGCTGAAAGATCAATTGATGGAAGCCCTCTCGACGAGGTTGGAGAGGCTTGAAAATAAAATTGAGGGACGCCTGACCCTTGTGGAAGCGCAAGCCGAAAGACAGCAGGAGAGGCTGGAGGAGTTGGAGGGCCGGGTCTCGGCCATGGAGGACATGCTGAGTCCTCTCAGCAGGAGGATAGTCGAGCTCGAGAAACAATTATTAGAAATGAGAGAGGCAATGGATTATCAAGAAAACTATCAGCAGAGATCTAACCTGAGGCTCAGAGGTCTACCGGAGGGTAGAGAAGGGACAGATATCCTTGGCTTCTGTGCTAAAACACTGCCTGCACTCATGGGAATGAAGCCAAAAGGCGGGAGGCTTAAGCTGGAGAGAGCGCACCGGGCTGTGCAGCCGAGACCCCAGAACGGCCAACCTCTGCAGCAGATTATATTCCGCTTTCACAACTTTCAAGACAGGCAGGAGATGTGGAGGGCCTATAAAGCTTTGCCGGAACTTAAACAAGAAGGGTTCCGACTATTTCTCTCAAAGGACTACTCACCTAGGATTGGAAAGAAACGGAGAGAATTCAACGAAGTCATAACTGCCTGCCAGCAGATGAATGTAGAATGGTACATGGTATTCCTGGCCATCATGAAGATTAAGCACGAAGGGGCTACATACAGCTTTTGGGAAGTTGAAAAGGTGCAAAAGTTTGTAACTGAGCTGCAAAAGAAAATCGGGTGACCTGCCTAGGAGGACGAACAAGAGTGAGTGGTGTTGTATGGAAAACTGGCAAATACACATTTCTGCTGAGACATTGAGACTTTCTTTTGGCGGAGGGGATTGTTAATGGCTCTTGTGCAAGAGGAGTGGGCCCTCCCCCCCCCCATCCCTGCGTATGGAGAAATAAGAACTCTGAGCTGATTGAAACTGATTACGATGGTCTTATTTTTCTTAAAAAAAGACACTGCTGTCCCGTGGCTCACTGTAAGGAAAGAAAATAGAGAACTCACGCTCTCAGTGAATCACACGGGATGATAAAGAGGAACAGCGGCGCGCAGCTGAAGCAGGTACAAGCTCCGAGAGATCACGGTTGCCAGGGAGGCCTGCGTGTTGTTGTTGAATCGCACGGCCTAACCTGGAGGACCGCATGGAGAAGTCCCTTTCTTCGAAGCTGGATCCCTGCTCAACTGAGTGGGAACAGTCAGATGGACTAAACAGACATGGGGGGACGGAGTCTCTGGGGGGGAGAGGGAGAGAGGAGGGGATCCCAGCGACTTTTAATGGGTCCCGACGAGTCTTAGGGGTTTGCGGTCCGTCCAGAGAGCCTGTTGGGGCTAAAAATGTGAAATGCTGTGGGTCTAAAGTGGAGTTTGGTCTGGGCTGGGTTCCACCCTGGGGGCACTGGTCGAGTAAGTCCCGGACTGGCTTGATAATAGAAAGCCTGCACGGATGCAATGCAAGAGTGGAATACCGCCAGGAAGGGGTGGGGGGATCAAGATGCTAAATTTTAAACATGCAGAAACGCAGTGATGGTGGTAAGGAGCTTTGGAATGTCTGGGAGGTTGATCATAGAGGCTTATCTATGCATCAAACCCTGCAATGAAATTTGGGGAAGGGAACATACTGGCATAAGATAATGTACGCATTGTATTGGAGTGGCATGGGGTATATTGTAAATAAGTTGGGGGGTGGGGTAGTTCATAGTTTCTGGTTATTTGTTGTTAATACATGTAATAATAGGTCCACACATATAGAATGAAATCACATGGGTACATGGCACATTGAGAGGTGACAGTGGACGAGAAGGAGTAGGGGGGCTAAGAAGAAAGAGATAGATGTATAAATGGCACAATAGGAAAGATTAAAAGTGGTCTCATGGAATGTAAGAGGGGTGTTCTCTCCAATCAAAAGGACATCGATAATTACTGCTGTCAAGAGAGTAGGTGCACAGGTGGCCCTGCTGCAGGAGACTCACTTAACCCCATCGGAGCATCAAAAGCTGATTAGAAACTGGGTGGGGGCCCCTTATGCATCCTCCTTCTCCTCTCACAAGAGAGGGGTGGCTGTACTTATACATAAGCACCTCCCATTCCAAGTAACTAGAGTAGTGCAGGACAAAAAAGAGGGAAGATATGTATTCGTGGAGGGCAGACTATTCGGGACTTCAATCACATTTGGATGCGTATGTGCCCCTGCAGTCTGTGAGCCCTTATTTTATAGACGCATCCTGGAGGTGTTAACAAAGGAACAATTTAAGGGTCTGCCTATGGGGGGCGATTTTAATTGCACACCAGACCCGGTGCTGGATCACTCGGGTGGGAAGAGCAGAGGGGGTAGTTTCCTGAAAGATTGGAGGGAGGGGTTGCTAGACTTGGATTTAATAGATGTGTGGAGGACAGCGAATCCTAACCTCAAGGAGTACACCTTTTTCTCCAACCCACATAAAAGCTGGTCGAGAATAGACCACATATACACCGAGGGAATCTGGTATCAGAGGGTGGTGGATGTAAAGCATGAGCCCATACACATATCAGACCATGCGATGGTAACACTGACGGTAGAATTAGAGATGGGGAGAACGAAGTCAAGCTCATGGAGGTTCCCCTTATACCTGCTGGGCAATGAGGACTTTAGAGCCTTCCTTAAAGAACAGTTACAGAGGTATGTAGAGACAAACAAGGACACGACCCTGTCCACACAGATCTTCTGGGATGCAGGCAAGGCATATTTAAGGGGGGTTATTATAGACTATGTCACCGGCTATAAAAAGGAACAAAACAGGAAGTACGAGGAGTTATTTCAGCAGGTTAAAAGATTGGAAGGGCAAGTGGCAAGGGGGGATGAGGGTAGCACCCAGATCCTGGCTGTGGCTAGAGGGGCACTTAATAATATGCTAGATGAGCAAGTGACAGGACACATGTGGCTGTTGAAGCAAAGATTTTATAAATGGGGGAACGAGCCTGGACCCATGTTAGTTAGTTTAATCAAGGGCTGGAGAGGGACGGCGAGAGTACTAGAAATAAAGAATGGACAGGGGGCTCTATTAAGAGAACCCCAGGCTATAAGGGACAGGTTTAAAGAATTTTACCGTTCACTCTATGAGAGCGAGGCCGAGGGGTGCCAGGAGCAGGCGAGGCAATTCTTGGATGGGATCAGGCTGGAGAAGCTTAGCGAACAGCAAAAAGTAGCCCTAGACGCTGAAATATCCAAAAAGAGATAAAAAAAGCCATCACGGGGCTAAAAGCGGGCAAGACGGCCAGGCCAGATGGGCTCCCTATTGAACTTTATAGGGCATTGGGGCAGCAAATAACTGATTTACTGTGGGAAGTCTTTAGGGAAACATAGAAACATAGACTTTGACGGCAGATAAGGACCGCTTGGCCCATCTAGTCTGCCCATTTCCCTACCTACAGGATAGGCCGTAGATCCTAGTTAACCAACAACCAAGCTAAGGAAGGAGATCCGCTCCCCCCTACTATGGGGATGGCGACAATCTGTGTGATCCCAAAACAGGGCAAGGACCCTCGGGACTGTGCGGCATACCATCCTATATCACTATTGAATGTAGATGCGAAGATATATGCGAAGGTCCTGGCTAGCAGATTGGAGGACTTGTTGCTTAGTCTGGTGCACCCGGACCAAACTGGGTTTATAAAAGGGAGACATTCTTAACACAATTTGAGAAAGTTGTTGAATGTGGTGCATGTCTCTTCTCGGCGTCCGGGGGCCACTCTTGTTCTGGCACTGGACGCCGAGAAGGCCTTCGACCGCATCGAATGGGAGTATTTGTTTGAGGCCCTAGGCCGATTCAGAATGGGAGAAGGCTTCCTGAATATGGTTAAAGCCCTCTATTGCTCCCCAAAAGCCGCAGTATTGGTCAATGGAGGCCTCTCGCAGGTTTTCAGCCTACATAGAGGGACAAGACAAGGGTGCCCCCTCTCCCCTCTTTTGTTTGACTTAGCCTTGGAACCACTGGCCACAGCTATAAGACAGAGCAGGGAGGTGAAGGGGGTGAAGGGGCTGAAGGGGCATCAGTATAAACTATCACTATATGCTGATGATATGATTCTATTCTTAAGTTGCCCGGAGAATTCCGTCCCTGCTACTCTCGAGCTGATAAATAGATTTTCACTTTTCTCAGGGTACAAAATCAACCTCGACAAGTCGGAGGCAATGTGTTTGGGTGGGGGGAAACTTGGGGAATAAGAGAAATGGGGCCTGTGGGAGGTTGGCACCTCTTTTCAATACTTGGGGGTCAGTATCGGGAGGTCCCTTACTGAATTATATGGGCTGAATTACAGGCCGATGGTTGAAAGTATAATGAGAGACATGAAAGGGTGGAGGGCACTACCGGTATCCTGGTTGGGACGACAGAAACTCTTAAAAATGAATGTCCTGCCCAGAATTTTGTATCTATTGCAGATGCTTCCAATGGGTCTCACCAAGAAGGACGTGAGGAGACTTGAAAGGGGCTTCTCTGAATATCTTTGGCAAGGGAAAAGACCCAGAATTGGCTTAAAAAAGCTAAAGCTGGGTCCAAAGGAGGGGGGACTCAGTTTCCCGGGCATAAAGAGTTACTTTTTAGCCTCACAGGTGAGGGTGATCAAGGATTGGGTAGCCCAATCAGAGGTTGCTAGCTGGCTGGAACTGGAAGGGGAAGGAGGGAAGGGTAGATTATCAGCCTACTTAATCAAGGGGGGGCAAGAGGGCCTACTTGAACCAACTTAGGCCTAACCCATTGGTGCTGTGGACCCTCGAGGGATGGGAACAGATTAGGAAAACGGTAAGGGGTAATAGTGCAGAAACGCTGCTCCTCCCATTAAATAGAAACCCTTTTTTCTGACCTGGCCTTGAAGATCAGGGATTTGCGGAATGGGATGAGAGAAGTATACATTGTGTAAGAGACCTATATGCTGGCAGCTGGCCCGAATATTTGCTCCTTTCAGGAGCTCGGGGAGAAGAAAGGGATCCCGGGTTCCCACATTTTTAGATTCTTTCAGGCCAGGGACTTTGCTCGGAGCTTGGGGAGGCCAGGGGCACAACCCCTTTCCCAGCAAAGAATTGAGACTATGATTTGCAGGGCTAGGGAGAACCCAAAGGGGATGATAGGCAGTGCAGTACGTATTTTTAGGGATGGCCTAAATAAGGGGAATCAGGGCGCCAGGGAGCGATGGGAAAGAGACCTTGGGATCTTGATTCCAGATCCCAATTGGGACCTGGTAATTGAAACGCACATGGGCCTATTGATCTCGAATAGATACAAGGAATTGGCCTATAAGTTTATTCACAGGCTGTTTTACCCACCAGTTGTGGTCCTCAAATTCCAACCAGAGATACCAGAGACCTATCCTCGATGCAAATCTCAAAAGGGAACATACATGCACTGCTTTTGGAACTGCCCCCGGATACAAAGTTTTTGGAACGCAATAGTGCAATATTTAAATGAGAAGACAGATGCTAAGGTCTCCCTTCACCCAGTAGAGCTTTTATTTGGAATTGAGTTAGGGGAAAGGGATGAATGGATGCTACATAAGAAATGGCTGAGGGTGGTCCTTGCAATGGCTAGACAGTGCATTTTGAACATCTGGGTCTCTGCAAAAGATTCCTCCATTGAACAATGGAGGGCAATGATTATAGCAGCACTGGCAATGGAGAAAAGGGCCTATCATTTACAAGGTAAAAGTGAGGCCTTTGGAGCTCTATGGAGCCCACTCCTGATGGCTTTGTCTCAGGAAGAGTCATTGATCATGAGCCGGGGCACCTAAAGCAGGTAAACAGATAGGCAATACCATTTACCCTTACTGCAAGCCGGATAACCTTATAAATTTAAAAGAGATATGTCCCCGGTTCGGGTATAGCTTAAATGAAATGTGACATTATAATGTGCCTATGAACTAAGATGAATACTTTTGTAGGAATTAAGAGAAAATAGAGACAATGGAATTGTTCTATGTGATGTGGACACATGTAAATAGTTACTGGTAAACTTGTGTTAGGCACTTTTTTTTTTGTTCTCCCTTTCCTCTGTCTTGATTCGCTGTTCTCATCTTTTTCCCTTCCCCCTTCTCCCATGATTGAACTCGTTTTCTGAGATGGTGTATATTATTTGTTTTTGTCATGTGACCATTTGAGATGGATTAATGTGGGATGCGGGTAGTTTATACAATGACTGGAAGGAAGGTCTTGGGTGACGGACTGAATGGCTCCCACATCCCACAGGGAATTGTTACTTTGTACGATGTCCTTTTTCTTTTCCTCTGTGGTGTTGTAATCAAAACTCTGTTTATATGTATTGATTTGTCTGCAATTGATTGGAAAAGTTAATAAAAATATTAAAAAAAAAAAGGTTTCACTATGTTTAAACCCCCTTTATTATATGGGAGATAAAGAACATCCCATTTAATTGGATTAAGTCTACTTCCCCCAAACCATCATGAAAAATATGCTGGTCAAAATGGAGTGAGGATAAATATCACTTACATAAAGAAAAATGGGGATAAAAAAAGTTTTAATTATGCCAACTCGTTTCTTCTTTGACAACTGCCAGAATTTCCATATCACCACTCTGGAGGCTTCAACTTCCAAAACCTTATTCCAGTTCAAATCAGACAAATTAGAGCTGCCAAAAAAATGCCAAGAATTTTGACAGGTTCTAAGGTGACAGTAATATCACCAGTTAAGGAAGGAATCAAGTCATGGACCCCAATGGGGATTATACAGCACTTAGAATAGTTAATACTAGACCCAGTCAACAAGGTAATCTCAGAAATCAGCCGGATGGCACTCTCACCTGAGGGAATATCCTGAACAAATAAACATACATTGTCTGCATAGGACAAAATATTCACCACAGAGGAAGATAAATGGTGGGGAATACCCAAAATCTGGGGTTCAGCACCTATTGCTCGTAATAAAGGATCCAAGGTCAGCATATAGAGAATGGGGCTTATCATGCGCCCTTGACATACTCCCCAAAGTAAACAAATACGGGAACCCACCAGCTATTTATAGTGGGGATAATCATGGAGTAGGAATACAGAAGCTGAAGCCAGTGGAAAAAAAATGTCAAAGAATCCATATTTCTGAAATACTAACTATAGGTGTTTGTGGGGAATATCATCAAAGGCCTTGGCATGATCCAAAACAAACAGGAAATGCCCAACTTGGTGAGAATGACAGGATGCAATCAGTTCTCTAATCAGCAATAAGTTGTCCTGAATTCTGTGGCCAAGGATGGAACAGGACTGGAAGGGATGGACAATTTTAGAAAAAATCTGAGCCAATCTAACAAAATAATTTAGTCAAAATCTTCACATCAGTGTTAAGCAGGCAAATATGTCTCCAATTCAAGAGATTCCTTCTATCACCAGATTAAATAAAAAAATTTGGAGAGCTTCAGAAATGGAGCCAAATAGACATGCATGCCAAAATGGAATTAAAAACAAAAGAAAGAATGGGGACAAAGAGAAAGGGAAAAGTCTGGTAGAATTCAGAAGTCAGACCATCTGTTCCAGGTGAAATCTGCTTATGTAAGAAACAAATGGCTGCTAAAAACTCCCCTTCAGTGACTGGCTGGATAAGAAAAGCATTAGCAGAGGTTGACATCTGTGGTAGGCTTAAGGAGTATAAAAACTGTGAGGCCAAATCTGCAAGTGGGAAGCTGATACCTACCATATCTTGCAAAAGTCCTGAACCACCCATAGCATTACAGCATGGGACACGTGTTCTACAGCATCAGTGGCAACCAAAGAATCCATTCTTTGCAGTTTAACTCTATGAAAACAACTCTAAAAATAACCCCCACCAAATGCTTACTCTGGATTCCATAAGTCTATTCAAATGACAGAGAATGCACCCTATCATATTGAAAGGACTTCATACGGTCTCTAACAGACTGCATCTGGGCTTGAAGGGATAATCCTGTCTCAGTCTGAAGCAAGATCAGTTTGAAAAGAGTGTATCACAAATCAAGATAGGCATGGTAGGCAGATCTGCCAGTCGATCCAGAATATCGCCTTGCTAGATTACCAATAGCAATTTTAATATGGTCTTTCCAAAGGGACACATTGATGTATAGGTCCTGGACAGTCGTGTGAGCCCATAAAAGGTAGTGAAGTGCACTCTGAAAAGAAGAGTCTGACAGGATGGCATTATTTAACTTCCAGAAAGACTTTCCAGTCAGAAAGGTTGAGGTGATCGAAATCATGCAGCATAATAAACAGTGATCAGTAGTTTCCACCGGACAGGTAGATACTGCCACAAAGGGTGCATACAGTAACTTGAAAACAAAAAAATAATCAATATGGGTAGCAAAGTGTGCCCAGTGGTAAGAAAACCCACTTACGAGATGGAAAGTATGAAAAGCATCAACCAGGTGGGACTGTCTACAAATATCTTGTAAGCATATCAAGTCGCAAAACAACTTTGATGTCTTAGCTCTCCTATCCCAGAGTTGAACGGGGCAGTTAAAATCACCCCCAAATATAATGATCCTGGAAGTACACAAAAAAGGCTGCAGTATCCAAAATAGAGAAACCCTCTCAAATTTAGATTGGGGGGGGGGCGTAAATATTTATTAAACAGTAGGCAGCCTGATCGATGGTACAATCAAGCAATAAAGCCTGACTTGGTTGAACATCCAACACCCTAGCTACAGTGGGAGAAAGATGGTGAAACAAAATGGCAACCCCCCAAGCATGCATCCATGCCAGGATAAAAATAAGAAATGTCAGAAGTCCAGAGTCTTTGGATAGTTGCAATGTCAGACAGAGTGCACAATCTGGTGTCTTGTAAAAAAATCAAATCAGCATGGAATTCCCTGAGGACACAGAAAGTGACTTTCCTGCTGAGTAGGTTGTGTGTATTATTAACATTTAGTGTAACAACCCTCATGCTGAGATGAAAAGATGGGAAGAGAGCATACTAAGAAGCAATTCAACACATGGGCTCAAGGAGGCTGAGCATGTTTCTTCCTGGATTTAAATTTTGGTCCTGGATAAGGACTATCCTTTCGCGTCTGAGGTTTTGTCAATTTAGAGGTATCATCCTTTGTGTCTGAAGACTCCACAGGTCCAAGGGACATCACTGAAGAAGCATCTGAGCCAAAGTCCACATCTATATTGCCCAATTCCTGGAAGAAACAATTGGGCTAAATCTATTCTTGAGAGGGAGGGATCCAGTTGAAGCAGGGTGAAAAGGAACATGAAGAGATTGTTACGGAAAGACTGTCTGTGTGTTACCTCGATAAATGAAAATGACGGAGGCATAGAGGAAACATAAGAAGGCTCAAAAGATGTCTTTGGGTCATGGGCCTCCACAATAGGGGCAGAAGACATGCATAACTGAGCAAAGGCACCATACACAGTCACTGGAAGAGACAGGAGGGAAGTAGGTGCTGTAGTAGCCTGCGCAGACTGGTCTGAATGGGGCTCTATAGAGGATGAAGCATCCAAAATCACCTGAGGCTGTTCCTCTGAAGGTAATCTAGCAGCGGGAAGTCCAGCCTCTTGAAACAAATCTTCCCATCACGGCTGTTCCATCCTGTTGTATGCAGCCCTGGGGCAAGTATGGAAGAAATAACCTTCAATGTGGCACAGATTACACTTCACCTTACTGGGGCAGTGAGCCACAATGTGTTCATGTTCCAGACAGAGGCTACAAAGCCATTGGTCACACACATTACTAAGATGGGAAAGCAAGCCACACTTGAAACAAGCCTTAGGCTGACCTAGATAAAAGCAAACTCCCCTATCATGGCCAATGAAAAAGCTACTGGGAAGATGAATGAAATCTGAAAGCATGGCCTTAACCAAAACTGAGTCCAAGCGGCCCAGCACTTCACAGCATTGATTAAGCCAATAGGTCACATTTTTGACATCAACCCCTTCATTACGGAAAATCATCATCAATGTATGAGTGGTGGGTCTCATAAGGGGAACTGCCTGGAAGGGCAGACAAAGTTCAAAGTACTTCACTGAGTTATATTTTGTCCAAAAGTGATCTAAAGAAGAATGGAGCTGAAAGCTCACATCATACAGGATGGAACCACAAAAATAAATTATAGTAAAAATATCCACTGGTACAAACCCCATTGACTCCATCAGAAGCTTCTCAACCAGAAAAAAATGGTCAGGAGGGAATTTGTCTGCTCCAGTGTATTTACAGCGGACAGCATTATGCCTAGGTCCTGAAGCAGGCAGGGCAGTAAACAGTTTTGAAAGCTTGAAAGGGATGTTAGTAGAAGTCCCTGAGGACTTAGGAGGAATAGGAGCCAAACCCCCAGGCACCTTAGCAGAGGTGCAGGCAGAGGCAAAGGCAGATGAGGTGGGAGGGGCAAGGAACCCCTGTGTAGGAGGACCAAGGTAAAGCATCTATCTGAAATAGATACTTCTGCTCAGTATTTGATAAGGAGAAGGTAAGGCAGGGCTCATAGCTCAGCACCATGGACACGGGGGGGGGGGTGTGCACAAGTCCCTTAACAAAAGAAAGGGTCCTACAAGAGCTCACTAATCTCAGGGTGGACAAGGCAATGAGGCCTGATGGCATACATCCCAGGGTACTAAAGGAGCTAAGGGTAGAACTAGCAGAGCCATTAGCAGAACTGTTTTGTAAGTCTGTGAGCACAGGAGAGGTCCCAAAAGACTGGAGAAGAGCTCATGTGATCCTACTCCACAAGAGTGGCAGCAGGGAACTACAGATCAGTCAGTCTTACCTCAGTAGTGGGCAAGATTATGGAGGCACTCCTTAAGGAAAGGATAGTGCAACAGCTAGAATCTATAGGAGCACAGGATCCAAGACAGCATAGGTTTACAACAGGAAGGTCCTGTCAAACTAATCTCATAGATTTCTTTGACTGGGTAACCAGAGTGGTGGACCAAGGGGGTGCAGTTGATGTTGTCTACCTTGACTTCACCAAAGCTTTCGATACTGTCCCACATAGAAGATTAATAAGCTCGGTAGGCTCAAGGTGGGTCAGAGGTTAGTCAACTGGGTGGCAAAACGGTTAGCAGGCAGAAAACAGAGAGTGTTGGTAAACAGTATACAGTCAGAAGAGATGCAAGTCACAAGTGGGGTACCTCAGGGATTAGTCCTGGGGCCAGTCTTCTTCAATATATTCATCAGTGACATTGCAGATGGACTGAAGGGTAAGGTTTGCCTGTTTGCAGATGGCACCAAGATCTGCAACACAGTAGATGATCCAGATGAGGTGGGCAAAATGAGAAGAGATCTGGAAAAACTGACAAAACGGTCTGAAGAGTGGCAACTGGGGTTTAACGCAAAGAAGTGCAAGATCATGCACATAGGGAAGAGAAACCTGAAGCTACCTGTAGATTAGGAGGGGAGTTGCTGGCAATCACAAGGGAAAAAAGAGACTTGGGCATCATCATCACACATGACTTGAAATCATCCAAGCAGACCACTAAAACAGTAGGTAAGGCTAGAGGGATGTTGGGGTGTATTAGTATGGGTATCACAAATTGTAATAGTGAGGTAATAATCCCTCTTTACAAGACACTGGTTAGGCCCCATCTAGAGTACTGCATGCAGTACTGGAGGCCACATCTGCACAAGGTCATTAGCAAAATGAAGGCAGTCCAGAGAAGGGCAACCAAAATGGTGCGGGGACTGCATCAGAAAATGTATGAGGACAGATTAACAGAGCTCAATATGTATACCCTAGAGCAAAGGAGGGAGAGAGGTGATATGATCAAAACATTCAAACATCTTAAGGGCATTAACAAGGTGAAAGGGTCTAACATGTTTCAATATAAGAAAAATAGCAAGACAAGAGGACACGGCATGAAATTAGAGAGAGGCCAATTAAGGGGTAATGTGAGGAAGTTCTTTTTCACAGAAAAGGTGGTGGATACATGGAACGACCTACCTCAGGAAGTGGTGGATATGAATACAGTGCAGGGTTTCAAACAGACATGGGATAGGCATTAGGGAGCAATACAGATGAGTATGAATAGATAGGCCATTGACAGAGAAAAGGCCTATGGCACATTCATAAGGTAGAAAAAATGGGCAGATTGGATGAGCCTTGCAGTCATTATCTGCCGTCAACTTCTATGTTTCCATAGATTGCAGGTGCAGCTGTCCATGGTAGATGGGAAAGCCACCGATCCTGTGGAAACTGCCCCAAGCAACTTGTCACAGGAATCAATCTGAAAGGCTGGCATTAAAGACAGGTCTTGG